>JASDDO010000016.1:494735104-499535104 GCA_030015575.1 Agapanthus africanus
AAGTCAAGAAAACTTGTGAAGGAAACACACTCTACTACTTGGCAAGAGGTAGAGGATGAAGAAATAGGAAGTGGTTTCACTTTAGAATTGGATTTCTCACTTATTTTCTCACTTTGCCATTGATGGAGGCAAGCTTCTTCTTGAAGAAGAAGATGAAGAAGAAGAAGAAAAATGTTATGATAAGTTATTTAGAAAATAGAAAATAAAAGAATACTTATCATAATCAACCATGGTCAAGTGTAGAGAATTAACTAAGGTTAGATGAATGGTTAGGGTTAAAGATGAAGACAAAGTGGTCACTTTGGTCAAACCTTCATGAAGATTCAAGATGCAAACAAAGAAAGCCACCATTTTGTTTTCTTATCCATTTCTTTTTTAATCCAATTAAAAAGATAAATGAATGAATAACAAAATAAAAACCCTAACCATTTACTTAACCAAGGTTTAATTCTTTACACAAAACCTAGCAAACATGTATCATCAAACATGATACAATCAAGTGCACAAAAGTATATCACATATACAACTTGTGAACTTCAAGTGAGAAAATCCATTTAAGTGAACCTATATTAGTTAATGTAAAGTGATATATCAAATATATAATTATACATTAAATCACTAAATCAACACTTGATTTAACGACCCGGTCATATCGCATATAACCGACTAATATCAATAGTAACAACTTATCGAATCAACACTTGATCCGATAACCCGGCTATAACGCATATAACCGATCAATGTTACAAATCGCGAGAATCAAATACAGTATCACATACTGGTATTATTCTCGGTCCCGCACATATCTCATATGCGCTCCTATTTCGTTTCGCTTGAGCCAGGAAACCTCTGTGTAGGACTCTAAAGACTCGTCAATACGCCGGCAGCAGATGATGATCATATCAAGCACCCACAAGCCGCAAGCGGTCTGCTAAACGTAACGGCCACCCGGGTATTGAGCGATCAGAAGATCGACGAGCAAGACCGCTCACACTCCAGTGAATCTAACCAGTAACACTACCGTACAGTCCGGTCTCGTCATCTGATATGTCGCATATCTCGCCTAGGGGTGGTAAACGTCAGACCCCAATAGCTCGATAAGTCGTGTCGATATGAGGTCTATAACAATTCGAGAAACTACTGGTAACACTTACCAGTAAATCTCAGCAACCCTGGCCAGGGATTTCCTGTTATAGCCAATCGAACACAGCGCAACATCAACCCCCTATACCGGGAGAGACGAATCCCCTCCTATCGCTCATTGCCTCCATGTGACTCGGGACTGTACCCAAAATCCACCGCTTTGCACGCCCTCTTGGACGTGGTAAGATGGAAATCAAAGCACAGTGGGAACCACACAAGACTCTATGACGATCTCGGGTCAACAGACTACTCTGTACCAGTGTCACCAGAGAACTGCCATCTGACGTAAGGTATAATACCATCCGGGAGTTCTCGGCGAGTCCGTCCAGTGTACCCAATCTCTACTGAGCACCCGTATATCATCTCTGATGTCAAACACCGATGGATATGGGATCATCCATCGCCCATCTGTATGGGTCGAGAAGGTATACGCTAGTCTACTCTGGTATATCGATGCCCCATCTCGATACACCCACGACTAGGGACTTTCAAGGATGTACTTATGGACTACCATGTCCCCACTAATATGATCCGCATCATAGTCCAGGTAGTCAAGTACACATCCTAAGGGCTTTACCAACATGTAATAGAGAGACAATCTGTGTACACGTTAAGGTAAATAGCAACCAGATAGCATACTATCATGTCGAGCAAGAAAGTCCTCCCTATATATGTCCCAGCATCCACTACAATATACATCCAATGTACAGTAATGGCCTCTAGGGCATACATATAACTAACAGTCCAAGCATCCAACATAATATACATCATCTGTACAATACTGGCCTCTAGAGCATACATACAACTAACATACTGCATACTAGCATTTTACCTGGCATTGCATCTTTTACCATATAACATTTTAGGTCATGTGAAATAATTTAAAATTGCATTTCATAGCCTGCATGATACCCCTAACCCCATGATAGTATCCGCGCATCTTGTTCTCGTCCCGTTCAGAGAAACGGACGTGTTTGGATGGCTACGCGCATTTACGTTCATCCGTTCTTGGGGGTATGCATTTTCGTTACCTGAGCATTAATTTTGAATTTTGAAAGTCGCACATATTTTTCGTAATTTAAATCTGAATTTTTAGACCCGACCTGGGCGCGTTTTGAAATATTTTTGTATCCCGCCAAAATTCAATTTATTTAATTTTAAAATTTAGTTTAAATATTTTCATACGATTTCTTTAACAAATTGAAACCTCTTACCTAAAATTTTAAATCTAAAAATCTTTTAAAATTTTAAATCTAATTTCCTAAGAAACTAACAACTCCTTTCTCTCTCTCTCTCTCCATCCTCTGCATATATATATATTTATATATATTTTATTTATTTAATTTTTCTTTCCTTATTTAATACAAACCTCTACTTCTTACTTCTTCTTCTTTCTTTTTCTTGATCTTGTTTCTTGTTTCCGGTGATCACCGCCGGAGCCGTGCTCGTCGCTGACGATCCGAGTGATCCAGTGAACGTACCTGACTTGCGTGATCACCCTCGTGCGTTATTTGGAACCGTTCCGTGTACCGTGCGCGCGTCGCGACATTTCGCCGACGAAGGACGTTCCGTATACATCCGTTCTTGTTCCGTCTAGGCAAGTTAATCTTGCTACATGCTATATAATTCATTTTATACCTATTTAAATAAATACCACACCTATAGTTTAAATCTAGTACCCCATGTTTAATTTTATAACGTTTCGATGTTCCGTTTGCATCCGTTTATATCATTTTAAATCTAGATCATGAAAACTTATCTTGTGACATACTAGATTACATTATACTGCATCCATATCATTTAAAATATATATTATCGTAATATTTCTTATTATTATCTTTAATTAGTTTATAATCTGCATTTTATAATGTTATACATTTGAAAATATTATATTTTACACATGAAACGTCGTTGAAAAAGCGGATACGACAAATCTGAAATTTACTGTACACCTTACCTTATAAAATTCATTATAAATCATAGAAAATCATTAATATACGTTCTTTAGTTCGTTACGAATCTAACTTAGAATACTATAACTCTATGAAACATTTACTTGCAAAATAAATTGTTTAAATAACATAAAATGCAAATGAAACTGTCTCCAAACTGCTGTCCAGGGAAATTCCAGCAGCAAACTTTCAACTTCGAATGTTCATAGCTTTTTGTTTGGACAAACTGAGATGCTTATACTTATAAAAATGAAAACCTTATTGAATTATCTTTGTTTTGGTTTAAGACACGTCCCTTTTGGAGAACGTTTGTTATTTTTAAGCTATTTTACAAATCAGGGCGACGCTGAATTTCTGAACGGAACTTTCTTTTGCATGGTTAATCAATACCGCTTTTATAGTTATTAATCGCTTTGAATATGCTATCCATATTAATATTATTATATCACATATTGCTTAGTTGTACATCCCACATTACCATTTTATAGTTTTATAAGTTTTCGGATACCCGTTTGCATCCATCGCATTTAAGATACATATAATTGCATCCATAGATCACATTACTACATAATACTGTGATATTAACACTCCATGCTTAATAAATTGCATCCTAATTAATATTGGAACTATAAATGTAACCCTAATCGATAACTGTGCATCCATATCCTTGAAATTATATCTATTTGCATACCATATCACATTATTCCATTTTATTGTTATATCAGTACCCCATACTTGTTTTGTGTACCCATACTTATTATAGTTTGATTATGAGCACCCACATGATACTTGTGCATCCCTGACATGACTTGATACACTACTACTTGACATGACATGACACTTATATACAATACTCGACTTGACCTGATGTACCATGGCTTTACCTATTACCTGATCTGGTTACTAATGCCAACAGATTTTACCTGTTGTCCTTACGGACCGTTCCTATTGTCTATCCAGACAAACCTGTACCTGCCTGATCCTGTATTGGCATTAGCTCTAGATTACTTAAAACATGATTTGAACACATATAACTTGGGGGTATGGGGAAATCAATGATGAAACCTGACAAGCAACTCGACAGTTGCTTGCTTATACTGATCAGTTTTAGAGGCTAGGCCAGCCTTGGGATGATGCTGCTGACATCGTTCGTCTTTACATATTCCTGTTTTAGTGCCTAGCAGCACGTCTCGGTTTCAACCCGAGAGTCTTAGACCGTGGTTCCGGGCATGCACGGGATACTATTGAGTTACATCGATGATTCATCAAATTGATTTCAAAGACTTGAGAGTAGTTAACCCAATAGACCAGTTTAGATAACTCACTACACATTACCCCACTTTCCTTACTTATATCACTGTTATGCTTGTTTACCATTTATGCTCATACTTGCATGTATTGCTACCCCTGTTTTTATTATTGCTTGATGTTATGACGCGCTGACGTCTGGGTTTTGCATGGCCCAGATTCTCTACCTTTGTTGCAGACTGATCAGGAGTATTGCCGCTGTTAGACCGAGCGGTAGGGATCCTGTTGGTATCCAGTCTTATTTTCCAGGTGTTTATTTGATCTTTTGCTTCCACATACTATATTATTTCTTGACTCTTCTACTCTGGCTTATGGACATGTACTAGATAGTTAGTTTACTTTCCTGTTCTTGATATCTCTACAGCCGTAATGTGACTGTAGAAGGATTTTTCCTATCCACAGGTAGCATGGTTGGCTATGTCACGTGCCCATCTTAGCGTACTCTGGGAAGCGGGGCGTGACATGGTTCTTTTGGTATCAGAGCCATAAGATATAAGTTAATCGGGTTTGATTCTTTTGTAGTTGGGTATTGGACCCAATACACGAATCAGAATACTCGTGATTAGGAACATGTCCTGCCACCTTGTTATCGTGATTCTTGAATCATATCTTTCTTTTATCTTTCGTTTTAACGATATGCAAACAACTTTGTATCTCGGCTTGAAACCTTTTGGTTCTCTATTGTTTCTTCCTGTTCTTTGATTCTGATACTAGGATTTGGGCGAATTGAGTGGAGTTATGTAATTGTACCCATGAACTGCAGCATGGTTACAATGCGGTACTCTATTTAAGTAACTTGGAGTCCTAGTCTTGATTCACTTTCTTGTTTCATGGTCGTTATATTACCTTGCTTCTCTTTCTTTCCAGTTCATGTTTCGTAAGCTTGAATTCTGTTTACCGTGCTTATCTTCTTCAGTGTTTGGCTTCAGGTGAAATCGTTTCAGGTATCCTACTTGATCATGTCTTCCCCGCATTAGAATTATTCAATTCTGGTGCATCCCTTTGTTTGTTGTTGTCTTAGGAATGGATTTTCTCGGCACTTTCCACGCACACATTGATTGTAGGGCAAAGAAAGTGATTTTCCAGATTCCCGGACATCCGGAGTTTGTTTTGCTGGAGGTAGCAGTTATGTCGGGCTAGTCGAGTTTAGGGCTAGGCCGACAAGCAATGTTCTTTCGTTAATGGAAGTTGATAAGGAGGAAGCGCCAGCTGTAGTTTGAGAGTTCAGGGACGTGTTCGAGGATATCTCGGGTTTACCGCCAAAATGAGATGTGGAGTTCGCGATCGATCTTGTTCCTGGTGTAGCCCCAATCTCAAAGGCGTACCATCCGATGACACCAGTGGAGTTGGAAGAAGTAAAGAAGCAGGTTACCGAATTGCTAGAGAAGGGTTGAATTCACGCAATTCACCTTGGGGAGCTCCAGTTCTTTTAGTAAAGAGGAAAGATGGCACAAGGAGGATGTGCATCGATTATCGAGAATTAAACCGGGTGACTATTAAGAACAAGTACCCGATCCCTCGCATTAACGAATTGTTTGAGCAACTTAGTGGCGCAAGGGTATTCTCGAAGTTGGATTTGCGATCCGGATATCATCAGGTCCGAGTTAAATCAGAAGATATTTGCAAGACGGCGTTCAGGATTCGGTATGGACATTACGATTACTTAGTGATGCCCTTCGGAGTAACGAATGCACCGGCGATATTCATGGACATGATGAACCGAATCTGTTCACCATTCTTGGACCAGTTTATAGTGGTGTTCATTGATGATATTCTGGTTTACTCAAAGAATATTGAAGAGCATGCAGAACACTTGAAGATCGCACTGCAGACATTGAGGAAAGAAAGATTATATGCAAAGATGAGCAAGTGCAAGTTTTGGCTTGAAGAAGTGAAGTTTTGGGGCACGGCGTATCCGGAGATGGAATCGCCGTTGACCCCGAAAAGATTGCAGCACTTCGAGATTGGCCGATTCCGAAGAACGTTGCTGAGATCAGAAGCTTTCTTGGACTTGCCGGGTATTACAGAAAGTTCGTGGAGAATTTTGCTCGTTTGGCTAAGCCTTTGACCAAGCTTACGCGCAAGGAGGTACCATTTGTGTGGATGGATAAGTGTGCGTCAGCTTTTGAGGCGTTGAAGCAGAGATTGATAACCGCTCTTATTTTGACCATACCAGACAGTTCTGGAGGATTGGTAATTCACAACGACGCATCTGGAAAAGGATTGGGATGTGTTTTAATGCAACACGGGAAGGTTATACCCTACGCATCGAGACAGTTGAAGACCCATAAGAAAATTAACCAACTCATGATTTGGAGCTAGCAGCTGTGATTTTCGCTTTAAAAATTTGGAGACACTAGTTATTGGGCGAAAGGGTCGAAGTATTCACCGATCACAAAAGCCTGAAGTATGTGTTCACACAGAAGGAGCTTAATATGAGGTAGCGTAGATGGTTGGAGCTGATGGCTGACTACGATCTTGATCTTAAGTACCATCCGGGGAAAGTTAATGTTGTGCCGGATGCGCTTAGTCGGTTGCCAGCAATTCAGATGTTGATTGCACAGAAGGAGATTATGGAAGACTTTCGGAGATTCCAGTTGGAAATCGTGCTACCGCATTCTTCAGGACAGTTGATGCAGCTGCAAGTACAGTCGTCATTGATCGAGAGTATTAAAGCAGCGCAGTCGAAGGACCCAAGATTGCAAAAGTTTCGAGAACAGGTTGAAGCTAGACTTCGAACGGACTTATTGATTCATGAAGATGGTTCGTTACGGTATGGTAGCCGTTTGTGTGTGCCAAAAGGAGATATCCGCGAAGAAGTTATGAAGGAGGCACACGGTTCTGCGTATTCCGTACATCTAGGAGGCACGAAGATTTACCATGATCTACGACAACATTTTTGTGGGGAGGTATGAAAAGGGAGATAGCTCGCTTTGTAGCAAAGTGCTTGGTATGTCAGCAAGTTAAGGCTGAACATCAAAGGGTTGCTGGTTTATTGCAACCACTTCCGATTCCTCAATAGAAGTGGGAACATATAACCATGGATTTCGTGACAGCTTTACCGCGGAGTCTAAAGGGAAACAATGCAGTTTGGGTTATTTTTGATCGATTGACCAAGGCGGCTCACTTCATACCGTTTCGAGTTGGTCAGTCAATGGAAGCGTTAGCAGAACGGTACATGCAGGAGATTGTGAGATTGCATGGAGTACCTGTGAGCATCGTGTCCGACCATGACACCCGATTCTTATCACACTTCTGGAGGAGCTTACAGGAAAGTTTGGGGACTCGATGGAAGTTTAGCACAGCTTATCATCCTCAAACAGATGGCCAGTCGGAGAGAATGATCCAAACTCTTGAAGCCATGTTGAGAGCTTGCATGTTAGACTTCAAGGGTTCATGGGAGGATCATCTAAACTTGGTGGAGTTTCGTACAACAACAGCTTTCAGGCGACTATTCAGATGGCTCCATTCGAAGCATTATATGGCCGCAAGTGTTGTTCACCTGTTTGTTGGGACGATATTGGAGAACGAAGATTGTTGGGACCGGATTTGATCGTGCAAACAGTGGAGAAAGTTAACACTATCCGGAATCATATGAAGGCAGCGCAAGATCGGCAGAAGAGTTGGGTCGATATATCAAGAAGACCTCTAGAGTTCGCTGTTGGTGATCTAGTATTCTTGAAGATATCACCGACTAGAGGAGTGATTCGTTTTGGGAGTCGAGGAAAGCTTAGTCCTTTATTTGTTGGGCCTTTCGAGATTTTGGAGCGTGTTGGAGAAGTGGCTTATCGATTGGTGTTACCACAATCTTTGGCGAATGTTCATGACGTGTTTTATGTATCTCAACTCCGTAAATATGTTCGAGATGAAACACACGTGCTGGATCATTCGGAACTGACTGTACAAGAAGAGTAACCTTTGAGGAATGACCGATGTTGATTGTGGATCGAAGAGAAAATTTTCTTAAGATCAAGGTTATCCCTCTCGTACTTGTTTCTTGGGGAAATCGCTCGCATGGAGAATCAACTCGGGAACGAGAAGATGAAATCCGACAGAAGTTTCCACATCTATTCTTGTAGTTTGTTGATTGTTTATCCTTTCTTGTTCTTGGAATTTCGAGGACGAAATTCTTTTGTAGTTGGGTATAATGTAACACCCTAGTTCGTTTATACCAATTCCAGTTCTCGTATTTCCTTAATTGTGGTATTTTATTGGTTTATCGTGTTTGGGTGCGAATGGTATTTTACATTTTACATTGCATTCGACCCGACCCGCTTGCTTGAACCTTTTTGATTCATATTTATAGATTACCCTGACTTGTTACATAAACACGTGTATCTCATGTATATTGCATATTGGCATTTTACCTGACATTTCATCTTTTACCATATAACATTTTAGGTCATGTGAAATAATTTAAAATTGCATTTCATAGCCTGCATGATACCCCTAACCCCATGATAGCATCCGCGCATCTTGTTCTCTTCCCGTTCAGTGAAACGGACGTGTTTGGATGGCTACGCGCATGTACGTGCATCCGTTCATAGGGGTATGCATTTTCGTTACCTGAGCATTAATTTTGAATTTTGAAAGTCGCACATATTTTTCGTATTTTAAATCTGAATTTTTAGACCCGACCCGGGCGCGTTTTGAAATATTTTTGTATCCCGCCAAAATTCAATTTATTTAATTTTAAAATTTAGTTTAAATATTTTCATACGATTTCTTTAACAAATTGAAACCTCTTAGGTAAAATTTTAAATCTAAAAATCTTTTAAAATTTTAAATCTAATTTCCTAACAAACTAACAACTCCTTTCTCTCTCTCTCTCTCCCTCCTCTGCATATATATATTCATATATATTTTATTTATTTAATTTTTCTTTCCTTATTTAATACATAACCTCTTCTTCTTACTTCTTCTTTCTTCTTTCTTTTTCTTGATCTTGTTTCTTGATTCCGGTGATAACCGCCGGAGCCGTGCTCGTCGCTGACGATCCGAGTGATCCAGTGAACATACCTGACTTGCGTGATCACCCTCGTGCGTTGTTTGGAACCGTTCCGTATACCGTGCGTGCGTCGCGACATTTCTCCGACGAAGGACGTTCCGTACACATCCGTTCTTGTTCCGTCTAGACAAGTTAATCTTCCTACATGCTATATAATTCATTTTATGCCTATTTAAATAAATACCATACCTATAGTTTAAATCTAGTACCCCATGTTTAATTTTATAACGTTTCGATGTTCCGTTTGCATCCGTTTATATCATTTTAAATCTAGATCATGAAAACTTATCTTGTGACATACTAGATTACATTATACTGCATCCATATCATTTAAAATATATATCATCGTAATATTTCTTATTATTATCTTTAATTAGTTTATAATCTGCATTTTATAATGTTATACATTTGAAAATATTATAGTTTACACATGAAACGTCGTTGAAAAAGCGGATACAACAAATCTGAAATTTACTGTACATCTTACCTTATAAAATTCATTATAAATCATAGAAAAATCATTAGTATACGTTCTTTAGTTCATTTCGAATCTAACTCAGAATACTATAACTCTATGAAACATTTACTTGCAAAATAAATTGTTTAAATAACGTAAAATGCAAATGAAAATGTCTCCAAACTGCTGTCCAGGGAAATTCCAGCAGCAAACTTTCAATTTCGATTGTTCATAACTTTTTGTAGGGACAACTTGAGATGCTTATACTTATAAAAATGAAAACCTTATTGAATTATCTTTGTTTTGGTATAAGACACGTCCCTTTTGGAGAACGTGTTATCTTTAAGCTATTTTACAAATCAGGGTGACGCTGAATTTCTGAACGGAACTTTCTTTTGCATGGTTAATCAATACCGCTTTTATAGTTATTAATCGCTTTGAATATTCTATTCATATTAATATTATTATATCAATATTTATATCACATATTTCTTAGTTTTACATCCCACATTACCATTTTATAGTTTTATAACTTTTCGGATACCCGTTTGCATCCATCGTATTTAAGATACATATAATTGCATCCATAGATCACATTACTACATAATACTGTGATATTAACACTCCATGCTTAATAAATTGCATCCTAATTAATATTGTAACTATAAATGTAACCCTAATCGATAACTGTGCATCCATATCCTTGAAATTATATCTATTTGCATACAATATCACATTATTCCATTTTATTGTTATATTAGTACCCCATACTTGTTTTGTGTATCCTTACTTATTATAGTTTGATTATGAGCACCCACGTGATACTTGTGTATCCCTGATATGACTTGATACACTACTACTTGACATGACATGGCACTTATATACAATACTCGACTTGACCTGATGTACCATGGCTTTACCTGTTACCTGATCTGGTTACTAATGCCAACAGATTTTACCTGTTGTCCTTATGGACCGTTCCTGTTGTCTATCCAGACAAACCTGTACCTGCCTGATCCTGTGTTGGCATTAGCTCTAGATTACTTAAAACATGATTTGAACACATATAACTTGGGGGTATGGGGAAATCAATGATGAAACCTGACTTGGAACTCGACAGTTGCTTGCTTATACTGATTAAGTTTAGAGACTAGGCCAGCCTCGGGATGATGCTGCTGACATCGTTCGTCTTTACATATTCCTGTTTTAGTGCCTAGCGGCACGTCTCGGTTTCAGCCCGAGAGTCTTAGACCGTGGTTCCGGGCATGCACGGGATACTATTGAGTTACATCGATGATTCATCAAATTGATTTCAAAGACTTGAGAGTAGTTAACCCAATAGACCAGTTTAGATAACTCACTACACATTACCCCACTTTCCTTACTTATATCACTGCTATGCTTGTTTACCATTTATGCTCATACTTGCATGTATTGCTACCCCTGTTTTTATTATTGCTTGATGTTATGACGCGCTGACGTCTGGGTTTTGCATGGCCCAGATTCTCTACCTTTGTTGCAGACTAATCAGGAGTATTGCCGCTGTTAGACCGAGCTGTATGGATCCTGTTGGTATCCAGTCTTATTTTCCAGGTTTTTATTTGATCTTTTGCTTCCACATACTATATTATTTCTTGACTCTTTTACTCTGGCTTATGGACATGTACTAGATAGTTAGTTTACTTTCCTGTTCTTGATATCTCTACAGCCGTAATGTGACTATGGAAGGATTTTTCCTATCCACAGGTAGCATGGTTGGCTATGTCACGTGCCCATCTTAGCGTACTCTGGGAAGCGGGGCGTGACAGTGACGGCGGAATCCCAGCTTTACCTTAGCATTCGTCTCGCTACACCAGACGCAATGTCGACAATGGCGTTCCTTCGCAGTCCAGCAGGATGCAGACGCAACGTCAACAAAAGACCTCACGATCGAAACAAAGCGGAGTGATGGAAAAATTCCAGCTCCACCTTAGCATTCGTCTCGTTACACCAGACGCAATATCAACAACGACATTCCTTCGCAGTCCAGCAGAATGTAGATGCAACGTCAATAAAAGACCTCACGGTCAAAACAAAATAGAGTGATGTCAAAATCCCAGCACCACCTCGACGTTCGTTTCGATACAGCAGACGCAATAGCAAAATGAAGGAAATGCCAAATTCCTAGCTTCAGGGTCTTGACGGCAACTCATATAAAACCTGAAAGACTATCGGAGATCATCCCACAACAGCGCGGAGTGGTCACCACCTTGACGTTCATCTCGATACAGCAGATGCAACGCCAAAGCAAACGAAGCAAAGGACAAATTCCTAGCTTCAGGGTCTTGACGGTAACTCATATAAAACCTGAAAGACTACCGGAGATCATCCCAAATGGAGTGGTCACCACCTCGACATTCGTCTCGATACAGCAGACGAGATGTCACTACAATGTCCTTCCTCCAACAGGATTCGGACACGCCAAAGCAAACGAAGCAAAGGCCAAATTCCTAGCTTTAGGGTCTTGACGGTAACTCATATACAACCCGAATGACTATCGGAGATCATCCCAAATGGAGTGGTCACCACCTCGACGTTCATCTCGATACAGTAGGAAAAATGTCACTACAGCGTCCTTTCTCCAACAGGATTCGGACACGCCAAAGCTAACGAAGCGAAGGCCAAATTCCTGGCTTCAGGGTTTTGACGGTAACTCAAATAAAACCTGAAAGACTACTGGGGATCATCCGACATGGAGTGGTCACCACCTCGACGTTCGTCTCGATACAGAAAACGAGATGTCACCCCAGCGTTCTTCCTCCAGCAGGACTCAGACGCGACAATCAAACGATGGAGCCATGGCAAAGTCCCTAGTTCCAAACCTCAATGGTTCACCAACAACCTAGAGACAACCGCGGCATTCGTCTCAATACAGCAGACGCAATGCCAGCAAACGAAGTAAAGGCCAAATTCCTAGCTTCAGGGTCTGGACGGCAACTCATATAAAACCTGAAAGACTATCGGAGATCATCCCACACCAGTGCGGAGTGGTTATGACTCATCGGGGCTCCCGAAACTGAGCCTAACCTCAACTCAAAAGCGGCATGGCAAAATTCCTAACGCTTGCTCTTCCGAAGGTCAAACTGCCTAGGAAGATTGCTTGTAGACGTCTTGTCCATCCCCCAAAGGGATCAAAGACACGACAGTCGCAAGGCTACTCGAACAGCAAAATTGCCTATCGAGGAATACATCTGCCAACGCGATGGTACGACGGACAAAATCCTAGTACCACAGACCCTAACGGACCTTTGTCGTAAAGAGAAGAGGTTAACTGTGATGTTAATACATTCTTGCGAGAACTGCTCGATTCGTCTCGACTCGTGAGGAAATTAGTGTCTTTGCGAGAAGTTCTCGATTCGTCTCGACTCGTAGGGAAAAGCCTTGGGTAATGGGGATAAGGACTGGTTTCCTAAGCACTGGGGCCCTGCAAGTCGGTCCAAAATGGACTCTTGCATACTATTCACGGGCCACACTCTCCAAAGTCAAATCTCGACAAGAAGGAAAACAACCACTTACGAGTTCTCTCGACTTGTAAGAGGGAAAATTCTCTTGTGAGATCCTTACGACTCTCAAGAGAAAACGCACTTAGGAATCCTCACGACTCCAAAGGAGAAAAGAAACCTACGAGATCCTCTCGACTCGTAAGGAGAAAAATCTTTATGAGACCCCCACGGCTCATAAAGTTGAAAAGTCTTAGGCGGCAGATCTGAACCTGTTTCCTAAGCCATCGCTGCTCTACAAGAAGGTCAATATGGACTATCTGTGGGCTACATTTTCCAAAGCCACATCCGCCAATGAAATAAAGAAGCTACTTACGGGTCCTCATGATTCGTAAGGAAAATACCCGAGTGAGATCCTTACGACTCACGGAGGCGATGAACACTTAGAAATCCTCACAATTTCTAATGCACCTATGAGATCCTCTCGGCTTGTAGGGAGAAAAAACCCTCTTGAGACCCTTATGGCTCATGAAGATGAAAAAGCCTTTGGCTACAAGGACCCTAAACTCGTCTCTTAAGCCATCAATTCTATGGCCATGCATAGCTCTGCACTACTTCACCCACGTACATACTTACGTGAGCAAAGTAGTGGGAGCATTTGTTCCCGCCAAAATTTCTGCGCAGAAGAGCCCAAGGTATCAAATGACAGAGATACGCTTAAGAAAATGTGAACCAGTATTTTCCGGGCTGTATTTTGACAAACTCCCGAATGAGAAACAACTAAATTCTGATGGTACCAAAAGTGACTTGAAAAATCCTTTGATTTGATATATTATGGGCCTCATAATTCATCCGGTATCAAAAGTTATGAGCAATTGTTTCCCCCAATCAGAGTAAAGCTCTGTTCAAGTCTTGAAATTCAAAATAAAGTTGCGCTTCATAAAGCGCTAACGCCAAGAGCGCCGGCGCTGAGAGTCAAAGAGTTTGACTAGCGCACCACGAGTAAAGCACGTGTGCGCTAGCGCTAAGAGCGCTGCGCTCCAAGTAGCGCACCATGGGCAGAGCGCATAAGCGCTAACGCTAGAACTAAATGTTTCTCACCGTTGGATCAAATATCCAACGAATATGATTAAATCATCAATTAACAAGAATAAAATTCCGTTGAATCTTTCCAAACAGAAAAGATTGTGCCCTGAATCTGGAACACAATCTTTTCTGTTGATTAAATCATCAATTTTATGATCCAATGGTGATTGAAAATCACTAAAAAACAGAACAAATTCTGTAAAGGGGAAAGATTTCTCAATCTTGTTAAAACAAGAAGATTATCTTCTGCAAACCAAAAGCACTTGGATCAAAGATCCGACGGTGGGAAAATTCCCAAATCAATTAGAGAATAAATCTCTTTAACTGATTCAACAAATCAGCCTCCCCTATATAAAGGACCCAAGACTTCAAGTCTTGTATAGAAAAACCCCCCATAAACCTTTAAAAACTCAAAGATAAAGAGCAAGCTCTTGCACGAAGATATTTCCTCAAGGTAAAGATGATGGATGATGAACACAGAGATGAAATCATCTCAAAGAAAGAAAAATTTATTTCTTCAAAATGATCATAGATCTACAAGACAAAAAGACTTTCACAAAAAAAATCAAAAGATCTCATCATAAAATAAAAGAAGAATATAATTCTTCTCACAGATCATGGATCGACAAAGGCAAAGCCTTTCATCAAAAAAAGAGATTGGAAATATCTCCTGCAAAATAAAGAACTGTCGTTCTTATATCTTGAGACAAAGTCTCTTTTAAAAAGAACACATATTTGTTCCCAGATCATAAAATTGATCAGATGCGCTTTGCGCACTTGAAATGCGCCTTGCGCTCTTGAACTGCGCTTCTGCGCTCTCTGGACCGACGCTCAGCGCCAAATGCGCCACGTGTCAACCACGTATGCGCCAATTGACAACTTGCGCTTTGCGCTTCTGAAATAGCGCACTGCGCTCATGGGCTGGCGCTCAGCGCCGAACGCACCACGTATCACTCACGTGTGCGCCATTAAACTGAAAGCGCAATGCGCTCATAGATTAGCGCTCAGCGTTCATAAATTGGCATCATGCGCTCATTATCTAGCGCCTAGCGCTGAGTGCGACAGGTGTCCCTTACATGTGCGCCACTTGGCAGAAGCGCACCACGCTTTTTGACTGGCGCAAAGCACCAGGCGCGCCACGTGTCGCGCTGACAGAACATAAATTGTTCTTTAATAAGCCACAGCTCTGATGAATGCTCTGCGTTCAATAAAATACAAGACAAAAAATTTCTTTTGTCAAGATATAATGCTCAGTATTGTTAAAAGGGCCAAGCCCAAATAAAGGCTCAACAGCCCAGAATAAAAATGTTAAACATTTATTGGATTTAACCCAAGATTGGCCATAAGTCCTCAACTCATATTAACTGAGCCCATATGCTCATGAATATTTCAACAGATCTTAGTCCCAAATTTGACTACAGATCTTTCAACCAACTTACACCGGTTCGAGGATACATATCTTTACTCCTCTGATATTTGTCGTTGTAATCCTTCAACATCTTCATAGAGGCGACGGGTCCTGACAACCAAACATTTTACGGACTGTGAGGTCCTTAAGCTCATGGACCATGATGTCCTTAACCTTGACTGTGAGGTCTTTAAACTCACGGACTATGACATCCTTAACCTTGACTGTGAGGTCTTTAAACTCACGGACTATGATGTCCTTAACCTTGACTGTGATGTTTTTAAACTCACGGACTATGATGTCCTTAACCTTGTACCGAGATGTCCTTAAACTAACATTGGAACACTATGTCCTTAAACTGGTAATCGACCGCAATGTCCCTAAACTAAACAATTGAGTCCAAATGCTCTCTTGTTAGATCTAAACGATCCCGTTAAGTTGATCTTAGTCTAAAATCAAGCTAACGTATCCTTAACAAACGTTTAAGTTGATCTTAGTCTCAAATGAGACTAACGTATCCTTAAACCCAAACCCAAATCCAAATCTAAGTAGATACGGATTTGGACTAATCCAGGCCCTACGGGAGACAACATAAATTAGTCTTCGTATACAATCCACGGGCAACCAAAAACAAAACAAACACCCACGACACGAAGTGACCATCTGGAGAAGGAGAAAGTTGTTACCGCGATGCGGTAGCATAATTAACTGCAGGGGCTTTCACCTGCAGGGAAGAGCGTCCCTACAATCAAAACCCCCTCACAACGAGGGGGAATCTGACGAAGTCTGCTACATCGGCCGCATCTGTCTAAACCTTCGATGCACGGTGCTATAAGTCAACTTGGCATCTTCGTAGAGGTGGACGGATAGCACTAACTAGCATCTGCCCTGAAATTCAGGGGAGACGTTTATCACGTCTCCGTGTCTTTTCGGCAGGGAACACTACCCTCCTTACGAGTGGCGGTTCATTACGAGCTAACAGACGAAGACAATGCTCATCTTCGGCTTGAGGAGCTCGACGCCCTTGACGAAACCCGGCTCATGGCGCAGCAAAACTTGGAAGCTTACAAAGCAGACATGACACGCTCATACGGGAGATTGACTAAGCCGAGAACATTTCGCCAAGGCGAACTCGTGCTAGTGGTCAATAGACCTATGATCCCCAATCGTGCCAAATGGAGGAAATTCGAGCCGAATTATGAAGGCCCGTACATCATAGACAAAGTCTACCAGGGTGGGGCTTACTTGCTCATGGGTATGCATGGCGAAAGACCCTTCAGGCCAATGCACGGCCGTTTCTTGAAGAAATACTACGCCTGACCGAAACGTCTTTAAACTACTACAAACCTGCGGCATCCTTGGGCTAAGGCGTAAAAAAACGGTAATTCCATAAGCAAGATGGGCACGGATGAAAACCCGAAAGGGCTCCATGAGTAAAAACAGCAGGGCTACCGGCGAGTTTGTGAAAACCCGAGAGGGCGCAGGCTCATAAAAAATTCGTGCACACTTGCGAGATCCTCTCGACCTTGTAAGGAGAAAACACCTGCGTGAGATCCTTACGACTCACAAGGGAGTAACACACTTCGGGATCCCTATGATTCTTAAGGAGAAATTACACTAACGAGATCCTCACGACTCGTACGGAGAAGCCCCCTATGAGACTCTCACGGCTCATAGGATTCAAAAGCCTTAAGCTACAGGGATCTGAACCTGTTCTTAAGCCGTTATCACACTCCCCAGATTGCCCTACAAGCGGTTCAATATTGACCCTTGTATATAATCCACGGGCATAAATAAACGTTTCCCCAACAGAGTCCCACCACTGACGAGGGATATCTTCATATGGCGAACGACACCTGTAAGTCCTCTCAACTTATAAGGAGAAAATACTCTTATAAGATCCTTACGACTTATAAAAGAACACAAACTTAGGAATCCTCACGATTCCTAAGGAGAAAATGCACCTACGAGAGCCTCACGACTCGTAGGGTGAAATACCTTCATGAGACCCTTACGGCTCGTAAAGTCAAAAAGCCTTAGTTAACAGGATCCTAACCATATTTTCTAAGCCACCTTTGTTCGACATCGACAGAGGTAAATGATGATTCGCTCCTGGAAATATTCCAGTCGTAGCGATGCTGATACTGAGATTGACACCGGATTCTAAGTTCCACACTCGCGATAAAAATTAGCGAGCCAGAAATGCATATGAAATAACCGAAATGATAGGGCAACTTGCAACAAAATCAGCAAGTAAAAAATATATGCATACAAAATAGCTGAAATGGTTGGGCAACTCGCAATAAAAAAACAGCGAGTAAAAAGAAAAAATAGCCGAAATGATTGGGCACCGCGAAAAATAGCCGAAATGATTGGGCAATCGCGACCTTCGCGATACAAAAAGCTGAAATGATAGAGCATCGCGGAAAGAAAACAAAAAAAATATAATACATATAAAATGAAAATTTTGCCCTACTAGAGAGATCAGATCGATCCCTGTATACAATCCAAGGGAACAAACAAAGAGAGAACCATATCATCCCACCGGGATCCATCAGAAAGAGAGCCAAGTCTCAATGGCAACATCTGCATCTCAAGAGACCAACAACGGCGTTCCTTCTCAACTCCAGCAGGATGCAAACATGAAGTCAACAACTGACCTCAGGATCGCAACCAATCGGAGCCACGACAAAGTCCCTAGTTCCAAATCTTGACGCCCACGTCTACAGCCTAGAAGAACAACAACGGCGTTTCTCCTCATTCCAGCAGGATTCGAACGCGACGTCAACAAAGTGGAGCCACGGCAAAATTCCCTAGTTCCAAGACTCTACGGTTTACAGACAACCTAGAGCCAACCAATGACCTCCCCGCCGGATCAACGCTTCATCTCGGAAACAAGTCAACCAACTCCGAGAAAATCAACGTCCTTGGCAAAAACCTCGATACAAGGAAATCAACGTCCTTGACGAGAGCATCTCGATTCACGTCGACTCGCAAGGAAATCAATGTCTTTGCAGGAATCTCTCGATTCGTCTCAACTCCTAGGAAATCAGTGTCCTTGGCAAAAACCTCGATTCAGGAAAATCAGCGTCCTTGACGAGAGCATCTCGATTCGCGTCGACCCGCAGAGAAATCAGTGTCCCTGCAGGAATATACGACGTCAGCAAAATGAAGCCATGACAGAGTCCCTAGTTCTAAGTCTCGATGGCCAAGTCTACAGCCTGGAGACCCACAACAGCGTTCCTCCTCATTCCAGCAGGATTTGGATGAGACGCGGCGATCAACCTCGGAGCCATGGCAAAGTCCCTAGTTCTAAATCTCGACGGTTCACATACAACTTAGAGACCACCTCGACATTCGTCTCATTACAGCAGACACAACGTCAGCAAAGCGGAGCCGCGGAAAAGTTCCCAGTTCCATAACTCGGTGGTGCACAGACAACTGAAAGTCAATCCTGACCTTGTATGGCTAAAGTCAATCCTGACCCGTATGGCTAAAGTCAATCCTGACCCCGTATGGCTAAAGTAAATCCTGATCCCGTGGAAAATGGTCAAAGTCAACCCTCGATCTCCCCGTCAAAACAATGCTTTGATTCGGGAGCAGGTCAACTCATCAATCACTTACAAGTCTTCTCGACTTGTAAGGAAGAAAATTCTCTTAGGAGATCCTTACGACTCTCAAGAGAAAAACACACTTAGAAATCCTCACGATTCCTAAGGAGAAAATATACCTACGAGATCCTCTCGACTCGTAGAGAGAAAAATCTTTATGAGACCCCCATGGATTAAAAAATGGAAAAGTCTTAGACTGCAGATTTGAACCTGTTTCCTAAGCCATCGATACCTTGCAAAGAGTCCAAGATGGACAGCTACCTACTATTTGTAGGGTTCCTAGGCACCCTAATGAGGTCTCACAAGGCATCAACCATGCCAATTTCAAATTTTAACGGTGCCGAGAAACCCTAGAACGGATCGTCGGCTAGATGTTTAGGCGAAAAGATAACTAGTTAACAACTTTAACTATAAGGAAACGGAAATACAACCTTTGTAGATCCGGTGCTCCACCTCCATAGCTCTGTAATGAAGTCCCCTCGCTGTCCAAATGAATTCCCGGGCTCTAGCGTCGGCTTCGTCGGAGAATAGGCGAGCTAGGTCGTCGATGTCCATGCCGAAGATGATCTACGTCGAGGCATCGCAAGATCAAGCTCTCACTTCACCAAGTCATGAAACTTGTGAAGAAAACACACTCTACTACTTGGCAAGAGGTAGAGGATGAAGAAATAGGAAGTGGGTAGACTTTAGATTTGGATTTCTCACTCTTTTTCATCACTTGCCATTGATGGAGGCAAGCTTTCTTCACTTGAAGATGAAGAAGAAGAAGAAGATAAAGTTATGATAAGTTATTTCCAAAAAGAAAAATAAAAGAATACTTATCATAACCAAACCATGGTCAAGTGTAGAGAATAAATCATGGTTAGTGGGATGGTTAGGGTTAAGCATGAGACAAAATGGTCACATGGTCAAAGTCTTCATGAAGCTTCATGAACAAAACAAAACATGCCACCATTTTCTCATTTGCTTCTCTTTTTCCAAAAGAATAAATAAATGAATAAAATGAATAAGCAAATAATAAACCCTAACCATTTCATTAACCAAGGTTTAATTCTTTATACTTAACCAATTTTACATGCACCATCAAACATGATACAAGCATGTGCACAAAATCATATCACATATATAATGTGCACAACCGAGCGAGAAAATCCATTTAAAGTGAACCGATACTAGTTAATGCAAAGTAATATATCAAATATATAATTAAACATTAAATCATTAAATTAACACTTGATTTAACGATCCGGTCATATCGCATATAACCGACTAATATCCAATGTATCGATTTATCGAATCAATCCTTGATTCGATAACTAGGTTATATCGCATACAACCATTCGATACATTCATCGCGAGAATAGAATACGGTATCACATACACGCATTATTCTCGGTCCCGCACATATCTCATATGCGCTCCTATTTCGTTTCGATTGAGCCAGGAAACCTCTGTGTCGGACTCTAAAGACTCGTCAATACGCCGGCAGCAGGTAATGATCATATCAAGCACCCACAAGCCGCAAGCGGTCTGCTAAACGTAACGGCCACCCGGGTATTGAGCGATCTGAAGATCGACGAGCAAGCCCGCTCACACTCCAGTGAATCCAACCAGTAACACTACCGTACAGTCCGGTCTGATCGTCTGATATGTCGCATATCTCGCCTAGGGGTGGTAAACGTCAGACCCCAATAGCTCGATAAGTCGTATCGATATGAGGTCTATAACAATTCGAGAAACTACTGGTAACACTTACCAGTAAATCTCAGCAACCCTGGCCAGGGATTTTCTGTTATAGCCAATCGAACACAGCGCAACATCAACTCCCTATACCGGGAGAGACGAATCCCCTCCTATCGCTCATTGCCTCCATGTGACTTGGGACTGTACCCAAAAACCACCGTTTTGCACGCCCTCTTGGACGTGGTAATATGGAAATCAAAGCACAGTGGGAACCACACAAGACTCTATGACGATCTCGGGTCAACAGACTACTCTGTACCAGTGTCACCAGAGAACTTCCATCTGACGTGAGGTATAATACCATCTGGGAGTTCTCGGCGAGTCCGTCCAGTGTACCCAGTCTCTACTGAGCACCCGTACATCATCTCTGATGTCAAACACCAATGGATATGGGATCATCCATCGCCCATCTGTATGGGTCGAGAAGGTATACGCTAGTCTACTCTGGTATATCGATGCCCCGTCTCGATACACCCACGACTAGGGACTTTGAAGGATGTACTTATGGACTACCATGTCCCCACTAGTATGATCCGCATCATAGTCCAGATAGTCAAGTACACATCCTAAGGGCTTTACCAACATGTAACAGAGAGACAATCAGTGTACACGTTAAGGTAAAGAGCAACCAGATAGCATACTATCATGTCGAGCAAGAAAGTCCTCCCTATATATGTCCCAGCATCCACTACAATATACATCCTATGTACAGTAATGGCCTCTAGGGCATACATATAACTAACAATCTCCCACTTGCACTAGGGCCATCTGTAGCAGTGGTTGTAGTATCTCATACTCAACCATCCCATAAAAGTCTCTCTCTGGGAATAGGCCTTCGTGAGTGGATCCGCCGTGTTGTCCTCTGAGTCTACTCTCCAAACCTCGATCACCCTGGAGATCAACTATCTCCACGATCAGGTGATACTGCCTTAGAATAAGTCTGGATCACTGATGGGACCGGCGTTCCTTGGCATAAGCCACAACTCCATTGTCTCACAATGGTAGGAACATAGTTCATCTCATGAACCATTATACATCCAAACATCCTCTTTGGTAGCATCTTAAGTAGCGATGTATCCAGCCTTTATCGTCTAGTATGTCACGGTATCTAGCTTGGAACTCTTCCAACATACCGTCCCTTTACTGAGGGTAAAGACAATGCCGGCGACTGACATTCAGTCGTCTTTATCACCCTGGAACCTTTCCAGTGATTCTCCCCAGGATCGATTGATACCTTCTCACTACAGCTAGTGAGTATCCTAACATCCAATTAGATCTATCTCATAGATCCAAAATCCAGGATTTAGTAGGTATCACTTTGATCCTATACGGAGAATCTTTGTGATAAACGGAGATTGATCGAGCGTAGCATAAGAAACTCCTTTCTTATCAAGAGTATGTTATCCACGTACTCTACGAGGATCACCACCATACTCCCTACTACCTTTTTGTTTATACAAGGTTCATCTACCATTTTGATGAAGTCAAACTCTTTGACTACTACATCAAAACAGACGTTCCAACTCCGCGATGCCTGCTTTATCATATAAAACATCTTGCACACGTTTCCGCTGCTCCCACTGTCTACGAAGCCCTCTGGCCATGTACTTATAGACACACTCTTCTAAAACACCATCTAGAAAAGCAGTCATGGCACCCATCCGCCAGATATCGTAGTCATGGTATGTAGCCGTGGCAAGTAGGATCCGGATGGACTTAAGCATAGCTACTTGAAATAGGTTTCATCATAATCCACGCCTGGTAAATGATGCAAACTTTTAACAAGTCTAGCTTTGAAAGTCTCAACTTTTCCATCTACACCAAGTAATCTTCTCAAGATATACTTGCTCCTGATGGGAATTTAACCCTTCAGATATAGCAACTAAAGTCCATACTTTGTTGGTGTATAAGGATTCCATCTCAGATCGCTAAGCATCCAGCCATTCTTACAGAGTCTCACTCCTGATGGCCAGCTCGAAAATAGTTGGGTCATCATCTCATGATGCATTCCTCGCTCCCACTGTCATAGAGAAACCGAAGTATCTCTCAGGTGGGTGAGGAACCCTACTAGATCGGCAGAGAGGCTGAGGTTCGTTGGTATCTACTGAATCCTTTGGTTCTGACAAATCATCTATTGTAGTTTGTATAGATAGAACATTTCCAGTTCTACATAACAGACCTTGCCTCGAGCTTGTCCGGATTTTGCTTTTAGACATAGGCCGGACAACCCCAAATCTTAACTGACTTAAGAGATGGGCTCTTCCCTTTCCATATCACATATGAAGTGGTAGGCTACTGATTTGATTGGAACCCTATTCAATAGGTATGCAACTTCTCAAGTGCATAACCCCCAAAAAGGAAACAGGTATCTCAGTAGTACTCATCATAGAGCACACCTTATCATATAGGGTGTGATTGCTCCGCCCCGATATACCATCGTGCTATGGTGTATACGGAGGAGTAATGCTGAGAGAGAATCTCATTCTCCTTTAGAATAATCCAGGATTTCCGTGCTCAAGTATTCTCTTCCTTGATCTCATCAAAAGACATAATACTTATATCCATATTTTGGTTCTCTACTTCTAACTTATATTCTGTGAATATCTCAAAAGGTTCTGAATCATGTTTCAACAGGAACATATGACTGAATCTTGAGAGATTATCAGAGAACGTAATGAAGTAAAAAGAACCAGTCCTGGCATGTGTAGACAGGGGACCTACATACATCAACATGTATCATCCCAAGAGTTCACTAACTCTTTCTCTGTTTCCAATAAACAGAGTTATGGTCATCTTATCTTTGTGACATGACTGGAAAGTTTCACAAGATGTAAATTCAAACTGATTTAAATATGCATCTACATGTAACTTCAGCTAGTCGGGTCGCATTGACATGACCTAGTCTACAATGCCTCAAGAAGAATTCGTTCATTTCTGAACTCTTCCTCTTGTGTGTGTTCCGTATACTAAGAACTGTAGTTTGATTTAGAACATCAATGCTTTTAGATAACGTGCCTGAACCGATCAACTTTTGATATAGGAAATGTTCAAAACATTATCCAACAATACAAAATTTTATCATTTCTTTACTAATAAAGAGACTGATATGATTTTGTATATCAGGTTCGGTATCTAACAACATTCGTTCAGAATCAATGTATTCAGGTAATACAGGATGACAGTGACCAACAGACTTGGCTGCAACACTTGCCCCATTTTCTGTCTCATGAAACTTATCACCCGTTCTCAGTTTTTCTACGTTTTTGTAGCCCTATGTAACAGATTACATATCTGGGATCCTGATCCGGTATCATATACCCAGGATGCAGAGGATACTGAGAAACAGTTCTTTGTAACGAACACACCCGAAGATGATGCATCAGCATGCACTCTCTTCGTTTGGGCGGCACGGGAAATCTGGTATTCCCCAATTTCCTGCTCGGTCTTATAACAATTATAAGGTGGAGCGGGACCAACGTTCCCCAGCTCAGTATAACAAGCGGGTTCGGTCAAACATTCCGTATTATTATCTTGATTAAGGCGTGATATGGTCGCTACCAGGAGAGAGAGAGAAGAAAACACTCAGCGTGCGCTCTTTCAAGAATAGATCGGTTATTATTTTATCTAATCAGGATGGCTCCCACTGCTTTTTATCAAATCTTCCTTCAAACCCTAAAAGGAAATACTAGCCGGGATTAATTACACACTACAAGTTCGCCAATCTTTCAGCCAGGCCAGTGTCGGTACTTTGAGGGAGGTCCCCCGTGCTTTCGCACGAACCTAATTAATGTAAACCTCGTTTTCCCAGAGGCGTAACCCCGTTAACACCTTTCTAGACACCTACTTGATCGGCTAATTGTAATGTATAAAACTCTCCCAGGAGTAACTCTTACTCGCAGCGGGTATCGGGATCCAACTATCTCATAGAAGGTATGCAATCTCATTGCAAATTTCAACACTTGAAATTCCCGATAATATTTTGCCCCTAGCTCGCTATGATCTTGACGCATGCCAAACAACCCATAGTCTGCTAGTCAAGTTCAACCCGTCATTTCCTGATTGAATTAAACCCACCCCCACGACCCTTGACGCATGCCAAACAACGCCGTACGAATACCCTAATCCAATCGCATCATATGCTGGCAGATAAGCACTAGTTAGCTACCGTACACTATGCCTTGACGCATGCCAAACAACCGCAGCACGAATACTAACTAATACTTATCTGAAATGACGGGGGGCTACGACAGGTTTTTTTCTGAAAACCTATTGCGTAATGAACTTGATATCGTTGTAGGATCGAATGAATTTTGAAATGGAGTGTTTTTGAGGCTTTTCTAGTTTTGCTAAAGGAGTCACTCCCGGTGAAGGGATCGTCGGTCCTTTCCTCGTCGAATGAGGTGCGGGATATATCATATATATCACTGTGCAAAGCAAAAACACTTAAAAGCTATCAAAAGACAAACCGAGGGTGTAGCATCTGCCAGTTATTGCTAAAGGAGTCACTCCCGGTGAAGGGATCTCGGTCCTTTCCTCATCGAATAAGGTGTAGGATATATCACATATACCACTGTGCAAAGAAAGAACTGTAGCTACCTGTTTTATTTCGAAATTCGATTCCACAACATCTTTAGGTTTCTTTTACTTTCATTAATCACATTAATGAAGTCCCATCATTTAAGTACCTAAACATCACAGATAAATACGACGTACACTTATGCCATCCGCATTCGCCTCGATGTCCCCTCGTGCACCGTTAGGTTAGGTAACTAACGGCAGAGCGGGGCAGGGCTAGCGCGGGTGTAAAACATAAGTAACGCCTATATAATATATCATATATACTATATACTGTATCTATCACAGAACATCACATGATCACATCACAGATATCGCAGCAGAAGAATCATATGAAATATTGGATATACTAGGACGTCCGTGTTTTCAATACGAGCCAGTGTAAAACACGGATTCCACGGTCGTGATGAATAGCCAAACCCACACCCCTAGACCCCTACGAGAGCGGCAAGCAACCCTACCAATTCTAGAGTTAGGAGACCAGGACTCGACTCCTCGAGATGGTCTCCCACTGGACCCTAGAACCCGGTTACTTGTGCTCCCCTCCTTGGGTCTATCCTAGTGCGGAAAAGTAAATAATATACATCAACGGTGAAAACTTCCGCAACCTGGAAGTGCCCCAATAAAAGAATATTACATACAAGTTTTTACATGAATGAAAATGAAAAACACTCATCTCACATAAAAACCCCCGGCTATTCGTACACGACGATCCAATATAACATATCCAGCAACACATAACATCACATGTCATCAACGTAAGTAAATATGCGCATCCCAATTGTCGTTGACATATAGCAACGAAACCGGCGATATCACATATTACACTTACGGTCACAGAAAAGAAAGTGTAAAACTACAACAGTTGGAATCCGCAATCTCCATAGACATCGCATGCCTAATCAAATGAATTACTTAGACATCGCATGCCTAACAATTATAAACCCTGCATTTTAGTCTCATTTATCGAAAACACTTTTCAATACCAGGTCGGGCAATTCAACAGGATTCCCGACATTTTGATCGAATGCTCATCGCAAACTTTAGTAGGCGGCCGCACCCCTGACGCCGTCGACGAAGTGCACCAAGGCGGAACACCGCTGCCGCGAGCACCCGAACGGATGCTTTCGGCGACGGGGTTCTCCTACAGTCACTTGGTCGGGGCTATGGAGTGAGGCTGTCTATTAAGTTTACCCGGCGAGTATCCGCGTACGCTACGTGATCGCGACGGACTTTTGATCGCATCAAAATTCCGTGGCAACCGATCAAGTAAGACTAAAGTGCTATGTCTATAACATTCATTCAGCTATCTCATAACTTCTTGTGAATTCCAATTATTGTATCACATTCCGGAGAAATAGAAAATATCAAACTTTCCGATCGAACATTCGAACACCCAAGTTTTCCCGATACAGTCCAACACATGAAATAAGTCTAACAACATTCAGTTCGTGCCTCAGTACCAACGGTCCAGCCGTAGAAGGGTCAAGCCAACGCCTCACATGTGGCACGCCGTACTGCCCCAAACCCGAAGGTTCAAAGGGCAGTTCAAGACGGTCACATAATCGAGTTAAGGTTTGTTGTCTTCTAGAGGGTCCATCGCGTTACTTGCACTACTTAGAACGTCGTTAAACTACGGAAAAATCCAACACTTGGAAATTTCCCGACAGGGGAAATATTGGGTATTTATATCCGGTCGAACTTTTTAACAGATTCTAAAAATATCCGGAAAGCCAAATAGACAAAATTTGATACCCGGATCGAAACACCGAATCCCAAAAACAACTCCAGAAAATTCAACTCTTGAATAAATTTTAAAAATTCTCAGAAAACTCAGCATCTGACAACATGAATTACTGTGCAAAAAGGGGAGGATGACGTCACCATGTTGCCGCGGAACCGCCGCAGAAGCCAGGCTTCTGCCGCGGTTCCGCCGCCATTTACACTGTTCATGAATAAATTTTTGCGCCGTAATTCTAAGAATTCCCTGCTGAATTTTTTACGAATTTTTAATCTGGAAAAATCCACGATTTTAGAAAAAGTACAGAGAGCAATTTTTGGGGTTGGGTTTCGATTCGATCGGAGTTCTAATTCCGTCTGGACTTCGCCTAAGGCTCTAGCTAGGCTCTGATACCACTGTAGGGTTCCTAGGCACCCTAATGAGGTCTCACAAGGCATCAACCATGCCAATTTCAAATTTTAACGGTGCCGAGAAACCCTAGAACGGATCGTCGGCTAGATGTTTAGGCGAAAAGATAACTAGTTAACAACTTTAACTATAAGGAAACGGAAATACAACCTTTGTAGATCCGGTGCTCCACCTCCATAGCTCCGTAACGAAGTCCCCTCGCTGTCCAAATGAATTCCCGGGCTCTAGCGTCGGCTTCGTCGGAGAATAGGCGAGCTAGGTCGTCGATGTCCATGCCGAAGATGATCTACGTCGAAGCATCGCAAGATCAAGCTCTCACTTCACCAAGTCATGAAACTTGTGAAGAAAACACACTCTACTACTTGGCAAGAGGTAGAGGATGAAGAAATAGGAAGTGGGTAGACTTTAGATTTGGATTTCTCACTCTTTTTCATCACTTGCCATTGATGGAGGCAAGCTTTCTTCACTTGAAGATGAAGAAGAAGAAGAAGATAAAGTTATGATAAGTTATTTCCAAAAAGAAAAATAAAAGAATACTTATCATAACCAAACCATGGTCAAGTGTAGAGAATAAATCATGGTTAGTGGGATGGTTAGGGTTAAGCATGAGACAAAATGGTCACATGGTCAAAGTCTTCATGAAGCTTCATGAACAAAACAAAACATGCCACCATTTTCTCATTTGCTTCTCTTTTTCCAAAAGAATAAATAAATGAATAAAATGAATAAGCAAATAATAAACCCTAACCATTTCATTAACCAAGGTTTAATTCTTTATACTTAACCAATTTTACATGCACCATCAAACATGATACAAGCATGTGCACAAAATCATATCACATATATAATGCGCACAACCGAGCGAGAAAATCCATTTAAAGTGAACCGATACTAGTTAATGCAAAGTAATATATCAAATATATAATTATACATTAAATCATTAAATCAACACTTGATTTAACGATCCGGTCATATCGCATATAACCGACTAATATCCAATGTATCGATTTATCGAATCAATCCTTGATTCGATAACTAGATTATATCGCATACAACCATTCGACACATTCATCGCGAGAATAGAATACGGTATCACATACACGCATTATTCTCGGTCCCGCACACTATTTACATGCCACACTTGCTAAAATCACATGGTGACAGCACAGCAAAGAGAAGAAAGCAACAGTGGGAGATAAAAAATGTATCTTTTATTCATGAATTCAATTGAGTACAAGATGAATCATATAAAAGAATAAAAATGGATACATGTTATTCAAAGAATACAGATGTTTAATCGGTACAAAGGCAGCTATTGAGAAGGAGGCGTTTTCAATAAATCAGCCAGTTGTTCACGCGCTCCTCTCAACTCCTTGTCATTGACAGCCGCTGCGGCCAGCTCCGCTTAAACTCGAGCCCGTTGCTGCAAACAAGACGAAATTTTCTCATCGATTTCCCATTGAGAAACTTTGCGACTCTTCATAACCCGCTCCAGAAGGTCGAGCTTTTGCCTTAGCGCTAGCCCGTCCGAAATGCATCGTTGCAAATTGTCAAAGATAGCTCTCAGTTGCGCAACGTTTGCTTTAACCTGGGCGCGCAGCCGGGCGGACTCACCTAAAGCCTCCTCGCGCTCCTTTCGCCTCAAGGTCGCTTCTTTTTCAAAATGACGGAAGGGAACGCTCTTCTCAACCCATGCAGCCCGTTGAGAATTCAAAGCCAACATTTCTGGAACGGGACGCCTGAGCTCAATCTTATGCAGACAAGCCTCGATCTTTCTGCAGTAGTTAACCCAAGACTCAACGACGCCCTCGCTATGGAAGTTCACGAGCATCGCCAACATGAGATTAACTTCAACAGCAAAATATGCAGCAGATGCGAAGGCCTCGGCGTCAAGGTCCTCGACGAAATCGCTTAACATCCGCAGGCTATTCGCAGCACCCCTGGAAGAAGGGCATTTAGCAAAAGGCCCTGCTGGCATAGGAATCTGAGATTCGAAGGGAGCTGGAGTCGGTGTGATTGCTGCAAAATAAATCATAGTCAGATATCGGCTTAAGAGATAAAGAAGATGCAAGAGCGACGAAGGCTACTATACCGGCTACGACAGGTGGCAGAGCTGGGAGTACTGGTGGCGTGATGATTCTCTCGTCCCCTCCTTCAATTTGTAGTGCTGTAATCAATTTAAAGTTAACAACGGCAGGGTCACCCGTTAAAGAAAAGAAACGACGTCGGTTAGAAAAGATATTCACCGGCACCAGTAGGCAAAGCGACTTTCGATTGGAAGAGGAAGTGCGGGTTTAGAACTTGATACAGCTGATCAAAGAGGACTCCTGCAAGGTTCCGATGATACATGGTCAGTACACGAAAGATGATATCCTCGATTTAAATTAAATCACAAACCCATACCTTCCAGCATTTGAGAGGATATAAGAGGAGACGAAGGGACAACGACCGTCAGAGCGGCAACTGACGATGCATCTTCAGGTGGCACAACCTCTGCGCTCACCACACCTACATTTGAAATAAACAAAATGTCATCAGAAGGGACCCAAAGGGATTGCAAAACGAAAAGAATGCAGCGATCTGAGACTTACCAGCCTGGTCATCATCCAAAACTGCGACGGAAGCATCACCAAGCGTCGCGACTTCTTCGGTCTCGTTTGGGGGGACGGTTTCCGCACCAGTAGCTTCATCCCCCGATTCTATGAGAGCCGTCGTGACACTCGCAATGCCGGGCAATGGCAGGGAACCACAAGGGGAAAGAGTAGCAATTGGGGCAGTCCCGGACTCCTGAGAAAGAGTGGCCGCATCGGGCTCGGTAGTTGCCGTCATATCACCTGCCACCTCCTCACCAGGACTTGGCCCTACAGGGTATGATATATGAGAATCTGAAGATCAAACTCTAATAAAAGGACACAGTGTTACGTTACCTTAGGACGACTTTTCAATTGCTTCTCGAGCCGCGCGTACCACCTGTCTATGAGCGGTAGACAGGGCAGCTGGAGCCCCCTCAGGAGAAATAGGGACAGGGGAAGCAGTGCTCGAGCCTGCACTTATAGCCAAGGCAGCATCACGTTCTTTCGCTGCACGCCTCTTGCGCTTCTTTTCAGCCTGAGCCGTGAAGGCTGACCTCCTCAAGACTTCCGATAAAGGTAGACCATCATCTGAACCAAGTTCTTCCTACGGCGCCGTTACGACGTCCATCATCGGCTGCTTCTGCGAGACCCCTAATGGTGACTTAGGGATAGCCGTGGCTATAGTGGTCGGTGCTAACGATGTTGCTGCGTCACCACTCGTGATCGGCATTGCAGTTGGTATAACCTGAGTCAAGGTAGTCTCTACAATAAGATGAAAAAGAAGATTTAGTTTACCCATAAAAAATGGGGGAATGAAGGCACAGTGAGCCGAAATATACCAAGGCCCAACGAGCGAAGCCTCTCTTCCTCTTCAAAAGTCTTGAGAGAAGCTACGAGGGCCTCTTCGGCGGAGATACCTGTTGTAAAGAAAAACATCAGTCAAAGCATAATAATTAAAATAATCGCGGAAAGATATGACCGAAGGATACCTGATTGTGCGATGGTGATTCATGCTGCCTCATCGTGAGCTAGTTGCTTTGAAACCGCGATGGCAGCCTCGAGATCGGTATCATCCATCGCCATGAATAAGCCTTCATTGGTCTCGTATTCGCTCAAGCTCTCGCTGTAAGGAGCATGGGGCTCCTGGCCAAATACAACGTCCGCAGAAAGTATCGACTTCTTTTTCTTATGCGAGCGAGCGCCGACAGCCGATAAAAAACTTGCGCTTGATGGGCAATTTTGGACGACGAGTTCCAATCTCCGCACTCACACAGGACTCGGGAGACGCCGCGACTACCACTTTTTCGGGCACACGGGGTAGGGGCAGCTCACGTATAGCACGTGGTACCACAGCCACAGCGGCTTCTCTCAAGGGAGGATGGATGATGGTCCGTCGCTTCAGAGGAACGTTTGGATTACCTGCTGGGGCGATGCCCTTGCGGTCAATCAATAATTGCTTTTCTTCTCTAATAACGGCGCCCATCGAATGCTGGTACCATGCCACATATACGTTCAGGGCTCTTGGAACGCAACTCGGATCACTAATAATGAAATTGGAGCCGATGTTCATGTAGGGTTCCTAAGCACTCTAGTGAGGTCTCACAAGGCATCGAATATGCCAATTTCAAATTTTACGGTGCCGAGAAACCCTAAACTACGGATCGTAGGCTAGAAATCTAGGCGAAAAAGAAACTAGTTAACAACTTAACTAAAGTTTAAACGGAAATACAACCTTTGTAGATCCGGTGCTCCACCTCCATAGCTCCGCAATGAAGTCCCCTCGCTGTCCAAATGAATTCCCGGGCTCTAGCGTTGGCTTCGTCGGAGAAATGGCGAGCTAGGTCGTCGATGTCTATGCCGAAGATGATCTACGTCGAAGCATCGCAAGATCAAGCTCTCACTTCACCAAGTCATGAAACTTGTGAAGAAAACACACTCTACTACTTGGCAAGAGGTAGAGGATGAAGAAATAGGAAGTGGGTAGACTTTAGAATTGGATTTCTCACTTGTTTCATCAATCCACCATTGATGAAGTCAAGCTTCTTCATGGAAGAAGAAGATGAAGAAGAAGAAGTTATGATAAGTATTTAGAAAATAGAAAATAAAAAATACTTATCATAATCTTAACCTTAGTTAAGTGTAGAGAATTGACTAAGGTTGGGTTGAATGGTTAGGGTTAAGGATGAGAACAAAAAGGTCAACAAGTCAAAGCTTCATAAAACTTCAACTAAAAACAAATGTAGCCACCATTCATTTATCTTTCAATTTATTCAAAATGAATAAATAAATAAGATAAATGAATAAGTAAAACCCTAATCAACAACTTAACCTTGGTTTAATTCTTTACACTTAACCAAAAAGTATGCATCATCAAACATGATACAAACAAGTGCACAAAAAGTATATCACATATACAATGTGCACATCCGAGCGAGAAAATCCATTTAAAGTGAACCGATACTAGTTAATGCAAAGTAATATATCAAATATATAATTATGCATTAAATCATTAAATCAACACTTGATTTAATGATCCGGTCATATCGCATATAACCGACTAATATCAACAGTAACAACTTATTGAATCAACACTTGATCCGATAACCCGGCTATATCGTATATAACCGATCAATGTCACAAATCGTGAGAATTGAATACAGTATCACATACTGGTATCATTCTCGGTCCCGCACATATCTCATATGCGCTCCTATTTCGTTTCGCTTGAGCCAGGAAACCTCTGTGTAGGGCTCTAAAGACTCGTCAATACGCCGGCAGCAGGTGATGATCATATCAAACACCCACAAGCCGCAAGCGGTCTGCTAAACGTAACGGCCACCCGGGTATTGAGCGATCAGAAGATCGACGAGCAAGCCCGCTCACACTCCTGTGAATCCAACCAGTAACACTACCGTACAGTCCGGTCTGATCGTCTGATATGTCGCATATCTCGCCTAGGGGTGGTAAACGTCAGACCCCAATAGCTCGATAAGTCGTGTCGATATGAGGCTCATAACGGGTCGAGAAACTACTGGTAACACTTACCAGCAATTCTCCGATCAGCCCTGGCCAGGGACTTCCTGTTATAGCCAATCTAACACAGTGCAACATCAACTCCCTATACCGGGAGAGACGAATCCCCTCCCATCGCTCATTGCCTCCATGTGACTCGGGACTGTACCCAAAAACCACCATTTTGCACGCCCTCTTGGACGTGGTAAGATGGAAATCAAAACACAGTGGGAACCACACAAGACTCTATGACGATCTCGGATCAACAGACTACTCTGTACCAGTGTCACCAGAGAACTGCCATCTGACGTGAGGTATAATACCATCTGGGAGTTCTCGGCGAGTCCGTCCAGTGTACCCAGTCTCCACTGAGCACCCGTATATCATCTCCGATGTCAAACACCAATGGATATGGGATCATCCATCTCCCATCTGTATGGGTCGAGAAGGTATACGCTAGTCTACTCTGGTATATCGATGCCCTGTCTCGATACACCCACGACTAGGGACCTTGAAGGATGTACTTATGGACTACCATGTCCCCACTAGTATGATCCGCATCATAGTCCAGGTAGTCAAGCACACATCCTAAGGGCTTTACCAACATGTAACAGAGAGACAATCAGTGTACACGTTAAGGTAAAGAGCAACCAGATAGCATACTATCATGTCGAGCAAGAAAGTCCTCCCTATATACGTCCCAGTATCCACTACAATATACATCCTATGTATAGTAATGGCCTCTAGGGCATACATATAACTAACAATCTCCCACTTGCACTAGGGCCATCTGATAGCAGTGGTTGAAGTATCTCATACTCAACCATCCCATAAAAATCTCTCTCTGGGAACAGGCCTTCGTGAGTGGATCCGCCGTGTTATCCTCTGAGTCTGCTCTCCTTGCCTCGATCACCCTGGAGATCAACCATCTCCATGATCAGGTGATACTGCCTTAGAATAAGTCTGGATCACTGATGGGACCGGCGTTCCTTGGCATAAGCCACAACTCCATTGTCTCACAATGGTAGGAACATAGTTCATCTCATGAACCATTATACATCCAAACAGCCTCTTTGGTAGCATCTTAAGTAGCGATGTATCCTGCCTTTATCGTCTAGTATGTCACGGTATCAAGCTTGGAACTCTTCCAACATACCGTCCCTCGATTGAGGGTAAAGACAATGCCTGCGACTGACATTAAGTCGTCTTTATCACCCTGGAACACTTCCAGTGATTCTCCCCAAGATCAATTGATACTGTCTTACTACATCTAGTGAGTATCCTAATATCTAATTACATCTATCTCATAGATGAAAACTCAGAATTTAGGCGGTATCACATTGATCCTTTATGGAGAATCCTTGTGATAAACGGAGATTGACTGAGCGTAGCATAGGAAACTACTTCCCTATCAAGAGTATATCATCTACGTACTCTACGAGGATCACCACCATACTCCCTACTACCTTTTTGTTTATACAAGGTTCATCTACCATTTTGATGATGTCAAACTCTTTGACTAATTCATCAAAACAGATGTTCCAACTCCGCGATGCCTGCTTTAATCGTATAAAGTATCTTGCACACGTTTCCGCTGCTCCCACTGTCTACGAAGCCCTCTGGCTATGTACTTATAGACGCACTCTTCTAAAACATCATTTAGAAAAGCAGTCATGACACCCAACCACCAGATATCGTAGTCATGGTATGTAGCCGTGGCAAGTAGGATCTGGATGGACTTAAGCATAGCTACTTAGAAAAGGTTTCATCATTATCCACGCCTGGTCGATGACGAAAACCTTTAACAAGTCTAGCTTTGAAAGTCTCAACTTTTCCAAGTACACCAAGTAATCTTCTCAAGATATACTTGCTCCTGATGGGGATTTAACCCTTCAGATATAGCAACTAAAGTCCATACTTTGTTGGTGTATAAGGATTCCATCTCAAATCGCTAAGCATCCAGCCATTCTTACAGAGTCCCACTCCTGATGGCCAGTTCGAAACTAGTTGGGTCATCATCTCATGATGCAATCCTCGCTCCCACTGTCATAGAGAAACCGAAGTATCTCTCTGGTGGGTGAGGAACCCTACTAGATCGACGGAGAGGCTGAGGTTCGTTGGAATCTACTGAATCCTTTGGTTCTATCAAATCATCTACTGTAGTTTGTATAGCTGGAACCTTTCCAGTTCTACATAACTGACCTTTCCTCGAGCTTGTCCGGATTTTGCTTTTAGACATAGGTCGGACAACCTCAAATCTTAACTATCTTAAGACATGAGCTCTTCCCATACCATATCCCATATGGAGTGGTAGGCAACCGATTCGATCGGAACCCTATTCAATAGGTATGCAACTTCTCAAGTGCATAACACCCAAAAGGAAAAAGGAAACTCAGTAGTACTCATTATAGAGCACACCATATCATATAGGGTGCTGTTGCTCTGCCCCGATATACCATCGTGCTATGGTGTATACGGAGGAGTAATGCTGAGAGAGAAACTCATTCTCCTTTAGAATAGTCCAGGATTTCCGTGCTCAAGTATTCTCCTCCTCGATCACATCAAAGGACATAATACTTATACCTGTATTTTGGTTCTCTACTTCTAACTTATATTCTGTGAATATCTCAAAAGGTTCGGACTTGTGTTTCAACAGGAACATATGTCTGAATCTCGAGAGATTATCAGAGAATGTAATGAAGTACCAAGAACCGGTCTTGGCATGTGTAGACAGGGGCCCTTACATACATCAACATGTATCATCCCAAGAGTTCACTAACTCTTTCTCTGTTTCCAATAAACAGAGCTATGGTCATTTATCTTTGTGACATGACTGGCAAGTTTCATAAGATGTAAATTCAAACCGATTTAAATATGCATCTAAATGTAACTTCAGCCAGTCGGGTCGCATTGATATGACCTAGTCTACAATGCCTCAAGAAGGATTCATTCATTTTTGAACTCTTCCTCCTGTGTGTGTTCCGTATACTAAGAGCTGTAGTTTGATTTAGAACGTCAATGCTTTTAGATAACGTGCCTGAACCGATCAACTTTTGATATAGGAAATGTTCAAAACATTATCCAGCAATACAAAATTTTATCATTTCTTTACTAATAAAGAGACTGATATGATTTTGTATATCAGGTTCGGTATCTAATAGCATTTGTTCAGAATCAATGTATTGGTAATACAGGGTGACAGTGACCAACAGACTTGGCTGCAACTCTTGCCCCGTTTTCTGTCTCATGAAACTTATCACCCGTTCTCAGTTTTTCTACCATTTTGTAGCCCTATGTAACAGATTACATATCTGGGATCCTGATCCGGTATCATATACCCAGGATGCGGAGGATACTGAGAAACAGTTCTTTGTAACGAACACACCCGAAGATAATGCATCAGCATGCACTCTCTTCGTTTGGGCGGCACAGGAATTCTGGTAATCCCCAATTTCCTACTCTATCTTATAACAATTATAAGTTGGAGCGGGACCAACGTTCCCCAGCTCAGTATAACAAGCGGGTTCGGTCAAAATTCCGTTTTATTATCTTGATTAAGGCGTGATATGGTCGCTACCAGGAGAGAGAGAGAAGAAAACACTCAGCGTGCGCTCTTACAAGAATAGATTGGTTATTATTTTATCTAATCAGGATGGCTCCCACTGCTTTTTATCAAATCTTCCTTCAAACCCTAAAAGGAAAGACTAGCCGGGATTAATTACACGCTACAAGTTCGCCAATCTTTCAGCCAGGCCAGTGTCGGTACTTTGAGGGAGGTCCCCCGTGCTTTCGCACGAACCTAATTACTGTAAACCTCGTTTTCCCAGAGGCGTAACCTCGTTAACACCTTTCTAGACACCTACTTGATCGGCTAATTGTAATGTGTAAAACTCTCCCAGGAGTAACTCTTACTCGCAGCGGGTATCGGGATCCAACTATCTCATAGAAGGTATGCAATCTCATTGCAAATTTCAACACTTGAAATTCCCGATAATCTTTTGCCCCTAGCAGCTATATGACCTTAACATAGTCAACAAATCATAAGTGCTAGTCAAGTTCAACCCGTCATTTCCCGATTGAATTAAACCCACCCGCACGACCCTTAACATAGTCAACAAAGTCGCACGACTACCCTAATCCAATCGCATCATATGCTTATACAGATAAGCACTAATTAGCTACCGCACACTACGCCTTAACATAGTCAACAAACGTAGCACGAATACTAACTAGTACTTATCTGAAATGACGGAGGGCTACGACAGGTTTTTCTGAAAATCTATTGCGTAATGAACTTGATATCGTTGTAGGATCGAATGAATTTTAAAATGGAGTGTTTTTGAGGCTTTTCTAGTTTTGCTAAAGGAGTCACTCCCGGTGAAGGGATCGTCGGTCCTTTCCTCGTCGAATGAGGTGCGGGATATATCATATATATCACTGTGCAAAGCAAAAACTCTTAAAAGCATCAAAAGACAAACCGAATGTGTAGCATCTGCCAGTTATTGCTAAAGGAGTCACTCCCGGTGAAGGGATCTAGGTCCTTTCCTTATCGAATAAGGTGCAGGATATATCACATATACCACTGTGCAAAGCAAGAACTGTAGCTACCTGTTTTATTTTGAAATTCGATTCTACAACATCTTAGGTTTCTTTTATTTCATTAATCACATTAATGAAGTCCCATCATTTAAGTACCTAAACATCACAGATAAATACGACGTACACTTATGCCATCCGCATTCTCCTCGATGTCCCCTCGTGCACCGTTAGGTTAGGTGACTAACGGCAGAGCGGAGCAGGGCTAGCGCGGGTGTAAAACATAAGTAACGTCTATATAATATATCATATATACCATATACTGTATCTATCACAGAACATCACATGATCACATCACAGATATCGCAGCAGAAGAATCATATGAAATATTGGATATACTAGGACGTCCGTGTTTTCAATACGAGCCAGTATAAAACACGGATTCCACGGTCGTGATGAATAACCAAACCCACACCCCTAGACCCCTACGAGAGCGGCAAGCAACCCTACCAATTCTAGAGTTAGGAGACCCGGACTCGACTCCTCGAGTTGGTCTCCCACTGTACTCCAGAACCCGGTTACTTGTGCCCTCCTCCTTGGGTCTATCCTAGTGCGAAAAAGTAAATAATATACAAAAGGGTGACAACTTCCGCTACCTGGAAGTGCCCCAATAAAAGAATATTACATACAAGTTTTTTTACATGAATGAAAATGAAAAACACTCATCTCACATAAAAAACCCCGGCTATTCAAACACGACGATCCAATATAACATATCCAGCAACACATAACATCACATGTCATCAACGTAAGTAAATATGCACATCCCAATTGTCGTTGACATATAGCAACGAAACCGGCGATATCACATATTACATTTACGGTCACAGAAAAAAAAGTGTAAAACTACAACAGTTGGAATCCGCAATCTCTTTAGACATCACATGCCTAATCAAATGAATTACTTAGACATCGCATGCCTAACAATTATAAACCCCGCATTTTAGTCTCAAAATCGAAAACACTTTTCAATATCAGGTCGGGCAATTCAACAAGATTCCCGACATCCTGATCGAATGCTCGTCGTAAACTTTAGTAGGCGACTGCACCCCCGACGCCGTCGACGAAGTGCACCAAGGCGGAACACTGCTACCGGGAGCACCCGAACGGATGCTTTCGGCGATGGGGTTCTCCTACAGTCACTTGGTCGGGGCTATGGAGTATAGCTGTCTATTAAGTTTATCCGTCGAGTATCCGCGTACGCTACGTGATTGCGACGGACTTTTGATCGCATCAAAATTCCTTGGAAACCGATCAAGTGAGACTAAACTGCTATATTTATAACATTCATTCAGTTATCTCATAACTTTTGTGAATTCCAATTATTGTATCCCATTCCAGATAAATAGAAAATGTTAAACTTTCCGATCGAACATTCAAACACCCAAGTTTTCCCGATACAGATCAACACATGAAACAAGTCTAAAAACATTCAGTTCGTGCCTCAGTACCAACGGTCCAGCCGTAGAAGGGTCAAGCCAACGCCTCACATGTGGCACGCCGTACTGCCCCAAACCCGAAGGTTCAAAGGGCAGTTCAAGACGGTCACATAATCGAGTTAAGGTTTGTTGTCTTCTAGAGGGTCCATCGAGTTACTTGCACTACTTAGAACGTCTTTAAACCACGGAAAAATCCAACACTTGGAAATTTCCCGACAGGGGAAATATTGGGTATTTATATCCGGTCGAACTTTTTAACATATTCTAAAATTTATCCGGAAAGCCACACAGACAAAATTTGATAATCCGATCGAATATACGAATCCCCAAAACAACCCCAGAAAATTCAACTCTGTAGTCAGATTTAAAATATCCCAGGAAAACCAACACAGAAAAATACGAATTACTATGCAAAATTCAAGTGCTGATGTGACAAGGAGACCGCGGAACCGCCGCACAAGCCATGCTTGTGCCGCGGTTCCACCGCGTGTTGGTGGAATCATGTCCTCGAATTTCACAGAAATTCATAGAAAAACCTGCTGATTTTTCTGCATATTTTTAATTTGGAAAAAGACCAGATTTTAAAAAAAAGGACAGAGAGCATTTTTAGAGTTGGGGTTTCGGGTCGTTCGGACTTCAAACTCCGTCTGAACTTCGTCTAAGGCTCTAGCTAGGCTCTGATACCACTGTAGGGTTCCTAGGCACTCTAGTGAGGTCTCACAAGGCATCGAACATGCCAATTTCAAATTTTACGGTGCCGAGAAACCCTAAACTACGGATCGTAGGCTAGAAATCTAGGCGAAAAAGAAACTAGTTAACAACTTAACTAAAGTTTAAACGGAAATACAACCTTTGTAGATCCGGTGCTCCACCTCCATAGCTCCGTAACGAAGTCCCCTCGCTGTCCAAATGAATTCCCGGGCTCTAGCGTTGGCTTCGTCGGAGAAATGGCGAGCTAGGTCGTCGATGTCCATGCCGAAGATGATCTACGTCGAAGCATCGCAAGATCAAGCTCTCACTTCACCAAGTCATGAAACTTGTGAAGAAAACACACTTTACTACTTGGCAAGAGGTAGAGGATGAAGAAATAGGAAGTGGGTAGACTTTAGAATTGGATTTCTCACTTGTTTCATCAATCCACCATTGATGAAGTCAAGCTTCTTCATGGAAGAAGAAGATGAAGAAGAAGAAGAAGTTATGATAAGTATTTAGAAAATAGAAAATAAAAGAATACTTATCATAATCTTAACCTTAGTTAAGTGTAGAGAATTGACTAAGGTTGGGTTGAATGGTTAGGGTTAAGGATGAGAACAAAAAGGTCGACAAGTCAAAGCTTCATGAAACTTCAACTAAAAACAAATGTAGCCACCATTCATTTATCTTTCAATTTATTCAAAATGAATAAATAAATAAGATAAATGAATAAGTAAAACCCTAATCAACAACTTAACCTTGGTTTAATTCTTTACACTTAACCAAAAAGCATGCATCATCAAACATGATACAAACAAGTGCACAAAAAGTATATCACATATACAATGTGCACATCCGAGCGAGAAAATCCATTTAAAGTGAACCGATACTAGTTAATGCAAAGTAATATATCAAATATATAATTATGCATTAAATCATTAAATCAACATTTGATTTAATGATCCAGTCATATCGCATATAACCGACTAATATCAACAGTAACAACTTATCGAATCAACACTTGATCCGATAACCCGGCTATATCGTATATAACCGATCAATGTCATAAATCGCGAGAATCGAATACAGTATCACATACTGGTATCATTCTCGGTCCCGCACATATCTCATATGCGCTCCTATTTCGTTTCGCTTGAGCCAGGAAACCTCTGTGTAGGACTCTAAAGACTCGTCAATACGCCGGCAGCAGGTGATGATCATATCAAACACCCACAAGCCGCAAGCGGTCTGCTAAACGTAACGGCCACCCGGGTATTGAGCGATCAGAAGATCGACGAGCAAGCCCGCTCACACTCCAGTGAATCCAACCAGTAACACTACCGTACAGTCCGGTCTGATCGTCTGATATGTCGCATATCTCGCCTAGGGGTGGTAAACGTCAGACCCCAATAGCTCGATAAGTCGTGTCGATATGAGGCTCATAACGGGTCGAGAAACTACTGGTAACACTTACCAGCAATTCTCCGATCAGCCCTGGCCAGGGACTTCCTGTTATAGACAATCTAACACAGTGCAACATCAACTCCCTATACCGGGAGAGACGAATCCCCTCCCATCGCTCATTGCCTCCATGTGACTCGGGACTGTACCCAAAAACCACCGTTTTGCACGCCCTCTTGGACGTGGTAAGATGGAAATTAAAGCACAGTGGGAACCACACAAGACTCTATGACGATCTCGGGTCAACAGACTACTCTGTACCAGTGTCACCAGAGAACTGCCATCTGACGTGAGGTATAATACCATCTGGGAGTTCTCGGCGAGTCCGTCCAGTGTACCCAGTCTCCACTGAGCACCCGTATATCATCTCCGATGTCAAACACCAATGGATATGGGATCATCCATCGCCCATCTGTATGGGTCGAGAAGGTATACGCTAGTCTACTCTGGTATATCGATGCCCTGTCTCGATACACCCACGACTAGGGACCTTGAAGGATGTACTTATGGACTACCATGTCCCCACTATTATGATCCGCATCATAGTCCAGGTAGTCAAGCACACATCCTAAGGGCTTTACCAACATGTAGCAGAGAGACAATCAATGTACACGTTAAGGTAAAGAGTAACCAGATAGCATACTATCATGTCGAGCAAGAAAGTCCTCCCTATATACGTCCCAGCATCCACTACAATATACATCCTATGTATAGTAATGGCCTCTAGGGCATACATATAACTAACAGTTCAACCGCATATAATGGTGCAACGCGCTTCGGATACCCTCTTCAGTAGAAACTGGTTCTGCCAAGAAGGCCTCAAGCGGGACGCCCTGATTATAGCTTAATTACTGGGCGAAACGATGCAGGTTGTACCTCATGAACAACACCGAATTATTCTGCCTAAACACGAGAAAGCCCGGCCTGATGGAGTATAAATGAAGAATCTCCCGAGCTTTCAAGATAGAGGCCCCGTATTTAAAAATGTCCCGCAATGGCTCCACCATTTTTGCGGATTCTTTGCCGATGGTTAGAACCTTATCGGTAAAGGTCATGCCATCTCCAACCGTGCGCTGATGAGGGAGCAAACCCCTAGCTTCCCGCTGTGTCGGATTTACAATGGATGCGACAACTAGCCGCATGATCCGAGGGAAGTTATACTTGTCGTAGAAGCAAGGCCTTTTGTGGACACCGAAAATGCCAAGTACATGTAGCTCGATCCATGACATAAAATGATGCATCGAGAAGTTCACAAGCTTCACCCCTGGTTCAGTAGTGTCTGCCGCCAAGCTGAGGCCGTGATACAAATGGGCTAATCCAGCGACCTCGACGACCACTTGCATCCCAACAACCATTCGGTGAGCTGGATAAAAAACGGACGGCTCATATGGCGAGAATGCATTGGAAGCACAAACCAGTTTACCCATAGCCCAAGGAACCCTAAAAAGGAACGCTTCTTCATCAATCCCAGGAGCTGCAAACTCTGTGAAAGAGACGACCGGGGTGTTGGGGAGAAAGAAATTCCTCTGATCCGCTTCCGCTGCCGGCTAGTTGTCCAAACCAAAACCAAAAGGATTGTCGAGTTTGGCAAATTTCGCGGCTTCCTTCGACAGGACTTCTGAGCGGAGAAAACGGGCGATGAAATCTGTGAAATTAACCCCACGGCCTCCGGATTCGAGAAAAAGGCTCTCATAGATATTCAACACCTTTATCAAACTCGGGAATTGGTGTTGAATAGCGTTCTCCGGGGTAAGACCCATTACCACTGATTTGGTGGCAAAGATGTACTCGTCCGGAAGAAGCACCTCCTCGTAGTGTTCTCCCCTAACAGGTAAGCCAGAGACCTCTGCAAACTCCTCTAAAGAAATTAAGACTTCTCGATCCAACAGAAGAAAGGTGTGGGTCGGAATAATCTATTGCTCCAGAAATGCCTTGACCAACCATGCAGGAGGCGTAGAATATTGAAAGAGAGAAGCGTAAATCGCGGGATACAACCCGAGCTTCAGCAGCTGCGACTTCTTGGCTGACAAAATATAGCGGGCCCATTGAAAATACCCAGCTGGATGACGAGGAATTAGGTCTATCATATACAGCTTCCCTCAAGGACGTGACTCACCCTGGCATATACGCCATCCTAGAGTATCTAAAGACGCCGGCGGCTGTACGGGTATTGCAGCTATGGAAGGCTGAAGAAGACCCTCTGAAGTCCAATTGATCTCCTCCACGGCATAGTTTATCGGGGGTGCATCTGCATAAGGGATCGCCGAAATAGGCTTCGAAGGCGTCGAGCAAAAAAAGCTCCATCGGCCCCTGATAATTTGACTGTACCATCTACTCCATAGATGAAGATTCTTTCGCTCCGGGTCATGATCTTTTATCAACACGAAGACTTCCCTATCCACAGGAGCTTCGGGGAATCCGCCTTCCGAACGGACGAACGGGAAAGAAATGTCGAAAGACATAGTACCTGCGCGGAAAAGAACAAAATTTTCAGCCGTCAATGCTACAATGAAAGTTCTATCACTAGGTACTTTAAATTCGTACCGCACTGCAATGCAGTAGAAAGGTACCGGTAGGGGGGAACTGATTGGTAGAGTTTTTGCGTGCTAAGTTTGTTACGGCAATCAAGACGGTTTCGCTTGTAGCTAGCCGGTTGAGTACGGGTCGTCCGCAGGGAGATGGGAATCTTTTTCTATGTGCTTTAACGAGTTAAGTCCAATTTTCCAGGTTTGTTTTTAGATTACTTATGTGCTAAAATGATATATATAGAGAGCTTGTTAGGGTTAGGATTAGGTTAGTTTGAGTTAGGAGTCGCTCACTTCTTTCGTTGCCACTCTTAATGTCGCTGTTACGGTAATCGGCAACAACGGGGATTAGCACGACTAGGAAGGAAGTTGCGAGTATAAGCTAGGCTTTCCAACGCATAAGTTCTTCCTTTTGGTGCTTGTCCGTCCGTTCTTGGCTCTTAGCCTTAACCTCCGGTTAATTCAACCACAACCGGTCTCACTAAGGAATCACCGCTATCATGTAGGATAGGGTGCCGTAGGGAGCGGATTGTGGTTCAATTAACGGGAGTCCGAATCAAGATATTGGGCAAGAAAAGAGTGAGAGAGATTTCCTTCTCTCAAACTTTCCTTATCCTACCCTAACAAGTATAAAAACTACTCACCCATTATAAGGAAAAGAAAATAAAACAAAGGAGAAAGATAGAAAGAAAGAGTTTAGAAGATTACAACTAGCTATTTGCGACCTCACCTCGGCAAGGATCAAGCGTAAGCATCATGGTTGTTTAAGGATAAAGGAAAAGAGAACAAGAAAGAAACAAACAATAAATAACAACAACTAGATTAGCAAAAGAAAATTACAAGAAATTATAAAATGAACAAGACAAGCATGATAACAAAGAACTCCTTTATTCATTATTTACTCACAAAAGCTCACTACAAGTATTTAATGGAGAAGAGATGAGAGGAGGAAGAAGAACAACACATGTATTCTAAATTCTAAATACAAGATTATGGACCCTTGGCTTTGGCAAGTTCTGGACTATTTATAGGCAGGGAACTGGAAAATTAGGGCAACAATATGTCCATATGTAAATTTACCAATCTGCCCCCAAAAGTTGAACGTCTGCAGAGGCTGTACGGCCGCGGTTCCGCAGCCTAGACCCCCTATTGGCCGCGGAACCGCGGCCATATAGATGATTTGGCTTCTCGGGTTTTTTGGGTTTCCTGGTCTGCTTTTGTCTGTAGTTTGGCATATGTTTTTTCTGATAATCTTTCCACATTTCTTCCAGAATTTTAGTAGATCAAAAGGTGATTGGATGTGGATCTTTTGCCATGATTTTCTTGAGCTCCGCGTAGATTTCTTGGACTTTGTGTTGCCATTGTGTTTTGTGCATGAAAATGACAATCGATTTGCCCTTTTGTCTTCTTAAACTGGTGTGTGGCAACATACGGATAGAGAGCAGAGACCCGTGTTTTATCTGTGGTTGGCAGTAATCTGGAATTTGTCGTGCTTTTCCATGAATTTCACCGTTTATAGCCGAGAACCTGTATCCTGCAATTGACTAGTAAACATGGCTCAAGAGTACCTACCGATAAGCAATGTGATAAAAATTGGGCGGTATAAAAATGCAAAAATCTGATATGAACAAATACCCCCAAACTTATCATTTGCTCGTCCCGAGCAAAGCCAATTTATTCACAAAAAATTTCCTAACCTCACTTTCGCAGGGAATGCGATTGCACTGAGCATGTGCAACAAGCCGTTAAACCTCTAGGTGTCCCTAGTAGGAGGAGTGTTGTCTCCTGAGGGTTTTCAGCGGATACTACCCACAAAATCCGGTCAAGTTAGTTTTGCAAAATAACTATGATTCAAACCCTGAAGTTTTGTTTCAGAAAATAACAATTCTATTATCCTAAGTCTAGACTATCGAACCTTTATTTTTCACATCTCGCTTCTTATTTAACTTAAGATTTTATATGTCTGTACGTGTAGTGCAAATAGTGTCGTTAAGTTCCAGAAGGATCGATTAAAGTCATCATGTCACACAATAAAGCCCAGATAACAATTTTAAAAGGATCACATAAGTTTTATAAAGAGTTAAGTATTTTTCAAGTTTCGTTTTCCAGTAAGATTTCAACTTCAGAATTTCAATCTTCCTTAACAGGAAACTAGGTCTTATTTTTCACTCCACCTTTTTCTTGTTTTCATTTCATACACACCTCTGTGAACGTGCAATAGTCTTTATCATAGAATAAAACCTTCATATCTCCGCTAGAAATATTTTTTTTATAAAAACCTGTCTTTTGTCAAGATTATTCTCACACAAAGAACCGTTAGGAATTTTAACTCAGAGAGAACACTTGCTTGACTTTGTTTTAATCTGGACTTTCTAGGCTTCTTAGCGAGCTTTGGGCCAATGCACTCAAACCAGTTGGTTTTAGGGCATTAGGTGTAGAAACACCCCAGCGGACTTAATTACTCAAGTTACCTAGGCCCAAAAACAAAAGATAATTTAGCGTGAAAATCATGATGATTCAATGCGAACGGAGATATAACCGGCAGTTCAGTTATTTTTTTTGGATAAAAGACGTGTTTAGTGGGTTAGGTGTGTAATCATTCCAATCAAGTTTCAGATGGGTTATTTTTCAGACTTAGTTCCAATTAAGGCATCAATAACATTCCTTCATATTCACTTCACTTCATAAACTATTCTTGATATTACTTATTTCAGAACAAACCTATTTGATCCTCATAAAATCATTTATCCATTTAAAAGTTCTTAGACATAAAAGACCTGTTATCTAATTTCCAAAACTCACGACACGTGTAGTGTGATGTAAAGACGTATATCAGCTATAGTTAACTTCAAAGGAGAGTTATCTTTCAGGTTTTCAAAATCTAAAAATAAGATTTAGTTATTCTTATCTTATTAAACAAAACCGTCGAAATGTTGAATCAGAGTTCTCCCACTAGCTAACTTGACAGAAAAGTTTTTATATTTTTAGAAAATTTTCTGATTTTTATGGATTTTAATATGCAGATGCAAAATATACATATGAATGCGAAGGTTAGAAATGCGTACCGAGCGTACCCCCAAACATAAACTGGACAGTGTCCTCACTGTCATTGCATGAAGAGATCATTTAAAGGGTCAAAATTGTCGGTTAGATATACACAATTTTTTTTTAATGTTTTTAAAGAGTAAAAATGGAAAAGAATATCCACAAATAAATACAAAATGGTATATACATACCCCCAAACTTATTTGGAACAGTGTCCACTGTTCTTGGCTGGATAACCGAAGTTTGGTGGTAGGCAGAGGAAGATTATGCAGGGTAAACCGGCTCCTGTAAGACCAAGAGCTCCTCTGTTGGTTCGGCGCTAAGGTACGGTTTTAGTCGGTGTCCGTTCACTTTGAAAAACGAACCGTCCTTTGGATTCTCCAAATCCACAGCGCCCTGCGGATACACATTCCGCACAAAATACGGCCCTTTCCAGCGAGATCTGAGCTTTCCTGGATGGAAGTGTAGCCGGGTGTCGTAAAGCAGTACCTGTTGACCAGGTACGAAAGTTTTGTGCAAAAGATGTTTATCGTGAAACACCTTCGTTCGGTTCTTAACGACAACCGCGTTATCGTAAGCCTCATCCCTAAGCTCGCTCAATTCGTTCAACTGCAGCTTCTGATGGCTGCCCGCATCTTCGAGAGACAGATTCATCTCCTTTATCGCCCAAAATGCGCGATGCTCTATTTCGACAGGGAGGTGGCAAGCCTTTCCGTACACAAGCCGATAGGGAGACATGCCAAGATCGGTCTTATAAGCGGTTCGAAATGCCCAAAGGGCATCAGTGAGTTTTAGCGACCAATCCTTACGGTTCTTGGAAACCGTCTTCACCAGTATCTGCTTGATTTGCCTATTTGAAACTTCGACCTGCCCACAGGTTTGGGGGTGGTAGGGCGTAGATAGCTTATGATTAATGGAATATTTCCGCATCAAGGCCTCGAAAGTCTTATTGCAGAAATGAGTTCTATTGTCGCTAATGATCGCTCGGGGGTGCCCAAACCGGGAGAAAATGTTTTCTTTAAGAAACCTAACGACAACCTTGTTGTCGTTAGTCCGGCTGGGCACAGCCTCGACCCACTTAGAGACGCAATCAACAGCGAGAAGGATGTACAAGTTCCCGAAAGAGCTGGGAAACGGCCCCATGAAATCTATCCCCCAAATGTCGAAAATCTCCACAACCAAGATTGGTTGGAGTGGCATCTCGTTCCTCCGGGATATCCGGCCCAAGTGTTGGCACCGGGAGCAAGTCTTGAAATAGTCATGAGTGTCTTTGAAGAGTTGTGGCCAGTAGAAACCACATTGCAAGATCTTCTCAGCTGTCTTTCTTGGGCCAAAATGCCCGCCACATGCTTGATCGTGGAAAAATGACAGCACACTCTTGAATTCCTCGTCAGGGACACACCGACGAATAATCTGGTCGAGACAGTACTTGAACAGATAGGGTTCGTCCCAGTAAAAGTGTTTTACTTGGGATAAGAATCGAAGTTTGTCCTGACTTGACCATTCAGTCGGCAGTAACCCTGTGGTCAAATAGTTCACAATATCTGCGAACCAGGGTTCGCGAGATACTGTCAAGAGTTGTTCATCCGGAAAAACGTCGTTGATCGGATGTTGAGGCGACGGCGAAGAAGGAAGTCGTGAGAGATGGTCGGCGATCACGTTTTCACATCCTCTTTTGTCCTTAATGACAAGGTCAAACTCTTGAAGCAAGAGGATCCAACGTATTAGCCGAGATTTTGCATCTTTCTTCGCAAAAAGACGGCGCAGAGCAGAATGGTCTGTGTAGACAATGACTGGAGAGCCGATGAGGTAGGGCCTGAACTTTTCTAAAGCAAATACAACAGCTAAGAATTCCTTCTCAGTTGTTGTATAATTAAGTTGGGCGTCGTTCAGGGTTCGGCTAGCATAATAGATTACGTGCGGCATCTTGTTGATGTGTTGTCTAAGGACAACACCAATGGCAAAGTCGGATGCATCGCACATAATCTCAAATGGGTGCGTCCAGTCAGGTGAAGAAAGAACGGGAGCAGAAGTGAGTGGGTTTTTTAATGACTCGAACGCAGTCACACAGCTCGAGTTGAAGTCAAATGGCGTGTCCTTGGCCAGTAGAAGAGTCAAGGGCCTAGCAATCTTGCTAAATTCCTTGATGAACCGTCTATAGAAACCGGCATGGCCAAGGAAGGCTCGGATGTCTCTGACGCATCTGGGAGGAGGGAGATTGGAAATGACCTCAATCTTCGCTTTGTCAACCTCTATGCCATTTTGCGAAATGATATGTCCTAAGACAATACCTTCGCACACCATGAAGTGGCACTTCTCCCAATTCAAAGTGAGGTTCTTGTCCTTACATCGGGTAAGGACAGCGTCAAGATGCAGCAAACACTCGTTGAAGGAATCGCCGAAGATGGTGAAATCGTCCATGAAGATCTCCTGGAATTTCTCCACCATGTCTGAGAAGATTCCCATCATACACCGCTGGAAGGTAGCGGACGCATTGCATAACCCAAAGGGCATGCGACGATATGCGAACGTGCCGAAAGGACAAATGAATGTGGTCTTGTCCTGGTCTTTTTCGGTGATGGGAATCTGATTATAGCCGGAGTAGCCATCAAGAAAGCAGTAGTACTCGTGTCCGGCCAATCGTTCAAGCATTTGGTCAATGAAAGGTAGCGGAAAGTGGTCTTTCCGCGTTGCGGCGTTGAGTTTTCTGTAATCGATGCAGACTCGCCACCCAGTTTGGGTGCGAGTAGGGATTAACTCATTCGCCTCGTTAGTAATGACCGTTATGCCTGATTTCTTGGGGACAACGTGAATGGGGCTAACCCACTGGCTATCAGAGATAGGGTAAATGATACCACTATCCAGACACTTCACGATTTCCTTTTTCACAGCCTCCTTCATGACTGGATTGAGTCGCCTTTGTGGATCTCTGGCTGGTTTGGCATCATCCATCAGATGAATGTGATGTTCAACAATCAGGGGACTAATCCCCTTGATGTCCGCCATGGACCATCCAAAAGCTTGCCTATTGCTGTGCAAGACCGTAAGAAGGGCTTTCTCTTGCTCTGGAGCTAGAGAAGCCGAGATGATAACAGGGAGGGTCTCGTTCTCACCCAAGTAAGCGTACTTAAGGTGAGACGGCAAAGGCTTGAGTTCGAGCGTTGGAGGTGAAACGATTGAAGGCAAGATTGGTGAAAAGGTCTCGAACTCAAAGGATTCCAGCAAAGGTTCAAAACGAGTGTAAGCGACCGAGTTGGATGGTTCAGGTAACTCATCCAGAAATTCGAAGGATTCAAACTCGGGCGGTGAGTGGCTAAGATCGTTCGAAAAAGTGAAACACTCGTAGTCATTGTCGGGCGCAGAAACAGCAGCAGGTTCGAAGAGGAACGCACTAGTGGCGTTAAGGTTATCGTGATCGAACAAAAACTCCTCGAATTCACACTCTTCAGGGGTGATCTCCTGGATTGAGCAAACGTCTAGTATATGAGCATTAGGTTCGGAGGGCTGATTCCCCAACCTAAAAATGTTGAGTTCAATTGTCATGTTTCCAAAAGATAGGTTCATCGAACCATTGGGACAATTGATCACAACATTTGAGGTTGCAAGGAATGGGGGACCGAGTATCATCGGAATTTGATTCCGGGGGTTAGCTACAGGCTGTGTGTCTAATACAATGAAGTCAACGGGGAATATGAAGTCCCCAACCTTGATTAACACATCCTCTAGCTCACCCCTAGGATGGGTGATTGATCGGTCGGCCATTTGGAGAGTACAGTGTGTGGGTTTCAGCTCTCCTACACCTAGTTGCTCATATACTGAGTACGGAAGCAGGTTAACACTGGCACCAAGATCTAATAGTGCGCGGTTGATGTTCTTATCCCCAATGGTAATAGAAATCGTAGGACAGCCAGGGTCCTTCCGTTTTTGCGGTAAATATTGGGTAAGAGCATCACTCACAGCACTAGCCAAGAAAACTTTCTTGGGTACCTGAGACTTCCTCTTTTTCGTGCACAAGTCCTTTAAGATTTTCGCGTAGGACGGGACTTGTTGAACAGCATCTAAAAGGGGAATGTTAATGTTAACCTGCTTAAACAACTCCAGAATCTTCTCCATTTGTGGATTTTGTTTATTGGACCTCAACCGGTTTGGAAATGGAATGTTTTTAAAATTGATTGAGTCCAATGCTTGTGGAGGAGATTGTGGAGCTGGAACAGATCCCAGAGCTGGTGTTTTCGTGGAGTGAGAAATGGGTCCGTTCAGAGCAGAAGAAGAAGAAGAAGAGCCTTTTGAAGAATGGATAATAGGCTCAGAAGACGAAGAAGAAGAAGAAGAAGAAGCTGCCGGGGTGTTATTATTCTCAATTGCTGTGCCGATGTTGTTGTGCAGCATCCTTCCCGATCTCAATGTAGTCACGGCACTCACAATATGGTTCTGTTGTTCAAGAGCAACATGAACATTATGTGGGTGACCGGGATTTGGGAGTGGTTGAGATGGAAGCTTCCCCTTTTCTCGCTCGCTTAACGCCGCATTCAGTTGTGCAATCTGGGCTTCGATGGTCTTGATGCTTTGCCCGTGTGCAGCAGTGTGTTGCACCAAAGAATGAATAGACGACTGGATGTTGGCGGTGGATTGTGTCAATTGTTTAACGAACGCCTCCAGACTTCGTTCTAGCGAGGAAACCTTATCGTTGTTTGACGGAACAAAGTTGTTTGGTGGAAAAGAATTGTTGGGTGCAAAGTTGTTCGTCTGATTTTGAAAAGGTTGGGGTTGGAAGGGCTGCTGAAACTGATGTTGAGTTTGTTGTTGCGCTTGTTGTTGCGGAGGAGGGGGCCTCTGGAAATTGTTGCCTTGGAATTGTTGCTGATTCTGATTCCAGGAGAAATTGGGGTGGTTCCTCCAACCGGATTGTAGGTGGAAGAGTATGGATCATTCCTCGGTCTTTGCTAAAATGCAGCATTAACCTGATCCTGTCCTTGAGATGGTGGATTGTAAGGACACTCTTCGGTTAAGTGAGAAGGATCGGAACAACAAGCACAAATGGTACGAAGGGGAAGAACAGGAGCAGGAGCAGGAGATGAAAATTTTCTCTCTATCGCTTCAAGTTTTCTCGTTATTGCAGCCATTTCAGCTTTCATTGCAATAGAGACATCGAGTTGGTGAATTCCTACCCTAGACTGACCAGTAGAAGTGGAGGAAGAAGAAGAATAAGTTGGTCTAGTGCTCTCTCATTGAAGCGTTTGTTCCGCAAGGTCGTCGAAGAATTGCCACGCTTCCTCGTCAGATTTCGATAGGAAGTGGCCCTGACAAATGGTTTCCAACAACTGTTTGGTTGCTGGGTTCAGGTCCTCGTAAAAGGTTTGGCAAAGTTGCCATTTCTCGATACCATGGTGATGACACTGAACAAGAAGGTCTTTATACCGGTCAAAGCATTTCCAGAAGGGTTCAGTAGGAAGCTGAGAGAATTGGTTGATTTCGTTACGGATCCTTGCGGTTTTATGATTCGGATAGAATTTCTTGAGAAACGCTTTCACAAACTCGTTCCAACTGGTTATGGAGTGGGAATCGGTGCTATACAGCCATTTTTCAGCAAGATCGCATAAAGTGAACGGAATGACCCGTGGCCTTATAGCATCGTCCGACAGCTGGGTAGTTTTCATCATGGCACAAACATTTTGGAACTTGTTGATGAAGATATAGGCATCTTCAGATTCAAGCCCAAGAAATTTCGGAAGTATGTTAATGAAGTGGGGCTTAATTTCAAAATTATCCCCATTGGCCGGTGGAAGAGAAAGACAGGTGGGAAGTGCAGAACGGGTGGGATAGAAACGATCCTGGAGCGCGATTCGCTGCGGCGCTACAACAGGCGGTGGTGGTGGGTTAGTTGCCCCCATAGGAGGTGGAGTCAATCCCGGGGGAGTCAAAGAGATGTCTGGATTAAATCCTGACATCGCGGAAGAAGAGGTTGGTGATGGTGAAGGTGAAGATGTATGAACAGAATTCCGGTCAACGTCGAAGTTGGCCGGCAAAGGTAAGGGTGAAAGAGGCGTGGACGGAGTTTCGACGTCTGAGTCGATCGTGTAGTCGGTAGCGACTAACGTAACACGGACTAGGCGGGCGCTAGTGTCCCGAGTCCAAGCGGACATACACTAAATGAGTTTAGTATAGTCAAAGTGGAGAAGGTGAGGGTAAGAAAACGTCAATGGAGAAATACGATGGGTGGTGGGTGAAAAAAAAATGGATTCTGGCGACAAAGGGCAAGTTTTTATAAAAGTTTTTGGTTTTGTGTTTTTTTTTCTTTTTTAGAAAGAGCTTTACAGAAATATGTACGGGCTTACGGCTTCAAGCAATCACAAACAAGATATGCACAATCACACCTAGATCTAGGGTCACCTAGGTCAGCTAGACAGCTCCTAACTGTTCCAAGGGGCTAGAAATAGGACCTCAAACCGCCTCTTCTCCAACAATTGCGGCCAGGTAAGTGCCAGGTAAGTGGGAGGCTCCCCACTACGTAAGTAGTAGTCCTAATTAAGTAACCACTTGCCTTGGACACACTTGCCTAGACACCGCAAAAGTCAGGATAGGATAAACGGCCGATACCTGTAACTAGTCCTCTGTCCTATTTGAGCGTGAAGTCCTTTGGGCTGAGTCTAGTATTTTTTAATTTAAGCAATGGTCAATGCATATGCTTGTTTTGATTTCTGGGGTCCTGGGAAGGGTGATGAAATCCCCACCCAATCTGAATTGGTTTTAAGCCCCTTAAAGTCCGTATTAATATATGCAAAGCAGTAACAATCAACTGCAAACAATTTTTATTTTAGCGCGGCGCAAAGAATCCTGCACAAAAACAATTTATTGGAAGGGGAAGAGAATTTGCGCAAAGAATGCTGCAGAAAACACAGTTCAGTGGAGTTCAGAGAAGTGGAGGAGAGGTCAGAAAAACTCACAAAAATTTTGAAACCATGAAGGCCCTAAATGGCCGCGGTTTCGCGGCAGAAAAGAGAGATTGGGCTTCCAATTTTTTTGTGTGTGCTTTATGGGGTGTCCTCTTCTTGTCTGGAGCTCCTGAATCTGGATTTGCTTACTGGATCTGCTCCAGAATCTTTCAGTAGACCGTTTTTTCCGTCTTGAATCTGTCGCGGTGTAGCCGCGAGATATGGGTCTATCTTCCCACGTCTTTGGCACTGAACTCGAACTTCGTATTATCCTGCACACTTGCACAAAAAACTAATCAAAAATAACAAGATGATTTTTTTACAATGTATTTTTTTTCCGGTTATATTTATATTCACAAATTAACCCGAAATTACATAAAGAAATAGACTACCGTCTCCCAGGCAACGGCGCCATTTGATTGGTAGAGTTTTTGCGTGCTAAGTTTGTTACGGCAATCAAGACGGTTTCTCTTGTAGCTAGCCGGTTGAGTACGGGTCGTCCGCAGGGAGATGAGAATCTTTTTCTATGTGCTTTAACGAGTTAAGTCCAATTTTCCAGGTTTGTTTTTAGATTACTTATGTGCTAAAATGATATATAGAGAGAGCTTGTTAGGGTTAGGATTAGGTTAGTTTGAGTTAGGAGTCGCTCACTTCTTTCGTTGCCACTCTTAATGTCGGTGTTACGGTAATCGGCAACAACGGGGATTAGCACGACTAGGAAGGAACTTGCGAGTATAAGCTAGGCTTTCCAACGCATAAGTTCTTCCTTTTGGTGCTTGTCCGTCCGTTCTTGGCTCTTAGCCTTAACCTCCGGTTAATTCAACCACAACCGGTCTCACTAAGGAATCACCGCTATCATGTAGGATAGGGTGCCGTAGGGAGCGGATTGTGGTTCAATTAACGGGAGTCCGAATCAAGATGTTGGGCAAGAAAAGAGCGAGAGAGATTCCCTTCTCTCAAACTTTCCTTATCCTACCCTAACAAGTATAAAAACTACTCACCCATTATAAGGAAAAGAAAATAAAACAAAGGAGAAAGATAGAAAGAAAGAGGTTAGAAGATTACAACTAGCTATTTGCGACCACACCTCGGCAATGATCAAGCGTAAGCATCATGGTTGTTTAAGGATAAAGGAAAAGAGAACAAGAAAGAAACAAACAATAAATAACAACAACTAGATTAGCAAAAAAAAATTACAAGCAATTATAAAAAGAACAAGACAAGCATGATAACAAAGAACTCCTTTATTCATTCTTCACTCACAAAAGCTCACTACAAGTTTTTAATGGAGAAGAGATGAGAGGAGGAAGAACAACAACACATGTATTCTAAATTCTAAATACAAGATTATGGACCCTTGGTTTTGGCCAGTTCTGGACTATTTATAGGCAGGGAACTGGAAAATTAGGGCAACAATATGTCCATATGTAAATTTACCAATCTACCCCCAAAAGTTGAACGTCTGCAGAGGCCGTACGGCCGCGGTTCCGCGGCCTAGACCCCCTATTAGCCGCGGCACCGCGGCCATATAGATGATTTAGCTTCTCGGGTTTTGTGGGGTTTCCTGGTCTGCTTTTGTCTGTAGTTTGGCATATGTTTTTTCTGATAATCTTTCCACATTTCTTCCAGAATTTTAGTAGATCAAAAGGTGATTGGATGTGGATCTTTTGCCATGATTTTCTTGAGCTCCGCGTACATTTCTTGGACTTTGTGTTGCCATTGTGCTTTGTGCATTAAAATGACAATCGATTTGCCCTTTTGTCTTCTTAAACTAGTGTGTGGCAACATATGGATAGAGAGCAGAGACCCGTGTTTTATCTGTGGTTGGCAGTAATCCGGAATTTGTCGTGCTTTTCCATGAATTTCACCGTTTAGAGCGGAGAACCTGTATCCTACAATTGACTAGCAAACACGGCTCAAGAGTACCTACCGATAAGCAATGTGATAAAATTTGGGCGGTATAAAAATGCAAAAATCTGATATGAACAGGAACCCACATAATCTGGATGACGACCCATCATTAATAAAACAGTCTCATCATTTGATGAGACTGTCATTAAATGAGGAAATCCAAAAAGGATTCTCATTTAATGAGGCCCCTCGGGCCAAGGAGTAATTCTCCTATTGAGAGTAGTGCTCTACAACCAGAGTGACATCTGTCAACTCTGATGATGAAAGAACTAAAAATTCCTCAAGAAAAATTCTGAAGAGCCATACTATGTAAAGATGATGGAATAACCCATCAGAAAACTTAAAGTAAAGTTTTTAATGAATTAAAATTCTGAGATCTTCAAGATCTATGAACAAACTCTAGGAGTTCTTCATAAAAGATTAACAAATCTACGTGATTTGAAAGAGCAAAACTCTGTTAATGGGTTAAGAGACCCTAAGAAAGATTTCTTTAGATCTATGATTTCAAGAGAGCAAGGCTCTGTTAACAAAACCCTAAAAAAGTTTTCTTTAGATCTATGATCTGAAAAGAGCAAGGCTCTGTTAATGGGTGAAACCCTAGATTATTAACTAATCCCTTCAAAGATTTAATTTTTACCTAAATTTTTACAGAGTTCTGTCCCTAAGAAAGTTCTTAAGACAAAAGGCTATGCTCTGAAGGAGAATTAATTCTCAGAAAACAAGAAAGAAGATGAACAGAAGTCATCTCAAGGGCCAAAGGCCCTATTTATAGGCACTAAGTGCCGTTTCAACTTATGAGTTGATCCAATGGCATAGATGCTGCCACCGCTGCACTCACGTGTGGGCCACGTGAGCGCAACGGTGGGGGGGGCATTTGTTTCCCCAACCAGAGCAAAGCTCTGTTCAAATTTTAAAATTTGAAATGAAGCAGCGCTTCATAGCAGCGCCAGCGCTGAGAGTCAAAGACTTTGAGGTAGCGCTCACGTGCAAAGCACATGAGCACTAGCGCGAAGGGCGCTGCATTCTAAGCCGCGCACCACATGCAAAGCACGTGAGCGCTAGTGCTAAGAGCGCTGCACTCTAAGCAGCGCACCACGTTTAAAGCACGTGAGCGCTTGTGATAGAACAAAATGTTCTCGGCCTTTGGATCAAAGATTCGACGAAGATGATAAATCATCAATTGATCAGAATAAAATTCTGTTAAGGAAACATTTCTCAGAATCTTTCCAAACAGGAAAGATTGTGCTTTGAAAATCAGAGCGCCGTTGGATCAATGATCCAATGGTGATTAAAAATCACCAAAATACAGTATAAATTCCGTATGGGGAAAATTTCCCAATCTTGTTAAAAACAAGAAGATTGCCTTCTGTAAATCAGAAGCCCTTGGATCAAAATTCCAACGGGGGAAACATCCCCAAATCAATTAGAGCAAAGATCTCCTTAACTGATTCAACAAATCAGCCTTCACTATATAAAGGACCGAAGACTTCAAGTCTTCCAGAGAGAGACCTCCCCATAAGCTTTCAAATCGAAAGAGAAAAAGATAGAGGAACCCTCCAAAAAACTTTGAGAAATTTCAGAGAGAAGAGCAAACTCTCGGCAGAAGAAGAATTTCTTCAAGGTAAAATAAAGAGATCAAAGCATCTCATCAGAAAAAGAACTTAGTTCTTATGCTATATCATAGATCTATAAGAAAACTGTCTTTCACAAAAGAGATCATAACATCTCATTATAAAAAGGGGGGAGAATAATTCAATTCTCTTAGGATCATAGATCCATAAAGGCAAAGCCTTTCACCAAAAACATAAGAGATTGAAACATCTCCTATAAAATAAGAACTTTGTTCTTAGATCCATGAGACAAAGTCTCTTGTAAGTGAGAACTTATTTCTCAGATCACAAAATTGATCAGAAGCGCTCTGCACTCATTGTCTGGCGCTCAGCGCCAAGCGCGCCACGTGCTCCTCACATGTGCGCTACTTCATAAGAAGCGCCTTAGCGCTCATTGACTGGCACTCAGCGCCAAGCACGCCACGTGCTCCTCACGTGTGTATTACTTAACAGAAGCGCCTTAGCGCTCATTGACTGGTGCTCAGCGCCAAGCACGCCACGTGCTCCTCACGTGTGCGCTACTTAACAGAAGCGCTCTGCGCTCATTGACTGGCGCTCATCGTCAAGCGCGCCATGTGCTCCTCACGTGTGCGGTACTTAACAGAAGCGCTCTGCACTCATTGACTGGCGCTCATCGCTAAGCGTGCCACATGCTCCTCACGTGTGCGCAACTTAACAGAAGCGCTCTGCGCTCATTGACTAGCGCTCAGCGCCAAGCACGCTACGTGCTCCTCACGTGTGCGCTACTTAACAGAAGCGCTCTGCGCTCATTGACCGGCGCTCATCACCAAGCGCGCCATGTGCTCCTCACGTGTGCGCTAAGAGAACATAAACTGTTCTATAAATAAAGCCCCAGAGCTATAATGAATCCTCAGCACTCAATAAAAGACAAAAAGGCTGTCAGAATCCAAATCAATGCTCCGCATTGTTAAATGTTCAACATTTTAACTAAATGGGCCGAGCTCAAATTGGCCACAGAACCCTACCTCAGATTAATTGAGCCCATATGCTCATAAATCTTTGATCTTAGTCCCAGATTGGATTACAGATCTCCCAACCAATATTGGTTCAAGGGTACATCTCTTCACTCCTCTGATATGTGTCCTTGTAATCCTTCAACGTCTTTAGAGAGGTGATGGGTCCCGACAACCAGACATTCCATGGACTGTGGGGTCCTTAAACTCATAGACTATGATGTCTTAAAACTTCACATACTATGACGTCTTTAAACTGGACTATGATGCCCTTAAACTTTATGGACTGTGGGGTCCTTAAACTCATGGACTATGATGTCCTTAAACTTTATGGACCGTGAGGTCCTTAAGCTCATAGACTATGATGTCTTTAAATTTTACAGACTATGATGTCTTTAAACTGGACCGCAATGTCCCCAAACTAAAACAATAGAGCCAAAATTCTCTTTTGTTGGATCTAAATGATCCTGTTAAGTAGATCTTAGTCTAATATTAGACTAACGTATCCTTAACAAACGTTTAAGTTGATCTTAGTCTCAAATGAGATTAACGATCTTTAAACGCAACCCAAAACCAAATATAAGAAAATACGGATTTGGACTAATCCACGCCCTATGGGAGACAACATAAATTAGTCTCTGTATACAATCCACGGGCAACTAAAAACAAAACAAATACACACGACACGAAGTGACCATCTGGAAAATGAGAAAGTGGCTACCGCGATGCGGTAGCGTAATTAACTGCAGGGGCTTGCGCCTGCAGGGAAGAGCGTCCCCACAAAAAAAAAACCCCTCAATGAGGAGGAATCTGACGAAGTCTGCTACATCGGCCGCATCCGTTTAAACTTTCGATACATTGTGTCATAAATCAACTTGGCATCTTTGGAGAGGTGGATGGATAAAACCAAATAGCATCTGCCCCCAAAATTCAGGCCGGACGTCCCAACGTCCCGGTCATGTCTTTCGGCGGAGAACAAAGATATTAGTGAAGATAACAATCTAAACTAATGGGCTAGGATAGTGCAGGTTGATGAAGTAGGAGATTTAGCTCACTAGAAATAATTTTCTTTTTACTTTTCTCAACTCAAGAAAAAACCTAGAGTGAGGAGAATGAAGAAGAGATGAGGATGAACCTGGATGATAGAATGAACCATGAACATGAGATAAGATTGGGATGAATAAATATCTAAGAGTAAAACAAAAATTAGGGGATGAGCCATGTCTTCTCAATGCTTCTCCAAGCATCCAAAGCCATGACTCTTTTTCCTCATTTTCTATTTTTCTTAAAATATAAATCATCCAATTTATCTTTAGTCTTGTGTTATTTTCATACATACTAGTTCTATGTATCATCAACCATGATACGATAATATATATATATATATATATATGTATATATATATGTCACACACACACATATATATATGTATATATATATATATATCATATATATATAAACATAAATTTACAGAATAAAATCTTTAGTGAGCTAATATTAATATATATATATATATATATTTATATATATGTATCAAATATATAAATATATATCAAATTATTAAATCAATACTTGATTCAATATTCTGGTTATATCATATATAACCGACTAATATCATATATATATATATATCAAAACATTAAATCAACACTTGATTCAATTATCCGGTTATATCACATATAACCGGCTAATATTCAATATTAGATATTAAATCAACACTTTATTCAATAATCCGATCATATCATATATAACCGGCCAATATCAAATATATATACATAAATCAAATCATTAAATCAACACTTGATTCAATATTCCGGTTATATGACATATAACCTGACTGATATCAAATATCGCTAGATTAGAATACGGTATCACATACTCGTATTTAATCAAGCTCCCGCACATATCTCCAAACGTGCCCTACTTCGTTTCGCTTGAGTTAGGAAACCTCTTTGCGGGACTCTAAAAACTCGTCAACACGCCAGCAGTAGGTAATGATCACATCATATACCCACAAGCCGTCAGCGGTACTAGCTGGACATAACGGCTACCCAGATATTGAACGAATAGAAGATCAACAAGAAAACTTGTCCAAACACCCGTAAAGCCTATAAGCAATATTTACCGTACAGTCCGTTCTCTTCGTCTGGTATTTCGCATATCGATTCTGGGGGTAGAATCGTCAGACCCCAGTAACTTGATAAGTCATGCCGATGTGTGGCCTATAACCTTTCGAGAAACTACTGCTAACACTTACCAGTAAATCTCATCAGCCCTGGCCAAGGACATGCTGTTATAGCCAATCGAGCATAGTGCAACATCAACTCCTAATACCGGGAGAGACAAAATCCTTCTTATCGCTCACTGCCTCAATGTGACTCGGAACTGTACCCAAAATCCACATGTTTGCATGACTCCTTTAAGCCGTGGTAGGGAGAAAATCAAAGAACAGAGGGAACCACAGAAGACACTATGACGATTTCGGGTCTACAGACTAACCTGTACAAGTGTCACTAGAGAACTGCTATCTGATGATAGGTATGGTACCATCTATGAGTTCTCGACGAGTCCTATTCGGTGTACCTATTATCTAATGAGCAACTGTGCACAATTTTTGATGTTAAACACCAATGATTGTGGGATCAACCATCGCCCCATACAGGGTCAAGAAATGTACACACTAGTCTACTCTGGAATATCGATGCCCCATCTCGATATTCCATCGACTAGGAACTGTTAAAGTATGTGCTTGCGAACTACACAAGCCCCACTAGTTTGATCTGCATCATAGTCCTGGTAGTCAAGCCTACATTTTATGGGCTTTATCAACATGTATTAGAGAGACAGTAAACTAAAACAAGTGTACATGTTAAGATAAAAAGCAACCAGATAGAAAACTATCATGTCGAGCAAGAAAGTCCTCTATATATATGTCCAAGCATCCATTACAATAATGGCCTCTAGGGCATACATATTCCTAACAATCTATCACTTGCACTAAAGCCAGTTGTTGTAGTATCGCATACCCAACATCCTAAGATGTCTCTCAAACTGCGTCTAGGGGAGGGCCTTCGTGAATGGATCCTCTATGTTGTCCTTCGTTTCTACTCTCCCGACCTCGATCTTCTGGCGATCAACTATCTTCCGAATCAGGTAATACCGCTTTAGAATATGTCTGGATCACTGATAAGACCGGGATTCCTTGTCCAAAGCCACAACTCTATTGTTATCACAATACAAGGGTATTGGATCCACAATGGATGGAACCACACCAAATTCAATAATGAACTTGTTTATCCAGACAACCTCTTTGGCAGCGATGTATTCAGCCTCCATCGTCGAGTCTACAACAGTATCTTACTTGGAACTCTTCCAACATACCGTCCCTCTATTGAGGGTGAAGACAAAACCCGAGACAGACTTGCTGTTGTCCTTATCACTCTGGAAGCTCGAATCGGTAAAGGACTCCACTAGGAGTTCTCCATTACCATACACCAAGAACATCTCTTTAGTCCTTCTCAAGTACTTAAAAATGTTCTTCACAGCTATCCAGTGTTTCTCCCCTGGGTCTGATTGATATCTACTTACCACACTAAGTGCGTAAGCTACATCTGGTTTGCTGCATATCATCGCGTACATGATAAACCCAACCGCAGAAGCATAGGGTATCACGTTCATGCGAGCCCTCTCCAAATCGGTCTTGGGAGACATCTCTTTGGAGAGAGTGATTCCTGAACAAGTGGTTAAATTACCACGCTTAGAATTTTCCATACTAAACCTCTTTAGTATGGTGTTTATATACCCGGATTAGGAAAATCCCAACATTCTTTTAGATATATCCCTATAGATCTTTATCCCGAGGATGTAGGAGGCATCACCCAAATCTTTCATGAAGAACTTTTGTGATGGGAAGAGTTTGACCGAGTACAGCATAGGAACATTATTTCCTGTCAAGAGTATGCCATCCACGTACAATACGAGGAAGACAACCTTACACTCTACGACCTTTTTATATATACAAGGTTCATCTACGTGTTTTATGAAGTCAAACTCTTTGACTACTATATCAAAACAGATGTTCCAGCTCCGTGATACCTGCTTTAATCCGTAAATTGATTTAAGTAGCTTGCACACTTTTCCACTGCTCCCATTTCCTACGAAGCCCTCTGGCTGTGTCATATAAACGCTCTCTTCTAAATCACCATTTAGAAAAGTTTTCTTAACGTCCATCTGCCAGATTTCATAGTCATGGTATGCAACAATGGCAAATAGGATCCTGATGGACTTAAGTATAGCCACTGGAGAAAAGATTTTATCATATTCGACACCTGGTCATTGATGAAAAACTTTTGCTACAAGTCTAGCTTTGAAGGTCTCAACCTTTCCATCTACACCAAATTTCTTTTTAAAGATCCACTTTCTCCCAATGGGTTTTACCCCTTCAGAAGCAACTTCCAAAGTCCATACTTTGTTAGTGTACATGGATTCCACCTCAGATCGCATAGCATCCAGCCATTTCACCGAGTCCCTACTTGTGATGGCCTGCTCGAAAATAGTTAGGTCATCATCTTCCATGATGCAATCCTCACTTCCACCGTCTATGAGAAAACCGTAGTATCTCTCAGGTGGATGAGAAACCCTACTAGATCTGCGGAGCGGCTGAGGTTCGTCGGAGACTATTGAATCTTCCGGTTCTACCAAATCTTCTATTGCAGTTTTTGTTTCTAGAACTTCTTCAAGCTTTTCCCCATTACCAATAATTTCTTTTACAAGAAATTCTTTTCCTAAAAAGGTGGCATGTTGAGTAACAAACACTTTTTTTCCTCACGGTGGTAGAATAGATATCTATATGAATTCTTTAGATATCTAACAAATTTGCAAAAAATTGATTGTGCTTCGAGTTTGTCCGGATTCTGTTTTTTAATATAGGCCGGACAACCCTATATCTTAACTCATTTAAGATATGGTCTCTTTCCACTCCATATGCAGGCAGGAGCCAGTAGTCTAGCTGAGCAGCAAACTAGTCCAAGTTCTCCGGGCTCGGCTCTATCTTCTCAGAGTCTGGTCCTCCTGACGAACATTCCAAAGAAAGAAACAGAGAGGGACGTCGTCAGCGAACTAGCGCTCGGTAAGTCCCTAAAAGAAGTAAAGGAAGATGACTGAATGATATATAAAGTGAATAGAAACCAAGTAATATGAATAGGTAAGCTTGTATAAGTGAGTATCTAAGTATGATCATCTACATGTATAATATTTGCTATTCTAACGTGGTTGTTTGTAGTTTGATACAGAAAGTTTTCATGTACACAAGAGGAGTCCATCTTACCCCGTGGACTATGGTAACATGTAGTACAAGGCACCGTCATAACCCATGAGACAACGACACGTGAGTTCATGCAGGTGTCTTTTAAAGTGAGCTCTTGTACCACGATATACGTTCCATACCAATCTACCCCTTTATCCCCACGTATTGTAGTGTATAGTTCAAGTTAACAGGTCTTGGCCGAATTCATGAATATAAAGATGTATCAGTTCAGGTTCAAGATGTAATCATGTATTCAGGTATTCATATCAAGTTATATTCATGGTTTGGTCAAGTCAAGTGAAGTATATAATAAGTTCAAATTTGGATATTCAAGTTCAAGTGTTCAGTTTCAAGATCATGTGTTCAAGTTTAGTTTTGAGTTTGGATTCGAGTTCGAGTTTGTATTCAGGCAATAGTCATTTTCTTGTGAATGGATTTAACTGTTGAAATTCTTAAGTTCGAGAGTAATCGGACAACTACTGCACATGGACGGCAGGATTTGTGTCTTTTTCCAAGACAATTGCCATTGATGACTCCGTTACATTGTAGCGTTGTCTAACCTGAATAGGAAAGCACTCACTTTCTCCGGCTCTCTAGGGCTCAAGAGAAATGATACCGCTTAAACCTATATTAATCTATTGTTCTTAAAGATTTATTCCAGTTTGTTTACATTGTTTGCATTTCTCGAGGGGGTTTTATGAAAATACTTTAATATTTTTTAAATAATAAAGCTCAAGGGTGATATATATTATTAAGAGGTTTTATAACAATATATTTTAGTTTTAGTAGTATTTTAGTGATAAAACTTAGCTTTTAAAAGTTTATGGTATTTTTCTGAAATCTACTATTCTAGGAACTTGGTGGTATTTTATTAAAATTTTAATCTTTCATTTAAAAATATGATTTTCACGATGTGTTTTTATTGAAAATACGGATTTATAATTTTATATAATTTTCCAAAGTTTAATTCGTTAAAAAAATTGTATTCTTTAAAATTGTATTTTTATTTTCTTTCGAGACCGAATTCTCCGTGAGGAGTTCTGTATCTCATTGTACTAACCCAAGGAAGTGCGATAACCCGCACCATCCGTAAATGGGTTCCTCTAAAAGGGTTGTCGAGATGCAATTGCAAAGGTCTTAAAAATATCGATTAAAAATATTTATTTGTAAAAGCAATGGTATTTTACTGTAAACCGTATTCTTTAAATTAAATCTACATATAAAATATCGTGCTATGAAACTATAGTGTATATGGTGGGATAGGTCGTTACCCCGTGAGTTTTCTATAGGGATATATGCTAGTTATTAAAGAGGGTGCTTTTAAAGTTCATGTTATTTATATGAAGATGTTCATCATATGATTATTTCACATGGAAATTTTAATCTCATTAAAAGGTAAATGATGTGAAAAGATTGTAAAGGGATGTTACAGTATTTGTGTGACATATTAGGCCTATCAAGGATTATAGAGATGTTTACAAGAAGTGATATTAACGCTAACTCCAATTTGCCGATTTTTGATTTAAAGAAATCGTTTTGAGATGAATCGAAAGAGAAAGGAAGGGACTTACGGTTTTTAGAGCGTAGATAAGAGAGGAAAGGAGAGGGAGAAAGCTTTCGGAGATCGCGGTAGCGCCGAGAGTGGTTTCGGTCGTCGATGGAATGAATCTTGATCGCTAACTTCACTTGACTAGCCTTAACCTTTCTTGAACTTTGAGAATTTTTTGATAAATTTTCAGAATAGAGGAGAGCTAGGGGATGGGGTGGTATTTATATTGCAATTGAAAGTATGGGAATTAAAAAATTTGAATTAAAAAGAATTAAAATGATATTAATGGGGGAATTGAAAAGTCTCTGGTTAATTGCAGAAAAATCAAACAATAAAGTGGAGTAGAGGGGAGCTGAAAGGGTGCACGGGAAAAGAATGGAGGGGTTTGTGCTCATCTTGGCCACCGGTAGTGTTAGTGTATATGCCCTAGAGGCCATTACTGTATCATACTAGTTTGTATATTACTTAATGGAAGCTTGGGATATTCACAGTTGTATATACAATCTTGCTCGAAATGGTAGTATGCTACTTGGTTTGTCTCTGCTTTAATATGTGCATGTGTTTCTTTTAGCATATTGCTGGTATACATATTAGTAGAGCCCTTAGGATCTTTGCTTGATTACCAGCGTTGTGATGGCGCTCGCACTCGTGGGAGCTGGGTAATCTATAAGCACATCCTTATACAGGTCCCTGGTCGTTGGACTATCGAGACAGGGCATCGATACTCCGGAGTAGACTAGCGTATGCGCTTCTCATCCCAGTGTGGGAGACGGTCTGTCCCACAGCCGTTAGTACGTCGTACTTGGGATAGTATGCGGGTGCTCGTTAGGTTACGAGTACACTGGACAGGACTCGTCGGGAACTGTTGGTTGGTAATATACCTATCGTCAGTTATCAGTTCCCAGGTGACATGAGTACAGCTTAGTCCGCTGACTTGACACTGTCACTTCGCCTCGAGTGTGTTCCCACTGCACTTTGATTACTACCCTACCACGGCTTGAAGGAGTCGTGCAAACAGGTAGTTTTTGGGTGCAGTCCCGAAGCACTTGGAGGCAGTGACGGTTAGACAGGATTCGTCTCTCCCGGTATTGGGGGTTGACATCGCGCTGTGTCTAGGAGAGCCATTACACGAGTAGTCCCTGGCCAGGGCAAGCGAGATATACTGGTAGGTTTCCAGTGTTATCTCAGGGTGTTCTGGGCTACACTCCGACACGACTTGTACCGCTATTAGGGGACTGACGTTCACCGCCCCCCTAGGCCCGCCATGCGATGTATCAGACGAACAGACCGGACTGTACGGAGACTGTCACATACAGGCTCAGTAGGAGTGCAGATGGGGTTCACCTCGTCAGTCTTCTTATCGACATCTACCTGGGGACCGTTACGTACAGCTAGTGCCGCTTGCGGTCTGTGGTTAAACCCACTGCCAGCGTAGTGTCGAGTCTTTAGAGTCCCACACAGAGAGCTATTCGCCTTTAGGCAAAATGAGTAGAGATCGCATGGTTTTGCGACAGGGTTCGTTCGCATCCGCGCACTTGTGCACGTTTGCTGTCCGGACAGTTTATACTAGCGGGCTTTGGTTTAAGCCGGATCCTAGTATATGATTAGAGATTGGTTTTTCTCATTGTGTTCGTGTTCCTCGGATCACGAATGCGGGTGCGTATGCACAGTTGCTTGAGATTGAGGGAGAGGACCTTGATTAGGGTTAATGGTTGTTGTCATTTTATTAACCCTAATATTTATGTGTGTGTTATTGTTAATTAGTAATTAGTTTAATAATTATCCATGGTTGTGGTTGTTGACCTTTTGACTTCTTTGACTTGTTGACCAAGGTTGACACTTTGACCATCATAATTTCTTTTGGAAGATGCTTTTTGATCTTTGCAATTTGAAATGATAATGGTCATGTCATGATTTACCATGATAATTATCTAGCTAATTATTCAATTAAATTAATTCACACATATTAGTGAGAAGAGCTCTATTATTTTCTCATTCTCTCATATCATTTCTCTCTCTTGTTCATCCTCTCCCTCAAGCTCTCTCCCTCTCATGTGTTGAGAAACAAAAAGCTTGAGAAAAACCTTCACTTGATCCTCTCTACTCTCTTCTAGGGTTCAAGTCTTAGCATTTCTTGCACTCTAGTTACTCCTAGCTTGGAGTTGAAGCTAAAGGTGGTGGCTTTCAAGTGGATCTTTCTTTGACGGAAGAAGACAAGCAAGGTGAGGCCTTTCTACCATTCCGACGAGCAAGGAGAGAAGGACTAAAGACCAAAGGTAAAACCTTTCTACAACTTAGTTAGTTGTTAGTTTACTTTAGCTAGTTTTCGTTTAGCAAAGATCCTCACAAGCAAAGTCCATGTTGCCTAAGTCATTAAAAATCCGTTTTTTATTATGTTTTCCGCCTCCCGTAAGCACCGGGATGGGCAACACGGACTTACAGTGGTATCAGAGCCTAACTAAACTCAAACTAGCTAAGTAGTGAAGTGTAACGAAGTTTCGAAACCGGAAAATCCAAAAACCGAACTTTTGCAAAACCCTAGTTTCTGTTAAAAAATTTTCTGCTCAAAATGAAAATATTTACACTTGTAAAATCGTCTCAGGGTTTTGTTAATACACCCAAGAAAAACGATACCCCAATTCCCTCAAACCGCCGCCCTTCCGCCGCACGAGGTAGGCATGTGCGGCGGAAGCGCCGCGGTTTGTCGTTATCGGCGCATCGTTTTTCGTGCAGTGTGTGTTGTTGTTGGTTTTGGGATTTTTAGGATATATTATATGTGCCCAGATTTTCCAGAACTAAAATTTACTTTTGGGGGCCTATAAATCCGTATTTTTCGGAACTTCACTACACTTTAACTACATCGGTTATATCTGTAATGCTTGCATGTATTGAACGTCGGCTAATCGCTATAAGACGATTAGTCGGGGTTATACATGATCTGTGATTGTTATTGGTTTGTGGATATGAATGGATTGGATTGTCGCGGGTGAATGGCCGGGGTGGATGTGAGATGAGCGTTGTTTTTCTTTCATTCATTTGTAACATGTAAATTGATGTAATAATATTCTTTGTATGGCCGCACAACCGGGTCGGAGTTGTAGCCGTCATTGTATAATTCTTTTTACTGTTTTTGCTCCTAGGATAGACCCATGGAGGGGGTGCACAAACTACCGGGTATCTCGAAGCGCCGAGTGGCCTACTCACGGTGGTGAGGGAGGTTGCTTCGCTTCGGGTGCTTGGCGGGTAGTTTGCCGCACCCGTAGGGGTCTTGGGTGGGGTATTGGCTATTCACCGCGACCGTGTAATCCGCTTTGCGTTGCAGGCTCGAACGCATTGCGGATTCCTAGTATATCCAATGTATTCATCTGTGATCTGTAATGTCTATCATTGCTATATATTTATATATAATAACTATTTAGGCGTTGCTTATGTTTTACAGCCGCGCTAGCCCAGCCCCCGCTCTGTCGTTAGTTAAGTAACCTAACGGGTGATGACGGGGCCCCGTGGCGAATGCGAATGGCATAAGCGTACGTCATATTTTGGTTGTTTTCTGCAATGGTAGGATTAAATGATGGGACGCATTAAAAGAACTAATGCAAGAAATAAACCAAGTAAAAGTCGATTGGAACACTTTGAAAACCACTCGGTTCTTTTCAAAACTAAACTTTTAAACGCGGAGCTTGAACCACTCCTTTTAAAAGCTATCTCGTTCCATCGATTATATCAAGTTCACTACGTTCACGGTTTTGCCAAAACCATCCGTAGCCCTCCATCATTTCGGTTAAATATTCGGTAGTATTCAAGCTATGTATTTTGACCTCACGCCAAGGCATAGTGATTGGTAGCTACCGGATATTTATCCGTTGCATAGATAGAATGCGTTGATTTGAGACAGTCGTACTGCCGTTTTGGCCTACGTCAAGGGTAGGTACGGGTGGGTTCAAATTAACCAGGATAATGATGGGAAGAACTTGACATGTGACTTATGACATTTTGACCTCACGCCAAGGTCATAAGAGCATGGGGCAAAAATCCACATCGGGAGTTTCATAAGTACTGAAACTTGCTAGCGTTGCATACCATTTGGAGTGTGATAATTCTGGTAGGATTCCTTCGGTTTTATCACGCGATGATATTTGGATCCCGATCCTACTGTGAGTATATGCTACTCCTCGGGAAAACTCTCACTTAACGATCAATGCTATAAACCTAGTAGGTGCCTAAAAAGGTGTTAGCGGGGCTACGCCCACAGGGAAAAGAGGTTACTTAATTAAGGAACTTCGCGAAAGCGTTGGAAAACCTCCCTCGAAGTACCGACACTGGCCTGGCTGAACGGTTAAGCAAGTATTGTACGGTGAGAATGATCCCGGCTAATCCTTTTCTTTACGGTTTGAGAAGGGATTCGAGAGACAGTGGGAGCCATCCAGTTTAGACAAACTAAAAACCACTCTAAACTTGCAAGAGCATCATGCTAAAGTGTTTCTTTTCTCTCTCCTAATTGCAGCGACCATTCAAGATGACCGGACTTAAGTTACTATTAGATAAAAACATATTGACAGGGCCAAACTACAAAGATTGGCTCAGGAATGTCAAGATGGCTATCACTTATGACAAGCTGGGGTATATACTTACCACCAAAGCTCCCCCTGTCCCAGGTCCCACCTCCAGCGTCGCGGATGTTGAAATCCGTAAGACATGGGAGATAGATTGCGCGAGGGCCAGATGCCTCGTACTAGCCTCGATGGACAACGACCATCAGAGGAGGCACGAGAATATGGACCTAGAGTCCATATTTCTCCATACAAAAGAACTGTATGGAGAGCAGTCTCGTATCGCAAGATACGAAGTGTCGAAAAAGCTCTTTTCGGCAAGGTTGGCCGTCGGATCATCGGTAGCGGACCACGTGCTTAAGATGATCGGCTACATAGAGGAGCTCGCGGACCTTGGGACCACGTTGGAGAATGAACTCTATACCGATTTGATTCTCCAGTCCCTTCCTTCCACTTACGCCCAGTTCATTCTTAACTTCAACATGCAAGGAAAGGAGGTTGAACTTGCCGAGCTTCTGAACATGTTGAGGACTGCTGAGGGCACCCTACAGAAGGGTAGGGAGACATCCACTTTGTTTGTAGGAGGATCTTCCTCTTCTAGGTCCAGGGCGAAAGCCAAGGGCAAGAAGAAGAAAGCCCCCGCCAAACCAAGAGGCGGTGTCGGTAAAGTGGATACGAAGGGAAAGGGTAAAGCAACAAAGGTAGCGGGGAAGCTGGTGGGGAAGGAAGAATGCTTCTATTGTCACAAAAGTGGTCACTGGAAACAAGATTGCAAGGCTTGGAAAGCCAGAACACAGGATTTGAAGCGAGTTGCAGCTTCAGCTTCAGGTGTGTATGTTATTGAAAATTGTCTATCAATAAACTCTACTTCCTGGGTATTGGATACCGGATCAGGATCTCATATCTGTAATTCTTTGCAGGCGTTGAGAAAGCGTAGAGTTTTGAAGGCAGGTGACATGACCCTCAGAGTTGCGAACGGTGCTAGCATGGATGCTGAGGCCGTGGGGGACTATCACCTGGGATTATCAGATGGACACTTTTTGGTTTTGCGTAGTTGTTATTATGTACCAAATGCAACCTGTAATATCATTTCTGTATCTTTATTATCTAAAGAAGGTTATGAATTTGCATTTGTAAGTAATGTAGTGAACATTCACCTTAATCAAGTGTTGATTGGGTCAGGTACATTGAACAACGGTATATACGTTTTAAACCAACCACAGGTTTTCAATATCCAGAATACACACAAAAGAAAGTCTCCAGAAATTAATAAAACTTTCTTATGGCATTGTAGACTGGGTCACATCAATGAGAGAAGATTGACTAAGTTACATACTGAAGGATATTTAGATCCGTTCGAATATCAATCGTATGCAACTTGTCAATCCTGTCTCAAAGGAAAGATGACAAAGGCTCCGTTTTCTGGACACGGAGAAAGAGCGAGCGAGCTCTTGGGACTCGTACACAGCGACGTGTGCGGTCCAATGTCTACACATGCGCGAAGCGGTTTTTCTTACTTCATAACTTTTACGGATGATTTCTCAAGATTCGGACATGTCTTCTTAATGAAGCATAAATCCGAAGCTTTTGATAAGTTCCAGGAATATAAGAATGAAGTAGAAAAACAAACAGGTAAAAGTATCAAGATCCTAAGATCGGATCGAGGAGGAGAATACTTAAGTGCCGAATTCCTGAATTACTTAAAAGAGAATGGAATTCTCTCTCAGCTTACTCCTCCATACACTCCGCAACATAACGGTGTATCGGAGAGACAGAACCGAACCCTATTGGATATGGTACGGTCCATGATGAGTAACGCTGAGTTACCGCGATCATTCTGGGGATATGCGCTAGAAACAGCTGCATATCTTTTGAACCGTGTTCCCACTAAGACTGTGCCTACCACACCATATGAGTTATGGAGTGGGAAGAAACCCTATCTTCAATACTTGAAGATTTGGGGATGTCCAGCTTATGTCAAAAAGCAGCATGTGGACAAGCTCGAGGCACGCTCAGTACTGTGCAAGTTTGTGGGATACCCAAAGAACTCCAGGGGGTATCTTTTCTATTACGCAGAGGAACAAAAAGTCCTTGTTTCTCGCAATGCCCACTTTCTAGAACATCAGTTCATAGAAAAAGAAATAAGTGGGAGCGCAATAGAACTGGAAGAAATTCCAGAACCACAAACTACTACTGAAAGTTTAGTGGAACCAGAAGGTTCAAAAGAACAGGACATTCCTATGCCACTCCGCAGGAGTAGTAGGCAGTCTCATCCGCCCGAGAGATACTACGGTTTTCTCATTGACGGGGATAGAGAAGACTGCATCCTGGATTGTGATGAGCCTACTAGCTTCCAGCAAGCCATTCAGAGCGTCGACTCGGTAAAATGGCTGGATGCAATGCGGACCGAGATGGAGTCCATGTACACCAACAAAGTATGGACGTTGGACATTGCTCCAGACGGGGTAAAACCCGTAGGATGCAAGTGGATCTTCAAAAGGAAGATTGGTGTAGATGGACAGGTTGAGACCTATAAAGCTAGACTGGTAGCAAAGGGTTTTCGTCAGCGACCTGGTTTGGACTATGACGAAACCTTTTCTCCAGTAGCTATGCTGAAATCCATTCGGATCCTTCTTGCCATCGCTGCTTTCCACGATTATGAGATTTGGCAGATGGACGTAAAGACAGCTTTTCTAAATGGCCATTTAGAGGAGTGTGTCTATATGGACCAGCCAGAGGGTTTCATTCAGGGTGGGAGCAGCGGAAAGGTGTGCAAGTTGCTCAAGTCCATTTATGGACTCAAGCAGGCATCGCGGAGTTGGAACATCTGTTTTGATGAGACGGTCAAAGAATTTGGCTTTATCAAAAATCCAGATGAACCATGCATCTATTGTAGATTTGTAGCGAGAACTGTAGTATTCCTCGTTTTATACGTGGATGACATTCTCTTAATAGGAAATGACATTCCTATGCTACAATCTGTCAAGGGGTTCTTGTCACACAGGTTCTCCATGAAAGACCTGGGTGATGCCTCCTACATTCTGGATATCCGGATCTACCGTGACAGATCCAAGAGGATATTAGGACTCTCACAGTCCAGGTACATCGACACCATACTGAAGAGATTCAGTATGGAAGATTCCAAGCGCGGTAATCTACCGGCTTGTCACGGGATCACCCTCTCCAAAGAGATGTCTCCCAAGACTGATTTGGAGAGGGATCGCATGTCTATTATACCCTACGCTTCTGCGGTAGGCTCTATAATGTATGCGATGTTGTGTACCAGACCGGATGTGGCTTATGCACTGAGTGTGGTAAGCAGGTATCAGTCAAACCCTGGGGAGAAACATTGGATAGCAGTAAAGAACATTCTCAAGTACCTGAGAAGGACTAAGGAGATGTTCTTGGTGTATGGCGGAAAAGACCTGCAGATTGAGGCCTTTGCTGACTCCAGCTTCCAGAGTGACAAGGATGATTCCAAGTCCATGTCGGGTTTTGTCTTTACCCTCAATGGAGGGGCGGTGTGTTGGAAGAGCTCCAAACAGGAAACCGTTGCTGACTCGACTATGGAAGCGGAATACATCGCTGCATCTGATGCCGCAAAAGAAGCTGTCTGGATGAGGAAGTTCTTGAAAGAACTTCAGGTGGTTCCGTCCATTGTTGACCCAATACCTCTGTATTGCGACAACAACGGGGCTATAGCTTTAGCGAAGGAACCCAGGTCCCATCAGAAATCCAGACACATCTTAAGGCGGTATCACCTGATCAGGGAGATCGTGGATCGCCAGGAGATCGAGGTCCGGAGAGTTGCATCAGAGGATAACACTGCAGATCCACTCACAAAGGCCCTACCCCAGACTCAGTTCGAGCGGCTGATCGAGATGATAGGTCTTCGATACGCCAGTTCATGGCCTTAGTGCAAGTGGGAGATTGTTAGTGTATATGCCCTAGAGGCCATTACTGTATCATACTAGTTTGTATATTACTTAATGGAAGCTTGGGATATTCACAGTTGTATATACAATCTTGCTCGAAATGGTAGTATGCTACTTGGTTTGTCTCTGCTTTAATATGTGCATGTGTTTCTTTTAGCATATTGCTGGTATACATATTAGTAGAGCCCTTAGGATCTTTGCTTGATTACCAGCGTTGTGATGGCGCTCGCACTCGTGGGAGCTGGGTAATCTATAAGCACATCCTTATACAGGTCCCTGGTCGTTGGACTATCGAGACAGGGCATCGATACTCCGGAGTAGACTAGCGTATGCGCTTCTCATCCCAGTGTGGGAGACGGTCTGTCCCACAGCCGTTAGTACGTCGTACTTGGGATAGTATGCGGGTGCTCGTTAGGTTACGAGTACACTGGACAGGACTCGTCGGGAACTGTTGGTTGGTAATATACCTATCGTCAGTTATCAGTTCCCAGGTGACATGAGTACAGCTTAGTCCGCTGACTTGACACTGTCACTTCGCCTCGAGTGTGTTCCCACTGCACTTTGATTACTACCCTACCACGGCTTGAAGGAGTCGTGCAAACAGGTAGTTTTTGGGTGCAGTCCCGAAGCACTTGGAGGCAGTGACGGTTAGACAGGATTCGTCTCTCCCGGTATTGGGGGTTGACATCGCGCTGTGTCTAGGAGAGCCATTACACGAGTAGTCCCTGGCCAGGGCAAGCGAGATATACTGGTAGGTTTCCTGTGTTATCTCAGGGTGTTCTGGGCTACACTCCGACACGACTTGTACCGCTATTAGGGGACTGACGTTCACCGCCCCCCTAGGCCCGCCATGCGATGTATCAGACGAACAGACCGGACTGTACGGAGACTGTCACATACAGGCTCAGTAGGAGTGCAGATGGGGTTCACCTCGTCAGTCTTCTTATCGACATCTACCTGGGGACCGTTACGTACAGCTAGTGCAGCTTGCGGTCTGTGGTTAAACCCACTGCCAGCGTAGTGTCGAGTCTTTAGAGTCCCACACAGAGAGCTATTCGCCTTTAGGCAAAATGAGTAGAGGTCGCATGGTTTTGCGACAGGGTTCGTTCGCATCCGCGCACTTGTCCACGTTTGCTGTCCGGACAGTTTATACTAGCGGGCTTTGGTTTAAGCCGGATCCTAGTATATGATTAGAGATTGGTTTTTCTCATTGTGTTCGTGTTCCTCGGATCACGAATGCGGGTGCGTATGCACAGTTGCTTGAGATTGAGGGAGAGGACCTTGATTAGGGTTAATGGTTGTTGTCATTTTATTAACCCTAATATTTATGTGTGTGTTATTGTTAATTAGTAATTAGTTTAATAATTATCCATGGTTGTGGTTGTTGACCTTTTGACTTCTTTGACTTGTTGACCAAGGTTGACACTTTGACCATCATAATTTCTTTTGGAAGATGCTTTTTGATCTTTGCAATTTGAAATGATAATGGTCATGTCATGATTTACCATGATAATTATCTAGCTAATTATTCAATTAAATTAATTCACACATATTAGTGAGAAGAGCTCTATTATTTTCTCATTCTCTCATATCATTTCTCTCTCTTGTTCATCCTCTCCCTCAAGCTCTCTCCCTCTCATGTGTTGAGAAACAAAAAGCTTGAGAAAAACCTTCACTTGATCCTCTCTACTCTCTTCTAGGGTTCAAGTCTTAGCATTTCTTGCACTCTAGTTACTCCTAGCTTGGAGTTGAAGCTAAAGGTGGTGGCTTTCAAGTGGATCTTTCTTTGACGGAAGAAGACAAGCAAGGTGAGGCCTTTCTACCATTCCGACGAGCAAGGAGAGAAGGACTAAAGACCAAAGGTATAACCTTTCTACAACTTAGTTAGTTGTTAGTTTACTTTAGCTAGTTTTCGTTTAGCAAAGATCCTCACAAGCAAAGTCCATGTTGCCTAAGTCATTAAAAATCCGTTTTTTATTATGTTTTCCGCCTCCCGTAAGCACCGGGATGGGCAACACGGACTTACAGGTAGCAGGGATCTGGCAGTTGGATTTTCGCCATGTGACTCGATATCCGTGCCATGTGTGTTATTTGGTTTTAACTACTCATTTATCCCCTTTGATTTTTCTGAAACTTTTCGATTCTCCGTTTATTGCACGTACAACTCTTGGGCTTCTGAAAAGTTAACAAGAAAAAATTATAAAAATAATTGGGACGGATGGGAATCGAACACAAAAGCTATGACACGACAATGTAGAGGCTTAACCAGTGAGCTACAAGTTGTTTCTTCATTTTATTGAACAAAAATAACTTATAACTCCTGATCAGGCTTAAATACCCTTTCTATACATTTGAATAAGTTACATTTGTGCAGAGATTCAGAGTCGTTACAAAAAGGCTTGGATGAAAAGTCAGATGATAAGGAAGCCAATGTGGTGTTTACACATGAACAAGGGGAACATGGACTTTGTCTTTCGGTGAGCGAGAGCACAAAAGGAGATACCTGGTTTCTACATTCGGGGGCATCTTTTCACCGCACTTCAGGTCAGCATCATTTTAGCGATTATGTTCAAGGGGATCTTAGACATATGACGGTGGGAAATGTTCAGTCGTGCAAAATCGTTGGAAAAGGGACGATTATATTGCGTCCGTGAGGAGGAGGCCAGATAAAACTGATGAACGCTAGACATATACCAGATCTGAAGAAGAGTCTAATATTTACATGTCAGCTAGACAACGAAGGGTAAGTTACGGTATTTGGGAATTCTCGGTGGAAGATTTTTAAAGGATCATTGGTAGTCGCAAGGGGTAAATTGATCGGTTTATTGTATTCCTTTAGTGGAAACAATAGCGTTTCGATTGCATTGACGACAGGTTCAGATGCGGATTCCGAGACTTCATTTACATGTCAGCTAGACAATGAAAGGTATGTTACGGTATTTAGGAATTCTCGGTGGATGATTTTTAAAGGTCATTGGTAGTCGCAAGGGGTAAATTGATCGGTTCATTGTATTCCTTTAGTGGAAACAATGGCGTTTCGATTGCATTGACGACATGTTCAGATGCGGATTCTGAGACTTCATGTGGCACAAGAGATTGGGGCACCTTAGCGAGAAGAATATGAAGATTATTCAGGGTAAGGGGATTTTATTTGGGCTGAAGAAGATAGAGTTGGGACTCTGTAAGAGTTGTGTTTGTGGAAAGTAAAGTGCACTCAGGTTTCAGATTGGAGGTGCTGTAAAGAAGACTAAGAAGCTAGAGTTGGTGCATACAGATGTATGAGAACCGTCATCAGTAGAGTCTTATAGTGGAAATCAGTACTTTGTTATGTTCATTGACGATGCAAGTAGGAAGACCCAGGTTTATGTAATTAAGAAGAAATCCGATGTGTTTGGTCACTTCAAACACTGGATTACATAGGTGGAGAACTAAATAGGGACGAAGGTTAAGAGTCTAAAGTCCGACAATGGCGGGGAATTTTGCACACAAGAGTTCGAGGGGTTTTGCTTACAAAATGGTATACGTTGGTTAAAGACTATACCGGGAACACCGCAACAGAACGGTATCGCTAAAAGCATGAACATGACGATTCTAGAGTAGATAAGGAGCATAACCTTGAATGTTGATGTGCCCAAATTCCTATGGGCAACAGCTATCGATACTGCTGTGTATCTAATCAATCGAAGCCCGGTAAGCGCACTCGATGGAGGAATTCCGGAAAAAAATTGGTTACGTAAACCAATAAATTACTCAGACCTTAAAGTTTTTGGTTGTATTGCTTATTCGCTGATAAATAAGACGGAATGGAGTAAGCTTGACTCCAAATCAAGGAAGTTTGCATTCATTGGTTATGGAGAAGATTAGTTCGGATATCGGCCGCGGGATTACTTAAGTAAGAAGATAATACGGAGCCGGAACGTCGTATTTGATGAACAACACTTGTACAAGGAAGCAAAGTAAACCAATGTTAAGAATGATGCAGTATCTGAGTTCGTCAAGTTAGATGAAACTCAGGAGAATAATCAGGTGCCTACAGGTGCAGATCAGAATATAGAAAAGACAAGCACTGCTGTGCAGGATCATGTTTAGGAATTGGCTGAAGACCAGGTTCAGCAACCAAATGTCCCAATTCTGAGGAGATCTACACGAGAGAGGAGATCACCTGAAAGATTAGTTACCGACTTCATATTGTACACTGTTTCGGGAGAGCCCGAATCCCTCACAAAAGCGACGCGGAACAGTTCTAGCAAGAAGTGGGAGCAAGCCATGGATGAAGAGACGGATTCATTGAGAAAAAATTGTACATGGGGTCTAGTGAAGCTGCCCAAGGGTCGAAAGGCGTTGCTGAATAGGTGGGTATAAAAAATCAAGGATGAGGTCGATGGTATGAAGCGGTACAAAGCTCGCTTGGTAGTGAAAGGATATGCGCAACAGCATAGAATAGACTATCAGAAAATTTTGGCTATAGTGCCCACAAGGCAATTATCATAGTCGCAGGTAGGTGATTATAATAATTGAGGGAGGACCTATACCGGTATAACAGACTTACTCGAGATGATAGTATGCTATCTGGTTTGTCTTTATCATCATCTACAGCATTAGGTGGTATTACAGATCACTATTACATGTTGATTGAGCCCATATGATTCTTGCTTTACTATTAGCATTATGATGGCGATCATATACGTGGAAGCTGGGTAGTCTATAAGCACATCCTTAAATATCTTTAGTCGTGGGAGTTTCGAGACTGGGCATCGATACTCCAGAGTAGACTAGTGTATACTGATCGAGATCCCGACGAGGGGCGGTGGCCGGTCTCACAAGCCATTGGTGTCAGTTTGTTCACCTAAGATGTATACAGGTGCTCATTAAGTTATGAGTACATCGGACGGACTCGCCGGGAACATGCTAGTTGGTATTATACCTATTGTCAGATAGCAGTTCCCAGGTGACATGTGTACAGGTTAGTCTATCGACCTGAGATCGTCATTTGTTTCGTATGAGTTCCCACTGTGCTTTGATTACTTCCCTACCACGGCTCAAACGAGGCATGCAAACAGGTTTTAGTTGGGTACAGTCCCGAGCCACATGGAGGCAGTGAGCGGATTGTCAGGGGATTCGTCTCTCCCGGTATTGGGGTTGATGCCGCGTTGTGTACGGGTGGCCATCAACAGAAATCCTTGGCCAAGGTAGTCGAGAATTATCGATTCGGATCAGTAGTTTCTCAGTGGGTGATGGACTTCATACCGACACTAAATGTCGCGTTGTTAGGGGTCTGACTTTATCCACCCCCTAGACTCGATATGCGATACTCATAGACGAACAGACCGGACTGTACGGATATTGTCACTGTCAGGCTCAGTTGGGGTTTCATGATGAGTTTGCTCGTCGGCTTCCCTTTCGCTCAATACCTGGGTATCCGTTACGTACAGCTAGTTCCGCTGACGTTCTTGTGGTTAAACCAACTGCCAGCGTATTGACGAGTCTTCAAAGTCCCACACAGAGGGTTTCCCTGCTTCGGGCGAAACAATGTAAAGGCCGTATGGTTTTACGGCAGGGTTCGATCACATACATGTACTTGTGCACAGATGATGTTCGGACGGATAATACTAGTGGGCTTTGTTTTAAGTCGGATCCTAATATTATATTGTTGGATTATTTTCGTCTCATTGTATTCGAATTCTTCGGAATACGGATATGGGTATGTATATACGGATGATGGGTATTCTTGTAATTTCTTACAAGATTACTTTTAGAAGATTACACCTCATTATGGTTTAGGCATTTTTGGATTAAAAGGTTATTGAGGTGTAGGATGAGGTGTTTATTGCAATTTTTGGTGGCATGGCTTATTAATGACCTATGGATACTTTTCTAAGCATGATTAAGTTTTTGTTTATTGTGAGATTTTGTTGACTTGAGATATTTTTGGTTGACTCTAGATATTTTGGAGCCATGGGATATTTATGTGGATGGCTTCAATTATTGAAAAGGAAAAACAAAAAAAGAAATCTCACAACAAAGAAAAAGACTAAGCCATTCTTTTTCTTGAGTTGCCTCACTCTTATCCTCATGGCATCTTCTTCTACCTCCATCCAAACCCTCTCATGTGTTGAGAAACCTTGGGCGTATTGAGATAAATTAATCCTTCATCACTCTCTACTTCCTTTACGGTATATAGTGTAGCTATCTAGGTACCCTAGTTTCTTTAAATATGAGGTTGGAGCTCGATTCATAGACTCTCGGGTAGATCATCTTCGATGAAGGGAGACCGGAGATCAAGCTTGATCAAGGAGGCTTCTAGGAGCTTGGGAAGGTGGATGAAGACTGAAGGACATGGATCAATTCGGTATAACTATTCTAACTCTTTTGCATGTTTTGTTATCTAGGGCTTATGGGTCGATCTGGGTTATCGGGTTGTTCTAGCGACGATTTTTGAAATTTTTTGTTCCGCAATGGCCACGGTTTGATGGCCGGGGCGCTTGCATAACCCAACATGGTATCAGATCCACTCCTTAAGCTCTAGATAACTCTTTCCGATATTAGAAATCCGCCATTTTTGTCGTGCAAAAACTGCCAACAAAAACAGTTCCGAAATATGAAAGTTTGAGATGTTTGCACACTCCGCGGGCTCACGGTTTGAACTGAGAAGCCGTGGGGTGGTTCACGGGCACCCTGGGGAACCCCAGGTAGGGATCTAATGGTTGTTCCTACCCCCCAAGACCACTACAAGGTGGTCTTGGCGGTGGGGACCCGAGACTACTCCACCTTGGGCAGTTTCGGGTCTGCCTCACCCCCTGGCCACCTCGTGGTGGCCTAAGGGGGTGGGGTACCCCTTATATCCCCCTGACTCGAAGTTAATTTCGTGCTCCAACTCTCCACGAAGATTCAAAACGTTTCTTTTTGATTTAGACTTCCGAATTGGCTTAAACGGTCGGTTTTTGGAACTTTAGCTCACTGTTTTTTTCATGGTTTTGGAAATTGGTTTAGTTTTCTAATTGCGTGCGGAATTCTAATGTCGTAATTTTCAGTACATACATTATTATCTGTGATCGTGATGTCATTAGAGCGGTACAACTCGTCTAATTGCGATTTGACTTTTAGACGGGTTTGCGAACGTGGCATTCACGTTGATGTTCTGTGTTGTGCTGTGGTTATGGTTGGATCGTCGTGGTGGATAGCTTGGGTGCAATGGTAGCACAGTTTTGTTTCATTTGTCCATTTGATATTGCGGGTCGAGCGTCCGACATGTGGACTGCCGTCACTGCCCGTTTGTATATTATTTTTTTGGGGCACGACCAGGTTTAGGTCAATGCCACCCTTGTACTTATTTTCTTTTCTGTACTAGGATTACCCCGCTGCGGAGTGCACGAATAGCTGGGTTCTAGAGGGCAACGGTCCCGCATCTCATGGCGGTAATATGAAGGGGGTCACTCCAGAATTGGCGGGCTACTCGCCGCACTCGTAGGGGGTATATGTTGACCTAAGGAAGGGTGCTGTTCATCTCAGAAAACTGCATTTTAATACCACTCATTCATTATCTATTTTTTTATTTATCGGTATTATTAACCAGTGTCTGCTCAGTAAATACAGATTACAGGTATTCGTGACAAAATACTGGAAACACACTCAAAATCACGGATATAACGTTTGGGTGCCAACACTGCAAACAGAACAGAAAACCGATCGTGATTCAAAGAGTTCGTTTTAGCAAAATAAACATGTTTTGGTCCAACACATTACAAGTGTGCACAATACTCTTGGTGACTTGAACCATGGTGGGGCTACCTTGGCACATATGACATGATGAATTGTGCAAGTTGGGAACATGAGCATTAAATGCTAAAAGAGGTGATGTGATTTAAAGTATCATGATTTCCCCCCAAAAGCTACAAAGCAACCCATGTTGTTATCAAAAAAATCAAACAATTCCAATAGACTTTTGGAGTGCACTAGAGATCACCACACCAAAACAAGTCCCACACCTTGACAAACGACCGGCGAAACCATCAGAATGACCGGCGGCGCTGGGACAACCAAGGAGAAATCATTTCATTTTTTTGTCGGCTCACTCAGCATCTATGCCATTGGATCAACTCAGAAGTTGAAACGGCTCTCAGTGCCTATAAATAGGGCCTTTGGCCCTTGAGATGACCTATGTTCATCTTCTTTCTTGTTTTCTGAGAATTAATTCTCCTTCAGAGCATAGCTTTTTGTCTTAAGAAATTTCTTAGGGACAAAACTCTGTCAAAATTTAGGTAAAAATTAAATCTTTGAAGGGATTAGTTAATAATCTAGGGTTTCACTTATTAACAGAGCCTTGCTCTTTTCAGATCATAGATCTAAAGAAATTTTTTTTAGGGTTTTGTTAACAGAGCCTTGCTCTCTTGAAATCATAGATCTAAAGAGATCTTTCTTAGGGTCTCTTAACCCATTAACAGAGCTTTACTCTTTCAAATCACGTAGATTTGTTAATCTTTTATGAAGAACTCCTAGAGTTTGTTCATAGATCTTGAAGATCTCAGAATTTTAATTCATTAAAAACTTTACTTTAAGTTTTCTGATGGGTTATTCCATCATCTTTACATATCATAGCTCTTCAGAATTTTTCTTGAGGAATTTTTATTTCTTTCATCATCAGAGTTGACAGATGTCACTCTGGTTGTAGAGCTCTACTCTTAATGGGAGATTTACTCCTTGGCCTGAGGGCCCTCATTAAATGAGAATCCTTTTAGGATTTCCTCATTTATTGACAGTCTCATCAAATGATGAGACGGTTTTATTAATGATGGGCCGTCATCCAGATTATGTGGGTTCACCCCCCCCGGTCCCTTTCCACTGCATTGCAGTGCGGTACGAATTTAAAGTACCTAGTGATAGAACTTTCACTGTAGCATTAACGGCTGAAAATTTTGTTCTTTTCCGCACAGGTACTATGTCTTTCGACATTTCTTTCTCGTTCGTCCGTTCTTAAGGCGGATTCCCCGAAGCGCCTGTGGATAGGGAAGTCTTCGCGTTGATCAAAGATCAGGACCCGGAGCGAAAGAATCTTCATCTACGGGGTAGATGGTACAGTCAAATTATCAGGGGCCGACGGAGCTTTTTTTGCTTGATGCTTTCGGAGCCTATTTCGGCAATCCCTTATGCAGATGCACCCCTGATAAACTATGCCGTGGAGGAGGTCAATTGGACTTCAGAGGGTCTCCTTCAGCCTTCTATTGCTGCAATACCCGTACAGCCGCCGGCGGCTTTGGATACTCTAGGACGGCGTATATGCCAGGGTGAGTCGCGTCCTTGGGGACAGCCGTATATGATAGGCCTAATTCCTCGTCATCCAGCTGGGTATTTGCAATGGGCCCGCTATATTTTTTCGGCCAAGAAGTCGCAGCTGCTGAAGCTCGGGTTGTATCCCGCGATTTACGCTTCTCTCTTTCAATATTCTACGCCTCCTGCATGTTTGGTCAAGGCATTTCTGGAGCAATGGAATATTCCGACCGACACCTTCCTTCTGTTGGATCGAGAAGTCTCAATTTCTTTAGAGGAGTTTGCAGAGGTCTCTGGCTTACCTGTTAGGGGAGAACACTACGAGGAGGTGCTTCCTCCAGACGAGTACATCTTTGCCACCAAATCAGTGGTAATGGGTCTTACCCCGGAGAACGCTATTCAACACCAATTACCGTGTTTGATAAAGTTGTTGAATATCTATGAGAGCCTTTTTCTCGAATCCGGAAGCCGTGGAGTTAATTTCACAGATTTCATCGCCCGTTTTCTCCGCTCAGAAGTCCCGTCGAAGGAAGCCGTGAAATTTTCCAAACTCGACGATCCTTTTGGTTTTGGTTTGGACAACCAGCCGGCAGCGGAGACGGATCAGAAGAATTTCTTTCTCCTTAACACCCCGGTCGACTCTTTCACAGAGCTTGCAGCTCCTGGGATTGACAAAGAAGCGTTCTTTTTGTAGTTCCTTGGGCTATGGCTAAACTGGTTTGTGCTTCCAATGCATCCTCGCCATATGAGGCCGTCCGTTTTTTATCCAGCTCACCGAATGGTTGTTGGGATGCAAGTGGCCGTCGGGGTCGCTGGGTTAGCCCATTTGTATCACGGCCTCAGCTTGGCTGCAGACACTGCTGAACCAGGGGTGCAGCACGTGAACTTCTCGATGCATTATTTTATGTCATGGATCGAGCTACATGTACTTGGCTTTTTCGGTGTCCACAAAAGGCCTTGCTTCTACGACAAGTATAACTTCCCTTGGATCATGCGGCTAGTTGATGCATCCATTGTAAATCCGACACGGCGGGAAGCTAGGGGTTTGCTTCTTCGTCAGCGTACGGTTGAAGATGGCATGACCTTTACCGATAAGGTTCTAATCATCGGCAAAGAATCCGCAAAAACGGTGGAGCCATTGCGGGACATTTTTAAAGACGGGGCATCTATCTTGAAAGCTCGGGAAATTCTTCATTTATACTCCATCAGGCCGGGCTTTCTCGTGTTTAGGAAGAATAATTCGGCATCGTTCATGAGGTACAACCCGCATTGTTTCGCCCAGCAATTAAGCTATAATCAGGGTGTCCCTCTTGAGGCCTTCTTGGCAGACCAGTTGCTACTGAAGAGGGTATCCGGAGCACGTTGCACCCTTTTATGCGGTTGAACACCGGCTCCAATTTCTTTATTGGTGAGCCCAGTTGTGTTCCAAAAGCCCTGAACGTATATATGGCGTGGTATCAGCATTCGATGGGCGCCGTTATTAGAGAAGAAAAGCGATTATTGCTTGACTGCAAGGACATCGCCCCGGCAGGTAATCCAAACGTTCCTCTGAAGCGACGGACCATCGTCTATCCTCCCTTGAGAGAAGCCGCTGTGGCTATGGTACCACGTGCTATACGTGAGCTGCCCCTACCCCATGTGCCCGAAAAAGTGGTAGTCGCGGCGTCTCCCGAGTCCGGTGTGGGTGCGGAAATTGGAACTCGTCGTCCAAAATTGCCCACCAAGCGCAAGCTTGTGTTATTGGCTGCCGACGCTCGCTCGCAGAAGAAAAAGAAGTCGATACTTTCTGCGGACGTTATATTTGGCCAGGAGCCCCATGCTCCTTACAGCGAGAGCTTGAACGAATACGGGACCAATGAAGGCTTAATCATGGCGCCGGATGATACCGATCTCGAGACTGCCATCGCGGTTTCAAAGCAACTTGCTCACGATGAGGAAGCACGAATCACCATCGCACAATCAGGTATCCTTCGGTCATATCTTTCTGCGGTTATTTTAATTATTATGCTTTGACTGATGTTTTTCTTTACAACAGGTATCTCCGCCGAAGAGGCCATCGCAGCTTCCCTCAAGACTTTTGAAGAAGAAGAGAGGCTTCGCGCTTCGCTGGGCCTTGGTATATTTCGGCTCACTGTGCCTTCATTCCCTTTTTTATGGGTAAACTAACTCTTCTTTTTCATCTTATTGTAGGGACTACCTTGACTCAGGTTATCCCAAGTACAGTGCCGATCGCGAGTGGTGACGCAGCAGCATCGTTAGCGCCGGCCACTGTAGTCATGGCTATCCCTAAGTCGCCATTAGGGGTCTCGCAGAAGCAGCCGATGATTGAAGTCGTAACGGCGCCGGAGGCAGAACTTGGTTCAGATGTTGGTCTACCTTTATCGGAAGTCCTGAGGAGGTTAGCCTTCGCGGCTCAGGCTGAAAGGAAGCACAAGAGGCGTGCAGCGAAAGAACGTGATACCGCCTTGGCTATAGTGCAGGCTCGAGCACTGCTTCCCATGTCCCTATTTCTCCTGAGGGGGCTCCAACTGCCCTGTCTACCGCTCATAGACAGGTGGTACGCACGGCTCGGTAAGGTAACACTGGGTCCTTTTATTAGAGTTTGATCTTCAGATTCTCATATATCATACCCTGCAGGGCCAAGTCCTAGTGAGGAGGTGGCAGGTGAGATGACGGCAACTACCGATCCCGAAGCGGCCACTCTTTCTCAGAAGTCCGGGACTGCCCCAATTGCTACTCTTTCCCCTTGTGGTTCCCTGCCATTGCCCGGCATTGCGAGTGTCACGACGGCTCTCGTAGAATCGGGGGCTGGTGCGGAAACCGTCCCCCCAAACGAGACCGAAGAAGTGTTATCCGTACTATTAACCAGTGTCTGCTCAGTAAATACAGATTACAGGTATCCGTGACACAATATTGGAAACACATTCAAAATCACGGATATAACGTTTGTGAGCCGACACTGCAACCGGAACTGTAAACCGATCGATATCCAAAGAGTTATTTTGCAAAAAATAATGTGTACACAATTTTGGTCCAACACATTGCAAGTGTGCATAAAACTCTTTGGCATGGACCATGGTGGGGCTGCCATGATGCAAAAGGGCACAAGTGAAGTGATGTGTGTTAAATGCTAAAAAGGTGTCATGTGATATAAAGCTGCATATTTCCCTCCAAATCCCTGAATGCAGACCAGATTCATATAGACAAATCAAGCAGCACCAGAGTGATATTGGAGAGCATACATGTTCACCACATCAACGCGAGCCAAGTTTCTCGGATTTGGGCCGGCAACATCCCCATAAATCCGATCTCGCCGGCCCCACTGTGTCAAATTGTCCCCATCTTTTTCCTTTCGACCCGTTGCTGTCACATCAACTTACTTTTATTGTTTGTTTAATTTCATTTTGAGCCTATAAATACAGACCAGTGAGCAAGGGATAGGGGGTCCAAGACTTCATACAATTTTGTTTCTCTTTTCATTTTTGTTCTTGTACATAGTTTAGTTTCCCTTGAGCTCCTTGCCTTCTCTTGATCTTGCAATCTCTTCATTGAGCTTGTAAATTTAAGTTTTGGTTATTGAACTCAAGGTTGTATCACTTGGACATAATAAAAATCTCTTTTTGGACTTTAGGTTCTTAGTATTTTATTTCTTGCTTACTTACATGCTCTTTATTTCCATGTCATTTACTTACTTGCAATTTATTTCCTTGCCATTTACCATCTTGCAATGTTGTCTTTTCTTTTCTTTTTATATTTTCTTTGCTCTTTCTTTTTGTTTTTTTGATGTTTGTGAATAATGATGTTGTTAGGAAAAAAATGATATTGTAAGTTAAGATTTCCTTTCTCATTTGCTTTTTCCCGATATTTTCCATTAAACTCCGCCCAAACTTTACGCAAGCGCTCCATTAGGCACCCTACCCTACCAAGGTATCGGTGATTCCTAACCGTGACCGGTTGCGTTCGGATTGGCTGAGGCGAAAGCAAGCGACAAGAACAGACGGATAAGGGTCAATAAGCTGGATTTCATAAATACCGTGCTTAAGAACCCTAATCCACGTTGTTGCCGATTGCTCTAGCTTTAATGGTCGAGCTCGGCTCAAAGGATTGAGTACGGATTTCCTTAACTTACACTAACTTATCTATTCCTAACAAATTTATACTTGCATATATAATACATAGGTTAGAATCAAACATTCCGCCATGCGCGCTTAACTCGTGTTAACAAGAACGTGAAACGCTCCGTCTCCCTGCGGACGACCCGTACTAATCGCGGCTAGCTACACGTGACGTCGTCCTGATTGTGGTTAACTTTAGAACTTTAAAACACGGCACGCCAAAAGCGTGCAATAATCAGCGAATATCACCTAGTATTACCAAATGGTAATACATTGATTTTGAACGACTGTTATTTTTTACCATCGATGATGTGCAATATAATATCCGTTTCTTTATTAGATAATGAATGGTATAACTTTGCATTAAAGAAAAATGTTATGAATATTTTCTTAAATCAAGTGTTGATTGGGTTTGGTACATTGTGTAATGGTATATGCGTTCTAAATCAAAATACAGTTCTAAATATACAGAATACACACAAGAGAAAAAGTTCAGAAATGAATGAAACCTTTTTGTGGCACTGTAGACTTGGTCAAATCAATGCGACAAGAATAGCTAAGTTGCATAAAGATAGATATTTCAATCCGTTCGAATTTACATCTTATGAAACTTGTCAGTCATGTCTCAAAGGAAAGATGACCAAAACTCCGTTTATTGGACACGGAGAAAGAGCTATGAACTCTTGGGACTGATACATAGTGATGTATACGGTCCTATGTCTACACATGCCAGGAATGGTTCCTCGTACATCATTACATTCACCGATGATTTCTCAAGATTCGGACTGTGTTCCTGTTGAAACACAAATCTGAAGCTTTTAAGAAATTCAAGGAATATAAGAGCGAAGTAGAGAACCAGACGGGTAAAAGTATTAAAACCCTTCGATCTGATCGAGGAGAAGAATACTTAAGCACGGAATTCTGAGGTTATCTATAAGAGAATGTGATTCTCTCTCAGCTTACTCCTCCGTATACACCACAGCCCAATGGAGTATCGGAGCGGAGGAATCGCACCCTATTAGATATGGTGCGCTCTATGATGAGTGTTGCTGAGTTACCTATTTCCTTTTGGAGTTATGCACTTGAGACAGCTGCATACCTATTGAATCAAGTTCCATCAAAATCTGTACGTAAAACACCATATGTGATATGGAGTGGAAAAAGACCATATCTTAAACGAGTTAAGATATAGGATTGTCCGGCCTATGTTAAAAAATAGAATCCGGACAAACTCGAAGCACGATCAGTTCTTTGCAAGTTTGTGGATATCCAAAGAATTCATATGGATATCTATTCTACCACCGTGAGGAACAAAAAGTGTTTGTTACTCAACATGCCAAATTTTTAGAAAAGGAATTTCTAGTAAAAGAAATTAGTGGTAATGAAGTAGAGCTAGAAGAAGTTCCAGAAACACAAACTGCAATAGAAAATTTGGTAGAACCAGAGGATTCAATAGTCTCCGATGAACCTCAGTCGCTCCGCAGATCTAGTAGGGTTTCTCATCCACCTGAGAGATACTATAGTTTTCTCATAGACAGTGGAAGTGAGGATCGCATCATGGAAGATGATGACCCAACTAGTTTCGAGCAGGCCATCATAAGTGGGGACTCTGTGAAATGGCTGGATGCTATGCGATTTGAGATGGAATCCATGTACACCAAAAAAGTATGGACTTTGGAAGTTGCTCCTGAAGGGGTAAAACCCATTAGGAGCAAGTGGATCTTTAAGAAGAAATTTGGTGTATATGGAAAGGTTAAGACCTTCAAAGCTAGATGTTGGCTATAGTGCCCTCAAGTCAATTATTGGATCGCAGGCACGTGATTGCAATGATTGAGGGATGACCTATACCGGTAGAACAGTCTTACCCGAGATGATAGTATGCTATCTGGTTTGTCTTTATCATCGTGTACATGCTTCAGGTGATATTACAGATCACTATTACATATTGATAGAGCCCATAGGATTCTTTCTTGACTACCAGCAGTATGATGGAGATCATATACGTAAGAGCTAGGTGGTCTATAAGCACATCCTTAAAATGTCCCTAGTCGTGGGAGATTCGAGACTGGGCATCGATACTCCAAGAGTAGACTGGTGTATACGGATCAAGATACCGACGAGGGGCGGTGGCCAATCTCACAAGCCATTGGTGGCAGTTGCTCACCTAAGATTTATACAGGTGCTCATTGGGTTATGAGTACACCGGACGGACTCGCCGGGAACATGCTAGTTGGTATTATACCTATTTTCAGATAGCAATTCCCTGGTGACATATGTACAGGTTAGTCTATCGACCTGAGATCGTCATTTTTCTCATGTGAGTTCCCACTGTGGTTTGATTACTACAAAACCCTGTTTGACCCGTCAATTGGAGGTTCTCTCGCTCCAAAGACGAGGGGTAATTAACGGCAGCTTAGTCCGCGGCTGTCGGAGATTCGGATTCCCACAATCAATAAACCCCAGCTTACCCTAGGCAGGGGGAATCTGTAGTACGCCTAACAAACGCGCGCATATTCCCATCTCAATGGGGTGACGAAAAACGCCCTACAGACATATGTACAGGTTAGTCTATCGACCTGAGATCGTCATTTGTCTCGTGTAAGTTCCCACTGTGCTTTGATTACTACCCTACCACGGCTCAAAGGAGTCATGCAAACAGGTTTTATTTGGGTACAGTCCCGAGCCACATTGAGTCAGTGAGCGGATCTTCATGGGATTCGTCTCTCCCGGCATTTGGGGTTGATGTCGCGTTGTGCACGGGTGGCCATCACTAGAAATCCTCGGCCGGGGTAGACGAGAATTACTGATCTAGGATCGGTAATTTCTCAGTTGGTGATAGGTTTCTTACCGACACTAAATGTTAAGTTATTAGGGGTCTAACTTTATCCACCCCCTATACTCGATATGTGATACTCATAGACGAACGGACCGGACTGTACGGATATTGTCACTGTCGGGTTCAGTAGGGTTTCAGGATGAGTTTGCTCGTCAGCCTCCCTTTCGCTCAATACCTGGGTAGCCGTTACGTACAGCTAGTGCCACTGACGTGCTTGTGGTTAAACCCACTGCCAGCGTATTGACGAGTCTTTAGAGTCCCACATAGAGGGTTTCCCTGGTTCGGGAGAAACGTTGTAGAGGACGTATGGTTTTATGGCAGGGTTCGATCATATACGTGCACTTGTGCATGGATCATAATCGAACGGATAATACTGGTGGGCTTTGGTTTAAGCCGGATCCTAGTATTATATTGTTGGATTATTTTCGTCTCGGTGTATTCGTATTCAGTCGGAATACGGATGCGGGTATGTATATACGGATGAGGGGTATTCTTGTAATTCGTTACAAGTTTACTTTAGAGTTGTTATTTCCTTTTATATTGTATTAAACATTTTGGGTTTTTAAATGTTTAATATTGTTGTGATGGAAAGTGTGAGTGCAAGTCTTGGCATTGAGCATTGATTGTGGCATGTGCTCTTGGTGACTCATGGGGTTGAGTCATGGTGTGATTCATTGTGTCATGTGTGGTGTAGTGTGAGATATTTGTGCAAGTGGTAGATCTTTTCTTGATGGGATTTTTTATTTTCTTGAGTTGTTTTTGTGATCACTACAAATACTCACAACACATCACAAAAGCCAGAGACTTTTTCTTCACTAGCCATTTTTTCTTTTGCCAAGCTTTGCCTCACACTTTCTTCACCTCATGGAAACTTCTTTAACCTCTACCCAATCCCTCTCATGAGTTGAGAATCCTTGGGTGTTTTGAGACAAAGTATTCACACACAATCTTTACTTCATCTTGGCTATCTAGGCTAGAAAACTAGATACCCGAGTTGCTTCGGTTTTGAGGCGGGAGCCCATATTACTAATTCTCGACATGGAACGTCTTCGACGAGGGAGACCGGAGATCGAACTTGATCGAGGAAACCGCGAGGAGCTTGGGATAGAGGTTGAAGACCGAAGGACACAGATCAATCGGTATAACCTCTCTAAACTCTTTTCATATTACTAGTATAGGGTTAATGGTACGATCCGTCGATTAGGGTTCCGTTAGCGCCGGGTTTTAAAAGTTTTTGTTCCACGTTTGGCCACCGATTGATGGCTGGGGCGCTGCCGTAACTGTACACTAGACTTGTAGCAGAAGGTTTTCGTCAACGACCAGGTGTCGACTATGATGAAATCTTTTCTACAGTGACTATGCTTAAGTCCATCAGGATCCTACTTTCCATTGCTGCATACCATGACTATAAAATCTGGCAAATGGACGCCAATGCCGCTTTTCTAAATGGTGATTTAGAAGAGAGCGTGTATATGACACAGCCATAGGGCTTCGTAAAAAGTGGGAGCAGCGGAAAGGTGTGCAAGCTGCTTAAATCAATCTACGGATTAAAGCAGGCATCACAGAGCTGGAACATCTGTTTTGATGTAGCAGTCAAAGAGTTTGACTTCATCAAAAACATAGATGAACCTTGTATATATAAAAAGGTCATAGAGAGTAAGGTAGTCTTCCTCGTATTGTACGCGGATGACATACTCTTGATAGGAAATGATGTTCCTATACTGCACTCGGTCAAACTCTTCCTATCACAAAAGTACTCTATGAAAGATCTGGGTGATGCCTCCTACATCCTGGAGATAAAGATCTATAGGGATAGATCTAAAAGGATGTTGGGATTTTCCTTATCCAAGTAAATAGACACCATACTAAAGAGGTTTAGTATGAAAATTTCAAATCGTGGTAATTTACCTGCTTGTTCAGGAATCACTCTCTCTAAAGAGATGTCTCCCAAGACTGATTTGGAAAGTGCTCGCATGAATGTGATACCCTATACTTCTGCAGTTGGGTCTATTATGTACGTAATGTTATGCATCAGACCGAATGTAGCTTACGCACTTAGTGTGGTAAGTAGGTATCAATCAAACCCAGGGGAGAAACACTGGATAGCTGTGAAGAACATTCTTAAGTACTTGAGAAGGACTAAAGAGATATTCTTGGTATATGGCAATGGAGAACTCTAAGTAGATTCCTTTACCGATTCGAGCTTCCAGAGTGATAAGAACGACAGCAAGTTTGTCTCGGGTTTTGTCTTCACCCTCAATGGAGGGGCGGTATGTTGGAAGAGTTCCAAGCAAGATACCGTTGCAGACTCGACGATGGAGGCTGAATACATTGCTGCCAAAGAAGCTGTCTGGATGACGAAGTTCATTATTGAACTTGATGTGGTTCCATCCATTGTGGATCCAGTACCCTTGTATTTTGATAACAATGGAACTATGGCTTTGTCCAAGGAACCCCGGTCCAATCAGCGATCCAGACATATTCTGAGGCGGTATCACCTGATCTAGGAGATAGTTGATCGCCAAGAGATCGAGGTCAGGAGAGTAGATACGAAGAACAACTCGGCGGATCCACTCAAGAAAGCCCTCCCCAAGATGCAGTTTGAGAGTCTTTTTGGGATGTTGAGTATGCGATACTACAACAACTGACCTTAATGCAAGTGGGAGATTGTTAGGAATATGTATGCCCTAGAGGCCATTATTGTAATGGATGCTTGGACATATATGGAGAGAGGACTTTATTGCTCGACACGATAGTATACTATCTGCTTGCGCATTATCTTAACATGTACACTTGTTTTAGTTTACTGTCTCTCTGATACATGTTAATAAAGCCCTTAGGATGTAGGCTTGACTACCAGGACTATGATGCAGATCATACTAATAGGGCTTGTGTAGTCCGCAAGTACATCCTTTAATAGTTCCTAGTCGAGAGAATATCGAGACAGGGCATCGATATTCCAGAGTAGACTAGAGTGTACGTTTCTTAACCATGTATGGGGCGATGGTTGATCCCATAACCATTGGTGTTTGATATCAAATATTGTGCATAGGTGCTCATTTGAAAATGGGTACACCGAACAGGACTCGCCGAGAACTCCTAGATGGTACCATACCTATCGTCAGATAGCAGTTCTCTAGTGACACTTGTACAGGTTAGTCTGTAGACCCGAGATCGTCATAGTGTCTTGTGTGGTTCCCACTGTGCTTTGATTTCCTCCCTACCACGGCTCAAAGGAGTCGTGCAAACAGGTGGATTTTGGGTACAGTCCCGAGTCACATGGAGGCAGTGAGCGATAGGGGGGTTTCGTCTTTCCCGGTATTGGGAGTTGATGTTGCACTATACTCGATTGGCTATAACAACAAGTCCCTGACCAGGGCTGATGAGATTTAATATTAAGTATTATCAGTAGTTTCTCGAAAGGTTATAGGCCACACATCGGCATGACTTATTAAGTTACTGTGGTCTGACGATTCCACTCCCAGACTCGATATACGACATATCAGACGAAGAGACCGGACTGTACGGTAATGTTGCTTATACGCTTTACGGGAGTTTGGACAAGTTTGCTTGTTGATCTTCTATTCGTTCAATACCTGGGTAGCCATTAAGTCCAGCTAGTACCGCTGACGGCTTGTCGGTATATGATGTGATCATTACCTACTACTGGCGTATTGACGAGTCTTTAGATTCCTATTGGTTTCCTAACTCAAATGAAACGAAGTAGGGAACGTATGAAGATATGTGCAGGAGCTTGATTAAATACGTGTATGTGATACCGTATTCTAATCTAGCGATATTTGACATCAGTCAGGTTATATGTGATATAACCGGATTATTGAATCAAGTGTTGATTCAATGATTTGATTTATGTATATATATTTAATATTGGCCAGTTATATATGATATGACCGGATTATTGAATCAAGTTTTGATTTAATATCTAATATTGAATATTATCCGGTTTTATGTGATATAACCAGATAATTGAATCAAGTGTTGATTTAATATTTTGATATATATATATATATATATGATATTAGTCTGTTATATATGATATAACTGGATTATTGAATCAAGTGTTGATTTAATAATTTGATATATATATATATATATATATATATATATTAACTAATATTAGCTCACTAAAGATTTTACTCTCTCTATATATGTTTATATGTATATGATATATATATATATATGTGGGGGGGTGTCTATATATATATATATATATATATATATATATATATATATATATATATATATATATATATAGAGAGAGAGAGAGAGAGAGAGAGAGAGAGAGAGAAAGAGAGAGAGAGAGAGACACACACACACACACACACACACACATACATATATATACATATACATACATACATACATATATATACACAATACATACATACATATATACATATACATACATACATATATACATATATATATTATTGTATCCGTTAGGTCCACGATACCCACCCCGGTTATTTCGGGGAGGCGGAATAGGTAAAAATCAAATTTTTCTCACAAGGTAACATGGACCATCCATGAAGGATCTTTGCTAAACAAAAACTAACATACTAACTACAAGTTCTAGCTACTATGTAGAATGGTTATACCTAGATCTTGAACTCCTTCTCTTCTTGTTATGGTTCTCCTTCTTGCTTGCTCCTTGTAGTGGCATAGACGGCTCCTCCTCGTCGTCTTCTCTTTGCCGAAGATAGATCCACCCGAGAGCCTCTACCTTGAGCTCCTACCTCAACCAAGAGGTAACTAGAGTGCTTGGTTTACTAAACAAAGAACCCTAGAAAGAGTAGAGAGATGTTTTGATGGTTTAGTCTCAAGAGCTTTTGATTTTCAACACATGAAAGATTAAAGCTTTGAGAGAGGAAGAGGGAGAGCTTTTTCAAGAGAGAGAAAGAGCATGATAGAATGAGAGATAAAATAACAACCATCTCTCATATGAGAGAAATAATAATAATTATTAAGGAAAATGTGATGGTTAGTTTGGAATGACCATTATCATTTAATAATAAATGCAATTTGCAAGAATCAAGAAGCATCTTGCAAATGAAATGATGATGGTCAAAAGGTCAACAAGAGTCAAATGGTCAACCAAAGTCAAATTGTCAACCAAAGTCAAATGGTCAACCTAACCATGGCACAATAATCCTTAATTAATATTATTAATCATATTCCTCATTCTTATTAGGGTTTGGAAAAAGTCAATGGTCAACAACCCTAATGAGAATCCTCTGCCTCTGTCAACTGTGCATACACACCTGCATCTGTGTTCCGAGGAACACGAATACAATGAAACAAAACCAATCCGAAAACAAATACTAGGATCTGGCTTAAACCAAAACCCACTATCAATAACTGCCCGGACACCAAACGTGCACAAGTGCGCGGATGTGAACGAACCCCGTCGCAAAACCATGCAACCTCTGCTCTGTTTTGCCCAAAGGAGAATAACCCTCTATGTGGGACTCTAAAGACTCGACACTACGCTGGCAATGGGTTTAACCACAGGCCGCAAGCGGTACTGGCTGTACGGAACGGTCCCCAGGTAGATGCCGATAAGAAGACCGATAAGGTGAACCCATTCGAACTCCTACTGAGCCTGAATGTGACAATCTCCATACAGTCTGGTCTGTTCGTTTGAGAGTATCGCATGGCGGGCCTAGGGGGCGGTAAACGTCAGTCCCCTAATAGCGGTACAAGTCGTGTCGGAGTGTAGCCCAGAACACCCTGAGAAACTACTGGAAACACTACCAGTAATTCTCGCTTGCCCTGGCCAGGGACTTTGCGTAATGGCTCTCCAAGACACAGCGTGATATCAACCCCCAATACCGGGAAAAATGAATCCTGTCTAACCGTCACTTCCTCCAAGTGCTTCGGTACTGCACCCAACTACTACATGTTTGCACGACTCAATAGAGCCGTGGTAGGGTAGTAATCTAAGAACAGTGGGAACACACTCGAGACGAAGTGACAGTGTCAAGTCAGCGGACTAAGCTGTACTCATGTCACCTGGGAACTGTTAACTGACGATAGGTATAATACCAACCAACAGTTCCCGATGAGTCATGTCCAGTGTACCTGTAACCTAACGAGCACCTGCATACTATCTCCAGTATGACGTACTGATGGCTGTGGGACAGACCATCTCCCCTGCTGGGACGAGAAGCGTATGCACCAGTCTACTCTGGAGTATCGATGCCCTTTCTCGATAATCCTATGAGTAGGGACCAAAATAAGGATATGCTTATAGACTACCCAGCCCCTACTAGTGTGATCGCCATCACAACGCCGGTAGTCAAGCAAAGATCTTAGGGGCTCCATCAATATGTATTAGCGATATGTTAAAAGAAACATATACACATATTAAGATAGAAACAAACCAAGTAGCATACTACTATTTTGAGCAAGACTGTCGTAAACCCGTATATATATATCCCAAGCTTCTAAAATGTATTATACAAACTAGTACTATACAATAATGGCCTCTAGGGCATACATATCCAACAATCTCCCACTTGCACTAAAGGCAAGTAATTGGTGTACCGCATACCCAACGTCTGCACTAAGGCCAGCTGCTAGCGTACCGCATACCCAATAGCTCAAAAAGTCGCTCAAACTGTGTTTGAGGGAGGGCCTTTATGAATGGATCCGGCGTGTTTTCTTTCATGTCCACTCTCCGTACCTCGATCTCCTGGCGATCAATGATCTCCCTAATCAGGTGATACCGCTTTAAGATGTGTCTGGACTTCTGATGGGATCTTGGTTCCTTCGCTAAAGCTATAGCCCCATTATTATCGCAATACAAAGGTATTGGGTCAACAATGGACGGAACCACCTGAAGTTCACTAATGAACTTCTTCATCCAGACCGCCTCTTTTGCGGCATCGCTTGCAGCAATGTATTCAGCCTCCATCGTCGAGTCTGTGACGGTATCCTGTTTGGAACTCCTCCAACACACCGCCCCTCCGTTGAGGGTAAACACAAAACCCGAGATAGACTTGCTGTCATCTTTGTCACTCTGGAAGATTGAATCAGTAAAGGACTCGACCCTGAGGTCTCCATTACCGTAAACCAGGAACATATCCTTAGTCCTTCTCAGGTATTTGAGAATGTTCTTCACTGCCGTCCAGTAGTCCTCACCTGGGTCTGACTGATACCGGCTTACCACGCTCAGCACGTAAGCTACATCTGGTTTTGTGCATAGCATCGCATACATTATAGATCCTACCGCCAAAGCGTAGGGTATAATGCTCATGTGAACCCTCTCCTCGTCAGTCTTAGGAGACATCTTCTTGGAGAGGGTGATTCCGTGCAATGCGGGTATATTATCACGCTTGGAATCTTCCATACTAAATTTCTTTAGTACGGTCTCTATGTACCTGGACTGCGAAAGTCCCAGTAATCTATTGAATCTATCTCTGTAGATCTTGATCTCCAGAATGTACGAGGCATCACCCAGGTCCTTCATGGAGAACCTTTGTGATAAGAATAGCTTGACCGATTGTAGCATAGGAATGTCATTTCCTATCAAAAGAATGTCGTCCATGTACAAGACTAGGAACACGACAGTTCGTCCTACAATCTTATAGATACAGGGTTCATCTTCGTTCTTGATGAAATCAAATTCCTTGATTGCCTCATCAAAACAGATGTTCCAGCTCTGCGATGCCTTCTTTAATCCATAAATGGATTTAAGCAATTTGCACACCTTCCTGCTGCTCCTACTGTCTAAAAAACCCTCTGGCTGATCCATGTAAACGCACTCTTCCAAACAGACGTTTAGAAAAGCCGTTTTACGTCCATCTGCCAGATTTCATAGTCATGGAAGGCAGAAATGACAAGTAGGATCCGAATGGATTTGAGCATATCCACTGGAGAAAAAGTTTCATCATAGTCCACACCAGGTCTTTGACGAAAACCTTTTGCAACGAGTCTAGCCTTATATGTTTCCACCTGCCCATCTACACCAAGTTTCCTTTTGTAGATCCATTTGCATCCAACGGGTTTTACACCAAGTGGAGCAATATCCAAGGTCCACACTTTATTGGTGTACATGGACTCCATTTCGGATCGCATAGGATCCAGTCACTTATCAGAGTCCCTACTGATAATGGCCTGCTTGAAACTGGTAGGGTCATCTTCTTCCAAGATGTAATCCTCTCGATCCCCGTCTATGAGAAAACTGTAGTATCTCTCGGGCGGATGAGAAATCCTACCAGATCTGCGGAGTGGCTGAGGTTCGTCTGGGGTTATTGAATTTAGTGGTTCCTCTAAATCTTCAGTTACATTTTGTGGTTCATGGATTTCTCCCAGTTCTACCGAACTCCCACTAGTTTCTTTTGCAAGAAACTCCCTTTCTAAAAAGGTAGAATGGCGAGATACAAACACCTTATGTTCCTCAGTATGGTAGAACAGATATCCTAGTGAATCTTTAGGATATCCCACAAATTTACATAGAACTGAAAGTGCGTGAAGCTTGTCCAGTTTCTGTGTTTTCACATAGGCTGGAAAACCCCATATCTTAATAAATTTAAGACATGGTTTCTTATTGCTCCATATTTCATATGGAGTTTTAGGCACAGATTTGGACGGGACTTGATTCAAAAGGTATGCCGCTGTCTGAAGCGCATATCCCCAGAATGAAAGAGGTAACTCAGCACTACACATCATGGAGCGAACCATATCCAATAGGGTACAATTCCTCCACTCCGATACACCGTTGTGCTGTAGTGTATAAGGAGGAGTAAGCTGAGAGAGAATACCATTCTCTTTTAAGTAATCTAGGAATTCCGTGCTTAAGTACTCCCCTCCTCTATCAAACCGGAGGATCTTGATACTTTTGCCTATCTGGTTCTCCACTTCGTTTCTGAATTCTCTGAGTTTCTCAAAAGCTTCAGATTTGTGTTTCATCAGATACACGTATCCGAACCTAGAGAGATCGTCAGTGAATGTGATGAAGTATGAGAACCCACCCCTTGCATGTATAGACATTGGACCACATACATTACTGTGTATGAGTCCCAAGAGCTCTGTTGCTCTTTCTCCATGTCCGGTGAACGGAGATTTGGTCATCTTTCCTTTGAGACAAGATTGACAAGTTTCATAAGATGAAAACTCAAACGTATTCAAGAGTCCATCTTTATGCAACTTACTTAGTCTTTTCTCTCCAATATGACCAAGTCTACAATGCCACAAGTAGGATTCATTCGTATCTGAATTCTTCCTCTTGCGTGTGTTTTGTACATTGAGAACTGTATTCTGATTTAGAACGTAGATACCATTACACAGTGTACCTTCTGCAACCAGTACCTTATCAAGGTAAATGTTCATGATATTTCTATCAAGAACAAAGTTATATCCATCTTTATCGAGTAAAGAATCAGATATGATGTTGCAAACCATGGAAGGTACATAGTAGCAATCGTTCAAAATCATAGTATTGCCATTTGGCAACACTAGGTGATATTCACCGACGGCTGCAGCATTAACTTGTGCTCTGTTCGCTACCCTGAGCGACATATCACCAGGTGCAACTTTTCTACTTTTTCTCAGTCCCTGCAATAAATTACAGATATGAGATCCTGATCCGGTATCAAGTACCCAGGAGGTAGAGCTGACCGTAAAGCAGTTCTCAATTACAAGAACACCTGAAGTAGATGCAAAACTATGCTTCTTCTTCAACTGGGTCTCCTTGGAATCCATACAATCCTCTTTCTCTTGCTCAAACTTATGACTGTTGTCACAAGTTAGAGCCGAACCGACGTTCCCCAGCCCCGAATAAGAATTCGGATCGGTCAAGCGATACATTTTATTATCTTGATTAGGGTGTGAAATGGTTACTACTTGGAGAGAGAGAAAAGAAACACTCAGCGTACGCTCTTGCAAGATTAGATTGGTTATTAATTTATCTAACCAGGATGGCTCCTACTATTTCCTCAAATTCTTCTTCAAACCTTTAAAAGAAGAACTAGTCAGGATTAATCGCACGTCATAATACTTGCTTAACCTTTCAGCCAGGCTAGTGTTGGTACTTCGAGGGAGGTTTTCCAACACTTTCGCGAAGTTCATTAATTATATAACCTCTTTTCCTTAGAGGCGTAGCCCCGCTAACACCGTTCTAGACTCCTACTTGGTTTATAGTATTGATTGTTAAGTGAAATAATCTCCCGAGAGTAATCCAACTCATTAGTGGGATCGGGAACCAACTATCATTGTGTGATGACCTAGATGGAATCCACTCTAGTCACCACACTCCAGAAGGTATGCTGAATCTGCAAGTTTCCTGTATGTTTGAAACTCCCGATGTGGTTTTTGCCCCTAGGACCCAAGTGACCTTGACGAATAATCAACAAATCAAAAGGTCCTAGTCAAGTTCAACCCTTCGTTATCCAGGATTGCATTAGACCCGCCCGCATGATCCTTGACGAATAATCAACAAAATCATGCGACCGTCCTAACCAATCGCATCTATCAGTTCAACAGAGAATTATTACTTAGCTACCGTTCACTGTGCCTTGACGAATAATCAACAAACGCAGCACGAATACTAAGTATTAATTATCTGAAACGACGGAGGGTTACGGCTGGGTTTTTAGCGAAAAACCCGTTAACGTAATGAACTTGATTTCGCTGAAGGAACCTGATAGCTTTTTAAAATATATTGTCACGATCCGAAAGTATGGAACATGACCGGCACTTAAACTACGAACGTCTCGAGGCGTACGTAATCTAAGTAAACCGAAAACCCAGAAATCCAAACCAAAAAAAGTAGTAGAGTGCAGGAAAAACCAACTTAAAGCAAGTAGTTTCAATAGCATAAGCCGAATTATGCGGTTTTTAAAAACATCAAAAATTTACTGAAAATTTCGGCAGAGTCTCCTTTGTAAATACTGGCCCCCAAACGGGAGACAACATGAATAGTATACGAAATCAAGAAAAAGGCATCCCCAAGCGGGAGCTAGCTCTTCGTCAATCGACGGTCACAACCACACAAGCAATATAATATACAACGCCAACGGCGAGGATCAAAACTCAAAAGGAAACTCAAAACCACCAAATATATAACGAGCGACTCTAAGGTCGAAAGAATAAACAACACTGGTCTCTATCTCAATAAATACATGTTTGGTTGATGGAATTTACTAGATACAACTGAATAATATTATACAAGGTAATATGATGGGTACGATACAAGAAAAACCCACCTACTAGCAAGTCACCCGAATGAAACTGAGCCCGGAAAGCCGTAATGAAACCTGTACTGCAAAACCTGCAAGAAACTGGGGCACAACGGGGGTGAGTTGCCAACTCGTGAATAGAAAAACATCTACGCACAGAAATCGCATAAATAACGCAATCCTAGGTCAATGATCATAATATGTCCTCAAATATAGGAATAACACGTAGCCTATAACAAGGCTAGGGTAAATATCTAACCCGAGTGTAATCTCATGTGCCCGTGTCAGTGCCTCAGGTTGCAATATATCATATGAATGAGGTATGAATGCATGAAAACAGAATACATGTAAATGAAGAACTGTTTTCATAAATTAGTGAGATTTCCTTTGTATTTTTAAACTGAGGTATCATAAATGAAATCAGTATCAACAGTGTCTAGTATCGACACAAAACATAAATCTCAATGTCTCGAAATATCAATGTCTCAATCTCAATATCTAGGGCGCCGTCAGTCCAGACCGGCCCCTACCATCCATCTCAAGACCACGACGGTATCCTCCGGATATCCGACGTGTCGGGTAATATCACCGGTAGGTAGTGCTCCCCAGCCAGGCTCAACGTCAACACCACATTCCTCTTGCCCCGGGGTACCATACCGGGCCCACCATGTACCCGAAACGGTTCCTCCACTCCTCGAATCGGGTCTCGAAATCCATCAGCAAACTCATGGTGGATGACTCATACATCATGGGAAAACCACACTTTTTATTTTAAAAGGGAGAAAAGGTTTATTTATGTTTTTGCGGTTTTCCTCCAAATCCAAGAAATCTCATGAAATCCGAATCCAAATCATCAATAGCATGTAAACAGTGAATATAGGCATGAGAATCCATGAATGCGACACAACAGTGAATAATAACATGCATGAAGTAGTAGGCAATAACTACAATGTCTAACTAGCATATAAGGCAAGTACACTAATATCATGTCTAAACTATTAGCTAACAACCTATGTCAAATGAAATAGTATTTTCTAAAGTGTTCGTGACATGTCAATTACCGATGAAGATGTGTGTGAGCCGGCAAGTAAGTGTACGTGGTATATACGCGTCATCGGTAATGGTGCTGGTGTCCTAACAGCATGATATTAATAATGCAATAAGAAATTATAATATAAGTATGCGATGCGGAGCGAACAGTAAAAATGAGCGGGAGCTGAATACTAGACGCAACTATAACTAATCTGCACTAATCTAATATAAGTCCTACAAACGGTGCCTTTTGAAATAACACGAATCATGGGGTTTTGAAAATAGGGGCTACGGTGTTTTTAAGAAAAGATACGTTTTTTGAAATATCCGTAGAATCCCTTGACCTGTCTTTTAAAATACGCATGATTCGTAAGCTTTGAAATAGGTAAGAATCGAATCTAATCTAACAACTAAACTAAGCTAAAGGGCTAAGCTAACAAGCTGGACTACAGGTAAGGAAACCGCCTAACGTCTGAGTCGATACATATACATACCTGTATATATATTAGTCGGTGATCCCGCCTCGATAATATCATATCCGATACCATATCTATAATCAGACATCCCAAGTCAAGAGTGCGGATCAATCATCAAGATATAGCTCGTACGTAAATCCGTCGTACGGCATCCTCCAATTCTGGGTACGGGTCAAAATCACATTCATCATACTATTCACCTGGTATCCTCTTTATCAATATTATGATCTGGTACTGATCTACGTCTAGTACAATACTGATATCGCCTAAGTATGCATGCACGTGTGTAAAAACTACGTCAAGGACCCGCTACAACGTCATGTCGTATCTCAAATACGAACCCCGCTATATCACCGATCTCACGGCCTCAAATCAAATCTCATCGACTCATCATAAATCCCAAGTACTATCCTCAAATCCGTATGTGAACACACAGTCCCATACCTATGTGAACACATAACTATATATTCCCGAATAAGCACAAAAGAAAGAAGAAAGTATGCAAGTATGGGTGGGTGTGTGCAAGTGTGGTGCGACCGCTACTCTAGGGTTTCGCGACACTCAATCATCCAAGAACACCAAATATCCATATTTATCATCAATAACTCAAACAATATATAACCAATATATATATATATATATATATGTGTGTGTATACGTGTCTGTATACATCACCATGAACTGCGGGGGTGCTATACGCCATCCACCCGACTTCTCCCCGTAGATATAAATCTACTCACCTGGTCCTCGCTCGCCGGTGCCGACGTCGCCACGCGCTTGCTGGTCGTCTTGAAGTCTACATGGGGTACCTACATATCATAACGCACCGTATCGCATTAAAACTAAATTCGAAATCGAAACGGCATACGAAAATCAAATCGGCACGCGTATCACGCATAGGTCCAAACCTATCGCCTACGCATGCAAGAATAGTCAAACCAACCCTCGATGTCGATGTACAAACGTCAAACCATCGAGAAAAATCCAATCACACTCATTTGCACATTCCCGCACACTAATTTTAATATAAACTAGGTTAAAACTCACAAAAACCCCAAATTCACTTTAAAAGCCGTTTTTCCGAAAAACTAGCAAGCAAAATTACCCGTTTTAGTGCAAAACTCGATGTTTAAACAATTCTAGCGGCCATAATACTTATTAAATAATTTAAATAAGTCATAAAAACCATTTCCATAATTTAATCACATAAATTTGCATAATTTCCAAAATCCTAGATTGCAAAAATATCAATTTTAACACTTTTTATTGTAAAATTCACAATTTTACAATTAAACTTGGTTTTGCATATATTAAATGGTTAAACCACTCATGGAAACCTTAATAATGTGCTAAAAATCCTAACTAGATTTTAATCCCACGTTTTTATTTAATTTCTAAAACCTAGTTAGCAATTTAGCATAATTATCACCATTTTTAAACTAACAAATTAGCAACTAGTAACCAAATTAGATTTTGCATTCACTTACATGTTAATCCCCTCATTACAATCATAAGCTAATGATAAAGAACCTAATTTAATTCAAACCCTAGCTTCAATTCAAAATTCCCAATTGAATTTCCAAACATTCAATTAAACCCACAATTTAACACCTAATTAGCTTCATTAAGGAATTTAAATCAAAAAAATGAATAATGGGTCAAAAGTTATACCTCACAAACCATGATCAAACTTGAATTCTAGACCTCCATTTTGAAATCCTTGCACCAAGATCCATGCTAAAGGAGATGAGGGAAAATGGGTAGAAGGTGGATTTTGATTTGGATTTTTGCTTGATTTTTTGTGGATTTTTCAAGCATTTTTGAAGAACTTTTTTAAAGAGAAGGAGATGAAGAATGAAGGGCTGTTGGGGTTCAGATTTTGGCCAGAAAATGAGTGGGGGAGGAGAGAGAGGGAGGTAGAGAAAAATGGGGAGAAAGTCAAAGTCAATTCAAGGTCAAAAGTCTAACTAATTTATCCATTTTCTTTTCTTTTCTTTCATTTCTTTTCCTTTGAAATTCAAGTGGGGAAAAAAATGGGGGCTGCTGAATTTAGCTAAGGGGAGAAGTAAGTGGGGGTGTGTGGGTGTGGGCACGGGTGTGGGGTGATGAAAAATGATAAATACAATACCCCAAACATCCATTTACGCTATAAAAAAAAGCCTTTTTTCTTCAATAATTTCTAAACCGTTTTGGAAAATGATTTCGTTCCAAAAACCACATGATAAATTTTTATTTAAAGTTTTATGATGCACAAAATTTGTTTCAACTCATTCCAATTTGTAATTTTCCCTAATTAAATGTATTAGTGACGGCTTAAAATAATAATAAAATAATATTTTTTTCAGAAAATTTGAAATTTCACCAGCGGCTCAATAAACACCAAATAATAGCAATTACATAACTAGAATATGTATATTTAATTTTTATAATAAGATATTTGTATTTTGACTTTTTACAGAAAACCCCTTTATTTTACCGATTTTTCGAAATTTCACCGAAACGATTTTCAAAACGCTACATATATAGTGACGAAAACTTTTGCTAAAGTGGTCACTCCCTGTGAAGGGATCTCGGCTCTTTCCTCGTCGAATGAGGTGCGGGATATTCCAAACTGAATACCTCGATGCAAAGCAAGAATAATCGACTATAGTGAAGTTATTACCCTGACGCAAACTTTTGTCCAAGAGGTCACTCCCGATGAAGGGATCTCGGCCCTTACCTCGTCGAATGAGGTGCTGAGCATTCATAACTGAATACCTCTGTGCAAAACAAAAAAGAACGTCCTTGCAATAACAGCTTTTTTAAAAAATTGTTCCAACAACATCTTTTAGGTTTGTTTTTCTTTGCATTAGTATAATGCGTCCCATCAGTTAATCCTACCATTGCAGAAAACAACGAAAATATGACGTATGCTTATGCCATCCGCATTCGCCACGGGGCCCCGTCATCACCCGTTAGGTTACTTAACTAACGACAGAGCGGGGGCTGGACTAGCGCGGATGCAAAACATAAACAACGCCTACTAGATATCATATATAGATATATACATTCGTCAGATTCAATGATAGCCATTCCAGATCACAGATGAACACATTGGATATGCTAAGAATCCGTGTTTCGTTTGAGCCTGCAAAGAAAGACGGATTACACGGTCGCGATGAATAGCCACACCCCACCCTAGACCCCTACGGGTGCGGCAAACTACCCGCCAAGTACCCGAAGTGAAGCAACCACCCTCAACAATGTGAGTAGGCCACTCGGCACTTCAAAGTACCCGGTAGTTTATGCACCCCACCTTGGGTCTATCCTAGGAGCAAAAACAGTAAAAGAAATAATATACAATGGCGGCTACAACCTCATCCCCGATGTGCGGCCATAAAAATAATATTACATCAATTTACATATTACATCAAATGAAAGATAAAGAAACTCTCATCTCACAACCCTCGGCTATTCATCCGCAACAATCCAACAAGTTCATATACACAATCCAACATCACAGATCACAGATATGCACAACCCCCACTAATCGACGTATAGCGATTAGTCGACGTTCAGTATATATATCACATTACAGATATAACCATTTAGCCAAAGTTTGTAGAACTCCGATCAAAATACCAATTTGTAACTATCCCAAACATAACATTGTTTTCTGAATAATCTGGGCAGAAACAAAATATCTTAAAAATCACAAAACCAACATAGAGAAACCCAGAAGAAGTTTGGTGCGCTGCCTAGTCGACTCGGCCGCGGAACCGCGGCGGATCGCTTGGATCGGCCGCGGATCCGCGGTCTTCTGAGGGACTCAGGCGCCCAAATTTCTGCAGTTTTCTCAAAAAACCCTGCTTGTATTTTTCATGTCACTTAAAATATTTTTAGGCCTATTTTTAAAAACGACAGAAAACACAAGATTTTAGATAGATTTTGTGATTTTTTATGGATCGATGTTCTAAACACTTTGCTAACAATTAGTTGTTGTTTATCTAGGCTCTGATACCACTGTTAGGTCCACGATACCCAACCCGGTTCTTTCGGGGAGGCGGAATAGGTAAAAATCAAATTTTTCTCACAAGGTAACATGGACCATCCATGAAGGATCTTTGCTAAACAAAAACTAACATACTAACTACAAGTTTTAGCTACTATGTAGAATGGTTATACCTAGATCTTGAACTCCTTCTCTTCTTGTTGTGGTTCTTCTTGCTTGCTCCTTGTAGTGGCGTAGACGGCTCCTCCTCGTCGTCTTCTCTTTGCCGAAGATAGATCCACCCGAGGGGCTCTACCTTGAGATCCTACCTCAACCAAGAGGTAACTAAAGTGCTTGGTTTGCTAGACAAAGAACCCTAGAAAGAGTAGAGAGATGTTTTGATGGTTTAGTTTCAAGAGCTTTTGATTTTCAACACATGAAAGATTAAAGCTTTGAGAGAGGAAGGGGAGAGCTTTTTCAAGAGAGAGAAAGAGCATGATAGAATGTGAGATAAAATAACAACCATCTCTCATATGAGAGAAATAATAATAATAATAATAATTAAGGAAAATGTGATGGTTAGTTTGGAATGACCATTATCATTTAATAATAAATGCAATTTGCAAGAATCAAGAAGTATCTTGCAAATGAAATGATGATGGTCAAAAGGTCAACAGGGGTCAAATGGTCAACCAAAGTCAAATTGTCAACCAAAGTCAAATGGTCAACCTAACCATAGCACAATAATCCTTAATTAATATTATTAATCATGTTCCTCATTCTCATTAGGGTTTGGAAAAAGTCAACGGTCAACAACCCTAATGAGAATCCTCTGCCTCTGTCAACTGTGCATACACACCCGCATCCGTGTTCCGAGGGACACGAATACAATGAGACAAAACCAATCCCAAAACAAATACTAGGATCTGGCTTAAACCAAAACCCGCTAGTAATAACTGCCCGGACACCAAACGTGCATAAGTGCGCGGATGTGAACGAACCCCGTCGCAAAACCATGCGACCTCTACTCTGTTTTGCCCAAAGGCAAATAACCCTCTGTGTGAGACTCTAAAGACTCGACACTACGCTGGCAGTGGGTTTAACCACAGGACGCAAGCGGTACTAGCTGTACGTAACGGTCCCCAGGTAGATGCCAATAAGAAGACCGATGAGGTGAACCCATCTGAACTCCTACTGAGCCTGAATGTGACAATCTCCGTACAGTCCGGTCTGTTCGTCTGAGAGTATCGCATGGCGGGCTTAGGGGACGGTAAACGTCAGTCCCCTAATAGCGGTACAAGTCGTGTCGGAGTGTAGCCCAGAACACCCTGAGAAACTACTGGAAACACTACCAGTAATTCTCGCTTGCCCTGGCCAGGGACTTTGCGTAATGGCTCTCCTAGACACAGTGCGATATCAACCCCCAATACCGGGAGAGACGAATCCCGTCTAACCGTCACTGCCTCCAAGTGCTTTAGGACTGCACCCAACTACTACCTGTTTGCACGACTCAATAGAGCCGTGGTAGGGTAGTAATCTAAAAATAGTGGGAACACACTCGAGGCGAAGTGACAGTGTCAAGTCAGCGGACTAAGCTGTACTCATGTCACCTGGGAACTGTTAACTGACGATAGGTATAATACCAACCAACAGTTCCCGACGAGTCCTGTCCAGTGTACCTGTAACCTAACAAGCACCTGCATACTATCTCCAGTATGACGTACTGATGGCTGTGGGACAGACCATCTCCCCTGCTGGGACGAGAAGCGTATGCACCTGTCTACTCTGGAGTATCGATGCCCTGTCTCGATAATCCTACGACTAGGGACCAAAATAAGGATGTGCTTATAGACTACCCAGCCCCCACTAGTGTGATCGCCATCACAACACCGGTAGTCAAGCAAAGATCCTAGGGGCTCTATCAATATGTATTAGCGATATGTTAAAAGAAACATATACACATATTAAGATAGAAACAAACCAAGTAGCATCTACTATTTTGAGCAAGACTGTCGTAAACCCGTATATATATATATCCCAAGCTTCAAAAATGTATTATACAAACTAGTACTATACAATAATGGCCTCTAGGGCATACATATCCAACAGTATCATGGTTGATGATACATAGAACTAGGATATATGAGAATCACATAAGACTAAAGATAAATGGGATGATTTATATTTTAAGAAAAATAGAAAATGAGGAAAATGAGTCATGGCTTTGGATGCTTGGAGAAATATTGAGAAGCCATCCAAAGCCATGACTCGTCTCCTAATTTTTGTTTTACTCTTAGATATTTATTCATCCCAATCTTATCTCATGTTCATGGTTCATTCTATCATCCAATTTCATCCTCATCTCTTCTTCATTCTCCTCACTCTAGGTTTTTTCTTGAGTTGAGAAAAGTAAAGAGAAAATTATTTTTAGTGAGCTAAATCTCCTATTTCATCACCCTATACTATTCTAACCCATTAGTTTAAGTTGTTTTCTTCACTAATACCTTGATTAATGAAGTGTGAGCTTGAGTGAAAGAGACTTCAAGGTGGATCATCTTCGGCATCGAAGACTTCAAGCAAGCTCGATCCTTTCATCAAGTAGAGTCAAAGAAGATTTCTAGGTGTTGGATATAGTGCCCTCAGAGTCAATTATTGGATCGCAGGAACGTGATTGCAATGATTGAGGGAGGACCTATACCAGTAAAACAGTCTTACTCGAGAAGTTTGTATACTATCTAGTTTGTCTTTATCATCGTGTACATGCTTTAGGTGACATTGTAGTTCACTATTACACGTTGATAGAGAATAGTATGCTACCATGGTTTGTCTTTATCATCGTGTACTGCTTTAGGTGACCTTACAGGTCGCTATTACACATTGATAGAGCCCTTAGGATTCTTGCTTGACTACCAGCAGTATGATGGCGATCATATACGTGAGAGTTGGGTAGTCTATAAGCACATCCTTCAAGTGGTCCCTAGTCGTGGGAGTTTCGAGACTGGGCATCGATACTCTATTAGTAGACTAGTGTATACAGTCGAGACCCCGACGAGGGGCGGTGGCTGGTCTCGCATGCCATTGGTGTCAGTTGGTTCACCTAAGATGTATACAGGTGCTCATTGGGTTATAAGTACACCGGACAGGACTCGCCGGGAACATGCTAGTTGGTATTATACCTGATGTCAGATAGCAGTTCCCTGGTGACATGTGTACAGGTTAGTTCATCGACCTGAAATCGTCATTTGTCTCGTGTGAGTTCCCATTGTGCTTTGATTACTACCCTACCACGGCTCAAAGGAGTCGTGCAAACAGGTTTTAGTTGGGTACAGTCCCGAGCCACATGGAGGCAGTGAGCGGATCGGCAGGGGTTTCGTCTCTCCCGGTATTGGGGGTGAGATCGCGCTGTGTCTAAGAGAGCCATTACACGAAATCTTTGGCCAAGGCAGAAGATTTACTGGTAGGTATTCCAGTAGTATCTCAGGGTGTTCTGGGCTATACTCCGACACGACTTGTACCGCTTTTGGGGGTCTGACTTTTACCAACACCCTAGGCCCGCCATGCGATGCTCATAGACGAACGGACCGGACTGTACGGATATTGTCACTGACAGGCTCAGTAGGGTGTCAGGATGAGTTCGCTCATCGACCTCCCTTTTGGTCAATACCTGGTAGCCCGTTACGTACGGCTAGTATCTCTGACGTGCTAGTAGTTAAATCCACAGCCAAAGTATTGACGAGTCTTTAGAGTCCCCCACAGACAGTTTCTCAAGTTTCGGGCGGAACGTTGTAGAGGTCGTATGATATATGGCAGGGTCCGATCATATACGTGCAGTAGTGCACGGATCATGATCAGGCGGATCATACTAGTGGGCTTTGGTTTAAGCCGGATCCTAGTATTAGATTTGTTGGATTACTTTAGTCTCATCGCATTCGCATTCAGTCGGAATGCGGATGCAGGTATGTATATACAGGTGAGGGGTATCCTTGTGATCCGTCACGAGTTTACTTTAGATATTGCCGTATCTTTTTATTATTGTAAAATTTTGGTTAATGTTTACAAATGGAAATTGCGGGCTTAAGCCATCATTTTGTGCATTAAATGAGACATGTACTTCATAGGTGACTCATGGTATCATTTCTTGTGCAAATGTCACATTATTTGATGGATTTGTGAGTTGAAATGATAAGGAGAGAGAGAAACGCAGCCATATGAGAGCTAGCTCTTGTATTTTTGATAAGGCTCTCTCTCATTTTATCATTGCAACAACACATAAAAGAAACCTCTTCTTCTTCTTCTTCTTCTTCTTCTTCTTCTTCTAGCTCACAATTTCCATTAATGGCATCATCTCCAACCTCCATCCATACAATGGATGCAAGAGAAAAAGTTGTAACACACATTCTCTACTTCACCTTGGAGACGTCGGCTAGCGAACTTCGTGCCTGAGTTGCTTCGGATGAAGCGGGAGCCCGTAAAAAGACTAGATGATGTGGTGCCCTTTCCGACGAGGAGATCGAGACAGGAGATGCCGTGAGGAGCTTGGGTTGTTGGCCAAAGACCGAAGGACACGGATCGATCGGTATAGCTTTTCTAACCCTTATCTATTTAGCTAGTTGTAGATTAATGGTTCGATCCGGATTTAAAGTATACGATAGCGCCGGTTTCTAGTCTAGAAAAAGTTTTCGTTTCCGCATTTTGGCCTCGACCGACGGCCGGAGCGCTACCGTAGACATACATGGTATCAGAGCCACGCCATTAACCTTTACTAGCTTGCTATAACGTGTTTAGAAATTCGATCGAACAAAATTTCCAAAACCGCGATTCCAATTGGTGCAGTTTCTGTCGAAATTTTTTTGTCGTCGTAAAATTATTTTGAGTGTGTCAGAAAATCAGGCAGGCATTTATAAGACCACTGCAGAAATTTCGTAGCATGACGTCACTATAGCGCCGCGGAACCGCGGCATGACCCATGTTTTGGCCGCGGTTCTGCCGCACTACTGTAGCATTAGGGCACCAAAATTTCTACAATGGTCTCTGAGTTGGAATTGGGGTTTCTGGTATTTTTAGTTTTGGCCCAGATTATTTTGAGTACTGGGAATTGTGCTTGGGGCCCAGTTCGGGAAATTTTGTCGATCGAAAATTTTAAATATATTAGTTCACAGTGGTTACTTTATATCTGTGACCGTTGTTCCCGCCAAAAATTTCTGCACAAAAGAGCCCAAGGCATCAAATGGCAGCGATGCGCTTAAGAAAATGTGAACCTGTATTTTCTGGGCTGTATTTTGACAAACTCCCGAATGAGAAACAGCTAAATTCTGGTGGTATTGAAAGCATCTCAAAAAAAACCTTCAATTTGATATATTATGGGCCTCATAGTTCATCTGGGATCAAAAGTTATGAGCAAATATGCTATGCACGTGTAATCTAAGGAAGAAAATGCGAACCAGTATTTTCCGAGCTGCATTTTCACAAACTCCTGAATGAGAAACAGCTAAATTCTGATGATATCGAAAGCGTCTTGAAAAAGCCTTCGATTTGATATATTATCGGCCTCATAATTCATCCGAGATCAAAAGTTATGAGGCATCACGTGCTCACACGTGACCTGGAATCACGTGCCCACACGTGACCGGACATCACGTGCCGACACGTGACCATTTACAGGCAAAGCCTGTAGGCACTGAATAAAATAAATAATTGGAAATAATTAATCAGTGGGGTCACGTGCCAACACGTGATGGGCATTTAAACCCACTGAAAAGAATTAAAGGTATAATAAAACACTAAGGAAAAACCCCAATGGGGCATCACGTGCTCACACGTGACCAAGGGTCACGTGCTAACACGTGGTGATTCCTTAGCTCTGTTAAAAGGCAGAATTAAATTCTGAATAAAAATTTTAATCAAGAGGGTCATGTGCCAACACGTGACAAGTTCCTAAACTCTTCAATTGATAGAATTAAATTCTATTTAATAATCAGATAAAGGGACCACGTGCCAACACGTGATAGACTTTTAAAAGCCTTCTGAAATAATAGAATTAAATTCTAATTAAGGGAAATCAAAGACCCAAACTGGGAAAATATTTCTTTAAATCTTTCCAAACAAAAAAGATGGTGCTCTGTAAAATGGAACACCGATGGATTAAAAATCCAATGGTGATTAAAAATCACCAATTTGTGCAAAGATTTTATACAAGGAAAGATTTTCCTAAAATTCATCAAGAATAACAGACGGAATATCTTTTGCATTAAAAATCCAATGGTGAATAAAATTCACTGAGTGATCTAAAAGATCATGTTAGTTACAAAAACAACCAAAATCTTTCAATGAAAGATGCACAAAACTAATTGATTCTTTTCTTTCTCCTATAAATAGGAGCCAAGAAAAGAAAAGAAGGGAGCTACTTTTTTTTGGGAGATAACAACAACAGAGAGAAAAAAAGAGAGGAGAATTTAATTCTCAAGAGAGAGAAAAAAAGATCTCTTCAGAGAAAAGAAACCCTATGTGAGAAAGGGGAAAGATATCTAAGTTCCATAAAATAAAGAGAATTTAATTCTCAATTTAAGAGTTTAACTCTTCTGAAAAAGAACTTATTTCTTCCTCTGGTCGGAGATCTGCAGAAGAAAATCTCCCTATAGGTTGAGAATTTAATTCTCATCTGGATGAGATTCTTCCATGCAGATCCAAAACTTAGAGGGAGAATTGAGTTTAGGGAATTTAATTCCCCCAAATTCATAGGAATTTAATTCCCCCAAAACAGAACTATGGTTTAACCCTATATGAGAATTCAATTCTCCCAATTCATAGGAATTTAATTCCTCCAAGACAGAATCGGAGTTTAACCCTACATAAGAATTTAATTCTTCCACATGCATAGGAATTTAATTCCTCTTAAAACATAATTAGGGTTTAACCCTACAGAGAATTTAATTCTTAAAATAAAGAGACTTGAAAGATCTCCATGCACGTAAAGAACATTGGTCAAGTGATGACACGTGACCCCAATCCGCAGTGGTCAGAAAAGAAAGAATAAACTAGGTCACGTGCCCCCACGTGACCCCTGAACAAATCCTCCAAAATAAGAAGGAATTAACCCTGAGGCAATGCCTCACGTGCCCCCACGCGACCCTCATAATATAGGGAACAAAAGTAAATGCAGTATTGGCTTTGGGCGCTCTCACGTGTTACCACGTGACCCCTAATAAATGCCTTAACAAATCAGTGCATGAGTGCCTATCACGTGCCCACACGTGATGGCCAAAAATTAAAAGTGTTTAACACTTATTTGCAGAACAAAGTAAAAAGAGATCTGGCCCCACCTTTGGGCGTCCTCACGTGTTCCCACATGACCCCTTCTTCTCTAGTGTTTAACACTAATTCGAGAGCTTTATTTTCAGTGTTTAACACTGATTGTCTTTTAGTGTTTAACACTAATTTGAGAATCTTATTTCCAGTGTTTAACACTGTTATTTTCTAGTGTTTAAACACTAATTTGAGAGCTTTATTTCTAATGTTTAACACTACTGTTCTCTAATATTTAACACTACTTTTAGCCAAATTGGCTAATTTTCCAGAGGCTAAAGACTCCCCTTCAACTGAATAGCAAAATTGAGTAAAATTCATAGCTATAATGTTTAATGCTCAGTCAAAGATAGAAATATTATCAGAGCCCTCAAACTCTTGTTTAGCATTGCTAAGTGATGAGGGGTTGAACCTAGACAAATGTCTAATGGTCCAACAAAAGGCCAATATTTCAAACCTAATTGGACTTAGCCTAAGTTGGCCATAAGTCCTCAATTCAGATTTAACTGAGCCAATGTGCTCATAATCTAATTAATTGATCTTAGTTCCAAATTGGACTACAAATCACTTAATCCACTTTGGTTCAAGGGTACTGTTGGAGATAGTGCCCTCAGAGTCAATTATTGGATCGCAGGTACGTGATTGCAATGATTGCGGAGGACCTATACCGGTAGGACAGTCTTACTCGAGATGATAGTATGCTATCTGGTTTGCCTTTATCAATCGTGTACATGTTCAGGTGACTGATTACATGATACACTTTGATAGAGCCCTTAGGATCTTGCTTTACTACCAACAGTATAATGGAGATCATGTACGTGAGAGTTGGGTAGTTTATATGCATATCCTTAATTGTGGTCCCTAGTCGTGGGAGTTTCGAGACAGGGCATCGATACTCCGGAGTAGACTAGTGTGTACAGTCGAGACCCCGACGAGGGGCGGTGGCCGGTCTCACAAGCCACTGGTGTCAGTTGGATCAACTAAGATGTATACAGGTGCTCATTGGGTTATGAGTACACCGGACAGGACTCGCCGGGAATCTGCTAGTTGGTATTATACATATCGTCAGATAGCAGTTCCCTGATGACATGTGTACAGGTTAGTTCATCGACCTGAGGTCGTCATTTGTCTCGTGTGAGTTCCCGCTGTGCTTTGATTTCTACCCTACCACGGCTCAAAGGAGTCGTGCAAACAGGTAGTTTTTGGGTACAGTCCCGAGCCATATGGAGGCACGTGAGCGGATCGGCAGGGGATTCGTCTCTCCCGGTATTGGGGGCGAGGTCGTGCTGTGTCTAGGAGAGCCATTACACAAAGTCCATGGCCATGGCAGGAGATTTACTGGTAGGTACTCCAGTAGTATCTCAGGATGTTATTGGGCTACACTCCGACACGACTTATACTGCCATTGGGGGTCTGACGTTACTAGCCCCCTAGGCAGATATGCGATACTCATAGACGAACAGACCGGACTGTATATACATTGTCACTGTTAGGCTCAGTAGGGTTTCCGGATGAGTTCGCTCATCGGCCTCCCTTGAGGTCAGTCCATGGGCAGCCGTTACGCATTGCTAGTGCCGCTGACGGTTTGTGGTTAAACCCGCTGCCAGGGTACTGACGAGTCATTAGAGTCCCCCACAGAAAGTTTCCCAAGTTCGGGCGAAACGTTGTAGAGGCCGTATGGTTTTATGGCAGGGTTCGGAAAATGCACGTGCGTTTACGCACGTGTTATTTTTCGGGCAGATGATACTGGTCGGGTTTGGTTTAAGCCGGATCCGAGTATTGTATTGAGTAGATATAATATCTTTGTCTCAGTTGCATTTGTATTCGGTCGTAATACAAATGCGGGTATATTTATACAGTTACGGGGTTATCCTGAAAGTCGTTTCAGGATCACTTTTGGAAGTTGCCAGTTTCCAGTTTTCTACCAGCCGTCTTTTAACATTCGGTTAAAGACGGATTTATCTTTTCTTGAGATGAGTGTGGAAGCTTCTAGAAGGTTCTAGAGAGGGTGACATGGATTGGTGAGTCGTTAGTGCATTAATGGTGCCATTAATGCTTGATGACTAAGGGTGTTTAGATTCAATGTTTCTTAGTGAGTCATTGTTATTCTTTTATGATCAAGATAAGCTTCATCCTCTTATGGTTACCTCCCCATCCTCCTACACTCACCTCCCTCCATCTATATATGGCTTGCCCTTCCCCTCTCTCATTTGCTTGCTTGATTCATTTGTTAAAAGATTATGATAGTATTTGGGGTGTATGGAATTTCACAGCTCATTTCATTCCATCACCCGGTTCGAGTGGCAACTTCATTAACCGTTCATCCATAGCTTTGGACGGAACGAGACAAAGTCATCTACTCATTCTCTACATCATTCTTGGTCTTCTCTTTTAGCAAACTTGACGACCGAGTTGCCTCGAGTCAGAGGCGGGAGCCCGTTTAAAGAATCGTCGACGTGGTGCCACCTAGACGAGCATATTGGAGATCGATGAGATCGGAGCAGCCGCAACGGAGCGTGGGATGATGGTTGAAGAACGAAGGACTCGGATCGTTCGGTATAACCTTTCTACACTCTTTACAGTTTGTTAGTTTAGCAATAATGGAAGATCCGGGTTAAAGTATACGATAGCGCCAGTTAAAAAGTTTTTTGTTCCGCATTTGGCGTCTGTAGACGGCCGGGGCGCTACCGTAGACTTACAGTGGTATCAGAGCCTCACCATTTTGCTTTACTAACTTGTGCTAACGCGTTTAAAATATCGATCGGACTGAATATCAAAAACTGCAAAATTTCCATTCTGAGTTTCTGTCTATTTTAAAAGGGTTCCAAAATTAATTTTACACATAACAGAAAATTCAGCAGGCTTTTCTAAGAACACCGTAGAAATTTGGGCACGTGATTCGACAAGACTGCCGCGGAATCGCGGTCAAACCTATGGTTTGACCGCGCTTCCGCGGCCATTCAGTGAGATCGTGGCCCCAAATTTGCACAGTGGGTTCTTGTCTGGAATTTGGGGGTTTTGGTATATATCTTTTGGGCCCAGATTTTGTTACTGTTCAACAGATGTTCGTGGGGCCCACTTCGTGATATTTAGTCGATCGAAATTTAAACATGTTAGTTTACAGTGCTTACATTATATCTCCGACCGGGAATGTCATTTGATCGGTAAACCGCGTCAGATTGCTATAGTTCTTTTAGACGGGTTTGCGAACGTGACATTCGCGTTGATGTTCTGTGTTGTGCTGTGATGTTGCGGATTTGTCGTGGTGGATAGCAGTGTGCAATGGTAGTACAGTTTGAGTTTATTTGTACATTTGATATTACGAGGCAAGCATCCAACATGTGGACTGCCGTCACTGCCTGTTGTATAATATTCTTTTGGGGCACGACCAGGTTGCGGTCGATGTACCTGTTGTACTATTTTTCATTACTGTACTAGGTTTTGCGTCGCGACGGAGTGCACGGATAGCCAGGTTCTGGAGGGCAACAGGTCCGCATCTCATGGCTTTAAGAGGCAGAGGGGCCCCACTCTAGAATTGGCAGACAATTCGCCACACTCGTAGGGGGTACAGGTTGACCCAAGGAGGGGTGCCCAAGATTACCGGATTCCGTGAAGTGCAGGGTGGTCCATTCACTTTGCTGTAGGGGGCTGCCTCGCTTCAGGTTTTGGCGGGTAACTTGCCGTACCCGTAGGGGTCTAGGTTTCATTGCACAGGCTATCCACACGACAGGGGAACGTCGGGTTTCAGCAGCGGCTCTGTGAAACCCGGGGATCCCAGATTATCTGTATTGTTCTGTGATGCTTATTACTTTTCTGTAATGTTGCATATTATCACGCCTGGAGCGATTATTGTATATTGGTTTATATACTATTAGATGTTGTATATGTTTTACACCCGCGCTAGTCCAGTCCCCGCTCTGTCGTTAGTTAAGTAACCTAACGGGTGATGACGGGACCAAGTGACGAATGCGGATGGCATATACGTACATTTTATTTTTGTTCTTTTCTGGTGTGATTGATTGATGGGACTGCATTGATTTTGATCAATGCAAAGTAAAACAAACCTGTTTACAGTTGTTGGAACAAATTTAAAAAGTGTTATTGCAAAGACGTTTCCTTTTGTTATGTATCGCGGTATTCAGTGGAATATCCTGCACCTCATTCGACGGGGCAAGGGCCGATATCCCTTCACCGGGACTGACCCCTTGGGCAGAAGTTTGCGTCAGGGTAATAACTTCACTATAGTCGATTACATGTTGCTTTGCATCGCGGTATTCAGTGGAATATCCTGCACCTCATTCCACGAGGAAAGAGCCGAGATCCCTTCACCGGGAGTGACCTCTTTAGCAAAAGGTTTTCGCCACTATATTTTAAAAAGCTATCAGGTTCCTTCAGCGATATCAAGTTCACTACGTTAAAGGTTTTTCGCCAAAAACCAGCCGTAGCCCTCCGTCACTTCTTTTGGGTATTCAGTAGTATTCAAGCTACGTATTTTGACCTAACGCCAAGGCATAGTGTTGGTAGCTGCTGGGTATTCAATTGTTGCATAGATAGATGAGTTGGTTTGGGACAGCCGTTCTGCCATTTTGACCTAACGCCAAGGGCATGTGCGGGTGGGTTCAAATTAACAAGATAGTGACGGGTAGAACTTGGCATGTGACTTATGACATTTTGACCTAACGCCAAGGTTATAAGAGCATGGGGCAAAAAAAATTATATCGGGAGTTTCTAAAGAAACTGAAACTTGCCAAGTATGCGCATACCTTCTGGAGTATGAGTAACGTGGATGCATTCCATCACGTTATCATGCGATGAGAGTTGGATCCCGATTCTCACTGATGAGTTGGTTTACTCTTCGGGTGATCCCGATTGATTCTTCTTTCAGGTTTGGAGGAGAATTTGACAGGACAGTGGGAGGTTTCCGGATTAGATAAAGTGATAACCATTCTGATCTAGGTTAGAGTGCACGCAGAGTGTTTCTTTTCTCTCTCTCTTTGGCAGCGACCTTTGACCGACCCTAGACTATGACTCAGTGACCAGGTTGACCGGACCTTCTTAAAATACTGGCTTTTGGATTGTCTGAGTTGCATAAGTCATTGCCACTCCTTCTTTTACCCTTTGTATTTCTCAGAACACCCGTTTTACTACGGACATCCACTTCCATTGGATAGATCCATCGTATGGTTATATACGAACTCGAAGGGACTTCTTCGAGGATGGATCCAGGTTCAGAAGAAATAGAATTGGTTTATTCAGTTGTCTTTTATTATCACCTTCTCTCAGGTTGCGAGGGCTCCTTGGTTTAGGAGAGTACACCTATTACGCTTATTGGATAGTCTTATTCCAAACCATAGGCTGGTGCCGAAAGGTAGGGAATGAAGAAAACCAATTAGCCTAAGTAGGGTGTGCAGAAGGTAATATGTAAAGACAAAATAAAGGGATTAGAAAGAGGGCAAAGTAAATTGCGACTGTTATCATTCACGACCAAAACCGCGTACTTCATCGCCACTCCTATTTCACCTTTAAAAGAATAAGGTATTATTCAATTGTCTTTTATCATCACCTTCTCTCAAGATATGAGTACTCCTTGGTTTAGGAGGGTACACCTATTATGCTTACTGAATAGTCTTCTTCCAAACCATAGGCTGGTGCCGAACGGTAGGGAAGGAAGAAAACCATTTAGCCTAACGATGGTGTACAGAAGGTAACGACTAAAGACAAATAAAGGGATTTAGAGAGATAGCAGTGAAATATACGGTTAAAGTCATGAATTGGATTATGGAAGAGGCATTACTATGAATACCAGGATACCCCTACGAAACATTTTCATGTTTCAGTGCATTGTTAAAGAAAAACTGTTTTCCCAATTGGATACTTACTCCAAGGGTATGTATTTACCAGGTTTCATTCTCATATCTGTATGGTTTTACAGATCATGAGTGGGAGTAAGTTATTGGGAATTAGGTGATTATCCTCATTATATCGGAATTCGTTGTAATTGGTGATATTTGAGGAAATCGCCAGGGTACAGTTTTCAACCTACGACGCACAGGTTATGAGTTGCTTAACTCAGAGGACTTATACAGAGTATTGTATGTTGTCCAGTGTCCATCAGGACAAAGGGGTAGGTCCTCGTACTATGTTCTGTTTACTTATAACTTCTCTAGTATTTAGACAAGTGTTTCGTAGAAATACAAGGTCTAAGTTTTGAGAAGTTGTGGGTATAAGAATAAAGTAGAGAACCAGGTGTCACAAGTATCGGGATTCTTCAAAGAGATCGAAGATGTAGATTCTTGTGATTGGTATTCAGATAATAGTGATGGTTATGAGAAACATGTTTCTCTTTCAGGTTACTCATAATTGTATGGATTCTTAAAGTTGAGTAATGCTGATTAGCCTTTTTCCATTAAGGTGATATGCACTGGAGACAGCTGCATGATTTGAATCTGGTTCCAATTAAATAAGTGCCAAAGTTTTCTATATTGGATATAGAATAGTTCGCACCTTAAAAGATGTTAAGGTACGGGGAGTTGTCCAGCTTATGCTTAAAACCAGACTCTGGATAACTCAGGGCACGTTTCTATAATGGCTGTTTGTGGGTTGACCCTGGCTATGACGAGGGTTGATATTCTACCATTTGGAAGATCAATAGTGATATTGTTCTTGACTCGCCACAGTTTTAGTAAAATGGATCTTTTTCAGAAAACAGTAGTGGGAGTATGGTAGAACTGGAAGTGATTCCAGAACCGCGAACGATTACGGAAAATTTAATAGGACCTATATATTCAATCAGGTTTGACATTCCAATAGCCGCTCCGCAGATATGGTGGGTAACCTCAGACACCCGAGAGGTACTCAGGTAGCCTCAAGGACGGTGACAGGGAGGTTCTAATCTACCCAGACTTGACACTACTGATGTTCCAGGCTATGAGACCCGGTAGGAGGGTTGTCGTAGTCAGTGGGAGCAGCGGAAGCATAGTGGACAAGTAGCTTATGTCTATTTATAGACTTGAGCAGTTACAGCGGAGATAGATCATCTAATTTTAATGTGACAGTCATGGGTTTGACTTCAATCAGAATAAGGGATGGATCTGTTAAGAAGGCAGTAGGGTGTGATGTCATGATATATGGATGACATACACAGAGTAGGAAGTAAAATTCCTATACTACGATCGGTTGTACTGTGGTCGTCACACAGTTGTTTCTCCAGACAGGATATGGATATAATATTTGATATTCTGGTTTCTAGATCTATGGTTTTAGATCTGGATTTGGGTAGTTTCCCAATGTGGGTACTTTGACAGTATTCTAATGGTTTTTGGAATAGATGACTCCTGGCATGGTGGTGTACCTGCAGGTGATGGAGTCACCCTCTCTAAAGGTGTCTTACAGACTAAAGAGGAGAGGGATGGGCATGATTGACAGATCACTTGCTTATGCAATTGAGTCAATCATGAGATGTCAAATACCACACCAGATGTTGTTTTTGCACTAGATGCAATAAGTTTGTATTAATCCAATCCTGGAGAAACATAAGGAAGCAGTTTTAGAACATAAGTACATGTTCTACGGATTTGATGACGGCAGCCTCCTTCGGGAGACGATTATCATTCCAGGCTTCAAGGGTGACATGGTTGACAGAGTGATTGTCAGAGTTATATTTTTCCCTCTGACGAAGGGGGCAGTATTATGGACAGGTGGTCCAAGAGGATACTGTGGGTGGCATGGTGCCCGATACTGATTAGGTTCAGTGATCGATACAGTCTAAGAAGTTTGGATTTGGAGTTCATTTATGAACTAGGTCCCATCAGATATCCAGACATATTCTAAGACAGGTTTTACTCAATTCGGGAGATGGCTTTCTCCGCGAACTTGAGATTAAGAGAGATATAGAAAGAAACATCTAGGCGGATCCACTCACTGAGGCTATTTCTCGAACACAATAGTTTTACAAACGGGCTTTGTGAAACTGATTAGTAGAGGAGTTGGATGTTCGGTTTCACACGGGCTGTGAGTAGTCGACATCGCAATAATTAGCCTTGAGTGCAAGTGGGAGATTGTTGGAGATAGTGCCCTCAGAGTCAATTATTGGATCGCAGGTACGTGATTGCAATGATTGCGGAGGACCTATACCGGTAGGACAGTCTTACTCGAGATGATAGTATGCTATCTGGTTTGCCTTTATCAGTCGTGTACATGTTCAGGTGACTGATTACATGATACACTTTGATAGAGCCCTTAGGATCTTGCTTTACTACCAACAGTATGATGGCGATCATGTACGTGAGAGTTGGGTAGTTTATATGCATATCCTTAATTGTGGTCCCTAGTCGTGGGAGTTTCGAGACAGGGCATCGATACTCCGGAGTAGACTAGTGTGTACAGTCGAGACCCCGACGAGGGGCGGTGGCCGGTCTCACAAGCCACTGGTGTCAGTTGGATCAACTAAGATATATACAGGTGCTCATTGGGTTATGAGTACACCGGACAGGACTCGCCAGGAATCTGCTAGTTGGTATTATACATATCGTCAGATAGCAGTTCCCTGGTGACATGTGTACAGGTTAGTTCATCTACCTGAGGTCGTCATTTGTCTCGTGTGAGTTCCCACTGTGCTTTGATTTCTACCCTACCACGGCTCAAAGGAGTCGTGCAAACAGGTAGTTTTTGGGTACAGTCCCGAGCCATATGGAGGCACGTGAGCGGATCGGCAGGGGATTCGTCTCTCCCGGTATTGGGGGCGAGGTCGTGCTGTGTCTAGGAGAGCCATTACACAAAGTCCATGGCCATGGCAGGAGATTTACTGGTAGGTACTCCAGTAGTATCTCAGGGTGTTATTGGGCTACACTCCGACACGACTTATACTGCCATTGGGGGTCTGACGTTACTAGCCCCCTAGGCAGATATGCGATACTCATAGACGAATGGACCGGACTGTATATACATTGTCACTGTTAGGCTCAGTAGGGTTTCCGGATGAGTTCGCTCATCGGCCTCCCTTGAGGTCAGTCCATGGGCAGCCGTTACGCATTGCTAGTGCCGCTAACGGTTTGTGGTTAAACCCACTGCCAGGGTACTGACGAGTCATTAGAGTCCCCCACAGAAAGTTTCCCAAGTTCGGGCGAAACGTTGTAGAGGCCGTATGGTTTTATGGCAGGGTTCGGAAAATGCACGTGCGTTTACGCACGTGTTATTTTTCGGGCAGATGATACTGGTCGGCTTTGGTTTAAGCCGGATCCGAGTATTGTATTGAGTAGATATAATATCTTTGTCTCAGTTGCATTTGTATTCGGTCGTAATACAAATGCGGGTATATTTATACAGTTACGGGGTTATCCTGAAAGTCGTTTCAGAATCACTTTTGGAAGTTGCCAGTTTCCAGTTTTCTATCAGTCGTCTTTTAACATTCGGTTAAAAACGGATTTATCTTTTCTTGAGATGAGTGTGGAAGCTTCTAGAAGGTTCTAGAGAGGGTGACATGGATTGGTGAGTCATTAGTGCATTAATGGTGCCATTAATGCTTGATGACTAAGGGTGTTTAGATTCAATGTTTCTTAGTGAGTCATTGTTATTCTTTTATGATCAAGTAAGCTTCATCCTCTTATGGTTACCTCCCCCTCCTCCTACACTCACCTCCCTCCATCTATATATGGCTTGCCCTTCCCCTCTCTCATTTTCTTGCTTGATTCATTTGTTAAAAGATTATGATAGTATTTGGGGTGTATGGAATTTCACAGCTCATTTCATTCCATCACCCGATTCGAGTGGCAACTTCATTAACCGTTCGTCCATAGCTTTGGACGGAACGAGACAAAGTCATCTACTTATTCTCTACATCATTCTTGGTCGTCTCTTTTAGCAAACTTGACGACCGAGTTGCCTCGAGTCAGAGGCGGGAGCCCGTTTAAAGAATCGTCGACGTGGTGCCACCTAGACGAGCATATTGGAGATCGATGAGATCGGAGCAGCCGCAACGGAGCGTGGGATGATGGTTGAAGAACGAAGGACTCGGATCGTTCGGTATAACCTTTCTACACTCTTTACAGTTTGTTAGTTTAGCAATAATGGAAGATCCGGGTTAAAGTATACGATAGCGCCAGTTAAAAAGTTTTTTGTTCCCATTTGGCGTCTGTAGACGGCCGGGGCGCTACCATTGACTTACAGGTACATCTCTTCACTCCTCTGATATTTGTCATTGTAATCCTTCAACGTCTTCAGAGAGGTGATGGGTCCCGACAACCATACATTTCATAGACTATGACGTCTTTAAACTGGACTGTGGGGTCCTTAAGCCCATGGACTATGATGTCCTTAACCTTGACTGTGAGGTCTTTAAACTTACGGACTATGATGTCCTTGACCTGGACTGTGGGGTCCTTAAACTCACGGACTATGATGTCCTTAACCTTGACTGTGAGGTCTTTAAACTCACGGACTATGATGTCCTTAACCTTGACTGTGAGGTCTTTAAACTCACGGACTATAATGTCCTTAACCTCGACCGTGATGTCTTAAAACTAACATCGGACTGTGGGGTACTTAAGCCCATGGACTATGATGTCCTTAACCTTGACCGTGATGTCTTAAAACTAACATTGGACCACCAGGTCCTTAAATTGGTAATCGACCGCAATGTCATTAAACTAAACAATAGAGCCCAATTGCTCTTTTTCGGATCTAAACGATCCCGTTAAGTTGATCTTAGTTTAAAATTATACTAACGTGTCCTTAACAAATGTTTAAGTTGATTTTAGCCTCAAATAAGGCTAACGTATCCTTAAACACAAACCCCCCCAACCCAAATCTAAAAAAGATACGGATTTGGACTAGTCCACGCCCTACGGGCGACAACATAACTTAGTCTCCGCATACAATCCACGGGCAACCAAACACAAAAACAAACACCCATGACACGAAGTGACCATATGGAGAAGGAGAAAGTTGTTACCGCGATGCGGTAGCGTAATTAACTGCAGGGGCTTACGCCTGCAGGGAAGAGCATCCCCACAATCAAAAACCCCTCAAATGAGGGGGAATCTGACGAAGTCTGCTACATCGGCCGCATCCGTTTAAACCTTCGATACATGGTGCCATAAATCAACTTGGCATCTTCGGAGAGGTGGACGGATAGCACCTATTAGCATCTGCCTCGAATCTCAGGCAAGACGTCTGTCATGCCGTCTTTCGGAGGGGAACAACCGTGAATGTCATTTGATCGGTAAATCTTATCTAATTGCTATAGCTCTTTTAGACGAATTTGCGAACGTGACATTCACGTTGATGTTCTGTGTTGTGCTGTGTTGTTGCGGATTGTCATGGTGGATAGCCTGGATGCAATAGTAGTACAGTTTGGTTGTATTTGTACATTTGATATTGCGGGGTGAGCATCTAACATGTGGACTGCCGTCAATGCCTGTTTGTATATTATTCTTTTGGGACACGACCGGGCTGAGGTCAATGTACCCGTTGTATATATTTTTATTTTCTGTACTAGGATTATCCCGCGGTGAGGTGCACGGATAGCCGGGTTCTAGAGGGTAACGAGCCCGCATCTCATGGCTTTGAGATGGAGGGGGCTTTACTCTAGAATTGGAGGGCTATTCTCCGCACTCGTAGGGGGTACAGGTTGACCCAAGGAGGGGTGCTCAAGTTACCGGATTCCGTGAAGTGCTGGGTGGTCCATTCACTTTGTTGAAGGGGGCTGCCTCGCTTTAGGTTTTGGCGGGTAACTTGCCGCACCCGTAGGGGTCTAGGATTTCATTTCATAGGTTATCCACACGACCAGGGGAACGTCGGGTTTCAGTAGCGGCTCTATGAAACCCTGGGATCCCAAACTATCTGTATTGTTCTGTGATGCTTATTACATTTCTGTGATGTTGCATTTTATCACGCCTTGAGCGATTATTATATATTGATATATATATATATATACTAGTAGATGTTGTATATGTTTTACACCCGCGCTAGTCCAGTCCCCGCTCTGCCGTTAGTTAAGTAACCTAACGGGTGATGACGGGACCCAGTGGCGAATGCGGATGGCATATACGTATATCGTATTTTCGTTCTTTATTGGTGTGATCAATTGATGGGACTGCATTGATTCGGATCAATGCAAGCTAAACAAACATATTCTGATGTTGTTAGAACATTTTCAAAAAGATGTTATTGCAAGGACGTTCTCTTTTGTTTTGCACAGTGGTATTCGGTTATGAATATCCAGCACCTCAGTCGACGAGACAAGGGCCGAGATCCCTTCACCGGGAGTGACCTCTTGGACAGAAGTTTGCGTCAGGGTAATAACTTCATTATAGCCGATTGCCTTTTGTTTTGCATTGTGGTATTCGGTTGGAATATCCTGCACCTCATTCTACGGAGAAAGAGCCGAGATCCCTTCACCGGGAGTGACCTCTTTAGCAAAGGTTTTTGTTACTATATTTTTATAAAAAGCTATCTGGTTCCTTCAACGATATCAAGTTCAATACGTTAAAGGTTTTTCGCCAAAAAAAAAAAACCATTCGTAGCCCTCCGTTATTTCAGACGGGTAGCACTTAGTATTCATGCTATGTTTGTTGGCCAAAGTAAAAGCATAGTGTATGGTAGCTATTTGTTACCTTTCTGTTGCATAGATAGATGTGTTGGTTTGGGACAGTCGTACTGCTTTGTTGGCCAAAGTTAAGGGTAGGCACTGGTGGGTTCAAATTAACCTGGAAAATGATGGGTAGAATTTGACATGTGACTTATGATTTGTTGGCCAAAATCAAGGTCATAAGAGCATGGGGTAAAAATCACATCGGGAGTTTCTAAAGAAACTGAAACTTGCCACGTATGCGCATACCTTATGGAGTGTGATAACGTGAGTGGATTCCATCACATTATCATGCGATGATAGTTGGATCCCGATTCCCACTGATGGGTTGGTTTACTCCTCGGGTGATCCCGACTAATTCTTCTTTCAGGTTTGGAGGAGAATTTGAGGTTACAGTGGGAGGTTTCTTGATTAGATAAATTGATAACCATTCTGATCTAGGTTAGAGTGCATGCAGAGTGTTTCTTTTCTCTCTCTCTCTCTTTGGCAGCGACCATGGCCCGACCCTAGACTATGACTCAGTGACCAAGTTGACCGAACCTTATTAAACACTGGCTTTTTGATTGTCAGAGTTGCACACCTCATTGTCACTCCTACTTTTACCCTTTTCTCCATAACACCCCGTATTACTACGAACATCCACTTCCATTGGATAAAACCATCGTAAGGTTATATACGAACTCGAAGGAACTTGTTCCATATTCGAGGATGGTTTCCGGTTCTGGAGAAAATGAATAGGACTATTCAGTTGTCTTTTCCTTTTACCTTCTCTCAAGTTGCGAGTGTTCCTTGGATTAGGACGGTACACCTATTACGCTAATTGGATAGTCTTCTTCCAAACCATAGGCAGGTGCCGAACGGTGGGGAATGAAGAAAACCAATTAGCCTAACGATGGTGTACAGAAGGTAATAAATAAAGACAAATAAAGGGATTAGAAAGAGGGCAAAGTAAATTGCGACTGTTATTCACGACCAAACCAAGTATTTCATCGCCACTCCTACTTCACCTTTGTATTTCTCCAGGACACTCCGTATCACTACGAAGATCCACAGTTATTTGGATACTCCATCGTATAGTTATATACGAACTCGAAAGGAACTTGTTCCAGTTCGGGGATGGATTCTGGTTCAGGAGAAATAGGAATAAGATTTATTCAGTTTTCTTTTATCTTTACCTTCTCTCGCGTTGCCAGTGCTCCTAGGATTAGGACAGTACACCTATTACGCTTATTTGATAGTCTTCTTCCAAACCATAGGCTGGTGTCGAACGGTAGGGAAGGAAGAAAACCATTTAGCCTAACGAAGGTGTACAGAAGGTAACGACTAAAGACAAATAAAGGGATTTGGAGAGATGGAAAAGAAATATACGGTTATAGTCATGAATCTGGATAATGGAAGAGGCATTACTAAGAATACCCGGATACCCCTTCGATACATTTACATGTTTCAGTTTCACTGTGTACTGTTAAAAGAAAACTGATTTCCCAATTAGACACTTGCTCCAGGGTATGTATTTACCAGGTATGATTCTCATATCTGTATGGTTTTATAGATGATGAGTGGGAGTAAGTTATTGGGAATTAGGTGATCATCCTCATTATATCGAAATTCGTTGTAATTGATGATATTTAAGGAAATCGCCTGGGCTGTTTGCCGGACGGCGGATATTTGGTTTTGAATATCCGTTGTTATGCACCAATTTCAAATTGATATATCTGTACGTTTATTTTTATAAAGTGAGATATAACTTTTTGAAATTATGTCCATGACATTTACCTATATCAGTTGATGGTTAGGATAGGAGCATTAAACAGCGGTGTAATTCTTCATAACCATAGTACAATTTTCAACCTACGACGCACAGAGTTTGAGTTATTCAACTTAGGGGACTTATACAGAGTATTGTATGTTGTCCAGTGTCCATTAGGACAGAGGGGTTGGTCCTTGTACTATATTCGGTTTACTTATGACTTCTCTAGTTTTTAGACAAGTGTTTCGTAGAAATACAAAAATTTAAATTTTGAGAAGTTATAGTATATGAGTAAAGTAGAGAACCAGGTATTGCAAATATCGGGATTCTTCAAGATGATTGAAAATGTAGATATTTGTGTGTGGTATTCAGTTGATAGTAATGGTTTTTGAGAAACTTGTTTCTCTTTCAGGTTACTCATATCCGGATGCATTCCTAAGTTGAGTAACGCTGATCGGCATCCTTCCATTTAGTTTACATGCACTGGAGACAGCTGTATGATTTGAATCTGCTTCCAATTAAATCAGTTCCTCTGTTTCTATATTGGATATAGAACGGTTCATATCTTAACGATGTTAAGGTACGGGGAGTTGTCCGGCTTATGCTTAAAACCAGACTCTGGATAACTCAAGGCACATTTCTGTAATGGCTGTTTGTGGGTTGACCCGGGCTATGACGAGGGTTGATTTTCTACCATCTGGAAGATCAATAGTAATATTGTTCTTGACTCGCCACAGTTTTGATAAAAATGGATTTTTTCATAAAACAGTAGTGGGAGTATGGTAGAACTGGAAGTGATTCCAAAACCGCAAACGATTACTGAAAATTTGATAAGAACCTAAAGATTCGATCTGATTTGACATTCCATTGGCCACTCCGCAGATATGGTGGGTAACATCAGGCACCCGAGAGGTACTCCGGTAGACTCAAGGACGGTGACAGGGAGGTTCTTGTTTACCCAGACTTGCCATTGCTGTTGTTCCAGACTATGAGACCCGGCAGGAGGATGAGTATAGCGTCGTTCTAAATTAGCTTTAGAAGTGTACGTGTATATGACTCTGCCAGAGGGTTGGCGTAGTCAGTAGGAGCAGCGGAAGCATTGGTGGACAAGTAGCTTATGTCTAATTATGGACTAAAGCAGATATAGCAGAGATAGATCATCTATTTCTGATGTGACAGTCATAAGTTTGACTTCATCAGAATAGGGGATGGATCTGCTAAGAAGGCAGTAGGGTGTGATGTCCTGGTATTTGGATGACATACACAGAGTAGGAAGTGAAATTCCTATACTACGGTCGGTTATACTTTGGTTGTCACACAGTGATTTCTCCACAAAGGATATAGATATAATATCAGACATTCTGGTTACTAATCTATGGTCTTAGATCTAGATTTGGATAGTTTCCCAATTTGGGTACTTTGACAGCATTTTAAAGGTGTTTTAGAATGGACGACTCCTGGCACGGTAGTATACCTGCAGGTGATGGAGTCACCCTCTCTAAAGGTGTCTTACAGACTAAAGGGGAGAGGGATGCGCATGATTGGCAGATCACTTGCTTAGGCAATTGAGTCAATCATGAGATGTCAAGTACCACACCTGATGTTGTTTTTGCACTAAGTGCAATAAGTTGATATTAATCCTATCCTGGAGAAACGTTGGAAGCAGTTTTAGAACATAAGTGGATGTTCTAGGGAAATGATAACGGCAGCCTCTTTCGGGGGACGGTTATCATTCCAGGCTTCCAAGGTGACCTGGATGACAGAGTGACTGTCAGAGTTATAGTTTTCCCTCTGAAAAGGGGCAGTATTTTGGACAGGTGGTCCAAGCGGATATTGAGGGAGGCATGGCGCAGGATACTGATTAAGTTCAGTTGACGATACAGTCTAAGAAGTTTGGATTGGAGTTCATTTATGAGGTAGGTCCCATCAGATATCCAGACATTTTCTAAGACAGGTATTGCTCATTTCGGGAGATGGCTTTCTCCGCGAACTTGAGATAAAGAGAGACATAGAAAGAAATGTCAGGGCGGATCCACTCACTGAAGCTATTTCTCGAACGCAATAGTTTCGCAAACGGGCTTTGTGAGACTGATTAGTAGAGGAGTTGGGTGTTCGGTATCACACGGGCTGTGAGTATGCGACATCGCAATAATTAGCCTTGAGTGCAAGTAGGAGATTGTTGGATATAGTGCCCTCAGAGTCAATTATTGGATCGCAGGCACGTGATTGCAATGATTGAGGGAGGACCTATACCGGTAAGACAGTCTTACTCGAGAGGTTTGTATACTATCTGGTTTGTCTTTATCATCATGTACATGCTTTAGGTGACATTGTAATTCACTATTACGCGTTGATAGAGAACAGTATGCTACCATGGTTTGTCTTTATCATCGTGTACTGCTTTAGGAGACCTTACAGGTCGCTATTACACGTTGATAGAGCCCTTAGGATTCTTGCTTGACTACCAGCAGTATGATGGCGATCATATACGTGAGAGTTGGGTAGTCTATAAGCACATCCTTAAAGTGGTCCCTAGTCGTGGGAGTTTCGAGACTGGACATCGATACTCCATTAGTAGACTAGTGTACACAATCGAAACCCCGACGAGGGATGGTGGCTGGTCTCACAAGCCAATGGTGTCAGTTGGTTCACCTAAGATATATACAGGTGCTCATTGGGTTATGAGTACACCGGACAGGACTCGCCGGGAACATGCTAGTTGGTATTATACCTGACGTCAGATAGCAGTTCCCTGGTGACATGTGTACAGGTTAGTTCATCGACCTGAGATCGTCATTTGTCTTGTGTGAGTTCCCACTGTGCTTTGATTACTACCTTAGCACGGCTCAAAGGAGTCATGCAAACAGGTTTTAGTTGGGTACAGTCCTGAGCCACAAGGAGGCAGTGAGCGGATCGGCAGGGGTTTCGTCTCTTCCGGTATTGGAGGTGAGATCGCGCTGTGTCTAGGAGAACCATTACACGAAGTCCTTGGCCAAGGCAGGAGATTTACTGGTAGGTATTCCAGTAATATCTCAGGGTGTTTTGGGCTACACTCCGACACGACTTGTACCGTTTTGGGGGTCTGACTTTCACCAACCCCCTAGGCCCTCTATGCGATGCTCATAGATGAACGGACCGGACTATATTGATATTGTCACTGACAGGCTCAGTAGGGTGTCAGGATGAGTTCGCTCATCGACCTCCCTTTTGGTCAATACCTGGTAGCCCGTTACGTACGGCTAGTACCTCTGACGTGCTAGTGGTTAAATCCACAGCCAAAATATTGACGAGTTTTTAGAGTCCCCCACAGACAGTTTCTCAAGTTTCGGGCGGAACGTTGTAGAGGCCGAATGATATATGGCAGGGTCCGATCATATACATGCAGTAATGCACGGATCATGATCGGGCAGATCATACTAGTGGGCTTTGGTTTAAGCTGGATCGTAGTATTAGATTTGTTGGATTACTTTAGTCTCATCGCATTCGCATTCAGTCGGAATGCGGATGCAAGTATGTATATACAGGTGAGGAGTATCCTTGTGATCCTTCATGAGTTTACTTTAGATGTTGCCGTATCTTTTTATTGTTGTAAACATTTGGGTTAATGTTTACAAATGGAAATTGTGAGCTTAAGCCATCATTTTGTGCATTAAATGAGACATGTACTTCATAGGTGACTCATGGTATCATTTCTTGTGCAAATGTCACATTATTTGATGGATTTATGAGTTGAAATGATAAGGAGAGAGAGAAGGGCAGCCATATGAGAGCTAGCTCTTGTATTTTTGATAAGGCTCTCCCTTATTTTATCATTGCAACAACACATAAAAGAAACCTCTTCTTTTTCTTCTTTTTCTTCTTTTTCTTCTTGTTCTAGCTCACCATTTCCATTAATGGCATCATCTCCAACCTCCATCTATACAATGGATGCAAGAGACAAAGTTGTCACACACATTCTCTACTTCATCTTGGACACGTCGGCTAGCGAACTTCGTGCCCGAGTTGCTTCGGATGAAGCGGGAGCCCGTAAAAAGACTCGATGATGTGGTGCCCTTTCCGACGAGGAGATCGAGACCGGAGATGCCGCGAGGAGTTTGGGTTGGTGGCCAAAGACCGAAGGACACGGATCGATCGGTATAGCTTTTCTAACCCTTCTCTATTTAGCTAGTTGTAGGTTAATGGTTCGATCCGGATTTAAAGTATACGATAGCGTCGGTTTTAGTTTAGAAAAAGTTTTCGTTTCCGCATTTTGGCATTGGACCGACGGCCGTGGCGCTACCGTAGAGTTACACTAGGAACTACTACTTGGAGCTTTAGAAGTGAATAACTTGGTTTACAAAGGTTGTAAACCCTCTTCACTTAGTTTAGAACTAGTTTGCTTACATTGAAACCCTAATTCTCTAGTTCGATTCTTGTATAGTATACTCAGCACTCTAGATTTTTTTAAATTGCATACTTTATGCTCCTTGAAACCTTGTAGAGGTGAGGAAAATGAGTCATGGCTTTGGATACTTGGAGAAGTATTGAGAAGCCATTCAAAACCTCCTAATTTTTGTTTTACTCTTAGATATTTATTCATCTCAATCTTATCTCATATTCATGGTTCATTCTATCATCCAAGTTCATCCGAAGCAGTAAAAAAACCAAGCAGGTTTTCCGCTGTAAAAGAACCGCTGACGACCTCGAAGCAGTTGTCAAAAACCCTTGGAAAATTTTCATGCAGTATCTGTATACTTGCATGATATATCTAAATAGGTTATATACATATCACATGCAAACTGCAAAGATATCGTAGACACACTGTATAGATATTGCATAATAACTAGATAAAGAGCAGACGACTATACAGATATCGCATGCAAGGTTTTTTTGTCAACTGAAAATTTTTTCAGGAGGTTTTTGACAAACACTTTGGGACCAGGAGGGGTTTGTCAGCGGAAAAGCCTACTGGGGAGTTTTGGCAATTTACCCAAAATAGCTAGAATGCGACATATGTATCTCATGGAGAAAAACATAAGGAGACAATTAATTAGATTATAATCCTGTTTTATTAGTTTATGTTGTTTCTTATTGATGTCATTGCACAATCGTATCGGGTAGTCGTATATATATTCAAAGGTTTTCTTAACTAAATAGTAACAAGCCGCGGTTTATGGACAAATCAAAACTTGATATTCAAAATGAATAATATGGTCAAAATAAGTAATGATTAAATAGAGAGAAGAAGTTTACTAATCTCTCTATATATAGCAACCTCCTCTAACCAAAGCAAAACACAACAAAACATTCTCTTCTACTTAACAATCATCTCTGCTTACATCTACTTCTAGCAATATAATGGAGTACTCCTCCACCATTTTCTCGGATGAAGTGTTGGCCATTGTTATTCCCATCTTTGTCTATTGGGCCTATTCCGGTTTCTACACTTTGCTTGGATCGTATAGCGACAAGTATCGCCTCCATCCTAGAGAAGAAGAAAAGGCCAAAAACTTAGTTTCTAAACGTTTTCGTCGCCATAACCGCTCTTTCCCAGCAGCTCATCCAATCCGTTGTTCAAATCATCATCTTTAAGATAATCCTTTAAAAAATCGAAACAAAATTACATATCATTAAACATAATTAAGATTTTAGATGATGATCTTATAAGCAATGGTTTTCAATGAAATTAAAAAATTATTCTTTTGGTGGCAATGTATTTTTCTTTTTGCTAATACATTTTATTTTCATATTATCATCTCATAGATATTTAACTTTACCTACATATTTATTTTTTTCTTTTTCCTGTTTCAGACTAGCGGCATAAACCATAACAAGAACAAAGGAGCGGAACAAACCTCGCTTCTTGTTTTAGGAGCACAATTCTTCGTCGCCATGTTCATTTTCGATACATGGATGTACATGGGACACAGATTCATGCACCTTAACAAGTTTTTATACAAGCACATACACTCATGGAACCACCGTCTGGTCGTTCCCTACACTTTTGGCAGCCAATACAATCATCCTTTAGAAGGACTCCTTTTCGATACTGTTGCTGGAGGTCTTGCACTCATAATATCATGGATATCCCCTCGAACCACCATCTATTTTTTCTCCTTTTCTATCATTAAAGGCATAGATGATCACCGCGGGATATTGCTTCCGTGGAACCCTTCCCATAAATTATTCTGGAATAGCACTTCTTTTCATGATGTGCATCATCAACGATACTGGAGCAAGTATAACCTTTTGGTGCCGTTTTTCGTATTTTGGGATAAAGTTATGGGAACATACTTGCCTTTTCACCATTGAAGAAAGAGAAGGAGGTGGCCTAGAAGCAATACTAATCAAGGCGAAAAAGGAGAACAATTATTAGTCTGGTATATATATTTTCTATATATACTTTCCGAATTCGTTATTATTGTGACCTATGAGAACACAACCTACACTGTAGCGCATGATTCAGTAAATTTTTTCAATTAAGGGAGAATTCTTCACATAGCACCATTTTTCAGACTGGTTGTTTTTTATCCATGTCTTCCTCTATAGTTAGTTGTATTTTCTGATATTAAATTTTTCTAAAGTATCATAGCTTTCAGGTCCTTTGTTTATAAATAATATAAACTTTTAAAATTAATTAGAGGCAAATATTTTGAACTACCATCCGTGCATGTCTACAAAAAAATATCCATGCAATCAAGTCATCAAGTCCGCTAACATTAATTTTGTAACGTACATATTATTTTATAAAGGAAAGGATAAATTTTAATTAATACAATTATGAATGTGATTTATTGTTTAATGACCATGTGATTGACATGGTGAAATTTCCATGTGTTGAGAATTATTGCCTCTAATGACAAAGTATTATAATGCTGGTTAATAGAGCATGATCATAATATAACAATGGCATGGCAAATAAGGAGAAAAAAAGAATATACAAAAATAAATCTCTCGTGTTTCTATCTTATTAACGTATGCGAGTATTTTACACGTGCGATGCATGTTTGTATTAATTTTGATTTTTCTCTTTACTTATGCTCAGGTTTATTTTTGTTGGACTTCATAACTTATCCAGATAGAGTTTGGGCGTCATGAACATGTTTTATTGATGTTATAGAAAACTATACGGGCTGCTTGGTTACTGGAAATGCATTGCATTGATTGAATTTGATATGATGCCCCCTATAATCAAACAAAATCCCAAATCAAAAAAAAAACAAAATGAACCGTTTAACGACGTGACCGCAATCAATTAGCTAAAATTAAGTAGTCAGAAGGAATTTTGTAGGTTTTAGTGCTAACCTGCCGCTATGCCAACCCTTTCCAAAAATTCTGCTTTCAAACTGCGCTTGTTTTGGACGCGACTGCATCCAATTCTAACCTTTTTGCTTTTGCAATTCGTGAACCAAAAACAATGGAACCAAACACTTGATTTTAGTCTTTTGTGTAGTTGGAACAGCATGTTGCTCCAACTACACACAACCAAACATATCCTATATGTAGACTTTAGATCCATTTATTTGTTTGAATTTGAATTTGAATTTGAATTTGAAAGTTGGTGAGAGAATGTTGTATTTATTATAGTGTCCCTTATTATGGTGACATGGCAGCTTCTTATCCAATATAACCCACATTTTTTCTCCATTTTTCTTGTATTTCTTTATAAAAAAAAATTAAACATGAGCGAACTACAAAATTATTTTGCATCTCAAAAGAGTTTTAATTATAATGGTTGAGATAAACGTGCAACAGATTACGTTTCTAATATATTGATAGCAACTGGGTTCCATCCTATTGACATAGTGGCAAATTGATGGATACGAGTAAAACGAGGGTGGGTGGGTGTGTGTATATTCTTTCTTCTCTATTCGGTAGTGAATTAACTGCTATATTCTTTCTTCTCTATTCGGTAGTGAATTAACTGCTATTGCCGCTGACTTAACTATAGGTGTCAGTCGAGTCTCTGCTCTATTCAATAGTGAATTAACTGCAATTGCCGCTGACTTAACCATAGGTGTCAATCGAGTCTTGAACTACACACACTAGTTGATGGATTTGAGTAAAAGAAGGAATACACACACAAAAATAGAATAAAGGAGGAAAGAGGTCCTAAAAGGCTTTTTAGTCAGATGGCGTTAAAAACCTACATCCTTCACCATATTTTTCGATGATCGGCACCAGCCATTTTGATTTACATCTAATATGTCGGTACACCAAATTTCATATGATTCTAACACATTTTCACCATTGATTTAGCAATGTAAAAAGTTCTATTGTCGACAAACCGTTAATTTTGCTCTCATTAAATCGAACGATGAAAATGTATTAGAATTATATGAAATGGTGTATCGACATATTAGATGATATAGATCAAGATGGTCGGTGGCGGTCATCGAAAAAAATGGAGGGTATAATTTTTTAACACCACCTGATAAAAAAACTTCCGAGAGAGAAAGAGAGAGAGAGTAATGTAGGAAAGAGGTCCTAGGAAGCTTTTTCGCTAGGTGGCGTCAAAAATCTACACGCTCCACCATTTTATTCGACGATCGGCACCCATCAACTTCATCTTTATCATCTAAGATGTGTATATACCAAATTTCATGTAAAAAGTTCTATTGTCGGTAAACCGTTAAATATATATATATATATATATATATATATAGAGAGAGAGAGAGAGAGAGAGGAAAACATGGTTAACAGCTCAGGGTGTCTATTGGTCCGGCCCAGAGCCTGCCCGGCCAGGTCGTCTTCAGGCCGGGCCTGGCCCTGGTTGACAACCCGAACCCAGCTCGGCTCGTGGCCGGGCTTGGGTCGGACCGGGCCGGCCCGTTTAAAAATTTTGAATTTTTTATAAAAAATTTAATTAAATTTTTATTTTTACCTAAACTTGTGTATATCCTGAGGCGGATCTAGATATTTTATTAATTAAAAAATATTTTGAAGGGGGACATAAGTTGGCAAACTTTACCCCTCATACAATTGCCAAAAAATTAAAAATACAATTCAATGGGAAAAAAACTAATTAGTTAGCTTCTATCGGTCTTTACTCTTCATCAGTGTCGGTGTCTTCAATATTCTTAACGTGTTGTTGTCTAGTTTCTGTATCGAACTAATGTTTTTGGCACACTGTGATCTCCAATGCGTTATCCGACAGCCTCACTTTCTTGTTGCTCAGAACTCTATTACTTGCACTAAAATCAGACTCCGAACCTACTATAGACACCGGAGTTGTTAGCAAATCATGAGCCATGGCAGAAAGCACAAGATACATGTTGTTCACCGCCGAAAACAGAGACGAACCGGGATGGATCGTCTTGCCTGAATTTGGGGGCAGATGCTATTTTGATTTATCTGTCCACCTCTCCGAAGATACCAAGTTGATTTATGGCACCGAATATCAGAGGTTTGGACGGATGCGGCCGTTGTAGCGTGACTTCGTCAGATTCCCCCTCGTTTTGCGAGGGGTTTTTGATTGTGGGGGCGCTCATCCCTGTAGGCGCAAGCCCCTATAGTTAATTAAGTTACTGCATCGCGATAACCATTTTCTCCTGCTCCAGAAGTTCACTTCGTGTTGTGTGTGTTTTTGTTTTTTTTGGTTACCCGTGGATTGTATACGGAGACTAGTTTCTGTCGTGGCCCGTAGGGCGCGGACTAGTCCTGTTGGATATGGTACCCTCAGAGTCAATTATTGGATCACAGGCACGTGATTGCAATGATTGAGGGAGGACCTATGCCGGTAGGACAGTCTTACTCAAGATGATAGTATGCTATCTGGTTTATCTTTATCATCGTGTACTGCTTTAGGTGACCTTACAGGTCACTATTGCACGTTGATAGAGCCCTTAGGATTCTTGCTTGACTGCCAGCAGTATGATGGCGATCATATACATGGGAGCTGGGGTCTATAAGCACATCCTTAAAAGGTCCCTAGTCGTGGGAGTTTTCGAGACAGGGCATCGATACTCCAGAGTAGACTAGTGTATACAGTTGAGACCCCGACGAGGGGCGATGGTCGGTCTCACAAGCCACTGGTGTCAGTTGGTTCACCTAAGATGTATACAGGTGCTCATTGGGTTATGAGTACACCGGATAGGACTCGCTGGGAACATACTAGTTGGTCTTATACCTGACGTCAGATGGCAGTTCCCTGGTGACATGTGTACAGGTTAGTTCATCGACCTGAGATCGTCATTTATCTCGTGTGAATTCCCACTGTACTTTGATTACGACCCTACCACGGCTCAAAGGAGTCATGCAAACAGGTTTTAGTTGGGTACAGTCCCGATCCATATGGAGCCAGTGTGCGGATCTGCAGGGGTTCGTCTCTCCCGGTATTGGGGGTGAGGTCGCGCTGTGTCTAGGAGAGCCTTTACACGAAGTCCTTGGCCAAGGCAGGAGATTTACTGGTAGGTATTCCAGTAATATCTCAGGGTGTTCTGGGCTACACTCCGACACGACTTGTACCGCTTTTGGGGGTCTGACTTTTACCAACCCCCTAGGCCCGCCATGCGATGCTCATAGAAGAACGGACCGGACTGTACGGATATTGTCCCTGACAGGCTCGGTAGGGTGTCAGGATGAGTTTGCTCATCGACCTCCCTTTTGGTCAATACTTGGTAGCCCGTTACGTACGGCTAATACCTCTGACATGCTAGTGGTTAAATCCACAGCCAAAGTATTGACGAGTCTTTAGAGTCCCCCACAGACAGCTTCTCAAGTTTCGGGCGAAACGCTGTAGAGGCCGTATGGACATATGGCAGGGTTCGATCATGTACGTGCGGTATTGCACGGATCATGATCAGACGGATAATACTAGCGGGCTTTGGTTTAAGCCGGATCCTAGTATTGTACAGTGTAGATTTTGTCTCATTGCATTTGTATTCGGTCGCAATACAAATGCGGGTATGTATATACAGTCGCGAGGTTTTCCTGTAATTTATTACGGGATCAGTTTTTTGAAGTTGCCATTTTGCTTTCCGTTTTGGCCATTTTCCTTTCTATCTTTCTTTGGCTGATAATTGATGTGGAGGGGGTTATTTGTAAATGTGCAAATTAGCAAAGTGGAGGGTGGTTTTTGTAAGTTGTTGTTACATGATGGTTCTCATGATGTTTCTAGCTTCCATTGACTTCTTTTTGTTCATGATTGCTTGCCATGATGGGTTTAGAGATGGGTTTTTGACTTGACTTGATTGTGATCATTGTTTCTCATCATTACCCACCTTTTTCTTTTGCTCACCCCTCTTGACCTTTTTCCCTCCTCCATGATTGATGGCCGGCCATATTGGGTGAGAGAGGGGATTCATTTTTGAGTGTGGGAAAAATATTGTTCTCATTCTTGGCTTGCAACAAAACTTCCTTACCCTCTCCAAAGTTTTTTTCTCCTCCACTCTAAAATGGCAACTTAACAAAACCCCTTTGAGACATACTGATCTACGAATATTCTACAGTAATCTTGGACACGTCGGTTTGCCAACTTCGTGTCCGAGTTGCCTCGGTCCAGAGGTGGGAGCCCGTAAAAAGACTCGGCGATGTGGTGCCCTTTAAGACGAGGAGATGAAAACCGGAGATTCCGCGAGGAGATCGGGATGGAGGCAGAAGACCGAAGGACACGGATCGCTCGGTATAGCATTCTACCATTTCTCTAGTTAACTAGCATTAAGTTAATGGCACGATCCGGGTTTAAAGTACGCGGTAGCGCCGGTTTAAAAGTTTAAAGAAAAGTTTCGTTTCCGCATTTTGGCCTCGGAATGACGGCCGGGGCGCTGCCGTGCACTTACAAGTCCAAATCTGTATATTTGAGATTTAGTTTTGGGTCAAGGATTTGCTTGACGAGGTCCACATTGGTAGCTTGGTTTGCCAACGGGGATGAACTTAGGACGCAGATCTCATATAAATGAGGTCCATCAGTTCACGGGATATTTGGGTTTGATGTAAGGATCGTTAGTCATATTTGGGACTGAGATCAACTTAGAAACAGTGAGTATATGGGCTCAACTGATCATTATATCATATGTGAATAGCCCATGGATAGTATACGGTAGTCATTATGGAGACAGTCCGCAGGGCGAAACGTATTAGTTTAAAGACGTCGCGGTCCATTGATCACCATTTTGGAGGTGAGATTTTAGTTTAAGGGTGTCTCGGTCCGTTGATCACCATTTTGAAGGTGAGATTTTAGTTTAAAGACGTCTCGGTCCGTTGATCACCATTTTGCGCGCACGTTTATTTGTTACGTAACGGGGTGAACAACGATGATTTGGGATGCACACAATTTGGGGTGCGGTCTAATTTGAGATGTGCACATCAGTTTGGAAGTGCACCAATAAGTTTTTGGTTATCGGGACCCGCCACCTCTCTAAAAACGTTGAAGAATTACAATGACATATATCAGAGGTATGAAGAGATATACCCTTAAACCAAATCTCATATTTGAGGGAAAAGATGGTGCTGCTGTAGACCTAAGGAATATTGGTCATGTTTGAGACTAAAATTATCTTAAGAGATATAAGATGAGTATCATTTAAGATATCATCAATGGGAGACCACTAGTCATTTTTGAGACTAAGGTCAATTTGGGAAAACATGAGTACAGGGGCTCGATTGTTTTAGTATCATAGAGGTCTAACCTCAGAAAACTTTAGCCGATTTGGGCTAAGATTGAGTCTCCAACAGTGCTAAACACTGAGTAATACAGTACTCACGTGCGTTTCACGTGGGCACTGGATTAGTGTTAAACACTAGAGTTTTATGGCGCTCACGTGACACACGTGAGGCACCTCAAATATGGGCACTGCTCTTTGGGTTTTATTCCCCCACTCTTTTATATAAGTGCTAAGCACTTAGCTCTCGGGCAAAGCACGTGGGTGTCCCCTTTTCCTTTATTGATGTTGGAGTACTGTAGTTTCCTTTTTATTTTATTTGTTTTCCTCTTAAACAAATCACATGGTAAACACGTGAGGAATTTTTTTATATTTTCCTCGTTCGTTTGAAGCACTCACGTGGGAAATACGTGAGGCTTCGAAATAGTGCTAAGCACCAACGATTTGGCCTTGGAAATCTTGGATCACTATTTTTTTATTTTTTGAAGAACTAAGTTCTTAATATAGGGTTAAACCTTAATTTTTGGAGGAATTAAATTCATATGTGTTCCCGTTCTTCTTCTCCCCCTTTTTTTTATGTAACTTAGTTATTCTCCCCTGGGTTTTGAATCTTGCAAAGCAAAATCTCCCCGATGAGAATTAAATTCTCAACTTGTGGAGAGATTTGCCACTACAAATCTCAACCAAAGGAAAAAACCGAGTTCGTAAATAAAGGGTTAAACTCTTAAGGAGGCAAAGGATAGGTGTTTTCTTTTTACCTAGTGTTTTAAGGAAGCAAGTCTTTTCTTTGAGAATTAAATTCTCCTGTTCCTCAAAAGCTCACTGTATATTCTTTTTTTTAAGCCTCTGGGGAGTTCTCTCTTTCTGCCTCTCTCCTTGAGAAAGTCTCTGGTTCTTTATATAGTGGAGAGAAGTTTGTTTAATTCTGAGAAAATCTCTCATTGAGAGATCCCAAATGATTTAATTGATCTCAGAATTGATTTGGGGAATTTTACCAACCGTTGAATTTTTGATCCAAGGACTTCTATTTTACAGAAGATATTGTTCTTGTTTTTAACAAAATTGGGAATATTCTCCTATATATAGAATAAAATTATATTGAGCGGTGACATTTTAATCACCATTGGATTTTTAATCCAAGGGTTCTCAGTTTAACAGAGTATAATCTTTATCTGTTTAGAAAGATATAGAAAATATTTTGGATTTTTAATTCATTAACTCTTTGTCTAACAGAAAATATTCTTCTCAATAGAATTTAATTCTATGTTTAATCGCCGTTGGATCCTTGATCCATGTAACAACCCTAATTTTCCTACACCAAATTTTTCAAATATTTTTTCAAAAATCCACATAGGGGTATTTTACCATGAGCACAAGATATAGGTAATTATTTTGTTTTTAATTACAAGCTACAAGAATGTAATAACTCCATTTTTAGTGTACAAGAAATTACTTTAAATTTAATGTATACTAGGAGTATTTATTCTTGCTGCTATCAGTTTAAGTAATTAAATACCACAATAATTACAAGAAGGAGCTTGTAGCTCATTGGTAACACCTTGCACTGCTGAACCAAGCCACCAGAGTTCGAATCCCATGCCACACATTATTTTTTATATTATTTTGTTTTAAATTTTTGTAAAGTCAACAGTCAAACCGTCATAACTCACAAAACTTGAACTGTACATAAAAAGTTAAATATACCAAAAATCCCCCCTCGAGTTTCCCCGGCCCCCGACACTTCGACTCGGCCCGACTCGGGCCGGCGCCGCAGGCCGGACTCGGCCAGACGACCGAGTCTTCAACACGGAATTTTTCCGTGTTGACTTGGTCTTCCCCCCTCTATACACTAATTTCCTATATCGGTTACCGAATGCTCATTAAAACTCTTTTACTCCCAATTTTAATGAATTTTTAATGATTTTTTATATTTTTAATATTTTTTTAATTAAAACCCTAACCCTAGCCTAGCCCTATATAAACCCCCCCTATCCTCTACCCTCTCACCCTACATTCCTAAGTCCACTCTCCCAAAAATTCAAGAGAACTCGGTACATTAGAAAACGAGTGAAAGGCGAAGCGCTGCCGAAATCGACGGCGAATTCCGGCGATCGTGCTAGGACTCTTCACGACGATTCGACGCCCGGCAAACCCTCTACCTCCCTCTCACTCTCTAACGTGTCCAAAACCCGTAAGTTCCCCTCTTTCTATCTTTCTTTTCTTTTAAGAAAAATACGACTTTTTAAAACCCGACGGAAATCGGAACAAACCGATTTCCGATTCGGTTTTCTATCAAAACTCACTTGTCACTAATTCCATAATACTTAAACATATTCATGCTGACTATTAATCACTTAAAAATCAATTTGGATAAAGTTTTTCACATGAAATGATAACGTTTCCATTTATCGTATTTTTTTCACTTAAATACCACCATATTTAGTTATCACATTTAACCCTTAACAATTGCTATACCTTAACGTAGATCACGAGGTAATGACCTACCTCCACACACACGCAAATATAACCCTAATTGATATCATCAAAACTTAGAATACGAAAATACAAGACTTTGCATTAAAATACCCTTTTCTTTATAAACCTTTTCTGAAAGATCTAAGTTGTATAAAATTTTAAAACAAAATCTTTTAATAGGAAAATACGATATGTCATGGACATCGATCGTTTATCTAAACTGACTTTGTAGTGTCTAGGCTAGGCAAGTGAGCTTAGGTAACTTTAAAAGGCCCGCCTCACGATTCGTGAGTGGATCCCTCCCTCCTCACTTGTACTTACCTGGCCACAATTGGCGGTGAAGAGGCGATTTGAGGCTTCTAACGACTTATCGTTTAGACCCTTTAGAAATAGACTAGTTGGCTTAGGAAACCCTAGAAACTAAAATACGGAAATTTACACCTTTTACAGATAAATACCTCATCTTTATAAAACCATTTTTCTAAATGACTAGTATTTATTAAATCTTTGCAAAGCGCCACTACAACCCACCTTTGGGAAACTCGTTAGGGATAGTACGGTTAATCGTGCACCGTCGAGCTTAGTAGTGCGAGATTCAGACCTCCGCAAGGAGCATTCGGTCTCGAAAAGTTTAAAATACGACATTTAAGAAAAATGAGATTTAGGAAAATAAAATATTTATTTAAAACTATTCTTGTATTAACATATATATAATTATCATTTAAACGCCTATTTTGTTATAAGATAAAGTTTCCACCTTTTCCTAAAAATTACAAGATTAAAAGTTACATTAAAAAACCATGGATTTTCAAATAAATCAATATTATAATTTAATACTTTTATTAGGATATATTCACTAGAATAACACAAATAAAATTTACACTCATTATAACAATAAAGACGAATAATAAATACTTGGGGTGTATCTTGAAAACTATACAAAAGTATTTTTATATAAAACCCCCTCAAGTTTTATAAATTACAATAAGGATCCTAACAATTATAGAACTTCAAATTACTTTTCTTTTAGTCTGACTCGGGTTTGAGTCTGATTATTTCTGACTTGAATATGATTCAAATCATTCTCTATTCTTTAATATTCCAACTCAATATGAATACATGAACCCCAGAATCCTGTTAACAATCATTACAACTTGACTGAATCAAACCATGGATATACATCCATTATTCCATTTACCTGATTATGCAGTTACAACATGTTTACTGATATCATGGTTTTGATCAGTCATCCAACTTATACAATACAATACTACAATACAATCATAACACTACGGGGTTTAAGGGGTAGACTGGTACGGAATATGTTAAAGGTGGCACGAGGAGGTCACTTAAGACGTAATTACATCCATGCCGTTGTTCCGTGGTATTATCGACGGAGCCTTGTACTACAGGTTACCAAGGTCCCCGGTCTCGTATACACTGGCATCTTCTGTACCAGGCTACAAACAACAACGTTAATACAATATTACAATATTATAATACAACATTAAAAGCTCTCTCTCTCTCTCTCTTTCTTACTTTCTGTCTATTCCACCCTTATCTTTGGGACTTACCGAGCGACCTGTTCGCTGACGACATTCCATTTCTTTCTTCTTTGAATGTCGTCAGGTGCTTTGGACCCAGCAGAGATCGAGCCCACCGGTGAAGACTTGGAGCAGTTTCACGAAGATCCCGAGCTCTAGATATTGTACCTTGTTCTTTTCAGTATTTTCATTTCCTGTTATGCCACTGTTTAGGCATCGTTTCCATTTCAGTTGTATTTACTTTTCATGCATTGTACAAAAGAATGTTATTAATAAAGTTGCTGTTATTTATATATCTCTTGTCTCTTGTGATTTACTTTTATATTGCTTAGATACGCTTAGCGTATGTACTTCTGAGTATATACGTAGCGGGCCTCGTCGTGTCCCTTTCGCCGTACACTAGGAAGCGGGGCGTGACAGGTTTTGTTGGTGACCCATGCAGGTCAGAGCTGTATGAATCCCTATCATGCAGTTCTGATATGCATGAACAAGCTAAGCAATATAAAACAAGAACCAGCAACTAAAACATTCTTTACAATTCATGTTCCTTGAATCTTGCAAATTTCTATTCCTTGAATCTTATCATTTCATGTATTTGAATCTGTCATAACCCAAATTTTTCTTCAAGGATATGGATTCCCCGAATAACACCAGCACCAACGTCAACAACACCCCTCCAGCACTACCTCTCGCACCAGCTGTTCCTGCACCACCCACTGAGCAAACAATGCTATTTGAGGCGATCCGCAGCCTTCTCGAGGGACAACAACAACTTCTGAACCGACCTGAGACCGACGCACCGGGAGTAAATCAATTCAGGGCTTTACATCCGAAGCAGTTCTCTGGAAAAAGAAGCCCTCTTGAAGCGGAAGAATGGGCACAAGAAATCGAAGACGATCTGGCAGCAGCTCAAGTGCCAGACATCGCTTGGGTCCATGTATCAAAACTACAGCTCACGGATAATGCTCGCAACTGGTGGAAGGCGGAAGAAAGCCGTCTGGTACAGCCGATTGAATGGAAGACTTTTCGCGAGAAGTTCGACACGAAATACTTTCCAGCGACTGCCAGGTTTGCAATGGAGCAGCAATTCATTCATCTACAACAAGGATCGATGTGGGACAAATCAGTAGATGAATACGACGCTGAATTCACCATGTTAAGCCGATTCGCAGCACTGATCGCACGCCAAAAGCATGTCGGATGTTCAAAGTTCTAAAGTTTGCCGCGATCAGGACGGTGTCGCTATGCAGCTAGCCGGTTGAGCACGGGTCAATCCACAGGGAGATGGTTGTATTTCCGTTCTTGTCTTAGACGAGTCAATAAAGAATGAGTATATGTTTATTCAAGTCTAACCTATGTGTTTTATTTGCAAGTATAAAGTTGTTAAGAAAAAGATACGAGATTGTAAGCTAAAGAAATCCGTACTCAAAACCTTTGAGCCGAGTCTTGACCAATTGAAACTAGAGCAATCGGCAACAACGTGGATTAGGGGATTTAAGCGCGGTATTCGTGGAATACGGCTTATTTACCCTTGTCCTTTCGTTCTTGTCTCTTGCTTTCGCCTCCGGCCAAACCGAACGCAATCGGTCGCGGTTAGGAATCACCGTTACCTTGTTAGGGTAGGGTGCCTAACGGAGCGCTTGCGTATCGTTTGGGCGGAGTTCAATGGAAAATAACGGAAAAAGGAAATGAGCAAAGAAACGTTAACTTACAATATCGTATTCATTCTTAACAACAACAATAATTACAACCAATCACAAAAAGAAAAGAAAAGATTACAAGTAAGTAAGGGCGTGGAATTTAAGTGCATGAAAGTAAAGCAAGGTAATAAAAAGCAAGAAATAAATAAGCAAGAAAAAGAACTAGAAACTAGAACTCAAGACAAGTATGGGATCAATAGCCAACTCTTAAACTTGCAAGCTCAATCAAGAGGTTGCAAGATCAAGAGAAGGGTAAAGAACTCATGTGAAGTGAAGAACCAATTCCACAAGAAAATACGACCCTTGAAATCAATAACTAACCCTTAATCTTTCAAGCTCAATGAAGAGGTTGAAAGATCAAGAGAAAGCAAAAATCTCAAGGGGAAGTTAAACAAAAGAGAATGATACAAAAACCCTCATCTTTATTCACATCCACTCAATGCTCTCACTACATTTTCATGGAGGAAGAATGAAGAAGAAGAAGAAGAACTACACTAAAACCTACAAAAGAGGAACAAAGAATTTTACACCAAAAGCTTGGCAAGTTCGGGGGTATTTATAGGAAGGGAACTGGAAACCTAGGGCAATAATCTGCCCCTAAATGAAATGACCTAACTGCCCCCAAAACACGACACAGCGAGGAGCTAGTACGGCCGCGTTTCCGCGGCCTAAGCCTGCTTAGGCCGCGGAACCGCGGCCGTCTTGATGAGTTGGGTCACAATCTTTTGTGGTTATCCCTGGTTCCTTTTTTACTCGTGTTTAACAACTACAAACTGCACAAAAGTCTTCCAGAATATCTGCAGATTTCTTAGTCCAAGATTGCAATCATTTCTTCACTTTTGACTTCTGTCTCTCTCGAGCTCCGCGCACCCATTGATTCTTGTGCTGCCCCCCTCGTGCTCTGTGCTTGTCCGAGACACGAATGACCAATGTCATATGTCTTGTCTCTGGAACTGGTACTCGGCACTGGACGGATATGGATGACCGGAACCCGGCTTTTATCTGCTGTGACAGATGTTCTGTATTTGGTGTAACTGTGGAGATTTTGTCTTGATTTGCAATATTTGTACTGGAAACCTGTATTCTGTAAATATGTAACAAACACGGATTACAAGCACCTACCTATAAACACACGAGCATAAGAATGGGCGGTATAAAATGCAATATTCTGGTATGAACAAGCACACTTGATACCGACGGACGATATCAGAGCTCGTCGCTTTCAACAAGGACTGGACACGGAAATTCAGGCTGCCCTAGCCACGGGAAAATTTCTGACTCATGAAGATGCTCTGGAAGCTGCCCGCAGTTATGAGGCAGTGATAAAGGCAAGGGGCAGACCTCAGTCTGCAGGAGTGAAACGTCCTGCCACTCAAATGGCAGGAGGGGCCTCTTCAAGGCCAGCTGTTGAACTCAGAAGACTGGAAGAAGTTAAGGATCGGTCAAGACCCGATTTTTGCTATTATTGCAAGAGGGAAGGTCACTTGTGGAAGGACTGTAGGCGCGCAAAAGGCCTATGCTTAGTTTGTGGCGCGTCCAATCACAGAATTGGAAACTGTCCTTATAGACGCAACCCAGCACACACACCCGCCAACTACCCGCAGCAGCCAGCTATCCAAGCTCCTACAACTCGTCCTGCACTCCCAGCACCACCTCCACGTAGACTCCCTGCTCAGCCAAATCGCCAATTCCATCAGGCACTGAGAAACATGCCTCGAGTACAGGGGAATATGCCTCCGGCCAGGAGGAACGTGCCACGGCGACAGGCTTTCACCTTAGCAGCCATAGAACCTGAAACTGTGAACCAAGGTAACCCAGGTAACTCTCTCACCACTTTGACCAAAACTTCTTTACAATCTTTAGTTCTGTCACCAAACTGTTACACTTTCCTTTTACAAATTTCGAGGACGAAATTTTTATAAGGAGGGTAGAATGTAACAACCCTAATTTTCTTACACCAAATTTTTCAAATATTTTTTCAAAAATCCACATAGGGGTATTTTAGCATGAGCACAAGATATAGGTAATTATTTTGTTTTTAATTACAAGCTACAAGAATGTAATAACTCCATTTTTAGTGTATAAGAAATTACTTTAAATTTAATGTATACTAGGAGTATTTATTCTTGCTGCTATCAGTTTAAGTAATTAAATACCAGAATAATTACAAGAAGGAGCTTGTAGCTCATTGGTAACACCTTGCACTGCTGAACCAAGCCACCAGAGTTCGAATCCCATGCCCCACATTATTTTTTTATATTATTTTGTTTTAAATTTTTGGAAAGTCAACAGTCAAACCGTCATAACTCACAAAACTTGAACTGTACATAAAAAGTTAAATATACCAAAAATCCCCCCTCGAGTTTCCCCGGCCCCCGACACTTCGACTCGGCCCGACTCGGGCCGGCGCCGCCGGCCGGACTCGGCCGGACGGCCGAGTCGTCAACAGGGAATTTTTCCGTGTTGACTTGGTCTTCCCCCCTGTATACACTAATTTCCTAGATCGGTTACCGAATGCTCATTAAACCTCTTTTACTCCCAATTTTAATGAATTTTTAATGAATTTTTATATTTTTTTTAATTAAAACCCTAACCCTAGCCTAGCCCTATATAAACCCCCCTATCCTCTACCCTCTCACCATATATTCCTAAGTCCACTCTCCAAAAAATTCAAGAGAACTCGGTACATTAGAAAACGAGCGAAAGGCGAAGCGCTGCCGAAATCGACGGCGAATTCCGGCGATCGTGCTAGGACTCTTCACGACGATTCGACGCCCGGCAAACCCTCTACCTCCCTCTCACTCTCTAATCTGTCCAAAACCCGTAAGTTCCCCTCTTTCTATCTTTCTTTTCTTTTAAGAAAAATACGACTTTTTAAAACCCGACGGAAATCGGAACAAACCGATTTCCGATTCGGTTTTCTATCAAAACTCACTTGTCACTAATTCCATAATGCTTAAACATATTCATGTTGACTATTAATCACTTAAAAATCAATTTGGATAAAGTTTTCACATGAAATGATAATGTTTCCATTTATCGTATTTTTTTCACTTAAATACCACCATGTTTAGTTATCACATTTAACCCTTAACAATTGCTATACCTTAACGTAGATCACGAGGTAATGACCTACTTCCATACATACGCAAATACAACCCTAATTGATATCATCAAAACTTAGAATACGAAAATACAAGACTTTGCATTAAAATACCCTTTTCTTTATAAACCTTTTCTGAAAGATCTAAGTTGTATACAATTTTAAAACAAAATCTTTTAATAGAAAAATACGATATGCCATGGACATCGATCGTTTATCTAAACTGACTTTGTGGTGTCTAGGCTAGGCAAGTGAGCTTGGGTAACTTTAAAAGGCCCGCCTCACGATTCGTGAGCGGATCCCTCCCTCCTAACTTGTACTTACCTGGCCACAATTGGCGGTGAAGAGGTGATTTGAGGCTTCTAACGACTTATCGTTTAGACCTTTTAGAAATAGACTAGTTGGCTTAGAAAACCCTAGAAACTAAAATACGAAAATTTACACCTTTTACAGATAAATACCTCATCTTTATAAAACCATTTTTCTAAATGACTAGTATTTATTAAATGTTTGCAAAGCGCCACTACAACCCACCTTTGGTGAACTCGTTAGGGATAGTACGGTTAATCGTGCACTCTCGAGCTTAGTAGTGCGAGATTCAGACCTCCGCAAGGAGCATTCGGTCTCGAAAGGTTTAAAATACGACATTTAAGAAAAATGAGATTTTGGAAAATAAAATATTTATTTAAAATTATTCTTGTATTAACATATATATAATTATCATTTAAGCACCTATTTTGTTATAAGATAAAGTTTCCACCTTTTCCTAAAAATTACAAGATTAAAAGTTACATTAAAATACCATGGATTTTCAAATAAATCAATATTATAATTTAATACTTTTATTAGGATATATTCACTATAATAACACAAATAAAATTTACACTCATTATAAAAATAAAGACAAATAATAAATACTTGGGGTGTATCTTGAAAACTATATAAAAGTATTTTTATATAAAACCCCCTCAAGTTTTATAAATTACAATAAGGACCCTAACAATTATAGAACTTCAAATTACTTTTCTTTTAGTCTGACTCGGGTTTGAGTCTGATTATTTCTGACTTGAATATGATTTAAGTCATTCTCTATTCTTTAATATTCCAACTCAATATGAATACATGAATCCCAGAATCCTGTTAATAATCATTACAACTTGACTGAATCAAATCATGGATATACATCCATTATTCCATTATTCCATTTACCTGATTATGCAGTTACAACATGTTTACTGATATCATGGTTTTGATCAGTCATCCAACTTATACAATACAATACTACAATACAATCATAACACTACGGGGTTTAAGGGGTAGACTGGTACGGAATATGTTAAAGGTGGCACGAGGAGGTCACTTAAGATGTAATTACATCCATGTCGTTGTTCCGTGGTATTATCGACGGAGCCTTGTACTACAGGTTACCAAGGTCCCCGGTGTAAGTGGGACTCCCCTCGTATACACTGGCATCTTCTGTACCAGGCTACAAACAACAACGTTAATACAATATTACAGTATTATAATACAACATTAAAAGCTCTCTCTCTCTCTCTCTCTCTTTCTTACTTTCTGTCTATTCCTCCCTTATCTTTGGGACTTACCGAGCGACCTGTTCGCTGACGACATTCTATTTCTTTCTTCTTTGAATGTCGTCAGGTGCTTTGGACCCAGCAGAGATCGAGCCCACCGGTGAAGACTTGGAGCAGTTTCACGAAGATCCCGAGCTCTAGATATTGTACCTTGTTCTTTTCAGTATTTTCATTTCCTGTTATGCCACTGTTTAGGCATCGTTTCCATTTCAGTTGTATTTACTTTTCATGCATTGTACAAAAGAATGTTATTAATAAAGTTGTTGTTATTTCTATATCTCTTGTCTCTTGTGATTTACTTTTATATTGCTTAGATACGCTTAGCGTATGTACTTCTGAGTATATACGTAGCGGGCCTCGTCGTGTCCCCTTCACCGTACACTGGGAAGCGGGGCGTGACAATCCAATGGTTCATTAAGTAGAATTTAATTCTACGTAAGGAGGTGTCCTCACGTATTTAGCATGTGAGGCTTTGTTGTGCATATCTGTTGTTTGATTGCGGCGCCTATATGCTTTGCATATAGATGCTCACGTGTTTAACACGTGAGGCTTTGTTTAGCCTATCTGTAGTTTAATTGCAGCGCTTATATACTTTGCATATAGTCGCTCACGTGTTTAACACGTGAGGCTTTGTTTAGCCTATCTGTAGTTTAATTGCAGCGCCTATATACTTTGCATATAGGCGCTCACGTGTTTAACGTGTGAGGCTTTGTTTAGCCTATCTATAGTTTAATTGCAGCGCCTATATGCTTTACATATAGGCGCTCACGTGTTTAACACGTGAGGCTTGTTTAGTGGGGAGTTTCCCTCTTTCTTTCTCTCATCTTCTTCTTCTCTTTTTTTTATAAGGAAACAAATGCCCCCACAGCGTTGCTCTCACGTGGCTTGCACGTGAGTGCAACGCTGTCCAGTTTTACAACCGTTGGATTGCCTAGAGGAACGGGGAAATGAACCGTTCCCATCATGTCTTATAAATACGAGGGCTTAGCTCTTGAGATGGCTACTGTTTCTTCGTCTTCTTCCTTAGACTTTCTCTTGAGAATTTAATTCTCCTTTCAGAGCTCAGTTCTCTGCCCGTTGAAATTTCAGAGTTAAACTCTGTTAAAAAACTCTTTTGGGTAAAGATCTTGAACAACATTTGTCTCTTAGGAACAAGAAACCCTTTTTCTCTATAAAAAAAATTCTGGATTTTAAATCCACCGCAAGAGGTTTGCTCTCTTCTGGAACCGATCTCTTAGAGATCCAAAAAGACATAATCTTTTGTGTAGTAACCCCAATGTCTTCGAAGACCGGGCGTTTCTCCTATGATCTTTGAGGATTTTTGGAATTTTAATTCCATTTTTTCGTTTCCGATCATGGGGGTTTCTGGAATTCAATTCCATTGCTTAAAAGGAATTTGATTCCTCATCAAAGAGCTTAGCTCTGAAAGATCAAGAAGTTCTTTTGGGAATTGTATTCCCCGGTGTTCTTGAGTATATTTTCATTATAGGGTTTTGCCCTTATTTCTACAAATTTGAACTTGTTGGGTATTTTAACAGAACTCATTTTTCTTTGTAAATGCCAGAGTTTGTTTAAACTTCAGTGTCTATTTAATGAGAATCCGTTTTGATTATCACAATGATTATTTTGTCTCATCATTGGTGAGCCGCCATATTGATTTTGTAGGGTCCATTAGTTTTGTTGCCAATGGTCCCGTGAAACAAACATCACGTTTTTTTAATTTTATTTTATATTATTTTATTATTTTTTATTGTTATATTTTTTTTAAATGGTTTTTTCCTTTCCCCTCTTATTTCAGGAACGATGGCCTCACTTCTTGACTCCCCTTACACTCGTTAACAAGTCATTTTTCCGCAATCGACATCAGACGATAAAGTTATGGCGATGATTAGGACGCATGACAAGGACCACACGAGTCTTCTTTTATGGGGGGTGTGGTACGGTCATATCATCAGGGGCCGCCGTAGCTTTACTTGTGGAATGCCAACAGAACCTATCCGCTCGATGTCATTGATAGAGCGTCCGCGCACGGCTTATGCGGTGGAATCGGTTAATTGGACCCCCACGGGCCGGCTTGAGCCGTCGACGACTGGGATACCTAATCAACCTTTGATGGCCATTGATATCTTGGGGCGTCGGATATGCCAGAGCAAAGCTCGACTCTGGGGGCAGGTGTATAAGGTAGGCGTTACCCTGCGCCATCCAGTGGGCTACCCTTCTTGGGCTCGATACATTTTCTCCGCCCAACGCTCACGGCTGCAGAAGGTTGGGTTGTACCAAGCAGTGTATGCGTCATTATTCTATTATCACGCCCTTCACGTCTGGTGGGTTAAGGCTTTCTTGAACCAATGGAATCTTCCCACAAACACGTTCTTGCTAGGAGATCGCGAAGTCTCGATCTCACTGGAGGAGTTTCGCGAAATTTCAGGGTTGCCGATCAGGGGAGAGCATTATGAAGAGTTACTGGCACCTGATGAGTACGTTTTTGCTACGGTGCCCGCTATTCTTTATGGCCTGACGACTGAGAACGTTGTTCGTCACAAGCACCCAAGTCTAATCAAGGCCATGAGTATCTTTGAAAAACTTTTCGTGACATCCGAAGGGCAAGGTGTCACTTTTGACGCTTTCATTACCTGCTTTCTCCACGAGGATGTCTTATCTCTAAAATTCGCGAAAATTGAAGACCCTTTTAGATTCGGGCTGAAGAAACTGCCGGCCAAAGAGGAAGACCTGCCGCATTTTTATATTCCAAACTCGTCGGCCGTAGCTTTCGATGTGATCGCGGCCCCTGGCATGAACGAAGAAACTTTATTTATCGGCTTTATCAGTCTCTGGCTCAGCTGGTTTGCCATGCCGATGCATCGACGTTTCATGAGAGCCTCCGTCTTCTACCCTGCTCACCGCATATCTGAAGGGGCGCGATGCGTTGCGGGATTATCTCATTTATATCACGGGTTAAGCGCCACTAATACTTCGAGCCCGGGTGTGGATACCGTGAATTTCTCCCTCCACTACTTCATGTCGTGGATCGAGATGCACGTGTTAGGAGCGCTCGCTGCGCACCGGCGGCCATATTTTTATGATTCATATACCTTCCTGCGGATCATGAGGTTGGTTGATGCTTCCGCTCCCGATCCGACCCAGTTAGGGGATCTCCGCGTACTGCTCAATCCATACTCGAACGAAGGCGGAATGGTTTTTAGCGATCGAGTCATCTCTGCTCCAGTAGGGCCCGTTCAGCAATTGTTTGATTTGTCAAAGAATGGGGTTCTAGATTTAAAGCCTAAGGAGATTATGCATCTATACTCAATCAGGCCGGATTATTTGGTGTTCCGCCAGAATGACACTGCTCTCTTCATGCGGTATAATCTGCATCGCTTCGCCCAGCAGTTAGGCTACAACCAGGGTGTTCCTCTCGAGGCATTTTTAGTTGAGCATGGTATCTCCCTAGAGGTTACTCGCGATGTCATTCACCATTTCATGCGGTTAAACACTAGCTCCCTCTTCATGATCCCGATGCCCGACGATCTTCCGAGGCCTGTGGGGTCCTTCAAGGGTTGGTATCGCCATCGGGGCAGCCCCATCATTGCAGAGGAGAAACGGGTGCTTTTTGAGTGTAGAGCTCCCATTCCGGCTCAGTTCACCAGTGCCCCATTGCGGCCGCGGTCGGTGGTTTGCTCTCCTATGAAGGATAGCGGTTCGGTGCTTATCCCTAAAGCCGCAGAAGTAGAATCATCCCCTCGCACTTCTAGTATGCCGGTGCGTACTAGAGTCGAGGCGAAAGTTTCTGATAAAGCACCCGCGGTGGTGTCACCAAAAGGTGATATTGAAGGTGAAGTTTGGAAGCGCCGTGCCAAAGCACCAAAGGGGAGGAAGAGCTCCTATGCTAGTGTTAGCACAGACTCCAAAAGGAGAAAGAAATCGGTCGACGGCCTACTCGACACTTTGCTTGAATCCGAGCTCTTTATCAGGATGAGCCGATATCTATGCAGGAGCTGGACGACGGTCTTCTCTTTCCTGGTTCCTCTGCCGAAGAGGCCGCGCAGTTGGCGGAGGCTTTAAGGCGCTCACAAGATGAGACTGAAAACGTGCGCATCCCGAAGAAAGCCCCCCCCCCCCCGTTGTATTCTACGATGTTGACCCATTATTACGTAGGGTACCCATGGGTTCTCTGTTAATGGAAGAAGAACGGGCTCTCAAATAGCCCATCTCGGTTGTTTCTGAAGACGAGCTTGCACTGAAGACGGGTAGCCATTTACTTGCGATTGAAACCCGGCGAGCGCATTTGATCAGAAAAGAACAACGGCTCGAAAAAGCCATACTTCAGGCTTCTTGGCGTATTGGTATGTGTATTTTTCGTGTTTTTCTTTTGGAGAGTAATTTTTATTACTTTCACGTCTCCTTATCTTTGCAAAAACTTTGCAGGGACTTCTGCAGCGGAAGTGGGTTTGAGCCCAGATCGTGCCATGGCTGCGGATTCTACGAATATCTCCCATGACGCACCGGAGGGTGTAGAGGAGATTACTGAAGCTGCTACCTATGTTGTGGAGCTCCCGGTGGTGGCTTCTGTCCCTTCAGTGTCTACTCCTCCAGCAGAGGTGGTCTTGCCGGCCATGGAACCCTATCCCTAGTGACGCACCGGAAGGAGTAGAAGAGATTACTGAAACTGTTATCCCCGCCTCGGGGCCTTCCGTGGCGGCTTTTTCCCCTCTATTGGAGACCGACATGCCGGTTATAGATTTCACAAATATCCTCAGTGATGCACCTGAGGGTGTAGAGGAGGCTGCCGAAGCTGCCATCCCTCCACTTCAGGGCGGGCGAAGTATCGAAGGTAATCTTCTATACATACACATTTTGTTTAACGACGCCTCCGTTATCTGTACTTTTCCTTCCCTCAGAATTGCGGGAGCTGGCTGTTCCCCTCCGAAAGACGACCGAGACTTTGCGTCTCGCCTGTGATTCAGGGCAGATGCTATTTGGTTTTATCCGTCCACCTCTTCGAAGATGCCAAGTTGATTTATGGCACCGTGTATCGGAGGTTTAGATGGATGCGGCTGATGTAGCAGACTTCGTCAGATTCCTCCTGTTCCCCACCGAATGGCGGCGCACAAGACGCTGAGATTCGGGACAGATGCTATATGGCTTTATCCGTCCACCTCTCCGAAGATGCCAAGTTGATTTATGGCACCGTGTATCGGAGGTTTAGACGGACGCGGCCGATGTAGCAGACTTCGTCAGATTCCCCCTCGCTTGAGGGGTTTTTGATTGTGGGGACGCTCTTCCCTGCAGGTGCAAGCCCCTGCAGTTAATTACGCTACCGCATCGCGGTAACAACTTTCTCCTTCTCCAGAATTTCACTTCGTGTCGTGTGTGTTTGTTTTGTTTGTGGTTGCCCGTGGATTGTATACGGAGACTGAGTAATGCCGTCGCCCGTAGGACGTGGATTAGTCCAAATCCGTATTTACTTAGATTTGGGTTTGGTGTTTTTAGTTTAAGGAAGCATTAGTCGCGTTGCGGCTAAGATCAACTTAAACGTTCGTCAAGGATACGTTAGTGCTGTTTTGGACTAAGATCGACTTGACGTGATGATCGATTTAATAGATATGGTCGTCAGGACTCATCACCTCTTTGACGTCGTTGAAGGATTACAACGATAGGTGTCGGAGGAGTTCAGAGATGTACCCTTGAACCAAAGTCGATTTGAAGTTTTATCGTTCATTTAAAATGCTTAAGGATACGTTAGCCGTATTTGGGGCTAAGATCGACTTAAACGGGACCGTTTAGATCCGAAAAAGAGCATTTGGATGCTCTATTGTTCCAGTTTAGGGACGTGGTGGTCCACCGCCAGTTTAGGGACGTGGTGGTCCAATATTAGTTTAGGGACGTTTCGGTCCAATATTAGTTTAAGGACGTTTCGGTCCAATATTAGTTTAAGGACGTTTCGGTCCATCATTAGTTTAAGGACGTTTCGGTCCACGAGTTTAAGGACCCCGCAGTCCATATTGATGTGTGGTCGTCGGGACCCGTCACCTCTCTGACGTCGTTGAAGGATTACAACGATAGGTGTCAGAGGAGTTCGGAGATGTATCCTTGAACCGGATGTAAATTGATTTAAGGGAGCAATATCGCTCAGTCAATTTAATTTGAGGACTTACGGCCAGAATTGGGCTAAGTCCAGTTGAAAATGTTCAACATTTTGTTTGCATTTGGCCTTTGTCTGGGCTTTCCCCTTTTTAGAATAATGCATAGCATTACTTCAGGCCATTTATGCCCATTTTGACTGGGCTCTGCCCTGCAGATCATTTGTTTTGGTCCATTGGACCTTTCAATTGGGCTCTGCCCTTTTAAATAATGCATAGCATTTTATTTATTAGGCCTGTTAAGCCTTTTAATTGGGCCTGGCCCTTCAGGAAATGAAATGCGTTGCATTTGTCAGGCGCTTTGCGCCAATCACTGAGCGCAAGCGCTTGTGGTGAGGACACGTGTCATGCTCTGGCGAGCGCAAGCGCAACAGCGCGGTGCGCTGCGCTAGTGCGCTGCGCTGTTGCGCTGCTGACACGTGGCACGCTCTGGTGAGTTGCGCCAATTCCAGATAGCAAAGCTCTATTTCAAGAGCGCGTAGCGCAAGTTGTTCTGTAGCTGACACGTGGCGCTCTCTCAAGAGCGCAACAGCGCAGTCTGGAAGTGCAAAGCACTAAGAATCTTTTAGATTCAAGAACAGAAGTGCAAAGCACTGTTTGATTTCTTGATCTAATTTAGATCAAAGAAAAATAAGTTTTTTCTTTTTGTTTGAAGAACCAGAGGTTCATAAAAGTGCAAAGCACTATTTTCATTTTTTTTATTTTCTTGTTTTTAAGGAAACCGTGGTTCATGAGAAGTGCAAAGCACTGTTTATTATGTGAAGAAACATTGATCTGGTTTTTAGATCAGTAATTTATTAAAAGAGATTTCTTTTCTCTCATGAAGGTTTTTACCTTTTTCTTTGAAATTTTCTCAGAATTCTCTCTTTGTTTGAAGCTCTTGACCTTTTTTTTAAAGAAATGTTGATGCTTTGAATTGAGGCCTAGGGTCCTTTTTATAATGCTCATAAATTAGTTAAATTTGTTAAAGAGATCTTTCTCTGAGTGATTTGGGGAATTTTCCCCACCGTTGGATTTTTGATCCAAGGGCTTCTGCTTTGCAGAAGAAAATCTTCTTGTTTTAACAAGAACAGAAAAGATTTCTTAGAATTTTAATTCTGTTTGGCGCAGATACCCCAGCGCGTGACACGTGTCGCACAGCGCAGCGCAGCTGCGCTAGTGCATCTACGCTGACACGTGTCGCGCAGCGCAGCTGCGCTAGCGCATCTACGCTGACACGTGTCGCGCAGCGCAGTGCTTGCGCAGCTGAAGCGTTGCTTCATTTAAATAGAGCTTTGCTCTGATTGGGCGCGCCTTCTTGGGCGCTGCGCTGACGTATCAACGCCTGACATGTGGCGCGTTGCGCCCCTAGATTTGAAGCGTTGCTTCAAAATTTTGAATTTTGAATTTCAACAGAGCTTTGCTCTGATTGGGCGAAACAAATGCCCCCCCACCGTTGCGCTCACGTGGCGCACACGTGAGTGCAGCGGTGGCAAACTCCTGATCGTTGGATCAAGGGGTGAGCTCAAGGGGCGCAAGCGCCTTATAAATAGGACCTCTGGCCCTTAGAAAAAATCTCACCATTTTCTAGATTTTGATTTCCAGAGCTTTGCTCTTGCTTAGAACTCCAGAGCTTTGCTCTCGTTTCCAGAACTTTAGAGCTTTGCTCTTCCAAGTTAGAAAACTTTAGGTAAAATTAATCTTAAGTTAAATTAATTTTAATTAACCAATAGAGCTTTGCTCTCACAGATCTTTTGATCTAAAGAAATCCCCTTTGGGGTTTCATCAACAGAGCTTTGCTCTTATGAATCCATAGATCTACAGAGATCTTGTTCATGGGTTTTAACCCATGATTAGAGCGTTGCTCATGGATCCAAAAATAGCTCTTTTAGATTTGAAAAATGAGGAATCTTTTTGTAATTTTTTCATGAATCTTTCAAGATTCCAAAATTGTTGATTCTTTTAAGTGTAAAAATTTTTCTGATAGACCCTTTCCATTATTACCACAGAGCCATGCTCCTTTAAGGAATCTTATTTCCCTGGGACCAGAGTTTGACAAGTGTCACTCTGTGACAGAGCTTTGCTCTGAAAGAGGAGATTTTCTCCTTGTCTCTAGGGATTCGTCCCCCCCCCTTTTTTATAAATGGGAATGTTTTCCTGGGGACCGACTGACAATCTCATCCAATGATGAGGTTGTCTTGTTAACTGACGTATTGTCATCTAGATTTTGTGGGTCCCCTCTTTGGTCTCCTACTCACTGCACTGCTGTGTGGTGTAATTAATTAATTTTAATTTAATTTAATTAATGCATTTTCTTTTTTAGACGCCAAACGTTGGAATTACAACACTAACGGCTAAATTGTTCTTTTGCAGCGATCATGTCTCTAAACACTTCATTCCCATTCGTCCGCTCGGAGGAGGGATTTCCCGAGGTGCCCTTGGACCGTGAAGTCCTGACCATGATTAGAGAATATGACCCGGAGTACAAGAACCTCCACCTTTGGGGGTCTTGGTATAACCAGATCATCATGGGTCGACGCAGCTTTACATGCGCAGTGCCGTCCGAGCCCATCACGGCAATTCATTATGCTACCCCACCCTCGGTGCAGTATGCCGTGGAGATGGTGGATTGGACCGCGAACAGCTTTCTTCATCCCGCTATGGATGCGGTTCCGGTCCAACGTCCTATGGTCTTGGATATCCTAGGACGTCGTATCTGTCAGGGCGAGACGAGACCCTGGGGGCAATCATATAACATTGGTCTGATCCCCCGTCATCCGATTGGCTACCTGCCGTGGGACCGGTACATCCTGTCGACGAAGAAGTCGCAGTTGATAAGATTAGGATTGTACACCGCGGTCTACGTCTCTCTCTTCCAGTATCCCATGCTCCCCACCTGGTGGTTTAAGGCTTTATTGGAGCAGTGGAACATTCCCACCCACACTTTCCTTGCCATGGATCGGGAAGTGTCCATTTCTTTGGAGGAGTTCACGGAGGTATCCGGTCTACCAGTCATGGGAGAACATTATGAGGAGCTGCTCCCGACAGATGTGTACGTCTTTGGTGCTAGGCCAGTGGTAAGGGGGGTCATGCCGGAGAATGCCGTTCAACATCAATTCCCAAGTTTGATTAAGGTGTTGAACATCTATGAATCTCTTTTTATCGAACATGGGAGTCGGGGGGTTAACTTTGAAGATTTCACCGCTCGGTTCCTTCGCCCAAGCGTCTTCTCATCAGAGGCCGCCAAGTTTGCCACTCTGGATGACCCTTTCGGTTTAGGTGTGGACAACCTACCGGAGAAGGAAATAGATCAAAAGGGTTTTTTCCTTCCGGACTTCCCTACTATGTCATTTGCAGAAATTGCGGCCCCTGGAATGGATGAGGAGGCCTTTTTCTTAGGATTTCTTGGATTGTGGCTGAGCTGGTTTGCGATTCCCATGCACTCTCATCGTATGCAGCCCTCTGTCTTTTACCCAGCCCACCGGATGGCCATCGGGGTAAAGGTGGCTGTTGGGATCGCTAGCTTGGCGCACCTATATCATGGTCTCAACCGAGCAGCGGATGCTAACGAGCCCGGGGTATTGCACGTGGTCTTCCCGATGCACTACTTTATGTCGTGGTTCAAGCTACATACGGCGGATGTCTTCGGCATGCATAAAAGGCCCTCGTTCTTTGACAAGTGTGGTTTCCCTCGCATTATTCAATTAGTTGGCGCATCAATCGTGACCCCTTCACCACGAAACGCCAGAGGTTTACTACTTCGCCCTCACACCGTTGGAGTTTGGATGTCCTTCATTGACAAGATATTAACCATTGGAAAAGCGTCCACCACTGCGGTGCGACCATTACAAGACTCCTTTAAGGATGGAGCTTCAGTGTTGACGGCCCGGGAGACCCTCCACTTGTATTCTATTAGACCGGGCTTCCTAGTCTTCAGGCAGGGCGGTGCGGCAATCTTCATGAGATATAACCCGCATCGTTTTGCCCAACAACTGGGCTACGATCAAGGGGTACCCTTGGAAGCTTTCTTACTGGAACCTGCTGCCAATGAAGAAGGGATGGAGAACTCGTTACATCACTTCATGCGCATGAACACGGGTTCCCGTTTTTTCATCAGCACGCCAGCCTACGCTCCACGGCTCCTTAATGTATATAAAGAGTGGTACAATCATGCGACGGGGGCCGTTATAAAGGAAGAGAGGCGAGTGTTGATCGACCGTAAAGAAGCACCTCCCGGCACCAACCGTAACGCTCCCTTAGTGCCAAGGACCCCGGTGGCTCCTCCTCTAAAAGATGCCAGGGGCAGACCATCGCGTGCGCAAAGTCCTCCACGCGAGTTGCCGCTCCCTGATATCACAGATGCACCTCCCGCACCCCGTGCTCCAGTGGAGACAGTGGTTGTATCCTCGCCGGAGTCTGGCGTGGGTGCGGACATCGGGACCCGTCGTCCCAAAGTGGCTGCTAAACGGAAGTCGATCCCCCGTGAGCCTAGGGTCGGAGGGCAAAAGAAAAAGAAGTCGCTCTTCGCTGCGGACGTCGTGTTCGGTCAGGAACCCCATGCTCCCTATGCCGAGGGCCTGATCGAATACGGGACTAACGAAGGATTAGTGATGCCGCCGCCGGACGATACAGACTTGGAGGCTGCTCTCAAAGCTTCAGCGTGGTTGGCGAGGCGTGACGCGTGGCTAGCTAAGCTTGCGCAATCAGGTAACTACTAGTCGCCTTTTCTTTATTGCAACATATCCTCTTCATTGCCTTTGACTGACGCTTTTCTTTCTTTTCTTTCAACAGGCATCACTGATGAAGAAGCCATTGCCGCTTCTTTGAAGACTTTCCAGGAGGAGGAACGTCTTAGAGCATCCATGGGCCTTAGTAAGTTTTGACTCATCAAGTTTTCATTTCCCTTGTGTTATGGTCGATCTAACCTTTCCCTTTTAATCACAGGAACCTCAATGCCGTTCCCTCCAAGTGATACAGATGTTCTACCAGCTGCCGATGTTCCTGCTTCCTCTGGGCCACCGCAGGAGGTTCGTCTTGAAGAGCCGATGAAAGATGCCTTAAAGGCTCTGGAGGCATCCCTGAAAGAGGATGACGACGCCTTGAAGGAGGCGTCACAAAGGTCCATCGCGACAGCCCGGGAGGAAAGGAAGCGGTTGAGGCATGAGGCGAAGGCGCGCAGGGCTGCCTTGGCTATGGGAGCGGGTCCCAGCACTGCCCCTCGTGCTGATACTCCATCTGAAGAGGCCCCTGTCACCCTATCCACTGCCCGCAGAGAGGTGGCGCGCGCAGTTCGGAGCGCAAACGGTAAATCCGCTTCAGGTAATATTTCTCTCAGAGCTTTTGTTATAAGGATTTTAATGTCATTGGTCCTTATATCTCTTATCTTGCAGGGCCAAGTCCGATCGAGGAAGAGGCGGAAACCGTTGATCCCAAAGAAACAGAGGAGGCGGTACCTGCCGAACTCGAGCCGACGGTGGGCAACGTCGTTGTGGCTTTGGAGCCTAAGGTGGAGGTCGAGGGGCCTACCGCCGAGAAGGTCATTGATGCCGAACCTGGAGTGGTGGCAGATGATATGATCATTATAACTGAGTCCAGGATGGTGGCGGATGAGGCGCTCGAGGCCGGCGATCTCATGGTGATGGTGGACGATACAACCGCGACTACTGAACCTGAGAGAGTAGTGGGTGAGGTGGCCATGATTCCCGAGGACGAGCCAACCGCTCCTTCTCTGGAATCTGGCAATACTCCAGTCATAGCCCCCCCCCCGTCTATGGTCCTCCGCTGTCTCCAGGTCTCGCGAGCACCACAACGGTTCCCATTGAGTCGGGTGATGAGGCCACGGGCGGTGGTCTCATGTCAATAGAGGACGGAATCGCCTCCGTTTCAGCCGGCAGCTCATCAGGTAAATCCCAAATTGCTATCTTTTTTATCTTACAATCCTTTCTGACAAATTCGCATTTGTTGTAACGCAGGTGCAGCCAGTGCCGATGCTCCACTGCTTGAGAGAGCGCCTTCAACAACTGCCTTGGCGGTGGTCACCTCTCAACCCTCTCTCATACCATCTAAGATGTTAGAAGGTATGGGTTTGCAATTTATTAATCCTATACTTCAGACATATAATTTGTGTACTAAAGTCATATTGTTGTGTCTCTTCAGGAGTGCTCTTTGATTATGTATATCAGATGTTGCTCCCACACTTCTCTTTCCCATCCGAACTTGCTTCTTCCTCTGGTGGCGTTGGTGAGTATGATTTCCATTGACATCTTTCTTCTTTTTTTATTGATGGAATTACCTCTAACCTCTTTTTCTCATCTCAACTGCAGTGCTACAGATTGAAGGAGGGGATAAAAGATCAGCTGCGCCACCGGCCCTTCCGACCTTGCCACCTGTCTCAACTGGTACAGCGACCATCACATTGATAACTTCCCTCTCTTTATTTTCTGTACTGTTATCTGATCGCATCTTGTTTCTTTTCAGCTGTCGTTCCGGCCTCGGCGCCCTTCGAGCCTCGTATTACAATGCCGGCGGGTCCTTATCTGAGGAGTCTGTCTTCAAAAGGCGTCGCGAATAGTCTGCGCATGTTGAGTGACTACGTCGAGGAACTCGACGTTGAAACTCCTACATCTGCCGCAGACTTCGCTATGGTGGTTAACCCGATGCTAGCAATACTCGTGAACTTTCATGATGAGGGCATCATCGCATCCTGGGTTAACCATTGTAGGGAGATCGAGGGTCGCCTATATCAGTTGGAGTCGCTACGTCCCGCTCCCGAGACCTTGGCTGCCAGTAATCAAAGAACAGCGTGGATTGAGCAGAGCGCTCCTTACTTCCGCCATCTCAAACAAGGAGTCATTTCAAGACGTAAGGAGCGTGGTGAGACTTCGAGCAAGTCTGCCCAACTGCATGCTCGGGTGGAGGCCAACGCCGCACGGCTGAAGGTTGTCTTTGAGGGCCTTCTGCAATGTCTTTCCGAAGGGTTATCATTGAGGCAACAACTTGACGTTGTCGAGTGAGATGCACCCAGCCAGGAAGCAGCCCAGAAAGCGGCGGAGGAGCAACTTTCATCCTTCTTACAGCAGCGGGCCCAGGTGGAGGCGGAGGTGGCTGCGGCTGTCACTCAGGAGGAAGCGCTGAAGGAAGTGCGAGAGCAGCTTGTGAATTTACTAAAGACACTTCCTCCTCAGTAGCTATCCATCTTTGTATCATTTGTACTCGTAGATAAAAGAATGTATATATATATTTTTTTATATTCTTTGACATAATGTATCCTGTATCCAATCAAGTTTATGAATAAAAGATACACCTTTTTTGTAATGTGTCATTTTCTCCGTCTTTTCTTTCTTTTATTATCAGCATATCACCTTAGCAAACATAGTTAACGGATGATTAGAACGAGTATCCTGACTTTCTTAAGAAATAGCGATGGCTTAGGCCACAGGTTCAGATCTGCTGCCTAAGACTTTTCAACTCTATAAGCCGAGAGGGTCTCATAGAGACTTTTCTCCCTACGGATCGAGAGGATCTCGTCGGTGGGTTTTCTCCTTAGGAATCGTGAGGATTCCTAAGTGTGGTTTTCTCTTATAAGTCGTAAGGATCCTATAAGAGAATTTTTCCCTCTTACGAGTCGAGAGGACCCACAAGCGGTTATTTCCCTCCTCGTCGAAATTCGACTTTGGAGAGTGAGACCCGTGAATAGTATGCAAGAGACCATTTTGGATTGACTTGCAGGGTCCCATTGTTCAGGAAGCAAGTTTTATAGTCCCTGCTGCCTGAGGCTTCATTTGCATGTTGAGACGAATCGGGAATTTCCCGCGGAGACACTAGTTTCTCTGCGAGCCGACGCGAATCAGGAGGCTCTCGTCAAGGAGTGTTTGTATCCATGAGTCGAGGAGTTTGCTAGGGATTATTTGTTTCCCAAGCGCCAAGGATTATTTGTTTCCTTGGGGTTTGAAACGAGTCGAGAATTTCCCACGGAGGCACTGGTTGCTCTGCGAGTCGACGCGGATCAGGAGGCTCTCGTCAAGGAGTGTTTGTATCCGTGAGTCGAGGAAATTGCTAAGGATTATTTGTTTCCCAAGCGCCAAGGATTATTTGTTTCCTTGGGGTTTGAAACGAGTCGAGAATTTCCCACGGAGGCACTGGTGGCTCTGCGAGTCGACGCGGATCGGGAGGCTCTCGTCAAGGAGTGTTTGTATCCGTGAGTCGAGGAGTTTGCTAGGGATTATTTGTTTCCCAAGCGCCAAGGATTATTTGTTTCCTTGGGGTTTGAAACGAGTCGAGAATTTCCCACGGAGGCACTGGTGGCTCTGCGAGTCGACGCGGATCAGGAGGCTCTCGTCAAGGAGTGTTTGTATCCGTGAGTCGAGGAGTTTGCTAGGAATTATTTGTTTCCCAAGCGCCAAGGATTATTTGTTTCCTTGGGGTTTGAAACGAGTCGAGAATTTCCCACGGAGGCACTGGTGGCTCTGCGAGTCGACGTGGATCAGGAGGCTCTCGTCAAGGAGTATTTGTATCCGTAAGTCAAGGAGTTTGCTAGGGATTATTTGTTTCCCAAGCGCCAAGGATTATTTGTTTCCTTGGGGTTTGAAACGAGTCGAGAATTTCCCACGGAGGCACCGGTGGCTCTGCGAGTCGACGCGGATCAGGAGGCTCTCGTCAAGGAGTGTTTGTATCCGTGAGTCGAGGCATCTGTTGAAGACACTAGTTTCTTCTGAGTTGGACTGAACCGTCGAGATTTGGCTTCGTCTTCTGGCGAAGCCTGTTAGGAAAGTATGGTTCCCTCTTTGTTTACGCCTTGGATTGTATACAGGGATCGATGTGATCTTAACTGTAGGGCCAAAGTTTTATCATTTCTTCTTTTTATTTTATTTCCGCGATGCTCTATCATTTCAGCTTTTATATCGCGAAGGTCGCGATTGCCCAATCATTTCGGCTATTTTTCGCGGTGCCCAATCATTTCGGCTATTTATTTTATTTTTACTCGCTGCTTTTTATTGCGAGTTGCCCAATCATTTCGGCTATTTCCCATGCATACATTTTATTTACTTGCTGTTTTTTTTTATTGCAAGTTGCCTTATCATTTCGGTTATTTCGTATGCATATGCGGCCTATTGGCTTTTTGCTGTAGACCAATTTCGGCAACAGCACCGCTACAACTGGGATATTACCAGGAGCGAATCATCATCTGCCTCTGTCAATGTCGAACAAAGGTGGCTTAGCGATCAGGGTTAGGGTCCTGTCGACTAAGGCTTTTGACTTCAATGAGCCATAAGGGTCTCACGAAGTTATTTCTCCCTACAAGTCGTGAGGATCTTGTAGGTGTATTTTCTCCTTAAGAATCGTGAAGATTCCTAAGTTTATGTTCCTCTATAAGTCGTAAGGATCCTACAGTAAGGTTTTCTCCTTGTAAGTCGAGAGGACCTACAAGGGTCATAGGAACATATCCCTAGTCACGGATGAGACTTGGTTAGGGAAATGTTTATTCGCGCCCGTGGATTGTATACAAGGGTCAGTATTGAGCCACTTGTAGGGCAGTATCGAAGGTTGGGGGTTGCTCAAGCACAGGTTTAGGTCTCTGTAACTTAAGACTTTCAAATCTTATGAGCCGTGAGGGTCCCATAAGAGAGTTCTCCCTACGAGTCGTGAGGATCTCGCAAGTGTATTTTCTCCTTAGGAATCGTGGGGATCCCTGAGTGTGTTGCTCCCTTGTGAGTCGTAAGGATATCACGTGGGTGGTTTCTCCTTACAAGGTCGAGAGGACCCTATAAGTGTCTTTTAACGAGGTTGCGCCCTTTCGGGTTTTCACAAACACTCGCCGGTAGTCCTGCTGTTTTTACTAACGGAGCCCTTTCGGGTTTTCATCCATGCCCATTTTGCTCATAGACATACCGTTTTTTTTTATTCTTTTTATTTTTATATTTTTTTTTTACGAGGTCGCGCCCTTTCGGGTTTTCACGAACACTCGCCGGTAGCCCTGCTGTTTTTACTCACGGCGCCCTTTCGGGTTTTCATCCGTGCCCTTTTTTGCTTATGGACATACCGTTTTTATTTATTTATTTATTTATTTTATTTTTATATATATTTTTTTATATCTTGTCAGCCTAAAGATGCTGCGATAGTAGTTTAAAGACGTTTCGGTCTGCTATTAGTTTAAGGACATTTCGGTCCGTCGTTAGTTTAAGGACGTTTCGGTCCGTCATGGAGAAGGCCGGCTACTTTTTATAAAGCTTGAGCTTAGGAAGATAGCGAGCGGACATGGTCGTCGTCATCTATCATTGACCTAGGCTGTGGCTCATTAAGCATAGTATTTCTTTAGGAAGCGACCGTTTATCGGCCTGAAAGGCCTTTCACGGTGCATGTCCATGAGTAGATAGGCCCCACCCTGGTAAACTTTATCTATGATGTACGGGCCTTCATAGTTTGGCTCGAATTTTCCCCGCTTGGCGCGATTGGGGATCATAGGCCTTTTGACCACTAGCACGAGTTCGCCTTGGCGGAATGTCCTCGGTCGGGTCAATCTTTCATATGAGCGCGTCATCTTTGCTTTATAGGCCTCCAGATTTTGTTGCGCTATGAGCCGGGTTTCATCAAGGGCGTCAAGCTCCTCAAGCCGAAGGTGAGCATTTTCTTCGTCCGCCAGCTCGTAGTGAACTGCCACTCGTAGAGAGGGTAACTCTATCTCGAGGGGGAGTACTGCTTCTGTACCGAACACCAACGCGTACGGCGTTGTGTTCGTGGCCGTCTTGAACGTAGTTCGATATGCCCAAAGAGCTTCTTGCAGTCTTTCGTGCAGTCCTTCTTATTTCGGGACACCATTTTCTTTATGATCTTTGTCAAGGTCTTGTTGAAGGCCTCGGCTAGACCATTAGCTCGCGGATTATAAACCGAGAAATATCTCCAGTCTATATTGTGCTGTTGCGCGAAGCGACTGATCTTGTGGCTTCTGTAGGCTGGCCCGTTATCGGAGATGATCCGTCTTGGCGTTCCAAACCGATATATGACGTGCGTCTTGAAGAAATGGAGGATATTCTCCGTCTTCACTTCCCTCAGTGGTACCGCTTCTGCCCATTTGGAGAAGTAGTCAGTCGTCGCCAGGATGAAATGATGTCCTCTAGACGATGCTGGTTCGATGGGGCCGACTATGTCAGTCCCCCACATTTCGAATGGCCAGCTACCCACCGTTGGATGTAGTGGATTTGGATGCTGGTCGATGAAGTCCCCATGAATTTGACACGAGTGACACTGCTTCGCATATTCGAGGCAGTCTTGAATCATCGTGGGCCAGTAGTAGCCCATCCGTTTTATCTTCAACTTCATCTTTGGGCCCGCTTGGTGAGAACCGCAGAGTCCGTCGTGAACTTCTTGGACGACCCTTTTCGCTTCGTCAGGTCCTAAGCATCTCAGCCACAAAGAATCAAATGACCTCTTGTACAGAGTATCGTTGACGAAGGCGAAAGACAGGGCTCGTTTCATGAGCTGATGTCTTGTGGACGCTTCTTCGGGCAATCGGTGGGACTTAAAGTAGTCTATGAAGACTTCCCTCCAATCCTCGGCCTTTTCCGGGTCTTTTATTTGCAGAGCCATTCGCTCAGTCGTTTCCTTTTCTTCAGATGATTCCGGAGATATTTCTGCTGGGGCAAGAACTCGACGGCTTTGTACCACGATTCTAACGTCGTCGAGGTTCTCGTCAGCCAATTCTTTAGCAAGTTTGGCCAACGCGTCTGCTTTGCTATTTTCCGCACGCGGTATGTTCTCCAAAGTATAAGAGGGAATTTGGGTCAACAGTTGTTGCACCTTTTCATCGTATTTCACCAATTCTGGCTTGCACGTTTGGTAGTCGCCGTTTACTTGACTAACGACAAGTTGAGAATCCCCGTATATGAGGAGGTTTTCAATTCCCATGTCAATGGCGATCTCGAGGCCTGCTATCAGAGCTTCGTATTCGGCTTCATTGTTTGTCCTTGGCTCTGTTAAGGAGAAAGCGAAGCGCATAATCCCTCCTTGTGGAGTTACGAAGATGAGGCCTACTCCCGATTTGATTATAGGGGTACATTGTTTGCGCTTCTTCATGGAAGATGCTCCATCAAAATAGAGTTCCCATCGGGTATTATCACCGTCGATCGCAACAAACGTATGTTCGTCTGGAAGATCACAATTCAGAGGAGAGTCGGCCGGTATCGGGTGCTCAGCGAGGAAATCGGCGATGGCCTGGCCTTTCACTGCCTTGAGAGGTTGATACGTTATCGAGAACTCCATCAAAAGCAGGGCCCATTTAGAGAGTCATCCCGTCAATATGGCCTTTGACATCAAGTATTTAAGGGGGTCCACCTTTGAAATGAGACGGACTTCATGTGCCAACGCATAGTGCCTGAGCTTTGTTATCGTAAAGATCAACGCCAGGCAGTGTTTTTAGATGGGGGAGTAGTTGCTTTCTGCCCCCAGCAGAACTCGACTTAACTAGTAGAGTGCTCTCTCTTTCCCTTGATCGTTCTCTTGTGCCCATAATGCGCCTAAGGAACCTTCGAGGGCGGTTGTATAAAGAATGAGAGGCTTTCCCTTAACCAGAGCAGCCAACACCGGCGGGTTCTGCAGGTATTGCTTGATCTCGTCTAGCGCGCTTTGGCATTTTTGATCCCAGACGAACGGGGTTCCCTTCTTCATCAGGTGACTGTAAGGACGGCACTTGCCTGAAAGATTGGCTATAAATCGCCGTATGTATGCGAGCCTCCCTTGGAGAGACCGCAACTGTTTGAGAGTTCTCGGCGGAGGTATTTCCATAATCGCTTTGATCTTTGACGGATCTATTTCAATACCTCGGTGTCGAACAATGAATCCCAGGAACTTGCCTGAGGAAACTCCGAATGCACACTTGAGCGGGTTCATCTTCAAGTTGTATTGCCGAAGGCGTTGAAATACGGTCTTCAGATGCTCGAGATGTTCCTCATATGATTTGCTTTTAACAACGAGGTCGTCGATATAGCATTCGACGATTTCGTGTATAAGGTCGTCGAAGATCTTCGTCATGGCCCTTTGGTAGGTGGCACCGGCGTTCTTTAAACCGAAGGGCATCACCTTGTAACAGAATATTCCTAAAGGGGTCCTGAAGGCTGTGTGCTTCTGGTCTTCTGGATGCATTTTTATCTGATTATATCCTGACGAGCCGTCCATGAAGGAGAAAATCTCATGAGTGGACGTATTGTCTATCATCAGTTCGGTGACTGGCACTAGGAAATCATCTTTCGGGCAGGCTTTATTGAGATCCCGGAAGTCCACGCATATGCGCACTGTCCCATTTTTTTTCATCACCGGGACGATGTTGGCGATCCATTCAGGGTATTGAACTTCCTGGATGAAGCCAGAGTCGATCAGCTTTTTGACTTCAGCATTGATACTCATTTCAAGCTCGAGCCACATTCTTCTCGGCGCCTGTTTGACTGGCTTGATGTTCGGGGATATCGCCAATTTGTGTACAGCAATTTCTGGATCTAGTCCCGGCATTTCGGAATAGTTCCACGCGAAGCAATCTCTATGCTGCAGAAGCACATCCTTTAACGCAGCTACCCTTTCTTCAGATAGTAACTCGCTGATGAATGTCGGTCGTGGATCGTTTGCCATCCCCAACTCAATCTTCTTGAGGTTATCTGCAGTGGTATGGATTCCATCTTCCAGCTCTTTTGGCGCTGGCGGGAATTCTGAGATCACCTCATCGTTGCTGTTTTCGAAGCACCAGGGAAGGCTGTCCATGCTCTCGGGCTTTTTTTTGATATTGTTATCATGTGGCAAGTACGAATTCGCTTCCAATCCCAATGTAGAACTGGTTCTTCTTTCGTGGCCTTGGGCTCGTGCTTTTGTGGCGGCGCTACCCTCCAGTTGTCGGACAGGGCGAACTTGCCAAGCTGGTATTGATCTTCAACCCAATTTTTAAAGGTGAAGCAGTCCTCGAGAGGGTGCCCTATTACTTGATGGTAAGAGAAATAGTCCGGGTGTGAGACTCCGCCCGCTCGTTCGGGATGTTTAGAATCCGGCAATGTAAGCATTTGATGTTTTAGAGCAAGATCAAGTATCTTCTTCGTCTTGTCCCGAGGAAACGAGTACGCTCGACCCATTTTCTTCATAAGGATAGATCGATAATGCTCGACTCCCGTTTGCGTGGCTTCTTAGCCCCGCTTTGTTGCTGTTGAGCGCCTTTTCGGCCTTTCGACTTATTTCTGCTTTTGCGTCGAGCCTTGTTTATAACAGGTTGACAGGGAGCGGCCTTTTCATCTTTCACGGCCTGTTGAAGGAGGCGTTGCGTTCTGGCTTTCTCGTAGATGGCCATTTCGCGGTTATGATTGTCCCGGACTTTTTGACCCGCTTCCTTTATAAGCTTGTCCATTTGCTCTTCGAACGATGGACTGGGCACTTTTGCATCTGGAACTTTCACGGGCTCAGGATTAGCGTCCTCCCATTGAGCATCCGCCTCTTCATCGAAGTCATACACGACGTAGCAGCCGTGTAGTAGTTCTCGTTTCTTTGACCAGACGTATCCAAGCCCAATTGTTTCCATTCTCCCATTAAGCAGTTTGCGTTGAGTCCCGGGAACGTTCCAGATTTTGTCATAGAACCTGGCTTTTCGAACGGTCTGCTTGAAGGATATTCCCTGGCGTTTCAGCAGCTTCTTCAAACCCTCTGTATAATATCTGGGAAGACGAATAGGCTGAAGCCTGTCGAGCGTAGGATCCGCGCCATGCCAAATTTCTTTCTCCACCTTGGTTTCTTCAGAGCGGTAAAACAGAATTGCTTTCTCGCTCTCTCGCCTGGGAGGGATATAGAATGTCCGCAACTCTTCTACACTGTTGATATTAAGTGCATCCAGTTCTTTATGGTGTTTAAGCGGCACCATGGCGACTTGTAGACTTTGTTCTTCATCAACGGACGTTCGTATGGAAGGTCGAGCAGAGAATACAACACGGATCTCATCTTCCGAGTCGCTGCCAAAGATCAATATAGGAGCCGATGGTCCCGGCGTGTTGTGTTGGGGCAGACCCGAATACACTATCTCCTCTTCCTCCTCGGTATCACTGCCGAAGACAGGGATGGTGGCGTTAGCTTTGTTCTCCGGCTTGTGACACTTCTCCGTGTCTTCGAAATCTGGCAAGAAGTATTTGGCATCTTCGTATTTGCGGACCTCGTTCACAGAGAACGGGTTCAGTTCTCCCGTCACGGTATACTCGAAACCATCCTTAAAATACTTCATACACTGATGTTGTGTAGAAGGGATGATGTTGTACTCGTGTAACCATGGTCGGCCGAGCAACGCGTTGTAGCATGTCTTGGCGTCTATAACATGGAACTTAATGTCCGTGACGAGCAGCCCGAAGCATAGCGTCAGTATCACAGACCCAAGAGTTCTTGATGACTGGGAGTCGAACCCGGAGATGGTGATCTTGTCGCGAGCAAGGTGCTGGACGCTCATGCAGATTTCTTTTAACACCCGCACGTTGAGGAGATTAACGGAGGATCCATTGTCGATCAGGATTTTGCCTATCTTAATATCGTGGCAGTATCCTGAGACATAGAGGGGGCGATTGTGTTCGCACGTCCCAAGGAGAAGGTCCTCGTCGCCGAAAGTAACATCGGCCGTGTGCACTTCCTCCAACTCATCCTTCATCTTTTCCTCGGCCAGGAAGGCTTGGAATTGTTCCGGATCTTGTAGTGCCTTAATCAACGAATCTCTCGCCTCTTTTGATAGCAAAAGAGCGTCAAGAATGCTGAGCTGTGAGGGTAGCTTCCTCAGATACGCTAAGACGTTGTAATCCACCTTATTCTTCTTTGGCGGGTTGTTGGCGCTTAGCTCTTCCACCACTTGGTCATCTAAGACGATATCTTCAGAGACCTTTTCTTTCCCTTTATCTTTTCTGTTCAAGGGTCCGAGGTTCTTTTCAGGCAGCGTCCGATTCCGCAGTCGAATATTTTCGCAGACCTTCGATTCTTCTTCTTTTCTCGAAGCGGACTCCATAAAGAGAGGGGCAAGTTCTAGCTCCTCATCAGAATCGCTCCCGAATGTAGGCACTTGTGACCCGCTGGTGTTAACCATGCGACAATCGCCAGCAGTTCTTTTAAGCCCTTCGGTCGTATTTCTTTGCTCTCGACGAGTTTTACGCTTTTCCCGCTTAAAGCGTTGTCGATGAGCAATATATCCTTGCCACCATCTATCGAAAGCTTTGCACTCTTGAGTGGGGTGCGAAATCTTTTGATGATATAAGCAATAGGAAGGGTGTGTTTCCATTTCACCAGTGATGCTTCCTTCAGAGGATGGTAGCTTCATGCCCATTGATATGGCCTTAGCAAACTTTTTCCTCATCTTGAATTGGCTTTTGTCGGTAACGGAGGTGTTTTGCTCCAGCGAGATCGTCCCAGCTCTTTCATCAAGTCGCTGGCGCTTGGCCCTTTCGAATATAGCCGTCTCGCGTTCTCGATCAGCTTTACTTTTCAATCGAGCTTCGTTAAGGAACGCATCAATCATTTCATCTGATAGCTTCGGAAATTTTGGTTCAAGATCTGCCCCCAGCTTTTCAGTACAAGGAGTCTCCTCGTCGTCTACGAACGAATGAGAAATCACATGACAGCTTGCTGCATGTTCCTCGGATTCTTCCGATGAACTACTCCCTCATCCTCCTCTTGAAATACGTGATTGAGGAATTCTTGGAATGTAACGGGAGTCCGTGCCCTTTGGTTGTATTCTTCCAGCGCGTCAATTTGCTTTTGTAATTCCGTGCGCTTGTCGCCAGGCTTCACGGGCTTCTTTGACTTCTTTTTCTTCTACTTCAAGGATTTTGACGGCTGGTTGCGAGTGCTTGAGCCACCACCATCGATCTTTGGAGTTGGACGTGGCTTCAACATCCCTTCAATGACCTGCGGTTCCAGCGGGTTCTTCCACTTGATCGCTGGACATGTCTGAAGATCGTTTAGCATCCTCTTTGTCTAAGCTGATAATACAACCTCCCAAGGAGCTTCTTCAATGACGGAGCATGTTGCCCCCGGCGTATTCGTCCTTTAGAGGTGTGGGGCTGCGGGGGATTCACCTTCCATTTGTCAGATAACGCGAACTTGCCCTGTCGGTACTGGTTTTCAAGCCAATTTTTGAAAACGTAGCAGTCTTCGATCGGATGGCTTATTACTCGATGATAAGGACAGTAGTTGGGCTCGTTGACGTCACTTGGTTGCAACGGACGTTTTGGATCTGGCAGATTTATGAGTCTGTTGCGCAATGCCAGCTCGAATAACCTCCTTGTTTTATCGCGGGGAAAGGAATAAGGACGTCCCATCCTATCCTCAAGGGGTACATACGGGCGCATATTATTTTGACGAGCAACCGGCTTTGAGTCGCTCGGTTGTTGTTGAGCATTAGCGACGACGATCGCTTTTCCCTTCCCTTTGTCATTTCGGGAGTCCGGCCTTGGAAGAGGAGGTTTATGGCCCATCTGATCCATCTGTGCTAGTTTGTCGATCAAGGCTTGGAAGGTAGTCGGCTTGAAAAACATCATAAATTGTGAGATGGTTGCTTGCGGATCGAGGGTCCCCACAAACATACCCACCGCGGGAGCTTCTTCAATGCGCTGCTCGCACTTCGACCACAAGTTCCGCCACCGTATAGCATACTGAACCCACGTTTCGCCTGGCTTTACCCTGGCGTTAATCAGTGCTGTCATCGGGGTATGCTCACTGGCGCTTGCAAAACGCTGAGTAAACAGCAGCTCCATCTCCGCGAAGGTTTTAATGGAGTCGTTCGGGAGCTCAGAGTACCATTCGAACGCCGTATCTGATAAGCTTCCAACAAACTGGCGAAGCAACAGCTTGTCGTCACCGCCGGTGTTGCCACAAAGTGCCCTGAACTGGGCAACATGTTGATGTGGATTGCCCGTCCCTTTGTAGACATGGAACTTGGGAATTGTGTAACCGGGTGGGTACTTGATTTGATCGTACCAACTTGGATATGGCCGTCCCGTTTTTACGACCTGACCGGCCGCTTCGGTCGCATGATGAACCCGTAGTTGCTGGGCAATGTACTCATCCAAATCAGCCTTGGAGATTGTATCCTCTTTAGCCATCGACAGAGCTGGTGGAGGATTTGATGTTTCTCCCCTATCATCACCAAGGACGATCGGGGGCTCTTCAGCCGGGGGATCTTGTTGTATCATCATCCCTATCATATCCTGGAAGAGGAGGCCCATACGCTGTATGTTGGCTGCTTGTTCAGCAGCCTCTTTGTCCTTCTTCTCCAATATCCGACGAAGGAATTCGGCGTCAGTTTCTTCCTCCTGGCGCTCATCTGAGGACGTTTCAGGGTTCTCTTTTGGCCCTGTAAGTGCGTCCATAGCGTTCATCATCTCCTGGAGCTTCTGTTGCTGCTCCTGAGCCTTGGTCACTGACCGTGTAAGCGGTCTATGACCCGTGGATGCACGGCTGTCTTCTTTTCCCGATGCCATGTAAACCGTATGAACTGTTATGCCCCCTGTCTTGGGGCGTTTAGGTCCACCATTTTTAACTTTTGCCGCTGACGCGGGAGTTTTCTCTGGCCTCCTTCTTTTGTGGGCCGTTGAGGTTGAAGGGGCCGTTGCAGTGGGCACCCTAGCGATTGTTGTCCCTTGCTGTTCAATAGGACGGTCTTTTCCTTTTTGCACCTTCGTCTTCTTTCCTTGACGGGAGTGATCCGGGTCGATCATGGAGTCTTGAACTCTCTTCCAAACTTTATAAATTCTTGAGGACAGCCGTTGATGGGGCTGTTCTTGCTTCGTTTCTGGAACTCTCTCCACAGGTGGAGGAGATCTCTTCAGTGTAGCGGTTGGAGAGTTCTTACGTACCCTCCTTAGCAATTCAAAGCTGTTCCCAGTTGGAACAGCAGCGTTGACCTCCACCATTGGAGCCGGTGGAGTTAGTCCTGAGGGGGAGTTGCCCCCTGTCTTCCTCACTCGTTGCCAATGGCGACGTTGAGCATGACGAGCCGTTGGGACTGGCTCGGAGATTGAGATGGCTTCTTTTTGCCCCATGTCTGAATGAGGCGTCGCTGGTGTTAACCTCTTAAAGACTGAGATTGTCTTTTGAGGGGTGATATTCAACCTATCGAAGAAGGATCCTCGAGCAGGGGCAAGAGCAGGAATCTTCAGTCTTGAAAAGACTGACTCTTTGACAGGGGAAGCCGCCTTGACGACTTCTGAAGCAGCAGTTATTGTCTTCCTTGGGACAGCCAATTTAGAGTTCTGACCTAACCTGGTGAAAACAGAGGCTGTCAGTTTGGTAGTGGAAGACCCGTTGACAGGGGCCGTCGTAGCAGTGAGCCGGTCGAAGACCGACTTTTTGTTCACTTCCGGTGCAGGTATTGGCGCAGAGAAGCTTGTAGGTGGGATCATGGTCCCGAAGAACAGGCCGGTGGTGGCCTGGGTCACCTGGTCTGCCGGCAGAGCGAGGAAGGAAGCCGCTTGGGGTCCATATGCTACACCTCCTGGTGAGGTAGAGCGTCTGTTGCAGTGGCGTTTCGAGTATTTGGTGCAGTTGAAGGCCATTGAATCTTGAGTTCTGCGCCAGGCAAAAGACCAAATCTTAGTAACTTGAAATCCGAAGGCAACCATTAACAAACCGCGATTGGTTCGCAAAGACGACACACGAAGTGCGGAGTGGAAAGAGGAAAAGGTCCCACCGGGCGTGCCAGAATCTGTTCCCCACCGAATGGCGGCACACAAGACGCTGAGATTCGGGGCAGATGCTATATGGCTTTATCCATCCACCTCTCCGAAGATGCCAAGTTGATTTATGGCACCGTGTATCGGAGGTTTAGACGGACGCGGCCGATGTAGCAGACTTCGTCAGATTCCCCCTCGCTTGAGGGGTTTTTGATTGTGGGGACGCTCTTCCCTGCAGGTGCAAGCCCATGCAGTTAATTACGCTACCGCATCGCGGTAACAACTTTCTCCTTCTCCAGAATTTCACTTCGTATCGTGTGTGTTTGTTTTGTTTGTGGTTGCCCGTGGATTGTATACGGAGACTGAGTAATGCCGTCGCCCGTAGGACGTGGATTAGTCCAAATCCGTATTTACTTAGATTTGGGTTTGGTGTTTTTAGTTTAAGGATGCATTAGTCGCGTTGCGGCTAAGATCAACTTAAACGTTCGTCAAGGATACGTTAGTCCTGTTTTGGACTAAGATCGACTTGACGTGATGATCGATTTAATAGATATGGTCGTCAGGACTCATCACCTCTCTGACGTCGTTGAAGGATTACAACGATAGGTGTCGGAGGAGTTCAGAGATGTACCCTTGAACCAAAGTCGATTTGAAGTTTTATCGTTCATTTAAAATGCTTAAGGATACGTTAGCCGTATTTGGGGCTAAGATCGACTTAAACGGGACCGTTTAGATCCGAAAAAGAGCATTTGGATGCTCTATTGTTCCAGTTTAGGGACGTGGTGGTCCACCGCCAGGTTAGGGACGTTTCGGTCCAATATTAGTTTAAGGACGTTTCGGTCCAATATTAGTTTAAGGACATTTCGGTCCAATATTAGTTTAAGGACGTTTCGGTCCACGAGTTTAAGGACCCCGCAGTCCATATTGATGTGTGGTCGTCGGGACCCGTCACCTCTCTGACGTCGTTGAAGGATTACAACGATAGGTGTCAGAGGAGTTCGGAGATATATCCTTGAACCGGATGTAAATTGATTTAAGGGAGCAATATCGCTCAGTCAATTTAATTTGAGGACTTACGGCCAGAATTGGGCTAAGTCCAGTTGAAAATGTTCAACATTTTGTTTGCATTTGGCCTTTGTCTGGGCTTTCCCCTTTTTAGAATAATGCATAGCATTACTTCAGGCCATTTATGCCCATTTTGACTGGGCTCTGCCCTGCAGATCATTTGTTTTGATCCATTGGACCTTTCAATTGGGCTCTGCCCTTTTAAATAATGCATAGCATTTTATTTATTAGGCCTGTTAAGCCTTTTAATTGGGCCTGGCCCTTCAGGAAATGAAATGCGTTGCATTTGTCAGGCGCTTTGCGCCAATCACTGAGCGCAAGCGCTTGTGGTGAGGACACGTGTCATGCTCTGGCGAGCGCAAGCGCAACAGCGCGGTGCGCTGCGCTAGTGCGCTGCGCTGTTGCGCTGCTGACACGTGGCGCGCTCTGGTGAGTTGCGCCAATTCCAGAGAGCAAAGCTCTATTTCAAGAGCGCGTAGCGCAAGTTGTTCTGTAGCTGACACGTGGCGCTCTCTCAAGAGCGCAACAGCGCAGTCTGGAAGTGCAAAGCACTAAGAATCTTTTAGATTCAAGAACAGAAGTGCAAAGCCCAATTTGATTTCTTGATCTAATTTAGATCAAAGAAAAATAAGTTTTTTCTTTTTGTTTGAAGAACCAGAGGTTCATAAAAGTGCAAAGCACTATTTTCATTTTTTTTATTTTCTTGTTTTTAAAGAAACCGTGGTTCATGAGAAATGCAAAGCACTGTTTATTATGTGAAAAAACATTGATCTGGTTTTTAGATCAATGATTTATTAAAAGAGATTTCTTTTCTCTCATGAAGGTTTTTACCTTTTTCTTTGAAATTTTCTCAGAATTCTCTCTCTGTTTGAAGCTCTTGACCTTTTTTTTAAAGAAATGTTGATGCAATGAATTGAGGCCTAGGGTCCTTTTTATAATGCCCATAAATTAGTTAAATTTGTTAAAGAGATCTTTCTCTGAGTGATTTGGGGAATTTTCCCCACCGTTGGATCTTTGATCCAAGGGCTTCTGCTTTGCAGAAGAAAATCTTCTTGTTTTAACAAGAACAGAAAAGATTTCTTAGAATTTTAATTCTGTTTGGCGCAGATGCCCCAGCACGTGACACGTGTCGCGCAGCGCAGCTGCGCTAGCGCATCCACGCTGACACGTGTCGCGCAGCGCAGCTGCGCTAGTGCATCCACGCTGACACGTGCGCAACTGCGCTAGCGCATCTGCGCTGAAACGTGTCGCGCAGCGCAGTGCTTGCGCAGCTGAAGCGTTGCTTCATTTAAATAGAGCTTTGCTCTGATTGGGCGTGCCATCTTGGGCGCTGCGCTGACGTATCAGCGCCTGACATGTGGCGCGTTGCGCCCGAGATTTGAAGCGTTGCTTCAAAATTTTGAATTTTGAATTTCAACAGAGCTTTGCTCTGATTGGGTGAAACGCACCCTCGCTTGATGGGTTTTTTGATTGTGAGGACGCTCTTCCCTGCAGGCGCAAGCCCCTGCAGTTAATTACGCTACCGCATCGCGGTAACAACTTTCTCCTTCTCCAGAATTTCAATTCGTGTCGTGAGTGTTTGTTTTGTTTGTGGTTACCCATGGATTGTATACGAAGACTAATTTATGTCGCCGCCCGTAGGACGTGGATTATTCCAAATCCGTATTTTCTTAGATTTGGGTTTGGGGTTTTGGTTTAAGGATGCGTTAGCCATATTTGAGGCTAAGATCAACTTAAACGTTTGTTAAGGATACGTTAGTCTAATTTGGGACTAAGATCAACTTAACGGGATCGTTTAGATCCGACAAAAGAGCATTTGGGGGCTCGATTGTTCCAGTTTAGGTACATAGTGGTCCATTTAATGTATGGCCGTCGGGACCCGTCACCTCTCTGACGACGTTGAAAGATTATAACGACAGATGTCAGAGGAGTTCAGAGATGTACCCTTGAACCAAAGTTGATTGGGGGTCTTATTGTCCAATTTGGGACTAAAGTCTGTTTGAATATTTAAGGATACATTAGCCATATTTGAGGCTAAGATCAACTTAAACGGGATCGTTTAGATCCGAAAAAAGAGCATTTGGGGGATCTATTGCTCCAGTTTAGGGACATAGTGGTCCATTGCCAGTTTAGGGACATGGTGGTCCAACATTCCCATTTTGGGGATGAATATTGGTTTAAGGACGCATTAGTCCATGAGTTTAAGGACCCCACAGTCCGTATTTCCAGTTTAGGGACATGGTGGTCCAACGTTCTCGTTTTAGGAACGGATATTAGTTTAAGGACCCCACCGTCCGTATGGTTGTGTTTAAGGACGCATTAGTCCATTAGTTTAAGGACGCATAAGTCCGTGGGTTTAAGGACCCCACAGTCCGTATCTTGGTTTAAGAACGCATAAGTCCATGAGTTTAAGGACCCCACAGTCCGTATCGATGTGTGGTCGTCGGGACCCGTCACCTCTCTGATGTCGTTGAAGGATTACAACGATAGGTGTCAGAGGAGTTCAGAGATGTACCCTCGAACCGGATGTAAATTGATTTAAGGGAGCAGTCGTGCTCAGTCAATTTAATTTGAGGACTTACGGCCATGATTGGGCTAAGTCCAGTTGAGAATGTTCAACGTTTTATTTGCATTTGGCCTATTAGGCCTATACTAGGGCTTTGCCCTTGTTTAATAATGCACTGCATTTTATTTTGACCTGCTAGGCTTTTCTAATTTGGGCTATGTCCATTTATTTATGATGCAGAGCATCTGTTTGGGCTCTCCCCTTTTTAAAATAATGCATAGCATTTAATTTGGCATGTTAGGCCTTTCTTAATTGGGCTCGGCCCTTCTGTAAATAATGCAGTGCATTAATTATCTGACATTGGCTTGTCAGGCGCTTTGCGCCAATCATTGAGCGCAAGTGCATGTGGAGGTGACACGTGTCACGCTCTGGTGAGCGCAACAGCGCAGTGCGCTGCGCTGTTGCGCCGCTGACACGTGGCGCTCTCTGGTGGCTTGCGCCAACCTAGGAGCGCAACAATACAGTTTTGCAAGTGCAAGGCACTGTTTCAATAACTTGATCCAATTTTGGATTCAAGAAAAGAATTTTTAAGATTCCAGAACCAATGGTTCATAAAAAAGTGCAAGGCACTGTTATTATTTTATATATTTTTTTATTGAAGATCATTGATCTTGTTCTTAGATCAATGATCTATTCAGAAGAAATTCTTCTTTTTCATAAAGGCTTTTACCTTTTTTTCTTGAGTTCATCTCACAATTCTTCAGAGTTCTCTCTGTTTTGTTGTTTTTGAAGTTCTTGATGTTCTCGATGTTGATGTGTTTTGAATTGGGGTCTAAGGGCCTTTATATAGTACCCATAAATTTGTTAAATTTGTTAAAGAGATTCTTCTCTGAGTGATTTGGGGAATTTTCCCCACCGTTGAATCTTTGATCCAAGGGCTTCTGTTTTACAGAAGACAATCTTCTTGTTTTAACAAGAACAGAAAGATCTTACTGGAATTTTAATTCCGTTTGGCGCAAACGCACCAGCACTTGACACGTGTCGCACAGCGCTTGCGCAACTGCGCTGACACGTGTCGCGCAGCGCAGCGCTTGCGCAACTGAAGCGTCGCTTCCTTTAATTTTGTTTTAAATAGAGCCTTGCTCTGATTGGGCGCGCTGCCTTGAGCGCTGCGCTCCCTGCGCTGGCGTGCCTGATTTTGACATGTGGCGCTCTGCGCGTAGCGCAGGGGATCTGAAGCGTTGCTTCATTTATTAAAATTTAAATTTTCAAAGTAGAACTTTGCTCTGATTGGGGGAATCAGAAGCGTTGCTTCATTTCCCGCCTTGGAATTTGAACAGAGCTTTGCTCTGATTGGGGTAAACAAATGCCCCCCCACCGTTGCGCTTGCGTGGTCCCAAACGCGAGCGCAACGGTGGCAGAATTCCAACCGTTGCGGCAACTTTTGGAAGTTGGAAGGACATTTGATTCCTATAAATAGGACCTTTGGTCCTCAACAGATGATTATCATCTTTAAGATTTTACTTTCAAAACTTTAGAGCTTTGCTCTTGCCTTCAAGTACTCCCAGAGTTAAATTTTCTTTAAAAGAAACTTTTTAGGTAAAAATTAATCTTGAATTAAATTAATATGAATTAATAGAGCCTTGCTCTCATAGATCTTTTGATCTAAAGAAAACCCCTTTGGGGTTTTACCAACAGAGCCTTGCCCTCAAGAATCTGCTTCAGGGTTTCTTAACCCATGAACAGAGCTTTGCTCTTTGGCAAAACATATATCTCTTTGATCTTCTTTTAATAGTAAGGCTCTCAGAGTTCTCGGGGAATTTCTTTAAATTCCCCTCATTATTAGATTTTGACAGTCACTCCTTTTTGCAGAGCGTTGCTCTCAAGGAGTTTAACTCTCTGTATCTTTTTTTTATCGCTAATCTTCCCGTGATGTTTCTTCCAAGCATTATGGCGGTGCGTCTATACAGTCTGCATGAATTCATCACCTACGAGGATATCCGCGTACAGGGCCGTCAACAAAACCAAGAGTTTACAGATGCCCAATGTGCGGAGGTCATGGGTCGCCTTAACGCAAGCATTGGTTAGCTACTTCCTCGTCGTTCAGCTCTCTTGAAAGTCGTGCTGGGAGCAATATGGAGAGCACTTCCGGGGTTTCATGAGGCCCTACCGCTTAATGTGCTAGATGATGGTGAGGATAAGGTGCATTCAGTGCACCTGTCGCGGCTGATCTCGAAGAAACGGCGGGATAGCCTCGTCGAAATTCTTCATCAAGTTTCTCAGCAGACGACGATAATCGCTGCTTATCAAAGGATAGGGGGCCTTGCCGAAGATCTTGACACACGTGAGCGCGAGAGGCTGCGCACGAGAATAATCAGAAAGGACAGAAGAACTCTAGATGGCCTTACTTTTGAATTCCTCAATCCGTGCCCTGGATCTGAGGTTATACCATTGTAATAATTTGAATAATGTTTTTGCTTATTTTCTTTATGATTGTAAGAACCCTTTGTAATAGGAATGGAAAATTTCTCGTTTCAGCTTGTCTTATTTCTCGTTCTGAGCCTTTTGCACATGCATGAATGAGTGTGTCTCGAATGCTTGATGAAACGCCAATCAGATGTTCTTTCTGTCGCTTTCTTCTTTCTTTTATTATCGGCATGCTGTCTTGATAAACATGGTTGACACGTAATAGAGTAAGTATCTTGGTTTCTTCAAGAGATAGCGATGGCTTAGGCCGCAGGTTCAGATCTGCTGCCTAAGACTTTCCAACTCTATGAGCCGTGAGGGTCTCATAAAGACTTTTCTCCCTACGGATCGAGAGGATCTCGCAAGTGGATTTTCTCCTTAGGAATCGTGAGGATTCCTAAGTGCGTTTTCTCTTACAAGTCGTAAGGATCTTATAAGAGAATTTTCCCTCTTACGAGTCGAGAGGACTCGTAAGCGGTTGTTTCCCTCCTTGTCGAGATTTGACTTTGGAGAGTGAGACCTGTGGATAGTATGCAAGAGACCGTTTTAAACCGACTTGCAGGGTCCCAGTGCTTAGGAAACAAGTTTTTTAATCCTTGCTGCCTAAGGCTTTATCTTGCAAGTTGAGACGAATCGGGAAGTCCTCGCGAAGACAATAATTTCGTCACGAGTCGAGACGAATCGAGCAACTCCCATCAAGGACACTAATTTCCCTGAGTTGAAGTATTTTGCCGAGGACGCTGGTTTCCTCGAGGTTGAAACGAATCGGAGTATTCCTGCGGAGAAACTGGTTTCTCTGCGGGCCGACGCGAATCAGGAGTCTCTCATCAAGGACGCTAGTTTCCCTGAATTGAGGTATTTGCCAAGGACACTGGTTTCCCTGGGGTTGAAACGAATCGATATATTCCTGCAAAGACGCTAGTTTCTCTGCGGGTCGACGCGAATCAGGATGTTCTCGTCAAGGACACTGGTTTCCCTGAGTCGAAGTATTTTGCCGAAGACACTGGTTTTTTCGGGGTTGAAACGGATCGGAGTATTCCTGCGGAGACACTGGTTTCTCTGCAGGCCGATGCGAATCAAGAAGCTCTCATCAAGGACGCTAGTTTCCCTGAATTGAGGTATTTGCCAAGGACACTGGTTTCCCTGGGGTTGAAACGAATCGATGTATTCCTGCACAGACGCTAGTTTCTCTGCGGGTCGACGCGAATCAAGATGTTCTCGTCAAGGACAATGGTTTCCCTGAGTCGAAGTATTTTGCCGAGGACGCTGGTTTCCTCGAAGTTGAAACGAATCGGAGTATTCCTGCAAAGACGCTAGTTTCTCTGCGGGCCGACGCGAATCGAGAAGCTCTCATCAAGGACGCTAGTTTCCCTGAATTGAGGTATTTGCCAAGGACACTGGTTTCCCTGGGGTTGAAATGAATAGATGTATTCCTGTAAAGACGCTAGTTTCTCTGCGGGTCGACGCGAATCAGGATGTTCTCGTCAAGGACACTGGTTTCCCTGAGTCGAAGTATTTTGCCGAGGACGCTGGTTTCCTCGAAGTTGAAACGAATCGGAGCATTCCTGCGGAGACACTGGTTTCTCTGCGGGCCGACGCGAATCAAAAGGCTCTCATCAAGGACGCTAGTTTATCTGAATTGAGGTATTTGCCGAGGACACTGGTTTTCCTGGGGTTGAAACGAGTCGAGGTGTTCCTGCACAGACGCTAGTTTCTCTGCGGGTCGACGCGAATCAAGATGTTCTCGTCAAGGACACTGGTTTCCCTGAGTCGAAGGATTTTGCCGAAGACACTGGTTTCTTCGGGGTAGAAACGAATCGGGGTGTTCCTGCGGAGACACTAGTTTCTCTGCGGGCCGACGCGAATCAAGAGGCTCTCACCAAGGACACTAGTTTCCCTGAATTGAGGTATTTGTCAAGGACACTGGTTTCCCTGGAAGTTGAACTGATCTGTGACGGTCTTTCAGGTTTTATATAAGTTACCGTCAAAACCGTGAAGCTAGGAATTTGATCTTCGCTTCGTTTGTTGGCACTGCGTCTGCTGTATCGAGACGAATGTCACGGTTGTCTCTAGGTTGTTGGCGAACAGTCGAGATTTGGCTTCGCTTTCTGGTGGAGCCTGTTGGGAAGGTATGGTTCCCTCTTTGTTTGTGCCCTTGGATTGTATACAGGGATCGATGTGATCTCACCTGTAGGGAAAAAGTTTCATCATATTTTGTTTTATTATTGTTTTATTTCCGCGATGCTCTATCATTTCAGCTTTTATATCGCGAAGGTCGCGACTGCCCCATCATTTCGGCTATTTTTCGCGGCGCCCAATCATTTCGGCTGTTTATTTTATTTTTACTCACTGCTTTTTATTGCGATTTGCCCAATCATTTCGGCTATTTTGTGTGCATAAGTTTTTACTTGCTGATTTTTATTGCAAGTTGCCCCATCATTTTGGCTATTTCGTATGCATGTGCAGCCTAATGACTTTTCGCCGTAAACCTGAAATTAGACATCGATTTCGGCATCAGCACCGCTACAACTGGGATATTGCCAGGAGCGAATCCTCATTTGCCCCTGTTGATGTCGAACAAAGGTGGCTTAGCGAACAGGGTTAAGGTCCTGTCGACTAAGGCTTTTGACTTCATGAGCCGTAAGGGTCTCACAAAGGTATTTCTCCCTACAAGTCGTGAGGATCTTGTAGGTGTATTTTCTCCTTAGGAATCGTGAGGATTCCTAAGTGTATGTTCCTCTGTAAGTCGTAAGGATCCTATAAGAGGGTTTTCTCCTTGTAAGTCGAGAGGACTTATAAGGGTTGTTCATCATGCGTACATATCCCCAGTCACGGATGGGACTTGGTTAGGGAAATGTTTATTCGCGCCCGTGGATTGTATACAAGGGTCAGTGTTGAGCCACTTGTAGGGCAATATCGAAGGTTGTGGGGGGGTTGCTTAAGCACAGGTTTAGGTCTCTGTAACTTAATACTTTCAAATCTCATGAGCCGTGAGGGTCCCATAAGAGAGTTCTCCTTACGAGTCGTGAGGTTCTCGCAAGTGTATTTTCTCCTTAGGAATCGTGGGGATCCCTAAGTGTGTTGCTCCCTTGTGATTCGTAAGGATCTCACGCGGGTGGTTTCTCTTTACAAGGTCAAGAGGACCTTGTAAGTGTCCTTTAACGAGGTTGCGCCCTTTCGAGTTTTCACAAACACTCGCCGGCAGTCCTGCTGTTTTTACTCACGGAGCCCATTCGGGTTTTCATCCGTGCCCGTTTTTCTTATGGACATACCATTTTTTTATTCTTTTTATTCTCTTTTTTTCTTACGAGGTCGCGCCTTTTCGGGTTTTCACGAACACTCGCCGGTAGCCCTGCTGTTTTTACTCACGGAGCCCTTTCGGGTTTTCATCCGTGCCCATTTTGCTTATGGACATACCGTCTTTATTATTATTTTTTTTATATTATTATTATTTTTTTATCTCGTCAGCCAGAGGATGTTGCGGTAGTAGTTTAAAGACGTTTCGGTCGTCAGCTAGTTTTAGGACGTAGTGGTCCGTCATTAGTTTAAGGACGTTTCGGTCTGTCATTAGTTTAAGGACGTTTCGGTCCGATCAGGAAAAGGCCGGCTACTACTTATAGAGCTTGAGCTTAGGAAGATAGCGAGCGGACATAGTCGTCGTCGTCTATCATTGACCTAGGCTGTGGCTCATTAAGCGTAGTATTTCTTTAGGAAGCGACCGTTTATTGGCCTGAAAGGCCATTCACCGTGCATATCCATGAGTAGATAGGCTCCACCCTGGTAGACCTTGTCTATGATGTACGGGCCTTCATAGTTCGGCTCGAATTTTCCCCGCTTAGCGCGATTGGGGATCATAGGTCTTTTGACTATTAGCACGAGCTCGCCTTGGCGGAATGTTCTCGGCCTAGTCAATCTTTCATATGAGCGCGTCATCTTTGCTTTATAAGCCTCCAGATTTTGTTGCGCTATGAGCCGTGTTTCATCAAGGGCATCAAGCTCCTCAAGCCGAAGGTGAGCATTTTCTTCGTCCATCAGCTCGTAGTGGACTGCCACTTGTAGAGAGGGTAACTCTATTTCGAGGCGGAGCACTGCTTCTGTACCGAATACCAACGCATATGGCGTTGTGTTCGTGGCTGTCTTGAACATAGTTCGATACGCCCAAAGAGCCCCTTGCAGTCTCTCGTGCCAGTCGTTCTTATTTCGGGACACCGTCTTTTTCATGATCTTTGTCAAGGTCTTATTGAAGGCCTCAGCTAGACCGTTAGCTCGCGGATTATAAACTGAGGAATATCTCCAGTCTATATTATGATGCTGCGCGAAGCGGCTGATCTTGTGGCTTCTGTAGGCTGGCCCGTTATCGGAGATAATCCGTCGCAGAGTTCCAAACCGATATATGACGTGCGTCTTGAAGAAATGGAGGATATTTTTCGTCTTCACTTCCCTCAACGGAACTGCTTCTGCCCATTTGGAGAAGTAGTCAGTCGTCGCCAGGATGAAACGATGTCCTCTAGACGAAGCCGGTTCGATGGGGCCGACTATGTCAGTTCCCCACATTTCGAACGGCCAGCTAGCCACCGTTGGATGTAGTGGATTTGGATGCTGGTGGATGAAGTCCCCATGGATTTGGCATGAGTGGCATTGCTTCGCATATTCGAGGCAGTCCTGGATCATCGTGGGCCAGTAGTAATCCATCTGTTTAATCTTCAACTTCATCTTTGGGCCTGCTTGGTGAGAATCGTAGAGTCCGTCGTGAACTTCCTGAACGACTCTTTTCGCTTCGTCAGGTCCCAGGCATCTCAACCATAGAGAATCAAATGACCTCTTGTACAGAGTATCGTTGCGTTTTGGCTTTCTCATAGATGGTCATTTCGCGGTTGTGGTCGTCTCGGACTTTTTGACCAGCTTCCCTTATAAGCCTGTTCATTTGTTCTTCGAACGACGGACTGGGCACTTTTGCATCAAGAACTTTTACTGGTTCAGGATTAGCGTCCTCCCATTGAGCATCCGCTTCTTCATTGAAGTCATGTACGACGTAACAGTCATGGAGTAGGTCTCGTTTCTTAGACCGAATGTATCTAAGTCCGATTGTTTCCATCCTCCCACTAGGCAACTTGTGCTGAGTTCCGGGGACGTTCCAGACCCTATCATAGAATTTGGCTTTTCGAGCGGTCTGTTTAAAGGGTATCCCCTGGCGCTTCAGCAGCCTCTTCAAGCATTCTGTATAATATCTAGGCAGACGAATGGGCTGAAGCCTGTCAAGCGTAGGATCCGCACCACGCCAGATTTCTTTCTCCACTTTGGTTTCCTTAGAGCGGTAGAATAGAATTGCTTTTTCGCCTTCTCGCCTAGGAGGGACATAGAACGTCCGCAGCTCCTCTACACTATAGGTATCGAGCGCATCCAGTTCTTTATAATGTTTAAGTGGCACCATGGCGACTTGTAGACTTTGCTCTTCATCAGCGGACGTTTCTATTGGAGGCCGAGCAGAGAATATAGCATGGACCTCATCTTCCGAGTCACTACCAAAGATCAACGTAGGAGCAGATGGTCCCGGCTTTTTGTATTGGGGCGGGCCCGAATAAACTATCTCCTCTTCCTCCTCGGTATCGCTGCCGAAGACAGGGATGGTGGCGTTAGCTTTGTCTTCCGGCTTGTGACACCTTTCCGTGTCTTCGAAATCCGGTAAGAAGTATTTGGAATCTTCATATTTGCGGACTTCGTTCACGGAAAACGGATTCAGTTCTCCCATCACGGTATACTCGAGACCATCCGTAAAATATTTCATACACTGGTGTTGTGTAGAAGGGACGATGTTGTACTCGTGTAACCATGGTCGGCCGAGCAGAGCATTATAGCACGTCTTGGCGTCTATGACGTGGAACTTAATGTCCATGATGAGTAGCCCAAAGCGTAGCGTCAGTATCACAGACCCAAGAGTTCTCGATGATTGGGAGTCGAACCCGGAGATGGTGATCTTGTCCCAAGCAAAGTGCTGGACGCTCATGCAGATTTCCTTTAACACCCGCACATTGAGGAGATTAACGGAGGATCCATTGTCGACCAGGATTTTGCTTATCTTTATATCATGGCAGTATCCTGAGACATAGAGGGGACGATTATGATCGCATATCCCAAGGAGAAGGTCCCCATCGCTAAAAGTGACATCGGTCGTGTGCACTTCCTCCAATTCATCCTTCATCTTTTCTTCGGCCAGGAAAGCTTGGAATTGCTCCGGCTCCTGTAGTGCCTTGATTAACGAATCTCTCGCCTCCTTTGATAGTAAAAGGGTGTCAAGAATGCTGAGCTGGGAGGGTAGCTTCCTCAGATGCGCTAGAACGTTGTAATCCACCTTATTTTTCTTCGGCGGGTCCTTGGCAGTTAGCTCTTCCATGACTTGGTCATCTAGGGCAATATTCTCAGAGACCTTTTCTTTCCCTTTATCTTTTTTGTTTGAGGGTCCAAGATTCTTTTCGGGTAGCGTCCGATTACGCAGCCGGATATTTTCACAAACCTTCTGCTCTTCTTCTTTTCCCGAGGTGGACTCTTTAAAGAGGGGGCTAAGAGCCAGCTCCTCGTCAGAATCGCTCCCGAATGTGAGAACTTGCGATCCCCTGGCGTTAACTATGCGACAATCGCCGGTAGTTCTGTTAAGATCCACGGTCGTATCTTTCCGCTCCCGACGAGTTTTGCGCTTCTCCCGCTTAAAATGTTTTCGGTGAGAAACATATCCCTGCCACCATCCATTGAAAGCTTTGCACTCTTCAGTGGGGTGTGAAATCTTCCGATGATACAAGCAGTAGGAGGGGTGCATTTCCGCTTCACCAGTAATGCTTCCTTCAGAGGATGGTAGCTTCATACCCATTGACATGGCTTTGGCAAATCTTTTCCTCGTCTTGAATTTGCTTTTATCCGCAGTGGGTGTATTTTGCTCCAGCGGGAGTGTCTCAGCTCTTTCGTCAAGTCGCTGGCGTTTGGCCCTTTCAAATATGACCGCCTGGCGTTCCCGATCAGCTTTGCTTTTCAACAGAGCTTCGTTGAGGAATGCGTCAATTGTTTCATCCGACGGCCCCAGAATTTCCGGTTCAGGATCTGCCCCCAGCTTTCCAGCACAAAGAGTTTCCTCATCATCTGTAAACGAATGGGAGATCATATGACAGCTTGCCACGTATTCTTCGAATTCATCTGATGAACTTTCTCCCTCATCTTCCTCTTGAAAGACATGGTTGAGGAACTCTTGGAGTGTAATGGGAGTCCGTGCTTTCTGGTTGTATTCCTCCAGCGCGTCAATTTGTTTTTGTAAGTCCGTGCGCTTGTCGCCAGGCTTCACGTGCTTCTTGGATTTCTTTTTCTTCTTATTTGAAGATTTTGACGGCCGGTTGTGAGTGCTTGGGCCACCACCATCGGTCTTTGGAGTTGGACGCGGCTTCAACATCCCTTCAGTGATCTGAGGTTCCAACGGGTTCTTCCACCTGATCGCTGGGCATGTTTGAAGATCGTTTAGCATCCTCTTTGTCTTGATTGATAGCACAACCTCCCATGGAGCTTCTTCAACGAGAGAGCATGTTGCCCCCGGCGTATTCATCCTTTTAGGGGTGTGAGGCTGCGGCGGATTCACCTTCCATCTGTCGGACAATGCGAACTTGCCCCGTTGGTACTGGTCCTCAATCCAATTTTTAAAGACGTAGCAATCTTCGATCGGATGACCCAGTACTCGATGATAGGGACAGTAATTGGGATCATTGACATCATTTGGCTGCGACGGACGTCTTGGATCCGGAAGATTTATGAGTCGGTTGCGCAAGGCCAGCTCAAACAGTCTCCTCGTTTTATCTCAGGGAAACGAATAAGGACGTCCGAGCCTTTCCTCAAGGGGCGTGCGCGGACGCATATTATTTTGACGGACAGCCGGTTTCAAGTTGCTCGGCTATTGTTGAGCATTAGCGACAATGATCGGTTTTCCCTTCCCCTTCTCGTTTCGAGAGTCCGGCTTTGGAGGGGGCGGTCTATGACCCATCTGGTCCATTTGGGCCAGTTTGTCGATTAGAGCCTGGAAGGTAGTCGGCTTGAAGAACATCATGAATTAGGATATGGTTGCCTGCGGATCGAGGGTTCTAACAAACATACCCACTGCCGGTGCTTCTTCAATGCGTTGTTCGCATTTTGACCATAGGTTCCTCCACCGTATAGCATATTGAACCCATGTTTCGCCTGGTTTCACCCTGGCGTTAATCAATGCCGTTATCGGGGTACGCTCGTAGGCACTCGCGAATCGTTGCGTAAACAGCAGCTCCATCTCTGCAAAGGTCTTGATAGAGTCGTTTGGGAGCTCGAAGTACCATTCGAATGCTGTATCCGATAAGCTACCGACGAACTGGCGAAGCAACAATTTATCATCACAGCCAGTGTTGCCGCAAAGCGCCCTGAACTGGGCAACATGCTGGTGGGGATTGCCATTCCCCTTATACACATGGAATTTCGGTATTGTATAGCCCGGCGGGTACTTGATCTGATCGTACCAGCTTGGATACGGTCACCCCGTCTTGACAACTTGGCCGGCTGCCTCAGTCGCCTGATGAACCCGGATCTGCTGAGCTATATATTCGTCCAAGTCAGCTTTGGAGATTGTCTCCTCCTTGGCTGTTGACAGAGCCGGTGGAGGATTTGATGTTTCTCCCATGTCGTCTTCAAGGATGATCGGAGGATCTTCAGCATGAGAATCTTGTTGAATCATCATTCCCACCATGTCCTGGAACAGGAGGGCCATTCGCTTTATGTTGACTGCTTGTTCAGCAGCCTCTTTATCCTTCTTTTCCAATATCCGGCGAAGGAATTCAGCGTCAATTTCTTATTCTTGGCGTTGATCCGAGGACGCTTCAGGGCTTTCTTTTGGCCCAGTGAGTGCGGCCATCGCGTTCATCATTTCCTGGAGCTTTTGCTGTTGCTCCTGAGCTTTGGTCACTGACCGTGTAAGCGGTCTATGACCTGTAGATGCACGGTTGTCCTCCTTTCCCGACACCATGTATACAGTATGGACTACAATGCCCCCGGACTTAGGGCGTTTAGGCTCACCGCCTTTGGCATTTGCCGCGGGCGCGGGGATTTTCTCTGGCCTTCTTCTCTTGTGGGCCGTTGAAGTTGAGGGGGCCGTTGCAGCGGGCACCCTGGCGGTTGTCGTCCTCTGCTGTTTGATAGGACGTCTCTTTTCTTCCTTCAATTTTGCCCTTTTTCTGTTGACGAAAGTGATCTGGGTCGATTACCGAGTCTTGAACCCTCCGCCAAACTTTATAAATTTTGGAGGACAGCCGTTGAGGGGGCTGCTCCAACTTCATTTATGTAATCCTCTCCGCAGGTGGAGGAGATCTCTTTAGCATAGCAGTCGGAGAGTTTTTACGTACCCTCCTTAGTGGTTCAAAGCTGTTCCCAGTTGGAATAGCAGCATTAACTTCCACCATTGGAGCGGGTGGAGTTAGCCCTGAGGGGGAGTTGCCCCCAGCCTTCCTTACTCGGCGCCAGTGGCGACGTCGAGCATGACGAGCCGTTGGGACTGGCTCGGCGATAGGGACAGCTTCATCTTGCCCCCTATCCGAATGAGGCGCTGCTGGTGCTAGCCTCTTAAAGACTGAGGTTATCCTTTGAGTGGCGATATTCAATCTGTCAAGGACAGATCCTCGAGCAGGGGCAGGAGCCGGAATAGTCAGCCTTGAAAAGACTGACTATTTGACAGGAGAAGCCGCATTGGCGACTTCAGGAGCAACCGCTGCTACCTTCCTTGGGACAGCCACTTCAGGGTTCATAGGCTTCTTGGCGAGCCATCAGAGTTCTGATCCAGCCTGGCAAAGACAGAGGCTGTTGGTTTGATGTTGGACGACCCGTTGAAAGGGGCCGTTGTAGCAGTGAGCCGATCGAAAACCGACTTCTTGTTCGCTTCTGGTGCGGGCACTGGCATGGTGAAGCTTGCAGGAGGGAGCATGGTCCCGAAAAACAGGCCGGTGGTGGCCTGGGTCACCTGTTCTACCGGCATGGCAAGGATGGAGGCCGCTTGAAGCCCATAGGCTATGCCTTTATGTGAGGCGGAGCGTTGATTGCACTTGCATTTTGAGCAGCTCGAGCAGTTGGAGGCCATTGATGCTTGATTTCTGCGCCAGGCAAAAGACCAAATCTTAGTAACTTGAAATCCAAAGGAAACCATTAACAAACCGCAATTCGTTCGCGAAGACGACACACGAAGTGTGGAGTGGAAAGAGGAAAAGGTCCCACCGGGCATGCCAGAATCTGTTCCCCTCCGAAAGACGGTCGAGACTTTGCGTCTCGCCTGTGATTCGGGGCAGATGCTATTTGGTTTTATCTGTCCACCTCTCCGAAGATGCCAAGTTGATTTATGGCACCGTGTATCGGAGGTTTAGATGGATGCGGCCGATGTAGCAGACTTCGTCAGATTCCCCCTCGCTTGAGGGGTTTTTTTATTGTGGGGACGCTCTTCCCTGCAGGTGCAAGCCCCTGCAGTTAATTACGCTACCGCATCGCGGTAACAACTTTCTCCTTCTCCAGAATTTCACTTCGTGTCGTGGGTGTTTGTTTTGTTTGTGGTTTCCCTTGGATTGTATACGGAGAATAATTTATGCCGTCGCCCGTAGGACGTGGATTAGTCCAAATCCGTATTTTCTTAGATTTGGGTTTGGGGTTTTGGTTTAAGGATGCGTTAGCCATATTTGAGGCTAAGATCAACTTAAACGTTTGTTAAGGATACGTTAGTCTAATTTGGGACTAAGATCAACTTAACGGGATCGTTTAGATCCAACAAAAGAGCATTTGGGTCTTGATTGTTCCAGTTTAGGGACATAGTGGTCCATTTAATGTATGGCCGTCGGGACCCGTCACCTCTCTGACGACGTTGAAGGATTATAACGACATATGTCAGAGGAGTTCAGAGATGTACCCTTGAACCAGAGTTGATTGGGGGTCTTATAGTCCAATTTGGGACTAAAGTCTGTTTGAATGTTTAAGGATACGTTAGCCATATTTGAGGCTAAGATCAACTTAAACGGGATCGTTTAGATCCGACAAAAGAGCATTTGGGGGCTCTATTGCTCCGGTTTAGGGACATAGTGGTCCATTGCCAGTTTAGGGACATGGTGGTCCAACATTCCCATTTTGGGGATGAATATTGGTTTAAGGACGCATTAGTCCATGAGTTTAAGGACCCCACAGTCCGTATTGCCAGTTTAGGGACATGGTGGTCCAACGTTCTTGTTTTAGGAACGGATATTAGTTTAAGGACGCATAAGTCCATAGATTTAAAGACCCCACCGTCCGTATGGTTGTGTTTAAGGACGCATTAGTCCATTAGTTTAAGGACGCATAAGTCCGTAGGTTTAAGGACCCCACAGTCCGTATCTTGGTTTAAGGACGCATAAGTCCATGAGTTTAAGGACCCCACAGTCCGTATCGATGTGTGGTCGTCGGGACTCGTCACCTCTCTGACGTCGTTGAAGGATTACAACGATAAATGTCAGAGGAGTTCAGAGATGTACCCTCGAACCGGATGTAAATTGATTTAAGGGAGCAGTCGTGCTCAGTCAATTTAATTTGAGGACTTACGTCCATGATTGGGCTAAGTCCAGTTGAAAATGTTCAACGTTTTATTTGCATTTGGCCTATTAGGCCTATACTAGGGCTTTGCCCTTGTTTAATAATGCACTGCATTTTATTTTGGCCTGCTAGGCTTTTCTAATTTGGGCTATGTCCCTTTATTTATGATGCAGAGCATCTGTTTGGGCTCTCCCCTTTTTAAAATAATGCATAGCATTTAATTTGGCCTGTTAGGCCTTTCTTAATTTGGCTCAGCCCTTCTGTAAATAATGCAGTGCATTAATTATCTGACATTGGCTTATCAGGCGCTTTGCGCCAATCATTGAGCGCAAGCGCATGTGGAGGTGACACGTGTCACGCTCTGGTGAGCGCAAGCGCAACAGCGCAGAGCGCTGTGCTGTTGCGCCGCTGACACGTGGCGCTCTCTGGTGGCTTGCGCCAACCTAGGAGCGCAACAGTGCAGTTTTGCAAGTGCAAGACACTGTTTCAATAACTTGATCCATTTTTGGATTCAAGAAAAGAATATTTAAGATTCCAGAACCAATGGTTCATAAAAAAGTGCAAGGCACTGTTATTATTTTATATATTTTTTTATTGAAGATCATTGATCTTGTTCTTAGATCAATGATCTATTCAGAAGAAATTCTTCTTTTTCATAAAGGCTTTTACCTTTTTTTTTTCTTGAGTTCTTCTCACAATTCTTCAGAGTTCTCTCTGTTTTGTTGTTTTTGAAGTTCTTGATATTCTCGATGTTGATGTGCTTTGAATTGGGGTCTAAGGGCCTTTATATAGTGCCCATAAATTTGTTAAATTTGTTAAAGAGATCCTTCTCTGAGTGATTTGGGGAATTTTCCCCACCGTTGGATCTTTGATCCAAGGGCTTTTGTTTTACAGAAGACAATCTTCTTGTTTTAACAAAAACAGAAAGATCTTACTGGAATTTTAATTCTGTTTGGCACAAACGTACCAGCGCTGACACGTGTCAGCGCAGCGCACAGCGCAGCGCACAGCGCAGCGCAACTGAGCTGACAAGTGTCGCGCAGCGCTTGCGCAACTGAAGCGTCGCTTCCTTTAATTTTTTTTTAAATAGAGCCTTGTTCTGATTGGGCACGCTGCCTTGGGCGCTGCGCTCCCTGTGCTTGCATGCCTGATTTTGACACGTGGCGCTCTGCGCGCAGCGCGGGGGATCTGAAGCGTTGCTTCATTTATTAAAATTTAAATTTTCAAAGTAGAGCTTTGCTCTGATTGGGGGAATCAGAAGCGTTACTTCATTTCCCTCCTTGGAATTTGAACAGAGCTTTGCTCTGATTGGGGTAAACACTGGCGGCTTCCATCGTGGATCTTTACCCGAGGAAAACCTTCCAGCGATTGCTTGACATGGCGGCCCCACAAGCGATACCTCCACAAAGCATAGTGCTCTCTTCTGGACAAGGTCGGTATTCTTTTGCCCTTTTTGTTTTATATTTTTATCATTATGCTGATATGCCCTTCATTTTAAACCACAGTTCTAGAAGCCGACGATGAAGTCGAGATTCTTGATGGACCTGGGCATCTCTCAAACCCGCCTTGCATGACTGTGGGTAAGTGACGTTTTATTTTTGGCTTCGTTTTGCTTACTCTATATTTGAAAATACAACTGACCGCACATATATCTTCACAGCTTTGTCAGCCCTCACCCCATTAAAGTCTCTGATCCCCATACCACCAGGTCCTTACGCCCAACGCGTATCTGAGAGGATGGAAAAACAGAGCGTTTATTCCCTGGCGGCTCTCATCGAAGATCTTCGCGCTGGTACTTCTGTCGCGGCCGAAGAATTCGCTGCTGAAGCCAACGCTTCCTTATCTGTTCTTTCCACTTATCATGACGAGGCATTGGTGCGTATCTGGGTTGAGTATTGTCGCAGAGTGGAGGCATGTCTACATGGGATTGAATGCATACGCCTTCCCTCCGACATCTTGTCTGTAAAAGAGAGCCTGCGTGGATAGATCGAACGATGTGCGGCTAATCTCCAGTCATGCAAGAAAAAGCTCAACCGGAAGTTTTTTGCGAGGGAGTTGGCTTCAAAGGCTTTAGGGGAGCTTCAAGTCCAGCTCACTATCAAGACCACTCGTGCATATGAAATTTGGCGGGTGCTTCAAGAGGCCATCACAGAAGTGGTGGCTCTCGATAAAGCCGTTATTTTTACACGTGACATGGTTGAAGCCCATAAAATCGCCGAGAAAGAGCTTGAAAGTCGGTTCGCTTCATACCAGAATCAATAGGCACAGGCAGGGACTCGTCTTGCGGCACACTGATAGAGCTCGAAGCAGAAGTCCAGTGGAAAAATGATGAACTTGCGGGCTTATTGAACCGTCTGCCGTCTTAGAAATTTTGTTGCTGTATATTCTTTTCTTTTTGCATTCATTTTGATCCCTGAATAAAATGTATTCATTTTTATCCCTGAATAAAAGTATCTTGTATTCACTTAAACTCATGAATAAATGACATATTCATTTCATACTAGCACTTCTCTTTTTGTCGATATCTTGTCTTGGCATAAAGTAGTTTATGTACTCATTTCGGAGTTTGTAGTTTATTCACTCATTTCGGAGTCACTAGTTTAAGGACTCATTTCGGAGTTTGTAGTTTATTCACTCATTCCGGAGTCTTTGGTTTATGGACTCATTTCGGAGTTTATTCAGTTTACCTCCCTTGGGTTTATAGGCAAATATGTCATAACGTTATAGATAACCCGTGCTCTTTGAGACAGAGGTCCGTTAGGGTTTGTGGTACTAGAGTTTTAGTCCGTGGTACCGTCGCATTGGCTGATGCACTCCCCAATATGCAGACTTTACGCTGCTGTTCGAGTATCCCCGTGACCGTCGTGTCTCTGATCCCTTCGTGGGCTAAACAAGACGTCTTCAAGTAATCTTCTTAGACAGTTTGATCGTCGGAAGAGCAAGCGTTAGGAATTTTGCCATGTCACTTTTTACTTGAGGTTATGATCGGTTTGGGAGCCCCGATAAGTCATAACCACTCCGTACTGGTGTGGGTTGATCTCCGATAGTCTTTCGGGTATTATTTGAGTTGTCGTCAAGATCCTAAAGCTAGGAATTTTGCCTTCGCTTACTCTTGATTTAGCTATTTTAGAGCCTTTATTGACATTGCGTCTGCTGTAACGAGAAGAATGTCGGGATAGTCTTTAGGTTGTTTTGTGAACCGTTAAGACTTGGAGCTAGGAATTTTTCCATGGCTCCATTTTGTTTCGACCCTGGAGTCTTTTGTTGATGTCGTGTATGCATCCTACTGGAGTAAGAGGGAACGCCGTTGTTGACATTGCGTCTGCTCCAACGAGACGAATGTTGAAGTAGTCTTTAGGTTGTTTGTGAATCGTCAAGACTTGGAGCTAGGGATTTTGGCATGGCTTCGTTTTGTTTCGACCCTGGGGTCTTTTGTTGACGCCGCGTCTGCATCCTACTGGAGTAGAAGGGAACGTCGTTGTTGACATTGCGTCTGCTGTAATGAGACGAATGTTGAGATAGTCTTTAGGTTGTTTTGTAAACCGTCAAGACTTGGCTCTCCCTTTGACGGAGCCCGGTGGGAAAACATGGTTCCCTTTTTCATTTGTGCCCATGGATTGTATACAGGGGTCGGTGTAGACTCATGTGCAGGGCAAAGGAAATTTTATTTTATTTTATTCTTTATTTCCGCGATGCTCTATCTTTTCAGCTTTTCATATCGCGAAAGTCGCGATTGCCCAATCATTTCGGCTACTTATCGCGATGCCCAATCATTTTGGCTATTTTTATATTTTTACCCGCTGCTTTTTATTGCGAGTTGCCCAAACATTTCGGCCATTTCATATGCATATATTTTTTTTGCTCGCTGAATTTTATTGCAAGTTGCCCCATCATTTCGGCTATTTTTATATGCATTTTTTTGCTCGCTGATTTTTATTGCGAGTTACCCCATCATTTCGGCTATTTATATAAGCATTTTTTTTGCTCGCTGATTTTTATTGCGAGTTGCCCCATCATTTCGGCTATTTTTATATGCATTTTTTTTGCTCGCTGATTTTTATTGCAAGTTGCCCCATCAATTCGGCTATTTTTATATGCATTTTTTTAACGAGATCGTGCCCTTCCGGGTTTTCACAAACTCGCCGGTAATATAGTCACAAATTCATGATTCGGGTATAATTCGGGAGGTCGAAAATTCGGATTCGGAGAATTATTCGGAAAAAATCGGCAGGTATTCGGGAAAGAATCGGCAAGTGTTCGGAAAGGATTTCGAGCAAGAAATTAATAAATGAGACGCTAGGTTTTTATTCTGTGAATTATTCGCTGTTTTTTGAATTATTCACCGTTTTTCGAATAATTCGCGAATTATTCGGAGCGTTCGGCAACGGCGATTAAATCGGAGATTTAATCGGCTGATCAAAAATTCGTGAATTATTCGCGAATTCACTAAATAATTCGCGAATTATGTGACTATGGCCGGTAGCCCTGCTGGTTTTTGTTGGGGTAAAAATCTACACCCCGGTTGACCAAGTCAAAATCAAAGTCAACCCCAAGCCAAGTGGGCCCAAGCCCAGATCCAGTGGGCCCATGCCCGGGTCGAGCCAGAACATGAAGCGGCCGGCCTCCCCCCATGCCAAGATAAAAATTTTGTAATAAATGATTTTGTTGCATTTCTTTTATTTTAGTTTATGGATAAATGTAAGAAAATAGGCATAAAGCCAAATTTTTGTAAAGTCCATGGCTTATGTGCAAAAAGAAATGGCACATGAGCCATGAAATAGGCAAAATGCCATTTTGTGAAGCCCAAGGGGTTATGTGTAAAGTGTATAGCCTATAAAGGCAAAGATAATGAAATATCTCAACAACTTTTTCTCTCTCTAAAAATTTTCCAGATCTAAGATCTTTCTCCTTCTTCAAGGTTCCAAAACCTTCTTCTTTCTCTTGAATTAAATCAAGAGTTTTATTCTTCTTTTTATAAAACAAAATAGTTTTTCACCACAAAACCCATAAAGGGGAACTCAAATCTTCCATTAGATCTCAAAAAGAAGAGATTTTTAAAAATCCCACATCTCTTGATCTTCAAGATCCAGCTAACAGAGGAGGAAGAAGAAGAACATTTTTCACTAAACCCCCCAAAAAAAGAAGAAAAACACAATCAGGAGTCCAACTCCTCTCTGATTTCTCTTCTGAGAAATTTTTTAGGCTAAAAGCCTCTTTTTCTCGCCGGCGCTCAAGCGCAGAGCGCCCGCGTGCCGACACGTGGCGCGCTTGCGCTCAAGCGCAAAGCGCCCCCATGCCGACACGTGGCGCGCTTGCGCCCAAGCGCTCAGCGTCCGAGCGCAAAGCGCCCACATGCCGACACGTGGTGCATTGCTCTCTAGCACTCTGCGCTCGAGCGCAAAGCGCCCACGTGCCGACACGTGGCGCGCTTGCGCTCAAGCGCCTAGGCGCTGGCCCCACGCATCCTTTAGATGTCTTTTTCCCCTTTATTTATATATGCATGTATATATATATATACATACGTATACATATGTACACATACACATACTCCACGACACTGTCCCTGTTAGAAAAAAATTTCTAACGGGGCGCCACCCCGCAAGGGGGCTGCTAGCCCCCTTGACCCCCAGCCCGCTATCCGGATAGCGGGACCCCCGTAAAAACTCTGCGTGGCTCCCGATATATCCAAACCCCCCTTCCAAAACAACACACACGTACACTGCACATTGAGTTCGCATGACCAGTTTATCCCGTCAATCGGAGGTTCCCTCGGTCCAAAGGCGAGGGGTAATTAACAGCAGCTTAGTCCGCGGCTGCCGGAGATTCGGATCCCCACAATCATTAAACCCCGGCCTACCCTAGGCAGGGGGAATCTGTAGTACGCCTGACAAGCACGCGCGTATTCCCATCTCAATGTGGTGACGAAAAACACCCTACAGATTCTGGCACGCCCGGTGGGACCCTTCTCTCCTCCCATATTTCGGGTTAAACGTTCATGCGAACTCAATCAATATACATATCGATTGCCTATACTGAAATGATATTTTTTTTCCGTGCAGCAATCAACCTTCCGCGACAATGTCTCCCCAGACGAATTCAACTTCCAACGTGACCCCGATTCCGTACGTGGTCAAGATCAACGCTCGTGTGGTTCTCCCCGCAAGCCTCAGTCGACAGTGGGAGGAACCGCCCTGCCAGTTTGGCTCCGTCATCATCTACCCTGCCGGAAGCGCTCATCTGGCGGAAATCCCGGCGGAACAGGTGGTCAAGCCGGTCCCAAGGGGCAAGAGGCCGAATGTTGTGATTGCTAAGGCACCACAACCGAAACTTAAGATGGTGTCTGAACGACTCCCTGGCACTCTAGCTGGGGGCAAGACTTCCGATGCGAAGGGCAACATCAAATGTTGCGGACGAGCTCAGGCGATGACTCCAACAAATGCACAATCGAGCGTATCTCCAAGGCCCTCCATCGACCGGTCTGCGGCATCTTCCCAAAGAGCCGAAGTCTGCCAGGTGCTTAGAACGGAAAAGTTAAGGCAGAGCGGCTCAGGTATCGAGCCAACAAGAGGGCCAAGGCTTCGGCCAAATGGAATCGTGTGAAGTTCCAAGAGCAGGGTTGCCCCGCGACGACGGCTGAGTCGGACGTAAGAATCAGCAATTCCTTCGAGCCTCTGAAGTGGTTTCAGAAAAACGCCATGACCGCCTGAATCAAGAAGACAGTGGTCCGAACAGTGCCACAAAGAGACGTGTCCCGGCCTCAACAGAAAAAGTATGACACTGTCTCTTCAAGAGTCTATCAAGCACTCTGTGCCGCACGAAAGCAGCGGGGCAAACCCAGAAAAGAAGCGCCAGCACCATTCAAGAACCTGGTTAGGCCAGCCGCCTTCAATCGACTACCAACTACCGAAGCAAGGGGGTCAAGACAGCGATCCGTGAAATCAGCCGCCAATGATAGAAAGACGGCCGGATATATCGTCCATACGGTCTATATGGCGGGCGGGCGCCCCAGCGACAACCTTCACAGCAAAAGCAAGGACGGGGCCACCACATCCCAAGCCCAATCTAGCCTGAATGTGGTTGTCGCCGCCCAAGAACAGCCGCCCCCGCTGGATGAAGAAAACCCTCTTGATGAGGATGATAGGCAGATAGACCCCTCGGTTCATGTAGAGTCAAGCTCGGACAGCGAGGAAGAGCCGACTCTCCGCCCCAGGACTGCGGAGCAGGAGCTGCTTCAAGAGCTTCGAAAACAGCTCAGGAGCAAAGATAAAGAGATGGCCAAGCTCTATTCGAAGATTGACGACTTAACAAACGTGGTGATGCAGCTTACGGCTCAAATTGCTCGAGCGCCTCCTAATCAGGCACAAGCCGCTACTAATCAGCCAGGTGATGACAATCCGAGGCAGCCAATGCCTGTTCCTTTGGGACCAAGACTGGTTGAGCCGAATGAAAGCTGGCCATATTCTGCTTCTGGGGATGCCTTGGCCCTAGATAGCACCATCCCGCGAACACAGGATCGGATAATGGATTTGGTCACCAGCAAGGTTAAAACATTGGTGGCTGAAGCTGAAGCTCAGAAAGAAATCGGCAGTGGTGGCCGGCCATAACCCGCGCAGTACGATCTGATTGAGTTCCCAAGCGGCTACGTCATTCCTAAGTTCGGAAGATTTGATGGAACGGGGAATGCAAATCATCACGTCGCCCACTTCAAAGCATCGTGCGGAAATACAGGGGGTAATGACGCGCTCCTTCTTCGTCGGTTTGTCAACAGCCTGACCGGCGTCGCCTTCGACTGGTATGCGAGTATACCGGACGGGTCCGTCATTACCTTTGCCCAAATGGAGTCCCTGTTTCGGCAAAGGTTCATGAGTGTCAGTGATAAAATCTCCATTGCCGACCTTGTGAGGACCAAGCCGGGGAAGAATGAAAGCAACACCGACTTTATCGCCCGATGGCGTAATCTCACAGTCAAGTGCGAACCGCCGCTGGAGCAGGACCAGTCCGTCAGCCTTCTCATTGGGAACCTCAGCAATTGGATGGTCTCATTCTTGTGTACAGCGGGCCTCAAGACATTTCAGGAGCTAACCAAGAAATTCTAAATGCTGGAACGCTCGAAACAAGAGTCCCCGCCGGACTCTCAGAGAGACAAAACCTGGAAAAGCAAGCGGGACGACAACCGTAGAAGCGGGAGTTCCAGCAGTACCAATGTCTTCAATGCCTCCGACAATGAAGAAAAGCGAAGGGTGGGCGAATCCAAAACCAACCGATCTCGAAAGCCATTGCTGGGAGGAGATGGGCCTTCCCTAGAGGAGAAAAAGAACAAGGTTTACTCTTTCAGAAGGGACAAGGTCCGCAAGATATTTAAAGATGCCTTGAACAACGGCCTAGAATTGCCGGAGTCGAAAAGACCCCAAGAACCAAAAATGACCGACAATCCTCTGTATTGCCCGTACCACCGAGTAGTGAGCCATGCGATCGAGGATTTCTATATCTTCAAAGACTGGGTCGAGAAGCAGTACAAGGCTGGAGAGATCGAGTTGTCCAAAAGCGTGTTGGTGAACAATCAAGTTGCAACCGCCAACTTTATACAGACAGAAGTTGAAGCCTTCTGGGAGCAGACAGCTGAACCTGCTTCCCTGACAAACGAAACTGACTCATCACGGCCTTCGTGGAGTACACACATATCTAATAAGACGAAGAAGATGATAAAGCTACTTCGGAAAGAACTCAGGACGGAACGGGAAGGGCAGAAGAAGCCTACCAGTCCAGCTGCCAATGCGGCTCCATCAGGCTCAAAATCCAAGAAGCTCAAGAAGAAGAAAAGTGCAGCTAGGCGCGAAAAAGAGTCTGCAGGGAGATCGACCATTCAAAAATATATCGATTCCCTCGAAGAATATGAACAAAAGGAAAGAACATTGATTCAATTGAAGGAGTTCTTCCCTGTACAAGCGGCTGAAATTCTGGAGGAGTTAAAAGAAGACTCCAATGAAGAGATCCCAGTAGTGACCTGCTACGCCATCCATCTTGGCAGCGACTCCGAGGATGATCTCTGTTTTCCCGAAGAGGACGAGGAGCTCACCACAAAGGCCAATCAAATCCAGCTCAGAAGCGGCAGGGCTCTACCGCCAAATCAGGGCAACGCCCCAAAAGGGAAGGAAAAACAAGTCGCTAATGAAGAAGATGGCAGAGAACCGGCTGATGAAAACATAAGTCCTTCCTCGGTGGACTATAATGTCTTGGCACATCTCCGGAAGCTTCCGTCTCTCCTGAGCATCTACGATGCCTTGGTCCTATCTAAGGAGCTTAGAGATGTTCTCATTCACGCTCTACAAAACCCCGAGCGGTATCAGGCTCACTTTGCGGAAATTAATATGAAAGAAGCCCAGCACGCTTTGTATGCCGCCGCAGTCACATTTAAGGATGAAGACTTGCTACTGGGAACGGCTGAGCATAATCGGCCTCTTTACGTGACCGGGTACAGCGACGGAGATCGAATTAATCGCATATTGATTGATCCGGGGTCCTCAGTGAACATCATGAACTTGCGAACTCTGAAGAGTTTGTCAATGGACGTCCGACACCTGTCAAGGGAAAGGATTGTCATTCAAGGCTTCAACCAAAATTGCCAGCAAGTTCTGGGGTCTATAGCTTTGCCAATCAAATTCAGGGATCTGCAAACTGAAGCTAAGATATACGTGATCGATGCCGACACGTCTTATAAGATTCTCTTGGGGCGGCCGTGGCTCCACGATTACGGCATCATTCCGTCAACTCTCCATCAATGCATGAAGTATACTAAAAATGGCGAAGAAAGACGCATTGACGGAGACATCCAGCCGTTCGGTGTGCATGAAGTCCGATATGAAGATTATCGGTACTTTATGAACCACCAAAATGCTAAGCCACAACTGACTGAGGATAGACCGGCCCCAAGACTCAAAAGCAAATCTGCGCCGGCTGTTACATTCAAAAGCAAAAATACCCAAGTGCACCCGCATTTCGGCAACGACACTGATGAGTTCGACGCTGGAAGCCCGTCCTTCCATAAAACTCGCCCTCATTTCGGCAGCGATACGGACGAATCTGTTACTGAAGGCCCATCTAGCAGTAAAGTCCGCCTTCATCTTGGCAGTGACACTGAAGAGTCAGAAGAAGAGGACCTGCCGTGCAACAGCTGTGCAGATTGGCCCCCCATGCAGCAAGCGAAACTACGAGAGACCTTCGAAGTCGCAGAAGGGTCCCTGGCCATCACAAGGGTGCCGGAACGGATGTGCAAAGAGCTCGACGCATTGTCAGTCTCTACCGTGGACCAGCTGAAAACTTTCTACGTGCCCGGGAGGAAAAATGGACAGAAGGGCATCCTGTTTTACAGGTCAAACCCCGTTGTGCACCCGGACGATCTTTCTGTCGCGTGCCTTCCCTATGAGAGAGGCATAAGAGCCGTCCTCAATCCCCGATACTATGCGCCCGAGATGCAGGAATATTTTAAGAAGTGCGGATGCCGGTTATATCAAACGGAGTCCGAAGCAAAGTTTTACGAAGGGCTATGGTATCCGCCCCAGGTCCGAGCACTCATCGATGGACGAATTCCAGATAGACGGGGCATAGGCTACATTCAACCTGATTCCAAAGCGTGCTACATGATCCATGTTGGTGAGGCCAGCGAAAGATCAAATGATGATGACGAGATAGCCGAGCCAAAAGAAGCTCCTCAAGAGCTCGAAGATGGCCGACAAGCAACCTTTGATGAGCTAACCGAGATTGACTTAGGAACGCCCGATAATCCAAGGCCGACCTACATCAGCTCACTCTTGTCGGAGGAAATGAAAGAGCAGATAATTGCCCTGCTGCGTGAGTTTGTCGACTGCTTCGCGTGGACGTACAAAGAAATGCCTGGCCTTTCCCCTGAGGTAGCCGTGCATAAGCTGGCTATATCTCCTGATGCTAAGCCAGTCAAACAAGCTCCTCGAAGAATGAGAAGGGAGTTGGAAGAAAAGGTCATCGAGGAAACCAAGAAACTCATCGATGCCGGCTTCATCAGGGAAGAGAAATATGCAGACTGGATCGCATGCATAGTCCTAGTGAAGAAGAAAAATGGGCAGATCCGAGTTTGTGTCGATTTCAGGGACCTCAACAAGGCATGTCTTAAAGATGACTTCCCGCTACCGGTCATGGAAATGATGGTCGATGACACCTCAAATTACGAACTGTTCACCTTTATGGATGGCTCGTCTGGATATAATCAGATCAAGATGTCGCCTGAGGATGAGAAGCACACGGCATTTCGAACCCCGATCGGAATATATTGCTACAAGGTAATGCCATTCGGACTGAAGAACGTAGGTGCTACATATCAAAGGGCAATGACTAATATCTTTGATGACCTAATCCATAAAGTCATCGAATGTTATGTTGATGATCTGGTCGTCAAGACTAAAGCCAAGGCCGATCATATCCAAGATCTCAAGACCGTTCTCACCAGACTGAGGGAATACGATCTGAAGATGAATCCTCTGAAGTGCGCTTTTGGCGTGTCATCGGGAAAATTCCTGGGCTTCATAGTCCGACATCGAGGGATCGAAGTTGACCCATCAAAGATAAAGGCCATCATGGAGATGCCCCCTCCGAAGAGTCTGACGCAGCTAAGATCTTTTCAAGGAAAGCTTGCTTATATACGGAGGTTTATCTCAAATTTATCGGGGAGATATAGGCCCTTCTCAAAGCTCATGAAGAAAGGAGCTCCTTTTATCTGGGATGCCGAATGTCAAGTAGCGTTCGAAAGCATCAAACAATACTTGTTGCACCCTCCAGTGCTGGCCGCTCCCATTCCAAATAAACCGCTGATTCTCTACACTGCCGCGCTGGACGAGTCACTCGGTGCGCTCCTTACCCAGAATAACGAGGAGGGAAAAGAAAATGCCCTCTACTACCTCAGTCGAACTCTAGTCGGGGCAGAACACAACTACTCCCAAATCGAAAAGCAATGCCTGGCTCTAATATTTGCTGTGAAGAAGCTGAGGCACTATTTGCTCGCTCATCGGGTTATGCTGATCTCCAAGGTCGACCCGCTCAAACACTTGATGACCAAAGCAAGCCTAGCCGGCAGAATGGCAAGATGGGCTGTCATGCTACTTGAGTTTGACATAGTTTATACCCCTCAGAAAGCAGTAAAAGGGCAAGCTATTGCAGACTTTCTCGTCGCTCATCCCATACCAGAAGGGTCGCCGCTAAATTGTGAGTTACCCGACGAACAAGTGCTGCACCTCGAGGAAGATGAGCCATGTTGGGAGCTCTACTTCGATGGGGCCTCATCAATAAGGAGCTCCGTCAGATCAAGCGTCCCGGAGGTAAAAGCGGGGATAGGATTGGTGTTCATCACGCAATCAATGGGAACCCTACGGCGTTCTTTTGCTCTCACCGAGCCTCGGACAAATAATGAAGCTGAGTATGAAGCTCTGATAGCTGGTTTGGAACTCGCCATAGAAATGGAAATCCTTTGGCTACGGGTTTACAGTGACTCCCAGCTTGTCGTCAACCAAGTAAGCGGCAACTATAAGATATACAAACCCGAGTTAGCTCGGTACAGAGACCGGGTGGTGGAACTCATGAAACGGTTCACTCATATTGAACTAATGAGAATCCCCAGAGCGTTGAACGGAAAAGCCGACATACTCGCTCGCTTAGCCAAGGAGCTGGCTGATCCTGACATGGACGAAATTCTGATCACAGTCAGGAACCGGCAAATTCTACCCCAGTCTCCTTACGAGAAGAGGAAAGCGCGGAACAGAAGAGCAGTCCCGCCGAAGAAGCTTCGATCATCCAAGACGAGCCCGATTGGAGAGAACCCTTCATAGAGTACCTCCGATACGACAAGCTGCCCGAAGAAAAATCTGTGAGGATTCAGCTGAAGAAAAGAGCTCTCCGATACGTGTTTGTAAATGACACGTTATACCGCAGGTCATATGACCAACTCTGGCTCAGGTGTCTGTCATTGGCCGAAGCCCAAAAGGTCATGAAAGATGTTCACTCGGGCGTTTGCGGTGCTCACCAATCTGGCCCCAAGATGCGACTTCAAATCAAACGGCTTGGGTATTACTGGCCCACTATGATACGGGATTGCGGAGAACATGCAAAGAAATGTCAGATCTGCCAAATCCATGGTGATTTCATTCACAAGCATCCCAATCCGTTGCATCCTACGGTGGCGTCGTGGCCCTTCGAAGTCTGGGGCACCGACATTGTTTGCCCAATTGATCCTCCGTCATCTAAAGGCCACCGGTTCATACTGGCCGCGACAGACTACTTCTCCAGATGGGCTGAAGCTGTCCCGCTAAAAGAAGTCAAGACAAAAGATATTCTGACATTCTTCCAGCATAATATTCTATACCGCTTCGGTACACCAAGAAGAATCATTTCTGACAACGGGCCTTCTTTCAAGAGCTTCAATGTCTCAAGGTTCGCTACTTAGCACAAGATAGACTGGAGATATTCCTCCATCTATAATCCAAGAGCCAATGGCCTAGCCGAAGCCTTCAATAAGACTCTATGCAAGCTCCTGAGGAAAAATGCTTCAGCCAACAAGAGAGACTAGAATCTCAAACTTCACGAGGCATTGTGGGCATATCGTACCACGCACCGTACTCCAACTCAGTCCACTCCATACTCATTGCTCTTCGGAGTGGAGGCGGTCCTCCCCCTCGAAGTCGAAGTTCCAACCTTAAGAATGGTCGTTCAGCATGAGTTGACGGAGGAGGAAAACGTGCTCCTTCGACTTGAAGAACTCGATGCCCTCGAAGAAAAGAGGCTCGCAGTGCAGCAAAGTCTGGAGCTATACCGAGCCCAAATGTCACGGGCCTATGACAAGATAACCCGTCTCCGCGCTTTCAAGAAAGGTGAATTGGTGTTGGTCCTCAAAAGACCGATTATCCCCAATCGACATGCCAAGGGAAAATTCGAGCCAAACTGGGAAGGACCATACATCATCGAGAAAGTGTTTGACGGAGGATCCTACCAACTAATAAGTGCCGAGGGAGAAAGGCCCATGCCACCCATCAATGGCCGATATCTCAAGAAATACTACACGTGAATGCTCCAAGTCGCAGGCGAATTGAGCACATCAGCCCTACGGTCTGGATCATACATCCTGCAAAACCGTATACAATCCACGGGCATAAATGACCCCTATCTCTCCCAAATCTTGCCGGTGAGACTACTTTTAAAGTCCCACCAGCGGCAAAAAAAAAGAGAGAGAGAAAAATAAATAAAAATAAAAGAAATAAAAAATAAACGGTATGTCCACAAGCAAAACGGGCATGGATGAAAACCCGAAAGGGCTCCGTGAGTAAAAACAGCAGGACTACCGGCGAGTCTGTGAAAACCCGAAAGGACGCAAACTCGTGAAAAGAGATGAAATACACTCGCAAAGTCCTCTCGACCCTGTGAGGAGAAAACCCCTGCGTGAGATCCTTACAACTCACAAAGGAGCGACACACTTAGGGATCCTCACGATTCCTAAGGAGAAAATACACCTGCGGGATCCTTACGACTCGTAGGGAGAAAATGCTTTTATGGGACCCTCACGGCCCATAAAATTGAAAAGCCTTAGGTGATAGGGACCCAAACCTGTCTCATAAGCCATCGTTCCCCAACGGGCAATGGCAAATGATGAGTCGCTCCTGGCATTTCGCTTCAGTGTTAGCGGTGCTGATGCCGACCAAAAACCCAAATCCCAAGTCCTCCCAAGGCAAATGATGAGTTGCTCCTGGCATTATTCTAGTGCAGCAATGCTGATGCCAAACAAGATTCAAATTCCAAGTCCCCAAACGGCGAATGATGAGTCGCTCCTGGTACTACATTCCAGTGCAGCGATGCAGACGCCAACCAAAATCCAATTTCTCAAAATTCTCCCAGCCCTACGGTTAGTCCCCAAATTGACTACCATATACAATCCACGGGCTCAAATAATTCTCGTCATACCCATGCCCCACCACAATCACCAGTTATGCGGCTGGTCTCCGCCTTTGGAATTATGCTCCATTGAGAAGACCGACTCATGTGTCCTCACGATGCATGAAGAGAACAAACCTTCGTTGGATCCTTACGACTCACCAAGGAAAAACACACTTGGGGGTCCTCACGACTCCCAAGGAGAAAATACACCTACGGGATCCTCATGACTCGTAGGGAGAAAATGCTTTTTTGGGACCCTCACGGCCTATAAAATTGAAAAGCCTTAGGTGATAGGGATCTAAACCTGTCTCCTAAGCCATCGCTCCCCAATCCCCAAGTGGCGAATGATGAGTCGCTCCTGGTACCATATCCCAGTGCAGCGATGCAGACGCCAACCAAATTCTAAATCCCATACCCCAACGGTGAATGATGAGTCGCTCCTGGTACCATATTCCAGTGCAGCGATGCAGACGCCAACAAAGACCCAAAATGCTTTTGGCCCTACGGTCTGGATCATACATCCTGCAAAACCATATACAATCCACGGGCGTAAAACAACCCCAATCTCTCTCATGTCCTACCGGTGAGACCACATTCAAAGTCGCACCAAAAATTTAAAAAAAAATTATAAAAAGGATGGTATGTCCACAAGCAAGAGGGGCACGGATGAAAACCCGAAAGGGCTCCATGAGTAAAAATAGCAGGACTGCCGGCGAGTTTGTGAAAACCCGAAAGGGCGCAAACTCGTGAAAAAAGAAATGAAATGCACTCGCAAAGTCCTCTCGACTTTATGAGGAGAAAATTCCCGCGTGAGATCCTTACGACTCACGAAGGAGCAACACACTTAGGAGTCCCCACGACCCCTAAGGAGAAAATACACCTACGGGATCCTTATGACCCGTAGGGAGAAAATGATTTGTGAGACCCTTACGGCTCACAAAATGGAAAAGCCTTAGGTGACAGGGATCTAAACCTGTCTCCTAAGCAACCAAATCCAAATCCTCTCGAGGCACATGATGAGTTGCTCCTGGCATTATTCCAGTGCAGCAATGCAGATGCCAAACAAAAAAAAACCAAATACAAATCCTCTCGGGGCAAATGATGAGTTGCTCCTGGCATTATTCCAGTGCAGCAATGCAGATGCCAAACAAAAACCAATTCCCAAACCCTGTCATGACAAATGATGATTCGCTCCTGGTACCATATTCCAGCGTAGAGATACTGATGTCAACCCAAATCACATCAGGATGGCAAAACAACCAATGACCTCCCTGGCAGAACCAAATTCCACCTCGGAAACAAGTCAACTTCATCCCTGACGCCGCAAGAAGCGGGGCAAGTCAAATCCAGAATCGACCGTCCAAGTCGCGAAAAGGGCAGAACCAACCGTCCACGTCGCTAAAATGGCAGAACCGACCGTCCACGTCGCTAAAATGGCAGTATCGACCGTCCAAGTCGCAAAAAGGGCAGCATCGACCGTCCACGTCGCTAAAATGGCAGCACCGACCGTCCATGTCGCAAAAAGGGCAGAACCGACCGTCCAAGTCGCTAAAATGGCAGCATCGACCGTCCAAGTCGCAAAAAGGGCAGCATCGACCGTCCACGTCGCTAAAATGGCAGCACCGACCGTCCATGTCGCAAAAAGGGCAGAACCGACCGTCCAAGTCGCTAAAATGGCAGCATCGACCGTCCAAGTCGCAAAAAGGGCAGCATCGACCGTCCACGTCGCTAAAATGGAAGCACCGACCGTCCACGTCGCAAAAAGGGCAGAATCGACCATCCAAGTCGCGAAAAGGGCAGAACCGACCATCCACGTCGCTAAAATGGCAGAACCGACCGTCCACGTCGCTAAAATGGCAGCATCGACCGTCCAAGTCGCAAAAAGGGCAGCATCGACCGTCCACGTCGCTAAAATAGCAGCACCGACCGTCCATGTCGCAAAAAGGGCAGAACCGACCATCCAAGTCGCTAAAATGGCAGCATCGACCGTCCAATTCGTAAAAAGGGCAGCATCGACCGTCCACGTCGCTAAAATGGCAGCACCGACCGTCCACGTCGCAAAAAGGGCAGAACCGACCGTCTGAATCACTAAAATGGCAGCACCGACCGTCCAAGTGGCAAAAAGGGCAGCACCGACCGTCCAAGTCGCAAAAAGGGCAGCACCGACCGTCCACGTCGCAAAAAGGGCAGCGCAGGATTCCTACAAAGCGGGAACCAGATCACTCCGGGCCAGGGAAAACTTCTATCACGGACACTCCGTCTCGGAGACATGTCAAGAAACGACCGTCCATGTCGTAAAAAGGGCAGTGCCAGCTTCCCAAAAAGCGGGAACCAAATCAAGTCGCCTCCACGTGAAAGAAGATCCATCAATTTCCTGCACACGACCCACATATGTGGTGTGCATTTATTGATGGGGGGCAATTTGTTGGGGTAAAAATCTACACCCCGGTTGACCAAGTCAAAATCAAAGTCAACCCCAAGCCAAGTGGGCCCAAGCCCAGATCCAGTGGGCCCATGCCCGGGTCGAGCCAGAACATGAAGCGGGCGGCCTCCCCCCATGCCAAGATAAAAATTTTGTAATACATGATTTTGTTGCATTTCTTTTATTTTAGTTTATGGATAAATGTAAGAAAATAGGCATAAAGCCAAATTTTTGTAAAGCCCATGGCTTATGTGCAAAAAGAAATGGCACATGAGCCATGAAATAGGCAAAATGCCATTTTGTGAAGCCCAAGGGGCTATGTGTAAAGTGTATAGCCTATAAAGGCAAAGATAATGAAATATCTCAACTTTTTCTCTCTCTAAAAATTTTCCCGATCTGAGATCTTTCTCCTTCTTCAAGGTTCCAAAACCTTCTTCTTTCTCTTGAATTAAATCAAGAGTTTTACTCTTCTTTTTATAAAACAAAATAGTTTTTCACCACAAAACCCATAAAGGGGAACTCAGATCTTCCATTAGATCTCAAAAAGAAGAGATTTTTAAAAATCCCACATCTCTTGATCTTCAAGATCCAGCTAACAGAGGAGGAAGAAGAAGAACATCTTTCACTAAACCCCCCCAAAAAAGAAGAAAAACACACTCAGGAGTCCAACTCCTCTCTGATTTCTCTTCTGAGAAATTTTTTAGGCTAAAAGCCACTTTTTCTCGCCGGCGCTCAAGCGCAGAGCGCCCGCGTGCCGACACGTGGCGCACTTGCGCTCAAGCGCACAGCGCTCAAGCGCAAAGCGCCCGCGTGCCGACACGTGGCGCTCTTGCGCTCAAGCGCAAGCGCTCGAGCGCAAGTCGCCCACGTGCCGACATGTGGTGCGCTTGGGCTCAAGCGCTTAGCGTCCGAGCGCAAAGCGCCCACGTGCCGACACGTGGCGCGTTGCGCTCCAGCACTCTGCGCTCGAGCGCAAAGCGCCCACGTGCCGATACGTGGCGCGCTTGCGCTCAAGCGCCTGGGCGCTGACCCCACGTATCCTTTGGATGTCTTTTTCCCCTTTATTTATATATACATACGTATACATATGTACACATACACATACTCCACGACACTGTCCCTGTTAGAAAAAAATTTCTAACGGGGCGCTGCCCCACACCCCGCAAGGGGGCTGCTAGCCCCCTTGACCCCCAGCCCGCTATCCGGGTAGCGGGACCCCCGTAAAAACTATGCGTGGCTCCCGATATATCTAAACCCCCCTTCCAAAACAACACACACGTACACTGCACATTGAGTTCGCATGACCAGTTTATCCCGTCAATCGGAGGTTCCCTCGCTCCAAAGGCGAGGGGTAATTAACGGCAGCTTAGTCCGCGGCTGCCGGAAATTCGGATCCCCACAATCATTAAACCCCGGCCTACCCTAAGCAGGGGGAATCTGTAGTACGCCTGACAAGCGCGCGCGTATTCCCATCTCAATATGGTGACGAAAAACACCCTGCAGTTTTACTCACGGCGCCCTTTCGGGTTTTCATCCGTGCTCATTTTGCTTGTGGACATATCATTTTTTTACCCATCGGTTTGCCAATAGGACTTGGGTTGCAATATAGATCTCAAGAGAAGATATCGCCGTATTTAGGGCGATGCGTCAAGTTTGAGGCGGAGCACTAGTTTAGGGACATTTCAGTCCATTGTTAGTTTAAGAACATCTCAGTCCGTTGCTAGTTTAAGGACGTAGTGGTCCATTATCACCATTTTGAGGTGAGGCTTTAGTTTAAGGACGTTACGGTCCGTTGTCGCCATGTTTGAGGCGAAGTTTTTCCAAATACCACTTAGAGTTTTGATTCAGGAAGATAGCGAGCGGACACGAGCGTCGTCATCTATCATTGACCTAAGTCGTGACTCGTCAAGAGTGGTATTTCTTGAGGAATTGGCCGTTTATTGGTCGGAAAGGTCTTTCGCCATGCATATCCATAAGCAAATAGGCCCCACTTTGGTAGACCTTGTCTATGATGTACGGGCCTTCAAAGTTCGGCTCGAATTTCCCCCGTTTTGCACGATTGGGGATCATAGGTCTTTTGACGACTAACACGAGTTCGCCATGGCGGAATGTTCTCGACCTAGTCAGTTTTTCGTACGAGCGCGTCATCCTTGCCTTGTAAGCTTCTAGGTTTTGCTGCGCCATGAGGCGAGTTTCACCGAGGGCGTCGATCTCCTCAAGCCGAAGATGGACATTTTCGTCATCTGTTAGCTCATTTCGAACCGCTACTCGGAGAGAAGAGAATTATATTTCCAAAGGAAGGACTGCTTTGTTCCTGCCAAAATTTTTGGCCAAGACCTATTTGTTCTCTTATAACCCTTTAAAAAAGGGGAGAGATAAAAGCGAAAAAAATCACGGTTGGACAACACGTGTTAAACACATGAGCGCTTATATGCAAACCATATAAGCGCTGAAAGAAAATAACTAAGGGCCAAACAAGCCTCACGTGTAAAATACGTGAACGCTCATATGCAAAGCATATGAGCACTGAATATAAATCACCAATGGCCAAACAGGCCTCACGTGTAAAACACGTGAGCGCTCATATGCAAAGCATATGAGCACTGAACATAAACAGGATAAAACCCACAGCAGGGGTCACGTGTTAAACATGTGAGTTCTTTTGCCATGTGAGCGCCCCAATTTAAAATGCTCCTGTCAAATTCTAGAATTAAATTCTATTTGGGAAATATTTTCCTGACCTTTCTCAAATTAGAAAGATCATCTGTTAAACAGAGAACCTTTGGATCAAAGATCCAACGGTAATCATCTGGTAGAATAATGTTCTATCATAGGAAAATATTTTCCTAATCTTATTAAACTAACAAGATATTCGTATGATAAGAATAAAATTCTATGTTAAACTAACGAGATATCCATATGATAGAATTAAATTCTATATTAAGAAAATATATTTCTGATCTTGTTAAACTAAAAGATATAATAGAATAAAATACTGATCTTGTTAAAACTAACAAGATATTCATAATCTTGCTAAACAAACAAGAAATTTTCTCTGTTGAACAGAGAGCTTTTGGATTAAAAATCCAACGGTGAATAAAATTCACCGATTGATCTAAAAGAACATGGAATCAATCATGATCTCTCAATGAGGGATTTTCTTAACAAATTGAATCTTTTTCTTCTCATATAAATAGGAGCAAGGAGAGATACACAGGGGGAGAGGGGAAGAAAAATAGAGAGAGAATTTAATTCTTTAGAAAGAAGAGGAACCCCTCCCAAAAGCTCCCACAAAACAAAAAGAGAATTTAATTCTCAAACGAAGAGTTTAACTCTTCTCAAAGAACTTAGTTCTTCCTCTGGTTAAGATCTGCATAAGCATATCTCCCCACAAGTTGAGAATTTAATTCTCATCGGGGAGATTCTGTCATGCATATTCAAAACCTAGGGAAAAGAACTGAGTTCAAAGATTTTAACTCTTACAAAACATATGGGAATTTAATTCCTCTGAAACTAGGGTTTAACCCTTTAAAAAGAATTTAATCCCTGCAAAGAACAAAAGGAGAACTTGATTTCTCAAAACCATAAAAAATCAGCCTGGTGATTCAGTACCGTTCAACGCTACATAACAAAGCTCACGTGATCCCACGTGAGCACCTCTGATGAACAAAAAGAATGACTGGGACTGAATCATGTACTCCCACGTGACCCTTTAAAACGAGCGCTCAGCAATTACATGAAAAAAGGAATAAACCCAAAGACAGTTTCAATTTTAGGACGCCTCACGTGTTCCCACGTGACCCCCAAACAGTTGTATATAATAAAGTGGGGAAATTACAAAGACAGCGCTCGCATTTTAAAGGCGCCTCACATGTCTGCATGTGACTGTTTGATGAACCAAGTGCTTAGCACTTATAAATGAAAGAGGAATTAAATCCAGAGAACAGTTCCCATCTCGGGCGCTTCACGTGCTAACACGTGAGCCAAGTGCTCAGCACTTTTATATATAAAAGAGGGAATAAACTCAAGGAGCAGCGCCCACTTTGGGGCCCCTCACGTGTTCACACGTGAGCGCCTCCAAAGTCCAGTGTTTAACACGATTCAGTGCTTAGCACTGTGGGGTAACTAGGGGAAATCAACCTTAACCCAAATTAGCCATGTCTCCCGAGGCCAAGACTTTTTTGGTCACCAATCAACCGAGCCCCCATGCTCAAGTCTCCCCAAACCAATCCTAGTCCTAAAGATGTAATAATCTCCTAACATATGGCATCTAAAATGACGTTCATACCACATCTCCCCTCGATCTGGAAATTGGTTTAAGGGTACATCTCTCCATACCTCTGATATATGTCGTTGTAATTCTTCAACGTCGTCAGAGAGGTGGAGGGTCCCGACAACCAACAACTCTTGGTGCACTCCCAAACCGATGAGCACATCCCAATGGACCGCAACGTCCTTAAACTAGCTATGGACCGTAACGTCCTTAAACTACAACGGACCGCAACGTCCTTAAACTAGCTATGGACCAAAACGTCCTTAAACTAACAACGGACCGAAACGTCCTTAAACTAAAGCAATAGAGCCCAAATGCTCTTTTGTTGGATCTGAATGATCCAAAACCCTGTTGAGTAAGTCTTAGTCTAAAATTATACTAACGTATCCTCAACAAACATTTAAATTGATCTTAATCTCAAACGAGATTAATGATCCTTAAATTAACCCAAACCCATACCTAAAAAAAATACGGATTTGGACTAATCCACGCCCTACGGTCGACAACACGAATTAGTCTCCGTATACAATCCACAGGCAACCAAAAATAAAACAAACACACACGACACGAAGTGAACATCTGGAGCAGGAGAAAGTGGTTATCGCTACGCGGTAACGTAATTAACTGCAGGGGCTTGCGCCTGCAGGGAAGAGCATCCCCATAATCAAAAAAAACCCTCACAACGAGGGGGAATCTGACGAAGTCTGCTACAACGGTCGCAACCGTCCAAACCTCTGATACACGGTGCCATAAATCAACTTGGCATCTTCGGAGAGGTAAACGGATAAACCCAAATAGAATCTGCCCCCAAATTCAGGCAAGATGTTTGTCTTTCCCGGCTTTCGGCGGTAAACAGATTCTAGCACGCCCGGTGGGACCTCTTCCTCTTTCCACTCCACATTTCGTGTGTCGTGTTTTTCCCGCGATCAGATAATCGCGGTGTATATGTTTGTGGTTGCCCTTGGGTGATGGGATACTGAAGCCGGCGTTTCATCTTTATGAAGAATGGCGTTTGCTTCCACCCTAGAAACTCAGGCTTTATCATATATGGTGGAGTCAAGTATGGGCCACTTGCAGCCTCAAATCTCTGCAATCCGGCTCTTCAAGAAATCAACGGGATTCTCTTTGGGTCGATACTCCCACCTCTCACCATTGGTGCCTCAACGCCGATGAAGGAAGCCCAGAGGAAGTCTGTCTTCCACAGGCTGGTTCCCCAAACTGCAGCTTTACCGACGGAATCAGTCCTCAAACAACTGGCACCTGCCAAGGACCAAGGCCGACGCACGGGGCAGAATACTCAAGCTCTCAAAGGAAACAGGGGGCAGGCTCGGAAAAATCCTGAGGCTAATCAAATCCCGGCCGTAAGAAACGGTCGACGTCCATATCGGCATCATACAAAATGAGCTGGGGGCAGTTCTCCATATGGTTCTGTTTCAACCCCAGTGGTGAATGTTGTTGTTCCAACTGGGAACAGCTTCAAACTGTTGCGAAGGGTCAGACAAAATTCTCCTACCGCAATATTGAAAAATCTCCGCAGCCCATGGAGACCCCACGAGAGCAGAAACCAGTTCGCTCCCTAAAACAACTTTCCTCATCTATATATAAGGTATGGAAGCAGGTGAAGGTCTCTGTCGTCAACCACGGCTCTTCCCCTAGACGTCAGCCAAATTCTGACAAATCCTCTTTCAAATACAAGGGGACTCATCCCAAGACGAATCCTGATACAGTGGTTCCTCCCAAAAAAACAGTATGTCCACAAGCAAAATGGGCACGGATGAAAACCCGAAAGGGCGCCGTGAGTAAAAACAGCAGGGCTACCGACGAGTTTGTGAAAACCCGGAAGAGCGCAACCTCGTTAAAATAAATACACTTACGAGATCCTCACGACTCGTAAGGAGAATCCCCCTGTGAGACCCTCACGGCTCATAGGATTCAAAAGCCTTAAGTTATAGGGATCTAGACCTGTTCTTAAGCCGTCATATCTTCCAAATTACCCTACAGGCGGTCCATATTGACCCTTGTATACAATCTATGGGCACGAATAAATATTTTTTTTGCCAAGTTCTACAAATGACAAGAAATTTCCCCATATGGTGAATAACGCTTGTAGGTCCTCTCGACTTATAAGGAGAAAGCACTCTTGGAAGATCTTTACGACTTACAAGAGAAGACATCACTTAGGAATCCTCACGATTTTTAAGGAGAAACTACGCCTACGAGATCCTCACGACCCGTAGGGAGAAAACCCTTTATGACACCCTTACGGCTCATAAAGTCAAAAGTCTTAGTCGACAGGATCCTAACCCTGTCTACTAAGCTACCTTTGTCCAAATCGACAGAGGCAAATGATGATTCACTCCTGGCACTATTCCAGCTATAGCAATGCTGATGCCTAAATCGGTATCAAATTTCGAGTCCTCTCAAGACAAATAATGAGTCTCTCCTGGCAATATCCCAGTTGTAGCGATACAGATGCCTAAACAGGTGTCAAACTCCAAAGTCAACCTCTCCGGCAAATGTCGTCCCTATAACCATCTAATGAAGAAGGGGACCCCGTTCTTCTGGGATCAGAAATGCCAAAGTGCACGGGACAAAATCAAGCAATACCTGCAGAATCCGCTGGTACTGACCGCCCCGGTTAAGGGAAATCCCCTCATCCTGTACACAACAGCCCTTGAAAGTTTTTTAGGCGCGCTATGGGCACAGGAGAACGACCGGAGGAAGGAAAGAGCTCTCTATTATTTGAGTCGAGTTTTTCTGGGGGCAGAAAACAACTACTCCCCCATTGAAAAGCATTGCCTGGCATTAATTTTTGCGGTAATGAAGCTCTGACATTATGCCTTGGCACATAAGGTCCATCTCATATCAAAGGAGGATCCTCTCAAATATCTGATGTCAAGGGCCATACTAACGGGAAGGCTTGCCAAATGGACCCTCCTCTTGATGGAATTCTCGATAATCTATCGACCTCTTAAGGCAGTGAAAGGCCAAGTCATCGCCGACTTTCTCGCAGAGCATCCGATACTTGCCGACTCTCCTTTAAATTGCGAATTGCCAGATGAACACGCGTTCGACACAATCGACAGGGAGAAGGAAGGAAATAATGCCCGATGGGAACTTTACTTTGATGGGGCATCTTCCATGAAGAAATGAAAGCAGAGCACCCCCATAATCAAAGCTAGGGTGGGCCTTATCTTTGTGACTCCACAAGGAGGGATAATGCGTTTTGCCCTTTCCTTAATAGAGCCAAGAACAAACAACGAAGCGGAATATGAAGCTTTGATAACAGGTCTTGAGATCGCTGTAGACATGGGCATCGAAAACCTCCTTATATACGGAGACTCCCAGCTGGTTGTTAGCCAAGTAAATGGCGACTACCAGACGTGCAAACCAGAGTTGGTGAAATATGGTGAAAGAGTGCAGCAATTGCTGACACAAATTCCCTCCTACATCCTGAAAAGCATACCGCATGCGGAAAATAGCAAGGCGTATGCACTAGCCAAACTCGCTAAAGAACTGGCCGACGAAAACCTTGATGACATAAGGATCATTGTGCAAAGCCGCCGGATTCTCACGCCGGCAGAGATATCTTCGGAGTCGCCTAAAAAAGAGGAAGCGACCAAACAAGTGGCTTTCCAAGTAGAGGACGAAGAAAAGATTAAGGATTGGAGAGGAGTCTTCATAGACTACTTCAAATCCCATTGAACACCCAAAGACGCGTCGTCAAGACATTAGCTCATGAAGCAAGCTCTGTCTTTCGCCTTTGTCAATAATACTCTTCATAAGAGATCATTCGACTATCTGTGGCTGAGATGCCTCGGACCAAAAGAAGAAAAATAGGTCGTCCAAGAAACTCACGACGGACTCTGCGGTTCCCATCAAGCTGGGTCTAAGATGAAGCTGAAGATCAAAAGAATGGGTTACTATTGGCCCACGATGATTCAGGACTGCCTCGAATATGCAAAGCAATGTCACTCGTGCCAAATTCACATGGACTTCATCCATCAGCATCCAAATCCGCTACACCCAACGATAGCCAGTTGGTCGTTCGAAATGTGAGGAACTGACATAATTGGCCTCATTGAGCCAGCATCGTCCAGGGGACATCGGTTTATATTAGTAACAGCTGATTACTTCTTTAAGTGGGCAGAAGCAGTACCGCTAAAGGAGGTAAAGACGGAGAACGTGCTCCATTTCTTCAGGACACATGTCATCTACCGGTTCGGCACTCCGCGATGGATTATCTTGGATAACGGGCCACTCTTCGGTCTACAATCCCCGAGCTAACGGTCTAGCCGAGGCTTTCAACAAGACCTTGACAAAGATCATAAAGAAAATGGTGTCCAAAAATAAAAAGGACTGGCACGAGAGATTGCATGAAGCTCTATGGGCTTATCGGACCACGTTTAAGACGGCCACGAATACAACGCCATTCGCGTTGGTATTCGGTACGGAAGCAGTACTTCCCTTGGAGAGAGAGCTACCCTCTCTACGAGTAGCAGTTCGATACGCGCTGACGGATGAAGAAAATGCCCATCTTCGGCTTCAGGAGCTCGATGCCCTCGATGAAACTCGTCTCATGGCGCAGCAAAACCTAGAAGCTTACAAAGCAAGAATGACGCGCTTATATGAAAGATTGACTAGGCCGAGAACATTCCGCCAAGGCGAACTCGTGCTAGTCGTAAAAAGACCTATGATCCTCAATCGTGCTAAACGGGGGAAATTCGAGCCGAACTATGAGGGCCCGTACATCATAGACAAGGTCTACCAAGGTGGGGCCTACTTGCTCATGGATATGCATAGAGAAAGACCCTTCCGGCCAATAAATGGCCGGTTCCTTAAGGAATACTACGCTTAACAATTCACGGCTCAGGTTAATGATGGATGACAACGCTCGTGTCCGCTCGCTGTCCTCCCGAGTCTAAACTCTATAAGTAGTATCCGGCAAAACTTCGCCTCGAAGCTGCATTGGACCGAGATATCCTTAAACTAACAATGGACTGAGATGTCCTTAAACTAACATTGGACCGAGATGTCCTTAAAGTAAAAATGGACCGCAATGTCTTTAAGCTAATTACATCGCCTCAAACACGGCAACAGTGGAATCCATGTCCACAAGTCCCAGCGACGAGGATTGCAACTTAAGTCCCGCTGGCTGAACAACCGCCCCGGTGGCGAAATCCCCCCTAAGTGCCATTGGCAAACGGAGGAGTCAAAAAAAATGGTACGTCCACAAGCGAAATGGACACGGATGAAAACCCGAAATGGCGCCGTGAGTAAAAACAGCAGGGCTACCGGCGAGCTTGTGAAACCCCGAAAGGGTGCAATTTCGTTAAAATAAAGACACCTGCAATGTCCTCTCGACCTTGTGAGGAGAAAACTCCTGCGTGAGATCCTTACGACTCACAAGGGAACAACACACTTAGGGATCACCATGATTCCTAAGGAGAAATTACACCTATAAGTCCTCACAACTCGTAAGAAGAATTCCCCTGTAAGGCCCTCATGGCTCGTAGGATTCAAAAGACTTAAGCTACAAGGATCTGAACCTGTTCTTAAGCCATCACACTCCCCAAGTTGCCCTACAAACGGATCACATTGACCCTTGTATACAATCCATGGGCGCAAACAAACATTACCTCACCAAGTCCCACCAATGACGAAGAATGTCCTCATGAGGTGAACGACACTTGTAAGTCCTCTCGACTTATAAGGAGAAAACACTCTTGTAAGATCCTTACGACTTATAAGAGAACACACACTTAGGAATCCTCATGATTCCTAAGAAGAAAACACACCTACGAGATCCTCACGACTCGTAGGGAGAAACACCTTTATGAGACCCTTACGACTCATGAAGTCAAAAGCCTTAGTCGACAGGATCCTAACCCTATTTGCTAAGCCACCTTTGTTCGAATCGATAAAGGCAAATAATGATTCGCTCTTGGCAACAATCCCAGTAGTAGCGTTGTTGATGCCTAGATTGGTATCAAATTCCAAGTCCTTTCATGGGAAATGATGATTCTCTCCTGGCCATATTCCAGTCACAGCGATGCTGATGCTAAGATTAGTATCAGATCTCAAGCTCCATACTCGCAGCACAAAATCAGCAAGCCAAAAATGCATATGAAATAGCCGAAATGATAGGGCAACTCGCAAAAAAAATCAGCGAGTAAAATATATGCATATAAAAATAGCCGAAATGATTGGGCAACTCGCAATAAAAAGCAGAAAGTAAAGAAAAAGAAAAATAGTTGGGCACCGCGAAAAATAGCCGAAATGATTGGGAAATCGCGACTTTCGCGATATAAAAAGCTGAAATGATAGAGCATCGTGGAAAGAAATAAAATAAAATGAAACTTTTTCCCTACAGGTGAGATCACATTGACCCCTGTATACAATCCATGGGCACAAATGGAAAGGGAACCATATCACCCCGCCGGGCTTCGTCAAAAGGAAGCCAGATCTCGATGGCTACATCTATAGCCTAGAAATTAACAAAGGCGTTCCTTCTCGTTCCAACCAGAAGCAGATACGACGCCAGCAAAACGGAGCCATGGCAAAGTCCCCTAGTTCCAAATCTCGACGGTTCACAGACAACCTAGAGACTACCTCGGAGCCACGGCAAAGTCCTCTAGTTCCAAATCTCGACGGTTCACAAAAAATCCAGAGACTACATCGGAGCCATGGCAAAGTCCCTAGTTCCAAGTCTCGACGGCAGTATCCACAGCCTAGAGATCAACAACAGCGTTCTTCTTCCCTCTAGCAGGATACGGACGCGACATCAACAAAAGGAGCCATGGCAAAGTCCCCTAGTTCCAAATCTCGACGGTTCACAGACAGCCTAGAGACTACCTCGGAGCCAAGGGAAAGTCCCCTTGTTTCAAATCTCAACGGTTCACAGACAGCCTAGAGACTACCTCGGAGCCACGGCAAAGTCCCCTATTTCCAAAACTCGACGGTTCATAGACAGCCTAGAGACTACCTTGGAGCCACGGCAAAGTCCCCTAGTTCCAAATCTCGACGGTTCACAGACAGCCTAGAGACTACCTCGGAGCCATGGCAAAATCCCCTAGTTCCAAATCTCGACGGTTCACAGACAACCTAGAGACTCCCTCGAAGCCACGGCAAAGTCCCCTAGTTCCAAATCTCGACGGTTCACAGACAACCTAGAGACTACCTCGGAGCCATGGCAGAGTCCCTAGTTCCAAGTCTCGACAGCAGCATCCACAACCTAGAGATCAACAACAGCATTCTTCCTCCCTCCAGCAGGATACAGACGTGACATCAACAAACGGAGCCATGGAAAAGTCCCCTAGTTCCAAATCTCAATGGTTCACATACAACCCAGAGACAACCTCGACATTCGTCGCAATATTGCAGATACAATGTCAACAAACGAAGCAAAGGAAGATCCTTAGCTTCAGGGTCTTGACATCAACTCAAATGAGACCAGAAAGTCCATCGGAGATCATCCCACTCCAGCGCGGAGTGGTCATGACACATCAGGGCTCCCAAACTGAGCCTAATCTCAAGTAAAAAGCGACATGGAATATCCCTAACGCTTGCTCTTTCGACGGTAATATCACCTGGAATATTACTTGAAGACGTTTTGTCCAGCCCCTGAAGGGATTAGAGACATGACAGTCGTAGGGCTACTCGAACAGCAAGATTGCGTATCAAGGAATACACCGGCCAACGCGACAGTACGACGGGTAAAAAACCCTAGTACCACAGACCCTAACGGACTTCTATTAGCATGAGTTAACTGTGACGCTAGGACATCCTTGCGAGAACTTCTCGATTCGTCTCGACTCGTGGGGAAAATAATGTTCCTGCGAGAACTTCTCGACTCGTCTCGACTCGTGGGGAAAATAATGTTCCTGCGAGAACTTCTCGACTCGTCTCAACTCGTAGGGAAAAGCCTTAAGCAACGGGGATAAAGACCTATTTCCTAAGCACTGGGGCCCTACAAGTCGGTCCAAGATGGACTATTACATACTATTCACGGGCCACACTCTCCAAATTCGAATATCGACAAGGAGGGAAACAACCACTTACGAGTCCTCTCGACTTGTAAGCGAAAAAATTCTCTTGTGAGATCCTTACGACTCTCAAGAAAATGCACTTAGGAGTCATCACGATTCCTAAGGAGAAAATACACCTACGGGATCCTCTCGACACGTAGGGAGAAAAGTCTTTATGAGACCCTCACGGCTCATGAAGTTGAAAAGTCTTAGGCGGCAGATCCTAAGCCATCGCTGCCCTGCAAGGAGGTCAAGATGGACTATCCACGGGTCACACTCTCTAAAGTCGAGTATCGACAAGAAGGGCAAAAACCACTTATAAGTCCTCTCGACTTGTAAGAGGGAAAATTCTCTTGTGAAATCCTTACAACTCTCAAGAGAAAACGCACTTAGGATTCCTCACGACTCCTAAGGAGAAAATACACCTGCGGGATCCTCTCGACTCGTAGGGAGAAAAGTCTTTATGAGACCTTCATGGCTCATGAAGTTGAAAAGTCTTAGGCGGCAGATCCAAACATGTTTCCTAAGCCATCGCTGCCCTACAAGGAGGTCAAGATGGACTATCTGTGGGCCACATTTGCCAAAGTTACATGCCACTAAAATAAAGAAGCTACTTACGGGTCCTCATGATTCGTAAGGAAAAAATACCCGAGTGAGATCCTTACGTCTCACGGAGGCGATGAACACTTAGAAATCCTCACGATTTCTAGGGAGAAAATACACCTATGAGATCCTTATGACTCACAGGGAAAATAACATCCTTGCGAGAACTTCTCGGCACGTCTCGACTCGTAAGGAAAATGTCACGCCCCGCTTCCCAGTATATGGGCAGAGGACGAGACGAGGCCGCTACGTATTTACCCAGAAGTAAACACGCTAAGCGTATCTAAGCAATATAAAATAAAATGTACACAAGAGAAAAGATGTAAATGAACAGCAACTCTATTTATTAACATTCTTTTTACAATACAACTGAAATGGAAATACATGGAATAAAAGCAATGCCTAAACAATGGCATAACAGAAATGAAAATGGAATAATTACAAGTGGCTACAGCTCTTGGTCTTCGGTATACTGCTCACAGGCCTGCTCCAAATGCTCCTGAATGGTCTCGTACTCCTCAGCGTCGGGTCCTCCTGACAACATTCCAAAGAAGAAGAGAAACAGGAATGTCGTCAGCGAACAAGCGCTCGGTAAGTCCCAGAGATGAGGGAGAAGTAGAATAGACACAGAGAGAGAACAGTTTTATATTATTTTATTATAATGTTAGCGCAGTTGTTTGTAGCTTGGTACAGAAAATACCAGTGTATACGAGAGGAGTCCCACTTACACCGGAGACTTTGGTAACCCGTAGTACAAGGCTCCATCGATAATACCACGAAACAATGGCATGGATGTAATTACGTCATAAGTGACCACCTCGTGCCACCTTAACATGTTCTGTATCAGTCTATCCCTTTATAACCCCGTAGTGTTTATTGCAGTGATTGTATTGATTGTACAGATTGTATTGTAAATTGTATAGATGGAAGACTTGCCGAAACCATGATATCAGTAAATGGATGTAATTGGAGTATCATGTAGATGGATGTATATCCATGGTTCGGTTCAGTCAATATAGATTGAACGGATTGAATATATGGATTCATAGATTCATGTTGATCTGTAGTTTATACTTGAATCATATTCAAGTCAGATTGATTATATTGAGACTCAGTCTGAGTCAGACAATTAGAAAAGAAATTAAAGTCCTGAATTATGTTTTGGTGCTATTGGTAACTGCTGCATATGGACGGCAGGATTTGTGTCTTTTTCCAAGACAATTACCGTGTTGATAACACCGTTTGTTATATTGTCTACCTTAAATAGGCAAGCACCCATATCTCCGGCTCCCTGAGGCCTAAAAGACCGGTCCCGCTTAAACCTATGTTTACTAGGGACCTTATTGTAATTTAGTATAACTTGAGGGGGGGTTTATGTAAAATTAGTTTTAGTATAATTTCAAAATACACCTCAAGTATTTAATTATCATCTTTAGAGTTTTTCATAGATGTTTCTTTTATTAAATATGAAATTTCTAGTGAATATGACCTAGTTTTAAAGTATAAAGTATTTATTTGAAATATTGGAATTGTATGGTATTTTCTTGTAAATGGAATGTTTTTCTTGAATTTTGGAAAGGTGGAATATTATAAATATTAAAAATAGATATTTTGATATTAATTACATATATGTTTATTTATTAAAAATATAAGTTTTATTTATAATAGAAATCACATTTTCTACAGAAAAAATGTTTTTAAAAAATCTTTCGAGATCGTATGCTCCTTGCGGAGGTCTGCATCTCACTCTACTAGGTCCGAGGATGTGCGATAATCTGCACCATACCGAACGGGTTTCCCAAAATGGGTTGTAGAGGTGCAATTGCAAAGATTTGTTAAATACACTTCTTATAGAAAAAGGTTTTATAAATTGAAGGCAGTTATATGTAAAGTCGTATTTTCCCAAATCTGTGTTCCCAAATTCCATTGTACTATGTTAGATATCTGTGTTGTGAAAAGGTAGGTCATTATCTCGTGAGTTTTCTAAAGGTAACACGGTTAAAAGGTATAAACATGTCGATATAAAACATAAAGGTATTTTAATGTAAAATTGAAATACAACTTGCTATGGTTATCATTTGGATGTCAAACTTGTTCTATTGTCTTTATTAGTGATTACTAAATAATATATCAAAAGTTGTAGATTTGTTATTAAGAAAAAATTGTATTTTTAAAAGAAAAGAGAATCGGAAGCCGGATAACTCCGCTTCCGACACGTTTTAAGAGTGAAAAGTTTGGGAATAGCAAAAGAGAGAGAGAATGGGGGACTTACTGGATGCCGGCTAGAGAAGATAAGGAGGAAGAGGTGGGAGGTGCCGGTGCGTCATTTCGTCGTCGGAAACTCCTTGGATCGTCGCCGGAAGTTCGTCGGAGCTTCGCCCTTTGTTAACTCCACTTGCACACTATAGGAACTTGGAATTTTCTTGAGAGTTTGGGCAGGGAATTGTGAGTGAGGAGGGGTGAATTGAGAGTGGTATTTATAGGGGAAAATTAGGGTTTAGGTTATTGAATTTGAGAATTAAAATGTGCATTAAAATGTGAATTAATACTCATTTTTAATTCTCTGGAAATGTGCAAAGAAAACAAACAGTCTAGGATTAGTGGGGGGAGTCCAAAGGGTATGGGGTAAAAAAATTGTGGTATTTGCCACGTTAGGACCGGCGGCACCGGCCCCAAGAGGATCTTGGCCGATCGGTTTGTGGAGGTGGGGGCTCGGATTGGGGCCACGTGTCCCTGACGGTCTGACTACTAATTTGCACATGTTTGTTTAGGCTGTGTCTCTTCAGTTTACGTGTAGTGCACGTATAGTCTATTGGGCTTCTAAAACTTTAAAAGAATTTTAAATAAAAAGAATGTGTGGCTGATGGGATTTGAACTCTGGTGCTTTGGTTCAGCAGTGCAAGGTCTTACCAATGAACTACAAGCTCCTTCTTGTTGTTCAAAAGCAAATCAAATTTATAACTTGTGCTCAGGCTTAAATACCTCTTATTGTATTTTTTGAAAAAAATTGTACAGAAAGTTTAGGGTTGTTACAGAAAATAATGTCCTTGCGAGAACTTCTCGACTCGTTTCGACTCGTAAGGAAAATAACGTCCTTGCGGGAACTTCTCGACTAGTCTCGACTCGTAAGGAAAATAATGTTCCTGCGAGAACTTCTCGATTCATATCGGCTCGTAGCGACAATAATGTTCCTACGAGAACTTCTCGATTCGTCTCGACTCACGGCTCATAAAGTTGAAAAGTGTTAGGCTGCAAGGACCCTAAACTTGTCTCCTAAACCATCAATTCTATGGTCACGCATTACTTTGCACTACTTCACCTACGTACATACTTACGTGGGCAAAGTAGTAGGGGGTATTTGTTCCCGCCAAAATTTTCGGTCAAGAGCTATTTGTTCCCTTATAACCCTTAAAAAAGGGGAGAGATAAAAGAGAGAAAAAATCACGGTTGGACGTCACGTGTTAAACACGTGAGCGCTTATATGCAAAGCATATAAGCGCTGAAAGAAAATAACTAATGGCCAAATATGCCTCACGTGTAAAACACATGAACGCTCATATGCAAAACATATGAGCGCTGAACATAAATCATCAATGGCCAAACAGGCCTCGCGTGTAAAACACGTGAGCGCTCATATGCAAAGCATATAAGCGCTGAACATAAACAGGCTAAAACCCACAGCAGGGGTCACGTGTTAAACATGTGAGTTCTCTTTCCTGTCACATGCAAAGCATATGAGCGCCCCAATTTAAAATGCTCCTGTCAAATTCTAAAATTAAATTCTATTTGGAAAATATTTTCGTGATCTTTCTCAAACTAGAAAGATCATCTGTTAAACAGAGGACCTTTGGATCAAAGATCCAACGGTAATCATCTGGTAGAATAATGTTCTATCATAGGAAAATATTTTCCTAATCTTATTAAACTAACAAGATATTCGTATGATAAGAATAAAATTCTATGTTAAACTAACGAGATATCCATATGATAGAATTAAATTCTATATTAAGAAAATATATTTCTGATCTTGTTAAACTAAAAGATATAATAGAATAAAATACTGATCTTGTTAAAACTAACAAGATATTCATAATCTTGCTAAACAAACAAGAAATTTTCTCTGTTAAACAGAGAGCTTTTGGATTAAAAATTCAACGGTGAATAAAATTCACCGATTGATCTAAAAGAACATGGAATCAATCATGATCTCTCAATGAGGGATTTTCTTAACAAATTGAATCTTTTTCTTCTCATATAAATAGGAGCAAGGAGAGATACACAGGGGGAGAGGGGAAGAAAAATAGAGAGAGAATTTAATTCTCTAGAAAGAAGAGGAACCCCTCCCAAAAGCTCCCACAAAACAAAAGAAGAATTTAATTCTCAAACCAAGAGTTTAAATCTTCTCAAAGAACTTAGTTCTTCCTCTGGTTAAGATCTGCAGAAGAAAATCTCCCCACAAGTTGAGAAATTAATTCTCATCGGGGAGATTCTGTCATGCAGATTCAAAACCTAGGGGAAAGAACTGAGTTCAAAAGAGTTTAACTCTTACAAAACATATGGGAATTTAATTCCTCTGAAATTAGGGTTTAATCCTTTAAAAAGAATTTAATACCTACAAAGAACAATAGGAGAACTTGATTTCTCGGAACCATAGAAGAACAGCCTGGTGATTCATTAGCGTTCATCGCTACATAACAAAGCTCACGTGTTCCCACGTGAGCACCTCTGATGAATAAAAAGAATGACTGAGACTGAATCACGTGACCCATTAAAATGAGCGCTCAGCAATTACATGAAAAAATGAATAAACCCAAAGACAGTTTCAATTTTAGGACGCCTCACGTGTTCCCACGTGACCCCCAACAGTTGTATATAATAAAGTGGGGAAATTACAAAGACAGCGCTCGCATTTTGAAGGCACCTCACGTGTCCGCACGTGGCCATTTGATGAACCAAGTGCTTAGCACTTATAAATGAAAGAGGAATAAAATCAAGAGAACAGTTCCCATCTCGGGTGCCTCACGTGCTCACACGTGAGCCAAGTGCTCAGCACTTTTATATATAAAAGAGTGAATAAACTCAAGGAACAGCGCCCATTTTGGGGCCCCTCAGGTGTTCACACATGAACGCCTCCAAAGTCCAGTGTTTAACACTGATTCAGTGCTTAGCACTGTGGGGTAACTAGGGGAAATCAACCTTAACCCAAATTAGCTAAGTCTCCCGAAGCCAAGACCTTTTTTGGTCACCAATCAACCGAGCCCCCATGCTCAGGTCTCCCCAAACCAATCCTAGTCCCAAAGATGACTAATGATCTCCTAACAGATGGCATCTAAAATGACGTTCATCCCATATCTCCCCTCGATCAGGAAATTGGTTCAAGGTTACATCTCTCCGCACCTCTGATATATGTCATTGTAATTCTTCAACGTCGTCAGAGAGGTGGAGGGTCCCGACAACCAACAACTCTTGGTGCACTCCCAAACCGATGAGCACATCCCAACGGAACGCAACGTCCTTAAACTACCTATGAACCGTAACGTTCTTAAACTACAACGGACCGCAACGTCCTTAAACTAGCTATGGACCGAAACGTCCTTAAACTAATAATGGACCGAAACGTCCTAAAACTAAAGCAATAGAGCCCAAAATTCTCTTTTATTGGATCTGAATGATCCAAAACCCTGTTGAGTAGATCTTATTCTAAAATTAGACTAACGTATACTCAACAAACATTTAAGTTGATTTTAATCTCAAACGAAATTAACGATCCTTAAATTAACTACAGGGGCTTGCGCCTGCAGGGAAGAGCATCCCCACAATCAAAAACCCCTCACAAGGCGGGAGAATCTGACGAAGTCCGCTACAATTGTCGCATCCGTCCAAACCTCTGATACACGGTGCCATAAATCAGCTTGGAATCTTCGGAGAGGTGGACGGATAAACCCAAATAGCATCTGCCCCTAAATTCAGGCAAGACGTTTATCTTTCCTGGCTTTCGGCGGTAAACATGCTTCAGTGTCGAATGCCAACACGTATTGTGTTGTATCCATAGCCGTTTTGAACGTCATTCGGTACGCCCCGAGAGCTTCATGCAATTTCCCGTGCCAGTCCTTTTTATTTCTGGACACCATTTTCTTTATAATCTTGATCAAGGTCTTGTTGAAAGATTCAGCTAGACCATTAGCTCGGGGATTATATACGGAAGAGTATCTCCAGTGTATTTTGTGCTGTTTTACGAAGCGGCTTATTTTATGGCTCCTGTATGCTAGCCCTTTATTCGAGATTATCCTTCGCAGAGTACCGAACCGGTAGATGACATTTGTCTTGAAGAAATAGAGAATATTCTCCGTCTTCACCTCCCTTAGTGGTACTGCTTCCGCCTACTTAGAAAAGTAGTCGATCGTTTCCGGTATGAACCAGTGTCCTTTGGATGACGCTAGTTCAATAGGGCCAATTATGTCGGTTCCCCACATTTCGAACGGCCAGCTAGCTATCGTTGGATGTAGCGGATTTGGATGTTGGTGGATGAAGTCCCCATGAATATGGCACGAGTGACACTGCTTTGCATATTCGAGACAGTCCTAAATCATTGTGGGCCAATAGTAACCCATTCTTTTAATCTTCAGGTTCATCTTTGGCCCGGCTTGATGAGAACCGCAGAGTCCGTCGTGAGTTTCTTGGACGACCCTCTTTGGTTCTTCTGGCCCTAAGCACCTTAGCCACAGACAGTCAAGTGGCTTCTTGTATAGAGTATTATTGACGAAGGAAAAGACAGAGCCCGTTTCATGAGCTGATGTCTTGACGACGCGTTTTCGAGCGTTCGATGGGATTTGAAGTAGTCTATGAAGACTTACCTCCAATCCTTGATCTTTTCTTCGTCTTTTATTTGAAGGACTACTTGTTTATTCGCTTCATTTCCTTCAGACGACTCTGTTAAATCCCCTGAAGATATTTCTGCTGGCGCAAGAATCTGGCGGCTTTGCACAACGATCCTTACGTCATCGAGGTTTTCATCAGCCAGTTCCTTAGCAAGCTTGGCCAATGCATCCGTCTTGCTATTTTCCGCATGCGGTATGCTTTCCAGGATGTAGGAAGGGATTTGTGTCAGCAGTTGCCGCACTTTTTCACCATACCTGATCAATTCTGGCTTGCACGTCTAATAGTCACCATTTACTTGGCTAACGACCAGCTGGGAGTCTCCCTATATGAGGAGGTTTTCGATTCCCATATCGACAGCGATCTCAAGACCCGCTATCAAAGCTTCATATTCAGCCTCGTTGTTTTTTCTTGGTTCCGTTAAGGAAAGGGTGAAACGCATTATCCCCCCTTGCGGAGTCACGAAGATGAGGCCCACCCTGGCTTTGATTATAGGGGTGTTATGCTTCCGCTTCTTCATGAAAGATGCTCCATCGAAGTAGAGTTCCCATTGGACATTATTTCATTCCTCCTCCCCTTCGATTGTGTCGAACGCGTGTTCGTCTGGCAATTCGCAATTTAAGGGAGAATCGGCTGGTATCGGATGCTCGGCGAGAAAGTCGGCGATGGCCTGGCCTTTCACTGCTTTGAGGGGTCGATACGTTATCGATAATTCCATCAAAAGGAGGGCCCATTTGTCTAACCTTTCTATTAGTATGAATCTTGACATCAAATATTTGAGAGGATCCATCTTTGATATGAGATGGACCTCATGTGCCAAGGCGTAGTGTCTGAGCTTCGTTATAGCGAAGATCAGTGTCAGGCAGTGCTTTTCGATGGGGGAGTAGTTGTTTTCTGCCCCCAGGAGAACTCAACTCAAATAATAGAGAGCTCTCTCCTTCTCGTGGTCGTTCTCCTGTACCCATAACACGCCTAGAGAACCTTCCAGGGCTGTTGTGTACAGGATAAGGGGCTTTCCCTTAACCGGAGCGGTCGGTACCGACGGGTTCTGCAGGCATCGCTTGATTTCGTCCAGTGCACTTTGGCATTTATGATCCCAAATGAACGTGATCCCCTTCTTCATTAGATGGCTATAGGGGCGGCATTTGCTGAAGAGGTTGGCTATGAACCACCGGATATACGCGAGCTTTCCATGGAGAGACCGCAGTTGTTTGAGAGTTCTTGGCATGGGAATTTCCATAATCGCCTTGATCTTTGATGGGTCTATTTCGATACCTCGGTGTCGTATGACGAATCCTAGGAATTTCCCTGAGAAGCCTCCAAACGCGCATTTCAAAGGATTCATCTTTAGATTGTATTTACGAAGACGTTGGAACACTATGTCTAGACGCTCCCAGTGCTCCTTATAAGATTTACTCTTCACCACAAGCTCGTCAATGTAGCATTCAAAAACCTCATGAGTGAGGTTGTCGAAGATTTTCTTCATGTCCCTATAGTAGGTAGCGCCTGTGTTCTTCAAAACCGAAAGGCATCACCTTATAGCAAAATATGCCTAGCGGAGTCCGGAAGGCGGTGTGCTTTTGGTCTTCAGAATACATTTTTATTTGATTGTAGTCTGAAGATCCATCCATGAAGGATAAGACCTCATGAGTAGACGTGTTATCGATCATCAGCTCGATAACAGGTACTGGGAAGTCATCATTCGGACAAGCTTTGTTATGGTCTCGAAAGTCCACGCAGATGCGCACTGTTCCATTTTTCTTCATCACTGGAACAATGTTGGCAATCCAATCGGGATACTGAACTTCTTGAATGAAGCTGGAGTCAATTAGTTCTTGACTTCGGAATTGATACTCATCTCGAGTTCGAGCCGCATTCTTCTTGGCGCCTGTTTAACTAGCTTAACGTCTGGCGATATAGCCAGTTTATGTACCGCTATTTCTGGATCTAGTCCCGGCATCTCGGAATAATTCAATGCAAAGCAGTCTTTATATTACATGAGTACATTTTTTAAAGTAGGCACTTGCTTTTTAGATAGCAACTCACTGAGGAACGTTGGCCTCGGATCGTTTACCGTTCCCAAGTCAATTTTCCTTAGATTGTCCGCCGTGGTGTGTATCCCATCTTCCAGCTCTTTTGGCGCCGATGGAAATTCTGAGATCACCTCATCCTCATCCTCATCTGCAAAGCATCTGGAGGGGTCATCCATATTCTCGTGGTTCCCCTCTTTTGAGAATGTTATCACGCGGCAGGTACGAGTTCATTTCCAAGCTCAATGTTGATCTGGCCCTACCATCGCGATATAGGTTGCTTTTGGCTCATGCTTTCGCGGTGGGGTTACCCTCCAACTGTCGGGTATAGCGAACCTGCCTTATTGATACTGGTCTTCGACCCAGTCTTTGAAGGTGAAGCAGTCTTCAAGGGGATGACCTGTTGCTCGATGGTAGGAGCAATAATCCGGGTGATGGACCTCATTTATCTGTTCGGGGTACCGAGGCTTTAGGAGCATCATTATTTTATGCTTAATGACAAGATCGAATATTTTCCTTATCTTGTCTTGGGGGAAAGAGTATTTCCAACCCATCTTCTTCATAAAAGACGGATTCCAGTTGACTTTTACTAAATCGCGTGGCTTCTTGGATCCGTTTCGCTGTTTTCAACATCATTCTCATTCTCTACCAGGTTTTTTCCTCTGTGTCGGGCTTTTTCCTTTATGCGAGAACGTACAGCGGGCTGAGGATGAAGGGCATCGTGATTTTCCTTTTCCGCAGACTGCTGAATGAGACGTTGAGTCCTGGCCTTTTCGTAAATGGCCATTTCGCAGTTGTGGTCATCTCTAACCTTTTGACCGGCTTCTCTTATTAGCTTGGCAACCTGCTCCTCGAACGACGGACTTGACATTCGTACGACGGGATCTCGCTCTGGTTCAATGTTATAACCATTTAGAAACACGTTCCCTTCTTTACCGAAGAATTTATGACGCGGTATTGTGGAATCGCTCCCGTTTATTTGTCCGAACGTATCCAAGCCCAGTCGTCTCCATTCTCCCATTGGGCATATTTCTCTGAGTCCCAGGAACGTCCCAAATCTTATTGTAGAACTGGGCTTGTCGAGTGGTTTGTTTGAAGGGTACGTCTTGGCATCTTAATAACCTTTTCAATCTCTCTGTGTAATATCTGGGCAGACGGATTGGTTGAAGCCTGTCAAGAATAAAATCGGTGCCATACCAGACTTCTTTTTCTACCCTGGTTTCTGTAGATTGGTAGAAGAGTATCATCTTTTCACCTCTTCGCCTGGGAGGGATGTAGAAAGTCCGCAGCTCTTGTACGCCGTATGTATTGAGTGCATCAAGTTCCCTGTGATGCCGCTGCGGAACCATGGTGATTTGTAAACTCTGATCAGCTCCAGTAACGGTTTGCGCTGATAGGCGAGTGGAGAACACGGCGTTGGCCTCGTCCTCAAAGTCACTGCCAAAGACCAAAATAGGAGTAGATGGTCCATGCCTGTTGAATTAGGGTTGCCCCGAGTAGACTATTTCCTCGTCTTCCTTGATGTCACTCCCAAATATCGATATGGTGATAACGGACTTCCGTTTATCCTCTGGCTTATGATATCTTTCCATATCTTCGAAGTCTGGTAGGAAGTACATTGCGTCTTCATATTTTCGGACCTCGTTTACGGAGAAAGGATTTAGCTCCCCCATGACGGTGTATTCGAGGTCATCTTTGAAATACTTCATACACTGGTGTTGTATAGAAAGGATGACGTTGTACTCGTGTAACCAAGGCCGGCCGAGCAGAGCGTTATAGCAAGTCTTGGCGTCGATGTCATGAAATTTGATGTCAGTGATGAGAAGCCCAAAGCGTAATGTTAATATTATGGACCCAAGCGTCCGCGATGACTGAGAGTCAAACCCGGAGATGGTAATTTTATCCCGAGCCAAGTGCTGAACGTTCATGAAAATCTCCTTCAGCACCTTCACGTTGAAAAGGTTGATTGAGGACCCGTTGTCGACCAGGATCTTCCTTATCTTGATGTCGTGGCAGTACCCGGTGACATATAGAGGACAGTTGTGCTCGCACGTTCCGAGGAGGAGATTTTCATCGCCGAATGTAATGTCAGCTTTATGAACCTCTACCAGCTCTTCCTTCATCTTTTCTTCTGCCAGGAAAGCTTGGAACTGATCGGGCTCTTGTAATGCCCTGATCAGTGAATCTCTTGCTTCTTTAGACAGGAGGAGAGCATCCAGTATGCTCAGTTGTGAGGGTATCTTCCTCAGATGTGCCAGGACATTATAATCCACCTTGTTTTTCTTAGGCGGGTCCTTGGATGTGAGCTCCTTGACGACTCTATCATCGAGGGCAATTTCCCCAGGGACTTTTTCCTTCCCCTTGTCTCTTTTGCTCAAACCTTTGTTTGTAGGCCCGAGGTTCTTTTCAGGCAACGTGCGGTTACGCAGCTGAATATTCTCACAGTTCTTCTCCTCTTCTTCTTTTCTGGAGGTGGATTCTTTGAAGAGAGGGCCGAGGGTTATTTCTTCCTCAGAATCGCTCCCGAATGTAAGAACTTGGGATTTTCCTTTTGTCGAACTGGTATCAACCTTATGACAATTGCCAGCCATTCCTTCACCTTCATCTGTCGTGCTTCTTTGCTGCCGACGAGCTTTGCGCTTCATCTGCTTGAAGTGTTGTCGGTGGGCAACATATCCTTTCCACCACTTCTTGAAGGCACTGCATTCCTTGGTGGGGTGGGTAACCCTCCGATTGATATAGGCAGTAGTTTGGATGTATATCTGCTCCGTTGAGGCATGTGGCCCCGGGAATATTTTCCTTGAAAGGTGGCAGCTTCATTCCCATTGACAGAGCTTTGGTAAACTGCTTTTCTGTCTTGTTCCTGCTTTTGTTTGCCGCGGGCGTGCGTCGGTCTGGTTGGATTACTTTACGACTCCTCCTTGCCGCATTTTCTTCATCCTGACTCCGACGCTTGGCCTTTTCGTATATGGCCGTTTCACGTTCTCGGTCAGCTCTGCTCTTTTGAAAGGCTTCGTTTAGCAGCTTGTCAATTGGGTCTTCTGACAGTTCCAGGGATTTTGGCACCGGTCCTGCCCCCAGTTCCTCTGCGTTGTTTTCTAACGCCGAGAGAGCTTCTTCTCCATTTGACGACGAATAAGAAACCATGTGGCAACTTGCTACATAATCTTTGGTTTCTCTTGACGAGTCATTTCCCTCATCATCGTCACCATCTCCGTTTTCAAGGATATGGTTGAGAAACTCTTCGAGAGTGACTGGTGTCCGCTCCTTCTAGTTGTATTCTTCCAGCGCGTCAATGTACTTTTGCTGGTCCGTGCGCTTGTCGTCAGGCTGTATGGGCTTCTTGGTCTTCTTCTTTCCCTTCGATGACTTTGAAGTCTTGACCTGGGTGTTTTTCCCATCGTTAGCAGTTTTCGATGTGGGACGCGGTTTCAGCATCCCTTCAATGATCCCGGGCTCTAGCAGGCTTTTCCACCTGATCGCCGTACATGCTTGAAGATCCTTCAGGATTCTTTTGGTTTTAGATGAAAAGACAACTTCCCATGGAGCTTCTTCCACAAACGAACATGATGCCCCCGGCGTATCCACCTTTTTAGGAGCGTGCCTCTGTGGCGGGTTCACCCTCCAGTTCTCTGACAGCGCGAATTTCCCTTGACGGTATTGGTCCTCGACCCAGTTTTTGAAGATGTAGCAATCCTTAATAGGGTGGCTCACCATTCGGTGATAGGAGCAGTAGTTGGGATTATTGACGTCACTGGGCTGTGGTGGACGTTTTGGGTCCGGCAGAGTGATGAGTTTGTTGCGCACTGCCAACTCGAACAATCTCCTCGTTTTATTCGGTGATAAGAGCAACCGGTTTCGGGTCACTCGGTCGTTGTTGAGTGTTGGCAACGAAGGCCGCTTTCTCTTTACCCTTGGCATTCCGAGGGTCCGTTTTTGAAGGTTTGTGGCCCATCTGGTCTATTTGGGCCAACTTTCCGATCAGAGCCTGGAAGCTGGTCGGCTTAAAAAACATCATGAACTGGGACACAGTCGCTTGAGGATCCAAAGTACCTATGAACATGCTCATGGCAGGAGCTTCTTCGATGCAATGTTCGCATTTTGACCATAGGTTCCGCCACCGGATTGCTTATTGAACCCAGGTCTCTCCTGGCTTCACCCTGGCATTGATTAATGCCGTGATCGGGGTGCGCTCGCTTGCGCTGGCGAACCTCTGTATGAACAGCAATTCCATTTCCATGAATGTTTTAACGGAGTCATTTGGGAGCTCCGAGTACCATTCAAATGCTGTTTCCAACAGGCTGCCAACGAACTGGCGAAGCAGAAATTTGTCGTCGCCTCTAGTATTGCCACATAGAGCTTTGAACTGAACGACATGCTGATGAGGATTGTCTTTCCCCTTATACACGTAGAACTTGGGGATCGTATATCCTGGCGGGTATTTGATTTGGCCATACCAGACCGGATACGGTCACCCAGTTCTGAGGACTTGGCCAGCCTCTTCGCTTGCCTGATGAGCTCATATTTGTTGAGCTATGTAATCATGAAGAGCATATTTGGAGATCGTTTCCTCCCTGGCCGTTGACAAACTGGAAGAGGGTTTGATGTTTCCCCTCTGTCGTCTTCGATGATTATCGGCGGGTCTTCAGTTGGAGGTTCTGGCTGGATCATCATTCCAACCATATCTTGGAATAAAAGTGACATCTGCTTTATATTAGCAGCCTGTTCTGCGGCCTCCTTATCGTTTCTTTCAAGCACCCTTCACAGGAACTCTGTATCGGTCTCCTGCTCCTGGCGTTGTTCTGATGCTGACTCCGGACTTTCTTTCTGTCCGGTGAGTGCTGCCATTTTCGTCAGCATCTCTTGGAGCTTTTGTTATTGCTCCTGATCCTTTGTTAACGACCGAGTTTGCGGTCGATGACCCACGGAAGCACGGCTTTCCTCTTTCCTGGAAGCCATATAAACCGTGTGTACGATTATGCCCTCAGACTTGGGGCATTTGGGTCTAGCGCCTTTGGAATTTGCCGTTGGTGGTGAGATTTTCTCCGGCCTCATCCTTTTGTGGGAGGTCGCAGTTGAAGGAGCCGTTGTAACAGGCGCCTGTGTGTAAAAAGTCCCTCGCTGTATGGTGGAAGGATGATTTTCGTCTTGTCGAACCTTCCTTTTCTCCGGTTGACGAGAGTGATCTTTGTTGATCATAGAGTCCTGGACTTTCTGCCAGACCCTGTGGATTTAGGAGGAGATTCGTTGAGGGGACTGCTCCGGTTTTGCCTTCGTCATGTTTTCAGCAGGAAGTGGAGATTTCTTCAACACCGCGGTTGGGGAGTTCTTTCGCACCCTTCTTAACGGTTCAAAGTTGTTCCCGGTTGGAACAGCAACGTCAACTTCCACCATTGGATTTGGTGGGGTGAGTCCGGAGGGGGAGTTGCCTCCAGCTCTTCTCACTCAGCGCAAGTGGCGACGTCGAGCGTGCCTTGCAGATGGGACCACCTCAGTTATGGAAGCGGATCTGTCATGCCCCCGGCTTTGATGATGGGCTACTGTTGGTGTCAGCCTGTCGAAGACTGACATCCGTTGAGAGGGAACGACCAATCTTTCGAAGGCCAATTTTCTGGTAGGGGAAGCACCTTTGACGACTTCACCCGCAGCAGGAGTTAGGAGGACTATCCATTTCGGGATAGCCCCTTTAGGTATCGCGAGCCTCTTTGCGGGCCCACTTGAGCTTCGGCTCAGCCTATTGAAGACTGAGGTAGCAGGCTTGGACGACCCGTTGAGAAGGACCATGGTGGTTGCAAGTCGATCGAAGACTGACTTCTTGGGAGCTTCCTGTGGTGGCACTGGGGTGCTGAAACTCGATGGCAGGAGTATGGTCCCGAAGAACAATCTAGTGGTGGCTTGAGTCACCTGCCCCACCGGCATTGAAAAGATGGAGGCTGCATTGGGCCCGTATGTCACTCCTCCAGTTAGGGAAAAGCGGGAGTTGCTGTTGCAGTTTGTGCAGCTGGAAGCCATTGATGTTCACTTCTTCTTTCTGCACAGGAACAAGACACCGAATCTTAGTACCTCGAATCCAATGGCAACCATAGCAAACCGCGATTTTTGCTCGCGAAACACGACACACGGAGTGTGGAGTGGAAAGAGGAAAAGGTCCCACCGGGCGTGCCAGAATCCGTTCACCACCGAAAACAGAGACGGACCGGGATGGATCGTCTTGCCTGAATTTGGGGGAAGATGCTATTTGGATTTATCTGTCCACCTCTCCGAAGATGCCAAGTTGATTTATGGCACCATATATCGGAGATTTGGACGGATGCGGTCGTTGTAGCGTGACTTCGTCAGATTCCCCCTCGTTTTGCGAGGGGGTTTTGATTGTAGGGACGCTCTTCCCTGCAGGTGCAAGCCCCTACGGTTAATTATGTTACCGCATCGCGATAACCACTTTCTCCTGCTCCGGAAGTTCACTTCGTGTCGTGTGTGTTTTTGTTTGTTTTGGTTGCTCGTGGATTGTATATGGAGACTAGTTTCTGTCGTCGCCCGTAGGACACGGACTAGTCCAAATCTGTATATTTGAGATTTGGTTTTGGGTCAAGGATTTTCTTGACGAGGTCCATGTTGGTAGTTTGGTTTGCCAATGGGGATGAACTTAGGATGCAGATCTCATATAAATGAGGTTCATCAGTTCACGGGATATTTGGGTTTGATCTAAGGATCGTTAGTCATATTTGGGACTAAGATTAACTTAGAAACAGTGAGTATATTGGCTCAACTGATCATTAGATCATATATGAATAGCCTATGGATAGTATACGGTTGTCATTATGGAGACAGTCCGCAGGGCGAAGCATATTAGTTTAAGGACGTCGCGGTCCGTTGATCACCATTTTGGAGGTGAGATTTTAGTTTAAAGGTGTCTCGGTCCTTTGATCACCATTTTGGAGTTGAGATTTTAGTTTAAGGACGTCTCGGTCCGTTGATCGCCATTTTGGAGGTGAGATTTTAGTTTAAGGACGTCTCGGTCCGTTGAACACCATTTTGCGCCACGTATATTTGTTACGTGACGGGCTGAACAACGATGATTTGGGATGCACCCAGTTTGGGGTGCGGTCTAATTTGAGGTGTGCACATCAGTTTGGAAGTGCATCAACAAGTTGTTGGTTATCGGGACCCGCCACCTCTCTGAAGACGTTGAAGAATTACAATGACATATTTCAAAGGTGTGGAGAGATGTACCCTTAAACCAAATCCCATATTTGAAGGCAAAGATGGTGTTACTGTAGACCTAAGAAATGTTAGTCATGTTTGAGACTAAAATTATCTTAAGAGATATAAGATGAGTATCATTTAGGATATCATCAATGAGAGACCACTAGTCATTTTTGAGACTAAAGTCAATTTGGGAAAACATGAGCACAGGGGCTCGGTTGTTTTAGTATCACAGAGGTCTAATCTTAGAAATCTTTAGCCGATTTGGGCTAAGATTGAGTCTCCAACAGTGCTAGGAACTGAGAAATACAGTACTCACGTGCGTTTCACGTGGGCATTAGATTAGTGTTAAACACTAGAGTTTTATGGCGCTCACGTGACATACGTGAGGCACCCCAAATATGGGCACTGCTCTTTGGGTTTTATTTCCCCTTCTTTTATATAAGTGCTAAGCACTTGGCTCTCGTGCAAAGCACGTGAGTGTCCCCTTTTCTTTATTGATGCTGCAGTACTGTAGTTTCCTCTTTCTTTTATTTATTTTCCTCTTAAACAAATCACGTGGTAAACACGTGAGGAAGTTTTGGTTATTTTCCTCGTTCGTTTGAAGCACTCACGTGGGAAACACATGAGGCTTCGAAATAGTGCTAAGCACCAATGATTTGGCCTTAGAGATCTTGGATCACTATTTTTTTTATTTTTTGAAGAACTAAGTTCTTAATATAGGGTTAAACCCTAATTTTTGGAGGAATTAGATTCCTATGTATTCCCGTTCTTCTTCTCCCCCATTTTTTATGTAATTTAATTCTTCTCCCATAGGTTTTGAATCTTGCAAAGCAAAATCTCTCCGATGAGAATTAAATTCTCAACTTGTGGGGAGATTTGCCTCTACAAATCTCAACCAAAGGAAAGAATCGAGTTCTTAAATGAAGGGTTAAACCTTTAGGGAGGCAAAGGATTGGTGTTTTCTTTTTACCTAGTGTTTCAAAGAAGCAAGTCTTTTCTTTGAGAATTAAATTCTCCTGTTCTTTAAAAGCTTACTGTATATTCTTTTTTTAAGCCTCTGGGGAGTTCTCTCTATCTCTGCCTCTCTCCTTGAGACTTGAAGTCCCAGGTTCTTTATATAGTGGAGAGAAGTTTGTTTAATTCTGAGAAAATCTCTCATTGAGAGATCCCAATTGATTTAATTGGTCTCAGAATTGATTTGGGGAATTTTACCTACCGTTGGATCTTTGATCCAAGAACTTCTGTTTTACAGAAAATATTGTTCTTGTTTTTAACAAGATTGGGGATATTCTCCTATATATAGAATAAAATTATATCGAGCGGTGACATTTTATTCACCATTGGATTTTTAATCCAAGGGTGCTCAGTTTAACAGAGTATAATCTTTATCTGTTTAGAAAGATATAGAAAATGTTTTATTGCAGTGCCTATATGCTTTGCATATAGGCGCTCATGTGTTTAACACGTGAGGCTTTGTTTAGCCTATCTGTAGTTAATTGCACGCCTATATGTTTTGCATATAGGCGCTCACGTGTTTAATACGTGAAGCTTTGTTTAGCCTATCTGTAGTTTAATTGCAGCGCCTATATGCTTTGCATATAGGCGCTCATTTGTTTAACACGTGAGGTTTGTTTAGTGGGGAGTTTCCCCTTTCTTTCTCTCATCTTCTTCTTCTCTTTTTTTTAAAAAGGAAACACATGTGTCCATGTATTTTCCACCAATCCAAAATATCAAGATTATCTATTTGATCCGCGGTAAGAAAATTACTGAAATCGGTTTGTTAATACATTGTAAGCTCATTATAAGTAGAAGAAGTAGAAACGGTTGTTCTTTGTTTTTTCTGCTGCAAAAACAGAAATATTCCTTCTTTGGAAATTTGTTATGAAGAGGAAGATAAAGAAGAATTTCTGTTTTAACCGTACTGTGCATCATATATGGCATACATTCATGTAAATAAGAATCTAAAACATTTTTATAATCTCCTATATCAGTACCTAAGTTTTCATGGTATCCATCTAATAAAAAAATAAATTATCTTTTTTAAGTCTAGGATCAAAAACAGATGCTAAATAAAACAATGCAGGAACTTTTCGCCAATATTTATTCAATTTCATATGCATACTATGTAACATTCCAGCAAATGTACTTTTAGGATCGATTGCATGCTCATTAATAATCTTACTAACATAAAATAACTGTTCTACTGCTAAACATGTAGTAGAATAATAAATACCAGATAAATATTTAGTTGCATTGTAAAATATTTCTAAAAATTTCAAAACATATTCACAAACAAACCAATCATAATTCTCTAAATTATTATTGGGCATTTGTTCCTCATAAAATAAAGTAATGGGCTCCCTATATTTTAAAACACATTTCAATATCTCATAAGTGGAATTCCATCTAGTTGGAATGTTGAATTTGAATGATCTAAATTTTAAATCTAATTGGGTACAAATTTGCTTAAAAATCTGTTTTCGGGATCCAGAAGTTTCAATAAATATCATTGCATTTTTAAGTTTCGCTAAATGGGGATCGATTATAGTAAGAGCATCATGCATAATTAAATTTAACACATGGCATGCACATCTTTGATAAAATAATTCTTCATTCAAAACAGAATTTAAATTATTTTTGAAAATTGTTATAGCAGAATTATTATTAGTAGTATTATCAAAACTAACAGAAAATATTTTGTTTTGAATATTATATTCACGTATAATAGTCAAAATATAATTACTTATATTATTTCCACTATGTGGATGCTCCATTTTTGAAAAACTAATAATTCTTTTATGTAAAAACTAATCATTATCAATGAAATGCGCAGTAACACAAATATAACTCATACCTATTTTGTAGTCCAAACATCAGAAGTTAATGCAAATTTACTCTTAAAATTTGCAAAAATATCGATCAAATTGGCTTTACCATCATGAAAATTTTTTAAAACATCACTTCTAAGTGTTGTTCTGGATACTCTTTGAAATGCTGGATTATATGCATTTTTTACCAATCTATCAAATTTTTCGTTTTCTACAAAACCAAATGGTTGTTCAACATGTATGACATATCTTGCAAGTTCTCTTCTATTAGTATCTTACGAATAAGAAAAACTAGTTAAAGAGTGAGACGACATACTTAGAGTCGTCTGCAGAGAATCAGCTTTTTCGTTTTTGATTAAATGTCTTTTTAGATGATTATTTCCACCTGAAGTGGCATAAGTAAAATCTACTTGGCAATGAGTGAAAACTGCCCGCTCGTCTTTACCTGCAACTGTTTGTACTACAAAATATTTCCAACTATCAGAAGTTTTAGCTCTTCTATCTTTAGGGGCAGAAGTTCTTGCTTTAAGAACGATAGGAGCAGGAATTTCTTCAGGGACATTACTTTGTGAAGCAGCAGGGATCTCATAATTAGAAGATTCATAGTTATAAGAATAAGAATCAAAATTAGTTTGCAGCATATTGGTTAATCTCTATCTCTCTTATGAATCCATATCGATTTGAAATGAACGTCTCACTACTACAATAAGGTGCTTCCCCTACGGCTATAGGAATCCATAGGGGCAACTTTTTACTGCCTCTACGGATTAATCCGTAGGTCCATATGGTTGCCCCTACGGTGCCCTACATATTAATTAAAAAATATTAAAATATAATATTTTATTTGGCCCTACGGAGCCGTAAAAGAAAGCCCTACGGATTAATCCGTAGGGGCAACGATAGGTTATTTATTAAAAAATAAAGCTCAGTAATTCCCCACCGTCATCCCCAAAATTTCCTTCTCTCTCCCGCGATCGATTCCTGCGCGCGCCTCCTCGCCACCACACCTCGTCGCCGGTACACCCATCGTCGACATCGTCATCATCGTTGGCCGCACCACAGTTGTCGTCGACTTTGTCTCGTTATCGACTGTGTCTCGTCAAGCTCGGTAATTCTCCCGCGAGCTCGTCGTCGACTGTTTCTCGTCGTCGTTCTCCGCACCACGGTCTCTCGCCGGCAAAACTACTCTCAAGTGAGTTAATTTCCATTTTCCCCTTATAATTATGCCTTTTTTGTTAATCTTGATTTTAGGGTTAGGGTTATAGCTATTTCCGTGTTAATTGGGGGTTAATTAGGGTTAGGTGTCGGTTTAGGGTTAGGGTTAGGGTTCGGTTTAGGGTTAGGGTTAGGGTTAGGGTGAATTATGTAGGGTATGGTTAGGATTAGGGTTAGGGTGAATTATGTAGGGTTAGGGTTAGGGTTAGTTTGGGTTAATTAGGGTTGAGGTTTGGGTGATGATTAGGATTGGGTTAATTAGGTAAAGTATAGTGTATTTGTGTTAGGGTGTTGGTTAGGGTTAGGTTAATTGGGTTAATTTTGGGTTAATTAGGGATAATTTGAGTTAGTGTTAGGGTTAGGGTTAATTTGGATTAATTTGGTTAATTTGGGGTTAATTAGGGATAATTTGAGTTAGGGTGGTGATTTGGGTTAATTTGGGTTACTTAGGGTTAGGGTTTAGGGTGCACTAGTTCATTCAATAGGATACTCGATGATAACGTAAATGTACAACTTTACCGTAAACGCAAGAAAAATTTACCCTAAACTAAAAACTTTGAACCCTTAATAAAGAAACGTAAACGTAAAAGCTATTCAAGTTAAATATTCAAGTTAAAACCAATATATGATACTCGATGATAATATGAAACTTTCATATTCTCATCGATACTCATATGTGAAAATCAAAGCGCGACTTAGTCCCCATCTATCGGTTAACATACGTTCGATATTCGTCGTGACATAGAACTATACAAAGGTTGTTAAATATCGGACAGTATATTTCGGTAATAACAACCGTCGTGTATTCTATGTGACGAGAAAATTCAATCGTATGATAACCGATAGATTTGTCCAGTGTGGACAAGTTAGGAATGTATAAAGCAAACACCTGCATTCACTTGTGTTCTCATTCATTTCGAGTTATTTTCTCAGTACTTTTCCGCTGGTTCTCCGTGTACAAAGATAGATTAGATGCTCAATTCAACGTTGTTTCACAGCGTTGAAATGATTATCTATTCTATTACAGTGTACTCGGAGAACAGCGGGGAGGTGCTGCCTAAATTTACTCGAAACGGATGAAAGCACAAGCGAATGGGTGTCTGCTCTATACATTCTTAATGGGATAGAAGTCTTACCCTCGACAGCCGAAACACACACATACAACACGAATACACAATAAACGCACACACAAAGCACATACACACTAACAATCCTGAATTTAAGCGAAATCATAAATTGAAACACACATACACAAAATACAACTCATACTTGGGTATCTTCAAATCTAACTTTGTTTATCGATAATTTATTCTTTTCAACGATAAACTTGCATCTACGGATTTTCTTTTTTGTCAGTAACCATCGAGTTATTAGATTTCTCAATATAGTCATCATAACCTACAATTTATATGTTATATAGTCTAACATGGCCCATGGGTATATCAGAGTTAAGGACTGGATGTATGTGGATTGGCAACAACGTATGCAATCTATGTTTGTCGCGGGAGTTGTTGTTTTCATTGAATTTGCACGTGCACATAATAAAATCGTGTTAGAGAAGATTCTCTGCCCGTGCGATAGATGTGGAAATAAGTACTGGCAAAAGGTAGAATTTATAGAGCTTCATATCGTTAAACATGGTTTTATTAGACTTTATAAAACTTGGCTATATCACGAGGGAAGAGAAGAAAATGTTAGTTATATGTATGCCCTAGAGGCCATCACTGTACATATGATGTATATTGTAGTGGATGCTGGGACATATATAGGGAGGACTTTCTTGCTCGACATGATAGTATGCTATCTGGTTACCCTTTACCTTAACGTGTATACTGTTTGTCTCTCTGTTACATGTTGGTAAAGCCCTTAGGATGTGTACTTGACTATCTGGACTATGATGCGGATCATACTAGTGGGGACATGGTAGTCCATAAGTACATCCTTCAAAGTCCCTAGTCGTGGGTGTATCGAGATGGGGCATCGATATACCAGAGTAGACTAGCGTGTACCTTCTCGACCCATACAGATGGGCGATGGATGATCCCATATCCATTGGTGTTTGACATCGGAGATGATATACGGGTGCTCAGTAGAGACTGGGTACACTGGACGGACTCGCCGAGAACTCCCAGATGGTATTATACCTCACGTCAGATGGCAGTTCTCTGGTGACACTGGTACAGAGTAGTCTGTTGACCCGAGATCGTCATAGAGTCTTGTGTGGTTCCCACTGTGCTTTGATTTCCATCTTACCACGTCCAAGAGGGCGTGCAAAACGGTGGTTTTTGGGTACAGTCCCGAGTCACATGGAGACAATGAGCGATAGGAGGGGATTCGTCTCTCCCGGTATAGGGAGTTGATGTTGCGCTGTGTTCGATTGGCTATAACAGGAAATCCCTGGCCAGGGTTGCTGAGATTTACTGGTAAGTGTTACCAGTAGTTTCTCGGAGTGTTATAGACCTCATATCGACACGACTTATCGAGCTATTGGGGTCTGACGTATACCACCCCTAGGCAAGATATGCGACATATCAGACGATCAGACCGGACTGTACGGTAGTGTTACTGGTTGGATTCACTGGAGTGTGAGCGGGCTTGCTCGTCGATCTTCTGATCGCTCAATACCCGGGTGGCCGTTACGTTTAGCAGACCGCTTGCGGCTTGTGGGTGCTTGATATGATCATCATCTGCTGCCGGCGTATTGATGAGTCTTTAGAGTCCTACACAGAGGTTTCCTGGCTCAAGCGAAACGAAATAGGAGCGCATATGAGATATGTGCGGGACCGAGAATAATGCGTGTATGTGATACCGTATTTCATTCTCGCGATGAATGTATCGATTGGTTGTATGCGATATAACCTAGTTATCGAATCAAGGATTGATTCGATAAGCCGATACATTGTATACTAGTCGGTTGTGTGCGACATGACCGGATCGTTAAATCAAGTGTTGATTTAATGATTTAATGCATAATTATATATTTGATATATTACTTTGCATTAACTAGTATTGGTTCACTTTAAATGGATTTTCTCACTTGGATTGTGCACATTGTATATGTGATATACATTTGTACATTTGATTGTGTCATGTTTGATGATACATGTTAACTTGGATTTGTGTGAAGATTAAACCATGGTTGTGAGAGTGGTTAGGGTTTTGTTTATTCTCCCATTATTTATTTATTCATTTATTTGTTTATTCTTTTGGAAAAGATAAAGAGAAAAGAATGGTGGCTAATTTTGTTTTATGTTGAAGCTTCTTGAAGTTTTGATCAAGTCAACCATTCTTATCTCATCCTTAACCCTAACCATTCCCACTAACCCTAGTTTAATCTCTACACTTGACCATGGTTTACATTATGATAAGTTTTCATTTTCTTTTCTTTTTTAAATAACTTATCATAACACTTTCTTCTTCTTCTTCCTTGAACTCAAGAAGAAAACCTTGCTTCATCAATGGTGATTGATGAAAACAAGTGAGAAATCCAATTCTAAAGTCTACCCACTTCCTATTTCTTCATCCTCTACCTCTTGCCAAGTAGTAGAGTGTGTTTACTTCACAAGTTTCATGACTTGGTGAAGTGAGAGCTTGATCTTGCGATGCTTCGACGTAGATCATCTTCGGTATGGACATCGACGACCTAGCTCGCCATTTCTCCGACGAAGCCGACGCTAGAGCCCGGGATTTATTTTGGACAGCGAGGGGACTTCGTTGCGGAGCTATGGAGGTGGAGCACCGGATCTACAAAGGTTGTATTTCCGTATTCTTGTAGTTAAGCGTTAACTAGTTTGCTTTTCGCCTAGATTTCTAGCCAACGATCCGTACACTAGGGTTTCTCGGCACCATCATTTTTGAAATTGGTATGATCGATGCCTTGTGAGACCTCATTAGGGTGCCTAGGAACCCTACAGAAAAAGACAGTAATGCGGAAGAAAAAGAAGGAGAAGACGGTAATGTGGCAGAAGAAAAAGACGGTAACTTCTTTCCAGGAGAAGAAATGGAAGATATGGTAAAGACTGCCCTAGGTGATAGTATTCGTACCGAAGATGACATTCCTTCCGGTCAAGGACCACATGCGGATAAGTATGAAAATTTCATGAATGATGCTAGAAGACAATTTATGAGAATGCAAAGTATTCCACCCTATCATGGTTCGTCCAACTTTTCCAGATTAAGTGCCTAAATGGATGGAGCAACAAGTCATTCACGATACTTCTGAAGTTCTTAAAAGATTCTATGCCCCCGAGAAATAGCGTGCCCGACAGCTGGAACGGATGCCAGAAGATGATGTCTGATTTGGGTCTGAAGTGTGAGAAGATTCAAGCATATACCAAAAATTCCGTGTTGTACCGGAAAGTGAATTCAGATTTGAAAGAGTGTCCAACATGCGGAGAGGCCAGATATAAGCCGAAAGAATCTGATAAGAAGCCCGATATACCTGTCAAGATAGCACGATACTTTCCCATAACATAGAGGCTGCAGAGGCTATTCAGGTGCAAGCAAACAGCCGAGGCAATGATTTGGCATCACCGTGCTCCTCCAAATAAAGATGGAAAAATGAGTCATCTAAGAGATTCACCGGCATGGAAGGATTTCGATAGGAGGCACGAAATATTCAGTACGTGAGGGGCATCCTGATTGGAATGATGAACGATTGGAAAAATATCATCAGGATAATTTTTGCGATTGGGTTGCAGATCATGTAAATTGTTCGAATAACATGTTATTGCTACTAGTCATAATCTAAACTTATATCGTTATGTATTTTTCGTAAAATTTGTTTTGTCAGATCCACGATCCGAACTTATCTGCATCATTAGAGAGTGATTCAAGATGTTTAGCTCAATTTCCTAGTATGGAGGTTGCATATTATAAAGGATTCGGTGTCCTTGGATACAAATTTGAAGTTAAGGACATATAAATATCTCGAACCACTCAGAATAGTGGGATTGCGACAGTAGGATCGGATAGTGTGATTTATTATGGATACTTAAATTGCATACTTGGCATCCAGTATCCCGGACGATCAGAACATTTTTATATATTTCAATGTACTTGGTACGATACACGAACCGATACGGATAAGTGGAGAAACAATCTCGGGACTTGGAAAGATGAATATAGATTGACTAGTGTGAACACACTTCGATTTTATGGTCACGACGATCCATTTATCTTTCCGAACCAAGCGTTCCAAGTATACTACTCACAGTGCTTGAAGCATCCTGGATGGAGTGTCGTATGCCGTTGAAAACCCAGGGATATTTACGATGTCCCAGAATTCGACGATCGTATGGAGGACAACGATGAGGATGAAGAAGAGAGAAGACTTAGAGTGCTCCGACAGTCTATTTCAAAAGACGGGTTGTCTTTAGCTGATCGTGAAGTTACATGGGTTAGAAATGATATCGACGATGAAATCCAAGTAGATATGTCTAATGCATCCACGAAACGAAAAAGGTAATCAGTAATGTTATATTATTACTTCACATTTCTACGATCTATACATATATTACATGCATATGTAATGATTGTACTCTTATCTAGGTTTGATGATGACGACCGGAGCAGCGAGGGGCGGCAGGAGCACCAGCCGCGGCAGCGGTAGAGGCAGGGGCAGAGGCAGAGCGGTTCTGCCGCCCGGAGAGCTGCGTAGGGAGCTTCAGAGGCTTGGTCTTGCACCCCGATCGGAGACCCCTTCGGATGACTCCTTCCGTGTAGACTTTGTCACACCTCCAGGTATATGGCATGCATATTCATTTTGAATGTAATATTATAGATATACACGCATATTTATTTCAAAATTACTTACATGGTCAATGTTTAATTGTCTAGCTGGTGGCGGTGCATACCACACCTGCATGTATGTTTATATATACTATAGTGCATGCATATTGATTTAGAATGTTATATCATAAATATACACACATTCTTTTTGCTCTTACTTAGATAATCATTTTTTGATTGTCTATCTGTGGGTGGGGCCTCTACATCTCGGGCAGAGGCCACCACCGCACCTGCGGGTATGTTTATATGTCCTATATTGCATGCATATTGATTTAGAATGTTATATTATTGATATACACATTCTTTTTGCAATTACTTATATAATCTATTTTTACATGTCTAATTATAGGTGGTGCGTCGACATCTGGTGCAGCGGCCACTCCCGTCACTTCCATACCTTCCGCTCAGTCTGCAGGTTAGTATGAATAAATATAAAAAATTTATTCATTTTACATATCCTCTAAGAATAAACATGAACTTCATGTAATTTTATCGTCAATATTTATTTTCTAGTTGGAGAGAATGCGTCCACATCCGGGTCACCGGCCGTTCCTCACCGGAGGAACTATCGTCCCGCTCGTGCTGCTGCCCGGGCCCAGGCTTGTGCTGCTGTCGCCGGAGGTATATATCGCCTTTCAATTTTCGTTAAACCTTAATTTCTTAACACCACTTTGTCTTAATATTGCTTGTCTTGATATTTCTTGTAGATGCAGTGCAGCCCCATCCCAAGAAGGGGACTCAAGGGCCGAATCGGTCCTACAGGCTGAGGCCCGACAGAGCTAGGGGAGGAAGCATTCCCCCTTTTCTTTACCCCCGAATATCGCTATACCGGTGATTATGCCGAGAGGTTCGGCCAGTATATGAGGGATGAGAGCCGCATCGTAATGAAGTATCAACTTCACGTTGAGTGGGGCGATCAGCACCGGCGCTCATTTGCCCTTTTCTGGGATCAGACTCGGGTATTAATATATATTTTCATTTAACTTATCAAATATATTTATTATTATTTAACACTTGCAATTTAAATACATTGTTTTTTTGTATTTGCGGTTAGATTATGGCTTTCAGCCTATACCCGACCCTGATCACCCTGAGAGAGTGCTCGATCTTCAAGCTCTGTACCAGGGCCTGATGAAGAACATGCAATCAAAGGTCCGATACAATAGGAACGAGTTGAAGATCAAATGTTGTTTTTTATGGATGGCGACCCCCGAGGCAGAGAGAGCGGCTCTCCTACATACTCCGGCCTTTGCGAGAGTTGATGTAGATACATGGCCTCTCTTGTGCCAATATTTTGACTCTCAGCGCAAACATGTTTGTAATTTAAATTTAATTCATTTTTTCGTATATAATTTATTTTTTTGTGTTGCTTAATTAGAAAACTAAATCTAAATGTGTTGTGCAGAAATAAGCCGATCAAAATAAGGAGAATAGGAAGTCGGCGAAGAGGGGTCGCCCCACTTATACAGGAGGCTTGAGGAACATTACTCGTGCCATGGAGGCATCGGTAAATTACAATAGATCTATTTTGATATGATGTAATATTAAGAGTTATTTTATAATATATGTAATTTTTTTACGAATTGCAGATAGCTCAAACCCTGGCGCAGGGTGGTACACCGAGCGTGCTGACCGCGTATCTTGCCGTCCACGGCAGCTCGACAGATCCCACCACGGGCGAGCTTCGATTTCTCGACACCGCTATCCAGGAGTACTGCATAAATGTTAATATTTATTCTAACATGTTTGAAATTTTTGTTTTGAAAAGTTCAAATTTAAATGATATACTTATATTTTAATGGTTAATGTGGGTGTAGGAGCAGATGGTGAAGCAGGCGGAGGCATCGGGGATCGATTATACTGGACAGGCCGATCCGATGCTGCTGACCCCGGTCCTAGACGCCGCACACGGAGGGCACCACGGAGGTTGGGAGGGAGGCCAAGGACTGGGTCCTAGCAGTGCCCATTTGAATTTGGCCGGGTCCGGCCCGGCTGTCGGGCCGCTAAAGACCGGGCCGGTCTGAGCCCGCCATGTGGCGCTCGGGCCAGCCCGCGGACGGCCCGGACCGTTAGACACCTTGGTTAACAGCACTATATGTCCCTTAAAGTACCTTCTTATTTAGCATCTATCCCAAGGCCAAATTTTCTTATATCTGCTCTTTGTTTCTTAAGGTATATTAGGAATTAATTTTATCTTATTGCGAAATGAATTTTCAACGAATTTCATTTTAGTTATGTGTATCTTTATTGAAAATTTTCGATTGAGTACTAGCCATTTTTATTTTATTATTTTATTATATAATATGGTTGAAATAGGATAGTTAATTCTTTCGTATTTTGTTACTGTTACATATAATTAATTCATTTTCCCCAGATCTAGGCTTATGTTATGCCACACGTTTTATTCATTTTTCTAGGAAATCTAGGCTTATGTTGAAAGTAAGAACTAAAACGATCGGGGAAAAAAATAATCTTAAAAGAACGTTTACATTAGAGAAAAGAACTTTTTATTAGTCTTATGGTTACCCTTCAACCTCTCCAAACACATCAAACTCATGATATGAACGTTTCACGAAGATTAGATGCAGGTCAATATTCTTTGGTCTCATGGTTTTGGAGAGATTCAAATTAAATAGAATTAAATGAAGTTGGGGTCAACTGTAACCGTGTTGTTGTGGTCAAAACAATATTTGGTGCACCATGAGTGCAGCTGCTCAGGACGATAAGAATTGACTTTGTTGGTCAAAACGTTAGCGAAGTTCTTAATTACTACCGCGGTTTAAAAAAACCTAATCGGCCTATAATCATTGACAAAGTAGATGTTAGGTGTTCTGGATCCTAATTCTGTCGTATGCTCGTAAGCCGGCTCGGTTCACCAAACGTTCAGAGCCTTTCCGAAGCAGCGCAAGTCCATATCATATTTGGTGTTATCGTTATTTGTACCCGTAATTGTTGAAAGGTATTTGTGAATTCCATTTGTAAATAAACCTTAATTGTTATTTAAGGATTTACGGAGGTTAAGAAGCCGCCGTCTGAAAATCTATAATTCTCCTTCAAACAAGTGAAATCAATATAGTCCCTATGTTTCTTCCGATTGGGGGTTTTCATATAAAAATCTATGTGTTTTCGTTGTGTTAATTCGATGGCTGGCTCATCAGGATTTCATATCAATCATAGATCTCCTAATCTCCGCCGTAATAAAAGGTTAGAGAAGTCAAATAAATAGAATTAAAGGGGTAGGACTTGGAATAGTCAAGGGTCATGAGAAGAAGAAATGGAACAACCAAAGAAATCAACAAACTTTTAATCAAATACCTGCTTAATTTTCATTTGGTCTAATTAATGTAGTAGAAGGATTAATTCGATAAATCTAAGCTTCGCAATGAATGAAAGTGATGAGGCTCTTTTTCGGGCCTCCGTCAGATGTTGTCTTCCGTAGATCTCGCGATGAATTTAGCTGATTATTTTTCGTTGTGTGTGGGTCTCAATGGGTTATTGGAGGAAGAGGTGAGATGTGGAAGCTGCCGCCGAGTACCTGCAAAGAAGTCCCGGGATGGTTTGGTACCACCGAGGACCTTCCGACGCTCAAGTTAGTGATGAGATCCGAGCGGGGTAACGAGGTAAAGTGCAAAGAATGGCTTACCTGACCCCTCTGTGATGGGGGTTTATATAGCGGTGGTGGCTCGCAGCAGCAGGCACGAGAATCTCGCCAGCAGTTACGCTCTTGACGTCACGCCCGCGTAGAGAGCGGATTGCCCATTAATGGGGATCGTGATGGCGTGGAACATGGGATGTTGCTGGCGCAGAATCTGCGCATTGCGAGATTCGCGGAGTGACGGTTACGCCTGTGAGTGGTGGAGTTGGTCGGAGGGCCGAAGAAGACGGCCTCGGCAGGGAGCTCGGGGACGAGCGGGGAGGCCAAGGGGTCTTGGTCCTATGGCGGCTCGGGGCGAGCTGAATGGCCGAGCAGGTTGATTTGCAGGGGGCCTCGAGGAGGGTCAGCTTGTGCTTGCAGGTCGGGTGTAGGGCGGCCTGGTCGGCCTCTGCGGGTCCTTTCTTCTGAGTCTTGGGTCACGTCATCCGCCACGTGTTCGGATCTTGGAGGTCGCCAATATTGAGTATCATCATTAGCCCCCCACTCTTGCCCCGACCAGCTAGCGGGTCGAGTCAGGAGTGGACTGCCGGGCCCCCCGAGGTGAGCTCCTCCTCAGGGTTGTGCCGGGATGAGTCCTCGAGCCGTCGGTTGTCTTTTCTACTAGCGAATCGAGGCGAGATCTTTGTATTTAAGGAGGGTACGCCGGTTCGTGCACTCTGCAGTCGAAGCGACGGTCCACGTGTCGAGCGCCAACTGGCTGATGTGACGTGTGCAGGCCTGCGGCGTCTGATGGGACGCGGTCCATCGCTGGGCTGCCACGTGGAGCGATCTGAGCTGCTGGGCGCAAGGAGCCGTTTCGGCGGGAGACGATGGGCGCTATTGGATGAGGCCGTGTGTGGTAATAAATACGGGTGGGGCCCGCCCTAGGGCCCTTACTCTCTCATATTTTCTCATTCTCAAGCCCCAGCTGCTCGGCACCCGTCTCCCCTCCTTCGTTCCCAACTTTCGAAGAATTTCATTCCCAGGTTAGATGTCTTCCCTAGTAGAATCAGTATACGTTGTAGGAGTAGATGTTAGGGTTCCTTTAGATGTTTCCAAGTCCCCTCGGGGAGCAGGGGCCGAGCCCTCTCCCCGGGGCCGCGAGGCGGGGGCTGCCTCCAGGGAGGAGGCGGTAAATGTAGCCCCCAGCACCTCGTGCTGGGTGAGGCATGAGGACGAGCTCGCCAACGCTCGAGCTCGCTTCCACATTCCCCCGAGCAACACGCTCCGTCTGGCCGAGGAAGGAGAGAGGGCAGACCAGGTACGGGGCAGGAAGATTGCCCTGTATTTGGAAGTTTTTTGGGGCGGAATGCGCCTGCCCTTCTCTCCTAAGGTCATTGCCGCTCTGAATTTCTTCGGTTTGGCCCCCGGCCAGCTAGTGCCGAACGTATGGAGGCTTCTCCTTGGGTTCCTGATCCGCCTGAGGCTGCAGGCGGTTCCTTTCAGTCTTTCCCTTCTCGATTCCTCCCTTGTTTTCAAGAGTCACCCCGGCGGTCGAGCAGGGGACCCAAGATGGGTTTATGCTTTATTCATGTTGCTGATAAGTTGGGTGTTTGTTTCGTGCAGGATCCATGGACTTCGGCGTTCTCCGAGATGCTAATCTACTCGGTCAACGGACTACCCCTCTAAGCGCGCCAACCGAGGCAGCCTGCTAGAGCCGGGGGCGCCAGCTCTTCCCAGGCGCAGCCTTCCCCTGCTCCCACTACCCCGGTGACGGTTCCCCGGGGACGCTCGGCGGTGGATCCCGCCCCGGGCCCCAGCAGAGCGTCGGGTCGGAAGCGGGCCCTGATTGTGGAGGACACGGCCTCGGAAGAGGAGATCGGCTCCCCCTCGGAGCCGCTCAAGAGGAGTTCCCGGAGACCTTCCCGGGGTCGGTCCTCGCCCACCGTGGTGGAAGAAGGGGGGCTCCAGTTCGCGGTGCCGTCCAGGCTGTCAGTTGCGGACAGCCTCCTCCACGAGATAGAGACCTCGGCCGGGGTCGGGTTCCTGGGGGGACCCTCAAAGCTCAGCTGGCGTCGATCGCCCAAGAAGCCGTGCAGGTAAGCCCCCATTGCGCGGTGAGATTTAGTGTTTTCCTTCATGTTTCTGATCCTTCTTCCTTTTGTGCCTTCCCAGACTCTCCAGCACGTGGCCCTCGCCCTCCACATGGAGACCGAGGCGGTAGCCCCGGCGGTGGAAGCTGCGGGACAGCTCGCCGCGTTTCAAGAAGGCTCCAGGCGAGAGCAGGAGGCGATGTCGGCGAGGATCGCCGCCCTGGAGGGCGAGGTGGCAGCCGGGGAGAGGGACGTCGCCCGGCATCGCGAGGCTGCCGCGATCGCCGAAGGCAATCTCGGGGACTCCCAGGTGCTCGTCGGCAACCTGAAGAAGACGGTGAAGACCCTCCGAAAGGAGCTGGGGGCGTCGGCAGAGGCCTTTAAGTCGGCTGGATCAAAGGCCGTGGCGAGCTATAAGAGGTCGAGGGATTTTTATGACGACCTAGCCGTGGCCACGACCCTCATCTGGCACGACGCCCTTGATGCCGTGAAGTCTAAGATGCCGGAGTTCGACGACACGGATCTCCGGGCCGAGTTCCCCCTCGTGGGCGCCGACGAGCAAGGGGAGAGGCTCCCGGCGAAGTGGGGGCCAAGTACCCAGCGCCCCCAGTGGTCGAGGTTGAGGACCTCGAGGTCGTGCCAGGCCCGAGGTGTAGAGCCCCCGCTCTCCCGTCTTCATTTTGTCTTTATTTTGAATTTTGTAAGGCTGAGGAGCCAGAAAATACCCTTTGTAAAAACTTATCTTTGGCAGTAGTAATAAAGTTTTCTTCTTCAGCTGTGATGAAGTTTTCTTTTCTGCCATCTGTTTGTGAAGAATACTCGCTTGGGATATTTTTACTTACGCCGTTGTGCTTTCATGTCAGGTTGGCTTTCTGTCTATCGATCGTCCGTAGAGCTGACTGCAGTTGTTTGCCAACGAGCGTCTCCGAGGAGGTATCTCCTTGGGCCCCGAGGTCGAGGGGGAGATCGTTTAGGCTTGGACAGACCTGACATCCGTTTCTGATTTAGAGTATCGGCCGTCATCTAGGGGTGACCGGGCAGGGTAGCTGTGTCGTCATCTCCTGCTAAGGCTTCATGCATCTGTTGCAGCGTTAGGGGGGTTACCCGCCAGGGGTGGCCGAGCAGGGTAGCTGCTCGGTCGTCTCTTTCGAGGGCTTGGTCCTTTAGAGTTGTGGGTAGGCGACTACCAGCCTTGGGGGTTCGAGCAGGGTAGACGCTTCGATGCCCCTTGTGAGGGCTTTTGATCCTTGGCGTAGAGGGTGGGAGCCGGATTTTGACCGAGCAGGGTAGCTTCTTGGGTTCCCCTATATGAGGGCTTTTGATCGTTAAGGATGGTGGGAGGAAGCTACCAGCCGTCGATGGCGAAGCGAGGACCCGACTGCCTCGGGGAGGAATTTTTGATCCCCGGCGTGTGGCGGGAAGCTGCCCGCCAGGGATAGCCGAGCGAGGGAACCTCGGGCTCTGGCTGACTCTGGGAGGGCTTGCAGATCCTTCAGGACGGGGACCGAGCAGGGTTACTGCTCAGTGCCTCTTGGCGAGGACTTTGATCCCTGTCGGTTGTGGTAGGAAGCTACCGGCTGGGGATAGCCGGGCAAGGACCCGACTGCCTCTGGGAGGACTTTGGCCCTTGGCGCGAGGAAAGCTATAAGGCTGTAGGAAGCCCACCAAGGACCCTTGGCCGGGCAGGGTTACTGCTCGGTGCCTCTTGGCGAGGGCTTTTGTCCTGAAAGATAGCCGAGTGAGGGAACCTCTAGCCTCGACTGCCTCTGGGAGGGCTTTTTGATCCCCGACGTTGCGGCAGGGAAGCTGCCCGTGGGGGATACCCGAGCGAGGGAACCTATGGCTTCGACTGCCTCTAGGAGGGCTTTTTGATCCCCGGCGTTGCAGCAGGGAAGCTGCCCGCGGGGGATAGCCGAGCGAGGGAACCTCTGGCCTCGACTGCCTCTGAGAGGGCTTTTTGATCCCCGGCGTTGTGGCAGGGAAGCTGGCCTCGGGGGATAGCCGAGCGAGGGAACCTCGGGCCTCGACTGCCTCGGGGAGGGCTTTTGGATCTCCGGCGTCATGGCAGGGAAGCTGCCCGCGGGGGATAGCCGAGCGAAGGAACCTCGGGCCCGGCTGCCTCCGGGAGGGCTTTTTGATCCCCGGCGTTGTGGCAGGGGAGCTGCCGGCCGGGGATGTTTGAGCAGGTGGGCTGCTGAGTTGAATCTTTGACGAGGCGCAGCCTGGTCGTTCGGCAGAAGGAGCAGGGAATGGGAACGGTCGGGGCAACGGCGCGCGCATCTAGTGCATTGAGTGCGGGGGGAGACGAAGAGACAGGGGCACGTCGCTTCGTTTCCACCGATTAACGTTCGATGGACGCCACGTGGCGCGTCACTTCGTTTCCACCGGGTGACGTTCGATGGACGCCGCGTGGCGGCCGATGGGCTGCACAGCGGGCTATATAAGGAGTACTGGTTCTTCCCCCTTCGCAGATAGGCCATCGAAAATGGAGGATTTCCCGTTCACTATCCCCGAAATCATCAGTCCTGCAGATGTGTACCTTTACGACCGCGACCGCACCGAGGACACGGTGCAGTTGGAGGTTGCTCGTATTGAGGAGCACTTCGGTCGGCTTCTCCCTAGGCGCTCCTCCCTGCTGCGGTTACTGATGTACTCCATCTAGAGGGCATCGCCGGGGCTTTACAACCCCCTGTCGGAGCAGCTCTTCGACGAGGCCGTGGCCAAGCTGCGGTATTTGAGGCGCTTCGGCTTGATCTCCGCGAACCGGCTGGCGCGCTCGGAGGCGCTTGTCCGCGAATGCTACGAGCTGAGGCTCGGGGTCGACGCCCGCGGGGGGAACCGGGAACAGAGGCTGGAACTTACGCGGCCCCGTTGGCGGAGATCTTCGCCGAGTACCACGAGCAGTGCTCGCTGCACCCCTTACCCCCGCTTTTGTAACTTTCCCCCCTTTTTCTTTTTCTTTTTTGTATGTATGGCTGAGGAGCCCATAATACCCTTTGAATAAACAAAGATTTCCTTTCTTTTTCGCAATGTTCCATTGGTCTTTATTTAGTCAACAGTAGATTCTAGGAAGAATTTACATTGCTTTTAAAAAAGAAAAAGAACAGGTACAGGTTAAAGGATGACTTGGTTGGCTTGGGCCGAGATCCCTGAAGGGCTGCCGATCCCCGTGCTTGGCATAGGGCATGGGGCTTCCTGAGCCCCGGGCTGGCTGTCTGCTGAAACAAGCATGATCTGGCCGATGGTCAGGTCGATGGGAGAGCGAGGCTGCTCTTGCTCGCGGTCAGCATGCCGCTTGTCCCTTAGGTAGGTGGCGAGGTGCCCAGACCGGATGAGCTCCTCGATGTAGTCCCTCAGTTGTTTGCAGTCCTCCATGGCGTGGCCTAGTACCCGGTGGAAAGCACAATAAGGGCCCCGGGGTCGCTTAGCGGCCTGACGTGGGACCAGGGGGAATTTGAAGAACCCTTAATTCTGGGCCTCCTCCAGCAACACCGCGAGGGAGACGTTGAGGGGGGTATACTCTTGGAACTTCGGGTGGGAGGGCTGCTGACGCTCCGGCCTGTCCTCCCGAGTCCTTTTCTTCTGGTCGGGCCAATCCTCCCGGGGAAGGTTGGCATTCACTTCGGATTCCAGCTGGACCCCGCGCTCGGTCCACGCCTTGACTTCGACCATGGTCTTAGGTTGAGCCAGCGCGAAGGAGCGCAACCATTCTTTGTGCCTCAGACCAGATCTGAGTGCCGTTATGACGGTCTCGTCCCGGTGCTCGGGCACCTCGAGGAGGGCGTTGTAGAAGCGGGTAATATAGGCCTTGAACGTTTCCTTGTCCCCGCTTTTAACCGTGAAGAGGTAGTCGACCGTGCGCTTCTATCGACGGTTCCCCACGAAATAGCCGAGGAACTGGGTGGCCAGCTCGTCGAAGGTCGAAATTGAGTGGGGCTCGAGCCCCCGGAACCAGTCCCGGCCCGCGCGGATGAGGGTGGCAGGGAAGGCCCTGCACTGGGCAGCGTCGGAGTGATCTTGGAAGCTCATTCCCGCGATGAAAGCGTCCAAATGGTCCTTCGGGTCGGTTTTCCCGTCGAACAGAGAGACCTTCGGGGGCTTATTACGCGAGGAGACGCGCACGGCGAGCAGTTCCTCGGTGAAGGGCTTCGTGAGCAAGTCGGAGACGTACCGAGCCCCGTCGCTCGAGAAGTGAGCTTCTCGGCGCATGCCCTCGATCTTCTTCTCGAGGACATCGAGCCGACCGTGGTATCTCGAGGAATCGGCGCCTCGGGATTCCCGGGCCCCGCTGCGGGTGGACTGCGTCTAGGAGCGGCCCCGGTTTCTCTCGATGAGGTGCCTCAGGTCTCGGGATGGGGTAGCTCTTGAGTCGCCGGGGCGAACCCCTTCTGTGCGTTCCCGCCGATCATGGTGGGGTCGGCCACGCTCGTGGATAGGGAAGGTGACCGATATTTCTTCATGGGGATAAGGGTCGCGAGGAGGCTCGGGGCGAGGCCCCCTGGCGGCGGATCTCGGCGTGGAGCCCTGGGGTGCCCAGCGGGCCTAAGGGAGCACCGGTTTGAGGGACCGGCGGCGAGGGGATGCAGCTTGTTGGTGGTTGGTCATCCAGACAGGGACAGAGTCTTCTGGAGGCGGCGGAGCAGCGTTCTGGGGCCCGGGCGCGGCCGTTTGGACGCGGACGAGGGCCTCCACGAATGATTGCAGGCGATCTATCCGGCCGGCGAGGGCGTTGAGGACGATCATGGGGGAAGGTTCATCCCCGCCTTCGGTGAGCGGAAGGCGGCGGCTGGTACTGGGATCCCCAGGATGGTCGTCCGCCATGAGAGAGGAGATAGGAAGGACAACTTTGTATTTTGTGGAATTTGAGTTCCCACAGACGGCGCCAACTGATGAGGCTCTTTTTCGGGCCTCCGTCAGATGTTGTCTTCCGTATATCTCGCGATGAACTTAGCTGATTATTCTTCGTTGCGTGTGGGTCTCAATGGGTTATTGGAGGAAGAGGTGAGATGTGGAAGCTGCCGCCGAGTACCTGCAAAGAAGTCCCGGGGTGGTTTGGTACCACCGAGGACCCTCCGACGCTCAAGTTAGTGATGAGATCCGAGCGGAGTAACGGCGTAAAGTGCAAAGAATGGCTTACCTGACCCCTCTGTGACGGGGGTTTATATAGTGGTGGTGGCTCGCAGCAGCAGGCGTGAGAATCTCGCCAGCAGTTACGCTCCCGACGTCACGCCCGCGTAGAGAGCGGATCGCCCATTAATGGGGATCGTGATGGCGTGGAACGTGGGATGTTGCTGGCGCAGAATCTGCGCATGGCGAGATTCGCGGAGCGACGGTTACGCCTGTGAGTAGTGGAGTTGGTCGGAGGGCCGAGGAAGACGGCCTCGGCAGGGAGCTCGGGGACGAGCGGAGAGGCCAAGGGGTCTTGGTCCTATGGCGGTTCGGGGCGAGCTGAATGGCCGAGGAGGCTGATTTGCAGGGGGCCTCGAGGAGGGCCAGCTTGTGCTTGCAGGTCGGGTGTAGGGCGGCCTGATCGGTCTCTGCGGGTCCTTTCTTCTGAGTTTTGGGACACGTCATCTGCCACGTGTCCAGATCTTGGAGATCGCCAATATTGAATATCATCAGAAAGGGTTGTCATATGGTAAGAAATTTTTCCCCATGTTAGAGACAAATTGACTTGAAAGATTTGTTGGAAAAAACTAGACTAAGGATAACACTAATTAATCTAATGAATTAAAATTTATAGAACATGTTTTAGAGAATGAAAAGGAATGTTTATCAAGTTTTCGGGTAATTGAAGAAGGCTAAGGCCAGCGAGCTATTTTCAACAAGAATGGAGCAAAATGGTACACTAAATTAGTTTTTTTTTTTATTATTGGTTTAAATGTAAAAGGCCCTAAATATTTTTGTTAGGGTTCCTGTGGTTATGTTTGTAATTGGTTAAGTATATTAATTTTTCATGCTTAGAATAGTTATTATTTGAAGGACTTTGGTTTGAACTTGCGAAATGCTGAAATTTAAGGTTATGGATATGATCCGATCAATGATTGATAATCCTAATGGATTCATAAAATTGAATCATTGGAAAAACACAACCTTAAATATTTAGATGAATGTGATTCTCTATAAACATATCATAATAACTCATCCTTTCATTCCATGGATATGAGATGAATGTGATTCCCTTATATAAAGTCTGGTTTTTATAGTTGGTACTATATGAGATGAATGTGATTCCATTGGGGACTGTTAAATTGGGGACGGTCTAAACCGCCTCCATATGTATCGATAGGGGACGGTTTAGACTATCCCCAAGGCAATGGGTACGGGCCCAATCGGAACGGGTGATCAAAGCCTTGGGGACGGTTTAGACCATCCCCATTGGATCCATTGGGGGCCATATGTGTAGCAGTGAAATAGTCATGCGCTCGACTGCATCGGATTATGAATAGCTCTGAATGGGATGGAACTGGCTATGGTATTTAGGCAGTGAAGAAGAAAAAGAACAAAGAGAAGAAAAAAAACCATAGAATATTTGATATTTTCGGTGTGTTGTGTTTAGAAACTTGGTTGTGATCGAATTTATAAAACAACTGCAATGATAAAAGATGAGATAATGGCAAATTAGTGGGAGCAATAATCGTGAGCAGCACAACGGATAATAGAAATGGTTGCAGAATCTAGCAATCAATGGGTAACCATTCGAAACAAAAGGAATACGAAATAGCTCGAGCTCGACACAAAATAGAAGGTCGAGCATAATAAATGTTAAATCTACACAGGTTTAAACCCAATTGCAATAAACAATATCATCATAGGTGGTTCGCAGCTTCGAACATGAGCTTTGCTCACATAATAAGCCATGTGGTTCGATTTTATGTGTTAGGACGATGTATGACGCATATGCAGACGGCATATATGCCGTATAAAACGCATTATATAATAATGGACCAATCCGTATCGGATAAGATTCCTTTGAGGAGGACATGCGTACCTCATGGAACTTGACAAAGGAGGCGATGGTGACACCGACTACACAATAAAATACCGTACAGTACCATCAACAACTTCAATCATTGAATTAGTATCAATAAAATAATAGTTTGAAGGCATTTAGTTTTGTTCTCATACCCACATTTCATAAAGGAATAGAGGAAATAACAAACATCCAACTCCTCACATTATGGCCAACACAATACCAACAGTTGATCTCTCCCCATTCTTCCAACAAAACAATGGTGCAGGAAAAGAGAAGGCCAAAGAGACGATAGCTCACTCGTGCCGAACCTACGGCTTCTTCCGGATCGTGAACCATGGCATGCCGATCTCACTCATGCGACGGGCAATCGAGCTCTCGAAGAAATTCTTCGGTCAGAAATACGAAGAGAAGATGAAGTTTCGCCCCCTGACAGGTTCGGAGTCTCCATTGCCTACCGGATACATGAAACAGCCTGCAATCTCCGGGAACAATAATGAGTTTGTGATGATGTTCAAGTCTGAGCTTGGGTTCAACGTTTATCCGGCCGAGCCACTTGAGTTCAGGTATGTAATAAATTTTTAATCCTTTATTGTCATGAATTTACTATTATAACTAGAAGTCTTTAGATAATGTCATTATTCAACAAAATAAAAAAAATAGAAAAAAATAACATAATTCCAATAGCCAAAGCTGAGTAGGGGAGATGTGCATCTTATCCATCACAAAAGATAAAAATATGACAATGAAAAGTCAAAAATGCTCTTTCTCGGGCTCATAATCTCAATTGCTGCATATGATCAAAAGCCTAAAAACAGATCTATCCATTACAAATTTATGCATAAGCTCTTACATATTTGTTATTTTGTATAACTCATAAATTTCTCAATTCTAATATTATCACTAATCTCGTTCATTTAATTTAAATTCAGAAAAACTATAGAGATCTTTAGAAATTTTCATGTAATGTCCAGAAAAAAATTTTAAACATGCCTTCGGTATTCAGTATGTATGTTGTTCAAATTTACGCACGTGCAAAATACTAGATCATTTTAAGACTCTGGCCATTTTTTAAAACTTTTTTGTTAAAACTTACAGAAGCTAGCTAACAAAATTGCATTTTAACTTTCATTGAAGATCGACCCTAGATGAATGCTTCAGTGAGCTCTCCAAAACAGCTTTGCTAATAGAGAGCATACTGACTGAATGCATGGGACTTCCTCCGAACTTCATCAAGAATTACGACGGAGATCGGAACACTGATTTCATGATTGCGTTGAGATATTTTCGGACAACATCAGCCAGCGGTGGTGGTGGTGGTGATGATAATGATAATGGTCTGAGGGAGCACCAAGATGGAAGCTGCATTTCTTTACTGTTTCAAGATGAGGTCGGAGGGCTTGAGGTTCTCAAGGATGGAGAGTGGATCTCCGCCGACCCTTCTGATGGGAGCATCATTGTCAACATCGGCGATTTAGTTCAGGTATGGGCCTTGTCGATTGATTCATCAATGCATAACCATTGGGTGAATTCCAATTGCCATTTAGTGTCTCTGTAGAAAGCTCAGTGCTACATTTGAGGGTATTTTAGTGAAGACAAACTATGTTTTAACCAAATTTTCTAGAGAACATTGTAATTAAAAGAAAAACTTAAGCTAGTTTATCTTAGAATATAAAATATATTTCTTCAATCATCATCATAACTTTAGAGTTTTGATATCTGAGAGCTATGCTCGCAAGAGAGAAAAAAGGAGGGTGGGTCCAATGTTGAGTTGAGGCGGGACACACAGGGCTAGGTCATGTGACCATAACCAGGGGGCTATAGTCGATCCTATCCACACTAATTTCTACTATTTAATATTCATTAATTAATAGAGACCCGACAAATTTTTTATTTTGTTAATTTATCATATATTAATATTAATGTAGGTCATGACGAATAATGAATTTGTAAGCGCGATGCACAGAGTGTCGAGGAAAGATAGAGACAGATACTCATACGTCTTCTTCTTCAACGCCAATGGAGAGAAGTGGATCGAGCCGCTGGCTCAATTCACGAGCGAGATCAACATGCCTCCAAAGTACAAAGGCTTCAGGTACAAGGACTATCTCCAGCTTCGGATGAAGAACATATCGCTTCCGCATGAAGAATTCTTCGACGTCTCCCGCTATGCTATCTCTGATTGTAAACCCACGATGTAAGATTGTTTAGAAGAATGAACTTGTCAGATTGCTTGTCTCCTATTTGTATCACCTTATCACCTATTATTCAAATAAACCAACGGTGCTCAGGATACGTACACGATAAATAAAGCCGATTCGAGATGACGAATCTCCTATAGACGATTCGAGATGGCGAATCTTCTCTAGAACAATTGCTAAAATAGCATTTTTTGAGTTTTCAATCATTCTCTTCTTACATTCATTACAACTACATTATAAAGAGAGCAAATAAAAACAGTGGAGAGAGAGTCTCCTAAAATAAAGGAAGCAATATGGCCTAAATAGTTGAGAGCATATGTTAGTGAGGAATGGGTCGGAGTAATGGGTTTCATGCACACATCAGCTCGCTTTCTGCTCTAAATAGATGATATAAAAGAAAAATGCGGATGAAGTTTATGCAGAAGCCTGATTTGGTGTCAAGAGATCGAACCATGTTATCCTCTGTCAATATTATGCTACATGGATGAACTGAAGTTTAAGAATTTAAATCAATAGGCTACAAGTAGGATTTTAAAATAAAAAAAATTCAATCTCAATCGTCCATATCCATGCCCATGGTTATAAACAGCTACGAAGAGGCAATGTTTGGAACTGGCATATCCATCTGTCATAGATGCTTGTGTTTTCCTTCGGCAGGACCCATCCCATGACCGTGAGATGCATTCACAGCCAACTTGGATGTAACATTCACAACCCCATTTTCTCCATGCACCCGGCGTATATTTTCATGAATTGGAAATGAATCCAAAGTCTGTAATAGATTATCATTTCCATCCATTTAAATCTTTTCTCCATAAGCACATATGAATCATAAAAGAGTAAGAAATGGATGTACATGTAAGAAGCTAAGTCGTAAAGTTTAACATAGAACAAAAAGAAGGAGAAATCAATTTGGTGTTGGAGGTATGATACATAATGATTACAGCACAAAATACATCAAATCTGTTATCGTTTAGTCCGGTTAGGATATCTAGCTTTCACCCAAACAACCCGGATTCAAATCCCAACAACGGAAATATTTTTATCTTTTTTTTCCTTTATTATATTTTATTTTATTAACATTCCATTTATGTTGCTAAGAACTTTAAATAATACTCCAAAATATCAAGCCAAACTGAGCTCATTCCATAATATACAATACTTTTGCATACACACAGAAAAAGTTATGAAAAGATTTTTACTTGAGATTATAGAATATTTAATTAAAGATTTGCAGTAGGAGATATTAAAATTTTTAGAAGATAAACAATCTAGTTTGATTCCATCATAAATACTGAAAATGGATATAAAAAGCAACCTGTGGGTATAAACATCATACAACAGTTCCGATTTCTGAAGCAGAGGAATAGAACCAAAAGGATAAAAGATGCCTAAACAAACACATAATAAAAACCATCTTCAATTAAATATTCGGTGATGTCAATCTACTATTACAAAATACAACCACCTTCAATGGGTTTCCAACTGAAATCTCGAACTCATCAAGACTTTTCTAATTCACTGTGCTCTTAGAAGTAATGAAATATACAACACATTCGCATGAGACTACTATAATTCTCCAAGTTTGAAGACTAAATAACAGGAAACTTCCCTTATTCCTGCTTGTATAGCAGGATTATCAGATATCGTCCTGTTTTATGACAAGGGATGCATTTTAGCCATTACTTGCACACATGTTGATTATGGTTTCCCGAAAATCGAAATACCACATGGTGGAAAGATTATATATGCGATTTCAGTGAAAAATGACATAAAAGCAAGGGTGATTTCAGAATAAAAGATAGCATAGACAAGAATAAAGATTTCTTTACTAAGGGGGGAAAAGTGCAACTTTTATTAGAGTTTGTGGCAATAAAGGCAACATGAGAGGTTCTCTTGTTGAAGGAATCATGTTTGATTGTTCGATATAAGGCAGAAATGTTAAAGCATGAGAATTTACTATATGTTTAAAGATTACACTGTAGAGAACTCCATTTTTCCCCAATAACAGGATACCACTCTTTTTAAGAATGCACTTTATCCTATACTTCAACAGTAAAGTTTTTTTTTCTATTTTTTTTTTTTTATTTTACCATTGAGCAATGGCTCAATGGTAAGGATTATTTCCCTTTTGGAGAGAGTGCGGAGTTCAAACCCTTAGAAACCCCAAGAGAGGAAGTGGCCACAAATTAACGCTTTCAGGGCAAATTCGCGGGTCCCCTGGTTGCGTGTGTGTTGTGTGCTTGTGTATGTTGTGTGCATGGGTTAGGGCTTATGGTTCAGTGCAAAAAAAAACAGTTAGGTTTTTTCCCGCGACTACTTTTTCTGAATATAGACTTTTTTCCTCAACTTCTTATTGAGAGAGAGAGAGAGAGATAGGTGGAAAGGGGCAGCTGTGGATGAGATTTCTGTGAATCCTCATATGTCCGGCAAGATGTCTGAGGATCTTATAAATTAAATGCCTTAAAAAAAGCCAAGCATCTGATTAGAAATCAAATTTTCCAATATTCTTGAAAAGATGTCTGGTTTTTTCAGGACATCTAATAAATAAAATCCCCAGACGTCTAGGGATTCGAAGACACCTTGTTTGTGATCCCCTTTCCTCATTCCAAAATACCTCTTCGTGAAAGTATTAAATATGAGATATAAGTGCGAAAATGGCAGAAAATCAAACGATAGTTTGGAAATTAATATGAAACCAAAAAAAATAAAACAACAAGTTCTGTTAAACAAGAGGGATTAGTAAACAAGCATTCGTTTCGCTATACAACTCAGTAAAAGTGCAGCTTTTGGAAATAAAGGGTGGAATCTTCCTACACAGTTAAAATGATAGAGGTTCCCTACAACTTAGCTAAGTTTAAGGGGCCGTTTAATCAGCAATAAACAAAAAATATATATTTGTTGCATACACCAAATGCTGCAAATCAAAAGCCTCAAATCCCTGTTTGGTTAACTTCAACATTTGCAAGTGGATTCTCCAAATCCATAAAACTTTTTTGTATTTATTAGAAAAAAGATGAGGAAATGCAACATATGTTGCATATTTGCCTAGGTGGCATGTTTTATCTTATGTGGCATCCATAATACCATTCCCAAAGTTGCAACATTTGATGCAACCAAACCAAAATGAGTGCAACAAATGTTGCAAGAATTTGTTGCTTTTTGCAATTCCAATTCCATCTGCAGCCTAAGTTTGTTGCCAACCAAACATAAGAAAATGAAGGATTTTAGGCAATAAATGTTGCAGGCATCTCCATTTTTAAGCTACTAAACAGCCTCTAAATCCAAAAATGTTTCATGTACGTTGTTGCTGTTAAAGTATTAGAGATATCTACGGCTAAAGTTAAGACAGCGAGAGAAAAAGAGGAGGGGGAGAATGGAATGGATTAAGAGTTTAGTTCTCTCTCAGCAGCCCTTCTTATGTTGAGTTAAGTCCAAGTGAGGTAACAATTACATGATATTCTTATACATAAATATTCGGACAATGGCATCTCAAACAGAAATTGAAACTTAGTAATGATTTATGCAGCACACCTTTATCTAAAGGCTAAAATTGCTCTAAATACCCTTTAACTATCGCTATTTTTCAATAAATTACCTTTAAATTGTCACGTCCCGCTTCCAAAAATGCGAAATACGAAGAACAACGAAGGCCGGCTGTACTATCTATGGTAAGGAAAGATCCTTCCATAGTCACATAAAGGCTGTCTAGCCAACCTGTCAAAGATAATGTCCAACAGAAGAGATAACACTGATAATCATGCTGCAACGAAACCATTAGGAATACTAAAAATAGACCCACTAGATAATCGATGCAAATAAAGATCTGATACAATAGGTTCGAAATAAAATAAACAAGATCCGATACAATAGGTTCGAAATAAAAAACAAGATCCGAAAGGAGATACATAAGTTCTAATGTCCCACAAGGGCGCACATGCTAAATACTAACTGAAAAGAAATACCTACGGGCTATTGATTTTCGGCAAAGTTCTGATAGCCGCTTCGATCCTACTCAGCCTGAAAATCCGTCTCTAAACCTGAGATGTCAAATCTCAGAGATATCAGAATATCCCAACAGGTACTCAATGTAAAATGGTTGTGTATGTAGTATGATAACATAAGTATGTAAGTGGAGTGAAACTCGCATGCGCATATTTATAAATACATATGGATATAGTAATAATATAAAACAGACATATAAACAGGTCAAGTCATATCCTACTGGTCACTAAAATATAATCTATCCTATCGTGAGTTCGAATGTGTGCGTCAACCTCTGCAGGAGTATTCCTAACCCAAAAATAGGACCCCAGGGACTAGGAAACACGGCCCAAATGTGGAATGAACAAGCGATCGATATAGCCCGGTACGAGCTGCCGGCATAGGACTCCTGAGATCCTGTTGCATGAACGCGCACTCAAACTACCCCAACACCCTGCATATTCATATCTAATATGGTAATAACTAAATCACTAATTAAGAATGCTGAATAGACCGGAACTTATAATATCATATTAATTGTATAAAAAGGAAACTTGTAAACAGTATAGATTATGTCATGGCCTGTAATTCGGCATTCTAATAAGAGATCTCGTTTTAATATGAGTAGTCTGGAACAATGAGTAGTCATGGCATGTCAAGTACAATAGTTATAATATGATAGTATCCATAAACAAGAATAGCATGTTAAAGTTTCTTAAGCATGCCGACAATAATAGTCACAAGTAAAATGTTAAATATAGAAGATAGAATATGATAAGGTCAAAAATGTAAACAAGCCTCGACATAAATATGCAAGCATCTGTATTTAATATCCAGGTTTATTTATTCGAAATAATAATAAACTGAAATATGGTCTTAAAGGGTTAGTATGATTAAATAGGAATGATAATTTACAGACGCATAAAGCAGATAGTGGTAATAGTATAATTACAAGATAATAGTAAGTAGGATAAAATAAATGACATATTGACTAAGTGACAGATTGACTAGTCATCATATAAGTGCTAATAATAAGTTTTATAATTATGTGATGACAGAAAATATTAATACAAATTATAGTATCAAAATAATTTATATGACTAAGGAACATAGAGTGCAGTGATATTTTAAGGAGTGATAGTGTAGAAAGTTCAATTTATATATATTAAATATTATGCCCAAAGCGTTTATTGATTAACAGTAATAATGGTATATTTTTATATTTTAGATTCGGATATAAGTGTTGACATTTTGCATGCAAGTGTATACCAATATTGTTGCAACAGAAACATATAATTACTTATAAAGCTTTTTATATATTAAACCACATTTACATGTTAATAGTTATTTTATTACGCTTGCACTTTTACAGTTGTTCACTTGATGAAAGGATTAATGGGTATTCTAGATCCTAGGGTTCTCATCATATGTACAAATATTATAAAATATATTAATAAAGCGGCAAAATATTACAATTTTATTTATATATTATAAGTTAATAATTTATTTAGAGAATTGTCAATGTTGCATCGACTAAAAAATAAAGAAGTAAAAGTACTTGTCTCGAAGACGGATAAACACGACGACACGAAACGCAACTCCAAGGTTTGATTGCTCGGCTAATCGAAGAAGAAGAAAATATTGTGATGGGAAAGAGAGAAGGTTGATTTATATGAGAAGAAGAGAGATGATAATTAGGTTGTTTTTTTATAGGGAAAAGAGAGATGTTAAAGATTGGAGAGAGATTATTATAATTGGAGATAGAAATATTCTGATGAGATCAGATTTGGGTTTGATTTTATAAAAGAGAGATATGATGGGTTATTGTATATACTTCTATAAAATATTAGAAAAGTTGTATATACACATATTAGTTTGTATATAGTTAGGATAATAGAAAAATATATGTATATACATATATTAGTATATAGTAAAAATATATGTAGATATGTATATGATTATGGGTTCGTTGAAATAAATATAATTAGTTGTTATATATATAGGATTTTAAGGTATCACACAACTAAAATATATTTTCAGTTAAACTATCATAACAAAATATCTTCAATTATATATATATTGTTTATATAGGTTTGTAGAAAAAGAATTAGAGAGAGATTAGATTGGATTGAAGAAAGGGATTTTGTTTGGAAATATATATATATATATACATATACATATATATATATATATATACACATATACATACACATATACATATATATATACATACACATATACATATATATATATACATACACATATATATATATAGTGAGGTTTGGTGAAATATAATTAGAGATATAGAAAAATATATGTAGATAAAACAGAATATGGAGAGAGAAATCTGTTGGGAAAGATAATTGTTTGGAGATAGAAAGAAAATAGTATTGGTTTTAAAAGATGAGAGAATTATCAGGTGAAAGAGAGATAAGATCAAGGGGATAGATATATGGTGATTGGAGAGAGAAAATTGAGTTAGTTTAAAAAAAATATTTATATGGTTAAAAGATTTAACATGGACTCTCATGACCTGTCAAAACTAAATATTTTAAATAAATATTGTTAAACAAAATATCTTATAAATAAGATTTAAAAATGGGTAAAATCTTGTGTGTGTGTGTGTATTATTTAACGAAATACCAAACAAAATATCTTTTGCTTAAACTATACTACTAAAACATAAATATGGTTACAAAATAGTGTTAAACAAATAAATATTTAAATACTAATAATATGCCTATTTAACAAACTTGAAAAACCATAATTATATGTATATATTTTAATTAAAAGTATTAAACTCTAAATTATAATAATAATAAAACAAAACCCAATATATCCAAAAAGAAAAAGAAACGTGCGATCCGACTAGGGTGTTACATCAATTTTTCATTACAATAATGCCCTTAAAGTTTGGTTTTATAGCGGGTTTTTCATTAGGGTATTTACCAAAAACCACTGTATTGTTCATCCTTTTCCGAGAAACCACCCTCTACCTTCCCAGTTAGCAAAACACGACTCTGAAGTATGCACCGTTAGCAAAAAAATCACCATGCAGTAAAGTATATTATTGTTGGAATAGTATAAATATATTGTTATTATGGTACACCGTACAATAATTGTAATCTCTATATAAAGAGACCATTGGTCATATAATAAAGTATCTCTTTCTCCTCTCTTTTACCTTTAACATGGTTTCAGAGGGTCCCATAAAGCCTAACCCTAGTCCTCAGAAATAAAAATAAAATAAAACCCCTAGCCGTCGCCTCCTTTTCACCTCCCGCCGCCTCCTCGCCTGCACCTCCTCTCCTACTCGCCGGACCTTGCCTGCTCCTCCTCGCCTCCCGCCGCCTTCTCACCAGACCTCGCTGACTGCCGCCTCCTCTCCAGACCTTGTCGCCTCGCCTCAAGATCTTGATGCCTCTGTCCTCATCTTGCTGGATCATTCTGCCGACTCGCCATCTCGCGATGAATTGATCTTGAGATGAGATCTGCACTTTCTATTGCTTGCTCTCTTTGCGTGCGACGTTCAATATGACGGACAATAAGATTAATCATCCTGCTTCCGATTACAAAACGGATCTCCGTTTAACTACCTTAACTAACAATTTTTTGGAATGGACGCACGCCATTGAATGAGCCCTCAAATGCAGGAACCTTCATCACCATCTCTTTCAGAAAACTCCACTAACCTCTGATGCGCGGTATTCATCTTGATTTCAAAATGACAAAAAAGTCTGTACTTGGCTTACAAACTCTATAGAGCCCAGTTGTTATCAGGCTATTATGTATCTTCCTACTGCGAAGGAGATGTGGTTTCATCTCAAATCTCTTTACTCGTTGGAAGATAGCCTTCGGTGGCTATATGATATCTTCAACAAACTCACTACCGGCACTCCAGATAATGAGCTACATGCCTTTGGGGCTCGGTTCCATGGGCTTCTAAAAGAATGGAACATGTATCAATCCATCTCTTCTGATCCAGCTATTGCCAAGAGTCGGCATGAGGCTCTTATTGTGACTCCTTATTTAGCTAAGATGAAGCCTCATTTGGATGGAGTTCGCTCATTTCTTCTCTCTCAGAGAGATACGTCTATCCTGAATAGTATTCTCGCTGCTACTTATCGTATCTCTCGACCAGACGCTTCTTCAGTGGAGGCTCAATTTTCTGCTCTTGTTGCTCAGGACCGTAGCCGAGGATTTTCCTATAGTCGTGGCAGTGCTCCTTTTGGTACTCGGGGTCGGAGGGACGGGGTCGCGTACGTGGTTCCCTTTCTTACTTTCATTGCGGTCGTATCAACCATACAGATCAATTCTGTTTGAAGAAACATGGCGATACGGATTAAAGTCCTACTGCCCGACAGAATACGGCTCCTCCATCCACAGCGACCCAACAGCCAGTATCATCATCCTCGCAGATCTCTCCTGAAGACTTACAGCGCCTGCAATGTATTTTTTCTCATATCTCTATTGTCAACTTAACCACATCAGGCTGCTATCTCAGTCAAACCCTTGGGTTCTTGAATCCGGGGCTTCAGATTACATGATTCATACTGCTTCTAATTCTGTGTTTTCCACTTCTCATAAATTCATTTCCATTGTCAATGTGGATGCCATTCCTGTTAGTGGTTGTACCAATATTGATGTGACATCTTCATTACCATTTAAAAATGTTCTAGTTGTTCCTTCAGTTCGTATAAATCTTTTATCTGTTCGTCGTGTTACCAATGATTTCAACTGTTTAATAACTTTATCTTCTAATTACTTTGTGATTCAGGACAACCAGACGAAAGAGTAAATTGGTGGAGGTAAAGAAGTTAATGGCATGTATTACTTGGATGTGTTGCCTCCACATTTACCGTTGTTTTTATCATTTGCTGGTATCGACGTCTTGGACATCCACCTCTTCATATGCTACGTACCGTTGCTTGATTTCTCTTTATCTGATTTTTCATACGAGTCATGTATATTTTGGGAAAATATTTTTTTCCTATTTTCCTTCAGTTAATAAACGTAGTTCTTCGATATTTGAGCTAGTCCATTATGTCATTTGGGGTTTTTACAAGCATACTAGCATATTTTGGCTCCAAATATTTTGTCACTTTTATTGATGATCGCTCTTGAATGACATGGTTGTTTCTTTTACATGATCAATCTGAATTACAACACGTGTTTAAAACATTTATTAATGAAGTTAATCAATTTAATACATCTATTAAAGCTCTAAGAACACATAACGCAAAAGAATACATGAGTAGTCTGCTTCAAACTCTCAGTCAATCTCGTAGGATTATTCATCAAACTCTCTGCTCATACATACAACAAAATGGTATTGCTGGAAAAAAAACCGCCACTTACTCGACATTGCTCATTCTATTATACTTAACATGCATGTCCCCAAAACGCCTTTGGAATTTTGCCTTTCTTATTACATGTTTTTTGATTAAGCCTTCCATAATTCTTCAAAACCAAACACCATTTTCTATTTTATTTCCCGACTAAGACCCTTTTTCCGTTCCTCCTAAAATATTTAGGTGTGTTTGCTGTGTTCATAATCACCAATTAACTTGCGATAAATTTAATACTAGAGTTGTCAAACATATATTTGTTGGTTATTCTAAGACTCAAAAATATTATGTTTGTTTACTTCCTTCTACCTCCACCGTCGTAGTCTCTTGTGATGTCACATTTCTTGAGGATCGGTCCTTTTACCCCAGCGGAAAGTCCTCACGTCCCACCACTACTTCCTATACATCCAGATGACAACCAATTCAACCCGAATCTACTACTGTCGAAGTTTCTCATCCTTCTCCGGTTATGCAGTTCTATAGTCGTCAACAGAGAGCAGTGATAGATTCAACAGCAGATACTGAAGCTCCTCCGCCATGTATACAGCCAGAAGCTGACAAGACTTCACCTCTCCCTCCTTCTGATGGTTTATCCAACAACTTACCAATTACTCTTCGCAAAATTAAACGAACATACACTACTTCTCATTCTCTTGCTTCATTTATTTCATATCATCGTCTTATTCCAACTCTATGTCAGTTTGTCTTCCTTGTCTGTCGTTTCCCTTCCTAACTCTATTCAAGAAGTTATGAGTCATCCAGGTTGGCATAGGGCTATGATGGACGAGTTGCAGACACCGAGGTCTAATCACACTTAGGATCTGGTCAGCCTTCCTTCACAGAAAAAGATGATTGGTTACCGGTGGGTCTTTGCTATCGAACATAATCCTAATAGCACTGTATCTTGTTTAAAGGACCGCCTAATTACTAAAAGTTATACTCAGCAATACGATGTCGATTATGCTGAGACTTTTTCTCCAATGGCCAAACTCCCTATTGTTCATGTCTTGATCTCTTTTGCGGTTAACCGCGATTGGCCTCTATATCATCTAGACGTCCAGAATACCTTCCTCAATGGCGATCTTTCCAAGACGGTTTATATGCAGCAGCCTCCTGGTTTTGAACGTAAAGGGAAGGTTTTTGTATGTCATCTTAAAAATCTATCTATGGGCTAAAGCATTCTTCTCGGACATGGTTCGATAAATTCAGCATGGTTCTAAAAAAGATAAATTTCACAAGAAACTCAGCAGATCCATCTCTTTTTATATATAGACGGAAAGAAGGAATGAATATTCTCCTTTTTTTTATATTGATGACATAATTATCACTGGAGATGATTCCAAAGGTATATCTAAGGTCAAAACTCATTTGGCCTCAAATTTTCACACCAAAAATCTTGGTCCTATACGATACTTTCTTGGTATAGAGGTATCTCAAAATAAGAGATCATTATTTCTCACAGCGGAAGTATACTCTTGCTATTCTTAAAGAAAAAGTATTTATTGGCTGTCGTCTTACTGATACTCCAATGAATACAACAATAAAGCTCTCTCGCGTTAGCGCAACGGATGACCAGCCACTTTCCGATCCAGGTCAGTATCGACAGTTAGTTAGGAAGCTGATATATCTCACGATTACTCATCCAAACATATCCTTTGCAGTCAGCACGGTGAGTCAGATTATGCAGACGCCCTTAGTTTCTCCTCTCCGGGTCGTTGAGCGCATTCTCCACTATTTGAAGCGTGCACTTGGGCAAGATCTTCTTTATAAATCATGTTATAATCTGTCTCCCTATATTGATGCCGATTTTGCCAGATTTGTGGATGACCGTCGCTCCACGAGTGGATTTTGTGTTTTCTTTGCGGGGAACCTGGTTACTTGGCGCAGTAAGAAGCAACATGTTGCAAGCTCATCAGCCGAAACTGAATATAGGGCTATGGTCCATGTCGTCTCAGAATTGATGTGGCTCTCCACATTGCTTCGAGATCTCGATGTTAGTTCTACAATGGCAGCACCCTTGTTCTGTGATAATAAAGCTACAATTCATATTTCAGAGTATCCAGTGTTTCACGAACGTACAAAACACATTGAAGTAGATTACCGCTTTATCCGGGAGAAAATTGTTGAAAAAGGTCAATCTTTGTCATGTTTCTACTCATGCACAGATTGCAGATATTTTGACGAAATCTTTTCTAAGACCCGCATTCGTTCATCTATTGTCCGATATCTATGCTCCAGCTTAAGTGGAAGTGTTAGAATAGTGTATAATATATTGTTATTAGGATACACGGTACCATAATTGTAATCCCTATATAAAAAGTTCATTGGTCACATAATAAAATATCTTTTTCTCCTCTCTTTTACCTTTAACAATTATTAAATGACATTTCTATCCCTTATTTTTAACCACTCATATTAGGATTTTCATTAAAAAAAAGCATCCTGTAGTTTGATAATTTTAGAACAAAACATCATGAGGTATGCACATTTAGTGAAAAAACACCCTGAAGGGTGTTTTCCGATAATAGTGCATACTTCACTACCGGAAAAACCACGAGGTGGTTTCTCGTAAAAAGCTCAAACCACGGGGTGGTTTTTGGTAAATTCCCCTTTTTATTCCTTAATGGTGGTTTAGTGAAAAACAGCATCAGATAAGGGTATGTTACTCTAATTTAGAGTTATTTAGATACAAAAACCGATAAGAAAGAACTACCTATGGAAGAACTCAAGCCCAGTCAGAGCACGGCTTGTTGACTCCCGCTTTTGAACGTTAAGAAACCCAATCATATGACGGACCAATGCAGTATATGCAATACATGCACTATTACGCACCTCCCAGTAAGAAGCTGAGAATGAGCGTATCGCAATAATTAGAGCCTCGGCACAGAAACCCGATGTATCAGTTCCTAAGTTTGCATCGTTGAAAGCAGCTCTAAGTACATTGAATGCATGAACCGTGGGTATCACACCCTCGTCTCGGATCTTGGAGACCCCTCCATTTTCATTATGTGGCTTTTCACCCTTAACATGATCAGCATGGATAATATTTGAGATAGACATGGTAGCAACATCTATTAACCATCTTAATGCCCTAGGGAGTAGCTTTTTGGGAGTTCCTTCTGGCTCCGAAAGGAAAAGAGATCATCGACTGTTTGCCCCTTGGAAATGGTCCTTTCCATCAGCTGCTCCATCCACAACTAAGTCATTTTGCAAAACCTGGAAAATGATTGAAGTTTCATCAGTGGTGCAAGCAATATTGTTGCCGGTTTTTCAAGTCTCAAATTTGAAGCGTGCACTTGGGCAAGATCTTCTTTATAAATCATGTTATAATCTGTCTCCCTATATTGATGCCGATTTTGCCAGATTTGTGGATGACCGTCGCTCCACGAGTGGATTTTGTGTTTTCTTTGCGGGGAACCTGGTTACTTGGCGCAGTAAGAAGCAACATGTTGCAAGCTCATCAGCCGAAGCTGAATATAGGGCTATGGTCCATGTCGTCTCAGAATTGATGTGGCTCTCCACATTGCATCGAGATCTCGATGTTAGTTCTACAATGGCAGCACCCTTGTTCTGTGATAATAAAGCTACAATTCATATTTCAGAGTATCCAGTGTTTCACGAACGTACAAAACACATTGAAGTAGATTACCGCTTTATCCGGGAGAAAATTGTTGAAAAAGGTCAATCTTTGTCATGTTTCTACTCATGCACAGATTGCAGATATTTTGACGAAATCTTTTCTAAGACCCGCATTCGTTCATCTATTGTCCGATATCTATGCTCCAGCTTAAGTGGAAGTGTTAGAATAGTGTATAATATATTGTTATTAGGATACACGGTACCATAATTGTAATCCCTATATAAAAAGCTCATTGGTCACATAATAAAATATCTTTTTCTCCTCTCTTTTACCTTTAACAATTATTAAATGACATTTCTATCCCTTATTTTTAACCACTCATATTAGGATTTTCATTAAAAAAAAGCATCCTGTAGTTTGATAATTTTAGAACAAAACATCATGAGGTATGCACATTTAGTGAAAAAACACCCTGAAGGGTGTTTTCCGATAATAGTGCATACTTCACTACCGGAAAAACCACGAGGTGGTTTCTCGTAAAAAGCTCAAACCACGGGGTGGTTTTTGGTAAATTCCCCTTTTTATTCCTTAATGGTGGTTTAGTGAAAAACAGCATCAGATAAGGGTATGTTACTCTAATTTAGAGTTATTTAGATACAAAAACCGATAAGAAAGAACTACCTATGGAAGAACTCAAGCCCAGTCAGAGCACGGCTTGTTGACTCCCGCTTTTGAACGTTAAGAAACCCAATCATATGACGGACCAATGCAGTATATGCAATACATGCACTATTACGCACCTCCCAGTAAGAAGTTGAGAATGAGCGTATCGCAATAATTAGAGCCTCGGCACAGAAACCCGATGTATCAGTTCCTAAGTTTGCATCGTTGAAAGCAGCTCTAAGTACATTGAATGCATGAACCGTGGGTATCACACCCTCGTCTCGGATCTTGGAGACCCCTCCATTTTCATTATGTGGCTTTTCACCCTTAACATGATCAGCATGGATAATATTTGAGATAGACATGGTAGCAACATCTATTAACCATCTTAATGCCCTAGGGAGTAGCTTTTTGGGAGTTCCTTCTGGCTCCGAAAGGAAAAGAGATCATCGACTGTTTGCCCCTTGGAAATGGTCCTTTCCATCAGCTGCTCCATCCACAACTAAGTCATTTTGCAAAGCCTGGAAAATGATTGAAGTTTCATCAGTGGTGCAAGCAATATTGTTGCCGGTTTTTCAAGTCTCAAATTTGAAGCGTGCACTTGGGCAAGATCTTCTTTATAAATCATGTTATAATCTGTCTCCCTATATTGATGCCGATTTTGCCAGATTTGTGGATGACCGTCGCTCCACGAGTGGATTTTGTGTTTTCTTTGCGGGGAACCTGGTTACTTGGCGCAGTAAGAAGCAACATGTTGCAAGCTCATCAGCCGAAGCTGAATATAGGGCTATGGTCCATGTCGTCTCAGAATTGATGTGGCTCTCCACATTGCATCGAGATCTCGATGTTAGTTCTACAATGGCAGCACCCTTGTTCTGTGATAATAAAGCTACAATTCATATTTCAGAGTATCCAGTGTTTCACGAACGTACAAAACACATTGAAGTAGATTACCGCTTTATCCGGGAGAAAATTGTTGAAAAAGGTCAATCTTTGTCATGTTTCTACTCATGCACAGATTGCAGATATTTTGACGAAATCTTTTCTAAGACCCGCATTCGTTCATCTATTGTCCGATATCTATGCTCCAGCTTAAGTGGAAGTGTTAGAATAGTGTATAATATATTGTTATTAGGATACACGGTACCATAATTGTAATCCCTATATAAAAAGGTCATTGGTCACATAATAAAATATCTTTTTCTCCTCTCTTTTACCTTTAACAATTATTAAATGACATTTCTATCCCTTATTTTTAACCACTCATATTAGGATTTTCATTAAAAAAAAGCATCCTGTAGTTTGATAATTTTAGAACAAAACATCATGAGGTATGCACATTTAGTGAAAAAACACCCTCAAGGGTGTTTTCCGATAATAGTGCATACTTCACTACCGGAAAAACCACGAGGTGGTTTCTCGTAAAAAGCTCAAACCACGGGGTGGTTTTTGGTAAATTCCCCTTTTTATTCCTTAATGGTGGTTTAGTGAAAAACAGCATCAGATAAGGGTATGTTACTCTAATTTAGAGTTATTTAGATACAAAAACCGATAAGAAAGAACTACCTATGGAAGAACTCAAGCCCAGTCAGAGCACGGCTTGTTGACTCCCGCTTTTGAACGTTAAGAAACCCAATCATATGACGGACCAATGCAGTATATGCAATACATGCACTATTACGCACCTCCCAGTAAGAAGCTGAGAATGAGCGTATCGCAATAATTAGAGCCTCGGCACAGAAACCCGATGTATCAGTTCCTAAGTTTGCATCGTTGAAAGCAGCTCTAAGTACATTGAATGCATGAACCGTGGGTATCACACCCTCGTCTCGGATCTTGGAGACCCCTCCATTTTCATTATGTGGCTTTTCACCCTTAACATGATCAGCATGGATAATATTTGAGATAGACATGGTAGCAACATCTATTAACCATCTTAATGCCCTAGGGAGTAGCTTTTTGGGAGTTCCTTCTGGCTCCGAAAGGAAAAGAGATCATCGACTGTTTGCCCCTTGGAAATGGTCCTTTCCATCAGCTGCTCCATCCACAACTAAGTCATTTTGCAAAGCCTGGAAAATGATTGAAGTTTCATCAGTGGTGCAAGCAATATTGTTGCCGGTTTTTCAAGTCTCAAATTTGAAGCGTGCACTTGGGCAAGATCTTCTTTATAAATCATGTTATAATCTGTCTCCCTATATTGATGCCGATTTTGCCAGATTTGTGGATGACCGTCGCTCCACGAGTGGATTTTGTGTTTTCTTTGCGGGGAACCTGGTTACTTGGCGCAGTAAGAAGCAACATGTTGCAAGCTCATCAGCCGAAGCTGAATATAGGGCTATGGTCCATGTCGTCTCAGAATTGATGTGGCTCTCCACATTGCATCGAGATCTCGATGTTAGTTCTACAATGGCAGCACCCTTGTTCTGTGATAATAAAGCTACAATTCATATTTCAGAGTATCCAGTGTTTCACGAACGTACAAAACACATTGAAGTAGATTACCGCTTTATCCGGGAGAAAATTGTTGAAAAAGGTCAATCTTTGTCATGTTTCTACTCATGCACAGATTGCAGATATTTTGACGAAATCTTTTCTAAGACCCGCATTCGTTCATCTATTGTCCGATATCTATGCTCCAGCTTAAGTGGAAGTGTTAGAATAGTGTATAATATATTGTTATTAGGATACACGGTACCATAATTGTAATCCCTATATAAAAAGCTCATTGGTCACATAATAAAATATCTTTTCTCCTCTCTTTTACCTTTAACAATTATTAAATGACATTTCTATCCCTTATTTTTAACCACTCATATTAGGATTTTCATTAAAAAAAAGCATCCTGTAGTTTGATAATTTTAGAACAAAACATCATGAGGTATGCACATTTAGTGAAAAAACACCCTGAAGGGTGTTTTCCGATAATAGTGCATACTTCACTACCGGAAAAACCACGAGGTGGTTTCTCGTAAAAAGCTCAAACCACGGGGTGGTTTTTGGTAAATTCCCCTTTTTATTCCTTAATGGTGGTTTAGTGAAAAACAGCATCAGATAAGGGTATGTTACTCTAATTTAGAGTTATTTAGATACAAAAACCGATAAGAAAGAACTACCTATGGAAGAACTCAAGCCCAGTCAGAGCACGGCTTGTTGACTCCCGCTTTTGAACGTTAAGAAACCCAATCATATGACGGACCAATGCAGTATATGCAATACATGCACTATTACGCACCTCCCAGTAAGAAGCTGAGAATGAGCGTATCGCAATAATTAGAGCCTCGGCACAGAAACCCGATGTATCAGTTCCTAAGTTTGCATCGTTGAAAGCAGCTCTAAGTACATTGAATGCATGAACCGTGGGTATCACACCCTCGTCTCGGATCTTGGAGACCCCTCCATTTTCATTATGTGGCTTTTCACCCTTAACATGATCAGCATGGATAATATTTGAGATAGACATGGTAGCAACATCTATTAACCATCTTAATGCCCTAGGGAGTAGCTTTTTGGGAGTTCCTTCTGGCTCCGAAAGGAAAAGAGATCATCGACTGTTTGCCCCTTGGAAATGGTCCTTTCCATCAGCTGCTCCATCCACAACTAAGTCATTTTGCAAAACCTGGAAAATGATTGAAGTTTCATCAGTGGTGCAAGCAATATTGTTGCCGGTTTTTCAAGTCTCAAATTTGAAGCGTGCACTTGGGCAAGATCTTCTTTATAAATCATGTTATAATCTGTCTCCCTATATTGATGCCGATTTTGCCAGATTTGTGGATGACCGTCGCTCCACGAGTGGATTTTGTGTTTTCTTTGCGGGGAACCTGGTTACTTGGCGCAGTAAGAAGCAACATGTTGCAAGCTCATCAGCCGAAGCTGAATATAGGGCTATGGTCCATGTCGTCTCAGAATTGATGTGGCTCTCCACATTGCATCGAGATCTCGATGTTAGTTCTACAATGGCAGCACCCTTGTTCTGTGATAATAAAGCTACAATTCATATTTCAGAGTATCCAGTGTTTCACGAACGTACAAAACACATTGAAGTAGATTACCGCTTTATCCGGGAGAAAATTGTTGAAAAAGGTCAATCTTTGTCATGTTTCTACTCATGCACAGATTGCAGATATTTTGACGAAATCTTTTCTAAGACCCGCATTCGTTCATCTATTGTCCGATATCTATGCTCCAGCTTAAGTGGAAGTGTTCGAATAGTGTATAATATATTGTTATTAGGATACACGGTACCATAATTGTAATCCCTATATAAAAAGCTCATTGGTCACATAATAAAATATCTTTTTCTCCTCTCTTTTACCTTTAACAATTATTAAATGACATTTCTATCCCTTATTTTTAACCACTCATATTAGGATTTTCATTAAAAAAAAGCATCCTGTAGTTTGATAATTTTAGAACAAAACATCATGAGGTATGCACATTTAGTGAAAAAACACCCTGAAGGGTGTTTTCCGATAATAGTGCATACTTCACTACCGGAAAAACCACGAGGTGGTTTCTCGTAAAAAGCTCAAACCACGGGGTGGTTTTTGGTAAATTCCCCTTTTTATTCCTTAATGGTGGTTTAGTGAAAAACAGCATCAGATAAGGGTATGTTACTCTAATTTAGAGTTATTTAGATACAAAAACCGATAAGAAAGAACTACCTATGGAAGAACTCAAGCCCAGTCAGAGCACGGCTTGTTGACTCCCGCTTTTGAACGTTAAGAAACCCAATCATATGACGGACCAATGCAGTATATGCAATACATGCACTATTACGCACCTCCCAGTAAGAAGTTGAGAATGAGCGTATCGCAATAATTAGAGCCTCGGCACAGAAACCCGATGTATCAGTTCCTAAGTTTGCATCGTTGAAAGCAGCTCTAAGTACATTGAATGCATGAACCGTGGGTATCACACCCTCGTCTCGGATCTTGGAGACCCCTCCATTTTCATTATGTGGCTTTTCACCCTTAACATGATCAGCATGGATAATATTTGAGATAGACATGGTAGCAACATCTATTAACCATCTTAATGCCCTAGGGAGTAGCTTTTTGGGAGTTCCTTCTGGCTCCGAAAGGAAAAGAGATCATCGACTGTTTGCCCCTTGGAAATGGTCCTTTCCATCAGCTGCTCCATCCACAACTAAGTCATTTTGCAAAGCCTGGAAAATGATTGAAGTTTCATCAGTGGTGCAAGCAATATTGTTGCCGGTTTTTCAAGTCTCAAATTTGAAGCGTGCACTTGGGCAAGATCTTCTTTATAAATCATGTTATAATCTGTCTCCCTATATTGATGCCGATTTTGCCAGATTTGTGGATGACCGTCGCTCCACGAGTGGATTTTGTGTTTTCTTTGCGGGGAACCTGGTTACTTGGCGCAATAAGAAGCAACATGTTGCAAGCTCATCAGCCGAAGCTGAATATAGGGCTATGGTCCATGTCGTCTCAGAATTGATGTGGCTCTCCACATTGCATCGAGATCTCGATGTTAGTTCTACAATGGCAGCACCCTTGTTCTGTGATAATAAAGCTACAATTCATATTTCAGAGTATCCAGTGTTTCACGAACGTACAAAACACATTGAAGTAGATTACCGCTTTATCCGGGAGAAAATTGTTGAAAAAGGTCAATCTTTGTCATGTTTCTACTCATGCACAGATTGCAGATATTTTGACGAAATCTTTTCTAAGACCCGCATTCGTTCATCTATTGTCCGATATCTATGCTCCAGCTTAAGTGGAAGTGTTAGAATAGTGTATAATATATTGTTATTAGGATACACGGTACCATAATTGTAATCCCTATATAAAAAGGTCATTGGTCACATAATAAAATATCTTTTTCTCCTCTCTTTTACCTTTAACAATTATTAAATGACATTTCTATCCCTTATTTTTAACCACTCATATTAGGATTTTCATTAAAAAAAAGCATCCTGTAGTTTGATAATTTTAGAACAAAACATCATGAGGTATGCACATTTAGTGAAAAAACACCCTGAAGGGTGTTTTCCGATAATAGTGCATACTTCACTACCGGAAAAACCACGAGGTGGTTTCTCGTAAAAAGCTCAAACCACGGGGTGGTTTTTGGTAAATTCCCCTTTTTATTCCTTAATGGTGGTTTAGTGAAAAACAGCATCAGATAAGGGTATGTTACTCTAATTTAGAGTTATTTAGATACAAAAACCGATAAGAAAGAACTACCTATGGAAGAACTCAAGCCCAGTCAGAGCACGGCTTGTTGACTCCCGCTTTTGAACGTTAAGAAACCCAATCATATGACGGACCAATGCAGTATATGCAATACATGCACTATTACGCACCTCCCAGTAAGAAGCTGAGAATGAGCGTATCGCAATAATTAGAGCCTCGGCACAGAAACCCGATGTATCAGTTCCTAAGTTTGCATCGTTGAAAGCAGCTCTAAGTACATTGAATGCATGAACCGTGGGTATCACACCCTCGTCTCGGATCTTGGAGACCCCTCCATTTTCATTATGTGGCTTTTCACCCTTAACATGATCAGCATGGATAATATTTGAGATAGACATGGTAGCAACATCTATTAACCATCTTAATGCCCTAGGGAGTAGCTTTTTGGGAGTTCCTTCTGGCTCCGAAAGGAAAAGAGATCATCGACTGTTTGCCCCTTGGAAATGGTCCTTTCCATCAGCTGCTCCATCCACAACTAAGTCATTTTGCAAAGCCTGGAAAATGATTGAAGTTTCATCAGTGGTGCAAGCAATATTGTTGCCGGTTTTTCAAGTCTCAAATTTGAAGCGTGCACTTGGGCAAGATCTTCTTTATAAATCATGTTATAATCTGTCTCCCTATATTGATGCCGATTTTGCCAGATTTGTGGATGACCGTCGCTCCACGAGTGGATTTTGTGTTTTCTTTGCGGGGAACCTGGTTACGTGGCGCAGTAAGAAGCAACATGTTGCAAGCTCATCAGCCGAAGCTGAATATAGGGCTATGGTCCATGTCGTCTCAGAATTGATGTGGCTCTCCACATTGCATCGAGATCTCGATGTTAGTTCTACAATGGCAGCACCCTTGTTCTGTGATAATAAAGCTACAATTCATATTTCAGAGTATCCAGTGTTTCACGAACGTACAAAACACATTGAAGTAGATTACCGCTTTATCCGGGAGAAAATTGTTGAAAAAGGTCAATCTTTGTCATGTTTCTACTCATGCACAGATTGCAGATATTTTGACGAAATCTTTTCTAAGACCCGCATTCGTTCATCTATTGTCCGATATCTATGCTCCAGCTTAAGTGGAAGTGTTAGAATAGTGTATAATATATTGTTATTAGGATACACGGTACCATAATTGTAATCCCTATATAAAAAGCTCATTGGTCACATAATAAAATATCTTTTTCTCCTCTCTTTTACCTTTAACAATTATTAAATGACATTTCTATCCCTTATTTTTAACCACTCATATTAGGATTTTCATTAAAAAAAAGCATCCTGTAGTTTGATAATTTTAGAACAAAACATCATGAGGTATGCACATTTAGTGAAAAAACACCCTGAAGGGTGTTTTCCGATAATAGTGCATACTTCACTACCGGAAAAACCACGAGGTGGTTTCTCGTAAAAAGCTCAAACCACGGGGTGGTTTTTGGTAAATTCCCCTTTTTATTCCTTAATGGTGGTTTAGTGAAAAACAGCATCAGATAAGGGTATGTTACTCTAATTTAGAGTTATTTAGATACAAAAACCGATAAGAAAGAACTACCTATGGAAGAACTCAAGCCCAGTCAGAGCACGGCTTGTTGACTCCCGCTTTTGAACGTTAAGAAACCCAATCATATGACGGACCAATGCAGTATATGCAATACATGCACTATTACGCACCTCCCAGTAAGAAGCTGAGAATGAGCGTATCGCAATAATTAGAGCCTCGGCACAGAAACCCGATGTATCAGTTCCTAAGTTTGCATCGTTGAAAGCAGCTCTAAGTACATTGAATGCATGAACCGTGGGTATCACACCCTCGTCTCGGATCTTGGAGACCCCTCCATTTTCATTATGTGGCTTTTCACCCTTAACATGATCAGCATGGATAATATTTGAGATAGACATGGTAGCAACATCTATTAACCATCTTAATGCCCTAGGGAGTAGCTTTTTGGGAGTTCCTTCTGGCTCCGAAAGGAAAAGAGATCGACTGTTTGCCCCTTGGAAATGGTCCTTTCCATCAGCTGCTCCATCCACAACTAAGTCATTTTGCAAAGCCTGGAAAATGATTGAAGTTTCATCAGTGGTGCAAGCAATATTGTTGCCGGTTTTTCAAGTCTCAAATTTGAAGCGTGCACTTGGGCAAGATCTTCTTTATAAATCATGTTATAATCTGTCTCCCTATATTGATGCCGATTTTGCCAGATTTGTGGATGACCGTCGCTCCACGAGTGGATTTTGTGTTTTCTTTGCGGGGAACCTGGTTACGTGGCGCAGTAAGAAGCAACATGTTGCAAGCTCATCAGCCGAAGCTGAATATAGGGCTATGGTCCATGTCGTCTCAGAATTGATGTGGCTCTCCACATTGCATCGAGATCTCGATGTTAGTTCTACAATGGCAGCACCCTTGTTCTGTGATAATAAAGCTACAATTCATATTTCAGAGTATCCAGTGTTTCACGAACGTACAAAACACATTGAAGTAGATTACCGCTTTATCCGGGAGAAAATTGTTGAAAAAGGTCAATCTTTGTCATGTTTCTACTCATGCACAGATTGCAGATATTTTGACGAAATCTTTTCTAAGACCCGCATTCGTTCATCTATTGTCCGATATCTATGCTCCAGCTTAAGTGGAAGTGTTAGAATAGTGTATAATATATTGTTATTAGGATACACGGTACCATAATTGTAATCCCTATATAAAAAGCTCATTGGTCACATAATAAAATATCTTTTTCTCCTCTCTTTTACCTTTAACAATTATTAAATGACATTTCTATCCCTTATTTTTAACCACTCATATTAGGATTTTCATTAAAAAAAAGCATCCTGTAGTTTGATAATTTTAGAACAAAACATCATGAGGTATGCACATTTAGTGAAAAAACACCCTGAAGGGTGTTTTCCGATAATAGTGCATACTTCACTACCGGAAAAACCACGAGGTGGTTTCTCGTAAAAAGCTCAAACCACGGGGTGGTTTTTGGTAAATTCCCCTTTTTATTCCTTAATGGTGGTTTAGTGAAAAACAGCATCAGATAAGGGTATGTTACTCTAATTTAGAGTTATTTAGATACAAAAACCGATAAGAAAGAACTACCTATGGAAGAACTCAAGCCCAGTCAGAGCACGGCTTGTTGACTCCCGCTTTTGAACGTTAAGAAACCCAATCATATGACGGACCAATGCAGTATATGCAATACATGCACTATTACGCACCTCCCAGTAAGAAGCTGAGAATGAGCGTATCGCAATAATTAGAGCCTCGGCACAGAAACCCGATGTATCAGTTCCTAAGTTTGCATCGTTGAAAGCAGCTCTAAGTACATTGAATGCATGAACCGTGGGTATCACACCCTCGTCTCGGATCTTGGAGACCCCTCCATTTTCATTATGTGGCTTTTCACCCTTAACATGATCAGCATGGATAATATTTGAGATAGACATGGTAGCAACATCTATTAACCATCTTAATGCCCTAGGGAGTAGCTTTTTGGGAGTTCCTTCTGGCTCCGAAAGGAAAAGAGATCATCGACTGTTTGCCCCTTGGAAATGGTCCTTTCCATCAGCTGCTCCATCCACAACTAAGTCATTTTGCAAAGCCTGGAAAATGATTGAAGTTTCATCAGTGGTGCAAGCAATATTGTTGCCGGTTTTTCAAGTCTCAAATTTCCCTTCATTTAAATATTTAATTAAAATATGTATATGATAAAGAATGAGAAAATTTTATTTTTTAATTATATATTTAAATGAATTAAGAAAGAGAAAAAGAGTATTTTTAATTAAATATTTAAAAAAATGTATTTTGGGAATAAATTAAAGTTGAGGAGGTAGAGTGCTTGCTTTGAAAAGTTTAGGGTATTTTCTGCTATTAAGACAAAAGTTTGGGTGAAATATAGCATTTTTGTTGCATTGCTTATGGTATACTACAGTCGGCAAGAAATAAATGTAGAATAAGCTTTAAGCATCCATGAAATGAAAAGGTATGGTTACATGAAGGAAAATATGTGTGTATGCATATGATAAAGCAAGTATACTGTGATGTATGCAAATCCTAGATGAGGAAAGCTAGATGATGCAACACATCTAAACAATAGATGCACATTCTAATCCATATGCAAACCACACAAGCAGAGATCCAACATTTGATAATCTGATTATAAAATAATATAAACTACCAACTAAATACTTATTATTGAATATAGCCGACCCCAAAAATATGGAATAAAGGCTTCTTCTTGTTGTTGTCGTCACCGTTGTTGTATGCAAAATACCGACCCAAAATACACAGCATACCATAATTACATCACTGAATCCATCGTTTTGCTTACCAACAGAATTTCATTGAATCAGGACATTTTGATAGCTGTGCTGGTTCAAATCTGGGGCATTTTAGCTGCAGTTCCGACCAGCCAACGACCATTCTTTAATGAAAACGCTCGAATCTGTATATATTTTTGGACTTCACAGCTGTTTCCCAATGACTACAGACTGATTGTGGTTCAGATTGAAATTTGCACTTAGGATAGTTCAGATTCAACACAGATCCAAGCTGAAAATGATTCAGTTTCAAATCTGGACTGAAACTACCTAAAGTGCAGAACTGGTCTTCAATCATTAGACGATGGTCCCTTGATGTTGACTACGATAATTTGACGAAGATGATGATGCAGAAAATGAGGGAAATTTCGAAGATCGCTGCAGTGATCAAACTTCTAGACCACAACCGATGGTTTCTAAAACACTCAACAGAGGTTTAGTACTTTAGTGTTAAGTGAACAAGTTATTACAAAGGTATATAACAGCAAGAAAAGAAAAGAAAAGAAAGAAAGTTTGTGTTAACAAATTATTGTGTGCACAAGTAAAAAACTGATTTTTCTTTTCCATAATAGCAGAAAGCAATTCATTTCCTGGAATTGAGAATTGCATCTTAGTCAACTCCACACAATGGATTCATTCTATATTGCGTGGCACATTTCTATTCTAGCAAATGAACAAGTGCAATGAAGAAAGAGCAATAGTTTTATTTTGTGGATCTGTGATCTTCAATAGGACTTCAAGCTAGGAAAACTCAAAACACTATACGGATAAGAGGAAGAACACACCTTGGATCATTGGAGCAAAGAAGGCGATTGCATAATGCAGTGAATCCAGCCCTTGTCTTATCAATTGCACCATTATGCTTCATTTTCAGAAGAACTTGTAAGAAATGGTTCCCTATAGTCTCCAACTGCTTCAAATCAAGCATTGAATCAGGCACAACTGTGTTTCCCATTTCATCAGAATCGCAGCCCTCATAGGAATCTGAAAGGGTGCAGCTCGGCAGCGGAATTTTTCTAATGATTGTCCCTAGCAGAAGGCTAACCTAAAAGAGAAAGCACAAGACATTAGATTCAGTTAAAAAAATTGCAATAATTCATGATACGCTTTTGCACGCACGAAAAAGTTGCATATTAACTTTTTTGCATTATTATTTGATTGAATTTCAAAGTTATTTTTACATTGTTTAAATATATGGTGTTATAATTCATTTGAAAATCTGGGTTATCAATCCAAAGTAAAAAAAAAGGCGGGAAAAAAAAAAGAATCAATCAATCTGGCGCTGAAAAATTAAATTGGAAAAAAAGGGTTAATTTTTACCTCCTTCATAGCAAGCCAACAGCCGACCATGGCGGCCTGTTCCGCAGGCCTAACATCATCTTCGTTATTCATATCTTTATCAAGAGGCTCTGACAAGGACTCAGGTGTAGTCATCTCCAATGGATCATCAATTAGGAAAGAACCATCATCAACATCATCATCCATGTCATATGACATATGCCATGCATCTGCACAGACCGCCCCAAGGGCTAACGAAGTCACTCGCATGATAAGCTGTAGAAGCTTCTCTAGTATACATCTCATTTCAGGGCTGCTTGACACAACTAGCTCAGAATTCCAATCCAACTCCTCAAATGTGTAGCGCAGTGTAAGCTACACTCCATGAACAAAACTATTTCTACAAGCTTCTGAAAGAACCCTTCCCTATAAGGATAGAGAGAATATTTTTCTTGAGCATTACTTGTAGGCCAGCCATCCATCATTATCAGAATAAGCTCCATGGCCATGGTTTTCCTCTCGTAAGGGGCAGAGGGATAACACGAGTAAAAGAAGAAAGCAACTCAGCCACTTCATGAAATGGAAAAGGTTTTCTGCTCTATTATCACCATTGCCAACCAAATTACTATCGATACAAGCAACCGGCTGCCAAGAACCTTGTTTCACTTGCCTCTCCAATGCGGTATGAACTCTAGAGAAGAACTTCCTAAATAAGCTCGTCCACTTCATCTGAAAGGCTGTTGAACTGCATCGCATGTTGAGTGGCACTGCTTCCCTCATCAAGCTGAGCTCCAAATATGATGGCAAACTGGCTGTCTTGGGGTTCAGGAAAAGAGATTCTGCAGCATCTATTCACAGACTTTCATCGGCATGTGTCAAAGCCAAGGTGAACCACTCAACTGGCACTCGATTCCCTTTACACATATAAGAGCAGCTCGATCACAACTTTTCCGTTGCTGTGATAAATTGGTATCTAAATCAATATCCCCCTCAAGCAGTTGGAGATTGCGTGAAACCTTAAGCAAAGATATCATTGCAGCTACACACTGGTCAATCTTTATGTCCTCGGTAAAATTATCTTCTTCATTGCTAGGCCCGATTGAGATAAACGCAAGCATTTGAAATATGCTGTTCGAGTCGATCTCAAGAACTGTAGGAAGAGCATAAGTGTTCAAGTTTGATCGGAGTTTTGACTGTCCAGATACGAGCCCTGCAATAGAGGCAGCAAGCAAAGCCCTATAATGTATCATACCCTTTCTCAACACCATCATGGCTCCAACACTCATCATGCAAGCACTCAAGAAAGCATTTCAAGAATGAAGTGGCTGAGCAACAGACATCATCATCTACATAAGCATTAATTGTCTCAAATAGGAGGTTTGGATTTATATCAAGAACGCACTTTGCACCCAATCGTTTGGTGACAGAAGCTAAAGGCGCATACCTGCCCTTGCAACATGGCCCCAAGCGAAGAAGATCTCCGACAATTTTGAATAGGATCCGTTCCCTCTCTTCTCCTAATGGAAGAGACGCCTCTATATCCAGAAGGAGATCGAATATGCGATGCACTTGTTTGACCGTCTGACTTAAAGGGTCTTTGAGATTATTCCAAATGATTTTTAGAATCCAGGTCATCATCTCTTCAGGAAGAGGATTATGATTTGCAGAGAAATTAGTGAAGTCTGCTGATATCGACGTTTTGATCTGTTGGAAACAAATCTGAGTCACTGTAAGTGCATGGAAATTGAAATGGCTATCGGCAGGATTCTCACAATACTTGCAAAGCTCTGGCAGAATACCATTATACAATGTAGTCCAAATACAACCACTACTCGGATCGACAAAACAAGTGTTGAGAACAGCTCTCGGAATAGCAGTCAGAATCCCTCTAAGCATGCAAAGCCTGCTCAAAACTGAGAAATCTCTTGTTTCTGAGTACAAATTCCCATCAGGTATCAGCTTCTTTGCACCAACATCCCCAACTTCTCTATAACCGCCGCAGATACCAAAGAACCCAATAGAAATAAAAGAAGACAGCTCCTCTTGGCTCATATAAGCCTGGATTGCAGCACAAAAGCTCACACCAGCCGCAACCAAGCAATCTCTCAAAAAGGCCGACGACATCAAAACACTTAATATAGTCCGAACAACACTCTCAAAATTATCAAACTTCGTAGGAAACCTCTGCAAAACATAGTACAAACAAGACATCGCCCCTTGGCACTGTTCCATCACAACCGGCGAGGGCCTGGACCCACATTCTATATCAGAAATCACACCCATCAATCCAAAACTCACATCATCAGTGACCAAAATCACACATTTCTCCACTGCCTCGTTTAAAAATCCCAACTTGGGTCCCATCAAAGACAATACAGCTCGCGACACTAAGAACCTCTTCATTCCCTTCTTACCCAAATTTACATACTCTCTGCATAGTGATTCAAAGGAGCTACTAATCAAAGGAAAGAATTTTCTGTTCTTTGTCAACAAAGAAATTAGGGTTCTATGCAAAGGCAGTGAATTCTCAAGGAACAAAATCTCCAAATAGAGTTTCGACGCAATCGAGACCACATCAGCAGAGACTTTTTGAGAGGAAATCAACTGACCGAAGGCGGAAGAAAGCGATTTGGCTGCAGAGATTTGGGAGTAAGTGGAGTTCGATGAGACGAATTCTTTCAATTTGGAGAAGAATTCGAAGGATGAGGAGATATCTGAAGGGATTAGGGTTAGGGCTTCGATGAAGGATTTGGGGAAGATGATTGAACAGTAGGTGTATCGGTGTCTGTGTTGCAGAGCTCGCCATTTTGCAGACATTTTTGGTGTAGATTTTTATTTGAATAGAAATGAAAATGAAGTGAGAAGTGTCGAGATTTCACCTTGGGGGACGATTAGGGTTTCGTTTATTTGATTGAAGAAGAATCCCCAATTTCTGAATTCTCTCTCCAAAATTCGTCAATTAGCGCAGTGAGAGAGAGAGAGGAGTTGAAAAGAGTATAAGCAGAGAGAGGAAGGGAGAGGTTTCAGGGTTTTAGGTGTGGTTGAAATGACTATTTTATCCTATTAATTACGTGCCTAAGTTGATGTATGAGGGTTTCTCAAGATGTATACTAAATCTTTAAAGGGTTAGCCATGCTATGCCCACTCACAAGTTTCATAATTTTAAGGCTAAATTATCAAAAACCACCCTAAAATTTCATTCATTTCCAACAAACTACCCTAAAGTTTAGAAATAATGGATAACTACCATTTTAAGGGTCAAGTGACCGTCACATCAGCATTTTACCATCTTCATCAAAAATATAAAAAAAATCGTAAAATATCTCAACTCCATCTTTCCCAAACCTAATCCTCTAATCCTAATCCAAGACAAACCGCTGCTCACCGACATCGCCGCTCACCGACCTCCCCATCTCCTCTCCCGCCGCCACCTCAATCATCATCATCTTCTTCTTCTTCTTCTGACTACGGCCTCCCCCGATGAACACCACCACCACCACTATTCCCCGGCCTCCTCTATCCCTCGATCACCACCACCTCACCACAATCACCTTCCCATAACACCGCCATCTCAACACCGCCATCATCTTCTTCTTCATCCCCCAACCATCATTACCTCACTGCCATCTTCTTCATCACCATGACACCCGACCATCCACATCATCTTCTTCATCCAACACCATCACCATCATCAGCACCACCACCTTCATCATCCATCCCGATCACCATCACCACCACTACCATGACCCACTGCCCCCATCACCTTCTTCATCCAACACCATCACCATCATCAGCACCACCACCTTCATCATCCATCCCGATCACCATCACCACCACTACCATGACCCACTACCCCCATCACCTTCTTCATCCCTCAACCCCGATCACTGCCGCCGCTCCATCATCTTCTTCATTCCCTCAACCTCGATTTCCACCACCACCATCATCACCCGGTCGTCATCTTTTTCTCCTATCCCACCATCTTCTTCTCCTTCTTCCTCCACCTTTCCACCCCCGACCCATCACTTCCTCCTCCTCGTAGCCACCTCGCTGCCGTCTCCCCCCATCACCTAACCCTTATCCTAGCCTTAATTAATATGATAATTATTAAAAATTTAATTAATAAACATTTAAGAAAATTAATTATATTTAGAATGAGGGCAAAATGGTCATAACTAACATTTTTTGACATTTACTGTTATTGACCTTTAAAAAGGGTACTGATCGTTCATTTCAAAGCTTTATGGTAGTTTGTTGGAAATGAATGAAATGGTTTTTGGTAATTATGCCTAATTTTAAAAGGGGGAAATTAAAAAATAAAAATAACCATCAAAGTTTTCTGTTGTCAAAAAATCCCTGTTCAAAGAACCTAGTCAAAAACCTTCTGGAAAAGTTTTCCACCGTCAAAAAATCACCTACCTGCAATATTTGTATAGTTGGAGAAATATGTATCGTCTTATATGTATACAATTAATTTGATATTTTAAGTCAGAGTGTGTCAACTCAGACACTTTCTTAAGAAGTGTCAAATTGCAAGTTCAAAAACCTATGATAGCATATGGTTATCATAATATAGATAATTAGTTGACATTATGAGAATTCTCATAGACTATGGAAATGGTCTACATGATGAAAGGATGATAATTTTACTATATGAAAATATATTTAACTCTCTAGGTAACTAATAAAGCCTACATAGAAATTTAACGAGAAGGAAATGGCATGTGATTTAGGGGTAAATTGTCAGGAAAAAAAAAAGGCAAGCATTTTTTTCCGCGGTTACCAACTTTGTCACGATCCGCAGAGTACGGAACGTGACCGGCACTTAAGTTACGAAACGTCTCAAGGCGTCCGTAAGATAAGTAAGCCGAAGCCCAGAAATCAAAACCCAATTAAGAATTAGATTGAAGGAAAAACCATTTTTATTTAAGCACTTGTTTCATTAAGTCATATCAAGTCTCTTTTTATTAAAACAACTTCCTTTTTTCCCAAATTTCCGGCAAAATCTTCTCTGTATCGTTCCAATTTTATCGAATGTCCCGCCAGCCTCGAAACAATAGCCTCGAAACAATAGTAAAAAATCCCTTAGAAATTTTTTCTGCAATATCTATATAGTAGCATATTGTATCCCTTAAGACTTTTTTATGGTGGTTTTGACTAATTTTTCGAGACAGGGGTTTTTGGCAACAGAAAAAAATGCTTGGAATTTTTTGACAATTTACCCTAATTTAAATTTAGACTTCTTAATCGGGTATTTAACATAACAAAATATACCATATATATCATATTAGCCTCCTGTATTGATATATTAAAATGTAAAAAGTATAACTGTGAAAAAATTTAGATACCGATTGTCTCGTAGTCTGTGATAGTGGAGGGCATAGAACGCAAAAAAATCTCCCTACCAAAAAGGTTCAAAAAATATTTCGAGGGTGCATTTATTCATGTATTGCTGTGTTAGATCAATTTAACTGTCGTACTAAAGACATGTCTGATTCTTTTACTAATAACATGACATTAGGTTTAGAGCATGAAATCACTAAATTTTTCAATCTTTAAATTCTTATCAGATCATATACACAATATTTTACAATAAATAATACAAAGGTCTTGTTGAATATAAAAATTACAATTTCTTCACATCAAGAAGGCTTCAACTTTGCGAGCAACCAAGGTTGAATTTTCGCACCTTCGTTCTTCCATTAAGCGCGAGGGCGAGGACATCGCGTTCCTCGACATACCAAATCTCTGTTAGGGTTGCCTGAATGAATACACACATTGTATATTAAATTGCACAGCTCTATGTAACAAGATAGATTGTACATAGAAGAAGTCTTCCAACCGACAAGTTAAATTTCAATTAGTTCCACATAGTATTTTGAGTTTTGCATTCTAAGTTTATACTCAACATTAGACAAATATTTATTTACTACTTTTTAATAAACAAAAGAATCTCCTTTTTTATGAGTTGTTATATACACCAGTGAGATAGGCAGGGCTGGATGGGGGCGTCTGCCAAGGCCCATGCCCAATGAAGGAAGAGAAATTCTTGAATGTTACTTCAAATTTCGAAATTTTTGGGGAAAAGGTTATAAGAATATGATATTTATTAGGAGAACCCCATGATTCCTGAATGATCAGAAGCGACCTTTTAGTTTGGCTATTGGAACCTTAATACCCTTGCATATAAGAAAACAGGGTCACCTATGAAGCAAGGCTCCATTAAAACTTTAAAAGTTCAAAATCTCACTACAAGACCCTAGGAGCTTCGACTCTTGCATATAGCACAGTGACTCTTTAAAAGTTCAAAATCTCACTATAATCCCACGTAAATTTATCTGAGTCCTAATTTCCCAAGCTTTGTTCAATTCTCGAAGGGTCGCATCCAAAGAAAAAGTTTCCGTTTTCCTACTTTCTGAACATAACAAATAGCACAGTGACTTTTGTTTGCCTCTGCCTCTACTTTATTTGCACAACTATTCATATATAAATTGTGTCCGCTCTATTTTTTGTTATTGCCAATATGCATGCTTTTATTCTGCAATTGGCGCACGCGTCCACATACACATTTGAGCTTATTTAAAGTAGGCCTTAAGAGAGACAAAAAAAACAATTCAGGATGCAACTGGGAACTTCCGACCACAGCAAATAGAATACATCAAAATCGTGCAGTGGGACCATAGATTACCTGGAAACCATGCAACTTAATGTTCACTTGTGCAACCAACTCATGGAAGAATCGGAGTTGATCAAATGTTTCATTCATCTCCTATAGAAGAAAAGTCAAGACATTATGAGGAAACATAATAGTGTGTCCATGATGTTCAACAACACAGGCAAACTAAAAGAATCTCACTTCTCATCATAAGTGACTCCAAACTAATATGTTCGCGTTACTTTTTATTAAAAAGAGCTCCCTAAGGCGATCAAAAAGCTATTAGGTGATTACAAATTATTTCATTACCTCATTTGGGAGTTTAGGGCGTCCCAAAAGCCTTGCAAATGAAGTGTGAAGCATCACAGGATCATACTGGCTATACCAAAAGCAACATATTAGATGGTAGATAACGATGTCTTCAAGAGAGAGAAAAGAAGTGCATATTTTAATTAACATCATGCAGCAATATAGGTTTTATTTCCTCCATCAAAATGCATGGCAGCAGAAGAATCCTAAGGCCCTGCTGCACTTGGGTACGTTTGGGAGATCTATCAACTGAATGTCTCCAAATTTTCTACTTTATGATCCTTGTACATGGATGGATATATGCAGTGGTGGTGCCAAAATCATAAATCAGGTGCGCAAAAGTTCACATAAAAATAAAATTATATGTATCGATGCCAATTTCAATTTTGTGTACCAGAAATCCTGCCTCCTAGGGCTAGTTCGACTAGCGTGTAAAATTTTAAATTTTTATTTATAGTTTTTTCAAATTACGTGAACTGCATATATAGAAGATACTTGATCCAGGTGGGTTGTATGCCTAAGCTTGACCCCCACCCTAATCTGCCACTTATACATGAATGGAGAGAGTTAAAAAGAACGGCAGGTTGTTTATATTATCGAGAGGTGGCCCAAAAGACTGCGCTGAAGATACATGTAGCCGACCCCAAAAGTTTTGGATAAAGGCTTCATATTGTCTCCCCTCCCTAGTTGTACCACATTAAAAACAAAAACTAAAACAATAAGGAAATTAAAATGTTCTTGCCAGTTGCTTTTCAGGTGCCCTTGGAAGGGCATTTTTCAATTTTGCGCGCACTGTCACCGGATCTGTACCAGAGATAACCTAACATCGAAACAAATATTATTAGGATTCATTAGCAACTTTAAGCAGTCAGAACAGTGAAGAAGAAAATAAAATACAGAATAAACATAGTAAATGAGATTATCTGAGGATATCTTCCAAGCACTTATTATGATCCTCTTGGATATGCAAATGATGGGTACATAGAATCTGCTTTATGCATCTACTTGCCCGATTTACTTGTATGGTCTTCATCTAGAAATATATGTTAGTATATGTATGATATGGATATGAATGGCTACTGCAGACAGACAAAAGTTACTAAACATCCAGCGACGGACAAAGAAACATGGTGGTTTCTTGGATTGAACTTGTGATGTCCGCTGTCACGAACAATAACCTATCTATTCAGAGAAACTGAAGAGTACTGGTGGCCAACTTGTATATGATGCGAAAGATCATAGGTACAAGATGAATATTCAATATGGTTAAAGGAATTTCCTTCCTGGATAGAGATGCTTGAATTATTGGCTTAATGCATTCCCTGATTCAGAAGAAACCAAAAGAAAAAATACAAAATCAGTTGGCGACAATCCAAAGAGTTTGATGAGTGAGGAGAGGCTAAGCCATATGAACAGTGTTCGGCAAAGCAAAGGCCCGACAAGGTGACAATCAAACAAATTTTGGGAAAACCCTCCGAAACAGAACAAAACCCCTCTTAAAGGGCCAAGGGACTATCAATTTTCACACAATCATCAGAGATGGGACGAATTCTAACATGAATCTGAGCAATTATCATATGTTGATCAGAAATTCAAACGAGGTTATGTAAAATTGTGCCTGTGCACTACATGGTTGGATATGTGGTTGTAAATTAAAAAGCGAAGGTGGAAACATGAAAAAACGGGAAACCTGCCAGCATCCCAGTAGCACGCCTGTTGAAGTCAACACCACCCTATCTAGAACTATATTAAGGGGACAGAGATGATCTGCAACTGCCTTCACAGCACTCGCCTCAGCTTCAATCTCAAGAAAGCAACCAACACATTAGTATAATATAGAAAATGAATAAGAAATAGCAACATAACACCATATACCTCATCGTCAGTTGCAATAACGGGTGTCAAATGATGAGAGGCATGAAACATACTGAAGTGATGAAGGCTTGTATTCTGAAACCAGATGACTGAACAAGAAAACAGGTCTGTTGATTATTGATACAAGAGGCACAAATAATACTATCTATATAATATATAAAAAAGCTACATGCTCATTTAGCTTGGACTTTAGTTGCAAAATTGTAATCTAGCTCCTATATAATTTTATTACTACATTTGTGTCATGGTAATTTTTCTATTGGCACCCTACTGAATATTTATCACTCTTGTATCCCACACAGCCAGGCTTATATGGTGGAAAAATTCCAACCGGCCCCCTTCTTTAAAAGCTCTTTCAAGTTTTTGTCTCGCAATTGAGGTTGTACTGGCAAGATATTGAAAATTTTAGCGATTTTTGTGCGCTATATGCACAATATTGGGGGAAAATAGAGTTAAAAAATCCATGATTTTCGTTGGTAAAGCAAAAAAATATAGAAAAACCAAATAAAACGACATTCTTGAAAAAATAGCTATTTTCATGTGCTATATAATAGAAATTTTGATGGAAAATATTAAAATTTTGATGGAAACAGTCGCAATACTCGTGTGCTATATAATAGAAAAAAGAAAACATAAATTTTGCGATTTTTGAAAATTTTACGATTTTCTTGTGTTAGCGTATAAAATATAGATATAATACCCTGTTCCGATTATATCGTGACCATATTTTCATAAAGAATTTCCAAATATTCTTCCCCAAAATCTTCATACATAATTTTTCTATATTTTTCTAAATATAATTTAGATATTTTACTAACCTAAACCTTATACTCTAGCCCTAAACCTTTTTATTTTCATAACCCCAAAAGCCCCAAACTGCTTTCTCCCCCAAAACTTCTTTTGTCCCTAGCACCCAAGCCCAGCCCAACTAATTATTTTCCCCACCCGACCCGGTCCATGAACCTAACCCGACCTGACTCCTAATCCCCCTTCTTCTTCTCCCCTTCGCCTCTTTTCCCGCTCGTTTCCCCCACTTCCCCACGAACCCGTTCTCGTGCCCGCTCAACCACAACCCTCCCCTCTCTCGCCAATGCCTCCCCCTTCTCGCAACTGCTCTCCAAGACCCGCTCCCCCCCCGTGACTTCGTTCTCGACTCCGCGTGACCCCCACTACCTCGCCTCCCTCCCTCTCTTTTCTCTCCCTCTCCCTCTCCCTCTCCCTCTCCTCTCTCCTCTCTTCTTCTCAAAAAGAACCCGAGCAACTCCACCGAGCACCTCCTCTTGCCTCCTCGACCCCACTGCCTCCTATATCGCCCCGTTGCCGTCCTCATCTTCTCCATTTTTCCCGCCTACGATCGCGAGGCCTTAACCCACGCCCTCGCCTCGCCATCACCCGCCTCCACTCTCGTCGGCATCCCCATCTCGCCGACTTCCTCACCTCACCACCACCCCGCGAGAACCCACGACGACACCACCCTCCTTCCTCCCAACACCCGAGCCCCTGCAACCTCACCACGGGAACTTCGACCCCGTCGTCGCCCTCACAACCCCGCCGGCCTCCAGCCTCCCCCGTACCAAGCTCCCACTTATCACCACGACCATCCGCTGCCTTCGCCCGTGGCTCCACTTTCTTCGACGCCTACACCACGAGCGCCTTCACCTCCTCCACGCCGACGACTGCATACACCACCACAGTTTCCTCCAACCGTCGAGCCCATCTCCTTACCTGCACCCTCCGACCACCTCGACTCCGCCTCCACCTTCGCCTGCATTCCCATCACCTCGACGTCATCACCTCCATCGCCAGCAACGTCGACCCGGCCTCTACAACCCGAGCTCCAGCCCACTGCCCAAGCCTCCGCTGCGCTCCCTCCAACTGAGCCCCTCATCGCCGGAGCTCCCCCGACCGCCGCTGGACCCCGAGCTCCCCGCTTCGTACCCCAGCCGAGCTCGATCCCAAGCCGAATCCCTATAGGCATTCTGTCAAACACCTGGTTGCAGTCGCCGTAGCCGCTGTTCCCGTCACCTCTGTCGCCGTCCAAGTTGTGGCCTCGGTCCCTGTGACCATCATGGTCGTCGATGTAGTTGCCGTCGCAACACCGCACAAGTCCGTCGCTGTGTGTCACGCCCGGGCCACACCGTGCCAGCCTCCGTGCCACCGCAGACCCACTCACGTGCCGCGCCCCGTGCCCAGTTGCCGTGCCGCACCTGTGTCGTGTCGTGCCCACCTCCGGACCAGGTCTCGTGCCGCACCGTGCCTGCCTCCGTGTCATCACCAAGCCCAGCACCGCGCCGCGCCCGTGTCATCACCAGGCCCAGCACCACGTCGCGCCCGCGTCGTCATCAGGCCCAGTTCCGTGTCGCGCTGTGCCACGCACCGAGCCAGGACCACGCCCACTGCCGTATCACGCCCGTGTCGCCACCGCGTCCAGTACCGGGTCACCGCACACCGCGCTCGCGCCGCGCGCCCGTATCCAGCATCGCACCGTCCCGTGTGTCGGGACAAACCCTGCAGCGGCGTCGCTTCCATATCAAGCGACCGAGGCAAGTAATTTCCACTTGCTTCACATGCTATTAGTGTTAAACCTATAATTGTTTATATCTTTCGCATAACCAAAGCTTAGATCACCATACGTATAAACAAGTATTCGATGTGAACGCTTAAGTGAAAACCTATCTTTAAATGGCGGAACTTATGATCATTAAGCCCGTTTACTATCCATAGTGGTGCTACGGTAATTTGGTTACAAACAAATATCGTTTCACCTACAAAATATTACCCCCGACAATCATTGCGAAATCAGAATTTTCTGCACACGCTAGATGGTTAAATTCATATTAAATCTTTTATAAATCGGATTTTAGCGTTCCGTGGCCCGTATCGAAGCTAACTGTTTGACCTACAGTATTCTATAGTTGATCATTGAATTTTAACAAATTATGATAGAGATAATTGCGGAGGATTACGATTCTGGACTGTAGTCTAGAACGGAAATCCCAGTTAACCCCTGTTTTTAAATCCTTGTATATTCTTGTTCAAATATGAGAATGTGCGGAACCCTATATCGTTACGTAGAAAATTGAGTTGGCTTTCTTACTCCACTGGTCTCACTGGATTCCTCAACTGTTTGATATTTTTAACTCATTTTATAAGGTCGATACGTTTTGCTGTATTCTGCAGAGGCAGATTTTACACATCGAACATAACCTGTCCATAACTCTCTGTCGCCATAGTATATTACTGATCCGCCAATTGCGGTGGAAACCTAACTGATAACCCTAAATATTGTTCAACTATAACGTCGCCTAATTACAATCCCAACTGGGATTAAACGGACTTCCGATTCTGAAACCGGATTTTCAGCAATGAACGCTTAAAATGAAATGGCCATATCTAGCGATCCTGAAACCCGATTAACGTGAAACCAATTTTGATAGATAGATAATTAAACATACTGCTTACCCCCTTTTCATTGTTTCGCTAAATTTTACATGTATGATTTATGATAAATTATGCAAGTGGTAGGACACCGACTGATGATATCTCAATCATGCCTTAGCTATTGTATTCTCATCACAATATATATATGTCATTACATTGGTAACCTAGTGATCATATGCATTACCCAGTGTTAGGTATTAGTGTTTGATTGTGGCAAGTACGTGAGTGTTTAAGCATGAATGGATAAGTGAATATGACACGTACTTGTACACAATCAGTGGACCCTATTGATTTATTGCATTGTCGACGTCTATGGGACGTGTATAAGTGTGACTATAATTGGTATGGGACAATTATAGAAGCACTTATATGGGTGTCATAAGTAAGGCACCAAACACTGTCCATTTGTCTTGGGTATCAGTCGAGACATGCTTGATGGAGATCCTGTCTCCAGTTCTCGGGTAGACTCGTCATGGGCCGACTGGTATTTGAGTTTATGATTGGCGTTTGATGTAGACCACGGGATGTGGGGTAGTTTGAGTTGAGTTCAACAGAATCTCGGGAGTCCCATGCCGGCACATACAGCGATTCTGGAGATATATGAGGATATTACTGATTATTAGCGAGCGACTCGGGCTCGTGTTCCCTTGCCCTTGGGTCCTACCCTTGGGTGGGGGATACTCACGAGTTGTTGACTCTCACACTTGGACTGACGATAGGCTTAGCGACCTGTACAGTAAGATTTAGAGACTGATAGGGTTTGCGATATTGACATGTATTGCTTACTGATTCAACATACCTGCCATATTGTTTACTGTTCACCCGCTCTATTAGCTACCTGCATTGGCTACTCCATGTTCACATCATTATTTCATGAGTAATGTTCATGTCCATCATTACTGCACGTATTCACATTTGTGTATGTGTGTATATTGCTATCGTGTCGCTCTGACGACATGAGTATGCATGCTCAGAGTGAGAAGTGGATCTAGCTTGGACCAGAACCTGACGTGCCTCGAGGATATCGCGGACATCTTGATCAGCGACCCAGAACTATACCTTCTTGATCTCCATCTGGTTAGTTCTTTTGTATTTGTTTTGACTTAGTGACTGTATTTCTCATTACCCGTGCATTGATTGCTGATTTCCACGTAGTGCTAGAAGCCGAAATGTGACTACGGAGGGATATTTCCTCGACCGTAGGAGCATGGCTGACCTTGTCAACCCCTCGTATTCCGTATTTTAGGAAGCGGGGCGTGACATGGTTTTGTTGAAATGCCCCATGTATCATCCGGTATACCCAAATATACCAGATAAGCATGGGGACCCACCATAAAACAATGGGGAATCTTCGGAATGCATTCTGAAAGAGGACAGATCTGTATTATAAATGGAATGATACCATTATTCAATACAGAGACGCCTTTTAAGTGAACTGGCACTACAGGAGTTTGAGAACTCCGTAGTTAAGCGTGCTCGGGCCAAGGAAGTCCTGGGATGGGTGACCTCCTAAGAAGTGGCACCTGGTCGGGTCCGGTTCGTTCCAAAGGACAAAACCGTGCGGTTTCGGCCAGAACGGACAATACTCTCTATATTGGGGGTGGGGCGTGACAGAATGGTATCAGAGCTGGTTCCTCAATAGTAGGTCTGTGGTTCGAGGAGGAACCATTGTTCTAAGTGGGGGAGAATGTAATGCCTCATGTATTATCCGGTATACCCATATATACCAGATAAGCATGGGGACCCACCATAAAACAATGGGGAATCTTCGGAATGCTTACCGAAAGAGGACAGATCTGTACTATAAATGGAATGATACCACTCTTCAATACAGAGGCGCCTTTTAAGTGAACTGGCACTACAGGAGTTTGAGAACTCCGTAATTAAGCGTGCTCTGGCCAGGAAAGTCCTGGGATGGGCGACCTCCTGGGAAGTGGCCCCTGGTCGGGTCCGGTTCGTTTCAAAGGACAAAACCGTGCAGCTTCGGCCAGAGCGGACAATACTCTCCGTATTGGGGGTGGGGCGTGACAATAGAAAACGGAAGAAAACATAAAATATTAAGACTTCTGAAAATTTCACATTTTCGTGTGCTAGCGAACAAAAAATATTGAAAAACCAAAGAAAATATAAAATTCTTGAGATATTTTAAGATTTCACTATTTTTGTATGCTACAATAAGCAAAATATTGAAAAGGGGGATTTTTGAAGTTTCATGATTTTCTTGTGCTATATTTAAAATAATGAAAAAAGAAGGATTTTTTCAGTTTTTTGAAAATTCTAAGATTTTCATGGGCTATATCATGAAAAATATTTAAAAAGTGAATAAAACGGAAAATTTTGCGATTTTTCTTTGTTATAGCAAGGAAAATGAAAATAGAAAATTTTAGGATTTTGAAAATGTTGCAATTTTGATGCTTTATATAGTAAGCAAAATAATTAAAAAATAAAGAAATCACAAAATTTTGAGATTTTTTAAAATTTCACGATCTTCATGTGCTAGAATACAAAAAATTGTAAAACCGAAAAAACAAAAAATTATTAAAATTTAGCGATTTTCATGTGCTGAAGCAGCAAAATATTGAAAAACGGAAGAAAATAGAAATTTTTGAAATGTTCGCAATCTTCATGTGTTATATAGCATGCAAAATATTGAAAAATTGAAGGCAAAAGAAATTTGGAAGATTTGAAGATATCACAATCTTCGTGTGCTATACCAAAAGCTAAATATTGAAAAACCAAAGAGCACTGAAAATTTCACAATTTTCGTGTGCTTATGCAAAATATCCAAAAAAATAAAAAAAATGAGTTTTAAAAAATTCACAGTTTTTGTGTCCGAAACGCAAAATATTGAAAAACCAAAGAACGGAAACTATGAGATTTTTAAAAATTACACAATTTTCGTGTAGTAGCATGCAAAATGTTGTAAATTTAAAAAACAAATAATTTGGGGATTTTTGTAAATTTTGCGATAGTCATGTGCTATAGCATGCAAAATATTTAAAAATCGAAGAACACAAAAAATTGAGATTTTTTAAAATTTCATGATTAGCATGGATAATATTAAAAAGGAATGAAATCATAAGATTTCGAAAATTTTCTGATTTTTGTGTGCTATATCATGGAAAATATTGAAAACCGAAGAAAATAAAAATATTTCATTTTTGAAAATTTCATGATTTTCTTGTGGCAAGCAAAATATTGGAACTGGAAAAAATTGAGATTTTGAGATTTTTGAAATTTCGTCATATTCATGTGCTACATATATATATATATATATATATAGCATGTAAATTGTTGAAAATTTGAAGAAACAAAAATTTTTGGGAATTTTGTACGTTTCGTGATTCTCGTGTGTTATAACAAACAAAATATTGAAAAACTGAAGAAAAAGGAAAATTTTGAGAATTTTAAAAATTCAGCGATTTTTGTAGGTAGCAAGGAAAAATATTGAAAACATGAAGAAAAATACCGAAGTAGTTGTAAGTTGACCCTTCATATATTTTAGTTCATAAATATGTGATATTACAACTACAAATCATATAACAATTAAATTAATATGATTTTTCTTGACTTTGGACATCGTGCGGGAGAGGGGTCTTGCTAGTAGAAGAAGCATATCCTGAAATTATCATGCCAAGACTATCTAATGAGAAACTACCTCACAAAATTGAATATCCTGAAATTTTATTAGTGTGATGTACTGACATCACATCAAATCTATATAAACATTGCAGGAAGGGTGGTCGTGGTTCCACAGATTTATGAACGGAGCCCTCTTCTAATAAACTTTAATGCAAAAGTATTAAGCCACTAAAAGAAGGAAAGTAAACTAAAAGAGTGAAGCATTGGGGCCACTATGTAAAGTTCAATCATCCAAGAGACATCATTATAAGCTAATAGAGGGATAAATAGAAGTCAACAAGATTGAACAGAGGAACAAAACGATTACCTCCATCAAAATAGGGGAGAAAGATTTCATTTACAGCCTGCCTGCAGCAAGTCAGAAAAAAGTGTACATTTGTAAGTAACTAAAAACAAAGATAAAAATGACTCATACATATTAAAGATATTTTATTCAATAAAAAGTGTGCATTTGTAAGTAAATAAAAAGAAAGATAAAAATGACTGAAACATATCAAAGATATTTTATAAGATATTATATGTATAGAATAACTAATCATTATCATGCCAAGAGCATGCTATTTGAGGAAACTTGTCAAGATATAATTATCGAGTACACAAATTCAATTCCTGCATTAAATGCAAAATACTCAATATTTTACAAGTCAAAAAGGACAGTTGCAAATTAAAGTAGATATAAAATAAAACTAAACCACCATCCAAGCAGCTTGTAATCATAAGAACTATGCATAGTTTACAATCAGGTCTTGACTTATAGCTAGTAATTATAGGACAGTTACAATCAAGGCCTAAATATTCCTTGCAATAAGTTTTAACTTCTTTATTGAAAAAAAGAAATAAAAAAGTAAAGAGGGCACAACAATATTACAAGAGAGGAAACTTGGTTACTATTAGCTTCTTTAAAATTTGAGATAGTGAAATAAGACTGAAAGGTATAACCATGTACATTGAAGCCTGAATCTGACTAGATGAATTTCACTATGATAGTTAATTAATAAATGATTTGTTAAGAGCTCAAGGCGATGCACAGAACCCAATCATTATTTATGTATAGCCTGAACCCAATCATTATCAATGCATACCCAGAACCCCATGCACTGTTAAAACTGGGTAGAAAATTCAGTTTACATGCTATATGATGTGCTTTAGGTGCTTTCTCACTACCATAATAACCCTCAGTATAGAAATCTTTTCTTACACGGGGAGCAGTTGTATCTGTGTGTTATGGAATCATCATAAATTCTTGGTAGGTCATTTCTTAACCAAAGGTTGTTTGGATGTTATACTATATATAAGTCATGGTTTACCTTATTTCCAATTGAGTTTCATTTGGACCCTATTTCTGCTGCCTACTTGCTACATGTACATACGCCTTGGGTGGAAAAACTCGATTGTTGTTGATTTGGGGGATTGGCTTTGAAAAATCAGTTTCTTGCCAAAACCATTACTGCAACAGCTGCATATATGAAAGTAATTTCTTTGATGCGTTATAGGATATGCTTGAATAGCGTGTTTCAGATTTTGTTTAAGGAAAGGGGGAAAAAAGAATAAATCTAGCTGAAAAAAGTCACAGCATCTTCTCCGTGTCTGAGGTAAGGTTTAGTGGTTCATGTGTGATATATAAGGCTTGTCTAGGACCACGGCTAGCCCTGCGAGTCAACATTTGGTTGCCGACCGATTACCAAGGCCTTGGTTACAAGTAGTGAGAGGGAATCAAATATCGGTCATATCGGCCAATATACCTACCGATATATCGTTTTGGGACCCCTAGCGATACAATAAAACTGATATAATATCGTCCGATATATCGTCCGATATGACGATATCTTCCGATATATCGACGATATCCACTATATGAAGCATCTCTCCGATACGATTCCGATATCCGATATTTAACGATATTTAAAACCTTTTGCTAACAAGACATCGGTGAAAAAATATCATGAACCAGTGATTGAGGTGATGATATTAAAGCGGGAATAAATTCTGAATAGCTTAATGTTCTCATAGACTAACAGAAGAATTCTAGTAACTGCACACAAAAGTTAAAAAGTGGTGGGCTCCGATGAACAGAGCAAATACAGAAAAAAAAAAGACCAGGGGGGTGTCCCATCTCAGTTTTTAGTAAGAATGTACTTTTAAAGATAGCATATATTAAATAGCACTATAAAAAAACAGGCGAGAACTTGGGGGGGGGGATTTTTTTTAAAAGAAAATTTTACAGTCAATGGGCTTATTGGTTGATGAATCATCCGTCTAACTATTGGAAAAAGAACAAAACATGCAAGATTCTACATGCGATGGATGTCATGATAAGCCTCAGTTACAACCATGATACCTAATCCAATTTACATGGTAAATAAGAAAACTAATAATATTACAGCATGTCAAAGAGAAAAGCAAATCAAAGTGGGAGGCATGGGTCTTCCAATGGTTCCATGAGGGGCGGAGCCAAAGGGGGGCTGGCTGCCCCCGCCCCAAAGCACGGAAAATACTGCCATGTATGCTTAATTAGCACTAATTTCACTATACATGCTATGGAAATTCACTACAAAATGTATTTAATTAACTTTATATAATCTACAAAATCCTATATTTGCTCTTTTTGCTCTTGCTAGTAAATTAGTGCTCTTACTAAATGTGTTTAATTAAATGATCAATCAATCTTATTTATATGGAATGTTTTCAATTGACTGGTCAAAAAATTAACACAGCCTCAATCACATTTACTGCTTACCAATTTTGGTATTTTTTCAAATTAGGAGGATGGGTGTCTTTCTAAACTTAGCGATATATTTGAACATTATGAGATTTGATCTTGATATATAAAGGCATTAAGGTTTTGTCAATATAAAATTGATTATAATATATATTAAAAGAAATAATTAATAGCCTTGAAGCTAGTAATAGTTTCTTATGATAACTTCATAAGCATATTTTAACTAGCAAACAAAAAATCCAAACCGGAACTAAATAATTTTTAATAAAATAACAATATTACACAATTCTTAAGTTAAGAAAATGTATATATTACTGTACAGTACAGGTTAAACATAAGCGTTTTTTTCAATATATGAGTATGTCTTTATTGCAAACAATATTTCCCCTCTAAGCCTAGGTTTCTAGCTCTGCCCCTGGTTCCATCAAATAGATTATACTTGATAGAAGTGGAGTTTTATAGCAAACAATAAGGGTTATCTCAAAGAGAAGAAAGCAAATCAAAGTGGGTTTTATAGTATTTTTATAGTTCAATGGGTTTATCTCAAAAACCCAAAAACATGGATGGTGTTTGGTAAAAGTTTACCCTGATTGGTCTCTCTCTCTCGCTCTCTCTCTCTCTCTCTTACACACACACACACACCCAATTAGTAACATATGTCTTCCAATGGTTCCATCAAATATGTGCATTGGATTTAAATGCAATCCTCTATGACAAATCTATCATATCCCCCGACTTCTAAACTTTCTGCTCATGTCTATAATGTAACCTTGGCACCAATTAGTAAACTGCCACCAGAGAACTGATCACAAATCACTGGCAAACCTTTTATGGAGTCTTTTGCTTCATAGCCAACCCCATTTGAAGGTGATGGGATAATGATGATTAGTTTATTAAGAGTCGTTTACCTAAAAAAATGGAATATTTTAAACTACAGATTATGTATTTGGGCATGGAAAAATGGCACGGAATTTTAATTACATACTTTTCACATCTTATAACATGGTTTTTATTTTCATTTTTCTCTTCATGATATATATAGCATATAAACTTGAAGGTAAGCAATGCGATTTCACTCAAACTAGCATAACAATAAGGGTTCATTGCACAAAACACCCCTTTAGTTTACCATGTGTGGTACTTACACCCCCATCAAATAGTTTATTGGCACAAACACCCCCCTCTACTCATCGATCGAAACCCTAAAAATGTTCAAATTCGACTCTAAACAACAAAAACAAGTTCTAAAGCAAAAGTAGACGATTATTTGACTTATTTAGAATTAAATTTGATCATTTTCAAGGTTTTGAGTAGAGTGGTTGTTTGTACCAAAAAAATAGTTGAGGAAGTGTAAGTGCCACGAAGGGTAAACTACAAGGGTGTTTTGTGCTATTAACTCTAAAAATAATTCCACAAGGCCAAGTAATATTTCATCCTCTCTCTCTCTCTCTCTCTCTCTCACTCTCTCACTAAACATGTCCAAAATGCACCTAAAATCACAGAAATCTTTTATAATAGATATAAAACTTAGATTAAAATAAACTTACGAGATAGGAATCGAAAACTGTGGACTCAGATACAGCACATTCGCCCGAACTGGAGGATCTGCAGCCTAATTCACCCAAAAACAAAAATCAATAAACGTTTTTTAAAAATTACCCAAAAAAACAAAAATTTGACCTACTTTAAGCCTAGGGATAATGGATCCGTCCCTGAGATCGAAAAGATCCGATAGCGAGAGCGACTGCGAGGTCTCTCCGCCTCTAAGGAACGCCGTTCCCTTCTCGTCGAGATCTCGTGCCATCTTCTCATACAATCTCGACCGTTGATTCGAGGATCCTGATCTCGAGAAAGAGTTTAAGGAATCATTGAATTGAGCTGAGATCGGGTCACTGCCGGCAAGTGACTGTGTGTGTGTGTGTGTGAGAGAGAGAGAGAGAGAGAGGGAGGGAGGTTACCTGAATCAAGAGAGGGAGGAGCAGAGAGATTCATGGCCACTCGAAGAGCGAAGCAGAAGAGGATTGAAGATGACGTCCAGATCACAATCGGTGTTCGCCGTTTGAGCATCGAGTTTCGAAGCCTCCCCATTGATTTTCGTCGTAATTTTGAAAGGGTTTTAGCTTTAAGCTTTTTTATTTTTTATTTTATTTTAATGGATAAAGTTTCTGTGTGTTAGTATTTACGAACAATATTTTGTTGCCTGTCTTGTAGAAACTTTATTTGATAAATTCACATCAAAACTTATGTATGGACAAAATTATTAACAACTGCTTCATTTTTTAATTTCTAATATTTTATACAGCTGGTTCAATTTACTATAATACCATTTTATAACTTACAAGAATACATTCTCGCCACCCGTCCCTCCCTCACACTCATTACCTTCCCTAGATCGCTTCCCATCATTTCTTCTCCGTCTGTGATTCCTCACCCGCCGCGTTGTTACCTTCGACCTCTCCTCCAACTTCACTGGCCACATCCCCTCCTTCCCCATTTCCTTCCTCTCCCATCTCCGTCTCCTAAATCTCTCCAACAGCCTTCGCCCTCTCCTCCGACCTGCTCCACTCGCTCCGACATTACTCGATCCTAGCGGATCTGCTGGCCAAAATAGACGGCGTGTTCAGAGACGAGATCGACACCATTGAACCAGCAGCATAAAAAACAAAAATTAAAGGCTGATGTGGTTGGGGTTGATTTTGTCCATACACAACTTTTTGTGTGGATTTTTCAAATAAAGGTTTGGCAATATCGTTGTTGGATATGTATGCCCTAAAGGCCGTTATATATATATATATATATATATATATATATATATATATATATATATATATATATATTGGATACTTGGACATATGTATGTACATGACAATCTTGCTCGATATGATAGTATTCTATTTGGTTTGTTTTTATCTTAACATGTGTATATATTTTACTTGTTATTACGTATTGTTAATATATGTTGATAAATCCCGTAAAATTTTTTGCTTGACTACCGGCGTTATGATGGCGATCATACATGTGGGGGTCGGGTAGTCCATAAGCACATCCTTAAATGTCCCTAATCGTGGGAATATCGAGACTGGGTATCAATATTCTGGAGTAGACTAATGTATATGTTTTTAACCCCTGACGAGGAGTGATGGTTGGCCCTACAGCCATTGGTCGTTGGCACCTAAGATCGTATACATGTGCTTACTAGGGGTTGTAGGGTGTTTTTCGTCACCCCATTGAGATGAGAATACGCGCGCGCTGGTCGGGCGCATTACAGATTCCCCTTGCCTAGAATAAACTGGGGTTTATTGATTGTGAGGATCCGAATCTCCGGCAGCCGTGGACTAAGCTGCCGTTAATTACCCTTCGCCTTTGGAGCAAGAGAACCTCCGATTGACGGGTCAAACAGGTCATGTGAAATCAATGTGCAGTGTACGTATGTTTTGAAAAGGGTTTTGGATATATCGGGGGCCCCGCAGAGTTTTATGGGGGTCCCGCTATCCGGATAGCGGGCCGGGGGTCAAGGGGGATAGCAGCCCCCTTGCGAGGTGCGGGACAGCGCCCCGTTAGAAAAATTTTCCCAACGAGAGACGTGTTTTGGGGTGGAGTGCATGAAAAAAATGGGGGAGGAGCGTCTTAAAGACGCATGCGTGGCACGTGGGCGCCTGGTGCCCACGAGTCGCGTGCCTGGCGTGTAAGCGCTTGGCGCTCACTGGTCGCGTGCGCAGCACGTGGACGCTGGGTTCCAGCGGGTCACGTGCGCAGCACGCGACCGCGAGGCGCCCGCAGGTCACGTGCGCTGCACGCGACCACTGGGTGCTGAGCGGGTCGTATGGGACGCTGCACGCGACCGCGAGTCACATGCGCTGCACGCGATCGCTGAGTGGGCACGATGGGCGCTTTAGTGCCCGCGGGTCACGTGCGCTGCACGCGACCATTGGGCTCTTTAGCGCCCGCGGGTCACGTGCGCGGCACGCGACCGCTGGGTGCTCGCGAGTCACGTGCGCGGCACGCGACCACGAGGAACACCAGCGGGAAAGGGTTTAGCCCCTAGGTTGGGGAGTTGAACTCCCAAGTGGTTTTGGAGTTGAACTCCTAACAGAAATTTAATTTATGGAGTTAAACTCCAACAGATCTAGAAAGGAGTTAAACTCTTAGGAATTTTTGGCTCTTCTTTTGAGCCTTGGATCCTCCCAACATGGGATTTTTGGAGATGGGTCTCCTTCTTCTTCCTCTCGGTTGGCCGGCTCTTGGGAGAAAAGGGAGTGAGATTCAAAATCTCCCCTTTCAAAGATTTGATGGGAGATCCGAGCTCCCCTTTGTGGGTTTTGTGGTGAAAAACTACTTCTTTTTTAGAAAGGAAGAGTTAAACTCTTGATTTAATTCAAAAAGAGAAAGAATGTTTTAGACCCTTGAGAAAGGGGAAGGAGGCACAAACCCTAGAATTTTGGGGGGAATGAATTGTTATTTTTATTCATCATCATGTTGCCTTATAGAGACTTACACATTTATATATAGCCCCTTGGGCTTTACAAAATGGCATTTTGCCCATCCCATGCCTCATGTGCTCATTTCTTTTGCATATAAGCCATGGGCTTTACAAAAATTTGGCTTTATGTCCATTTTGTTTACATTCATGCATAAAAAAATTACATCAAATTTATTTATTACATGATTTTTATTTTGGCATGGGGGAGGCTGGCCGCTTCATGTTCGGGCTCAATTCGGGCATGAGCCCACTTGATCTGGGCTTAGGCCCACCTGGCTTGGGGTTGACCTTGACATTGACTTGGTCAACATGGGTGCAATTTTCGACCCCAACAGGGGTGAGTACACTGGACGGACTCGCCAAGAAATTCAAGATGGTACTATACTTATCATCATATGGCAGTTCTCAGGTGACATGAGTATAGGTTAGTCTTCAGATCTGAGATCGTCATTTGTCTTGTATGAGTTCCCACTATACTTAGATTACTACCCTACCACGACTCTACTAAGTCATGCAAATAGGTTTTAGTTGAGTACAGTCCCGAACCACATGGAGGCAGTGAGCGATTGTTGGGGATTCGTCTCTCCCAGTATAGGAAGTCGATATCGCACTGTGTTCGGTTGGCCAGCACCATAAGACCTTGGCCAAGACAGTTGGGATTTACTGATAGTTAGATCAGTAGTTTCCCAGATTGGTCCTGAGCCACATCAGCGCGAATTATCGGGTTATTAGGGTCTGACGTTTACCATCCCTTAGACCCGGTATGCGATACTCTTAGGCGAATAGACCGGACTGTACGGAGATTATCACAGATAGGCTCAATAGGAGTTCAGATGAGCTTGCTCGTCGGCCTTCCTTTTCGACAAGTATCCGGGTAGCCGTTACGTATAGCTAGCGCCGCTGACGTGCTTGTGGCTATGGATTTATCCAGTAACTCACTGTCGGCGTACTGTCGAATCTTTAGATCACCATACGGAAGGTTTCCCTGGTTCAGACGAAATGATGCAGTGGCCGTATTTTGATACGTGCAGGGTTCCGATCAAATGAGTGTACTGGTTATCTGGAATTTTGATCGGACGGTTGATAATACTAGCCGGCTTAGGATTAAGCCGGATTATTAAATCAGGTATTGATTTAATAATTTATATATATATATATATATATATATATATATATTTCGATATGCATAATCTAGTATTATGTTCATTCTATTATTCTATCTCTTTGGGAATTCGTATTTTGATAAGAATACGGATATGTATATATGGTAGAGTGTATTCCGTATTTATACGGAAAAACATTTTAGAAGGCGGACACATCATTTTTGGTTTATCCATTTATTCATTTAAATGGAAAATGAGGTGTAAAAATAGCGAGATGAGAATGGTGAGAACCACGTTTGAATAGGATTGACAAATGAAGTGTAAATTCATTTGTCAAAACTATTCAAGCATGGTTACTATATTTTAATTGCAAAAATCTTTTATAGAAAACCATGCTTGAATATTTTCTCTCACTTGAGTTTTTTTATTCTCAACATTTGCTTCTCTCTCCTCACCAGCTCTCCTTCATCTTCCTCGCTACCCTCTCATAAGTTGAGAATCAAGGGTGGAAGAGAGATAGAAAAATACTAGAACAACTCACTACATCTCTAAATATCCTAGTATAGCAACGTAGGATCTTTAGTTGTTCCACTTGATTCTTAGTGTGGAGTTAGAGCCATGAATCATATCCCTCGGACGGATCATATTCGATGGAGGAAGACCGGCGGTCAAGCTCGATCACGGAGACCCCAAGGAGCTAAGGAAGAGGAGGTGAAGACCGAAAGACTCGATCTCTTGGTATAACCTTCTTCCATAGTAACTAAAACCTCTATGTTATGTTTCCTAGTTAATGTGTTTGGTTTAGATTCTAGGGTTTGTAGTTTCTAGCACCTCTAGATTTTTGTTTTTCATTCCACATAGGCCGCGGTTGTGATGGCTAGGGTGTTAGGAACTCTAACATAGTATCAGAGCCACCCGAACACATAAACGAGCTAATTACGACATTTAAATTCCATCGTTTTCGTCGTGCAAAAACTGCCGATAAAAACAGTCCCGAAAATCCAAGTTTTAGCATGTTTGCACTCACCACGGGGTCACGGTTTGGATCGAAAATCCGCTGGGTGTTGCGTGGGTACCCCGGGGGATGAAGGTCAGGCCCACCCCTCGAGACCATCATGAGGTGTCCTTAGGGGTAGGGACCCGAGACCTACCCTATAGGGGTAGGCTAGAATCTGCCACACCCTCCTGGCCACCTCGTGGTGGCCTCGGGGATAGGCACCCCTCTAGCCTTCCGAGCGACAGTTAATTTTGGGTCCTTCGATCCCGCAAAGGTTCGGATGAGTTTCGAGTTCATTTCAACTCCTGGATTGGCTTAAAACGATGGAATTTTGGGACTTAGTGAACTGTTTTTTCCGGTTTTAGAAAAACTTGTTGCATTTGCTATTTGTGCGCGGAATTCTACTGTCGTAGTTTTCATTACTTGTTTCTGTGATGTGTATATGTATTGTTTAACGTCTTCTAATTGCTATACGTCGATTAGAAGGGGTTACACGCATCTTGTTTATCTATGATATTGCTTGTGATATCTTTGCGATGGTTTCGACAGATTGTCATGATGGATAGGCTTTTGTGCAATGTTTGTTGTACAGTTTTGAATTCATTTGTATATTCTTTATTGCGGGGCGAGCGTCCGACATATGGACTGTCGTTTCTGTCAGTTTGTATATTCTTTTATTGGGGCACGGCCGGGATGAGGTCGATGCCACCGTTGTATATATTTTTTTCTTTTCTGTACTAGGATAAACCCCGCGGCAGAGTGCTCAAGTAGCCGGGTTTTAAAGGGCAACGGGCCTCCATCTCATGGCGTTGAGACTGGGGTGCCTTACTCTAGAATTGGCGAGTTATTCGCCACACTTGTAGGGTTTTAGGATGACCGACGGTGGAGTGCTCAAGTTATCAAATTCCATGAAGTGCTGGGTGACCCACTCACTTCGTTGATTGGGGTTGCCTCGCTTCTGGAATTGATGGGTAACTTGCCGCACTCGTACGGATCTTGGTTCTACATTGTACATGATATCCACACGATCGGGAAACATCGAGTTTTATTTGTGGCTCAAATGAAACCAGGGGCTCCTATATTATCCGCTTTTCTATATTACTTATCGTTTTTCTTTGATGTTGCTTATATCATACCATAGATGACTATATATTTATATATAGATAAATAAATGTTGTATATGTTTTGCATCCACGTTAGTCCAGCCCCCGCTCTGCCGTTAGTTAAGTAACCTAACAGTGCATGACTGGGCCACGTGGCGATTGCGGATGGCATATACGTACATTTTATTTTCGTTCTTTTCTGGTGTGATAGGTATTAATTGATGGGACCGCATTAATTTTGATTAATGCAAGGAAAAATAAATCTAAAAGATGCTGTCGGAACAAATTTTCGAAAAACTATAGTCTTAATCTTTTGCTTTGCATAGAGGTATTCGGTCATAAATATCCCGCACCTCATTCGAGGGGGCAAGAGCTTAGATCCCTTCATGGTGAATGATCTCTTGAGCAAAAGTTTATATTATTATAGATTACTCGATTTTCTTCAAAACCACCAGTTTTCAAAAGCGGATCCTAAACCACTCCTTTTCAAAATTACTCGGTTCCTTCAACGATATCATGTTCATTACATTAAAGGTTTTTTCGCCAAAAATCAGCCGTAGCCCTCCGTTATCTCCTACGAGTATTATTAGTATTCATGCTATGTATATTGGCCTTTGTCAAGGCGTAGTATACGGTAGCTAAATAATATCTTGTTTGTAGCATATAATGCGATTAATTAGGACAGTCGCACAACTATGTTGACCTTTGTCAAGGGTTCATGCGGGTGGGTCAAGGGTAATCATGATGAAAACGGGACGAACTTGACTAGCGACTTATGATATGTTGGCCTTTGTCAAGGTTATAAGCCGCTAGGGGTAAAAATCATATCGGGAGTTTCAAAAATACAGAAAACTTGCTAGTGTTGCATATCTTCTGAAGTGTGGTGCCTAGAGTAGGTTCCATCTATGTTATCACACAATTATAGTTGGGTCCCGATCCTACTGATGAGTAGAATTACTCTTGAGAGATATTTTTCACCTCACAATTAGCTGACTTATTAGGTGTCTAGAAAGGTGTTAACGAGGCTACGTCTATGCGGAAACGAGGTTTATTTTAATTAGGTCCGTGCGAGAGCACGGAGAACTTCCCTCGGAGTACCAACACCCACCTGGCTGATTGGTTAGCGAACTTGTAACGTGTTAATGATCCCAACTAGTTCTCCTTTTAAGGTTTGAAGGAGAATTCGAGGAAACAGTGGGAGCTATCCTGATTAGATAAATTAATAACCAATCTAATCTTGCAAGAGCGCACACCGAGTGTTTCTTCTCTCTCCCTCTCCAGATAACAACCATGTCACGTCTTAATCAAGATAATGAAATGTATAACTTGACCGACCTGGATTCTTATTCGGGACTGGGAAACTGTCACAAGTATGAGCAAGGGAAAGAAGAATGCAAGGACTTCTATTTGACCCTGATGAAGAAGAAACACACTATTGCGTCTCCTTCAGGTGTTCTTGTTATTGAGAACTGTTTTTCGGTCAGTCCTATCTCCTAGGTACTAGATACTGGATCAGGATCTCATATCTGTAATTTATTATAGGGACTGAGAAAAAGTAGGATGGTTGGACCTGGTGCTATGTCTCTCAAAGTAGGGAACTGTCTCTTAGAGTAGGGAACGGAGCACAAGTTGATGCTGCTACCATCGGTGGATATCACCTAGTATTGCCAAGCGGCAATACTATGATTTTGAACAACTGCTACTATATACCTTCCATACTTTGCAATATCATATCAGTTTCTTTACTTGATAAAAATAGATATAATTTTGTTCTAGATAGAAATATCATGAGCATCTACCTTAATTAGGTATTGGTTGCAGAAGGTACACTGTATAGTGGTATCTATGTTCTTAATCAAAAAACGGTTCTTAACGTACAAAACTCACGCAAGAGGAAGAGTTCAGATACGAACGAAACCTACTTGTGGCATTGTAGACTTGGTCATATCGGTGAGAAAAGACTAAGTAAGTTGTATAAGGATGGCTATCTGAATCCGTTCGAATTTTCATCCTATGAAACTTGGCAGTCTTGTCTTAAAGGGAAGATGACCAAATCTCCGTTCACCGGACACGAAGAAACAACAACAAAGCTCTTGGAACTCATACACAGTGATGTAAGTGGTTCAATGTCTATACATGCTAGGCGTGGGTCTTGTACTTCATTACATTCACTGATGATCTCTCTAAATTTGGATATATATTTTTTATAAAACATAAATCTGAAACTTTTGAGAAATTCAAAGAATATAAGAACGAAGTAGAGAACAAGATAGGAAAAAGTATCAAGATCCTTCGATTTGATCGGGGAGGGGAATACTTAAACACGGAATTCCTTGATTTTCTAAAAGAGAAAGGTATTCTCTCTCAGCTTACTCCTTCGTATACACCACAGCACAAACGGTGTATCGAAGCGAAGAAATCGTACCCTGTTGGATATGGTTCGCACCAAGATGAGCAATACTGAGCTGCCTCTTTTTTTGGGGACATGCACTTCAGACAGCGATATACTTATTGAATCAGGTTTTATCCAAATCTGTGCCTAAAACTCCATATGAAATATGGAGTGGAAAAAACCATGTCTTAAGCATATTAAGATATGGGGTTGTCCGGCATATGTAAAAGTACAAAATATGGACAAACTTTAGGCATGATCAGTTCTATGTATGTTTGTGAGATATCCCAAGTATTCACATGGATATTTGTTCTATCACACCGAGAAACAGAAGGTGTTTGTTGCTCGCCAGCACACTTTCTTAGAATGGAAATTTTTTGCAAAAGAAATTAGTGGGAGCACGGTAGAACTAGAAGAAATTCAAGAACCACAAATTGTAACTGAAGATTTGGATGAACCGCAGGATTCAATAGTACCCGACGAATCTCAGTCACTCCGCAGATCCAGTAGGATTTCTCATCCGCTCGAGAGATACTATGGTTTTCTCATAGACGGGGATCGAGAGGATTGCATCTTAGAAGAAGATGATCCTACTACTTTTAAGCAGGTCATTATCAGTAGGGATTCTGATAAATGACTGGATGCTATGAGATCCGAAATGGAGTCCATGTCCACCAACAAAGTTTGGATCTTTGATATTGCTCTTCCTGGGGTAAAACCTGTTTGAAACAAATGGATCTTCAAAAATAAAATTGGTGTAGATGGACAGGTGGAAACCTATAAGACTAGACTTGTTGCAAAAGATTTTCGTCAAAGACCAGGTGTGGACTCGACGAAACCTTTTCTCCAGTGGCTATACTGAAATTCATTCGGATCCTACTTGCCATTGCTGCCTTCCATGACTATGAAATCTAACAGATGGACGTAAAAACAGCTTTTCTGAGAGGAAATTTGAAAGAGTGCGTTTATATGGATCAGCCAGAGGGATTCGTGGACAGCGGGAAGGTGTGCAAGTTGCTTAAATCCATTTATAGATTAAAGCAGGCATTGCGGAGCTAGAACATCTGTTTTGATGAGACATTCAAAGAATTTGACTTCATCAAGAACGAGGATAAGCCGTGTATAAATAAGAAGATTGTAAGGAGAACTGTCGTATTCCTAGTTTTATACGTGGATGGCATTCTCTTGATAGGAAATGACATTCCCATGCTACAATCGGTCAAGTTGTTCTTGTCACAAAGGTTCTCCATGAAAGACCTGGGTGATGTCTTCTACATTCTTGAGATAAAGATTTACAGAGATACATCTAAAAGATTGTTGGGATTTTCACAGATACATAGAGGCCATACTAAAGAGATTTAGTATGGAAGATTCGAAGCGTGGTAATATACCCGCTTTGCACGGAATTACCCTTTACAAAGAGACGTCTCCCAAGACAGATGAGGAGAGGGCTCACATGAGTATTATATCTCATGCTTCGGCAGTAGAATCTATAATATATGCAATACTATATAGCAGACCAGATGTAGCTTACACGCTTAGCGTGGTTAGTCGGTATCAATCAAATCCAGGAAAGAACCACTGGACAGCAGTAAAGAACATTCTTAAGTACCTGAGAAGGACTAAGGAACTGTTTTTGGTGTACGGTGATGGGAATCTCCAGGTGGAGTCTTTTACTGACTCAAGCTTCCAAAGTGACAAGGATGACAGAAAGTCCGTCTTGGGTTTTGTGTTTACCCTCAATGGAGGAGCGGTCTGTTGGAAGAGTTCCAAACAGGACGCCATCGAAGACTTGACAATAGAGGTTGAATACATTGCTGCAAACGATGCCATAAAAGAAACGGTCTGGATAAAGAAGTTCATTACTGAACTTGAGGTGGTTCCGTTCATTGTTGATCCAATACCTTTGTATCGTGACAACAATTGGGTTATAGTTTTAGCGAAGGAACCACGGTCCTATCAGAAATCCAGACACATCTTGAAACGGTATCACCTGATTAGGGAGATCATAGATAGCCGTGAGATTGAGCTGTAGAGAGTAGACACAAAAGAGAATACGGCGGATCCATTCACCAAGGCCCTCCCTCAAGCACAGTTCGAGAGACTATTTGAGATGTTGGGTATGCGATACGCCAACAACTGGCCCTAAGCAGACGTTGGGTACTTGATACGCCAATATATGGCCTTAGTGCAAGTGAGAGATTGTTGGATATGTATGCCCTAGAGGCCATTATTTTGTGTTTGTGTGTGTAGTGGATGCTTGGACATATGTATGTACAGGACAATCTTGCTCGATATGAGGGTATACTATTAGGTTTGTCTTATCTTAACATGTGTATATGTTTTACTTATTATTACGTATCGTTAATACATGTTGATAAAGCCTGTATGATTATTGCTTCACTACCAGTGTTATGATAGCGATCATACATGTGGGGGATGAGTAGTTCATAAGCACATTTTTAAATGTCCATAATCGTATAAGTATTAAGACTGAGTATTGAAATTTCGGAGTAAACTGGTGTATACGTTTCTAGACCCCGACGAGGGACGATGGTTGGTCCCACAGACATTGGTCTTTGGCACCTAAGATCGTATACAGGTGCTCATTCGGGTGAGTACACTGGACGGACTCACCGAGAACTTCAAGATGGTACTATACCTATCATCAGATGGAAGTTCTCAGGTGATACGGGTACATGTTAGTCTTCAGACCTGAGATCGTCATTTGTCTCGTGTGAGTTCCTACCGTACTTAGAGTACTACCCTACCACGGCTTTACTGAGCCATGCAAACAAGTTTTAGTTGGATACAGTCTTGAGCCACATAGAGGCAGTGAGAGATTGTTGGGAATTCGTCTCTCCCGGTATAAGGAGTCGATATCGCACTGTGTTCGGTTGGCCAGCACCATAAGACCTTGGCTAAGGCAGTTGAGATTTACTGATAGTTAGATCAGCAGTTTTCCGGATTGGTCCTGAGCCACATCGGCACGAATTATCGAGTTATTAGGGTCTGACGTTTACCACACCTTAGACCCGGCATGCGATACTTTTAGACGAAGAGACCTGACCGTACGGAGATTGTCACAGATAGACTCAGTAGGAGTTCGGATGAGCTTGCTTGTCAGCCTTCATTTTTAACAGGTACCCAGGTAGCCGTTACGTACAGCTAGTGCCGCTGACGTGCTTGTGGTTATGGATTTATCCAGTAACTCACTGCCGGCGTACTGTCGAGTCTTTAGAGTCCCACACATAGGGTTTCTTTGGTTCAGGAGAAATGATGTAGTAGCCATATTTATATACGTGTAGGTGTTCCGATCAAATGAGTGTACTAGATACTTGTACTTTTGATCAGACGGTTGATAATACTAACCGACTTAGGATTAAGCCGGATTATTAAATCAGGTATTGATTTAATAATTTACATATATATATTTCGATATGTATATTCTAGTATTATGTTCATTATATTATTATATCTCTTTGGGTATTCGTATTTTGATACGAATACGAGTATGTATATACGGTAGAGTGTATTCCGTATTTATATGGAAAAATATTCTAGAAGGTGGACACCTCATTTTTGCTTTATCTATTTATTCATTTAAATAGAAAATGAGGTGTAAAAGTAGTGAGGTGAGAATGGTGAGAACTATTGTAACAACCCTAAACTTTCTGTACAAAATTTTTCCAAAATACAGAAAGGGGTACTTAAGCCTAAGTACAAGTTATAAATTTAATTTGCTTTTGAACAGCAAGAAAACACTTATAGCTCATTAGTAAAGCCTTGCACTGCTATGATGTAGCCCCTGTGATCGAATCCCCCCAGCCACATTATTTTTTTGTTGATTTTTCTTTAAACTTTTAGAAGCCCAAAAGTTTGTACGTGCACTGTGTTCCCTTTTTTTATAACGCAGAGCATTTGTTTTGGTCTATTGGGCCTCTTAATTGGGCCATGCCCTTTAATAATGCGCTGCATTAATTAGTCTGACAGAGCGCCACGTGGCTTGTCAGGCGCTTTGCACTAATTGAGGAGCGCAAGGCGCAAATCCATGTGGAGGTGAAACGTGTCACACTCTGGTGAGCGCAAGTCCGCTAGCGCAGTGCGCTGCGCTGTTGTGCTGCTGACACGTGGCGCGCTCTGGTGACTTGCACCAATTTAAGAGAGCATTGCTCTGTTTTAGAAGCGCATAGCGCAGTTTGTTCTGGGGCTGACACGTGATGCTCTCTGGTGGCTTGCGCCAACCTGAGAGCGCAACAGTGCAATTTTTTTATGTGCAGGACACTGTTCAATATCTTGATCCGATTTTGGATTAAAGAAGAGAATCTTCTAAGATCCCAGAACCAATAGTTCATCAAAAGGCAATGCCTTTATTTAGATCAAAAAGATCTAAAGAAGAAGTAAATTACTTCTTTTTATTAATATTATCATTTTTTTTATTGAAGGTCTTTGATCTTGTTCTTAGATCATTGATCTTTTCAGAAGAAAATTCTTCTTTTTCTAAAGGTTTTTACCTTTTTCTTTCTTTCTTTCTGAATTCTTCTCAAAATTCTTAGAAGAGCTCTGTGAATTCCTTGTGTGCGGATGATCTTTAGACTTAGAGTCTAGGGGGCTTTTTATAGTGCCATTTGATTTGTTAAATCAGTTAAAGAGATCTTTCTCTGAGTGATTTAGGGATTTTTCCCCACCGTTGGATCTTTGATCCAAGGGCTTCTGTTTTACAGAAGATAATCTTCTTGTTTTAACAAGATCAGAAAGATCTTTCTAGAATTTTAATTATGTCTTAGTGTTGGCACAGTTGGCGCAAGCGTACCTGCGCTTGACACGTGTCGCGCAGCGCCACTGCGCTACCACGTGTCGCGCAGCGCAACTGCGCTGCCACGTGTCGCGCAGCGCAGAGCGCAACTCAGCTGAAGCGTTGCTTCCTTTATTTTCATTTTAAATAGAGCCTTACTCTGATTGGGTGCGCTGCCTTGGGCGCTGCGCTGGCGTGTCAGCTTTTAACACGTGGCGCGTTGCGCGCAGCGCAAGGAATCTGAAGCGTTGCTTCAATTTTTGAATTTTTGAAATTCAAACAGAGCTTTGCTCTGATTGGGGAAATAAATGCCCCCCACCGTTGCGCTCACGTGGCGCACACGTGAGTGCAGCGGTGGCAAGATCCTGGCCGTTGGAACAACTGAGGAGTTGAAAGGGCGCAAGCGCCTATAAATAGGACCCTTGGTCCTTCACAGATGATTATCATCTTCAAGAACTTTGATTCTCAGAACTTCAGAGCTTTGCTCTTGCTTTTAAGAACTTCAGAGTTCAACTCTTAAAACTTTTTAGGTAAAATTTTTAATTTAAATTAAATTAAATTAATTTAATTTTAATTGACAAAGCCTTGCTCTTATAGATCTTTGATCTAAAAAAAAACCTTCGGGTTTTTACCAACAGAGTCTTGCTCTCAAGAATCCATAGATCTAAAGAGATCTTGTTTCAGGGTTTTTAACCCATGAATCAGAGCTTTGCTCCTGGACAAAATATAGATTTTTTTGATCTAAAAATGATGAACTCTTAAGAGTTTTCATGGATCTTTAAGATCCCAAATTTTTTTAATTTTTAGGAGTTAAATTCTTTTTAAGGGATTTTCTCATCACTATTACAGAGCTAGGTTCTTTTAAGGAATTTTATTCCCTTGAGACCAGAGTTTAACAAGTGTCACTCTGTGACAGAGCTTTGCTCTGAAAGAGGAGATTTTTTCCTTGTCTCTAGAGATTTCTTATTAATGAGAATATTCTTTTAGGGATCTCCTCATTAATTGATGGTCCCATCCAATGATGGGGCTGTCTTATTAACTGATGAATTGTTATCTAGATTTTGTGGGTCCCCCTTTGGTCCCCTATCCACTGTATTGCAGTGTGGTATAAATTTTAAAGTTCCAAGTGTCAGAAATTAAGATTATAGCACTGACGTTTGACTTTTGTCCTCCTTCTTTTTGCAGGCAACATGTCTGCTGATTTGTCTTTCCCATTCGTTCGCTCGGAGGAAGGATTTTCCGAGGCGCCGGTGGACCGGAAGGTGCTCGCTCTCATTAAGGCTCATACCCCGAGCACAAGAACCTTCACCTGTGGGGTAGGTGGTATAACGACATCATCAAGGGTCGCCGAATCTTCAGTTTCGCGACGCCGTCCCCATCTCGTCGATCCCCTATGCGGATGAACCCCCGGTGAAGTATGCCGTGGAGGTCAAGAACTGGAATTCGGAGGATTTTCTTCAGCCTGCGATTGGTGCCATTCCCGTGCAGCCGCCGCCGGCCGTGGACATCTTAGGGCGGCGCATATGTCAGGGTGAAGCACGCCCTTGGGGACAGGCTTACAATATTGGATTGACCCCGCAACAACCGGTCGGATATCTGCAGTGGGCCAGATATATCCTATCAGCGAAGAGGACGCATCTGATGAAGATCGGTCTGTACTCCGCAATCTACGTCTCGCTGTTTGAGTACCCCGCTCCTCCAACGTGGCGGGTCAAGGCTTTCATCGAACAATGGAACATCCCCACCCACACCTTTCTTATGACGGACAGGGAAGTCTCCATCCCCTTGGAAGAGTTCGTCGAGATCTCGGGCTTGCCGGTGAGGGGGGAGTATTACGAGGAGCTGCTTCCTCCTGACGAGTACGTCTTCACCACCAAGCCGCTGGTATTTGATTTGACGCCGGAGAATGCTATTCAGCACCAGTTTCCGGGCTTGGTGAAGGTGTTGAACATATACGAAGGTCTCTATCTGGAAACAGGAGTCCGGGGAGTCAGTTTTGCAGATTTTATTGCCCGCTTCCTTCGACCGAAGATTCTCTCGGAGCGGAGTGAAAAGTTCGCCAAGCTCGATGACCCTTTCGGCTTCGGCTTAGATCGTCGACCAATATCGGAAGACGATCAAAAGGATTTCTATCTCCCCGACGCCGCCATCATGACCTTATCAGAAATCGCCGCCCCGGGCATTGATGAGGAGACCTTCTTTTTAGGGTTCCTGGGATTGTGGCTGTGCAGCTTCGCGCTCCCCATGCACCCGCGCTACATGCGGCCGTCCGTTTTCTATCCGGCGCATCGGATGGTGGCTGGCCTGCAGTTGTCAATAGGAATCGCCGGGTTGGCTCACCTATATAATGGACTTAGCGTGGCGGTGGACGCTAATGAACCTGGGGTGCAGCCTGCCAATTTCCCGATGCACTACTTCACCTCGTGAATGGAAATGCATGTGCACGGGGTGTTCGGCATCCACAAGAGCCTTTCGTTTTTTGAGAGGTGCAGACTCCCAAGAGTCATGCAGCTGATCGGCGCCTCGATCGTGAATCTGTCTCCACAGGAGGCTTGGGGGTTGCTCCTTCGTCCACACCTGGTCGGAGCAAAGATTTCTTTCATGGAAAAAGTCATAACTATCGGCTCAGAAAACTCCAAGGCGGTGGTGGCGCTGCGTGACGGCTTCAAGGACGGGGCCTCCGCACTGAAAGCCCGGGAGATTCTTCACATCTACTCCATTCGGCCGGGCTACTTGGTGTTCAGGCAGAACGAGATGGCGCTTTTCATGAGGTACAACCCCCACCGGTTCGCCCAGCAATCAAGCTATAACCAGAGGGTCCCGCTGGAGGCATTTTTGGAAGAGCCCACGGCCAGCATGGAGGGGATACGGAGCGCGATGCACCATTTTATGCGGCTGAATACGGGCTCCCACTTTTTCATCGGCGAGCCGAGCTGCGTCCCCCGAGTCCTCCACGCGTACGTGGCTTGGTATGCGCACGCAATGGGTTCAGTCATCCGTGAGGAGAAGCGCATGTTGGTTGACCGTAAAGGTGCGCCTCCCGGCGGCGACCGCAAGGCTCCCCTGAAGCAAAGGACCCCTATCGTGCCTTCGCTGAAAGATGCTAGAGCTGGACCACCGCGCGTGTTGAGCCCTCCACGCGGATTACCTCGTACTACCGCAGACGTGCCACCAGCGCCCCGTGCTCCAGTGGAAACAGTAAATGTGGATTCGCCGGAGTCCGGCGTGGGCACGGATATCGGGACCCGCCGCCCTAAGGTGCCCACAAAGCGCAAGTTAATTTTGGGTGCGACTGGGGTCCGCGTGCAGAAGAGGAAGAAGAAGTCGGTCCTCTCAGCTGACGTTGCGTTCGGTCAGGAACCTCATGCTCCCTATAGCGAGGGCTTGGGCGAGTACAGGACCAACAAAGGATTAGTTATGCCGCCAGATGACACTGATCTGGCGGCCGCCATCGCAGCTTCAAAGCGATTGGCGAGGCGCGACGCATGGCTAGCTAAGCTTGCGCAATCGGGTAATCACTAGCTGCATTTTTTTTACTGCATCGTACTTTTATTACTGTCTTTGACTAATGTTTTTCCCCTCTTCTTTTTAAACAGGCATCACCACTGAAGAAGCTATCGCTGCTTCCCTAAAAACTTTTCAAGAGAAGGAACGACTCAGAGCATCCTTAGGCCTCGGTACATTTCGATTCATTAAGTCTTTATTCTCCTTTGTGATGGTCAATCTAACCTTTTCTTTGTCTCATTGCAGGGACCGCGGGATCTTCTGCGCACGCCGATGCGGGGGCTCTTCCCGAGCCAGCTACTGAAGTCCCGACCTCTTCGGGGCTACCGCGAGAGACCCGACTTGAGGAGCCGATGAGAGATGCCTTGAAGGCTCTAGAGGCAACTCTAAACGATGACGACGACACCTTGATGAAGGAAGCGTCGAAGAGGTCCGCCGTGACGGCCCGGGAGGAGAGGAAGCGGTCGAGGCGCGAGGCGAAGGAGCGCAGAGCTGCTTTGGCCGTGGGAGCGGACCCAAGCACCATTATTCCTGCCGCTTCTCCTTCCGAAGAGCCCCCGGTCGCCTTGTCTACCGCTTACAGACAGGCGGCGCGTGCAGTTCGGGATACCAACGATCGATCCCCCTCAGGTAATGTGTCTCTCGAGACTTTGTTGTAAGAATTGTACAACTATCGGTTCTCATACATCTTTTCCTGCAAGGCCAAGCCCAACCAAAGGGGAGGCGGAAACCGTCGAGTCTAAGGGGATAGTGGAGGAGGTACTGGCTGAACCTGAGCCGACGGTGGGTGACGTAGCCGGGGTTGCCGGGCCCGAGCCAGTGGCTGACGAAACGGTCACGTCCACTATGCCTGAGAAGGTGGCTGATGCCGAACCCGAGGTAGCGGCGGATGAGACAGCTGCTACAGCCGGGTCTGGGGCAGCAGCAGATGGAGCGCCGGAGACCGATGACCCTATGGCAACGGTGGACGAGACGGCCGCGACTGCTGAGCCCGAGGGAGTAGCGGGTGAGACGGGCATGATTCCTGAGGACGAGCCGGCCGCTCTTTCTCAAGAGTCTGGCAATGCTCCGATCATTGCTCTCCCCGCCTACGGTCCTCCGCCGTCTCCTGGCCTCGCGAGCACGACGACGGCCCCCGTAGAGTCTGGTGATGAGGCCACGGGAGGTGGACTCATGTCGATGGAGGAGGGAGACGCCTCCGTTTCGGCTGGCGGCTCATCAGGTAAATTTCAGGTTACCGTCCTTTTTTTTATCTCGCAATCCTTCCTGACAGGTTTGTCTTTGTTTTTAACGCAGGTGCGGCCAGTGCCGATGCTCCATTGCTCGAGGGAGCGCCGTCAGCTACTGCCTTGGCGGTGGCCACCTCTCAGCCTTCTCTCGTACCATCGCAGATGCTGGAAGGTATGGATTCGCGACCCATCAGTTTCATCTTTAGGCTGCATAATTCATGTACTGATGTTGTACTACTGCATCTTTGCAGGAGTGCTTTTTGATCACCTTTACCAGGTGCTGCACCCACACTTCTCCTTCCCGTCAGAGCGTGCTTCCCCCAATGGCACCGGTGAGTATGGTTTTCAATTAATATCCTTCCTTTTTTCAGTAATGGAATTATTTCTGATTCTTCCTTGCCCTGATTGCAGTGCTACAGATCGAAGGGAGAGATGAAAGATCAGTTGCGCTACCGGTCTTCTCGGCCTTACCGCCTGCTGCAGCTGGTATAGTAAACTCCCTCATTGATGACTTTCCTATATTTCTTGAACCGTCATCTGATTGCGTTTTGTTTTGCAGCTATCGTTCCGGTTCCGGTCCCTCTTGAGTCTCGCATCATAATGCCGGCAGGCCCCTTCTTGAGACGTCCATCTTCAAAGGGTGCCGTGATGAGCTTGGGCATGCTGAGCGGATACGTCGAAGAGCTTGACGCAGACGCTCCCCCATCTGCTGCAGATTTCGCTGCGGAGGTTAACCCGATGTTAGCGGCGCTTGTAAATTTTCATAATGAAGGCGTCGTCGAGTTTTGGGTTAATCACTGCAGAGAAATTGAGGCCCGCCTGCATCAACTGGAGTCGACGTGTCCTGCCCCCGAGATCTTGGCCGCGAGCGCTCAACGGGCGGCATGGATCGAGCAGAGTGCTCCTTACTTCTGCCATCTCGAACAAGAAGTTACTTCAAGGCGTAAGGAGCGGGGCGAGACTTCGAGCAAATCTGCCCAGCTGCATGCTCGGGTAGAGGCAAACGCTGCACAGCTGAAGGTTATCTTTGAAGGCCTTCTGTGATGCCTCTCCGAAGGGTTAACACTGAGGCAGCAGCTTGACGTCGTCGAGCGGGATGCACCTAATCAGGAGGCAGCCCAGCAGGCAGCTGAGGAGCAACTTTCATCCTACCTGCAGCAGCGAGCCCAGGTGGAAGCGGAAGTGGCCGCGGTAGCCACTCAGTAGGAGGCGCTGAAGGAAGTGCGAGAGCAGCTCGCGGATTTTTTAAAGACACTTCCTTCTCAGTAGCTACTTTTTGTATCATTTGTACTTGTAAATAAAAATGTATTTTTTTTATTCTTTAACACAATGTATCTTGTACTCAATCAAGTTTATGAATAAAAGATATACATTCTTTGTAATGTCTTGTGTCATTCCTGCTCTTTCTTCCTTCTTTTATTATCAGTATACTGTCTTAGTAAACATAGTTGACAGGTGATAGAGTGAACACCCTGTCTCGGTCTCTTCAAGAGGTAACGATGGCTTAGGCCGCAGGTTCAGATTTGCTGACTAAGACTTTTCAACTTTGTGAGCCGTGAGGGTCTCACAAAGACTTTTCTCCCTACGGATCGAGAGGATTTCGTAGGTGTATTTTCTCCTTAGGAATCGTGAGGATTTCTAAGTGCGTTTTCTCTTATAAGTCGTAAGGATCTTATAAGAGAATTTTCCCTCTTACGAGTCGAGAGGACTCGTAAGCGATTGTTTCCCTCCTTGTCGAGATTCGACTTCAGAGAGTGAGACCCATGGATAGTATGCAAGATACCGTTTTGGATCGACTTGCAGGGTCCCAGTGCTTAGGAAACAAGTCTTTTAATCCCTGTTGCCTAAGGCTTTATCTTGCAAGTCGAGACGAATCGGGAAGTCCTCGCGAAGACACTAATTTCTTCATGAGTCGAGACGAATCGAGCAGCTCTCGTCAAGGACACTAATTTCCCTGAGTCGAAGTATTTTGCCGAGGACACTGGTTTCCTCGAGGTTGAAACGAATCGGATTATTCCTACACAGACACTGGTTTCTCTGCAGGCCGACGCGCATCAAGAAGCTCTCATCAAGGACGCTGATTTCCCTGAGTTGAGGAGGTTGCCAAGGACACTGATTTCCCTGGAGTTGAAACGAATCAAAGTATTCCTGCAAAGACACTGATTTCTCTGCGGGTCGATGCGAATCAAGATGTTCTCGTTAAGGACACTGGTTTCCCTGAGTCGAAGTATTTTGCCGAAGACATTGGTTTCCTCGAGATTGAAACGAATCGGAGTATTCCTGCAAAGACACCGGTTTCTCTGCGGGCCGACGCGAATCAAGAAGCTCCCATCAAGGACGCTGATTTCCCTGAGTTGAGAAGGTTGCCAAGGACACTGATTTCCCTGGAATTGAAACGAATCGAAGTATTCCTGCAAAGACACTGGTTTCTCTGCGGGTCGACGCGAATCAAGAATCTCTCATCAAGGACGCTGATTTCCCTGAGTTGAGAAGGTTGCCAAGGACACTGATTTCCCTGGAGTTGAAACGAATCGAAGTATTCCTGCGAAGACACTGGTTTCTCTGCGGATCGACGCGAATCAAGATGTTCTCGTCAAGGACACTGGTTTTCCTGAGTCGAGGTATTTGCCAAGGACACTGATTTCCTCGGAGTTGAAACGAATCGGGGTTTTCCTGCAAAGACACTGGTTTCTCTGCGGGCCGACGCGAATCAAGAAGCTCCCATCAAGGACGCTGATTTTCCTGAGTTGAGAAGGTTGCCAAAGACACTGATTTCCCTGGAATTGAAATGAATCGAAGTATTCCTGCAAAGACACTGGTTTCTCTGCGGGTCGACGCGAATCAAGAAGCTCTCATCAAGGACGCTGATTTCCCTGAGTTGAGAAGGTTGCCAAGGACACTGATTTCCCTGGAGTTGAAACGAATCGAAGTATTCCTTCGAAGACACTGGTTTCTCTGCGGGTCGACACGAATCAAGATGTTCTCGTCAAGGACACTGGTTTCCCTGAGTCGAGGTATTTTCCAAGGACACTGACTTCCTCGGAGTTGAAACCAATCGGGGTATTCTTGCAAAGACACTGGTTTCTCTACGGGCCGACGCGAATCAAGAAGTTCTCATCAAGGATGCTAGTTTCCCTGAATTGAGCTATTTGCCAAGGACACTGATTTCCCTGGGGTTGAGATGATCTTTGGTGGTCTTTCAGGTTTTATATGAGTTACCGTCAAGACCCTGAAGCTAGGAATTTGGCCTTCGCTTCGCTTGCTATGGTGTATCCGAATCCTGTTGGAGGAGGGACGCTGTAGCGATATTTCGTCTGTTGTGTAGAGACGAACGCCGAAGAGGTGATCACTCCATGTTGGGGTGAGATAATCTCCGATTGTCTTTCGGGCTTTTATATGAGTTGCCGTCAAGACTTGGCTCCGTTTTCCGATGGAGCACGGGGAGGGAAGATATGTTTCCTTTTTTATTTTTGCCCCTGGATTGTATACATGGATTGCTATGATATCGCCTGTAGGGCAAAAGTTCCATTCATTTTTTTAATTATTATTTTATTTCCGCGATGCTCTATCATTTCAGCTTTTATATCGCGAAGGTTGCGATTGCCCAATCATTTCGGCTATTTTTCGCGGTGCCCAATCATTTCGGCTATTTCTTTTATTTTCACTCGCTGCTTTTTATTGCGAGTTGCCCAATCATTTCGGCTATTTCTTTTATCTTCACTCGCTGCTTTTTATTGCGAGTTGCCCAATCATTTCGGCTATTTCTTTTATCTTCACTCGCCGCTTTTTATTGCGAGTTGCCCAATCATTTCGGCTATTTCATTTATTTTTAGCTCGCTGATTTTTATCGCGAGTGTAGAACTTGGAATCTGGTGCCAATCTCAGCATCAGCATCGCTACAACCGGAATATTACCAGGAGCGAATCATCATTTGCCATGAAAGGACTTGGAATTTGATACCGATTTAGGCATCAGCATCGCTACAACTGGGATATTGCCAGGAGCGAATCATCATTTGCCTCTGTCGATGTTGAACAAAGGTGGCTTAGTAAACAGGGTTAGGATTCTGTCGACTAAGGCTTTTGACTTCATGAGCCGTAAGGGTCTCACAAAGGTATTTCTCCCTGCGAGTCGTGAGGATCTCGTAAGTGTGTTTTCTCCTTAAGAATCGTGAGGATTCCTAAGTGTATATTCCCCTGTAAGTCGTAAGGATCTTACTAAAGGGTTTTCTCCTTATAAATCGAGAGGACTTATAAGGGTTGTTCACCATATGGACATATCCCTAGTCACGGGTGTGACTTTGCTGGGGAAATATTTATTCGCGCCCATGGATTGTATACAAGGGTCAATATTGAGCCGCTTGTAGGGCCATATCGAAGGTTGTGGGGGTTGCTTAAGAACAGGTTAAGGTTTCTGTATTTAAGACTTTCAAATCTTATGAGCCGTGAGGGTCCCATAAGAGAGTTCTCCTTACGAGTCGTGAGGATCTCGCAAGTGTAATTTCTTCTTAGGAATCATGAGGATCCCTAAGTGTGTTGCTCCCTTGTGAGTCGTAAGGATCTCACGCGGGTAGTTTCTCCTTACAAGGTCGAGAGGACCCTGTAAGTGTCCTTTAACGAGGTTGCGCCTTTTCGGGTTTTCACAAACACTCGCCGGTAGCCCTGCTGTTTTTACTCACGGAGCCCTTTCGGGTTTTCATCCGTGCCCATTTTGCTTATGGACATACCGTTTTTTTTATTCTTTTTATTCTTTTTTCTAACGAGGTCGCGCCCTTTCGGGTCTTCACGAACACTCGCCGGTAGCGTTGCTGTTTTTACTCACGGGGCCCTTTCGGGTTTTCATCCGCGTCCATTTCGCTTATGGACATACCATTTTTATTTTTTATTATTTTATTATTATTATTATTATTATTTTTTTTTTTTTTTATATCTCGTCAGCCTGAGGATGCTGCGGTAGTAGTTTAAAGACGTTTCGGTCATCAGCTAGTTTTAGGACGTAGTGGTCCATCGTTAGTTTAAAGACGTTTCGGTCCATTGCTGAAGAAGGCCGGTTACTACTTATAGAGTTTGGGCTTAGGAAGATAGCGAGCGGACATAGTCGTCGTCATCTATCATTGACCCAGGCTGTAACTCATTAAGCATAGTATTTCTTTAGGAAGCGACCGTTTATTGGCCTGAAAGGCCTTTCACCGTACATATCCATGAGTAGATAGGCTCCATCCTGGTAGACCTTGTCTATGATGTATGGGCCTTTATAGTTCGGCTCGAATTTTCCCCGCTTGGCACGATTGGGGATCATAGGTCTTTTGACCACTAGCACGAGTTCGCCTCGGCGGAATGTCCTCAGCATGGTCAATCTTTCATATGAGCGCGTCATCTTTGCTTTATAAGCCTCCAGATTTTGTTGCGCTATGAGCCGGGTTTCATCAAGGGCATCAAGCTCCTCAAGCCGAAGGTGAGCATTTTCTTCGTCCGTCAGCTCGTAGTGGATTGCCACTCGTAGAGAGGGTAATTCTATTTCGAGGGGGAGTACTGCTTCTGTACCGAAGACCAACGCATACGACGTCGTGTTCATGGCTGTCTTGAACGTAGTTCGATACGCCCAGAGAGCTTCTTGCAGTCTCTCGTGCCAGTCCTTCTTATTTCGGGACACCGTCTTCTTCACGATCTTCGTCAAGGTCTTGTTGAAAGTCTCAGCTAGACCGTTAGCTCAGGGATTATAAACTGAGGAATATCGCCAGTCTATGTTGTGCGGTTGTGCGAAGCGGCTGATCTTGTGGCTTCTGTAGGCTGGCCCGTTATCGGAGATGATCCGCCGCGGAGTTCCAAACCGATAAATGACGTGCGTCTTGAAGAAATGGAGGATATTCTCCGTCTTCACTTCCCTTAGCGGTACTGCTTCTGCCCATTTGGAGAAGTAGTCAGTCGTCGCCAAGATGAATCGATATCCCCTGGACGAAGCTGGTTCGATGGGGCCGATTACATCAGTCCCCCACATTTCAAACGGCCAGCTAGCCACTGTTGGATGTAGAGGATTTGGGTGCTGATGGATGAAGTCCCTATGAATTTGGCATGAGTGGCATTGCTTCGCATACTCGAGGCAGTCCTGAATCATCGTTGGCCAATAATAGCCCATCCGTTTAATCTTCAACTTCATCTTTAGGCCTGCTTGGTGAGAACTGCAGAGTCCGTCGTGAACTTCCTGAACGACTCTTTTCGCTTCGTCAGGTCCCAGACATCTCAACCACAGAGAATCAAACGACCTCTTGTACAGAGTATCATTGACGAAGGCGAAAGACAGAGCTCGTTTCATAAGCTGATGTCTTGAGGACGCATCTTCAGGTGTTCGACGGGATTTGAAGTAGTCTATAAAGACTTCTCTCTAATCCTCAACATTTTCCTGGTTTTTTATTTGCATAGCCATTTGCTCAGTCACTCCCTTTTCTTCGGATGATTCCGGAGATATTTCTGCTGGGGCAAGCACGCGACGGCTTTGTACCACGATTCTTACGTCATCGAGGTTCTCGTCGGCCAGTTCTTTAGCGAGCTTAGCTAGCGCATCTGCTTTGCTATTGCACGTGGTATGCTTTCCAGCATGTAGGAGGGGATTTGAGTCAGCAGTTGCTGTACTCTCTCGCCGTACTTCACCAGTTCTGGTTTGCACGTTTGATAGTCCCCGTTTACTTGACTGACGACCAGTTGGGAATCTCCGTATATGAGGAGGTTTTCGATTCCCATGTCGATGGCGATCTCTAAGCCTGCTATCAAAGCTTCGTATTCGGCTTCGTTGTTCGTCCTTGGCTCCGTTAAGGAGAAAGCGAAGCGCATTATCCCTCCTTGTGGGGTCACGAAGATGAGGCCTACCCCTGATTTGATTACAGGGGTGTTCTGTTTGCGCTTCTTCATGGAGGACACTCCATCAAAGTAGAGCTCCCATCGGGTATCACCACCGTCGATCGCATCAAACGCATGTTCGTCTGGCAGCTCGCAATTCAAAGGAGAATTGGCAGGTATCGGGTGCTCAGCGAAGAAGTCGGCGATGGCCTGGGCTTTCACTGCCTTGAGAGGCTGGTAGGTTATTGAAAACTCCATTAAGAGCAAGGCCCATTTAGCGAGTCTCCCTGTCAATATGTCCTTCGACATTAAATATTTAAGGGGGTCCACCTTCGAAATAAGACGGACTTAACGCATAGTGCCTGAGCTTTGTCACCGCGAAGATCAACGCCAGGCAGTGTTTTTCGATGGGGGAGTAGTTGCTTTCTGCCCCCAAAAGAACTCGACTTAAGTAATAAAGAGCTCTTTCTTTCCCTTGGTCATTCTCTTGTGCCCATAATGCGTCTAAGGAACCTTCGAGGGCGGTTGTATAAAGAATGAGAGGCTTTCCCTTGACCGGAGCAACCAACACTGACGGATTCCGTAGGTATTGCTTGATTTCGTCCAGCGCACCCTTGCACTTGTGATCCCAAACGAAAGGGGTTTCCTTCTTCATCAGGTGACTGTAAGGGCGACACTTGCCTGAAAGATTGGCTATAAATCGCCGGATGTACGCGAGCTTCCCTTGGAGAGACCGCAATTGCTTGAGAGTCCTTGGCGGAGGCATTCCCATGATCGCCTTGATTTTTGACGGATCTATCTCGATACCTCGGTGTCGGACGATGAATCCCAGGAATTTGCCCGAGGAGACCCCGAATGCGCACTTGAGAGGGTTCATCTTCAAGTTGTATTGCCGAAGGCATTGAAACACGGCCTTCAGATGCTCTAAATGCTCCTCGTATGATTTGCTTTTAACCACGAGGTCATCGATATAGCATTCGACGATTTCATGTATAAGGTCATCGAAGATCTTCGTCATGGCCCTTTGATAGGTGGCACCGGCGTTCTTTAGACCGAAGGGCATCACCTTGTAGCAGAATATACCCAAAGGGGTCCGGAAAGCGGTGTGCTTCTGGTCTTCAGGATGCATCTTTATCTGATTATATCCTGATGAGCCGTCCATGAAAGAGAAAACCTCGTGAGTGGACGTGTTATCTATCATCAGCTCGGTGACTGGCACTGGAAAATCGTCCTTTGGGCAGGCTTTATTGAGATCCCGAAAGTCTACACATATGCGCACCGTCCCATTTTTCTTCATCACCAGGACGATGTTGGCGATCCAATCGGGATACTGAACTTCTTGGATAAACCCAGAGTCAATCAGCTTCTTGACCTCGGCGTTGATACTCATCTCAAGCTCGAGCCGCATTCTTCTCGGTGCTTGTTTGATTGGTTTAATGTCTGGGGATATCGCCAATTTATGGACAACAATTTCTAGATCTAGTCCTGGCATTTCGGAATAGTTCCACGCGAAGCAATCTTTATACTGCATAAGCACGTCTTTTAATGAAGCCACCCTTTCTTCAGATAGCAGTTCACTAACGAATGTCGGTCGTGGGTCATTCGCCGTCCCCAACTCAATTTTCTTGAGCTTATCCACAGTGGTATGTATTCCATCTTCCAGCTCTTTCGGCGCTGGTGGGAATTCTGAGATCACCTCGTCATTGCTATTTTCAAAGCACCAGGGAAGGTCATCCATATTCTCGGGCTCTTCCTTTGATATTGTTATCATATGACAAGTACGAGCTCGCTTCCAAGACCGATGTGTATTTGGTTCTACTCTCGTAGCCTTGGGCTCATGTTTCTGTGGTGGTGTTACCCTCCAACTGTCAGATAGAGCGAACTTGCCAAGCTAACACTGATCTTCGACCCAGTTCTTGAAGGTGAAGCAATCTTCGAGAGGGTGCCCTATTACCCTGTGATAAGAGCAATAGCTCGGGTGTGAGACTTCGCCTGCTTGTTCGGGGTGCTTGGACTCCGGAAGCGTAAGCATTTGGTGCTTTATAGCTAGGTCAAGTATCTTCTTCGTCTTGTCTTGAGGAAAAGAGTATGCTCGACTCATTTTCTTCATAAGGGATAAATCCGGACCGCTCGATTCCCGACTGCGTGGCTTCTTGGTTCCGCTTTGTCGTTGCTGAACGTCTTTTCCGCTTTTTGACTTGTTTCTGCTTCTTTGTCGCACCTTTTTTACAACAGGTTGACAAGAAGCGGTATTTTTGTCTTTCACAGCCTGTTGAAGGAGGCGTTGCGTCCTGGCTTTCTCGTAGATGGCCATTTCACGGTTGTGGCCGTCTCGAACTTTTTGACCAGCTTCCCTTATAAGCTTGTCCATTTGTTCTTCGAACGACGGACTGGGCATTTTTGCATCGGGGACTTTTTCTGGCTCAGGATTAGCATCTTCCCATTGAGCATCCCCTTCTTCATCAAAGTTATGCACAATATAGCATTCACGGAGTAGCTCCCGTTTCTTGGACCGAACATATCCAAGCCCGATTGCTTCCATTCTCCTATTGGGCAACTTATGCTGAGTTTCAGGAACGTTCCAGATCCTATCATAGAATTTAGCTTTTCGAGTGGTCTGTTTGAAGGGTATCCCTTGGCGCTTTAATAGCCTTTTTAGTTCGTCCGTGTAGTATCTAGGTAAATGGATGGGCTGGAGCTTGTCAAGCGCAGGATCTGCACCGTGCCAGATTTCTTTTTCCACTCTGGTTTCCCCGGAGCGGTAGAATAGAATCGCCTTTTCATCTTCTCGCCGGGGAGGGACATAGAATGTCTGCAGCTCCTCTACACTGTAGGCATCGAACACATCCAGTTCTTTATGATATTTAAGTGGAACTATAGCGACTTGTAAACTTTGCTCCTCATTACCGAAAGTTTGTATTGAAGGCCGAGCGGAGAATACAGCATGGACTTCATCTTCCGAATCGCTGCCAAAGATCAACAGAGGAGTGGACGGTCCCGGTTTGTTGTGTTGGGGTGGCCCGGAATAGACTATCTCTTTGTCCTCTTCGGTATCGCTCCCGAAGACCGGAATGGTGGCGTTAGCTTTGTTCTCCGGCTTGTGACACCTCTCCGTGTCTTCGAAATCTGGTAAGAAGTATTTTGCATCTTCATATTTGCGGACTTCGTTCACAGAGAATGGGTTCAGCTCTCCTGTTACGGTATACTCGAGACCATCCTTAAAATATTCCATACACTGATGCTGTGTAGAAGGGATGATGTTGTACTCGTATAACCAGGGTCGGCCGAGCAAAGAATTATAGCATGTCTTCGCGTCTATGACGTGGAATTTAATGTCCGTGACGAGCAGCCCAAAGCGCAACGTCAGTATCACAGACCCGAGAATCCGTGATGATTGAGAGTCGAACCCGGAGATGGTGATCTTGTACCGAGCGAGGTGTTGGACGCTCATGCAGATTTCCTTCAATACCCGTACATTGAGGAGATTGACGGAAGACCCATTGTCAACCAAGATTTTGCCTATCTTTATATCGTGGCAATATCCTGAGACATAGAGGGGGCGATTGTGTTCGCACGTCCTAAGGAGGAGGTCTTCATCACCGAAAGTGACATCGGCTGTGTGCACTTCTTCCTGCTCGTCCTTCATCTTTTCTTCGGCGAGAAAAGCTTGGAATTGCTCTGGGTCCTATAGCGCTTTGATCAACGAATCTCTTGCTTCTTTTGATAGTAGAAGGGCGTCAAGAATGCTGAGCTGCGAAGGTAGCTTCCTCAAGTGTGCCAGAACGTTGTAGTCTACCTTATTTCTCTTTGGCGGGTCCTTGGCGATTAGCTCTTTCACAACTTGGTCATCCAGGGCGATATCCTCAGAGACCTTTTCTTTTCCCTTATCTTTTTTATTTGAGGGTCCAAGATTCTTTTCGGGTAGCGTACGATTACGCAGCCGGATATTTTCACAGGCTTTCGGCTCTTCCTATTTTTCTGAGGTGGACTCTTTAAAGAGAGGGCTAAGCTCCATTTCCTCGTCAGAGTCGCTCCCGAATGTGAGAACTTGCGCTTCCCTGGCGTTAACCATGCGACAGTCGCCGGTAGTTCTTCTAAGCTCTTCGGTCGTACTTTTCCGCTCCTGACGAGTTTTGCGCTTTTCCCGCTTAAAATGTTGCCGGTGAGCGACATATCCCTGCCACCTTTTATTGAAAGCTTTGCACTCTTCGGTGGAGTGCGAGACCTTCCGATGATATAAGCAATAGGAAGGGTGCATTTCCGCTTTGCCGGCAATGTTTCCTTCAAAGGGTGGCAGCTTCATCCCCATCGACATGGCTTTAGCAAACCTCTTCCTTGTCTTGAATTTGATTTTGTCAGCAATGGATATACTTTGATTTAACGGGAGTGTCTCGATCTTTTCGTCTAATCGCCAGCGCTTGGCCTTTTCAAATAGGAGCGTCTCGCGTTCACGATCAGCCTTACTTTTCAACAGAGCTTCATTGAGGAATGCATCAATGGTTTCATCTGATGGTCCCAGAAGTTTCGGTTCAGGATCTGCCCCCAGCTTCTCAGTACAAGGAGTTCTCTCATCGTTCGTAAACGAGTGAGAGATCATATGACAACTCGCCACGTATTCCTCGGATTCATCCGACGAGCTCTCTCCCTCATCTTCCTCCTGAAAGACGTGGTTGAGGAACTCCTGGAGTGTGACGGGAGTCCGTGCCTTTTGATTGTATTCCTCCAGCGCGTCAATTTGTTTCTGTAAGTCCGTGCGCTTGTCACCAAGCTTCACGGGCTTTTTGGATCTCTTCTTCTTCTTCTCTGAAGATTTCGACGGCTGGGTATGAATGCTTGGGCCATCACCACCGGTTCTTGGAGTTGGGCACGGCTTCAACATCCCTTCAATGATCTGGGGTTCTAGCGGGTTCTTCCACCTGACCGCCGGGCATGTCTTGAGATCATTCAGCATCGTTTTGGTTTTGGCTGATAACACAACCTCCCATGGAGCTTCTTCAACAAGGGAGCACGTTGCCCCCGGCGTATTCACCTTTTTAGAAGTATGAGGTTGCGGCGGATTCACCTTCCATCTTTCAGATAACGCGAACTTGCCTTGCTGATATTGATCTTCAATCCAGTTTTTGAAGACGTAGCAATCTTCAATCGGATGACCCAATACTCGGTGATAGGGACAGTAATTGGGATCATTGACGTCGTTTGGCTGCGATGGACGTCTTGACTCCGGTAGATTAATGAGTCTGTTACGCAATGCCAGTTCAAACAGTCTTCTCGTTTTATTCTGAGGAAACGAGTAAGGACGTCCCAGCCTCTCCTCGAGGGACAAGTGTGGACGCATATTGTTTTGACGAACAACCGGCTTTAAGTTGCTCAGCTGTTGTTGAGCATTGGCGACGACGATCGCTTTCCCTTTCCCCTTCTCATTTCGAGAGTCCGGCTTTGGAGGAGACGGTCTGTGACCCATCTGATCCATCTGGGCTAACTTATCGATCAAAGCTTGGAACGTGGTTGGTTTAAAAAACATCATGAACTGTGAGATAGTTGCTTGAGGATCTAGGGTGCCCACGAGCATGCCCACCGCCGGCGCTTCTTCAATGCGTTGTTCGCACTTTAACCACAAGTTCCGCCATCGGATTGCATATTGAACCCAAGTCTCGCCCGGCTTTACTCTCGCATTAATCAAAGCTATTATTGGAGTACGCTCACTGGCACTTGCGAAGCGCTGGGTAAACAACAACTCCATTTCAGTGAAGGTCTTGACGGGGTCATTTGGGAGTTCGGAGTACCACTCAAATGCTGTCTCCGATAAGCTACCGACGAACTGGCGAAGCAACAATTTATCATCACCGCCGGTATTGCCACAGAGAGCCCTGAACTGGGCAACATGTTGATGGGGTTTGCCAGTCCCCTTATACACATGGAATTTCGGTATTGTATAGCCCGACGGGTACTTGATCTGATCATACCAGCTCGGATATGGTCGCCCCGTTCTGACAACTTGACCGGCTGCCTCCGTTGCCTGATGAACCCGTATCTGCTGAGCTATATATTCGTCCAGGTCAGCTTTGGAAATTGTCTCCTCCTTGGCTGCTGACAGAGCCGGCGGTGGATTCGACGTTTCTCCTCTGTCATCTTCAAGGATGATCAGAGGATCTTCGGCTGGAGGATCCTGCTAGATTATCATACCCACCATATCCTGGAATAGAAGGGCCATTCGTTTTATATTGGCTGCTTGTTCTGCAGCCTCTTTGTCCTTCTTCTCCAATATTCTCCGAAAGAACTCGGCGTCGGTTTCTTGCTCCTGGCGTTGATCCGAGGACGCTTCGGGGCTTTCTTTTGGCCCAGTGAGTGCGGCCATCGCATTCATCATTTCTTGGAGCTTCTGCTGCTGCTCCTGAGCTTTAGTCATTGACCGTATAAGCGGTCTATGACCTGTAGATGTACGGCTGTCCTCTTTCCCGGACGCCATGTAGACGGTGTGTACCACAATGCCCCCGGACTTAGGGCGTTTAGGCTCACTGCCTTTGACATTTGCCACAGACGTGGGGACTTTCTCCGGCCTTCTTCTCTTTTGAGTAGTCGATGTAGAGGGGGTCGTTGTAGTGGGCACCCAAGTGGTTGTCGTCCTTTGCTGTTTGACAGGACGGTTCTTTTCTTCCTGTACTTTCACCCTCTTCTGCCGACGAGAGTGATCTCGATCAATTACTGAGTCTTGAACTCGCCGCTAGACCTTGTAAATTTTGGAGGACAGCCGCTGAGGGGGCTGCTCCGGCTTTGCTTTTGTAACATTCTCCGCGGGCGGAAGAGATCTTTTCAGCGTGGCAGTCGAGGAGTTCTTGCGTACTTTCCTTAGCGGTTCAAAACTGTTTCCAGTTGGAACAGCAGCATTAATTTCCACCATTGGAGCCGGTGGAGTTAGCCTAGAGGGAGAATTGCCCCCGACCTTCCTTACTCGGCGCCAGTGGCGATGTCGAGCGTGTCAAGCTGTTGGGGCTGGTTCAGCGATGGGGATGGTTTTGTCTTTCCCCCTGTCTAGATGAGGCGCCGCTGGTGCCAACCTCTTGAAGACTGGTGTCTTTTGAGTGGCAGTGTCTAATCTGTCAAAGACAGACCCTCGAGCAGGAACGAGAACCGGAATAGTCAGTCTTGCAAAGACCGACTCTTTGTAAGAGAAGCCGTCTTGACGACTTCAGGAGCATATATGGCTGTCTTCTTTAGGACGGCCACTTCACGAGTCATGGGCTTCTTGGCAGGCCCATCGGGGTTCAGGCTCAGTCTGGTGAAAACCGAGGCTGCCGGCTTGAGACTGGACGACCCGTTGAGAGGGGCCGTGGTAGTAGTGAGCCGATCGAAGACCGACTTCTTTTGCGCTTCCGGTATGGGCACTGGAATGGTGAAGCTTGCTAGCGGGAGCATGGTCCCGAAGAACAGGCCGGTGGTAGCCTGAGTCACTTGTTCTACCGGCATAGCAAGGATGGAGGCCGCTTGAGGCCCATAGGCTACGCCTCTAGGTGAGGCGGAGCGTCGGTTGCAATTGCATTTGGAGCAGTTTGAGCAGTTAAACGCCATTGCTGTTTGATTGCTGCGCCAAGTAAAAGACCAAATCTTAGTAACTTGAAACCCTAGGGCAACCATTAACAAACCGCGATTCGTTCGCGAAGACGACACACGAAGTGTGGAGTGGAAAGAGGAAAAGGTCCCACCGGGCGTGCCAAAATCTGTTCCCTTTTTTTTTTATAACGCAGAGCATTTGTTTTGGTCCATTGGGCCTCTTAATTAGGCCCTGCCCTTTAATAATGCGCTGCATTAATTAGTCTGACAGAGCGCCACGTGGCTTGTCAGGCGTTCTGCGCCAATTGAGGAGCGCAAGACGCAAGTCCATGTGGAGGTGACATGTGTCACGCTCTGGTGAGCGCAAGTCTGCTAGCGCAGTGCGCTGCGCTGTTGCGCTGCTGACACGTGGCGCGCTCTGGTGACTTGCGCCAATTTAAGATAGCAATGCTCTGTTTTAGAAGCACATAGCGCAGTCTGTTCTGGGGCTGACACGTGGCGCTCTCTGGTGGTTTGAGCCAACCTGAGAGCGCAACAGTGCAATTTTTTTAAGTGCAGGGCACTGTTCAATATCTTGATCTGATTTTAGATCAAAGAAGAGAATCTTCTAAGTTCCCAGAACCAATGGTTCATCAAAAGGCAATGTCTTTATTTAGATCAAAAAGATCTAAAGAAGAAGTAAATTACTTCTTTTTATTAATATTATCATTTTTTTTATTGAAGGTCTTTGATCTTGTTCTTAGATCATTGATCTTTTTAGAAGAAAATTCTTCTTTTTCTAAAGGTTTTTACCTTTTTCTTTCTTTCTTTCTGAATTCTTCTCAAAATTCTTAGAAGAGCTCTGTGAATTCTCTGTGTGCTGATGATCTTTAGACTTGGAGTCTAGGAGGCTTTTTATAGTGCCATTTGATTTGTTAAATCGGTTAAAGAGATCTTTCTCTGAGTGATTTAGGGATTTTTCCCCACCGTTGGATCTTTGATCCAAGGGCTTCTGTTTTACAGAAGATAATCTTCTTGTTTTAACAAGATCAGAAAGATCTTTCTAGAATTTTAATTCTGTTTTAGTGCTGGCACGGTTGGCGCAAGCGCACCTGCGCTTGACACGTGTCGCGCAGCGCCACTGCGCTAGCGCCACTGCGCTGCCACGTGTCGTGCAGCGCCACTGCGCTAGCGCAACTGCGCTGCCACGTGTCGCGCAGCGCAGAGCGCAACTCAGCTGAAGCGTTGCTTTCTTTATTTTCATTTTAAATAGAGTCTTGCTCTGATTGGGTGCGCTGCCTTGGACGCTGCGCTGGCGTGTCAGTTTTTGACACGTGACGCGTTGTGCGCAGTGCAAGGAATCTGAAGCGTTGCTTCAATTTTTGAATTTTTGAAATTCAAACAGAGCTTTGCTTTGATTGGGGAAACACACTGCACGTAAAATGAAAAGTCACGAATAAATCAAACATGTGGAAAATGTTGCACACACAGCCTAGGACACGTGGCACCAATCCAAGTCCATTCCACTGGACTTGGACCGGCGAGACGCTCAAATTGACCGGCACCGCCGGTGGGAACCATAGGGAATGCCTCCAATTTCTTTTCCTGGCATCCCTTTGTCTACCCCACTACCCCATGTTATTTGATTTCTCTGCTTTCATCCAGAGAGTGTAATTTCACTCTTTAATTCTAATTTTAATGCATTTTTTAACCCTCAAAACCCTAATTTTCCCTATAAATACCACACCACATTTCACCGCTCCTCGCTCAGAATTTCATTACAAAAACTCTCAAAAAATTTCAAGTCCTAAGTTGTATAAGTGGAGTTAGCAAGAGACGGAGTTCCGACGACTTTTCGAGAAGATTTCGGCGACGAAACGACGCCCCGACGGTTCCTAAAGTTTCCTCATCCTCTTTTCCTTCTTAATAGCTTGTAAGTCCCCTCTCTCCTCCTCTTTTGCTATTCTAAAACTTCTCTTTTTCATAACTCGTCGGAAGCGGAGTTATTCCGACTTCCGACTCGTTTTTCTTTAAAAACTCCATTTTTCTTAAATAATAAAAAACCATATTCCCTCATAATGTTTAACAAATATAAATAAACACATCAGAATAAGTTTTATCTCAAAATAATTCATGTCGCAATTTTTATTTCACTTTTACAGTAAAATACCATCATTTTACATACAACTTGTAAATATTCAATTTAACCGTATTACCTTTAGAAAACTCACGAGATAATGACATATCTCATCACAACACATTTTTGACATAGCACGATGAGTTTTGAGATTGTATATTATGGGATAATACACTTTTACGAATAAATACCTTAAACAATTAAAAACCGTTTTCTTTAAAAAGTGTGTTAATTAATTCTTTGCAAATACGCATGTACAACCCATTTTGGGGAACCCCGGTCGGGATGGTACGGGTTATCGCACGTCCTCAGGCCTAGTATAGCACATCCTCAGGCCTAGTAGAGCGAGATGCAAACCTCCGCAAAGAGCATTCGATCTCGATGGAATTTTTAATGCAATTGTTAAGAAAATGAGATTTCTATAAAATAAATAAAATTTACTTTTATTAAATATATAAATATATATATGAATATTATCAAAAGATCTATTTTAAATATATTATAAATATTCCATGTTTTCTAAAGTAAAGAATCACAATTTCATGAAAATACCATTACAATTCAGTACAAATTCCATTTTTTTTTATTAAAATACCATATACAATGAAAACTAGGTTCTACTCACTAGAAAATTTCACTTTTATAAAATATACATCTATGAAAATCTTAAAGACGATAATTAAATACTTGAGGTGTATTTGGAAATATATCAAACTATTTTTACATAAAACCCCCTCAAGTTATATCAATTTACAATAAAGACCCTAGTAAATATAGGTTTAAGCAGGACCAGTTCTCTTGAGCCTCGGGGAGCCGGAGAAAGTGGGTGCTTGCCTATCTAAGGTAGATAATCTAATAACGGTGTTATCAACACGATAATTATCTTGAAAAAAGACAAATCCCGCCGTCCATATGCAGCAGTTACCGATAACTCCAAAACAATCAGAACTTCAATTCTGTTTAAAAGTCCGACTCAGTTCGAGTCATGGTCAAATCTGATTATAATCTGGCTTGAATCCAATTCAAGTATAAACTGCAATACAACATGAATTCATGAATACCAAAATTCAATCTATATCAATCTATTTTGACCGAACTGAACCATGGATATACTCTGTTTACATGACTATCCATTTATATCCATTCTGTTTACTGATATCATGGTTTCGGTAAGTCATCCATCTATATAACAAAACAATACAATCAATACAATAAACATTACGGGGTCTTTAAAGGGGTAGACTGGTACAGAATGTGTTAGAACTAGCACGAGACGGTCACTTTAATACACCTAACCTGAATATCCATTGTCGTTGTACCATGGCTGAACGGTTCCTTGTACTCCGTATACCTTAGTCTCTGGATAGTGGGACTCCTCTCGTATACACTGGCATATTCTGTACCAAGTTACAAACAACTGCGTTAACATTATAATCAAACATTACTAGTTATACTCACTTTCTGTCTATTCTATCTCTACCCATCTTTGGGACTTACCGAGCGATTGTTCGCTGACGATATTTCTTTTCTTCTTTCTTTGGAATGTTGTCAGGTGGATCGGACTCACTGGAGATCGAGCCCAGTACTGAAAACTTAGAGCAGTTAGCCTTTGACCTCGAGCTAGATACTTGTATATACTTTTCATTTCAATTATGCCATTGTTTAGGCATTGCTTTTTATTCATGTATTTACATTTCCAGTCGTACTTGTAAAGAATTGTTAAATAAATAAAAGTTGCTGTTAATTTATATTTCTGTCTCTTGTGTACATTTTTACTTTATATTGCTTAGATACGTTTATCGTGTTTACGTCAGAGTAAATACGTAGCAGACCTCGTCGCGCCTCCTTATCGTACACTCGGAAGCGAGGCGTGACAGGTTTTGTTGGCGGCCTGTAATAACCCTAAACTTTCTATACAATTTTTTTTCAAAAATACAAAAAGGGGTACTTGAGCCTGAGCACAAATTATAAGTTTGATTTGTTTTTGAACAGCAAGAAGGGGCCTGTAGCTCATTGGTAAAACCTTGCACTGCTGAACCAAAGTACCAGAGTTCAAATCCCATCAGCCACATTATTTTTTAATTAGTTTTCTTTTAATCTTTTTAGAAGCCCAAGAGTCTATACGTGCATAACTCGTAAAAACCAAGAGTTACACATAAAACAAACGGGTCCACGAGTCAAGACACAGCATCAGGGGACACGTGGCAACCTGACTCGGCCTGACTAGGCCAACTCGGGCCGGTGACTCGGATGAATCGGCCGCCGCCGCCGGCCCGAGTCAGTTCGATCCCAAATTTTATTTAACTCTCAGAGACTTTTGGCTTACCCCACTCCCCCTGCACTATTTAAAATGTCTAAAATTAAATAGAGAATTAAAACACCCCTTTTAATTTTTTAAATGCAAAATTAAATACAATATTTATCTCACCCTTTCATCTACCCTAAACCCTAATTTTTCCTATAAATACCACACCTAAAATCACCCCTCCTCACTTCCAAATCTCTGTCCAAACTCTCAAGAAAATTCCATAGATTTTTTGTGTGCAAGTGGAGTTAGCAAAGGGCGAAGCTCCGGCGAACTTCCGACGACGATTCGAGGAGATTCCGGTGACGAAACGACGCACCGACATCTCCCACTTCTTCCTTTTCGTCTCCTCTATTCTACAATCCAGTAAGTCCCTTCTCCCCTTCTCTTTGCTATTCTAAAAACGTAGAATTCTAAAACCCGACGGAAATGGAGTTAATTCGACTTCCGATTAGGTTTTTCCTTAAAAATCATATTTTTCTTAAACACAATAATACCAAACTCTCACATCATGATCATTAAACATTAACAAAACATATTGACAAGTTTCATATCAAAAGAATTTATATTTCAATTTTTATAGCAGTTTTACAGAAAAATACCATATAGTTTAGTTTCAACATAAACACCATTACCCCTTGCTATACTTTTAGATAGTTCATGAGATAATGACCTACCTCCTCACAATACTCATATGTAATATAGCACGATGATCTTTAGGAACATAGATTTGGGAAAATACGATTTTACACAAAACTACCTCAAACATATAAAAACCTTTTTCTACAAGATATGTATTTTTAACAAATCTTTGCAATGTGCCGCTACAACCCATTTTGGGGAACCCGTTCGGGATGGTGCGGATTATCGCACATCCTAGGGCGTAGTAGTGCGAGATGCAGACCTCCGTAAGGAGCATACGGTCTCAAAAGATTTTAAAATACAATTTTTTTAAGAAAATGTGATTTCTATTATAAATAAAACTTATATTTTTAATAAATAAATATATATGTAATTAATATCAAAATATCTATTTTTAATATTCATAATATTTCACATTTCCAAAATTCAAGAAAAACCTTCCATTTACAAGAAAATACCAAACAATTCCAATATTATAAATAAATACAATATATTATGAAATTAGGTTTTATTCATTAGAAATGTCATATTGATAAAATATACATCCATGAAAACTCTAAAGACAATAATAAAATACTTGATGTGTATTTTGAAAATTATACAAAATTATTTTTACATAAGACCCTCTCATGTTATACTAAATTACAATAAGGACCCTAGTAAACATAGGTTTAAGCGGGACTAGTCTCTTGAGCCTCAAGGAGCCCGAGATATGGGTGCTTGCCTATTTAAAGTAGACAACTTAACAAACGGTGTTATCAACACGGTAATCGTCTTTGAAAAAGACACAAATCCTGCCGTCAATGTACAGCGGTTACCGATAACACCAAAACCTAATTCAGGATTCAATTTCTTTTCTAATTGTCTGACTCAGACTGAGTCTCAATATAATCAATCTGACTTGAATGAGATTCAAGTATATATAACAATTCAATATGAATGCATATAGTCAATCTGTTCAATCTAACAATCTATACAACTTGACTGAACCGAACCATGGATATAAATCCATCTACATGATTCTCTAGTTACATCCATTTACTGATATTATAGTTTCGGCAAGTCATCCATCTATACAATTCAAATTACAAGACAATACAATACAAACAATATAATCAAGACATCGCGAGGTTTATAAAGGGTAGATTGGTACGGAAGGTGTTAGAAGTGGCACGAGACTGCAACCATTAAGACACCTAATCTGAATTCAATTGTCGTCGTTCCGGGTATTATCACGGAGCTTTGTACTTTTGATTCCGTCCACCTTAGTCTCTGGTCTATTGAGACTCCTCTCTTATATACTGGTATCTTCTGTTCCAAGCTACAAACAACAACGTTAACACTAAATACAAAATTATAACAATATAATACCACTTTAAAAATTACACACACTCTCTCTCTGTCTATTCTACTTCTCCCTTATCTTCGGGACTTATTGAGCGATTTGTTCGCTGATGACATTCTCTTTTTTCTTCTTTGGAATGTCGTCAGGTGATTCGAACCCACTGGAGATTGAGCCCACCAGCGAGGATTTGGACCAGCTAGCTTTCGACCCAGAGCATTAGATTTCTAGTACACATTTACATTCTGTATTTTCCATTTCTGTTATGCCACAGTTTAGACATTGCTTTTCATTCCATGTATTTACTTTTCAGATATATTGTAAAAAGAATGTTAATAAATAAAGTTGCGTTCATTTATATTTATTGTCTCTTTCTCTTGTGCATTTTGCTTATATTGCTTAGATACGCTCGGCGTGTTTACTTCAGAGTAAATACGTAGCAGTCTCGTCGCGTCCTCTGCCCGTACACTGGGAAGCGGGGCGTGACAGGTTTTGTTGGCGGCCCATGCAGGTCCGAGCTGTATGGAACCCTACCATGCAGGTCTGTTCTGTGTGGACATGCGGGTCAATTCTGCATGAAGTCCTAAGCAATATAACACAAGAATCAGCAACTAAAAACATTCTTTACAATTCATATTCCTTGAATCCTATAATTTCATATGCTTTGAATCTGTCATAACCCTATTTTTCTTTCAAGATTATGGATTCTCCAAACAACACCAACGCCAACTTCAACAACACGCTATCACCTCTACCGCTTACGCCTACCGTCGCTGCTCCTATCAATGAGCAGACGGTACTGCTTGAGGTAATCCGAAACCTCATGGAAGGACAGCAGCAACATACTGCTATTCTAATGAACCGTCCAGAAGTGGAAGCGTCCGGAGTGAAGCAATTCCGGGCATTGCACCCAAGACAATTTTAGGGAAAAGAGAGCCTCCTGGAAGCTAAAGAATAGGCTCAGAGTATTGAAGATGACCTGGCAGCGGCACAAGTGCCAGAGATCGCTTGGGTTCGAGTTGCGAAGTTGCAACTCACGGAAAACGCCCGAATTTGGTGGAAGGCGGAAAAAAGCCGTCTTGCCCAACCTATCGAGTGGAGGACTTTTTGCGACATATTCGACGCAAAGTACTTTCTGGAGACTGCCCGATTTGACATGGAGCAGCAATTCATCCATCTACAACAGGGTTCGATATGGACCAAATCCATAGATGAATATGATGCTGAGTTTACAATGCTCAATAGGTAAGATATGTCTCAATATTCGATTTTGAAATATCACATACTACACAACTAACACAAGACCGCAACAGGTTCATGGCACACTTGATACCAACTGCCGAGATCAGGTCTAGAAGATTTTAGCAAGGGTTAGATCTGGAAATCCAAGCTGCCTTAGCTACAAGGGATTTCCCAACCCACGACCTGGTTTTGAAAGCTGGCCGTCGATATGAGGCAGTGGTGAAGAGGAAGGGCAGACCTCAGTCTGCCGGAATGAAGTGCCCTGCCACTCAGATGGCAGGAGGAGCCTCTTCAAGGCCAACTCTTGAAACCAGGAGACCGGAAGAAACAAATAACCATCCAAGTCCAGATTTTTGCTTCTACTGCAAGAGGGATGGACACCTGTAGAAGGACTGTAGGCGCGCAAATGGCATGTGCTTAATTTGTGGCGCATCCAATTATAGAATTGGAACATGTCCTTATAAACGCAACACAGTTCCAACTTACAACACTTATCCGCAACGGCCAGCTATCCAGGCTCCTGCACCTTGTCTTGCTCTTCTAGCTCCATCTCCACGTGGACCTCCTGCATAGCCTAATCGTCAATTCCAACAGGCACTGAGGAACATGCCTCGAGGGCAGAGAAACATGCCCCAAGGACGGAGGAATGTGCTTCCAGATAGGAGGAATGTACCCCGGCATCAGGCTTTCACAGTTACTTATGACCCCGAGCTTTAGATACTTGTATATACTTTTCATTTCAATTATGCCATTGTTTAGGCATTGCTTTCTATTCATGTATTTACATTTCCAGTTGTACTTGTAAAGAATTGTTAAATAAATAAAAGTTGCTGTTAATTTATATTTCTGTCTCTTGTGTACATTTTTACTTTATATTGCTTAGATATGTTTAGCGTGTTTACTTCAGAGTAAATACGTAGCGGACCTCGTCGCACCTCCTTACCGTACACTAGGAAACGAGGCGTGACAACTATGCTTGAATAGGATTGACAAATGAATTGTAAATTCATTTGTGAAAACTATTCAAGCATGGTTGCTAAATTTTATTTGCAAAAACCTTTTATATAAAACCATGCTTGAATATTTTCTCTCACTTGAGTTTTTTCATTCTCATCATTTGCTTCTCTCTTCTCACTAGCTCTTATCTTGAGCTCCTTCTTCATCTTTTTCCATACACTCTCATGAATTGAGAATCAAGGATGGAAGAGAGATAGAAAAATACTAGAACAACTCACTACATCTCTAGACATCCTAGTGTAGCAAGCTAGGATGTTTAGTTGCTCTACTTGATTCTTAGTGTGGAGCTAGAGCCATGAATCATATCTCTCGGGCAGATCATCTTCGACGGAGGAAGACCGATGGTCATGCTCGATCACGGAGACCCCAAGGAGCTAAGGAGGAGGAGATGGAGACCGAAGGACCCGATCTCTTGGTATAACCTTCTTCCATAGTAGCTAAAACCTCTATGTTATTTGTCCTAGTTTATGTGTTTGGTTTAGATTCTAGGATTTGTAGTTTCTAGCATCTCTAGGTTTTTGTTTTTCATTCCGCATAGGCCACGATTGTGGCGGTTAGGACACTAGGAACTCTAACAATCGCCATCCTTTTTTTTGTATATTTCAGGATGGTTTTTTGCAATGGTATATAACTACAAATATGATGATAAAAGTAGCTCAGTTGTTATGACACTTCTCCTCTTGAGAAGAGTGCGGGATTTGATCCTCAGAAGATGAAGTGGCCAGAATTTAATGCTTTTGGGGCTAATTCATGGGTCCCCTATGTATGTGTGTGTTATGTGTTTGTGCATGGGTGTATTTTGTGAGTGGGTTGGTCCGACGGGCTAGTTCACAAAGGGGAATAAAAGAATCAAACCATAAGGGATTTGCGGATGGTTTTTCACTAACCGAAAAAGCACAGCATGGTTTCTCATAAATAAATCAAATCGTGGTTTTTGGCATATGAGAAAATTAGGTTAGAAACTAGAGATGGTTCAACTTTTCATAACTTTTTTATTTTAATGATCGACATCATTAATCTTGATCTTATAGCTGATTTGATTATGAAAAATGTTTAATTATTGATAAATTGTGAAACCTGCGAAGGTTTTTTAGCAAGTACAAGAATTATAGCAATTAGAAACTTCTTATGTATGCAATTCGTAGAATACATTGATCGAGATGCTGATCGTTAAAAATAAGTTGATTGATTGTTGACTAGATTATCAATCATGAGAATTTTTTTCCTTCACAAAGGGGAATAAAAGAATCAAACCATAAGGGATTTGTGGATGGTTTTTCACTAACCCAAAAAGCACATGATGGTTTCTCATAAATAAATCAAATCACACGTGATTTTTGGCATATGAGAAAATTAGGTTAGAAACTAGAGATGATTCAACTTTTCATAACTTTTTTATTTTAATGATCGACATCATTAATCTTGATCTTATAGCTGATTTGATTATGAAAAATGTTTAATTATTGGTAAATTGTGAAACCTGTGAAGGTTTTTTAGCAAGTACAAGAATTATAGCAATTTAGAAACTTCTTATGTATGCAATTCGTAGAATACGTTGATCGAAATGAATTATGCTAATCATTAAAAATAAGTTGATTGATTGTTGATTAGATTATCAATCATGAGAAATTTTTTCCTTCCCCCTCGCCCTCTTGTACCTTTGGCCTTCGCACTCCAAAAATATAGATATATAAAATTTTACGTAATTAAAATATCATTCGTTTGGTGATAGCCCCCGCGCTCTTGCCCTCTTATTCCGTTGGCCTTCACACTTAGAAAATATATAGACATGAAATTTTACATGATTAAAATATCATTAGCTTGTTGATAACAGATGTAAAATGTTCTATTGTAAAAAACTAATCTTGCAATCCTCCCATAAATGGAGAAATGGTATTTAATTCGCCTGGAATTCTCTTTATCCATGATTTATAGACCAAGTAAACGGCATCACCCAAAGTTTGATGACAGAATTCTTGTCAATCAATGTTAGCTAAGAAAGCTGACAAACTTAAAAAGAATAAATTTATAAATGGTTCATTCAAAAACGGATCGCTAATCTCTTTCTTATATTTTAAATAAAATCACGCAGCGTGAATTAATTCCTAGTTAATTCATCAACTTGTAAATCATTTTTTTGCAAGAATAAACAAATCAACAACTAGCATATTCATTTAAACAAACTGCATTCAATTTTCTTTAACATGACATATATGTCGATCTTCTTACACACCGAAACCATCTTATCGATACCTTCTCATTTCATCTCCACTTAAATTTTGTCTCCTGCACCAAGTAGAAATTTTAAAGCTTTGTTAGTGGGTGGCTGGGTGGGGTGGTGGGGAGGGGGGCGTGGGTTGAAAAGATCATGTTGCAACTATTAAGCACACAAAAAGGCCAAGGCTTTGAGCAAAACAGTATGCAGTCCAACGAAGTCGCAAGCATGCAAATCATTTCGGGAAAAATTATTCGGTGTGCCGATCATATATGTACAGTCATGAAAAAGAAAGAAAAAAAAGAATCGACCCCACCAAGCCGTCCGAAAGGTGTACAAAATTCTCTCATCTCTTTCTACTTCTATTTTCTGTCTGAATATACTACACCTGGCACACCAAATAATTTTTCATAATCTCATGCAACGCTTATCACAAGTGAAATTGAACCATATAATAATCAAAAATCTCAACCAAGAAACGGCAATAGGATCAAAAGCCTGCATACAATTTCAAGATACCAGCTGCAAATACTTGCAACAAAACTGAAGCTGACAATCACTGAAATGACAAATCATCATTTAATTAGAAATTGCCCATCAAAAGGCATCCAATTGAATTGTTGATTAAGGTCCTGAAACAAGAACATCATGCAAACCTGACATCATTGACTGGAAACAAATTCTGCAAGCACAAAGCTGCATCTTTCGTTGGAAGAAACCAAACAAGCCTAAACCGACTGAGTTTCTCTGATTTCAGAGGTTTTACCGCCCTCATCTTTGGGATAAATAATGCCGGTAAATCACTCATGAAGGAACAAACAAAAATTGACCATGGAGTTGAAGCTGTGTTAAAACTTCAAGAAAAAAACCCTCAACCACAATATCCAACTCGGACATTTCTATTTGTGTAATAGTCTAATCTTATATCATATCTCTTCACTTGCTAGCTAAATTTACAAAATACCGTAACTAAATTGTTTAGCATGGCGCCACCCTCGTTCCACATCCGGGCCTTCTCAAGTCCCAAATCGGAAATCCTCAACAAATCATTGAATCGCCTGCCCGATAGATACCCTATATGATTGCTATGATTGTTCTATCTAACAAGAAGATGGCTTATTTAAGTCTAATCCACCATTATAACCGTTCAACATCCCTAAAGGTCCCATTTCCACCAAAAGGGGAAAAAAACAATGTTGATGTTCCATTCGTTGCTACTCTCATAATTTCTAATCTTGTATATTTCGCTCTCTTTCTGAGCATGTTTTTTCCCCTTGAAGGCTAGGTGATTGGCTGTAAGAATTTAATTCATTTATTATCTGATTTGATTACAATTTCTTTTCAAACTTAAATACGATTCTAATTTATGTCCTCAATGTATAAATATATAATATAAAAAGAAAACCAGCACGTTGGTGTTGCTAAGCTTGAGAAGATAATTTATATGCAATTTAAAGTTAAGGTGTCAATCACTACCCATAATCAAATCAAAGCAGTTATCTAGTCCATGATATATGTCCTACTTTGTCTGGTATGTACTCGATCCTCATGGATCAGCCCGATGCTCATAAACTAACTGTGGAAAAGTTAGAGTTAGAAGGCGAGAAAGTAGATTTAGCAATAGTAGGTCATGGGATAGAGAGACATCAATATATTCCCATACGGCCAACGCACGTATACCCGACCCAATACTTCACCGATCAAGTTACGCAGGTTGGCTTGGGTAATACCCAATTGTAGCCGGATTGGGCCAGTTTCATCCAGCTTCACTCGTTCGGTGTTTGGATCGGGTTTGGATCTACATTCAAACAAAGATAAACCGGCCTTTTTTGCGACCCCGGACAGTCCATATAAGAAGTATACGGTAAAGTTTAAAGGAACATGAGCAAAGAAACCGAGATGCCATACAAAAATACAGATATAATTGTCATATAAATCCTTAAGTACAGGGGCCTAGTTGTACAAGTTTCTTCCAGCAACTACAGTTTCTGACTATTATAGTTAACACGTCTGCTTCATGACACACATGCATTATGTAACCAAACCTAGAAGTTGAACAGGAGAGAGAATGTTAACTATTGTTACCTAGCTATTTCATATTTCTCTCAGGCTCCTGGAGTAAAAAGACTCCAGTTGTGGACCCTGAAGCTTGCAACAGCGAGTCTGAAAACCTCCGCGACCGGAAGGCATCCAGATTGTTCTGCAGGTACAGCTGCTCCAGCTCCCACTGTATTAGCACTTTCGCTCAAAGGACTGCAATCACAAAGTCAAAAGGTTCTTAACAGACTTGAAATGAATAAATTCTTTCACAAAATGAGCTGATGAGATGGCAGAAACTGCAAATTTATGTGGGAGTATGGATGCATCAAGTAGCGCAATAACAGGTAATAATGAGTATTGCCAACGTTTTGCATCATTATCTTAAAGAAAATCTCAAATAACATATAGTTATAAGATGAAAAAACAAAGCATATGGTTATAACCAAAATATAGTGTATAAAGAAGGTTCTTACTGTAGCAATTTACTATGAGAAAATAGAAAGGCGAAAAATCAAGACAGGGACTGCCCACTTATTCATCAAGTAGTCATCGAAATAAGGATGTAGTTATGACCATGGTTTGAAATATTAGCCGATCTCGATCCAAGATGGCTGATTCCGATCAAAAAAATGACTATCTAAGTTCCGGTACCGATATCGTCCGATATCTAGTTATATTGTGTTTGACATCTGATTAGTAGGATTCTAGTATTAAGTTTATTAATAAGCTGATGGATTTACTAAGGCCCTGTTTTGGAATGGATTCAGTTTTCTAAACTGTGGTTTCATAAAATTAGATAGACTTAACTCTAAACTCCTAACTGTGCCCTGCTTAGGGTTCATTTTGGAGTTGAGATAACTATAGTTATCCCACATTTAAAACTGAGAAAACTGCACTTATCTAAACTCGAATCCGATCAAAGTTTTGATAACACCATTTTTGGAGTACGAGGCTTGCAAACCACAGTTTGCATCTTTTTACATTCACTTAAAATTAAACCATGATTATCTAAACTCCATTCCCAAACATGGCCTAATAGGTTATTAGGATACGGTTTATTTGACATTATTAATTACTAAAAAATATATAAAAAGCATTATTGTTATTTTAACCGAATATTAAAATAACCATTTTAGGCATTATTAATGGCTAAAGAATTTGATGATTACTTGATTTTACTATTTATTTAAATAATTTCCAAGTTTTATTTTTTTCAAATACTACAATACCCAATATTTTCGATCACCGAGATGGCCGATTATGATCCCAAAAGTGACTTCCCCGATACCAATACCGAGATATTAAACCTTGCTAATGACATCCATGGTTTTTTTTATCACATGAGAATGAATTCCTGAAACCATTTGATTTCCGGCATGTTACCACTTTTAAGATGCATAGATCATCAATTTGGGTGGCCAGCATTCCATTAAGGCAATTGGCAAGGTTTTCTAGTAAATCTCTGCAATTCATCAGATTGACATTTGTGTATGTCCATGCGTGGGAAGAGTTTATAAGGTGGCGCCTTATTCTTACAAATAAGGTATCACAGTAAAAATAACCAGTCACCACTTTTTTGGGGGAAAACGACAATGTTCATCTTGTTCTTCAAGGCCTAAAGCATAGGTCCACCTGTAGGGTGTTTTTCGTCATCTCGTTGAGATGGGAATACACACGCGCTTGTCAGGCGTACTACAGATTCCCCCTGCCTAAGACATGTTGGGTAGTGAGAGCGTCCCGGCCATCGAACCGTGGCCAAATGCGGAACAAAAATTTCTTAAAACCCTGCGCTACCATTACCCGATAAAACAAGATCGAAACCATTAACCCTAAAACTAGCAATCTAACAAAAGAGAGAGAATGGTTATACCTAATGAACCAAGTCTTTCGGGTCTTCAACCATTTCCAAGCTCCAAGTGATGCGGATCGATTTTGGTCGCCGGTCTTCCTTCATCTCCGATGATCCACCCGAGGGAAACGACGCAACCTTCAGGTTCTCCAAGCGAACCAACCGACTCTTCAAAATTGTTAATAGTGGAGAGTGGGGAGTGTAGGATAGTGTCACTAAAACTCTCTCAAAATTTTTATGCTCATAGAACAACCATGGAAGATGTGGAGATCATGAAGGCATGGAATGGTATGAGCTTTGAAATTGGCTAAGTGTTTTGGGTGTATTAGTAAATGAGAGTGAGCTAGAGAGAGTGACTCAAGTGAATCATGAAATGAGCCAAGGAAAACCCCACCAAGAAATGGCCGGCCCCCTCTCTCCTCACCCAAAAATAATGCACACAAAACACTTGCCAAATTACAATAAAGAATTCAACCCATACCAATCACAACATGCACAAAAGCCATGCTTTGACCTAAAGCCCATACCTTGCCATGTCACCAATTCCACCTCATCAAAACATGTGATTTTCTAAAGAAAATCAATAATGAGGTGGCACTTTCTAGAAGCCATTCCGTATAAATACGGAATACTTTCCGATACATGTATCGAAATACACGTACGCGTATTCGTACGAAAATACGAATAGCCAAAGAGAGAAAACGAATAGTGAGCAATAATACTAGAATACATATATATAAACAGATATGTAAATTATTAAATCAAAACTTGATTTAACAATCTGGCTTAATCCTAAGCCGCTAGTATTATCAGCCGTCCGATTAAAGTCTGTGCAGTCCGTGCACATATTTAATCGGACACTTGTATGTATCAACATACGTCACCTACACCATATCGCCTGAACCGTGAAAACTCTCTATGTGGGACTCTAAAGACTCGTCAATACGCTGGCAGTGGGTTTAACCACAAGCACGTCAGCGGCACTAGCTGTACGTAACGGCTACCCAGGTATTGAGCGAAAGGAAGGCCGACCAGCAAACTCATCCGAACCCCTACTGAGCCTGTCAGTGACAATATCCGTACAGTCCGATCTGTTCGTCTAAGAGTATCGCATATCGAGTTTAGGGGGGTGGATAAAGTCAGACCCCTAATAACGCGATAATTCGTGTCGGTATGAAAACCCATCACTACCTGAGAAACTATCGATCCTGAATCGGTAAATCTCACATACCCCGGCCGAGCATTTCTAGTGATGGCCACCCGTGCACTGCGCGACATCAACCCCCAATACCGGGAGAGACGAATCCTCGACGATCCGCTCACTACCTCCATGTGGCTCGGGACTGTACCCAACTAAAACATGTTTGCATGACTCCTTTGAGCCGTGGTAGGGTAGTAATCAAAGCACAATGGGAACTCACACGAGGCAAATGACGATCTCAGGTCGACAGACTAACATGTACACATGTCACCAGGGAACTGCTATCTGACTATAGGTATAATACCAACTAGCATGTTCCCGGCGAGTCCGTCCAGTGTACTCATAACCCAATGAGCACCTGCATACTATCTTAGGTGAACAACTAACACCAATGGCTTGTGAGACTGGCCACCGCCCCTCGTTAGGGTCTATATAAGTATACATCAGTCTACACTGGAGTATCGATGCCCGGTCTCGATACTCCCACGACTAGGGACATTTAAGGATGTGCTTATAGACCCCCAGCTCCCACATATGTGATCGCCATCACAATACTGGCAGTCAAGCAAGAATCCTATGGGCTTTATCAACATATGATGATAAAGACAAACCAGATAGCATACTATCATCTCGAGTAAGACTGTTTTATCGGTATAGGTTCTCGCTCAATCATCATGATCACAAACCTGCGACTATGATAATTGCCTTGAGGACACTATAGCCAACAAGATATGCGGGAGTTTATTGATTGTGGGGATCCGAATCTCCGGCAGACGCGGACTAAACTGCCGTTAATTACTCCTCGTTTTTAGAGCGAGAGAACCTCCTATTGACGGGTAAAATCGGTCGTGCGAACTCAATATGAAGTATTGGTGTTTTTTTAAGACAATCGAGACGTGTTCATTTTTTTGCTCCATTTGTTATATATATATATATATATATATAACAAAAGAATAACAAAATAAATAAATAAATATTTAGAGACTTTTTTTAAGTATTATTCATAATTTATTTATTATTTTTTTAAAATAAAAAAGAGAAAAAAAAAGAGAAAAGAATGAAGAAAGAAAAAAGGAAAGAAAAATTAAAAAGAAGGGGGCTTCCCCAATCACGTGAGGGACGGGGGGAAGAGTCTCCCATTTAATTTAATGGGAGCCTCTCCTCACGTGAGGGGGAGGAAAGGGCTCCTCCCCTCACGTGAGGGGGAGGGGAGGGCTCCCATTTGATGGGAGCCTCCCCCACACGTGGGGCCCCCAAAATTAATTAAATAATACACACACACACATGGAGTTCAACTCCGAAAGATTTTTTTTTGTGGAGTTAAACTCCAAAAGAATTTTAAATATGGAGTTTAACTTCAAAAAGATTTTTATTGTAGAGTTAAAACTCCCCAACAAAAATTTTATTGTGGAGTTAAACTCCAAAAAATTTTTGTTGTGGAGTTAAACTCCAAAAGAGTTTTAAATGGAGTTCAACTCCAAAAGGAATTTTATTGTGGAGTTGAACTCCAAAAGAATTTTAAATGGAGTTAAACTCCTAAAAAAATTTAATATGGAGTTAAACTCCCCAACATGAATTTTATTGTGGAGTTAAACTCCAAAAGAATTTTGTTGTGGAGAAGAGTTTTAAATGGAGTTCAACTCCAAAAGGAATTTTATTGTGGAGTTGAACTCCAAAAGAATTTTAAATGGAGTTAAACTCCTAAAAAGATTTAATGTGGAGTTAAACTCCCCAACAAGAATTTTATTATGGAGTTAAACTCCAAAAGAATTTTTGTTATGCAGTTAAACTCCAAAAGAGTTTTAAATGGAGTTAAACTCCTAAAAAGATTTAATGTGAAGTTAAACACCCCAAAAAGAATTTTATTATGGAGTTGAACTCGAAAAGAATTTTTGTTGTGGAGTTAAACTCCAAAAGTTTTTTTCTAAATGGAGTTCAACTCCATGAAGATTTTTTATTTGGTGTGGAGTTAAACCTACTAAATGGGGAATCTCCCACTCACGTGAAAGGGAAGAAAGCTCCCACTTAGTGGGGGCTCCCTCTTCCTCACGTGAGAGGGAGCAAGGACTCCTACTTTGTAGGAGTCTTCCCCTCACGTGAGGAGGAAAAACTCCTACTTAGTGGGAGCTCCCTTCTCCTGCACGTGAGAGGAAGCAGGAGCCCAAATAAAAACTCTCTTTTCCTTTTTTTTTTAATGGAGTTAACTCCAAAGAAATTTCATTTGGAGTTAAACTCCCAAAATAATTTTATTCGGAGTTAAACTCCCCAAAAAAAGTTTTTATTATAGAATTAAACTCCAAAAGAATTTTATTTGTGGAGTTAATCTCCAAAATATTTCCTCCTTTCGGGTTTTCGTCTGTCCCCGTTTTGCTTGTGAACATACCGGATTTTTTTTAGGCCGGTGGGACTTTAAATGTAGTCTCGCCGGTAGGACTTTGGGAGAGATAGGGGTCGTTTATGCCCGTGGATTGTATACGGTTTTGCAGAATGTATGATCCAGACCGTAGGGCCGGTGTGCTCAATTCGCCTGCGACTTAGAGCATTCACGCGTAGTATTTCTTGAGATATCGTCCATTGATGGGTGACATGGGCCTTTCTCCCTCGGCACTTATTAGTTGGTAGGATCCTCCGTCGAACACTTTCTCGATGACGTATGGTCCTTCCCAGTTTGGCTCGAATTTTCCCTTGGCATGTCGATTGGGGATGATCGGTCTTTCGAGGACCACCACCAATTCGCCTTTCTTGAAAGCGCGGAGACTAGTTATCTTGTCATAGGCCTGTGACATTTGGACTCGGTACAGCTCCAGATTTTGCTGTACTGCAAAACTCTTTTCTTCGAAGGCGTCGAGCTCTTCGAGCCGAAAGAGCACGTTTTCCTCCTCCGTCAACTCGTGCTGAACGACCATTCTTAAGCTTGGAACTTCAATTTCGAAGGGGAGGATCGCCTCCACTCCGAAAAGTAATGAGTATGGAGTGGACTGAGTTGGAGTACGGTGCGTGGTATGATATGCCCACAACGCCTCGTGAAGAGATTCTAGTCTTTCTTTGTTGGCTGAAGTATTTTTCCTCGGGAGCTTGCATAGAGTCTTATTGAAGGCTTCGGCTAGCCCATTAGCTTTTAAATTATAGATGGAGGAATATCTCTAGTCTATCTTGTGTTGAGTAGCAAATCTTGAGACTTTTAAGCTCTTGAAAGAAGGCCCGTTGTCAGAAATGATTCTTCTTGGTATACCGAAGCGGTATAGAATATTATGCCGGAAGAATGTCAGAATATCTTCTGTCTTGACTTCTTTTAGCGGGACAGCTTCAGCCCATTTGGAGTAGTCTGTTGCAGCCAGTATGAACCGGTGGCCTTTGGATGATGGAGGATCAATTGGACCAACTATGTCGGTGCTCCAAACTTCGAAGGGCCACGACGCCACCGTAGGATGCAACGGATTGGGATACTTGTGAATGAAATCACCATGAATTTGGCAGAGATGGCATTTCTTTGTATACTCTTCGCAATCCTTTATCATGGTAGGCCAGTAATACCCATGTCGTTTAATTTGAAGCCGCATTTTGGGGCCAGATTGGTGAGCTCCGCAAACGTCTGAGTGAACTTCTTTCATAACTTTTTGGGCTTCGGCCGATGACAGGCACCTGAGCCAGAGTTCGTCATATGATCTGCGGTATATAGTATTATTTACAAACACGTATAGAAGAGCTCTCTTCTTCAGCTTAATTCTTGCAGATTTTTTTCGGGCAGCTTGTCGTATCGGAGGTACTCTATGAAGGGTTCTCTCCAATCGGGCTCATCTTGAATGATCAAAGTTTCTTCGGCATGATTGTTCTCTTGTTCTACGCTTTCTTCTTCACGCAAAGAGACTGGAGACAGAATTTACCGGCTTCTGACTGTGATCAGAATTTCATCCATGTTGGGATCAGCCATCTCCTTGGCTAAGCGAGCGAGTAAATCGGCTTTTCCATTCAACGCCCTAAGAACTCTCATTAGTTCAATATGGATGAACTGTTTCATAAGCTCCACCACCCGGCTTCTGTACCGAGCTAACTCGGGTTTATATATCTTATAGTCGCCGCTTACTTGGTTGACGACAAGCTAGGAATCACCGTAAACCCGTAGCCGAAAGGTTCCCATTTCTATGGCGAGCTCCAGACCAGCTATCAAAGCTTCGTATTCAGCCTCGTTGTTTGTGCGAAGCTCGGTGAGAGCAAAAGAACGTCGTAAGGTTCCCATCGATGACGTAATGAACACCAATCCTATCCCTACTTTTATCTGCGGGATGTTTGATTTGCCGGAGCTCCTCATTAATGAGGCTCCATCGAAGTAGAGCTCCCAATACGGCCCATCTTCCTCGAAGTGCAGCACTTGTTCGTCGGGTAATTCGCAATTGAGCGGTGACCCTTTTGATACGGGATGAGCAATAAGGAAGTCCGCAAGAGCTTGCCCTTTTACTGCTTTCTGAGGAGTATAAATTATGTCAAACTCAAGCAGCATGACAACCCATCTTGACATTCTACCGGTTAGGCTTGCTTTGGTTATTAAGTGTTTGAGCGGGTCGACCTTAGAGATCAGCATAACCCGATGAGCGAGCAGATAGTGCATCGGCTTTTTCATAGCGAACATCAGAGCCAGGCATTGCTTTTCGATCGGGGAATAGTTGTGTTCCGCCCCGACTAAAGTTCGACTGAGGTAGTAGAGGGCATTCTTTTTTTGTTCTGGGCAAGGAGTGCACCGAGTGACTCATCTAGCGCGGCAGTATAGAGAATTAATAGTTTATTTAGAATAGGGGCAGCAAGCATTGGATGGTGCAACATGTACTGTTTGATGCTTTCGAACGCTTCTTGACATTCGGCATCCCAGACAAAAGGAGCCCCTTTCTTCATGAGCTTTGAGAAGGGCCTACATCTCCCCAATAAATTTGAGATAAACCTTCGTATATAAGCAAGCTTGTCTTGAAAAGATCTTAGTTGCGTCAGATTATTTGGAGGGGGCATCTCCATGATGGCCTTTATTTTGGATGGGTCAACTTCGATCCCCCGATGTCGGACTATAAAGCCCAGGAATTTTCCCGATGACACGCCAAAAGCGTACTTCAGAGGATTCATCTTCAGATCGTATTCCCTCAGTCTGGTGAGAACGGTCCTAAGATCTTGGATGTGGTCGGCCTTGGCTTTAGTCTTGATGACCAGATCATCAACATAGCATTCGACGACTTTATGGATTAGGTCATCAAAAATATTGGTCATTGCCCTTTGATATGCAGCACCTGCGTTTTTCAGTCCGAACGGCGTCACTTTGTAGCAGTATATTCCAATCGGGGTTCGAAATACCGTGTGTTTCTCATCCTCAGACGACATCTTGATCTGATTATATCCAGACGAGCCATCCATAAAGGTGAACAGCTCGTAATTTGAGGTGTCATCGACCATCATTTCCATGACCGGTAGCGGGAAGTCGTCTTTAGGACATGCCTTGTTGAGATCCCTGAAATCGACACAAACTCGGATCTGCCCATTTTTCTTCTTCACTGGGACTATGCATGCGATCCAGTCCGTATATTTCTCTCCCCTGATGAAGCCGGCATCGATGAGTTTCTTGGTTTCCTCGATGACCTTTTCTTGCAGTTCTCTTCTAATTCTTCGAGAAGCTTGTTTGATTGGCTTAGCATCAGGAGATATAGCCAGCTTATGCATGACCACTTCAGGGGAAAGGCCAGGCATTTCTTTGTACGTCCACGTGAAGCAGTCGATGGACTCATGCAGCAGGGTGATTATTTGCTCTTTCATTTTCTCTGACAAGAGTGAGCTTATGTAGGTCGGCCTTGGATTATCGGGCGTTTCTAAGTCAATCTCGGTTAGTTCGTCAAAGGTTGCTTGTCCGCCATCTTCGAGCTCTTGAGGAGCTTCTTCTGGCTCGGCTAGCTCGTCATCATCATTTGATTTTTCGCTGGCTTCACCAACATGGATCATGTAGCATGCCTTGAAATCAGGCTGGATGAAACCTATGCCCCGTCTATCTGGAATTCGTTCATCGATGAGTGCTCGGACCTGAGGCGGATGTCACGGCCCTTCATAAAACTTTGCTTCGGACTCCGTTTGATATAACCGGTATCCGCACCTTTTGAAATATTCCCACATCCCGGGCGCATAGTATCTGGGATTGAGGAAGGCTCTTATGCCTCTCTCATAGGGAAGGCACGCGACAGACAAATCGTCCGGATGCACAACAGGATTTGACCCATAAAACAGGATGCCCTTCTGTCCACTTTTCTTTCCGGGAACGTAGAAAGTTTTCAGCTGGTCCACGGTGGAGACTGACAATGCATTGAGCTCTTTGCACATCTGCTCCGGCACCCTTGTGACGGCTAGGGACCCTTCTGCAATTTCGAAGGTCTCTCTTAGTTTCGCTTGTTGCGTGGGGTCCAGTCTGCACAGCTGTTGCAAAGCGGGTCCTCTTCCTCCGACTCTTCAGTGTCGCTGCCTAAACGAGGGCGAATTTTGCTGTCGGATGGGCCTTCAGTATCAGATTCGTCCGTATCGCTACCGAAATAAGGACGAGTTTTATGCAAGGACGGACTTCCAGCGTCGGACTCATCAGTGTCACTGCCGAAACGCGGACGCACTCGGGGGGTTTTGCTTTTGAAAGTGACAGCCAGCTCAGATTTGCTTTTGAGTTTTGGGGCCGCTCTGTCCTCAGTCAGTTGTGGATTAGTATTTCGGTAGTTCATAAAGTACCGAGAATTCTCATATTGGACTTCATGCACACCGAACGGCTGGATATCTCCGTTAATGCGTCTTTCTCCGCCATTTTTAGTATATTTCATGCATTGATGGAGAGTTGACGGAATGATGCCGTAATCGTGGAGCCACGGCCGTCCCAAGAGAATTTTATAAGACGTGTCAGCGTCGATCACGTATATCTTAGCTTCGGTCTGCAGATCCCTAAATTTGATTGGCAGAACTATGGATCCCAGAACTTGCTGGCAATTTTGATTGAAGCCTTGAATGACAATCCTTTCCCTTGACAGGTGTCGACGACCATTGACAAACTCTTCAGAGTTCGCAAGTTCATGATGTTCACTGAGGACCCTGGATCAATCAATATACGATTAATCCGGTGTCCGTTGCTGTACCCTATCACGTAAAGCGGCCGATTATGCTCAGCCATTCCCAGTAGCAAGTCTTCGTCCTTAAACGTGGCTGCGGCGGCATGCGGAGCATACTGGGCTTTTTTCATACTAATTTCCACAAAACGAGCCTGATACCGCTCAGGGTTTTGTAGAGCGTGGATGATAACATCTCTAAGTTCCCTAGATAGAACCAAGGCATCGTAGATACTCAGGAGAGACGGACCCTTTCAGAGATGAGCCAAGACATTATAGTCCACTGAAGGACTCGAATTTTCATGAGCCGGCTTTCCGCCATCTTCTTCATTAGTGACTTGTTTTTCCTTCCCTTTTGGGGCGTTGTCCTGACTTGGCAGTAGAGCCCTGCCGCTTCTGAGCTGGATTTGGTTGGCCTTTGTAGCGAGCTCCTCGTCCTCTTCGGGAAAACAGAGCTCCTCCTCAGAGTCGCTGCCCAGATGGATGTCATAGCAGGTCACTATAGAGATCTCTTCATTAGAGTCTTCTTCTAACTCCTCCAAAATCTCAGCTGCTTCTACAGGGAAGAACTCTTTCAATTGAATTAGAGTTCTTTCCTTCTGTTCATAGTTTTCGAGGGAATCAATATATTTTTGAATGGTCGATCTCCCTGCAGACTCTTTTTTGCGTCGAGCTGCACTTTTCTTCTTCTTGAGCTTTTTGGATTTTGAGCCTGATTGAGCCGAATTGGCAAGCTGGAATGGTAGGCTTCTTCTGCCCTTCCCATTCCGTTCTGGGTTCTTTCCGAAGTAGCTTTAGCATTTTCTTCATCTTATTAGATATGTGCGTACTCCACGGAGACTGTGGTGAGTCAGTTTCATTTCTCAGGGCAGCGGGTTCAGCCGTCTGCTCCAGAAAGCTTTAGCTTTTGTCCGTATAAAGTTGGTAGTTGCAACTTGATTGTTCACCAACACACTCTTGGACAGCTCGATCTCTCCGGTCTTGTACTGCTTCTCGACCCAGTCTTTGAAGATATAGCAATCCTCGACCGCATGGCTCACTACTTTGTGGTACGGACAATACAGGGGATTGTCTGTCATTTTTGCTTCGTGGGATCCCTTCAACTTCGGCAATTGTAGACCATTGTTCAAGGCATCTTTGAATATCTTACGGACTTCGTCCATTCTGAAAGAGTAAACCTTGTTCTTTTTCTCCTCTAAGGAAGGCCATTCTCCTCCCAGCAATGGCTTTCGAGGCCGGTTGGTTTTGGAATCGCCTGCCTTTCGCTTGCCTTCATTGTCGGACGCATTGAAGACATTGGTACTGCTGGAATTCCCGCTTCTACGGTTGTCGTCCCTCTTGCTTTTCCAAGTCTTGTCTCTCGGAGAGTCTGGGTGGACTCTTGCTTCGAGCATTCCAGCATCCGGACTTTCTTGGTTAGCTCCTGAAACGTCTTGAGACCTGCTGTACACAAGAATAGGACCCTCCAATTGTTGAGGTTCCCAATGAGAAGGCTGACGGACTGGTCCTGCTCCTGCTCCAGCGGTGGTTCGCACTTGATCATGAGATTACGCTATCGGACGATAAAGCCAGTGTTGCTTTCATTCTTCCCCGGCTTGGTCCTCACAAGGTCAGCAATGGAGATTTTATCACTGACACTCATGAACCTTTGCCGAAACAGAGACTCCATTTAGGCAAAAATAATGACGGACCCACCTGGTATACTCGCGTACCAGTCGAAAGCGACACCAGTCGACCATTGAAAAACTGACGAAAAAGGAGCGCATCATTGCCCCCCTGTATTTCCGCACGACGTTTTAAAGTGGGCGACGTGCTGATTTGCGTTTCCCGTCCCGTCAAATTTTCCGAATTTAGGAATGATGTAAAACTCGATCAGATCGTACTGTGCGGGATATGCCCACCCACTACTGCCAATTTCTTTCTAAGCTTCGGCTTCGGCTACCAATGTTCTAACCTTGCTAGTAACCAAATCCATTATCCGATCTTGTGTTAGCGGGATAGTGCTGTCTAGGGCCAAGGCGTCCCCAGAAGCGTAACGTGGTCGGCTTTCATGTGGCTCGCCCAATCTTAAACCCAAAGAGACAAGCATCGATTGCTTCGGGTTGTCATCACCCTACTCATGAATAGAGACTTGTGCTTGATTGGAAGGCGCCCGAGCAATTTGAGCCGTAAGCTGCATCACAACATTCGTCAGGTCGTCGATTTTGGAGTAAAGCTTGGCCATTTCTTTATCTTTGCTCCTGAGTTGTTTTCGTAGCTCTTGAAGCAGCTCTTGCTCTGCGGTCCTGGGACGGAAAGTCGGCTCTTCCTCGCTGTCTGAGCTTGACTCTACATGGACTGAGTGGTCTTTCTGCCTATCGGCTTCATCGAGAGGGTTTTCCTCATCCGGTGGAAGCGGCTGATCTTGGGAAGCGGCAACCACATTCAACCCAGATTGGGCTTGGAATGTGGTGGCCCCATCCTTACTCTTGCTGCGCAGGTTGTCGCTGGGAAGCGCACCCGCCATATACACCGTATGGATAACATATCCGGCCAGCTTTTTATTACTGGCAACTGATTTCACGGATCGCTGTCGTGGCCCTCCTGTTTCGGTAACGGGCAATCGACTGAAAGCGGCTGGCCTGACCGGGTTCTTGAATAATGCTTGCGCTTCTTTTCTGGGTTTGCCCCGCTGCTTTCGCGCGGCATAGAGTGCCTGATAGACACTTGAAGAGACGGTGTCGTACTTTCTTTGTTGGGACCGGAACACGTCTCTTTGTAGCAACGTTCGGTCTGCCATCTTCTTAATTCTGGCGAGCATGGCGTTTTTCTGAACCCACTTCAGAGGTTCGAAAGAATTGCTGATTTTTACGGTCAACTCAGCCGTCATCGCGGGATGACTCTGCTCTTGGAATCTCACAAGATTCCACTTGGCCGGAGTCCTGACCCTGTTGTTAGCTCGATACCTGAGCCGCTTCTGTCTCAGCCTTTCTGTTTTGAGCACTTGGCTGGTTATGGCTCTTCAGGAAGCCGCCGTAGACCGGGCGATGGAGGGCTTTGGAGATACGCCTGATTGTGCATTTGTTGGAGTCATCGCCTAAGTTCGTCCGCAACGTTTGATGTTGCCATTTGTACCGGAAGTCTTGCCCCCAGCTGGAGCATCAGAGAGTCGTTCAGACACCGTCTTAAGTTTCGGTCGTAGTGCCTTAGCAATCACAACATTCGGCCTCTTGCCCCTTGAGACCGGCTTGGCCACCTGTTTTGCCGGGATTTATGCCAGATGAGCGCTTCCGGCAGGGTAGATGATGACGGAACCAAACTGGCGGAGCAGTTCCTCCCACTGTCGACTGAGGCTTGCGCGGAGAACCACACGAGCATTGATCTTGACCACGTACGGAATCGGGGTCGCATCAGAAGCCGGATCCATCTTAAAAGACATTGTCGTTGAAAGTTGATTGCTGCATGGAAAAAACATTATTTCGGTACAAACATCGGCATACATGTTAAATGAGTTCACATGAACACTTGACCCGAGATATGGAAGGAGAGAAAGATCCCACCATGCGTGCCAGAATCTGTAGGGTGTTTTTCGTCATCCCCTTGAGATGGGAATACGCGCGCGCTTGTCAGGTGTACTACAGATTCCTCCTGTCTAGGACAGACGGGGGGTTTATTGATTGTGGGGATCCGAATCTCCGGCAGCCGCGGGCTAAGCTGTCGTTAATTATCCCTCGCTTTTGGAGCGAGAGAACCTCCGATTGACGAGTAAAATCGGTCGTGCGAACTCAATGCGAAGTATTGGTGTTTTTTTAAGACAATTGAGACGTGTTCATTTTTTTTGCTCCATTTGTTAAAAAAAAGATATATATATATATATATATTTTATAACAAAAGAATAACAAAAATAAATAAATAAATATTTAGAGAATTTTTTAGTATTATTCATAATTTATTTATTTATTATTTTTTTTAAAATAAAAAAAGAAAATAAGGAAGCAAGAAAAAATTTAAAAAGAAGGGGGCTTCCCCACTCACGTGATGGGAGGGGGGAAGAGGCTCCCATTTAATTTAATGGGAGCCTTCCCTCACATGAGGAGGGCCAAAGGGTTCCCATTAAATGGGAGCCCTTTGGCCCGTTATGGGAGCCCTTTGGCCCTCTCACGTGAGGGCACGTGAGGGGGGAGGGCTCCCATTTGATGGGAGCCTCCTCCACACGTGGGGCCACATAATTAATTAAATAATATATATTTTTTTACATGGAGTTCAACTCCGAAAGAATTTTTTTTGTGAAGTTAAACTCCAAAAGAATTTTAAATGTGGAGTTCAACTCCAAAAAAGATTTTTATTGTGGAGTTAAACTCCAAAAGATTTTTTTTTAAATGGAGTTCAACTCCATGAAGATTTTTTACTTGGTGTGGAGTTAAACTCCATTAAATGGGGAGCCTCCCCCTCACATGAGAGAAAAGAAAGCTCCCACTTAGTGGGGGCTCCCTCCTCCTCACGTGAGAGGGAGCAAGGACTACCACTTTGTGGGAGCCTTCGCCTCACGTGAGAAGGAGGACAAACTCCCACTTAGTGGGAGCCTCCCCTCTCCTACACGTGAGAGGAAGCAGGAGCCCAAAAAAAACTCTCTTTCCTTTCTTTTGTAATGGAGTTAAACTCCAAAAAAAATTTATTTGGAGTTAAACTCCCAAAACAATTTTATTCGGAGTTAAATTCCCCAAAAAAGTTTTTATTATAGAGTTAAACTCCAAAAGATTTTTATTTGTGGAGTTAAACTCCAAAATATTTCCTCCTTTCTCCTTTGAGAAAAAACCCAAAATGGGTTCTCTTGAAATTCCAAGATTTAGATCTTGAATGATAAAAAAAAGACCATTTTTTTCTCTTGATGGAGTCTTGGGAGGTGGGTTTATGGTAAAACTTTATTTAGTATTTTAAAAAAAAGAGTTAAACTCTTGATTTAATTGAAAAATGAAAAGGAAGAGAAAAAAACTTGAGAAAGAGGATGGGGGCACAAACCCTAGTTTTTAGATAATGGAAAAGTTGTCATAGATATTTTCATCATGTTTGTCTTTATAGGCTATACACTTTTCATATAGCCCCTTGGGCTTTGCCAAATGACACTTATGTCACCCCATGCCTTATGTGTTTATCTCTTTTCGCACATAAGTTATGGGGTTTACAAAATTTTGGCTTTCTGCTTATGTCACGTACATTTATTTCTATACATACATACATATATATACATACATATATATATATATATATATATATATATATAAAAGAATTACATTAAACCAATTTATGGTTTCATTCCTTTTGTCATGGGGCCGGTCCCTTTGACCTGGGCTTGGGCCCACCTAGTTTGGGATTGACTTTGACTTTGACTTGGACTTGGTCAACCGGGGTGTAATTTTTTATCCCAACACCACCGAGTTTCATATGATTTTTGTCACGTCCCCAAAAAAACCCAAATATTTTAAAGATACAAATTTCAAGCGTGACCGGCCGTTCATCTTGTTCTTGAAGGCCTAAAGCATAGATCCACTAGTTTCATATGATTTTTGTCACGTCCCAAAAAAACCGAATATTTTAAACATACAAATTTCAAGCGTGACCGACCTTGTTCAGCCGGTCACGCTTGAAATTTGTATCTTTAAAATATTTGGTTTTTTTTTGGGGCGTGACAATTTTCAATAATCTTTACCCTTTGTTTTGGATGGATGAAAAACTTATGTTTACAATAATAGAAAATTTTACAAAAGCTAGATCAGCGGGCAAAGATCATCGGAATCATTTGAAAGTTGATGTATCTTTATTTTTACAATGAAAATCAAGATAAATGTGTTGATCATCCAAAACAGTGATGTATAGTTAAGTTTTAAGGTGACACGTTTTATATGAAAAGATGTTTTATATGAAAAGATATTTCTTATGAACACTTTCATCATATAGAGTTACCAAAAAGAATATGGAGTGTCACTCTAGAATTTTTCTGACATATGAGGTCTAAAAATCAACTCTCAAGTATTTTTAAGATCAACACTGTTTGTTTTGATCATCATGGCCTAAAATATTGATGCGCTAACTTTTATGTGATCGCGATACTCAGGACACATTGATCCAAGTGTGTCAGATGTAAAAATTGCCAAAACCTGTTAATCTTTCAATCATTTGATTCAAGGGAAAAGAACATGAATATCTCATCATATAAGGTATAACTATGTTTTAGTCCACAAAATCACAGGATGGTCGATACCAACTACCAAAACCAGTGGTGGCCAGTTGAAAAATTTTTTATCGCCAATGCAGAAAAACATGAACCAAACAGAACAGTAGATAATACATTTTGTCATGAGCAAGCCATCAATATTGATAAACCTAATCTAGTTTAGGTCAATGGCATGTCCAACTAAATATGCCTGTCAGTGACTGTACTGTTCCCATAGCCTATATTTTCTGCAATAAAGCCATGGGAAGGCGTAGCATCCTTCAGTATCCCCGCCCACCCCCCACCCCCACCCCCCCACCCCCGCACGCGAAAACACACACGCATATGTATCGGTAGCAAAGTGAGGTGCAGTTCACTTATATCTTTGATCACTTGGAATAAGCTAACAAACAGCTGCAATGGATTGGCAAGTGAATTTAATATTCTGGGCTGACAACATTCTTACTTGATTAAGATAGGTTCATAAGCAGTAATCAGTACATCTGTACCAACTTCCTTAAGGCGCAAATTTGCCAGATATACCTGAAGAATCCTTGCACACTGTCAGTGCATAACCCAAAGAGATGTAAAATACCAAAATATAAGGTCAGAAAACATACGCGTACTAGGTTTTGAGCCTCACTCCCTTGTCTTCCTTTGGAAATTCTCTATATTAGAAATGAAGAACAGATATTACTACGAATAATTGAAAATGGTCTTAAGCAATCACAAAATGAAGCACGACTGAAAATGCATAATATGGTCTGTTAAATGAATGCAGAATTAGGTAGAGATAAATCCAATTGCAACTTGAATATAACTTGCCAATGAGCTATAGCTCATTTGGTATGGACACTTTCCCTCTTGGGGAGGGTGCGGGGTTCGAACCCCAGGAATCCAGGAATGAAGTGGCCACAAATTAACGCTTTCGGGGCAAATTCGTGGGTCCTCTGCATGCGCGTGTGTTGTGTGCTTGTGTGTGATGTATGCGTGGGTGTAGTGTGTGTTGTGTCCATAGGTCAGGGCTTACGGGCCAAAAAAAACTGGAATATAACTTGAGAATCATCTTCATCATCCAATCCTTTTCCCAAAAAAGGGGGCCCGCTACATTAATGATTTCACAAAATTTATCACCATATGTTAACCCGACAACATTTTTCTAAATTGGAGATGAATTCTTGATTGAAAAAATGGTGATAAAGAAAAGAACTCCGTAAATCCCTGAGGTCCAGTTTGCGGATAGAAAATCTCAAGTGTCATTTTGCACGCCGTACTTGACGTGCAGATTAAGCTTTGTCCAGTCAAGGAGATTACTCCATATAGACAGGGGCCTAAAACGATGGGAATATAATATATTTTTTAATAGGGAATAAGAAGCAAATAAAATGAGAAGACATATCAAATATTAACACTCCTCTCATTTTGAATCCTTAGTATCGTAAGCTCGTTTTTAACATGGAAAGGTCGCAAGAAATCAGAACATGCATACACAAGATGAGGGCAAACTCCAAAGCAAATGAATTGAATGAACCTCCTTGGAAACAATATGATATTTTTGAAGTGCCCATTGTATTGTGTTTTACAACACTAAATTGAGAGTTTGATCCATTTCATATCTACCACCTAACAGCACTTAATTATGAAATTTTTAAACATCTCTCATTCTACCTTATCCTACGTGAATCTGGATACGGTAATCCTTGAAGAAGGAAGTTCTCTGACATGCAAACTGCCCCCCCACCCCCCAAATGTTAGGTTTTATGACTGGTTCCATGGTTGTTCATAATTGCCTGGCACCAACTAACAGAGAGTAGGCGTCACATTATGTGTCATTTTTCCTGCGTCAATTTTTTTGTCGATCTGTCTCCGCATTGTGTTAGCTGCTTTGAGTAGTTATCCATCGATAACCCCATTTGATGGGAAAAGGTGACACATATTATCCAAAGTATTCATGGTGTGATAGTAACTTTCATACGAAACTACCACACTTTGTACTCCTTGACCTAAACTAAAAGTCCCGTGTTCAAAGTAATAATTGAATTGAAAAAATGAGTTATGTATCATAATCATGGAATCTCGTTCCTCCATTATCAAAACACCACAAGGATATTCTTTTCCACAAACTGTTATGAACAAATGCAGGGAACCTCAAACTCTTGCACCCAGCAGATGGGGGATGGAGGATATATCTAATATCTATGTGAGTACCTGAAACTTAATATCCAATTCAGTTTTGGCTTAATGATTATTCATTTGGCCAGTATTATTTTGCTAGACCATATATATCAATTATAACCTGGCAACGCAGCTAGTTTCCACTCAGAGCACACATTTAATTTAAACACACGACATAAGCATAGAGATGTCTTTTAAAATATGTAAAGCTAGTTCACCAGCATGAAAGAACAGTAATATTGCAGAAATGGCTCGTGTAAAAATTCAACAATCGATCACAGCTTTAGCTACAACAATGACAAGACAAAGAACAAAGGAAAAAGAATTAGGAAAATTACCATCTGGCCGACTGCTGTTGTAACTATAATAGGTGTATCTCTATAGCGCAAACCGGTGTCACCCATGCTTACACGCTCGAGCACCTGATAATGTGATGAGAATAGATGTGTGTGTTATTCCAATGAAGAGAGTTTTTAAAAAATGGAACAAAAATTGCAGCCACTAAGAATGCACTAGATCAGGGGAAACATACGTGACATACTCATCTAGTCAACACAACTAGAACAACTCCGAATATGTTGAACAAGGTAACCAGTAGGCAGTAACACAGTAAAGCATTTGAATATTGAAATATAATTGGCTTGGAAAACTTAGATACTCTGCTCACAGTCTGATTCTTAATACACATTTTTCCTCCTTTGTGGCAAATACAAAACACTCAAATTATAACAAGAAGTCTTAATTAAAATTCCAAGAAAAAAAATTCACTTTACATTCAATCTACCTCCAAAGTTCAAAAATCTCACAGAAACATCTTAAACTCATCCAGCGAACATGATTAGATTATCTTGGATGTTAAACATTGCAGGCAACGATATAACAAATTTGAACATTAAATTATAATTTGACTTGGCAGTTGGCGCACATGAAGAATGCATAAGCAGCTAGCATACATGTTTAGAAACTATTAAGGATAATATGCACACTGATAATTAGGATAAAAGATTGAGGCTTGTGATATACATGCATGAAAACCTTTTATTTTAATGCACGGGTAAATGCATAGGTCTCTGATGAAATCAAAATAAACACTAACAAAACAAACAATTTAGATTTACCAAGTTTTCTTCCGCATCTTGTTCTCTGGCAAGGTCTTGTAGGAACCATGCAGCGCTCCTACTGTCCTCAACATCATGTTTAAAATCTAACAGCTCAAAAATAAGGCTCTCGTCACGATTGGGATCTGCGAAAACCTCCTATGATATTTTAAAAATATATCATTTAGTTCAACAAAGGGCAATCTCTCAAATATCCAATGTATCACTGAAAATACCGGCACTAGATTACCTGATGATCAGGAACTTCTCGAATTTCACTCACATCCTGATACCAAAAAATTAAGAAAAATTATATTTCAGTTTGTGCTTCTAATGTGGGTATTCTTCTAGAATTTCATAAGCAAAAAAATGTTAATAAAAAAAAATGAGAAATGGAACCTACTTGGAACCTTAAAGGAAAACAACTTGAAATAGCACCTCCGAACAAAGCCCTTTCAACACGGTCTTCTCCGGGTAATGCAGGCATGCTATCTTCTTCTTCTTCTCCTAAGCACAATAATGATGATGGTGAAAACAAAATAAAAGCACGGCATATAAAAAAAATTCAGTGCAAAGAAGTTGCCGATTATCTTCGCTAAACCTTCGACCATAAGAGCTAAGCATGTACTGAATGGTCCCAATTTCAGATGTACAAAAGTAGTATTTTATTGGTACCCTTTTGGTCCATAAATCCTAGGGTTTAAGGCCTGGTTCGGCAACAAGGTTGCCGAAACCACACCACCGCTGTTCCGTAAATTAGGGGTTTCACTAACTTTAGGGTCGTTTAGTGACATGGTTCACGAAACCTTGCGATACTCTGCTCTTTCAAGTTTAGAAAGATTGGGGATTCGAATTCAATTAAAAACTAAAAAGAAAAAACCTTAAGAATTTTATAAATTAATTTTTTCTACAAACAAATTCCAAGTTTTTGGAGGTTTTACCTGATGAGGCCTCGAAAGAATGGAACAAGGAGAAGCGGCTGTGAAGCGAGCGAAGTCTAGAGGAAAGGGATCGTGGATTGAATTTTACATAATAACCCTCTAATATTTATCCGAGATTCTGGGACCTGTGGGTTATGGGCCCACCACGCTTCTTCTGTGTTACTCTGATTTGTTGAAAGAGTGTGTAATGCAATTTTACTTTAGTTTAATCTCTCTCTTAACAGGAAGAAAAATGTGGATTTCGGCCATCATTTTATTATTAATATTGTAATGTTGACTTAAATAAACTACAAACATTTTAAATTATAATTTTATCGAACTTGATATGTCTTAAGGAATCTTGAAAATTATGACATTTAAAACTTTGTTTTTTTTCCGCTTAATTTTTTTAGTGTGATTCGAGTGAAAAGAGACGAAGTCGACAGCTAGCTAATGAGGAAGCCATAAATTTCCGCTGGTATGCGCAATAACAACAATAAGTCTTTATCCCAATTTTTTTGGGCCGGTCATATGAATTATTTCCTTTCATCCTTCTCTATTAAATTAACAATTAACATATTGTTATTAATTGGTTCTATCCATATTCGTTTAGGTTTACCGCTGCACTTAGTTTCACCATTAACTATGATTTTGTCATTTCTTCTCACCAGGACACTAATCGGTCCAGCTGCACATGACCAAACCATCCTGATTGTCCCCCCCCCCCCTCTCTCTCTCTCTCTCACACACATACATTTTATCATTTATGAGAGCTGTCTCTAACTTATTGTAAATATACTCATTTTCTATCCTATTTTTTAGTGTATTACCATCCGTCCACCTTAACATTCTCATTTCTTAGACATATTGTTTCTTAATTGCCCAACATTATGATTCATATATAGAGTGTTAGTCTAACCGTGGTCTTATAAAAATTTCCTTTGGATTTCAAAGATACAATACGATCACATAGCATCCCTAAACCACTTCTCCATTTCAAACACCATGTTTTGATCTTATAAACTACATCTCCTCAATCTCCTCAATCTCCTATTCATGATTAATTATAGATAATGGTTCCTTCAAAATATTTAATAACTATCAATTTGCACACCGTACATTCAAATTTTATCACTCTTTTGCTGAAATTGCATTTTCTATATTCATTTTTGCTGGAATGCAAAATTGTTAAAAAAATTAATAAATTATTTTAAGCCGTTGGCCATGGTTGTTAATCCTAAAAAGGTAGGCAATCAAATCAATGAAATGGAGTTATTACTCAATTAATAAAATTTTCCTTTTGCCTAAAATTCTAGCGTGGATGAATTTAGAATGTATTTTAGAAGAAGAGAGAGAGAGATATAATTATTTAGGCAGTTCCCAAAAAGCACGAGATGCCTCACATTGCATTTTTCTTTTTGAATGACCGATCACTAATGGCCAGAGATGTAAACCAATATAGATAATCCGAATGGGTCCGTATCCATATCCAATTTTTATCAAATATAGATATTGATTTCATTTCTGATAATTATCCGTATTCGTATTTGTATCCGCCAACGATAACTGGATACGAATATGGTAACACGTATATTCCTTCCGTAGCCATATCTGATTCAATATCCAACTTTTTATACTATGTATGAATATGATTTATACAATATTCATTCTATATCCATATCCATATCCGCATCAAAGTTTTTTCAAATATGGATAGTGGGTTTCATTATTCATATCTGTAAATTCACATCCGTCAATGACTACCGTAACCTCTATCCGATCTGTTTGGATCGGCGCGACACATGAAATAGCAAAGGCTATATACTAGAAATACAAGTAAAATATATAAAGTGCCATTTCATATTTCTTACGCAATACTATACAACAACCTATATATAAGAGAATTTGTAAAACGACATTAATTCTTTAGACTAACAATTGGTCCTATGCTAAAAGAATTGGGTTATATTATTAAAAACATGATATTAGAAATTGAAGTTAGCATATACTTGGAATAGCTAGCTTACGCCGTCCATAAATTTTGAGAGTACATGCCTCTTGAATATTCCAAGAACTGTTGGAGCTTGGGATCTGCTCCAGGTGTTGTCCCCCGTCGATTCCGTGATGGCGGTTTTTGACGGCTGAGATTTGGTCTGAGAATTGTCGAGTGTGGATCTCAATGGGTTGGTGTCGGACGCAGAGCTACTTGCAAAGAAGTCCCGGGATGGACGGCCACCGTAGGACCCTCCGACGATCAAGTTAGAGCCGAGGTACAGGTGCAAGGTAGCGGCGTATTAATATAAATTCGAGTTACCTGAATCGTCTGGAAGAGGGATTTTTATAGTGGTCGTATGGAGTGAGCAGGCGCAGGATCCTTGCCGTCAGTTACGCCCTTACGTTACGCCCGCGTGAATGGCGGGATCCATCCATTAATGGCGGGATATGCTCATTAACGGGGGATGCGCCAGCGTGGGACGTGGAACGTAGGGCGACGGATATCTCGCTTTGGCGAGATACGCTGAGCCGTTGCGGAAACACCAGGGCTCTACGCTTTCGGTTGATCGGGAGAGCCGAGGAAGCTCGGCTGGTCCGATGGCTCGGAGAAGAGCAGGGAGGCCGATGAAGCTCAGCGTGACAGATGGCTCGGAGACGAGTCGAGGGGGGCCGGGAAGCTCGGCATGTCGAAGGCGAGTTGTTGGGTGAGTATGGAAGGTACTCAAGGAGATCTCTGATAGGTCGGGTGTATCCTTAGAGACGAGGTACCGAGGTAAGCCTCTAAAGCATCATATTTACTTCAGCTCCGTAGCCTTCGGGACACGTCATCCGCCACGTGTCGTATTATGAGAAAATACCACTTATGAGTGTCATCATTAGCCCCCCACTCTCGTTCCGACTTATTCATGGGTCAGATCGAGAGTGGCCTGGTCTGTTTTTCTTCTGCTTATTTTGGTGCCGAGACTCAGAATGTTGATCGCCCGGGAACGACAAGGCGTTTGGGGGTGCGTCGTTTCGATCTTTGGGCCCACGTGTCGCTTCGACGTGCGCCGTAATCTTTGCGCGTATCCCCGATAACGTCAGCGGATCAATGAAATGATCGCGCTTTAAGGAGGGGCGTCGTTTCAGTCGATCGCCAGTTGAGATACGGGCCACGTGTCGGACGTCGGTTGGCGGAAGTGACAGACTGTCTCTGACTCCTGCAGTCGAAAAGACGTCCCCAATGACCGATTGCCACGTGGAGCCCCGCCGGTCGCTGGGCGCGACGTTTCGTTTTGGCGGGAATCAATTAGGGCAGTATGATGTTCTCCTTTGGGGTGTATAAATAGGAGGGGACCATCCTAGGGCCAATACTTGTACCCTAATTTTCTTTCGTTGTCGAAGTTTGCCCGGCGCTCCCCTTCTTAGATCGGATCATCTCTGATCTTTTCTCGGTGAGTCCATTCTTTGAATCAGGTTAGATGTCTTCATCCGAGGAGTATGTAGAGGTAGTAAGGGTAGAGTCGGACAATAAGGCTCCAGTTGCCGGGGCCGAATCCAGTGGGTTTTCCTCCTCTTCGGCTTCTGATAGCCAAGAGGGTTCTTCTTCTTCTTCGTCCTCTGTATCAGGTTCGCTCCCAAGAGTTAGGGCCGCCCTCGTCACTCGCCGCCGGGATGCGACAAGGGCTCCCAAGGTGCATATTGGGAACACCCGCGATGCGCCCTCTGTTTTGAAGGGTCTGGATGAGCTTTCTGAAATTCGGGCTCGGTTCCATATCCTCTCTAATTATTCATTTCGTTTAGATAGAGAGGGTGAGCGGGTGGATCAGGTGTGGGGCAAGAAGATTTCCCTGTATCTAGAAGCATTCTGGGCGGGAATTCGTTTGTCCTTCCCAACCGAGAATTGTGGGGTGCTTCGTTGTTTCCACCTTGCCCCGGGCCAGCTAGCGCCAAACTCGTGGAGAATCCTCCTCGGCTTTCTGGTCCGGTTAAAGCTTGAAAATATACCCTTCAGTTTGACCCTCCTTATTTCCTTTCTTTGTTATAAGAATCATCCCGGCACTAGCAAGGATGAGCCGAGCTGGGTGTATTTCTCGTTTAAAAAATGTAAGGGTGGGATGGCCGGGTCGGGGGTAGTAGTCGTCCCTTCTTCCATCCATAAATGGAAGGAGAAGTTTATATTCGTCGGGCCATCTGAGAGCGAGGATTGGCCTGTGCCCACACAGTGGCACAGAGGGCGACTGCCCGAGGGCGAAATAGTCGTCCTCTTCCGAGGCAAGGGCGGTGTCCTTATGGGAGCCGATCCAGTGGGCCGATGTCCTGCTATCCGAGCACGCTCTGAGCTGGGCTGGGCTCAGCCCTGTGCGTTTTCTGGGTAAGTCGGGGCTTTAGACGATCTGTTTAGGCTTTAGACAAATTCCCGCTGCCTTTTCATTGTTACTAACACTTTTTTGTTCGTGTGTTCTTCTTTTTGCAGAGCCTATGGACCGATCCAAATTCCTAGCCGCCATGGCCGCAAAGGCCCAAGGGAAGAAGACTGGGGGCGCAAGCTCGTCCCGACCCGGTCCAAGCTCGACCTCGAGGCCAACTCCACCGACTAAGCCTTCCGCCGCGCCTTGAGCTTCGGAGGAACGCCGCGGGGGAGGTCACAAGCACGCGCGGGACCCCGCGCCCCGGACGAGGGAGGAGGAGGAGGAGGCTGAGCCCGCCGAAATCCCCTCAAAAGACATAAGAGGACGGTGTCTCGTGCGTCTGCTTCCGAGATCCCAGTGCAGGAGGGCGACTTCTGCATTGAGGTGCCCTCCGGGCTGTCCGTGGCCGACAGCTTGCTGGCGGAGATGGAGGCGGCATCCGGGACGAAGATTCCCAGGGGGACCATGAAGGCCCAAGTGGCCGCAATAGCGCAGGAGGCAGTTCAGGTCGGTATATTCTCTTTCTTAAAAGTTCCTTCAAGTCTTATTTCCTCGGTTTTTAGGCTTCTAACACGTCTGATGTTTCCCTCAGATCCTTCATCACCGCGTCTTCCTCGTTACCATGGAGTCCGAGGAGGTGGCACCGGATATGAAGAAGGCGGACGAATTCTCTTCGCGGGAGGAAGAACTTCACCTTCAACTGGAGCAGGCGGAGGAGAAGGTGGCCACCCTCGACTCGCGGTTGGTCGCCGAGGCGCTGACGAACTCCAAGCTGAAAGAGTCCCAGCGACTTCTGAACGAGTCCAACCAGGCTATTCAAGCCAAGTTGGAGGAGGTTAACAACCTCTATAACGCGATGAAGAAGTCGAGGGACGCCCTCAGGAAGGATGTATGAGTGGCGATGGATGCGGTGAAGCTCGCTGAGAGCCGGGCGGCGAAGGCCGTGGAGGGATATAAGACGTCAGACCAATTTTACGCCGATCTCGCTGAATCCGCGACAATTGTTTGGCAAGACGCCCTCGACGCCGTCAAGGCGTCAATGCCGGTGTTCGCCGACGCTGAGCTCCATGCCAAGTAACTGCTCTCCGAGGATGTGCCGCAAGGGGTTGGCGCCGAGGTGGCCGCCGGGGGCGAAGCTGTCCCAGAGACCGAAGCTCTGACCCCTGAGGGCGGTGTTGAGCAGGGAGAGATCCCGGCGGAGCCCATAGCCTGAGCTTTCTTCCCTTTGGAGTTTTTGTTTTTGTTTTTTTTATAAATTTTGTAAGCCTCCGGGCTCTTTTGTAAGGCTAAGGAGCCCAGAATACCTTGTATAATTTTGGAATATAAATAAGATTGAGCTTATTTTCTTCTACATAAATGTCTGTTTTCTGCGCGAGTATTTTAGCTCGTCGGTTTTCTTCTTCTGCGAGTGTTAGGTTGTAGGTCGATACCTGGCTTTTAGGCGACGATCGCACGTCGAGGGTAAGTCGAATAATTGCCAAGTGTAGGAAGGTCGGTACCCTCCTGCTCCTCAGAGTCGAGATGACAACCACGTGTCTTAGCATGAGTTGAAAACAGCCAAGTTAGAATAGGTCGGCATTGACTGATTCCTCCTTGATATGGGTCCTAGATCCGTGTCTTCGTAGGGTAGGAATCCACCCCTCGTAGATGAGCCAAGCAGGAATCTGCACGGTGGCTTCTTTAGGAGGGCTTTAGATCCTTTGCGTTGATGGGTAGGAATCTACCCGCAAGGGATGGACCGAGTAGGAAGCTGCTCAGTGGCCTCGTGAGGAGGGCTTTAAATCCTTAGCGTAGATGGGTAGGAAGCTACCCTCTAAGGATGGACCGGGCATGAAGCTGCTCGGTGGTCTCGAGAGGAGGGCCTTAGATCCTTAGCGTTGATGGGTAGGATGCTACCCGCTAGGGATGGACCGGGCAGGAAATTGTTCGGCGGCCTCGTGATGAGGGCTTTCGATCCACAGTGTTTGTTGGGCAGGAAGCTACCCACTGCGGATGGACCGAGCAGGAATCTATTCGGTTGACTCATGAGGAAGGCTTTCGATCCTTAGCATAGATGGGTAGGAAGCTACCCGCTAGGGATGGACCGGACGTGAAGATTCTCGGTGGCCTCGAGAGGAGGGCTTTAGATCCTTACCGTTGATGGATAGGAGGCTATCCACTAGGGATGGACCGGGCGGGAAGCTGCTCGGTGGCCTCAAGAGGAGGGCTTTAAATCCTTAGCGTTGATGGGTAGGAGGCTACCCGCTAGGGATGGACCGGTCAGGAAGCTGCTCGGTGGCCTCGAGAGGAGGGCTTTAGATCCTTAGCATTAATGGGTAGGAAGCTACCCGCTAGGGATGGACCGGGCAGGAAGCTGCTCGGTCGCCTCTTGAGGAGGGCTTTCGATCCAAAACGTTGTTGGTCAGGAAGCTACCCATTGCGGATGGGCCAGCAGGAAATTGCTCGGCGGCCTCGCGATGAGGGCTTTCGATCCACAGTTTTTGTAAGGCAGGAATCTACCTGCTGCGGATGGGTCAACAGGAAATTGCTTGGCAGTCTCGCGATGAGGGCTTTCGATCCACAACATTTGTTAGGCAGGAAGCTACCCACTGCGGATAGACCGAGCAGGAAGCTACTCGGTCGCCTCGTGAGGAGGGCTTTCGATCCACAGTGTTGTTGGGCAGGAAGCTATCCACTGCGGATGGGCCAGCAGGAAATTGCTCGGTGGTCTCGTGATGAGGGCTTTTGATCCACAGCGTAGTTGGGCAGAAAGCTACCTACTGCGGATGAGAACAATAGGAAGCTACTCGGCCGCCTCGTGGTGAGGGATTTTGATCCATTGTGTTGTTGGGCAGGAATCTATCCACTGCGGATGAGTCGGGTAGGAAGCTACTCGGTCGCCTCGTGGTGAGGGCTTTGATCTTTGTAGGGTGTTTTTCGTCACCCCATTGAGATGGGAATACGCACGCGCTTGTCAGGCGCATTACAGATTCCCCCTGCCTAGGGTAGGCTGAGCTTTATTGATTGTGGGGATCCGAATCTCCGGCAGCCGCGGACTAAGCTGCTGTTAATTACTCCTCGTCTTTGGAGCGAAGGAACCTCCGATTGACGTGTCAAACTAGACATGCGAACTCAATGTGCAGTATGCGTGTGTTGTGTTTTGAAGGGTCCTGGATATATCGGGGGTTTCGCAGAGTTTACGGGGGTCCCGCTATCCGGATAGCGGGCTGAGAGTCAAAGGGGCTAGCATCCCCCTTGCGGGGTGTGAGGAAGCGCCCCGTTAGAAAAAAATTTCCTACCGGGGGTGCATTTTTAGCGTGGGAGAGTGTGGGAAAAAGTAGGGTGATGAGCGTCTTAAATACGCTAGGGAGCTGGGCGCTGGGCATTTGGGCTCCAGCGTCTCACGTGCCCGGCACTTGGGCACCTCACGCGTCTGACACGGGGGCGCTGGGCCCCCGCAGAGGGAAGGGGCTTAGCCCCGAGACTTTAAGAGTTTAACTCCCAGGAAAGACTTTTGTTTTTGGAGTTAAACTCCCAAAAAAGACTTTATTAACGGAGTTAAACTCCAAAAGATGTTGAATGGAGTTAAACTCCCAGAAATCTTTGGAAATGACCAAAGGGGACCCCTTTCTTCTCCCCTTTAGCCCTGGATCTTCCTCAAAGTGAGATTTTTGGAGGTGAGTCTCTTTCTTCCTCCTCTTCTGTTGGCCGGATCTTGGAGAAAGGGGGGTGAGATTTAAAAATCACCCCTTTTTGAGATCTGATGAAAGATCCGAGTTTCCCTTCAAGAGTTTGATGGTGAAAAACCGTTTATTTTTGGAAAAGGAAGAGTTAAACTCTTGATTTAATTCAAAAGGGGGAGAAGGTGTTTCCCCCAATCAGAGAGCAAAGCTCTTGTTCCCCGCCGAAAGACGCGGACGAAGACGCGGCGGACGTCTTGCCTGAAATTCGGGGCAGATGCTAATTGGTGCTATCCGTCCACCTCTCCGAAGATGCCAAGTTGATTTATGCCACCATGTATCGAAAGTTTAAACGGATGCGGCCGATATAGCAGACTTCGTCAGATTCCACCTTGTTTGAGGGGGTTTTGATTGTGGGGACGTTCTTCCCTACAGGCGCAAGCCCCTGCAGTTAATTACGCTACCGCATCGCGGTAACAACTTTCTCCTTCTCCGGATGGTCACTTCGTGTCGTGGGTGTTTGTTTTGTTTTTGGTTGTCCGTGGATTGTATACGGAGACTAATTTATGTTGTCGCCCGTAGGGCGTGGATTAGTCCAAATCCGTATTTTCTTCGATTTGGGTTTTGGTTTGCGTTTAAGGATACGTTAGTCTCATTTGAGACTAAGATCAACTTAAACATTTGTTAAGGATACGTTAGTCTAATTTTAGACTAAGATCAACTTAACGGGATCATTTAGATCCAACAAAAGAGCATTTGGACTCTATTGTTTAGTTTAGGGACATTGCGGTCGATTACCAATTTAAGGACATGGTAGTCCAAGGTTAAGGACATCATAGTCCATGGGCTTAAGGACCCCACAGTCCAGGTTAAAGACATCGTAGTCCATGGGTTTAAGGACCCCATAGTCCAGGTTAAGGACATCGTAGTCCATGGGTTTAAGGACACCACAGTCCAGTTTAAAGACATCATAGTCTGTGGGTTTAAGGACCTCACAGTCCAGTTTAAAGACATCATAGTCTGTGGAATGTATGGCTGTCAGGACCCATCACCTCTCTAAGGACGTTGAAAGATTACAACGACAAATATCAGAGGAGTTCAGAGATGTACCCTTGAACCAATTTTGGTTGGGAGATCTATAGTCCAATTTGGGACTAAAGTCTGTTAAAAGGTTTATGAGCATATGGGCTCAGTTGATATGACTTGAGAACTTACGGCCAATCTTGGGCTAAGTCCAATAAATGTTTAACATTTTATTGTTCTGGCTATTGAGCCTTTATTTGGGCTTGGCCATTTTAATAATGCTGAGCATTAGATCCTGACATTTCTTTTTTGTCTTGTATTGAATGCATAGCATTCATCAGAATAATGTGTGTTCTGACAGTGCGCCACGTGGCGCGCCAGGCGCTTTGCGCCAATAAAAGAGCGCATTATGCTTCTGCCAAGTAGCGCTCACGAAGAGGACACGTGTCACACTCTGCGCTATGCGCCAGATTATGAGCGTTGAGCGCTAGTTCAGTGGCGCACCAGTGAATGACACGTGGCGCGCTAGGGGCTGAGCGCCAGCCCATGGACGCAGTGCGCTGTTTCAGAAGCGCAAAGCACAAGTTGTATCTGTGGTTGACACGCGGCACGTTTTGGCGCTGAGCGCCGGTCCAGGGAGCGCAAAAGCGCAGTTCATGAGTGCAAGGCACTTCTTAATAGCGCAAAGCGCATTTGATCAAATTTATGATCAGAGAACAAGTTTATGTTATTCTTTTAAAAGAGGCTTTGCCTCAAGATTCAAGAACCGATAGTTCTTATTTTTTTTGAAAGGGCTTGCCTTTGTAGATCAATGATCTGTGAATGAAGTAAATACTTCTTTTGTTTTTATAATTAGATCTTTTGATCTTTTATGAAAGACCTTGGTCTTTTGCAGATCTATGATCTTTTAAGAAGATGATTCTTCTTTTCATGAGATGATTTCATCTCTGTGTTCAAGAGTCATTCTTTACCTTGAAGAAATAATATTCTTTTGCTAAGAGCTTGTTCTTCTTTCTTTGAGTTTTCTCAAAGTTTGTAGGAGGGTTTTCTCTCTCTCAGACTTGAAGTCTTGGGGCCTTTATATAGGGCAACTTGATTTGTTAAATTAGTTAAAAAGATTTTTCTCTGATTGATTTGGGGATGTTTCCCCACCGTTGGGTTTTTGATCCTAGGGCTTCTGTTTTACAGAAGGCAATCTTCTTGTTTTTAACAGGATTGGAAAGATCTTTTCATAACAGAATTTTAATTCTGATTAATGATTTATCATTATTAGATCTTTTGATTTAACGATAGGGAATTTTTAATTCCAGCGCTGGTGCACTTTGCGCGAGCGCACCTACGTTTGACACGTGGCGTGCAGCGCAGAGCGCTGGATCTGAAGTGTTGCTTCAATTTTTTTGAATTTTAAATTTTAAAATAGAGCTTTGCTCTGATTAGGGATGCGCTGCCTAGGGCGCAACGCACCTGGCGTTAGCGCATCCGTGTTTGACACGTAGCGCGCAGCGTACCTACCGCTGGATCTGAAGCGTTGCTTCAACTTTTAAATTTTGAATTTTAAAACAGAGCTTTGCTCTTATTGGGGGAAACAAATGCCCTCCCACCATTGCGCTCACGTGGCCCATATGTGAGTGCAACGGTGGCGACATCTGCGCCCTTGGATTAACTCAGAAGTTGAAGAGGCGTTTCAATGCCTATAAATAGGACCTTTGGTCTCTTAGATGATTTTCATCTTCTTCTTAAGAATTTTCAGTTCTGAGAATTTCATTCTCCCACAGAGCATAGCTCTCTTGTTTAAAACTTTTTTAAGAGTAAAACTCTGTCAAAACTTAGGTAAAATTAAGAACTTTTAATAAATTAGGGTTTTACCCATTAACATAGCCTTGCTCTTCATAGATCTTTGATCTAAAGAAAACCCGTTTAGGGTTTCATTAACAGAGGTTTGCTCTTAGAAAGGATTTTACTTATAACTTTTTTAATCCATTAATGGAGCTTTGCTCCTTTCAGAAGAACTCTTAAGAGTTTGTTCATGGATCTTGAAGATCAAAAAATGAAATTTTATTTTTGATAGATCATCTTCTCAGAGCAAGGCTCTTCTTGAGGAATTTTATTCCTTCATCATTAGACTTTGAAAGATGTCTGTCTAGTGAAGAGCGCTGCTCTCAATGGGAGTTTTACTCCTCTGCCCGAGGGATTTCTCTCATTTAATGAGAATCTCTTGAGAATTTCCTCTTTTAATGACAGCCTCATCCAATGATGAGGCTGTTTTATTAATGATGAACTGTCATCTAGATTTTGTGGGTCCCCTTTGATCCCTTTTAACTGCATTGCAGTGCGGTACGGACTTATAGTACTTTGTAATAGAATTTAATTTATAGCATGGGCAGCTGAAAATTCACTCTTTTTCGTGCAGGCATCATGTCTTCCGACACCTCCTTCCCGTTCATTCGCTCAGAAGGCGGGTTCCCTGAAGCACCCATTGATCGTGAGGTTTTTGCGTTGATAAAAGACCATGACCCGGAGCACAAGAGCCTTCATTTATGGGGTAAATGGTATGACCAAATTATCATGGGCCGACGGAGCTTTTTCTGTGCGACACCCTCGGAGCCTATTTCAACGATTGCTTATGCAGATGCGCCTCCGATAAATTACACTGTGGAGGAGGTCAACTGGACTTCGGAAGGTATCCTTCGGCCTTCTATCACCGCAATACCCGTGCAGCCGCCGGTAGCTTTGGACATCCTAGGGCGACGGATATGTCAAGGCGAGTCGCGTCCTTGGGGACAGCCGTACAATGTAAGACTAACTCCCCGTCACCCAGCCGGATATTTGCAGTGGGCCCGGTATATCTTATCGGCGAGGAAATCACAGTTGATGAAGCTCGGATTTTATTCCGCCGTTTATACTTCTTTTTTTCAATATTCCACACCCCCTACATGGTGGGTCATGGCATTTCTGAAATAGTGGAACATTCCAACCCACACCTTCCTCCTGTCAGATCGAGAAGTCTCCATTTTTTTAGAGGAGTTTGCAGAGGTCTCAGGTTTACCCGTTAGGGGGGAATATTATGAGGAATTGCTTCCCCCGGATGAGTATGTTTTCGCTACCAAATCCATGGTAATGGGTCTTACTCCCGAGAATGCTATTCAACACCAATTTCCAAGCTTGATAAAGGTGTTGAATATGTATGAAAACCTCTCTCTCGCATCCGAAGGTCGTGGAGTTAATTTTATGGCTTTTATTGCTGATTTTCTTCACCCAGAAATGTTGAAAAAAGAAGTCGATAAATTTTCCAGTCTTGACGACCCCTTCGGCTTGGGTTTAGGCAATCTGCCGGCGGCGGAGGTAGATCAGAAAAGCTTCTTTCTACCAGATACCCCGGTCATCCCTTTTACAGAGCTGGCGGCTCCTGGGATTGATGAAGAAACGTTCTTTTTAGGGTTCCTTGGATTGTGGCTGAGTTGGTTCGAGCTTCCCATGCACCCTCGCCGCATGAGGCCGTCCGTCTTCTATCCTGCGCATCGAATGGTTGCCGGGATACCAGTAGCTATGGGGATTGCTGGGTTAGCCCATATGTATCACGGCCTCAGCTTGGCAGCTGATACCACTGAGCCAGGGGTGCAGTCGGTAAATTTCCCGATGCATTATTTCACGTCATGGCTCGAGTTACACGTGCTAGGCGTCTTTGGCATCCACAAGAGGCCGAGTTTTTATGACAGGTGCAGGTTCCCTCGGATCATGCAACTGGTTGGCGCTTCTATCGTGACTCCGACACAACGGGAAGCTAGAGGCTTGCTCCTTCGCCCGCGCACGGTTGGGGCTGGCATGTCTTTTACTGATAAAGTTTTGACTGTCGGTCAGGAGTTGGGGAAGACGGTGCTGTCCTTGCAGGACATATTTAAAGATGGGGTCTCCGTCTTGAAGGCTCGGGAGATTCTTCATCTGTACTCCATCCGGTCGGGCTTTCTTGTATTCAAGATGAATGACTCGGCTTTATTCATGAGGTATAACCCGCATCGCTTCGCCCAGCAATTAGGTTACAATCAGGGCGTCCCACTTGAGGCTTTTTTGGTCGAACCTGCTGCTACCGAAGAGGGAATACGGAGCGCGCTGCATCATTTCATGCGCTTGAACACGGGGTCCAACTTCTTTATCAGCGAGCCGAGCTGCGTCCCAACGGCCCTTAATGCATACGTGGCGTGGTATCAGCATTCAATGGGCGCCGTCATCAGGGAAGAGAAGCGATTGTTGCTCGATCGCAAGGGTGCAGTGCCGGCTGGTGATCGAAATGTTCCTCTGAAGCGAAGGAACATTGTTCATCTTCCCCTGAGAGAGGTCACTGTAGTTGAGCCTCCACACGTGCTAAGCCCTACGCGTGGGTTGCTCCCTTCCAGCGCGTCTGAAAAAGAAGTGGCTGCCGCGTCCTCCGAGTCGGACGTAGGAAAAGAAATTAGGACTCGTCGTCCAAAGGCATCTACCAAACGCAAACTCGTATCATCGGCCACCGGCGACCGTCCTCAGAAGAAAAAGAAGCAAGTACTTTCTTTGGAGACTATATTAGGCTCGACGCCCCCTGCTCCGTTTAGAGAAGGCCTGAGCGAATATGGGACCAACGAGGGTTTATTCGGGACGCTTGATGATACCGATTCGGAGGTTGCCATTGAAGCTTCCAAACAATCGGCTGCCCTTGAAAAGGAATTGGCCGCCATTGTGCAGTCAGGTATACTTTATCCTTATCTCTCCGCTGTTTATTTTACTCTTTTTTTTTTTTTTTTTTATACTTTGACTGACGCCTCCTGTTTTAACAGGTGCCTCTATAGAAGAAGCCATTGCTGCTTCTCTTAGAACCTTTGAAGAGGAGGAAAGGCTTCGCGCCTCATTGCCAACCGAGGCTTCGCTTGAACGATCGATGATGGATACCGTAACGGTTCCGGAGGTAAAACCTAGCCCTAGTGATAATATCCCCTTAGCGAAGGTCCTAAAGAAGTCTCCTCTCCCTGTCAAAACCGAGAAGCAGCCCAAAAAACATACGGCCAGGGGAAAGAAGCGATCTTCTGCAATCATTAGCTCTAGATCAAAGCGGGGGAAGAAGACCGTTAATAATCCACCGGAAGACGGTCTTCTTTTTCCTGGTTCATCTGCCGAGGAAGCCGCACAATTGGCTGAGGCTATAAGACGCTCACAAGACGAATCTGAGAATGTGAGGATCCCGAAAAGGCCTTACCCTGCCGTCATCTTTTATGAAGACCCTCCATGGATACGGAGACTATTCATAAGCCCTCTGGAAGAATGGGGCGAAAGGGCTCTTAAGCAGGCCGTCTCAGCCGACGCCGATGATGCACTTTCATTGTGGACTAGTGGCCACGAGTCTACTCTCGAACCTCGGCAAGCGTACCTCCTCAGGAAGGAGCGTCGGCTTGAACAAGCCATACTAGAAGCTCCCTTGCGCATCGGTATGTTCATGTATCTCTTCGTAATATTTTGTATTGCTTGTATACATACATACATACATACATACATACACATATATATATATATATATATATGTATGTATATATATATATCCTTATCCCCGTACAAACTTTGCAGGGACTTCGGCGATGGCAGAGAAGCTGAGTCCAAGTCACGCCCTGATTATGGACTTCGCAGATAACCCCGATGAAGCACTAATCAGTGTGGAGGGGATTAACTCTATTGTTGTTCCTGCGACGGAGCTTCCCTTGGTGATTCCTGCTCTCCAGGTGATTGCTTATCCGGAAGAGGCATCTTCATTGGCTGCGGATCCAATGGATCTTTCTGGGGACGGCCCGGCGACTGTGGGACAGGTGGTCGAAGTCACTGTCGTTTCATTGGAGCGTGTAACGATGGTCACTGCTTCTCCACCGGACGTTACTATACCAGCCGACATCCCTGATGATTTGCTCGGGAACACGGAGGGGGGTGAGGCAGTCGCTGCATCCAGTGATGCCCTTGTCGTGGTCCCGACCAGTGACTTACCAGGTAAATTTCAGGTTATTGCTTTCTACTCTATTCTGCAATCCCTTTTCTACCTTTTCCGACAGTACTTTTGTTTTGAATGCAGCTGCAGTGGGCGTTGAGGTTGTGCCACCCTAGGAAGCGCCACCAGTTACCGCTTTGACGGTGACCGCCCCTCCATCTTCTCTTATATCTTCTCAAATGTTGGAAGGTATGTGTTTGTAATAAATTTAAATCGGGGACAGCATCTTTCGTGTACTGACCATGTATCATCGTGATCTCGCAGGAGTTCTCCTTGATCATTTGTATCAGGTGCTGAACCCGCACTTCTCTTTCCCATCGGAGATTGCTTCATCTAGTGGCGCTGGTGAGTACAGCCTTCAGCTAATGTTCCTTCTTTTACCGGCAGTCAAATCATTTCTGATTCTTCTTTATTTTGATTGCAGTACTACAAATTGAAGGAGGAGATGAGAGAACACTTGCGCCACTGGTACTCCCGGCCTTGCCACCTGCTGCAGCCGGTATAGTAAATTCCATTGTTCATGAACCTCTTATACTTCTGGAACCGTCATTTGACTATGATTTGTTTTGCAGCGGTCACATCGACTCCAGCTCCGTTCGAGTCTCGCGTCATAATGCCGGCCGGACCCTTTTCCAGACGTCCATCCTCGAAAGGCGCTGCGAATAGTCTGCGCATGGTGAGCGACTATATTGAGGAGCTCGACGTGGAGACTCCTACATCTGCCGCGGATTTTACCGCGGAGGTTAACTTAATGCTGGCGACGCTTGTAAACTTCCATAATGAAGGCGTCGTCGAGTCTTGGGTTAACCACTGCCGGAAGATTGAGGCCTGCCTGCATGAGCTCGAGCTTATGCGTCCTGCTCCTGAGATTCAGGTTTTGAACTCCCAGCGGGCTGCATGGGTTGAGCAGAGTGTGTCCTTCCTCCGCCATTTTGAACAAGAAGCGACCTTGAGGCGGAAGGAAAGCGAGGAGGCTTCCGCTAAGTCTGTTCAATTGCGTTCCCAGGTTGAAGCGAACGCCGCGCAACTGAGAGTCATCTTTGATGCCTTGCAGCAATGTATCTCGGACAGGCTCGTATTAAGACAGAAGCTCGACTCTATCGAGCGGATTACGCAGAGTCGCGAATCTACTCAACGGGAAATCGATGAGAAGATTTCATCATGCTTGCAGCAAAGGGCTCGAATTGAAGCGGAGCTGGCCACGGCGGCTGATCATGAGAAGGCACTAAAAGAAGTGCGAGAGCAGCTGGCGGATTTGTTAAAAACGCTTCCTTCTCAATAATAATTTTTTTTGTACCATTTGTAATTTTGAATAAAATATATTCATTCTTTTATTCTTTTATACGATGTATCTTGTATTCAATTTGAGCTCATGAATAAAGACACATTTTCCCTATCTCCCACTGTCGTTTTCTTCTCTTTTCTGTGTTGTTGGTGTGTCTCTCTGACAAGTGTAGCCTGTAGATGATAAAGAGCATTCTGTCTTGAATTCTTTGAGAGGTAGCGATGGCTTAGAAAGCAGGTTCAGGTCTGCTGCCTAAGACTTTTCAACTTTATGAGCCGTGAGGGTCTCATAAAGACTTTTCTCCCTACGAGTCGAGAGGATCTCGTAGGTGTATTTTCTCCTTAGGAATCGTGAGGATTCCTAAGTGCGTTTTCTCTCGAGAGTCGTAAGGATCTCACAAGAGAATTTTCCCTCTTACAAGTCGAGAGGACCCGTAAGCGGTTGTTTCCCTCCTTGTCGAGATTCGACTTTGGAGAGTGTGGCCCGTGAATAGTATGCAAAAGTCCATTTTGGACCGACTTGCAGGGCCCCAGTGCTTAGGAAACCGGTTCTTATCCCGATTGCCTAAGGCTTTTCCTTACGAGTCGAGACGAATCGAGCATTTCTCGCAAGGATATCCTAACGTCACAGTTAACCTCTGCTCTTTACGACAAAGGTCCGTTAGGGTCTGTGGTACTAGGGTTTTGTCCGTCGTACCGTCGCGTTGGCTGATGTATTCCTCGATAGGTAATCTTGCTGTTCGAGTAGCCTTGCGATTGTCGTGTCTCTGATCCCTTCGGGGGCTGGACAAGACATCTTCAAGCAATCCTCCTAGACAGTTTGAGCGTCGGAAGAGCAAGCGTTAGGAATTTTGCCATGCCGCTTTTTACTTGAGGTTAGGCTCATTTTGGAGAGCCCCGATGAGTCATAACCACTCCGCACTGGCGTGGGATGATCTCCGATAGTCTTTCAGATTTTATATGAGTTGCCGTCAAGACCCTGAAGCTAGGAATTTGGCCTTTGCTTCGTTTGTTGGCATTGTGTCTGCTGTATCGAGACGAATGTCGCGGTTGTCTCTAGGTTGTTGGTGAACCGTCGAGGTTTGGAACTAGGGATTTTGCCGTGGCTCCGTTGTTTGATTGTCACGTCTGAATCCTGCTGGAGGAAGAACGCTGTGGTGACATCTCGTCTGCTGTATCGAGACGAACGTCGAGGTGGTGACCACTCCGCGCTGGCGTGGGATGATCTCCGATAGTCTTTCAGGTTTTATATGAGTTGCCGTCAAGACCCTGAAGCTAGGAATTTGGCCTTCGCTTCGTTTGCTGGCATCGCGTCTGCCGTATCGAGATGAATATCGCGGTTGTCTCTAGGTTGCTCGTGAACCGTTGAGGTTTGGAACTAGGGATTTTGCCATGGCTCCGTTGTTTGATTGTCGCATCTGAATCCTGCTGGAGGAAGAACGCTGTGGTGACATCTCGTCTGCTGTATCGAGACGAACGTCAAGGTGGTGACCACTCCACGCTGGCGTGGGATGATCTCCGATAGTCTTTCAGGTTTTATATGAGTTGCCGTCAAGACCCTGAAGCTAGGAATTTGGCCTTCGCTTCGTTTGCTGGCATCGCGTCTGCTGTATCGAGACGAATGTCGCAGTTGTCTCTAGGTTGTTGGTGAACCGTCGAGGTTTGGAACTAGGGATTTTGCCATGGCTCCGTTGTTTGAGTGTCGCGTCTGAATCCTGCTGGAGGAAGAACGCTGTAGTGACATCTCGTCTGCTGTATCGAGACGAATGTCGAGGTGGTGACAACTCCACGCTGGCATGGGATGATCTCCGATAGTCTTTTAGGTTTTATATGAGTTGCCGTCAAGACCCTGAAGCTAGGAATTTGGCCTTCGCTTCGTTTGCTGGCATCATGTCTGCTGTATCGAGACGAATGTCGCAGTTGTCTCTAGGTTGCTGGTGAACCGTTGAGGTTTGGAACTAGGGATTTTGCCGTGGCTCCGTTGTTTGATTGTTGCGTCTGAATCCTGCTGGAGGAAGAACGCTGTGGTGACATCTCATCTGCTGTATCGAGACAAACGTCGAGGTGGTGACCACTCCGCGCTGGCGTGGGATGATCTCCGATAGTCTTTCAGGTTTTATATGAGTTGCCGTCAAGACCCTGAAGCTAGGAATTTGGCCTTCGCTTCGTTTGCTGGCATCGCGTCTGCTGTATCGAGACGAATGTCGCGGTTGTCTCTAGGTTGCTGGTGAACCGTTGAGGTTTGGAACTAGGGATTTTGCCGTGGCTCCGCTTGGTGATGTGGCGTCTGAGTCCTGCTGGAATGAGGAGGAACGCTGTTGTGGGTCTCCAGGCTGTAGATGTAGCCGTCGGGACTTGGAACTAGGTACTTTCGCCATGGCTCCATTGTTTTGACCGTGAGGTCTTTTGTTGACCTGCATCATGCTGGACTGCAAAGGAACGCCGTTGTTGACATTGCGTCTGCTGTAGCGAGACGAATGCTGAGATGGAGTTGAGATTTTGCCGTCACTCCGCTTTGTTTTGACCGTGAGGTCTTTCGTTGACGTTGCGTCTGTATCCTGCTGGATTGCGAAGGAACGCCGTTGTTGACATTGCGTCTGGTGTAACGAGACGAATGCTGAGGTGGAGTTGGGATTTTGCCGTCACTCCGCTTGGTGATGTTGCGTCTGAGTCCTGTTAGAATGAGTAGGATCACCGTTGCTGATTTTTAGGCTGTAGATATTGCCGTTAAGATTTGGAACTAGGGACTGTGCTGTGGCTCCGTTTTGTTGTGTCGTTTCCGTGCCTTGCTGGCATGAGGAGGAACGCTGTTGTTGGTCTTCTGGGATGCGGATGTGGCCATCGAGACTTGGCTCTGCTTCTGGTGGAGCCTTGTGGGATGATATGGTTCCCTCTTTATTTGAGCCCCTGGATTGTATACAGGGATCTATGTGATATCACCTGTAGGGCAAGAATTTCATTCTTTCAAACTTTTTTTTTATTTCTTTCCGCGATGCTCTATCATTTCAGCTTTTATATCGCGAAGGTCGCGATTGCCCAATCATTTCGGCTATTTTTCGCGGTGCCCAATCATTTCGGCTATTTGTTTTATTTTTTACTCGCTGCTTTTTATTGCGAGTTGTCCTATCATTTCGGCTATTTATTTTATTTTTACTCGCTGCTTTTTATTGCGAGTTGCCCAATCATTTCGGCTATTTGGCATGCATATATTTTTACTTGCTGATTTTGTTTGCAAGTTGCCCCATCATTTCGGCTGTTTCGTACGCATGTGTGGCTCGCTGGCTTCTTACTGCAAGCTTGGGATTAGACACCGATTTCGGCATCAGCACCGCTACAACTGGCATATTGCCAGGAGCGAATCATCATTTTTCTCTGTCGATATCGAACAAAGGTGGCTTAGCAAACAGAGTTAGGATCCTGTCGACTAAGGCTTTTGACTTCATGAGCCGTAAGGGTCTCATGAAGATCTTTCTCCCTGCGAGTCGTGAGGATCTCGTAGGTGTGTTTTCTCCTTAGGAATCGTGAGGACTCCTAAGTGCATGGTCTCTTTTAAGTCGTAAGGATCTTACAAGAGTATTTTCTCCTTATAAGTCGAAAGGACTTACAAGGGTTGTTTACCATGTAGACATATCCCTTAGTCACGGATGAGACTTTGTTAGGGAAATGTTTATTCGCGTCCGTGGATTGTATACAAGGGTCCATATTGAGCCGCTCGTAGGGCACTATCGGAGGTTGTGGTGGCTGCTTAAGAACAGGTTCAGATCCCTGTAGCTTAAGAATTTCAAATCTTATGAGCCGTGAGGGTCTCATAAGAGGGTTCTCCTTACGAGTCGTGAGGATCTCGCAAGTGTAATTTCTCCTTGGTAATCGTGGGGATCCCTAAATGTGTTGCTCCCTTGTGAGTCGTAAGGATCTCACGCAGGTGGTTTCTCCTTACAAAGTCGAGGGGACTTTGCAAGTGTCTTTAAGCGAGATTGCGCTTTTTCGGGTTTTCACAAAACTCGCCGGTAGCCCTGCTGTTTTTACTCACGGAGCCCTTTCGGGTTTTCATCCATGCCCTTTTCGCTTGTGGACATACCGTTTTCTTTTTTTCTCTTTTTTTTGTTTTTATTCTAACGAGGTTGCGCCCTTTCAGGTTTTCACAAACTCGCCGGTAGCCCTGCTGCTTTTACTCACGGAGCCCTTTCGGGTTTTCATCCGTGCCCATTTTGCTTATGGACATACCTTTTTTTTTACCACGTCAGCCTGAGGATGCCGCGGGTTGGTAGTAGTTTAACGACGTTTCGGTCATCAGTCTACGTATGATTACGCAGCTAGATTTTGCCGCAAATCTTCGCATGTTTTGTGTCGGAGGTGGATTCCTTGAAGAGAGGGCTGAGGGCGATTTCTTCGTCAGAGTCGCTTCCAAAGGTGATAACTTGCGATCCTTTGATGCCGGCTATACGACGGTTGCCAGTAGCTCTTTCGCGCTCATCTGTCGTGCTTTTCTTTTCCCGACGAGCCTTGCGCTTCACTCGTTGAACGTATCGTCGATGGGAAACATATCCCTGCCACCAGTTTTTTAAGGCTATGCACTCCTCTGTAGGGTGTGCAATCTTCTGATGGTATAGGCAGAAGTTAGGATATATGTCCGCTTCATCAAGACGTATATTGCCAGGCGAATTTCCTTTGAAAGGGGGCAACTTCATTCCTATTGCCAGAGCCTTAGCGAATCGTTTCCTTATTTTAAGCTTGCTTTTGCTGGCGATATGGATGCTTTGCTCTTGTTGGGGTGTTTCGACCTTTTCCTCCAGTCGTCGGCATTTGGCTTTTTCAAATATAGCCAGTTTGCGCTCTTGATTGGCTTTGCTTTTCTGACGGGCTTCGTTCAGTAGCAAGTCGATCATCTCGTCAGACGGTTCCAAGGGTTTTGGCTTCGATCCTGCGCCCAGCTCTTTTATGCCGTCTTCTATCACCGAGTGCGTTTCTTCGTTAGTTAATGCCGAATGAGAGATCATGTGGCAACTTGCCACATAGTCCTCAGATTCTTTTGACGAGTCATCCCGGTCATTATTGTCGTTATCTCCGTTCTCAAGAATATTGTTGAGAAATTCTTGGAGTGTGACCGGGGTCCGCGCCTTCTGGTTAAATTCTTCCAGAGCGTCAATCTGTTTTTGTAGGTCTGTGCACTTGTTATCAAGCTTCACGGGCTTTTGGGTCTTCTTCTTCTTCCTCGAAGACTTTGACGGCTGGGTGCAAGCGCTTTGACTATCACCACCAATTCTTGTAGCTGGGCGTGGTTTTAGCATTCCCTCGACGATCTCGGGTTCCAGTGGATTTTTCCACCTGATTGCCGGGCACGTTTGGAGATCCTTCAGCATTCTTTTAGTTTTGGCTGAAAGAGCGATCTCCCACGGAGTTTCTTCTATAAAAGAGCACGATGCCCTCGGCGTGTCCACCTTTTTAGGGGCATGAGGTTGCGGCGGATTCACCTTCCAGTTTTCCGATAACGCGAACTTGCCTTGTTGTATTGGTCTTCAACCCAGGTTTTGAAGATGTAGCAGTCCTCGATCGGATGGCCCAATACTCGGTGGTAGGGGCAGTAATTGGGATCATTGACGTCGTTTGGCTGCAACGGACGCTTTGGATCCGGCAAATTTACGAGCCTGTTGCGCACCGCCAGCTCGAACAGTCTCCTCGTTTTATCTTGGGGAAACGAGTAAGGGCGTCCCAGTCTTTCCTCGAGGGATGGGCGTGGACGCATATTGTTTTGGCGAACAACTGGCTTTAAGTTGCTTGGCTGTTGTTGAGTATTGGCGACGAAAGTCGCTTTTCCTTTCCCCTTTTCATTACGAGGATCCGTCTTTGAAGGAGACGGTCTATGACCCATCTGGTCCATTTGGGCCAACTTGTCAATCAAGGCCTGGAAAGTAGTTGGCTTGAAGAACATCATGAACTGGGAGATGGTCACTTGAGGGTCAAGAGTGCCCACGAACATGCCTACCGCCGGCGCTTCTTCGATGCGCTGTTCGCATTTCGACTACAGATTCCGCCATCGTATTGCGTATTGAACCCAAGTCTCGCCTGGTTTCACCCTGGCATTGATCAATGCCGTTATTGGGGTGCGTTCACTAGCATTCGTGAATCGCTGGGTGAATAACAGCTCCATTTCTGTAAAAGTCTTGACGGAGTCATTTGGAAGTTCAGAGTACCACTCGAAGGCCGTTTCTGCCAAGTTGCCGACGAACTGACGAAGTAACAACTTGTCGTTACCTCCGGTATTGCCGCAAAGAGCCCTAGACTGAGCGACATGTTGATGGGGAATGCCTGTCCCCTTGTACACATGGAATTTTGGGATCGTATATCCCGGCGGGTAACTTATTTGGTCATACCAGCCTGAATATGGTCGCCCAGTTTTAACAACTTGTCCAGCCGCTTCGTTCGCCTGGTGAGCTCGTATTTGCTGAGCAATGTAGTCATCCAGAGCGGCCTTGGAAATGGTTTCCTTTTTGGCTGCTGACAAAGCCGGTAGAGTATTTGACGTTTCTCCTTTATCATCTTCAATAATGATCGGAGGGTCTTCAGCTGGAGGTTCTGGCTGTAACATCATCCCGACCATGTCTTGGAAGAGAAGCGCCATTTGTTTTATGTTGGCAGCTTGTTCTGCTGCTTCTCTGTCCTTCTTTTCGAGGACTCTGCGGAGGAAGTCAGCATCGGTTTCTTGTTCATGACGCTGCTCCGATGACGCCTCTGGGCTTTCTTTTGGCCCGGTGAGTGCGGCCATTTGCGTCAGCATTTCTTAAAGCTTATGTTGCTGCTCCTGGGCTTTTGTCACGGATCGGGTGAGCAGTCTGTGGCCCGTCGAAGTGCGGCTTTCCTCTTTTCCGGAAGCCGTATAAACAGTATGCACCACCATGCCCCCAGACCTAGGGCGTTTAGGCTCAACGTCTTTACGGTTTGTCATAGTCACAGGGGCATTTTGCGGCCTCCTTCTCTTTTGAGTGGTTGACGTTAAGGGAGCCGTTGTAATGGGCACCCAGATAGCTGTCGCCTTTTGTGGCTTGACAGGATGGTTCTCTTCTCGCTGGACCTTCACCTTTTTCTGTCGGCGAGAGTAATCTTGATCAATTACTGAGTCTTGAAGCTGTCGCCAAACCTTGTAAATTTTGGAGGACAGACGCTGAGGGGACCGCTCCGGCTGCGTTTCTGTAACATTCTTCACTGGTGGAGGAGACCTTTTCAGTATGGCGGTAGGAGAGTTCCTGCGCACCTTGTTTAGCAGTTCAAAGCTGTTCCCGGTTAGAACAGCAGCATTGACTTCCACCGTTGGGGCTGGTGGAGTTAGCCCAGATGGGGAGTTGCCCCAAGCCTTCCTTACTCGGGGCCAGTGGCGACGTCGAGCGTGTCGAACTGTTGGGATTGTTCAGCGATGGGGATGGCTTTGTCTTGCTCCCTGTTCAGGTGAGACGCTGCCGGTACCAGCCTCTTGAAGACCGACGTCCGTTGAGTAGCGATATCCAATCTGTCAAAGACAGACTTTTGAGTAGGAACGGGAGCCGGAGTGGGAGCTGGAATAGTCAGTCTTGTGAAGACTGACCCTTTGGCAGGAGAAGCCATCTTGGCGACTTCGGGAGCATGGATGGCTATCCTTTTCGGAATAATCTTTTCTGAAACTGCTGGCTTCATCATGGGCCCGCATGAACTTTGGCCCAATCTGGTGAAGACCGAGGCACTGGAGCTGGACGACCCGTTGAGAGGGGCCGCTGTAGTTGTAAGCCGATCAAAGACCGACTTTTGGGAGCTTCTTATGATGGTACAGGGGTGCTGAAGCTCATCGGTGGGAGCATAGTCCCAAAGAACAATCCAGTGGTGGCCTGAGTCACCTGGTCCACCAGCATCGTGAACAAGGAGGCCGCTTGGGGCCCGTAAGCTATGCCTCCAGATGAGGCGTAGCGCGAGTTGCAGTTGCAGTTGGAACACTTCACGCAAGTAGATGCCATTGATATTTTTCGTTCTTTGCGCCAAGCAAGAAACCCAAATCTTAGTACCTCGAACCCAAGGGCAACCATATCAAACCGCGATTCGTTCGCAAACACGACACACGAAGTGTGGAGTGGAAAGAGGAAAAGGTCCCACCGGGCGGGCCAGAATCTGTTCCTCGCCGAAAGACACGGATGAAGACGCGGCGGACGTCTTGCCTGAAATTCGAGGCAGATGCTAATTGGTGCTATCCGTCCACTTCTCCGAAGATGCCAAGTTGATTTATGGCACCATGTATCGAAGGTTTAAACGGATGCGGCCGATGTAGCAGACTTCGTCAGATTCCCCTCGTTTGAGGGGTTTTTGATTGTAGCTCTTCCCTGCAGGCGCAAGCCCCTGCAGTTAATTACGCTACCGCATCGCGGTAACAACTTTCTCCTTCTCCGGATGGTCACTTCTTGTTATGGGTGTTTGTTTTGTTTTTGGTTGCCCGTGGATTGTATACGGAGACTAATTTATGTTGTCGTCCGTAGGGCGTGGATTAGTCCAAATCCGTATTTTCTTCGATTTGGGTTTTGGTTTTGGTTTAAGGATACGTTAGTCTCATTTGAGACTAAGATCAACTTAAACATTTGTTAAGGATACGTTAGTCTAATTTTAGACTAAGATCAACTTAACGGGATTATTTAGATCCAACAAAAGACCATTTGGACTCTATTGTTTAGTTTAGGGACATTGCAGCCGATTACCAGTTTAAGGACATGGTGGTCCAAGGTTAAGGACATCATAGTCCATGGGCTTAAGGACCCCACAGTTCAGGTTAAGGATATCGTAGTCCATGGGTTTAAGGACCCCACAATCCAGGTTAAGGATATCGTAGTCCATGGGTTTAAGGACCCCACAGTCCAGTTTAAAGACATCATAGTCTGTGGGTTTAAGGACCCCACAGTCCAGTTTAAAGACATCATAGTCTGTGGAATGTATGGCTGTCGGGACCCGTCACCTCTCTGAAGACGTTGAAAGATTACAACGACAAATATCAGAGGAGTTCAGAGATGTACCCTTGAACCAATTTTGGTTGGGAGATCTATAGTCCAATTTGGGACTAAAGTCTGTTAAAAGGTTTATGAGCATATGGGCTCAGTTGATATGACTTGAGGACTTACGGCCAATCTTGGGCTAAGTCCAATAAATGTTTAACATTTTGTTGTTCTGGCTATTGAGCCTTTATTTGGGCTTGGCCCTTTTAATAATGCTGAGCATTAGATCCTGACATTTCTTGTTTGTCTTGTATTGAATGCATAGCATTCATCAGAACAATGTGTGTTCTGACAGTGCGCCACGTGGCGCGCCAGGCGCTTTGCGCCAATAAAAGAACGCATTACGCTTCTGCCAAGTAGCGCTCACGAAGAGGACACGTGTCACGCTCTGCGCTATGCGCCAGATTATGAGCGTTGAGCGCTAGTTCAGTGGAGCACCAGTGAATGACACGTGGCGCGCTTGGCGCTGAGCGCCAGCCCATGGACGCAGTGCGCTGTTTCAGAAGCGCAAAGCGCAAGTTGTATCTGTGGTTAATACGCGGCACGTTTTGGCGCTTAGCGCCGGTCCAGGGAGCGCAAAAGCGCAGTTCATGAGTGCAAGGCACTTCTTAATAGCGCAAAGCGCATTTGATCAAATTTATGATCAGAGAACAAGTTTATGTTCTTCTTTTAAAAGAGGCTTTGCCTCAAGATTCAAGAACCGATAGTTCTTATTTTTTTGAAAGGGCTTGCCTTTGCAGATCAATGATCTGTGAATGAAGTAAATACTTCTTTTGTTTTTATGATTAGATCTTTTATGAAAGACCTTGGTCTTTTGCAGATCTATGATCTTTTAAGAAGATGATTTTTCTTTTCATGAGATGATTTCATCTCTGTGTTCAAGAATCATTCTTTACCTTGAAGAAATAATCTTTTTTTACTAAGAGCTTGCTCTTCTTTCTTTGAGTTTTATCAAAGTTTGTAGGAGGGTTTTCTCTCTCTCAGACTTGAAGTCTTGGGGCCTTTATATAGGGCAACTTGATTTGTTAAATTAGTTAAAGAGATCTTTCTCTGATTGATTTGGGGATATTTCCCCACCGTTGGATCTTTGATCCTAGGGCTTCTGTTTTACAGAAGGCAATCTTCTTGTTTTTAACAAGATTGGAAAGATCTTTCCATAACAGAATTCTAATTCTGGTTAATGATTTATCATTATTAGATCTTTTGATCTAACGGTGGGGAATTTTTAATTCCAGCGCTGGCGCACCTACGTTTGACATGTGGCGCGCAGCGCAGAGCGCAGCGCAGAGCGCAGCGCAGCCTGCGCTAGCGCACCTACGTTTGACACGTGGCGCGCAGCGCAGAGAATTGGATCTGAAGCGTTACTTTAATTTTTTTGAATTTTGAATTTTAAAACATAGCCTTACTCTGATTGGGGGTGCGCTGCCTAGGGCGCAGCGCACCTAGCGCTAGCGCATCTGTGTTTGACACGTGGTACGCAGCGCACCTAGCGCTGGATCTGAAGCGTTGCTTCAACTTTTAAATTTTGAATTTTAAAACAGAGCTTTGCTCTGATTGGGGGAAACAGCTCTGTTCAAAATTTGAAATTTGAACTGAGGCAGCACCTCACGTGCAAAGCACGAGAGCGCTGACGCTAAGAGCGCCAGCGCTAAGAGTCAAAGAATCTGAGGAAGCGCCTCACGTGCAATGTACGAGAGCGCCAGCGCCATGAGTCAAAGACTCTGAGGCAGCGCCTTACGTGCAAAACACGAGAGCGCCAGCGCTAAAAGCGCCGGCGCCAAGAGTCAAAGACTCTGAGGCAGCGCCTCACATGCAAAGCACGAGAGCGCCAGCGCTAGAACTAAATGTTCTCCACCATTGGATCAAGGATCCAACGAAGATGATAAATCACCAAGGTACAGAATTAAATTCTGATTGAGGAAATACTCCTCAAATCTTTCTAAATAAGAAAAATTGTGCTCTGTAAATCAGAGCACCGTTGGATCAAAAATGGTGATTAAAAATCACCAAGGTACAGAATAAGTTCTGTATGGGAAAATATTTTCCCAATATTGTTAAAACCAAGAAAAATGTCTTATGTAAAACAGAAGTTCTTGGATCAAAGATCCAACGGTGGATAAATTCCCCAAATCAATTAGAGATCTGTCAATGAGAGATTTACTTAACTGATTCAACAAATCAGCCTCCTCTATATAAAGGACCCAAGACTTCAAGTCTTGTACAGAGAAATCTCCACATAAGTTTTAAATTGAAAGAAGAAGAACAGAAGAACTCCCCCATAAATTTCAGAATTCAAGGCGAAAACTACCTCTCTTCAAGGTAAAGAAAAGCAAAAGAGATCATAGTATCTCTTCATAAAAGAAGAACTTAGTTTTTAGATCCATGAGACAAAGTCTCTCATAAAGAAAAACAAAAGAGATCATAGCATCTCCTCATAAAAGAAGAACTTAGTTCTTAAATCCATGAGATAAAGTCTGTCATAAAGAAAAACAAAAAGAGATCATAGCATCTCCTTATAAAAGAAGAACTTAGTTCTTAGATTCATGAGACAATGTCTCTCATAAACGAGAATTTAATTCTCAGAGCACCGAACTGATCAGAAACAGTGTCTGGCGCTCAGCGCCAAGCACTCCACGTGCTCTTCACGTGGGTGCTATTTTATAAAAAGCGCCTTAGCACTCCAAATCTGGCGCTCAGCGCCAAGCGCTCCACGTGCTCCTCACATGAGCGCTATTTTATAAAAAAGCGCCTTAGCACTCCAAATCTGGCGCTCAGCGCCAAGTACTCCACGTGTCCCTCACGTGGGCGCTGATGAAATAAAGAGCGCTCTGTAAATAGAGCTCAGCGCCATAAAGAGTGTTCAACACTCAATAAAAAACAAAAAAAGGGGTGTTAGAACCCAAATCAATACTCAACATTGTTGAACAAAAAGGGACTGAGCCCAAACAAATGTTCAACATTTTATTCAAAACTAAGTGGACTGAGTCCAAACAAATGTTCAACATTTTATTCAAAACTGAGTGGACTGAGCCCAAGTTGGCCACAAGTCCCCAATTCAGATCAATCAAGCCCATGTTCTCACAATCTCTTTAATTGGTCTTAGTCCCAAACCTGATTACAGATCTCCCAACCAACATTGGTTCAAGGGTACATCTCTTCACACCTCTGATATGTGTCGTTATAATTCTTCAACGTCTTCAGAGAGGCGGTGGATCCCGATAACCATAAACTCCATGGACTATGATGTCCTTAAACCCAACGGACCGCAACGTCCTTAAACTAAACTCTACGGACTATGACGTCCTTAAACTTCATAGACTATGATGTCTTTAAACACAGACTATGATATTTTTAAACCCTACAGACTATGATGTCTTTAAACCCTACAGACTATGGTGTCTTTAAACCCCACGGACTATGATGTCCTTAAATCTAATGGACCACAACGTCCCTAAACTAAGACGATAGAGCCCAAATGCTCTTTCGTTGGATCTAAATGATCCTAAAACCTTGTTAAGTAGATCTTAGTCTAAAACTTAGACTAACGTATCCTTAACAAATATTTAAGTTGATCTTAATCTCAAATGAGGTTAACGGTCCTTAAATCAACCAAACCCAAATCAAAGAAAATACGGATTTGGACTAATCCACGCCCTAGGGGCGACAACATAAATTAGTCTCCGTATACAATACACGGGCAACCAAAAAAGAAAAGAAACATACACGACACGAAGTGAATATCTAGAGAAGGAGAAAGTGGTTATCTCTACGCGGTAACGTAATTAACTGCAGGGGCTTGTGCCTGCAGGGAAGAGCGTCCCCACAATCAAAAACCCCTCGCAAATGAGGGGGGATATGACGAAGTCTGCTACAACGGCCGCATCTGTCCAAACCTCCGATACACGGTGCCATAAATCAACTTGGCATCTTCGGAGAGGTGGACAGATAAAACCAAATAGCATCTGCCCCCAAATTCAGGAAAGACGACCTACGCGGTTTCGTCTCTGTTTTCGGCGGTAAACAGATTCTGGCACACCCGGTGGGACCTTTTCCTCTTTCCACTCCACACTTCGTGTGTCGTGTTCGCGAACGAATCGCGGTTTAATATGGTTGCCCCTGGATTCGAGATATTAAGATTTGGTGTCTTGCTCCGTCAAGAAGAGAAGACGGCGTCAATGGCTTCCAACTGCACCAACTGCAACAACAACTCCCGTTCCTCCCCGTCTGGAGGAGTGACTTATGGGCCCTAAACGACCTCCATCTTCGCAATGCCGGTGGAACATGTGACACAGGCCACCACTGGATTGTTCTTCGGGACCATGCTCCTGCCAATGAGCTTCAACGTTCCAGTGCCGTCACAGGAAGCTCTAAAGAAGTCGGTCTTTGACCGGCTTGCAACTATCACGACCCCTCTCATCGGGTCGTCCAAGTCCAATGCCTCGGTCTTTAACAGACTAGGCCAAAACTCAAGTGGGCCCGTGTAGAAGCCTGCAATACCCGAAGGAGTTATCCTGAAGCGGATAGCCACTCCAGCTCCGGTAGACGAAGTCATCGGAGAGGCTTCTCCTGCTAAGGGGTTGGTCTTTGCAAGACTGGCCATCCCAATTCCTGCTTCGGGTGAGGTCGTTACAAGTGCATCCCCTGCCCAAAAGTCGGCCTTCGCAAGATTGACTATTCCCTCTCAGCGGACGTCTGTCTTCAATAGGCTGACACTGACAACAGCCTCTCCTCAAAGCAGGAGGCATGACGAAGCTACTTCGACGATAAAGGTGATCCCGGCTACGCGACATGCTCGACGTCATCACTGGTACCGAGTGAGGAAAGCTGGGGGCAGTTCCCCCTCTGGACTTACCCCACTAGCTCCAACGGTGGAAATTGACGCTGCTGTTCCAACTGGGAACAGATTTGAGCCGCTCAGGAGGGTGCGCAAGAACTCTCTAATTGCCGTACTAAAAAGGTCTCCTCCACCCGTTGAAAATGTTATTAAGGCAAAGCCGGAGTAACCTTCTCAGCGGCTGTCCTCCAAAGTCCACAGGGTCTGGCGAAGAGTCCAAGACTCTGTAATCGACAAAGACTGCTCCCGCCGACAGAAGAAAATGAAGGTTCGGCAAGAAGAGGACCATCTCACCACCGTCGTACCACGGAAAGCATCGGCTGCAACAGCCCCCTCAACTTCGATCGTTCATAAAAGGAGAAGGCCGGAGAAGATCCCCGTGTCCACAACAAATCTCAAAGGTATTGAATCCAAACGCCCCAAGTCTGGGGGCATGGTAGTGCACACCGTCTACATGGCTTCCGGAAAAAAGGGAAAGCCGTACTTCTACGGGTCATCGACCACTCACACGGCCTGTGACGAAAACTCTGGAGCAACAACAAAAGCTCCAGGAAATGCTGACAAAGATGGCTACACTCACTGGACAGACGGAAAGCCCGGAAGTATCGTCGGATCAACGCCAGGAGCAGGAAACCGACGCCGAGTTCCTCTGAAGAATGCTTGAAAAGAAAGATAAAGAAGCCGCGGAACAAGCGGCTAACATAAAATAAATGGCGATCCTGTTCTAAGATATAGTGGGGATGATGATCCAGCCGGACCCTTCAACCGAAGATCCCCCAATAATCATTGAAGACGACAGAGGGGAAACATCAAACCCTCTAGTAATATGCCAATGAGAAAAGAAAGCGATAGTACGGGATAAAAAATGTGTCTTTTATTCATGAATTCAATTGAGTACAAGACACATCATATAAAAGAATAAAAAAATAAACGAATGCATGTTATTCATAGAATACAAATTTTCAGTCGATACAAAGACGGCTACTGAGAAGAAGGCATCTTCAGTAAGTCAGTAAGCCGCTCGCGCACTCCTCTCAACTCCTTTTCATGGTCAACCGCCGCAGCCAACTCCGCTTCAATTCGAGCCCGTTGCCGCAAACAGGATGAAAGTTTCTCATCGATTTCCTGCTGAGCAGCTTCGCAACTCTGCGTAACCCACACGGTGGAGTCGAGCTTCTGCCTCGGTACCAGCCCGTCAGAAATACATAGCTGGAGATTGTCAAAGATAGTTTTCAGCTGCGCAGCATTCGCTTCGACCTGGGCACGCAATTGGACAGACTCGATGGAAGCCGCCTCATGTTCCTTCCGTCTCAGGGCCGCCTCTTGTTCAAAATGGTGAAGTAAAGGAACACTCTGCTCAACCCATGCAGCCCGCTGGGAGTTCAAAGCCGATACTTCAGGAGCGAGACGCTTGAGCTCAATCTCATGCAGGCAAGCCTCGATCTTTCTGCAATAATTAACCCAAGACTCGACGACGCCTTCATCATGGAAGTTCACAAGCGTCGCCAGCATAGGATTAACTTCAGCAGCAAAGTCTGCAGCAAATGCGAGGGCCTCGGCGTCAAGATCCTCGACGAACTCGCTCAACATTCGCAGGCTAGTCGCAACACCCCTGGAAGATGGGCGTTTAGCAAAGGTCCCTGTCGGCATTGGGATTCGAGACTCGAAGGGAGCTGGAATCGGTGCGATTGCTGCAAAATAAATCATGGTCAAATGTCGACTCGGGTGGTAAAGAGAAATACACGAGCGATGGAGTCTACTAACCGGCTGCGGCGGATGGCAAAATTGGGAGTACCGGAGTGCGGCTATCCCCTCGTCTCCTCCTCCGATCCGTAACGCTGCGATCAATATAAGAAAGACTTAGCAACAATATGAATATTCATAAAAGAAAGAAAGAAACAATAGCTGAAGGATATACTTACCAATACCAGCGGGCAGAGCGACTTTCGACTGGAAGGAGAAATGCGGGTTCAGCACCTGGTATAAATGGTCAAAAAGGACTCCTGCAGAGTTACGACAATACACAATCAGTACAAGGAAGACAGTGTTCATAGTTCAACTAAATAAATCGCGAATCTATACCTTCCAGCATTTCGGAGGACATAGGAGAAGGCGAGGGAACAACAACCGTCATGGCGACGACCGGAGGTGCTTCAGATGGCACAATCTCAGCGTTCGATGTACCTACAAACAAAACATCGTCAGGAGAAGCTGAATGGAATTGCGAAATAAAAAGAACAGTGACTCAAGACTTACCTGACGGGTCACCAACCAAAGCCGCAACGGAAGCATCACCAGGCGTAGCGGCTTCTTCGCTCTCCCTTAGAGGAGTAGTTTCTGTGCCCATGGCTTCATCCTCTGATTCGACAAGGGCCGTTGTGACACTCGCGATGCCCGCCGATACCAGGGAGACACAAGGGGAAAGAGTGGCGGTTTGGGTAGTCCCAGACTCCCGAGAGAGAGTAGCCACTTCGGGCTCTATGGTCGCCATCGTCTCGCCTGCCGTCTCATCACCACAACTTGGCCCTGCGGGATATGATGTATAAGAATTTGCAGATTGAGTTCTAATAAAAAAAGACCAGGTATTACGTTACCTTGCGAAAGATTCTGGGTTGCCTCCCGAGCCGCGTGTGCAACCTGTCTATGGGCGGTAGACAGGGCAGCTGGAGCACCCTCTGAAGGAATAGTGACAGATGGAGTGGTGCTTGAGCCTGCACCTACAGCCAAAGTGGCATCACGTTCCTTCGCTGCGCGCTTCCTGCGTTTCCTTTCAGTTTGGGCCATAAGAGCTGATCTCCTCAAGACCTCCGTCAAAGGGACGTCATCGTCCGAACCAGGCTCCGTCTCTAGAGCCGTTACAACGTCTATCATCGGCTGATTTAGCGAAGCCTCCTGCGGTAATGTTGGAGGAGCTGGGGCCACAATAACTGGCTCTGAAAGCATCGCCGCATCACCACTTGGGATCGGCACCGCCTTCGGGATAACCTGAGTCAAGGTAGTCCCTGCAATAAAATAAAGGAGAAGGTCAGACCACGAATAGAGAAAAGGGGAATGAAGGCCACAATGAGCTGAATTATACCAAGACCCAAGGAAGCGCGGAGCCTCTTTTCCTCCTCGAAAGTCTTGATGGAGGCCGCGAGAGCCTCTTCAGTAGAAATACCTGTTGAAGAAAAGGGCATTAGTAAAAGCATAATAATAAAGCAGGAATGAACAAAAAAATATATATACAACTGAAGCATACCTGACTTCGCGATAGTGATCAGCGCCGCCGCTTCTTCGCGAGCCAGTCGCTCGGAAGGCACAAGGGCAGCCTGGAGACCAGTATCATCCGCAGGCGTAATGAATAAGCCCTCATTGGTCCCATACTCGCACAAACCCTCGCTGTAGGGAGCATGAGGCTCCTGGCCGAGTACGACGTCGGCAGAAAATAGCGACTTCTTCTTCTTTTGTGAGCGAGCGCCGGCAGTCGATGACAGGAGCTTGCGCTTGGCGGGCAATTTTGGACGGCAAGTCCCGATCTCCATACCCACACCAGACTCAGGAGACGCTGCAGCTACCGCTTCTACAGGAACACGAGGTAGAGGCTTATCAGGAAGGGCGCACGGGACTACAACCGCAGCAGCTTCTCTTAAGGAAGGACGAACGGTGGTCCGTCGCTTCAAGGGAACGGCTGGATTACTAGCTGGGACAACACCCTTGCGATCGAGCAGTAAACACTTTTCTTCCCTAATAACAGCACCCGTCGCATGCTGGTACCATGCCACATATGCGTTCGAGACTTTCAGAACGCAGCTCGGCTCACTGATAAAAAAGTTGGACCCGGTGTTTAGCCGCATGAAATGGTGCAGCGCGTTGCGGATACCCTCTTCCGTATCGACCGGCTCAGCTAAAAAAGCCTCTAGTGGGACACCCTGATTGTAACTCGATTGTTGAGCGAAACGGTGCGGATTGTACCTCATGAACAGCGCCGAGTCGTTCTGCCTAAACACTAAAAAGGCCGGCCTAATTGAATACAAATGTAGAATCTCTCGAGCCTTCAAGGTAGGAGCCCCGTCTTTGAAGGTGTTGTGTAGCGGCTGCACCGTTTTTGTGGATTCTTTACCGATGGTTAAGACCTTATCGACGAAGCCCATGCCGTCCCCAACCATACACGGGCGAAGGACCAGACTCCGAGCCTCTCGCTGTAATGGATCTAAAGCAGAAGCGTCAACTAGCAACATAACCCGAGGAAAGTTATAACTGTCGTAGAAACGGAGACGCTTGTGGACTCCAAAGGCGCCGAGCACATGCAGCTCGGTCCACGACGTGAAATAGTGCAACGGGAGATTTACGAGCTGTACCCCTGGCTGAGTAGTGTCTGCCGCTAAGCTGAGGCCATGATACAAGTGAGCTAGCCCAGTGATCCCGAAGGCCACTCGCATCCCAACAACTATTCGGTGTGCCGGATAGAAGACGGATGGCATCATATAGCGGGGGCGCATTGGGAGCACAAACCAGCTTAACCATAGGCCGAGAAACCCCCCAAAAAACGCATCTTCGTCGATATCTGAAGCTGCGAGCTCTGCAAAGGGGACGACCGGGGTATCTGGGAGGAAGAAATTCCTTTGATCTGCCTCCGCTATTGGCTGGCTGTCCAAGCCAAAACCAAAAGGATTGTCAAGCTTGGTGAAACTCGTGGCTTGTTTGGACAAGGCTTCCGGGCAAAGAAAGCGGGCGATGGAATCCGCGAAGCTGACTCCGTGCCCTCCGGATTCGAGAAACAAACTTTCGTAAGTTTTCAACACCTTGATCAGACTTGGGAATTGATGTTGAATGGCATTCTCCGGGGTAAGGCCCATCACCACTGATTTGGTGGCAAAGATATACTCGTCAGGAGGAAATATCTCCTCATAATGTTCTCTCTTGATGGGTAAGCCGGAGATCTCCGCGAACTCCTCTAAGGAGATCGAAACTTCCCGATCTGATAAAAGGAATGTGTGGGTCGGGATATTCCATTGTTCCAAGAAAGCTTTGACCCACCATACAGGGGGCATGGAATACTGGAAAAGAGACGCGTAAACTGCGGGGTACAACCCGAGCTTCAGCAGCAATGATTTCTTGGCCGACAAGATGTATCGAGCCCACTGCAAGTACCCGGCTGAATGGCGAGGAGTTAAGACTATCATGTATGGCTGTCCTCAAGGGCGCGACTCGCCTTGGCATATGTGCCGTCCCAGAATATCTAAAGCCATCGGCAGCTGTACGGGTATAGAGGCCATAGAGGGCTGAAGGCAACCCTCCGAAGTCCAGTTGACTTCTTCTACGACATAGTTCACTAGGGGTGAGTCGGCGTAGTGAATCGCTGAAATGGGCTCTGAAGGCACTGCACAAGAGAAGCTGCGTCGACCCCGGATGATTTGATTTTACCACGACCCCCATAGATGAAGAGATTTATGCTCCGGGTCGTGATCTTTAATGAGCGCGAATACTTCCCTATCCATGGGCGCGTTAGCAAATGCGCTCTCCGGATGAACAAATGGGAAAGAAGTGTCAAAAGACATAATACCTGCGCGAAAAAGAACAAGGGTTAGCTGTCAATGCTACAGTCCAAATTCTGACACTTGGTACTTTAAATTTGTACCACACTGCAATGCAGTGGAAATGGACCAAAGGGGACCCACAAAATCAAAGTGACGGCTCATCATTGATTAGACAGTCATTTATTAAAGAGGAAATCCTAAAAGGATTCTCATTTAATGAGAGGCTCATTGAGCCAAGGAGTTGAACTCTCTCGAGAGCAGCGCTCTGCAACAGAAATCACATCTGTCATTATGAGGGGAATAAAAATTCCCCAAAAATTCTAAAGAGCTATGCTCTGCGAAAACGATGGAATAAGCCATCAGAACCCTAAAAAGCAAAGCTTTTTACAGAGGTAAATGTTAGTGTTTATGCCCTAGAAGGCCATTACTGTATCATACTAGTTTGTATATTACTTAATGGAAGCTTGGGATATTCACATGTATATAACAGTCTTGCTAAACATGGTAGTATGCTACTTGGTTTTTTCTATCTTAATATGTGAGTATACGTATTGATAGAGCTCTTAGGATCTTGCTTGACTACCAGCGTTGTGATGGCAGTCACACTAGTGGGGGCTGGGTAGTCTACAAGCACATCCTTATTCAGGTCCCTAGTCGTTGGATTATCGAGACAGAGCATCGATACTCCGGAGTAGACTAGTGTGTACGCTTCTCATCCCAGTTGGGGAGATGGTCTGTCCCACAGCCGTCAGTACGTCGTACTGGAGATAGTATACAGGTGCTCGTTAGGTTACGGGTACACCGGACAGGACTCACAGGGAACTGTTGGTTGGTTTTATACCAGTCGTCAGTGAACAGTTCCCAGGTGACATGAGTACAGCATAGTCCGCAGACTTGACACTGCTACTTCGCCTCGAGTGTGTCCCACTGTTCTTAAATTGCTACCCTACCACGGCTCAAAGGAGTCGTGCAAACAGGTAGCAGTTGGGTGCAGTCCCGAGCACTTGGAGGCAGTGGCGGTTAGACAGGATTCATCTCTCCCGGTATTGGGAGTTGATATCGCGCTGTGTCAGAGAGCCATTACGCAAAGTCCCTGGCCAGGGCAAGCGAGATTTGCTGGTAGGTTCCAGTAGTTTCTCAGGGTGTAATGGGCTTCCCTCCGACACGACTTATACCGCTATTAGGGGACTGACGCTTGCCGCCCCTAGGCCCGATATGCGATAGTCTTGGACGAACGGACCGGACTGTATGGAGATTGTCACATCAGACTCAGTAGGAGTTCGGATGGGTTCCCTCATCGGCCTTCTTATCGACATCTACCTGGGGACCGTTATGTACAGCTAGTGCCGCTTGCGGTCTGTGGTTAAACCCACTGCCAGCGTAGTAGTCGAGTCTCTAGAGTCCCACACAGAGAGTTTCCCTACTCCAGGCGAAACGATATAGAGGTCGTATGGTTTTACGGCAAGGGTTCGGACGCATACGTGCGTTTACGCGCGTACGACTTTCGGACAGTTTTTACCAGTCGGCTTTGGTTTAAGCCAGTTACTGGTATCCGGTTATTGGATTTATACAGTCTAAAGTTTTTCCGTATTTTTGCGGAAAGGAGGGGCGTTCTCGTAATTGCGCGAGAAGCTTCTAGAAGGTGGTGACTAAGGAGGTTTAGGTGGCATATGCAATGAATGTGATTAGTGAGTCATATGGATGATTCATCCATGTCATTAATGCATGATAAATGCTTAATGACTCATGGAGTGAATCATCACTAGATATTATCAAGCATGGTTGCTAAATTCATTTCTTATTCTTTTCTTGATAAAAGAAATGCTTGATATATATTATCATAACTCACTATTCTCACTTCATTATTATTATCATCTTCTCTCTCCTCAAGCTCTCCCTCTTCAAACCCTAATCCTCCCCTCTCATGTGTTGAGTACAAGGATTAGTTAGACTACTTAATCCATAACCCTCTCTATATTTCACCTAGCTTCTTTGATTAGCACTTAGAGAAGTTTAGTTGCCTCAAGTTTAGAGGCTAAGCTTGGAGTAAAGCTCTCGGGTGGATCGTCTACTACTTCGAGAAGGCCGAGGAGGAGGTGGAGTTCGCAAAGACGAAGGACACGATTCGTTAGGTATAATCCCTAAACATAGTAGCATAGAAACTCTATGTTTTGAGTTAGTTATCGTTTAGCTTCGATTCAAGCGGTTAGTCGATGTTTGTTCACTAAACAAGTTCGTTTTTGAAAATTCCGTCTCCCCACAAGTATTGGGGTGTTGTACATCGACTTACAGTGGTATCAGAGCCTCGCTAAACAATAAATAACTTTTTTGCAAATTTGTATGAATTTCGAACGAAAAAAACGAAACCGGAAAACCCTAAATATCAAGTTTCTGTCGATTTATAAATGAAGTCCAAAAATTTTTCAGGGATGTTCAGAAAGCTTAAAATGACAGTAGTAGAACACACAAAAAATTTGGTCCCCTGAATCGTCTACGGCGCCGCGGAACCGCGGCGGATAGCACCGATCCGCCGCGCTTCAGTCGCCGAGTTGACGATTCAGGGACCCATTTTTCTTGTGTTGGTTCTCTGTGATATTTGGGATTTTCTAGTATTTTTTAATTTTGCTCAGGTTTCAAGTTTACAGAGAAGTATTGGAGCAATATTAAATGTGTTTAATCGATCGAAATTATACAGTATTTGCTTATTGGATTATATCTGTGATTGTATAATGTGTTCGTAAACCTCCCCTAACTGCTAGTATGTCGGTTGGCAGGGGGTTGCACATTTCTGAAATGGATTTTATCTGTTTGTGCATATGAACTGTGTTGGACTGTTGTGATGTATAGCCGGGGTTATGTGATGGGTTATCATTTAATTCATTTGATGTAAATGTAATTTGTTGTAATATTATTTTGCGGGGCACATCCAGGTTGCGGTTGTAGCCACCGTTGTATTATTTCATTTTACTGTTTTTGCTCCTAGGACAGACCCAAGGTGGGGTGCACAAACTGCCGGGCGGGTAGTTTGCCGCACCCGTAGGGGTCGTGGGTGGGGTAAAGGTTATTCATCACAACTGTGTAATCCGTATTTTGTTGCAGGCTCAAAACAAACACGGATTGCTTGCAAATCCAATTAAGTTCATCTGTGATCTGGAATGAATATCATTGCGTCTGACGAATGTAAAATATCTATATATATGATAGCTATTTAGACGTCACTTATGTTTTACACCCGCGCTAGCCCAGCCCCCGCTCTGTCGTTAGTTAAGTAACCTAACGGGTAATGACGGGACCCCGTGGCGAATGCGGATGGCATAAGAGGACGTTGTATTTTCGTTGTTTTCTGCAATGATAGGTTAATGATGGGATGCATTATCTATAATGCAAAGAAAATAAACCAAAGTTTTAATCGTTGGAACAATTTAAAAGAAACCACTCGGTTAATTTTAAAAACAGATATTTTTAAATGCGGAGCTTTAACCACTCCTTTTAAAAGCTATCAGGTTCCTTCGGTTATATCAAGTTCACTACGTTCACGGTTTCGCCAAAACCAGTCGTAGCCCTCCGTCATTTCTTATGGATGGTCAGTAGTATTCAAGCTATGCTTGTTGGCTTTCGTCAAGGCATAGTGTTTGGTAGCTGCTGGGGTATTCATTTGTTGCATAGATAGATGAGTTGGTTTGGGACAGTCGTATAACCTTGTTGGCTTTCGTCAAGGGTATATACGGGTGGGTTCAAATTAACAAGATAATGATGGGCAGAACTTGACATGTGTTTTATGATTTGTTGGCTTTCGTCAAGGTCATAAGAACATGGGGCAAAAATATATATCGGGAATTTCTAAAGAAACTGAAATTTGCAAAGAGATGCATACCATTTGGAGTTTGATGAATATTGGTAGGATTCCTTCAACATTATCATACGATGATATTTGGATCCCGATCCTACTGAGAGTATATGCTACTTATCAGGATATTCGTCACTTAACGATCAATGCTATAAACCAAGTAGGTGTCCAGAAAGGTGTCAGAGGGGTTACGCCCCCAGAGAAAAGAGGTTATTTAATTAAAGAACTTCGCGAAAGCGTTGGAAAACCTCCCTCGAAGTATCGACACTAGCCTGGCTGAACGGTTAAGCAAGAATTGTACAGTGAGAATAGTCCTGGCTAATTCTTCTTTTATGGTTTGAGGAAGGATTCGAAAAACAGTGGGAGCCATCCAGTTTAGATAAATTAAAAACCAATCTAAACTTGCAAGAGCATCATGCTAAAGTGTTTTCTTCTCTCTCTCTCATTGCAGCGACCTTGTGATCATGACTAGGTTACATCTAGATAACAAGTTGACTGAATCTAACTTATATGACTGGCAAAGGTCTGTCCAGATGACCATTGCCTATGACAAGCTGGACCACCCTATTACTACTCAAGATCCCATCATCGCAGGTCCAGTTTCCACCGTCACGGATATGGATATCCGTCAGACAAAGGAAAAGAATAAAGCGAAAGCCAAGTGCCTCGTGTTGGCTTCAGTTGATGGTATATACCAGAAGCAGCACGAGAAGATGGACTCTGTTTCCATCTTTCTCCATAACAAAGATATATATGGAGAGCAATCTCATATCGCAAGATATGAGGCCTCGAACGAATTGATTCAAGCGAGGTCGGCTGACGGGTCATATGTAAGGGACGACGTCCTTACGATGACTAGCTATATTGATGAGCTCAAGGACCTGGAGACCACGTTGGGAAACAGGTCATATACTGACTTATTTCCACAGTCCCTACCCTCTACTTACACCCTGAAAGAAACCAGGGAGACACAAGCTCTGCTTAATAGGGGACCTTCTTCTTCTTCATCCAAGGCGAAAGCAAAGGGTGAAAAGAAGAAGACCTCTACAAAGCCGATATACGGTGTCAGCAAAGTAGGAGGAAAGGGAAGAGAAAAAGTTTCGGGACTTGGTATAGGTAAGGAGGGACATTCCTATTGTTGTGGGAATGGACATTGGCAGAAGGATTGCAGGGCTTTGGAAGCCAGTAGCCAGGATACGAAGCATGTTGTGGCTTCAGCCTCAAGTGTGTTTGTAATTGAGAACTGTTTGTCAATTAACTCTACTTCCTGGGTACTAGATACCGGAGCAGGATCTCATATCTGTAATTCGTTACATGCTTTGAGAAACCGTAAAGTTATAAGGATAGGTGATTTGTCTCTCAGAGTTGCAAACGGAATGAGCGTGGACGCTGAATCCGTGGGAGAATATCGCCTAGGTTTGACAAGTGGGCAGATATTGATTCTACGTAACTGTCTGTATGTACCTAGTTTGACTTGTAATATCATATCAGTGTCCTCACTTTCAAGAGAGGGATATGACTTTACATTCGTAAGCGATGTAGTTCACATCCACCTAAATCAAGTTCTGATTGGGTCCGGTACATTAGATGATGGTATATACGTATTAAATCAAGCTCAGGTTTTCAATGTCCAGAACACACTTAAAAGAAAGTCTCCAGAAGTGAATCAGGCTTTCTTATGGCATTGTAGACTAGGTCACATCAATGAAACACGGTTAACGAAGTTACATAGAGAAGGATATTTGAATCCGTTCGAATATCAATCTTATGCCACTTGTGAATCTTGTCTCATGGGAAAGATGACAAAGACTCCGTTTTCTGGACACGGAGTAAGAGCGAGCGAGCTCTTAGGACTCGTACACAGTGACGTGTGCGGTCCGATGTCTACACATGCGCTAGGTGGTTATTCCTACTTCATTACTTTTACGGATGATTTCTCTAGGTATGGACATATCTTCTTGATGAAGCATAAATCCGAGGCCTTTGAGAAATTCCAAGAATACAAGAATGAAGTGGAAAACAAAACAGGCAAAAGTATTAAGACACTGAGATCTGATCGAGGTGGTGAAAAATTAAGTGCCGAGTTCCTGGGTTACTTAAAAGAGAAAGGAATTCTCTCTCAGCTTACTCCTCCATACACACCACAACACAACGGTGTATCGGAAAGGAGGAATCGAACCCTATTAGATATGGTTCGTTCCATGATGAGTAAGGCTGAGTTACCGCGATCATTCTGGGGTTATGCGCTAGAATCAGCAGCATATCTTTTGAACAAGGTTCCAACCAAGACTGTGCCTACCACGCCATATCAGATGTGGAGTGGGAAGAAACCCTATCTTCAGTACCTGAAGACATGGGGATGTCCAGCTTTTGTAAAAAAGCAGCATCCGGACAAGCTCGAGGCACGCTCAGTAGAGTGTAAGTTTGTGGGATATCCAAAGAATTCAATGGGATATTGCTTCTACCACGCAGAGGAACAAAAGGTTTTTGTTTCTCGTCATGCCCGCTTCTTAGAAACTGAATTTTTAGAAAATCAGAAGAGTGGGAGCGCAGTAGAACTGGAAGAAATTCCAGAACCACAAGCTGTTACTGAAAGTTTGGTGGAACAAGAAGTTTCAGAAGAAAGGGACATACCAGCGCCTATCCGCAGAAGTAGTAGGCAGTATCATCCGCCCGAGAGATACTACGGTTTTCTCATAGACGGGAATAGAGAAGATTGCGTCATTGATAATGAAGACCCTACTAGCTTCCAGCAAGCCATTCAGAGCGGTGACTCGGTAAAATGGTTGGATGCAATGCGGACCGAAATGGAATCCATGTACACTAACAAAGTATGGACTTTGGACACTGCTCCAGATGGGGTGAAACCCGTAGGATGCAAGTGGATCTTCAGAAAGAAGATTGGTGTAGATGGACAGGTTGAAACCTATAAGGCTAGACTTGTTGCAAAGGGTTTCCGTCAAAGACCTGGTTTGGACTATGACGAAACCTTTTCTCCAGTGGCTATGCTGAAATCCATTCGGGTCCTTCTTGCTATTGCTGCCTTCCACGATTATGAAATCTGGCAGATGGACGTAAAGACGGCCTTTCTAAATGGAAATTTAGAAGAGAGCGTCTATATGGATCAGCCAGAGGGATTCATTCAGAGTGGGAGCAGCGGTAAAGTATGCAAGCTGCTTAAGTCCATTTATGAACTAAAGCAGGCATCGCGGAGTTGGAACATCTGTTTTGATGATACTGTCAAAGAATTCGACTTTATCAAAAATCCAGATGAACCATGCATATACAGTAAGATTGTAGGGAGAGTTGTTGTATTCCTCGTCTTGTACGTGGATGACATTCTCCTAATAGGAAATGATATTCCTATGCTACAGTCAGTCAAAAGATTCTTGTCACAGAAATTCTCCATGAAGGACCTGGGTGATGCCACCTACATTCTGGGGATCCAGATCTATCGTGATAGATCAAAGAGGATGTTGGGACTTTCACAGTCCAGGTACATAGACACCATATTGAAGAGATTCAGTATGGAAGATTCAAAGCGCGGTAACCTACCGGCTTGTCACGGAATCACCCTCTCCAAAGAGATGTCTCCCAAGACTGATTTGGAAAGGGAACGCATGTCGATTATACCCTTCGCTTCTGCGGTAGGCTCTATAATGTATGCGATGTTATGTACCAGACCAGATGTAGCATACGCATTGAGCGTTGTAAGCCGGTATCAGGCAAACCCAGGGGAGAATCACTGGATAGCAGTAAAGAACATTCTCAAGTACCTAAGAAGGACTAAGGAGATGTTCTTGGTTTACGGCGGAAAGGACCTCAAGATGGAGGCCTATGCTGATTCCGGCTTCCAGAGTGACAAGGATGACTCCAAGTCCATGTCGGGTTATGTCTTTACCCTCAATGGAGGGGCGGTCTGTTGGAAGAGTTCCAAGCAGGACACCGTTGCTGACTCAACGATGGAAGCGGAGTACATAGCTGCTTGCGATGCCGCAAAAGAAGCTGTCTGGATGAAGAAGTTCCTTACAGAACTTCAGGTGGTTCCTACCAGTGTTGGTCCAATACCTCTGTATTGCGACAACAACGGCTCTATAGCTTTAGCGAAGGAACCCAGGTCCCATCAGAAGTCCAGACACATCTTAAGGCGGTATCACCTGATCAGGGAGATCGTAGATCGCCGGGAGATCGAGGTAAAGAGAGTAAATACAGAGGATAACATTGCTGATCCATTCACTAAGGCCCTACCTCAGATTCAGTTCGAGAGGCTACTCGAGATCATCGGTCTTCGATACGCCAGTACATGGCCCTAGTGCAAGTGGGAGATTGTTAGTGTTTATGCCCTAGAAGGCCATTACTGTATCATACTAGTTTGTATATTACTTAATGGAAGCTTGGGATATTCACATGTATATAACAGTCTTGCTAAACATGGTAGTATGCTACTTGGTTTTTTCTATCTTAATATGTGAGTATACGTATTGATAGAGCTCTTAGGATCTTGCTTGACTACCAGCGTTGTGATGGCAGTCACACTAGTGGGGGCTGGGTAGTCTACAAGCACATCCTTATTCAGGTCCCTAGTCGTTGGATTATCGAGACAGAGCATCGATACTCTGGAGTAGACTAGTGTGTACGCTTCTCATCCCAGTTGGGGAGATGGTCTGTCCCACAGCCGTCAGTACGTCGTACTGGAGATAGTATACAGGTGCTCGTTAGGTTACGGGTACACCGGACAGGACTCACAGGGAACTGTTGGTTGGTTTTATACCAGTCGTCAGTGAACAGTTCCCAGGTGACATGAGTACAGCATAGTCCGCAGACTTGACACTGCTACTTCGCCTCGAGTGTGTCCCACTGTTCTTAGATTGCTACCCTACCACGGCTCAAAGGAGTCGTACAAACAGGTAGCAGTTGGGTGCAGTCCCGAGCACTTGGAGGCAGTGGCGGTTAGACAGGATTCGTCTCTCCCGGTATTGGGAGTTGATATCGCGCTGTGTCAGAGAGCCATTACGCAAAGTCCCTGGCCAGGGCAAGCGAGATTTGCTGGTAGGTTCCAGTAGTTTCTCAGAGTGTAATGGGCTTCCCTCCGACACGACTTATACCGCTATTAGAGGACTGACGCTTGCCGCCCCCTAGGCCCGATATGCGATAGTCTTGGACGAACGGACCGGACTGTATGGAGATTGTCACATCAGACTCAGTAGGAGTTCGGATGGGTTCCCTCATCGGCCTTCTTATCGACATCTACCTGGGGACCATTACGTACAGCTAGTGCCGCTTGCGGTCTGTGGTTAAACCCACTGCCAGCGTAGTAGTCGAGTCTCTAGAGTCCCACACAGAGAGTTTCCCTACTCCAGGCGAAACGATATAGAGGTCGTATGGTTTTACGGCAAGGGTTCGGACGCATACGTGCGTTTACGCGCGTACGACTTTCGGACAGTTTTTACCAGTCGGCTTTGGTTTAAGCCAGTTACTGGTATCCGGTTATTGGATTTATACAGTCTAAAGTTTTTCCATATTTTTGCGGAAAGGAGGGGCGTTCTCGTAATTGCGCGAGAAGCTTCTAGAAGGTGGTGACTAAGGAGGTTTAGGTGGCATATGCAATGAATGTGATTAGTGAGTCATATGGATGATTCATCCATGTCATTAATGCATGATAAATGCTTAATGACTCATGGAGTGAATCATCACTAGATATTATCAAGCATGGTTGCTAAATTCATTTCTTATTCTTTTCTTGATAAAAGAAATGCTTGATATATATTATCATGACTCACCATTCTCACTTCATTATTATTATCATCTTCTCTCTCCTCAAGCTCTCCCTCTTCAAACCCTAATCCTCCCCTCTCATGTGTTGAGTACAAGGATTAGTTAGACTACTTAATCCATAACCCTCTCTATATTTCACCTAGCTTCTTTGATTAGCACTTAGAGAAGTTTAGTTGCCTCAAGTTTAGAGGCTAAGCTTGGAGTAAAGCTCTCGGGTGGATCGTCTACTACTTCGAGAAGGCCGAGGAGGAGGTGGAGTTCGCAAAGACGAAGGACACGATTCGTTAGGTATAATCCCTAAACATAGTAGCATAGAAACTCTATGTTTTGAGTTAGTTATCGTTTAGCTTCGATTCAAGCGGTTAGTCGATGTTTGTTCACTAAACAAGTTCGTTTTTGAAAATTCCGCCTCCCCACAAGTATTGGGGTGTTGTACATCGACTTACAGTAAAATCCCAAGATCTTTAAAGATCTGAAATACAGATCTTAGAAACTCTAAGAGTTCTTCATTAATGGGTTAAGAAACCCTAAAAAAGATCTATTTAGATCTACGATCTAAGAAGAGCAAAGCTCTGTTAAGAAACCCTAAAAAGATTTTTCTAGATCTATGATCTAAGAAGAGCAAAGCTCTGTTAAGAAACCCTAAAAAGATTTTTCTAGATCTATGATCTAAGAAGAGCAAAGCTCTATTTTAATTAACAAGTTTAAAGAAACCCTAAAAATCCATTTTTTAGATCTATGATCTAGTAAGAGCAAAGCTCTATTTAATGGGGTCGAACATGATTCTTACCAAATATTTGAACAAAATTCTAACTTAAAGGAATTTTCCTTAGGCAGAGATCTAAGTTCTGAAGGGAGAATTAAATTCTCAAAAACAAGAAGGGATGAAGATGAATAGAAGTCATCTCAAAGGCCAAAGGCCCTATTTATAGGCGCTGGAAGTCGATCCAATTTCTAAGTTGATCTAACGGTGGAAAGGCTGTCACCGCTGCACTCACGTGTAAGCCATGTGAGCGCAACTGTGGGGGGGGGCTTTTGTTTCCCCCAATCAGAGAGCAAATCTCTGTTCAAAATTTGAAATTTGAACTGAGACAGTGCCTCACGTGCAAAGCACGAGAGCGCTGGCGCCAAGAGCGCCAGCGCTAAGAGTCAAAGACTCTGAGGAAGTGCCTCACGTGCAAAGCACAAGAGCGCCAGTGCCATGAGTCAAAAACTCTGAGGCAGCGCCTCACGTGCAAAGCACGAGAGCGCCAGCGCCAAAAGCGCCAGCGTCAAGAGTCAAAGACTCTGAGGCAGCGCCTCACGTATAAAGAACGAGAGCGCCAGCGCTAGAACTAAATGTTCTCCACCATTGGATCAAGGATCCAACAAAAATGATAAATCACCGAGGTACAGAATTAAATTCTGATTGAGAAAATACTCCTCAAATCTTTCTAAACAAGAAAGATTGTACTCTGTAAATCAGAGCACCGTTGGATCAAAGATCCAATGGTGATTAAAAATCACCAAGGTACAAAATAAGTTCTGTATGGGAAAATATTTTCCCAGTCTTGTTAAAAACAAGAAAAATGTCTTCTGTAAAACAGAAGTTCTTGGATCAAAGATCCAACGGTGGATAAATTCCCCAAATCAATTAGAGAACTCTCAATGAGAGATTTCCTTAACTGATTCAACAAATCAGCCTTCCCTATATAAAGGACCCAATACTTCAAATCTTGTACAGAGAAACCTTCCCATAAGTTTCAAATTGAAAGAAGAAGAATAAAAGAACTCCCAAAACTACCTCTCTTCAAGGTAAAGAAAAGCAAAAGAGATCATAGCATCTCTTCATAAAAGAAGAACTTAGTTTTTAGATCCATGAGACAAAATCTCTCATAAAGAAAAACAAAAGAGATCATAACATCTCCTCATAAAAGAAGAACTTAGTTCTTAGATCCATGAGATAAAGTCTCTCATAAAGAAAAACAAAAAGAGATCATAACATTTCTTCATAAAAGAAGAACTTAGTTCTTAGATTCATGAGACAAAGTCTCTCATAAACAAGAATTTAATTCTCAGAGCACCGAACTGATCAGAAAAAGTGTCTGGCGCTCAGTGCTCAGCGCTCCACGTGCTCCTCACGTGGGTGCTATTTTTTTAAAAGGAAGCGCTTTAGCACTCCAAATATGGCGCTCAACGCCAAGCGCTCCACGTGCTCCTCACGTGGGCGCTATTTTATAAAAAGCGTTTTAGCACTCCAAATCCGGCGCTCAGTGCCAAGCGCTCCACGTGCTCCTCACGTGGGTGCTATTTTATAAAAAAGCGCCTTAGCACTCCAAATCTGGCGCTCAGCGCCAAGCACTCCACGTGTCCCGCACGTGGGCGCTGATGAAATAAAGAGCGCTCTGTAAATAGAGCTCAGCGCCATAAAGAGTGTTCAACACTCAATAAAAAACAAAAAGAAAGAGTGGTATCAGAACCCAAATCAATGCTCAATATTGTTGAACAAAAAGGGACTAAGCCCAAACAAATGTTCAACATTTTATTCAAAACTAAGTGGACTGAGTCCAAACAAATGTTCAACATTTTATTCAAAACTGAGTGGACTGAGCCCAAGTTGGCACAAGTCCCCAATTCAGATCAACCAAGCCCATGTGCTCACAATCTCTTTAATTGGTCTTAGTCCCAAACCTGATTACAGATCTCCCAACCAACATTGGTTCATGGGTACATCTCTTCACCCTTCTGATATGTGTCGTTGTAATTCTTCAACGTCTTCAGAGAGGTGGCGGGTCCCGACAACCAGAAACTCCATGGAATATGATGTCCTTAAACCCAACGAACCGCAACGTCCCTAAATTAAACTCTACGGACTATGGCGTCCTTAAACTTCATAGACTACGATGTCTTTAAACCCCATAGACTATGATATCTTTAAATACAGACTATGATGTTTTTAAACCCTACAGACTATGATGTCTTTAAACCCTACAGACTATGGTGTCTTTAAACTCCACGGACTATGATGTCCTTAAACCCAATGGACCGCAACGTCCATAAACTAAGACGATAGAGCCCAAATGCTCTTTCGTTGGATCTAAATGATCCTAAAACCTTGTTAAGTAGATCTTATTCTAAAACTTAGACTAACGTATCCTTAACAAACATTTAAGTTGATCTTAATCTCAAATGAGGTTATCGATCCTTAAATCAACCAAACCCAAATCTAAGAAAATACGAATTTGGACTAATCCATACCCTACGGGCGACAACATAAATTAGTTTCCGTATACAATCCACGGGCAACCAAAAAAGAAAACAAACATACACGACACGAAGTGAACATCTGGAGAAGGAGAAAGTGGTTATCGCTACACGGTAACGTAATTAACCGCAGGGGCTTGCGCCTGCAGGGAAGAGCGTCCCCACAATCAAAAACCCCTCGCAAACGAGGGGGAATCTGACAATATCTGCTATAACGGCCGCATCTATCCAAACCTCCGATACACGGTGCCATAAATCAACTTGGTTTCTTCGGAGAGGTGGACAGATAAAACCAAATAGCATCTGCCCCCAAATTCAGGTAAGACGACCTACGCGGTTTCGTCTCTGTTTTCGGCGGTAAACAGAAGGTTTTAGGATCTTGAGGAAGGAGAAGGAGGCACAAAAACCCTATATTTTTAGGAGAATGAATTCTTATGCTTTATTTCATTATCATGTTGCCTTATATAGGCTTACAAATTTATACATAGCCCCTTGGGCTTTACAAAATGGCATTTTGTCCATCCCATGCCTCATGTGCTCATTTCTTTTGCACAAGAGCCATGGGCTTTAAAAAAATTTGGGTTTATGCCCATTTTTCTTACATTCATGCATAAAAAATTACATCAAAATTATTTATTACATGATTTCATTTTGGCATGGGGGAGGCCTGCCGCGGGGCTCAACTTGGGCATGGCCTACTTGATCTATGCTTGGACCCGCTTACTTGGGGTTGACTTTGATTTTGACTTGGTCAACCGGGGTGCAATTTTTGACCCCAACAATCCTTAGCGTCGTTGGGCAGGAAGCTGCCCACTAGGGATGGATCGGTCAGGAAGCTGCTCGGTGGCCTCGTGAGGAGGACTTTTGATCCACAGCGTTGCTGGGCAGGAAGCTACCCGCTGCGGATGGACCGGGTAGGAAGACATTCGTCGGCCATTGAATGACTGGTTTCGGTAGGTATCCTTATTGCTCGGACTTGGGTCAGTCGGCGATGACCATGATCTGCCCGATCGTCAGCTTTCCATCTTTAATTTGATCGGCATGCCCCCTATCTGCTTGACGTTTATCTCGCCGGTAGTTTGCCAAGTGAACGGAGCGGATCGGCTCCTCTATGTAATCGCGCAGCAATTTACATTCCTCGGTTAGATGTCCTTGCGTCCGATGATACGCGCAATACGGGCCTCGAAGCCGTTTGCCCATCCATCGGGTAGCTGGCGGGAGCCTGAAAACTCTTCGCCCTTAGCTTCCTCCAGCAGCTCGGCCTGGGAAATGTTTAGAGGAGTGTACTCTCGGAACCTCGGGGAGTAAGGTTTCGGTCGATCGTATTTCCTTTTCTCTTCCCTGTCCCTCTTCTTCCGGTCAACTTGGTCGCCTCCGGGCATGTTGGAGTTCACCTCGGACTCGAGTTGGATTTCTCGCTCGGTCCACGCTTTCACTTAGGCTATGGTCTTAGGTTGCGCCAATGCAAAATGTAACAACTCCAATTTCAATATACAGAAAATTGTTTAAAAGTTAATGTACAATTGGGGTATTTGCAAATCCTGTGAATACTATAAGTATTTGATTTGCTTTTGAACAGCAAGAAAGAGCTTCTAGCTCACTGGTAAAGACTTGGACTGCTGAGACAAAGCACCAGAGTTCAAATCCCATCATCCATATATTCTTTTTATTTAATTTTCTTTTAATCTTTTAGAAGTCGAAGGGTCTACACGTGTACTACACGTAAAAATGAAAGGTCACGGAATAAACAAACACGTGCACTGGGGTATACGAGGCGACACCAACACGTGGCACCCAACCTTACCTCCATCCGCCGGTAAAGGGCCGGCAAAATGCCCAATTTCCCCGATACCGCCGGTCAAAACCATCGGGAATGCCTTGATCTTTTCACCCCTGCATCTTTTCAGCTACCACACTCCTCTCACACTGTTTGTTTTCTCTGCATTCATACAGAGAACAATAAAATGCCCATTTAATCCAATTTTAATGCATTTCTTTCACCCCCTAAACCCTAATTTCCCCTATAAATACCATACTCTATTTCACTCATCCTCACTCAGAATTCTATTATAAAAACTATACAAAATTTCCAAGTTCTAATTGTGTGCAAGTGGAGTTAGCAAATGGTGAAGTTCCGGCGACGATCCAAGGAGATTCCGACGACGAAACGACATCCCGACACTTCCCTAGCCTTCTCCTACCCCCCTTATTTCCCAAAAGCCAGTAAGTCCCCTCTCCCCCTCTCTTCTTCTTCTATAAAAACATTCATTTCTAAAACCCGATGGAAGCGGAGTTAATCCGACTTCCGATTCGGTTTTTCTTTAAAACGTTACTTTTCTTAATCAATAAAATTCCATACTCTCACATATTGTTTAACAAACATAAAAAAATCTATTAAAACAAGTTTCATCTCAAAATATTCTTTATTGCAATTTTTATCGTAGTTTTACAGTAAAATACCACAAACTTCATTCCCGACATAAAACAACATAATACCTGTTTTACCTGTAAATAGTTCACGAGGTAATGACCTATCTCATCACAACACAAATCTCTAACATAGCACGATGGAAATTTAGGAACATAGTTATGGGATAAAACGACTTTACAAATAAATACCTTTAACTTATAAAACCATTTCTATAAAAAGATGTATTAAATAATTCCTTACAATTGCGCCTCTACAACCCACTTTTGGGGACCCCGTTCGGGATGGTGCGGATTATTGCACACCCTCGGACCTAGTAGAGCGAGTTGCAGACCTCCGAAAGGAGCATTCGATCTCGATGGAATTTTTATGCATTTTTCTTTAGAAAATGAGATTTCTACAAGAAAATAAATAAATTATTTTCATTATATATATATATCTATTATCAAAATATTTATTTTAATTATATAAATATTCCAAGTTTTCTAAAAGAATCACTATTACATGAAAATACGATCCAAATACAACACAATTCCAATATTTCAAGAAAATACCATATATTATGAAATTAGGTTTTACTCACTAGAAATTTCACTTGTGTAAAAATATACATCTATGAAAATCATAAAGACGATAATTAAATGCTTGAGCTGTATTTTGAAAATTATGCCAAAACTATTTTTACATAAAACCCTCTCAAGTTATACTAAATTACAATAAAGACCCTAGTAAACATAGGTTTAAGAGGGACTAGTCTCTTGAGCCTCAGGAAGCCGGAGATATGGGTGCTTGCCTATTTAAGGTATACAACTAATAAACGGTGTTATCAATATGGTAATAGTCTTGGAAAAAGACACAAATCCTGCCGTCCATGTGCAACAGTTACCGATAACATCAAAACAATCAGGATTTCAAGTTCTTTTCAAAAGTGTCTGACTCGGACTGAGTTTCAATCTAATCAATCTGACTTGAATGTGATTCAAGTATAAACTACAATTCAATATGAATCTATGAATCCGTCTATTCAAGCTATATTAATCTATTGACTGGACCGAACCATGGATATACTCCGTCTACATGACTCTCCATTTATATCCATTCCATTTACTGATATCATGGTTTCGGCAAGTCATCCATCAATATAACAAACAATACAAACAATACAATCAAGATATCGCGGGGTTTATAAGGGGTAGATTGGTATGGAAGGTGTTAAAAGTGGCACAAGACTGTAACCATAATACATTTAACCTGAATATCTATTGCCGTTGTACCGTGGTTGAACGGTTCCTTGTGCTCCGTATACCTCAGTCTCCGGAATAGTGGGACTCCTCTCGTATACACTGGCATTTTCTGTACCAAGTTACAAATAACAGCGTTAACACTATAATCAAACATTATAAGTTATCTTCTTTCTGTCTATTCTTTCTCTACTCATCTTTGGGACTTACCGAGCGATTGTTCGCTGACGACATTCCTTTTCTTCTTTCTTTGGAATGTTGTCAAGTGGATCAGACTCACTGGAGATTGAGCCCAGCAGCGAAGACTTGGAGCGGCTAGCCTTTGACCCAGAGTTCTAGATTACTTGTACATATTTCATTTTCATTTCTGTTATACCATTGTTTAGGCATTGCTTTCATTCCATTTATTTACATTTCAGCTGTACTGTAAAGAGAATGTTAAATAAATAAAGTTGCCGTTCAATTACATCTATTATCATTTTTCTTGTGTACATTTACCTTATATTGCTTAGATACGCTTAGCGTGTTTACTTCTGAGTAAATACGTCGTGTGACCCGTCGCGTCCTCTGCCCGTATACTGGGAAGCGGGGCGTGCCGGGTTTTGTTGGCGGCCCATGCAGGAAAGCTCTGTATGGACATGCAGGTCAGTTTTGCATGGACATGTGGGTTAATTCTGCATGAAGTCCTAAGCAATATAACACAAGAACCAGCAACTAAAAACGTTCTTTACATACTCCTTGAATCTTACCATTTCATATATTTTGAATCTGTCCTAACCCAAAATTTTCTTTCAAGGTTATGGGTTCCCCAAACAACACTAGCACCAACTTCAACACCACTTCACCACCTCTACCGCTTACACCTACCGTCGCTGCTCCGATCAATGAGCAGATGGTACTGCTTGAGGCGATCCGCAGCCTCCTGAAAGGACAACAGCAACAGACTGCTATCTTGGAACCGTCCAGAGACGGAAGCACCTGGGGTGAAGCAATTCAGGGTTTTGCACCCAAGCAATTCTCAGGAAAAGAGAGCCCTATAGAAGCTGAGGAATTGGCTCAAAGTATTGAAGATGATCTCGTAGCGGCATAAGTGCTAGAGATAGCTTAGATTCGAGTTGCAAAGCTGCAGCTCATTGACAATGCACGTGTATGGTGGAAGGCGGAAGAAAGCCGTCTTGACCAACCGATCGAATGGAGGACTTTTCGCGATATGTTTGACGTGAAGTACTTCCCTAAGACTGCTAGATTCGACATGGAACAACAGTTTATCCACCTACAACAGGGTTCAATGTGGACCAAATCAGTGGATGGGTACGATGCTGAGTTTACCATGCTCAGTCGGTAAGATACGTCTCAATTTTTCGATTTTAAAATATCACATATTACAGCAAATACAATACCTTAACAAATTCGCGGCACACCTGATACCGACGGATGAGATCAGAGCCCGACGATTTCAACAAGGTTTAGATCCGGATATCCAAGCTGCCTTAGCCACAGGGGATTTCCCAACCCACGAATTGGCTCTGAAAGCTGCCCGCCGATATGAGGCAGTGGTGAAAATGAGGGGCAGACCTCAATCTGCCGGGATGAAGTGCCCTGTCACTCAGATGGCAGGAGGAGCCTCTTCAAGGCCACCATTTGTGCTCAGGAGACCGGGAATACCGAACAACCGGCCCAACCCGGCCTTTTGTACTTACTGCAGGAGAGATGGACATTTAGTGAAAGACTGTTGGCGTGCAAATCGCCTTTGCTTAGTCTGCGGCTCAGCTACTCATGATATTGGGTCTTGTCCTCGTAGACACAACCCACATGCTGCACCCAGGCCAGCAATCACTTACCAGCAACGCCCAACCATCCAGGCGCCTGCTCCACGACTCGCACTACCTACTCCACCTCTTCGTGGACCGACTGCCCCTACTCCCCGTCAGTTCCATCAAGCTCAACGGAACGTACCTCAAGGACTAAGGAACGGACAGAGGAATGCTCCTCCAGCAAGGAGGAATTTTCCGAGGCGACATGTTTTCACAATGACCGTGGAAGAAGCTGAAGCCACCGGCCAAGTCATTACTGGTAACACTTCCCCATCAAGCTTATTTTCCATCTATACATACCTATATACATTTTCCTTATACATAAAACTATCCCACATAACTTAGCTACAATCTTAGTAGCCGCACTCCCTGCACTAGCACTCTTCGATACTGAGGCATCACATTGCTTTATGTCGCAACGGTTCGTCAGAACTCATGCGATTCCAGTCAAACCCCTCGTATCCAGCTGGAATGTCAGTTCAGGGAATGGCATTCTAAAGGCAGTAATAGGATACGACCTGTGTCCAGTGGTCATCTGCAGCAGAGAATTCTATACTGACTTCAAGGTGCTGGACATACCGAACTTCGATGTCGTTTTGGGTATGGATTGGCTCGGAACATTCTATGCTACCATTGACTATCATCAAAGGAGGGTAGTATTCGAGATTCCAGAGCATCCGGTCTTCGACTTCAAAAGTGGAGACCGTACCCTGGAGCCAAGTACATACAAGACGAAACCAAAGAAGACAGTGATTGCAGCAATTCAAGCGGAGGAAGGATCAAAGCTAGAAGTAGTTCGAGAGTTCGACGATGTGTTTCCTGAAGACATATCAGGTTTGCCTCCCGATCGAGCTCTTGAATTCAGCATTGATTTAGTATTAGGAGCACAACCGGTGATCAAAACACTGTATCGGTTAAGTCTGGAAGGTTTGAAGGAAGTCCAAACTCAGTTGGACGAATTATTGGCGAAAGGATGGATTCTTCCCAGCACTTCAAGTTGGGGATCGCCAGTTCTACTTGTAAAGAAGAAGGAAGGTTCATATCGAATATTCATTGATTATAGAGCCTTGAACGATATAACTATAAAGAACAAGTATCCACTCCCGCGCATCGACGATCTATTCGATCAGCTAAGTGGATCTTGCTTTTTCTCCAAATTAGATCTTCGTTCGGGTTATCATCAGGTGAAGGTCAAGGAGTTTGATATCCATAAAACGACATTCAGAACTCGCTACGGTCATTACGAATTTCTTGTGATGCCATTTGGAGTGAACAACGCACCAGCTATATTCATGACCCTAATGAATCAAGTTTTTCGGGAGTACCTAGACAGGTTTGTTGTCATCTTCATCGACGACATCCTAGTGTATTCTAAGAGCTGGAAAGAACATACCGAGCACCTACGAATTGTCCTGGAAACTCTACGACAACATCAACTCTATGCCAAGTACAGCAAATGCAAGTTTTGGCTAGATCAAGTTGGTTTTCTCGGACATATTGTATCAGGTGATGGAATCTCTGTGGATCCAGCGAAAGTTTCAGCAGTAAGTGAATGGCCGACACCAAAATCAGTAAAGGACATTCGAAGTTTCCTGGGTCTAGCTGGATATTACAGAAGGTTCATTGAAGGATTTTCGAAGATAGCAACACCCCTGACCAAGCTCACACGTAAAGATGAAGAATTCGTGTGGTTAGAAGCATGCGAACAAGCTTTTGTAGAGCTCAAGTCAAGATTGACATCGACACCTATCCTTGTCATACCGGACCAATCTGGAGGTTTTGTAGTACATTGTGATGCATCCGGTAAGAGATAAGGATGTGTTCTACATCAGCACGGTAAGGTTGTGGCTTATGCTTCAAGACAACTGAAGATTCATGAGCGCAATTATCCGACGCATGATTGGAGTTGGCAGCCGTAATCTTTGCTCTTAAGATTTGGCGCCATTATCTTCTTGATAAACGAGTGGACATATACACAGATCACAAGAGTCTGAAATATGTGTTTACTCAGAAGGATCTTAATATGCGGCAGAGAAGATGGTTAGAACTCATGGCGGACTTTAACATCAACCTGCAATATCACCCAGGAAAGGTGAACGTAGTACCTGATGCCCTTAGTCGCCAACCATTAGCATTGAATCTCACCGCACAGTGGAAGTTTCAACAAGACTTGCATCAGATGGAGATTGAAGTAGTCATTCCAGGTAACGCTTCAAGTTTGATGAACTTACAAGTTCAATCTACCATTATCATTCAGATCAAAGAAGCTCAAGCAAGTGATGCTAAGTTGCAAAAGATCAGAGAACAAGCGAAAAGTGGACTTCGAATAGACTTCATCATCCATGAAGACGGATCTTTGAGATATGACAGCAGATTGTGTGTACCAAAAGGTTCTGTGCGAGAAGAGTTGATGAAAGAAGCTCACAGCTCTCCCTACTCAGTACACCCTGGATGTACAAAGATGTACAAAGATCTGCGTCAAAATTACTGGTGGTATGGAATGAAGCGTGAAGTAGCCAGAAGCGTCGCTAAATGCTTGGTGTGTCAGTAAGTAAAGGCTGAACATTACAGGACTGCTGGATTACTTCAACCGTTACCTATCCCAGAATGGAAGTGGCAACACATTACAATGGATTTTGTGATCGCACTTCCTCGCAGCAGAAAGGGTAACGATGCGGTATGGGTTATTGTGGATCGACTCACAAAGTTGGCTCACTTCATCCCATTTTGAGTTGGCCAATCTACTGAGACATTAGCAAAGAAGTACATGGAGGTAAGAATCTAAGTAAGATTTTAAACTCTTCAAAATATGTACTATCTCTGATACCCATGAACTCATACAGGAAATCGTGATACTTCATGGAGTACCGGTCTGCATTGTCTCCGATCGTGACACTAGATTCCGATCACAATTTTGGCAAAGTCTATAAGCGAGCTTGGGAACAAGTCTGAACTTCAGCAGGGCTTATCATCCACAAACAGATGGTCAGTCTGAGCGAACTATTTAGATCTTAGAGGATATGCTAAGAGCGTGTATGCTAGACTTCAGAGGATCGTGGGAAGATCACCTACATCTTGTGGAGTTTTCATACAACAACAGCTACCAAGCAAGTATAGGAATGGCACCTTTAGCAGCACTTTATGGAAGGAAGTGTTGATCGCCATTAAGTTGGGACAACATCGGAGATAGAGAACTCCTTGGACCTGAAATGATAGTAGCAACTGTGGATGTGGTCCGCACTATCAGGGAAAGAATACGCATAGCTCAAGATCGACAGAAGCACCGGGATGATGCAAAGCGCCGTCACTTGGAGTTCCAACCGGGAGAACATGTATTTCTGAAGATATCTCTGAACCGTGGAGTGATCCATTTTGGAAGACGAGGTAAGCTTAGTCCAAGGTACATTGGACCGTTCGATATACTCGAACGAGTCGGTGAAGTGGCATATCGCTTGGCACTTCCACCTTCATTGGAAGGAGTGCACAATGTATTCTACATATCCCAACTTAGAAAGTATGTGAGTGGCCCCAGCCATATTCTTGATCATTCCGAGCTCATCGTACAGCCAGACTTATCCTGTGAGCACCAACCTGTTGAGATCCTGGATAGAAAGGTGAAGTCACTTCAGAGCAAGGAAGTCAACTTGGCTCGAGTGATGTGGAGAAAAGACACCCCGGGAGAATCAACATGGGAAATGGAAGATTAGATTCATGCAAGATATCCTCATTTATTTGTAAACTAGTCCTTAAAATAAATTGTAAATTTCGACGACGAAATTTTTGTAAAGAGGGTAGAATGTAACAACTTCAATTTCAATATACAGAAAATTGTTTAAAAGTTAATGTACAATTGGGGTATTTGCAAATCCTGTGAATACTATAAGTATTTGATTTGCTTTTGAACAGCAAGAAAGAGCTTGTAGCTCACTGGTAAAGTCTTGCACTGCTGAGATAAAGCACCAGAGTTCAAATCCCATCAGCCACATATTCTTTTTATTTAATTTTCTTTTATTCTTTTAGAAGTCCAAGGTTATACATGTGCACTATACGTAAAAATGAAAGGTCACATAATAAACAAACACGTGCACTGGGTATACGAGGCGACACCAACACGTGGCACGCAACCCCACCTCCATCCGCCGGTAAAGGGCCGGCGAAATGCCCAATTTCCCCGATACCGCCGGTCAAAATTTTTGGGAATGCCTTGATCTTTCCACCCCTGCACCTCTTCAGCTACCCCACTCCTCTCACACTGTTTGTTTTCTCTGCATTCATACAGAGAACAATAAAATGTCCATTTAATCCAATTTTAATGCAAATTTTAATGCATTTCTTTCACCCCCTAAACCCTAATTTCCCCTATAAATACCACACTCTATTTCTCCCATCCTCACTCAGAATTCTATTACAAAAACTATACAAAATTCCCAAGTCCTAATTGTGTGCAAATGGAGTTAGCAAAGGGTGAAGTTCCGGCGACGATCCAAGGAGATTCCGGCGACGAAACGACGTCCCGACGCTTTCCAAGCCTTCTCCTACCCTCCTTATTTCCCAAAATCCAGTAAGTCTCATCTCCCCCCTCTTCTTCTTCTATAAAAACATTCATTTCTAAAACCCGACGGAAGCGGAGTTAATCCGACTTCCGATTCGGTTTTTCTTTAAAACGTTACTTTTCTTAATCAATAAAATTCCATACTCTCACATATTGTTTAACAAACATAAAAAAAATCTATTAAAATAAGTTTCATCTCAAAATATTCTTTATTGCAATTTTTATCGTAGTTTTACAGTAAAATACCACAAACTTCATTCCCGACATAAAACAACATAATACATGTTTTACCTGTAAATAGTTCACAAGGTAATGACTTACCTCATCACAACACACATCTCTAACATAGCACGATAGAAATTTGGGAACATAGTTATGGGATAAAACGACTTTACAAATAAATACCTTTAACTTACAAAACCATTTCTATAAAAAGATGTATTAAACAATTCCTTACAATTGCGCCTCTACAACCCACTTTTGGGGACCCCGTTCGACATGGTGCAGATTATCGCACATCCTCGGGCCTAGTAGAGTGAGATGCAGACCTCCGAAAGGAGCATTCGATCTCGATGGAATTTTTATGCAATTTTCTTTAGAAAATGAGATTTCTACAAGAAAATAAATAAATTATTTTTATTATATATGTATATATATATCTATTATCAAAATATTTATTTTAATTATATAAATATTCCAATTTTTCTAAAAGAATCACCATTACATGAAAATACGATCCAAATACAACACAATTCCAATATTTCAAGAAAATACCATATATTATGAAATTAGGTTTTACTCACTAGAAATTTCACTTGTATAAAAATATACATCTATGAAAACCATAAAGACGATAATTAAATACTTGAGGTGTATTTTGAAAATTATGCCAAAACTATTTTTACATAAAACCCCTCAAGTTATACTAAATTACATTAAGGACCCTAGCAAACATAGGTTTAAGTGGGACCAGTCTCTTGAGCCTCAGGGAGCCGGAGATATGGGTGCTTGCCTATTTAAGATAGACAATCTAATAAATGGTGTTATCAACACGGTAATTGTCTTGAAAAAAGACACAAATCCTGTCGTCCATGTGCAGCAATTATCGATAACATCAAAACAATCAGGATTTCAAGTTCTTTTCAAAAATGTCTGACTCAGACTGAGTTTCAATCTGACTTAACTGTGATTCAAGTATAAACTACAATTCAATATGAATCTATGAATCCGTCTATTCAACCTATATCAATCTTTGGACTGGACCGAACCATAGATATACTCCGTCTACATGACTCTCCATTTATATCCATTCCATTTACTGATATCATGGTTTCAGCAAGTCATCCATCTTTTATCGCAATTTTACATTAAAATACCACAAACTTTAGTTTCCGACATAAACTCTATCATACCTTTATAGCTTTAGATAACTCACGAAGTAATGACCTACCTCCTCACAACACACATATCTAACATAGCACGATGGAATTTGGGAACATAGATTTGGGAAAATATGACTTCACATATAACTACCTTCAACTATTAAAACCTTTTTCTATAAAAAGCGTATTTAACAAATCTTTACAATTGCGCCTCAACAACCCATTTTGGGGAACCCGTTTGGTATTGTGCGGATTATCGCACATCTTCGGGCCTGGTAGAGTGAGATGCAGACCTACGCAAGGAGCATACGATCTCGAAAGATTTTAATACATTTTTTCTTTAGAAAAATGTGATTTCTATTATAAATAAAACTTATATTTTTATAAATAAATATATATGTAATTAATATCAAAATATCTATTTTTAATATTTATAATATTCCACATTTTCAAAATTCAAGAAAAACATTCCATTTATAAGAAAATACCACACAATTCCAATATTTCAAGAAAATACTATATACTGTGAAAATTAGGTTCTACTCACTAGAAATTTCACATTTATAAAATATACATCTATGAAAACCCTAAAGACGATAAATAAATGCTTGAGGTGTATTTTGAACTTATACCAAAACTATTTTTACATAAACCCCCTCAAGTTATACTAAATTACAATAAGGACCCTAGTAAACATAGGTTTAAGCGGGACCAGTCTCTTGAGTCTCAGGGAGCCGGAGATGTGGGTGCTTTCCTATTTAAGGTAGACAATATAACAAACGGTGTTATCAACACAGTAATTATCTTGGTAAAAGACACAAATCCTGCCGTCCATGTGCAGCAGTTACCGATAGCACCAAAATATAATTCAGGACTTCAATTTCTTTTCTAATTGTCTGACTCAGACCAAGTCTCAATATAATCAATCTGACTTGAATATGATTCAAGTATATATTCAACATGAATCCATGAATCCATAAATCCATATATTCAATCTATTCAATTTATATAACTTGACCGAACCGAACCGTGGATATACTCCATTTACAAGTTTATCCATTATATTCGTTCCATTACTGATATCATGGTTTCGGCAAGTCATGCATCTATATACATTATACAATTCAAACAATACAAACAATACAATCAAGATATCGCGGAGTTTATAAGGGGTAGACTGGTACGGAAGGTGTTAAAAGTGGCACGAGATTGTAACCATAATACACCTAACCTGAATATCCATTGCCGTTGTACCGTGGCTGAACGGTTCCTTGTGCTCCATATACCTTAGTTTCCGGAATAGTGGGACTCCTCTCGTATACACTGGCATTCTTCTGTACCAACCTACAAACAACAGTGTTAACACTAAATACAACATAATAACAATATACTCTTTATTCTGTCTATTCCATTCTTGTCTATTTACGGGACTTACCGAGCGATTTGTTCGCTGACGACATTCTCTTTCTTCTCTGGAATGTCGTCGGTTGATTCAGACTCACTGGAGATCGAGCCCACCAGTGAGGATTTGGACCAGCTAGCTTTCGACCCAAAGCTTTAGATTCCTTGTACACATTTACATTCTGTATTTTTCATTTCTGTTATGCCACTGTTTAGGCATTGCTTTCCATTCCATGTATTTACTTTTCAGATATATTGTAAAAAGAATGTTAATAAATAAAGTTGTTGTTCAATTATATGCATTGTCACTGTATCTTGTGCATTTACTTATATTGCTTAGATATGCTTAGCGTGTTTACTTCTGAGTAAATACGTAGCGGCCTCGTCGCGTCCTCCACCCGTATACTGAGAAGCAGGGCATGACACCGGTTCTTCAGTGTACTGCTCCAAATGCTCCTGGCTGGTCTCGAGCTCTAGTGCGTCCGATCCACCTGACAACATTCCAAAGAAGAAGAGAAATAGGAATGTCGTCAGCGAACAATCGCTCTGTAAGTCCCAAAGAAGGAGAGAAGTAGAATAGACAGAAAAGAGAGTATATCTAGTATAATATTTGATTGTTAGGTTAACGTAGTATTTGTAGCTTGGTACAGAAGATGCCAGTATATATGAGAGGACTCCAACTTACACCATGGACTTTGGTAACCCGTAGTACAAGGCTCCGTCGAAAATACCATGGAAAAACGGCATGGATGTAATTACGTCTTAAATGACCACCTCATGCCACCTTTAACATGTTCCGTACCAGTCTACCCCTTATAAACCCCGTAGTGTCTTATTGTATTGATTGTACTGCTTGGTTATATAGATGGATGACTGGTTGCATTGTATTGTCTTGTAGTAAATGGAAGACTTGCTGAAGCCATGATATCAGTAAATGGAATGGATGTAAATGGAGAGTCATGTAGACGGAGTATATCCATGGTTCGGTTCAGTCAATACATATTGATATAGATTGAATAGACGGATTCATGGATTCATTTTGTATTATAGTTTATACTTGAATCATATTCAAGTCAGATTGATTAGATTGAGACTCGGTCTGAGTCAGACACAAAGAACCTGAAATCCTGAATTAGTTTTGATGTTATCGGTAACTGCTGCACATGGACAGCATGATTTGTGTCTTTTTCAAAGACAATTACTGTGTTGATAACACCGTTTGTTAGATTGTCTACCTAAAATAGGCAAGCACCCATATCTTCGGCTCCCTGAGACTCAAGAGACTGGTCCCGCTTAAATCTATATTTACTAGGGCCCTTATTGTAATTTAGTATAACTTGAGAGGGTTTTATGTAAAAATAGTTTTGGTATAAGTTCAAAATACACCTCAAGCATTTATTTATTGTCTTTAGGGTTTTCATAGATGTATATTTTATAAATGTGAAATTTCTAGTGAGTAGAACCTAATTTTCATAGTATATGGTATTTTCTTGAAATATTAGAATTGTTTTATATTTGGATGGTATTTTCATATAATAGTGATTCCTTTGATTTAGAAACTTGGAATATTTATATAAATAATTAAAATAGATATTTTGATAATATATATATATATATATATATTAAAAATAAATCTTATTTATTTTCTTGTAGAATCTTATTTTCTAAAGAAAAATGTATTAAAATTCCATCGAGATCGAATGCTCCTTGCGGAGGTCTGCTTCTAGCTCTACTAGGCCCGAGGACGTGCGATAATCTGCACCATCCCAAACGGGTTCTCCAAAGTGGGTTGTAGAGGCGCAATTGTAAGGAATTGTTTAATACATCTTTTTATAGAAATGGTTTTGCAAGTTAAAGGTATTTATTTGTAAAGTCGTTTTATCCTATAACTATGTTCCCAAATTTCCATCTTGCTATGTTAGAGATGTGTGTTGTAATGAGATAGGTCATTACCTCGTGGACTATTTACAGGTAAAACATGTATTATGTTGTTTTATGTCGGGAATGAAGTTTGCGGTATTTTACTGTAAAACTACGATAAAAATTGCAATAAAGAATTCTTTTGATATGAAACTTGTTTTAATATGTCGGTTAACGTTTGTTAAACATGATATGAGAGTTTGGTATTTTCTTGTTTAAGGAAAATAGGTTTTTTAAAAGAAAAACCGAATCGAAAGTCGGATTAACTCCGTTTCCGTCGGGTTTTAGAAATGAATGTTTTTAAAGTAAAAGAAAAGAGGGGGAGGGGGGACTTACAATCTAGGGAATAAGAGGAGGAAGAGGAAACTAATGGAGGCTTCGGGGCGTTGTTTCGTCGCCAAAACTCCTCAGAACTTCGCCGGAACTACGCCCTTTGCTAACTCCACTTGCACACAATTAGGACTTGAAAGTTATTTAGAGTTTTGGCAGGGAAATTCTGAGCGAGGATGAGTGAAATGGAGTGTGGTATTTATAGGGAAAATTAGGGTTTAGGGTAATGAAGAATAGAATTAAAATGTGGATTAAAAATGGATTAAAGAGGGGATTTATCATTCTCTAGATAAATGCAGAGAAATCAAACAACATGGGGGTAGTGGGGTAGTCCAAGGGGTGCTAGGGTTAAATTTTAGAAGCATTTGGTATGGTTTGGACCGATGGTGCCGGCCCAAATCACGATCTCACCAGTCCAATTTGGGTGGGTTGAGTCTGGATTCTTGCCACGTGTCATGTTCAGTGTATACAACATTTTGCACATGTATGTTTATTCTGTGTCTCTTCAGTTTACGTGTAAACCCTTGGGATTCCAAAAAGATTAAAATAAAAATTAATAAAAATATATGTGGCTGGGGGATTCGATCACAGGGGCTATGTCACAGCAGTGCAAGGTTTTACCAATGAGCTACAAGTGCTTTCTTGCTGTTCAAAAGCAAAACAAATTTATAACTTGTGCTCGGGCTAAGCTATCCCTTTTTGTATTTTAGAAAAAAATTGTACAGAAAATTTAGGATTGTTACATTCTACACTCCTTCTACAAATTTCGTCCTCGAAATTTGTAGAAGGAAAGTGTAACAGATTCAAGAAAAGTTTGGTGATTGTGATTGTGAAAGAAATACTAGTATTGCATGAAAAGTAACAAGATGATACAAGGGTTTGAAAAGATTGAAAAGGATTACTAGTGTTACCTTGATCTATAGTTTCGGCTTCTACAGCCGCTAATGTGAAAGCCTGACCCCGGGGTACATTTCTCCTAGCTGGAGGCACATTCCTCTGTCCTTGGGGCATGTTCTCTGCCCTCGAAGCATGTTCCTCAGTGCCTGTTGGAATTGACGATTAGGCTGTGCAGGAGCTGGAGCAGGGAGTGCAAGATGAGGTGCAGGAGCCTGGATAGCTGGCCGCTGCGGATAGTTGGTGTGTGTGTGAGCTGAGTTGCGTCTATAAGGACATGTTCCAATTCCGTGATTGGATGCGCCACAAACTAAGCACAGGCCTTTTGCGCGTCTACAGTCCTTCCATGAGTGTCCATCTCTCTTGAAGTAGAAGAAAAAATCTGGACTTTGCTGATTATTGGTTTCTTCCAGTCTCCTGGATTCAACAGTTGGCCTTGAAGAGGCTCCTCCTACCATCTGGGTGGCAGGGCGCTTCACTCCGACAGATTGGGGTCTGCCCTTCCTCTTCACCACTGCCTCGTATCGGCGGGCAGCTTTCAGGGCCAAGTCATGGGTTGGGAAATCCCCTGTAGCTAAGGCAGCTTGGATTTTCGAATCTAACCCTTACTGAAATCTTCTAGATCTGATCAGCAGTCGATATGAGATGGGTCGCAAACCTGTTACGGTCTTGTGTTAGCTGTGTAGTATGTGATATTTGAAAATCGAATATTGAGACATATCTTACCTACTGAGCATGGTAAACTCAGCATCATACTCATCCACAGATTTGGTCCACATCGAACCTTGTTGTAGATGGATAAATTGTTGTTTCATATCAAATCGGGCAGTCTCGGGGAAATATTTCAAGTCGAACATCTCGCGAAAAGTCTTCCATTGGATAGGTTGCTCAAAACAACTTTCTTCCGCCTTCCACCAGACCCGTGCATTGTCAGTGAGATGCAGCTTCGCAACTTGAACCCAAGCGATTTTTGGCACTTGTGCTGCTTCCAGATCATCTTCAATGCTTTGAGCCCACTCCTCAGCTTCTAAAGGGCTCTCTTTTCCTGAGAATTGCTTGGGGTGAAAAGCCCAGAATTGCTTTACCCCAGGTGCTTCTGGACGGTTCATCAAGATAGCAGTCTGCTGCTGTTGTCTTTCCAGGAGACTACGGATTGCCTCAAGCAATACCGTCTGCTCATTGATTGGAGCAGCGACGGTAGGGATAAGCGATAGAGGTGGTGGAGTGTTGTTGAAGTTGGTGCTAGTGTTGTTTGGAGAATTCATAATCTTGAAAGAAAAATTTGGGTTATGATAGATTCAAGTATATGAAATTGTAAGAGTCAAGAATATGAATTGTAAAGAATGTTTTTAGTTGCTGATTCTTGTGTTATATTGCTTAGGACTTCGTGCAGAATTGACCTTGTAAGAGTCAGAACTGACCTGTATGTCCATACAGAACTGACCCGCAAGTCCATGCAGAACTGACCCGTATGTCCATGCAGAACTGACCTGCATGGCCCTCCAATAAAACCTGTCACGTCCCGCTTCCCAGTGTATGGTAAGGAGACGCGACGGGTCACGCGACGTATTTGCTCAGAAGTAAACACGCTAAGAGTATCTAAGCAATATAAAGTAAATGTACACAAGAAAATGACAATAGATATAATTAAACAGCAACTTTATTTATTAACATTCTTTTACAGGTACAACTGAAATGTAAATACATGGATAGAAAGGAATGCCTAAACAATGGCATAATTGAAATGAAAATAATATGTATAAGTAAAGTCTAATGCTCCGGGTCTTCAGTGTACTGCTCCAAATGCTCCTGACTGGTCTCGAGCTCTAGTGCGTCCGATCCACCTGACAACATTCCAAAGAAGAAGAGAAATAGGAATGTCGTCAGCGAACAATCGCTCGGTAAGTCCTAAAGAAGAAAAGAAGTAGAATAGACAGAAAAGAGAGTATATCTAGTATAAAATTTGATTGTTAGGTGAACGTAGTGTTTGTAATTTGGTACAGAAAATGCCAGTGTATACGAGAGGAGTCTAACTTACACCGTGGATTTTGGTAACCCGTAGTACAAAATACCATGGAACAACGGTATGGATGTAATTACGTCTTAAGTGACCATCTCGTGCCACCTTTAACATGCTCCGTACCAGTCTACCCCTTATAAATCCCGTAGTGTCTTATTGTATTGATTGTATTGATCGTACTACTTGGTTATATAGATGGATGACATATTGCATTGTATTGTCTTGTAGTAAATGGAAGACTTGCCGAAACCATGATATCAGTAAATGGAATGGATGTAAATGGAGAGTCATGTAGACGGGGTATATTCATGGTTCGGTCCGGTCAATATAGATTGATATAGATTGAATAGACGGATTCATGGATTCATTTTGTATTGTAGTTTATACTTGAATCTTATTCAAGTCAGATTGATTAGATTGAGACTCAGCCTGAGTCAGACACAAAGAACTTGAAATCCTGAATTAGTTTTGATGTTATCGGTAACTGCTGCACATGGACGACATGATTTGTGTCTTTTTCAAAGACAATTACCGTATTGATAACACCGTTTGTTAGATTGTCTACCTAAAATAGGCAAGCACCCATATCTCCGGCTCCCTGAGGCTCAAGAGACTGGTCCCGCTTAAACCTATGTTTAGTAGGGTCCTTATTGTAATTTAGTATAACTTGAGGGTTTTTTTTATGTAAAAATAGTTTTGGTATAAGTTCAAAATACACCTCAAGCATTTATTTAACGTCTTTAGGGTTTTCATAGATGTATATTTTATAAATGTGAAATTTCTAGTGAGTAAAACCTAATTTTCATAGTATATGGTATTTTCTTGAAATATTGGAATTGTTTTATATTTGGATGGTATTTTCATGTAATAGTGATTCCTTTGATTTAGAAACTTGGAATATTTATATAAATAATTAAAATAGATATTTTGATAATAGATATATATATATATATATATATATATATATATTTAAAAATAAATCTTATTTATTTTCTTGTAAAAATCTCATTTTCTAAAGAAAAATGCATTAAAATTCCATCGAGATCGAATGCTACTTGCGGAGGTCTGCATTTCGCTCTATTAGGCCCGAGAACGTGCGATAATCCGCACCATCCCGAACGGATTCCCCAAAGTGGGTTGTAGAGACGTAATTGCAAGGAATTGTTTAATATATCTTTTTATAGAAATGGTTTTGCAAGTTAAAGATATTTATTTGTAAAGTTGTTTTATCCCATAACTATGTTCCCAAATTTCCATCGTGTTATGTTAGAGATGTGTTGTAATGAGGTAGGTCATTACCCCGTGAACTATTTACAGGTAAAACATGTGTTATGTTGTTTTATGTCGGGAATGAAGTTTGTGGTATTTTATTGTAAAACTACGATAAAAATTGCAATAAAGAATTCTTTTGATATGAAACTTGTTTTAATATATTGGTTAATGTTTGTTAAACATGATATTAGAGTTTGGTATTTTCTTTTTTAAGGAAAATAGGGTTTTTAAAGAAAAACCGAATCGGAAGTCGGATTAACTCCGTTTCCGTCAGGTTTTAGAAATGAATGTTTTTAAAGTAGAAGAAAAGAGGGGGAGGGGGGACTTACAAGTTAGGGAACAAGAGGAGGAAGAGAGGAAACTAATGAAGGGTTCGGGGCGTTGTTTCGTTGCCGGAAACTTTTCGGAACTTCGCCCTTTGCTAACTCCACTTGCACACAATTAGGACTTGAAAGTTTTTTAGAGTTTTGGCAGGGAAATTCTGAGTGAGGATGGGTGAAATGGAGTGTGGTATTTATAAGGAAAATTAGGGTTTAGGGTAATGAAGAATAGAATTAAAATATACATTAAAAATGGATTAAAGAGGGGATTTATCATTCTCTGGATAAATGCAGAGAAATCAAACAACATGGGGGTAATGGGGTAGTCCAAGGGGTGCCGGGGTTAAATTTTGGGAGCATTTGGTACGGTTTGGACTGATGGTGCTGACCCAAATCACGATCTCACCGGTCCAATTTGGGTGGGTTGGGTATGGATTCTTGTCACGTGTCATGTTCAGTGTATACAACATTTTGCACATGTTTGTTTATTCTGTGACTCTTTAGTTTACGTGTAGTGCACGTGTAAACCCTTGGGCTTCCAAAAAGATTAAAATAAAAATTAATAAAAATATATGTGGCTGGGGAGTTTCGATCACAGGGGCTATGTCACAGCAGTGTAAGGTTTTACCAATGAGCTATAAGTGCTTTCTTGCCGTTCAAAAGAAAAACAAATTTATAACTTGTGCTCAGGCTAAGGTATCCCTTTCTGTATTTTGGAAATAATTTGTACAGAAAATTTAGGGTTGTTACACATACCCTCTGAAGGATTCTCTTTCTCGGCTTATGACAGTGAATAAGTAGTCGACTGTCTTATTCTGTTGTCGGTTGCCGACGAAATGGCCGAGAAATTGGGTAGCCAGCTCGTCAAAGGTGGAGATGGAGCGCGGCGCAAGCCCCCGAAACCAATCCTAGCCAGCCCGGATTAGCGTAGTGGGGAAAGCTCGGCATTGGGCCGCGTCCGAGTTATCTTGGAAGCTCATGCCTACTGTAAATACGTCCAAGTGGTCTTTCGGGTCGGATTTCCCGTCGAAGAGGGCTACTTTGGATGGCTTATTCCTGGATGAGACGTGCTCGGCCAGCAGCTCTTCTGTAAAGGGATTTGTGAGCTACTCGTCGGAATACCTTGGCCCTTCACTGGACGCATGGCTTTCCGTCGTATGCCTTCGATTTTTCTTTCGAGGGCTTGAAGCCGGTGGTTGTACCCCAAGGATTCTGCACAGCCGGAGTGGTGGCTACCCCCGCTTTGGGTCTACACGATGGTGCGGCTACAGTTCCGCTATATTAAATTTCTCAGATCCTCGGGCGAGGTTCTTCTCGAGTAGTCCCAACATGCACCTCCTCGGTCTTGACGCAAGTAGGGGCATTGGTCTTGCCTAGAAGCAGGTGAGCTGACCGACACCTCCTTAGAGGGTGTGGGCGCATATCAGACTTCGGGGCGATGGCCCTGTCTTCCCCGAGACCGCGGCGTGGAGCCTTCCGGAACCCAGCAGGTCATGGAATCATGGCCCGCGTGTGGGCCGTGGTTGCTAGAGTCGGCACGTCGGTGCTCAGTGACGCAGAGGGAAGCGAGGTCATCCGCCCTTCTGCGTACGTCGTTGTCTCGGTAAGGGGGAACCGCGATCTGGCGGGTAGGGCCCTTTGCTTGGACGCGGATGAGGGCATCCACCAGTGATGTGAGCCTGTCTATCCAAGCGGATAAAGCGTTGATGGCGTTAGGAGGGGGAGACGAGCCGCTCCCGCCTCTGTTGTGGCGGTTCGTATTTGGATCGTCGCGGTTTTCGCTCGCCATCGGGTTGAGGGCGGAAGATCAACTTTGATGGGCGGAAGAAAATTTTGAGAGTTCTTACGGACGGCGCCAGCTGATGGTGCTTGGGATCTTCTTCAGATGTTGTCCCCCGTCAACCTTGTGATGGCGGTCTTTGACGGCTGAGATTTGGTCTAAGAGTTGTCGAGTGTGGATTTCAATGGGTTTGTGTCGGACACCGAGCTACATGCAAAGAATTCCCGGGATGGGTGACCACCGTAGGACCTTCCGACAATCAAGTTAGAGCCGAGGTATAGGTACAGAGTAGCGGCGTATTAAAATAAATTCGAGTTACCTAAATCGTCTGGAAGACGGGTTTTTATAGTGGTCGTATGGAGCGAGTAGGCGCGAGATCCTCGCCGTCAGTTACGCCCTTACGTTACGCCCGCGTGGGATCCGTTCATTAATGGTGGGATCCGTCAATTAATGGCGGGATACGCTCATTAACGGGGGGATGCACCAGCGTGGGACGTGGAACGTGGGGCGGCAGATATCTTGCTTTAGCGAGATACGTGGAGCCGTTGTGGAAGCGCTAGGGCTCTACGCTCTCGGTTGATCAGGAGAGCCGAGGAAGCTCGGCCGGTCCAATCGCTCAGAGACGAGCAGGGAGGCCGAGGAAGCTCGGCGTGACAGATGGCTCGGAGACGAGCCGGGGGGGCCGAGGGATCTCGGCATGTCGAAGGCGAGTTGTTAGATGTTTGTTGGGTGAGTATGGAAGGTACTTAGGGAGGTCTCTGATAGGTCGGGTGTATCCTCGGAGACGAGGTAAGCCTCCAAAGCATCATATTTACTTCAGCTCCGTAGCCTTCGGGACACGTTGATCAGTCGAAAATATTGCATTCTTAACACATCAATTTACCTACTCTTTGTAATCATCTAAAGGTGTTTGGTATAAATATAGCACATATTAGCAATTCGTCTGCGAAATACCAAATAACATGTGTTATACATTATAACCGGCATTATGAGGGAAATTGTGTGTTTATTACTACACGCATGATCTTTTGTATATCAACACTTGTTTCGAGATTGTGTGCAGGAAATTCTCCAGGTAAAGAGCCGGAACTGCTAAAAGTGTTGATAAAACGCATCAAGTCCAAGACTTGTGATCTGGTAGTAAATAAGAAAGTATAAAAATATTCCAGACATCAGGAAAGTGCCATAAAGCCAACACCAGAATACCCTGAGATTATCATGCAGTAACGCCATCAAACGGTCGCGGATCCGCGGCCCAGTCAGGCCGATCCGCTGCGGATCCGCAGCCTAGTCGACTCGTTGGCGGCAGAAACTTTTTCCAGAAGCCCCCTTTCAACGGCCAAACTTCTTCAAGACGCTTCAGTTCCTCGAATTCTCCAGAAGCTTCCTTCCAACAGCAAGTCTTCTTTTGTAAGCTAGCTAACTACCTTAATCTAGAAACTTCTCTACAACTACCTAGCTTCCTATACAAGCCTTATAACAACCAAGCTTCCAAGGAAAGCTAGATCTAACTTCTAGGGGAGGCTAAAGGGAAAACTATAAAAGGGCAACTAGGGCTTCATTACAAAGGTTGTTCAACATTCTACATCAAATTTACACAAGTTGAGTGACACAACTTGTGATTCAAAACCCTAACCCAAATCCAATTCCAAAGTCAAATCAAGATCCATCGAGAAGCGAATCAAGCAAGCCTTCAATGAGCCTTTGAAGCAACGCCGACCTTCATCCGAGCAAGAGATCCACGACGATCCGCGACTCAAGAAGATCGATGCGAAGCTAATTTCGGCGAATCTAGTTACCTCCTCAAATCTTGTAAGCTCGAGTTGAGTGAATTGTACATAATCGTCGATTAATAAAGGTGAATATTATAAATCTTGCTTTTCTTTACATTCTTGCATTATGAAAAGTTATCGATTCGTGATTCTTTCCTTTTTCAGGATGTGTGAGTGAAATCTCCGCTTGTAGTGGAATCGAGAGAATAAGTGGATGATGTTGATGAAATTCTTGAACGACTCTTAAGTCTTATGAGTTTTGTAAACTTTAGGAAATTGAATCATCAAAAACCTAATTTGAGCTAGATCGCTTCCTTCGCTCCAAATTAGAGATCAACGATCGGTGATTTAATTTGCTAGAGGCTAGAATTTGAATGATAATCAATGAAAGGATAAGGGATGATGATGAAGAAACCCTAGTTTCTTCAATAGATTCCTAAACCTCATTAATCGTCATCGATCTAGCAACAAATCTTCAATAAATAAGAATTTGTAATCATTAGTATTCATCATCACTATCAATTGGATCGATTCCGACAAGTCTCTTTACAAATCTTGATAATTCAAACTATTTGGACGTTTTCTTGATCTCTATCATTTCTTGATTTTAGATCTATTTCTTGATGATTCTTGAAACTAAATCTCAAAAATATTGAATCATTTTCTTTTATCTTTTAATTTTCAAACGATAACGAACAAATCACACTTTCTCAGTGGACGATCCACATTCACCAACAAAACTACAATAGACACTGTCAATTGATTGCGGTATAAATTTCTTTGGTTGTGATCTTTTACACTTTTCAAAACACGACACGGGAAACGATTCAATCAAATGGCGCCGTTGCCGGGGATCGTGTGCTAATTTGTTCGTTTTTGTTAATTGAGTTGAAAATTTTATTATCCCATCAGAATTTTTAGATCAAAAATCGCATCAAGAGCTTAACAATTTGTTGTGATTTGTTGCAAGGAGATCTGGAATCTGTGGAGCGAGAGAATTTTTTTTCAGAGTATCTTAGGTAGCTCAGAAAGGCAACATGAGCAGTTTCTGAATTTTTTGTGCAGGGATCTTATTAACTGACCGCGGAACCGCGGCATTTGAAGGCTTCTTGCGGTGGATCCGCGGCGAGATAGCTGCTTCAGTGCACCAAAATTTTTAAGTCTATTTCTGTCTTTCTTATCTCCTCCCTGCTCTTGTCCATCAACCAATTTCTGCAGCTTTCTTTGCAAAAATTCGCAGCGCCGCTAAAAAGAAATATTGTGCGTGTTTGATCTTGGTTGTTTGCATTTTTAATACGGAAATTAAGGGGCAAAGACCAAATTCAGATTAGGTGGGGATTTCATTACCCTTCCTTAGCCCCAAAAATCACAAACTTGCATCCGCATCACCCTCATTAACTAAAAAATATCTAGACATGACTCTAAGGACCGTCGCGCTCAATTAGGACAGAAGGAGGTCGTGGATGATCTATTGTTTATCCGCGTTTCTTTTGTGGTGTATAAAGCAAGTGTGTTTAAGGCAAGTTGTTACTTAATTAGGCTCACTACTTACATAGTGGAGAACCTCCCACTTACCTGGCACTTACCTGGCCACAGAAGGGGCAAAGAGGCAGTAGAGGATCTATCTTGCGACTTATCTTCTGGAAGTCTAGAAGCGGTCTAGAGACTTGACTTAGGTGACCACTAGAATTAGGGTTGCTTGTGCATTGCTAGTGTGAATTTTTCAAAAATCCGTCTTTTTCAAAACAAACACCAATCCACTTTTTCTCTAATTATCACAACGTTGCTACTTGTGCTAAACCATTTAGTGCATACTCGGCTGGACACGGGATTCTAGTGCCCGTCTTGTCCGCGTTCCTCCTATCGACTCCGAAGTCGGTATTTCTACGTCTACTTTTTCTTCACCCACTACCACACCCACTTCGATGGTCGATTCTCCATCGAACTTCTTTAACACTACTCTGCCACCGTCCGCAGGTGCGCAGAATCCGTCCCGCATCTCTCTCCAAGAGAGATGTTACCCTATGCGAGGTTCTCTTTCGACCTGTCTCACCATTCCACCAGCCAATAGGGACAACTTTGAATAAAATCCCAATACATCAATATTTTACCCAAATATCACGGTCTCGAGTCTGAGGACGCATATGTCTTTATTACCAAATTTGAAAATGTATGCGCTATGATGGGTACTTCACAGTTTTCTGTGGATGCTATGAGATTACGTCTTCTCCCATCCACTTTGTGCGATATAACCGAGAAGTGGTTTTATAATACAGCCGCACATTCTATTTCGAACTGGGGAGAATTCGTAACAGGTTTCCTAAAGAAATTCTACCCTAATCATAAAACAGCTCGAGTCCGTAGCGAAATAAATCAATTTACCCAGCTTCCAAATGAACCATTCTCAAAGTGTTTTGAACGTTTCAGGGATCTGTTAGTTCAATGTCCTCATCACGGAATCCCTAAATGGGATCTGTACAGAATCATATATGATGGTATTAATCCCACAACAAAACAGACTCTTGAATCCATGTGTTAAGGCACCTTCATGAATAAAGATGATGGTGAAGCCAGGAGATTTTTAGAAGATTTCGCTGAGAAAACTTTACAGTGAGCATCATCCGCCACGTGTCGTATTCTGAGGAAATACCACTGTGAGCATCATCAAAAACCTATGTGATAAATCGGAAGCTTGTTTATTTCAATTATCAAATATTATTATTTGGGTGTATTGTCGTGAAAATGATCCTGGAGAAACATCAAAAATTGCCATGAGACAACAGTATCCTATAGCATGAGAAAATTAAGATTTATTGGGCACGTTACATTTTAGCAACATATATTAATCGGTTGAGTAAAGATGAGGAATCTAGCCTCGGTTGAGTAAATATAAGGAATCTAGCCGAGGCTTTTGATACCATATTAGAAAAAAAGGCTTTTTACTAAAAGAAATCTCCTCATGCTTCGTTAATTACTAAAAAAAAACCCTCCATGTTTCGTATTTACTTAAAATACCCACATATATTTAAATTGCATTAAAAAGCCTCTAACAGACCAAAAAGAGAATATTTTTGGTATCTTCCATTATTCCGTTAGGAGCCTACCAGTAAGTATCGTGTTAGGGTTTTAAAACCTTCGCAATCTCTCTTCTTTTTCCAAAATTCCTAAATTTTCCGTCAATTGACTTAGAGTTTCGATCAAGGATCTCTCAAATTGATCAGGGAAACCGACTCATCTTTCTCAAACTTCAGCGAGCTTGTCGAGTGTCGTAGTCCCTTCACTTGCAAGTTTCGAGTTCGTGGACAAGCTCATTTGAAAGGAGAGCCATTTTTTAGTTGCGCTAAATCTCCATATTCACTTAAAGGAGAATGTAGATTTTTTTTATGAGAGAAAGGTCTAACTAAATACTTAGAAGGTAAGAGAACAACTCAAATATAAGTTCCAGCTCTATCATCTTAACATGACGCTAACATGGAAAACTAGTTAGAGGAGAATTTTAGTTCAATTTAAATGTAATGAGTTTTTTGATCAAAGTAAATAGGAAGCCCCGATGTTTTTTTAGTAATTTTGAAGCATGAGGGGCGCTACAACAAAAAATAAAATCAAGTCATACAAGGAATTCTAAATAAGTAATATATATTAATCTACACAAGGAAATCAATGGTAAAAGATCATATACATCATTCATATTTGTTTCTTGTTGGCTGATCCTTGTCATCTTGCGAATCTTGGATATGGTCTTCCAAAATAAATGAACAGTTTGTATTGGTGGTTGGTATCAGCTATGGGAAAAATCTCTAATTCCTATGGTTTTTATTTTGAAAATTTTGTTCTCAAATATGAAACTCTAAAATTTTCCAACTATTACACATTCATCGTTTTAGAGAATCATGGTGGATGCATGATAGTTAGAAATAAACCTTCTATTGGTTGCCTCTAATCTCTTAATAGTAATTTGGATATTAAAAAAGAGAGAGAACGAGTGGTTCGATTTACAACTTATTACTTAACTCAAATTTCTTGAACTTTGTTAAGGCTTTTATACTAATAATGAAAGAGAGGTTATGGGACGTGTAACACCCTAGTACATCTATACTATATATTTGGTATTCTAAATCTTGCGGTAAAATTCTTTATTATTGTCGTTTTTGGGTTGCGAATAATACAATTAGTAGTTGTGGTCATTATCCAATCCGACCCTCATGATTAAAACCCGACATGATACAATGTTATATCAAATATTTGCTATTACAGTGTATCCATGCGAATCGAGTATTATATATATATATATATATATATATATATATATATATATATATATATATATATTAAGCTCTACATATCTCTGTATAATACAATATAAAAACAAATAATATTCTTTTCCTATATAGCCTTACATGGCAAATTACCCCATATCAGATGGTTGCACCCATTTATCATGTTCATATCCTAAGGGTTAGACAGACTAATAATTGGATCGCTACGTATATTTACGTAGATTTTATTTGGGATATATGTTTTTAACTGCAGAATATTGCATTAAAGTTAAAATCCTTACGTATATTCTTTATATTTAAAAACTGGATTTGTAGAGAGATACGGATAATATTTAGAGTAATATGATATTATCTGTAAAATCCTACAATATATATATATATATATATATATATATATATATATATATATATATATAAATTTATTTATTATAATCCCTAACTCTCCATCTCTCTCCTTCCGTCCCTCTCTCTCTCTCCATATGTATGTATGTATGTGCAATTTTTATAAACCCTCTCTCCCTCCCCCCTCTCTCTCTCGTCTTCAACCTCTCCCCTCTCACGTTCGCGCTCATGCCGAACCCTAACCCTCACCGTCTCCCTCTCATCGCCGCCCCCATCACCTCCCTCTCGCCGTCAGCACCTCCTTCCTCCTTCCCCGAAGATTCACTGTCACGCCCCGCTTCCCAGTATACAGGTAAGGAGACGAGATGATGCCCACGACGTATTTACTCAAAAGTAAACACGTTAAACGTAAATAAGCAATATAAGTAAAAGCACAAGAAATGACAATAGATATAAATAAATAAACAACAACTTTTTATTGATAACCATTCTTAACATACAACTGAAAAGTAAATACAATGAAGGAAAGCGATGCCTAAACAATGGCATATGTACTGAAAGAAAAGTAAGTACAAGTAAGAACTAGAACTCTTGCTCCTCAGTGAACTGCTCCAAATCGTCCTGGCTGGGCTCGATCTCCTGAGAGTCGGGTCCACCTGACAACATTCCAAAGAAAGAAGAGAAAGAAATGTCGTCAGCGAACCAACGCTCGGTAAGTCCCAAAGAGAGATAGAAATAGACAAGTACAGAGAATAGAACAGATAAATTATGAGTTTATTATGCTATCGTAATTGTTTGTAACTTGGTACAGAATACATCAGTGTTTATGAGAGGAGTCCAACTATCCTGTGGACTATGGGAAACGGAAAGTACAAGGCCCCGTCAAAACCCACGGGACAACGGCACGGATGTACGGTAGGTGTCTTTTAGTTACCATCTCGTTCCACTTATAATGCATTCCATACCAGTCTACCCCGTTAAACCCCGTAATATATATTGTATTGTTTTGTAGTATAAGACTTACCGAAACCATGATATAAGTTGTTCATGTAAACGGTTCAGGATGTAAACGGATAGTCATGTAGTCAAGTCAAGATATATCCATGGTTCGGTCAAGTCAAGTCATGTTGCATATTTGTAGTGTTCGGTATTCATGTTCCGGTTCAAGTATATATTGGATTCATACTGGATTGGAGTTATGATTGGATTCATGTTTGGATTGTAAATAGATTAGACTAAAACTCAGATTGAGTCAGACACTTAAACAGATTTGGATTTCTGAATTAGATTTTGGTGTTATCGGTAACAGCTGCACATGGACGGCATGATTTGTGTCTTTTTCAAGACAATTACCATTGATAACCCCGTTTTAGTTTTCTTCCTTAAATAGACAAGCACTCACTTTCTCCGGCTCCCTGAGGCTCAAGAGAATTGGTTCCGTTTAAACCTATATTTATTAGGGTTCTTATTGTAATTTAATATAACTTGAGGGGGGTTTATGAAAAATATTTTTAGTATACTTTCAAAATAAACCTCAAATATTTATTTATATTCTTTAGAATTGTCATGGATGTGAATTTTATAGAATGATCTATATTAGTGAATATATATATATAGTTTGAATAGTTCAAGATATTTTAGTGTAAACTTGACTTGTATGGATTCTTGATGGTATTTTCATGAAACATGGAATTCTTTTGTTTTGTTTAGAAAACATGGAATTTTATTATATATTAAAGATATGTGATTTAATAATATATATATATAATTATTAAAAATAAGTTTTTATTATTAAATGGAAATTCTCGTTTTTCTTAAAAATTGTATTAAAATTCTATCGAGATCGTATGCTCCGTGAAAAGGTCTGCATCTCGCTCTACTAGTCCCGAGAATGTGCGATAATCCGCACCATCCAAACCGGGTTCCCTGAAATGGGTTGTAGAGGCATAATTGCAAAGAATTTAAAATAACACAATTAAAAGAAAATCCGTTTTTTTAATAGTTTAAGGTATTTTGATGAAAGTCGTATTTGTCCCAAAAATATTATTAAAAGCGAATCGTGTTATATCAAGATGTGTGTATGTGAGAGGCAGGTCATTATCTTGTAAGGTTTTCTAAAGGTATGCTAAGCAAAAATGATAAAAAAAGATGTCATATATAAACTATGTGGTATTTAAACGTAAAAACTTAATTAAAATTATTTTACATGGAGTTTTAGAGTGAAACTTGTTTCTAAATATTTATTTAATGATTAACAATTCAAGGTATACAATATGGAAGAGCAACTCTTAAGAAAAATTGTAGTTTTAAAGAATTTAGATTCAAATATCGGTATAACTCAACTTATCGACATGTTTTATAAAAATGAACTTTTTAAGTAGAAGGAGAAGAAGGAGGTGGGACTTACTAGTTGTTTGTTTTAAGAAAAGAGAGAGGAAGAGTTTGAGGTTGTTGTGGCGTCGCGGAGTCGCCGGAAACGTCTCGAATCCTCGCCGGAACTTGTCCTAGTGCTAACTCCATTTATACTCTTCTTTAACTTGGAAAATTTTGAGAATTTTTAACAAGAGATTTCAGAATGAAGAGAGTTAGGGTATGGGGTTGTATTTATAGAGTAAAATTACGGTTTTGAGAATGAAGAGATAATTAAAAATGGATTAAAATAGAATTAAAGAGGTGAATTAACACTCTCTGGATAAAAGCAGGAAAATCAAACAGTACTGAGATAGTGGGAGTAGGCCAAAAGACTAGTGTGCAGAGTTTGGGGGTATTTCCTATGGGGGGCCCGGCGGAGCCGGTCCATAGGCTAATCTTGCCGGCCATTTGTAGGGGGTTGGGGTTTGGATTTGTGCCACGTGTCCTAGTCTGTTTAAATACCCTTTTGCACATGTTTATTTTCTCAAACTTTTCAATTTTACGTGCAGTGCACGTGTAAACTTTTAAGCTTCCAAAAATTTTAAAAGAAAAATCATTAAAAATAATATGTGGCTGATGGGATTCGAACACAGGGGCTACATCACAGCAGTTCAAGGCTTTACCAATGAGCTACAAGTGTTTTCTTGCCGTTCTTAAACAAAAATAATACTTAAAGTATACTCAGGCTTGCAAATACTCCATTCTGTACATTAACTTTAAAAAAATTTGTACATTAATAACAGAGTCGTTATATTCTACCCTCCTTATAAAAATTTCGTCATCGAAATTTACAATTATTTAAGGACTAATTTACAAACAAGTAAGGGTATCTTGCACGCATATCATCCTCATGTTCCCACGTTGATTCTCCCGATGAGTCTTTTCTCCACATCACTCGGACCAAGTTTACTTCCTTGTTCCGCAGTGTCTTTACCTTTCTGTTCAGGATCTCAACGGGTTGTTGCTCACAAAATAGGTCTGTATGTACAGTGAGTTCGGAATGATCAAGAATGTGGCTGGGGTCACTCATATATCTTTGGAGCTGGGATATGTGGAGCACATTGTGCACTCTTTCTAATGAAGAAGATAGTGCCAACGGTAAGCCACTTCTCTGACTCGTTTGAGTATAGTGAACGGTCCAATAAATCTTGGACTGAGCATACCCTTCTTGCCAAAGCGGATTACTCCACGGTTCGGAGAGATATTTAAGAACACATGATCTCCCGGTTGGAACTCCAGATGTCGACGCTTTGCATCAGCCCAGTGCTTCTGTCGATTTTGAGCTATGCGCATGCTTTTCCTGATCGTGCGAACTACGTCCACAGTTGCTACGATTATCTCTGGTCTAAGGAGTTCCCGAACTCCGATGTCGTCCTATCTTATTGGTGATCGATACTTCCTTCCATAGAGAGCTGCAAAAGGTGTCATTCCAATACTCGCTTGGTAGCTGTTGTTGTATGAGAACTCCACAAGATGTAGGTGATCTTCCCACGATCCTCCGAAGTCTAACATACAAGCTCTTAGCATGTCTTCTAGGATCTGAATCGTTCGCTCAGACTGTCCATCTGTTTGTGGATGGTAAGCTATGCTGAAGTTCAGACTCATTCCCAAACTAGCTTGCAGACTCTGTCAAAACTGCGATCGGAATCTGGTGTCACGATCGGAGACAATGCAAACCGGTACTCCATGTAATCTCACGATCACCAGCATGAGTTCATAGTATAAAAATAGTACATATTAAGAGTTAAATCTTACTTAGATTTCAGACTTACATTCATGTACTTCTTTTCTGGTGTCTCGGTAGATTGACCAACTCGAAATGCGATGAAATGTGCAGGCTTTGTGAGTCGATCCACAATAACCCATACAGCATTGTTACCTTTCGTGCTGCGAGGAAGAGCAATCATGAAATCCATGGTAATGTGTTGCCATTTCCATTTTGGGATAGGTAACGGTTGAAGTAAACCAGCAGTCATGTGATGTTCAGCTTTCACTTGCTGACACACAAAACATTTGGCTACGCTTCTGGCTACTTCACGCTTCATTCCATTCCACCAGTAATGTTGCCGCAGATCTTTATATATCTTTATACCACCAGGATGTACTGAGTATGAAGAGCTGTGAGCTTCTTTCATCAACTCTTTCCGAACAAGACCTTATGGTACATTCAATCTGCTTCCGTATCTCAAAGACCCGTCTTCGTGGATGACGAAGTCTGTTCGAAGTCCACTTTCTACTTGTTCTCGGATCTTTTGCAACTTGACATCACTTGCTTGAGTTGCTTTGATCTGATTGACAATAGTAGACTGAACTTGTAAGTTCATCAAATACGAAGTGTTACCTGGCATAACTACTTCTATCTCCATCTTGTGCAAATCTTGCTGATGCTTCCACTGAGCGGTGAGATTCATTGATAAAGGTTGGCGACTAAGTGCATCAGAAACTACATTCATCTTCCCTGGATGATATCGTAGGTTGATGTCGAAGTCCGCTATAAGTTCTAACCATCTTCTCTGCCGCATATTCAATTCTTTCTGAGTAAACACATATTTTAGATTTTTGTGGTCTGTGTATATATCCACTCGTTCTCCAAGAAAATAGTGGCGCCAAATCTTGAGTGTAAAGATAACGGCTTCCAACTCCAGATCATGCGTTGGATAGTTGCGCTCATGAACCTTCAGCTGTCTTGATGTATAAGCTACAACTTTTCCATGCTGGTGTAGAACACATCCTAATTCCTTACCGGATGCATCGCAATGCCCAACGAAACCTCCAGATTGGTATGGTATTACAAGAATAGGTGCTGATGTCAATCATGTCTTGAGTTCTACAAAAGCTTCTTCACATGCTTCTGGCAACACGAATGCTTCATCTTTACGTGTAAGCTTGGTCAGGGATGCTGCAATCTTTGAAAAGCCTTCAATAAATTTTCGGCAGTATCCTGTTAAACCCAAGAAACTTTGAATGTCCTTCACTGTCTTTGGTGTCGGCCATTTGATAACTGCGGATACTTTAGCGGGATCTAAGGAGATTCCTTTACCTGAAACGATATGTCCGAGAAATCCGACTTGATCTAGCCAAAATTCGCACTTACTGTACTTGGCATAGAGTTGATACCGTCGCAAAGTCTCCAGGACAATCTATAAATGCTCGGCGTGTTCTTTCCGACTCTTTGAATACACCAGGATGTCGTCGATGAAAATGACAACGAACCTGTCTAGGTACTCTCGGAAAACTTGGTTCATCAGATTCATGAATATGGATGGTGCATTGGTCACTCCAAATGGCATTATGAGATATTCGTAATGACCATAGCGAGTTTTGAATGTCGTCTTCAGAATATCAGACTCTTTGACCTTCACCTGATGATAACCCGAACGAAGATCTAACTTGGAGAAAACGTAAGACCCACTTAGCTGATCGAACAGATCGTCGATGCGCGGACATGGATATTTGTTCTTTATCGTTACTTTGTTCAAAGCTCTATAATCAATGCACATTCTGTATGAACCTTCTTTCTTTTTCACAAGCAAAACTGGAGAACCCCAACTTGAAGTGCTGGGACGAATCCATCCTTTCTTTAGAAGTTTGTCCAATTAAGTATGGATCTCTTTCAATCCTTTTGGACTTAACCGGTATGGAGCTTTGATCACCGGTTGTGCACCAGGTACTAAGTCAATACTGAATTCAAGAGCTTGATCGGGAGGCAAACCTGAAATGTCTTCAGGAAATACATTTTCGAACTTTCGAACTACCTATGGCTTGTTTTCTTCCGCCTGAAGTGTTGCAATCACTGCCTTCTTTGGTTTAGCTTTATAGGTGCTAGGCTTCAGGGTACGGTCTCCAATTTTGAAATAAAAGACCGGATGATCTGGAATCTCGAACACTGATAGTCGATGGTAGCAAAAAAAGGTAACAACAACAACAACAACAAAATTTTGTTGTTGTTGTTGTTGTTACCTTTTTTAAGTTCCTAGCCAGTCTATACCCAAGACTACGTCGAAGTTCGGTATGTCCAGCACCTTGAAGTCCGCATAAAATTCTCTGCCGCAGACGACCACTGGACAGAGATCGTATCCCATAGTTGCTTTTAGAACGTCGTTCCCTGAACTGACATTTCAGCTGGATACAAGCGGTTTAACTGGAATCGCATGAGTTCGGACGAATCGTTGCGACATAAAGCAATGTGATGCTCCAGTATCAAAGAGTGCTAATGCAGGAAGTGAGGCTACTAAGATTGTACCTAAGTTGTGCGGAATATGTTTAAGTATAGGACAAGATATATATTGAGGTATATAAAGATTGAAAAGGTTTTGAAAGAGTGGGAGTTACCAGTGATGACTTGGATAGTAGCTTCAACTTTTTCCACAGTCATTGTGAAAGCCTGTCGTCTAGGTACATTCTTCCTTGCCAGAGGCGCATTCCTCTGTCTATGAGGTAGGTTCTTTTGTGCCTGATGGAACTGACAAGGTGGCAGTGCAGTAGGTCCACGAGGAGGTGGAGCGGGAAGAGCAAGACGAGGTGCAGGTGTCTGAATAGCTGGCTGCTGCGTAACAGTCCTAACTGGTATGGGGGATAGATTCTGATTGAGTGCCACAATGTCGTGAGTGGATGAGCCACAGAGTAGGCACAGGCCGTTAGCATGCCTGCAGTCCTTCGCCAGGTGTCCATTGTTTTTGCAGTAGAAACAAAAGTCTGAACTAAACCGGTTAAAAGGTACTCCCGGTCTTCTGGGTACAAACGGTGGCCTAGAAGAGGCTCTTCCTGCTATCTGAGTAGCAGGGCGGTTCACACCGGCAGATTGAGTTATGCCCTTCTTCTTCACTACTGCCTCATATCTTCGGGCAGCCTTCAGTGCAAGGTTGTGGGTTGAGAAATCCCTTGTAGCTAGAGCAGCTTGGATCTCCTGGTCCAACCCTTACTGAAATCGTCTAGCCCTGATCACAACAGTCGGTATGAGATGTGCCGTGAACCTGCTCAGCATGGTGAACTCAGTATCATACTCATCCACAGATTTGCTCCACATAGAGCCTTATTGCAGGTGGATGAATTGCTTCTCCATATCAAAACGGGCAGCCTTGGAAAAATATTTCCCGTCGAACATGTTGCGAAAAGTCTTCCATTCGATCGGCTGGGTAAGTCGGCTTTCTTCAGCCTTCCACCATACTCTGGCGTTATCCGTGAGTTGCAGTTTCGCAACCCTCACCCAAACAATCTTTGGCACTTGTGCTGCTGTCAGATCGTCCTCAATCGACTGAGCCCATTCTTCCGCTTCTATAGGGCTCTCTTTCCCAGAGAATTGTTTAGGGTGCAGTGCCCAGAATTGTTTCACACCGGGTGCCTCAGCTTCTGGGCGATATAGGAGGATAGCAGTCTGCTATTGTTGTCCCTCCAAGAGGCTCTTGATTACCTTAAGCAATACCATCTGCTTGTTGATAAGAGCTGCAACGGTAGGTGTAAGTGGAAGAAGTGGTGGTGGGGTGTTGCCATTAACGTTCGTGCTCGTATTGTTGGGAGAATCCATAAGCTTGAAAGAAAAAATAGGGTTAGGATATATTCAAGGAATTTGAAATATAAAGAATGTTTAGTTGCCGATTCTTATAATTCTTGTGACTTATATTGCTTAGGACTTCATGCAGAACTGACCTGCATGGGCTGCTAACAAAACCTGTCATGCCCTGCTTCCCAGAATACGGGTAAGAAGACGAGACAAGGCCCACGACATATTTACTTAGAAGTAAATATGTTAAGCGTAAATAAACAATATAAGTAAAAGAACAAGAAATGACAATAGATATAAATAAATAAACAATAACTTTTTATTGATAACCATTCTTTACATATAACTGAAAAGTAAATACAATGAAGGAAAGCGATGCCTAGACAATGGCATATGTACTGAAAGAAAAGTAAGTACAAGTAAGAACTAGAACTCTTGCTCCTCAGTGAACTGCTCTAAATTGTCCTGGCTGGGCTCGATCTCCAGAGAGTCGGGTCCACCTGACAACATTCTAAAGAAAGAAGAGACATAAATGTCGTCAGCGAACTAACGCTCGGTAAGTCCCAAAAAGAGATAGAAATAAACATGTACAAAGAATAGAACAGATAAATTATGAGTTTATTATGCTATCGTAGTTGTCTGTAGCTTGGTACAAAATGTATCAGTGTTTACGAGAGGAGTCCAACTATCCCGTGGACTATGGAAACGGAAAGTACAAGGCCCCGTCAAAACTCACGGGACAACAGAACGGATGTACTGTTGGGTTGTCTAGTACGGCAACAAGGTTTCGGGAGGCATCGTCCATGCCAAATTAAAATTTTAGCCGTACTAGCTAACCCTAACCTAGAATCGTATGCTAGAAAATTCGACGAAACAAATGCAAACAACTTTGCAACTAAAGTGAATGAGGAATACAACCTTTGTAGACCGGTCCTTCACTTCATTAGCTCCGTGTAGTAGTCCCTCGCTGCAAGTAGTAAAATCCTGGGCTCTAGAAAGGCTCCACAAGATGAACGGAACAAGCTTGCTCGATGCCTTCGAAGCCGAAGATGATCTACGTCGAGGAGATACTAACCCAAGCTACCCCTTCACTAATTGTAAAATTAGTGAAGCAAACACCCTATACTAAATGGAAAGTAGTAGAGGTTGATGAAGTAGGAAATTTGCTCATTTTAGAAATAATTTTCTCACTATTTTTCTAACATCTCCATTGAAGCTAGAAAGTTTGGAGGAAAGAGATGAAGAAATCTCTTATGATAAAATTATCAAGTAGAGCATTTCAACCCAAGGTGAGTTAGTATCATATACTAACCATTGTAGAGAGTTAACCATGGCTAAGATGATGGTTGGGTTTATAAATATTTTAAGCTAAATAAAATTAGAAGACTAAGTCAATGCATCCACAAGCTTCTACAAGCTTTGAGCCTTGACAAATTGCAACTAATTTTTGAATAACTTTAAATAAATAAAATCCTAGATTATCATTAGTATGGTGTAAGTCACACACACACCCAAGTTGCATGTATCATCAAGCATGACACAAAACTTTGTACACTTATATATATCACATATATACACATGCACAAATCAAGTGAGAAAACAAATCTTAAGTGAATGAATATTAGTTAATGTAACTTAATATATCAAATATATAATTATACATTAAATTGTTAAATCAACACTTGATTTGATAATCCAGCTATATCACATATAACCGACTAATATCATGTGTATGATCTTATCGAATCAACACTTGATTCGTTAACCCGGCTATATCACATATAACCGACCGATAACACAAATCGCGAGAATAGAATACGGTATCAGTATCAATCTCGGTCCCGCACATATCACATATATACTCCTACTCCGTTTCGCTTGAGCCAGGAAATCTCTGTATAGGACTCTAAAGACTCGTCAATACGCCGGCAGTAGGTGATGATCATATCAAACACCCACAAGCCGCAAGCGGTCTGCTAAACGTAACGGCCACTCAGGTATTGAGCGATCAGAAGATCAACAAGCAAGCCTGCTCGTACTCCTGCTAATCCAATCAGTAACACTACCGTATAGTCCGGTCTCTTCGTCTGATATGTCGCATATCACAGCCTAGGGGTGGTATAACGTCAGACCCCAATAGCCTGATAAGTCATGCCGATGTAAGGTCCATAACGGTTCGAGAAAATACTGATAACATTTACCAGTAAATCTCAGCAACCCTGGCCAGGGATTTCTTGTTATGGCCAATCGAGTATAGCACAACATCAACTCCCAATACCGGGAGAGATGAAACCCCTTCTATCGCTCATTTCCTCCATATGACTCGGGACTGTACCCAAAAACCATTTTTTTGCACGATCTCTTGACCGTGGTATGATGGAACTCATAGCACAGTGGGAATCACACAAGACTCTATGACGATCTCGAGTCTACAGACTAACCTGTACCAGTGTCACCAGAGAACTGCTATCCGACGATAAGTATAATACCATCTAGGAGTTCTCGGCGAGTCCGTCCAGTGTATCCAGTCTCCACTGAGCACCCGTATACCTTCTCTGATGTCAAACACCAATGGATACGGGATCATCCATCGCCCATCATATGGGTCGAGAAGCGTATACGCTAGTCTATTCTGGAGTATCGATGCCCTGTCTCGATACTCCCACGACTAGGAATAATTATAGGGTGTACTTGTGGACTACCCTTGGCTCCACTAGTATGATCTCTATCATAGTCCTGGTAGTCAAGTACACAACCTAAGGGCTTTATCAACATGTGAGAGCGAGACAATAAGTGTACATGTTAAGATAAAGAGCAACCAGATAGCATACTATCATGTCGAGCAAGAAAGTCCTCCCTATATATGTCCAAGCATCCACTACAATATACATCCTATGTACAGTAATGGCCTCTAGAGCATACATATAACTAACATGTACGGTATGTGTCTTTTAGTTACCATCTCGTTCCACTTATAATACATTCCATACCAGTCTACCCCGTAAAACCTCGTAATATATATTGTATTGTTTTGTAGTATATGACTTGCTGAAACCATGATATAAGTTGTTTATGTAAACGGTTCAGGATGTAAACGAATAGTCATGTAGTCAAGTCAATATATATCCATGGTTCGGTCAAGTTAAATCATGTTGCATGTTTGTAGTGTTCGGTATTCATGTTCCGGTTCAAGTATATATTGGATTCATGTTGGATTAGAGTTATGATTGGATTCACGTTTGGATTGTAAACAGATTAGACTAAGACTCAAATTGAGTCAGATACTTAAACCGATTTGGATTCCTGAATTAGATTTTGGTATTATCGGTAACTGCTATACATAGACGGCAGAATTTATGTTTTTTTCCAAGACAATTACCATTGATAACTCCGTTTTAGTTTTCTATCTTAAATAGGCAACCACTCACTTTCTCCGGCTCCCTGAGGCTTAAGAGAATTGGTCCCGCTTAAACCTATATTTACTAGGGTTCTTATTGTAATTTAATATAACTTGAGGGGGTTTTATGAAAAATATTTTTAGTATACTTTCAAAATAAACCTCAAGTATTTATTTATATTTTTTAGAATTGTCATGGATGTGAATTTTATAGAATAAGGAATATTAGTGAATATATATATATATATATAATTTGAATAGTTCAAGGTATTTTTGTGTAAACTTGACTTGTATGGATTCTTGATGGTATTTTCATGAAACATGGAATTCTTTTGTTTTGTTTAGAAAACATAGAATTTTATTATATATTAAAGATATGTGATTTAATAATATATATATATATATATATATATAATTATTAAAAATAAGTTTTTATTATTAAATAGAAATTCTCATTTTTCTTAAAAATTGTATTAAAATTCCATCGAGATCGTATGCTCCGTGAGAAGGTGTGCATCTCGCTCTCTAGTAGTCCCGAGGATGTGCAATAATCCGCACCATCCAAACCGGGTTCCCCGAAATGGATTGTAGAGGTATAATTGCAAAGAATTTAAAATAACACAATTAAAAGAAAATCCATTTTTTTAATAGTTTAAGGTATGTTGATGAAGTCGTATTTGTCCCAAAAATATTGTTAAAAGCGAATCGTGCTATATCAAGATGTGTGTATGTGAGAGGTAGGTCATTACCTCGTGAGGTTTTCTAAAGACAAGCTAAGCAAAAATGATAAAAAAAGATGTCGTATGTAAACTATGTGATATTTAAACGTAAAAACTTAATTAAAATTATTTTACATGGAGTTTTAGAGTGAAACTTGTTTCTAAATATTTGTTTAATGATTAATAATTCAAGGTATACAATATGGAAGAGCAACTCTTAAGAAAATTGTAGTTTTAAAGAATTTAGATTCAAATATCGATATAACTCCACTTACCGTATAAAAAGGGACTTTTTAAGTAGAAGGAGAAGAAAGGGGTGTGACTTACTAGTTGTTTGTTTTCAGAAAAGAGAGAGGAAGAGTTTGAGGTTGTTGTGGTGTCGCGGAGTCGCCGGAAACGTCTCGAATTCTCGTCGAAACTTGTCCTAGTGCTAACTGCACTTGTACTCTTCTTTGACTTGGAAATTTTTGAAAATTTTTAACAAGAGATTTCAGAATGAAGAGGGCTAGGGTATGTGGTTGTATTTATAGGGCAAAATTATGGTTTTGAGAATGAAGAGAGAATTAAAAATGCATTAAAATAGGATTAAAGAGGTGAATCAACACTTTCTGGATAAAAGCAGGAAAATCAAACAGTATTGGGGTGGTGGGTGTAGACCAAAAGACTAGTGTGCAGAGTTTGGATGTATTTTCTACGGGGGGCATAGCGGCGCCGGCCCATAGGCTAATCTCGCCGGCCATCTGTAGGAGGTTGGGGATTGGATTTGTGCCACGTGTCCTAGTCTATTTAAATATAATTTTGCACATGTTTATTTTCTCAGACTTTTCAATTTTACGTGCACTTCACGTGTAAACTTTTAGGCTTCCAAAAATTTTAAAAGAAAAATCATTTAAAATGATATGTGGCTGATGAGATTCGAACACGGGGGCTATATCACAGCAGTGCAAGGCTTTACCAATGAGCTACAAGTGTTTTCTTGCTGTTTTTAAACAAAAATAATACTTAAAATATACTCAGGCTTGCAAATACTTCATTTTGTACATTAACTTAAAAAAAATTGTGCATTAAAAACAGAGTCGTTACACTCACAGAGCCGACCCCAAGCCAGAACCCACCTTCAACCTTTCCTCGTCGGCCTCGTCGCCGGAACCCAACCACCACCATCACCCTCTATCACTTTCTCGTCTCGTTGGCAACACCATAGCACCTATACACCACCACCGCACCTTCTTCATCTTCTCCTTCTCATTCCCCGATCACCATCAACCCCATCGGCCACGACCTCTCGCCTCCTGCACTCGCCGTCACCTCGTCGACGACCGCCTCTCTCCTCTCCTTGCCCTCGCTAACCCAGAGAACCTCAGAACCCCACAGCCTCACCTTTTCTTCTTCTTCTTCTTCTTCTTCTCTTTTTCGATCGGTTCTCGCCGGAGTTGCACACGTCGCCGACGATCCAAATGACCCAGTCACCGTCGTCTAGTCCAGTTACCACGTCACGCAGTTGCTTAGTCAGGTCAAGTCCTGCGTATGTGGGTTTTGCATCGTGACATTATTCGGCGTCGGAATGTGATATCCGTATACTCGTCGTGAGATTTCGATCAGTCAAGTTCTAAACTTGCAACATGCTACTTTATTTATATCGATATTTATATGCTTAATTATAGTACATGTGTTTTATTATTCAGTAAATATTACCGATTTACAATTTTATATTAACAGTTTGTATCCGTACCAATAATGGTTTATCTAGTTGCATACCGGATCATCCCAATATCATCATACTACTATATCAGTTCAATAAATTTTATCTAGATTACAATACACCTGGTAACAGATGTAAAACGGTTATTACAGATAGATACATATGCATCTTGATATTAGTTATGTTTATCGTGTTTAGATATTGGTCACAGTTTTATATTTGGTATCTATTTTGGCTAAAATATATTGCCTGGCTTGTACACGAGACATTACCAGACCTGTTACTTGGATCATCCACTAATACCGACAATCCTGATTTATTGTCCTGATGGATGTGACTTGTTGTCTACATAGACACGACCTGTACCAGCTTGATTTTGTGCTGACATTAGATTTATATCATCAATACCCGACTTGAACACAAAACTTGGGGGTAAGGGAAAATCAATAATGAAACCTGATTTGTAACTTAACAGTTCAATGCTTCCATATACTGATCAGTCGATACGGGCTTTGGCCGGCCCCGGAATGATGCTGTTGACATCACTCGTCTGTACATGATACATATTTTACTGCTTAGCGGCACGTCTCGGATTCAATCCCGAGAGTCTTGACCGTGGTGTCGGGCACACACGTGATACTATTGAGTTATATCGGCGATTCCATTTTGTAACACCCTAGTTCAGTTATACCAGTTTTATTTCGAATATTTCCTTATTTATGATATTTTCCTGATTTATTGTGCTTTGGATGCGAATAGTGTATTTGGCATCTGCATTTGCATTCGACCCGACTCGCTTGCTAGAAACCTGTCTTGATTCCTGTTTATGATTTATTCCGACTTGTTACATGGATTCGTGCACTTTCATGTTGTTTATTTTGCATACCTTCATTATATCTAGCATTTGCATTTTTAACATTTAAAGTCACATAAAATGTTTTAAAAATATATTGTATGGCCTGCATGATACCCCTAACCCTGTCGTAGCATCCGCGCATCTTGTTCTCGTCCCGTTCAGTGAAACAGACTTGTTTGAATGGCTATGTGCACGTACGTGCATCCGTTCTTGGGGGTATACATTTTCGTTACCCGGATATCCTATTTTAGTTTTGGTCGACATATATATTTTTCGTATTTTGAAACTGAATTTTTAGAACCGACCTGAGCATATTTTGGAGTAAGTTTGTATTTACCAGAATATCAGATTTTATTAACAATATATTTTTTAACTGTTAACATATAATACGATTTAAAATTTAAATAACGAAAAGATTTTAAAAAATAAAATCCTAACCACTAAACAACAAAACTCTCTCTCCTCTCGCACTCTTTCTCTCTCCTTCTCTCTGCCTCTCTCTCTCTGCATATCTCTATCTCTCTTTCTCTTTCTCTCTCTCCCCCCTTTATCTCTTCTCTCGCGATCACTGTACATTCCTCGAGCCCCGTCACCGCCCCCTACCCTACACTCACCTTCCTTCTAATTCTCTTCTTCTTCTTCTTTTATTTAAACCCTACCTCGCCACGAGAACCCACTCAAACCCTAAACCTAACTCCGCCGCCTCCTCAAAACATCAACTCGAGCCTCCATTCTCTCCTTCTTCTTCTCGTCATCCTTTCTTCTCTTCTCCCAAAGCTCCACGAACCCTGCACCAACCGAGTCTCACCTGCACGCCCTCATCGTCTGAGCCTCGCCTGCATCTCGCCGTCAACAGATCACCGTCGTCGACGACTCCCTCGCTTCACCTTTGACCCCAGAACACCAAACTCCTGTGAGCATCTCCTCTCTTCTTCTTCTTTTTCTTGATTCTTGATCTTTTCCCAGCCTTCGCTGGAGCCGTGCTCGCCGCTGTCGATCCAAGCAATCCAGTGAACGTCCCTTGCTTGCGTGATTACCCTCTTGCCTTGCCTGGACCCGTCCCGCGTGCCGTGTGTGCGTTGCGACAATTACCCGACGTCGAACGTGCCGTACGCACCCGTCGCGTGTTCCGCTCAGGCAAGTTTATCTTGCTACATGCTATAGTACTTATCTTGCATCCATATGAATAAAAATATTACACGTTGATTGAATTGTACATCCATATTAAAGTTTTATTGTTTCGGATACCCGTATGCATCCATATTATTTAAAATATATATAGATGCATCCATACATCATATTAATTTATGTTATTGTTGTAGTAACACCCTATGCTTAATAATGTGCATCCCACTTAGACTTGGAGCGGTAAATGTAACCCCTGATCGATATTTGTGCATCCATAATTATATATCTAGTTGCATGCCATGTCACATTATTTCATATTACTGTTATACTGACACCCCATACTAGATAAAGTGCATCCCACATAGTCTTGGAGCTGTAGTTGTAACCCCTGATAGATATTTATGCATCCAAGCTTTACTGTACATCCGTACTTTTACCCCGATTCAATACTTGCTATATTTTACTGTTGGGCACCCATGTGCTATACTGTGCACTACTTGACATGACCTGATATATCACTACTTGACATGTTACCTGATCCTGTTTCTAATACCGACAATCCTGACTTGTTGTCCTGATGGACGTTATTGTCGTCTGTATAGACAAAACCTGCACTTGCTTGATCATGTGTTGGCATTAGATATTGATTGGCAATACCTGACTCGAACACATAATTTGGGGGTATGGGTAAATCAAGAATGTAACCGAACGTAACTCAAAGGGCTATTATATATTGTTTGCCATTTTTCCGGGCTACGGAATATATTGTTTGCCGTTTTTCCGGGCGTTACGGAATAATCACCGATGGATTACGATGAGGATTACATTAATTTATTTCGAAAACTTTAGAATAGATAACCCAGTAGCACAGTTCAGATTATCACTGCACGTCACGTATACTGTTACACTTCACTATTCCTTATTCGTGTTACTGTTATACTTGTATTACGGTTTATAATTCATGCTTGCATATCTTGTTACTCCTGATTATAGTACTGTTGATATTGTGATGCACTGACATCTGGGTTTTGCATGGCCCAAGATCCGCTACCCTTTTCGCAGGTTGAGCAGTAGTACTTCAGCCGACAGGCCGAGCAGTGAGGACTCTGTTAGTATTCTAGTTAGTTTAGTTTTATTTTCGTACTTTTCATTTCCTGATGTGAACTCGTATTTGGGACGTACTTTCCAGATTGTTATTGTTACTTGGATTTACTGCTTCCGCATATTATTCTTGACTCTTTTATTCTGGCATCTGGACATGTGCTAGATAGTTTATTTTATTTTTGCTGTTCTTGATATCTATAGACAGCCGTAATGTGACTGTGGAGGGATTTGCTAGCCACAGGTAGCATGGTTGGCTCTGTCACGTGCCGATCTTAACGCACTCTGGGAAGCGGGGCGTGACACATTTAATTGATTTTAAAAACTTGTAAAATAGATAATCTAGAAACATAGATTTTAGGGTACACATCACATACATATAACTCACTGTTTTATACCTTTGTTTATTATTTATACTCATGTTTAATTATAGCATCCTATCCTGGTTATTACTATTATTTTGATATTTATGACGCACCAACGTCTGGGTTTTGCATGACCCAGTTCCTCTGACTTTATCGCAGGCAGATCGGGAGTGTTTTAGCAAGCAAGCCGAGCAATGAGGAGCTAGATATTTAGTTTTAGAGATATTTAGTTTATTTATTTCCGTAGTTTTATTTTTATCGATGTGATCTCATAAGGGATGTGATTCAGATATTGTTTTATTGGATCTTAATTCATTTTCGTTATATGCATTTCTTGACTTTTATTTATCGTGGCAGATGGACACGTGTTAGTTAAATTTTATTTACTGTTCTTGATATCTGATTGACAACCGTAATGTGACTATGGAGAGATTATTTCTAGCCATAGGTAGCATGATTGGATCTGTCACGTGCCGTATTTACGTATTTTGGAAAACGGGACGCGACAGGACGGAAACCATGTTTCACTCAAAAAGGATGAATAACATGATCATTCATATTCATCACAATATAATGACTTTTTTCCCCACGAGATTTGTTTCAAAACCAAACATTATTTGGATAATTCATAAACAAACTACTATATATAAATTTGGGTCTGAATTTTAAGTTCTTTGGTTCGTGATATACAATGTATTGAACATATTTTTATTAGATTCACTTTATTACTTAAATTCTCTCTCATTTTTGCTTGAGTAGCAGTATGTCACACTATATTTTGGAACAAGACTCAGTATGTCCTTCATTATGACACTAGATTTTCTTTCATGCAATTTTTTGTTTTTCAAATTACCTTAACATCTTGTCATTATTGCTACCATTCTTCATGTTGTGTATTTAATAATTTCTATTCCAATATTATAAAGTAACACTAAACGACAACAAGCCCTTCATTATTGCAAACTTTAAGGTCAGCTACATCAATTCTTTTCGACACCCATCGCACATTAAAATCCAAGTTCAATAACACCCTCTTAAAAAAGGTATTTTAAAAAAGTAACGTTTATTGCCCCTATCCTTGTCCTAGCAACACGGCAGATATAAGAAAATATGTGGTCAAGTCTAGCTGTTGTTAATTCGGGTTATGTGTACCTGACTATCTTATTCAAGGGTAAATTGCACAAGCTAAGGGAACTACAATGATGATGCTCACAAGTGGTGTCTCCTCAGATTACGACACGTGGCGGATGGCGTGTCCCGAAGACTGCGATGGTGGAATAAATGAGTTGCATAAGGGACATTCCTCGGGATTCCCTTCTAGAGGAACATATCCGACCTTTCGGGAGACCTCCCTGAATACATTCCACTTTCACCAAGGAAACTACCAACAGCTCGTCTTCGAGCTTTCTCAATCTCCTTGCTCATCTCTGAGCCGTCTGACGTGCCGAGCTTCCTCGGCCTCCCAGCTCGTCTCCGACCTGTTGCAGAGCTGAGCTTCCTCGGCCTCCCGGCTTGCCTCCGAGCCTTCTGCCGAGATGGGCATCCCCGGCTCTCCCGATCAACCGAGAGCGCAGAGCCCTAGCGCCTCCGCAACGGCTCCACGTATCTCGCCGAAGCGAGATACGTGCCATCCCATGTTCCGCATCCCCCGCTTGCGCCCCTCCATTAATGAGCATATCCCGCCATTAATGAAGGGATCCCGTCTCTCACGCGGGGGTAACGACAGGGACGTAACTGACGGCGAAGATCCCGCACCTACTCGCTCCATGCGATCACTATAAAAAACCCTCTCTCAGACGAATCAGGTAAGGCAATTTTGATTCCAATAAGCAACCACTCTGCCAATATACCTCGACTCTAACTTGATCGTCGGAGGGTCCTCGGTGATACAAGCACCCCGGGACTTCTTTGCAGGTAGCTCGGCTTCCACACCAAATACAACCCATTGAGATCCACACGCTCAACCACAACCAAATCAAATCCCTACCGTCCAAGACGCTCGCTACTAGATCGACGGAGGAGAGCATCTAAAGGAGAAAAAACCCTCCATCAGTTGACGCCGTTTGTGGGAACGAAAGACTTATTTTGTTCCACCCAAAAAAGTTGATCTTCCGCCCTCGATCCAATAGCGAGCGACGACTGCAACGATCCAAATACGAGCCGCCACAACGGAGTCGGGAGCAGCTCGCCTCCTCATCCTAATGCCATCCACGCCTTGTCCGCCCGGATAGACATGCTTACGATGCCGGTGGATGCCTTCTTCCGTGTTCAAGCGGCGGGCCCTACCCACCAGACCGCGGCTCCCCCTTCCCGGGATAACGACGTCCGTCGAAGGACGGGCGGACACACTCAAGCCCTCGATCTACCTCACCCTCATCATGGCGCCATGGAGCGCCGATGGGCCGACTCCGGCCACCTTAACCAACACGCGGCGATTGATTCCATGACCCGCTAGGCGCCAGACAGCTCCACGCCGCGGTCCTAGGGAAGACCGGGCCGTCGCTCGAATGCCCATCGCGCGTTCTTTCCTCCTGGGGAGATGTCGGTCAGCTCGCCAGTTTTCAGGCATGACCGACGCCCCCACTCTCGCCGGGATCGGACGAACGACGAGCATGAGGACCACTCGAGAAAGGCATCGCCCGAGGATTTGAGACACCTGATAGAGCGGAATCGAAGCCGCATCCTGGCGCAGACCCGGAGCGGGGGTAGCCACCACTCCGATTGTGCAGAATCCTCATGTTACCACTACCGACTCGAGGCCCTTGAGAAGAAGATCGAGAGCATACGCCGGGATGGCCAAGCTTCCGGCGAAGGGGCCCGATACTCCGCCGATTCGCTGACGAAGCCCTTTACGGAAGAGCTGCTGGCCGAGCACGTCTCGTCCAGGAACAAACAGCCCAAAGCGGCCCTCTTCGACAGGAAATCCGACCCAAAGGACCACCTAGACGCGTTTACGGAGGGTATGGGCTTCCAGGATAACTCCAACGCGGCCCAATGACGAGCCTTCCCCACCACCCTCATCCGGGTTGGACGGGACTGGTTCCGAGGACTTACGCCATGCTCCATCTCGACCTTCGACGAGCTGGCCTCCCAATTCCTCGGTCACTTCGTCGAGAATCGACGGCAGAAGAGGACGGTCGACTACCTGTTCACCATCAAGAGCGGAGACAAAGAATCCTTCAAGGGATATGTCACCCGCTTCTACAACACGCTCATCGAGGTCCCCGAGCACCGTGATGAATGGTCATCACCGCACTGAGGTCGGGTCTTAGGCACAAAGAGCGGCTTCGCTCTTTTTCATTATCGCAACTTAAGACCACGGCCGAAGTAAAAGCCTGGACCGAGCGGGAGATCCAACTTGAATCCGAGGTGAACTCAAATCTGCCCAGAGGCGACTAAACCGACCAAAAGAAGCGGGGCAGAGAAGAGAAAAAGAGAGTCGACCGACCAAAACCTTACTCCCCAAAGTTGCAGGAGTACACTCCTCTTAACATCTCCCAGACCAAGCTGCTGGAGGAAGCAAAAGGCGAGAGGTTCTTCAAGCTCCCGCCAGTGACCCAAAGGGTGAGCAAGCATCTCTGAGGCCCGTACTGTGCCTTCCACAGGTCGCAGGGCCACCCGAATGAAAACTGCAAATAACTCTGTAACTACATCGAGGAGTTGATCCGCTCCGGCCACTTGGCGAAATACTTGCGGGACAAGCGGCAAGCAGACCAGGAGCAAGAGAACCAGCCCTCACCTGGGGAGTTAACGATCGGGCAAATCATGGTCTTTACCTCGGACCCTACTCGGGAAGCTGGCAGAAACCACTGCCTCCTCCCGGTCGAGGGTGTGGCGATCCACCCCAGAAGAAGTGCAAGAAGGACAAGCCCATCATCTTCACCGACGAAGATCTCCACGGTATATCCTTGCCTCACAATGACCCTCTCGTGATAACGGCCCGGGTCTATCGTTACGAGGTACAGAAAATATTGGTCGATTTCAGGAGCTCGGCAGACATCCTCTTCTACGACTGGTTCCAGCGTATGGGGTTAGGACCATCCGACCTACAGCCGACCTCCCACGTTCTCTCTGGATTTACCAACCACTCCATCCCGGCCGAAGGAGTGGCCACCCTTCTCCTCAACATTGGAGAAGCAGGCCATACGAGGACCATGCCAGTGAAATTCATCGTCGCTAAGGTCCCTTCGTCCTACAACATCTTCCTGGGTCGTCTAACATTAAACGCCCTCCGGGCTCAAATCTCGACTTACCACCTCGCGATCAAATTCTCTTTGGATCAAGGGGGTATAGGCCGGGCCTACGGGAACCAGCAAATCTCTAAGGTTTGTCTCGCCACCATGTCACCCGCCAGAGAGCCGCACAATGATTTTGAGGATGCGTGTGATTTCCAGGGGTCTTTGGATACACACGACGACCAAAAGGAACTCCGAGGATCCCCGATGGAAGCATTGATGGAAGTCCCCCTCGTTGAAGGGGTCGATGGACGGACCCTTCAGATCGGTTCTCTTTTGACAGGAGACGGTCGTGAAGACTTGATCCGCTTCCTCCAAGAAAATTCAGACGTATTCGCATGGACACCGGCAGACATGCCCGGGATCGACCCTAAAGTGATCTCCCACAAGTTCGGGGTCGATCCAAAAGCAAAGCCTGTCCGGCAAAAGAAGAGAAGTTTCATGCCGGCCAAACAAAGGCAATAGGAGACGAAGTGGATCGATTGCTCGCGGCCAACTTCATTAGAAATCTTGACTACTCGGATTGGCTGGCAAACGTGGTCATGATAAAAAAGGCGAACGGGAAGTGGCGCATGTACATCGACTTCATGGATTTGAACAAGGCCTGCCCTAAAGACAACTATCCCCTCCCTCGGATAGACTAGCTAGTGGACAGCTCGGCCGGCCATGAATTACTAAGCTTCATGGACGCTTTCTCCGGTTACAATCAGATCCGGATGAACCCGGCAGATGAAGAACTTACCGCGTTCACCATGGATCGGGGGGTATACTGTTACAAAGTGATGCCCTTCGGTCTTAAGAATGTTGGGGCTACGTATCAGCGCCTCATCAACAAACTATTCAAACCACAGATCAGTAGGAACATGGAGGTCTATATCGATGACATGCTCGTAAAATCAACCTCATCGGACGGGCACACCAAAGATCTCGGGGAGACATTCGACGTCCTGCACAAGTACAAAATGAAGCTGAATCCAGCTAAGTGTGCGTTTGGAGTCACCAGCGGGAAATTCCTCAGGTTCATGGTCACCCATCGAGGAATCGAAGGGAACCCATAAAAGATCAGCGCCATTCTCAACATGGCCACACCGAAGAGCAATGTTGAGATCATGCGGCTCACAGGGAGAGTGGCCGCTCTGAGTCGCTTTATGTCAAGGTCCGGGGAGAAGTGCCTCCCGTTCTTCAAAGCATTGAGAAAAATTCCCAAGTTCGAATGTTCGGAAGAGTGTCAGAACACTTTCGAACAGCTCAAGACGCACCTATCAACTCCCCTACTGCTCACTCAACCGGTCGAAGGCGACGAGCTATTATTATACCTCGCAGTCTCCGATCAAGCTGCAGGCTCAGTGCTCGTCAGGGAATCCGATGGTATACAGAAACCGGTTTACTACGTATGCCACGTGTTCAAGGATTCGGAAACGAGATACCCGGCGATAGAAAAGACAGTCTTGGCACTTGTTGTCGCCTCAAGAAAACTACGACACTCTTTCCAGACGCACACCATCCTCGTCCTCACTGAACGACCAATAGGGACTATTCTCGCTTCCCCTGAATCATCAGGACGACTGGAGAAATGGAGGTGGGAATTATCCCAATTCGACATCAAGTACCGTCCCTGGCAGGCCATCAAAGCGCAGGTCCTAGAAGACTTCGTGGTCGAATGCACTATTTCCACTAAAGAAGAAGCGGCGGCCCGGAGCCCTGAACCACGTCCCTCGGTCGAGGAAGTACCTGACTCCGTTCCCGACTGGGTGCTCTACGTGGACAGATCCTTTACCGAGGAAGGGAGCGGGGCTGGCCTGATAATCCGAGGCCCAGACGAACCGGAGATGGTATACTCTTTGAAGCTAGGGTTCATAGCTTCGAACAATGCCGCGAAATACGAGGCTTTGTTGGCCAGATTGTGAATCACCTCCGGGGTAGGGATGAAGAAGATCCGGATTCGCAGCGACTCCGCATTGGTCGTCGGCCAAGTAACCGGGTGATTCGAGGCCCGGGAACCATTCATGATCAAATATCTGGCCGAGGTAAAAAGACTTCGCAAAAATTTCGACGAAGTCCAGGTGGAGCAGATTCCCCGGACCTTGAACACTCATGCCGATGCCTTAAGCAAGCTCACTTCTTCCTATACCGTCGACCATAAAAGAAACATCCTCTTTGAAGTGTTGCCACGGCCCAGCGTGGAAGACGGGGAGGTAACGCTCCAAGTATATACTACTCAGGAGGAAGGCCAAAATTGGAGGAAGCCCCTCGTGGAGTACCTAAAGGACGGTATACTTCCAGAGGACCGAGGGGAGGCTCGCCGCCTTCGGGCAAAAGCTTGTCATTTCATCTGGAGCAATGGAAACATATACAAGAAGTCGTACACTCAGTCCCTGCTCCGATGCGTCGACCCTCACGAAGCCGACTACATTCTACGAGAGATACATGAAGGGGTCGGGGAGCGCATCAAAGGGCCCGCACTCTAGTTCAGAAGACGCTGCTCCAAGGTTATTATTGGTCGAGGATACACCAGGATGCCGAGAGGCACGTCAGAAGATGTAAGAACTGCCAACTCCACGACAGCATACATCGTCTCCCCGCTACCGAGCTAACGCCCTTTAGTCCCCTTGGCCGTTTGCATAATGAAGGATGGATATGGTGGGCCAACTTCCCACCGGCACGGGCGGACACAAATACATACTTGTCGTGGTAGACTACTTCATGAAGTGGATAGAGGCCGTGCCCATCAGAAAGCCAGATGCCGCCTCTACTATAAAGTTCCTGCAGAACAACATCATCTCTCGATTTGGAATCCCAAGGTGAATCGTTACCGACCACGGGACCAACTTCGAAAACGACAAAGTCAAAGAATTTTGCAGCGACTACCACATACTAATGAAGTTCGCCGCGGTCGTGCATCCGCAATGCAACGGACAAACCGAGGAGTCATGCGCGGACTCAGGGCTCGCTTAGAATGAAGACAGGGCAGCTGGGTCGAGGAATTGCCGCAGGTGCTATGGACATTGCGGACCTCGAAGAAAACACCCACGAGAGAAACCCCGTTCAGCCTCTGCTATGGTACCGAGACGATGGTCCCAGCTGAGATCGGCCTGCCCAGTTATAGAGTCGAACACTTCGACAATGAAGTGAACACCTCGGCACTCCGGACCAACTTGGACGTATTATTGGAAAAGTGGGATCAAGCACAGATCAGAGCAGCCGCTTATCAACAGCAAACCGCTCGCTACTACAACGCCCGAGTTAAACATCGGGCCTTCAAGACCGGAGATCTGGTCTTACGAAGGAACGAGTTTATGGACCAAGTAAGGCTGCATAAATTCTTCCCGAAATGGGACGGACCATTCCTCATAGCAGAAGCATTGCCCGATGGAGCATACCACTTACAAGAAGTCGGGGGGCGTAAGTTTCTTCGGCCCTACAACGCAGAAAAAACTCAAATTGTACAAATAAGCATGTCTTATTATTTTAAAACAATGTAATTCTTATTGACATTGATTTAAATCTCCTGGGCTAGGTCCTCTCGTAAAGGAGACCTTTTGCACAACTTTTGTTTCTTTTCTCGGTTCCAAGACCCATAGGTTTGTTTTAAAAATTGTGTAAAATATACTGAGGGGATAAAAAGAGACAATACACATCGAAAAAGAAGAACGTTATTCATTAAGAAGGCATTATGAGCTCCTTGGCCTTACAAAAATTACAACAAAGGGCGCCGGAGATTAAGGTAGCTTTGTCGATGGTATACCGAGGAAACCTCCTCCAACCGATCCATTGCAACATCGACCTGTTCCCTTCGGCGGTACTCATGAACCCTAGACGCCACGGATTCCCCATGTTTCTCGTCCGCCGAGTTTGATGCAACGACGAATCTTTACTGGAAACCCTCGAGCAAAAGTTCCACCGAGCAGCTTCCCTACCTGGTCCATCCCTAGTGGGTGGCTTTCTACCTATCTATGCTAAGGATCTAAAGCCCTTCTCTCGAGGCCGCTGAACAATTTCTTGCTGGCCAATCCCTAGCGGGTAGATTCCTACCCATCTACGCCAACAATCTAAAGCCCTCTTCTCGAGGCCACCGAGTAGCTTTCCTGCCCGGTCAATCCCTAGCGGGTAGCTTCCTACCCATCTACGCTAAGCATGTAAATCCTTCCTCTCGAGGCCACCGAGCAGCTTCCTTGCCCTGTCCATCCTAGCGGGTAGCTTCCTACCCATTTACGCTAAGGATCTAAAGCCCTCCTACAGAGGCCATCGAGCAGCTCCCTTGCCCGGTCTATCCTTAGCGGGTGTCCTCTTACCCATCTACGTTACAGATCTAAAGCCTTGCTATTGAGGCTACCAAGCAGCTTCCCTGCCCGGTCCATCCCTAGCGGGTAGCTTCCTACCCATCTACGCTAAGGATCTAAAGCCCTCCTCTCGAGGCCACCGAGCAGCTTCCCTGTCCGGTCCATCCTTAGCAGGTAGCTTCCTACCCATCTATGCTAAGGATCTAAAACCCTCCTACAGATGCCACCGAGTAGCTCCCCTGTTCGGTCCATCCCTAGCGGGTAGCCTCCTACCCATCTACGCTAAGGATCTAAAGCCCTCCTATCGAGCCCACCGAACAGCTTCCCTGCCCGGTCCATCCCTAGAGGATAGCTTCCTACCCATCTACGCTAAGGATCTAAAGCCCTCTTCTCGAGGCCACCGAGCAGCTTCCCTTCCCGGTCCATCCCTAACGGGTAGCTTCCTACCTATCTACGCTAAGGATCTAAAGCCCTCCTATAGAGGCCACCGAGCAGTACCCCTGCCTGGTCCATCCCTAGCGGATAGCCTCCTATCCATCTACGCTAAGAATCTAAAGCCCTCCTCTCGAGACCACCGAGCAGCTTCCTTGCCCGGTCAATCCCTAGCGGGTAGCTTCCTACCCATCTATGCTAAGGATCTAAAGTCCTCCTCTTGAGGCCACCGAGCAGCTTCCCTGCCTGGTCAATCCCTAGCGGGTAGCTTCCTACGCATCTACGCTAAAGATCTAAAGCCCTCCTTTCGAGACCACCGAGCAGCTTCCCTGCCCGGTCCATCCCTAGCGGGTAGCTTCCTATCCATCTATGCTAAGGATCTAAAACCCTCCTACAGAGGCCACATAGCAACTCCCCTGTCCGGTCCATCCCTAGCGGGTAGCCTCCTACCCATCTACGCTAAGGATCTAAAGCCCTCATCTCGAGGCCACCGAGCAGCTTCCCTGCCCGGTCCATCCCTAGCGGGTAGCTTTCTACCCATCTACGCTAAGGATCTAAAGCCCTCCTACAAAGGCCATCGTGCAGATTCCTGCTCGGCTAATCTCCGAGGGTTAGATTCCTACCCTATGAAGACATGAATCTAGGACCCACATTGAGGAAGAACGGTTATGGCCGACCTATTCTAACTTGGCCGATTTTATACTCATATTAAAACACGTGGTTGTCACCTCGACTTCGGGGTTTGGACTGATACCGACCTTCTAACCTTGGGATATCTTATGATTCATCCTAAATGAACGATCGCCACCTTGACTCCGGGGAGGGGGAGGGTACTGTAACGACCTTACTGCACTTGGCCATTATTCGACTTACACTCGACGCGTGATCGTCATCTAAAAAGTCAGGCAACGACCTACGACCTAACACTTGGAGCAGAATGAAAATTCAAACAAGAAGAAGACTGACGAGCTAAAGTACTCACGCAGAAAGCAGACAGTCATGCAGAGGAAAATAAGCTCAACTTTATTTATATTCCAGAATTTTACAAGGTATTTTGGGCTCCTAAGCCCTACAAAAATGCCGGAGGCTTGCAAAATTTTGGAAAACAAAAACTCCTAAAGGAAGATAGCTCAGGGCACGGGCTCCGCCGGTATTTTGCTCTGCTCGACACCGCCCTTGGGGGCCGGGGCTTCGATCTCTTGGACTGTTTTGACCTCTGCGACCACCTCGGCGCCCGCCCCCAACGGCACGTCCTCGGAGAGCGGGTACATAGCGCAGAGCTCACCGTCAGCAAACTCCGGCATTGACGCCTTTACGACGTCGAGGGCTGTAACAACCCCAAATTTCCTATACAAATTTTTTTCAAAATATTTTTTCAAAAACCCATAAAGGGGTATTTATTACCTGAGCACAAGACTTAAGTAATTAAATAACTCCATTTTTAAAGTACAAAGAATTGATTTAAATTCAAAGTATACTTGGAGTATTTAATATTGCTGATATCTCTTTAAGTAATTATTTCACACAAATAATTACAAGAAGGAGCTTGTAGCTCATTGGTAATACCTTACACTGCTGAACCAAACCACCAGAGTTCAAATCCCCTACCCCACATTATTTTTATATTGTTTTTGTTTTAAATTCCTTGGAAGCCCAACAGTCCAAACACCATAACTCCCAAAACTTGAACTGCACCTGAAAAACTAAATATACCAGAGGCCTCACCTGACGACCCCCCACCTCCCAGGCACCCGACTCGGCCGAGTCGGCCGAGTCGCCTGAAGGTGAAATGTGGCTTTTGGCATTCTCTAACCCCCTGTATATTTTAAATGTTTGGATCGGTTCCAAAAACACAATAATACCTCATTTACTCCATTTTTATTACTTTTTCCTATATTTTTACAATTTTTTATTAAAAACCCTTCACCTACCCTACCCCTACCCTACCCTATAAATACACCCCCTACCCTTTACCCTCTCATCCCAAAATTCTAAGTTCACTCTCTCAAAATTTTTCCAAGAGTGTGTACTTTGAAAACAAGCTCGCGGCGAAACTCCGACGAAATTCCAGCGGAAATTCCGGCGACGTTTTTAGGAAATACCGGCGACGACGCAACGCATCGACAATCCCTTTAGTTCCCCCTCACTCCATTGTATAATCGAAAACCCGTAAGTCCCTTTCTATCTCTCTCTTCCCTATTCAAGAAAATACAAAATTACAAACCCGACGGAATCGGAACAAATCCGATTTCCGATTCGGTTTTCTATAAATTTCGCTTCTCACTAATGCAATCATAATTAAACATCTTTATGTTGACTACTAAACACTAATCAAAGAATTTGAACAAGTTTCACCACATGAAATGATAGCTTTCTCAATTTACCGTATTTTTCGCTTAAATACCATAATATTTCACTCTTTCATTTAACACCATCAACTTGCTATACATTTATAGTAGATCACGAGGTAACGACCTACCTCCTCACACACTTACATACAACCTAACACGATACCATTGAAACCTTAGAATACGAGAAAACAAGAATTTACATTTAAATACCATATACTTAATAACACTATCATAAAAGATTTAGAGTTGATACACTTTTAAATAAATACCTTTTACTAGGAAAATACGATAAGTTGTGGACATCGGTCGTTTATCTAAACCTGACTTTGTGGTGTCTAGGCTAGGCAAGTGAGAAAAGTAACTTTAAAAGGCCTGTCTCACGGTGATTCGTGAGCGGATCCCTCATTTCCTCACTTGTACTTACCTGACCAAAATTGGCGGTGAAGAGGCGATTTGAGGCATCTAACAACTTGTCGTTTAGACCATTTAGAAATAGGCTAGTTAACTTAGGAAACCCTAGAATCTAGAATACGGAAAATTGACATTTTTACAAATAAATACCTTTTACTTTATAAAACCGTTTTCTAAAGGATTTAGTATTTTACAATCTTTGCAAAGCGCCGCTACAACCCATTTTTAGGGAACCCGTTCGGGATGGTGCGGATTATCGCACATCCTCGGGCTTAGTAGTGCGAGATTCAGACCTCCGCAAGGAGCATTCGGTCTCGAAAGGTTTAAAATACGACATCTTAAGAAAATGAGATTTTTAGAATATAAAATATTTATTAAAACTACTTTTATATAATTATATGTATATTTATCATTTAAATATCTATTTTATTATGATAGAAATATTCCACTTTTTCTAAAAATCACAAGAATAAATTTTACACTAAAATACCATGAACTTCAAATAAATCAATATTACAGATAAATACCTTATTTATAAAAATAGGATATTTTCACTAGAAATGGCTCAATATAAAATCCACATTCATTACAACTCTAAAGACGAATAAAGAATACTTGAAGTGTATTTTGAAAAGTATATAAAAGTATTTTTACATAAAACCCCTTCAAGTTTTATAAATTACCCTAAGGACCCTAGTACATATAGGTTTAAGAAATAATCAAGACTTCGATTACATTTCTAACTGTCTGACTCGGGTTTGAGTCTGATTAATCTGACTTGAATATGATTCAAGTACAATCTAAAATATACAATATTCCACTTCAATATGAACACATGAATCCAGTTATCAATCTATACAACTTGACTGAATCAAACCATGGATATACATCCATTATCCAGTTATTCCATTTACATGATTATGCAGTTACATCCGTTTACTGATATCATGGTTTTGGTCAGTCATCCAATTATACAATTCAATTTACAAGACAATACAATGCAATACAGTACTATCAATAACATAACTACACGGGGTATTGGGGTAGTTCATTTATGAATCCAACATAATCTCAAGAGTCCCCCTAGATCATGAATCCATGTCTACTAACACAAGCAAGCAATCATGAGGGCCCGTGTTTCCATGCTCCTGGACTGTGGCCTGTTGAGTTTGGAATATTTCGGCGACGGTCAAAGTCCCGCTACTAACATATCATTTGGGCCCGTGGTTCCCTACCCCTGGACTGTGGCCTGTTGGGTTTGAGAACACTCTTGAGATTAGTTGACATTCACCCTTGAACTTACGATAACAACAGCATTAACACTAAAACAATATAATACAACTGTAAAAGCTACTCTCTCTATCTTACTCTTTGTCTACTTTCCTCTTATCTTTGGGACTTACCGAGCGACCTGTTCGCTGACGACATTCTATTCTTTCTTCTTTGAATGTCGTCAGGTGGTTTGGACCTGGCAGAGATCGAGCTATCTGCAGAAGACTTGGAGCAGTTTGCTGAAGAACCAGATCTCTAGTTTCATTGTATATTTTCCATTCAGTACTTTTCATTTCATGTTATGCCATTGTTTAGGCATCGTTTTATTTCAATTGTACTTCCTTTTCATGTATTGAACAAAAGAATGTTAATAAATAAAAGTTTCTGTTTTTATTATATCTTGTCTCTTGTGTATTTATTTTTATATTACTTAGATACGCTTAGTGTATGTACGTCTGAGTATATACGTAGCGGACCTCGTCGCGTCCCCTTCGCCGTATACCGGGAAGCGGGGCGTGACAAGGGCCTCGTGCCATATGATGGCCGAGGCATTGGCAAGGTCGGCATAGAACTGGTCAGACGCCTTATACCTCTCCACGGACTTCACCGCTCGGACCTCAGCAAGCTTTACCGCCTCGAGCGCCGCCCGAGCATCCTTCCTGCTGGCGGCCCTCGACTTCTTCATTGTGTTATAAAGGTTGCCAACCTCCTCCAACTTAGCTTGGACGGCCTGGTTGGATTCACTCAGAAGTCGGTGACACTCCTTATTGGAGTTCGTCAGCTCCTCGGCGACCACTCGAGCTTTGAGGGTGGCTATCTTCTCCTTCGCCTACTGCAGATGAAGGCACAAATCCTCCTCCCGCGAGGACGATTTGCCCACCTTCTTCATGGCCGGGGCTATCTCCTCGGATTCCATATTGACAATGAGGGCGCAGTGATGGAGGACCTAAGGAAAGCAGCAAAAGGAGTTAGAAAATCTCAAACCGAGAAAAAAATACTTAAGAAAATTCTTAAAGGAAAACGGATACCGACCTAAACCGCCTCCTGAGCGATGGCGGCCACCTGGGCCTTCAGGGTCCCGTGGGGAATCCTGCCCCCAGCTGCTTGCTCCATGTCTGAGAGCAAACCGTCGGCGACGGAGAGCCCCAAAGGCACCTCGAAGCAGAAGTCCCCCCTGCACTGGGATTCCAGTAGAAGGCGCCCGAGAAATCGTCCTTTTGTGCCTTTTTTAAGGGAACGTCGGTAGGCTCGGCCTCCTCCTCCTTCCTCCCTCCCCCGGGGCGCTGGATCCCTCGCAGGCTTCTGCCCCCCGCGGCGCTCTTCGAGGACTCGGGGTGATGCGGCCGAAGGCTTGTTCGACGGGGTAGGCCTTGGGGCCGAGCTCGGACCGGGAAGGGACGAGCTTGCGCCCCCGGTCTTCTTTCCTGCCTTCGCGGCCATAGCTGCTAAGAACTTGGATCGATCCATTTGTTCTGCAAAAAGGAGAATACACAAAAAGAGTTAGTAACACTGGAAAGGGCAGGCAAAATTTATTAAAGTCTAAATAGATCGTCTACGACCCTGACTTACCCAGATAGAGTGCCGGGCTGAACCCAGCCCAGCTCAGAGCCTGCTCGGAAAGTAAGACATCGGCTCGCTGGATCGGCTCCCATAAAGACACCACCCTTGTCTCGGGTGAGGATGACGCTTTCACCCTCGGGCAGTCGCCCATGTGCTACTGTGTAGGCACAGGCCAATCATCGCCCTCAAGCGGCCCAACGAATATGAACTTCTCCTTCTATTCATGAATGGAAGATATGACGACTACTATCCCCGACCCGGCCGTCCCACCCTTACGTTTTTTGAAAGAAAAATACACCCAGCTCGGCTCATCCTTTTTGGTGCCGGGATGATTCTTATAACAAAGAAAGGAAACTATGAGGGTCAAACTGAAGGGGACATTTTCAAGTTTCAACCGGACCAGAAACCCGTGGAGAATTCTTCACGAGTTCGGCGCTAGCTGGCCCGGAGTAAGATGGAAGTAACGAAACACCCCACATACCTCGGTTGGGAAAGGCAGACGCATTCCTGCCCGGAATGCTTCCAAATAAAGGGCAATCTCCTTGCCCTGCACCTGGTCCGCCCGCTCACCCTCTCTAGCTAAACGAAGAGAATAGTTAGAGCGAATATGGAATCAAGCCCGGATCTCGGTAAGCTCGTCCACATTTCTTAAGACGGAGCGCGCGTAGCGGGCGTTCCCGATGCGCACCTTGGGAACCCTTTTCGCCACCCGACGGTGGGTGACAGGAGCGGCCCTGACTCTCGGATGCGAACCAGACACAGAGGACGACGAAGAAGAAGAAGAACCCTCTTGGCTATCTGAAATTGAAGAGGAGGAAGACCCTCTAAACTCGGCTCCAACAAATAGAGCCTCATCTCAACCCTAACTATCTCTACAGACTTCTCAGATGAAGATATCTAACCTGATTCAAAAAAATGGGTTAGCCGAGGAAAAAGCACGGGTGATCCGATCTAAAAGAAAGGAGCGCCGAGGAATCTTTGACAACGAAAGTAAATTATGGTGGAAGTGTTGGCCTTAGGGGGATCCCCTCCTATTTATACACTCTACAGAAAGCATCCAACGGCCCTGATTGATTCCCGCCAAAACGGAACGTCGCATCCATCGGCCATTGGGGACGTCTTTTCGACTGCAGGAGTCTGAAACAGCCTGTCACTTCCGCCAACCGACATCCGACACGTGGCCCGTATCCTAACTGGCAATCGGCTGGAACGACGCCCCCTCTTTAAAGCGCGATCATTTCATTGATCCGCTGAAGCCATCGGGGATACGCACGAAAATTCAGACGAACGACGATGCGACACGTGGGCCCAAAGATCAAAACGACGTAACCATCAAACGCCATGCCATTCCCGGACGATCCGCATTACGATTCCTTGGCGCCAAAATGAGCAAAAGAAAAACCGAGCAGGCCACTCTCGACCCGATCAATGAATAGGACGACAATTTTTCGGCAGCCGCAGCAAACTTGCATGTCTACGTAAGCAAATCCGTAGCTCTGCTAAAAAGCTCAAAAATTATCCGAACTTCCAGCATTTACAAGCATCACAATGGACTCATCAGATTATAACATTAACCGATTAACTATTAAAAAGATTCATATTTTAGATACAACAATTTACAATTTTTCTCTGTTAATAGAACTAAGATGGGTTCTATTACTATAGCTTGAGTTTGCAGGGCCTTTCTAATCATTTAAACCCTCCCTTGAGTAGTTGCTGATATCAAAATTCGTGACAGCGTGCACGCCTCGTAGCTTGATTGCCATGAGATCATATGCCTCTGCTGCATCTTTCTCCGTGTCTGATTTCATTCAATATGCATCATTAATATTCTGCATATATATTGGTGATACTAGAGATCCAGTTTGTGAGATTCCATAAAAAAAATATTATCATTGTAATCTAAGCATTTTCCTATCAGAATGGGTAGGCTGGATGCATGAAAATTTGATAAAGTATTACTACCTATTGCTGGCATAGCATGACTAACCGACTTTTAATTCTGCCAAAACTATCAAACTTGCCATAGTTCTAAACAGCCATTTGGCATCCTATAAAGAAAAGTGTGAGTACAAAATTAGGTTTGGTTGAAGAGAAGAAATTGTAAAGGTTGGTGATTGCAGCAATAATTTAGGTTAAAAACAGTCGTATCATGAGTTATTAAATGTGAAGCTCCTGGTCAGCTTTTGGAGGGGAAAAGTGTGTAATGACTAAAGACGAACTTTTTAGATAAATGAAATATAAAATGAAAGGGGTATATACAGAATCAAGCAAACTTCTATGGGGGTTTGGTCCAGAAATACCATTTCGAGTATCCCTACTGCTCAAACAACTTCAAAATAGTGGGGTTTTATTTTAACCTGTATGTTGGGTACTTTGTTTTTCTTCCTTGTTTTTGTGGTTACATTAAAGTTCTTTTAATGAACTAGCAACTTGCCCTGCCAAATGAGCAGGGTGCTCGCACATTAATTCATACAAAACACAAGCACAAAAATTTCGCAGTTTCTGAGTTGCATGACATAAAACATTGGCTCACCAACTTTCCATGTTTTTAATTTCTATGGCATAGATGTTTGATCAAGATATATGACCGAATATCATAGTCTTTCTCTCGTTGTCATGCTGCTTCGCATCCATTATAATTTATTGTGTTAACAAAGGCAGCATTTGATGATAGTCGGCATGTTATATATAAAATATCTAAGTTTTTATGGTTGTGTATTTCAATGTGTTAAAACCAAATTAGTTGGGTGAAGAGTCACAAGACCCTTGATCCAGATCCCAATCCAATCCAATCCAATCCAATTACTACTGGAGCTAGAAAAAGAAGACCCTCGATCCAAATTCCAATCCAATACAATTACTATCGGAGTTGGAAAATGAATATATGATGCAAAAATGTTATTATCTTTATTTTTGTTTTGGATACCGGTTTGGGAAATGTGTTAAAAATTGATGCTTCTATAATATATTAAATACTAAAATAAAAAGTAAATGAATTATTCGAGTTGTATTTGGATTAGGTTTAAATTTTGTTCAAATTCTCTTTCAATTTATTTATTTATTTATTTTGAGAATTAAAATTGCAATTGAAACTTACGGCTATTTTACCCACATCAAACAATATGAAATGTGAATTTGCAGATTTAGAAAGATAAAACTGCATCTTTGTCTAAAACCGTATATTTATTGTTAGTTGAATCTTTTACCAATAAACCATTGTCTAAAACCGTATGTTTATTGTTAGTTGAATCTTTACTTTTCGAAACATAGATATATAGAAGAATCAGCAATAGGCTGATATACCGGAAAACCAATTTATGACACATTGAACCACAAAATATTAAAATGGTTAATCAAATAACTTATGTTTCACTTTGCTAGTTTAGCCCATGTAGGGCATGTTTGGTTAGCAACAAAAAAGAATTGCAACATTTGTTGCATGCGGCATTTGTTGCAAAAAAATGGCTCAAATCCATAGTTTGGTTATCTTCGAGTTTTGTAATTGAATTTCCAAATCCAAACCATTTTTTGTGTTGTTGAACAAACTAAAGAAAATGCAATATTTGCTGCAAATTTGCATATGTGGTAGCATAAACAAAGCTTACGTGGCACCCTATAATAATTATTATGCTCATCATTACCAAAATTGTAACTCTTGTTCCAACCAAAATGAGTGCAACATTGAACCAAAATGGACATGTATACTGGAAAACCAATTTATGACACATTGAACTACAAAATATTAAAATGATTAATCAAATAAGTCATGTTTCACTTTGCAAGTTTTAGCCCATGTAAACATCCATAACATAATATAACAAAGTAAATGCGGTAATATTTTTTTTCAAAAGCCATACAAAAAAAGATGGAAAAAGAAAGGAAAAAAACTCTTAACTCAAGTATCAGTCTAAAGCACTCACCCTCCATACACATGTCACATCAAGGCATGTGAGCAGAGGAGGATAACATAAGATATAGTTGGAAATTCATGTAACTTGAGGAGCAAATTTGGTAACACGAAAAGCTTGAATTCAAGCTCATTCCCAAAGTAGGGCTTTATTACTCTCTCTCTCTCTCTCTCTTCATATAAACAAATTGATAAAAATTCCGGTCCGTATTTTTCAGTTAAACATCTTTATCTCTCCCCGATCCTTGCTCTCTCAACTTCTCTCTTCCTGCGACCCTCGCTATCTCAAATTCGCTATTTTTCCACTAGATTCTCGGCGATCCTCCGCTATCTCAAATTCGCTATTTCTTCTCTAGATCTTTCGTGCTATTTATTAAAATATTGGGATCATATATGAAATTATATATATATATATATATATATATATATATATATATATATGAAACTACTTTTATAAGAATCCTATCACAATACTTTTCTCCTTTTTTTAAAGATTGAATTCCCAGTTCTCGGGTTTTGATTTTTTATTTGTCAATTCTTTTCTGCTCAGCGAACCACGTAAAGATCTATACTTTGTTGGTCGTTTCGTTCAACTCTATATTCGGATTTTGGGATTTTATATAAAAGTTATTTTCTTGGAATTTATATTTTTTTGCAGGCGGCAATCTTTATTCGATCAAAGTTCAATCTCATAGCAAAGGTGAGAATTTTGAAAACCCTGACTTTATTTCAAAATTTCAAAATAATTGACAATATAAATTTGAGTTAAGGCTTTTAATTGATTTTTCTTTTAGTCTATAGAGTTTGAAATTGATGCAATTGTATTACATACGCTGATTTTGATTAGGGAACTCCAATGAATTAGTAAAAGAGTGTATACATTATTATCCGCTTGCTCAAATTCAACTTCCCATAAACCAAATTATATAGCGAAATTTATAAGCGGAAGTTATGGAAAATGACAAGTTCACCATTACGATCGAGAATCAAGCCATAAATGAAGGATCAACATGTCAGGAACAAAGCTCCATATTATATAGTAAGAAACTGGAGTTTTTAATATTACTCTCAATAGATATTATTTCCATATTTTTGACATAAATTTTAGGTGCTATTACAATTTTCATATTCAGCTTTTTTTGAAGTATGTTATCATATAGCCATAGCTACTAAATTTAGCAATTTATACACATAGAGAACTCAAATAAACACCAATAAAATAACTTTTATTATTCGGATATTATTTCTCCACTAGATTTCATATATAACTTTTATTATCTCAACTTATATTTTTTTGGATTTTTTAGGGTTTTTGTTGGGATTTTTGATACAATACAAACATGTTAAGGTTTTGGATTTGATATAATCAGATGGTATCATTGTGTTCGAAAAGGCTATTCATGAAAAACCAGCAGGCATTGCTATATTATAAACCGAGATCGAATCACTTCAGGTAAGATTACATTATATGAGGAAATTAGCTTCTGGATTTGCTTAAGTAATTTTTAATATTAACGAATTATATATATTTCAATAATTTATAGAAAATGGATGTTGTAGTTGCTGATGAACAAGCAGGGAAAGCCGAAGCACGAACTAATGAACTTGAGAAAGAGGTTAATAAAAGTTAATCCTTTCTCTTTCAGTCAATTAAATTCTTAGCATGTTCTTTGTTCTTACGATGATTTCAGCAATCGGAATCCTTCTTATAATGGCAAACGATCGGAACCATCTGCAAAGGTAATTGCTTACTTCTTGTTTTGATCCGTTTGAGTTGACGAATATTAGGAAAAAAAACAATAAAGGAATAGACTTGAAATGTTGATAGAAACTAATTACTGAAATTTCGCTGAGTAAACAAAGGGAAAAGTTGTTTTACCCCTAAATCTTAAATTTATTTGCAGCTTAGAAGGTTTTAGATGTTAGTTCTTTTAATTGAAGGTGAGTGATTGGGAATGAGATCGGCATAAATTTATCGAATTGTTTATATCTTTGATGAAAAGTAGGTATATGTGATCCTTCACAATTGAGGTTTCCTATATTACACTAAGCATTTCGTTAAACATATAAATAACTGAGATTTTGTCTGAAGAAGACTCAGCATTGTGGAAAATGAATACCGGTGTAGCCATTTTATCTGCTCTTTGGGTGCATCTGGCTACCTTTATTTTTATGACAACCTTTCCTACAATTACAAAAATCCAGAAACTCGGATATTGGGAATATTTTCCCCAAATGTGGTAGTTGGTAGTACCGGCATGTTTCAAAATGAACTATATCTCGATTATATGGATAGCGTTGCATAATCAAAGATTGTGTGAAATTTCATGTTGTAAAACACTTTGTAAAGAGATTGATTGATTGTGCGTGTGAAACACTTTGTAATACAAATTAGATTCATTTGATGACCTCATAACTACTGTACTTTCTAATTGCTTGTTTTATTTGTATTTTGCCTATTTTCTGATATTAGATCTTTTATTCCGGTTTTACACAATCATAAATTTTGTATATAATTCATTTTTGTAGGATGCACAAGTCCACAAGTTTGAGTGGACTGAAGAATAGAAAGTCTACTTGACTGATTAAATTTTTTAGCACACAATTAAACTCATAAGATAAATAAAGAGTGTTAATTTTCCATGTGCGTGGCACGTGCAAAAAATCTAGTGTGTATTTGGCAACACGAAAAGCTTGAATTCAAGCTCATTCCCAGAGTAGGGTGCGGAATCGTTATGATGGGTTCGTGTTTTTTCAAATTCACGATCTTTTTCGTACGGCGTCCTACTTACGATCGGTTCTATTCAAGTTGTTCTACACATCTTAGATAGTGCATGGATGTAAAATCGTATCGATCGGAAGTGTTTTGCATGTGTATAACCTAGTTTTAAAATTTTAAAATATGCTTGGCTGAAATAAATCCACATGTTTTCACATGTTAAACACTTCCAATGGATGCGATTTTTTCATCCATACACTATCTAAGACATGTAGAACTGCTTGAACGGAACGGATCGTTCGTAAAACGCTGCACGAAAAAGTTCATGAATTTGAAAAAACAAGACCCCACCCTAACGGATCTGCATCGTGTGGGTGTGCGCGCGCACGCTAAGGGGCATCTAGCTCTCGTTTAAACTTGGAAAAAAAATAGTCTTTTGTTTCTAGAAAATGTAGGCAAGATAACAATTCTCAGATGTGTGGAACAAACAAGGGAGAGGTGTACAGTACTCACCATAAGTTCCAAGGTAAATATCTTTGGCGTCCCTGCTCTCATTGATCAGGCCTATTCTAGCTTGCCATTTACCATCTTTCCGCCTTCTAGTACGAATTTCCCATCAAAATACAAGAGCATCATATGATCAGACAGGAGGATATGATCAAATGAAACATATACTTTTCGAAGGATGTAAAGAATAACCACCTCGTGACTCCCCTGTACACTGAAGCTCCTCTAGAGAAACAACTGCTCTGCCTGAAATGAAGAATCCCCACAAAGTCACAAAATCATTGGAGCCAGAGAGACCATTTTGTATACTCCTTGAACACCATGTCAGAAACTACTAAATGTGTCCTAATTTTAATATTATAGTTTGTAACTTTTGGACACTTGCTGGTCAGTTACAGTTTTACATTTCTCATGGACTTTCATACTCATTACTACAAGTATAGATATGTTTGAAGGCATCAACATCATATTTCAATTGAAAAGGACGTCAAAATAGTGTCTTAAGTGAAAGTAATATAATTTAACAGTATTTTTTGTGGTAAGAAGTGATCTAGAATGAAAGAATAAGCTCTCTGATAAAAAGTTGAAGAGCCTACGGATGCTCCTTATATAATTGTAATAATAAGCTAACTTTAATAAGATACGGAAACATCATATGTAATTATATTATTAGAGACGTGTGTCAATTTGCATGCACATACATGTATTTGTGCCACTATCTTAATCATTCATATTGTCATTTATTCTTTTACTGTTTTGTGTGTGTGTGTGTGTATTCAACTCACATCCAAGTGTCTTATGTCCTGTTTGCTAAAATAATTATTGTGTCATATCTGTGTCACGTGACCATGCTTCTTAGCTCCTCCTACCTTACCTCCACTCTTTAAGTAGTGCAATAAAAACATTAAATGAATTCCTGGAATACGCAATAGTAAACATAGCATACATATAAATGAATTGTGCTTCAGCAAGAAATACCTCCTCACATGGGCAACATACTCATCGTGTGACATGTTCGTCATCGTTTCCAGTTCTTTCTCATAATCAGAGACCTGAAACCAGCCATTGAGGTAATTAGACATCGACGGCATCTAATAAGATATAGCCAATGCAAGTGAAATCCATAAACATAAAAGATAATATAATACAAATCTCACTGGGAAGTTCAGTTTTGCACTTGGGGTCGGACCCCAGTACTTAAGAGCTGCAAGATCATGTGCCCTTGCTGCCTTTTCCTCAGAATCATAGCTGCCTGCATAGATGCGAGAGAAAACGTAATCAATAAACTAGCATTTGTAGATGGAATCTAAACAGTGTAAATTGAACTTTAGTTGTTACCTCTTACCTAAGTACACTGGATGACCATCATATCAACAGAGCAAACACAGGACCCAAGCATAGGTATTTGGCGAAAAAAGACAATGAATAATATTAGAATAGATTTAGATTTTAATAAATAAATAATCAATCTCCTGTGATATCTATGGAAATGAATAGCTTTTAGGTAACTACAGAAGGTAAACTGATGATAAATATCCACTTACAAAAATATAACAATAGGAGCAAACAATCATGCACGATTGTGTAGCCTAACTCGAAGATAACAAACCAATGAGACATTTGTTTTAAACGCTGTAGAAGCCAACAAAAGGTTTAAAACAAATGTGTAATCATGCCTAACCTTGAGAAACCATTGACCTTGATACTAGATACTCCCACTCACAAGGACTTGTGTATAAAATCGAAGCAGCTATTCTGAAAATTGTAGTCAACAAGATTGATTCACCCTCTTAATGCAAGTCAGTGCATATTTGTCAGGATGTCATAACTTCCAAGTACACTGTTGCTTAATCACTACCCCGTTTGTACCCGTGTTAAATTCAATTCAGTCTAAAGGAAAACACCAACAACTAGAATTCCTCCAAAGATCATACCACTCTCCTAGATATTTCTTCAAATGATTAGAGATTATCAATGCAGGCTCCCTAGTGGATCTCAACTACAAAATTCTTGGTTAATCTCTCTTAAATTTTAAGTACATATAGGTAGCCTACACAATGTTCGCCTAAGTAGCACGGATTTGGATATGGATATGAGACATGATACGATTCGGACTCGCATATTCACAATTTTCGAAAAAATGTCGGATACGATTTGTTATGATACGTTGATTTTTTATTGTTTAAATACATATACATAATGACAAAAAAAACGTGGTTGCAGCAAATTAAGATTAAGATAACAAATAGTTTGTAAGTATTGATGCGTAGATTGTTGGTGTCTTGTCCATTAAAACATGTTCAATTCATCTAACATAAAATCTAAATTTAAGGAGGTGGCAAGAAGAGTTTCACAACTATTCTTACTGAATCCGAAAGAATCCAACTTGGATACATATCCGATACACATACGTCACCTTGATGCGGAATCCGTGAAACATAGGTGTTCGTATGTGAGGTGAATAATCCCTCCGATGTTGTTATGACAGAGCTTGCAACAACCTATTTTTCATTCGCTACTTAAACCAGTGCTTCCGTGCTATCCAAATTAGCCTTCGAAGAATCAAAGCCTTATGAGAAAATACTTCACCTACCAGACATAAAGGTAGGGAGGATTGGTGCCAGGGTTCCAAATAGGGGGCTGTGCCTTGATTGAGATGTGTCCCATCCCTGTGAAAGGGCAGACCCCAATAGGAAAGCCTGGTATTATTCCTGCCTAGGAAAAGTAGTTTCTCAAGCCTAACTGGAAATTCAGACTTAAAAGATTTCACGACTGTACCAGCCTAAGCAACTGCTCACAAAAATCATCCTTTTTTTCTAAAATAAGGTTGGTAGTCATGTGGGCTCATCCAATTCAGCACAACCCAAAGAACAAAAATTTTACCTCAAATCTTTGGAGTTTCTGTATGAATTCTTTTTTCACCATTCATATGTATTAAGATAAAGCAATTGTTCAATTGTCTCAATCCATATGTTTATTTACAATAGGGTAAAACCTGATCCTTAGCGTTTCAATGGTCCAGCTACCATCCTATCAATGCCGACTCTTTGGTCTCTATTGGAAATGCCCAAACAAGGCCTCCACCTCTTATTAGTTCTATCTGTAAAAAATGACACCAAGCTATTTTTGTTCGTTAGAGTTCAACATAATTTCATACAGCAAATATATCATTATTTTCCCTTCTTTTAGATGTCTCTTTATGAGAATTGGGAAGATATCAACTGTGTGACTATGTACCCTCTTTAGGACCTCCAGCGTTTGAACGTTAAAATAAATGTGAATTTAAACAAAACATGATATTTGAGTTTTAAAAGTTAACCAGAAGGTCTTGGATTCGAGACTTCCGACAGCACAAACGCTTGCCATTAATTACACCCTAATGTGTTTGGGCACATCTAAGACGTGATACCATACTAGTTCGCTTTAAAATCGTATCATTATGAAGAAAGCATGTATAAAACACATGCAAATGATGAACAAAAGAATATGTATTTTATTCATTCATTCATGTTTTGTATACAGATTGAATGTAAATTACATCGATATTTGCAAAAGAATGTAAAATTATATAGGGCTCTCATTTGAGGGTTGAATAGAAATAGTTGGGAGTATTTTAGAGTCACCCTGATAAAGTTGATAGGCGTTGCCCTAATGCGGGGGCCACATCATTTCCTTTGAAGTGTAAATGAGACACCTAGGTGGGGTCCACACCATGTGAGTATCATCTCATTTGAAGTGTAGGTGTTACTTCATTTGAAATATAGACACCACTTCATTGGAAGTGTCGGTGAAACACTTTATTTAAAGTGCAAATAGGACACCCTAGATGGGGTCCACACCACAAACACTTCATTTAAAGTGCAAATGGGGCACCCTAGATGGCAGTGTGGGTGGGACACATTTGGTGGAGTCCGCACCACTTCACTTGAAATGTAGATGGGACACCCTAGGTGGGGTCCACACCAAAACAAAGAAACAATTATGTTTCTATTTCAAGGAGGGCTGTTTAAGGCCTTCCGAAGGACCGGGAGAGTCTCAAAGTAGCCGGGAGGCCTCTTTTAGGCCTCTCGATGGCTGCTTCAAGCCAGGTCAGGAAACTTTGTTATAGAGTTTTTCTGAAATGAAACTCATTTATTTGATTTTCATGCACCTACTGAGAATGTGTGATTCCATTCTCAATAGTTTATGTATAATGAACATATGGATTTGTGTTTAAAGGTAAAAACATGGCTTTGGGGCCATATTTATGTGATGAGTGCAGTGCTTTTGACACTGCATTTACTGAAACAGACATGCAAACATGTATAAATGAATATGATATTTCCATTCACAAATGGATTGAGAATAGAGTTTCCCAATTCATGAAGGACATGAATGGAGTATTTCATTCATATATGTATGATATAGACATATCTGTCAAAATATTTTCAGAGACACATTTTTGTATCTCTAAATGAATAGAATATTCTATTCACTTATATCTGAACAAGAAAGACAGGGTTTTGATCCATGTCCTTCTAGAAATAGTTTAATCTATTTATGTTTATATGTAAGGAAATATGATGATCTATTTCAGAAAAATGCACAACATGGCGTGACCCATGTTCTTGGCTCAGTTCATGGGGGGTCAAAAACACATTGTGTTCTGGATCTTCGTCTTCTTTATGAATACTATGGCCATGACCTTCGAGCTTTGCCAATAAAGGCTGAAAACTCATGTGTTCTCTTTTTGATCGGCGGGAGAAAGAGAGTAAGTGATGGAAAGGGCGAGAGAGTGTTAGAGGGCGAGAGAGAAGAGTGAAGGAATGGGGATATCCCATTCCTCTACCTCACCTTCTTCTTCTTCCTCTGTCTTTTTTTTCTTCAGAGAACTTTATTTAAAGTTTTAGGGTTTCGAGCACAAATGATTCGATCCCTTTGATCAGTTGCTCACATGGGGTATTTATACCCCTCTGTAAGTGGGGAATAGTGCGCAACTACTCTCTGAATATCAGCGAAGTGGAGGTGGAAATCCACCCACTATCTCCTAAAGAATAAGTTAGCATATTCGAAGGAAGAGATTTCAGAGCTGTCTTAGAAGACAGACGCACCGGGACACCCTATTTAGGGGCCTCCTGCTATCGGGAGGGGGCATCCCGATTAGGGATGCCCAAAACAACTCATTTTTGATTTGTTTCAAGATGATTGCCCAAGATAGGGGTCCCACTTGTTTTTTAGCAAGTTCTTAACTTGTTCATTTGTACTAAGCCTCATTTTTATATTTTTAAACCGATCAAATTTTGATCAGAATACTTATAAGTATTCATAAATCTTGGAAGTTGAGATTTTAACTCCAACGGTGACAAGCACCTCTCTTGTCATAGTTTCCGAATAATGAAATTGACACTTATTTGAAGAGGGTTGATGTCAGGTCGACAGCCGATCGTAAAACTTTGTCATATCTTTACTAGAGCTTTACTTCGTAGTTGACCCCATTTGGATTGGCAAAGGGTTAGATGATCATGGTGATGATAATGTAATATGACATATTCCCCTACTTCAATGCAAAATATTTCTCTTCGGAGAAAAAGAGGTTCGGCTCATAATGTTATTGGTGCAATCCAGACTATAAACGATTGTAATCAAATAAACCAGGAGGCTAAAATAAATTACATATCAGTAGACCACTTATGGATCATCTTCAATAGACACACATAACTGCTTTTACCTGGACCATAATGCCTTCTTTTTGCAGCTGTTATGTATTACACACCTACGAACCCAGGAAATTAGTCAAGATACACACATGCATACATGTATATACACGTATATACATGGATGAATTAAGGGGGCTTGCGCAACAAAAAGTTGTGTAGGCCCCTGCGTAACATAGAGGGAAAGTAGGGGCCCACCGACCCCTCTCTCTCTGTTGCGCAGGGACCTGCGTAACTTTTGTTGTGCAGGTCTGTCTTTTCTCTCTGTGTGTGCATGCATGACAGAGAGAGTATTGACAATAATTTATGCTTATATACTAGCAAATGAAGATGAGAGGTAGAGAAAAGTGCTAGGGTCAACATCTTTATTTGGATTCTTTGAAACCTATTATGCCAGCTGGTAAAATATGCTAACTATTGAAGGAGATTGAACAACGAACATGCCCAACAATATATCACAGGCAACTCATAAACTAGGATGATAAGTTTATTGCTATGTGTACCTTGACTGTGTAGTTAAAAAGAAGCCTTCGCAACTAGGGTTATTAGAGTTATATGCAAAATGCTTATATCTGTTTTAAGATTAAGCTTACAGTAAATAGGACGCTAAATAACTTAATATGATGTGCTTAGGAGTCTTTAGAAGTCGTCACATTGTGGCCTTAGAAAAGAGAACGGTAATAGGTTTATTCTAGCTGCAAATGCTTTATTGGTAGTACTAAAGTAAGCTAGAATTATTAAGCCGTGTCATGGTTACCACAAATCGGCTTTGATGGTATCACAAGATTCACAACAGATCTTTTGAAATTCTTTCTATACATTACCCCGCGTCAACTTGAAGAGCCCCCTTATTCGTTTAATCCCTTCAACAAAAAAAGGAGCTTTTCTTCTTGTAAGCCTCCTCAAATCTCTCATGTGTAAACTAGTAAATTAGGTGATTCTCCAATACCCATCATTTAGAAATAACAACAAGTACAATTCCTATACCGTCTCATATCAACAAATTCCTAGGTTTTTTTTGCCCTTCATAGTTTTACTAGTCTTTTATCGGATGAACGCTTTTGATAACATAATCCTCCACCTTATACATACAAATTTCTAACAGTCTCCAAATCCGCAAATTTCTATTGCTTTCAACTGTATGAAACAAAATCACACATCGGCATGGGATAATAACACATACCATGCTTTCCTTTCCGCTTCCGGCCTTCCACTTGGCATGTATTATCCCAAAGATGCGCTTCGAACTTCCCGCTCCATTTCAACCTGCAATCAAACTCAAAAATATCATTCTCAAATTTCCAAACTTCGATAAAATAAAATTAAAAAATTAAAAAAAAATCAACAGCAAGCCCACTTGGTGACTCCATGAAAACACGAAGATCTTGGAACCGAGTACTTCTTCATCGCCGCCGCGAGAAGGGAGCCGACCTTCTTCTCTCCGCCCTTCGGCGCGACGGAGCCGGCGACGGTGACGTCGTGGCTCGATCCATCATCGCCTTGATTATATGAGCTCGATCCATTGATCTCTCGATCGTTATCGAAATCTGAAGCTTTCGAGATCTTAGGATGTGGATTCTGGAGCGGATCTGTATCTCCTAATGGATCGCTCATTGAGAATCGAGCTGCGGTGAAGTTACCGGCGGTGATGGATCGCGGACGGGGATCTCGCGATAGCGGAGATTTGAGTGGAGGGCATCAAGATCTGTGCTGGCACGGAGGTTGAAGCATGAGGTGGGACATGGAGAGTCGTGGATCTGTTGCTTAGAGAAGGAAACGGTTTGGATTTCATCTAAAATCTGGGAATAAGTGTGGCTACTATTGGGAAAAATCTTCTCAACAAGCGCCCTTGAGACAATTTGAGATTGGTCCAAATCTTTTTTGGACGCTCTCTCTTTTTTCTTGCACGAATCTTAATATTCATCCAAAAACTTCTAGATTTTTTTTTGAAATAGGGTATTATAATATTGAAATTATTAAAATAAAACGATTTATTTTGAATTTAGCGAAATAAGACGGTTTTGAGCCCGATCCCACCCCTTTGTTTAGAGGGCGGGTTCCAGAAACCCGACCCCTACCCAATATAGAAGAGGGCGGGTTCCCCTATATTATGAAGAGGGCGGGTTCCCCATTTTAAAAAAAATTAAATAATAAACAGAAAATGAAATAAATATCGAATAAAAGAATAAAAATTGTATAATATTATTGTTGTTTAAATATGAATCTGGTATACACTCTAATAACAAAATGAATCCTTTAAATTTATAATACAAAAAAATTTATATCTGTTTGTAAAATGTAAATTGTACAAGTTTATTTACAAGCGCTAGCCGATTATCTTCCGGTGCACTTGTCACGATCTCGAAGGTCCCGTCCCTGTTGACTGTCCTGGACATCCGGTCCTATAATGACCTGCTTGTTTGCATAGGCTACATCTGGCGTGCCTTTGCTGAGAATCAGCATCCATTGTCATTCGATCTCGACTCACCTTAGGTTTTCCGGGCCCTATATTTTTTTCCGGCGGTAATATAGTAGGTGTTTGTCTGTTCCCAGTATAATAGTGCCAATAGCGACTGTTTGGTATAGAATGAAATTTTGGATCGTATGCGTCTTGGTAATTGGAAACTGTATAGTAATGGGAAGCAAAATTGTAATGTAAGTTATGCATGTTGCTTGTAGCAGCAATTGCGTGGGCACAAGGTAAATGTTGTTGCTGGAAAACATCGCATGTGCACGAAGAGAGCCTTTCATCTCTAAAATTTACGGTATATTGATTCCCATTACTCCCCGTAACTTGAAACTCCGCCGTGTTAAACCTTTCATATCTGTAGTATTGTGCTCTGCGCTCTCTTTTCCGGAATATATCTTCGTAATACGCGGTGAGTGGAGTCTCCATCGCCAAGGACTTTTCTCTTCTTTGCACAAAGTAAGTATTCATTCGGAAAAAGATTCGAACAATCAACCACTGTATCGGTAAGCCTCTGACACCTTTAAGGACCCCGTTGAAGCTTTCAGACATATTAGTGGTCATTAGTAGATATTTGCATCCATTATCATGTGCTTGTGACCACATGCGTACTGGATACTCATCTAACCACGCTTTCGCGACTTGACTCATCTCTCCAATTTTCGTCGTGTACATGTCATGAACATTAGGGTCAGACGCTTCATCGGCTTTGCACATAAGTTTATGTAGATCTGAATTTTTAAATTTTCTATCAAAATTTTGCCTGAAGTGCCGCAGGCAAAACCTATGTGGGGTCGTCGGGAATATAGCTCTCATTGCAGCTAGTATTCCTAGATGTCTATCAGATATGATGCATAAATCTGTTTTATCAATAACAGATGGGATACTTTTGAGTTGACGGAAAAAGCATGACCAGGATGATGTATTTTCACCCTCGACAATAGAAAATCCTAACGGAAATATACCGTTATTAGCATCAACACCTGTAGAAATTAACATGCAACCTCTGTACTTACCATATAGATACATCCTATTCACGCACAATACCGGCCGACAGTGTGTGAAACCAGCCGCACAAGGAGCGAAGCACCAGAAAATTCTTTGAAACCTGACAAAACCATCAATATCTGTTTCTGTGGTTTTTAACCGGTATACAGACCCCGGATTTGATGCTTTCATGGCTTCTATAAAAGGGACTAGTGAGTTGTACGAGCTTTCCCAATCCACAAATATCTTGCATAAAGCCTTTCTACGAGCATCTCATGTCTTCACATACGAAATCTGAATTTTGTGCTTTCCGTTAACGTAGAGCCGTATCTCTCGGGGAGTCATCGCCACATCTGTACGGATTAGTGGCATGATTAGTGAGTAAATGTAAGATGAAGTGCAATTCCTGTGATCTTTTAACATAATAGAATTGATGCAAGTATGTTCCTGGTTGTATTTCGTGACCTTCCAAGCTTTGGTTCTTTTGGAATAACATGCATGCAATCTCCATTTACATTCAGGAGCTTTTGTACATACCACGGTATAGTACGTCTTATTTGACTCTTCGGTTTTAAATGTAACGTTTTTTTGAATAGCCCAAGACTTCAGCTTACAAATAAGATCTTCTTTTTCCTGAAACATATCCCCAACTGTGACGCAATTTTCGCTTGCTACCGTCGCTTCCAAATAGGGTTCAGTATTTACTTCTGCCATGGCTAAGTCTACCCAACTATCATCTTCCAGGAGATCAAGGCCAGGATCTTCTAGTTCGACAAAATCATTATTCGCAGCCATATCATCAAACAATGCTGCTTCATTCAATCCAGCGGCATATTTCACGCTATCCTCCCCTTGATGACCTTCACCAGTTTCATCATCATCACTGCTACACATATCAATGTCACCCGTAGCAACATAAGGCTCGGGTGCAATATATGAGGGTTGGGGTCGGTATAATGTGGATGGTTCAGGGTGAAAAGACCGGAAAGATGTGGACGGACATGTCTAGAATGCGCTACTTGGATCGTGTTGGAATGATGCGGAGGTATGGGAAAATCTGCGTTTAGTATATAAATTGTTCTTATATAATTATTTCTTAATATTTTCGTATTACGAAGAATGTAAACATAATCACCACTTGTTTCAGATTTATTTACCTTTGGAAGGTTGTATATGGTAATCCTTGTTGTTCTTCAGGGGTGCATGTAACTGCAGCAGTCGACTGGGAAAACCTGTTTAGGGTATTGCGAGTGGTTTGCTCAGAGTTTCAATTTCAAGGTTAAGGTTTTTAAGCCCGGTGCAATGTGAAATCCAAATATCAAATTTTAAGATTGCAAGCTCACTTAAGAGATTGCAAGATCAAAGTAGAGAAAAGATTTCACAAGTTCAAGTATGTAAAGAGCAAGACATGGTAATAAAATGAGAACTTTTTATTGAATTTCAAATTAGTTACAGGTATTCTTGAAGCCAAGAACCTAAGTCTTAAACTTGCAAGTTCAATGAAGAAATTACAAGGTCAAGATAAAAGGGTAAGAGCTCAAGATATTAAAGAGAAAGCAAATTATATTAATTCAAGAGTTCTAAACAAAACTAGAGAAAACACCCACTTAACTAGTTTAACTTCTCTTGGACTTGGAAATTTTTAGAGAATTTTTCTATAGATTTTAGAATAAGGGTATTTGGAGCGGAATGGAGAGTTGCTGGAGAGGAGAAATAACTGTATTTATAGAAACACGTCCGCATTAAATTATTGAAGGGGGCGCGTAAAATAAAAGATAAGGGCGTGTTCGCGTGTTCTTGGAACACGCCCTCATTAAATTATTGAAGGGGGCGCGTTCTAAGAACCCGCCCTCTTCGTTTCACTAGTTTAATTATTACCTCTGCTTGATTTGACAACACACTGTAAAAAACAAAAGGGTAAAAAAACGGAAAATAATAAAAGATGAGGGCGGGTTCTTGGAACACGCCCTCATTAAATTATTAAAGGGGGAGCGTTCTAAGAACCCGCCCTCTTCAATAAGATAGCAAAATTATTGAAGGTATGGTTCTGACAACACTAAGAACCCCACTTAAAAAACATGATGTGACATGAAACTAAGAAAAAACAATGATGTGACAACACTAGAAAAAATCAAAAGAAAAAACATTAAAAAAACATAAATCATGAACGAGTAATTGATTTAACATGACAGCTATGTTTGCAAAGATGAGGGCGGGTTCCGAGAACCCGCCCTCCTTTCCCTATAAAAACCCGTCCTCTTAAGTATGATTTTCGCAACTCTGTGTCCAAATTAACTATGTGTCCAAATTCCCTTCTAAATCTCTATCTCTTATCTAAATCTTTCAGGGATTAAAATGTCAAAATAATTTTAATAGAGAATCAACCATTCGACAAATCACTGCTCGAAGATCAAAACGAACACAGATCTTTCAATATATTATACGGGGAGGAAAGATTCAAAACTTATTCAATTTTTTAATTCCTCATTTCTTTTAATTCTAATAGTTGAAAATAATATGATTAAATTTTGCAGGGTGGAGATAATCTCACAGTCGTCAGCCATAGTTCTGACAAGTGGCAAGTTACCGATCAGCGTATAATCGAGTGGATTCGAAGAGCCGGATTTTATGAAGTTTCATTGCTTCGTCATATCCAAATCGACCACAGTCTCGTTACCCCTCTTGTTGAGCGTTGGAGAAAAGAGACCCACACTTTTCATCTAAGATGGGGTGAGACCACTATTACACTCCAGGATATTGGCCTCTTACTCGGTTTACGGATCAATGGGCTTGGATTGGTCGGAGGAAAATTGTTGGTCCAGATACAGACTACCCATACTGGGATACATATGCTGAGTCTGCTCTTGGACAGGTAAAATTCGTAGATTTAACAAGCACAGAATAATTGATAAAGGTTCGAGCATAGAGAGTGTGAAATCTATAGAATGATGGAAGATAAAGTTGGACTTAGCTAAATTAAATTGAATATAAATTTGAAGTCCAAAAAGATCAAGACATGGTTTTTGGGTTTTGGGTTATTTATTTATTTGTCTTGTATTTTTTCTTAGTTTGTTAAGTTTAAGTATGTTACCGTTATATTAATTAACAATTATTTGTAAATTTCAGGCACCAGGAGGCTATACTAAGGGGTATGAGATCAATTTAAACTGGCTGAAAGATACATTTACTAATATCCCTGATGAAGCCACCGATGAAGTCTTAGATAGACATGCACGTGCCTACATTCTGTACATGATCGGTTCTTGGTTGATGCCGGACCAATCGGCAACGCATGTCCATCCTTTATACCTTGGGTTCTTTACGGACTTTGATGTGTGCGGCCAGTATGCTTGGGGAGCAGAGGTCCTGGCCTATCTTTACAAGAAACTCGATAAGGTATGTGCTCCTACGAAGAATAAAATTTGTGTCTGCACTACATTACTTCAGGTACATTCCTTATTTTTTACAGCTAGACGTTCGCAAAATTGTAATATTGGTTCTTTCTCTTATCATCTGACACTTTATTTATAGATTTGGTCCTGGGAGAACATGCGTATGGGAAGACCAGATCGAGTTAATATTTCTGCCGTGGATATCCCTGGAAAGCCTCTCGGCTCTTGGTGGAATGACAAGAAATCTTATAAGGCTCCTCGTCGAGTACTTAGGTACTATAGAGATGAGTTGGATCGCATGGAGGCGACTCAGGTAACCATAACTTAGGTAATTAACTTTGTTTTAAAATTTTAAATTACCTTCATTACAATTTGGTACTATGTTATTTGCGCAGTTCACGTGGACGCCTTATACATCATATCATCTGCAAGGATTACCCGGCATTTGTATCGAAGGAGAGCCGGTTTGGCGGGCTCGATGCCCACTCATCTGCATTAATATCGTGGTCATGCACCTACCGGACCGGGTGTTGCGACAGTTCAGTAGATTGCAACATATTCCTGTCTCGCCGCCTGCGCCTATGACAATAGAGGAAGACATGCGAGGAGGAAAGGCGGAGCGTGATTGAAGGGATCATCATCATCAATATTTGCTGAGATAGGAGGATAGGCAGTGTAATATTGCCTTACAGCAAATAGGTGACCAAACAACCACCGACGCTACCAAAGCATATCTACAGTGGTATAAGTGTGTCACTATAAGATATCTTTCTGCTCCCCCTAACGACTTCCCAAACATCCCGCGGTACGAGCGTAGAGGCCACGTAGAACGAGAAATGGTAAGTTAAATTCTTTAAATTATATTAGTTTTTAGCGGTATGAGTCAATAATTATTTCTAATTTCTAATATAACGACAGGCTCGTGGGTTGCATCATATACAATCAATGATGCATGATCCATATCCGACAGATACTGGTCCGGATACTCAGGATTTATTTTCAAATGTAGACTCATATATTGGTGGTATATTCGGTTCATATAATCTGCTTCCATATTTATCGCCGGCACCAGAGCCACAGCATGAGCCGGTACCAGAGCCGCAGCATCAGGGAGATCCAGAGCAGCAGGATCAGTGGTTTGGATCACCATACTGTCAGCAGCAACCCTGGCATACCGGAAAAGCGCAACAACCGGAGGAACAACAGTTTTGGGGGACCGGTTTTGCGCAACAACAGCAGTCTTGGGGGTCAGGTTTTGCATAACAGCAGTCTTGGGGGTCAGGTTTTGCGCAACAACACCAATCTTGGGTGTCAGGATTTGTGCAACCATGGAGCCCAGGTTTTGTGTAACAACAGCTGCATGAAACCGGGACAGGTTCTTCACAACAACTGCCCAGTTGGGAGACGGATTTTTCGTCCTACATACAATTGTTGGGAGACAGCACATATTCGACACCTGTTCTATATTCAGGATTTGCGGAACAACAGCCTGTCCAAGACGCTGCTGAAGACGAAGCAGAAGCCGAAGCAGAAGAGCAGCCGCCGCCGCCGCTATATACCCAAGAAATGGGAGGGTCCTCCAGTCATCCCAAGAGGCATAGGCTTATGTCAAGCCTCCTCGGATTGGGAAAGGGAAAGGGACATGGAAAGCGATAGTTTTATCATTTTACAAACAGATATAATTTTTTTGTATTATAAATTTAACGAATTCATTTTGTTATTAGAGTGTATACCAGATTCATATTTAAACAATAATAATATTATACAATTTTTATTCTTTTATTCGATATTTATTTCATTTTCTGTTTATTATTTAATTTAAAAAAAAATAGGGCGGGTTCCCAGAACGCGCCCTCTCCTTTATAAAGGAGAGGGCGGGTTCCGAACCCGCCTTCTTCATAATATAGGGGAGGGCGGGTTCAGGGCGGGTTCTAGGAACCCGCCCTCTCTTATATTGGGTAGGGGGCGGGTTCCGCCCTCTCCTATATTGGGTGGGGACGGGCTCAAAACTGTCCTATTTCGCTAAATTTAAAATAAATCGTTTTATTTTAATAATTTTAATACTATAATACCCTATTTCAAAAAAAACCCAAAACTTATAAGAGGTTTGTAGAGAATTTTTTTTACAAGCTCCTGTAGAGAAAATTTCTCTACAAGCTTTTGCAGAGAATTTTTTTCTGCTGTTATGTGCCAAATAATTGCATGGATGCTCTCAAGCAATCTCAGCTACACATCCTATGTGCAAAACATGTAAGATACACCAATACTAAACGGACATTTTCACACAAATCTCGACCATTCATTTCTATCTTGGATAAATCTGGACCGTTGGATCTAATAGCATGGGTGCTATTATGCCTCTAATAGCAGCAACTCCGGATCTAATACAAGACTTCAAAAGGTAAGCAAAATATACGTATTCCAGGAGAAAAATTATTCGGTATGTAGAGTGTAATACATCTGGACATAAAGAAAGAAAGAGATAAGAGCATGGTTCCCACTAAGCAGTCCGAAAGGTGCCCGAAATTCTTGACCTCTTTCTGCCTGTGTCCATTACCCGCGTAACCCGGGTCCCACAAGCCACACACATCAACGGGTAAGGATGTAAATGATTACGGATAATACAAACAGGAATCTGTATTCGTATATGATTTTTATTAGCTATTGATTTTTATTTCCCATGACTATTTGTATCCGTCAACGATATCTGAATACGAAAATGGTAACATATATATTTCTTCTGTATCCGTATCCGATTTAATGATATTCATTTTATATCTATATTCGTTCCGAATCATTTCAAATATGAATAGTGGTTTTCATTATTTGTATTCTTTGCATCCTCCTAAGACCATCGGATACGAATATAGTTCCATCTATATTCGGTTCGTATCCGATCTGCTTACATCATGATCAGTGGGACCAAACCTTTGATTTACCTCGATATGCATGGGTTTTAGCGGCCATCCACGGTCTCCACCTCTCTCCAAACGATCCTTTTTAATTTGTAGAAGCATCTAAAAACTTTAGGATAGATTGTCAAAAAAAATCCCAAGCATTTTTTCTCGCTGTGAAAAACCCTATGGCCTCGAAGCGATAATCAAACCCCCAATATGCAAGTTTTCGATTGTCAAAAAAAACCCCGCATGCAGTATCTGTATAGTTGCTTGTTATAACTTATATCTAGTTATTATATGCAATATCTATACAGTTGCATGTGATACCCATGGAGTTGCCTACTGTATCATGCAGTCTATATCTATGTAGTTGCTTAGATGGCTTATTTCTTGAAAACACCCATGTGCTTTGGTCTAATTCCTAAGCATCTACTTGAGCTTTCTTTCTTACCCAATACCCCCATGTACTTTAAGTCCATTATCTAAGTGATCCACTCTACTTTAATTCTGTTAAACTTTTGTGATAAATCCATGGAAATGAATCACGTAATTCATGTGACCCTATTTTCGTTTTTTTTCTTCCGAGGTTGTCCTCTATATCCACAAAATGGTTGCCTATCCTTTTTCTCAAATCAAAATCAAAACCCTCCCTAATCTTTCTTCTTTAGGGATTTTTAGATTTGTAGAGCATGTTCAAGCGATGACAAATTCTAGGCGTAGGTGATGAAATTAATGTATTAAAATAGGGTCACATGCATTATATGTGATCCATTTTCATCGATTTATCACTAATATTTAACAAAACTAAAATAGAGAGGGTCAAGTAGGTAACGGAATTAAAGTATAGGGGTTATTGGATAAGGAAAAAAGGTCAAGTGGGTTTTTTGGAATTAGGCCAAACCACGGGGGCGTTTTTAGAAAATAAGCCTATTTAAATATGGTAAGAAACTATAGATACAGCATGAAAATTTTTCTAGGAGGTTTTTGACTATCGTTTCGAGGCCAGAGGTTTTTTGACAGCGGGGAAAAAATGTTTGGGAGGTTTTCTCAATTTACTTAAAACTTTATTTCATATCCTAATTACTTATATCATATCAAGTATGTCGCACGAACAAAAAAGTAGTTTGATATTGGTCTCTGAAACATCTTGTTTCCCCCAATCAGAGCAAAACTCTGTTTTAAAATTCAAAATTTAAAAATTGAAGCAACGCTTCAGATTCAGCGCTAGGTGCGCTGCGCGCCACGTGTCAAACACAGATGCGCTAGCGCCAGGTGCACTGCGCCCTAAGCAGCGCGCCCCCAATCAGAGCAAAGCTCTGTTTTAAAATTCAAAATTCAAAAATTGAAGCAACATTTCAGATCCAGCGCTAGGCGTGCTGTGCGCCACGTGTCAAACACAGGTGCGCTAGCGCAGGCTGCGCTGCGTACCACGTGTCAAACGTAGGTGCGCTAGCGCAAAGTGTGCTGCGCTCTGAGCAGCGCACTACGTGCAAAGCACGGGTGCGCCAGCGCTGGAATTAAAAATTCCCCACCGTTAGATCAAAAGATCTAATAATGATAAATCATTAATTAATCAGAATTAAAATTCTGTTATGGAAAGATCTTTCCAATCTTATTAAAAACAAGAAGATTGCCTTCTGTAAAATAGAAGCCCTAGGATCAAAAATCCAACGGTGGGGAAACATCCCTAAATCAATCAGAGAAAGATCTCTTCAACCGATTTAACAAGTCAATTTTCCCTATATAAAGGCCCCAAGACTTCAAGTCTGAGATAGAAAAACCCCCCTACAAATTTTGAGAAAACTCAAAAGAAAGAGAGCAAGCTCTTGAAAGAAGATCATTTCTTCAAGATAAAAAGAATGACTCTTGAACACAGAGATGAAATCATCTCATAAAAAGAAGATCAAAAGATCTCATCATAAAAACAAAAGAAGTATTTACTTCATTCACAGATCATTGATCTATAAAGGCAAAGCCCTTCCAAAAATAAGAACTGTTGTTCTTGAATCTTGAGACAAAGCCTCCTTTAAAAAGAACATAAGTTTGTTCACATATCATAAATTTGATCAAATGCGCTTTGCGCTATTGAAAAGTTCCTTGCACTCTTGAACTGCGCTTCTGCGCTCCTTGGACCGGCGCTCATCGCCAAAACGTGCTACGTGTCAACTACGTATGCAACTTGTGCTTTGCGCTTTTAAAACAGCGCACTGCGCTCATGGGCTGGCGCTCAGTGCCAAGTGCGCCACGTGTCACTCACTTGTGTGCCACTAAACTAGCGCAACACGCTCATAAATTGAAAGCGTAATGCGCTCATAAAATGGCGCAACGCGCCCATCATCTGGCACTTAGTGCCAAATGCGACACGTGTCCTTTTCGTGTGCGCTACTTGGTAGAAGCGCAATGCGCTCTTTAATTGGCGCAAAGCGCCTGGCGCGCTGTCAGAACACACATTGTTCTGATGAATGCTATGCATTCAATACAAGACAAAAAAAGTGTCAGGATCTAATGCTCAACATTATTAAAAGGGCTAAGCCCAAATAAAGGCTCAACAGCCCAGAACAATAAAATGTTAAATATTTTAATCTTATTGGCCTTAGCCCAATATTGGCCATAAGTCCTCAACTTATGTTGAACTGAGCCCATCTGCTCACGAATATTTAACAGATCTCAGTCCCAAACTGGACTACAGATCTTTCAACCAACTCACACGGGTTCAAGGGTACATCTCTTTACTCCTCTGATACTTGTCGTTATAATCCTTCAACGTCTTCAGAGAGGTGACGGGTCCCGACAACCAGACATTCCACGGACTGTGGGGTCCTTAAACTCACGGACTACGATGTCCTTAACCTGGACTGTGGGGTCCTTAAACTCATGGACTATGATGTTCTTAAACTTTTTAGACTATGACGTCTTTAAATTATGGACTGTGGGGTCCTTAAACTCATGGACTACGATGTCCCTAACCTCGGACTGTGGGGTCCCTTTAAACCCACGGACTACGATGTCCTTAACCTTGACTGTGAAGTCTTTAAACTCACGGACTATGATGTACTTAACCTGGACCGTAATGTTCTTAAACTAACAATGAACCGTAACGTCCTTAAACTAATCGACCGCAATGTCTCTAAACTAAACAATAGAGTCCAAATGCTCTTTTGTTGGATCTAAACGATCCCGTTAAGTTGATCTTAGTCTAAAATTAGACTAACGTATCCTTAACAAACGTTTAAGTTGATCTTAGTCTTAAATGAGGCTAACGTATCCTTAAACCCAAACCAAAACCCAAATCTAAGAAGATACGGATTTGGACTAATCCACGCCCTACGGGCGACAATATAAATTAGTCTCCGTATACAATCCACGGGCAACCAAAAACAAAACAAACACCCACGACACGAGTGACCATCTGGAGAAGGAGAAAGTGGTTACCGCGATGCGGTAGCGTAATTAACTGCAGGGGCTTGCTCCTGCAGGGAAGAGCGTCCTCACAATCAAAAACCCCTCAAATGAGGGGGAATCTGATGAAGTCTGCTACATCAGCCGCATCCGTTTAAACCTTCGTTACATGGTGTCATAAATCAACTTGGCATCTTCGGAGAGGTGGACTGATAGCACCAATTAGCATCTGCCCCGAAATTCAGGTAAGACGTTCACCGCGTCGTCCGCGTCTTTCGGCGGGGAACAGATTCTGGCACGCCCGGTGGGACCTTTTCCTCTTTCCACTCCACACTTCGTGTGTCGTGTTTTTTCCGTGATCAGATAATCTCGGTGTGTATGTTTGTGGTTGCTCTTAAGGGAGTGGATACTGAAGTCAGTGCTTCGTCTCTATGAAGAATGGCGTTTGTTCCCACCTTAGCAACACATGCTCTGTCATATCTGATGGAGTCAAGTACGGGCCACTTGCAGGCTCAAATCTCTGCAATCCGACTCTTCAAGAAATCAACGGGCTTCTCTTTGGGTCGATGCTCCCACCTCCCACCCTTGGTGCCTCAACGCCGATGGAGGAAGCCCAGAGGAAGTCTGTCTTCCACAGGCGGGCTCCGCAAGCAGCAGATTTGCCGACGAAATCAGTCCTCAAACAACTGGCACATGCCAAGGACCAAGGTCGACGCAGGGGGCAGAATATTCAAGCTCTCAAAGGAAACAGGGGCAGGCTCGGCAAAATCCTGAAGCTAATCAAATCCCGGCCGTAAGAAACGGTCGACATCGATATCAGTGTCATACAAAATGAGCTGGGGGCAGTTCTCCGTATGGTCCTGTTTCAACCCCAGTGGTGAATGTTGTTGTTCCAACAGCTTCAAATTGTTGTGAAGGGTCAGACAATGTTCTCCTACCACAATTTTGAAGAAGTTTCCGCAGCCCATGGAGATCCCACGAGAGCAGAAACCAGTTCGCTCCCTAAAGCAACTTTCTTCATCTATATATAAAGTGTGGAAGCAGGTGAAGGGGACTTACCCCAAGACGGATCCTGATACAGTGGTTCCTCCCAAAACCAAAGCGGTTTTTCACAACAAGAGGCCCAATAAAGCTCAAGTGCCCAAGGGTATGGATGACCTCTCTTGGTGCTTCGAAAACGATAATAGCGAGGTGATCTCAGAGTTTCCGCTGGCGCCAAAAGAGCTGGAAGATAGAATACATATTACTGCAGATAACCTCAGAAAAATCGACTTGAGGACGACAAATGACCCACGGCCGACGTTCGTCAGTGAGTTGTTGTCTGAAGAAAATGTGGCTACACTCAAAGACGTGCTCATGCAGTATAAAGACTGCTTCGCATGGAACTATTCAGAGATGCCCGGATTGGATCCAGAAATAGCCGTCTACAAATTGGCGATATCTCCGGATGTCATATCGATCAAATAAGCATCGAGAAGAATGTGGCTCGAGTTTGAGATGAGCATCAATGCCGAGGTCAAGAAGCTAATCGACTCCGGCTTCATCCAAGAGGTTCAATACCTGGACTGGATCTCCAACAACGTCCCAGTGATGAAGAAGAATAGGACGGTGCGCATATGTGTGGACTTTCGGGATCTCAATAAAGCTTTCCCGAAGGACGACTTCCCAGTACCGGTCACCGAGCTGATGATAGACAATACGTCCGCTCATGAAGTTTTCTCCTTCATGGACGGCTCGTCAGGATACAATCAGATAAAGATGCATCTCAAGGACCAGAAGCATGCCGCTTTCCGGACTCCTTTAGGCATATCTGCTACAAGGTGATGCCTTTCGGTCTAAAGAACGCCGGCGCCACCTATCAGAGGGCCATGACGAAGATTTTCGACGACCTCATACATGAAATCATCGAATGCTATATCGACGACCTCGTAGTTAAAAGCAAATCATACGAGGAACATTTAGAGCATCTGAAGATCGTGTTTCAGCGCCTCCGGCAATACAACTTGAAGATGAACCCTCTCAAATGCGCGTTCGGAGTCTCCTCGGGCAAATTCCTAGGATTCATCGTACGACGCCGAGGCATCGAGATAGATCCGTCGAAGATCAAGGCGATCATGGAAATGCCTCCGCCAAGGACTCTCAAGCAATTGCGGTCTCTCCAAGGGAAGCTCGCGTATATCCGGCGATTTATAGCCAATCTCTCAAACAAGTGCCGTCCTTACAGTCACCTGATGAAGAAGGGAACCCCGTTCGTCTGGGATCGCAAATGCCAAAGCGCGCTGGACGAAATCAAGCAGTACCTGTAGAATCCGCCAGTGCTGGCTGCTCCGGTCAAGGGAAAGCCTCTCATTCTGTATACAACAGCCCTCGAAGATTCTTTAGGCGCACTATGGGCACAAGAGAACGACCAAGGGAAGGAGAGAGCCCTCTACTATCTGAGTCGAGTTCTCCTGGAGGCAGAAAGCAATTACTCTCCTATTGAAAAACACTGCCTGGCGTTGATCTTCGTAATAACGAAGCTCAGACACTATGCGTTGGCGCATGAGGTCCATCTCATATCAAAAGTGGATCCTCTCAAGTATTTGATGTCGAAGGCCATATTAACGGGACGACTCGCTAAGTGGTCCTTGCTATTGATGGAGTTTTTGATAACATATCGACCTCTTAAGGCAGTGAAAGGCCAGGCCATTGTTGACTTCCTCGCTGAGCATCCAATACTTGCCGACTCTCTCTTGAACTGCGAATTGCTAGACGAACATGCGTTTGACACGATCGACAGGGAGAGAAGAGAGAATGATACCCAATGGGAACTCTATTTTGATGGGGCGTCTTCTATAAAGAAGCGCAAACAAAGCACCCCTATAATCAAATCCGGGGTAGGCCTCATCTTCGTGACTCCACAAGGAGGGATAATGCGCTTTGCATTCTCCTTAACAGAGCCGAGGACGGACAACGAAGCCGAGTATGAAGCTTTGATAGCAGGTCTCGAGATCGCCATCGACATGGGAATTGAAAACCTCCTCATATACGGAGACTCCCAACTGGTCGTTAGTCAAGTAAACGGCGACTATCAGACGTGCAAGCCTGAGTTGGTGAAATACGGCGAGAGAGTACAGCGACTGCTGACTCAAATTCCTTCCTTCATCTTGGAAAGTATACTACGTGCGGAAAACAGCAAGGCGGTTGCATTAGCCAAGCTCGCTAAAGAACTGGCTGACGAGAACCTCGATGACGTGAGGATCATTGTGCAAAGCCGTCGGGTTCTTGCACCGGCAGAAATATCTCCGGAGTCGTCCGAAGAAAAGGGAGCGACCGAGCAAATAACTTTACAAATAAAAGACCAGGAAAAGGTTACCGATTGAAGAGATGTCTTTATAGACTATTTCAAATCCCATCGAACACCTGAAGATGCGTGCTCAAGACATCAGCTTATGAAACGAGCTCTGTCTTTCGCGTTCGTCAATGATACTCTGTATAAAAGGTCATTTGATTCTCTGTGGCTAAGATGCCTGGGACCTGACGAGGCAAAGAGAGTCGTCCAAGAAACTCATGACGGACTCTGTGGTTCTTACCAAGCCGGGCCGAAGATGAAGCTGAAGATCAAACGGATGGGTTATTATTGGCCCACGATGATCCAGGACTGCCTCGAATACGCGAAGTGGTGCCACTCATGCCAGATTCATGAGGACTTTATCCATCAGCATCCAAATCCACTACATCCAACAGTGGCTAGCTGGCCATTCGAAATGTGGGGGACTGACATAATCGGCCCCATCGAACCGGTATCGTCTAGAGGACATCGATTCATTTTGGTGACAACTGATTACTTCTCCAAATGGGCAGAAGCAGTACCGCTGAAGGAAGTGAAGACGGAGAATATCCTCCATTTCTTCAAGACGCACGTCATTAATCGGTTTGGAACTCCGAGACGGATCATCTCCGATAACGGGCCGGCTTACAGAAGCCACAAGATCAGCCGCTTCGCACAACAGCATAACATAGACTGGAGATACTCTTCAGTCTATAATCCCCGAGCTAACGGTCTAGCTGAGGCTTTTAACAAGACCTTGACAAAGATCGTGAAAAAGAAGGTGTCTTGGAATAAGAAGGACTGGCACGAGAGACTACAAAAAGTTCTCTGGGCGTATCGAACTACGTTCAAAACGGCCACGAACACAACGCCGTACGCGTTGGTATTAGGTACAGAGGCGGTACTCCCCCTCGAGATAGAGCTACCCTCTCTACGAGTGGCAGTTCACTATGAGCTAACGGACGAAGAGAATGCTTACCTTCGGCTTGAGGAGCTCGATGCCCTTGATGAAACCCGGCTCATAGCGCAACAAAATCTGGAGGCTTATAAAGCAAAGATGACGCGCTCATACGAAAGATTGACTAGGCCCAGAACATTCCGCCAAGGCGAACTCGTGCTAGTGGTCAAAAGACCTATGATCCTTAATCGCACCAAGCGGGGGAAATTCGAGCCGAACTATGAAGGCCCGTATATCATAGACAAGGTCTACCAGGGTGGGGCCTATCTACTCATGGACATGCATGGCGAAAGGCCCTTCAGGCCAATAAATGGTCGCTTCCTGAAAAAGTACTACGCCTGACGAGTCACGGCCTAGGCCAATGATAGATGACGATGACTATGTCCGCTCGCTATCTTCCTAAGCCCAAACTCTATAAGTAGTAGCCGGCCAACGGACCGAAACGTCCTTAAACTAACAGTGGACCGAAACGTTCTTAAACTAACAGTGGACCGAAACGTCCTTAAACTAAAGACGGACCGAAACGTCCTTAAACTAACAACGGACCGAAACGTCCTTAAACTAACGACGGACCACTATGTCCTAAAACTAGTTGTCGACCGAGATGTCAATAAACTACGGTGGATTGCAGCATCCTAAGGCTGATACAAAAAAAAGAAAAAGAAAAAAAAACGGTATGTCCATAAGCAAAAAGGGCACGGATGAAAACCCGAAAGGGCTCTGTGAGTAAAAACAGCAGGGCTACCGGCGAGTTTTATGAAAACCCGAAAGGGCGCAATCTCATTCAAAGACACTTGCAAGGTCCTCTCGATTTTGTAAGGAGAAACCACCTGCGTGAGATCCTTACGACTCACAAGGGAGAAACACACTTAGGGATCCCCACGATCCCTAGGGAGAAATTACACTTGCGAGATCCTCACGACTCATAAGGAGAACCCTCTTATGAGACCCCCACGGCTCATAAAATTCAAAAGTCTTAAGCTACAGGGATCTGAACCTGTTCTTAAGCGGCCACCACAACCTCTGATTTTTCCCTACAAGCGGCTCAATGCTGACCCTTGTATACAATCCACAGGCGCGAATAAACGTTTCCCTAACAAAGTCTCATCCGTGACTAGGGATATGTTTGCACGGTGAACAACCCTTATGAGTCCTCTCGACTTATAGGGAGAAAACACTCTTGTAAGATCCTTACGACTTATAAGAGAACATACACTTAGGAGTCCTCACGATTCCTAAGGAGGAAACGCACCTACGAGACCCTCACGACTCGCAGGGAGAAATACCTTTATGAGACCCTTACGGCTCATGAAGTTAAAAGCGTTAGTTGACAGGATCCTAACCCTGTTCGCTAAGCCACCTTTGTTCGACATCGACAAAGGCAAATGATGATTTGCTCATAGCAATATTCCCGTTGTTGCGGTGCTGATGCCGAAATCGGTGTCTAATTCCAAGTTTGCAGTAAGAAGCTAGCGAGCCACACATGCATACGAAATAGCCGAAATGATGGGGCAACTTGCAACAAAAGCGGCAAGTAAAAATGTATGCATGCAAAAATAGCCGAAATGATTGGGCAACTCGCAATAAAAAGCAGCGGGTAAAAAATAAAATAAATAGCCGAAATGATTGGGCACCGCGAAAAATAGCCGAAATGATTGGGCAATCGCGACCTTCACGATATAAAAACTGAAATGATAGAGCATTACGGAAAGAAATAAAATAAAATGAAATTTATGCCCTACAGGTGATATTACATTAATCTCTGTATACAATCCAGGGGCGTAAACAAAGAAGGAATCACGCCTTCCCTCCCCAGGCTCCATCAGAAGAAGAAGCCAAATCTCAACGGTTCATAGACAACCTAGAGACTACTTCAGTATTCGTCTCATTACAACAGACGCTACGTCATCCATATGACCTCGCTTCGGAAATACGTCATCCATATGACCCTGTCTCGGAAATACGTCATCCACATGACCCCGTCTCGGAAATACGTCATCCACATGACCCCGTCTCGGAAATACGTCATCCACATGACCCCATCTCGGAAATACTTCATCAACATGACCCCGTCACGGAAATACGTCATCAATATGACCCCGTCGCGGAAACACGTCATCCACATGACCCCGTCATCCACATGACCCCGTCGCGGAAACACGTCATCCACATGACCCCGTCTCGGAAATATGTCATCCACATGACCCCGTATCGGAAATACGTCATTCACATGACCCCGTCATGGAAATACGTCATCCACATGACCCCGTCTCGGAAATACGTCATCCACATGACCCCGTTATGGAAATACGTCATCCACATACCCCATCGCGGAAATACGTCATCCACATGACCCCGTCGCGGAAATACGCCATCCACATGACCCCGTCGCGGAAATACGTCATCCACATGACCCCGTCTAGGAAATACGTCATCAACATGACCCCGTCACGGAAATACGTCATCCACATGACCCCGTCGTGGAAACACGTCATCCACATGACCCCGTCGCGGAAATATGTCATCCACATGACCCCGTCTCGGAAATACATCATCAACATGACCCCGTCACGGAAATACGTCATCAACATGACCCCGTCTCAGAAATACGTCATCCACATGACCCCGTCTCGGAAACACGTCATCCATATGACCCCGTCGCGGAAACACGTCATCCACATGACCCCGTCGCGAAAATACGTCATCCAAATGACCCCGTCGCGGAAATACGTCATCCACATGAACCCGTCGCGGAAATACGTCATCCACATGACCCCGTCGCTGAAATACGTCATCCACATGACCCCGTCTCAGAAATATGTCATCCACATGACCCCGTCTCAGAAATACGTCATCCACATGACCCCGCTTCGGAAATACGTCATCCACATGACCCCGTCTCGGAAATACGTCATCCACATGACCCCGTCGCGGAAATACGTCATCCATATGACCCCGTCGCGGAAATACGTCATCCACATAACCCCGTCGCGGAAATACGTCATCTACATGACCCCGCCCCGAAAGTACGTCATCCACATGACCCCATCATGGAAATACGTCATCTACATGACCCCGCCCCGGAAACACGTCACCCAACGATGCCGTGAAATGCGGATAACGTCAATCTCTTTAAACACTTACGGGTCCTCTCGATTCGTAAGGAAGAAAACACTCTTATAAGATCCTTACGACTTATAAGAGAAAATACACTTAGGAATCCTCACGATTCCTAAGGAGAAAATACACCTACGAAATCCTCTCGACTCGTAGGGAGAAAAGTCTTTATGAGACCCTCACGGCTCATGAAGTTGAAAAGTCTCAGGCAGCAGATCTGAACCTGCTTCCCAAGCCATCACTACCCCTCAAATAAGCCAAAACAAGATGGTCACTCTATCATCTACAAGCTACGCTTACTAAGGTAACATGCCGGAAACAAAGAAAAGAAGAGAAAGCGACAAGGAGAACATTTAATTCGCAGTTGATTAAGCATGCGAAGCATACCCGTTCATGCATGTGCAAAAGATTTAGTACATAAAATAAAACACCGTGAAATGAGGAATTTGCCATTCATACTTCGAAAAAGTTCTTACAATTATGAAAGCAGTAAACGAAAACATCATCAAAATGATTACAAAGGTAAAACCTCAGATCCAGGGCATGGATTGAGGAATTCAAAAGTGAGGCCGTCTAGAATCTTTCTGGCCTTTCTGACCATTCTCGTGTGCATCCTCTCGCGCTCACGAGTGTCGAGATCCTCGTCAATGTCCCCTTCCCTTCGATAAGAAGCGATTATCATTGTCTGTTGGAAAACTTGATGCAGAATATTAATGAGGTTATCTCGCCGCTTCTTCGAGATCAGCCCTGACAAGTACACTGAATGCACCTTGTCTTCGGCATCATCCAGCGCATTAAGCGGCATGGCCTCTTGAAACCTAGGAAGTGCTCTCCAAATTTCTCCCACTACGATTTTCAAGAGAGGGGAACAGCGAGGAAGCAGCCAACCGACGCGTGCATGCAGACGATCAATAACCTCCGCACATTGGGCATCTGTAAACTCTTGGTTTTGGCAACGGCCCTGTACGCGGATTGTAGGGTTGCTAGGCACACGCACAAGGGTCTACGAGGCATCAACCATGCCCGATTAAAATTTTAGCCGTGCCGAACAACCCAAAGCCGGATCTTTAAACTAGAGTTTATGCGAAAGCAAGTATGTTAAACACTTTAACACTAAGTGAGAGGGATTGCAACCTTTGTAGATCCGGTCTTTCACTTCAATAGCTCCGTGTAGATGTCCCCTTCGCTGCGATCATGAACTCCGGACTCTTGAGAAGCTCCACAAGAAGAACGAACGTGCTTGCTTCGATGACTTCGAGGCCGAAGATGATCTACGTCAGGGAGACACCAACTCAAGCTATTCCTTCACTAGGTCATGAACTTTGTGAAGAGAATACACTCTACAACATGGCAAGTGATAGAGGATGAAGAAGTAGGAGGTGGTCTCACTTTAGAATTGATTTTCTCACATTTTTCCTCATAGCACCATTAGAGCTTGAAAGCTTTTTCAAGGAGCTTGATGAAGAAGAAGTGAATAATTCATCCAAATAAAAACTTATCCTTTGAATTATTGCACCATGGTTGAGTTAAGACCTCATGCTTAACTCATGTAGAGAATTAACGAAAGTATGAGGTTAAGGGTTGGGTTAACTAATATCCTAAGGAATGACAAAAGAGTTGACTTTGTCAATGTTGCATACAAGCTTCTACAAGTTTGATAACATTGACTAAAGTCTCCTCTCTTTTGTTATTCTTAAGGAAATAAGTAAACCCTAATTTAACCTAAACTTGATATAAGTCTCATACATCCATCTTGTATGTATCATCAAGCATGATACAAACATGTACACTTGCATATATTACATATAAACAATGTGCACAATCTAGTGAGAAAATAAATCATAAGTGAGCTAATACTAGTTAATGTAATTTAATATATCAAATATATAATTATACATTAAATTATTAAATCAACTCTTGATTTAATAACCCGGCTATAACCGACTAATATCATGTGTAATAACTTATCGAATCAACACTTGATCCGATAACTCGGCTATATCGCATACAACCGATCAATGTCACGAATCGCCAGAATAGAATACGGTATCACATATCGTATCAATCTCGGTCCCGTACATATCACATATGTGCTCCTACTCCGTTTCGCTTGAGCCAGGAAACCCTTGTGTGGGACTCTAAAGACTCGTCAATACGCTGGCAGTAGGTGATGATCATATCAAACACCCACAAGCCGCAAGCGGTCTGCTAAACGTAACGGCCACCCGGGTATTGAGCGATCAGAAGATCAATAAGCAAGCCTGTACATTCTCCTGCGAATCCAATCAGTAACACTCCCGTACAGTCCGGTTTCTTCGTCTGATATGTCGCATATCTCGCCTAGGGGTGGTAAACGTCAGACCCCAGTAGCTTGATAAGTCATGTCGATATGAGGTCTATAACAGTTCGAGAAACTACTGATAACACTTACCAGTAAATCTCAGCAATCCTGGCCAGGGATTTCCAGTTATAGCCAATCGAACACAGCACAACATCAACTCCCTATACCGGGAGAGACGAATCCCCTCCTATCGCTCATTGCCTCCATGTGATTCGGGACTGTACCCAAAAGCCACCTTTTTGCACTCCCTCTTGGACGTGGTAAGGTGGAAATAAAAGCACAGTGGGAATCACACAAGACTCTATGACGATCTCGGGTCTACAGACTAACCTGTACCAGTGTCACCTGAGAACTGCCATCTGACGTAAGGTATAATACCATCTGGGAGTTCTCGGCGAGTCCGTCCAATGTACCCAGTCTTCACTGAGCACCCGTATATCATCTCTGATGTCAAACACCAATGGATATGGGATCACCATCGCCCATCTATATGGGTCGAGAAGGTATACGCTAGTCTACTCTGGTATATCGATGCCCCGTCTCGATACACCCACGACTAGGGACCTTGAAGGATGTACTTATGGACTACCATGTCCCCACTAGTATGATCCGCATCATAGTCCAGGTAGTCAAGTACATATCCTAAGGGCTTTACCAACATGTAACAGAGAGACAATCAGTGTACATGTTAAGGTAAAGGGTGACCAGATAGCATACTATTATGTCGAGCAAGAAAGTCCTCCCTATATATGTCCAAGCATCCACTACAATATACATCTCATGTATAGTAATGGCCTCTAGGGCAAACATATAACTAACAATCTCCCACTTGCACTAGGGCCATCTGATAACAGTGGTTGTAGTATCTCATACTCAACCATCCCATAATAGCCCCTCTCTGGGAAAAAGCCTTTGTGAGTGGATCCGCCGTGTTGTCCTCTGAGTCTACTCTCCTAACATCGATCCCCTGGAGATCAACCATCTCCATGATCAGGTGATACTGCCTTAGAATATGTCTGGATCACTGATGGGACGGGCGTTCCTTGGCATAAGCCACAACTCCATTGTCATACAATGGTAGGAACGAAGTTCATCTCATGAACTAATATACACCCAGACTGCCTCTTTGGTAGCATCTTTGGAAGCGATGTATCCAGCCTTTATCGTCTAGTATGCCACGGTATCTATCTTGGAACTCTTCCAACCTACCATCCCTTTACTGAGGGTAAAGACAATACCTGTGACTGACATTCAGTCGTCCTTATCATCCTTGAACTTTTCCAGTGATTTTCCCCAGGATCGATTGATACCATCTCACTACAACTAATGAGTATCCTAACATCCAATTAGAACTATCTCATAGATCCAAAACCCAGGATTTAGGAGGTATCATTTTGATCCTATATAGAGAATCATTGTGATAAGCGGAGATTGACCGAGCGTAGCATAGGAAACTCCTTCCCTATCAAGAGTATGTTATCCACGTACTCTACGAGGATCACCACCATACTCCCTACACACCTTTTTGTATATACAAGGTTCATCTACCATTTTGATGAAGTCAAACTCTTTGACTACCACATCAAAACAGACGTTCCAACTCCGCGATACCTGCTTTATCACATAAAACATCTTGCACACGTTTCCGCTGCTCCCACTGTTTACGAAGCCCTCTGACTGTGTATGTATAGACTCTCTCTTCTAAAACATCATTTAGAAAAGCAGTCATGACACCCAACCGCCAGATATCGTAGTCATGGTATGTAGCAGTGGCAAGTAGGATCTGGATGGACTTAAGCATAGCTTTGAAAGTCTCAACTTTTCCATGTACACCTAGTAATCTTCTCAAGATATACTTGCTCCTGATGGGGATTTAACCCTTCAGATAGAGCAACCAAAGTCCATACTTTGTTGGTGTATAAGGATTCCATCTCAGATCGATAAGCATCCAACCATTCTTACAGAGTCTCACTCCTAATGGCCAGCTCGAAACTAGTTGGGTCATCATCTCATGATGCAATCCTCGCTCCCACTGTCATAGAGAAACCAAAGTATCTCTCAGGTGGGTGAGGAACCCTACTAGATCGGCGGAGAGGCTGAGGTTCGTTGGAAACTATTGAATCCTTTGGTTCTACCAAATCATCTGCTGTAGTTTGTATAGCTGGAACTCCTTCCAGTTCTACCTCATGACCACTAATTTCTTCACAAGAAATTCCCTTTCACAAAGGTGGCATGCTGAGAAACAAAACATCTTTTGTTCCTCGGTTAGGTAGAATATATTCCCTTGTGTATGCTTGGGATATCCAACAAACTTCCACAGATCTGACTTTGCCTCGAGTTTGTCCGGATTTTTGCTTTTTAGATATAGGCCGGACAACCCCAAATCTTAACAAACTTAAGATATGGGCTCTTCCCTTTCCATATCACATATGAAGTGGTAGGCATCTGATTTGATTTGAACCCTATTCAATAGGTATGCAGCTTCTCAAGTGTATAACTCCCAAAAGGAAATAGGAAACTCAGTAGTACTCATCATAGAGCACACCATATCATATAAGGTGCTATTGCTCCGTCCCGATATACCATCGTGCTATGGTGTATACGGAGGAGTAATGCTGAGAGAGAATCTCATTCTCCTTTAGAATAATCCAGGAATTCCGTGCTCAAGTATTCTCCTCCCTGATCACATCAAAGGACATAATACTTATACCCGTTTTTGGTTCTATACTTCTAACTTATATTCTGTGAATATCTCAAAAGCTTCGGACTTGTGTTTCAACTGGAACATATGTCTAAATCTTGAGAGATTATCAGAGAATGTAATGAAGTAGAAAGAACCGGTCTTGTCATGTGTAGACAGGGGACCTTCATACATCATCATGTATCAATCCCAAGAGTTCACTAACTCTTTCTCTGTTTCCAATAAACAGAGCTATGGTCATCGTATCTTTGTGACATGACCGGCAAGTTTCACAAGATGTAAATTCAAACTAATTTAAATATGCATCTATATGTAACTTCAGCCAGTCGGGTCGCATTGATATGACCTAGTCTACAATGCCTCAAGAAGGATTCGTTCATTTCTGAACTCTTCCTCTTGTGTGTATTCTTTATACTAAGAACTGTAGTTTGATTTAGAACGTCTATACTTTTGATAATGTACCTGAACCGATCAACTCTTGATATAGGAAATGTTCAAAATATTATCCAACAATACAAAATTATATCCTTTCTTTACTAATAAAGAGACTGATATGATGGTGTATATCAGGTTCGGTATCTAATAACATTCGTTCAGAATCAATGTATTCTGGTAATACAGGGTGATAGTGACCAACAGACTTGGCTGCAACACTTGCACCGTTTCTATCTCATGAAACTTATCACCCGTTCTCAGTTCTCTACCTTTCTGTAGCCCATGTAACAAATTACATATGCGGGATCCTGATCCGGTATCTCATACCCAGGACGTAAAGGATACTGAGAAACACTTCTCTGTAATGAACACACCCGAAGATGATGCATCAGCATGCACTTTCTTCGTTTGGGCGGCACGGGAAATCTGGTATTCCCCAATTTCCTGCTCTGTCTTATAACAATTATAAGTTGGAGCGGGACCAACGTTCCCCAGCTCAGTATAACAAGCGGGTTCGGTCAATATATCCGTATTATTATCTTGATTAAGGCGTGATATGGTCGCTACCTGGAGAGAGAGAGAAGAAAACACTCTGCGTGCGCTCTTGCAAGATCAGATTGGTTATTATTTTATCTAATCAGGATGGCTCCCACTGTTTTTATCAAATCTTCCTTCAAACCCTAAAAGGAAAGACTAGCCGGGATTAACTACACCCTACAACTTCGCCAATCTTTCAGCCAGGCCAGTATCGGTACTTTGAGGGAGGTTCCCCGTGCTTTCGCATGGACCTAATTAAAGTAAACCTCGTTTTCCCAGAGGCGTAACCCCGTTGACACCTTTCTAGACACCTACTTGATCGGCTAATTGTAATGTGTAAAACTCTCCCAGGAGTAACAATTACTCGCAGTGGGTATCAGGATCCAACTATCTCATAGAAGGTATGCAATCTCATTGCAAATTTCAACACTTGAAATTCCCGATAATTTTGCCCCGAACGATCTATGACCTTGACAAGGTCAACAAACCATAGACCGTAAGTCAAGTTTAACCCGTCATTTCTTGATTGAATTAAACCCACCCGCACGACCCTTGACAAGGTCAACAAGGCCGTACGACTACCCCAATCCAATCTGCATCATATGCATAAACAGATAAATACTGGTCAGCTACCGCACACTACGCCTTGACAAGGTCAACAAACGCAGCACGAATACTAAGCAGGACTTATCTGAAATGACGGAGGGCTACGACAGGTTTTTCTGAAAACCTATTTCGTAATGATATCGTTGTAGAATCAAATAATTTTAAAATGGAGTGTTTTTGAGGCTTTTACTAGTTTCGCTAAAGAGGTCACTCCCGGTGAAGGGATCTCGGCTCTTTCCTCGTCGAATGAGGTGCAGGATATATCATATATATCACTGTGCAAAGCAAGAACTAGAAAAGCAATCAAAAGACAAAACCGAGGGGTGTAGCATCTGCCAGTCATTGCTAAAGGGGTCACTCCCGGTGAAGGGATCTCGGCCCTTTCCTTATCGAATAAGGTGCAGGATGTTCTACAAGGAACACCGCGATGCAAAGCAAGAACTGTAGCTACCTGTTTTTTTTGAAAATTCGATTCCACAATATCTTTTAGGTTTCTTTTCTTTCATTAATCACATTAATGAAGTCCCATCATTTAAGTCACCTAAACATCACAGATAAATACGACGTACACTTATGCCATCCGCATTCGCCTCGATGTCCCCTCGTGCACCGTTAGGTTAGGTAACTAATGGCAGAGCGGGACAGGGCTAGCGCGGGTGTAAAACATAAGTAACGTCTATATAATATATCATATATACTATATACAGTATCTATCACAACATATCAAATGATCACATCACAGATATCGCAGCAGAAGAAACATATGAAACATTGGATATACTAGGACGTCCGTGTTTTATTTTGAGCCTCTATAAAACACGGATTCCACGGTCGCGATGAATAACCAAACCCACACCTCTAGACCCCTACGAGAGCGGCAAGCAACCCTACCAATTCTAGAGTTAGGAGACCCGGACTCGACTCCTCGAGTTGGTCTCCCACTAGACTCTAGAACCCGGTTACTTGTGCTCTCCTCCTTGGGTCTATCCTAGTGCGGAAAAGTAAATAATATACAAATGGTGACATCAACCTCATCCCGGAAGTGCCCCAATAAAAGAATATTACATACATTAAATTTTACATGAATAAAAATAAAAACCCTCATCTCACATAAAACCCCCGGCTATTCAGAACGCGACGATCCAATATAACATATCCAGCAACACATAACATCACATGTCATCAACGTAAGTAAATATGCGTATCCCAATTGTCGTTGACATATAGCAACGAAACCGGCGATAACACATATTACATTTACGGTCGCAGAAAAGAAAGTGTAAAACTACAACAGTTGGAATCCGCAACCTCCTTAGACATCGTATGCCTAACCAAATGAATTCTTTAGATATCGCATGCCTAACAATTATAAACTCCGCATTTTAGTCTCATTATCGAAAACTCTTTTCAATATTTAGTCAGGCAATTCAACAAGATTCCCGACATCCAGATCGAATGCTCGTCGCAAATTTCAGCAGACGGCCGCACCCCCGATGCCGTCGACGAAGTACACTAAGGCGGAACACCACTGCCGCAAGCACCCGAACGGATGCTTTTGGCGACGGGGTTCTCCTACAGTCACTTGGTTGGGGCTATGGGGCGTGGCTGTCTATTAAGTTTATCCGGCGAGTATCCGCGTACGCTACGTGATTGCGACGGACTTTTGATCGCATCAAAATCCCGTGGCAACCGATCATCTGAGACTAAACTGCTATGTTTATAATATTCAAATCAGTTATCTCATAACTATTTGTGGATTCTAAATATTGTATCACATTCCAGATAAATATACAATGTTAAAATTTCCGATCGAATAATCAAACTTCCAAGTTTTCCCAAATAGTTCTCAACACTTGAGGGTAGTTTAAAAACATCCATCATATGCCACAGTACCAATGGTCCAGCCGTAGAAGGGTCAAGCCAACGCCTCACATGTGGCAACGCCGTACTGCCCCAAACCCTAAGGTTCAAAAGGCAGTTCAAGACGGTCACATAATCGAGTTAAGGTTTGTTATCTTCTAGAGGGTCCATTGCGTAACGTGCACGATTTAGACGTTCTTAAAGTACGGAAAAATCCAACACTTGGAAATTTTCCGGGTCGGGAAAAAGTGAGTTATTGATATTCGTTCGAACTTTTTAATACTTTCTAAATTATCCGGAAAAACAAAAACAAAGTTATAATATCCGATCGAATCAACGAGTCCCCAATACAACCCTAGAAAACTCAACTCTTGAGTATAATTAAAAATTCCCAGAAGAATCAGGAATCACATACGGAGGTTACTGTGCAAAACTGATTCCATGAAGCTACTGTTTGGCCGCGGAACCGCCGCCAAAGCCATGGTACGGCCGCGGTTCCGCGGCGCTTTAGAGGTATTAGAGGCACGTGTTGCACATCAACTCTTGTATTTCTCTGCTGATTTTTTTGAGTATTTTTAATGCAGAAAAATCACAATTTTCGAAAATTTCCAGAGAGGGGTAAATATCGAGGTTTCCGGGTTCGATCGGACTTTAAACTTCGTCTAGACTTCGCCTAAAGCTCTAGCTTGGCTCTGATACCACTGTAGGGTTTCTAGGCACACGCACAAGGGTCTACGAGGCATCAACCATGCCCGATTAAAATTTTAGCCGTGCCGAACAATCCAAAGCCGGATCTTTAAACTAGAGTTTATGCGAAAGCAAGTATGTTAAATACTTTAACACTAAGTGAGAGGGATTACAATCTTTGTAGATCCGGTCTTTCACTTCAATAGCTCCGTGTAGATGTCCCCTTCACTGCGATCATGAACTCCGGACTCTTGAGAAGCTCCACAAGAAGAACGAACGTGCTTGCTTCGATGACTTCGAGGCCGAAGATGATCTACGTCAGGGAGACATCAACTCAAGCTATTCCTTCACTAGGTCATGAACTTTGTGAAGAGAACACACTCTACTACATGGCAAGTGGTAGAGTATGAAGAAGTAGGAGGTGGACTCACTTTAGAATTGATTTTCTCATATTTTTCCTCATAGCACTATTAGAGCTTGAAAGCTTTTTCAAGGAGCTTGATGAAGAAGAAGAAGTGAATAATTCATCCAAATGAAAACTTATCCTTTGAATTATTGCACCATGGTTGAGTTAAGCCCTCATGCTTAACTCATGTAGAGAATTAACCAAAGTATGAGGTTAAGGGTTGGGTTAACTAATATCCTAAGGAATGACAAAAGAGTTGACTTTGTCAATGTTGCATACAAGCTTCTACAAGCTTGATAACATTGACTAAAGTCTCCTCTCTTTTGTTATTCTTAAGGAAATAAGTAAACCCTAATTTAACCTAAACTTGATATAAGTCTCATACACCCATCTTGTATGTATCATCAAGCATGATACAAACATGTACACTTGCATATATCACATATAAACAATGCGCACAATCTAGTGAGAAAATAAATCATAAGTGAGCTAATACTAGTTAATGTAATGTAATATATCAAATATATAATTATATATTAAATTATTAAATCAACTCTTGATTTAATAACCCGGCTATAACCGACTAATATCATGTGTAACAACTTATCGAATCAACACTTGATCCGATAACCCGGCTATATCGCATACAACCGATCAATGTCACGAATCGTGAGAATAGAATACGGTATCACATATCGTATCAATCTCGGTCCCACACATATCACATATGTGCTCCTACTCCGTTTCGCTTGAGCCAGGAAACCCCTGTGTAGAACTCTAAAGACTCATCAATACGCCGGCAGTAGGTGATGATCATATCAAACACCCACAAGCCGCAAGCGGTCTGCTAAACGTAACGGCCACCCGGGTATTGAGCGATTAGAAGATCAACAAGCAAGCCTGTACATTCTCCTGCGAATCCAATCAGTAACACTCCCGTACAGTCCGGTCTCTTCGTCTGATATGTCGCATATCTCGCCTAGGGGTGGTAAACGTCAGACCCCAGTAGCTTGATAAGTCGTGTCGATATGAGGTCTATAACAGTTCGAGAAACTACTGATAACACTTACCAGTAAATCTCAGCAATCCTGGCCAGGGATTTCCAGTTATCGCCAATCGAACACACCACAACATCAACTCCCAATACCGGGAGAGACGAATCCCCTCCTATCGCTCATTGCCTCCATGTGATTCGGGACTGTACCCAAAAGCCACCTTTTTGCACGCCCTCTTGGACGTGGTAAGGTGGAAATCAAAGCACAGTGGGAATCACACAAGACTCTATGACGATCTCGGATCTACAGACTAACCTGTACCAGTGTCACCTGAGAACTGCCATCTGACGTAAGGTATAATACCATCTGGGAGTTCTTGGCGAGTCCGTCCAGTGTACCCAGTCTTCACTGAGCACCCATATATCATCTCTGATGTCAAACACAAATGGATATGGGATCATCCATCGCCCATCTACATGGGTCGAGAAGGTATACGCCAGTCTACTCTGGTATATCGATGCCCCGTCTCGATACACCCACGACTAGGGACCTTGAAGGATGTACTTATGGACTACCATGTCCCCACTAGTATGATCCGCATCATACTCCAGGTAGTCAAGTACACATCCTAAGGGCTTTACCAACATGTAACAGAGAGACAATCAGTGTACATGTTAAGGTAAAGGGTGACCAGATAGCATACTATCATGTCGAGCAAGAAAGTCCTCCCTATATATGTCTAAGAATCCACTACAATATACATCTCATGTATAGTAATGGCCTCTAGGGCATACATATAATTAACAACCTCCCACTTGCACTAGGTGTAAGTCCACGTTGCTCACCCCGGTTCTTACGGGGAGGCGGAAACGGCGAAAAACAATAATTTTGGCTCAAGGCAACATGGACTCAAAAGCAAGGATCTTGGCTAAACTAGAAACTAGTAAACTACTAGAGGTTTTAACTACTATGCTGTAGAAAGTATACCTCATGGAATCGGTCCTTCGGGTCTTCATTCCGCTGTCCCGCTCGTCCATCCAAGCTCCAAGCGTCGATCCGGACCTTGGGCACCTCCGCGGCCTTCTTGAGTCGAAGACGATCCACCCGAGAGATGTACACCGAGCTCCACCTCGAGCCGAGGCAACTAGGGTAAAGAGATTACTAATCAAGAAGCCCTAGGATGTGTAGAGGAGATGTATGGATGTGTTTGTCTTTGTGGGATCTTTTTCTCTCAACACATGAGATCAAAAGATGAGATCAAGAGGAGGAAGAAGAAGGAGAAACTTAGCAACCATGGAGCTTTTCTTTTTCTTCTCACTTCAAGAGAGAGAATGAGAAGAGAATAATGAAAATATTAACTAAGGAAAATGAACCATGGTTGCAATAATACACCCAAAACCATCATTACTAATCCTATCATGATAAAGTTGATGGCACATTGAATTGACCATTATCATAACACAAGAAATAAAAAGAAAAGAAAAGAAGAGTGTAGATCTCTCTTGAAGGTCAATGGTCAACACGGTCAACGGGTCAACAAAGTCAAGAGAGGTCTAAGTGGTCAAATGGTCAATGCAATTAGCCATCACAAATCTATCACTAAAAGGATTAGTAAACAATGTCTCCGATTTATAATGGTTTTGACCAAACGAATTGTCAAAACCCTAATGAGCTTGCCACATTACGGTTTTGGCCGAACCAACTGCCAAAACCCTAATGGGGCACCTCCTCCTTCATCACTCCTCAAAACTGTGCATACACACCCGCATCCGCATTCTGTAGAATGCGAATGCACAGAAGACAAAACAAATCCATCTGTGCAATACTAGGATTTGGCTTAAACCAAAGCCCACTAGTATTGCCTGCCCGAACAGCATACGTACACAAGTGCACGTAAGTGATCGTAGCCCTGCCGTAAAACCATACGGCCTCTACACGTTTCGCTCAGTGCAGGGAAACTCTCTGTGTGGGACTCTAAAGACTCGACACTACGCTGGCAGTGGGTTTAACCACAGACCGCAAGCGGCACTAGCTGTACGTAATGGTCCCCAGGTAGATGTCGATAAGAAGGCCAATGAGGTAAACCCATCCGAACTCCTACTGAGCCTGTATGTGACAATCTCCGTACAGTCCGGTCTGTTCGTCTGATACATCGCATGGCGGGCCTAGGGGGGCGGTGAACGTCAGTCCCCTAATAGCGGTACAAGTCGTGTCGGAGTGTAGCCCAGAACACCCTGAGATAACACCGGAAACCTACCAGTATATCTCGCTTGCCCTGGCCAGGGACTACTTGTGTAATGGCTCTCCTAGACACAGCGCGATGTCAACCCCCAATACCGGGAGAGACGAATCCTATCTAACCGTCACTGCCTCCAAGTGCTTCGGGACTGCACCCAACTACTACCTGTTTGCACGACTCTTTTGAGCCGTGGTAGGGTAGTAATCTAAGTACAGTGGGAACACACTCGAGGCGAAGTGACAGTGTCAAGTCGGCGGACTAAGCTGTACTCATGTCACCTGGGAACTGATAACTGACGATAGGTATAATACCAACCAACAGTTCCCGACGAGTCCTGTCCAGTGTACTCGTAACCTAACGAGCACCCGCATACTATCTCATGTACGACGTACTGACGGCTGTGGGACAGACCGTCTCCCCCGCTGGGATGAGAAGCGCATACGCTAGTCTACTCCGGAGTATCGATGCCCTGTCTCGATAGTCCTACGACTAGGGACCTGTATAAGGATGTGCTTATGGATTACCCAGCCCCCACGAGTGTGAGCGCCATCAAAACGCTGGTAATCAAGCAAAGATCCTAAGGGCTCTACTAATATGTATATAAGCGATATGCTAAAAGAAACACATGCACATATTGAAGTGGAGACAAACCAAGTAGCATACTACCATTTTGAGCAAGATTGTCTATACAACTGTGAATATCCCAAGCTTCCATTAAGTAATATACAAGCTAGTATGATACAGTAATGGCCTCTAGGGCATATACACTAACAATCTCCCACTTGCACTAAGGCCATATACTGGCGTATCGAAGACCTATCATCTCGATCAGCCGCTCGAACTGAGTCTGGGGTAGGGCCTTCGTGAGTGGATCTGTAGTGTTGTTCTCCGTATTTACTCTCTTCACCTCGATCTCCCGGCGATCTACGATCTCCCTGATCAGGTGGTACCGCCTCAAAATGTGCCTAGACTTCTGATGGGACCTGGGTTCCTTCGCTAAAGCTATAGCTCCGTTGTTGTCGCAATATAGCGGTATTGGATCAACAATGGTAGGAACCACCTGAAGCTCCGTGAGGAACTTCTTCATCCAGACAGCTTCCTTCGCGGCATCGCAAGCAGCTATGTACTCCGCTTCCATAGTTGAGTCAGCAACGGTCTTCTGCTTGGAACTCTTCCAGCAAACCGCCCCTCCATTGAGGGTAAAGACATAACCCGACATGGACTTGGAGTCATCCTTGTCACTCTGGAAGCTGGAGTCAGCAAAGGCCTCGAGCTGGAGGTCTTTTCCGCCATACACCAAGAACATCTCCTTAGTCCTTCTCAGGTACTTGAGAATGTTCTTTACCGCTATCCAGTGTTTCTCCCCTGGGTTTGACTGATACCGGATTACAACGCTCAATGCGTATGCTACATCTGGTCTGGTACATAACATCGCATACATTATAGAGCCTACCGCAGAAGCGTAGGGTATAATAGACATGCGATCCCTTTCCAAATCAGTCTTGGGAGACATCTCTTTGGAGAGGGTGATCCCGTGACAAGCCGGTAAATTACCGCGCTTGGAATCTTCCATACTGAACCTTTTCAGTATGGTGTCAATGTACCTGGACTGTGAAAGTCCCAACATCCTCTTAGATCTATCACGATAGATCTGGATCCCCAGAATGTAGTTGGCATCGCCCAGGTCCTTCATGGAGAACCTCTGCGACAAGAATCCTTTGACTGACTGTAGCATAGGAATATCATTTCCTATTAGGAGAATGTCATCCACGTACAAGACGAGGAATACCACAGTTCTCCCTACAATCTTACTGTAAATGCATGGTTCATCTGGGTTTTTGATAAAGTCGAATTCTTTGACAGTATCATCAAAGCAGATGTTCCAACTCCGCGATGCCTGCTTAAGTCCATAGATGGACTTTAGCAACTTGCACACTCTACCGCTGCTCCCACTCTGAATGAATCCCTCCGGCTGATCCATATAGACGCACTCTTCCAAATTTCCATTTAGGAAAGCCGTCTTTACGTCCATCTGCCAGATTTCATAATCGTGGAAGGCAGCAATGGCAAGAAGGATCCGAATGGATTTCAGCATAGCCACTGGAGAAAAGGTCTCGTCATAGACCAAACCAGGTCTTTGACGAAAACCCTTTGCAACAAGTCTAGGTTTATAGGTCTCAACCTGCCCATCTACACCAATCTTCTTTCTGAAGATCCATTTGCATCCTAAGGGTTTTACCCCTTCTGGAGCAAAGTCCAAAGTCCAAACTTTGTTGGTGTATATGGACTCCATCTCGGCCCGCATTGCATCCAGCCATTTTACCGAGTCGCCGCTCTGAATGGCTTGCTGGAAGCTAGTAGGCTCACCATAATCCATAGTGCAATCCTCTCTATCCCCGTCTATGAGAAAACTGTAGTATCTCTCGGGTGGATGAGACTTCCCACTACTTCTGCGGAGCGGCGTAGGAATGTCCTGATCTTTCGAACCCTCTGGTTCTACTAAGCTTTCAGTAATAGCTTGTGGTTCTGGAATTTCTTCCAGTTCTATTGCGCTCCCACTTATCTGATTTTCCAAAAACTCAGTTTCCAAGAAGCGGGCATGACGAGAAACAAAAACCTTTTGTTCCTCTGCGTAATAGAAAAGATACCCCTTGGAGTTCTTTGGGTATCCCACAAACTTACACTGTACTGAACGTACCTCGAGCTTGTCCGCATGCTGCTTTTTTACAAAAGCTGGACATCCCCATGTCTTAATGTGATTAAGATAGGGTTTCTTCCCACACCACATCTGATATGGTGTAGTAGGCACAGTCTTAGTTGGAACTCGGTTCAAAAGATATGCAGCTGATTCTAGTGCATAACCCCAGAAAGATCACGGTAACTCAGCCTTACTCATCATGGAATGAACCATATCCAATAGGGTTCGATTCCGCCTTTCCGATACACCGTTGTGTTGTGGTGTGTATGGAGGAGTAAGCTGAGAGAGAATTCCATTCTCTTTTAAGTAGCCCAGAAACTCGGCACTCAAGTATTCACCACCTCGATCAGATCTCAGTGTCTTGATACTTTTGCCTGTTTGTTTTTCAACTTCATTCTTATATTCCTGAAATTTCTCAAAGGCCTCGGATTTGTGCTTCATCAAGAAGACATATCCATACCTAGAGAAATCGTCTGTGAAAGTAATGAAGTATGAATAACCACTTCGCGCATGTGTAGACATTGAACCACACACGTCACTGTGTATGAGTCCCAAGAGCTCGCTCGCTCTTTCTCCGTGTCCAGTGAACGGAGTTTTTGTCATCTTTCCCATGAGACAAGATTCACAAGTGGCATAAGATTGGTACTCGAACGGATCCAAGTATCCTTCTTTATGCAACTTTGTTAACCGTGTCTCATTAATGTGACCCAGTCTACAATGCCATAAGAAAGCCTGATTTAAATCCGGAGACTTTCTTTTAAGTGTGTTCTGGACACTGAAGACCTGAGCTTGATTCAAAACGTATATACCGTTTTTCAATGTACCTGACCCAATCAGAACTTGATTTAGGTGGATGTTTACTACATCGCTTACAAAAGTAAAATCATATCCTTCCTTAGAAATTAAGGATACAGATATGATATTACAAGTCGCACCTGGTACATAAAAACAGTCACGCAGAATCAATATCTGCCCAGTTGTCAGTCCTAGATGATATTCCCCTACGGATTCAGCATACATGCTCATTCCGTTAGCAACCCTGAGAGTCATATCATCTTTCCTGATAACCCTACGGTTTCTCAGAGCCTGTAACGAATTACAGATGTGAGATCCTGATCCGGTATCCAATACCCAGGAAGTAGGGTTAACTGACATATAGTTCTCTATTACAAACACACCCGAAGCCGAAGCCACAACATGCTTCGAATTCGGGCTACTGGCTATACTAGCCCTGCAATCCTTCTGCCCATGTTCATTCCCGTAACAATAGGGACATTCCTCTTTTACTACATCCATTCCCGAAACTTCTGCCCTTCCCTTTCTTTCTACTTCCCTAGTTTCCTTCAGGGTAGTAGGTAGAGACTGTTGAACTAAGTCAGCATCTGACCCGTTCTTCAACGTGGTCTTCAGGTCCGAGAGCTCAAAAGAGCTGGTCTCTGTAAGGACGTTGCCCCCTACAGATGACCCGATAGCCAACCTCGCTGGAAGCAATTCATTCGAGGTCTCATATCTTGCGATACGAGATTGCTCTCCATATAAATCTTTGTTATGGAGGAAGATAGAAACTAAGTCCATCTTCTCGTGCTGCCCCTGGTATGCACCATCAACTGAGGCTAACACGAGGCACTTGGCTTTCGCACAGTCTTTTTCCGATGTCCTATGGATATGAATATCCGTGACAGGGGAAGCTAGACCTGAGACGGCAGGGGTTGGATTAGTTAAGGGGTGTCCCAGCTTGTCATGGGCAATGGACATCTGGACAGACCTTTACCAGTCATAACAGTCAGATTCAGTCATTTTATTATCTAGATGTAACCTAGGTGCGGTCACTGGATCACTGCAATTAAGAGAGAGAGAAGAAAACACTTAGCATGATGCTCTTGCAAGTTTAGATTGGTTTTAAATTTATCTAAACAGGATGGCTCCCACTGTCTCTCGAATCCCTCCTCAAACCATAAAGAAAGAATTAGTCAGGATCAATCTCACCGTACAATACTTGCTTAACCGTTCAGCCAGGCCAGTGTCGGTACTTCGAGGGAGGTTTTCCAACGCTTTCGCGAAGTTCCTTAATTAAGTAATCTCTTTTCCCTGTGGGCGTAGCCCTGCTAACACCTTTCTAGACACCTACTAGGTTTATAGTATTGATCGTTAAGTGAGAAAGTTCCCGAGGAGTAGCATATACTCACAGTAGGATCGGGATCCAAATATCACCGCGTGACAAAACTGAAGGAATCCTACCAGAATCATCACACTCCAAATGGTATGCAGTGCTAGCAAGTTTCAGTACTTTTGAAACTCCCGATGTGGATTTTTGCCCCATGCTCTTATGACCTTGACTTTGGCCAACAAATCATAAGTCACATGTGAAGTTCTACCCGTCATTATCCAGGTTAATTTGAACCCACCCGCACATACCCTTGACTTTGGCCAACAAGGCAGTGCGACTGTCCCAAACCAACGCATCTATCGATGCTACATATGAATACCCAATAGCTACCAAACACTGTGCCTTGACTTTGGCCAACAAATACAGCTTGAATACTATTGACTATCCATACGAAACGACGGAGGGCTACGAATGGTTTTGGCGAAACCGTGAACGTAGTGAACTTGATATAATCGATGGAACGAGATAGCTTTTAAAAGGAGTGGTTCAAGCTCCGCGTTTAAAATGCTGGTTTTTGAAAAGAACCGAGTGGTTTTCAAAGTGTTCCAACGACTTTTACTTGGTTTATTTTTCTTGTATTAGTTCTTTTAATCCGTCCCATCATTTAATCCTACCATTGCAGAAAACAACCAAAATATGACGTACGCTTATGCCATTCGCATTCGCCACGGGGCCCCGTCATCACCCGCTAGGTTACTTAACTAACGAGCGGGGGCTGGGCTAGCGCGGCTGAAAAATATAAGCAACACCTAAATAGATATCGTATATAGATATATAGCAATGATAGACATTTCAGATCACAGATGAACACTTTGGATATACTAGGAATCCACATTCCGTACGAGCCTGTAACGAAAAGCGGATTACACGGTCGCGATGAATAGCCAAACCCCACCCTAGACCCCTACGGGTGCGGCAAACTATCCGCCAAGTACCCGAAATGAAGCAACCTCCCTCAACACCGTGAGTAGGCCACTCGGCACTTCGAGATACCCGGTAGTTTGTGCACCCCACCTTGGGTCTATCCTAGGAGCAAAAACAGTAAAAAGAAATTATACAATGACGGCTACAACCCCGACCCGGTTGTGCGGCCAAACAAATAATATTACATCAATTTACAAATTTTACAATGAATGAAAGAAAAAGAAACTCTCATCTCACATCCATTCCCGGCTATTCATCCGCGACAATCCAACGAGTTCATATACACAAACCATCAACATTACAGATCACAGATATGTATAACCCCCACTAATCGACGTATAGCGATTAGTAGACGTTCAATACATATATCGCATCACAGAAAACATTCATTAGCCAAAGTCTACGGAATATCGATCAAAATACGGATTTTTAACCACCCCAAAAGTCAATTTGCTCTCTGGAAAATCTGGGTAGAAAAAACATGTCTTAAAAATCCCAAAACAGCCAAACTAAAACACTGCACAAAACCCGATCTACTGCCGAGTTAAATCGGCCGCGGAACCGCGGCAATAAGCATGTCATCGCCGCGGAACCGCGGCGGTTTGATCGAATCACTGGATCGTTTTTCTGCAGTGCTTTTACAAAACCCTGAGACGATTTTTCATATATTTTAAAACACTTTTTGAGCAGTACAAAAATCGACAGAAACTTGAGGTTTTGCGGACGTGTTTTGCGACTTTTTTCCGATCGATATTCCAAACACTTTGCTAACTTACTAGTTTATGTTTAGCTAGGCTCTGATACCACTGTAAGTCCACGTTGCTCATCCCGGTTCTTACGGGGAGACGGAAACGGCGAAAAACAATAATTTTGGCTCAAGTCAACATGGACTCAAAAGCAAGGATCTTGGCTAAACTAGAAACTAGTAAACTACTAAAGGTTTTAACTACTATGCTGTAGAAAGTATACCTCACGGAATCGGTCCTTCGGGTCTTCATTCCGCTGTCCCGCTCGTCCATCCAAGCTCCAAGCGTCGATCCGGACCTTGGGCACTTCCGCGGCCTTCTTGAGTCGAAGACGATCCACCCGAGAGATGTACACCGAGCTCCACCTCGAGCCGAGGCAACTAGGGCAAAGAGATTGCTAATCAAGAAGCCCTAGGATGTGTAGAGGAGATGTATGGATGTGTTTGTCTTTGTGGGATCTTTTTCTCTCAACACATGAGATCAAAAGATGAGATCAAGAGGAGGAAGAAGAAGGAGAAACTTAGCAACCATGGAGCTTTTCTTTTTCTTCTCACTTCAAGAGAGAGAATGAGAAGAGAATAATGAAAAGATTAACTAAGGAAAATGAACCATGGTTGCAATAATACACCCAAAACCATCATTACTAATCCTATCATGATAAAGTTGATGGCACATTGAATTGACCATTATCATAACACAAGAAATAAAAAGAAAAGAAAAGAAGAGTGTAGATCTCTCTTGAAGGTCAATGGTCAACACGGTCAACGGGTCAACAAAGTCAAGAGAGGTCTAAGTGGTCAAATGGTCAATGCAATTAGCCATCACAAATCTATCACTAAAAGGATTAGTAAACAATGTCTCCGGTTTATAATGGTTTTGACCAAACGAATTGTCAAAACCCTAATGAGCCTGCCACATTACGGTTTTGGCCGAACCAACTGCCAAAACCCTAATGGGGCACCTCCTCCTTCATCACTCCTCAAAACTGTGCATACACACCCGCATCCGCATTCTGTAGAATGCGAATGCACAGAAGAAAAAACAAACCCATCTGTGCAATACTAGGATCTGGCTTAAACCAAAGCCCACTAGTATTGCCTGCCCGAACAGCATACGTACACAAGTGCACGTAAGTGATCGTAGCCCTGCCGTAAAACCATACGGCCTCAACACGTTTCGCTCAGTGCAGGGAAACTCTCTGTGTGGGACTCTAAAGACTCGACACTACGCTGGCAGTGGGTTTAACCACAGACCGCAAGCGGCATTAGCTGTACGTAACGGTCCCCAGGTAGATGTCGATAAGAAGGCCGATGAGGTAAACCCATCCGAACTCCTACTGAGCCTGTATGTGACAATCTCCGTACAGTCCGGTCTGTTCGTCTGATACATCACATGGCGGGCCTAGGGGGCGGTGAACGTCAGTCCCCTAATAGCGGTACAAGTCGTGTCGGAGTGTAGCCCAGAACACCCTGAGATAACACTGGAAACCTACCAGTATATCTCGCTTTCCTTGGCCAGGGACTACTTGTGTAATGGCTCTCCTAGACACAGCGCGATGTCAACCCCCAATACCGGGAGAGACGAATCCTGTCTAACCGTCACTGCCTCCAAGTGCTTCGGGACTGCACCCAACTACTACCTGTTTGCACGACTCTTTTGAGCCGTGGTAGGGTAGTAATCTAAGTACAGTGGGAACACACTCGAGGCGAAGTGATAGTATCAAGTCGGCGGACTAAGCTGTACTCATGTCACCTGGGAACTGATAACTGACGATAGGTATAATACCAACCAACAGTTCCCGACGAGTCATGTCCAGTGTACTCGTAACCTAACGAGCACCCGCATACTATCTCAAGTACGACGTACTGACGGCTGTGGGACAGACCGTCTCCCCCGCTGGGATGAGAAGCGTATACGCTAGTCTACTCCGGAGTATCGATGCCCTGTCTCGATAGTCCTACGACTAGGGACTTGTATAAGGATGTGCTTATGGATTACCCAGCCCCCATGAGTGTGAGCGCCATCACAACGCTGGTAATCAAGCAAAGATCCTAAGGGCTTTACTAGTATGTATATAAGCGATATGCTAAAAGAAACACATGCACATATTGAAGTAGAGAGAAACCAAGTAGCATACTACCATTTTGAGCAAGATTGTCTATACAACTGTGAATATCCCAAGCTTCCATTAAGTAATATACAAGCTAGTATGATACAGTAATGGCCTCTAGGGCATATACACTAACACTAAGGCCATCTGATAACAGTGGTTGTAGTATCTCATACTCAACCATCCCATAATAGTCTCTCTCTGGGAAAAAGCCTTTGTGAGTGGATCCGCCGTGTTGTCCTCTGAGTCTACTCTCCTAACCTCGATCCCCTGGAGATCAACCATCTTCATGATCAGGTGATACTGCCTTAGAATATGTCTGGATCACTGATGGGACGGGCATTCCTTGGCATAAGCCACAACTCTATTGTCATACAATGGTAGGAACGAAGTTCATCTCATGAACTAATATACACCCAGACTGCCTCTTTGGTAGCATCTTTGGTAGCGATGTATCCAGCCTTTATCGTCTAGTATGCCACGGTATCTATCTTGGAACTCTTCCAACCTACCGTCCCTTTACTGAGGGTAAAGACAATGCCTGTGACTGACATTCAGTCGTCCTTATCACCCTGGAACTTTTCCAGTGATTCTCCCCAGGATCGATTGATACCATCTCACTACAACTAGTGAGTATCCTAACATCCAATTAGAACTATCTCATAGATCCAAAACCCAGGATTCAGGAGGTATCATTTTGATCCTATATGGAGAATCATTGTGATAAGCGGAGATTGACTGAGCGTAGAATAGGAAACTCCTTCCCTATCAAGAGTATGTTATCCACGTACTCTACGAGGATCACCACCATACTCCCTACACACCTTTTTGTATATACATGGTTCATCTACCATTTTGATGAAGTCAAACTCTTTGACTACCACATCAAAACAGACGTTCCAACTCCGCGATGCCTGCTTTATCACATAAAACATCTTGCATACGTTTCCGCTGCTCCCACTGTCTATGAAGCCCTCTGACTGTGTACGTATAGACTCTCTCTTCTAAAACATCATTTAGAAAAGCAGTCATGACACCCAACCGCCAGATATCGTAGTCATGGTATATAGCCGTGGCAAGTAGGATCTGGATGGACTTAAGCATAGCTTTGAAAGTCTCAACTTTTCCATGTACACCTAGTAATCTTCTCAAGATATACTTGCTCCTGATGGGGATTTAACCCTTCAGATAGAGCAACCAAAGTCCATACTTTGTTGGTGTATAAGGATTCCATCTCAGATCGATAAGCATCCAGCCATTCTTACAGAGTCTCACTCCTGATGGCCAGCTCGAAACTAGTTGGGTCATCATCTCATGATGCAATCCTCGCTCCCACTGTCATAGAGAAACCGAAGTATCTCTCAGGTGGGTGAGGAACCCTAATAGATCGGCGGAGAGGCTGAGGTTCGTTGGAAACTATTGAATCCTTTGGTTCTACCAAATCATCCGCTGTAGTTTGTATAGCTGGAACTCCTTCCAGTTCTACCTCATGACCACTAATTTCTTCACAAGAAATTCCCTTTCACAAAGGTGGCATGCTGAGAAACAAAACATCTTTTGTTCCTCGGTTAGGTAGAAGATATTCCCTTGTGTATGCTTGGGATATCCAACAAACTTCCACAGATCTGACTTTGCCTTGAGTTTGTCCGGATTTTGCTTTTTAGACATAGGCCGGACAACCCCAAATCTTAACAAACTTAAGATATGGGCTCTTCCCTTTCCATATCACATATGAAGTGGTAGGCATCTGATTTGATTTGAACCCTATTCAATAGGTATGCAGCTTCTCAAGTGCATAACTCCCAAAAGGAAATAGGAAACTCAGTAGTACTCATCATAGAGCACACCATATCACATAAGGTGATATTGCTCCGCTCCGATATACCATCGTGCTATGGTGTATACGGAGGAGTAATGCTGAGAGAGAATCTCATTCTCCTTTAGAATAATCCAGGAATTCCGTGCTCAAGTATTCTCCTCCCTGATCACATCAAAGGACATAATACTTATACCCGTTTTTGGTTCTATACTTCTAACTTATATTCTGTGAATATCTCAAAAGCTTCGGACTTGTGTTTCAACAGGAACATATGTCTGAATCTTGAGAGATTATCAGAGAATGTAATGAAGTACAAAGAACCGGTCTTGTCATGTGTAGACAGGGGACCTTCATACATCATCATGTATCAATCCCAAGAGTTCACTAACTCTTTCTCTGTTTCCAATAAACAGAGCTATGGTCATCGTATCTTTGTGACATGACCGGCAAGTTTCACAAGATGTAAATTCAAACTAATTTAAATATGCATCTATATGTAACTTCAGCCAGTCGGGTCGCATTGATATGACCTAGTCTACAATACCTCAAGAAGGATTCGTTCATTTCTGAACTCTTCCTCTTGTGTGTGTTCTTTATACTAAGAACTGTGGTTTGATTTAGAACGTTTATGCTTTTGTTTCCCCCAATCAGAGCAAAGCTCTGTTTTAAAATTCAAAATTTAAAAATTGAAGCAACGCTTCAGATTCAGCGCTTGGCGCGCTGCGCGCTACGTGTCAAACACAGATGTGCTAGCGCCAGGTGCATTGCGCCCTAGGCAGCGCGCCCCCAATCAGAGCAAAGCTCTGTTTTAAAATTTAAAATTCAAAATTCAAAAATTGAAGCAACGCTTCAGATCCAGCGCTAGGCGCACTGCGCGCCACGTGTCAAACACGGGTGCGCTAGCGCAGGCTGCGCTGCGCGCCACGTGTCAAACATAGGTGCGCCAGCGCAAAGTGCGCTGCGCTCTGAGCAGCGCACCACGTGCAAAGCACGGGTGCGCCAGCGCTGGATTTAAAAATTCCCCACCGTTAGATCAAAAGATCTAATAATGATAAATCATTAATTAATCAGAATTAAAATTCTGTTATGCAAAGATCTTTCCAATCTTGTTAAAAACAAGAAGATTGCCTTCTGTAAAACAGAAGCCCTAGGATCAAAGATCCAACGGTGGGGAAACATCCCCAAATCAATCAGAGAAAGATCTCTTCAACCGATTTAACAAGTCAATTTCCCCTATATAAAGGCCCCAAGACTTCAAGTCTGAGATAGAATAACCCCCTTACAAATTTTGAGAAAACTCAAAAGAAAGAGAGCAAGCTCTTGAAAGAAGATCATTTCTTCAAGGTAAAAAGAATGACTCTTGAACACAGAGATGAAATCATCTCATAAAAAGAAGAATTATTTTCTTAAAGGATCATAGATCTATAAAGACCAAGGTCTTTTATAAAAAGAGATCAAAAGATCTCATCATAAAAACAAAAGAAGTATTTACTTCATTCACAGATCATTGATCTATAAAGGCAAAGCCCTTCCAAAAATAAGAACTGTTGTTCTTGAATCTTGAGGCAAAGCCTCCTTTAAAAAGAACATAAGTTTGTTTACAGATCATAAATTTGATCAAATGCGCTTTGCGCTATTGAAAAGTGCCTTGCACTCTTGAACTGCGCTTCTGCGCTGCTTGGATCGGCGCTCAGCGCCAAAACGTGCCACGTGTCAACCACGTATACAACTTGCGCATTTAAAACAGCGCACTGCACTCATGGGCTGGCGCTCAGCGCCAAGTGCGCCACGTGTCACTCACTTGTGCGCCACTAAATTAGCGCAACGCGCTCATAAATTGAAAGCGCAATGCGCTCATAAACTGGCGCAACGCGCCCATCATCTGGCACTTAGCGCCAAGTACGACACGTGTCCTTTTCGTGTGCGCTACTTGGTAGAAGCGCAATGCGCTCTTTAATTGGCGCAAAGCGCCTGGAGCGGGACGTGGCGCGCTGTCAGAACACATATTGTTCTGATGAATGCTATGCATTCAATACAAGACAAAAATAAGTGTCAGGATCTAATGCTCAGCATTATTAAAAGGGCCAAGCCCAAATAAAGGCTCAACAGCCCAGAACAATAAAATGTTAAACATTTTAATCTTATTGGACTTAGCCCAATATTAGCCATAAGTCCTCAACTTATGTTGAACTGAGCCCATCTGCTCATGAATATTTAACAGATCTCAGTCCCAAACTGGACTATAGATCTTTCAACCAACTCACACGGGTTCAAGGGTACATCTCTTTACTCCTCTGATACTTGTCGTTATAATCCTTCAACGTCTTCAGAGAGGTGACGGGCCTCGACAACCAGACATTCCACGGACTGTGGGGTCCTTAAACTTACGGACTACGATGTCCTTAACCTAGACTGTGGGGTCCTTAAACTCATGGACTATGATGTCCTTAAACTTTATAGACTATGACGTCTTTAAACTACAGACTGTGGGGTCCTTAAACTCATAGACTCCGATGTCCCTAACCTCGGACTGTGGGGTCCCTTTAAACCCACGGACTACGATGTCCTTAACCTTGACTGTGAAGTCTTTAAACTCACGGACTATGATGTCCTTAACCTGGACCGTAATGTCCTTAAACTAATAATGGACCGTAACGTCCTTAAACTAATCGACCGCAATGTCCCTAAACTAAACAATAGAGTCCAAACGCTCTTTTGTTGGATCTAAACGATCCCGTTAAGTTGATCTTAGTCTAAAATTAGACTAACGTATCCTTAACAAACGTTTAAGTTGATCTTAGTCTTAAATGAGGCCAACGTATCCTTAAACCCAAACCAAAACCCAAATCTAAGAAAATACGGATTTGGACTAATCCACGCCCTATGGGCGACAACATAAATTAGTCTCCGTATACAATCCACGGGCAACCAAAAACAAAACAAACACCCACGACACGAAGTGACTATCTGGAGAAGGAGAAAGTGGTTACCGCGATGCGGTAGCGTAATTAACTGCAGGGGCTTGCGCCTGCAGGGAAGAGCGTCCCCACAATCAAAAACCCCTCAAATGAGGGGGAATCTGATGAAGTTTGCTACATCGGCCGCATCCGTTTAAACCTTCGATACATGGTGACATAAATCGACTTGGCATCTTCGGAGAGGTGGACAGATAGCACCAATTAGCATCTGCCCCGAAATTCAGGCAAGACGTTCACCGCGTCGTCCGCGTCTTTCGGCGGGGAACACATCTATATTTGATATTAGATCCCCCAAAATTATTTATTAAGGCATCCTTTAGCAACGGGTTACAGTTTTCGAAGCCCCGATCTCATGCGGTTTTGACGGTAAACCCCAAAAATTGAAACAAAGACTCATTTAACAATGATGATACTCATAGGTGGGGATTCGCTAGATCTTGGCATACAGAAGATGACGTGTCATCTATGTAAGCCTACTAGATTTCTGGGGGTTACGAAAACTGATGTAAGTATGATGCAAAGGGAACATTCCTCGGAGTCTCGTCTCCGAGGCTCAGTCTGAGAAATAGGCTCCGACCTCTCGGGGCTTCCATTTGGTGCATTCCTTCTTTGCCTAACCTCCGGTCAATAGCCCCGTTCTCTCATAAAAAAATATCCTTTATTTAAATATAATCAGACGGTGCCTCACGTGAAAGACACATGAGCGCCGGTCTCTGATAAGATTAAATTCTATGGCGGCGCCTCACGTCATACACGAGTGAGCGCCGGCGTGCAAAGCATGTGAATACCTGTTATATAAGAATTAAATTCTTGAGCGGCGCCCACATGCATAACACGTGAGCGTCAATGCCCAAATTAAAGCATGTAGAATTAAATTCTATATGGAAAATATTTTCCTAAAATCTGAGAATATTCTCTATTAAACAGAATCGTTGGACTAAAAATCCAATGATGATTAAAAACCATATGATGAGAATTAAATTCTATTAAGAGAAAAGATCTTCCTGATCTTTCTAAATGGGAAAGATATTCTCTGTTAAACAGAAAGCTGTTGAATCATGGATTCAATGATAAAATTAAATTCTATTTTAGGAATATATTTTCCCAATCTTTCCGAACAAGAAAAATATGTTATGTTAAACAGAGAGCCCTTAGATTAAAAATCCAACGGTGATTAAAAATCACCGTGTAATAGAATAAAATTTTATATATTGGAAAATATTTTCCTAATTTTGTTAAAAATAAGAAAATATTTCTGTAAAACAGAAACCACTGGATCAAAGATCCAACGGTGGATAAAATTCCCACCAATTAAATCAATTGGAATCTCTCAAATGAGAGATTTTCTTAAAACTGATCAATAGTTTGCTTTAGCTATATAAATGACCCGAGACTTCAAGTCTTATATAGAAAGAACCCTCATAAGCTCCTGCAAACAAAAAAGATAGAAGCTGCAACTGAGAATTTAATTCTTTCGCTAAAGAAATCCTCGTTCTCCTTTCATACTCTAGGTAAAGAAAAAGAAGAGATTAAAAATATCTCCTTTGCCTAGTACAAGTAAAAAAACAAGGGTTTAACCCTTCACAAAAGAATTTAGTTCTTTCTCTGGATCTGAGATCCGTAAGACAAATTTCCCCATAAGTTGAGAATTTAATTCTCATCGGGAAGATTCTGTTCTTTAGACTCAAAATGTAGGGAAAAGAACTAGGTAAAAGAAAAAGAGAGAAAAGGAACATATTCCAGGAATTTAATTTCTCTAAAAATAGGGTTTAACCCTACACAAAAAACTTAGTTCTTGTAAAAAGAACAGAAGAACTTAGTTTTTGAAAGAAAAGTCGATCTTAAATCTTCAAAATAGAGATCTTGGTGATCGTTAATGGCTAAAAACGCTATTTACAGAGATTAAATTTTTAAAAGAAAAGAACTCAGCGTCTCACGTGTTTTCCACGTGAGTACCCAAAAATATAAACTTAGCGCCTTACGTTCTTCCCACGTGAGCGCCCATAGATGAAGGCTCAGCACCTCACATGAAACACACGTGAGTGCTGTATAAAAGTGCTTAGCACTATATATAATCAAAATGACTAAGTGCTTAGCACTGATTGGGCAGCGCCCATGTCTGAGCGCCTCCCGTGATACACACGTGAGTGTCAGAGCAGCAAATACGTGCTTAGCACTTTTGAATAAAGAGAGAAAGCCCAAAACCAAGCAGACCGAGCCCAAATTGGCTAAGTCTCTATGAAGTTTTCTTGCAGCTGAGCCCTAATACTCTATTTTTGGATCTTAATTAAAATTTAATGATCCTGAAAATATTTCTAAATTGATTTTATTCTCAAAATAAGACTAATGTATTCTTAGTTAAAATAAATTGAGCCTGAATGCTCATATATTTAAGTTGATCTTAATCTAAAAATAGGTTAACGGTCCTTAAGTAAAATATAATATTCTTTGAACTGAAGGAATATACAACCTAAGTTCAAGCCTTAAATCTAAAATATACGAATTTGGACTGATCCGAGCCCTACGGACGACGACATAAACTAGCTTCCGTATACAATCCACGGGCAACCTTAACAAACAAAATGACACACGACACGAAGTGAACTACTAGAGTAGGGAAAAGTGGTTATCACAACGTGATAACGTAATTAACCGCAGGGGCTTGCGCCTGCAGAGAAGAGCGTCACCACAATCAAAACCCCCTCACAAATTAGAGGGAATCTGATAAAATCTGTTACATCGGTCGCATCTATACAAACCTCCGATATACGGTGCCATAAATCAACTTGGTACTTCAGAGAAGTTGATGGATATGTCCAAATTGCATCCGCCTCCAAATTCAGGCAAGACGATCAATCCCAATTCGTCTCTGTTTTCAGCGGTAAATAGATTCTGGCATGCTCGGTGGACCTCTTTCTCTTTCCACTCCAAAATTTATGCGTCGTGATCGCGAAAAAATCATGCTTCTCCATATTCATGGTGGACCCTGAATTCGAGGTACTAAAACTTGGTGTCTCGCTTCTGTGCAGAATCAACGGCTCTCAACTGCACTACTTGTAATAACAACTCCCTCTCTACCCCAGCTGGAGGAGTCGTATACGGGCCTAATGCGGCCTCCATTTTCTTAATGCCGGTGGGGCAAGTCACACATGCCACTATCCGGCTCTTCTTCGAGAACATGCTCCCTCCTGTAAACTTTGGCACTTTAGTGCCACAAGGAGAAGCTCCTAGAAGGCCGGTCTTTGATCGTCTGGCAACCGTGGCGGCTCCTATTATCAAGCCGTCCAAATCCGATGTCTCAGTCTTCAAAAGGCTGAACAAGAACTCAAAAGGGCCTGTAAAGAAGCCCATAATACCCGAAGGAGCTACCCTAAAATGGCTAGCACTCTTTACTCCTACTGCAGATGAAGCCGATAAAAGTGCTTCCCTTCTCAGACGGTCGGTCTTCGAAAGATTGGCTAACTCCGCTCCAACTCCAATAAGGACGTCGGTTTTCCACAGGCTGATGCCAACCGAAACTCCCTAGCAACGCAGGGGGCATAAGGAAGACACCTCCAAAACTTAGACAATTCCCATTCCACGACATGCTCGACATCTCTACTGGCAGTGAGTGAGAGATGCTGAGAGCAACTCCCCATTTGGGCTTACCCTACCAATCCCTATAGTTGAGGTCGACGCTGCTATTGTAACTGGGAATAGTTTTGACCCACTCGGAAGGATGCGCAAGAACTCCCCGACAACGGTACTGTAGAAATCACCTTCGCCTGCAAAAGCTGTAGTGCAGGCAAAGCTTCATATCAGCGACTCTCCTCGCAAATCCATACAGTCTGGCGAAAAGTCCAAGACTCTTTGCTTGACAAAATTACTCTCGTTGACCAAAAAAATCTAAGGGTCGACAAGAAAAAGACCACTCCTCCGCCATACAACGGGGGGCTTCTCCTAAACAGGCGCCTGTCACAACGGCTCTTTCAGTTCCAACCTCTAATAAAGAACGGGGTCGGAGAAAACTTTACCGCCATCGGCAAAATCTATTGGCGAAAGATCTAAATGCCCCAAGTCTGGGGGTATAACCGTACATACGGTCTACATGGTTAACAGTAAAGAAGAAATCCGTGCTTCAATGAGTCATAGGCCGCATACTCGGTTGCTCACAAAAACTCAGGAGCAACAACAAAAGCTCTAAAAGAGATTGACCAAAATGGAACCACTCACCGGGCCAAAAGAAAGTCCGGACAAAGAAATTGAACAGCGCCATGAGTAAGAAACCGATACAGAGTTCTTGCGACGAGTGCTCTAGAAGAAAGACAAAGAAGCTGCAGAACATGCGGCCAATATAAAACAGATGAATCTGTTATTCCAAGATATGGTTGAAATGATGATCCAACCAGAATCACCGGTTGAAGAACCGGTGATTATCTAAGATGACAGAAGAGAAACATCAAATTCTCCTCCAGCCTTATCAGCGACAAAAGAGAAAACAATCTCTAAGGCGGCCCTGGATGACTATATTGCTCAGCAAATCAGAGCTCACCAGGCTAATGAAGTCACCAACCAACTCGTCAAAACTAGGCAACCATATCCGGCCTGGTATGACTAAATCAAATACCCCCCACGATATACAATCCCGAAGTTCCATGTTTACAAAGGAACGGGTAATCCCCATCACCATGTCGCACAATTCAGAGTTCTGTGCGGCAATACTGGAGGTGACGACAAACTGTTGCTTCGCCAATTCGTCGGGAGTTTGTCCGAGACAGCTTTCGAATGGTACTCAGAGCTCCCAAATGATTCCGTGAAAACCTTCTCCAAAATGGAACTGCTGTTCACGCAACGGTTCGCCAGCGCAAGTGAACGTACTCCGATCACGGCATTGATCAATGCTAGGGTAATGCCGGGAGAGACTTAGGTCCAATACGCGATCTGTTGGTGGAACCTGTTGTCTAAATGCGAACAACGCATCAAAAAGCCTCCAGCCGTGGGCATGTTGATCGGGACCCTTGATCCTCAATCGACTGTGTCTCAGTTCATGACATTCTTCAAACCCACAACCTTTCAGGCACTGATAGACAAGTTGGCCCAAATAGATTAGATGGGCCATTGCCCTTCCTCCTCAAATAAGAACCCTTGAAATAACAAGGGTATAGGGAAAGCAACCTTTGTTTCCAATACACAACAACAACCGAGCGGTCCAAAACCGCCTGCTCGCCAAAATAACACACGTACACACCCGTCCTTGGAAGAAAGGCTGGCACGTGCATACACGTTTCTTCGCGATAAAATGTGGAGGTTGTTTGAGCCAGCGATCCACGGCGCCCAGCACAGCCCGGCGACATAAATAACCTCAATTACTGCTTCTATCATAAGATAGTAAGCCATCCAATTGAAGATTGCTACATCATCAAAAATTAGGTCGAGGACCAGTATCAGCAGGGGAAGTTCTCACTGTTCAATAGTTGGAGGGTAGATCCGCCCCAAAAGCACGCTCCTAAAAAGGTGGACGCACAGGCGGCATCATGCTCACTTGTGGAAGAAACTCCATGGGAAGTAGTTTTTCCAGCGAAAACTAAAAGAATGCTGCAGGATCTATAAGCATGTCCGATAATCAAATGGAAAACCCCGCATGAACCCAAAATTATTGAAGGGATGCTAAAATCACGTCCCACACCGAAAGTCGTTGAAAAGGGAAAAAGCCCCAAGTCAAACCGTCAAAATCTTCTAAGAAAGAAGAAGACCAAGAAACCCGTGCAGCTTGCCGAGTATGATAACAAGAACACAGACCTTCAAAAATACATAGACGCACTGGAAAAATATAACCAGAAAACGCGGATACCGGTCACGCTCGAAGAATTCCTCAAGCATATTCTTGAGGACGGAGACAGTAACAATGATGAGGAAAATGACTCATCAGAAGAAACAGAAGACCACGTAGCAAGCTGCTACATGGTCTCTCATTCATCGTTATATGATGAAGAAGCTCCGTCGGCGTCAGAAAGCGACATGAAGGAAATGAGGGTAGAATTGGCGCTAAAATCCCCGAAACTGCCTGAAAAAGGCCCGATTGAGAGGCTTTTAAACGAAACCTTTCAAAAGAGCAAATGCGACCGAGAATGCGAGATAGCCATATATGGAAAGGCTAAGCATCAGCGTCTGAATAAAGAAGCTATGGTGAAAACGAGTCGTAAAGCACTCCGAACAAACCAAAGCATGCCTGCAACAAATAAGAGCAGGATCAAAACTGAAAAGCGGTTCGCCAAAACCCTGTCCATCGGGATGAAACTGCCACCGCTCGTGATGTACACTCCCGGAGTCCTATAATTCGACGGAGGGGAGTCACATCCAAAATACTGCCTATATCACCGAGGGGTCGCCCACTCTATCGAGGAGTGCAATACTTTCAAGAAATGGTAGAAATGATATATTGCCCACCGAAAACACTTCAAGAAGGAGAAGCGTGAAGCTCGCGCTCGTCGACATAAGAATGGCAAGATGAACATGCATAAAGAAATAACTGGCAACTGTTATATGGTTGGTACCATTTCGGAAAGTGGAAGACCCTAAGTTCTCACGTTCGGAAGCGATTTTGAGGACGAAATACCCCTCGATTCACTCTTTGAAAACTCCACATCATAAAAAGAAGAGGAGGAGAAGAACCGCGAGAATATTCAGCTGCGTAACCGTATGCTGCCTAAAAAGAACCTTGGACCTGTAAACAAAGCTTCGAACAAAAAAGACAGAGGGAAAGGTAAAATGCATGGAGAAATCGCCCTCGATGAAGAAGTGGAAAAAGAGCTCGCCGCAAAGGACCCGCCTAAGAAAAATAAGGTGGATTACAATGTCCTAGCACATCTGAGAAAAATACCCTCGCAGCTAAGCATATTAGATGCTCTCCTCCAATCCAAAGAGGCACAAGCTTCCCTGATCAAGGCCTTACAAGAGCCCAATCAGTTCCAAGCTTTTATCGCAGAAGAAAAGATGAAACATGAACTGGCAGATGTCCACACAGCTGATATTACGTTCAACGATGAAGATCTACTCCTTAGCACGCACGAACATAATTGACCGCTCTACGTCTCCGGGTACTACCATGACATCGAGACTGGGAAAATCCATGTCAACAACGGATCCTCCATTAATCTTCTCAATGTGAGAGTGTTGAAGGAAATTTGCATGAATATTCAGCATCTTACCCGAGATAAAATTACCATCTCTGGGTTCGACTCACAGTTGTCACGGACACTTGGATCCGTAGTACTGACGCTACGCTTCAGGCTGCTCGTCACTGACATCAAATTTCATGTCATTGACGCTAAGACTTGCTATAACGCTTTACTCGGTAGGCCTTGGTTACATGAGTACAACATCGTCCCTTTTACATAATATCAGTGTATGAAGTATTTCAAGGATGGCTCGGAGTACACCGTCACAGGAGAACTCAATCCATTCTCGGTAAATGAAGTGCGGAAGTATGAAGATACAAAGTACTTTCTGCCGGACTTCGAGAATACTCAAAGGTGCCACAAGACGGAGAATAAGCAAAACTCCACGGTCTCCATCCTGATCTTAGAAAGCGATACTGAGGAAGACGAACAAATAGTTTACTCGGGGCAACCCCAAAGGTAAAACAATAAGCACTGACCATCTACTCCTTGTTTACCGCCGGAAACCGGGAAGACAAACGTCTTGCCTGAATCTGGGAGCAGATGCTAATTGGTGCTATCCATCCACCTCTCCGAAGATGCCAAGTTGATTTATGGCACCATGTATCGAAGGTTTAAACGGATGCGGCCGATGTAGCAGACTTCTTCAGATTCCCCCTCGTTTGAGGGGTTTTTGATTGTGGGGACGCTCTTCCCTTCAGGCGCAAGCCCCTGCAGTTAATTACGCTACCACATCGTGGTAACAACTTTCTCCTTCTCCAGATGGTCACTTTGTGTCGTAGGTGTTTGTTTTGTTTGTGGTTGCCCATGGATTGTATACGGAGACTAATTTATGTTGTCGTCCGTAGGGCGTGGATTAGTCCAAATCCGTATCTTCTTAGATTTGGGTTTGGGGGTTGGGTTTAAAGATACGTTAGCCTTATTTGGGGACTAAGATCAACTTAAACGTTTGTTAAGTAAACGTTAGTCTAATTTTGTCACGCCCCGCTTCCCAGAGTACGCGCGTTTGGGCACGTGACATAGCCAACCATGCTACCTGTGGGTAGGAAGTATCCATCCACAGTCACATTACGGTTGTAAGGTTATCAAGAACAGTACAAATAAACTAAACTAATACATGTCCAAATCCAATATAACAAGAATCAATAAACAATAAGTGCGGAAGCTAATGATCCAATACAATGAATAAACAGTACGTCCCATAATGCGGGCTCACATCTGGAAATGAAATGAAAATAAACAACTAAACTTTAAGGAACTCACAGTTCAGCCTGCTGGCTGAAGTACTCCTGCTCGGTCGACGATAATGGTAAGGAATCTGGGCCATGCAAAACCCAGACGTCAGCGCGTCGTAACATCAAGTATACAGTATAAACATGGTAATAAACAATGCAAGCATGAACATGAATAAAGCAGTAATAAGAAGTAACAAGCAGGGTAATGTGCAATGGTGACTAAACTGTCCTATCAGGTTTTCTACTCTATAGTCTTTGAAACCAATTGATGAATCGTCGATGTAACTCAATAGTATCCCGTGCGTGCCCGGGACCACGGTCATGATCCTCGGGGCTGAGTCCGAGACGTGCCGCTAAGCAGTAAAAGGTAGTAGGATAGATGAGTGATGTCAGCATCATCACTCCGGAGCTGGCCAAGCCCGTAAGACTGATCAGAACAAGTATCGAACTGTTGAGTTACAAGTCGGTTTCACCTTTGATTTCCCCATACCCCCAAGCTATGTATGTCAGGTCAGGTATTCAGTTGTCAAGGACTAATGCCAACGCAAGATCCAGTAAGAGTAGGTCTGTCTGGATAGACAGCGGGAATGGTCAGGTTTGTCGGCATTAGGCATGAAATCAGGTAACAGGTCAGGTTACTTTCAACAGGTCGAGTCGATATGCACAGGGTGTCATGTCCGGTGTATCAGTACATGTGTCATGTGTATCACGATCGGTCAATATGTAATGCAATCAGGTGTGTGCTCGCAACAGGTATGCAATCAATAATGAACAGTAGCAGGAAACAGTAAATAACAATATTAATCTAGGTAAACACAGTGATGTTTCGTATTCTCTTATTAATCCGGTTCACGCACCTTTGAGGTGCAATAGCCACAAGACGAAACAATATCGATAATATACGTAATGGAGTTACATGAATTTGAACTAAGCATAATAATTGTCTCATGAGTGATTTTAACAAATAAAGTGGGGATGATCTACTTGGTTTGATTTGTTAAGTATGAATTAATAGCAGACCGGTTAATACGAGCAATGATTTCATTGATTTAAAGTTACGGATAATTGTGACTAGCAATTCTAAGTTATAAAAGGTATCGATGTTATAATAGTTGTGTGGTTATAATATGATGATTAAGTTGTAGCATGTTAAAGCAAGTATTCGGATACTTGCCTCGACGGTTTCGCAAACCGGAACACGGGTGCGATGTCGGCAGAAAGCACAATATGATAGCACGGGCCACAGATCGAGTCCCAACAGAGATCAACGGAATCGCACGGACCAGGGGGCTTCGCTGGAGCGTCGGGTTCGCCAAGACAGCACGCCGGAATCCGGCAGCAAACAACAGCAACAAGGTTAGCAACCTAAACCACGCATCCAAAATACGGACCAGCAGAGGAATGATTTGGACAAAGGAAAGATAGGGGACACTTACAGAGAGGTATACCAGGTGACCCCGGCGAGCTCGACGGCGTTGGAACGCCGGCGAAGCGACGGCAGCGGCTGCAGCGAGGGTTGAAGGCTTCGGGGTGCGCGGAATAGGGTGCTGCGGCGAGCTGGAGGAGAGGGGGTCGGCTCTGGTGGTCGAGGGGACAGGGAGGTGGTTGGAGGTGGCGTCGACGAGGTCGCCGGCGCGCTTCTCCGGCGAACAGGGGAGGTGCAGGCGTTGGGTGAAGGGTCGGCTGCAGGTTGGTGGTCTGGCGAGGGGAGAGGGAAGGCGACGACGAGGTTGCGACGAGGAGGGTGAGAGGGAACCGCGGGGGTCGTCGACGACGAGAGGTGGCGTCGACGGCGAGGTCTGCGAGGGTGGAGGCGTCGTCGGGTTGGTGCAGGTGCGGGGATCGTCGGGGAAACGAGGTGAGCGGGTGCGGTGAGTCTCGTGGTGGCGAGGGCGGCGACGGCGAGGTCTTGGGGAGGTTGGCGGTGAGGTCTGCGGTGAGCTAGGGTTAGGGTTTCGTTGGGTTCGTGATCGCGATGGAGAAGAGGAGGCGGCGGCTGCTGCATGGGATTAATATAAGAAGAGAGAGAGAGGGATAGGAGAGAGAGAGAGAGATTGAGAGAATATAGAGAGAAGAGAGAGAGAGAGAGAGATTGATGAGATAGAGAGAGAGAGAGAATGAGGAGAGAGACAGAGAGATATAGAAAGGGAGCGGGGCCCACGCGGGAAACCAAGCTCTGTGATTGGTTGGAGGAAAATATTGGGAAAGATTTGTGAAGGATTTAAACAGTTAAGGAATTATATTCGTATATGATTTTAGTTTTAGATATTAAATTGAAACGGGCCCTTTTTGGCGCGAAATGAAACATTTCCAAATCGCGCCCGGGTTGCGCCCAAATGTTCCAAATTCAAATTATAGGATTTTAAGCGGGTTCCAAATTTTTGAAAAGATGTGTTTAATGATTAAAATGCATGCCCCCAAGTCGGACACTTGCACGCGCGCGTAGTCGCCCAAACTGGCCCGTTTGGCCAAACGGAACGGAATCTCGACACGCGGACGCTACCACGCGACTAGTGGCGACGAGTAGGCTAACATGGACATCTTAAATTTCATTTTCGGAGTTAAAATTTGTTATGTGCCAAAATGACTTAACCGGGTAAAATTTAGCAATAAACACCAGAAAATCAGGAAAATTGGAATGAGCAAAATATAACCCTCAACTAGTAATATAAATAGTATTATTGGGCTCGGGTGTTACAAATTTCTAGACTAAGATCAACTTAACGGGATCATTTAGATCCAACGAGAGAACGTTTGGCCTCTGTTGTTTAGTTTAGGGACATCGCGGTCGATTAGTTTAAGGACATTACGGTCCAATGTTAGTTTAAGGACATCTCGGTCCAGGTTAAGGACATCGTAGTCCGTGGGTTTAAAGGGACCCCACAGTCCAGTTTAAAGACATCGTAGTCTATGAAGTTTAAGGACATCGTAGTCCATGAGTTTAAGGACTCCACAGTCCGTAGTTTAAAGACATCGTAGTCTATAAAGTTTAAGGACATCGTAGTCCATGAGTTTAAGGACTCCACAGTCCATAGTTTAAAGACATTGTAGTCTATGAAGTTTAAGGACATCATAGTCCATGAGTTTAAGGACCCCACAGTCCGTAGTTTAAAGAAATCGTAGTCTATAGGGTTTAAGGACATCGTAGTCCATGAGTTTAAGGACCCCACAGTCCGTAGAAATGTGTGGTCATCGGGACCCGTTACCTCTCTGAAGACGTTGAAGGATTACAATGACACATATCAGAGGAGTGCAGAGATGTACCCTCGAACCGGTGTGAGTTGTTTGAAAGATCTGTAGCCCAGTTTGGGACTAAGATCTGTTGAATATTTGTGAGCAGATGGGCTCAGTTCAATATAAGTTGAGGACTTATGGCCAGAATTGGGCCAAGTCCAATTAGAATGTTTAACATTTTTATTCTGGCTATTGAGTCTTTACTTGGGCTTGGCCCTTTTAATAATGCTAAGCATTAGATCCTGACATTTTTTTTGTCTTGTATTGAATGCATGGCATTCATCAGAGCCTTGGCTCTGATAAAGAAATGCTTTGTATTCATTCAACGCAACATATGGTGTGCTAGGCACTTTGCGCTAATCAAAAAGGTGCAGTGTGCTTCTGCCACGTGGCGCGCATGTAAGTGGTGCGCTCTGCGCTAAGCACAGATGCCAGTCCATGAGCGTTGAGCGCTAGTCCATCAGCGCATTGCGCTGGCGCATACGTGGATGATACGTGTTGCTCTTGGCGCCAAGCGCCAGCCCATGAGCACAGCGCGCTATTTCAGAAGCGCAAAGCGCAAGCTGTGTCTGTGGTTGACACGTGGCATGTTTTAGCGCTGAGCGCCGGTCCAATGAGCGCAGAAGCGCAGTTCATGAGTGCAAGGCACTTTCCAATAGCGCAAAGCGCATTTGATCAAATTTGTGACCAGAGAACAAGTTTATGTTCCTTTAAAGGAGGCTTTGCCTCAAGATTCAAGAACAAAAGTTCTTGTTTATAAAAGGGCTCTGCCTTTGTAGATCGACGATCTGTGAATGAAGTAAATACTTCTTTTTTTGGGTTTTTTTTTATGATGGGATCTTTTGATCTCTTTTTTTTTATCAAAGACCTTGGTCTTTTGTAGATCTATGATCTTTTTTAGAAGATAGTTCTTCTTTTTATGAGATAGTTTCATCTCTGTGTTCAAGAATCATGTTCTTTACCTTGAAGAAGTGATCTTCTTTTGCTAAAAGCTTGCTTTTCTTTCTTTGAGTTTTCTCAAAATTTGTAGGGGGGTTTCTCTATATGAGACTTTAAGTCTTGGGGCCTTTATATAGGGAAAATTGATTTGTTAAATCAGTTTAAGAGATCTTTCTCTGATTGATTTGAGGATGCCCTCCCACCGTTGGATCTTTGATCCTAGGGCTTCTGTTTTACAGAAGGCAATCTTCTTTTTTTTAACAAGATTGGAAATCTTTCCATGCAGAATTTACTCTGTCTTTGGTAATTTTTATTTACCATTGGATCATTGATCCAACGGTGCTCAAAGCACAATCTTGTTGTTTGGAAAGATTTTGAGGAATCCTTCCTTAATAGAATTTAATTCTGATTAATTAATGATTTATCATTATTATTAAATCCTTTGATCTAACGGTGGAGAATATTTAATTCCAGCGCCAGCGCACCTTGCGCCAGCGCACCTACATTTGACACGTGGCGCGCAACGCAACTGCGCTAGCGCACTCGTGTTTGATACGTGGCGCGCAGCGCGCCTAGCGCTGGATCTGAAGCGTTGCTTCAAAAGAGGTGTCTTTAGAATTTCAATAAAGAGCTTTGCTCTTATTGGGGGAACGGAAGCGTCGCTTCATTTCAAATCTTGGGATTTGAACAGAGCTTTGCTCTGATTGGGGAAAACGGAAGCGTCGTTTCATTTCAAATCTTGGAATTTGAACAGGCTTTGCTCTGATTGGGGAAAAAAATGCTCCCCTACCGTTGCGCTTACGTGACCCAAACGTAAGTGCGGCTGTGGTAGCATCTCAGTCGTTGGATCAACTTTTGGAAGTTGAAACGGCTCTCAATGCCTATAAATAGGACCTTTGGTCCCTTAGATGATTTTCATCTCCTCCTTGAGAATTATCTCTTCGTCAGAGCATTGCTCTCCTGTTAAAAAAACTTTTAAGAGTCAGAACTCTGTTAAAATTTAGGTCAAGTTTAAAACTTTCACTAGATTAGGGTTTTACCCATTAGCAGAGTTTTGCTCTTCATAGATCTTTGATCTAAAGAAAACCCCTTTTAGGGTTTCGTTAATAGAGCTTTGCTCTCTTGAACCCATAGATATAAAGAGATCTTTTCTTGGGGTTCCTTAACCCATGAATCAGAGCTTTGCTTTTTAGATTTCTTAATCATCGACGAAGAACTCTTAAGAGTTTTTTCATGGATCTTGAAGATCCTAGAAATTTTAATTTATAAAAATTAATTTTAATTAATTCTTGATGGATTTTTCCATCATCATTATAGAGCCAGGCTCTTAGCATTCTCGGGGAGTTTCTTTAAATTCCTTTCATAATTGACTTTGACAGGTGTCATTCCTGTCTGCAGAGCATTGCTCTCGAGGAGTTTAACTCCTCGACCCGAAGGGTCGCTTATCAAATGAGATTCCCTTTTCAGGATTTTTCACAAATTCGAATTTATTAGGTGTCATAATTGGGATTTGTTTTCTCCATAGGGGTATCAAGAGTCCTTTAAATTCCATATCTGTTTTAATAAGCTTTTCTGATCAGTCTGTCTACTAACTCTTACTGATCCTCTTTTTCAGACGTTATGGCTGCCCATTTGTATGATCTTGATGAAATTATATCTTATGGAGACATCCGCTCACTGGGCCGTTCTCAAAACCGGGAGTTCACAAACGCCCAGTGTGTCGAAATTATGGGTCGCTTTGGTGCTTACAATGGTCAACTGCTTCCTCGACGTTCCTCTCTCCTGAAGCTTATCGTGGGATCGATTTGGGGAGCGCATCCTTTATTCTGCGCCGGCATGCCGCTTAAGGCATTGGATGCTGCCGAGGACAAGGTGCACTCAGTGTATCTGATGAGCCTAATCTCAAAGAGAAGGTGAGACAATCTTGTAGATCTTCTGCATCAGGTTTTTCAACAGGAGGCAATACTTGCTGCCTATCATAGGGAGGAGGACATCCGTGAGGATCCCGACGCTTGTGATCGCGAAAGAAAGCATACTAGGATGGTTCGAAAGGCCTGGAAGATTCTGGACAACCTCACTTTTGAATTCCTCAATCCATGCCCTGGATCTGAGGTTTTACCATTGTAATCATTTTGATAATATTTTCGTTTAATGCTTTCATAATTGTAAGAACTTTTTCGGAGTATGAATGGCAAATTCCTTATTTCAGCGTATTTTATTTTATGTACTGAATCTTTTGCACATTTGTGAATGGGTATGCTTCGCGTGCTTAATCAAATGCGAATCAAATGTTCTCCTTGTCGCTTTCTTCTCCTTGCTGTGTTGTTGCCATGTGATTTTAGCAAGTGTGGCTTGTAGATAGTATATAGCTGTCCATCTTGGACTCCTTGTAGGGTGGTGATGGCTTAGAAAACAGGGTTAGGATCTGTCACCTAAGACTTTTCAATTTTATGAGCCGTGATGGTCTCATAAAGATTTTTCTCCCTACGAGTCATGAGGATCTCGCAGGTGTATGATCATCACTGAAAATTGCATTTTAATACCGCTCATTCGTTATCTCTTTTGTCATATATCGGTGCTATTAATCAGTGTTTGCTCTGTAATTACAGTTTATAGGTATTCGTGATACAACACTAAAAACTTACTCAAAATCACGGATATGACGTTTGGAAGCCGACACTGCAAGCAGACAAGAAAACCGACCGATATCCCAAGAGCTTTTGTAAAATAAATGTGTGCACACACTTTTTGGTCCAACACAATGCATGTTGCACACAACTCTTGGGCAAGGACCATGTGGGGGCAGCCATGGCATGATAGGTTATGCAAGTGGGCATGTGTTGGTGTGATGTGCATTAATGGGCATTGAATGCATAAAAATATGATGTGATTTGAAGCATCTCATTTCCCTCCAATTCTCTGCATACAAACCAGGTGAAATAAGACCAAGAAAACAGCATCAGAGGCTTATTGGAGTGCACACAAACCCACACACCCAATACGAGCCCACCTCCTCGGAATTGACCCGGCGACTCACCCATGAAATCCGGCGAGGCTGGCCCCACCTCCTCCTGTGGGCCCCATCTTTCTTCTGTGCCTCCCTTGCTACTACGTAGGGTTATTTTTATTGTTTATTTATTCCTCTTTTGAGCCTATAAATACAGATCAGTGGGCAAGGGAAGGAGGCTACCATGTATATACCTCTTCTCATTTTCATAGTTGTTTTGCTTTTGGTTTAGCTTGAGGGGAGTGAACATCAGTTGGTTTCTTCTTCTTCTTCCCTTTTGAAGCTCTCTTTGGAGAGCTTCATCAAGGAGGTTGAACAAGTTACCAAACATTGTATCTTGTTCTCAAGTGTTTATAATATATTGTTGCTTTCTTTTATTTACTTGCTCTTTTTTCTTGCTTTCTTTTCATTACCATGCTTAATTAATTCTTTATTTTGGTTGTGGTGTGGGTGAGGAAGTGAGATGAAAGGCTTTGCCTCCTCCACCTCTTGTTTATGTTTCATGTGCTTAAATTCCATTTTGTGTTAAGGTTGCTAAGCTAGGATATGGTATGTTGTGATAAAGAGCTTGACAAACTCTTTGTTTCATATACTATATACCTTCACAAACCCTTAGCAAACTCAACACCAATATCTTTTGCTCTCACTAACCTCTTTGTGTTTTCATTGTTGCGGTATGCTTGCAAAACCTCATGTTTAGTGTTGATACCCCAAGCGCGGACATACAAACGGTAAGCGACCAAAACGGACTCGTTTCGTGCTTTGCGGCGAATGTCGGGCTTTGACGGTTTGTGCTCCGCAACCGCGTTGACAAGTCGTGCTTCATGCCAGAATCAAGGTAAAACCGGACAACTCATAACCAAGGGAGCGTAAAGGTAAACGTCGTGATTCAAGCTTCCGAACCAAGCCACAACCATTCTTTCCTTACACTTGTTTTCTTGCTTTTCTTGCTTTCGTTGCTTTCGTATTCTTTTATAATTTTATGACAAACCAACCAATTCGTTAATTTGTTAATCTTAAACAACGATACCCAATACTCAATTCCCTGCGGATCGACTCGTGCTTGCCGGCTCGCTACAACGCGCCGTGCACTTGCGGTTATAAATATTTAAAACGAGAACGATCTCGCGTGCGCATTCCGTTTTCCATAAAAACGTACACATTTCCATAACATACGCGTTTGCGCGCACGGGAGGTTTCCCAACAAGTTTTTGGCGCCGTTGCCGGGGAATTGTAGTTATTAGATATTGTTATTTCTGGTTCTACTAACTAAACTAACTTCTAATTCATTATTTTTTTTCAAAACTAACAAAATACGATTTTTTTTGGGACTTCTTTCATTTGTTCTCTGTTGTTTATGCCTGCTATCACTCTGTGCTAATATAAAAAATCTAGTAAGACCATTGGGACACTAATATAGCCTAAAGAACCCACACAAAAATTCACCCCATCTTCTCGGAATTTGGCCGGCGACGCACCCTCCTTTTCCGGCGACCTCGGCTATGTTTTAGGATTTTTGATTTTTTGTTTTTGTGTGATCTTTAGTTCTGTGTTTGTACTCTTTTGGTCTTGTTTGATTTTTGTAATTTTAAGTATGCAGGAATTGGGGCACACATATCGCTTTTGACACTAAATATCGTATTTTCTGACATTTTAGGTTTTTCGCGGAATTACGACAAGCGATCGTACGGAGCGAGGTTCAAATGCAAATACAAGACTTTGGGGAGGATTAGTGCCAAAGATCCGGGTAGTTTGACCCGCGCAAGCGAACATTCAACGACTCGGATCACTTTCAAAGGGTTTTCTTAAACCAAATCCATTTGGTACGTATTTCCTAACACCTCCTCTCGAATCCGACGCAATCCAATTCTCTATCTTCTGCAGGATTCTTTGCACAATTTTGCCGCCAATTGCAAAGAGAACTAACCGTATTTGTTGCAGCGCATAATACTTAACCGAAAAAGAATTATTTAAATTTCATGACTTCTTGAATTCTTTTATTTGATTGCGCATTACATATTAATACGGATTTTAAGGGCAAAATGACCAAACAAGATACGGTAAAGGATTTCATCACCTTTTCTCCGTAGCCCACAAATCACAAAACTGCATTCTTGCATACCCTCAGTAAATTAAAATCAATTAGACTTCGACTTTAAGGACTTCGCGCTCATTAGGAGAAGTTAACTGTGTTTAGAACTTTGCTTAACGGTATATTGTTCACGGGGTGTCTAGGCAAGCGTTCAAGAGAAAGGGTTACTTAATTAAGGAACTTCGCGAAAGCGTTGTAAAACCTCCTCTTCTCTCTTGCACTTACCTGGCTTCGTGATCTGTATATCTTGAGCCTATTTCTCGACACAGTTTTACTTTATCAATCAGGTTCTTGAGCAGGTCTAGTTGACTTAGAATACCGTAGACTGTCAGGGGTGTGATATTTTTTGTTTTTGTGATTTTTGTGAATTCTTGTTAAAATGGGTGACACACAATTCAATTCAATTTTTCACGATTCCTATTCTTTTGTTTATACTCAATCCTAAATTATTTGTTCAAATTGCCAAAATTCTTCCCACATTCATGATGATTGTCCTTTCCTAGAGGGTGACCAACCGTTCCAAATTCTTAACAGTCACCCCCCTAGCACTCCTGAACCCAGTCCCACTTCAACCATTGACCAACTGATTGAAAATTTAGAGAAAGAGGTCGACAGAATAACTGCTCTAGCATCACCACCATCACAACCCCTCCAACCCGAAACCATTGAACCATCTGTAGGGTATGATAGTGAGATGGATGCTAGGTTGACCGCTCTAGAAAAAAGTATTGAAGTAATGACTGCGGTCGAGAATCAAATAGCTTCTACGTTAGCCCTATTCATACAACAGTCCGAGCAATTATTTCTTGCTCTGGCCCAATCTTTGGCTAACATAGAGGACCAAGTGAAACATTTAGCTGAGAGGATTCTGGGGAGTGCGCACAGTCAATCAGAACCCGATAATGTTAATGTCTGTCATCTAGGGAGTCACCCAAGTGAAGTAAATGATCAATCAAATTTTGATGATTTCTTAGATGATGATACGATTGAATTGACTGAGTGCTACCAGGACACACAAGAAAACCCTCTAAGTCAGTCCACCACTAGACTTCAAGTATCCACCGAACCTCTTGTCACTTTAGAGATTGATTTAACTGAAATAATACTTGATGAGGAAATTCTTGAACCGACTGATTTCTGCTTTCCAATTTTAGAGGAGGAACCCTGTGAATTTGTCGGGTATGGTTGGGATAGATTAGAAGAGATCAATGATCAGGAACCCACAATTTTTGTATCACCTATTGATATTGTTTCGGAAGAAACATTAGGGTGGGAACCTACTTTTTTAGATGATATGAACCTACCCAGTTATGAATGTGATAAGGGAAAAATTGATTTGGGAGAGAGTGTGAATAATGTGAGTAAGATTGTGGAAAATAATAGGGAGGAAGACAACATTGAAAATTATTCTTTTATGTCGAGTTTTGAGGAAATCTTTGCGGATGAACTTGATATTTTAGGTGAGTCAGAGTCAGGATCATTTTGGGATCATCCTTTGAACCTTTCCTTTTCTGAACTTTTTGCGGATGAACTCCAGTTTTTACACGAACTTGACTGCGGAACCTCACATACGCTTATTGAACATACAATTCATTCAGAAAACAATTCTTTGACTTCCTCAAAATTTTATCTTCACCTTCAGCGTCTTCTGGCCCCTATCTTTTCACGCCCATGCCCTTCACTAACAACTAACATATACACGTTCTTTTTCTTTTTCTTCTTTTTATACACATTCTTTTACCATCCCTTAGATTATATAGACAAAATCTTTTTGTGGCTGGTATTAATTTCTGCACTATCCCAATCTTTTAATTTGTAAATGTTGTAATTAATCTTAGGTTTTTTCCTTTTTTCTTGAATAAAATTCTCACCCTGGTGTCTAAGTCTAGCTACCGGACGCGGGGCAACGATGAGGACATCATAAAACTCAGGTTTGAGGGTGAGCACTGCGTTTATCTGCATCATGTGTATATTATATATTCTGCATTGCATACATATTAAAAGAAAACCCATAAAAATTGAAAAAAAAATATAAAAACTTTTTCGTCAAGTCAGCTAATAGGGTAACTTTGATTTTATTCCGAAAGCTTAGTTGATATGTTAGAGGTAACTAAATCCTAGGTTTAGGAATTGAAAACCCTAAAAATAACCCTCATTCTGTTTAAACTTGGTAAGTATATACGTCCTTACAGTTTTTTTTTGAGAAATAGGTAATCTTGAGTTCAGTTCTTTAGTTAAGTCAAGATGAAGGGAGAGTATTGAAGCTTTACTGAAAGATAAGTCTGAAAAATAGTTTATGTTCTTGAGTCCAAATTTTGAAGGTATATACCCTACAAATTGCACATACACGCACCTTGAAACTTGGGATAGTAGAGGATACCTAGAAATACTCTTGCCTGAAAACCTAGTATGAAAGAAAAATCGGTATTTAAAGCTAAACACCAAAAAAGAGTATCATTGAAAAATATATCCGGTCTTGAAAAGAAAAAAAAGAAAAAGAAAAATAAAAGAAAAAAATAAATAAAGTCAATACCTGGAGACTGCTATTTACGCTTTAAGCTTATACATTCAGTAATCGGCTATTAGTGCCTCAAGAAGTATTAATGGTCGCACGAAAGATGTATGAGCAACACCGTCCATCCATTAATGAAAAGAAGTAGTATTAGGTATTAAGGCAAGGGTACTATAGCTTGAATTGAATTCTTAAGCGTAGGGGTGAAAATTTACACACACATGTAGGGGTATACAATCGATATTTAGAGGAAAGATAAAAACGAAGAATAAGACTTATGATTCCGTAAAGTTGATAAAAATTCCTGACTTGAGACCGCACTTTTAGAAGGAAAACTTAGGAGTTACCGACATCTTTCTAAACTGTAAATATGTATAGGATCTAAAGGATAAATAGATAGGAGGCGTGAAACATAAGGGTTGAATATTTCTTACTTAGGATGATAGAATTTCTGACTTAGACACTAGACTGTAGGAGTAGAATCGACGTTAACTTATGAAACTAACTTGACTGGATTTTGTGGGTGTAATCCGCTGAAAACCCTCAGGAGACAACACTCCTCCTATTAGGGACACCTAGAGGTTTAACGGCTTGTTGCACATGCTCAGTGCAATCGCGTTCCCTGCGAAAGTGAGGCTAGGATTTTTTGTATTGCTCGGGACGAGCAATAGATAAGTTTGGGGGTATTTGATCATCACTGAAAACTGCATTTTAATACCGCTCATTCGTTATCTCTTTTGTCATATATCGGTGCTATTAATTAATGTTTGCTTTGTAATTACAGTTTACAGGTATTCGTGATACAACACTGAAAACTTACTCAAAATCACGGATATGACGTTTGGAAGCCGACACTGCAAGCAGACAAGAAAACCGACCGATATCCCAAGAGCTTTTGTAAAATAAATGTGTGCACACACTTTTTGGTCCAACACAATGCATGTTGCACACAACTCTTGGGCAAGGACCATGTGGGGGCAGCCATGGCATGATAGGTTATGCAAGTGGGCATGTGTTGGTGTGATGTGCATTAATGGGCATTGAATGCATAAAAATATGATGTGATTTGAAGCATCTCATTTTCCTCCAATTCTCTGCATACAAACCAGGTGAAATAAGACCAAGAAAACAGCATCAGAGGCTTATTGGAGTGCACACAAACCCACACACCCAATACGAGCCCACCTCCTCGGAATTGACCCGGCGACTCACCCATGAAATCCGGCGAGGCCGGCCCCACCTCCTCCTGTAGGCCCCATCTTTCTTCTGTGCCTCTCTTGCTACCACGTAGGATTATTTTTATTGTTTATTTATTCCTCTTTTGAGCCTATAAATACAAGTCAGTAGGCAAGGGAAGGAGGCTACCATGTATATACCACTTCTCATTTTCATAGTTGTTTTGCTTTTGGTTTAGCTTGAGGGGAGTGAACATCAGTTGGTTTCTTCTTCTTCTTCCCTTTTGAAGCTCTCTTTGAAGAGCTTCATCAAGGAGGTTGAACAAGTTACCAAATATTGTATCTTGTTCTCAAGTGTTTATAATATATTGTTGCTTTCTTTTATTTACTTGCTCTTTTTTCTTGCTTTCTTTTCATTACCATGCTTAATTAATTCTTTATTTTGGTTGTGGTGTGGGTGAGGAAGTGAGATGAAAGGCTTTGCCTCCTCCACCTCTTGTTTATGTTTCATGTGCTTAAATTCCATTTTGTGTTAAGGTTGCTAAGCTAGGATATGGTATGTTGTGATAAAGAGCTTGACAAACTCTTTGTTTCATATACTATATACCTTCACAAACCCTTAGCAAACTCAACACCTATATCTTTTGCTCTCACTAACCTCTTTGTGTTTTCATTGTTGCGGTATGCTTGCAAAACCTCGTGTTTAGTGTTGATACCCCAAGCGCGGACATACAAATGGTAAGTGACCAAAACGGACTCGTTTCGTGCTTTGCGGCGAATGTCGGCCTTTGACGGTTTGTGCTCCGCAACCGTGTTGACAAGTCGTGCTTCATGCCGGAATCAAGGTAAAGCCGGACAACTCATAACCAAGGGAGCGTAGAGGTAAATGTCACGATTCAAGCTTCCGAACCAGACCACAACCATTCTTTCCTTACACTTGTTTTCTTGCTTTTCTTGTTTTCTTTCTTTTTTTATTATTTGTGACAAGCAACCAATTCGTTAATTTGTTAACCTTAAACAACGATACCTAATACTCAATTCCCTGCGGATCGACCCGTGCTTGCCGGCTTGCTACAACGCGCCGTGCACTTGCGGTTATAAATAGTAAAACGAGAACGATCTCGTGCGCGCATTCCGTTTTCCATAAAAACGTACACATTTCCATAACATACACGTTTGCGCGCGCGGGAGGGTTCCCAACAGTGTATTTTCTCCTTAGGAATCGTGAGGATTCCCAAGTGCGTTTTCCATTATAAGTTGTAAGGATCTTATAAGAGAGTTTTCTTCCTTACGAATCGAGAGGACCCGTAAGTGTTTAGTGGGATTGACATGTAGATGACGTATTTCTAAAACGGGGTCATATGGATGGCGTATTTCCGTGATGGGGTCATGACGTATTTCCGAACAGGGTCATGTGGATGACGTTTTTCCGAACGGGGTCATGTGGATGACGTGTTTCCGAACGGGGTCATGTTGATGACGTGTTTCCGAACGGGGTCATGTGGATGACGTATTTCCGAACGGGGTCATATGGATGACGTATTTCCGAACGGGGTCATGTTGATGACGTATTTCCGAGCGGGGTCATGTGGATGACGTATTTCCGAACGGGGTCATGTGGATGACGTATTTCCGAGCGGGGTCATGTGGATGACGTATTTCCGAACGGGGTCATGTGGATGACGTATTTCCGATTGGGGTCATGTGGATGACGTATTTCCGAACGGGGTCATGTGGATGACGTATTTCCGAGACGGGGTCATGTGGATGACGTATTTCCGAGCGGGGTCATGTGGATGACGTATTTCCGAATGGGGTCATTGTTCATACCATAATTTTGCATTATTATATTCCCCATTCTTATTCATTTTAAAAATAAACAGGTGCTTTTGATCCATGTCAGCTACATAGTTGCAGGTTATAGGTTCTCGGAACAAAAACAGTGAAATTGATGAAAAGACGATACAAAAGTGAGACTACGACCAACAAATGGAAGAATCTTGATCAAGCCTACAGTTTGGATAATAAACGAAGATCAATGGACAATTTCACAAAGAACAAAGGCAGCACAAGGTTTAAGACTTCGACACGAAGCAAGCGGTAAAGTCAACGACATTGTTCACCGTGGAAATCTGGAAGAAACCAGAAGACCATCTGAGAAACCAAGTGAAGGAAATAGAAGAAACAAAGCAACAGAAGATTCCGTGAAGATTTAAGCTCAAGATCCCACTGTTTGGCCGCGGAACCGCGGCCAAACATGGGTTTTGGCCGCGGTTCCGTGGCCGTGCGTCGCCCATGTCGATGCAAAATTTCTGTGGCGGCTGGCGGTGCGTTGACTAGTCTTCTTTAGGGGTAAAATTGTAAATGCAGATGTGAGTCGATTGTAACCCTAGGGTTTCTATGTTCTATAAATAGAAACCCTAAAGCCTTTTTTACGTTATGCCTCTTTTCATTGATCAAAATTCAGAATTCTATTGTAATGTTTTGAGAGCATCGAATAAAGTAAGTAGATTTTTTACCTTTCCCTAGTTCTTAAATTCCTTTCTGCCCTATTATAGATTTTATTATCTGCCCTAGTTAATTATTTTAGCACTTTTATTAATCTGCCGTAGTTTAGATAGTTAGTCTTTTAAAAACAAATCATAAAAAAATGTCTTTTATCAATCCCCTAATGAGTGAGTAGTTCCTCACTTGTTAGGGTTAGGAATATGAATGGTTTGAGAGATGAAAATCTCTCACCCCTTTCTTGCCCATCATATATTTTTATAGGACTCCATGCATACATACACACACCGCTCACTACGGCACCCTACCCTACGAGGTAACGGTGATACCGTAGTTTAAAAGACCGGTTGTGCATGTTTTCCATGGAGGTTAGGGTAAGAATTAAGAAAGGACGGACAAGGACCTAGAGGAAGAAACATCGTTTCTTCCCGATCGTTCTAATCCCCTTTATTAATTATTACCATAACACCTAAATAGATCTAAATTAGGGCATTGAAAGTGGTGAGAAATCTTAACTTTCCAAACTTAACCTAAACCTAACCTTAGCAAGATTTTAATCCTAGTTTAAATCAACTTTAGTTTTAGTGATAATCAATCCAACGCCATTTGGAATTAACTCGTTAGAACAAATTGAGAATACACAAAATCCCTGTGGACCGACCTGTACTCACCGGCTAGCTACCAAGCGACACCGTTCTTGATTGCGGTTAACAATTCTTTGATCACAAAAATCTCACATAAATCAAATGGCGCCGTTGTCGGGGATGGCGTAGTATTTTCTTTTTGCAATTTCGGGTTAATATAAATCATAAAACTCATAAAAAACTGAAAAATTAAAAAATATAAAAAATTTATCATCTTGTTATTTTGTTAAGGGTATTTTCGTGTAAATTTTGTAGGATCGACGAACAAGTTCGGATCTGGAAAAATCCAGAGAGCAAAACAGAAAACTGAAGATCTGAACAATAAAGGATTACAACAACAGAGGAGCAGAAGAAACTTGGGGAACCAAACCGCACAGTGTACCGTGGAACCGCGGCAGGAACCCCCCTATGGCGGCGGAAACGCGGCTCTGTAGGTGACGTCAGCACATAAAAAAATTCTCTTTAAGTCTTCTGTTCTTCCTTTGAACCCTTGATATCTCTTCTGTAAAATTTCCTGCAGGATTCTTTGTGCCAAAAATTTCTCTCCCTTCCAATAATTGATCTTGTGCAGGATTCTTTGCGCCGCGCTAAAAAAAAAAAATTTTGTTTGCAAGTGATTGTGTTTACTGCTTTGCATATTTTAATTGACTTTAAGGGGCTTGAACACCAATCCAGATTGGGTGGGGATTTCATCACCCTTCCCAGGACCCCAAAAATCACTTAAGGCATATTGCATTGTCCATCAATTAATTAAAAAAGATTAGACTCAGCCCTAAGGACTTCGCGCTCAATAGGACATAGATATAGTTGTAGGCATCGACCGTTGATCCTAACCTGACTTTGTGGTGCCTAGGCTAGACAGGTAGTGAAAGGTAATTTTAAAAGGCCCGTCTCACGGTGATTCATGAGCGGATCCCTCCTTTCTCTACTTGTTCTTACCTGGCCACAATTGGCGGTGAAGAGGCGGTTTGAGATCCTACTTCTTGCCCTTTGGAACAGTTAGGAGCTGTCTAGCTGACCTAGGTGACCCTAGATCTAGGCCTGATTGTGCATTTGTGGTTGATTGAACGTGTGTCTTAGCCTTTTATCGAAAATCTTTTTTGCAAAAAGCTCCACATAAAAAAAAACACAAAAAGGAAATTTTTTTTACAAAAACTTGCAACTTGTCGCTAAGAAATCCGTGCACCCCACATTCTTTTTTCTTCTCCTTCTTACATCATGGGTACCCCACCTCACAAAATTCTTGCCGAACTTTGGTACCCTGAACCAAACTTTGCTTCCTACGCGAATTGTTTTGGTCGAATTACGGACGACTCCTCCATGCCCAAAATTTCTTTGAAAGATTGAATAGAAGCGTCTAGGAGAAACAGTTCGACTCCATAATCCACTTTGTATCAACCATTTCAACCTTCACTACCTTCTTATGTTGATACTACTTTTTTGAGTCCTGTTGTAACACCGAAACCCATGTCTATCACTGAACATATTGAACAATCTCATAACCGATCTTTCACTCCTTTCAACACTTCCAATTCTTGGGATCAACAAGTCCATTCACCTTTTTATCCAAATGTTGATCCTACTCCTGTCCAACCATTCAATTCCTACCAGTCCTACCCGACTTTCACACCTTCCCTAGACATTGCTTCTACACAGCCATTTGGGAGTTTCACGTATCCAAACAACTTTGAATCTTTTACCGAAACCCCTTCACTACCCATGTCTAGTCTGGAAAAATCGTTGGAAGCGTACATTGCAGCAACAAACCGACAGATGAGGAATTTGGATGCGTCCATTGCCGCCCTTAGACAACCTAGTGAACCGGTAGCTAGTTTCCAACTAGCTCCAAAAATTCCAATGTATGATGAGGCGGTTGGACAGAGTGAGAATTTGAATGGTGAGAGTGAGTTCTACACACTTCCAAATCAAACCTACCCATACCCAATTGAATCCCACAACTCCGGTTTTCAATCAAGTGTCCCAAATAATTCACCAGTTGAAAATAAAACGTGTAATGAGTTGTGCGACTTTGTAGTGCTTGATTTTCCAGATTGTGAAGGGTCCCTTTCGAGTGAAACCATCACCAATCCTTTCGACCTCTACACCTCCAATCTAGAAAATGAATTGATAAATATCCATGCTTTTGATGAGGTGTCTAAAAAATTTGATTTTCACTTGATTGAGGATATTGACGCAGGGAATATTTTGGATGATGAACCCGTAGATTTGACTGAAATTTTATCTCCAATTCATCATCCCAAGTTATTAAATGTTTCTCCCGAACTTCATATGCGTCTTGATTTTGATGATAATTGCATGGATGAGATAACTTTTGAGGAGAATTATGAGGATAGTATTGAGGATAGTATTGAGGATGAACCAGTTTTGTTTGATGTGTCGGATTTTCCAATTCATCCTCCTGAAACTTTAACTGTTATACTTCCTAAATCACCATCCCTCCTTTCCATCGTTTCGATCGCTCAAGAATCCGTCGCGCTTCCATTTTCAATAGATGGTTTACCAAGTTCAACGTACCCATGTTTTCTCGCGAATCTTGAGGGATTTGACCCCATTTCTCGACGGGTTGATAAATTAGCACAATCACTTATAACACATCGGTCATCACAATTTGCGCTAATTTATTCACTCGATTTACACCCTCAAGTTCTTACTACACTTCTTTCTCTCTCCCGCCATTCTTCTCCGAATATACCGAGACCATATTCCACCCTTCTTTCCATACGGTCTCGTGTGTTTCTCAACTCCTTTCTCTACACTCCACTCTTCCACCAACCCTATCATTATAACGATAAAATTTTTGAATGGTTGGTGCTAACCTTTGGCCTGTGTAAGGCCTTGTCTAGTTTGATTTTTCTCCTCCCTAACTCTGAACTTTAACGCTTAAAACAGTGGAAACACTGTCTCACTTAAGTTTGGGGGGGGGGACCTTTTTGTGTGTATATATATATATTATTTTTTTTAAAAACCCATAAAAATTATAAAAAAGCCTATAAATAAATAAACAAGGGAGTGCCGACATTTTCGACCCTCTTGGTGTAGCCTGACAGTGAGGACACTGTCAAGTTTAAGTTTGGGGGTATGCTCGGTAAGCTTTCTTCCTCCACATTCATATGTATATTTTTGCATTTGCATACTATTTTAAAATCCATAAAAATTGAAAAATTTTAAAAATTATAAAAATTGAAAAGTTCAATTTTGGCCATATTTGATTTAAGTTTAATAAGACGGTTAATTAGCTAGGAACAACTAGACCTTAGACTTAGTAAATTAAAAACCCTAAAAATAATCTTTCTTAAAATTTAACGGTAGAAAGTATATGTCTTTGTAGTTTATTTAGAAATAGGCAAATTTCGAGTTGACTACTTGGGCTAAGTTAAAACAAGGGAAAATTATTGATATTTTTTTATTAAAGTATAAGTCTGAAAAATAATCCCTAAGTTTAAGTCTAAATTCTGAAAATATATACCTTACAAATTGCACAAACACGAACCTTGAAACTTGGAATAGTAGAGGAGACCTTGAAATGCTCTTGTCTAAAATCCTTAGTATGAAGGAAAATAAAATAAAAGTATAAGTGTGAATAAAGAGATAAAAAAATGAACACTGGTTTTATAATTACTTGAGGCTGCATTAATAGAAAAAATATTTAGCGAGGGTGCTTCATCACCTAGTGCCTTAGACCAACTGGTTTGGGAGTCACTGCTAAAAGCCTTAGGGATTACAAGACTAGGAATTACGCCTTAATGTGCAAACACATTTTGTAATCGGTCGTTGGTACCTCAAGAAGTATTAACGGTCGCATGAAGGATGTGTGAGCAATTTCATTTAAAAATTCACCAACTAAAAGTACTTTGGACGATGGACAAGAGTATAAGAGCTTGAATTGAATTTCCAAGTGTAGGGGTGATATACACACACACGTAGGGGTATGTGATTGGGGTTTAGATAAGAGATAGGAATGAAAAATATGACTTATATCTTTAGTAGAGATGATAAAAATTCCTAAGTTGAGATGGAACCCTAGAAAGAAAACTCAAAAGATGCTAAAAGCTAAGTAAATCTACAAAACATATATAATCTTAAGTTAAATGATAAGGAAGCGTGAAAAATACGAGTGGATAATTTCTGAGTCAAAGATAATAGAATTTCTTGTTAGAAAACCTAATTGGAGAATGAAAGTCAATAGGCCGAATTGATAGGATTTTATGGGTAGTATCCGCTGAAAACCCTCAGGAGACAACACTCCTCCTACTAGGGACACATAGAGGTTTAACGGCTTGTTGCACGAGCTCAGTGCAATCGCGTTTCCCTGCGAAAATGAGGCTAGGTCTTTTTCAAGAATAAAACTAGGTTTGCTCGAGGACGAGCAAAAGATAAGTTTGGGGGTATTTGTTCATACCATAATTTTGCATTATTATATTCCCCATTCTTATTTATTTTACAAATAAACAGGTGCTTTTGATCCATGTCTGCTACATAGTTGCAGGTTATAGGTTCTCGGAACAAAAACAGTGAAATTGATGAAAAGATGATACAAAAGTGAGACTACGACCAACAAATGGAAGAATCTTGATCAAGCCTACAGTTTGGAGAATAAACGAAGATCAATGGACAATTTCACAAAGAACAAAGGCAGCGCAAGGTTCAAGATTTCGACACGAAGCAAGCGGTAAAGTCCACGACATTGTTCACTGTGGAAATCTAGAAGAAACCAGAAGACCATCTGAGAAACCAAGTGAAGGAAATAGAAGAAACAAAGCAACAGAAGATTCCCTAAAAATTTAAGCTCAAGATCCCACTGTTTGGCCGCGGAACCGAGGCCAAACATGGGTTTTGGCCGCGGTTCCACGGCCGTGCGTCGCCCGTGTCGGTGCAAAATTTCTGTGGCAGCTGGCGGCGCATTGACTAATCTTCTTTAAGGGCAAAATTGTAAATGTAGATATAAGTCGATTGTAACTCAAGGGTTTCTATGTTCTATAAATAGAAACCCTAAAACCTTTTTTAGGTTATGCCTCTTTTCATTGATCAAAATTCAGAATTCTATTGTAATGTTTTGAGAGCATCGAATAAAGTAAGTAGATTTTTTACCTTGCCCTAGTTCTTAAATTCCTTTCTGCCATATTATAGATTTTATTATCTGCCCTAATTAATTAGTTTAGCACTTTTATTAATCTGCCGTAGTTTAGATAGTTAGTCTTTTAAAAACAAATCATAAAAAAATGTCTTTTATCAATCCCCTAATGAGTGAGTAGTTCCTCACTTGTTAAGGTTAGGAATATGAAAGGTTTGAGAGATGAAAATCTCTCACCCCTTTCTTGCCCATCACATATTTTTATAGGAATCCATGCATATATACACACACCGCTCACTACGGCACCCTACCCCATGAGGTAACGGTGATACCGTAGCTTAAAAGACTGGCTGTGCATGTTTTCCATGGAGGTTAGGGTAAGAATTAAGAAAGGACGGACAAGGACCTAGAGGAAGAAATGTCGTTTCTTCCCGATCGTCCTAATCCCCTTTATTAATTATTACCATAACACCTAAATAGATCTAAATTAGGGCATTGAAAGTGGTGAGAAATCTTAACTTTCCAAACTTAACCTAAACCTAACCCTAGCAAAATTTTAATCCTAGTTTAAATCAACTTTAGTTTTAGTGATAATCAATCCAACACCATTTGGAATTAACTCGTTAAAACAAATTGAGAATACACAAAATCCCTGTGGACCGACCCGTACTCACCGGCTAGCTACCAAGCGACGCCGTTCTTGATTGCGGTTAACAATTCTTTGATCACAAAAATCTCACATAAATCAGTCATGTGGATGACGTATTTCCACGACGGGGTCATGTAGATGACGTATTTCCGAGACGGGGTCATGTGGAAGCAAGAATTGACATTTCCTCCTCGGCAAGTAGAGTGACCTCAGCCAGCTAACTGACGTATTTCCGAGACGGGGTCATGTAGATGACGTATTTCTGAGACGGGGTCATATGGATGACGTATTTCCGAGACGGGGTTATTTGGATGACGTATTTCCGCAACGGGGTCATGCAGATGACATATTTCCGAGACGGGGTCATGTGGATGACGTATTTCCGAGACGGGGTCATTTGGATGACGTATTTCCGAGACGGGGTCATTTGGATGACGTATTTCTGCGACGGGGTCATGTAGATGACGTATTTCCGAACGGGGTCATGTGGATGACGTATCGTCTGTTGTAATGAGACGAATATCAAAGTGGCCTCTGGGTTGTCTGGGAGCCATCGAGATTTGGCTTCTTCTTCTGATGGAGCCCGGGGAGGGAAGGTGTGATTCCTTCTTTGTTTTGTGCCTCTGGATTGTATACAGGGATTGATGTGATATCACCTGTAGGGCATAAATTTCATTTTTTTTAATTTCTTTCCGCGATGCTCTATCATTTCAGCTTTTATATCGCGAAGGTCGCGATTGCCGAATCATTTCGGCTATTTTTCGCGGTGCCCAATCATTTCAGCTATTATTTTATTTTTACTCACTGCTTTTTATTGCGAGTTGCCCAATCATTTCGGCTATTTTGCATGCATACATTTTTACTTGCTGATTTTGTTGCAAGTTGCCCCATCATTTCGGCTATTTCGTATGCATGTGTGGCTCGCTAGCTTCTCGCTGCAAACTTGGAATTAGACACCGATTTCGGAATCTATACCGCTACAACTGGGATATTGCAAGGAGCGAATCATCATCTACCTCTGTCGATGTCGAACAAAGGTGGCTTAACGAACAGGGTTAGGATTCTGTCGACTAAGGCTTTTGACTTCATAAGCCGTAAGGGTCTCACAAAGGTATTTCTCCCTGCGAGTCGTGAGGATCTCGTAGGTGCGTTTTCTCCTTAAGAATCGTGAGGTTCTCTAAGTGCATGTTCTCTTATAAGTCGTAAGGATCTTACAAGAGTGTTTTCTCCTTATAAGTCGAGAGGACTTACAAGGGCTGTTCACCGTGTAGACATATCCCTAGTCATGGATGGGACTTTGTTAGGGAAATGTTTATTCGTGCCCGTGGATTGTATACAAGGGTCAGCATTGAACCGCTTGTAGGACAGTATCGGAGGTTGTGGTGGCTGCTTAAGAATAGGTTCAGATCCCTGTAGCTTAAGACTTTTGAATCTTATGAGCCGTGAGGGTCGCATAAGAGGGTTCTCCTTACGAGTCGTGAGGATCTCGCAAGTGTAATTTCTCCCTAGGAATCGTGGGGATCCCTAAGTGTGTTGCTCTCTTGTGAGTTGTAAGGATCTCACGCAGGTGGTTTCTCCTTACAAAGTCGAGAGGACCTTGCAAGTGTCTTTTAACGAGATTGCGCCCTTTCGGGTTTTCACAAAACTCGCCGGTAGCCCTGCTGTTTTTACTCACGGAGCCCTTTCGGGTTTTCATCCGTGCCCTTTTTGCTTATGAACATACCGTTTTCTTTTTTCTCTTTTTTTTATTTTAACGAGGTTGCGCCCTTTCGGGTTTTCACAAAACTCGCCGGTAGCCCTGCTGTTTTTACTCACGGAGCTCTTTCGGGTTTTCATCCGTGCCCATTTTGCTTATGGACATACCGTTTTCTTTTTTCTCTCTCTTTTTTTTATTCTTTTTTTTGTATCAGCTTTGGGATGCTGCAACCCACCGTAGTTTATCGACATCTCGGTCAACAGCCAGTTTTAGGACATAGTGGTCCATTGTTAGTTTAAGGACGTTTCGGTCCGTTGTTAGTTTAAAGACGTTTCGGTCCGCTGTTAGTTTAAGGACGTTTCGGTCCGTTAGCCGGCTACTACTTATAGAGTTTGGGCTTAGGAAGATAGCGAGCGGACATAGTCATCGTCATCTATCGTTGACCTAGGCCATGACTCGTCAGGTGTAGTATTTCTTTATAAAGCGACCATTTATTGGCCTGAAGGGTCTTTCACCATGCATGTCCATGAGTAGGTATGCCCCACCCTGATAGACCTTGTCTATGATATATGGGCCTTCATAGTTCGGCTCGAATTTCCCCCGTTTGGCACGATTGGGGATCATAGGTCTTTTGACCACTAGCACGAGTTCGCCTTGGCGGAATATCCTCGGCCTAGTCAATCTTTCGTATGAGCGCGTCATCTTTGCTTTATAAGCTTCCAGATTTTGTTGTGCTATGAGCCGGGTTTCATCAAGGGCATCGAGCTCCTCAAGCCGAAGGTGAGTATTCTCTTCGTCCGTTAGCTCGTAATGAACTGTCACTCGTAAAGAGGGTAGCTCTATCTCGAGGGGGAGTACCGCCTCTGTACCGAATACCAACGCGTACGGGGTTGTGTTCGTGGCCGTTTTGAACGTAGTTTGATATGCCCAGAGGGCTTCATGCAGTCTCTCATGCCAGTCCTTCTTATTTCGAGACACCGTCTTTTTTACGATCTTCGTCAGGGTTTTGTTAAAAGCCTCAGCTAGACCGTTAGCTCAGGGATTATAGACTGAGGAGTATCTCCAGTCTATGTTATGCTGTTGTGCGAAGCGGCTGATCTTGTGGCTTCTATAGGCTGGCCCGTTATCGGAGATCATCCGTCTCGGAGTTCTGAACCGATAAATGACGTGCGTCTTGAAGAAATGGAGGATGTTCTCCGTCTTCACTTCCCTCAGTGGTACTGCTTCTGCCCATTTAAAGAAGTAATCAGTTGTCGCCAAAATGAATCGATGTCCTCTGGACGATACTGGTTCGATGGGGCCGATTATATCAGTTCCCCACATTTCGAACGGCCAGCTAGCCACTGTCGGATGTAGCAGATTCGGATGCTGATGGATAAAGTCCCCGTGAATATGGCACGAGTGGCATTGCTTCGCATATTCGAGGCAGTCCTGAATTATCGTGGGCTAATAGTAGCCCATCCTTTTAATCTTCAGCTTCATCTTAGGGCTGGCCTGGTGAGAACCGCAGAGTCCGTCGTGAGTTTCTTGGACGACTCTCTTTGCCTCTTCAGGTCCCAGGCATCTTAGCCATAAATAATCAAATGATCTCTTATACAGGATATCATTGACGAAAGCAAAAGACAGAGCTCGTTTCATAAGCTGATGTCTTGAGGACGCATCTTCAGGTGTTCGACGGGATTTGAAGTAGTCTATAAAGACATCTCTCCAATCCTCGGCCTTTTCCTGGTCTTTTATTTGCAGAGTCATTCGCTCGGTCGCTCAAGTTTTCAGAATCGGAGGATAGAACTTCTTCTTTTCTTCGGACGACTCCGGAGATATTTCTGCCGGTGCGAGAACCCGACGGCTTTGCACAACGATCCTCACGTCATCGAGGTTTTCGTCATCCAGTTCTTTAGCGAGCTTGGCTAATGCATCCGCCTTGCTATTTTCCGCATGCGGTATGCTTTTCAAGGTGTAGGAAGGAATTTGAGTCAGCAGTCGTTGTACTTTCTCGCCGTACTTCACCAACTCAGGCTTGCACATTTGATAGTCGCCATTTACTTGACTAACGATCAGTTGGGAGTCTCCGTATATGAGGAGGTTTTCAATTCCCATGTCGATGGCTATCTTGAGACCTGCTATCAAAGCTTCATATTCGGCTTTATTGTTCGTCCTCGGCTCTGTCAAGAAGAAGGCGAAGCGCATTATCCCTCCTTGTGGAGTTACGAAGATGAGGCCTACCCCGGATTTGATTATAGGGGTGCTTTGTTTGCGCTTCTTCATGGAAGACACTCCATCAAAATAAAGTTCCCACCGGGTATCACCCCCGTCGATTGTGTCAAACGCATGCTCGTCTGGCAGTTCGCAGTTCAAAGGAGAATCGGCAGGTATCGGATGCTCAGCGAGGTAGTCGGCGATGGCCTGGCCTTTCACTGCTTTAAGAGGCCGATAAGTTATCGAGAATTCCATCAAGAGCAGGGCCCATTTAGCGAGTCGTCCTGTTAATATGGCCTTCGACATCAAATATTTGAGGGGATCCACCTTTGATATGAGATGGACCTCATGTGCCAATGCATAGTGTCTGAGTTTCGTTATTGCGAAGATCAATGGCAGGCAGTGTTTTTCAATGGGAGAATAATTGCTTTCTGCCCCCAGGAGAACTCGACTCAAATAGTAGAGGGCTCTCTCCTTCCCTTGGTCATTCTCTTGTGCCCACAGCGCGCCTAAAGAACCTTCAAGGGCTGTTGTGTACAGGACGAGAGGTTTTCCTTTAACAGGAGCACCCAGCACTGGCGGATTCTGTAGGTATTGCTTGATTTCATCTAGTGCGCTTTGGCATTTGTGATCCCAGACGAAAGGGGTTCCCTTCTTCATCAGGTGACTGTAAGGACGGCACATGCCGAAAAGATTGGCTATAAATCGCCGGATATACGCGAGCTTCCCTTGGAGAGACCGCAATTGCTTGAGAGTCCTTGGCGGAGGCATTTCCATAATTTCCTTGATCTTTGACGGATCTATCTCGATGCCTCGGTGTCGGACGATGAATCCCAGGAATTTGCCTGAGAAGACTCCAAACACGCATTTGAGAGGATTCATCTTCAAGTTGTATTGCCGAAGGTGCTGAAACACGATCTTCAGATGCTCTAAATATTCCTCGTATGATTTGCTTTTACTACAAGGTCGTCAATATAGCATTCGACGATTTCATGTATGAGGTCGTTGAAAATTTTCGTCATGGCCCTCTGATAGGTGGCGCCGGCGTTCTTTAGACCGAAAGGCATCACCTTGTAGCAGAATATGCCCAAAGGGGTCTGAAAAGCGGTGTGCTTCTGGTCCTCGGGATGCATCTTTATCTGATTGTATCCTGACGAGCCGTCCATGAAGGAGAAAACTTCATGAGTGGACGTATTGTCTATCATCAGCTCGGTGACCGGTACTGGAAAGTCGTCCTTCGGGCAGGCCTTATTGAGATCCCGAAAGTCCACACATATGCGCACCGTTCCATTTTTCTTCATCACCGGGACGATATTGGCGATCCAGTCAGGATATTGGACCTCCTGGATGAAGCCGGAGTCGATTAGCTTTTTGACCTCGGCGTTGATGCTCATCTCAAGCTCGAGCCGCATTCTTCTCGGTGCCTGTTTGATCGGCTTGACGTCCGGAGATATCGCCAGTTTGTGCACAACAATCTCTGGGTCTAATCCTGGCATCTCGGAATAGTTCTATGCGAAGCAATCTTTGTGCTGCATGAGAACGTCTTTTAGCGTTGCCACCCTTTCTTCAGACAACAGCTCACTGACGAATGTCGGCCGCGGGTTACTTGCCGTCCCCAAATCAATTTTCTTGAGGTTATCTGCAGTAGTTTGTATCCCATCTTCCAGCTCTTTTGGCGCCGGTGGAAATTCTGAGATTACCTCGTCATCATCGTTGTCGAAGCACCGGGGGAGGTCGTCCATATTCTCGGGCTTTTCATCTGACAACATTATCATGTGACACGTACGAGCTCACTTCCGAGACTGATGTGGATCTGGTTCTACTCTCGCGGCTTTGGGTTCATGCTTCTGCGGCGGGGTTATCCTCCAGCTGCTGGACAGAGCGAACCTGCCTTGTTGATACTGGTCTTCGACCCTGTTCTTGAAGGTGAAGCAGTCTTCGAGAGGATGTCCTATTGCCCTGTGATAGGAGCAATAGTCCGGGTGAGAGACTTCGCCTGCTTATTCGGGGTGCTTGGACTTCGGGAGTGTAATCATTTGATGTTTTATAGTAAGATCAAGTATCTTCTTTGTCTTGTCTTGGGGAAAAGAGTATGCTCGACCCATCTTCCTCATAAGAGATGAATCCGGACTGCTCGGTTCTTGACCGCATGGCTTTTTGGACCCGCTTTGTCGCTGTCGAACGCCTTTCCCGTTCTTTGGTTTGTTTCTGCCTCTGCGTCGGGCCTTTTGTACAACGGGTTGACAAGGAGGAGCATTTTCAGTTTTCATATCCTGTTGAAGGAGGCGTTGCGTCCTGGCTTTCTCGTAGATGGTCATTTCGCGATTATGGTCATCTCGAACCTTTTGACCTGCTTCCCTTATAAGCTTGTCCATTTGTTCTTCGAACGACGGACTGGGCATTTTCACGGCGGGAGCTCTTCCTGGTTCAGAGTTAGCGTCTTCCCATAGAGCGTCTCCCTCTTTATCAAAGTCATGTACGACGTAGCAGTCGCGGAATAGCTTCCGTTTCTTGGATTGAACATATCCAAGCCCGGTTGTTTCCATTCTCCCGTTGGGCAACTTTCGTTGGGTCCCGGGAACGTTCCAGATCCTGTTATAGAACCGTGCTTGTCGCGCAGTTTGCCTAAGGGGCACACCTTGGCATCTCAAGAGTCTTTTTAGTCCATTCGTATAATATCTGGGCAGACGGATGGGCTGGAGCCTGTCGAGTGTAGAATCCACGCCGTGCCAGATTTCTTTCTCCACTTTGGTTTCTCCAGATCGGTAGAATAGGATTGCCTTTTCACCTTCTCGCTTGGGAGGGACATAGAACGTCTGCAGCTCTTCCACATTGTAGGTATCAAGCGCGTCTAGTTCTTTATGATGCTTGGACGGGACCATGGCAACCTGCAAACTTTGCTCTTCATCAGCGAAGGTTTGTATTGAAGGCCGAGCAGAGAATACGGCACGGACCTCATCTTCCGAGTCGCTGCCGAAGATAAGCATAGGAGCAGATGGTCCCGGCTTGTTGTACTGGGGCGGACCTGAGTAAACCATCTCTTCTTCTTCCTCGGTATCATTCCCGAAGACCGGAATGGCGGTGATAGCTTTGTTCTCCGGTTTGTGACATCTTTCTGTGTCCTCAAAGTCTGGTAAGAAGTATTTTGTATCTTCGTACTTGCGGACTTCGTTCACGGAGAATGGGTTTAGCTCTCCTGTCACAGTATACTCGAGACCATCCTTGAAATATTTCATACACTGATATTGTGTAGAGGGGATGATGTTGTACTCATGTAACCAAGGCCGGCCGAGCAAAGCATTGTAGCATGTCTTGGCATCAATGACGTGGAACTTAATGTCCGTAACAAGCAGCCCAAAGCGTAATGTCAGTATTACAGACCCAAGCGTCCTTGATGACTGAGAGTCGAACCCGGAGATGGTGATCTTATCCCGAGCGAGGTGTTGAATGCTCATGCAGATTTCCTTTAGCACTCTTATGTTAAGGAGGTTGACGGAGGACCCATTGTCGACCGGGATTTTACCTATCTTGATGTCATGACAGTATCCGGAGACATATAAGGGACGGTTGTGCTCGCATGTCCCAAGGAGGAGATCTTCATCGCCGAAGGTGACATCGGCTGTGTGTACTTCTTCCAGCTCTTCCTTCATCTTTTCTTCGGCGAGGAAAGCTTGGTATTGCTCGGGCTCTTGTAATGCCTTGATTAAAGAATCCCTTGCCTTTTTGGATAGCAGAAGGGCGTCGAGAATACTGAGCTGCGAGGGTATCTTCCTCAAGTGCGCCAGAACGTTGTAGTCCACCTTACTTTTCTTTGGCGGGTCCTTGGCTGTTAGCTTCTCGACGGCTTGGTCATCAAGGATGATATCCTCAGGGACCTTTTCTTTCCCCTTATCTTTTCTATTTGACCCACTGTTCGGGGGCCCAAGATTCTTTTCGGGCAGCGTACGGTTGCGCAGCTGAATATTTTCACAGGCCTTGGGTTCTTCCTCTTTTCCCAAGGCGGACTCTTTAAAGAGAGGGACAAGAGCCATTTCTTCGTCAGAATCTCTCTCGAAGGTGAGAATTTGTGATCCCCCGGCGTTGACCATGCGACAGTTGCCGGTAGTTCTTTTACGCTCCTCGGTCGTACTTCTTTGCTCCCGACGAGTTTTGCGTTTCATCCGCTTGAAATTTTGCCGGTGAGCGACATATCCTTGCCACCATCTTTTAAAAACGTTGCACTCTTCGGTGGGGTGCACAATCTTCCGATGATATAAGCAGTAGCTAGGATGCATTTCCGCTTCTCCAAGAACGTTTCCTTTAGAGGGTGGCAGCTTCATTACCATTGATATGGCTTTGGCGAACCTCTTCCTCGTCTTGAACCTGTTTTTATTTGCAATGGAGGCACTTTGATCTGGTGGGAGTGTTTCAACCCTTTCGTCCAGTCGCCGGCGTTTGGCCTTTTCAAATATGGCTATCTCACGCTCCCGATCAGCTTTACTCTTCAGAAGAGCTTCGTTTAGGAATGCATCGATCATTTCATCTGATGGCCACAGAAGTTCTGGCTCAGGACCTGCCCCCAGTTTCTTTGTGCAAGAAGCCTCTTCATTGTCTATTAACGAGTGAGAGATCACATGGCAACTTGCCACATAACCTTCAGATTCATTAGATAAGTCTTCTCCATCATTTCCGTCCTCAAGGACGTGGCTGAGGAACTCTTGGAGCGTGATTGGAGTCCGTGCCTTCTGGTTATACTTTTCTAGTGCGTCAATCTGCTTTTGTAGGTCCGTGCGCTTGTCACCATGCTTCACGGGCTTCTTGGATTTCTTCTTCTTTTTCGAAGATTTCGATGGCTGGGTGTGCGTGCTTTGGCTATCACCACCAATCTTTAGAGTTGAGCGCGGCTTCAGCATCCCCTCGACGATCTTAGGCTCTAGTGGATTCTTCCATCTAATTGCCGGACATGTGTGGAGATCTTTCAGCATTCTTTTAGTCTTGGCTGAAAGAGCGACCTCCCATGGAGTTTCTTCTACGAAAGAGCATGATGCCCCCGGTGTATCTGTTTTCTTGGGAGTGTGTGGCCGAGGCGGGTTCACCTTCTAATTCTCAGATAATACAAATTTGCCCTGCTGGTATTGATCTTCTATCCAGCTTTTGAAGATGTAACAATCCTCGATCGGATGGCCCAACATTCAGTGATAAGGGCAGTAGTCAGGATTGCTAATGTCGCCGGGTTGCGCTGGGCGTCTTGGCTCCGGCAGATTGATGAGCCTGTTGCGCAGTGCAAGCTCGAATAACCTCTTCGTCTTGTCTCGAGGGAACGAGTAAGGGCGTCTCAATTTATCTTCGAGAGATCGAGTTCTGTTACTTTGGCGATCAACTGGTCTCGGGCCACCGGGCTGCTGTTGAGCATTAGCGACAACGATTGCTTTCCCCTTTCCCTTCTCATTTCGAGAGTCCGGCTTTGGAGGAGACGGTCTATAACCCATCTGGTCCATTTGGGCCAGTTTATCGATCAAGGCCTGGAACGTGGTTGGCTTGAAGAACATCATGAACTGGGAGATAGTTGCATGAGGGTCCAGAGTGCCCACGAACATACCCACCGCCGGTGCTTCTTCGATGTGCTGTTTGCACTTCGACCACAGATTCTGCCATCGTATGACGTATTGGACCCACGTCTCGCCTGGCTTCACCCTGGTATTGATCAATGCCGTTATTGGGGTGCGTTCGCTAGCACTCGCGAATCGTTGGGTGAATAACAGCTCCATTTCCGCAAAAGTCTTGACGGAGTCGTTTGGAAGTTCGGAGTACCATTCGAAGGCTATTTCCGACAAGCTGCCGACGAACTGACAGAGCAAAAGTTTATCATCGCCCCCGGTGTTGCCGCAAAGTGCCCTGAACTGGGCGACATGCTGGTGAGGATTGCCTGTCCCCTTGTACACATGGAATTTGGGGATTGTGTATCCCGGCGGGTATTTTATTTGGTCATACCAGCCTGGATACGGTCGCCCAGTTTTAACGACTTGGCCGGCCGCTTCATTCGCCTGGTGAGCTTGTATTTGCTGAGCTATATAGTCATCCAGTGCGACCTTGGAAACGGTTTCCTCCTTGGCTGCTGAAAGAGCCGGAGGAGGGTTAGATGTCTCCCCTCTGTCGTCTTCAATAATGATCGGAGGGTTTTCAGCTGGAGGATCCGGCTGTAACATCATCCCTATCATGTCTTGGAAGAGAAGCGCCATTCGATTTATGTTGGCAGCTTGTTCTGCTGCTTCTCTGTCCTTCTTTTCGAGGACTCTGCGTAGGAAGTCAGCATCGGTTTCTTGTTCGTGACGCTGGTCTGATGATGCCTCCAGGCTTTCTTTTGGCCCGGTGAGTGCAGCCATTACAGTCAGCATCTCCTAAACCTTCTGCTGCTGTTGTTCCTGAGCCCTTGTTATCGATCGGGTGAGCGGTCGGTGGCCCGTCGAAGTGTGGCTTTCCTCTTTTCCGGAAGCCATGTAAACAGTATGGACCGTTATGCCCCCAGACTTGGGGCATTTGGGCTCAGCATCTTTGTGGTCTGCCGTATGCATAGGGGATTTCTCTGGCCTCCTTCTTCTTTGAGCAGTTGATATCGAGGGGACCGTTGCGGCGGGCACCCAGGCAGTTGTCGTCCTTTGTGGCTTTCTAGGACGGTTCTCTTCCTGCTGAACCTTCAGCTTCTTCTGTCGGCGAAGATAGTCTTGGTCGATCACTGACTCCTGGACCCGTTGCCAGACTTTATAAACTTTAGAGGACAGCTGCTGAGGGGGCTGATCCAGCTTTATTTCTGTAACATTCTCCACCGGTGGAGGAGATCTTTTCAATACGGCGGTAGGAGAGTTCCTGTGCACCTTATTCAGCAATTCAAAGCTGTTCCCTGTTGGAACAACAGCATTGACTTCCACCGTTGGGGCTGGTGGAGTTAGCCCAGAGGGGGAGTTGCCCCCAGTCTTCCTTACTCGGTGCCAGTGGCGACGTCGAGCATGTCGAGCTGATGGTGTTGGTTCAGTGATGGGGATGGCTTTGTCATGCCCCTTGTTCTGGTGAGGCGTCACTGGTACCAGCCTCTTGAAGACCGAGGCCCGTCCAGCAGCAGTGTCTAGCTTATCAAATACAGACTTTTGAGCAGGAGCGGGAGCCGGAGTGGGATCCGGAACAGTCAGTCTTGTGAAGACCGACCCTTTGGCAGGAGAAGCCGCCTTGACGACTTCGGGAGCAGGGATGGCTATCCTTTACGGAATAACCTTTTCTGGAACTGCAGGCTTTATCATGGGCCCGCATGAACTTTGGCCCAATCTGGCCAAGACCGGGGCATTGGAGCTGGACGACCCATTGAGAGGGGCCGCGGTAGTAGCAAGCCGATCAAAGACCGACTTCTTGGAAGCTTCTGATGTTGGTACAGGGGTGCTGAAGCTTATCGGTGGGAGCATAGTCCCGAAGAACTGTCCGGTGGTGGCCTGAGTCACCTGGTCCACCGGCATCATGAACAAGGAGGCCGCTTGGGGCCCGTAGGCTATGCCTCCAGATGAGTGCAATTGCAGTTGGAACACTTTACGCAAGTAGATGCCATTGATGTTTCGCTTTCTGCGCCAAGCAAGAAACCAAATCTTAGTACTTTGAACCCAAGGGCAACCATATCAAACCGCGATTCGTTCGCGAATCACGACACACGAAGTGTGGAGTGGAAAGAGGAAAAGGTCCCATCGGGCGTGCCAGAATCTGTTTACCGCCGGAAATCGGGAAGACAAACGTCTTGCCTGAATCTGGGGGCAGATGCTAATTGGTGCTATCCGTCCACCTCTCCGAAGATGCCAAGTTGATTTATGGCACCGTGTATCGAAGGTTTAAACGGATGCGGCCGATGTAGCAGACTTCATCGGATTCTCCTTCGTTTGAGGGGTTTTTGATTGTGGGGATGCTCTTCCCTGCAGGCGCAAGCCCCTGCAGTTAATTACGCTACCACATCGCGGTAACAACTTTCTCCTTCTCCAGATGGTTACTTCGTGTCGTGGGTGTTTGTTTTGTTCGTGGTTGCCCGTGGATTGTATACGGAGACTAATTTATGTTGTCGCCCGTAGGACGTGGATTAGTCCAAATCCGTATCTTCTTAGATTTGGGTTTGGGGGTTGGGTTTAAGGATACGTTAGCCTCATTTAGGGACTAAGATCAACTTAAACGTTTGTTAAGGATACGTTAGTCTAATTTCTAGACTAAGATCAACTTAACGGGATCATTTAGATCCAACGGGAGAATGTTTGGCCTCTGTTGTTTAGTTTAGGGACATCGCGGTCGATTAGTTTAAGGAAATTACGGTCCAATGTTAGCTTAAGGAATCTCTGTCCAAGTTAAGGACATCGTAGTTCGTGGGTTTAAAGGGACCCCACAGTTCAGTTTAAAGATATCGTAGTCTATGAAGTTTAAGGACATCGTAGTCCGTGAGTTTAAAGACCCAACAGTCCATAGTTTAAAGAAATCGTAGTCTATGAAGTTTAAGGACATCGTAGTCCATGAGTTTAAGGACCCCACAGTCCATTGTTTAAAGATATCATAGTCTATGAAGTTTAAGGACATCATAGTCCATGAGTTTAAGGACCCCACAGTCTGTAGTTTAAAGACATCGTAGTCTATAGGGTTTAAGGATATCGTAGTCCATGAGTTTAAGGACCCCACAGTCCGTAGAAATGTGTGGTCATCGGGACCCGTTACCTCTCTGAAGACGTTGAAGGATTACAACGACACATATCAGAGGAGTGCAGAGATGTACCCTTGAACCGGTGTGTGTTGTTTGAAAGATCTGTATCCCAGTTTGGGACTAAGATCTGTTGAATATTTGTGAGCAGATGGGCTCAGTTCAATATAAGTTGAGGATTTCTGGCCAGAATTGGGCCAAGTCCAATTAGAATGTTTAACATTTTTATTCTGGCTATTGAGCCTTTACTTGGGCTTGGCCCTTTTAATAATGCTAAGCATTAGATTCTGACATTTTTTTTGTCTTGTATTGAATGCATGGCATTCATCAGAGCCTTGGCTCTGATAAAGAAACGCTTTGTATTCATTCAACGCAACATATGGTGCGCTAGGCGCTTTGCGCCAATCAAAAAGGTGCAGTGCGCTTCTGCCACGTGGCGCGCATGTAAGTGGTGCACTCTGTGCTAAGTGCAGATGCCAGTTTGTGAGCGCTGAGCGCTAGTCCATGAGCGCATTACGCTGGCGCATACGTGGATGACACGTGTTGCGCTTGGCGCCAAGCGCCAGCCCATGAGTGCAGCGCGTTATTTCAGAAGCGCAAAGCGCAAGCTGTGTCTGTGGTTGACACGTAGCATGTTTTGGCGCTGAGCGCCGGTCCAATGAGCGCAGAAGCGTAGTTCATAAGTGCAAGACACTTTCCAATAGCGCAAAGCGCATTTGATCAAATTTGTGATCAGTGAACAAGTTTATGTTCCTTTAAAGGAGGCTTTGCCTCAAGATTCAAGAACAAAAGTTCTTGTTTATAAAAGGGCTCTGCCTTTGTAGATCGACGATTTGTGAATGAAGTAAATACTTCTTTTTTTGGGTTTTTTTTATGATGGGATCTTTTGATCTCTTTTTTTTATCAAAGACCTTGGTCTTTTGTAGATCTATGATCTTTTTTAGAAGATAGTTCTTTTTATGAGATGATTTCATCTCTGTGTTCAAGAATCATGTTCTTTACCTTGAAGAAGTGATCTTCTTTTGCTAAAAGCTTACTTTTCTTTCTTTGAGTTTTCTCAAAATTTGTAGGGGGGTTTCTCTATATGAGACTTTAAGTCTTGAGGCCTTTATATAGGGCAAATTGATTTATTAAATCAGTTTAAGAGATCTTTCTCTGATTGATTTTAGGATGCCCTCCCACCGTTGGATTTTTGATCCTAGGGCTTCTGTTTTACAGAAGGCAATCTTCTTGTTTTTAACAAGATTGGAAATCTTTCCATGCAGAATTTACTCTGTCTTTGGTAATTTTTATTTACCATTGGATCATTGATCCAACGGTGCTCAAAGCACAATCTTGTTGTTTGGAAAGATTTTGAGGAATCCTTCCTTAATAGAATTTAATTCTGATTAATTAATGATTTATCATTATTATTAGATCCTTTGATTTAACGGTGGGGAATTTTTAATTCCAGCGCTGGCGCACCTTACGCTAGCGCACCTACATTTGACACGTGGCGCGTGTTCATACCATAATATTGCATTATTATATTCCCCATTCTTGTTCTTTTTACAAATAAACAGGTACTTTTCATCCATGTCTGCTACATAGTACAGGTTACAGGTTCTTGGATCTAAAACAGTGAAAAAGATAAAAAACGATGCAAAAGTGGAACTACAACCAACAAATAGAAGGATCTTGATCAAGCCTACATAAAAGATAAAGTTCACAAAGTACAAGGCAGCGCAAGGTCCAAGATCGCGAAGCCACGGTTAAAATCCACCACAATTATTCACTAGAAAATCTAACCCTCCCTCATTTCCATCGTTTAACTGTTATATCACCCTCCCTCCTTTCCATCGTTCCGACCACGCAAAAGATCACGCTTGAAGACTGTGAGCTTGAAAAATTTCCCTTCGAATCTGACACAGTTCTCACAGCCGATAACACTTACGAGTGTTTCACTTTTTCGAACGATGTTGAAGACTCACTGCCCGAGTTTGAGACCTTTGAATTTTTAGATGAGTTAGTTGAACCATCAGACTCGGGTGCTTACAGTCGTTTCGAACCATCGATGGAATCTTTCAAGTTCGAGACAGTTTACTATGGTGAGAATGAGACTATCCCTAATTCACTCGCTTTCGTCCTTCCTATCGTTCCGACCTTGCAAGAGACCGTTACGTTTTCATCTCCTATACCAAGTTCGACGTACCCATGTTTGCTCACGAATTTTGAGGGATTTAATTTCATTTTTCCGTGGGTGGATAGATTAGCACAATCGCTTTCTACACATCGGTCATTACAAATTGTGCTAATTTATACACTCCATCCTCACCCTCAAATTCGTATTCCCACTTTCTTTGGTTCTTCTAATCTTCCTTTAATGATACCGAGTGTTGATGACTCACAATCCGATATTTTGAGTTCGGTAATTTTCAACTGGACCTTCGACGAAAGTTTCGAAGATATTTTCGCCGACGAACTCGCATTCTTAAACAATACGGATTTTGTGATTAATCAACCTCCACTCGAAGAAGCTGAACCACTACCATTTCTTTTTCCCTTCCGTCATTCTTCTCCTCCACCGAGACCGTATACCGTTTCTATCTCCACACGGTCTCGTGTGCTTCTCATCTCATTTCTCTACACTCCATTCTTGCACCAACTCTACCTTTATCACGATAAGATTTTTGAATGGTTGGTGCTAACTTTTGGTCTGTGTAAGGCCTTGTATAGTTTGATTTTTCTCCTCCCTAACTCTGAACTTTAACGCTGTTTCACTTAAGTTTGGGGGGAACCTTCTTGTATATATATTTTGTTTTTCTTTTAACAATAAAAAAATAAAAAAAATATTTTTTTAAAAAAATAAATAAACAGGGCAGTGCCGGCATTTTGACCCTCTTGGTGTAGCATGACAGTGAGGACACTGTCAAGTTTAAGTTTAGGGGTATGCTCGGTAAGCCTTCTTCCTTCGCATTCATATGTACATATTTTTGCTTTTGCATACTTATTTTAAAACCCCAAAAAAATTGAAAAATTTCAAAAATTATAAAAATTAAAGTATTATTTTGGCATAATTGACTTGAGTTTGACAAATAAGTTAACTAGCTAGGAACAACTAGATCTTAGACTTAGTAAATTAAAAGCCCTAAAAATAACCTTTCTTAAAGTTTAACGGTAGAAAGTATATAGCTTTGTAGTTTATTTAGAAATAGGCAAATTTTGAGTTCACTTCTTGGGCCAAGCTAAAACAAGGGAAGAGTATTGATGTTTTTATTAGAGTATAAGTTTGAAAAATAATTCCTAAGCTTAAGTCTAGATTCTGAAAATGTATACCCTACAATTTGCACAAACACGCACCTTGAAACTTGGAATAGTAGAAGAGACCTTGAAATACTCTTGTCTAAAGTCCTTAGTACGATGGAAAATAAAAAAAATACAAGTGTGAATAAAAGAAAAAAAAATGAACACTGGTTTTTGTGATTACTTAAGGCTGCAAAAATAGAAAAATATTTAGCGAGGGTGCTTCATCACCTAGTGCCTTAGACCAACTGGTTTGGGAGCCACTGCTAAAAAGTCTTAGGTGTTGCAAAACTAGGAAGTACGCTTTAAAGTGCAAACACATTTTGTAATCGGTCGTTGGTACCTCAAGAAGTATTAACGGTCGCATGAAGGATGTGTAAGCAAAATTCATTTAAAAATTCACTAATTAAGAAGTGCTTTGGACAACGGACAAGAGTATGATTGCTTGATTTGAATTTCGAAGTGTAGGGGTGATATATGCACACACGTAGGGGTATGTGATTGGGATTTAGATAAGAGAGAGGAATGAAGAATAGAACTTGTATTTTTAATAGAGATGATAAAAATTCCTAAGTGGAGATGGAACCCTAGAAGGAAAACTTAAGAGATGCCGAAAGCTAAGTAGGTCTGCAGAACATATATAATCTTAAGTTAAATGATGAGGAAGTGTGAAAAATATGGGTGGATAATTTACAAGTCGACGATAATAGAATTCCTTGTTAGAAAACCTAATTGGAGAATAAAAGTCAATGGGCCGAATTGATAGGATTTTATGGGTAGTATCCGCTGAAAACCCTCAGGAGACAACACTCCTCCTACTAGGGACACCTAGAGGTTTAACGGCTTGTTGCACGTGCTCAGTGCAATCGCATTTCCCTGCGAAAGTGAGGTTAGGTTTTTTGTCGAGAATAAAACTATGTTTGCTCGAGGACGAGCAAAAGATAAGTTTGGGGGTATTTGTTCATACCATAATATTGCATTATTATATTCCCCATTCTTGTTCTTTTTACAAATAAACAGGTACTTTTGACCCATGTCTGCTACATAGTACAAGTTACAGGTTCTTGGATCTAAAACAGTGAAAAAGATAAAAGACGATACAAAAGTGAAATTACAACCAACAAATAGAAGGATCTTGATCAAGCCTACATAAAAGATAAAGTTCACAAAGTACAAGGCAGCGCAATGTCCAAGATCGCAAAGCCACGGTTAAAGTCCACCACAATTATTCACTGGAAAATCTGGAAGAGAACCAGAAGCTATTTTAAAGAAATAACCAAAGAAACAGGAAGCCCAAGAATCCCAGAAGCAGCCCACAAAGAATCAACAGAGGATCTTCCTATTGGGCCGCGGAACCGCGGCCCAACCCCTGCTGCGGCCGCGGTTCAGCGGCCATATAGAGCCCAAAGATAAATATTTTTTTACCTAAATGCAGAGCGGCGCTGACTAGTCAACCTAGGGGTATTTTGGTAAATGCAGACATGCGGCAATTGTAAACCTAGAGTTTTCTATGTCCTATAAATAGATACCCAAACTCTTGTATTAGGTTATGCCTCCTTTCATTAATAAAATTCAGAATTCTTTTTTTGAGAGCATCAATTTGTAAGTTCTTAATTTATATTTCTGCCCTAGGTTAAATTTCTATTCCTTGCCCTAGTTAAATTTAATTTCTTGTCATAGTTAGATAGATAGATCTTTTATTCTTTGCCCTAGATAAATGCTTTTCAATTCTCTAATGAGCGAGTAGTCTCCTCGCTTGTTAGGGTTAGATTTGGGGAAGGTTTGAGAGATGAAGATCTATCACCCCTTTCTTGCCCGTCATATATTTTCATAGGACTCCATGCATACATGCACATACCGCTCCCTACGTCACCCTATCCCACGAGGTAGCGGTGATACCGTAGTATAAAGGCCCGGTTGCGCGTGTTTTCCATGGAGGTTAGGGTAAGGATTGATAAAGGAAGGACAAGAAGCTAGAGGAAGAAATATCTTTCCAAATGGTTCTAATCCCCTCTATTAATAATTACCATAACTCATAATAGATCTTCATATGGGTATAGAAAGCGGTGAGATTTATTGACTTTCCAAACTTAATCTAAACCTAACCCTAGCAAGATTTAGATTTAGATTAATTTAGTTTTTAGATTTAATTGATCCGTTCGCACCGTTTGGAATTAACTCGTAAGAGCGACTAGGAAATTCACAACATCCCTGTGGACCGACCCGTACTCACCGACTAGCTACCAGGCGACGCCGTTCTTGATTGCTGTTACTAGATATTTTTGACATACAAATTTGCCTCAAAAATATCTAGTAACCGCAATCAAGAACGGCGTCGCTTGGTAGCTAGCCGGTGAATACGGGTCGGTCCACAGGGATGTTGTGAATTTCCTAAATGCTCTTACGAGTTAATTCCGATGGGCGTCGGATTGATTTAATCTAAAAACTGAATTAATCTAGATCTAAATCTTGCTAAGGTTAGGTCTAGGTTAAGTTTGGAAAGTCTATAAATCTCACCGCTTTCTATACCCATATTAAGATCTTATTAGGAGTTATGGTAATTATTAATAAAGGGGATTAGAATCATTTGGAAAGATGTTTCTTCCTCTAGGTTCTTGTCCTTCCTTTATCAATCCTTACCCTAACCTCCATGGAAAACAATCACAACCGGGCCTTTATACTACGGTATCACCGCTACCTCGAGGGATAGGGTGCCGTAGGGAGCGGTATGTGCATGTATGCATAGAGTCCTATTAATTATATATGATGGGCAAGAAAGGGGTGAGAGATCTTCATCTCTCAAACCTTCCCCAAATCTAACCCTGACAAGCGAGGAGACTACTCGCTCATTAGGGAATTGAAGAACATTTATCTAGGGCAGAGAATAAAAGATCTAACTAGGGCAAGGAATTAAATTTAACTAGCGCAAGAATAGAAATTTAACCTAGGGCAGAAAATAAAGAACTTACAAATTGATACTCTCCAAAAGAAATCTGAATTTTATTAATGAAGGGAGGCATGAACAAATACAAGGAATTGGGCTTCTATTTATAGGACATAGAAAACCCTAGGTTTACAATTGCCGCATGTCTGCATTTACCAAAATACCCTTAGAAATATCGGTCAAAGCCGCCAAGAATTATGGTAAAAAATATTTTCACAACATGCTCTAGATGGCCGCGGAACCGCGGCCGTAGCAAGGGTTGGGCCGCGGTTCTGCGGCCCAATGGCAAGATCATCTGCTGAAAACTTTTGTGCTTGTTCTGGGCTTTTTGGGCTTCCTATTTCTTTGGTTCTTTACTGAATTTGGCTTCTCTGTTTCTTCCAGATCTCCCAGTGAACAATTGCAGTGGACTTTTAACCGTTCGCTATGTAATCTTGGACCTTGCGCTGCCTTTATACTTTGTAAACTGATCTTTGTGTAGGCTTTATCAAGATCCTTCTGTTTGTTGGTTGTAATCTCACTTTTGCATCGTCTTTTATCTTTTTCACTGTTTTTGATCAAAGAACCTGTAACCTGTACTTATGTAGCAGACATGGGTCAAAAGCACCTGTTTATTTGTAAAATATATAAGAATGGGGAATATAATAATGCAATATTATGATATGAACAAATACCCCCAAACTTATTTTTTGCTCGTCCTCGAGCAAACTTAGTTTTATTCTCGACAAAAACCTAACCTCACTTTCGCAGGGAAACGCGATTGCACTGAGCTCGTGCAACAAGCCGTTAAATCTCTAGGTGTCCCTAATAGGAGGAGTGTTGTCTCCTGAGGGTTTTCAGCGGATACTACCCATAAAATCCTATCAATTCGGCCCATTAACTTTTATTCTCCAATTAGGTTTTCTAACAAGGAATTCTATTATCGTCGACTCGTAAATTATCCACGCATATTCTTCACACTTCCTCATCATTTAACTTAAGATTATATATGTTCTGCAGACCTACTTAGCTTTCGGCATTTCTTAAGTTTTCCTTCTAGGGTTCCATCTCCACTTAGGAATTTTTTTCAACTCTATTAAAGATACAAGTTCTATTCTTCATTCCTCTCTCTTATCTAAATCCCAATCACATACCCCTACGTGTGTGTATATATCACCTCTACACTTGGAAATTCAAATCAAGCAATCATACTCTTGTCCGTTGTCCAAAGCACTTCTTAATTAGTGAATTTTTAAATGAATTTTGCTTACACATCCTTCATGCGACCGTTAATACTTCTTGAGGTACCAACGACCGATTACAAAATGCGTTTGCACTTTAAAGCTTAATTCCTAGTTTTGCAACACCTAAGACTTTTTAGCAGTGACTCCCAAACCAGTTGGTCTAAGGCACTAGGTGATGAAGCACCCTCGCCAAATATTTTTCTATTTTTGCAGCCTTAAGTAATCACAAAAATCAGTGTTCATTTTTTTTCCTTTATTCACACTTGTATTATTTTTTTTATTTTTCTTCATTCTAAGGACTTTAGACAAGAGCATTTCAAGGTCTCCTCTACTATTCCAAGTTTCAAGGTGCGTGTTTGTGCAAATTGTAGGGTATACATTTTCAGAATCTAGCCTTAAGCTTAGGAATTATTTTTCAAACTTATACTCTAATAAAAACATCAATACTCTTCCCTTGTTTTAACTTGGCCCAAGAAATGAACTCAAAATTTGCCTATTTCTAAATAAACTACAAAGCCATATACTTTCTACCGTTAAACTTTAAGGAAGGTTATTTTTAGGGTTTTTAATTTACTCAGTCTAAGATCTAGTTGTTCCTAGCTAGTTAACCTATTTGTCAAACTCAAGTCAAATACGGCCAAAATTGAATACATTAATTTTTATAATTTTTGATATTTTTCAATTTTTATGGGTTTTAAAATAAGTATGCAAATGCAAAAATATGTACATATGAATGCGAAGGAAAAAGGCTTACCGAGCATACCCCCAAACTTAAACTTGACAGTGTCCTCACTATCTTGCTATACCAAGAGGGTTGAGAGTGTCGGCACTCCCCTGTTTATTTATTTGCAAAAAAAAAATTTTATTTTTATTTTTATTTTTATTTTGTTAAAAGAAAAAACAAAATATATATACAACAAGGTTCCCCCCAAACTTAAGCAAGGCCTTACACAAGCCAAATGTTAGCACCAACCATTCAAAAATTCTATCGTGATAATGGTAGAGTTGGTGAAAGAATGGGGTGTAGAGAAATGAGATGAGAAGCACACGAGACCGTGTCGAGATAGAAACAGTATACGGTCTCGGTGGAGGAGAAGAATGGCGGAAGGGGAAAAGAAATGGTAGTGGTTCTACTTCTTCAAGTGGAGGTTGATTAATCACAAAATTCGTATCGTTTAAGAATGCGAGTTCGTCAGCGAAAATATCTTCGAAACTGTCATCGAAGGTCCAATTGAAAATTATCGAACTCAAAATATCGGATTGTGATTCATCAACACACGGCATCATTAAAGGAAGACTAGTAGAACCAAAGAAAGTGGGAATACGAACTTGAGGGTGGGGGTGGAGTGTATATATTAGCACAATTTGCAATGACCGATGTGTAAAAAATGATTGTGCTAATCTATCAACCCGCGGAAAATGAGATTAAATCCCTCAAGATTCGTGAGCAAACATAGGTACGTCGAACTCGGTATTGGAGATGAAAGCGTAACGGTCTCTTGCAAGGTCAGAATGAGGACGGAGGGAAGTGAGTAAGGAAGGGTATCGGTTAAAGATTCAGGAGGGTGTACATAATCAGTGGAAGGGACATGATGAATTGGGAAATCCGACTCATCAAACAAAACTGGTTCCTCCTCAATAATTTCCTCAATATTCTCCTCAAAATTTAGCCTATCCATGCCATTAGCATCAAAATCAAGACGCATATGAAGGTCGGGAGAAACATTTAATGATTCGGGATGATGAATTGGACATAAAATTCCAATCAAATCGACGGGTTCATCATCCAAAATATTCGCGGCGTCTATATCCTCAATCAAGTGAAAATCAATTTTTTCTGACACCTCATCAAAAGCATGGATATTTATCAATTCAGGTTCTAGATTGGAGGTGGAAAGATCGAAAGGATTAGGTGTGGTTTCACTCGAAAGAGATTCTTCACAATCTGGCAAATTAAGCGCTACAAAGTCACACAACTCGTTAGATGTTTTATTTTCAACTTATGAATAATTTGGGACAATCGATGGAAAACCGGAGTCGTGGGCTTCAATTAGGTATGGGTAGGTTTGATTTGGAAATGTGTAGAACTCACTCGCTCCTCTTAAATTCTCACTCTGTCCAACCGCCTCCTCATACATTGGAATTTTTGGAGCTAGTTGGAAACTAGCTACCGGTTCACTAGGTTGCATAAGGGCGGCCATGGACGCATCCACATTCTTCACCATTATGTTTGTTGCTAAAATATAAGCTCCAACGACTGTTCCAAACTAGACATGGGTTGTGAAGGGGTTTCGGTAAAAGTTTCGAAATGGTTTTGATACGTGAAACTCCCAAATGGCTGTGTAGAAGCAATGTCTAGTGAAGGTGGGAAAGTCGGGTAGGACTGGTAGGAATTGGATGGTTGGACCGGAATATGATCAACATTTGGATAAAAAGATGAATGGACTTGTTGATCCCTAGAACTGGATGTGTGGAGAGGAGTGAAAGATCGGCTACGAGATTGTGCAATATGCTCAGCAATAAACATCGGTTTAGGAGTTACAATAGGACTCGAAAAAGTGGTGTCAACATAAGAAGGTGGTGAAGGTTGACATGATTGACACAAAGTGGATTGCAATGTCGAACTGTTTCTCCTAGACGCTTCTATTTAATCTTTCAAAGAAATTTTGGGTGTGGAGGGATTGTCTTTAAATCGATCGAAACAATTGACGTACGAGGCAAAGTTAGGTTCATGATACCAAAGTTCGGCAAGAGATTTATGAGGTGGGGTACCCATGATGTAAGAGGGAGAAGAGAAAGAAGATTGGGGTGCACGGATTTCTTAGCGACAAAAGTTGCAAGTCTTTTAATAAAAATTTTCCTTTTTTTTTATTTGTAACTTTTTGCAAAAAAGATTTTCGATAAAGGGCTTAGACACAAATGCAATCAACCAGAAATGCACAATTAGGCCTAGATCTAGGGTCACCTAGGTCAGCTAGACAGCTCCTAACTGTTCCAAAGGGCTAGAAATAGGACCTCAAACCGCCTCTTCACCGCCAATTGCGGCCAGGTAAGTGCTAGGTGAGTGGGAGGCTCCCCGCTACAAGTAGCTGTCTTAATTAAGTAGCTACTTGCCTTAGACACACTTGCCTAGACACCGCAATGTCAGGTTAGGATTAACGGCCGATGCCTATAACTAGTCCTCTGTCCTATTGAGCTCGAAGTCCTTAGGGCTGAGTGTAGTATTTTTTAATTAAAGATTGGTCAATGCAAATGCTTTATGTGATTTCTGGGTCCTGGGAAGGGTGATAAAATCCACACCCAATCTAAATTGGTCAAAAGCCCCTTAAAGTCCGATTAAAGATATGCAAAACAGTAAATCACTTGCAATCAAATCTTTTTATTTTATGCGCGGCGCAAAGAATCCTGCACAAGATTTGTTATTGATAAGGGGGAAGATTTTTAAGCGCAAAGAATCCTGCAGGATATTTGACAAAAGATATATTTTAGGTTGCAGAGGGGGGAAAAAGGAAACAAACAGTGAAAATTTCGCGCGATGAAGAGCCAGAAGGACCGCAGATTAGCGACAGGAGGCGGCTTGCGTGGCGGAAAGGCGGCGGAGTTGAGGCTTCAGGTCTCTGAAAAAATTCTGGTGTTCTGTTGCTCCAATTCCCTTCTGTTCTGATCTACCTTTTTCTGTTTCGCACTATGGATTTTTCCAGATCCGTCGATCCTGCAAAGATTCACAAAAATACCCTTCCAAAAATAACAGATGATATATTTTTATATTTTTGTGATTTTTCAGTTTTTATGGTTTTTTAATTTAATATTAACCCGAAATTGCAAAAAGGAAATAACACGCCATCCCCGGCAACGGCGCCATTTGATTTGCCTCAAAAATATCTAGTAACCGCAATCAAGAACGGCATCGCTTGGTAGCTAGACGGTGAATACGGGTCGGTCCACAGGGATGTTGTGAATTTCCTAAATGCTCTTACGAGTTAATTCCGATGGGCGTCGGATTGATTTAATCTAAAAACTGAATTAATCTAGATCTAAATCTTGCTAGGGTTAGGTCTAGGTTAAGTTTGAAAAGTTTATAAATCTCACCGTTTTCTATACCCATATTAAGATCTTATTAGGAGTTATGGTAATTATTAATAAAGGGGATTAGAATCATTTGGAAAGATGTTTCTTCCTCTAGGTTCTTGTCCTTCCTTTATCAATCCTTACCCTAACCTCCATGGAAAACAATCACAACCGGACCTTTATACTACGGTATCACCGCTACCTCGAGGGATAGGGTGCCGTAGGGAGCGGTATGTGCATGTATGCATAGAGTCCTATTAATTATATATGATGGGCAAGAAAGGGGTGAGAGATCTTCATCTCTCAAACCTTCCCCAAATCTAACCCTAACAAGCGAGGAGACTACTCGCTCATTAGGGAATTGAAGAACATTTATCTAGGGCAGAGAATAAAAGATCTAACTAGGGCAAGGAATTAAATTGAACTAGGGCAAGAATAGAAATTTAACTTAGGGCAGAAAATAAAGAACTTACAAATTGATGCTCTCCAAAAGAAATCTGAATTTTATTAATGAAGGGAGGCATGAACAAATACAAGGAATTGGGCTTCTATTTATAGGACATAGAAAACCCTAGGTTTACAATTGCCGCATGTCTGCATTTACCAAAATACCCCTAGAAAGACCGGTCAAAGCCGCCAAGAATTATGGTAAAAAATATTTTCACAACATGCTCTAGATGGCCGCGGAACCGCGGCCGCAGCAAGGGTTGGGCCGCGGTTCCGCGGCCCAATGGTAAGATCATCTGCTGAAAACTTTTGTGCTTGTTCTGGGCTTTTTGGGCTTCCTATTTCTTTGGTTCTTTACTGAATTTGGCTTCTCTGTTTCTTCCAGATCTCCCAGTGAACAATTGCAGTGGACTTTTAACCGTTCGCTGTGTAATCTTGGACCTTGCGCTGCCTTTATACTTTGTAAACTGATCTTTGTGTAGGCTTTATCAAGATCCTTCTGTTTGTTGGTTGTAATCTCACTTTTGCATCGTCTTTTATCTTTTTCACTGTTTTTGATCCAAGAACCTATAACCTGTACTTATGTAGCAGACATGGGTCAAAAGCACCTGTTTATTTGTAAAATATATAACAATGGGGAATATAATAATGCAATATTATGATATGAACAGCGCGCAGCGCAGAGTGCAGCGTAACTGCGCTAGCGCACTCGTATTTGACAAGTGGCGCGCAGCGCGCCTGGCGCTGGATCTGAAGCGTTGCTTCAAAAGAGGTGTCTTTAGAATTTCAATGCAGAGCTTTGCTCTTATTGGGAGAACGGAAGCGTCGCTTCATTTCAAATCTTGGGATTTGAACAGAGCTTTGCTCTGATTGGGGAAAACGGAAGCGTCGCTTCATTTCAAATCTTGGAATTTGAACAGAGCTTTGCTCTGATTGGGGAAATACTCCTATTTTGGTCTTTGGCAGCGACTCCGAGGACGAGGCCAATGCAGTATTCTCCTTCCGCCAGTCGATGCAAACTCTTGCCGAAGCGGATCAGAGTCTACAAATCATGATGGCTCCGTCTCGACACTACAGGGAACTTGATGCGCTCGATACATACAACATACAAGAACTGCAAACTTTCTACGTGCCTCCTAGACGAAGAGGTGAAAAGGCGACCCTCTTCTATAAATCTACGGAGACCACGGTAGAAAAAGAAGTCTGGTATGGTGTCGACCCCACTCTTGACAGGTTCCATCCCATCTGTATGCCAAGATATTATGCGTAGGGATTAAAGAAACTGTTAAAGCGCCAAGACGTACCTTTAGAACAAACAGCTCGCCAGACCCAATTCTACAAAAAAATTTGGGATATTCCCGGGACTCAACGAAAAAAGCCCAACGGGAAGATGGAAACAACTGAGCTCGGATATGTTCGGTCGAAGAAATATGAGCAAGTTTACAACTGCCACGTCATAAACAGCTTGAATGAAGAAGAAAATGCTCTTCCAGATAGTCGTGACATCAAATTGGAGCGAGATCCCGCTTTGAAAATGTTAAGTCCGTCACTCGAAGGGCAAATTGACAAGTGTTCACACCATAATATTGCATTATTATATTCCCCATTCTTAGTCGTTTTATAAATAAACAGGTGCTTTTGACGCATGTCTGCTACATATTACAGGTTACAGGTTCTTGGATCTAAAACAGTGAAAAAGGTAAAAGACGATGTAAAAGTGGAACTACAACTAACAAATAGAAGGATCTTGATCAAGCCTACATCAAAGATAAAGTTCACAAAGTACAAGGCAATACAAGGTCCAAGATCGCGAAGCAATGGTTAAAAGTTCACTACAATTCACTGTGAAGATCTGGAGAAAAAACAGAAGTCAATATGAGAAAAGACCTATGTAAACAGGAAGACCAAAATGACCAGAAGCTGCAGCCCAAAATTCAAAGCCCAATCTTCTTTGTTGACCGCGGAACCGCGGCCAAACAGGGCCTTGGGCCGCGGTTCCGCGGTGGAGTGGAGCAGTTGGAGAATGAAATTTTTACCATAATTCTTTATGTCTTTGACCGGTCTTCCTAAGGGCTATTTTTGTAATTTCAGACATGCGAAGCAAATGTAACCTAGGGTTTCCTATTCTCTATAAATAGAAACTCTAAAGATTGTATTTTCTTATGCCTCCTTTTAATAATAAATTTCAGAATTCTTTATGGAGAGCAACGGTGCCTCTTTTCATTTCATGAATTCAGATCTGATAAACCTGCGTTGATGTTTGGAGAGAGCCATCTGTAAATAGTTTTATTTAATTGCTCTAGTTTAGATTCAATTCTTGCCCTAGGTAGATTTAATTCCTCGCCAAAGATAATTATTTAGAGTTAGCTTTGGGGAAGGCTTTTGAGAGATGAGATCTCTCATCCCTTTCTTACCCATAATATATTTTCAATAGGACTCCATGCATACACGCACACACCGAACCCTACGGCACCCTATCCCTCGAGGTAGCGGTGATACCGTAGTATAAAGGCCCGGTTGCGCGCGTTTTCCATGGAGGTTAGGGTAAGGATCTCTAAAGGAAGGACAAGAACCTAGAGGAAGGAACACCTTCCTGAATGGATCTAATCCCCTTTATTGATAATTACCATAACTCCTCATAGATCTTCATTCGGGTATAGAAAGCGTTGAGATTTACTTGCATTTCCAAACCATCCCTAAACCTAACCCTAGCAAGACTAGATCTAGATAATCGTAGTATAGAATAATTAGGTTTTTAGATTTAATAATCAATCCGAACACCCTTTGGAATTAACTCGTTAGCGCGCTCAGGAGATTCACAACATTCCTATGGACCGACCCGTACTCACCGGCTAGCTGCCAAGCGACGCCGTTCTTGATTGCGGTTATAGATAGTTTTTGAGACAAATCAAATGGCGCCGTTGCCGGGGATGGCGTAGAACTTTCCTTTTTGCAATTTCGGGTTAATCTTAATAAAATTAAAAAATCATAAAAATCTGAAAAATCAAAAAAAAAATAAAATAAAAATATTTCATTTGTTATTTTTGGAAGGGATACTTTGTTGTTTGAATTTTGCAGGATATACAAAATCAGATCTGGAAATTTCCAGAAAGCGAAACAGAAATCAGGAGATCAGAACAGAGAAGGATTTTCAAAACAGAACAGTGGAATTTTTCCCGCACCCTGAAGCCTCCACCACGCCGCGATTCCGCCGCGCATACCCATCTTAGACCGCGGAAACGCGGCCTTCTAGTCAAATCAGAGCGTCAGAAAATTTCTAGAGACTCGCGCCGACTACCCCACCGCGGAACCGCGGTGGGAACCAGGTTTTGCCGCGGAAGGGCGGCTCCACAGTGACATCATCTGACTATCTTTGCTCTGTAAGCCTCCTCTGTTCCTCCTCGGTAATTTTTGAAATATCTTTTCTGAAAATTCCTGCAGGATTCCGTGCGCTATAAAATTATTTCCCCTTCCAAATAACAATCTTGTGCAGGATTTGTGGTCCCCGCTTAAAATAGAAATTGATTGCAAGTAATCTTTTCTGTTGCATATCTTTTATTAAAAATCTTTTTGCAACAATTTTCAAATAAAGATAAAAAGGAAAAGGAAAATTTTTATTAGAAAACTTGCAAACCTTTGCCGCAAATAAATCCTTGCACCACCACCCAACTTTCTTTCTTTCACCCTTTCTTACAACATGGGTACCCCACATAATAAATCACTTGCCGAACTTTGGTATCCCGAACCTAATTTTGCGTCGTATGTCAATTTTTTCGGTCAATTTAAAGACGATCCTTCCTTGCCTAAAAAATCTTTGAAAGATCAAATAGAGGCGTCTAGGAGAAACAGTTTGACTTTTCAACCCACTTTGTGTCAACCAAGTCAACCTTTACCACCTCCATATGTTGATACCACTTTTTCTAGTCCAGCTATAACTCCTAAACCGATGTCCATTGCTGAGCATATTGCTCAATCTCGTAGTCGATCTTTCACCCCTCTCCACACATCTAGTTCTAGGGATCAACAAGTCCATTCACCTTTTTATCCACATGTTGACCCTACCCCTATCCAACCACCCACTTCCTACCAGTCCTACCCGACTTTCTCACCATCACTAGACACTGCTTCTACACAGCCTGTTGGGAGTTTTGCATATCCACACGATCTCGAATCTTTTACCGAAACCCGCTTACCACCCAAGTCTAGTTTGGAAGAGTCGTTGGAGGCGTACATTGCAGCAACAAACAAAATGGTTAGGAATGTGGAAGCGTCCATGGCCGTCCTTATGCAACCTACTGAACCGGTAGCTAGTTTCCCGCTAGCTCCAAATTTTTCAATGTATAAGGAGGCGGTTGGACAGAGTGAGAATGAGAGAGGATTTCCAAATCAAACCTACCCATACCCAATTGAATCCAACAACTCCAATTTTCAAACATGAGTCCAAAATGATGAGTTGTGCGACTTTGTAGTGTTTGATTTGCCAAATTGTGAAGAACCCCTTTCGAGTGAAACTACACTTAATCCTTTCGATCTTTACACCTCCACTTTAGAACCTAAATCGATAAATATCCATGCTTTTGATGAGGTGCCTAAAGAAATTGATTTTCACTTGATTGAGGATATAGACGCCGGGAATATTTCGGATGATGAACCTGTCGATTTGATTGAAATTTTAGGTCCAATTCATCATCCCGAGTCATTAAATGTTTCTCCCGAACTTCATATACGTCTTGATTTTGATGATAATGGCATGGATGAGTTAAATATTGAGGAGAATTATGATTATAGTATTGAGGAGAGTATTGAGGATAATATTGAGGTTGAACCATTTTTGTTTGATGTGTCGGATTTTCCAATTCATCCTCTTGAACGTTTAACTGTTATATCACCCTCCCTCCTTTCCATCGCTCTGACTAGCTTGAAGACTGTGAGCTTGAAAAATTTTCCTTTGAATCTGACACAGTTCTCACAGCCGATAACACTTACGAGTGTTTCACTTTTTCGGACGATGTTGATGACTCAGTGCCCGAATTTGAGTCCTTTACATTTTCAGATGAGTTAATTGAACCATCAGACTCGGTTGCTTACAGTCGTTTCGAACCATTGTTGGAATTTTTCAAGTTCGAGACAGTTTACTACGGTGAGAATGATACTATCCCTAATTCACTCCCTTTCGTCCTTCCTATTGTTCCGACCGTACAAGAGACCGTTCCGCTTTCATCTCCAATACCAAGTTCGGCGTACCCATGTTTTCTTGCGAATCTTGAGGGATTTGACCCCATTTCTCAACGGGTTGATAGGTTAGCGCAATCGCTTTTAACACATCGGTCATCACAAATTGCGCTAATATATTCACTCGCTTTACACCCTCAAGATCGTACTCCACTTCTTTCTTCTTTCCGCCATTCTTCTCCCCCACCGAGACCATATTCTCTTCTTCCCATTCGGTCTCGTGTGTTTCTCATCTCTTTTCTTTCTACTCCATTCTTTCACCAACTAGACCATTACCACGATAAGATTTTTGAATGGTTGGTGCTAACCTTTGGCTTGTGTAAGGCCAAGCTTAAGTTTGGGGGGGAACCTTGTTGTATATATGTATATATATTTTTGTTTTCTTTTTCTATAAAAAAAATAAAAATAAAAAATTCAAAAAAAAAAAATTATAAATAAATAAACAGGGAAGTGCCGGCATTTTGACCCTTTTGGTGTAGCATGACAGTGAGGACACTGTCAAGTTCAGGTTTGGGGGTATGCTCGGTACGTCTTCTTCCTTCGGATTCATTTGTACATATTTTTGCATTTGCATACTTATTTGAAAACCCATAAAAATTTGAAAATTTTTAAAAATATAAAAATTATTGTATTCAATTTTGGTCTAATTGACTTGAGTTTGACAGATAGGTTAACTAGCTAGGAACAACCAGATCTTAGACTTAGTAAATTAAAAACCCTAAAAATAACCTTCCTTAAAGTTTAATGGTAGAAAGTATATGGGTTTGTAGTTTATTTAGAAATAGACAAATTTTGAGTTCAGTTCTTGGGCTAAGTTGAAACAAAGGAAAAGTATTGATGTTCTTATTAGAGTATAAGTTTGAAAAATAATTCCTATCTTAAGTCTAGATTCTGAAAATGTATACCCTACAATTTGCACAATCACGCACCTTGAAACTTGGAATAGTAGAGGAGACCTTGAAATGCTCTTGTCTGAAGTCCTTAGTACGAAAAAAATGAAATAAAAAAATACAAGTGTGAATAAAGAATAAAAAAAATGAACACTGGTTTTTGTGATTACTTAAGGCTGTAAAAATAGAAAAATATTTAGCGAGGGTGCTTCATCACCTAGTGCCTTAGACCAACTGGTTTGGGAGTCACTGCTAAAAGCCTTGGGTGTTGCAAGACTAGGAATTACGCTTTAATGTGTAAACACATCTTGTAATCGGTTGTTGGTACCTCAAGAAGTATTAACGGTCTCATGAAGGATGTGTACGCAAAATTCATTTAAAAATTCACCTATTAATAAGTACTTTGGACAACGGACGAGAGTATGATTGCTTGATTTGAATTTCCAAGTGTAGGGGTGATCTATACACATACGTAGGGATATGTGATTGGAGTTTAGATGAGAGAAAGGAATGAAGAATAGAACTTTTATCTTTAGTAGAGTTGATAAAAATTCCTAATTGGAGATGGAACCCTAGAAGGAAAACTTAAGAAATGCCGAAAGCTAAGTAAGTCTATAGAACATGTATAATCTTAAGTTAAATGATGAGGAAGTGTGAAGAATATGAGTGGATGATTTATGAGTCGAAGATAATAGAATTCCTTGTTAGAAAACCTAATTGGAGAATGAAAGTCGAAAAGCCGAATTGATAGGATTTTGTGGGTAGTATCCGCTGAAAACCCCCAGGAGACAACACTCCTCATACTAGGGACACCTAGAGGTTTAACGGCTTGTTACACGAGCTCAGTGCAATCGCGTTTCCCTGCGAAAGTGCGGTTAGGTTTTTGTAGTGAATAAAAAATAAGTTTGCTCGAGGACGAGCAAAAGATAAGTTTGGGGGTATTTGTTCACACCATAATATTGCATTATTATATTCCCCATTCTTAGTCGTTTTATAAATAAACAGGTGCTTTTGACGCATGTCTGCTACATATTACAGGTTACAGGTTCTTGGATCTAAAACAGTGAAAAAGGTAAAAGACGATGTAAAAGTGGAACTACAACTAACAAATAGAAGGATCTTGATCAAGCCTACATCAAAGATAAAGTTCACAAAGTACAAGGCAATGCAAGGTCCAAGATCGCGAAGCAACGGTTAAAAGTTCACTACAATTCACTGTGAAGATCTGGAGAAAAAACAGAAGTCAATATGAGAAAAGACCTATGTAAACAGGAAGACTAAAATGACCAGAAGCTGCAGCCCAAAATTCAAAGCCCAATCTTCTTTGTTGACCGCGGAACCGCGGCCAAACAGGGCCTTGGGCCGCGGTTCCGCGATGGAGTGGAGCAGTTGGAGAATGAAATTTTTACCATAATTCTTTATGTCTTTGACCGGTCTTCCTAAGGGCTATTTTTGTAATTTCAGACATGCGAAGCAAATGTAACCTAGGGTTTTCTATTCTCTATAAATAGGAACTCTAAAGATTGTATTTTCTTATGCCCCCTTTTAATAATAAATTTCAGAATTCTTTATGGAGAGCATCGATGCCTCTTTTCATTTCATGAATTCAGATCTGACAAACCTGCGTTGATGTTTGGAGAGAGCCATCTGTAAGTTGTTTTATTTAATTGCTCTAGTTTAGATTCAATTCTTGCCCTAGGTAGATTTAATTCCTCGCCATAGATAATTGTTTAGAGTTAGCTTTGGGGAAAGATTTTGAGAGATGAGATCTCTCATCCCTTTCTTACCCATAATATATTTTCAATAGGACTCCATGCATACACGCACACACCGCGTCCTATGGCACCCTATCCCTCGAGGTAGCGGTGATACCGTAGTATAAAGGCCCGGTTGCGCGCGTTTTCCAAGGAGGTTAGGGTAAGGATCTCTAAAGGAAGGACAAGAACCTAGAGGAAGGAATACCTTCCCGAATGGATCTAATCCCCTTTATTGATAATTACCATAACTCCTCATAGATCTTCATTTGGGTATAGAAAGCGTTGAGATTTACTTGCATTTCCAAACCATCCCTAAACCTAACCCTAGCAAGACTAGATCTAGATAATCGTAGTATAGAATAATTAGGTTTTTAGATTTAATAATCAATCCGAACAATCTTCGGAATTAACTCGTTAGCGCGCTTAGGAGATTCACAACATTCCTGTGGACCGACCCGTACTCACCGGCTAGCTGCCAAGCGACGCCGTTCTTGATTGCGGTTATAGATAGTTTTTGAGACAAATCAACAAGCTAATAAAAGAAGCTTGTCAGGGGAGCCGAGACAACCAAAGCCACGAAATGGCCATATACGGAAAAGCCAAGGCACAACATCTCAGTCAACAATCAGTGGAACAAGTAGACTGTAAATCTCCTCGCCCACAGCTCACTATTTGCTTTCGTGAAAGGGAAAAATCCCAAAGCGGAAACGAAAATAAGGCATGTATTGCTGACGATGTTCAAGGACGACAAAGCAAGTCCAAGAAGCCCTCTAAACAAGGAAAGTCCAGATTCAGCCCGTCCTTTCTAAAGAAGGTGGGGTACGCATACTCGTTCTCTTAGGACAAGACAGGGAAAATATTCAACTTTGTCATAAAGCACCAAATGATGACGCTTCCAGAGACATGGCACCTCGAACAAATAAACGAGATCCATCACTTGGATTATTGCTCCTATCACCGAGCAGTATGTCACCCCCTTGAAGACTGCTTCACGTTCAAGGACTGGGTAGACTACCGGTATCAAAAAGACATGATTACTTTATCCGACAGTTGGAAGATAAGACCGCCACAAAATCACAAGCCAAAGAAGACCTATACCGTCAGGATAGGACCAGATCAACCGCGAGAATAGAAGTGGACTCATGCCTACCATATGATAACTCTCTCAAGGGAGGGAAGGCACGAGAATATGATTGGCCTCTTCGAATGCTTCACAAATGATGACGATGATGAGGAATATCAGAATTCCACCAGTACCAAAAGAGCTGGAAGATGGAATACATACTACGGCAGATAACCTAAGGAAAATTGATTTAGGAACGGATAATGATTCGAGGCCAACGTCTGTCAAGTGAGCTACTATCTGAAAAATTGATAGCCACGTTAAAAGACGTGCTCATGCAGTTGTTCATCTCAGAAAACTGCATTTGAATACCACTCATACATTATCTATTTTGTTATTTATCGGTACTATTAACCAATGCCTGCTCAGTAAATACAAATTACAGGTATTCGTGATAAAATACTGGAAACACACTCAAAATCATGGATATAACGTTTGGGCGCCAACACTGAAACAGAACAAAAAACCGATCGTGATTCAAAGAGTTTGTTTTTGCAAATAAACAAGTTTTGGTCCAACACATTACAAGTGTGCATAATACTCTTGGTGACTTGGACCATGGTGGGGCTGCCTTGGCACATATGACATGATGAATTGTGCAAGTAGGGAACATGAGCATTAAATGCTAAAAGATGTGATGTGATTTAAAGCATCAAGTTTTGTAACAACCCCAAATTTTCTATACAACTTTTGTACACATTTTTTCCAAAAATTCATAAAGGGGTATTTTAGCCTGAGCACAAGATATAAGTAATTATTTTGCTTTTTAATTACAAGTTAAAAGAATGTAACAACTCCATTTTTAGTATACAAAATTTGCTTAAAAATTAATATATACTTGGGGTATTTACATTTTCTGTGACTATTTTAAGTAATTAAATAGCTCCATAATTACAAGAAGGAACTTGTGGGTCATTGGTAATACCTTGTACTGCTGAACCAAGCCACTAGAGTTCAAATCCCATACTCCACATTATTTTTAATATTATTTTGTTTTAAATTTTTTAGAAGTCCAACAGTCAACACGTGATAACTCCCAAATTTTCCACTACACATGAAAAAGTAAATATACCAGTGTGTACACCAGGAGACCCCCCACCTCCCTGACCTCCGACTCGGCCCGATTCGGCCGAGTCGGCCGGCGGACCGGCCGAATCGGGCCGGCGCCGCCGGCTGGACGGCCGAGTCCCCTAAACAAAAAGTGCGCATTTTCATCTTCTATACCCCTCTGCATAGTTTAAATTCCCAGATCAGTTCCAGAGACACAATTAAACCCCATTTACTATATTTTTAATGAATTTTTAATGTATTTTTACATTTTTTTTAATTTAAACTCTCCACCTACCCTAACCCTAGCCTAACCCTATAAATACCAACCCTACACACTACCCCCTCACCCCAAAACTCTGAGCCAACTCTCAAGAAATCATTAGAAGCCTTATGTGCAATTGAAGTGAGCGAAAGGTGAAGCTCCAGCGAATTCTCCGGCGGAAATTCTGACGACGACTCTAGGAGCTCCTGGCGATGAAACGATGCACCGACGACTCCTCCCGATCCTTCTCCCTCTCCTGGTTGTCCTAAACCCGTAAGTCCTCATTCTATCTTCTCTATTCTATTCTAGAAATACGGAATTACAAAACCCGACGGAATCATAACAAATCTGATTTTCGATTCGGTTTCTTTATAAAACTTCACTTTTCTTTAATACAATTATGCTTAAACAATTTCATGTTGACTATTAAACACTAATCAATCATATTGATCAAGTTTCATATCAAAAATAAATACTATTTCATTTTACCTTTTTTTCAATTAAATACCACATAGTTTCAATTCTATGAAATATAGCACAATACCCTTGGGAAAATAGAATACGGAAAAACGACATCATTACAAATAAATACCATTTACTTAATAAAACCGTTTTCTAAAGGATTTAGTATTTATACAAATCTTTGCAAAGTGCCGCTACAACCCATTTGGGGAACCCGTTCGGGATGGTGCGGATTATCACATATCCTCGGGCTTAGTAGTGCGAGATTCAAACCTCCGCAAGGAGCATTCGGTCTCGAAAGATTTAAAATACGACATCTTAAGACAATGAGATTTTTAGAATATAAAATATATATTAAAATTATTTTTGTATAAATATATGTATATATACCTTTAAAATATCTATTTTGTAATAATATAAATATTTCACTTTTTTTTCCTAAAAATCACAAGATTCATTTTACATTAAAATACCATGAATTCGATACAAGTTTAATATTACACTTTAATACCATATATTATGAAAGTTAGGTTATTCTCATTAGAATTGTCATAAGTATAAAATCTAAAATTATTACAACTTTAAAGACGATTAATAAATACTTGGGGTGTATTTTGAAAACTATACAAAAGTATTTTACATAAACGAAGCCTCAGGGAGCCGGAGAAGTGGGTGCTTGCCTATCTAAGTAGACAATCAACAAACATTGTTATCAACACGGTAATCGTCTTTGAAAAAGACACAAATCCTGCCGTCCATATGCAGCGGTTACCGATAACATCAAAACAATCAGGACTTCAATTTACTTTTCTAATTGTCTGACTCAGATTGAGTCTCATTATAATCTGACTTGAATATGATTCAAATACAATCTACAATCTACAATGTACAATTTACAATATTACAATTCAACACGAATTCATGAATCCATTATTTCAGATATTCAATCTATCAACTTGACTGAACCGAACCATGGATATACATTCCATTTACATGATTATACAGTTACATCCATGATTCTACAGTTACATACATGATTCTCCAGTTACATCCGTTTACTGATATCATGGTTTCGGTCAGTCATCCAATTATACAATCTATACAGTTTACAATACAAGATAATACAATACAACAATACAATCAAGATAACACTACGGGGTTTAAGGGGTAGACTGGTACGGAATATGTTAAAGGTGGCACGAGGTGGTCACTTAAGACGCAATTACATCCATGCCGTTGTTCCGTGGTATTATCGACGGAGCCTTGTATTACGGGTTACCAAAGTCTCCGGTGTAAGTGGGACTCCTCTCGTATACACTGGTATCTTTTGTACCAAGCTACAAACAACAGCGTTAACACAACATTATAACCATATAACATAACTTTAAAAGATACCTTCTTTTCTGTCTATTCTATTTCTCCCTTATCTTTCGGACTTACCGAGTGATCTGTTCGCTGACGACATTCTCTTTCTTTCTTCTTTGAATGTCGTCAGGTGATCTGGACACTTCAGAGATCGAGCCCACTGCTGAAGACTTGGACCAGTTCAGTGAAGACCATGAGCTCTAGTTCATTGTACACTTTCCATTCAGTACTTTTCATTTCTGTTATGCCATTGTTTAGGCATTGTTTTTTTTATCAGTTGTATTTACTTTTCATGTATTGTACAGAAAGAATGTGAATAAATAAAATTGCTGTTTTGATTATATCTTGTCTCTTGTGCATTTACTTTTATATTTCTTAGATACGCTTAGCGTATTTACTTCACAGTAAATACATAGCGGCCTCGTCCCGTCCCCTCCGCCGTACACCGGGAAGCGGGGCGTGACAGGTTTTTCCTCCAAAAGCTACTGAGCAACCCATGTTGTTATCAACAAAACAAACATTACCAGTGGAATTGTGGAGAGAACACAACATCACGAAACCAACACGAGACCCAGTGGCCTATACAAAACCGGCGAAACACTCCAAAAATCCGGCGCCGTCGGTCCAATCAAGCCCAATGCACCCCATTTTTCTTCTGGTTATTTATTTGGGTCACATCAACTTATTTTTATTGTTTTTTATTCTGGAATGAGACCTATAAATACCAGATCAATGGGTAAGGGGAGGGGATAATTTTTGGCTTTAGTTTTAGTTTAGAACAAGTTGTAATTTGTAGATGTTAACTTGTCTTTCTTTTGAACTCTTGAGCTCTTGCCCTTTATCTTGACCTTCTAATTTCTTCATTGAACTTACAAGCTTAAGATTTAGGTTCTTGAATTCAAGATTAGTTGTATCTTGTTTGAAAATCAATAAAAAGTTCTATTTGTTCATTACACATGTCTTGCTTTCTACAAACATTGAACTTGTGAAATCCTTGCCATGCTTTGATCTAGCAACCTCTTAAGCGAGCTTGCAAGTTTAAAGTTTGGTATTTAGATTTCACATTGGTAAGGGTTTAAAGAACACTTGAAGGAATTTGCACGTTGGATATATCGGTTCTTAACTTTCTAACTTGACTTGACTTTTCTTGCAATTTTTGTTATGTGCCTTACTCTTTTCTCTTTTTGTTTTTTGTATTGTAAATATGTGTGAGTAATTGATTTACTTGTTAAGGGTAGAATGTGGTTAGTTTGTGTTAGGAGATATGTTTGCTAAAACCTTAAAAAACCTTTAACTTTGTAATTGAAACTTCGACCAAATGACTCGCAATCCGCTCCGTTAGGCAATCTATCCTACCGCGATAGCGGTGAATCCTAATGTGACCGGTTGCGAGTGATTTGCCGAAGGTTAAGGTCAAGAGACAACAACGGAGGGACAGGGACAAGGAATACGGATTTAGCACACATTTGCGAATACCGTACTTCAAGATCCCTAATCCGCGTTGTTGCCTATTGCCTTAGTTTCAACATCAGAATTAGGTCTATAAGGAAACCGCAAACATCATCCTAACACAAGCTAACCTAAAACTACCCCTAACAAGTCTTTGTATTAAACACATCATAGTTACGATACTTAGTATAACAAACAACTCAAGTTATGGTGTTAACTCGTTAAAACAAACTTAAGAACCTACCATCTCCCTGCGGACGACCCGTACTCATCGCGGCTCGCTACACGCGACACCGTCTTTGATTGCGGTTATTTCAAATTCTTTCTAAATACGACACGCGAAAAACGTGCTAATCAAATGGCGCCGTTGCCGGGAAGACGGTAACACTTTTACACTTGTAGTCTCGAGTTAATTTGTGAATATTTTGTACAAAACTAACTTTCTAACAGATTCAACGGAAAAAACACATTCTTTTTAAAGCCGACACGAGAACTAAAACCAATGATGTTCTCTGGATTTGTGTTCTGCTAATACACTGTATTTTAACATGGAAATCAAAATATAAAAGTAGAATACTATTATCACATTGAGGGAACACACAAAATTTGAGCACCAAATTTCTAAATACGCCCGGCGAGAACCTTAAATATCCCGATTTCGCCGGCCCTTTCATGAGGTTTTGAAAATATTTTTTTTGTGTTGCCTCCAGTGTTCCGTTAGTATCCTATTTTTATTGTTTGATTTTCATAATTATTTGTGTTCAGAATTTTGGCTATCTATATCTCTTTCTAGCTTTAATATCTGTATTTTTCCGACATTTACAGATTTGACGGATTGGCGAGCAGCGATCGTGCAGAGCAGGGGGCATTTTTCAAGTATAATGGGATTGAATATTGTAGTGCCAAAGACCTGGGTAGTTTGACCCGCGCAACCGAACCATTCAAACACTCGAAGGCAATATCAATACGAGTTTCTTAAACTCAACTCTTTTGGTACGTATTTTTCTAAACTTCCTCTTCTCAAATCCGACGCTCCATTATTCATATCTGTAAGTCGATGTACTACACCCCAATACTTGTGGGGAGGCGGAATTTTTCAAAAACGAACTTGTTTAGTGAACGAACATCGACTAACCGCTTGAATCGAAGCTAAACTATAAATAACCAAACACAAAGTGTTCCTAAACTACTGTGTTTAGGGATTATACCTATCGAACTAAGTCCTTCGGCTTTACGATCTCCTCGTCCTCCTCGTCCTTCTCGATGTAGTAGATGATCCACCCGAGAGCAAAACTCCAAGCTTAGCCTCTAAACTTGAGGCAACTAACCTTCTTGGATTGCTAATCAAAGAAGATAGATGAGATAGAGTGAGGGTTATGGATTGTTTAGTCTAACTAATCCTTGTTCTCAACACATGAGGGGTGAGGATTAGGGTTTGAAGAGAGTGAGCTTGAGGAGAGAGAATGTGAATGATATTATGAGTGAGAATAGTAAGTTATCATAATATATATGAAGCATTATCTTTTAAAAGAGAAAAGAAAATAAGTGATGAATAATCATGCTTCATAAATATCAAGTGGTGATTCATTATCATGAGTCATTAAGCATTTATGATGCATTAATGACTATGATGAATCACTCCCATGACTCACTAATCTCATTCAATGCATATGACACCTAAACCTCCTTAGTCACCATCTTCTAGAAGCTTCTCGAGTAATTACGAGAACGCCCCTCCGATCCGTAAAAATACGGAAAAACTTTAGACTGTATAAATCCAATAACCGGATACCAGTAACTGGCTTAAACCAAAGTCGACTGGTAAAAACTGTCCAAACGACGTAAGTGTGTAAACACACATATGCGTCCGAACCCTTTGTCGTAAAACCATACGACCTCTATATCGTTTCGCCTGGAGTAGGAAACTCTCTGTGTGGGACTCTAGAGACTCGACTACTACGCTGGCAGTGGGTTTAACCACAGACCGCAAGCGGCACTAGCTGTACGTAACGGTCCCCAGGTAGTTGTCGATAAGAAGGCCGATGAGGAAACCCATCCGAACTCCTACTGAGCCTGCTGTGACAATCTCTATACAGTCCGGTCCGTTCGTCCAAGACTATCGCATATCGGGCCTAGGGGGCGGCAAGCGTCAGTCCCCTAATAGAGGTATAAGTCATGTCGGAGCGAAGCCCATTACACCCTGAGAAACTACTGGAACCTACCAGCAAATCTCGCTTGCCCTGGCCAGGGACTTTGCGTAATGGCTCTCTGACACAGCGCGATATCTACTCCCAATACCGGGAGGGACGAATCCTGTCTAACCGCCACTGCCTCCAAGTGCTCGGGACTGCACCCAACTGCTACCTGTTTGCACGACTCCTTTGAGCCGTGGTAGGGTAGCAATCTAAGAACAGTGGGACACACTCGAGGCGAAGTAGCAGTGTCAAGTCTGCGGACTATGCTGTACTCATGTCACCTGGGAACTGTTTACTGACGACTGGTATAAAACCAACCAACAGTTCCCTGTGAGTCCTGTCCGGTGTACTCGTAACCTAACGAGCACCTGCATACTATCTCCAGTACGACGTACTGACGGCTGTGGGACAGACCATCTCCCCAACTGGGATGAGAAGCGTACACACTAGTCTACTCCGGAGTATCGATGCTCTGTCTCGATAATCCAACGACCAGGGACCTGAATAAGGATGTGCTTGTAGACTACCCAGCCCCCACTAGTGTGACTGCCATCACAACGCTGGTAGACAAGCAAGATCCTAAGAGCTCTATCAATACGTACACTCACATATTAAGATAGAAAAACCAAGTAGCATACTACCATGTTTAGCAAGACTGTTATATACATGTGAATATCCCAAGCTTCCTTTAAGTAATATGCAAACTAGTATGATACAGTAATGGCCTTCTAGGGCATAAACACTAACAATCTCCCACTTGCACTAGGGCCATGTACTGGCATATCGTAGACCGATGATCTCGAGTAGCCTCTCGAACTGAATCTGAGGTAGGGCCTTCGTGAATGGATCAGCAATGTTCTCTTCAGAAGCAACTCTCCGAACCTCGATCTCCTGACGATCAATGATCTCCCTGATCAGGTGATACCGCCTCAAGATGTGTCTGGACTTCTGATGGGACCTTGGTTCCTTTGCTAAAGCTATAGCTCCGTTGTTGTCGCAATACAGAGGTATTGGATCAACTATGGTAGGAACCACCTGAAGTTCTGTTAGGAACTTCTTCATCCAGACTGCTTCTTTTGCGGCATCGCAAGCAGCTATATACTCCGCTTCCATCGTCGAGTCAGCAACGGTGTCCTGCTTGGAGCTCTTCCAGCACACCGCCCCTCCATTGAGAGTAAAGACATAACCCGACATGGACTTGGAATCGTCCTTATCACTCTGGAAGCCGGAATCAGCAAAGGCCTCCAACCTGAGGTCTTTTCCGCCGTAAACCAAGAACATCTCCTTAGTCCTTCTCAGATACTTGAGAATGTTCTTTACTGCTATCCAGTGCTTCTCCCCTGGGTCTGACTGATACCGGCTTACCACGCTCAGTGCGTAAGCTACATCTGGTCTGGTGCACAACATCGCATACATTATAGAGCCTACCGCAGAAGCGTAGGGTATAATAGACATGCGTTCCCTTTCCAAATCAGTCTTGGGAGACATCTTTTTGGAGAGGGTGATTCCGTGACAAGCCGGTAGATTACCGCGCTTAGAATCTTCCATACTGAATCTTTTCAGTACAGTGTCGATATACCTGGACTGCGAAAGTCCCAACATCCTCTTGGATCTATCACGATAGATCCGGATCCCCAGAATGTAAGAGGCATCACCCAGGTCTTTCATGGAGAACCTGTGTGACAAGAATCCTTTGACAGATTGTAGCATACGAATGTCATTTCCTATCAATAGAATGTCATCCACGTACAAGACGAGGAATACGACACTTCTTGTTACAACTTTACTATATATGCATGGTTCATATGGATTTTTGATAAAGTCATATTCTTTGACTGTCTCATCAAAACAGATGTTCCAACTCCGCGATGCCTGCTTTAGTCCATAAATGGACTTAAGCAGCTTGCATACTTTCCCGCTGCTCCCACTCTAATTGAAACCCTCTGGCTGATCCATATAGACGCATTCTTCTAAATTTCCATTCAGAAAAGCCGTCTTTACGTCCATCTGCCAGATTTCATAATCATGGAAGGCAGCAATAGCAAGAAGGACCCGAATGGATTTGAGCATAGCCACTGGAGAAAAAGTTTCGTCATAGTCCAAACCAGGTCTTTGACGAAAACCCGTTGCAACAAGTCTAGCCTTATAGGTTTCCACCTGTCCATCTACACCAATCTTTTTCTTGAAGATCCATTTGCATCCTATGGGTTTTACCCAATCTGGAGCAAAGTCCAAAGTCCATACTTTGTTGGTGTACATGGACTCCATTTCGGTCCGCATTGCATCTAGCCATCGTACCGAGTCCCCGCTCTGGATGGCCTGCAGGAAGTCAGTAGGTTCATCATTATCTAGGATGCAATCCTCTCTATCCTCATCTATGAGAAAACCGTAGTATCTCTCAGGCGGATGAGACGGCCTACTACTCCTGCGGAGGGGTGCGGGAATGTCCTGTTCTTCTTGAACTTCTGGTTCTACCAAACTTTCAGTAGCAGTTTGTGGTTCTGGAATTTCTTCCAGTTCTATTTCTCTCCCATTTATTTCCTTTTCTAAAAACTGATTTTCCAGAAAATGGGCATTACGAGAAACAAAAACCTTTTGTTCCTCTGCGTAATAGAAATAATATCCCTTGGAGTTCTTTGGATATCCCACAAACAAACATTTTACTGATCGTGCCTCGAGCTTGTCCACATGCTGCTTTTTAACAAAAGCTGGACATCCCCAAACCTTCATATGTTGAAGATGGGGTTTCTTCCCAGTCCACATCTGATATGGAGTGGTAGGCACAATCTTGATAGGAGCCCTGTTCAAAAGATATGCCGCTGATTCTAGCGCATAACCCCAGAAAGATCGCGGTAACTCAGCATTACTCATCATGGATCGTACCATATCCAATAGGGTTCGATTCCGTCTCTCCGATACACCGTTGTGCTGTGGAGTGTATGGAGGAGTAAGCTGAGAGAGAATTCCTTTCTCTTTTAGGTAACCTAGGAACTCGGCACTTAAGTATTCTCCACCTCGATCAGATCTTAGTGTCTTAATACTTTTGCCGGTTTGGTTTTCTACTTCATTCTTATACTCTTGGAATTTCTCAAAAGCCTCGGATTTATGTTTCATCAGATAAATGAATCCGTATCTTGAGTAATCATCCGTGAAAGTAATGAAATAGGAAAAACTACCTCTTGCATGTGTAGACATCGGACCGCATACATCGCTGTGTATGAGTCCTAAGAGCTCGCTCGCTCTTACTCCTTGTCCAGTAAATGGAGTCTTTGTCATCTTTCCTTTGAGACAAGATTGACAAGTGTCATAAGTTTGATATTCGAACGAGTCCAAATATCCTTCTCTATGCAACTTAGTCAACATTCTCTCATTGATGTGACCCAGTCTACAATGCCATAAGAAAGCTTTATTTAAATCTGGAGACTTTCTTTTTAGTGTGTTCTGGACATTGAAAATTTGGAGTTGGTTTAAAACATATATACCGTTATTTAGGGTACCGGACCCAATCAAACCATGATTAAGGTGGATGTTGACAACATCTCTTACAAACGTGAAATCATAACCTTTATTTGATAACAAGGAAACTGATATGATATTACACGTTAAGCTTGGTACAAAATAACAGTTATGTAAAACCAAAATGTGTCCACTCGTCAATCCTAGGTGATAATCCCCGACGGACGCAGCTCCCACGCTAGCTCCGTTAGCAACCTTTAGGGTCATATCACCTTCCTTCAGCACTCTACGGTTTCTCAGTGCCTGCAATGAATTGCAAATATGAGATCCTGATCCGGTATCCAATACCCAGGAAGTAGAGTTGATCGACAGACAATTCTCAATTACAAACACACATGAAGTCGAAGCCACAGCTTGCTTCGGTTCCTGGTTCTTGGCGTTCCACGCCTTGCAATCCTTCTTCCAGTGCCCTTTCCTGTGACAATGGAAGCACTCATCCTGGCCAACTACCGGTACTGCAAACTTTTTCTTTCCCTTCCCTCCCACCTTACTAACACCTCCTCTAGGTTTGGGTGCGGCCTTCTTCTTCCTTCCTTTGGCCCTAGCCTTGGACCCGGAAGAAGATGCACCGCCAACAAACATAGCGGGTGTTTCCCTTGCCTTCTGCAAGGTGCCCTCTGCACTCCTTAACATGTTCAGGAGTTCCGCAAGTTCAACTTCTTTTCCTTGAAGGTTGAAGTTGAGGATAAACTGGGCGTAGGTGGGAGGAAGGGACTGGAGAATAAGGTCTGTATAGAGCTCATTATCCAAAGTCGTCCCAAGGTCTGCGAGCTCTTCAATATAGCCGATCATCTTTAGGACATGTTCTCCTACTGATGACCCGACAGCCAACCTCGCTCGAAACAAGTTCTTAGAGGTCTCGTATCTTGCTATACGAGATTGCTCTCCATAAAGTTCCTTTGTATGGAGAAATATGCCATCTAGGGTCATATCCTCGTGCCTCCTCTGATGTTCATTGTTCATTGAGGCAAGCACGATGCACTTGGCTTTCGCGCAATCTAAATCCCAGGTTTTGCGGATTTCCTTATCCGCATTGCTGGATTTGGGACCAGGGACAGCAGGTGCCGTAGCGGTGAGGATGTACCCCAATCTGTCATAGGTCAAAGCCATTTTGACATTCCGCAGCCAATCTTTATAGTTTGGCCCTGTCAGTATATTTTTCTCTAAAAGTAACTTAAGTCCAGTCATTTTCAGGGTCGCTACAATTAGGAGAGAGAGAAGAAAACTCTTTAGCATGATGCTCTTGCAAGTTTAGAGTGGTTTTTAGTTTATCTAAACTGGATGGCTCCCACTGTTTCTCGAATCCTTCCTCAAACCATAAAAGAAGAATTAGCCAGGACTATTCTCACTGTACAATACTTGCTTGACCGTTCAGCCAGGATGGTGTCGGTACTTCGAGGGAGGTTTTCCAACGCTTTCGCGAAGTTCCTTAATTAAATAACCTCTTTTCTCTGGGGGCGTAACCCCGCTGACACTTTTCTGGACACCTACTAGGTTTATAGCATTGATCGTTAAGTGACGAATATCCTGATAAGTAGCATATACTCACAGTAGGATCGGGATCCAAATATCATCGTATGATAATGTTGAAGGAGTGCTACCAAATCAAACTCCAAATGGTATGCATCTCTTTGCAAATTTCAGTTTCTTTAGAAATTCCCGATATAAGTTTTTGCCCCATGCTCTTATGACCTTGGCTTTGGTCAAAATGTCATAAGTCACATGTCAAGTTTTACCCGTCATTATCTTGTCAATTTGAACCCATCCGTATATACCCCTGACTTTGGTCAAATGGTAATACGACTGTCCCAAACCAACTCATCTATCTTATGCAACAAATGAAAACCCAGCAGCTACCAAACACTATGCCTTGACTTTGGCCAAAATGCATAGCTTGAATACTACTGAATACCCAAATGAAATGACGGAGGGCTACGAATGATTTTGGCGAAACCGTGAACGTAGTGAACTTGATATAACCGAAGGAACCTGATAGCTTTTAAAAGGAGTGGTTAAAGCTCTGTATTTAAAAATATCTGTTTTTAAAATTAACCGAGTGGTTTCTTTTAAATTGTTCCAACGATTTAAACTTTGGTTTGTTTTTCTTTGCATTATAGATAATGCGTCCCATCATTAACCTATCATTGCAGAAAACAACGAAAATACAACGTCCTCTTATGCCATCCGCATTCGCCACGGGGTCCCGTCATCACCCGTTAGGTTACTTAACTAACGACAGAGCGGGGGCTGGGCTAGCGCGGGTGTAAAACATAAGTGACGTCTAAATAGCTATCATATATATAGATATTTTACATTCGTCTGACGCAATGATATACATTCCAGAACACAGATGAACTTAATTGGATTTGCAAGCAATCCGTATTTCTTTTGAGCCTGTAAGAAAAGACGGATAATACAGTTGTGATGAATAGCCATTACCCCACCCTCGACCCCTACGGGTACGGCAAACTACCCGCCCGGCAGTTTGTGTACCCCACCTTGGGTCAGTCCTAGGAGCAAAAACAGTAAAATGAAATAATACAACGGTGGCTACAACCGCAACCTGGATGTGCCCCGCAAAAATAATATTACAACAAATTACATTTACAACAAATGAATTAAATAATAACCCATTGCTAAACCCCGGCTATACACCACAACAGTCCAATACAGTTCATATGCACAAACAGATAAAACCATTACAGAAATGTGCAACCCCCTGCCAACCGACATACTAGCAGTTAGGGAAGGTTTACGAACACATTAAACAATCACAGATATAATCCAATATGCAAATACTGTACAATTTCGATCGATTAAATGGATTTAACATTGCTCCAATACTGCTCTGTAAACTTGAAACCTGAGCAAAATTAAAAATTACCAGAGAATCCCAAATATCACAGAGAACCACCATAAGAAAAATGGCTCCCTGAATCGTCAACTCGGCGGCGGAAGCGCGGCGCTATCTATGCTAGCCGCCGCGGATCCGCGGCGCCGTAGGCGATTCAGGGGACCAAATTTTTTGTGTGTTCTAATACTGTCATTTTAAGCTTTCTGAACAACCCTGAAAAATTTTAGGACATCATTTTAAAATCGACAGAAAACTGATATTTTTAGGGTTTTCCGGCTTCGTTTTTCCGTTCGAAATTCGTACAAATTTTCAATAAAGTTATTTATTGTTTAGCGAGGCTCTGATACCACTGTAAGTCGATGTACTACACCCCAATACTTGTGGGGAGGCGGAATTTTTCAAAAACGAACTTGTTTAGTGAACGAACATCGACTAACCGCTTGAATCGAAGCTAAACTATAAATAACCAAACACAAAGTGTTCCTAAACTACTGTGTTTAGGGATTATACCTATCGAACCAAGTCCTTCGGCTTTACGATCTCCTCGTCCTTCTCGGCCTTCTCGATGTAGTAGATGATCCACCCGAGAGCAAAACTCCAAGCTTAGCCTCTAAACTTGAGGCAACTAACCTTCTTGGATTGCTAATCAAAGAAGATAGATGAGATAGAGTGAGGGTTATGGATTGTTTAGTCTAACTAATCCTTGTTCTCAACACATGAGGGGTGAGGATTAGGGTTTGAAGAGAGTGAGCTTGAGGAGAGAGAATGTGAATGATATTATGAGTGAGAATAGTAAGTTATCATAATATATATGAAGCATTATCTTTTAAAAGAGAAAAGAAAATAAGTGATGAATAATCATGCTTCATAAATATCAAGTGGTGATTCATTATCATGAGTCATTAAGCATTTATGATGCATTAATGACTATGATGAATCACTCCCATGACTCACTAATCTCATTCAATGCATATGACACCTAAACCTCCTTAGTCACCATCTTCTAGAAGCTTCTCGAGTAATTACGAGAACGCCCCTCCGATCCGTAAAAATACGGAAAAACTTTAGACTGTATAAATCCAATAACCGGATACCAGTAACTGGCTTAAACCAAAGCCGACTGGTAAAAACTGTCCAAACGACGTAAGTGTGTAAACACACATATGCGTCCGAACCCTTTGTCGTAAAACCATACGACCTCTATATCGTTTCGCCTGGAGTAGGAAACTCTCTGTGTGGGACTCTAGAGACTCGACTACTACGCTGGCAGTGGGTTTAACCACAGACCGCAAGCGGCACTAGCTGTACGTAACGGTCCCCAGGTAGTTGTCGATAAGAAGGCCGATGAGGAAACCCATCCGAACTCCTACTGAGCCTGCTGTGACAATCTCCATACAGTCCGGTCCGTTCGTCCAAGACTATCGCATATCGGGCCTAGGGGGGCGGCAAGCGTCAGTCCCCTAATAGCGGTATAAGTCATGTCGGAGCGAAGCCCATTACACCCTGAGAAACTACTGGAACCTACCAGCAAATCTCGCTTGCCCTGGCCAGGGACTTTGCGTAATGGCTCTCTGACACAGCGCGATATCTACTCCCAATACCGGGAGGGACGAATCCTGTCTAACCGCCACTGCCTCCAAGTGCTCGGGACTGCACCCAACTGCTACCTGTTTGCACGACTCCTTTGAGCCGTGGTAGGGTAGCAATCTAAGAATAGTGGGACACACTCGAGGCGAAGTAGCAGTGTCAAGTCTGCGGACTATGCTGTACTCATGTCACCTGGGAACTGTTTACTGACGACTGGTATAAAACCAACCAACAGTTCCCTGTGAGTCCTGTCCGGTGTACTCGTAACCTAACGAGCACCTGCATACTATCTCCAGTACGACGTACTGACGGCTGTGGGACAGACCATCTCCCCAACTGGGATGAGAAGCGTACACACTAGTCTACTCCGGAGTATCGATGCTCTGTCTCGATAATCCAACGACCAGGGACCTGAATAAGGATGTGCTTGTAGACTACCCAGCCCCCACTAGTGTGACTGCCATCACAACGCTGGTAGACAAGCAAGATCCTAAGAGCTCTATCAATACGTACACTCACATATTAAGATAGAAAAACCAAGTAGCATACTACCATGTTTAGCAAGACTGTTATATACATGTGAATATCCCAAGCTTCCATTAAGTAATATACAAACTAGTATGATACAGTAATGGCCTTCTAGGGCATAAACACTAACAATATCTTTGCAGGATTCTCTGCAATATCGCCGAAAAAAGCCAAAGAAAAAAGAACTAACCATATTTGTTGCAGCGCTACATTTAAAGAAAAAAAAATCTTTGATTGTTTGATAACAAAACCTTGTTGATTTGCGCATTGCATCATTAATACGGACTTAAGGGGCTATAACACCAATTCAGATTGGGTAGGGATTTCATCACCTTTCTTAAGACCCCGGAAATCACTAATTGCATAAGTGTCACCTCAAGCTTAATAAAAAATATCTAGACTCAGCCAATTAAGGACCTGTCGCGCTCAATAGGACAAAGGAAGATTGTGGGCATTCGGTCGTTTATCTAAACATGACTTTTGTGGTGTCTAGGCTAGATAAGTGAGGAAGTAATTTTAAAAGGCCCGTCTCATAGTGATTCGTGAGCGGAACCCTTCTTACCTCACTTGTGCTTACCTGGCCACAACTGGCTGTGAAGAGGCGATTTGAAAGTTATCTCACAATTTATCGCCTTGGAACAGTTAGGAGCAGGTCTAGTGGACTTAGAGGACCCTAGTCTAGGTATTGACTGTGCATTTATGATTTTGTTTGTTGAGCTGTCATTTCATTATCACATTCTTACGAAACAAACACAAGTTCACCAATTTTACCACCTTCACCCAATTGTTCTCCATTTACGCTTTCTTACCCTCACATTCTACGCTTTGACTACACTAAACTAGTTTAGTGTATGTCCGCTTGGACTAGGGACCCTAGTGCCCGTTTAGTCCGCGTTTCGTTAGTCGCTATGGACTACGCGATCGACCCTGAAGTCGAAACTCCTTCCACGCCTCTTTCACCTTTACCTTTGCCGGTCAACTCTGACGTTGACTGATTCCGTCCATACTTCTTCACCTTCACTTTCACCAGGCTCTTCTTTTGAGATGTTGAGATTTCCTCTTAACATCACTTTACCTCCCCCGGGAATAATTCCATCTCCATTAGGTGCGAATAAGCCACGACCACCTCTTGTTGAAGCGCCACAACGAATCATGCTCCAGGATCGTTTCTATCTTCAGCTTCATCTTTGGCCCAATTTGATGGGAGCCTCAAAGTCCGTCGTGTACCTCTTGGACGATTTTCTTTGCTTCCTTTGGCCTTAGGCACCTTAGCCATAGGAAGTCGAATAATCTCTTATATAGAGTATCATTGACGAAGGCGAATGACAAAGCTCGTTTCATGAGTTGATGTCTAGACGATGCATTTTCAGGCATTCGTTGGAACTTAAAGTAGTTTATGAAGACCTCCCTCTGGTCCTTGACCTTTTCTTCGTCTTCTATTTGAAGGGCTAGTTATTTGGTCTTTTCTTCTCTTTCGGGTAATTCTATCAGGTCTTCCGAAGATATATCTGTTGGCGCGAGGACACTGTGGCTTTGCATAATGATCTTTATTTCATCGAGGTCTTCATCGGCCAATTCCTTAGCCAATTTGGCTAACGCATCTGCTTTGCAGTTTTCCGCTTGTGGTATGCTTTCCAGGGTATAGGAAGAGATTTGTGTCAGCAGTTGCTGCACTCTTTCGCCATACTTTATCAGCTCTGGCTTGCATATTTGATAATTGCCATTTAGTTGACTAACAATTAGCTGGGAGTCTCCATATATGAGGAGGTTCTTGATCCCCATGTCGATAGTGATCTCAAGACCAGCTATCAAAGCTTCATATTCCGCTTTATTATAAATCTTGGGTTCTGTCAAGGAGAGGGCGTAACGTAATATTCCTCTTTGCGGGGTCACGAAGATAAGACCCACCCCGGTTTTGATTATGGAAGTGTTTTGCTTTCGCCTCTTCATGGAAGATGCTCTATCAAAGTAGAGTTCTCATTGGGAATTATTTTCTTCTTTCTCTTATTTAATTGCGTCAAACGCGTGTTTATCCGGCAACTCACAATTTAGGGGAAAGTCGACTGGTATCGGATGTTCCACGAGAAAGTAGGCGATGACTTGTCCTTTCACCGTTTTGAGGGGTCGATACATTATCGAGAACTCCATCAGGTGGAAGACCCATTTAGGAAGCCTTCTCGTCAATATGGCCTTCGACATCAGATATTTGAGAGGATCCACATTTGATATGAGATAGACCTCATGCGCCAAGATGTAGTGTCTGAGTTTCGTTATTGCGAAGATCAGCGCCAAGCAATACTTTTCAATAGGGGAGTGGTTGCTTTCTGCCCACAGGAGACCTTGAGTTAGATAGTAAAGAGCTCTCTCCTTTCCTTGATCATTCTCTTGTGCCCATAATACGCCTAGAGAACCCTCAAGGGCCGTTGTATATAGGATAAGGGGTTTTCCCTTAACCGGAGCGGCTAATACCGGCGGATTTTGTAGGTACTGTTTGATTTTGTCTAATGCATTTTTGCACTTCTGATTCTAGATGAACGAGGTCCCTTTCTTAATCAGATGGCTAATAAGGACAACATTTTCCGGAGAGATTGGCTATAAACTGCCGGATATACACGGGCATTCCTTGGAGAGACCGCGGTCGTTTGAGGGTTCTTAGCGAAGGAATTTCCATAATCGCCTTGATTTTTGAGGGATCGAATTCGATTCCCCGGTGACGAATAATGAATCCCAGGAATTTGCCTGAGAATATTCCAAACGCGCATTATAGAGGGTTCGTCTTTAGATTATACTTCCAAAGACGTTGGAACACATTTTTTAGATGTTCCCAATGTTTCTCATGAGATTTTCTCTTCACCATAAGGTTTTCGATGTAGCATTCGACGATCTCGTGTATGAGGTCATCGAAGATCTTTTTCATGGCCCTTTGGTAGGTATCACCAGCATTCTTCAAGCGGAAAGGTATCACCTTGTAGTAGAGTACGCTTTACGGTGTCCGGAAGGCGGTATGCTTCTGGTCCTTAGGATCCATTTTTATTTGGTTGTATCCTGAAGATCCATCCATGAAGAAGAAAACCTTATGGGTGGATGTCACGCCCCGCTTCCCAAAATACGGAATACGAGGGTGACAAGGCCAGCCATATTCCTATGGTCAAGGAATAATCCTGCCGAAGTCATTCTTTGGCTTCTAGCAATACACGGTAACAGTAATATAACGCAGATAATGAGATAAAGTAGTCACTAAAACTACCAATTGAAAAGGAACTGAGCGCAGCAAGTAGAACAACTAACCAGTGATAAAGAAAGGAACGATAGGGCCGTCTCAGTAGTCTAGATATCTGTTTCCCCCAATCAGAGCAAATCTCTGTTTCAAAAGCCAAAATTTAAAAATTGAAGCAACACTTCAGATCCAGCGCTAGACGTGCTGCGCGCTACGTGTCAAACACAGATGTGCTAGCGCCAGGTGCACTACGCCCTAGGCAGCGCACCCCCAATCAGAGCAAAGCTCTGTTTTAAAATTCAAAATTCAAAAATTGAAGCAACGCTTCATATTCAGCGCTAGGCATGCTGCGCGCCACGTGTCAAACACGGGTGCGCTAGCGCAGGCTGCGCTGCGCTCTGTGCTGCACGCCACATGTCAAACGTAGGTGTGCTAGCGCAAAGTGCGCTGCGCTCTGAGCAGCGCACCACGTGCAAAGCACGTGTGCGCCAGTGTTGGAATTATAAAATTCCCCACCGTTAGATCAAAAGATCTAATAATAATGATAAATTATTAATTAATCAGAATTAAAATTCTGTTATGGAAAGATTTTTCCAATCTTGCTAGAAAAAACAAGAAGATTGTCTTCTGTAAAACAGAAACCCTAGGATCAAAGATCCAACGGTGGGGAAACATCCCCAAATCAATCAGAGAAAGATCTCTTCAACCGATTTAACAAGTCAATCACCGAACCAACACCATCGGCTCGACATGCTCGACGTCGCCACTGGCGCCGAGTAAGGAAGGCTGTGGGCAACTCCCCCTTTGGGCTAACTCCACCAGCCCCAACGGTGGAAGTCAATGCTGCTGTTCCAACTGGGAACAGCTTTGAATTGCTGAACAAGGTGTGCAGGAACTCTCCTACTGCCGTACTGAAAAGATCTCCTCCATCCGTGGAGAGTGTTACAGAAACAAAGCCGGAGCAGCCCCCTCAGCGGCTATCCTCCAAAATCTACAAAGTCTGGCGACAGGTCCAGGAGTCGGTAATTGATCAAAATTACCCCCATCGGCAGAAAAGGGTGAAGGTTCAGCAGGAAGAGAACCGTCCTGTCAAGCCGCAAATGACAACAACCACCTGGGTGCCCGCTGTAACGACCCCCTCAACATTAACCACTCAAAAGAGAAGGAGGCCAGAGAAAGCCCCTGTGACTACGGCAGACCACAAAGACGCTGAGCCCAAATGCCCCAAGTCTGGGGGCATAATGGTGCATACTGTTTACATGGCTTCCGGAAAAGAGGAAAGCCGCGCTTCGACGGGTCACCGACCGCTCATCCGATCCGTGACAAAAGCCCAGGAGCAGCAACAGAAGCTTCAAGAAATGCTGACGCAGATGGCCACACTCACCGGGCCAACAGAAATCCCGGAGGTATCATCAGAGTAACGTCATGAATAAGAAACCGATGCTGACTTCCTCCGCTGAGTCCTCGAAAAGAAGGACAGAGAAGCAGCAGAATAAGCTGCCAACATAAAACGAATGGCGCTTCTCTTCCAAGACATGGTCAGGATGATGTTACAGCCGGAATCTCCAGCTGAAGACCCTCCGATCATTATTGAAGACGACAGAGGAGAGACATCGAACCCTCCTCCGGCTCTTTCAGCAGCCAAAGAGGAAACTATTTCCAAAGCCGCTCTGGATGACTATATTGCTCAGCAAATACGAGCTCACCAGGTGAATGAAACGGCCGGCCAAGTTGTTAAAACTGGGCGACCGTATCCAGGCTGGTATGACCAAATAAAGTACCCGCCAGGATACAAGATCCCTAAATTTCATGTATACAAAGGGACGGGCAATCCCCACCGGCATGTCGCCCAGTTCAGGGCTCTTTGCGGCAACACCGGGGGTGATGATAAACTTTTGCTCCGTCAGTTTGTTGGCATCCTGTCGGAAACGGCGTTCGAATGGTACTCTGAACTCCCGAACGACTCCATCAAGACTTTTGCGGAAATGGAGCTGTTATTCACCCAGCGATTCATGAGTGCTAGTGAACGCACCCCAATCACAGCATTGATCAATGCCAGGTTGAAGCCAGGCGAGACGTAGGTTCAATACGCAATACGATGGCGAAATCTGTGGTCGAAATGCGAACAACGCATCGAAGAAGCACAGGCGGTGGGCATGTTCGTGGGCACTCTTGATCCGCAGGCGACCATCTCCCAGTTCATGATGTTTTTCAAGCTGACTACTTTCTAGGCCTTGATTGACAAGTTGGCCCAAATGGACCAGATGGGTCATAGACCGTCTCCTCCAAAGCCGGACTCTCGAAATGAGAAGGGAAAGGGGGAAGCGATCATCGTCGCCGATGATCAACAGCAGCCCGGTGGCCCAAGACCAGTTGATCGCCAAAATAACAGAACTCGATCTCTCGAAGATAAAATGAGACACCTTTACTCGTTCCCTCGAGACAAGACGAAGAGGTTATTCGAGCTTGCACTACGCAACAGGCTCATTACTCTCCCAGAACTAAGGCGCTCAGTGCAACCAGGCGATATTAGCAATCCTAACTATTGCCCTTATCACCGAATGTTGGGCCATCCGATCGAGGATTGTTACATCTTCAAAAGCTGGATAGAAGTCCAGTACCAGCAGGGCAAATTCGTATTATCCGAGAATTGGAAGGTGAACCCGCCTCGGCCATACACTCCCAAGAATACGGATACACCGAGGGCATCATGCTCTTTCGTAGAAGAAGCTCCATGGGAGGTTGCTCTTTCAGCTAAGACAAAAAGAATGCTGAAGGATCTCCAAACATGCCCAACAATCAGGTGGAAAAACCCACTCGAACCCAAGATCATCGAAGGAATGTTAAAACCGCGTCCAACTCCAAAAATTGGTGGTGATAGCCAAAGCGCTCACATCCAGCCGTCAAAGTCTTCGAAAAAGAAGAAGAAGAACAAAAAGCCCGTGAAGCCTGGTGACAAGCGCACGGACCTGCAAAAGCAAATTGACGCGCTGGAGGAGTATAACCAGAAGGCGCGAACTCCAGTCACACTTCAAGAGTTTCTCAGCCACGTCCTTGAGGACGGAGACGACGATAATGGAGAAGACTCGTCAGATGAATCTCAAGGTTATGTAGCAAGTTGCCATGTGATCTCTCACTCGTCGATAGACAATGAAGATGCTTCTTGCACAAAGAAACTGGGGGCAAATCCTGAGCCAGAACTTCTAGGGCCATCGGACGAAATGATCGATGCATTCCTAAACGAAGCTCTTTTGAAAAGTAAAGCTGATCGGGAGCGTGACATGGCCATATTTGAAAAGGCCAAACGCCAGCGATGGGACGAAAGGGTCGAAACACTCTCACCAGATCAAAGTACCTCTGTTGCAAGTAAAAACAGGTTCAAGACGAGGAAAAGGTTTGCCAAAGCCATATCGATGGGAATGAAGCTGCCATCCTCCGAAGCGAACGCCTTTGGTGAAGCAGAAACACATCCTAGCTACTGCTTATATCATCAACAGATTTCGCACCCCAACGAAGAGTGCAACACTTTTAAAAGATGGTGGCAGGGATATCTTGCTCACCGGCAACATTTCAAGCGAATGAAACGCAAAACTCGTCGGGAGCAAAGAAGTACGACCGAGGAGCATAAAAGAACCACCGGCAACTGTCGCATGGTCAATGCCGGGTGATCGCAAGTTCTCACATTCGGGAGCGACTCTGACGAAGAAATGGATCTTGGCCCTCTCTTTAAAGAGTCCACCTTGGGAAAAGAGGAAGAACCAAGGACCTGTGAAAATATTCAGCTGCGCAACCGTACGCTGCCCGAAAAGAATCTTGGGCCCTCGAACAGTGGGTCAAATAGAAAAGATAAGGGAAAAGAAAAAGTCCCTGAGGATATCATCCTTGATGACCAAGCCGTCGAAAAGCTAACAGTCAAGGACCCGCCAAGGAAAAGTAAGGTGGACTACAACGTGTTGGAACACTTGAGAAAGATACTCTCGCAGCTCAGTATTCTCGACGCCCTGCTGCTATCCAAAGAGGCGGGAGATTCTTTAATCAAGGCACTGCAAGAGCCCGAGCAATTCCAAGCTTTCCTCGCCGAAGAAAAGATGAAGGACGAGCTGGAAGAAGTACACACAGCCGATATCACCTTCGGCAATGAAGATCTCCTCCTTGGGACGTGCGAGCACAATCGCCCCCTATATGTCTCCGGATACTGTCATGACATCAAGATAGGTAAAATCCTGGTCGACAATGGGTCCTCCGTCAATCTCCTTAACGTAAGGGTGTTAAAGGAAATCTGCATGAGCGTTCAGCACCTCGCTTGTGACAAAATCACCATCTCCGGGTTTGACTCCCAGTCGTCCGGACGCTTGGGTCCGTAATATTGACGTTACGCTTTGGGCTGTTCGTCACGGACATCAAGTTCCACGTCATTGACGCCAAGACATGCTATAACGCTTTGCTCGGCCAGCCTTGGTTACACGAGTACAATATCATCCACTCTACACAACATCATTGTATGAAATATTTCAAGGATGGTCTCGAGTATACTGTGACAGGAGAGCTAAACCCATTCTCCGTGAACGAAGTCCGCAAGTACGAAGATGCAAAATACTTCTTACCAGACTTTGACGACACGGAAAGATGTCACAAACCGAAGAACAAAGCTATTACCACCATTAGGGTCTTCGGAAGTGATACCGAGGAGGAAGAAGAGATAGTTTACTCAGGTCCGCCCCAGTACAACAAGCCGTAACCGTCCACTCCTATGTTGATCTTTGGCAGCGACTCAGAAGATGAGGTCAATGCCATATTCTCTGCTCGGCCATCAATACAAACCTTCGCTGATGAGGAGCAAAGTTTGCAAGTTGCCATGGTTCCGCCAAAGCATCATAAAGAGCTAGACGTGCTTGATACCTACAATGTGGAAGAACTACAGACATTCTACGTTCCTCCCATGCGAAAAGGTGAAAAGGTGATCCTGTTCTACCGATCCGGGGAAACCAAAGTGGAGAAAGAAATCTGGCATGGCGCGGATTCTACACTTGACAGGCTCCAGCCCATCCATTTGCCCAGATATTACACAGACGGACTAAAGAGACTCTTGAGACGCCAAGGTGTACCCTTTAAGCAAACTGCGCGACAAGCACGGTTCTATAACAGGATCTGGAACGTTCCCGGAACTCAACGAAAGTTGCCTAATGGAAGAATGGAAACGACCGGGATTGGGTATGTTCAATCCAAGAAACGGGAGCTACTCTGCGACTGCTACGTCATACATGACTTTGATGAAGAAGGAGATGCTCTGTGGGAAGATGCTAACCCTGAACCAGAAAGAGCTCCCGCCGTGAAAATGCCCAGTCCGTCGTTCGAAGAACAAATGGACAAGCTTATAAGAGAAGCAGGTCAAAAGATTCGAGACGACCATAATCGCGAAATGGCCATCTACGAGAAAGCCAGGACGCAGCGCTTCCTTTAATAGGCTGTGAAAAATGAAAATGCTCCTCCTTGCCAACCCGTTGTACAAAAGGCCCGACGCAGAGGCAGAAACAAACTAAAGAACGGGAAAGGCGTTCGACAGCGACAAAGCGGGTCCAAGAAGCCACGCGATCAGGAATCGAGCAGTCCGGATTCGTCTCTTATGAAAAAGATGGGTCAAGCATACTCTTTTCCCCAAGAAAAGACAAGGAAGATATTCGATCTTGTCATAAAACATCATATGATGACACTCCCGGAGTCCAAGCACCCCAAGCAAGCGGGCGAAGTCTCTCACTCGGACTATTGCTCCTATCACAGGGCAATAGGACATCCTATTGAAGACTGCTTCACATTCAAGTATTGGGTCGAAGATCAATATCAACAAGGCAGGTTCGCTTTGTCCAGCAGCTGGAGGGTCGCCCCGCCGCAGAAGCATGAACCCAAAGCCACGAGAGTAGAACCAGATCAACATCGGTCTTGGAAGCGAGCTCGTACCTGTCACGTGATAACGCTGTCAGAAGTAGAGCCCGAGAATATGGGTGACCTCTCTCGGTGCTTCGACAACGATGATGACGAGATAATCTCAGAATTTCCACCGGCGCCAAAAGAGCTGGAAGATGGGATACATACTACTGCAGATAACCTCAAGAAAATTGATTTGGGGACGGCAAGTGACCCGTGGCCGACGTTCTTCAGTGAGCTGTTGTCTGAAGAAAGGGTGGCTACACTAAAAGACGTGCTCATGCAGCATAAAGATTGCTTCGCATGGAACTATTCCGAGATGCTAGGATTAGATCCAGAGATTGCTGTGCACAAACTAGCGATATCTCCGGACGTCAAGCCGATCAAACAAGCGCTGAGAAGAATGCGGCTCGAGCTTGAGATGAGCATCAACGCCGAGGTCAAAAAGCTAATTGACTCCGGCTTCATCCAAGAGGTTCACTATCCTGATTGGATCGCCAACATCGTACCGGTGATGAAGAAAAATGGAACGGTGCACATATGTGTGGACTTTCGGGATCTCAACAAAGCTTGTCCAAAGGACGAATTCCCAGTACCAGTCACTGAGCTGATGATAGATAACACGTCCACTCACGAAGTTTTCTCCTTCATTGACGGCTCATCAGGATACAATCAGATAAAAATGCATCCCGAGGACCAGATGCACACCGCTTTCCGGACTCCTTTGGGTATATTCTGCTACAAGGTGATGCCTTTCGGTCTAAAGAACGCCGGTGCCACCTATCAGAGGGCCATGACGAAGATCTTCGACGACCTCATACATGAAATCGTCGAATGTTATATCGACGACCTCGTGGTTAAAAGCAAATCATACGAGGAACATTTAGAGCATTTGCAGATCGTGTTTCAGCGCCTTCGGCAATACAACTTGAAGATGAACCCTCTCAAATGCGCGTTTGGAGTTTTCTCGGGCAAATTCCTAGGATTCATTGTCCGACACCGAGGCATCGAGATAGATCCGTCAAAGATCAAGGCGATTATGGAAATGCCCCCGCCAAGGACTCTCAAGCAATTGCGATCTCTCCAAGGAAAGCTCGCATATATCCGGCGATTCATAGCCAATCTTTCCTGCAAGTGCCACCCCTACAGTCTCCTAATGAAGAAGGGAACCCCGTTTGTCTGGGATCACAAATGCCAAAGCGCACTGGACGAAATCAAACAATACCTACAGAATCCTCCAGTGCTAACCGCTCCGGTCAAGGGAAAGCCTCTTATTCTGTATACAACCGCCCTTGTAGGTTCCTTAGGTGCATTATAGACACAAGAAAATGACCAAGGGAAGGAGAGAGCCCTCTACTATTTGAGTCGAGTTCTCCTGGGGGCAGAAAGCAATTACTCTCCCATTGAAAAACACTGTCTGTCGTTGATCTTCGCAATAACGAAGCTCAGACACTATGCGTTGGCGCATGAGGTCTATCTCATATCAAAAGTGGATCCTCTCAAGTATTTGATGTCAAAAGCCATATTAACAGGGGGCTCGCTAAATGGGCCCTGCTCTTGATGGAGTTCTCGATAACTAATCGGCCTCTTAAAGCAGTGAAAGGCCAGGCCATCGCCGACTTCTTCGTTGAGCACCCGATACCTGCTGATTCTCCTTTGAATTGCGAACTGTCAGACGAACATGCGTTTGACACGATCAACGGTGGTGATACCACGTGGGAACTCTATTTTGATGGGACGTCTTCCATGAAGAAGCGCAAACAAAGTACCCCTATAATCAAATCGGGGGTAGGACTCATCTTCGTAACTCCATAAGGAGGGATAATGCACTTTGCTTTCTCCTTAACAGAGCTGAGAACGAATAACGAAGCCGAGTATGAAGCTTTGATAGCAGGTCTCGAGATCGCCATCAACATGGGAATTGAAAACCTCCTCATATACGGAGACTCCCAACTGATCATAAGTCAAGTAAACGGCGACTATCAGACATGCAAGCCTGAGTTGGTAAAATACGGCGAGAGAGTACAATGACTGTTGACACAAATTCCTTTCTACACCTTGGAAAGCATACCGCGTGCGGAAAATAGCAAAGCGGATGCATTAGCCAAGCTCGCTAAAGAACTGGCTGATGAAAACCTCGATGACGTGAGGATCGTTGTGCAAAGCCGTCGGGTTCTCGCACCGGCAGAAATACTTCCGGAGTCGTCCGAAGAAAAGGGAGCGACCGAGCAAATGACTCTGCAAAGAAAAGACCAGGAAAAGGCTAAGGATTGGAGGGAAGTCTTTATAGACTACTTCAAATCCCGTCGAACACCTGAAGATGCGTCCTAAAAACATCGGCTTATAAAACGAGCTCTGTCTTTTGCATTCGTCAATGATACTCTGTACAAGAGATCATTTGATTCTCTGTGGTTAAGATGCCTGGGACCAGGCGAGGAAAGGAGTGTCGTCCAAGAAACTCATGACGGACTCTGCGGTTCTCACCAAGCCGGCCCGAAGATGAAGCTGAAGATCAAACGGATGGGTTATTATTGGCCCACGATGATCCAAGGCTGCCTCGAATACGCGAAATAGTACCACTCGTGTCAGATTCATGGGGACTTTATTCACCAGCATCCAAATCCATTACATCCAACGGTGGCTAGCTGTCCGTTTGAATTGTGGGGAACCGACATAATCGGCCCCATCGAACCAGCATCGTCCAGAGGACATCGATTCATTTTAGCGACAACTGATTACTTCTCCAAATGGGCAGAAGCAATACCACTGAGGGAAGTAAAGACGGAGAATATCCTCCATTTCTTCAAGACGCACGTCATTTATCGATTTGGAACTCCGCGATGGATCATCTCCGATAACGGGCCAGCCTACAGAAGCCACAAGATCAGCCGCTTCGCACAGCAGCATAACATAGACTGGAGATACTCCTCAGTCTATAATCCCCGAATTAACGGTCTAGCTGAGGATTTTAACAAGACCTTGACGAAGATCGTGAAAAAGACGGTGTCTCGAAATAAGAAGGATTGGCACGAGAGACTGCATGAAGCTTTCTGGGCGTATCAAACTACGTTCAAAACGACCACGAACACAACGCCGTACCCATTGGTATTCGGTACAGAGACGGTACTCCCCCTCGAGATAGAGTTACCCTCTCTACGAGTGGCAGTTCATTACAAGCTAACGGACGAAGAGAATGCTCACCTTCGGCTTGAGGAGCTCGATGCCCTTGATGAAACTTGGCTCATGGCACAACAAAATCTGGAGGCTTATAAAGCAAAGATGACGCGCTCATACGAAAGACTGACTAGGACGAGAACATTCCGCCAAGGCGAACTCGTGCTAGTGGTCAAAAGACCTATGATCCCCAATCGTGCCAAACGGGAGAAATTCGAGCCGAACTATGAAGGCCCGTATATCATAGACAAGGTCTACCAGTGTGGGGCCTATCTACTCATGGACATGCATGGTGAAAGACCTTTCAGGCCAATAAATGGTCGCTTTCTGAAAAAGTACTACGCTTGACGAGTCACGGCCTAGGTCAATGATGGATGACGACGACTATGTCCGCTCACTACCTTCCTACGCCCAAACTCTATAAGTAGTAGCCAACAACGGACCGAAACGTTCTTAAACTAACAGCGGACCGAAACGTCCTTAAACAAACAGCGGACCGAAACGTCCTTAAACTAACAACGGACCGAAACGTCCTTAAACTAATGACGGACCACTATGTCCTAAAACTAGCTGTCGACCGAGATGTCGATAAACTACGGTGGATTGCATCATCCCAGGGCTGATACAAAAAAAACGGTATGTCCATAAGCAAAAAGGGCACGGATGAAAACCCGAAAGGGCTCTATGAGTAAAAACAGCAGGGCTACCGGCGAGTTTTGTGAAAACCCGAAAGGGCGCAATCTCGTTAAAAGACACTTGCAGGTCCTTTCGACCTTGTGAGGAGAAACCACCTGCGTGAGATCCTTACGGCTCACAAGGGAGCAACACACTTAGGGATCCTCACGATTCCTAAAGAGAAATTACACTTGCGAGATCTTCACGACTCGTAAGGAGAACCCTCTTATGAGACCCTCACGGCTCATAAGATTCAAAAGTCTTAAGCTACAGGGATCTGAATCTGTTCTTAAGCGGCCACAACAACCTCCGATTTTGCCCTACAAGCGGCTCAATGCTGACCCTTGTATACAATCCACGGGTGCGAATAAACATTTCCCTAACAAAGTCCGATCCGTGATCAGGGATATGTCTACATGGTGAACAGCCCTTGTAGGTTCTCTCGACTTATAAGGAGAAAACACTCTTGTAGGATCCTTACGACTTATAAGAGACCATGCACTTAGGAATCCTCACGATTCTTAAGGAGAAAACCACACCTACGAGATCCTCACGACTCGCAGGGAGAAATATCTTTATGAGACCCTTACGGCTCATGAAGTCAAAAGCCTTAGTTGACAGGATCCTAACCCTGTTCGCTAAGCCACCTTTGTTCGACATCGACAGAGGCAGATGATGATTCGCACCTGGCAATATCCCAGTTGTAGCGGTGCTGATGCCAAAATCGGTGTATAATTCCAGGCTTGCAGCGAAAAGCCAGCAAGCCACACATGCATACGAAATAGCCGAAATGATGGGGCAACTTGCAACAAAAGCGGCAAGTAAAAATCTATGCATGCAAAAATAGCCGAAATGATTGGGCAACTCGCAATAAAAAGCAGCGAGTAGAAAATAAAATAAATAGCCGAAATGATTGGACACCGCGAAAAATAGCTGAAATGATTAGGCAATCGCGACCATCGCGATATAAAAGCTGAAATGATAGAGCATCGCGGAAAGAAATAAAATAAAATGAAATTTATGCCCTACAGGTGATATTACATTAATCCCTGTATACAATCCAGGGGTGCAAACAAAGAAGGAATCACGCCTTCCCTCCCCAGGCTCCATTAGAAGAAGAAGCCAAATCTCAACGGTTCACAGACAACCTAGAGACCACTTCAGTATTCATCTCATTACAACAGACGCTACGTCATTCATATGACCCCGCTTCGGAAATACGTCATCCACATGACCCCGTCTCGGAAATACGTCATCCACATGACCCCGTATCGGAAATACGTCATCCACATGACCCCGTCTCGGAAATACGTCATCCACATGACCCCGTATCGGAAATATGTCATCTACATGACCGCGTTTCGGAAATACGTCATCAACATGACCCCGTCACGGAAATACGTCATCCACATGACCCCGTCTCGGAAATACGTCATCCACATGACCCCGTTGCGGAAACACGTCATCCATATGACCCCGTCTCGGAAATACATCATCCACATGACCCCGTCACGGAAACACGTCATCCACATGACCCCGTCTCGGAAATACGTCATCCACATGACCCCGTCTTAGAAATACGTCATCCACATGACCCCTTCTCGGAAATACGTCATTCACATGACCCCGTCACGGAAATACGTCATCCAGATGACCCCGTCACGGAAATACATCATCCACATGACCCCGTCTCGGAAATACGTCATCCACATGACCCCGTCACGGAAATACGTCATCAACATGACCCCGTCCCAGAAATACGTCATCCATATGACCCCGTCGTGGAAATACGTCATCCACATGACCCCTTCGCGGAAATACGTCATCCACATGACCCCGTCTCGGAAATACGTCATCAACATGACCCCGTCACGAAAATACGTCATCCACATAACCCCGTCACGGAAACACGTCATCCACATGACCCCGTCTCGGAAATACGTCATCCACATGACCCCGTCTTGGGAATACGTCATCAACATGACCCCGTCACGGAAATACGTCATCCACATGACCCCGTCGCAAAAATACGTCATCCACATGACCCCATCTCGGAAATACGTCATCCACATGACCCCGTCTCGGAAACACGTCATCCACATGACCCCGTCTCGGAAACACGTCATCCACATGACACCGTCTCGGAAATACGTCATGCACATGACCCCGTCTCAGAAATACGTCATCCACATGACCCCTTCTCGGAAATACGTCATCCATATGACCCCGTCTCGGAAATACGTCATCCACATGACCTCGTCTCGAAAATACGTCATCCACATGACCCCATCTCGAAAATACGTCATCCACATGACCCCGTCGCGGAAATACGTCACCCAGTGACGCCGTGAAATGCGGATAACGTCAATCTCATTAAACACTTACGGGTCCTCTCGATTCGTAAGGAAGAAAACTCTCTTATAAAATCCTTACGACTTATAAGGGAAAACACACTTAGGAATCCTCACGATCCCTAAGGAGAAAATACACCTACGAGATCCTCTCGACTCGTAGGGAGAAAGTCTTTATGAGACCCTCACGGCTCATAAAGTTGAAAAGTCTTAGGTAGCAGATTTGAACCTGCTGCCACTACCCCTCGAAGAAGCCAAAACATGATGCTCACCCTATCATCTGCCGGCTATGTTTGCTAAGGTGACATGCTGATAACAAAAGAAAGAAGAAAGTAGAGAGATGACACAAGATATTGCGAAAGAAATGTATCTTTTATTCATGAATTCAATGGGGGTACAAAATACATCATATGAAAGAATAAAAGAATGAATGCATTTTATTCAAAAATTACAAATGGCACAAAAAAAAACAATTATTGAGAGGGAAGCGCTTTCAATAGTCCGATCAACCGCTCGCGCACTTCCCTCAGCACCTCTTCTTGATCAGCTGCCGTGGCCAACTCTGCTTTGACCTGGGCTCGCTACTGCAGGTAAGACGAAAGTTGTTCCTTGACGGCCCGCTGAGCTGCTTCACGATCTTGTGCATCCCGCTCGACGACGTCGAGCTTCTGCCTCAGTGTTAACCCGTCAGAAATGCACCGCAGAAGGCCTTCGAAGATAACTTTCAACTGGGCAGCATTCGCATCAACCTGAGCGTGCAGCCGAGCAGATTCGCTTGAAGTTTCTTTACATTCCTTCTGCTTTAAAACCACTTCTTGTTCAAGATGGAGGAAGTAAGAAGTACTTTGCTCGATCCACGTAGCCCGTTGAGTGCTCATAGCCAGAATCTTAGGAGCAGGACGCCTAAGCTCAAGCTCATGCAGGCAAGCCTCAATTTCCCTGTAGTGATTAACCCAAGACTCAACGACGCCCTCACCATGAAAGTTCACGAGCGTCGCCAGCATAAGGTTAACCTCCGCGGCAAAATCCGCAGCAGATGTAGGAGTCTCCACGTCGAGCTCCTCAATATAGTCGCTCACCATGCGCAGACTATTCGCGGCGCCTTTCGAGGATGGACGTCTGGAAAAGGGCCTTGCCGGCATCATAATGCGAAACTCGAACGGGGCTGGGGTCGATGTGATTGCTGCAAAATAAATCATAGTCAGATGTCGGCTCAAGAAATAAAGAAAATACATGAAAAATAGAGTCTACTATACCGGCTGCAACAGGGGGCAGAGCTGGGAGTACTGGTGGCGCAACGATAGCCTCGTCCCCGCCTTCGATTTGTAAGGCTACAAGCAATACAAAGAGGGATTAGCAATAATGTGACTGCCCGCTAAAGAAAGGACGTCGTTTAGGAAAGATACTCATCGAAACCACCAGGCGGACTAATCTCTGACAGGAAGGAGAAGTGTGGGTGCAGCACCTGATACAGGTGGTCAAAAAGGACTCCTGCAAGGACGCAGTAATGCAACGTCAGTACATAAGTTATACAGCTTAAAAATAAGACTAACGGGTCATGAATCCGCACCTTCCAACATCTGAGATGGTATGAGAGAGGGTAGAGGAGGTGTCACCGTCAAAGCGGTAGCTGATGGCGCTGCCTCGGGTAGCGCAACCTCAACGCTCGCCGCACCTGCATTAGAAACGAGATAAATACTGTCAGGAAAGATTGAAAAGGATTGCAGAATAAAAAAGAAAAGCAATGACCCAAAATCTACCTGGCGAGTCGCCGGTTGGAACCGCGACGAGGGCGTCACTTGATACATCAACTGCTTTACCCTCTTCCATCGGGATGATCTCACCTCCCGTCGCTTCATCCTCTGACTCTACGAGAGCCGTCGTAACGCTTGCGACGCCAAGAGATGGCAAAGAGCCGCAGGCGGAAAGAGCGACGATCGGGGCGGTGCCCGACTCTTGAGAGGGAGCGGCCACCTCAGGCTCAGCAATTGTTGCCATCTCACCCGCCGCCACCTCGAGCTCGATAATGGTAGCCGTCTCACCCATCGCCACCTCGGGCTCGGCAATGTTAGCTATCTCAGGCACGGAAATCGTGACTGTCTCACCAGCCGCTACCTCGAGCTCGGCAATTGCAGCCACCTCGCCTACCGCCGCCTCGGGTTCGGCAATCACGGCTACCTCCTCTACCGCTGCCCCAGGCTTAGCGATCGCCGCCACTTGACTCGGCCCTGCAAGATAAGATATATGAGAACTGATATTTAAAACTTTGATAACGAAACCCTGTGTTACATTACCTTGAGTTGGTCTTCCGACTTCTTCTCGAGCCGTACGTGTTGCCCGTCTGTAGGCAGTGGACAAGGCAGCCGGAGATTCCTCTGAAGGAGTAGGGGCAGGGGTAGCTGTACTCGAACCCGCACCCACGGCCAAGGCAGCACTATGCTCCCTTGCCGCGCGCATTCGGTGCTTCCTTTCCGCCCGGGCCGTCAAAGTGGATCTTCTGGACGCCTCCATCAATAAGAAGTCGTCATCCACGCCGAGGGTTACCTCTGGAGCCGTTATAGCTTCTGTCATCGGTCGTTTGAGTAAGGCCTCTTTCGGCAGTACCGAAGAGGCCGGGACTTCGGTGGCTGGTCCGGGAAGGATCTCCGCATTACTATGCGGGATTGGCATTGTGGTCCCTGCAATAAGATGAAGAAGGGGTTAGATTGTCCATAAGAAAGGAGAATGAAGATGCAATGAGCCGAGACATACCGATGCCCAACAAAGCGCGATTCCTCTCTTCTTCCTCAAAGGTCCTAAGAGAAGCCGCCAGAGCCTCTTCAGTGGTAAAGCCTGTTACAGAAGGAAAACGTCAGTCAAGAAATGATAATAAAGATAATGATATAATACGATAACATGGTGCGACTGATGTTTACTTGATTGCATGAGGGTGGCCATTTCCGCTTGGTGGCTTGCGGATCGCACAGAAGCTGCAATAGCGGCCTCGAGATCAGTATCTTCCGGCGCTATGTAGAGACCTTCGTTGGTCCCGTATTTGCTCAGGCCCTCGTTATAAGGAGCCTGAGGCTCCAGGCTGAGTACAGCATCTAGAGAGAGGACCGACTTCTTCTTCCTCTTCTGCGCGTGAGCTCCAGTCGCAGCAAGCACAAGCTTACACTTAGTGGGCACTTTTGGGCGACGAGTCCCGATATCTGAGCCCACACCAGATTTGGGGGAAGCTACATTTACCTTCTCCATGGGAGCACGGGGCACTGGTGGTACATCCACCGTCTCCATAGGAGCATGGGGCACCGGTAGCTCAGACCTGTCCTCAGGGACTTCAATCGCAGCAGCTCCTCTAAGCGGAGTAATGACAATGGTCCGTCGCTTCAACGGAAGGTTTCGGTCACTAACAGGGGGTGCACCCTTGCGGTCGAGTAGCAGTCGCTTCTCCTCCCTGATAACAACACCCGTTACATGTTGGTACCAGGCCACGTGCACGTTAAGGGCCCTCGGAACGCAACTCGGTTCGCTGATAAAGAAGTGAGAGCCCGTATTCAAACGCATGAAGTGATGCAGCACATCCCGCATTCCCTCTTCGGTGGCAGCGGGTTCTACCAAGAAAGCCTCTAGCGGGACTCCCTGATTATAACTCAGCTGCTGGGCAAAATGATGGGGGTTGTATCTCATGAATAGCGCTGCATCTTTTTGCCTGAATACAAGAAAACCCGGCCTGATGGAGTACAAATGGAGAATCTCCCGAGCTTTCAACACGGAGGCCCCGTCCTTGAAAAGTTCTTGCAGTGACAGCACCGCCTTTGAAGTTTCCTGGCCGATGGTCAAGACTTTGTCTGTGAAAGACATGCTAGCTCCGACTGTGCGCGGATGAAGGAGCAAGCCCCTAGCTTCCCGCTGTGACGGACTCACAATGGAGGCGTCAACCAGCCGCATAATGCGAGGGAGCTTGCATCTCTCGTAAAACGAAGGTCTCTTGTGAATGCCAAAAACCCCGAGCACGTGCATCTCCATCCATGAAGTGAAGTAATACATCGGGAAGTTGGCAGGATGCACCCCCGGTTCAGTGGTATCCGCCGCTACGCTGAGACCATGGTATACGTGGGCTAACCAGCGATCTCGATAGCCACTTGTATTCCAGCAACCATGCGATGCGCGGGGTAGAATACGGAAGGCCTCATGTAACGAAGATGCATAGGGAGCGCGAACCAACTCAACCATAGCCCAAGAAACCCAAGAAAGAACGCCTCCTCGTCAATGCCCTTCTGATCAGAGGGATGATCGCAGAGTCAGGAAGAAAGAAGCCCTTCTGATCAGCTTCCAGTATCGGCTGACGGTCCAAGCCAAAGCCGAAGGGATCATCGAGCTTAGCAAACTTTTCACCTCGTCGCGACAAAATCTCCGGGTGAAGAAAACGGGAAATGAAGTCCGCAAAACTGACCCCCCTGCCTCCGGATTCCAGGAAGAGGCTCTCGTACATGTTCAGCACCTTTATCAGACTAGCGAACTGGTACTGAATGGTGTTCTCTGGCGTGAGGCCCATCACCACTGGCTTGGTGGCAAAAACATATTCATCCGGAGGAAGCAGCTCCTCGTAGTGCTCCCCCCTGACCGGTAGACCGGAAACCTCGGCAAATTCTTCTAAGGAAATGGAAACCTCTCTGTCCATTAGAAGAAAGGTATGGGTCGGGATGTTCCACTGCTCCAAGAACGCCTTGATCCACCATGTGGGAGGTGCAGGATATTGGAACAACGAAGCGTAGACCGCAGGGTATAGGCCGAGCTTTAGCAGCTGCGATTTCTTCGCCGACAAGATGTACGTGGCCCACTGCAAATACCCAGCCGGATGGCGGGGAGTTAGCCCGATGTTGTAGGGTTGTCCCCAAGGGCGCGACTCGCCCTGGCATATGCGCCGCCCCAGGGTGTCCAAAGCCGCCGGCGGCTGCATGGGTACGGCGGCGATCAAAGGTTGAAGAAGACCCTCCGAAGTCAAATTGACAACCTCCACGGCATAGTTCACCGGGGGTGCATCCGCATACGGGATCGCCGAGATAGGTTCCGACGGCGTCGCACAAGAGAAGCTTCGACGACCTCTGATAATCTGGTCGTACCATCTACCCCACAAGTGAAGTTTTTTGTGTTCTGGGTCATGGTCTCGGATGAGCGCGAGAACCTCCTGGTCCACAGGTGCTTCAGGAAATCCCCCTTCTGAACGGACGAACGGGAACGAAATATCGAAAGACATGTCGCTTGCAAGAAGGAGGGACAGAAGTCAACTGTCAGTGCTTTAATTTAATTTTAAAATTCTGACATTCGGTACTTTAAAATTTATACCACACTGCAATGCAGTGGAAAGGGGACCAAAAGGGGACCCACAAAATCTAGATGACAATCCATCAATTAATAATTAATAAAACAGCCTCATCATTGGATAAGACTGTTAATTAATGAGGAAATCCTCAAGAAAATTCTCATTGAATGAGAGATCCCTCGGGAAAAGGAGATAATCTCCCTTTGAGAGCAAAGCTCTATGACAGAGTGACACTTGTCAAACTCTGATCATGAAGAAATAAAATTCCTTAAAGTGCCTGGCTCTGTAATGATGATGAAAAATCCATCAGAAAAGAATTAATTAAAATTAATTTTTTATGAATTAAAAAATTCTAGGATCTTTAAGATCCATGAAAAAACTCTTAAGAGTTCTTCATCAAAAATTAAGAAATCTACATGTGAGCAAAAGAGTAGAGCTCTGATTCATGGGTTAAGAAACCCCAAGAAAAGATCTCTTTAGATCTATGGGTTCATGAGAGCAAAGCTCTGCTAATGAAACCCTAAATGGGTTTTCTTTAGATCAAAGATCTCTGAAGAGCAAGGCTCTGTTAATGGGTAAAACCCTAATTTATTAAATTTTTTAAAACTTTACCTAAGTTTTAACAGAGTTTTTACTCTTGAAAAGTTCTGAAAACCGAAGAGCAATGCTCTGAATAAGAGAAAATTCTTAAGAAGAAGATGATAATCATCTAAGGGACCAAAGGTCCTATTTATAGGTATTGAACCGCCTCTTCAACTTGTGAATTGATCCAAGGGCTTAGATGCTGCCACCGCTGCACTCACGTGTGCACCACGTGAGCACAACGGTGGGGGGGCATTTGTTTTCCCCAATCAGAGCAAAACTTTATTTTAAAATTCAAAATTTAAAAATTGAAGCAACGCTTCAGATTCAGCGCTAGGCGTGCCGCGCGCCACGTGTCAAACACAGATGCGCTAGCGCCAGGTGCACTGCGTCCTAGGCAGCGCACCCCCAATCAGAGCAAAGCTCTGTTTTAAAATTCAAAATTCAAAAATTGAATCAACGCTTCAGATCCAGCGCTAGGAGCGCTGCGCGCCACGTGTCAAACACGGAGCACTGCGCTCTGCGCTGCGCGCCATGTGTCAAATATAGGTGCGCTAGCGCAAAGTGCGCTAGCGCAAAGAGCAGCACCAGCGTTGGAATTATAAAATTCCCCACCGTTAGATCAAAAGATCTAATAATAATGATAAATCATTAATTAATCAGAATTAAAATTCTGTTATGGAAAGATTTTTCCAATCTTGCTAAAAAAAACAAGAAGATTGTCTTCTGTAAAACAGAAACCCTAGGATCAAAGATCCAACGGTGGGGAAACATCCCCAAATCAATCAGAGAAAGATCTCTTTAACCGATTTAACAAATCAATTTGCCCTATATAAAGGCCCCAAGACTTCAAGTCTAAAAAAAAAAGAAAAACCCCCCTACAAATTTTGAGAAAACTCAAAAGAAAGAGAGCAAGCTCTTGAAAGAAGATCATTTCTTCAAGATAAAAAGAATGACTCTTGAATACAGAGATGAAATCATCTCATAAAAAGAAGAATTATCTTCTTAAAAGATCATAGATCTATAAAGACCAAGGTCTATTATAAAAATAGATCAAAAAATCTCATCATAAAAACAAAAGAAGTATTTACTTCATTCACAGATCATTGATCTATAAAGGAAAAGCCCTTCCAAAAATAAGAACTGTTGTTCTTGAATCTTGAGGCAAAGCCTCCTTTAAAAAGAACATAAGTTTGTTCACAGATCATAAATTTGATCAAATGCGCTTTGCGCTATTGAAAAGTGCCTTGCACTCTTGAACTGCGCTTCTGCGCTCCTTGGACCGGCGCTCAGCGCCAAAACGTGCCACGTGACAACCACGTATGCAACTTGCGCTTTGCGCTTTTAAAACAGCGCACTGCGCTCATAGGCTGGCGCTCAGCGCCAAGTGCGCCACGTGTCACTCACTTGTGCGCCACTAAACTAGCGCAACACGCTCATAAATTAAAAGCGCAATGCGCTCATAAACTGGCGCAACGCGCCCATCATATGGCACTTAGCGCCAAGCGTGACACGTGTCCTTTTTGTGTTCGCTACTTGGCAGAAGCGCAATGCGCTCTTTAATTGGCGCAAAGTACCTAGTGCGCCACGTGGCGCGCTGTCAGAACACACATTGTTCTGATGAATGCTATGCATTCAATACAAGGCAAAAAAATGTCAAGATCTACTACTCAGCATTATTAAAAGGGCCAAGCCCAAATAAAGGCTCAATAGCCAGAATAAAATGTTAAATATTTACTGAGCCCATATGCTCATAAACCTTTTAATAGACCTTAGTCCCAAATTGGACTATAGATCTCCCAACCAACATTGGTTCAAGGGTACATCTCTGAACCCTTCTGATATATGTCGTTGTAATCCTTCAACGTCTTCAGAGAGGTAACGGGTCCCGACAACCGTACATTCCACAGACTATGACGTCTTTAAACTATGGACTGTGGGGTCCTTAAACTCACGGACTACGATGTCCTTAACCTTGACTGTGTGGTCATTAAGCCCATGGACTATGATGTCCTTAACCTCGGACTGTGGGGTCCCTTTAAACCCACGGACTATGATGTCCTTAACCTGGACTGTGGGGTCCTTAAGCCCATGGACTATGATGTCCTTAACCTCGGACTGTGGGGTCCCTTTAAACCCACGGACTATGATGTCCTTAACCTGGACTGTGGGGTCCTTAAGCCCATAGACTATGATGTCCTTAACCTCGGACTGTGGGGTCCCTTTAAACCCACGGACTATGATGTCCTTAACCTTGGACTGTGGGGTCCCTTTAAACCCACGGACTATGATGTCCTTAACCCTGGACCGTAATGTCCTTAAACTAACAATGGACCGTAACGTCCTTAAACTAATCGACCGCAATATCTCTAAACTAAACAATAGAGTCCAAATACTCTTTTGTTGGATCTAAACGATCCCGTTAAGTTGATCTTAGTCTAAAATTAGACTAACGTATCCTTAACAAACGTTTAAGTTGATCTTAGTCTTAAATGAGGCTAACGTATCCTTAAACCCAAACCAAAACCCAAATCTAAGAAGATACAGATTTGGACTAATCCACGCCCTACGCGCGACAACATACATTAGTCTCCGTATACAATCCACGGGCAACCAGAAACAAAACAAACACCCACGACACGAAGTGACTATCTGGAGAAGGAGAAAGTTGTTGCCGCGATGCGGTAGCGTAATTAACTGCAGGGGCTTGCACCTGCAGGGAATAGCGTCCCCACAATCAAAAAACCCCTCATACGAGGGGGAATCTGACGAAGTCTGCTACATCGGCCGCATCCATTTAAACCTTCAATATACGGTGCCATAAATCAACTTGGCATCTTCGGAGAGGTGGACGGATAGCACCAATTAGCATCTGCCCCGAAATTCAGGCAAGACGGACCCGCGCGGTCGCGTCTCTGTGTTCGGCGGGGAACAATATCCACGATCTCCTCGAAATCAGATGGGTCCACTTTTTTCACTCTGAGCATGCATACTCAGGTCGTCAGTGTGACATAATAGCAATATATAACACATGCAACAATAATAAACATGAAGTAGCATGTACAAGTCAAAAATATGAGCACAAAATAGCATACACAGATAAACGCGATACATGAGTGTCAGATCAGTAAATCGATGTAAGTTCATGTCCTTAATCATATCAGTCTCTAGGTCTCAATGTCAATGTCACTATTTTATAATTAGTTTGAGCATACTAGTCGACCATTGGAAACACAGAGCCCCCTCTTATATTCAGTAACAATAATTAACATGCGTTCACGTAATGGGACCCTGAGTAGGGACCTCTCTTGTATTCAGTACACTCTCCTGTAATGAGACCCTGAGATTCCATTGACCGAACTCACACTCAAACTATCCCAACACCCACGGTCTACATCAAGGTCCAACCACGAACCAAAATACCGGTTAACCATGACAAGTCTACTTGAGAATTGAAGACCGGTCTCCGTCAGCATGACTAGGTCAGTATTTTAGACAAGTGGCCAAGCCCTGATATCTTATCTATGACACTAATATAAATGCTTTCATAACCGTCCCATTCCAGTTATAGTAACACATATATACGTCCCACAGACGTCGGCAATGCAATAATTAAATAGTCGCGCTGATTGTGTACAAGTACGTGTCATGATCACTATTTGTTCACACTCTTACACTAATGTACTTGCCACAATTTAATCACTAACACTTCGGTATTATAAATTAGACGCTATGGTATCGATGCAATAATCAATAATTACATAGGATATAATAGTCATACAATATAATGGAGATGCAGAAAAATACACTACTAATGTTATATGAGCAGTCAGTGTCGTTTAGATTAGGAAAATCACATAAAATCATACATGCATAATTTGGCAAAATAATATAAATGGCGTAAATGGTGTATTAAATTAACTGTACGGAAAAATTGGTTTTAAGTCAATCGGGTTCCAGGTTTGCGAGTTACGGTCCTTCCATTTTAAATGTTTACTGCTGGAAATCCAATTTCTGAACTGGAAGTCCGTTTCATAACACGTTTTGCACCCTGTTGGAAGTATAATTAGACGATGTTAAAGTTAGATAATATTTAGATCTACATGTTATGTTTCCAAAACATTATACGGATCAATAATATCCAATATATGCAGGGAGATATACACTATTTAAGGTTAAGGTATACATTCCGTCTCTGCAGAAAACTATGGTACACATCGACAGTTTAAAATATGTTATAAATAACAAAAGATGCTGGAATACAATGAGACTAGTACCGTTAGAAAGATAATTCAATTATCTACGCTTCTAAGTATGGTTCACCATACTTGCACACTTAAACAGTGAGAAGTATGCATTTTAAAACGGATAAAGGCAGAGATTCTTGCTCTGGACAGCAGTCCAGAGCCATGAATCGCCATAGATTTCGTTATCATAACTTATTAAAATTCAGAGATGAACTATGAGGTTTTGTGGGTTTATCTGTTGGATTCTATACGAGCCATGGAACGATAAGATCCGATATATAAACGATTTATTATGAATTTAACGGTTTAGCATGTCCGGGAAAATTCAGTTTTTGCAAAGGTTATCGAGGGTAACGTTTTATGGGTGAAACGGCGTCGTTTTGCCATCCAATTTCTACATGGTATTCATTAACAATAATAGGATATGATGATCATGGGTTCTAACATATTCTATTAAGTTATCGCATAGGGTTCTATATCGAACACTTAGACTATGCAAACTATTATCGATCAAAATATCGATTTCTTTTATCCGATCAACACGAAATTAATTCATGAGTTGCTATATGATATTACTACGTCGTAATCGATACATGTCGGGTCTCAAACACTAAAATTTACGATGATGGTTCTTATTCGATATTAAATTCGCAACGATTTGAATATGAAATATTTATACATAAACATATATATAGCAATATATATTATAGCTAGAGATTACTATAGCATGATGAACAAGTGAAGGGGTTCACTTGTCTTTGGTCGCTGATATAGAAGCGACACGATGTGGAGGGTTCGTTTTGACACACGAGATGGCACGATGCGAGACACAGTGTGTGCCGCACACGATGCGTGGTGACACGAGCATGGCACAGTAGTTGACACGGCCATGGCTCGGTGCATGGTGCGGGTATGGCTCGGCACGACGCGGGAGTGGGCATGTGGGTGGTGCGGTGTTGAGTATGGAGTGGGTGCTGTCATGGCACGAGAAGGGTACGGTGATGGGTACAGGCCGGGCATGAAGTGGGCACGGTAGTGGCACTTCTGGCACGCACACTGGGCTGGGTACGGCAGTGGTGCAGTAGGTGGTGGCTGCGGCTGTTGCTGCTGTTGTCGTCAATGTCGACGATGGCGATAGCGACGATGCAAGGAGAGAGAAGGGTGGTGTGATGGGCTCGCTGGTGAGGGAGGTGAGTGTGTTGAAGTGGCTTGGTCGGGTCCTGGCGATGGCAGCGAGGTGCCGACGATGAGTGCTTGAGTTCTTGGTTGTGGTTCACTAGAGCTCCGGCGATGAGGAGGTGGTCGGGGACGACGGTGGATGTCGGCGAGATGGAGCTCGGAGCTTGGAGATGGAGGGGCAGAAGTGTTTGTGAGGTGATCGGGGTCGAGGTTGGTTCAGGTGAGGAGATGGGTTTGACGGTTGGAGGAAGCTGTAGCGGTGTAGAGTCGTCGAGGTAGAGGAAGGAATAGGTGAGGCAACGGTGGCTCGGGGGGGAGGGAGTTGAGTGCGATGGTAAGCACAAGGCGGAGGAGGTGAGAGGGTGCCAATGATGGTGAAGACGAAGGCAGTTCAGGGGGCTCCGATGATGAGAGGAGGAGGTGAAGGTGAGGTGGTCGGGGTTCGTCGAAGGTTGGGAAGGAGGTCGGTTGAGGGATCAGAGGGATGGGGAAGTGGGTTGTAGAGATGGAGGAGGTGAGGAAACTCATGGTGGTGGTCACGATGGCGTAGGGAGGAGCTCGCCGGTGTGAGGGGGTTGACCGGAGCTCGGTGGGTTAGAGAGAGAATGGTTTGAGGGAGAGGGAGGTAGAGAGAGATGAGAGAACATATGAGAGAGGGATGGGGTTAGAGAGAGAGAGAGAGAGAGAGTTAAAGAAATTAATCGGATAATTAAGAGGATTTATTAGGGAATAAAGGGAGTTTAAGGAAGGATTTTAGTTAGGATTTGAAATATTTTGAATTTAAAAAAGAAAAGAATGAGAATAATAATAATAACAGTGAATTTGAGAGGGAAGGGTCGGGTTAGGTTTTGGGTGTGGTTAGGATTTTAGCAGAGTGGAGAAATAATTAGAAGGGTTAGAAAATAAGGGAAAATGTAAGAAGGATTAAATAAGAGAAATAATTGGGAAAAAGTAAAATAGGAAAAAATAGAGTATAGAGATATAGGTGTTGAGGTCAAAAGTTACACCCCGATCGATCAAGTCAAAATCAATCAACCCCCAAGCCAAGTGGGTCTAAGCCTAAGGCAGGACCAAGTATGGAAGGGGCCGGCTCCATGCCTAGAATGAAACAATAAATTGGTTTAATACAATTTTTTAGAAATAAATGTATGAAAAATGGGCAGAAAATCAAAATTTTGTAAAACGCATGGCTTATGTGCAAAAAGAAATAAGCACATAAGGCATGGGGTGGCACAAGTGCTATTTGGCAAAGCCCAATGGGTTATATGTAAAATGTGTAGTTTATAAAGGCAAACATGATAAAAAATCAAGGACAGTTTTTCATTCTCTCAAAAAAAAATTAAGGGTTTGTGTCTCTATCTCCTTTCTCTTAAATTCTTCCTTTTCATTTTCTTTTCCAATTAAATCAAGAGTTTAACTCTTATTTTTTCCAAAAAGAAATGGCTTTTCACCATAAAATCCTCGAAGGGGAGTTCAAATCTCCCATCAAATCCCTAAAATGGAGATATTTCACCTTCCTTTTTCTCCAAGATCCAGCAAAATGAGAGAAGGAGGAAGAAGACCCACCTCCAAAAATCCCACTTCGAGATGATCCGAGGCTCCAGGGAGAAGAACTAGGTCCACTTTGATCATTTCCGAAGATCTTCGAGGAGTTCAACTCCAAGATCCAAATCCTTAAAGGATTTTAACTCCACATCCAATCCTTTTATGAGTTTAATTCCAAATTCATATCCAATTTATTAAAAAGAATGGGTTAATATTGACCCATGATGATTCAGGACTGCCTCGAATATGCGAAGCAGTGTCACTCATGCTAAATTCATAGGTGCTTCATACATCAGCACCCAAATCCGCTGCACCCGACAGTGGCCAGCCGGCCGTCCGAAATGTGGGGAACCGATATAATTGGTCCTATCGAACCGGCATCATCCAAAGGACACCGGTTTATACTTGAAACAACCGATTACTTCTCTAAATGGACAGAAATAGTACCACTAAGAGAAGTGAAGACGGATAATATCCTCCATTTCTTCAAGACCTATATAATATACCGGTTCGGGACTCCGCGGCGGATAATCTTGGATAATAGGCCAGCTTATAGAAACCATAAAATAAGTCACTTCGCACAGCAGCATAAAATAGACTGGAGATACTCTTCAGTTTATAATTCTTGAGCCAACGGTCTAGCTGAAACCTTCAACAAGACCTTGACAAAGATTATAAAAAAGATGGTGTCCAGAAACAAAAAAAAACTGGCACGAAAGGCTGCATGAAGCTCTTTGGGCATATCGAACAACGTTTAAGATGGCCACAAATACAACACCATATGCATTGGTGTTTGGCGCCGAAGCGGTGCACCCATTGGAGATAGAACTTCCCTATTTACGAGTAGCAATTCAAGACGAGCTGATAGATGAAGAAAATGCTCATCTTAGGCTCGAGAAGCTCGATGCCCTTGACGTAACCGGCCTTATAGCTCAGCAAAATCTAGGAACTTATAAGGCAAGGATGACACAGTCATATGAAAGACTGGCCAGGCCGAGAACATTCCGCTAAGGCGAACTCGTGCTGCTTGTCAAACGATCGATGATTTCCAATCGTGCAAAATGGGGAAAGTTCAAGCCAAATTATGATGGCCCGTACATCGTAGACAAAGTCTACCAAGGTGTAATCTACCTGCTCATGGATATGCATGGCGAAAGACCATTCCAGCCAATAAACGACCGATTCCTCAAAAAGTACTATGCTGAAAGAGTCATAAATTAGATCAATGATAGATGACGACGCTTGTGTCCGCTCGCTATCTTTCTGAGTCAGAACTTTGAAAGTAGTACCAAAAAAACTCCGTTACCCCAAACATGGCGATAATAGACCGAAATGTCCCTAAACTAATAATGGACCGAGAAGTTCTTAAACTAATAATGGACCACTCCTTAAACTAGCTTTGGACTGAGAAGTCCTTAAACTAAAACTTCGTCCCCAAACACGAGAATGTTGGACCGAGAAGTCATTAAACTAATATTGAACTGCTACGTCAATAAACCGGCCTTGGACTAAAATGTCCTTAAATTAATAATGGACCGAAATGTCCCTAAACTAATAATGGACCGAGAAGTCCTTAGATTAATAATGGACCAATGCGTCCTTAAACTGGTTTTGGACCGAGAAGTCCTTAAACTAAAACTTCGTCTCCAAACATGGGAATGTTGGACTGAGAAGTTCATAAACTTATATTGGACCACTACGTCCTTAAACTGGTTTTGGATCGAAACATTCTTAAACTAAATACTCGTTCCAAAATACGGCGATAATGGACCATCATGTTCCAAAACTAACACGTTTAGCCCTACGGTGGATTCCCATATTGATCACTGTATACAATCCACGAGCATAAACAATTCATACCTCTCCCACGTTCTACATGATACGATCCTTCCAAAAAAAGATCGGGACCTACAGCTAGTGGTGCATTACCTTACGGGCTGCCTAAAAAAACGGTACGTCCACAAGAGAAATGGGCACAGATGAAAACCCGAAAGAGCGCCGCGAATAAAAATAGCAGACGAGCTAGTGAAAACCCGAAAGAGTGCGAACTCATTAAAAGAAAGGAAAAGATGCACTTGTAAAATCCTCACGACTTTGTAAGGAGAAAACACTTGCGTGAGATCCTTACGACTCACCAAGGTGCAACACACTTAGAAATCCACATGATTTCTAAGTAGAAAATACACTTACAAGATCCTCACGGCTCGTAAAGGGAATATACTCTCTATAAAACCCTCACGGCTTATAGAGTTCAAAAGCCCTAAGTTACAAACCTGTTATTAAGCCACCAAAACCCCACAAAAATTTTCTGCCCTGCAAATGGTCTAATATCGACTCTTGTATACAATCTAAGGGCATAAATAAATATATTCCTCACTAAATCCCACCAATGGCGAGAAATATTCTCATATGGTGACAATCACTTGTAAGTCCTCTCGATTTATAAGGAGAAAATACTCTTGTAAGATCCTTACGACTTACAAAAGAAACCACACTTAGAAATCCCCACGATTTCTAAGGAGGAAACACACCTATGAGATCCTCACAACTCATAGGAAGAAATACCTTTATGAGATCCTTATGGCCCATAAAGTCAAAAAGCCTTAATTGACAAGATCCTAACCCTGTTAGCTAAGCCTCCTTTGTTCAAATCAACAAAGGCAAATGATGATTCTCTCCTGGCCACATTCCAGTTGCAGCGATGCTTATGCCAAAATTGGTTTCAGATTCTAAATTCTCAACTCGCAATAAAAAGTAGCGAGTAAAATAATAACATAACTGAAATGATTAGGCACCGCGAAAAATAGCCGAAATGATTGGACAATCGCGACTTTCACGGTCTGAAAAGATAGATCATTGTGGAAATAAATAAATAAATAATAAAATAATAAATTTCTTCCCTATAAGTAGGTCCATACCGACTCTTGTATACAATCCATGGGTACAAATGAAAGAAAGGGAATCATATTTATTTCGTCAAAAGAAGAATCGAGTCTTGATGGCACGTCTACAGCCTATAGACTATTTGGATGTCCTACTTAGTTCAACAAAATACAGACGCGATGTCAACAAAGACCCAAGGGTCAAATAAAAGTGGAGTGACGGTAAAATCCTACATCCAGATCTCGATGGCAATATCTACAATCCAGAGATCATCTCGACGTTCCTCCTCATTCCAGTAGGGTGCGGACGCAACTATTAAATGAAATTGGAGCAATGGCATATTCTTAACTCCAGACCTCGACTACGATGCATACAGCATAGAGATCACATAGATGTCTATCTTACTTTAGCAAAGAATCGGTACGAAACCAAAACAAAAAACCGAAGTGACGGCATATTCTTAGCTTCGGGTCTTGACGACAAGCCTAGAGACCATTGGAGATCTTCCCACCCTAGAAGGGTGCGGTTATGACTCATCGGGGTTTTAAATTAAGCCTAATCTCAAGTAAAAAGTGTCCCGGTAAATACCTAACTCTTGATCTTCCGACGGTAATACAAATATTTCAACCTAATAAGGTTACTTGAAAACGTCTTGTCCAGTCTCAAAAGAGACCAGAGACACGACAGTCGCGGGTCTACTCGAACAGTAACCTAAGGGACTTCATATCGAGAAATACATCAGCCAACGAGACGGTATGATGGACTTAAATCTAGTACCACAAACCTAACGGACCCCTATCATAAAAAAATAGGGGTTATTTGCATCCAACGTTAGGGCAAGTTTGCCTGAAAAGCTAAGGGAGGTAAACTAAAAACACTCCAAAATGAGTGAATAAACTAGAAACTCCGAAACAAGTGAATAAACTAGAACTCTGAAATGGGTGAATAAACTAGTCCCAGCCAGATCAAGACAATCAAGAAATAAAGGCGCAAATTTGAAAATAAAATATTTTTTATTCACAAATCAAATGTTTAAAAGATACAATCTATAAAAAAGGGATATAATGACAACTGTTAAGAAGGTGGGGTTTTCAGCAAAACGGTGACCTGCTCATTCTCTTGTCAGAGCTCATTTTCGTGCTCCGTAGGTACAGCCAGTAGCGTTTTGGTCTGAGCTTTTTAAGCAGGGTTCCTAGGCACCCTAAGTAGGTCTCACAAGGCATCGAACATGCCAATTTCAAAAAATCTAGGTGCCGAGAGACCCGACTACGGATCGTTTGCTAGAAAACTAGGCGAAAAAGCTAACTAGTTAACACTTAACTATGAGAATACGGATATACAACCTTTGTAGATCCGGTGCTCCACCTCCACGGCTCCGCAATGAAGTCTCCTCGCTGTCCAAGATGGATCCCGGGCTCTAGCGTCGGCTTCATCGGAGAATGGACGGGCTAGGTCATCGATGTCCATGCCGAAGATGATCTACGTCGAGGCATCGCTAAATCAAGCTCCGACTTCACCAAGTCAAGAAACTTGTGAAGAAAACACACTCTACTACTTGGCAAGAGGTAGAGGATGAAGAAATAGGAAGTGGGTAGACTTTAGAATTGGATTTCTCACTCTAATTCATCACTTGCCATTGATGGAGGCAAGCTTTCTTCACTTGAAGAAATGAAGAAGAAGAAGAATAATCATATGATAAGTTATTTCCAAAAAGAAAAATAAAAGAATACTTATCATAACCAAACCATGGTCAAGTGTAGAGAATAAATCATGGTTAGTGGGATGGTTAGGGTTAAGCATGAGACAAAATGGTCACTTGGTCAAAGTCTTCATGAAGCTTCAAGAAAGAACAAAGAAAGCAACCATTTTTCTCTTTTGCTTTTCTATTTCCAAAAGAATAAATAAATGAATAAATGAATAAGGAAATAGTAAACCCTAATCATTTCATTAACCAAGGTTTAATTCTTTACACTTAACCAAAAGGCATGTATCATCAAACATGATACAAGCAAGTGCACAAAATCATATCGCATATGCAATGCGCACATCCGAGTGAGAAAATCCATCTTAAGTAAACCGATACTAGTTGATGCAAAGTAATATATCAAATATATAAATATGCATTAAATCATTAAATCAACACTTGATTCAATGATCCGGTCATGTCGCACACAACCGACTAGTATACAATGTATCGGCTTATCGAATCAACGCTTGAATCGATAACTAGGTTATATCGCATACAACCATTCGATACATTCATCGCGAGAATGAAATACGGTATCACATACACGCATTATTCTCGGTCCCGCACATATCTCATATGCGCTCCTATTTCGTTTCGCTTGAGCCAGGAAACCTCTGTGTAGGACTCTAAAGACTCGTCAATACGCCGGCAGCAGATGATGATCATATCAAACACCCACAAGCCGCAAGCGGTCTGCCAAACGTAACGGCCACCCGGGTATTGAGCGATCAGAAGATCGACGAGCAAGCCCGCTCACACTCCTGTGAATCCAACCAGTAACACTACCGTACAGTCCGGTCTGATCGTCTGATATGTCGCATATCTCGCCTAGGGGTGGTAAACGTCAGACCCCAATAGCTCGATAAGTCGTGTCGATATGAGGTCTATAACAATTCGAGAAACTACTGGTAACACTTACCAGTAAATCTCAGCAACCCTGGCCAGGGATTTTCTGTTATAGCCAATCGAACACAGCGCAACATCAACTCCCTATACCGGGAGAGACGAATCCCCTCCTATCGCTCATTGCCTCCATGTGACTCGGGACTGTACCCAAAAACCACCGTTTTGCACGCCCTCTTGGACGTGGTAAGATGGAAATCAAAGCACAGTGGGAACCACACAAGACTCTATGACGATCTCGGGTCAACAGACTACTCTGTACCAGTGTCACCAGAGAACTGCCATCTGACGTGAGGTATAATACCATCTGGGAGTTCTCGGCGAGTCCGTCCAGTTTACCCAGTCCCTACTGAGCACCCGTATATCATCTCTGATGTCAAACACCGATGGATATGGGATCATCCATCGCCCATCTGTATGGGTCGAGAAGGTACACGCTAGTCTACTCTAGTATATCGATGCCCCGTCTCGATACACCCACGACTAGGGACTTTGAAGGATGTACTTATGGACTACCATGTCCCCACTAGTATGATCCGCATCATAGTCCAGGTAGTCAAGTACACATCCTAAGGGATTTACCAACATGTAACAGAGAGACAATCAGTGTACACGTTAAGGTAAAGGGTAACCAGATAGCATACTATCATGTCGAGCAAGAAAGTCCTCCCTATATATGTCCCAGCATCCACTACAATATACATCCTATGTACAGTAATGGCCTCTAGGGCATACATATAACTAACAATCTCCCACTTGCACTAGGGCCATCTGTAGCAGTGGTTGTAGTATCTCATACTCAACCATCCCATAAAAGTCTCTCTCTGGGAATAGGCCTTCGTGAGTGGATCCGCCGTGCTGTCCTCTGAGTCTAGTCTCCTAACCTCGATCCCTTATAGATCAACCATCTCCATGATCAGGTGATACTGCCTTAGAATATGTCTGGATCACTGATGGGACATGCGTTCCTTGGCATAAGCCACAACTCCATTGTCTCACAATGGTAGGAACATAGTTCATCTCATGAACCATTATACACCCAAACAGCCTCTTTGGTAGCATCTTAAGTAGCGATGTATCCTGCCTTTATCGTCTAGTATGTCACGGTATCTAGCTTGGAACTCTTCCAACATACCGTCCCTCGATTGAGGGTAAAGACAATGCCTGCGACTGACATTCAGTCGTCTTTATCACCCTGGAACCTTTCCAGTGATTCTCCCCAGGATCAACTGATACCATCTCACTACATCTAGTGAGATACCTAACATCCAATTAGATCTATCTCATAGATCCAAAATCCAGGACTTAGTAGGTATCATTTTGATCCTATACGGAGAATCTTTGTGATAAACGGAGATTGATCGTGCGTAGCATAAGAAACTCCTTTCTTATCAAGAGTATGTCATCCACGTACTCTACGAGGATCGTCACCATACTCCCTACTACCTTTTTGTTTATACAAGGTTCATCTACCATTTTGATGATGTCAAACTTTTTGACTAATTCATCAAAACAGATATTCCAACTCCGCGATGCCTGTTTTATCACATAAAACATCTTGCACACGTTTCCGCTGCTCCCACTGTTTACGAGGCCCTCTGGCTGTGTACTTATAGACGCTCTCTTCTAAATCATCATTTTAGAAGAGCTGTCATGACACCTAACCACCAGATATCGTAGTCATGGTATGTAGCCGTGGCAAGTAGTATCTGGATGGACTTAAGCATAGGTACTGGAAAAGGTTTCATCATTATCCACGCTTGGTCAACGACGAAAACCTTTAACAAGTCTAGCTTTGAAAGTCTCAACTTTTTCATCTACACCAAGTAATCTTCTCAAGATACACTTGCTCCTGACGGGGATTTAACCCTTCAGATATAGCAGCCAAAGTCCATACTTTGCTGGTGTACATGGATTCCATCTCAGATCGCTAAACATCCAGCCATTCTTACAGAGTCTCACTCCTGATGGCCAGCTCGAAACTAGTTGGGTCATCATCTCATGATGCAATCCTCACTCCCACTGTCATAGAGAAACCAAAGTATCTCTCAGGTGGGTGAGGAATCCTGCTAGATCGGCGGAGAGGCTGAGGTTCGTTGGTTACTATTGAATCCTTTGGTTCTACCAAGTCATCTGCTCTAATTTGTATAGCTGGAACCTTCCCAGTTGTACATAACAGACCTTGCCTCGAGCTTGTCCGGATTTTGCTTTTAGACATAGGCCGGACAACCCCAAATCTTAACCATCTTAAGATATGGGCTCTTCCCTTTCCATATCACATATGAAATGGTAGGCAACTGATTTGATTGGAACCCTATTAAATAGGTATGCAGCTTCTCAAGTGCATAACTCCCAAAAGGAAATAGGTAACTCAGTAGTACTCATCATAGAGCACACCTTATTATATAGGGTGTTATTGCTCCTGTTAGTGTATATGCCCTAGAGGCCATTACTGTATCATACTAGTTTGTATATTACTTAATGGAAGCTTGGGATATTCACAGTTGTATATACAATCTTGCTCGAAATGGTAGTATGCTACTTGGTTTGTCTCTGCTTTAATATGTGCATGTGTTTCTTTTAGCATATTGCTGGTATACATATTAGTAGAGCCCTTAGGATCTTTGCTTGATTACCAGCGTTGTGATGGCGCTCGCACTTGTGGGAGCTGGGTAATCTATAAGCACATCCTTATACAGGTCCCTGGTCGTTGGACTATCGAGACAGGGCATCGATACTCCGGAGTAGACTAGCGTATGCGCTTCTCATCCCAGTGTGGGAGACGGTCTGTCCCACAGCCGTTAGTACGTCGTACTTGGGATAGTATGCGGGTGCTCGTTAGGTTACGAGTACACTGGACAGGACTCGTAGGGAACTGTTGGTTGGTAATATACCTATCGTCAGTTATCAGTTCCCAGGTGACATGAGTACAGCTTAGTCCGCTGACTTGACACTGTCACTTCGCCTCGAGTGTGTTCCCACTGCACTTTGATTACTACCCTACCACGGCTCAAAGGAGCTGTGCAAACAGGTAGTTTTTGGATGCAGTCCCGAAGCACTTGGAGGCAGTGACGGTTAGACAGGATTCGTCTCTCCCGGTATTGGGGGTTGACATCGCGCTGTGTCTAGGAGAGCCATTACACGAGTAGTCCCTGGCCAGGGCAAGCGAGATATACTGGTAGGTTTCCAGTGTTATCTCAGGGTGTTCTGGGCTACACTCCGACACGACTTGTACCGCTATTAGGGGACTGACGTTCACCGCCCCCCTAGGCCCGCCATGCGATGTATCAGACGAACAGACCGGACTGTACGGAGATTGTCACATACAGGCTCAGTAGGAGTGCAGATGGGGTTCACCTCGTCAGTCTTCTTATCGACATCTACCTGGGGACCGTTACGTACAGCTAGTGCCGCTTGCGGTCTGTGGTTAAACCCACTGCCAGCGTAGTGTCGAGTCTTTAGAGTCCCACACAGAGAGCTATTCGCCTTTAGGCAAAATGAGTAGAGGTCGCATGGTTTTGCGACAGGGTTCGTTCACATTCGCGCACTTGTGCACGTTTGCTGTCCGGACAGTTTATACTAGCGGGCTTTGGTTTAAGCCGGATCCTAGTATATGTTTTGAGATTGGTTTTTCTCATTGTGTTCGTGTTCCTCGGATCACGAATGCGGGTGCGTATGCACAGTTGCTTGAGATTGAGGGAGAGGACCTTGATTAGGGTTAATGGCTATTGTCATTTTATTAACCCTAATATTTATGTGTGTGTTATTGTTAATTAGTAATTAGTTTGATAATTATCCATGGTTGTGGTTATTGACCTTTTGACTTCTTTGACTTGTTGACCAAGGTTGACACTTTGACCATCATAATTTCTTTTGGAAGATGCTTTTTGATCTTTGCAATTTGAAATGATAATGGTCATGTCATGATTTACCATGATAATTATCTAGCTAATTATTCAATTAAATTAATTCACACATATTAGTGAGAAGAGCTCTATTATTTTCTTATTCTCTCATATCATTTCTCTCTCTTGTTCATCCTCTCCCTCAAGCTCTCTCCCTCTCATGTGTTGAGAAACAAAAAGCTTGAGAAAAACCTTCACTTGATCCTCTCTACTCTCTTCTAGGGTTCAAGTCTTAGCATTTCTTGCACTCTAGTTACTCCTAGCTTGGAGTTGAAGCTAAAGGTGGTGGCTTTCAAGTGGATCTTTCTTTGACGGAAGAAGACAAGCAAGGTGAGGCCTTTCTACCATTCCGACGAGCAAGGAGAGAAGGAGTTCAAGCTCAAGGTATAACCTTTCTACAACTTAGTTAGTTGTTAGTTTACTTTAGCTAGTTTTCGTTTAGCAAAGATCCTCACAAGCAAGGTCCATGTTGCTTAAGTCATTAAAAATCCGTTTTTTATTATGTTTTCCGCCTCCCCGTAAGCACCGGGGTGGGCAACACGGACTTACAGTGGTATCAGAGCCTAACTAAACCTAAACTAGCTAAGTAGTTAATTGTAACGAAGTTTCGAAACCGGAAAATCGAAAAACCAAACTTGCAAAACCCTAGTTTCTGTTAAAAGTTTTTCTGCTCAAAATGAAAATATTTATACTTGTAAAATCGTCTCAGGGTTTTCTGAATACACCCAAGAAAAACGATACCCTAATTCCATCAAACCGCCGCCCTTCCGCCGCACGAAGTAGGCATGTGCGGCGGAAGCGCCGCGGTTTGTCGTTATCGGCGCATCGTTTTTCGTGCAGTGTGTGTTGTTGTTGGTTTTGGGATTTTTAGGATATATTATATGTGCCCAGATTTTCCAGAACTAAAATTTACTTTTGGGGGCCTATAAATCCGTATTTTTCGGAACTTCACTACACTTTAACTAAATCGGTTATATCTGTAATGCTTGCATGTATTGAACGTCGGCTAATCGCTATAAGACGATTAGTCGGGGTTATACATGATCTGTGATTGTTATTGGTTTGTGGATATGAATGAATTGGATTGTCGCGGGTGAATGGCCGGGGTGGATGTGAGATGAGCGTTGTTTTTTCTTTCATTCATTTGTAACATGTAAATTGATGTAATAATATTCTTTGTATGGCCGCACAACCGGGTCGGGGTTGTAGCCGTCATTGTATAATTCTTTTTACTGTTTTTGCTCCTAGGATAGACCCATGGAGGGGGTGCACAAACTACCGGGTATCTCGAAGTGCCGAGTGGCCTACTCACGGTGGTGAGGGAGGTTGCTTCGCTTCGGGTGCTTGGCGGGTAGTTTGCCGCACCCGTAGGGGTCTTGGGTGGGGTATTGGCTATTCACCGCGACCGTGTAATCCACTTTGCGTTGCAGGCTCGAACGCATTGCGGATTCCTAGTATATCCAATGTATTCATCTGTGATCTGTAATGTCTATCATTGCTATATATTTATACATAATAACTATTTAGGCGTTGCTTATGTTTTACAGCCGCGCTAGCCCAGCCCCCGCTCTGTCGTTAGTTAAGTAACCTAACGGGTGATGACGGGGCCCCGTGGCGAATGCGAATGGCATAAGCGTACGTCATATTTTGGTTGTTTTCTGCAATGGTAGGATTAATTGATGGGACGCATTAAAAGAACTAATGCAAGAAATAAACCAAGTAAAAGTCGATTGGAACACTTTGAAAACCACTCGGTTCTTTTCAAAAACTAAACTTTTAAACGCGGAGCTTGAACCACTCCTTTTAAAAGCTATCTCGTTCCATCGATTATATCAAGTTCACTACGTTCACGGTTTCGCCAAAACCATCCGTAGCCCTCCGTCGTTTCATATGAAAATTCAACGGTATTCAAGCTGTGTTTGTTGGCCTTAGTCAAGGCACAGTGTTTGGTAGCTGGTGGGTATTCATATGTTGCATAGATAGAATGCGTTGGTTTGAGACAGTCGTATTGCCTTGTTGGCCATAGTCAAGGGTGGATACGGGTGGGTTCAAATTAACCTGGATAACGACGGGTAGAACTTGACATGTGACTTATGATTTGTTGGCCTTAGTCAAGGTCATAAGAGCATGGGGCAAAAATCCACATCGGGAGTTTCATAAGTACTGAAACTTGCTAGATTTGCATACCATTTGGAGTGTGATGATTCTGGTAGGATTCCTTCGGTTTTATCACGCGATGATATTTGGATCCCGATCCTACTGTGAGTATATGCTACTCCTCGGGAAAACTCTCACTTAACGATCAATGCTATAAACCTAGTAGGTGCCTAGAAAGGTGTTAGCGGGGCTACGCCCACAGGGAAAAGAGGTTACTTAATTAAGGAACTTCGCGAAAGCGTTGGAAAACCTCCCTCGAAGTACCGACACTGGCCTGGCTGAACGGTTAAGCAAGTATTGTACGGTGAGAATGATCCCGGCTAATCCTTTTCTTTACGGTTTGAGAAGGGATTCGAGAGACAGTGGGAGCCATCCAGTTTAGACAAACTAAAAACCACTCTAAACTTGCAAGAGCATCATGCTAAAGTGTTTCTTTTCTCTCTCCTAATTGCAGCGACCATTCAAGATGACCGGACTTAAGTTACTATTAGATAAAAACATATTGACAGGGCCAAACTACAAAGATTGGCTCAGGAATGTCAAGATGGCTATCACTTATGACAAGCTGGGGTATATACTTACCACCAAAGCTCCCCCTGTCCCAGGTCCCACCTCCAGCGTCGCGGATGTTGAAATCCGTAAGATATGGGAGATAGATTGCGCGAGGGCCAGATGCCTCGTACTAGCCTCGATGGACAACGACCATCAGAGGAGGCACGAGAATATGGACCTAGAGTCCATATTTCTCCATACAAAAGAACTGTATGGAGAGCAGTCTCGTATCGCTAGATACGAAGTGTCGAAGAAACTCTTTTCGGCAAGGTTGGCCGTCGGATCATCGGTAGCGGACCACGTGCTTAAGATGATCGGCTACATAGAGGAGCTCGCGGACCTTGGGACCACGTTGGAGAATGAACTCTATACCGATTTGATTCTCCAGTCCCTTCCTTCCACTTACGCCCAGTTCATTCTTAACTTCAACATGCAAGGAAAGGAGGTTGAACTTGCCGAACTTCTGAACATGTTGAGGACTGCTGAGGGCACCCTACAGAAGGGTAGGGAGACATCCACTTTGTTTGTAGGAGGATCTTCCTCTTCTAGGTCCAGGGCGAAAGCCAAGGGCAAGAAGAAGAAAGCCCCCGCCAAACCAAGAGGCGGTGTCGGTAAAGTGGATACGAAGGGAAAGGGTAAAGCAACAAAGGTAGCGGGGAAGCTGGTGGGGAAGGAAGAATGCTTCTATTGTCACAAAAGTGGTCACTGGAAACAAGATTGCAAGGCTTGGAAAGCCAGAACACAGGATTTGAAGCGAGTTGCAGCTTCAGCTTCAGGTGTGTATGTTATTGAAAATTGTCTATCAATAAACTCTACTTCCTGGGTATTGGATACCGGATCAGGATCTCATATCTGTAATTCTTTGCAGGCGTTGAGAAAGCGTAGAGTTTTGAAGGCAGGTGACATGACCCTCAGAGTTGCGAACGGTGCTAGCATGGATGCAGAGGCCGTGGGGGAATATCACCTGGGATTATCTGATGGACACTTTTTGGTTTTGCGTAGTTGTTATTATGTACCAAATGCAACCTGTAATATCATTTCTGTATCTTTATTATCTAAAGAAGGTTATGAATTTGCATTTGTAAGCAATGTAGTGAACATTCACCTTAATCAAGTTTTGATTGGGTCAGGTACATTAAACAACGGTATTTACGTTTTAAACCAACCACAGGTTTTCAATATCCAGAATACACACAAAAGAAAGTCTCCAGATATTAATCAGGCTTTCTTATGGCATTGTAAACTGGGTCACATCAATGAGACACGGTTGACTAAGTTACATAAAGAAGGATACTTGGATCCGTTCGAGTATCAGTCTTATGCCACTTGTGAATCTTGTCTCATGGGAAAGATGACAAAGGCTCCGTTCACTGGACACGGAGAAAGAGCGAGCGAGCTCTTGGGACTCGTACACAGCGACGTGTGCGGTCCAATGTCTACACATGCGCGAAGCGGTTACTCTTACTTCATTACTTTTACGGATGATTTTTCAAGGTACGGTTATGTCTTCTTAATGAAACATAAGTCCGAGGCCTTTGAAAAGTTCCAGGAATATAAGAGTGAAGTGGAGAAACAAACCGGCAAAACTATCAAGATCCTAAGATCGGATCGAGGAGGAGAATACTTAAGTGCCGAATTCCTGAATTACTTAAAAGAGAATGGAATTCTCTCTCAGCTTACTCCTCCATACACTCCGCAACACAACGGTGTATCGGAGAGACGGAACCGAACCCTATTGGATATGGTACGGTCCATGATGAGTAAGGCTGAGTTACCGCGATCTTTCTGGGGCTATGCACTGGAAACAGCTGCACATCTCTTGAACCAAGTTCCTACTAAAACAGTGCCTACCACACCATATCAGATGTGGAGTGGGAAGAAACCCTGTCTTAAATCCTTTAAGACATGGGGATGTCCAGCTTTTGTAAAAAAGCAGCATGCGGACAAGCTCGAGGCACGCTCAATACAGTGCATGTTTGTGGGATACCCAAAGAACTCCAAGGGGTATCTCTTCTATTACGCAGAGGAGCAAAAAGTCCTTGTTTCTCGTCATGCCCGCTTCTTGGAAACTGAGTTTTTAGAAAATCAGATAAGCGGGAGCGCAGTAGAACTGGAAGAAATTCCAGAACCACAAACCATTACTGAAAGCTTAGAGGAACCAGCAGGTTCGAAAGAACAGGACATTCCTATGCCACTCCGCAGGAGTAGTAGGCAGTCTCATCCGCCCGAGAGATACTACGGTTTTCTCATTGACGGGGATAGAGAAGACTGCATCCTGGATTGTGATGAACCTACTAGCTTCCAGCAAGCCATTCAGAGCGTCGACTCGGTAAAATGGCTGGATGCAATGCGGACCGAGATGGAGTCCATGTACACCAACAAAGTATGGACGTTGGACATTGCTCCAGACGGGGTAAAACCCGTAGGATGCAAGTGGATCTTCAAAAGGAAGATTGGTGTAGATGGACAGGTTGAGACCTATAAAGCTAGACTGGTAGCAAAGGGTTTTCGTCAGCGACCTGGTTTGGACTATGACGAAACCTTTTCTCCAGTAGCTATGCTGAAATCCATTCGGATCCTTCTTGCCATTGCTGCTTTCCACGATTATGAGATTTGGCAGATGGACGTAAAGACAGCTTTTCTAAATGGTCATTTAGAAGAGTGTGTCTATATGGATCAGCCAGAGGGTTTCATTCAGGGTGGGAGCAGCGGAAAGGTGTGCAAGTTGCTCAAGTCCATTTATGGACTCAAGCAGGCATCGCGGAGTTGGAACATCTGTTTTGATGAGACGGTCAAAGAATTTGGCTTTATCAAAAATCCAGATGAACCATGCATCTATTGTAGATTTGTAGCGAGAACTGTAGTATTCCTCGTTTTATACGTGGATGACATTCTCTTAATAGGAAATGACATTCCTATGCTACAATCTGTCAAGGGGTTCTTGTCACACAGGTTCTCCATGAAAGACCTGGGTGATGCCTCCTACATTCTGGGTATCCGGATCTACCGTGACAGATCCAAGAGGATATTAGGACTCTCGCAGTCCAGGTACATCGACACCATACTGAAGAGATTCAGTATGGAAGATTCCAAGCGCGGTAATCTACCGGCTTGTCACGGGATCACCCTCTCAAAAGAGATGTCTCCCAAGACTGATTTGGAGAGGGATCGCATGTCTATTATACCCTACGCTTCTGCGGTAGGCTCTATAATGTATGCGATGTTGTGTACCAGACCGGATGTGGCTTATGCACTGAGTGTGGTAAGCAGGTATCAGTCAAACCCTGGGGAGAAACATTGGATAGCAGTAAAGAACATTCTCAAGTACCTGAGAAGGACTAAGGAGATGTTCTTGGTGTATGGCGGAAAAGACCTGCAGATTGAGGCCTTTGCTGACTCCAGCTTCCAGAGTGACAAGGATGATTCCAAGTCCATGTCGGGTTTTGTCTTTACCCTCAATGGAGGGGCGGTGTGTTGGAAGAGCTCCAAACAGGAAACCGTTGCTGACTCGACTATGGAAGCGGAATACATAGCTGCATCTGATGCCGCAAAAGAAGCTGTCTGGATGAGGAAGTTCTTGAAAGAACTTCAGGTGGTTCCGTCCATTGTTGACCCAATACCTCTATATTGCGACAACAACGGGGCTATAGCTTTAGCGAAGGAACCCAGGTCCCATCAGAAATCCAGACACATCTTAAGGCGGTATCACCTGATCAGGGAGATCGTGGATCGCCAGGAGATCGAGGTCCGGAGAGTTGCATCAGAGGATAACACTGCAGATCCACTCACAAAGGCCCTACCCCAGACTCAGTTCGAGCGGCTGATCGAGATGATAGGTCTTCGATACGCCAGTTCATGGCCTTAGTGCAAGTGGGAGATTGTTAGTGTATATGCCCTAGAGGCCATTACTGTATCATACTAGTTTGTATATTACTTAATGGAAGCTTGGGATATTCACAGTTGTATATACAATCTTGCTCGAAATGGTAGTATGCTACTTGGTTTGTCTCTGCTTTAATATGTGCATGTGTTTCTTTTAGCATATTGCTGGTATACATATTAGTAGAGCCCTTAGGATCTTTGCTTGATTACCAGCGTTGTGATGGCGCTCGCACTCGTGGGAGCTGGGTAATCTATAAGCACATCCTTATACAGGTCCCTGGTCGTTGGACTATCGAGACAGGGCATCGATACTCCGGAGTAGACTAGCGTATGCGCTTCTCATCCCAGTGTGGGAGACGGTCTGTCCCACAGCCGTTAGTACGTCGTACTTGGGATAGTATGCGGGTGCTCGTTAGGTTACGAGTACACTGGACAGGACTCGTAGGGAACTGTTGGTTGGTAATATACCTATCGTCAGTTATCAGTTCCCAGGTGACATGAGTACAGCTTAGTCCGCTGACTTGACACTGTCACTTCGCCTCGAGTGTGTTCCCACTGCACTTTGATTACTACCCTACCACGGCTCAAAGGAGCTGTGCAAACAGGTAGTTTTTGGGTGCAGTCCCGAAGCACTTGGAGGCAGTGACGGTTAGACAGGATTCGTCTCTCCCGGTATTGGGGGTTGACATCGCGCTGTGTCTAGGAGAGCCATTACACGAGTAGTCCCTGGCCAGGGCAAGCGAGATATACTGGTAGGTTTCCAGTGTTATCTCAGGGTGTTCTGGGCTACACTCCGACACGACTTGTACCGCTATTAGGGGACTGACGTTCACCGCCCCCCTAGGCCCGCCATGCGATGTATCAGACGAACAGACCGGACTGTACGGAGATTGTCACATACAGGCTCAGTAGGAGTGCAGATGGGGTTCACCTCGTCAGTCTTCTTATCGACATCTACCTGGGGACCGTTACGTACAGCTAGTGCCGCTTGCGGTCTGTGGTTAAACCCACTGCCAGCGTAGTGTCGAGTCTTTAGAGTCCCACACAGAGAGCTATTCGCCTTTAGGCAAAATGAGTAGAGGTCGCATGGTTTTGCGACAGGGTTCGTTCACATTCGCGCACTTGTGCACGTTTGCTGTCCGGACAGTTTATACTAGCGGGCTTTGGTTTAAGCCGGATCCTAGTATATGTTTTGAGATTGGTTTTTCTCATTGTGTTCGTGTTCCTCGGATCACGAATGCGGGTGCGTATGCACAGTTGCTTGAGATTGAGGGAGAGGACCTTGATTAGGGTTAATGGCTATTGTCATTTTATTAACCTTAATATTTATGTGTGTGTTATTGTTAATTAGTAATTAGTTTGATAATTATCCATGGTTGTGGTTATTGACCTTTTGACTTCTTTGACTTGTTGACCAAGGTTGACACTTTGACCATCATAATTTCTTTTGGAAGATGCTTTTTGATCTTTGCAATTTGAAATGATAATGGTCATGTCATGATTTACCATGATAATTATCTAGCTAATTATTCAATTAAATTAATTCACACATATTAGTGAGAAGAGCTCTATTATTTTCTTATTCTCTCATATCATTTCTCTCTCTTGTTCATCCTCTCCCTCAAGCTCTCTCCCTCTCATGTGTTGAGAAACAAAAAGCTTGAGAAAAACCTTCACTTGATCCTCTCTACTCTCTTCTAGGGTTCAAGTCTTAGCATTTCTTGCACTCTAGTTACTCCTAGCTTGGAGTTGAAGCTAAAGGTGGTGGCTTTCAAGTGGATCTTTCTTTGACGGAAGAAGACAAGCAAGGTGAGGCCTTTCTACCATTCCGACGAGCAAGGAGAGAAGGAGTTCAAGCTCAAGGTATAACCTTTCTACAACTTAGTTAGTTGTTAGTTTACTTTAGCTAGTTTTCGTTTAGCAAAGATCCTCACAAGCAAGGTCCATGTTGCCTAAGTCATTAAAAATCCGTTTTTTATTATGTTTTCCGCCTCCCCGTAAGCACCGGGGTGGGCAACACGGACTTACAGCTCCGCCCCGATATACCATCGTGCTATGGTGTATACGGAGGAGTAATACTGAGAGAGAATCTCATTCTCCTTTAAAATAGTCCAGGATTTCCGTGCTCAAGTATTCTCCTCCTTGATCACATCAAAGGACATAATACTTATACCCATATTTTGGTTCTCTACTTCTAATTTATATTCTGTGAATATCTCAAAAGGTTCGGACTTGTGTTTCAACAGGAACATATGTCTGAATCTTGAGAGATTATCAGAGAATGTAACGAAGTACAAAGAACCGGTCTTGGCATGTGTTGACAGGGGACCTTCATACATCAACATGTATCATCCCAAGAGTTCATTAACTCTTTCTCTGTTTCCAGTAAACGGAGCTATGGTCATCTAATCTTTGTGACATGACTGGCAAGTTTCACAAGATGTAAATTCAAACTGATTTAAATATGCATCTTCATGTAACTTCAGCCAGTCGGGTCGCATTGATATGACCTAGTCTACAATGCCTCAAGAAGAATTTGTTCATTTCTGAACTCTTCCTCTTGTGTGTGTTTTGTATACTAAGAACTGTAGTTTGATTTAGAACATCAATGCTTTTAGATAACATGCCTGAACCGATCAACTTTTGATATAGGAAATGTTCAAAACATTATCCAACCATACAAAATTTTATCATTTCTTTACTGATAAAGAGACTGATATGATTTTGTATATCAGGTTCGGTATCTAATAGCATTCGTTCAGAATCAATGTATTCTTGTAATACAGGGTGACAGTGACCGACAGACTTGGCTGCAACTCTTGCCCCGTTTTCTGCCTCATGAAACTTATCACCCGTTCTCAGTTTTTCTACTCTTTTGTAGCCCTATGTAACAGATTACATATCTGGGATCCTGATCCGGTATCATATACCAAGGATGCGGAGGATACTGAGAAACAGTTCTGTATAATGAACACACCCGAAGATGATGCATCAGCATGCACTCTCTTCGTTTGGGCGGCACGGGAATTCTGGTATTCCCCAATTTCCTGCTCTGTCTTATAACAATTATAAGTTGGAGCGGGACCAACGTTCCCCAGCTCAGTATAACAAGCGGGTTCGGTCAATAATCCGTATTATTATCTTGATTAAGGCGTGATATGGTCGCTTTCTGGAGAGAGAGAGAAGAAAACACTCAGCGTATGCTCTTGCAAGATTAGATTGGTTATCTAATATATCTAATCAGGATGTCTCCCACTGTTTTTGTCAAATCTTCCTTCAAACCCTAAAAGGAAAGACTAGCCGGGATTAATTACACGCTACAAGTTCGCCAATCTTTCAGCCAGGCCAGTGTCGGTACTTTGAGGGAGGTCCCCCGTGCTTTCGCACGAACCTAATTAATGTAAACCTCGTTTTCCCAGAGGCGTAACCTCGTTGACACCTTTCTAGACACCTACTTGATCGGCTAATTGTAATGTATAAAACTCTCCCAGGAGTAACACTTACTCGCAGCGGGTATCGGGATCCAACTATCTCATAGAAGGTATGCAATCTCATTGCAAATCTCAACACTTGAAATTCCCGATAATATTTTGCCCCTAACGTGCTATGACCTTGACGAAAGCCAACAAACCATAGCCCGCTAGTCAAGTTCAACCCGTACATTTCTTGATCGAATTAAACCCACCCGCACGACCCTTGACGAAAGCCAACAAAGCCGCACGACTACCCTAATCCAATCGCATCGTATGCTGGCAGATAAGCAGCATATAGCTACCGCACACTGCCCCTTGACGAAAGCCAACAAATGCAGCACGAATACTATATACAACTTATCTGAAATGACGGAGGGCTACGACAGGTTTTTCTGAAAACCTATTGCGTAATGAACTTGATATCGTTGTAGGATCGAATGAATTTTGAAATGGAGTGTTTTTGAGGCTTTTCTAGTTTTGCTAAAGGAGTCACTCCCGGTGAAGGGATCGTCGGTCCTTTCCTTATCGAATAAGGTGCAGGATATATCACATATACCTCTGTGCAAAGCAAAAACACTTAAAAGCAATCAAAAGATAAACCGAGTGTGTAGCATCTGCCAGTTATTGCTAAAGGAGTCACTCCCGGTGAAGGGATCTCGGTCCTTTCCTTATCGAATAAGGTGCAGGATATATCACATATACCTCTGTGCAAAGCAAGAACTGTAGCTACCCTTTTTATTTTGAAATTCGATTCTACAACATCTTAGGTTTCTTTTATTTCATTAATCTCATTAATGAAGTCCCATCATTTAAGTACCTAAACATCACAGATAAATACGACGTACACTTATGCCATCCGCATTCGCCTCGATGTCCCCTCGTGCACCGTTAGGTTAGGTAACTAACGACAGAGCGGGGCAGGGCTAGCGCAGGTGTAAAACATAAGTAACGTCTATATAATATATCATATATACTATATACTGTATCTATCACAGAACATCACATGATCACATCACAGATATCGCAGCAGAAGAATCATATGAAATATTGGATATACTAGGACGTCCGTGTTTTCAATACGAGCCAGTATAAAACACGGATTCCACGTTCGTGATGAATAGCCAAACCCACACCCCTAGACCCCTACGAGAGCGGCAAGCAACCCTACCAATTCTAGAGTTAGGAGACCCGGACTCGACTCCTCGAGATGGTCTCCCACTGGACTCCAGAACCCGGTTACTTGTGCTCCCCTCCTTGGGTCAATCCTGGTGCAGAAAAGTAAATAATATACACACGGTGACATCTTCCGCAACCTGGAAGTGCCCCAATAAAAGAATATTACATACAAGTTTTTACATGAATGAAAATGAAAAACACTCATCTCACATAAAAACCCCCGGCTATTCAAACACGACGATCCAATATAACATATCCAGCAACACATAACATCACATGTCATCAACGTAAGTAAATATGCGCATCCCAATTGCCGTTGACATATAGCAACGAAACCGGCGATATCACATATTACACTTACGGTCACAGAAAAGAAAGTGTAAAACTACAACAGTTGGAATCTGCAATCACCTCAGACATCGCATGCCTGACCAAATGAATTCTTTAGACACCGCATGCCTAACAATTATAAACCCCGCATTTTAGTCTCAAAATCGAAAACTCTTTTTAATATCAAGCCGGGAATTCAACAAGATTCCCGACATCCTGATTGAATACTCGTCGCAAACTTTAGTAGGCGGCCGCACCCCCGATACTGTCGACGAAGTGCACCAAGGCGGAACACCGCTACCGCGAGCACCCGGACGGATGCTTTCGGCGACGGGGTTCTCCTACAGTCACTTGGTCGGGGCTATGGAGTGAGGCTGTCTATTAAGTTTACCCGGCGAGTATCCGCGTACGCTACGTGATTGCGACGGACTTTTGATCACATCAAAATTCCGTGGCAACTGATCAAGTGAGACTAAACTGCTATGTTTATAACATTCATTTAGTTATCTCATAACTATTTGTGAATTCCAATTATTGTATCACATTCCAGATAAACAGAAAATGTTAAACTTTCCGATCGAACAGTCGAATACCCAAGTTTTCCCGATACAGCTCAACACATGAAAACAAGTCTAAAAACATTATGTTCGTGCCTCAGTAGCAACGGTCCAGCCATAGAAGGGTCAAGCCAACGCCTCACATGTGGCACGCCGTACTGCCCCAAACCCGAAGGTTCAAAGGGCAGTTCAAGACGGTCACATAATCGAGTTAAGGTTTGTTGTCTTCTAGAGGGTCCATCGCGTTACTTGCACTACTTAGAACGTCGTTAAACTACGGAAAAATCCAACACTTGGAAATTTCCCGACAGGGGAAAAATTGGGTATTTATATCCGGTCGAACTTTTTAACATATTCTAAAATTTATCCGGAAAGCCACATAGACAAAATCTGATAACCCGATCGAATCAACGAACCCCCAAAACAACCCTAAAATACTCAAATGTTTACTGCATATTAAAAATTCCCAGAAAACTCAGCATATTAAAATAGGAATTACTGTGCAAAGAGGAGTCAACGAGTCAACAATATGGCCGCGGAACCGCCGCTCCACGTGGGCTTAGGCCGCGGTTCCGCGGCGTTATGACGGAGTTAAGTCTCCGTTTTTCACAGTAATTCATAAAAATCCCTGCTCAATTTTCTGCATATTTTTAATGTTGAAAAATCTCAGATTTTAGAAAAAGGACAGAGAGCATTTTTGAGGTTAGGTTTTCGGTTCGTCCGGCTTTCAAATTTCGTCTAGACTTCGTCTAAGGCTCTAGCTAGGCTCTGATACCACTGCAGGGTTCCTAGACACCCTAAGGAGGTCTCACAAGGCATCGAACATGCCAATTTCAAAAAATCTAGGTGCCGAGAGACCCGACTACGGATCGTTTGCTAGAAAACTAGGCGAAAAAGCTAACTAGTTAACACTTAACTATGAGAATACGGATATACAACCTTTGTAGATCCGGTGCTCCACCTCCACGGCTCCGCAATGAAGTCTCCTCGCTGTCCAAGACGGATCCCGGGCTCTAGCGTCGGCTTCATCGGAGAATGGACGGGCTAGGTCATCGATGTCCATGCCGAAGATGATCTATGTCGAGGCATCGCTAAATCAAGCTCCGACTTCACCAAGTCAAGAAACTTGTGAAGAAAACACACTCTACTACTTGGCAAGAGGTAGAGGATGAAGAAATAGGAAGTGGGTAGACTTTAGAATTGGATTTCTCACTCTAATTCATCACTTGCCATTGATGGAGGCAAGCTTTCTTCACTTGAAGAAATGAAGAAGAAGAAGAATAATCATATGATAAGTTATTTCCAAAAAGAAAAATAAAAGAATACTTATCATAACCAAACCATGGTCAAGTGTAGAGAATAAATCATGGTTAGTGGGATGGTTAGGGTTAAGCATGAGACAAAATGGTCACTTGGTCAAAGTCTTCATGAAGCTTCAAGAAAGAACAAAGAAAGCAACCATTTTTCTCTTTTGCTTTTCTATTTCCAAAAGAATAAATAAATGAATAAATGAATAAGGAAATAGTAAACCCTAATCATTTCATTAACCAAGGTTTAATTCTTTACACTTAACCAAAAGGCATGTATCATCAAACATGATACAAGCAAGTGCACAAAATCATATCGCATATGCAATGCGCACATCCGAGTGAGAAAATCCATCTTAAGTAAACCGATACTAGTTGATGCAAAGTAATATATCAAATATATAAATATGCATTAAATCATTAAATCAACACTTGATTCAATGATCCGGTCATGTCGCACACAACCGACTAGTATACAATGTATCGGCTTATCGAATCAACGCTTGAATCGATAACTAGGTTATATCGCATACAACCATTCGATACATTCATCGCGAGAATGAAATACGGTATCACATACACGCATTATTCTCGGTCCCGCACATATCTCATATGCGCTCCTATTTCGTTTCGCTTGAGCCAGGAAACCTCTGTGTAGGACTCTAAAGACTCGTCAATACGCCGGCAGCAGATGATGATCATATCAAACACCCACAAGCCGCAAGCGGTCTGCCAAACGTAACGGCCATCCGGGTATTGAGCGATCAGAAGATCGACGAGCAAGCCCGCTCACACTCCTGTGAATCCAACCAGTAACACTACCGTACAGTCCGGTCTGATCGTCTGATATGTCGCATATCTCGCCTAGGGGTGGTAAACGTCAGACCCCAATAGCTCGATAAGTCGTGTCGATATGAGGTCTATAACAATTCGAGAAACTACTGGTAACACTTACCAGTAAATCTCAGCAACCCTGGCCAGGGATTTTCTGTTATAGCCAATCGAACACAGCGCAACATCAACTCCCTATACCGGGAGAGACGAATCCCCTCCTATCGCTCATTGCCTCCATGTGACTCGGGACTGTACCCAAAAACCACCGTTTTGCACGCCCTCTTGGACGTGGTAAGATGGAAATCAAAGCACAGTGGGAACCACACAAGACTCTATGACGATCTCGGGTCAACAGACTACTCTGTACCAGTGTCACCAGAGAACTGCCATCTGACGTGAGGTATAATACCATCTGGGAGTTCTCGGCGAGTCCGTCCAGTATACCCAGTCTCTACTGAGCACCCGTATATCATCTCTGATGTCAAACACCGATGGATATGGGATCATCCATCGCCCATCTGTATGGGTCGAGAAGGTACACGCTAGTCTACTCTGGTATATCGATGCCCCGTCTCGATACACCCACGACTAGGGACTTTGAAGGATGTACTTATGGACTACCATGTCCCCACTAGTATGATCCGCATCATAGTCCAGGTAGTCAAGTACACATCCTAAGGGCTTTACCAACATGTAACAGAGAGACAATCAGTGTACACGTTAAGGTAAAGGGTAACCAGATAGCATACTATCATGTCGAGCAAGAAAGTCCTCCCTATATATGTCCCAGCATCCACTACAATATACATCCTATGTACAGTAATGGCCTCTAGGGCATACATATAACTAACATTTTATTGCAGGAATGCATTAAGCTTCTCAAAAAGCTACTATTTTGCAATCTCGTGGCCCTGCATTCTTTGCTCTATAAAATCAAGGTCCCTCTTCAGCTCCATTCCCCTGAAAAATACAGCGTTGAAGTTTTTGAAAGATGACTTGGAGCCGTGCAGCATTAGCATCCATCTGGGCTCGTAATTGTCCTAAATCTTAGGAAGCCACCTCATACGCCTCTTGCTCTTTGGCTAGCTTCTGCCCGTAACGTTGAACGAGAGCGGCACACTGTTCGACTCGCGCACTCAATTGGGCCCTTGAAGATAAAGCCTCAGGCGAGAGACACTTGTGCTCGATCTCATGGAGGCAAGCCTCAATCTGCTTGCAATAGTCAACCCAACTACGAAAGAAATCTTCGTTATGGAAAGTCATAATAGTCGCCAGCATAGGCCTCGACATTAAGGTCTTCAATAAATTCGCTTAGCATGCACTTGCTATTTTCTGCACCTCTAGAAGGTTGATGTTTAGTGAAGGGTCCTGCGGGCATGGCTATGTGAGATTCAACGGGAATCGAAACCCGCGGAGCTGTTACAGATAAAAATGGGTCAGATATCCGTTTAAATAAAAAAAATGAATAGATCTAACATACCAATAATTGGAAGCGGCAAATTTAGGAGTATAAAGGGCTCAGCCATTTCTTCATCTTCTCTTTCGAGCCATAAGACTGTAGTCAATATAGGAAAATTCTTATTAGGAAAGAATTACTTGCAGAAAGTTGAAATAAGAAATGAGAGATATACTAACCAACGTCAGAAGGAGGGACAGGTCCCAATCGGAGGGCAAAGTATGAGGTAAACGCTTGGCACAGATGGTTGAAAAGCACTCCTGCAAGATTGCGATAATATATGCCAAGCGATTAATATAAGGAGTAATATCAATTCTGAAATGAAGAAATAAAAAAAATCAAAGGAAAAAAATTACCTTCTGTCACTAAGCTCGAGAAGACCCAGGGAGGTGCAAAGGAGATAGGTGGAGCGACAACGGTCATGGTACCGGTTGACGGGGGTTCTTCAATCAGTAAATTGCCAGGGTTTGTCGTACCTATACCAGAAATAAAGAAAACATTAGAAAATATGTCTAGTAGAAATAAGAATTTGAAAGTAATAACATGTAAGGTGCATGCGGATCCCATGAGAACCGGCGATGCAGGAACCATGATTGTGTCCGGAGCATCACTGGTCACGACAGCTTCTTTAATTTCTATCGCCACATAGGAGGCGGATTCAAGATCTGCGCCCTCGTCTCCCGAATCAATAAGGACCGTCGCTATGCTAACGTTACCTAAAGATACTGAAGATCTACTGGGCGAAGGAGCGGCAGTTGGAGCAATATTGAACTCGGAGTTATAGTCCTTCGTTCCATAATCTCCAAATGCCGCTGCTTCATTCGCTGCCCCATCAGCTAAACTTGTCCCTACTGTATCAGGCATCATCATAAAAAATGAGAATGTTATAATTCAAATAAGTTGTTATAGGAAAAAAACCTGGAAAATAAATAAATCCTACAAGGTTTTTTCGAGGTACCATGCGCTGTTTCCCCCTGAAGTAAATTCACGAGCTATGCACGCAATCTGCCTATGAGCGGTTGACAAGGAAAGAGGGATATCCTCCGTAAGAGCATTAGGGGTTTGTGTTTTGCTCGAGCTTGCACCTGTGGTCAAGCTGGCCTGATGCTCCCTTGCTACATGCTTCTGGTACTTCTCCTCGGCTTTAGCTGTATGGAGAGATCTCTTCAGGACAACCGATAAAGAATGATCCTCATCTGAATCAGATTCAACCTCAAGATCTGCTACGACATCCATCATCGGCTGTTTCAACGATGCTTCCCATAGTGGCGCAGAGGAGGCTTGAGCAACAGTCGGCGGCTCTGAAGCTTCCGTAAGGGTTGTCGAGTGAAGAATATCCTCTATGTTAACACACAAAGATGGTGCCTCGCTCGAAATAGCACTATTTATAAAGGTTCCTATAATAAAATAAAAAGAAAGGAGTCAAGGTATGACAAAATGAATTAAATGTTCTAAAGCGCGTAAAATAAATCGTACCAAGGCACATGGAAGCACGAAGCCTCTCCTCTTCCTTGTATGTCCTAATGGATTCCTGGAGAGTCTCTTCAGCGGAGATGCCTATTGTGAAAATAAAATGTTAAATAAGAACACAATATCATTTTATTCTAAGATACGTAAAGAATGTAAATGAAATGTACCTGACGCCGCAAGAGCAGTAAGCGCTGCTTGCTCACGGGCTAATCATTCAGAAGCCCTAAGAGCGGTTTGGAGATTAGTCGTTGCGTTCTCATCGGTAGAAACTTCAAAAAGACCGGTATTGGTCCTATATTCGGACAAGCCTTCGCTATAGGGAGCATGGGGATCTTGACCAAAGACGATGTCAGATGAGAACATAGATTTCTTCTTCTTTTGAGAACCGAGAGCAACACCCGACGATAAAAACTTTCTTTTCATAGGCATCTTAGGACGCGTGTCCTGATTTCTGAGCCAATATCCGACTGAGGAGACGCTGCAGACGTCACACCGTCAGGGGTGCTCACATCGGGTCTTGGTTTAGCCGTTGACACTGTTGGAATAGCACGTGGAACTACCACCACACCGCCCTCCCTTAGGGAAGGGAGGACGACTTTGCGTCTTCTTAATGGGACCGCGGGGTTGCTGGCCGGAACGGAATCCTTATGGTCAAGGAGCATTGCCTCTTTTCTTTGATAACAGCAGGCATTAGAGGACTTTGGAATATGATTCGGTTCAGCCATCAAGAAGTAAGATCTCGTGTTTAATCGCATGAAATAGTGGACCACACTGCGAACGGTTTCTTCTAAAGCAGCCGGATTGATGAGAAATGTCTCAAGGGGAACGCCCTGGTCATACCTTAGTTGTTGAGCGAAGTGATGCGGGTTATACCTCATGAAAAGCACGGAGGCATTTCGACAGTACACCAAGAATTCATGCCTGATAGAGTACAAATGTACGATTTCCCTGGCACGCAAAGCAGAATCCTCATCCTTAAACACATCATAAAGCGGCTGGACCACTTTAGAAGGTTCTTTGCCAGTAGTCAAAACCCTATCAACAAAGATCATGCTGTCCCTAACAAGGCGTGGATGCAAAAGCAATCGCCGAGCTTTTCGTTGTGTTGGATCGGGAGAAGAAGTATCGACCAATTTCATGACCCGGGGAAAGATGTATCCTTCATAAAATTTGGGTCTTTTATGCTCACCAAAAGCACCCAACACGTGCATCTCTATCAATAAAGTAAAATAATGGAGAGGGAAATTCACGGGCTCCACATCCGGCTAGGCGGTGTCGGCCGCCATGCTCAAGCTATTATACAAATGGGCTAATCCCGCAACCCTGATGGCCATACGCGTTACTGCCATAATACGATGAGCCGGGTAGAAGACGGATGGTCTCATGCACCGATGATGTGTTGGGAGTGCGAACCAATTGAGCCATAAGCCGATGAAGCCCACCAGAAATGTCTCCTCATCGATGTCTGGAGCAGCAATTTCTGCAAAGAAGATGACGGGGGTGTCCGGAATGTAAAACTGCTTCAGATCCGCATTAGCAGTCGACAGCTTGTCCAAACCAAATCCGAACGGATCATCAAGTTTAGAAAATTTCGCGGCCTTCTTCGATAAAACTTCTGGGCGGAGGAAATGGGCAATAAAATCTGCAAAGCTAACCCCATGCCCCCTGATTCGAAATACAGGCTCTCGTAAATGTTCAGCACCTTAATTAGACTCGGGAATTTGTGTCAGATAGCATTCTCTAGCGTAAGGCCGATGACAACTGATTCAGTGGAAAAACTATACTCGTCGGCAAGAAGGATCTCTTCATAATGCTCCCCCTAATGGGTAATTCAGAGATTTCTAAGAATTTCTCCAACGAAATCGACACCTCCCAATCTGATAGCAGAAATGTATGGGTCGGGATATTTCATTGTTCCAAAAAGGACTTAACCCAACATACGCGAGGGGTGTGGTAATAGAATAGAGATGCGTAAATCGCCGAATACAACCTGGTCTTCAGCAGCAACGGTTTCTTTGTAGATAAGATGTCACGGGCCCAAACGAGATAACCTACCGGATATCGAGGGGTCACTCCTATAGTATAGACTTGACCCCACGGTCGCGCTTCTCCCTGACATATCCGATGCCCCAAAATATCTAGGGCCATCGGTGGTTGGGCTGGTATTGGTTCCATAGATGGTTGAAGACGACCATCTGCAGTCCAGTCAATCTCTTCCACAGTATAAGCAGTTGGCGGAGGGTTAGTATACTGAATCGAGGGGATCGGCTCTGACGGCACCTCGCAAGTAAAGCTGTGTCATTCCCGGATGATCTGACGATACCACGCTCTCCATAGATGAAGGGATTTCCGTTTCAGATCGTGGTCCCGAATTAAAGCGAGGACCTCACGATCAGTGGGTGCATCAACGAAAGCGCTTTTTAAGCGAACATAAAGAAAAAAGGAACCGAAAACCATGGTACCTGAAAAGAAACCAGAGTTAGCAATAAAAATGCAAGAATCACTAAGTCTAAAAATCTAGTGGACCCCACAAAATCAAGATGGCGGCTCATTAATGATTGAAACATGTGTCCAATAGAGAAATCTAAAAATAGTCTCTAAGGCTGGATTTAATAATAATAAAATTTTCAGAGCCAAGCTCTGTCATAAAAAATGGTACAAAATACCAAAAATTTCAAGAAAATCCCTAAAGAGATTTGATATTAAAATTCTAAGAGCAAAGCTCTGTTAAATTAAAATTTCAAGAAAATCTCCAAAAAGGAGAAAATCTAAAGATTAGAACTAAGTTCTGTGATAAATTGTCAGAGCAAGGCTCTGTTAAATTAAAATCACCAAAAAAGAAGCGACCTAAAATTGAATTGAGAATTAAGTTCTATGATAAATTGTCAGAGCAAATCTCTACTAAATTAAATCTTCAAGAAAATCATAACTAAGTTCTGTAACCATAAACCCCCAAAGGGTATATATTAGAGCCAATCTTTGTAATCAAAATGGAGTTGAACTCCGAAATACTAAAGAGGAATGTTCCAAATATAAGAGTTAAGCACTGTGGAAAAATACTCTTACCAAGAAAATTTTAGCTGAGTGGGTCAACAATGTAGATCTGAGAAGAGTGAAGAATTAAGATTCAAGAAAATAGAACTAAACTCTAATAGAGAATAAAATTCTCAAGAAAGAAGAAGACATGAAAGCGCAGCAGTCACCTAGGGCTTGAAGCCATATTTAAAGATATGGGGGTCGGTTCAGATTCCTCGTATCTCAAGACGGATCAGATGGCTCAAAACTGCACCCGTTGCACTCATGTGCAAGCCACGTGAGAATAACGGTAGGGGGAATTTGTTCCCTCATAAAAAATTACCCTTTGTTTAAATACAATTAGGCGGCCCCTCGGTTTACCGCTGAAGACTGGATTAAGACGTTGGAACGTCTAGCCTGAATTTGGGGGCAGATGCTGTTTGGAGATATCCAGCCACCTCTCCGAAGTTACCAAGTTGATTTATGACACCATATATCGGAAGTTTGGATAGATGCGACCGTTGTAGCAGAATTTATCAGATTCCCCCTTATTTGTGAGGGGTTTTTTGATTGTGGGGATGCTCTTCCCTGCAGAAGCAAGCCCTTACAGTTAATTACGCGTTACTAATTAGTTTAAAATATTGCACATTTGAATGAACATTTTCCCTACTATTATTAATAAATAAAAGGTGTTTATTGTAAATATAGAATATATGTGGCTATATTTGTAAAAAGATTGTTATCATATGTTTCTATATTTTAATTAATATAATGATGGAAAATATATGCATATAGTATTTAAATGAAATCTTAATAAATATGCATATCATATCAAATATTTCTAATCAATATTCTTAAGATTTAATATCATATAAAATGGTTAGGATAATATCTCAAAAATACCAAATACTAGTAACACTATGACTTGAGATATTATGCTAATTAGCTCAGGTCAGGAATCCAAGAGATCTGAGTTAAATCGGGATGTTGGAATCAAATTTGCCAAAATATGGAAGCAAATCGTAAGATTAAGCAACGACAGAGACTCAGAGTATTATTCTTAGAATATAGATATCAATCTCCACATGGCAACACAAGAGACCGGAAGAAATCCCAAGCCATGATGCTACTAGGTTGCGGCGGATCCACGGCTTAAGTGTAGGATATGCGGCGGAACCGCGACGGTTTGATGGCCATAGGATGTGAGATTTTGGGGATTTGATTGTAATAGCATATATTCTCATATGGCATCTAGGGTTTCTAGTTTTTAGGACTATATATAGGACCAAGAGCTTCATATTAAAGACCATCACCGAAGAGATCAAGATATCCAAGCGATCCATGTAGGGTTCCTTGGCACTCATACAAGGGTTTATAAGGCATCAACCATGCCCGGATAAAAATTTAGACATGCTGACCAACCCAAAGCCGGGATCTATGCTAGATTATTAGGGTTTCACATACAAGTAAACACCATTTATGACTAAGTGAATATGAAATACAACCTTTGTAGATCGGTCCTTCACTTCAAAAGCTCCTTGTTGTAGTCCCTTCGCTGCGATCATGGTACTCCCGGGCTCTTGCATGGCTTCACGAGGCAGAAGGAGCGTCCTTGCTTGAAGTCTTCGAGGCCGAAGATGATCTACGTCGAGAGAATACGAACTCAAGCTTCTTCTTCACTAACTTGAGAATTAGTGAAGCAAACACCCTAAACTAAAGTGCTAGTCTAGTAGAGGATGAGAAAATAGGAAGTGGGTACACCTTAGAATTATTTATCTCACATTTATTTCTCACTTAATCAAAATCTAGAGAGCTTTTGAGCTCAAGGAAGAAGATGAACAAAAATGAGATGAGGATAATGATCAAGTGAGTGAGCTAACCATGGGTGAGTGAGTATCATATACTAACTCATGTAGAGACATAACCATGGCTAATCCAAATGGTTAGGTTAACAAAAATCTAAAGTAAAGACAAAGTTAGTGGATTTTGTCAAAGCAAAGCAAGCTTCTACAAGCTTCATACTCTTTCCAAATCTCCACTAATTTTGTAATTACCTTAAATAATTATAACCCACCATAATAAATAGAATGGTGTATGTCTTACACACCCATGAATGATGTATCAACAACCATGATACAAAAAGAAAACACATTTTAATATATATCACATATATATTAAAGTTGTGCACATGTGAGAAAAATCCTTAAGTGAACAAATGTTAGTTAATGTAAATTAGTATATCAAATATACAATTATACACTAAATTATTAAATCAACACTTGACTTAATAATCCGGTTATATCTCATATAACCGACTAACATCCAATGTATCGATTTATCGAATCAACACTTGATTCGATAACCCGGCTATATCACATATAACCGACCGATACAAAAAGTCGCGAGAATAGAATACGGTATCACATACACGTATTATTCTCGGTCCTGCACATATCACATATGCGCTCCTATTTCGTTTTGCCTAAGCCAGTAAAACCTCTATGTAGGACTCTAAAGACTCGTCAATACGCCGGCAGTAGGTGATGATCATATCAAGCACCCATAAGCCGTCAGCGGTACTAGCTGGACGTAACTGCTACCCGGGTATTCAGCGATCAGAAGATCAGCAAGCATGCCCGCTCCAACTCCTGTAAAAGCCTAACGGTAACACTTGACGTACAGTCCGATCTCCTCGTCTGATATGTCGCATATCAAGTCTAGGGGTGGTAAACGTCAGACCCCAATAACCGATAAGTCGTGCCGATGTGAGGCTCATAACGGGTCGAGAAACTACTGGTAACACTTACCAGTAAATCTCTAAATCAGCCCTGGCCAGGGACTTCCCTGTTATGGCCAATCGAGCACATTGCAACATCAACCCCCAATACCGGGAGAGACGAAACCCCTCCTATCGCTCATTGCCTCCATATGAATCGGGACTGTACCCAAAAACCACCATTTTGCTCGCCTTCTTGGACATGGTAAGGTGGAAATCAAAGCACAGTGGGAATCACACAAGACTCTATGACGATCTCGGGTCTACAGATTAACCTGCACAAGTGTCACCAGAGAACTGCCATCTTACGTGAGGTATAATACCATCTGGGAGTTCTTGGCGAGTCCGTCCAGTGTACCCTGTGTACACTGAGCACCCGAATACCATCTCTGATGTCAAACACCAATGGATATGGGATCATCCATCGCCCATCTCATGGGTCGAGAAGCGTATACGCTAGTCTATTCTGGTATATCGATGCCCCGTCTCGATATACCCATGACTAGGGACATTAAAGGATGTACTTATGGACTACCATAGCCCCACTAGTATGATCTGCATCATAGTCCTGGTAGTCAAGTACACATCCTAAGGGCTTTACCAACATGTAACTATAAGACAGTATCAAGAGACAAGTATACATATTAAGATAAAGAGCAACCAGATAGCATACTATCATATCGAGCAAGAAAGTCCTCTCTATATATGTCCAAGCATCCAATATAATATACATCATCTGTACAATACTGGCCTCTAGGGCATACATACAACTAACAATCTCCCACTTGCACTAGGGCCAGCTGCTGTAGTATCGCATACCAAGCATCCTGAAGAGTCTCTCAAACTGTATCTGGGGAATGGCCTTCGTGAGTGGATCCGCAGTGTTGTTCTTCGTGTCAACCCTCCTGACCTCGATCTCCCGGTGATCTACTATCTCCCGGATCAGGTGATGCCGCCTCAGAATATGCCTGGATTGCTGATGGGACCTGGGTTCCTTAGCCAAAGCCACCGCTCCATTGTTATCACAATACAAAGGTATTGGATGCTCAATGGATGGAACCACTCCAAGTTCAGTAATGAACTTCTTGATCCAGACAGCCTCTTTGGCAGCATCGTTGGTAGCGATGTATTCAGCCTCCATCGTCGAGTCTGCCACGGTTTCCTGCTTGGAACTCTTCCAGCTAACCGCCCCTCCGTAAAGGGTAAAGGCAAATTCCGAGTGCGACTTAGAGTCGTCCTTATCACTCTGGAAGCTCGAATCGGTAAAGGACTCCACTTGGAGTTCTCCGTTACCATACACCAAGAGCATCTCTTTAGTCCTTCGTAAGTACTTGAGAATGCTCTTCACAGCTGTCCAGTGACTCTCTCCAGGGTCAGCTTGATACCTACTCACTATACTTAGTGAGTGTGCTACATCGGGTCTGGTACATAGCATCGCGTACATGATAGAGCCTACTGCCGAAGCATAGGGTATCCCTTGCATGCGAGCTCTCTCCAAATCAGTCTTGGGAGACATCTCTTTGGAGAGAGTGAGCCCTGAGATCATGGGTAAAAACCCACGTTTGGACTCTTTCATACTAAACCGCTTTAGTATGGTGTCAATGTACCTGGATTGGGACAATCCCAGTATCCATTTGGATCTATCTCTATAGATCTTAATCCCTAAGATGTAGGAGGCATCCCCTAGATCTTTCATTGAGAATCTTTGTAATAAGAAGAGCTTGACCGATTGCAGCATAGGAATGTCATTTCCTATCAAGAGTATGTCGTCCACGTACAATACGAGGAAGACAACCTTACTCTCTGCCACCTTCTTGTAGATACAAGGTTCATTTACGTTTTTGACGAAATCAAACTCTTTGATAACGACGTCAAAGCAGATGTTCCAACTCCGCGATGCTTGCTTTAATCCATAAATGGATTTAAGCAGCTTGCACACTTTCCCGCTGCTCCCACTAGCTACGAAGCCTTCTGGCTGAGTCATGTACACGCTCTCTTCTAAATCACCGTTTAGAAAGGCGGTCTTAACATCCATTTACCAGATTTCGTAGTCATGATATGCAGCGATGGCAAGCATGATCCGGATGGATTTAAGCATAGCCACTGGAGAAAAGGTTTCATCATAGTCCACACCTGGTCTTTGACGAAAACCCTTTGCAACAAGTCTAGCTTTGAAAGTCTCCACTTTCCCATCTACACCAAGTTTTTTCTTGAAGATCCACTTGCTCCCAATGGGTTTTACCCCTTCAGGAGCATCTTCCAAAGTCCATACTTTATTGGTGTACATGGATTCCATCTCAGACTGCATTGCATCCAGCCATTTCACTGAGTCACCACTCGTGATGGCCTGCTCGAAGCTAGTTGGGTCATCATCCTCCATGATGCAATCCTCGCTCCCACCATCCATGAGAAAACCGTAGTATCTCTCAGGTGGGTGAGGAACCCTACTAGATCTGCGGAGTGGCTGGGGTTCGTTGGGAACTACCAAATCCTCTGGTTCCACTAAATCTTCAGTTTGAGTTTGTGTAGCCGGAATTTCTTCCAGTTCTACCTTGTTGCCACTAATTTCTTTTGTAAGAAATTCCTTTTCTAAAAAGGTGGCATGTCGAGAAACTAACACCTTTTGTTCCTCGCTATGGTAGAAAAGATATCCATGTGAATGTTTGGGATATCCCACAAACTTGCATAGAACTGACCGTGCCTCGAGTTTGTCCGGATTTTTCCTTTTGACATAGGCCGGACAACCCCATATCTTAACTCGTTTAAGACATGGTCTCTTCCCACTCCATATCTCATATGGTGTGGTAGGTACAGATTTAGATGGAACTTGATTCAATAGGTATGCTGTTGTCTCCAGCGCATACCCACAGAAGAAAATAGGTAACTCAGCTGTGCTCATCATAGAGCGCATCATATCTAATAGGGTGCGGTTCTTATGTTCCGATATACCGTTGTGCTGTGGTGTATATGGAGGAGTTAGCTGAGAGAGAATCCCATTCTCTTTTAGGAAGTCCAGGAATTCATTGCTCAAGTATTCACCTCCTCGATCAGATCGAAGGATTTTAATACTTTTCCCGGTTTGGTTCTCGACTTCTTGTTTATATTCTCTAAATTTCTCAAAAGCTTCTAATTTGTGTTTCATCAGGAACACATACCCGAATCTAGAGAGATCGTCAGTGAATGTAATGAAGTACGAAGAACCTGTAGGGTTGCTAGGCACGGGCACAAGGGTCTACGAGGCATCAACCATGCCCGATTAAAAAATTAGCCGTGCCGAACAACCCGAATACGGAACTTTAAACTAGAGATTAGGCGAAAACTAACATGCTAAACAATTTAACACTAAGTGAGAGGGATTACAACCTTTGTAGATCCGGTCCTTCACTTCATATGCTCCGTGTTGTGGTCCCTTCGCTGCGATCATCGGGTTCCGGACTCTCGAGAGGTTCCACGAAGAGAAAGACGCAACCTTTGCTTCCGATCTTCGATACTAAGATGATCTACCTTGAAGTTTCTTTAACACAAGCTAACACTCATAAAATGATGTGAACACCCTTATCTAAATGGCAAGGGAAGATGAGGATGATGAAGTAGGATTTTTGCTCTCTTTATTTATCTTTTTCTCATATTTATCCATCACAAAAATCAAAGCAAGAAACCATTTCTAGCAAAGAAGAAGAAGGAAGAAGATGATGAACAATATTAGAATTCATTTGTGATGAATAGGAAAAGGAGATAATGATCAATTATGCAACCATGGTTCACTTAACCATTGTAGAGAATTAACCAAGGGTTAGGGTTTGGGTTGAGTTAAGAATGAGTCACACACAAATATCTTTATCATGACAAAATGAAAAGCTTCTAGAATCAACTAGAAGGTTTAACCCTAATCCAAACCCTAATCATGTTTAAACTCCACAAAACAAGTTGCATTAGTTATCATATCATGTTACAATATTATATATCACATATATAATATTTATCGTAACAAAATAAAATAATACATTTAACATATATCGCATATATATCAATGTATTACCCGAGTGAGAAAAAGAATCTTTTAGTGAGCTAATATTAGTTAATATAATTTAATATATCATATATATTATTATACATTAAATTATCGAATCAACACTTGATCCGACAATCCGGCTATATCGCATATAACCGACTAATATTTTTCCGTACCGATTCATCGAATCAACACTTGATCCGATGACCCGGCTGATATCAAATATCGCGAGAATACAATACGATATCACATACCGCATTATCCTCGGTCCCGCACATATCACATATGTGCCCCTACTCCGTTTTGCCTGAGCCAAGAAACCTCTGTGTAGGACTCTAAAGAATCGTCAATACGTCGGCAGTAGGTGATGATCATATCAAACACCCACAAGCTGCAAGCGGTCAGCTAAACGTAACAGCTACCCAGGTATTGAGAGCTCAGAAGATCAACAAGCAAGCCTGTACATTCTCCTGCGAATCCAAACAGTAACACTCCCGTACAGTCCGGTCTCGTCGTCTGATATGTCGCATATCTCGCCTAGGGGTGGTAAACGTCAGACCCAGTAGCTTGATAAGTCGTGTCGATTTGAGGTCTATAACAGTTCGAGAAACTACTGATAACACTTACCAGTAAATCTCAGCAACCCTGGCCAGGGATTTCCGGTTATAGCCAATCGAACACAGCACAACATCAACTCCCTATACCGGGAGAGACGAATCCCCTCCTATCGCTCATTGCCTCCATATGATTCGGGACTGTACCCAAAAGCCACCTTTTTGCACGCCCTCTTGGACGTGGTATGATGGAAATCAAAGCACAGTGGGAACCACACAAGACTCTATGACGATCTCGGGTCAACAGACTACTCTGTACCAGTGTCACCGGAGAACTGCCATCTGACGTATGGTATAATACCATCTGGGAGTTCTCGGCGAGTCCGTCCAGTGTACCCAGTCTCCACTGAGCACCCGTACACCATCCTTGATGTCAAACACCGATGGATATGGGATCATCCATCGCCCATCATATGGGTCAAGATGCGTATACGCTAGTCTACTCTGGTGTATCGATGCCCTGTCTCGATACACCCTCGACTAGGAACAGTTATAGGATGTACTCGTCGACTACCGTGGCTCCACTAGTATGATCTCATCATAGTCCCAGTAGTCGAGTACATATCCTAAGGGCTTTATCAACATGTAACATAGAGACAATCAGAGTACATGTTAAGATAAAGTACAACCAGATAGCATACTATCATGTCGAGCAAGAAAGTCCTCCCTATATATGTCCTAGCATCCACTACAATATACATCGTATGTACAGTAATGGCCTCTAGGGCATACATATAACTAACAATCTCTCACTTGCACTAGGGCCATCTGTTATGGTATCGCATACCCAACAATTAGCTGCGGTTGAAGTATCTCATACTCAACCATCCCATAAAAGTCTCTACTGGGAAAAAGGCCTTTGTGAGTGGATTCGCGCTGTTGTCCTCTGTGTCGGCTCTCCTAACCTCGATCTCCCTGGAGATCAACCATCTCCATGATCAGGTGATGCTTCCTAAGAATTATATCTGGATTTCTGATGGGACGGTAGTTCCTTGGCATAAGCCACAACTCCATTGTCACACAATGGTAGGAACGAAGTTCATCTTATGAACTTATATATATCCAGACTGCCTCTTTGGTAGTATCCTTGGTAACGATGTATCTTGCCTTTAATCGTCTAGTATGTCACGGTATCTAGCTTGGAACTCTTCCAACATACCGTCCCTCCACTGAGGGTATAGACAATGCCTGCGACTGACGTTCAGTCGTTCTTATCACCCTGGAACCTTTCCAGTGATTCTCCCCAGGATCGAACTCACTACAACTAGTGAGTATCTTAACATCCAATTAGATCTATCTCATAGATCCAAAAACCCAGGATTTAGGAGGTATCATTTTGATCCTATAAGGAGAATCCTTATGATAAGCGGAGATTGACCGAGCGTAGCATAGGAAACTCCTTCCCTATCAAGAGTATGTCATCCACGTACTCTACGAGGATCACCACCATACTCTCTACTACCTTTTCGTATATACAAGGTTCATCTACCATTTTGATGAAGTCAAACTCTTTGACTACCACATCAAAACAGATGTTCCAACTCCGCGATGCCTGTTTTATCATATAAAACATCTTGCACACGTTTCCGCTGCTCCCACTGTCTACGAAGCCCTCTGGCTGTGTACTTATAGACGCTCTCTTCTAAAACATCACTTAGAAAAGCAGTCATGACACCCAACCACCAGATATCGTAGTCATGGTATGTAGCCGTGGCAAGTAGGATCTGGATGGACTTAAGCATAGATCCTTAGAAAAGGTTTCAACATAATCCATACCTGGTCTATGATGCAAACCTTTAACAAGTCTAGCTTTGAAAGTCTCAACTTTTCCATGTACACCAAGTAATCTTCTCAAGATATACTTGCTTCTGATGGGGATTTAACCCTTCAGATAAAGCAACCAAAGTCCATACTTTGTTGGTGTATAAGGATTCCATCTCAGATCGATAAGCACCCAGCCATTCTTACAGAGTCCCACTCCTGATGGCCAGCTCGAAACTAGTTGGGTCATCATCTCATGATGCAATCCTCGCTCCCACTGTCATAGAGAAACCGAAGTATCTCTCAGGTGGGTGAGGAACCCTACTAGATCGGCGGAGAGGCTGAGCTTCGTTGGAAACTATTGAATCATTTGGTTCTACCAAATCATCAGCTTCAGTTTGTATTGCTGGAACATTTCCAGTTCTACATAACAGACCTTGCCTCGAGTTTGTCCGGATTTTTCTTTTTAAACATAGGCCGGACAACCCCAAATCTTAACAAACTTAAGATATGGGCTCTTCCCTTTCCATATCACATATGAAGTGGTAGGTAATTGATTTGATTTGAACCCTATTCAATAGGTATGCAGCTTCTCAAGTGCATAACTCCCAAAAGGAAATAGGAAACTCAGTAGTACTCATCATAGAGCACACCATATCACATAGGGTGTTATTGCTCCGCCCCGATACACCGACGTGCTGTGGTGTATACGGAGGAGTAATGCTGAGAGAGAATCTCATTCTCCTTTAGCAGGAATTCCGTACTCAAGTATTCTCCTCCTTGATCTCATCAAAGGACATAATACTTATACCCATATTTTGGTTTTCTACTTCTAACTTATATTCTATGAATATCTCAAAAGGTTCGGACTTGTGTTTCAACTGGAACATATGTCTGAATCTTGAGAGATCATCAGAGAATGTAATGAAGTACAAAGAACCGGTCTTGGCATGTGTAGACAGGAGACTTTCATACATCAGCATGTATCAATCCCAAGAGTTCACTAACTCTTTCTCTGTTTCCAATAAACAGAGCTGTGGTCATCGTATCTTTGTGACATGACTGGCAAGTTTCACAAGATGTAAATTCAAACTAATTTAAATATGCATCTATATGTAACTTCAGCCAGTCGGGTCACATTGATATGACCTAGTCTACAATACCACAAGAAGGATTCGTTCATTTCTGAACTCTTCCTCTTGTGTATGTTCCGTAAACTTAGAACTGTAGTTTGATTTAGAACGTCAATGCTTTTAGATAACGTGCCTGAACCGATCAACTTTTGATATAGGAAATGTTCAAAACATTATCCATCTATACAAAATTATATCCTTTCTTTACTAATAAAGAGACTGATATGATTTTGTAGATCAGGTTCGGTATCTAATAACATTTGTTCAGAATCAATGTATTCTAGTAATACAGGGTGACAGTGACCAACAGACTTGGCTGCAACACTTGCACCGTTTTCTGTCTCATGAAACTTATCACTCGTTCTCAGTTCTCTACCTATCTGTAGCCCATGTAACAAATTACATATACGGGATCCTGATCCGGTATCACATACCCAGGACGTAAAGGATACTGAGAAACATTTCTGTGTAATGAACACACCCGAAGATGATGCATCAACATGCACTTTCTTCGTTTGGGCGGCACGGGAAATCTGGTATTCCCCAATTTCCTGCTCTGTCTTATAACAAATATAAGTTGGAGCGGGACCAACGTTCCCCAGCTTAGTATAACAAGCGGGTTCGGTCAATATATCCGTATTATTATCTTGATTAAGGCGTGATATGGTCGCTTTCTGGAGAGAGAGAGAAGAAAACACTCAGCGTATGCTCTTGCAAGATTAGATTGGTTATCTAATATATCTAATCAGGATGTCTCCCACTGTTTTTGTCAAATCTTCCTTCAAACCCTAAAAGGAAAGACTAGCCGGGATTAATTACACGCTACAAGTTCGCCAATCTTTCAGCCAGGCCAGTGTCGGTACTTTGAGGGAGGTCCCCCGTGCTTTCGCACGAACCTAATTAATGTAAACCTCGTTTTCCCAGAGGCGTAACCCCGTTAACACCTTTCTAGACACCTACTTGATCGGCTAATTTTAATGTGTAAAACTCTCCCAGGAGTAACTCTTACTCGCAGCGGGTATCGGGATCCAACTATCTCATTGCAAATTTCAACACTTGAAATTCCCGATAATATTTTGCCCCTAGCATCCTATGACCTTGACGAAAGCCAACAAACCATAGGCTACTAGTCAAGTCCAACCCGTCATTTCTTGATTGAATTAAACCCACCCGCACGACCCTTGACGAAAGCCAACAAAGCCGCACGACTACCCTAATCCAATCGCATCATATGCAGCAGATAAGCAGCAGATAGCTACCGCACACTACACCTTGACGAAAGCCAACAAATGTAGCACGAATACTATATACAACTTATCTGAAATGACGGAGGGTTACGACAGGTTTTTCTGAAAACCTATTGCATAATGAACTTGATATCGTTGTAGAATCGAGTGATTTTAAATGGAGTGTTTTTGAGGCTTTTCTAGTTTTGCTAAAGGTGTCACTCCCGGTGAAGGGATCGTCGGCCCTTTCCTCATCGAATAAGGTGCAAGATATATCATATATACCGCTGTGCAAAGCAAGAACTATAGAAGCAATCAAAAGACAAACCGAGTTTGTAGCATCTGCCAGTTATTGCTAAAGGAGTCACTCCCGGTGAAGAGATCTCGGTCCTTTCCTTATCGAATAAGGTGCTGGATGTTCTACAAGGAACACCGCGATGCAAAGCAAGAACTAGAGCTACCAGTTTTTAAACAAGTTTCTACAACATCTTTAGATTTCTTTTATTTCATTAATCGCATTAATGAAGTCCCATTTTAATATGCTTCACAAACATCACATTTGAAACGAAATCTGCAATATAACATATATCTCATATATATAATATAAACATTCGTCACAGGCAGTAATATGATCTCATCACAGAACATTGCAGCAGAAGAACATATATGAAATATTGGATATACTAGGACGTCCGTGTTTTCAATACGAGCCTGTATAAAACACGGATTCCACGGTCTCGATGAATAGCCAAACCCACATCCCTAGACCCCTACGAGAGCGGCAAGTAACACTGCCAATTCTAGGGTTAGGAGACCCGGTCTCGACTCCTCGAGATGGTCTCCCACTGGACCCTAGAACCCGGTTACTTGTGCTCCCCGCCTTGGGTCTACCTAATGCGGAAAAGTAAATAATATACAACGGTGACAGCTTCCGCTACCTGGAAGTGCCCCAATAAAAGAATATTACATACAAATGAATTTTACATGAATGAAAATGAAAAAACTCTCATCTCACATAAAACCCCCGGCTATTCAAAACGCGACGATCCAATATAACATATCACAGCAACACATAATATCTCATATCATCAACGTAAGCAAGTATGCGTATCCCGATTGTCGTTGATGTATAGCAACGAAGCCGGCGATACACCACATACTACGCTTACGGTCACAGAAAAGAAAGTGTAAAACTACAACAGTTGGAATCCGCAACCTCCTTAGACATCGCATGCCTAACCAAATGAATTCCTTAGACATCGCATGCCTAATAATTATAAACCCCGCATTTTAGTCTCATTATCGAAAACTCTTTTCAATGTCAAGTCGGGCAATTCAACAAGATTCCCGACGTCCTGATCGAATGCTCGTCGCAAACTTTAGTAGACGGTCGCACCCCCAGATGCCGTCGACGAAGTGCACTAAGGCGGAACACCGCTGCCGCGAGCACCCGAACGGATGCTTTCGGCGACGGGGTTCTCCTACAGTCACTTGGTCGGGGCTATGGGGCGTAGCTGTCTATTAAGTTTATCCGGTGAGTATCCGCGTACACTACGTGATTGCGACGGACTTTTGATCACATCAAAATTCCGTGGCAACCGATCATCTGAGACTAAACTGCTATGTTTATAATATTCAAATTAGTTATCTCATAACTACCTGTGGATTCCAAATATTGTATCATATTCCAGATAAATAGACAAAGTTAAACTTTCCGATTGAATAATCAAACACCCAAGATTTCCCCAATATATCTCAACACTTGAAATCAGTTTAAAAACATCCATCACATGCCACAGTACCAATGGTCCAGCCGTAGAAGGGTCAAACCAACGCCTCACATGTGGCACGCCGTACTCCCCCAAACCCTAAGGTTCAAAAGGCAGTTCAAGACGGTCACATAATCGAGTTAAGGTTTGTTGTCTTCTAGAGGGTCCACCGAGTTACTTGCATGACTTAGAACATTCTTAAACACGAGAAAAAATCCAACTTTTGAAAAATTTTCCGACAGGGGAAAAAGTGAGTTATTGATATCCGTTCGAACTTTTTAACAGTTTCTAAAAGTTATCCGGAAAGCCACATAGACAAAATCTGATACTCCGATCGAAACACCGAATCCCCAAAACAGCCCCAGAAAATTCAACTCTTGAATAAAAATTAAAAAATCCCAGAAAATCCAGAATAATAAAATAGGAGTTACTGTGCAAACAGGGGATGATGACGTCATCATTGCGCCGCGGAACCGCCGCAGAAGGCATGCTCCTGCCGCGGTTCCGCCGCTCTTTATACTGTTCATCAAAAACTTTTTGTACCGTAATTCTTATAATTCCCTGCTGAATTTTTTAAGCATTTTTAATGTTGAAAAATCCCAGTTTTTAGAAAAAGTCCAGAGAGCTCGTAAAAATGGGGTTTCGGGTTCGATCGGGTTTCAAACTTCGTCTAGACTTCGCCTAAAGCTCTAGCTTGGCTCTAATACCACTGTAGGGTTGCTAGGCACGCGCACAAGGGTCTACGAGGCATCAACCATGCCCGATTAAAAAATTAGCCGTGCCGAACAACCCGAATACGGAACTTTAAACTAGAGATTAGGCGAAAACTAACATGCTAAACAGTTTAACACTAAGTGAGAGGGATTACAACCTTTGTAGATCCGGTCCTTCACTTCATATGCTCCGTGTTGTGGTCCCTTCGCTGCGATCATCGGGTTCCAGACTCTCGAGAGGTTCCACGAAGAGAAAAGACGCAACCTTTGCTTCCGATCTTCGATACTAAGATGATCTACCTTGAAGTTTCTTTAACACAAGCTAACACTCATGAAATGATGTGAACACCCTCATCTAAATGGCAAGGGAAGATGAGGATGATGAAGTAGGATTTTTGCTCTCTTTATTTATCTTTTTCTCATATTTATCCATCACAAAAATCAAAGCAAGAAACCATTTCTAGCAAAGAAGAAGAAGGAAGAAGATGATGAACAATATTAGAATTCATTTGTGATGAATAGGAAAAGGAGATAATGATCAATTATGCAACCATGGTTCACTTAACCATTGTAGAGAATTAACCAAGGGTTAGGGTTTGGGTTGAGTTAAGAATGAGTCACACACAAATATCTTTATCATGACAAAATGAAAAGCTTCTAGAATCAACTAGAAGGTTTAACCCTAATCCAAACCCTAATCATGTTTAAACTCCACAAAACAAGTTGCATTAGTTATCATATCATGTTACAATATTATATATCACATATATAATATTTATCGTAACAAAATAAAATAATACATTTAACATATATCGCATATATATCAATGTATTACCCGAGTGAGAAAAAGAATCTTTTAGTGAGCTAATATTAGTTAATGTAATTTAATATATCATATATATTATTATACATTAAATTATCGAATCAACACTTGATCCGACAATCCGGCTATATCGCATATAACCGACTAATATTTTTTCGTACCGATTCATCGAATCAACACTTGATCCGATGACCCGGCTGATATCAAATATCGCGAGAATACAATACGATATCACATACCGCATTATCCTCGGTCCCGCACATATCACATATGTGCCCCTACTCCGTTTTGCCTGAGCCAAGAAACATCTGTGTAGGACTCTAAAGAATCGTCAATACGCCGGCAGTAGGTGATGATCATATCAAACACCCACAAGCTGCAAGCGGTCAGCTAAACGTAACAGCTACCCAGGTATTGAGCGCTCAGAAGATCAACCAGCAAGCCTGTACATTCTCCTGCGAATCCAAACAGTAACACTCCCATACAGTCCGGTCTCGTCGTCTGATATGTCGCATATCTCGCCTAGGGGTGGTAAACGTCAGACCCCAGTAGCTTGATAAGTCGTGTCGATTTGAGGTCTATAACAGTTCGAGAAACTACTGATAACACTTACCAGTAAATCTCAGCAACCCTGGCCAGGGATTTCCGGTTATAGCCAATCGAACACAGCACAACATCAACTCCCTATACCGGGAGAGACGAATCCCCTCCTATCGCTTATTGCCTCCATATGATTCGGGACTGTACCCAAAAGCCACCTTTTTGCACGCCCTCTTGGACGTGGTATGATGGAAATCAAAGCACAGTGGGAACCACACAAGACTCTATGACGATCTCGGGTCAACAGACTACTCTGTACCAGTGTCACCGGAGAACTGCCATCTGACATATGGTATAATACCATCTGAGTGTTCTCGGCGAGTCCGTCCAGTGTACCCAGTCTCCACTGAGCACCCGTACACCATCCTTGATGTCAAACACCGATGGATATGGGATCATCCATCGCCCATCATATGGGTCAAGATGCGTATACGCTAGTCTACTCTGGTGTATCGATGCCCTGTCTCGATACACCCTCGACTAGGAACAGTTATAGGATGTACTCGTCGACTACCGTGGCCCCACTAGTATGATCTCATCATAGTCCCAGTAGTCGAGTACATATCCTAAGGGCTTTATCAACATGTAATATAGAGACAATCAGAGTACATGTTAAGATAAAGTACAGCCAGATAGCATACTATCATGTCGAGCAAGAAAGTCCTCCCTATATATGTCCTAGCATCCACTACAATATATATCGTATGTACAGTAATGGCCTCTAGGGCATACATATAACTAACAAAACCATCCCTGGCATGTGTAGACATGGGACCGTATACATCACTATATACCAGTCCCAAGAGTTTCGTAACTCTTTCTCCGTGTCCCGTAAACGGAGTTTTGGTCATCTTTCCTTTGAGACATGACTGGCAAGTATCATAAGATGAAAATTCAAATGGATTCAAATATCCATCATTATGCAACTTTGCTAGTCGTGTCGCATTGATGTGACCTAGTCTACAATGCCACAAGAAAGATTCGTTCAGTTCTGAACTCTTCCTCTTGTGTGTGTTTGTTATACTCAGAACCGTTGATTGATTTAGAACATAAATGCCATTGCACATCGTGCCTGATCCAACCAACTTTTGGTTTAGAAAAATGTTCATAACATTATCCTGTAATACAAAATTATATCCCTCTTTACTCAACAAAGAAATTGATATAATGTTGCATATCAGGTTCGGCATGTAATAGCATTCATTCAAAATCAATGTATTACCAGTTGGTAACACAAGGTGATATTCCCCGACGGTTTTAGCTGCAACAATTGCACTATTTCCAACCCTTATGTCTTTATCACCTTCTCCAAGTTCTCTTCCTTTTCTCAGCCCATGTAACTGATTACATATATGGGATCCTGACTCGGTATCTAATACCTAGGACGTAGAGCAAATGGAGAAACAGTTCTCTGTAACGAACACACCCGAAGAAAATGCATCAATATGTACTTTCTTCATTCGGGTGGCTTGGGAATCCTGGTATTCCCCTATATAATCTGTTCAGTCTTATAACTTTTATAAGAAAGAACGGAACCAACGTTCCCCAGCATAGTATAACATGCGGGTTCAGTCAATATATCCATATTATTATCTTGATTAAGGCATGATATGGTCGCTACCTAGAGAGAGAGAAGTAAACACTTTAGCGTATGCTCTTGCAAGATCAGATTGGTTATTATTTTATCTAATCAGGATGGCTCCCACTGTTTTTATCAAATCTTCCTTCAAACCCTAAAAGGAAAGACTAGTCGGGATTAATTACACCCTAGAATTTCGCCAATCTTTCAGCCAGGCCAGTGTCGGTACTTTGAGGGAGGTTCCCCGTGCTTTCGCACGGACCTAATTAAAGTAAACCTCGTTTTCCCAGAGGCGTAACCCCGTTGACACCTTTCTAGACACCTACTTGATCAGCTAATTGTCCTGTGTAAAACTCTCCCAGGAGTAACAATTACTCGCAGTAGGTATCGGGATCCAACTATCTCATAGAAGGTATGCAATTTCATTGCAAATTTCAACGCTTGAAATTCCCGATAATATTTTGCCCATAACCCCTATGACCTTGACAAAGGCCAACAAATCATAGGATGCTAGTCAAGTTCAACCCGTCATTTCTTGATTGAATCAAACCCACCCGCACGACCCTTGACAAAGGCCAACAAGGTCGTACGACTACCCCGAAACAATCTGCATCATATGCATAAGCAGATAAGCATCATTCAGCTACCGCACACTACGCCTTGACAAAGGCCAACAAATGCAACACGAATACTAAACAGTTCTTATCTGAAATGACGGAGGGCTACGACAGGTTTTTCTGAAAACCTATTGCGTAATGAACTTGGTATCGTTGTAGAATCGAGTGAATTTTGAAAAGGAGTGTTTTTGAGGCTTTCACTAGTTTTGCTAAAGAGGTCATTCCCGGTGAAGGGATCTTGGCTCTTTCCTCATCGAATAAGGTGCAGGACATATCATATATATCACTATGCAAAGCAAAACTCTAAAAGCAATCAAAAGACAAACCGAGTGTTGTAGCATCTGCCAGTTTTGCTAAAGAGGTCACTCCCGGTGAAGGGATCTCGGCTCTTTCCTCATCGAATAAGGTGCAGGATATATCATATATATCGCTATGCAAAGCAAAAACTTTAGCTACCCTTTTTTTTGAAAATTTGATTCTACAACATTTTTTAGGTTTCTTTTCTTTCATTAATCACATTAATGAAGTCCCATCATTTAAGTCACCTAAACATCACACATAAATACGACGTACACTTATGCCATCCGCATTCGCCTCGATGTCCCCTCGTGCACCATTAGATTAGGTAACTAACGGCAGAGCGGGGCAGGGCTAGCGCGAGTGTAAAACATAAGTAATGTCTATATAATATATCATATATACTATATACAGTATCCATCTCAACATATCAAATGATCACATCACAGATATCGCAGCAGAAGAATCATATGAAATAATGGATATACTAGGAGGTCCGTGTTTTATTTTGAGCCTCTATAAAACACGGATTCCACGGTCGCGATGAATAGCCAAACCCACATCCCTAGACCCCTACGAGAGCGGAAAGCAACCCTACAAATTCTAGAGTTAGGAGACCCGGACTTGACTCCTCGAGTTGGTCTCCCGCTGTACCCTAGAACCCGGTTACTTGTGCTCCCCTCCTTGGGTCTACCTAATGCGGAAAAGTAAATAATATACAATGGTGACATCATCCTCATCCCGGAAGTGCCCCAATAAAAGAATATTACATACAATGAATTTTACATGAATGAAAATAAAAAACCCTCATCTCACATAAAACCCCTGGCTATTCAGAACACGACGATCCAATATAACATATCACAGCAACACATAATATCTCATATTATCAACGTAAGCAAGCATGTGTATCCCGACTGTCGTTGATGTATAGCAACGAAGCCGGCGATACACCACATACTACGCTTACGGTTACAGAAAAGAAAGTGTAAAACTACAACATTTGGAATCCACAATCTCTTTAGACATCGTAAATCCGAAATATCACATACTTCGCATTTCATGCCTAACTATATGAATTTCACATATTGTATCACATTCCAGATAAATAGACAGTATTAAACTTTCCGATCGAATAATCAAATACCCAAGATTTCCTAAATAGCTCAACACTTGAGCGGAGTTCAAAAATTCCAGAATACGTCACAGTACCAATGGTCCAGCCGTAGAAGGGTCAAGCCAACGCCTCACATGTGGCAACGCCGTACTGCCCCAAACCCTAAGGTTTAGAGGCGGTTCAGACGGTCACATAATCGAGTTAAGGTTTTTGTTCTTCTAGGGGGTCCACCGCGTTACATGCATGTTTTTCCGAAAGATTTAAACTCAAGAAAAATTCAACACCTGAAAGTTTTTCATGCTGAGAAAAAATGAGTTAATGATATCCGTTCGAACATTTTAACAGTTTCTAAATTATCCGGAAAACAGAACGAAATTAAACTTTCCGATCGAATCAACAAATTCAAAATAATCCCCAGAACACTCAACACTTGAGTCAGATTAAAAATACCCAGAAGAATGTACAAGTACCAACGGATATTACTGCACAAAACGCTAACCCTAATTCTACTGTTCCGCCGCGGAACCGCCGCTCAAGCAAGGTATTGCCGCGGTTCTGCGGCTCTTTAGTGGAATTAGGATGTCGTGTTTTACAGTAACTCTTAGAATTCCCTGCTGATTTTTTTGAGTATTTTTAATGCAGAAAAAATCACATTTTTACAAAATTTCCAGAGAGGGGGTCATTTTCGATGTTTCGGGGTTCGATCGGAGTTTTAACTTCGTATACATGTTGCCTAATTCTCTAGCTTGGCTCTGATACCACTGTAGGGTTCCTTGGCACTCATACAAGGTTTTATAAGGCATCAACCATGCCCGGATAAAAATTTAGACATGCCGAACAACCCAAAGCCGGGATCTATGCTAGATTATTAGGGTTTCACATGCAAGTAAACACCAATTACGACTAAGTGAATACGAAATACAACCTTTGTAGATCGATCCTTCACTTCAAAAGCTCCTTGTTGTAGTCCCTTCGCCGCGATCATGGTCCTCCCGGGCTCTTGCATGGCTTCACGAGGCAGAAGGAGCGTCCTTGCTTGAAGTCTTCGAGGCCGAAGATGATCTACGTCGAGGGAATACGAACTCAAGCTTCTTCTTCACTAACTTGAGAATTAGTGAAGCAAACACCTTAAACTAAACTGCTAGTCTAGTAGAGGATGAGGAAATAGGAAGTGGGTACACCTTAGAATTATTTATCTCACATTTATTTCTCACTTAATCAAAACCTAGAGAGCTTTTGAGCTCAAGAAAGAAGATGAACAAAAATGAGATGAGGATAATGATCAAGTGAGTGAGCTAACCATGGGTGAGTGAGTATCATATACTAATTCATGTAGAGACATAACCATGGCTAATCCAAATAGTTAGGTTAACAAAAATCTAAAGTAAAGACAAAGTTAGTAGACTTTGTCAAAGCAAAGCAAGCTTCTACAAGCTTCATGCTCTTTCCAAATCTCCACTAATTTTGTAATTACCTTAAATAATTATAACCCACCATAATAAATAGAATGGTGTATGTCTTACACACCCATGAATGATGTATCAACAGCCATGATACAAAAAGAAAACACATTTTAATATATATCACATATATATTAAAGTTGTGCACATGTGAGAAAAATTCTTAAGTGAACAAATGTTAGTTAATGTAAATTAGTATATCAAATATACAATTATACACTAAATTATTAAATCAACACTTGACTTAATAATCCGGTTATATCTCATATAACCGACTAACATCCAATGTATCGACTTATCGAATCAACACTTAATTCGATAACCCGGTTATATCACATATAACCGACCGATACAAAAAGTCGTGAGAATAGAATACGGTATCACATACACGTATTATTCTCGGTCCCACACATATCACATATGCGCTCCTATTTCATTTTGCCTGAGCCAGTAAAACCTCTATGTAGGACTCTAAAGACTCGTCAATACGCCGGCAGTAGGTGATGATCACATCAAGCACCCACAAGCCGTCAGCGGTACTAGCTGGACGTAACGGCTACCCGGGTATTCAGCGATCAGAAGATCAGCAAGCAAGCCCGCTCCAACTCCTGTAAAAGCCTAACGGTAACACTTGCCGTACAGTCCGGTCTCCTTGTCTGATATGTCGCATATCAAGTTTAGGGGTGGTAAACGTCAGACCCCAATAACCGATAAGTCATGCCGATGTGAGGCTCATAACGGGTCAAGAAACTACTGGTAACACTTACCAGTAAATCTCTAAATCAGCCCTGGCCAGGGACTTCCCTGTTATGGCCAATCGAGCACAGCACAACATCAACCCCCAATACCGGGAGTGACGAAACCCCTCCTATCGCTCATTGCCTCCATGTGACTCGGGACTGTACCCAAAAACCACCGTTTTGCACGCCCTCTTGGACGTGGTAAGGTGGAAATCAAAGCACGGTGGGAATCACACAAGACTCTATGACGATCTCGGGTCTACAGACTAACCTGCATAAGTGTCACCAGAGAACTGCCATCTGACGTGAGGCAGAATACCATTTGGGAGTTCTCGACGAGTCCGTCCAGTGTACCCAGTGTCCACTGAGCACCCGAATACCATCTCTGATGTCAAACACCAATGGATATGGGATCATCCATCGCCCATTTCATGGGTCGAGAAGCGTATACGTTAGTCTACTCTGGTATATCAATACCCCGTCTCGATATATCCACGACTAGGGACATTAAAGGATGTACTTATGGACTACCATGGCCCCACTAGTATGATCTGCATCATAGTTCTGGTAGTCAAGTACACATCCTAAGGGCTTTACCAACATGTAACTATAAGACAGTATCAAGAGACAAGTATACATGTTAAGATAAAGAGAAACCAGATAGCATACTATCATATCGAACAAGAAAGTCCTCTCTATATATGTCCAAGCATCCAATATAATATACATCATCTGTACAATACTGGCCTCTACGGCATATATACAACTAACAATCCACGCATCCGAGTGATCATCAGCTAGTCATATACTTCTAAGAGATCTAGAGCAACTAGGGTTCTTGTACTCTACTTTCAAAGCATTTGTAAATGCAATAGTTGATTAATAAAGGTAGTTTTGAGTTTTAATTCTTTTTGCATTTATTTTCCGCATTTAATTTCTGCATTTATTTTTCTGCGTCTTCATTATGGTTTCATTCTTCTTAAACTTTTCTTCTAAATCTCTAACCATGAGTGAGTAATTCCTAACTTGCTAGGGTTTGTAGGATAAGGGTAGAATAATGGATGATAAAATTTCTTAACACTTTCTTTTATACATTTTAAAGTTTATAAACTTTAGTAAAACAAATGTCAAACTTCTTAGCGGGCGCGCTGTCAATTTATTGATAGTCACGATTTGAGATTGGTTAACCACTTATTTTGTTAAAGGCTAGACATGAATAGAGATCAATGAAAGGACAAGGGTTAAGAGTGGGAAACCCTAATTCTCTTCAAAAACCCTAATCTACATTCATCACTATCGATCTAGTTTTAAACTATTAAAACATAAAATGAGACATTTTTAATTAGTCATCCATTACTACTAAGTCCTATGAACCCTACAAGCCTTTTCTTTATAAATTTTACATCTGTAGTAAATTAGATCTACAATCAATCATCCATCTTTTTATCAACTCGTCTAAAGCAAGAAAATGGTTCATGTTTCCCTGCGGACGACCCGTACTCATCGCGGCTAGCTACTAGCGATACCGTCTTGATTGCGGTAGTTACAAACACTTTTAACGACCAATCAGTTACGATAACAAATTTCTCCTGCTCTATTAGTTCACTTTGTGTCGTGTGTTATTTTGTTTATTTTGGTTGCCCGTGGATTGTATACGGAGACTATTTTATGTCGTCACCAGTAGGGCGCGGATTAATCCTAATCCGTATATTTTAGGTTTGGGTTTGGATCAAAGATTTGCTTGACGGGGTCCATGTTGGTAACTTAGTTTGCTAACATGAATGAATTTAGGATGCATATCTCATATAAACGAGGTTCATCAGTTCACGAGATATTTGGGTTTTCTAAGGATCGTTAGTCATATTTGAGACTAAGATCAACTTAGAAACAAATGAGCATATGGGTTCAATTATTTTAGTTTAAGGATATCACGGTTCAACATTCCCTGTTTGGGACGAATGTTAGTTTAAGCACATTTCGGTCCATTATTGCCGTATTTGGGGCGGATGTCTAGTTTAGGGACATCTCGGTCCATTATCGCCATGTTTGGGGCGAATATTAGTTTAAGGACATCTCGGTCCAACATTAATCTTGCACGCACATGTATTTGTTACGTGACGAAATGAACGATGGTGACATGGAATGCACCCAATTTGGGGTGCGGTCTGATTTGGGGTGTGCACATCAATTTGGAAGCGCATCAATATGGGATGAAAGGAGTTGGTTGTTGGGACCCGCCACCTCTATGAAAATGCTGAGAAATTACAATGCCATATATCAGGGGTGTGAAGAGATATACCCTTAAACCAAATCCCATATTTGAAGGAAAGATCATGATGGATCATCTAAGAATCGTTAGTCTTATTTGAGACTAAGATTACTTAGAAGATATGGGATGAAGATCGTTAGTCATGTATAGGACTAAAATCAGTTTGGATATCGGTTTTGATGTCATGAATATAAGTTCAGCCAATTTAGGCTAAGATTGGGTTTCTGTAACACCCAGCAGTGCTAAGCACTCAGCTGCATACCGTACTCACGTGTATATCACGTGAGGCGCTGAGCATTTGGCTTCTTTTGAGCGCTCACGTGTATTTCATGTGAGGTATTGAGTTTTGCTGTTCACGTGTATTTCACGTGAGGCGCTATACTAGTGCTAAGCACTAAACTTTTCTGTTTTCTGGCGTTCACGTGTGTTTCACGTGAGGCGCTCCAATAGTGCTAAGCACTAACTTTTTCCGGCTCTCACATGTGTCTCACGTGAGACGCTATGTAACTTGGCCTTGGGTGCACACGTGCTTTTTACGTGAGGCGCTGAGTTCTTTTGGAGATTTAATATCTGTTGATATTTTTAGAGAACTTAAACTTTTATTAATGGTATTTTGACCATTAACGATCACCAAGATCATTATTTTGAGGATCTGCGATCGGGTTCTTTAAGAACTAAGTTCTTAATTTGAAGGAACTAAGTTCGTGGAGTATTATGGACTCCATATTCTCCATGTTCTTTTATCCATGTTTTCCTGTTCATGTTTTCAGAGAGGTTAAACGTCTTGTTAATGGTGTTTTGGCCATTAAGGATCACCAAGATCACTATTGTAAGGATTATAGATCGGGTTTTTTTAAGAACTAAGTTCTTGATTTGAAGGAACTAAGTTCCTAAATTATAAAACTCCTTCTTTCTTTTCCATCCTTTACTTTTTTGAATCTTTGATTCTCAAGAACAAGATCTTTCTGATGAGAATTAAATTCTCAATTTGTAGGAGATCTGTCTTTTGGATCTCAGATTCAAAAAAAGAACTATGTTCTTTTAAGAGAATTAAATCCTTAGATGTGATATGATAGGTAAAGGAGATATTTTGATCTCTTCTTTTTTATTTACCTAGGGTTTTGAGGAGGAAGATCTTCTTCGAAGAGAATTAAATTCTCTGTTGCCAAAGTTTTTGGAGAGCCTTTGTAACATTTCAGAAATATAAATATTATTTTTGGGAATTTAATATTAAAATAATATATTTCGCGAATAGGGTTTTTTCGTAAAATGGTATAAGTATATACCAATATTTGGAATAAGTGGAGATTAAAATGATTTATTCATTAAAAAGATATTTATCGGATTTGGCATGTTTATAATTAAATATATGTAAGTTTAAGTTAAACTTGATTAGTGCATTACTAATCCCGATTAAGCCAAATCCGTACTGTTACATTTTTCCATGGCTAGTGCACCATGTCATATTTCATTTGGTCGCATGTATGTTCATTGTCTTTGGTTTTATTTGTGTGTGAAAAGAATAGAATTAGATGCCATGGTTGATGAGATATTTGAGAGAAAAACAAAATAGATATTTTAGAGAGAGAGTGAGCTTGAGAGAGAGAGAGAGAGAGATCTTTGACTTCTTATTTCTTCTTCTTCATTCCTGTATTCTTCATTCTTCTTCTCTTCTTCATAATTATTCATGCTTCCTCCTCCTTCACTACCTCCATGTATCATCTACAATCCCTTTCCGAAACCCCATGCCACCTTCATTAAAAAGATGCACAAGCTCATTCTAAACCCTTTGAACCATTCAAGTTTGGATTTTGAAGAATTTAGGCAACTCAAGAATTTTCCTAAGTTTCCAAATGAGGTATATTTCCTTTCTTTTAGTTAAGTGTTTGTGTTTCATGTATCCTAGTTAGTGTAGAAATCGTATTAGTTAGGTTTTGTGATCTTGGAAATTTTCAAGATGATGTTTAGTGTTTTGTGGACTTGTTAAGATGCAATAGAGGAGTAGTGAGTGTTTTTAAGACTTTAGAGATGATTTCTGGACCAAGAACAGAGAATAGAACCCGATATACAAACTTAGAATTTTCCCGTGTCGGTTTTGGGAAACCTAGAGGCCTACAGGGTATCTGGAGCTGTCTGGGATATTTCTAAGAAAAGCAAACAAGTCAATTGACCTAGACTAACCACTATAAGACCACCACCAAAATACGAACCCATTTGACCCTACTTAGACCGGCGGCGCCGGATTTTGTGGTGATCTCGCCGGACCACCTATTGGCTTTAGTGTTGGGGTTTGGCCAGTAACTCACTTACCCTATAACCTATCCCTTGTACTTGGTTGTTTAGTCCCAATTGACCTGAACCAAAATCTGGTAGCTACTTGAGAGTGTTTTGGCTATGTTTTAATGATATTTGAATTCGTTGTTTTGGTATTTGGATTTGAACTGGTTGTTGGACGTTTGTACGTCAACGACGATGGTTGTTTGGTTGATCTTTCATGCGTAAGCTATAGGTTCTAACTTATGAGCAATTCGTGTGCCGTATCGGTTTTCGGATATTAGTTTTAATAGAATTGCGATTGTGTATTGATTGTAGGTACCTTCGCGTGGACTTCCGAGACGACGAAGCATATCGACTTCGGCTAAGCGAGGAGTTTAGCAGGTGATTAGATTTATATCTACGGGGGAAGTCGGGTGGATGGCGTATAGCACCCCCGCAACCATTGTTATGGAAGATCGTTTTATAAGTTATAATTTGATAAAGGATATGCTACGAACTTAAGATAACATGATTATAGTATTTAGTAAAAGATGATATGATAAAATTTGACACTAATGAATATATTGATATATGAGAATATGAAATGAGAAAGTGAATCAGGATAAGTATGAATTGGAAGAGGACAAGTAAGAGTTGATAATGGTAGGATATGAGATCGAGATCGATACGACTTGAGATTTACAAGATATATCGTATATGCAAGATGAAATGATATAAATTGATATAGATGTGTTATGTGATTCATAAGGTATGCCGTACGAGATTATAGATCCGTACCTTTACTGGTGAATAGGACGATAAATTCCCTACTCTATTTTTGACACCGTACGATGGATTACCGTACGTGATGCGTTTACCGAATGTTTGATCCGCGCTCATGAATTGAGAATGATGATCGAGAATATTGCGACACTTGATACTATAAGGTGGGATCGTTGACAAAAGAGGCTACCTTATTATAGTTCATGTTTATGTTGGATTATTTCTCGTGTGATACCTATCATGTTTCCAGTATTTAATATTATATGATATCAACTGCTAGTACACCTGCACAATTACCGTTGATGCGCATGTTACACTTACACAGATTTGCCGGCTCACACACATTCATCATCGGTGATTGCCGTGCTACCTACACAGTAGAACCGCTGTATCATGATATTATTCTTAACTGTATAGTACATTTATTGTTCAGTACTATCACTTGACATGCTTGCATGATATACTCGATATGCTCATATTACTGCTCTATACTGCATACATCGTACTTTATGGTTATATTCTTGAGATGCTGTTTTCATGAGATCTCTGGATTTGAGAACCGCAGTTATATTTCAAAGGGAATTATGTATTGCTTAAAAGCACAGTTTCTCTTGATATGATATTTCGAGGTGTCCACTATGATTTTTCTCGGTTCTGAGCTATGTGAAACCCAATTCGAGGAGCTGGATGAGCCGTCCGCGGTACATGGTAGACCCGGTATGGTACCCCGGGGCAAGAAAGTTATGTTGTGCAGTAGACGATGAGCCTAGCAGAGGGACTACTACCTACCGGTGATTGTATAGAACTCGGCAGATATCCGAAGGATACCGTTTTGGAGTTATGATATGAGATGGATATGAGGGCCGATCTGAGTATGCGGCGCCTGAGATGAGATAGATATGAGGGCCGATCTGAGTATGCGGCGCCTGAGATATGATGATTTACGTATCGATGCTGGACATGGGTTTCATGATGTTTCGAGTGTCGGTGTTAGACATTCAGGTTCCATGATTTTGATGTGTTGTTGATGGACACACGTAGTTGATATTCTCATACTTACAGGCTTATGTTTTTATGATGTTTTGAGTGTCGGTGTTGGACACTCAGGTTCCATGATATTAGTTGTATCGTTGATGGACACGTAGATGATATCGTGTAACACCTTAAGACGTGTTTAGTGGCTAATTATATTTAAATAAAGGGTTTTTAATAAAAAAATTTACCAAATTGAGTTTCCAATATTTTTCCAAATTTAATAAATATTTTTCTAGAATTTTCCTAGGCTTGCACACACATGTGCATGTAAACTAGGGTTTTAAAATGAGATAATACCATGATTAGCAACTATGGTGGGTTTAATAATGGGGATTAAGTCTTTTGGGTTTTAATTAAGTTGCTTAGTTATTTTTTGTGTTGTTTTAAATTGAAATTTTATTTGGGGTGTTGACTTGGTGAGAGAGAGAGAGAGTGTGTGTGTGTGCATTATGGGGCATGATGGCCTTTGCCATGCCTCATTAAATAAAGAGAGAGAGTGGAGGGGTTGACCTTGGGAGTTATCATTTCCTCTCATTATTGTGCTCATTTCTCTCAACCTCACTCTCACACTCACACACCCACACCATCCACAGCAGCAGCAGAAGCAAGCACACAGCAGCAGCAAACAGCACAGCAGCAGTGAACAACAGCAGCAACAGTGAGAGCAGCAGCAGCAGTGAACAGTAGCAGCAGCAACAACTCCAGCTGTAGCTCCTTCCCTCTACTCCTTCTTCCTCCAGCTCCCTACGGTCGAGTGTGGGGTATACTTCTTGAACTTACCCCCTAGTTTGCGTAATTAGTGTAGCTTAGCTTTGATTAGTGATTATTGGTGTGTTTTTAGTGCTTTATGTGGTGATTAGGGGGAACCTTGACCAAGTGATGTATGAATTGGTTTTAGTAAGTTGATGGAGTGTTGTTAGGGCCATGTTAACCTAGCTTAGCCCCCAATTGCACTAAAATACCACCAGATCCCTATTTGATGCAAATTCATCGTTTTTAAGCAAATTTTGACTTTCTGTAATCTGCTATCGACCCAGTGTGTTCAGAATAATTTTGAGATGACTGCAGTATAGTTGTTAGGTACTAATCCCCCAGGTAGAACCCGACCCCCAAATTCCGTACAGTGGCCACCGAAATATTGATTCTGGCCGCAAATTGCGGCCAGATGGGGAGGGATTGGGTTGGGGTTTGTCTCTATTGGTGTCTGCTGCAACCCTTAGACTCATGTCATGTATAATTTTATTTGATTCTTGCTGTGGAAAAATCTGGAGCTAAATACCTGTTTCTCGTATTTTTAAACCTTCGCGACACGCGTGATACGTGTGTGGGTTTGGGGTTTCTGCGTATCGCGACGCGTCGGGGTAGTTTCAGGCGCGTAATTACACGTTTTAGAGTATCGCGCACACGCGTGCTTGGTTTGCGACGCGGGTTTCTAGTTTGACCTTAATATCATGTTTTTGTGGATTTGAGCTTATATGTGATATATTGTGTGATTCTAGGTTCGCAGGCGATTGAGACGGACGCTGCGAAGAAGGGGAAGCAAGTCGTCGGCTACACTTAGCGCGAGACTTCGGTGAGTAGATTTAACATCTACGGGGATATCGCCCGCATGGCGTTATGCGTCAGGGCTGATAGGACCTTATAGTTATATGTTGCATTTACCCCATTGACTGTCATGGATACTGTTGTTGCATACTGCATTCCCTACTATATGTATGTAAACTTAGAATTGATAGAACACCGCACTATTACTAACGGTTCATGTTGCACGAGCACTAATTTGCATGTTACACACACACTGTTAGTAATTGCCATGGCACACTCACTGTTGAATTGCCATGATTATATTGCTGTAGTTCATTTCAGATATGATTTTCATAGAAATTGGGACCGCATGATGTCTTTAAAAACTGGAACTATTTTAAAAAGCGGTTTTCCCTTGTACCTATATTATGGCTTGATGTACATAGCACATTGCATTTGATTTACTTATTGGTGTTGGATTTTCATGAGATTTCTGGTTTTGAGGACCGTGGGATTTTTAAGAAAAGATGCACTATTTGAAAACCCGGTTCCTCGTGATATGATATTTTGGTGCGTCTACCATGCGTTTTCTCGGTGCTGAGACGTGTGTTTGAAACCCGATTCGAGGAGTTGGATGATCCGTTTGCGGGTTCGTGGTGGACCCGGTATGGTTCCTCGGGGCGAGAAATGTTTTTCGTGGAGTAGACGATGAGCCTAACAGGGTGGCGAGTACCTACCGGTGATTGGTTGGACCTGGCGGTTATCCGGAGGATACTGACCAGAGTCGAGAGATGGATGCGGGATGATCCATACTGCCGGGGCCGAGGGCCGATACCGCAGACGGAGCCCGTGGGCTGATCCGGACTGACGGAGCCCGATATATGAGGATTTGCGTGTCGATGCTGAACACGAGTATTTTATGATATTTTGAGTGCCGATGTTGGGCACTCGTGATTCTCCGAGATGTACAGGATTTGAGGGCCGAAGAGAGTGCCGGTGCCTGAGTTTATTCGGGATTTGGGTGCAGTTTTGGGCACCGATTATTTTCCACATTGATATTCCGTGTAGATATTATTTATCCCATGCTCAGCATTGATTATCATGTATCTCATCATGTAGTTCTTTTACCTGACAGAGCAATTGCATGATTATTGCACCTAATGCTTGTCGCATATAGGTCTTACTTGCTGGCATATGATAGAGTAGCGCAGTATGTGCATGCTCGCGATTACCTTTATATATTATCTCTATTCACGAGTTGGCAACCCACCCCCGTTGTGCCACAGTATTTGCAGGTTGCCCCTCAGAGTAGTCGCGGCAGGCTGCCTTTTGCATCTTTTGGCTACAGATACCACTACTGTTGGTGCGAGAGCTGTTTTGCTTTTAGGTGGGTTGTGGTATCTGATTACTTTTATTGTACCCCTTTTGTATCTAGTATTCTCCATCTACCATATATGTACTGGACTTAGATACTGTGTGAGGACGATGATATATATTTTTGTATTCTGGTGTCGAGCTCGTGAGAGCCGACTGTTTTTATATGCAGTTTATTATTCTGTGATATTTACTTATTGCTCATTCTTCGCTACGGCGTCGTATATTACTCTTGTGGTGATGGTTTCCGCCGGTGGGCGTGATTGCTTCCGTTTGGGAATGTTTTGGTTTCATTATATCTCATTTTCACTCATATCCTGTTTTATACCCGATTTCGGGGTTACTTTTACAAAGGAAATGCTGCCAAAATTATTTAAATGATAACGTAACTTTAAAAGAACTTATTGAACTATTTAAGGTTTTCTAAATGTCTTAATTAAAAGTTTTCAACACTCGCTACTTTTAAATGGTTTTGATTTCTGGGTTCGGCTTACTTAGTCGCGTTACGCCTGTAGACGTAGCGTGGTTAAGTGCCGGTCACGAGTCGAAAGATTCGGGTCGTGACATATCCACATGCATATATGCATATGACGTCGGATGTTTATTTATATATGTCATTGTATTGACTCGATTGTTGGCATAGATGCATTTGTGGTCACCCTAGATATCATATTACCTTCAGGATATAGTGACCTAAGAAATCGTTGTTTTATTCGATTTCTACTTGCTGATGTTTTCTACTCACGAGTTGGCAACTCATCCCCGTTGTGCCACAGTTCTTGCAGGTTCGACCGCTTGGGATCAATTGTGGTATCGCCGGCACATAGCTTCATCCAGGGTGTTTTGCTTTGGTAGGTGGGACACATGTTGGATCGTGCCCACTCTCGTACTTTTATATTCCGTTGTATCTAGATAAACTCCATCAAATCAAATCAGAGACTGGAATTTGTATATTGGTAGATCTAGTCAGACTTGGGTCTTGTGCGAGACTTAGAGCGATGGGTTTATGATCTCTTTCTTGAGTTTTGATGTCTTGCTTATTTATTGTTCTTTCTGGTTGGATCTTCGCCGTTGGGCGTCGTATATACGTTGTTGCGTGGTTGTGATTCCGCTAGTTGGCGAAGAGCTAGCTCCCGTTTGGGGATGCCTATATATTGTTGTGTTTATGTTTTTGGATCAAAATATATAAGGGAGGTGCTGCCCAAAATTTTAAAGATGAAACATGTTTTCAACTGTAGTATAATCCACTTGCATTTTCATGTCTCATTAGTTATGCATTTAAAGAAAAACACGATTCATTATACCTTTATTTCAAAACTGCACCGCCACTATTTTCCGCAAAAAAGTTTAGATTTTCTGGGTTTCGACTTACTTGATTTACGTTACGCGTTTAGACGTTGCATAATTTAAATGCCGGTCAGGTGCTAAATTCCGGGTCGTGACAGCCTTCTGTATCTTCACAAAAGTTTTTGAGGTGGTCTCATCTTTTTTTTATCCAGTCCTCCCCTTCTTTTTATCTCTTTTCTTCTATTTATAAGAGAAGGAAAAAAATCAATTTGTTGCGAAAATCTCTCAATGAGATTATGATTGATTTTATAATCAATCCAATTGATCTTTAGATCAACCGGTGAATTTTATTCACCGTTGGATTTTTAATCCAAAGGCTCTCTGTTTAACAGAGAAGATTTCTTGTTTTTTTTATAATAAAATTAGGAAAATATTTTTCTAAGATAGAATTTTATTCTATCATAAGATTAGGACGATATTTTCCTAATATAGAATTTTATTCTATCTAATAGAGAAGATCATTCTTATTTGCTTATCAAGATTAAGAAAATATTTTCCTAGGATAGAATTTTATTCTATCAGATGATCGATGGGTGATTTTATAATCACCGTTGGATTTTTGATCCAAGGGCCCTCTGTTTAACAGAGAAAATCTTTCTAGTTTGAGAAAGATTAGGAAAAATATTCCCAACATAGAATTTAATTCTATCAGATGATTTAATTGGTGATATTTTATCACAATTGGATTTTAAATCCAAGATTCTCCATTAGAGAAAAATCTTTCCATATTAGAAAGATCAGAGAAAATATTTTCCAAATAGAATTTAATTCTATCAGATAGTTTAATTGGTGATACTTTATCACCATTGGATTTTAAATCCAAGATTCTCCGTTAGAGAAAAATCTTCCCATATCAGAATGATCAGGAAAAATATTTTCCAAATAGAATTTAATTCTATCACATATAATTTAATTCTATCAGATGGGAGCATTTTAAATTGGGGCGTTTACATGTTTTGCATTTGAGCGCTGCCCAAGAATGCGGTAAAAGAACTCACGTGTTTAACACGTGACCCGCAATGTGGGTTTTAGCCTGTTTATTTTCAGCGCTCATATGCTTTACATATGAGCGCTCACGTGTTTAACATATGAGGCATGTTTGGCCTTTGGTTATTTATGTTCAGTGCTCATATGCTTTGCATATGAGCGCTTACGTGTTTAACACGTGAGGCCTGTTTGGCATTTTTATTATTTGCTTTCAGCGCTTATATGCAATACATATAAGCGCCCACGTGTTTAACACGTGATGCCAAACTATAGGAATTCTTTTCCTATTTCTTCTCTCCCATTTTTATAAGGGAACAAATAGCTCTTAGCCAAAAAAAATTTAGTGGGAACAACCTCACTTGAAAGACACGTAAGCGCCGACACCAATCTCTGATAAGATTAAATCCTATGGCAGCGCCTCACATGATACACGCATAAGCGCTGACGTGTAAAGCACGTGAATGCTTGTTTATGTAAGAATTAAATTCTAGAGCGGCGCCCACATGCATAGTACGTGAGCGTCACCGTCCAAATTAAAGCGGGTGGAATTAAATTCTATATAGGAAATATTTCCCTAAAATCTGGGGATGTTCTCTGTTAAACAGAGCCGTTGGACTAAAAATCCAATGATGAGTAAAAATCATATGATGAGAATTAAATTCTATTAGGAGAAAAGATCTCCCTAATCTTTCTGAATGGGAAAGATATTCTCTGTTAAATAGAGACCTGTTAGATCAAGCATCCAATGATAAAATTAAATTCTATTTTGTTAATATATTTCCCCAATCTTTCTGAACAAGAAAAATATGCTATGTTAAATAGAGAGCCCTTGGATTAAAAATCCAATGGTAATTAAAAATCACCATTTAATAGAATAAAATTCCATATATGGGAAAATATATCCCTAATCTTGTTAAAAACAAGAAAATATATTCTGTAAAACAGAAACCACTGGATCAAAGATCCAACGGTGGATAAAATTCTCCAAATAATCTTTGAGACCAATTAAATCAATTGGAATCTTTCAAATGAGAGTGTTTCTCAAAACTGATCAACAGTTTGCCTTACCGATATAAATGACCTAAGTCTTTCAGTCTCATAAAGAGAGAACCCCCCATAAGCTTCTGCAAACAAAAAATATAGAACCTGCAGCTGAGAATTTTATTCTCTTGCTGAAGAAAATCTCGTTCTCCTTTCAAACCCATGGTAAAGAAAAAGAAGAGATTAAAAATATCTCTTTTGCCTAATACAAGTAAAAATAACAAGGGTTTAACCATTCACAAAAGAACTTAGTTCTTTTTCTGGATCTGAGATCCGTAAGACAAATTTCCCCATAAGTTGAGAATTTAATTCTCATCGAGAAGATTCTGTTTTTCAGACTCAATATCCAGGGAAAAGAACTAGGTAAAAAGAAAAGAGAGAAAACGAACATGTTCCAGGAATTTAATTTCTTTAAATGCAGGGTTTAACCCTACACAAATAACTTAGTTCTTGTAAAAAGAACAGAAGAAATTAGTTCTTGAAAGAAAAACAGATTCTAAATCTCTAAAATAGAGATCTTGGTGATCGTTAATGGCTAACAACGCCATTAAGAGAGATTAAATCTCCAAAAGAAAAGAATTCAGCGTCTCACGTACTTTCCACATGTGTGCCCAAAAATATAAACTCGGTGCCTCACGTGCTTCCCACGTGAGCACCTAGAGATGAAGACTCAGTGCCTCACGTGAAATACACGTGAGCAATGTATAAAAGTGATTAGAACTTTATATAGTCAAAATGACTAAGTGTTTAGCACTAATTGAGCAGCGACCATTTCTGAGCGCCTCACGTGATACACATGTGTGCACACTTCTGAATAAAGGGAGAAAGCCCAAGACCAATCAGACCGAGCCCAAATTAGCTAAATCTCTCTGAAGTTTTCTTGCAGCTAAGCCCAAATACTCTGTTGTTGGATCTTAACTAAAATTTAATGATGCCGAAAATATTTCTAAGTTGATCTTAGTCTCAAAATAAAACCAACGTATCCTTAGTTAAAATAAATTGAGCCCAAATTCTCATATATTTAAGTTGATGTTAATCTAAAAATAGGTTAACGGTCCTTAAATAAAATGTAATATTCTTTGAACCGACGGAACATACAACCTAAGTTCAAGTCCCAAATCTAAAATATACGGATTTGGACTGATCCGCGCCCTATAGGCGACGATATAAACTAGTCTCCGTATACTATCTACAGGCAACCTTAACAAACAAAATGACACACGACACGATGTGAACTACTGGAACAGGAGAAAGTGGTTATCACAACGCGATAACGTAATTAACCGTAGGGGCTTGCGACTGAAGGGAAGAGCGTCCTCACAATCAAAAACCCCTTACAAATGAGGGGGAATCTAATAAAGTCTGCTATATCGGTCACATCTATCCAAACCTCCGATATACGTTGCCATAAATCAACTTGGTATCTTCAGAGGGGTGGATGGATATGTCTAAATAGCATCTTCCCCCAAATTTAGGCAAGACGATTAATCCCAGTTCGTTTATGTTTTCGAAGGTAAATAAGTTCGTCTCTGAGCAATCATAGAGTTGAGCTTCCTAGCTTTCTTGCTCGTCTCTGAGCTATCCAATAGCTGAGATTCCTCAGCGTCCCTGTTTGTCCAGGAGTATGGAGCACGAGCGTCCTTATAACGGCTCCGTATATCTTGCCACGACGAGATCTCCGTCGCTTCACGTCCCGCATCCAACGCCAGCGTATTTCGTTATTAATGAGCGTATCTCGCCATCAATACGGATATGACGCATGGGCAAATCGGGTGGCGAGAATCTCACATCGGCTCGCTCCAATGCGACCCATATATAAACTCCTCCTCAAGACAATTCAAGTAACTTGAACCCATTCCAATACGCCGCTACTCTGCCCAAATATTCTCCGGTACTTCCTTGATCGTCGAAGGGTCCTATGGTGGTTTCCCACCTTGGGACTTCTTTTGCAGGTAGCTCAGCGTCAATATCAACCAGCAAACCCATTGAGATCCACGCGCTCAATCTTCCATAATAAATCTCAGGCCTTCAGCCTCGCTGGCTACAATATCGACGGAGAACAACATTTGAGGGAGATTACGACCTCCATCAGTCGGCGCCGTTTGTGAGATAAGAAATTATTTCCACCAAAAAGTTGATCTTCTGGCTTCGATTCGATGGCCATCGATCATCGCAATGGAGATCTTAGCATGAGCTATCCCATGCTTCGCAAATGAGGCGGGGCCGGTTCCATTCCTCCTCCCAACATCGTCGAGGTACTAACGGCACGGATCGACTGATTGGTAGTGGTGGTGGATGCGCTCACTCGGGTTCAAATTACCAGCCACACCCAGCAAACCGCTACCCCTGCTCCCCAGAATGGTGTCGGGCATAAGACGGTGGACGGACGCTCTCAAGTCTCAGGCCTCGTTCATATCAATCTTGACACCACGGAACATCGGCATACCGATTTCGGCAGTCATAACCCCCATACAAGGAACGATTCCATGACTCATTGGGTGTCGAACAATCCAACGCCGAGGTCTCAGGACCAACCGAACAATCACTTCAATGCTCGCCGTGCTCCCTTGCCCTTCGAGGCGATGTCGGTTAGGTCACCCGGTTCTACAATGCTCTCCTGGAGGTACCCGAGCACCAAGAGTGGCTCCACTCTTTTGCATTTGCGTAACTTAAGACCATGTCCGAACTGAAGGTTTGGACTGAGTGAGAAATCCAACTAGAGTCTATAGTCAATGCTCATCTCCACCAAGGAGACAGGGGAGACCGAAAGAAAAGGGGTCAGGAAAAAGAAAAGAAGCCTGATCGTCTGAAACCTTACTCTCTGAAGTTTCTTGATTACATGCCCCTGAATGTCTCGCAAGCCGAGCTGTTGGAAGAAGCGAAGGGCGAAAGATTCTTCAAGCTGCCACCGATGAGACAAAGGCCGGGTAAACGACTTCGTGGCCATTTTTGTGCCTATCATCGGATGTAAGGACACACGACCGAAGATTGCAAACAGATGCACGACTATAGCAAGGAGCTGATCTGCGACGGTCACCTAGCGAATTACCTGCGGGACAAATGTTAGGCGGATAGGGAGCAAGCTGAGCAACAACCTGCAGGAGAGCTGACAGTCGGAAAGATCATGGTTGTCTCCATCGGCTCGAGTCTGAGCAACGAGGTCATCCTCCGTATCCAGCCAATCATGACCTTGGACGCTTCCCTCTACAAGAAGAGCAAGAAAGTTACCCCAATCACCTTCGGCGACGAGGACCTACACGTCATATCTGTCCCGCACATCGATCCCCTGGTGATCATGGCCCGAGCGAGCAAATTCGAAGTCAGGAGATCCTCGTAGACTCAGAAAGCTCGGCAGAAATCCTATTCTATGACTGCTTCCACCGTATGGGATTAAACCTGTCCGATCTTCAATCGACCGCACATTTTCTCTCGGGATTCACTAATCACTCTGTCCAAGCTGAGAGAACAATCACTCTCCCTTTCAACATTGAAGAGGCCGACAAAATCCGAACAATGATGGTGAATTTCCTCGCTGCACGGGTTCCTTCCTCAAACAACATCCTCCTGGGTCACCCGACCTTAAATGCCCTACAAGCTCAAATCTCGACCTACCACCTCGTGCTCAAGTTTCCTCTGAGAGAGGGTGGGATAGACCAAGCCTATGGAGACTAGCAAATCACTAAGGTATGTCTCACCACGGCCCATTCCTCATGACCGAGTTATTTCCCGGAGGAGCTTACCGACTCCAGGATTCCTTGGGTCGTAATCTTTCGTGACCATTCAATGCGGAGAAGCTTAAATTGTATAAATGAACTTGTACTCTCTTAAATAATGGGATTCCTACTTTTCTATCGTCTGAACTTGTCTAATCTCATTTTTGAGCTAAGTCCTCGCCACGAGGTCGGCAGACAGCTTCCCGCCCGTCGCACCGATTCATGGCGGGTAGATTCCTGCACGGCCTAACCCGTGAATCCTAAGCCATCGTAATGAGGCCGACAGACAGCTTCCTGCCTGTCGCATCTATTCACGGCGGGTAGATTCCTGCCCGGCCTAACCTGTGAATCTTAAGCTCTCGCTAAGAGGTCAGCAGACAGCTTCCTGCCTGTCGCACCCATTCACGGCGAGTAAATCCCTTCCTGGCCTAACCCGTGAATCCTAAGCCCTCGCTATGAGCCCGTCGAACATATTCCTGCCCGTCGCACCCATTCTCTGCAGGTAGATCCCTACTCGTCTTAACCCATGAATCCTAAGCCCTCTCCACGAGGCCGGCGGACAGCTTCCTGCCCGTCGCACCCATTCACGGTGGCTAGATTCCTGGCCGGCCTAACCAGTGAATCTTAAAACCCCGCCACGAGGCCGGCAGATAGCTTCCTGCCCGTCGCACTCATTCACGGCGGGTAGATTCCTGCTTAGCCTAAGCCGTGAATCTTATGCCCTTGACATATGGTCGGTGGACAGCATCCTGCCCGTCGCATCCATTCATGGCAGGTAAACTCCTGCCCAGCCTAAGCCATGAATCCAAAGTCCTCGCACGAGTAGATTCCTTCTCGGCTCATAGGCACATTCATTCTCGGCCCGACCGGAGCTGATGAATCTTAAGTCTTCTACTCATCTTGCCTCCTCCCTAAGGGGTGAAGGCAGGAGATACCGACCTAATGTTCGCTCTACTCACATTATCTCATCTCCGGGGGGTGAAGAGGACACCTGTCTATCTACACATGGAAAATAAAAATGAAAATTTTCAAGCAAACACATTACAGATGAGTAAAAAGGTCATATACGCTACAGATGAGCAAAAGTACTTCATTGATTTCAAAATTGATGTACAATGTATTGTGAGCTCCTCAGATTTACAAAATTGCCCGGAGGATTAAAAAAGAAACAAAATGGAAAATAAAGAGAACGGAGGCTTTAGTGCTTCTCCTCGGGATGTCCCGCTCACCAGTCGTCGACGCCGACTTCCTGAGCCTTCTCGGGAACGACTGGGGTAACCTCCGGAGACATTGCCTCAGTGGACTACAGTAGAGGAGGAGGAGCAGCAACAGTCTTGACGGCGGCCGAGCTTCTGTCTCCACCCCTGGGCGCTTCCTCAGGAAGAAGGTACCGTGAGCGGAGCTCCTTGTCGTCATGCTCATGTTGGATCTCCTTGACGGTGTTGAGGGCATTGTGCCACCCAACGACTGCGGCACCGGTTAGGTCGAGGTAGAACTGGTCAAATGACTTATAGTCCTCCACTTCCTTCTTCGCCATCTCCGTGGCCCGCATTGCCGCGTCCTTGGCCGTCTGAGCCCTCTTCTTCGCCGTGTCCCGCTACCCCTTCATGGCATCAAACAACCCGTTGAGCTCACCGACTTAGGCTTGGAGAGCCCGGTTGGCCTCGGCAAGCCTCATGTCCTTCAGCCCCCAAGACTTTCATCGCTTCAAGGGAGACAACAGTCTTCTCGGCCGCCTTCAGCTCGACGTCTTCGCGCGCCGAAACCTCCTTCACCCTCTTCATCGTCGGGGCAATTTCCTCATCCTCTATGGCAGCCAGAAGGGTGCAGTGCTGGAGGATCTGCAGAAGGAAACAAAAAGTATCAGTTGGGAACATAACCGAGGAAAAATAAGTTGAAAAAAATTCAAGTGCAATTTTACCAACCTGGACGGCCTCCTGAGCAATGGCCGCAGCCTGTGCCCGCATAGATCCCTTCGGGATCTTGGTTCGAGCGCTTTTTTTCGCCTTCATCAAGATGCTGTCAGCAACGGATAGCCCAGACGGTACCTCATAGTGGAGCCTGCTCTCACGGGCTTGTTCCCCGGCCGACTCCCCCCTGAGGAGCCGACTTCTTCTACCCCTTTGCCTGAGGCTCAGCGGAGGAGGGCGCCCTCGACCTTGACCAAGGAGCCAAAGCACGGTGTTGCGGCCTCTCTTTCTCCCAGACTCCTCAGGGATGGGGACTGGGCAGTTGTCCTCTTGGGGGTCGGTGCCCGGACGCTTTCACTCAGCGCAGATCTCGACGAACTCGCGCCACCGCCCTTCTTGGCCCGTGCCTTGATAGCCAAGACGGCCATAACTTTCGATTGATCCATGAGCTCTACAAAGAAAAATGAGGAATAATCAGGAACGCAAAACAACAATAAGGTTAAGTATGGATTGGACGGCTAAACTAGACTCACCCAGGTATTGCACGGGGCTAAACCCTTTCCAACTCAAGACCTGCTCGGAAAGAAGGACATCGGTTCGCTGGAGCGGCTCCCACTGAGACACGACCCCTACTTTTGGTCGGAAAATCCGACCGGTACCATTCTATTGGCACCGGCCTGTTCTCTCCTTTGGGAAGACCGACGAAAAAGAACTTCTCCTTCCATTCATGGATGGAAGAAGGGACGGCTAACACTCCTGACCCAGCCCCATACCCTTAAGGTTCTTAAACGAGAAGTACACCCAGTTCGACTCATCTTTGTAAGTCCTAGGGTGATTTTTATAGCAGAGGAAGGAATCCGAGGTTAAAGGGGATCTCCTCAATTTTTAGCCGAACCAGGAACCCGAGGAGAATCCTACACGAGTTTGGAGCTAGCCGTCCCGGGGAAACTTGGAATAAGTGGATGACTTCACAAATCTCGAGGGAAAGGGTAGACGCATTCCTCTGAGAAATGTTTCCAAGTACAGAGAAATCTCGTTGCCCCACACTTGCTCCGCCTGTTCACCTTTCCTGTCCAAATGAAGCATATAGCCAGTCGGAATGTGAAAGCGAGCTCGGATATCCATGAGCCCGCTCTCCCCGCTCAACACCGAGACAACATCATGAACGTTCTCGATGGGCACCTTAGGGGCCTTCCTGACCCCCGGTGTTGGGGAACAAGGAATCTCTACCTATTAAGGACGAACCCGACACAACAAAAGAAGAGCTTCCTCGGATTTCAGAAGCTGAGGAAGACTCACTAAACTCGGTGTCAGAGGATGAGTCCTTATTGCCGGACACTATCCTAACTACATTTTCTACGAGATCAGAGGAAGACATCTGACCTGATTCAAGAAAAGGAAAGGCTGGCGATAGGATTGGAAGCTGACCTAACTTCAGGAGCGCCGAACAATCGAGAGATTGGGAATGCAAAGGAGCAGAAGTATTTGCTGAAGGCAGAGCACCCCTATTTATACCCTCAGCAGAAATGATCTGACGGTCCAGGCGATGCCATGCTGCGGCCGATCATTGGCGGCCTCTCTCTTACGCGGATCCGAATAGCCAAAGCGACGTCTCACATCCGCGCTCCAGATGCCACTGCGTGGCACGATATCGAAGGTCAACCCATCGCCATGACGACCCGAGCAAATGAAACGACTTCGCCATGATGGCGCTATCCTTTTAGCCATCCTCAGACGTCATAGAGGATACATGCAAAAATTAATGCGCATGATGGACGCCACGTGGACTCGGGGATCGAAGAGACACAACCATAAAATGCCATATTGTTCCCGGACAACCTACCACGAAGATTCCTCGAACCAAGCTGAACAGAGAAGACAAAGCAGACCACTCTGGATCCGACCCATAAATAGGCCGAAACAAGAGTGGGGGGCTAATGATGATACTCATAGGTAGGGATTTTCCAGATCTCGGCACGTAGTAGATGACGTGTCATCCACGTAAACCCACTAGATTCCTGAGGGCTACGAAACCGGAGTGAGTATAATGCAAAAGGAACATTCCTCGGAGCCTCGTCACCGAGGCTCAGTCCAAGGAATAGGCTCCGACCTCTCAGGGCCTCCACCTAGTGCATTCCTTCTTCGCCTAACCACCAGTCAATCGCTCGCCTCCAAGCAAGCATAGAGCTGAGCTTTCTCAGCTTCTTTTCTCATCTCCGAGCTAAATTATAACTAAGATTTCTCAGCGTCCCTGTTTGGCTGGGAGCATGGAGCACAAGCTTCCTCGTAACGTCTCCGTGTATCTCGCCATGATGAGATCTCCGCCGCTCAACGTCCAGCGTCCCACGCTAGTGTATCTCGCCATTAATGAGTGTATCTCGCCATCAATACAGACGTGATGCATGGGAGAAACGGGCGACGAGAATCTCGGAGCGGCTCGCTCCAATGTGACCCTTATATAAACCCCTCCTCCAGACGATTCAGGTAACTTGAACTCATTCTAATACGCCACTACTCTGCCCTAATATTCCTCGGTAGTTACTTGATCATCAGAGGGTCCTACGGTGGTTTCCCACCTTGGGACTTCTTTTGCAGGTAGCTCGGCGTCAATATCAACTAGCAAACCCATTGAGATCCACATGCTCAATCTTCCATAACAAATCTCAGCCCTTCAGCCTCACTGGCCATAAGATCGATGGAGAACAACATCTGAGGGAGATCACGACCTCCATCAAACAATCAAACCAAAGTTCCACGGTTTGGAATTTATATGGGCCTGAAACTCCGTTTTTCTAAACTGTAGAAAGAGTAGAGTTTTCAAGTCGTCTCACTTTACACACACTCTCTCTTCCCACACAGTTAAAAATAAGTTAAGTTAAGAAGAATCATGGTATTCTTGGTTTCATAAACAGCGTTACAAACATATGTAAACTGTGTGAAACTAAGATTTTATGAAACCACAGTTTGCAAACACGCAAGCTGTGGTTTCATTTTAATTTAAGCGAAACCATGGTTTTTGAAACCTTGTTGCCAAACGAGTTTAAGAAAAATATTGAATCGAGCCTATGCAACTTTTGAAACCATGGTTTAGAAACCCCTATTTAGATTGCGAAATGCATCTCGGTTACAACTTCTAGAGTTTAGCTACGAACCGCGAAACTATGGTTTCGAAAATCACAACACTTTGATGTTAACCAAGGCTTATAGGTAGCAAAAATAATGAGAGCTGCAAAGACTAATTTCAAAATAATTCTAAACCAAAGGACTAATTTGAAGAAAACCTATAATGGATCCACAAATCAAAAACGGATCTTTGTAGCGGCAGATCCGAATATGAAAAGCCCAGTAATCCTTTCCTCCTCTTTTTATAGGGTTTCAAGCCCCTCGAGAAAAACAAAAACCTTAGCTTTCTCTCTCTCTATTCTCCAATTTCGATCGATGACCCCTCGGATTCGATGCCGCAAATGCTTCGATCTCAAAATACGTATCTCTCTATTACGAAGCGATCGTTTGTTAGATCACTTGAACTCTTTTATCTCGAGCAATATGGTATGTAATTAGCAAATTTGCAATAATACTTATTTGTAAGTGGAAACTCTGATGAACCTTTTTTTTAAAAAACTTACTTTCTATGCTGATTATCCTGAAATTTTTAACTAATCATCTTTCATGTAATTTCCAGATAATTTTGATGTCAAAATAATAGGTGTATGTCGATGATAATTTTGACGAACATCACACCCCCTAGTTGAATCTAGGGCTACCTTCCTAGATAGAAATTTTAACGGATTTTTATAGTTTCGGGTCATTAGATGACGTACTCGCTAGATATTTAACCTTATAATGTCTGTAATAGACCCTTTAGTGAGCTTATAAAAATCTTAGGGTCAAATAGTGGCATCATATTTACTTCATACAATCGCACATGCTAGGCATTTAGCTTTTTATATTTTGCGATTGTACATATCCTTTTCAATTTTTATTTTCGATTAGGTCCCCCCATTTTTGAGGTAAATAAACTAAACATAGCATTATATAATACATTGTATGCCATATATCATTGAATAAAATGTTAGAAATAACACCATATGCATGACTCTAAATATCCTATTAAATATGACATATGAGCAAAATATAATTGTGTGGTTATAATTATGAAACCACATGGTGGTTTTGAGTGGTTATCGTCATGGAACCACCAAGTAATTATTAGAATTACCTATAACTCTTTTGATGGAAGGAGTTATATAAAAAGAGTCCTTACTTACATAATGAATATGAAACAAGAGAAGACACAAATGTGACTTATGAAATAAATACGTGTGTTTCTCCTATTGGGATACTCTACAGTATTGGAGTAGACAAGAAAAATCAATGGGTCTTAGTTATTCTTATTCTACAACACATTGTTTAAGGTAAGTTTCTCTAGACTCATGTATAATATGTGCGTAAGATGATCAAGTCGTTAATATTAAGAATAGATTTATCAATTTCTTATAATTGGTATAAGACTATAGTTTTTCATGGTCAAAGATCATAAAAATCATGATTGATATAGATTTTAATATTATTTATCTCTTATATTGATAAAGAGAAGATATTTATCTCATTATGTGTTTTGATATGAGAATCCATTTTTTAAAATTTATTTTTGTTTTTCATATGCTTTTAAGAAAACAAGAAATAAATGACTTATGTTAATTTCTCATGCTAAACACATATTGTCGATTTATACTATCGTGTACAAATATTGTATTTATGGACATGTGTTGTTTCATCATATATATTTAAAATGATGGATTAAAGTTTCGATATCATTCACAACTAAATTATCTTATGAGTTGGGAGCCACAGCATCCTAATTCATGTGATATTAATATATTATGGTTTTCTTCACATATAGTTATTTTGTATTTACATGACATCTAATATAGCGATTATTTTCATTTAAATAATTACCTGGCCTCACAGGGAAGTGATTATTTATGTGATTCAATTGGAATAAAATAGCTTAAAGAAATATTAGAATAGAAATTTATTATTCCCACAGGAAAATAAATTGTCTGTCTAATATTACATTGCTAGTTTTATTATGCATTTTTTCAATTTATTTTATTTGGATTAAGATGGTTTAAAGAATGTTAGAATAGAGATTTCTTATACCCACAGGAAAAAAGATTTCTATTTTGGTATTAAATTGCTAATCTTAATATATTATAATTAGTAAATTCATGCATATAACAATCTCTACCCACAGGAAGGTTGAGTTTACTAATAAAAATAGACATCGGTCTATTTTAATATATTTAGGATATCTTGACAATGATGCGTATATTGACTTGATTATAAAATTATTTCTACTTGTGATCCTTGTATATGTATCTAATGATAAAATTTAAGAATTTTAAGTTCAGTGGGAGTAAATTTTCTCGTAGGTAAAATTTGAGAAATTATTTTACTTTCTTAAAGACATAAAGAATAAAGGTAAAGTGGACGACTCTATAAAATATGTTTATTTGGTAGGGACATTGAAAATAAAGATATTCTTAATTATAAGAAATAATTAAATGAGATTATAAAAGGTTTAATTATAACGACTCATGATTAAGAATGTACGTTTAAAGGTATATACTGGAATACATTTATATATTGCTATGAGGCTTTCACAAGTATTATGGTTGAGAAATTTGTCATAAGGTTTAAAGAGATTGACACATATTAAAAACTTTACCATCTACTATAACAAATCTTAGTTTGCTAACAACAATATATAAAAAGTCGATTAAAGGCAAATCGACATAAGATTATAGAGCACATTTGGTTTTTAGCACATAAAAATAGAGTCCGTAATTCTTGACCCATTATCTAAATTATTATGTCATTCCATTTACGGGTCATATAAGAAATATGAGACTCATAAGGATTCAAGTGTTATGTACAATTTTCCTAAGATCTATATATTTGTACGTCTAGACATATCAATATTGTTCGCATTTTGTACATGAATAATAAAGTTTGCACATCAGATTTAGTCATGTGATTTTTTTTCTTTTAGAGTAATTTTAAGTTGGACTCGAAATAGTTATATTAACCATTCATAAAGTTATTTATATATACATGTATGAAGCTTCTTAAAGGCAAATTATTTTGCTTATTAAAATATAACTAATTAATTAGCCATAAATTATAGTCAAAGTGAAGTTATATACAAGACATTAACAGGATAATTTGTCACGCCCTGCTTCCCAGTATATGGAAACAGTGACGTGGCAGACTGCAACGTATTTACTAAGAAAAAATACGTTAAACGTAATTAAGCAATACACACACACACACACACACAAGAATGACAAATGATATAAAATAAACAGCAACTTTTATTAACATTTATCTTTACATATAACTATTTTTGAAAAGGAAAGATACAATGATATAAGCAGCGCCTAAACAGTGGCATACAAACTAAAAATAAGTACAAGGAGAGCTAATAGTTCGGCTGGGTGGTGAGCTGATCCAAATCCTCCTAGCTAGTCTCGATCTCCTGAGAGTCCGGTCCTCCTGACAAACATTCCAAAGAAACAAATAGACAGAAATGTCGTCAGAGAACTAGCGCTCGGTAAGTCCCAAAAGAAGAAAATAGAATATAGCAAGTAATGAGAATTGAACTGGTAAGTTGTACAGGTATATGATTGTTATTCTAATGTGGTTATTTGTAGCTTGGTACAGAAAGTATTTGTGTATACGAGAGGAGTCCATCTTACCCCGTGGACTATGGTAACATATAGTACAAGGCCCCACCAAAACCCACGGGACAACGACACGAGAGTTCATGTAAGTGTCTTTGAAGTGACCATCTCGTGCCACGCTATACGTTCTGTACCAATCTACCCCGTTATCCCCGCGTAATGTATTGTATAGATTATATTTACAAATCTTGCCGAAACCATAGATACAAGTTGTTCAAGTAATCAGGTTCAGGATGTAATCATATATTCAAGTAGTCATGTCAAGTTATAACCATGGTTCGGTCAAATCAAGTCAAGTATTCATATTTGATATTGATGTTTGAGTTCAAGTATTCATGTTCATATTCAAGTATTCATGTTTGACTTTGGATTCGAGATTGAATTGGATTCTAACTGAGTCAGACACTTGTAACTGATTTAGATCTTGAATTAGGTTCGGGAGTTATCGGTAACTGCTGCATGTGGATGGTAAGATTTGTGTCTTTTTCCAAGACAATTACCATTGATAACCCCGTTAAGTTTTCTACCTTAAATAGGCAAGCACTCTCTTTCTCCGGCTCCCTGAGGCTCAAGAGAATTGATCCCGCTTAAATCTATGTTTACTAAAGTCCTTAAATATTGTTTTATATAACTCGAGAGGGTTTTATGAAAAATATTTTTATATAATTTGAAAATAAATCTCGAGAAGTTATTTATACTATTTAGGATTTTCATGGATGTGAATTTTAAGAGTTTGACGTATTTTAGTGATAATTACTTTAGCTTGGGAAGTTCATGGTATTTTACTGTAAAACTTGTCTTTTGTTGGTATCTTGATAGTATTTTAGTGAAGCTTGTAATTCATTCATTTTGGAAAAAAGTAAGTTTATTGTATTTTGAAAATATGGATTTTGTAATTTTTATATAATTATTAAAAATTAAATTTTATTTATTTATTTAAAAAAATCGTTTTTCTTAAAAACCGTATTTAAAACCTTTCGAGACCAAATGTTCCGTGAGGAGGTCTGCATCTTTCTCTACTAGCCCAAGGATGTGCGAAAACACCGTTTAAAAGAAATCCGATTTTTATAGTAAGTGGTATTTTCTTGTAATAATGTTATCGTAACAAAAATTCACATAAAAGAGGTATCATGCTATGGAACCATGTGTGTGTGTGGGATAGGTCATTACTCTATGAAGTTTTTCTAAAGGTATTGTTTAATCAATTCTAAAAGAGGTGATATTTAAAAGAAAAGGTTAAATTAAAGTTAATTTACATGATATTCTAGATTGAAATTTATTCTAAATATTGGTATTAAGATTTACAAGTAGTGTGTAGGAATTTGGATGAACAATGGATAAGAAAAAAAAGAATTTCTAAGGTTTAGAAATGGATATCGGTATTAACTCTACTTATCGATATAAGTTTTAAAATGAATTTTTAAAGAAGAGATTGAGAGATTGGAAGGGACTTACAAGTTAGGAGGCTTAAAGAAAGGTTGAAGAAGGGATATGAGTTTCTTATCATCGCGGGAGCGCAGGAACTTGCTTCGATCCTCACCAGAAGTTGATCGCTTACTAATTCCTCTTTACTCCACTTGTACTTAGAGAATTTTTGAGAGTTTTGGCTAGAAATTTCAGAATGATGCTGAACCAAAGTGTGGGATGGTATTTATAGTGTAGAATTAAGGTTTTAGAATTAAAAATTTGAATTAAAAAGCATTAAAATGTGGTTTAATGGTGAAATGAAGGGTCTCTGTTTGATTGCAGGGAAATCAAACGGTGCAGGGGAGTTAGGGGTAGGTCAAGAGTCAAGTGTGCAAAGCCCGGGCTCAATTGGACCTAATCCAACCGTCGGCGCCGGTTTTCTCCCCTTTTTGGTCGGTCGATTTGCAACATTTAGCTTTGAGATTCGTGCCACCAGATAAGATTAGGGTTTAATCCATTTTCCACATGTTTGATTTTTTAACTTTTCATTTTTTTGTGTATTGCACGTGTAAACTTTTAGGCTTCCAAAAAGTTAAAAAGAAAAATCAGAAAAAAATTAACGTGTCTGATGGGATCGAACACAGGGGTTACGTCATAGTAGTGCAAGGGCTTTACCAGTGAGCTACAAGTTGTTTCTTACTGTTATTTAACAAAATTAAGTTATAACTCAAACTCAGGCTTTAAACTCATTTCTGTACATTAAACTGGAAAATTCCGTATAGTAAATTCAGAGTCGTTACATTCTACCTTCCTTATAAAAATTGTTGGGATACGGCGGCGCCCCGACCATCAATCCGAGGTCAATTGCGGAACAAAATTTTTTCAAAACTTGGCGCTACCATAACCTTTAACCCGGATCGAACCATTAACCGTTAACTAGCAATCTACAAGAAGTTAGAATGGTTATACCGATCGATCCGTGTCCTTCAGTCTTTAGCCACCATCCCTAGCTCTTCGCGGCATCTCCGATCGTGCTCGATCTCCGGTCTCCTCGTCGAAAAGGGCACCACATCAAGAAGTCTTTCTACGGGCTCCCGCTTCAAACCGAAACAACTCGGACATGAAGTTTGCTAGCCGACATGTCCAAGGTGAAGTAGAGAATGTGTGTGATAGCTTTGTCTCTATACATCCATTGATTCTCAACACATGAGATTGTATGGATGGAGGTTGAAGATGAAGCCATTAATGGAGTTTGTGAGCTCAAGAAGAAAGAGGAAGAATAAGAGCTTTCTATTGTTATTGTGTTGGAATGATAATGAGAGAGAGCTAAGAATAATCTCAAGACCAACCCTTTAGCCTCATGGCTGTCCTTTCTCTCTCCTCATATCATTTCAACACCCTAATCAATCAAAAAGGTGACATTTGCACAAATAAAAAGACCATGAGTCATCACCCATGCACATGCCACAATTAATGCTCCTCATGATGACTTGAGCTCATAATTACCACTAATAAACATTAATCCAAATGTTTAATCCAAAAAGAGAATGGCAGCATCTAAAGTAAGCTCGTGACGGATCACAAGGATACCCCTCACCTGTATATACATACCTGCATCCGCATTCTGACCGAATGCGAATGCAATGAGACGAAAGCAATCCAACAAATCTAATACTAGGATCCGGCTTAAACCAAAGCCCACTAGTATGATCCGTCCGATCATGATCCATGCACAAGTGCACGTATATGATCGAGCCCTGCCATAAAACCATACGGCCTCTACAACGTTTCGCCCGAACTTGGGAAATTTTTGTGGGGGACTCTAAAGACTCATCAATACGCTGGCAGTGGGTTTAACCACAAGCACGTCAGTGACACTAGCTGTACATAACGGCTGCCTATTTGTTGAACGAAAGGGAAGCTGACGAGCGAACTCATCCTGAAACCCTACTGAGCCTATCTGTGACAATCTCTGTACAGTCCGGTCTGTTCGTCTATGAGTATCGCATATCGGGCCTAGGGTGATGGTAAACGTCAGACCCCCAATAGCGGTATAAGTCGTGTCGGAGTGTAGCCCAGAACACCTTGAGAAACTACTGGACTACCTACCAGTAAATCTCACTTGCCTTGGCCTAGGACTTTGTGTAATGGCTCTCCAGACACAGCGCGATATCAATCCCCAATACCGAGAGAGACGAATCCTGTCTAACCGCCACTGCCTCCAAGTGCTTCGGGAATGCACCCAACTAGTACCTGTTTGCATGACTCCTTTGAGCCGTGGTAGGGTAGCAATCAAAGAACAGTGGGAACACACTTGAGGCAATGTAGCAGTGTCAAGTCAACGGACTAAGCTGTACTCAAGTCACCTGGGAACTGTTCCTGACGATAGGTATAGTACCAATCAGCAGTGCCCCTACGAGTCCGTCCGGTGTACTCATAACCCAATGAGTACCTGCATACTATCTTAGTGAACCAACTGACACCAATGGCTTGTGAGACCAGCCACCGCCCCTCGTCGGGGTCTCGATCTGTATACACTAGTCTACTCTCGGAGTATCGATGCCCAGTCTCGAAACTCCCACGACTAGGGACACTTTAAGGATGTGCTTATAGACTACCCAACTCTCACGTATATGATCGCCATCATACTGCTGGTACTCAAGCAAGAATCCTATGGGCTCCATCAACGTGTAATAGTGATCTGTAATGTCACCTGAAGCATGTACACGATGATAAATACAAACCAAATAGCATACTATCATCTCGAGTAAGACCGTTCCACCGGTATAGGTTCTCCCTCAATCATTGCAATCACGTGCCTGTGATCCAATAATTGACTTGAGTGCACTATAGCCAATAAAAATTTCGTCCTCAAAATTTACATTTACATAGGGACTAATTTACAAATAAGTAAGGGTATCTTGCACGCATGTCTTCTTCTCGTTCCCACGTTGATTCTCCCAGTGAATCTTTTCTCCATATCATTCGGACCAAGTTTACTTCCTTGTTCCGTAATGTCTTCACCTTTCGATCCAGAATCTCAACGGGTTATTACTCGCAGGTCAGGTCAGTTTGTACTGTGAGCTCGGAGTGATCAAGTATATGGTTGGGGTCGCTCACATATCTTCGTAGTTGGGATATATGAAACACGTTGTGCACTCCTTCCAATGAGGGTGGTAGTGCTAAACGGTATGCCACTTCTCCGACTTGTTCGAGTATGTCGAACGGTCCTATGTATCTGGGACTGAGCTTACCCCTCTTGCCCAAATGGATCACTCCTCAGTTTGAAGATATATTTAGAAAAACATGGTCTCCAGGTTGGAACTCCAGGTGTCGGCACTTTGCATCTGCCCAATGCTTCTGTCGTTATTGGGCTATGCGCATTCTTTCTCTGATCGTGCGAACTATGTCCATAGTTACCACGATCATCTCTGATCCAAGGAGTTCATGATCTCCAACGTCGTCCCAAGTTAGAGGTAACCGACACTTTCGTCCATAGAGTACTGCGAATGGTTCCATACCAGTGCTTGCCTGGTAGCTGTTGTTGTATGAAAACTCCACAAGGTGTAGGTGATCTTTCCACGATCCTCTGAATTCTAACATACAAGCTCTTAGTATGTCCTCCAGAATCTGAATTGTTCGCTCGGACTGTCCGTCCGTTTGTGGATGGTAAGCCATGCTGAAGTTCATATTCGTTCCCAGGCTTGCTTGCAGACTCTGCCAAAACTGTGATCGGAATCTTGTGTCACGATCGGAGATGTTGCAAACTGGTACTCTATATAATCTCACAATCTCCTGCATGAGTTCATGGGTATCAATATAGTATATTTTGAAGAGTTAAATCTTACTTTATGTTTATGCTCACCTCCATGTACTTCTTTGCTAACGTCTCAGTTGACTGGCCAACTCGAAATGGAATAAAGTGAGCCGACTTGGTGAGTCGATCCACAATAACCCATATAGCGTCATTACCCTTCGTGCTGCGAGGAAGGGCAGTCATGAAGTCCGTGGTAATGTGCTGCCATTTCCATTCTGGAATTGGTAATGGCTGAAGTAGACCAGCAGTTCTGTGATGTTCGGCCTTCACTTGCTGACACACCAAACACTTGGCTACGCTTCTGGCTACTTCACGCTTCGTTCCATGCCACCAGTAGTGTTGTCGCAGATCCTTATACATTTTTGTACCACCGGGGTGTACTGAGTACAGAGAGCTGTGAGCTTCTTTCATCAACTCTTCTTGAACTGGGCCGTTTGGTACACATAGTCGACTTCCATATCGCAAAGATCCATCATCATGGATGATGAAGTCAGTTCGAAGTCCACTTTCTACTTGTTCTCGGATCTTTTGTCGTTTGGCATCATTTGCTTGAGCTGCTTTGATCTGATTGACAAAAGTGGACTGGACTTGTAAGTTCATCAAATGTGAAGTGTTACCTGGCGTAACTACTTCAATCTCCATTCCGTGCAATTCCTGCTGTAGTTTCCACTGAGCGGTGAGATTCATTGCTAATTGTTTACTGCCAAAAACAGAGACGAAATCGGGATGGGTCGTCCTGCTTGAATTTGGGGGCAGATGCTATTTGGGTTTATCCATCCATCTCTCTGAAGATGCCAAGTTGATTTATGGCACCGCATATCGGAGGTTTGGACAGATGCGGCCGTTGTAGAAGTCTTCGTCAGATTCCCCTCATTTGCGAGAGGTTTTTAATTGTGGGGACGCTCTTCCCTGCAGGCGCAAGCCCCTGCAGTTAATTACGTTACCGCATCACGGTAACCACTTTCTCCTGCTCCAGAAGTTCATTTTGTGTCGTCTGTTTGTTTTATTTTTGGTTGCCCGTGGATTGTATACGTAGACTAATTTATGTTGTCGCCCGTATGGCGTGGATTAGTCCAAATCCGTATATCTTAGATTTGGGTTTGGGTTGATTTAAGGATCGTTAATCTCGTCTGAGATTAAAATTAACTTAAATCTTTGTTAAGGATACATTAGTCCAATTTGAGACTAAGATCTACTTAACGGGGTTTTAGGATCATTCAGATCCAACAAAAGAGCATTTGGGCTCCATTGTTTTAGTTTAAGGACGTTACGGTTTGTTGTTAGTTTAAGGACGTTTCGGTCTGTAGATCACCATTTTCGAGGTGAGGACTTTAGTTTATGGACGTTTCGGTCCGTAGTAGTTTGAAAACGTTACGGTCCATAGTAATTTGAGGACGTTACGGTCCGTAGATCACCATTTTTGAAGTGAGGGCTTAGTTTAAGGACGTTTCGGTCCGTAGACCATCTTGTGCGCACGTGTGTTTTTTACGTGTCAGGATGAGCAACGATGATATGGGACACATCCAGTTTGGGATGTGGTTTGATCTGGGATGTGCACGTCAGCTTGGGAAGTGCACCAAAATGTAGTTGGCTGTCGGGACCCGCCACCTCTCTGAAGATGTTGAGAAATTATAATGATATGTATCAGAGGTGTGGAGAGATGTACTCTTGAACCAATTTCCCTATCCGAGGGAAAATGAAGTTGGTGGTCAACTCCGAAATCATTGGTCGTATTTTGAGACTAATATTTCCTCAGGGGAATGTGGGATGAATATCGTTTTGGATATCATCAGTTGAGTGGTCATCAGTCATGTTTTGAGACTGAGATTAGTTTGGAAAAACATGAGCACAGAGGCTCAGTTAATTTGGAGATCAAAGTGGTTTTGACCTCAGGAAGACTTAGCCAATTTGGGGCTGAAGTCTGAATCTCATAATGCTAAGCATTGGTATATGTTTAGTACCCACATGTTCCCACGTGAGACTATGAATCATTGTTAAACACTGCACTTTGGAAGCGCTCACGTGTGAGCACGTAAGGCGCCCCAAAGTGGGATCTGTTCTCTGGGTTCTATTCCCCTTTCCCTTTTTTATATGGATGTGTTAAACACTTGACTTTTGGAAGCGCTCACGTGTGGACACGTGAGGCGCCCCAAAGTGAGAATTGTTCTCTAGGTTCTATTCCCCCTTCCCTTTTTTTTATATAACAGTGTTAAACACTTAACTTTTGGAAGTGCTCACGTGTGGGCACGTGAGGCGTCCCAAAGTGAGATTTGTTCTCCTACGTAAGATCCTATTGAGTGTTTGGGGATTTTTGATCTCATGCTGGGGTTTTGGAGGATCTCATGTCTCTTTAAGAATTAAATTCTTATTATAGGGCTAAACCTTGATTTTCAGAGTAATTAAATTCCCATATATTTCTTTAAGAATTTAATTCTTATTGTAGGGCTAAATCTTGATTTTCAAAGGAATTAAATTCTCATATATTTCTTTAAGAATTAAATTCTTTGAACGCAGTTCTTTCCACTAGGTTTTGAATCTGCATGGCAGAATCTCCCCGATGAGAATTAAATTCTTAACTTATGGGGAGATCTGCTTCTCTAGATCTCAACCAGAGGGTGAACTAAGTTCTTATGCGAAGGATAAAACCCTTAGAAAGGTCAAGATAATCTCTTTTTCTTTACCTAGAATGTTCTGATGAAGCAAGTCTTTTCCGAGACTTAAATTCTCTTCTTCCTCATCTTTTTTTTTTGGCTCTCTTCTGTATATTTGTCTCTCTTTTTTTTATCTCCTTTTTTTGCTCCTATTTATAGGAGAAGAAAAATAATCAATTTGTTTAGCAAATCCCTCATTGAGAGATAATGATTGATTTCATAATCAATCCAATTGTTCTGGTGAATTTTATCCACCGTTAGATTCTCAATCCAAAGGCTCTCTGTTTAACTGAGAAGATTTATTATTTGTTTTTAACCAGATTAGGAAATATTTTCCTAAGATAGAATTTTATTCTATCAGACGATCACTGTTGGATCTTTGATCCAAAGGTCCTTCGTCTAACCAAGAAAATCTTTCTGGTATAAGGAAGATCAGAGAAATATTTCCCACATATATAGAATTTAATTCTATCGGTCGGTTTAAAAAGATTTAAGGAGATGTCTTCCTGGTTTTGATCCTTTTATTTAGAATTTAATTCTATCATCTTGGAAAGTGTTTAGGAACACTCACGTGTAGTACGTGACCCCTTATTCACTTATATGCAACAACATAATAGGGTATCACATGTTAAACGTGAGCTTCTCTCTTTTTCCTTCTACTGCTATCTGTTTGAATGTAGTGCATATATTCTTTGCATATAGGCGCTCATGTGTTTACACGTGAGGCCCAATTTTTTGCCTATCAACTGCTTAAATGTAGCGGCTATATGCTTTGCATATAGCCGCTCACGTGTGGGCACGTGAAGTCTGCACAGTGGGGAATTTTCTTCCTTTTTCTTTCCATATATATTTTTTATAAGGGAACAAATGCCCCCCAGCGTTGTTCTCACGTGGCTCCCACGTGAGTTCAACGCTGTCAGCTTTTCCACCGTTGGATTGCCTAGGGGAACGGGAAGATGAACCGCTCCCCATCATGTCTTATAAATATAGGGCTTATACCTTTAGGAAAACCACTGTTCTTTCATCTTCTTCCTTACTTATTTTTCTCGAGAATTTAATTCTCTTCTTCAGAGCTTAGTTCTCTGTCCGCTGAGATCTCAGAATTAAACTCTGTTAAAACTCTTCTTTGGTAAGGATCATGAACAAGACCCCCTCCTCTTTTTCTTTTTTGTTGTGGATTTTAAATCCAGGGACGGAGCGTTGCTCTCTTCTTGAACTGATTTCTCAAAGATCCAAAGCACACAATTTTTTGTAGATTTTGAAGTCTTGAATCAATGGGGATTGTTAATCCTCCTCTTAGGGTTTTACCCTTTCACCGATCTTTAAGATCCTTGGAATTTAATTCCATTTTCTTTGCCTCCTTGCCATGAGAGTTTTCTGGGATTTAATCCCTTTATCAAAGGAATTTAATTCCGTGGCCACAGAGCTTAGCTCTGAAACACTCAGAGACTTTTGGGAATTTTATTCCGTAATGTTCTTGAGTATTTTAGGGTTTTAATGCCTTTAAAGTAGATTTGAATCCGTTGCACTTTTTAGCAGAACTCACTTCAAGAGTTGTCCAAATTTTACTGTTTTCTTGATGATAATCCTTTTTGATTCTCTCAATGATCATTTTGCCTCATCATTGGTGAGCCGTTATTTAGATTTTGTAGGGTTCATTGGTTTTGCAGGCAGTGGTCCCGTCACATCACGGCTTTTTGTTATTACATTTTATGTTACCTTATTATTTATTATTATTATTTTTAAATAGTTTTTTATTTTAGGAACGATGGCCTCACTTCCCGACTTCCCTTACACTCGCTCAGAAGGGCCTTTCCACAGTCGCCATCGGAGGAGGAGGTCATGGCGAAGATCAGGGCGCATGACAGGGACCATACTAGTCTTCTTTTGTGGGGAAAGTGGTACGGTCATATCATCGGGGGTCGCCGTAGTTTTACCTGCGAAGAGCCTACAGAACCCATCCGCTCCATATCACTAACGGAATGCCCACAGACTGCTTAGACGGTGGAAGCGACTAACTGGACTCCCACTGGCCGACTCAAGCCATCCACGACCGGGATACCCAACCAACCTATAGTGGCCATCGACATTCTGGGGCACCGAATATGTCAGGGTGAAGCCCGACCTTGGAGGCAGGTTTATAAGGTAGGCGCTACCCCCCGCCACCCAGTAGGCTATCTTCCTTAGACTCAGTACATTCTCTCTGCCCATCACGCATGTCTGCAAAAGGTCGGGTTGTACCAGGCAGTGTATGCTTTATTGTTCTATTATCACACCCATCACGTCTAGTAGGTTAAAGCATTCTTGAATCAATGGAACCTTCCTACCAATACGTTCCAGCTAGGGGATCGAGAGGTCTCAATTTCATTGGAAGAGTTTCGCGAGATCTCCGGATTGCCGATCAGGGGGGAGAATTATGAAGAATTACTGCCTCTCGATAAATTCGATATGGTGCCTGCTATGCTCGACAGCCTGTCGACTGAGAATGCCGTACGCCACAAGTAGCTAAGTCTAATAAGGGTCCTGGGTATCTTTGAAAAGCTGTTCGTGACATCGGAAAGGCAGGGTGTCACTTTTGACGCTTTCATTGTTTATTTTCTTCGAGAGGACGTCATATCTAAAAAGGCACCGAAATTTGCAAAAATTGAAGACCCTTTTGGATTGGGGTTGAGGAACTTACCGGATAAGGAGGAAGACCTGCCGCATTTCTATATCCTGAACTCGTCAACCGTAGCTTTTGACACGATTGCGGCCCCCGGCATGGACGAAGAAACCTTCTTTGTTGGTTTCATCAGTTTTTGGCTAAGCTGATCTGCCATGCCGATGCATCGCCGCTTTATGAGATCCTTCATTTTTTATCCTGATCACCGCATAGCAGGGGGAACGGCTAGCTGTTGGCATCGCGGGTTTATCACGTCTATATAGTGTTGCAGCTAATACTTCAAACCCAAGTGCGGAGACCGTGAATTTCCCCTCCACTACTTCACGTCGTGGATCGAGATGCACGTGCTAGGAGCGTTCGCTGTGCACCAACGGTTGGATTTCTATGATTCGTACACCTTTCCACGGATTATGAGGTTGGTTGATGCCTCCGTTCTCGATCCGACCCAAGTAAGGGCTCTTCGCGTACTGCTGAACCCGTACTCAAATGAAGGAGGAATGGCGTTCAGCGATCGAGTCCTTTCCGCTCCAGCGGGGCCCATCCAGCAATTGTTTGATTTATCGAAGGGTGGGGTTCCGGCCTTGAAACCAAAAGAGTTCATGCACCTATACTCGATCAGGCCAGGGTATTTGGTGTTTCGCCGGAATAAGGCTGTCCTTTTTATGCGGTATAGTCCGCACCGCTTTGCTCAGCAGTTGGGCTATGACCATGGCATCCCTATCGAGGTGTTTATAGTCGAGCCTGCCTCTCCTTGGAGGTTACTCGCGACGTCATCCACCATTTCATGCGGCTATCCCTTTTCATGATCCCTGAGTCTGACTACCTTTCGAGACCTGTAGGTTCCTTTAAGGGTTGGTATCGTCATCGGGTTGGCCCTGTCATTGCAGAGGAAAGACATGTGCTTTTTGAGGGTAGAGCTCCCACTCCAGCTTAGGCCACCAACGCCCTATTGCGGCCGTAGTCAGCGGTTCGCCTCCACTGAGAGATAGCGGTTTGGTGCTTACCCCCAAAGTCGCCGAAATAGAATCGACCCCTCATACTGTTGGTATGCCGGTGCGCACTAGAGCTGAAATAAAGGCTTCTAAAGAAGCACCAACGGTAGTGTCACCAGTGGCGGTGTCGTCAGCAGTGGTGTCATCAGCGGTGGTGTCACCAAATGGGGATACCGGAAGTGAGGTTGGTCAACGTCGCGCCAAAACGCCAAAGGGGAGGAAGCGTTCTTCCGCTAGTGTTAGCACAAATTCCAAGAGGAGGAAGAAATCGGTTGCCGGCTTACTCGACATCCTGCTTGAGTCCGAGCAGTTTATTCAGGACGAACTGATAGCTATGGAGGAGTCGGACGCCGGTCTTATCTATCCTGGCTCGTCTGCCGAGGAGGCCACGCAATTGGCTGAGACTTTGAGGCGCTCACAAGATGAGACCGAGAACGTGCGCGTCCCGAAAAAGCCCTACCCTCCTGTTATATTCTATGACGTTGATCCATCATTACGGCGGGTACATATGGGTCCTTTGTTAATAGAAGAAGAACGGGTCCTCAAACAGCCCATAACGGTTGCCTCCGAAGACGATCCTGCATTAAAGACAGGTAGTCATTCATCTGCGCTTAAACCTCGGCGGGCGTACTTAGCCAGAAAGGAAAAACGTCTCAAAAAATCCCTACTTCAAGCTATTTGGCATATTGGTATGCGTCCTTCTCGTGTCCTTCTTTTAGCGAATAGTCTGTATTACTTTTATGTCTTCTCATTTTTGCGAAAACTTTGCAGGGACTTCTGCAATAGAAGCGAGTTTGAGTCCGGATCGGTCCATAGCTGTAGATTCTACGAACCTCTCTCTTAATGAACCGAAGGGTGTAGAGGAGGTGACTGAAGCAGCCATCCGTGCTGTGGAGCTTCCGGTGGTGGCTGATGTCCCTTTATTGTCTATTTCTTTAGCAAAGGTGACCTCACCAGCCACAGATCCCATAGACATCTCTAGTGACACACCGAAGGGTGTAGAAGAGATTGCTGAAGCCGTTAGTCCTGTCTTGGAACTCCCGGCGGTGACTTACATCCCTTCAGTATCTATACTTTCAGCAGAGATGACCTCGCCGGATATATATCCAATGGATCTCTCTAGTGGCACCCTGGGGGGTGTATAAAGGATTGCTGATACCGCAGTCCTCTCCGAGCCTAAAGTGGTGGCTGTTGTTTCTCAATTGGAAGCTGCCTCACCAGCATATATCCCCAGTGATGTACCTGAGGGTGTGGAGAAGGCTGCCGAAGCTGCCATCCCTCTAGTTCAAGAAGTGCGAAGTATCGAAGGTAATCTTCTACATTCATTTTAACGATCCCTCCATTATCTGAACCCTTCTTTCCTTCAGAATTGCGGGAATTGGCGGCTTCTATCGTGGATCTATCTCCTAGGAAAACCTTCCAGCGTTTGCTTGATATGGCAGCCCCACAGGCGATACCCCCGCAAAGCATAGTCCTTTCTTCTAGGCAAGTTCGATGTTCTTTGACCCCTTTTGTTTTATTATTATTTTTATAATGATGCAAATATGCGCTCCAGAGTTCTGGAAGCCGATGACGAAGTCGAGATCCTTGATGGGCCTGGGATCTCTCAAACCCCCTTGCATGACTGTGGGTAAGTAATGCTTTATTTTTGGCATTGTTTTGTCTATTCCATGTTCGTAAATCTCACTGACTGTTCATAAATCTTGACAGCCCTGCCAACCCTTACCCCATTAGAATCTCGGATCCCCAAGCTACCAGGCCCCTATGCCCGGCGTGCGTATGAAAGGATAGCGAAACAAAGCATTTACTCCCTGACGGCTCTCATTGAAGAACTTCGCACTGTTACCTCTGTCACGGTCGAAGAATTTGCTGTCGAAGCCAACGCTTCCTTGTCCGTTCTCGCCACCTATCATGACGAAGCATTGGTGCGTGTCTGGGTTGAATACTGTAGCCGAGTGGAGGTCTGTCTATACGGGCTTGAGTGCATCCGCCTTCCCTCCAACATCTTAACTGTAAAATCGAGTCTGCGGGGATGGATCGAACGGTGTGTAGCCAATCTACAGTCATGGAGAAGAGGCTCAACTGGAAGTTTTCAGAGAGGGAGTTAGCTTCAAACGCTTTGGTGGAACTTCAGGCTCAGCTTACCGCTAAGACCACCCTGTTGGATATAGTGCCCTCTAAGTCAATTATTGGATCGCAGGTATGCGATTACAATGATTGAGGGAGGACCTATACCGATAAAACAGTCTTACTTGAAATGATAGTTTGCTATCTGGTTTGTCTTTATCATCATGTAAATGTTGATAGAGCCCTTAGGATCGTGCTTGACTACCAACAGTATGATAGCGATCATATATGTCGGAGCTGGGGTCTATAAGCACATCCTTAAAGTGTCCCTACTCGTGGGAGTTTCGAGACAGGGTATCGATACTTCAGAGTAGACTAGTGTATACAGCTTGTACCTCTGACGTGCTAGTGGTTATACCCAGTGCCAGTATATTGATGAGTCATTAGAGTCCCCCACAGACACTTTCCCAAGTTCAGGCGAAACGTTGTAGATGCCGTATGGTATTATGGCAGGGTTCGGAAAATGCACGTGCGTTTTCGCACGTGTCATTTTTCGGGCAGATAATACTGGTAGGCTTTGGTTTAAGCCGGATCCCAATATTATACTGTGTAGATATAATATCTTTGTCTCAGTTGTATTTGTATTCGGTCGTAATACAAATGCGGGTATATTTATACTGTTACGGGGTTATCCTGAAATTCGTTTCAGGATCACTTTTGGAAGTTGCCAGTTTCCAGTTTTCTATCACCCGTATTTAACATTCGGTTAAATACGGATTTATCTTTTCTTCTTTGGGTGAGTCATGGTTCTAGAAGATTCTAGAAATGGTGACTAGGATTAGTGACTCATCATGGCATTAATTTTTTGGTGACTAGGTTTTCATGACTCATTCTTGCATTAATTACATTAGTGAGGTGTTTAATTTGAGTCACCATTTGCATTAATGGTTTTTGGTAATGCTTAAAATATTTCTCCTTGATCTTTTGCCTTATGATTACCACCCCTTGCTCCTACACTCACCTCCCCCCTCTCCTTTATATGGCCAGCCCCGCTTGTGGGAATGGTGATGGTTATTTTTCCTTTGAAAAGATTATGATAGTTTAGAGTATGGAAATTTGATAGCTCAATTTCCATTTACCCGATTCCAAATGGCAACTTCATTAACCGTTCGTCCATAGCCTTGGACGTAACGAGACAAAGTGTTCTACTCATTCTCTACATCATCTTGGTCGTCTCTTTTAGCAAACTTGACGACCGAGTTGTCTCGGTTCAGAGGCGGGAGCCCGTTTAAAGATCCGTCGACGTGGTGCCACCTGGACGAGAAGACTGGAGATTCAGGAGATCGGAGCAGCTGCAACAAAGCGTGGGATGATGGTTGAAGACCGAAGGACTCGGATCGTTCGGTATAACATTTCTACCCGCTTTGTAGTTTGTTAGTTTAGCTTTAATGGCAGATCCGGGTTATTGTACGCGATAGCGCCAGTTGTAAAAAGTTTTTGTTCCGCATTTGGCGTCTGTTAGACGGCCGGGGCGATACCGTGGACTTACAGTGGTATCAGAGCCTCACCATTAAGCTATACTAACTTGTGCTAACACGTTTAAAATATCGATCGAACGGATTTTCGAAAAACACAATTTTCAATGTTAAAGTTTCTGTTGATTTTAAATCTGTTCTAAAAATCATTTTGACCATACCAGAAAATCAAGCAGGCTTTTATAAGAATACAGAAGAAAAATGATCAAGTGATTCGACCGTACCGCCGCGGAACCGCGGCCGTCATGGTGACTCACTTGGCCATGTTTCTTCTGGTGTTTCTTTGTTGGAAATTGTGGTTTCTGGTACTGTTCTTTTAGGCCCAGATTTTGTTACTGTACAGCAGATGTGCGTGGGACCCACTTCGGGAAGTTTTGTCGATCAAAATTTTAAACTTGTTAGTTTACAGTACTTTCATTATATCTCCGACCGTGAATATCATTCGAGCGGTAAACCGCGTCTGATTGCTATAGTTCTTTTAGACGGGTTTGCGAACGTGACATTCGCGTTGATGTTTTGTGTTGTGCTGTGATGTTGCGGATTTGTCGTGGTGGATAGAAGTGTGCAATGGTAGTGCTATTTGAATTTATTTATACATTTGATATTGCGGGGCGAGCGTCCAACATGTGGACTGCCGTCACTGCCTGTTGTATAATATTCTTTTGGGGCACGACCGGGTTGAGGTCGATGTACCCGTTGTACATATTTTATTTTCTGTACTAGGTTTACCCCACGACGGAGTGCACGGATAGCCGGGTTCTGGAGGGCAACGGGTCCATATCTCATGGCTTTGAGAGGCAGAAGGACCTCACTCGAGGATTGGCAGACTATTCGCCGCACTCGTAGGGGGTACAGGTTGACCCTAGGAGGGGTGCTCAAGTTACCGGATTCCCTGAAGTGCTAGGTGGTCCATTCATTTTTGCTATAGGGGGCTGCCTCGCTTCAGGTTTTGGCGGGTGACTTGCCGCACCCATAGGGGTCTAGGTTTCATTGCACAGACTATCCACACGACCAGGGGAACGTCGGGTTTCAGTAGCGGCTCTGTGAAACCCGGGGATCCCAGATTATCTGTATTGTTCTGTGATGCTTATTACTTTTCTTTAATGTTGCATATTATCACGCCTGGAGCGATTATTGTATATTGGTACATATACTATTAGATGTTGTATATGTTTTACACCCGCGCTAGTCCAGCCCCCGCTCTGTCGTTAGTTAAGTAACCTAACGGATGATGACGGGAGCCAGTGACGAATGCGGATGGCATATACGTACATTTTATTTTCGTTCTTTTCTGGTGTGATTGATTGACGGGACTGTATTGATTCTTATCAATACAAGGATAAAACAAACCTATATTTGATGTTGTTGGAACAAATTTTAAAAGGGAGTTATTACAAAGACGTTTCCTTTTGTTTTGCATAGAGGTATTCAGTTAGAATATCCAGCACCTCATTCCACGAGGCAAGGGCCGAGATCCCTTCACCGGGAGTGACCCCTTGGGCAGAAGTATTACGTCAGGGTAATAACTTCAATATAGTCAATTACAAGTTGCTTTGCATCGCGGTATTCAGTTGGAATATCCTGCACCTCATTCCACGAGGAAAGAGCCGAGATCCCTTCACCGGGAGTGACTTCTTTAGCAAAAGGTTTTTCGCCACTATATTTTTATAAAAAGCTATCAGGTTCCTTCAACGAGATCAAGTTCATTACGTTAAAGGTTTTTCGCCAAAAACCAGCCGTAATCCTCCGTCATTTCTTATGGATGGTCAGTAGTATTTAAGCTATGTTTGTTGGCCTACGTCAAGGCATAGTGTTTGGTAGCTGCTGGGTATTCATTTGTTGCATAGATAGATGCATTAGTTTAGGACAGACGTACAGCCTTGTTGGCCTACGTCAAGGGCATGTACGATGACCTAAATTAATCAGGACAACGACGGGTAGAACTTGACATGTGGCTTATGATTTGTTGGCATACGTCAAGGTCATAAGAGCATGTGATAAAAATATATCGGGAGTTTCAAACATACAGGAAACTTGCAAAACTTGAGCATACCTTCTGGAGTATGATGACATGAGTGGATTCCTTCACGTTATCATGCGATGAGAGTTGGATCCCGATTCCCACTGATGAGTTGGTTTACTCTTCGGATGATCCCGATTGATTCTTCTTTCAGGTTTGGAGGAGAATTTGAGATTACAGTGGAAGGTTTCCTAATTAGATAAAGTGATAACCATTCTGATCTAGGTTAGAGTGCACGCAGAGTGCTTCTTTTCTCTCTCTCTCTTTGGCAGCGACTTTTGACCGACCCTAGACTATAACTCAGTGACCAAATTGACCGAACCTTCTTAATATACTGGCTTTTGGATTGTCTATAGTTACATAAGTTATTGCCGCTCCTTCTTTTACCCTTTATATTTCTCAGAACAACCCGTATTACTACGGACATCCACTTCCATTGGATAGATCCATCGTATGGTTATATGCGAACTCGGAGGGATTTCTTCGAGGATGGTGATTGATCTCAAAAATATCTATTACCGCAATCAAGAACGGCATCGCTTGATAGCTAGCCGGTGAGTACGGGTCGGTCCACAGGGATGTTGTGAATCTCCTAATCACGCTTACGAGTTAATTCCGAAGGGTGTTCGGATTGATTATTAAATCTAAAAACTAAATCTATCTAAAAACTAAATTAATCTAGATCTAAATCTTGCTAGGGTTAGGATTAGGAATGGTTTGGAAATGCAAATAAATCTCAACGCTTTCTATACCCAAATTAGGATCTAAGAGGAGTTATGGTAATTATCAATAAAGGGGATTAGATCCATTCGGGAAGGTGTTCCTTCCTCTAGGTTCTTGTCCTTCCTTTAGAGATCCTTACCTTAACCTCCATGGAAAACGCGCGCAACCGGGCCTTTATACTACGGTATCACCGGTACCTCGAGGGATAGGGTGCCGTAGGGCGCGGTGTGTGCGTGTATGCATGGAGTCCTATTGATTATATGTGATGGGTAAAAAAGGGATAAGAGATCCCATCTCTCAAAAGCCTTCCCCAAAGCTAACATCTAAGGCAAGGAATTAAAATCTAAACTAGAGCAATTGAATGAAACTACTTACAGATGGCTCTCTCCAAACATCAACACAGGGTTGTCAGATCTGAATTCATGAAATGAAAAGAGGCACTGATGCTCTCTAAAAGAATTCTAAAATTTATTAATGAAGGGAGGCATGAGAAAATACAATGATTTAGGTTCTATTTATAGGACATAGAAACCCTAAGTTAAAATTGATTCGCACGTCTGCTTTTACAAAAATGCCCTCTAAGAAAAAGACCAAGTCAACAAGCCTCGCACCACCACAAAATTTGGTAAAAAGATTTTCCCCTGATCGCACTAACCTGCCGCGGAACCGCGGCCTCGGGCCTGGTTTGGCCGCGGTTCCGCGGCTAAACAATGGTCTTGAGTGCTGAAATTTCTGTTGATGCTTCTTGATGACTTGTGCTTCCTATTTCTTTAGTTCTTTTCTCAATTTGGTTTCTTGGTTTCTTCCAGATCTCCAGTGAACATTGTAGCAGACTTTTACCGTTGCTTCGTGACGAAGTCTTGAACCTTGCGCTGCTTTGTACTGATCTTTGTGTAGGCTTAATCAAGATTCTCCGTTTGTTGGTCAAAGTCCCACTTTTGCATCGTCTTTATATCTTTTTCACTGTTTTAGATCCAAGAACCTGTAACCTGTAATACGTAGCAGACATGCGTCAAAAGCACCTGTTTATTTATAAAACGAATGAGAATGGGGAATATGATAATACAATATTATGGTGTGAACAAATACCCCCAAACTTATCTTTTGCTCGTCCTCGAGCAAACTTATTTTTTATTCTCTACAAAAACCTAACCGCACTTTCGCAGGGAAACGCGATTGCGCTGAGCACGTGCAACAAGCCGTTAAACATCTAGGTGTCCATAGTAGGAGGAGTGTTGTCTTCTGAGGGTTTTCAGCGGATACTACCCACAAAATCCTATCAATTTGGCTTTTTCGACTTTTGTTTTCCAATTAAGTTTTCTAACAAGGAATTCTATTATCGTCGACCCGTAAATTATCCACCCATATTCTTTACATTTCCTCATCATTTAACTTAAGATTATATATGTTCCGTAAACTTACTTAGCTTTCGGCATCTCTTAAGTTTTCCTTCTAGGGTTCCATCTCCACCTAGGAATTTCTATCAACTCTACTAAAGATACAAGTTCAATTCTTCACTCCTTTCTCTCATCTAAACTCCAATCACATATCCCCACGTGTGTGTATAAATCACCCCTACACTTGGAAATTCAAATCAAGCAATCATACCCTTGTCCGTTGTCCAAAGTACTTAATAGTAGGTGAATTTTTAATTGAATTTTGCTTACACATCCTTCATGCGACCGTTAATACTTCTTGAGGTACCAACGACCGATTAGAAAATGCGTTTGCACTTTTAAAACGTAATTCCTAGTCTTGCATCACCTAAGGCTTTAGCAGTGACTCCCAAACCAGTTGGTCTAAGGCACTAGGTGATGAAGCACCCTCGCTAAATATTTTTCTATTTTTACAGCCTTAAGTAATCACAAAAACTAGTGTTCATTTTTTTTCTTTATTCACTTTTTTTTCTTTTATTTTCTTCGTACTAAGGACTTTAGACAAGAGCATTTCAAGGTCTCTTCTACTATTCCAAGTTTCAAGGTGCGTGATTGTGCAAATTGTAGGGTATACATTTTCAGAATCTAGACTTAAGCTAGGAATTATTTTTCAAACTTATACCCTAATAAAAATATCAAAACTTTTCCTTTGTTTTAACTTAGCCCAAGAAGTGAACTCAAAATTTGCCTATTTCTAAATAAACTACAAAAACATATACTTTCTACCGCTAAACTTTAAGGAAGGTTATTTTTAGGGTTTTTAATTTACAAAATCTAAGATCTAGTTGTTCCTAGCCAGTTAACCTATCTGTCAAACTTTAGTCAAATAAGCCAAAATTTAATACAATAATTTTTATGATTTTTGAAATTTTTCAATTTTTATGGGTTTTAAAATAAGTATGCAAATGCAAAAATATACACAAATGAATGCGAAGGAAGAAGACTTACCGAGCACACCCCCAAACTTAAACTTGACAGTGTCCTCACTGTCATGCTACACCAAGAGGGTCAAAATGCCGGCACTCCCCTGTTTATTTATTTATAAATTTTTAATTTTTTTTATTGTTTTGAAATTTTTTTGTTATTTTTTATAGAAAAAGAAACCAAAAAAATATATATACATATATATAACAAGGTTCCCCCCAAACTTAAGCTTGGCCTTACACAAGCCAAAGGTTAGCACCAACCATTAAAAAATCTTATCGTTGTAATGGTCGAGTTGGTGAAAGAATGGGGTGTAAAGGAAAGAGATGAGAAGCACACGAGACCGTATGGAGGTAGAAACGGGATACGGTCTCGGTGGGGGAGAAGAATGGCGGAAAAGAGAAAGAAGTGGAGTACGATCTTGAGGGTGTAAATCGAGTGAATAAATTAGCACAATTTGTGATGACCGATGTGTTAAAAGCGATTGTGCTAACCTACCAACCCGTCGAGAAATGGGGTCAAATCCCTCAAGATTCGCAAGAAAGTATGGGTACGCCGAACTTGGTATTGGAGACGAAAGCGTATCGGTCTCTTGTACGGTCGGAACAATGGAAGGTAGGAAAGGGAGTGAATTAGGGGTAGTCTTATTCTCACCGTAATAAACTGTCTCGAATTAGAAAGACTCCATCAATGGTTCGAAACAACTGTAAGCAACCGAGTCTGATGGTTCAACTAACTCATCTGAAAATATAAAGGACTCAAACTCGGGCGGTGAGTCATCAACATCGTCCGGAAGAGTGAAACACTCGTACGTGTTATCGGCTGTGAGAACTGTGTCAGATTCAAAGTAAAAGTTTTCAAGCTCAGTCGTCAAGCGTGATCTTGTGCGTAGTCGGGACGATGGAAAGGAGGGATGGTGATTTAGGTAAATGTTCAAGAGGATGAATTGGAAAATCCGACACATCAAACAAAAATGGTTCAACCTCAATATTATCCTCACTACTCTCCTCATAATTCTCCTCAATATTTAACTCATCCATGCCATTATCATCAAAATCAAGACGCATATGAAGTTCGGGAGAAACATTTAAGGGTTCGGGATGATGAATTGGACATAAAAGTTCAATCAAATCGACAGGTTCATCATCCGAAATTTTCCCGGCGTCTATATCCTCAATCAAGTGAAAATTAATTTTTTCTGACACCTCATCAAAAGCATGGATATTTATCGATTTAGGTTCTAGATTGGAGGTGTAAAGGTCAAACGGATTAGGTGTGGTTTCACTCGAAAGGGGTTCCTCACAATTTGGCAAATCAAGCACTACAAAGTCGCACAACTCATCATTTTGGACACATGTTTGAAAATTGGAGTTGTTGGATTCAATTGGGTATGGGTAGGTTTGATTTGGAAATCCTCTCACATTCTCACTCTGTCCAACCGCCTCCTCATACATTGAAAAATATGAAGCTAGTTGGAAACTAGCTACCGGTTCAGCAGGTTGCATAAGGGCGGCTAAGGATGCTTCCACATTCCTAGTCATTTTGTTTGTTGCTAAAATATAAGCTTCCAATGACTGTTCCAAACTAGACTTTGGTGGTAAGGGGGTTTCGGCAAAAGATTTGAAATTGTTTGGATACGTGAAACTCCCAAAAGGCTGTGTAGAAACAGGGTCTAGTGAAGGTGGGAAAGTCGGGTAGGACTGGTAGGAATTGGATGGTTGGACAGGAGTAGGGTCAACATGTGGATAAAAAGGTGAATGGACTTGTTGATCCCTAGAACTAGATGAGTGGAGAGGGGTGAAAGATCGGCTACGAGATTGAGCAATGTGCTCAGCAATGGACATCGGTTTAGGAGTTACAGCACGACTTGAAAAGGTGGTGTCAACGTACGAAGGTGGTGAAGGTTGACATGGTTGACACAAAGTGGGTTGCAAAGTCAAACTGTTTCTCCTAGACGCTTCTATTTGATCTTTCAAAGATATTTTTGGCATGGAGGGATCTTCTTTAAATCGACCGAAACAATTGACGTATGACGCAAAGTTAGGTTCGGGATACCAAAGTTCGGCAAGAGATTTATGATGTGGGGTACCCATGATAGAAGAAAGAGAAGATGAAGAAGGTAGGTGGTGGGGTGCAAGGATTTTACGCGACAAGTTGCAAGTTTTTTATAAAAAAATTTCTTTTTTTTTTCTCTTTATTTGAAACTGTTTGCAAAAATTTTTTTTGATAAAGGGCTAAGACACACTTTCGATCAACAAAAAATGCACAATCAGGCCTAACTCTAGGGTCACCTAGGTCAGCTAGACAGCTCCTAACTGTTCCAAAGGGCTAGAGATAGGACCTCAAACCGCCTCTTCACCGCCAATTGCGGCCAGGTAAGTGGGAGGCTCCCCGCTACAAGTAGCGATCCTAATTAAGTAACCACTTGCTTTGACACACTTGCCTAGACACCGCAAAGTCAGGTTAGGATAAACGGCTGATGCCTATAACTAGTCCTCTGTCCTATTGAGCTCGAAGTCCTTAGGGCTGAGTCTAGTATTTTTTAATTAATAGATGGTCAATGCATATGCCTTATGTGATTTCTGTGGTCCTGGGAAGGGTGATGAAATCCCCACTCAATCTGAATTGGTCAAAAGCCCCTTAAAGTCAGTTTTAAAAATATGCAAAACAGTAAATCACTTGCAATCAAAGATTTTTATTTTATTTGCGGTGCAAAGAATCCTGCAGAGAATCAATTATTGGAAGGGGGAAGAAGATTTTTAGCGCAAAGAATCCTGCAGAAGATTTGATAGAAGATATATGGGGATTTGCAGAGGGAAGAAATAGGAAACAAACCGTGCAAAAATTTCGCGATGATGATGCAAGAGGGCCGCGGAAGGGCGGTGGTAGCGCGCTTAGGCCGCGGTTTAGCGGTGGGATGGAGGCTTCAGGGCTCCAAAAAATTTCTGTTGTTCTGTACTTGCAATACCTCTCTGTTTTGATGTATCCTTTTCTGATTCGCCTTCTTTAGATTTTCAGATCGAATATGTGTGCAAATCCTGCAAAATTCACACAAAAATATCCTTCCCAAAAATAACAGATGATATATTTTTATAATTTTTGAGATTTTTCAATTTTTATGATTTTTTTAATTTTGATTAACCCGAAATTGCAAAAAGGAAATAACACGCCATCCCCGGCAACGGCGCCATTTGATTGATCTCAAAAATATCTATTACCGCAATCAAGAACGGCGTTGCTTGATAGCTAGCCGGTGAGTACGGATCGGTCCACAGGGATGTTGTGAATCTCCTAATCGCGCTTACGAGTTAATTCCGAAGGGTGTTCGGATTGATTATTAAATCTAAAAACTAAATCTTTCTAAAAACTAAATTAATCTAGATCTAAATCTTGCTAGGGTTAGGTTTAGGAATGGTTTGGAAATGCAAATAAATCTCAACGCTTTCTATACCCAAATTAGGATCTAAGAGGAGTTATGGTAATTATCAATAAAGGGGATTAGATCCATTCGGGAAGGTGTTCCTTCCTCTAGGTTCTTGTCCTTCCTTTAGAGATCCTTAACCTAACCTCCATGGAAAACGCGCGCAACCGGGCCTTTATACTACGGTATCACCGCTACCTCGAGGGATAGGGTGCCGTAAAGCGCGGTGTGTGCGTGTATGCATGGAGTCCTATTGATTATATGTGATGGGTAAAAAAGGATGAGAGATCTCATCTCTCAAAAGCCTTCCCCAAAGCTAACATCTAAGGTAAGGAATTAAAATCTAAAATAGAGCAATTAAATGAAACTACTTACAGATGGCTCTCTCCAAACATCAACACAGGGTTGTCAGATCTGAATTCATGAAATGAAAAGAGGCACCGATGCTCTCCAAAAGAATTCTAAAATTTATTAATGAAGGGAGGCATGAGAAAATACAATGATTTGGGTTCTATTTATAGGACATAGAAACCCTAGGTTACAATTGATTCGCATGTCTGCTTTTACCAAAATGCCCTCTAAGAAAAAGACCAAGTCAACAAGCCTCGCACCGCCACAAAATTTGGTAAAAAGATTTTCCCCTGATCGCACTAACCTGCCGCGGAACCGCGGCCGCGGGCCTGGTTTGGCCGTGGTTCCGCGGCCAAACAGTGGTCTTGAGTGCTGAAATTTCTGTTGATGCTTCTTGATGACTTGTGCTTCCTATTCCTTTAGTTCTTTTCTCAATTTGGTTTTTTGGTTTCTTCCAGATCTCCAGTGAACATTGTAGCAGACTTTTACCGTTGCTTCGTGAGGAAGTCTTGAACCTTGCGCTGCTTTGTACTGATCTTTGTGTAGGCTTGATCAAGATTCTCCGTTTGTTGGTCAAAGTCCCACTTTTGCATCGTCTTTATATCTTTTTCATTGTTTTAGATCCAAGAACCTGTAACCTGTAATATGTAGCAGATATGCGTCAAAAGCACCTGTTTATTTATAAAACGAATGAGAATGGGGAATATAATAATACAATATTATGGTGTGAACAGATGGATCCAGGTTCAAGAGAAATAGAATTGGTTTATTCAGTTGTCTTCTATTATCACCTTCTCTCAGGTTGCGAGGGCTCCTTGGTTTAGGAGAGTACACCTATTACGCTTATTGGATAGTCTTATTCCAAACCATAGGCAGGTGCCGAAAGGTAGGGAATGAAGAAAACCAATTAGCCTAAGTAGGGTGTGCAGAAGGTAATATGTAAAGACAAATAAAGGAATTAGAAAGAGGGCAAAGTAAATTGCGACTACTAACATTCACGACCAAACCACGTATTTTATCGCCACTCCTACTTCACCTTTAATTTCTCCAGAACAACCCGTATCACTATGAACATCTAATTCCATTGGATTAATCCATCGTATGGTTATATACGAACTCGAAGGATATTTTTTCGAGGATGGATTCTGGTTCAGGAGAAATAGGAATAAGGTTTATTCAGTTGTCTTTTATCGTCATCTTCTCTCAAGTTGCGAGTACTCCTAGGTTTAGGAGGGTACACCTATTATGCTTACTGGATATTCTTCTTCCAAACCATAGGCTGGTGCCGAACGGTAGGGAAGGAAGAAAACCACTTAGCCTAATGATGGTGTACAGAAGGTAATGAATAAAGACAAATAAAGGGATTTGGGGAGATGGCAAACAAATATACGGTTAAAGTCATGAATTGGATTATGGAAGAGGCATTACTAGAAATATCTGGATACCCCTACGAAACATTTTTATGTTTCAGTGCATTGTTAATAGAAAACTGATTTCCCGATTAGATACTTACTCCAGGGTATGTATTTACCAGGTTTCATTCTCACATCTGTATAGTTTTACAGATAATGAGTGGGAGTGAGTTATTGGGAATTAGGTGATCATCCTCATTATATCGGAATTCGTTGTAATTGGTGATATTTGAGGAAATCGCCTGGGACAGTTTTCAACCTACGACGCACAGGTTTTAAGTTATTCGACTCAGCGGACTTATACAGAGTATTGTATGTTGTCCAGAGTCCGTCAGGACAAAAGGGTTGGTCCTCGTACTATGTTCTGTTTACTTATGACTTCTCTAGATTTTAGACAAGTGTTTCGTAGAAATACAAGGTCTAAGTTTTGAGAAGTTGTGGGTATAAGAATAAAGTAGAGAACCAGGTGTCACAAGTATCGGGATTTTTCAAAGAGATCGAAGATGTAGATTCTTGTGATTGGTATTCAGATGATAGTAATGGTTTTGAGAAACTTGTTTCTCTTTCAGGTTACTCATAATTGGATGTATTCCTAAGTTGAGTAATGCTGATTAGCCTCTCTCCATTAAGTTGATATGCACTAGAGATAGCTGCATGATTAGAATCTGGTTCCAATTAAATAAGTGCCAAAGTTTCTATATTAGATATAGAATGCTTCATATCTTAACGATGTTAAGGTAAGGGAAGTTGTCCAGCTTATGCTTAAAACCAGACACTGGATAACTCAAGGCACGTTTCTGTAATGGCAGTCTGTGGGTTGACCCTGGCTTTGACGAGGGTTGATTTTTTACCATATGGAAGATCAATAGTGATATTATTCTAGACTCGCCACAGTTTTAGTAAAATGGATTTTTTTCAAAAAACAGTAGTGGGAGTATGGTAGAACTGGAAGTGATTCCAGAACCGCAAACGATTACGGAAAATTTAATAGGACCTATATATTCAATCAGGTTTAACATTCCAAATAGCCACTCCGCAGACATGGTGGGTAACCTCAGACACCCGAGAGGTACTCCGGTAGCCTCAAGGACGGTGACAGGAAGGTTCTTGTTTACCCAGACTTGACACTACTGTTGTTCCAGACTATGAGACCCGGCATGAGGATATGTATAGCATCGTTCTAAACTAGTTTTAGAAGTACACGTATATATTATTCTGCCAGAAGGTTGTCGTAGTCAGTGGGAGCAGCGGAAGCATAGTGGGCAAGTAGCTTATGTCTATTTATAGGCTTGAGCAGATATAGCGGAGATAAGATCATCTAATTTTGATGTAACAGTCATGGCTTTGACTTCATCAGAATAGGGGATGGATCTGTTAAGGAGATAGTAGGGTGTGATGTCCTGGTATTTGGATAACATACACAGAGTAGGATGTAAAATTCCTATACTACGATCGGTTATACTGTGGTAGTCACACAGTTGTTTCTTCACATAGGATATGGATATAATATCTGACATTCTGGTTACTAGATCTATGGTTTTAGATTTAGATTTGGGTAGTTTTCCAATGTGGGTACTTTGACAGTATTCTAATAGTATTTTAGAATAGATGACTCCTGGCATGGTGGTGTACCTGCAGGTGATGGAGTCACCTTCTCTAAAGGTGTCTTACAGACTAAAGGGGAGAGGGACGCGCATGATTGGCAGATCACTTGCTTAGGCAATTGAGTCAATCGTGAGATGTCAAGTACCACACCAGATGTCGTTTTTACACTAGATGCGATAAGTTAATATTAATCCAATCCTGAAGAAACATACGGAAGCAGTTATAGAACATAAGTGCATGTTCTATGGATTTGATAATGACAGCCTCCTTGAGGAGACGGTTATCATTCTAGGCTTCCAAGGTGACTTAGATGACAGAGTGATTGTCAGAGTTATAGTTTTCCCTCTGACTAGGGACAGTATCATGGACAGGTGGTCCAAGAGGATACTGTGGGAGGCATAGTACTGGACACTGATTAGTTTCAGTGATCGATACAGTCTAAGAAGTTTGGATTTTGAGTTCATTTATGAACTAGGTCCCATCAGATATCCAGACATATTCTAAGACAGGTATTACTCAATTCGGGAGATGGCTTTCTCCGCGAATATGAGTTAAGAGATACATAGAAAGAAACATCAGGACGGATCCACTCACTGAGGCTATTTCTCGAACACAATAGTTTTGCAAACGAGCATTGTGAAACTGATTAGTAGAGGAGTTGGATGTTCGGTATCATACGAGCTGTGAGTACGCGACATCGCAATAATTAGCCTTAAGTGCAAGTGGGAGATTGTTGGATATAATGCCCTCTAAGTCAATTATTGGATCGCAGGTACGTGATTGCAATGATTGAGGGAGGACCTATACCAATAAAACAGTCTTACTCGAAATGATAGTTTGCTATCTGGTTTGTCTTTATCATCATGTAAATGTTGATAGAGCCCTTAGGATCGTGCTTGACTACCAACAGTATGATGGCGATCATATATGTGGGAGCTGGGGTCTATAAGCACATCCTTAAAGTGTCCCTAGTCGTGGGAGTTTCGAGACAGGGTATCGATACTTCAGAGTAGACTAGTGTATACATTCGAGACCCCGACGAGAGGCGGTTGCCGGTCTCACAAGCCATTGGTGTTAGTTGGTTCACCTAAGATGCATACAGGTGCTCATTGGGTTATGAGTACACCGGACAGGACTCGCCGGGAACTTGCTGGTTGGTATTATACCTAGCGTCAGATAGCAGTTCCCTGGTGACATGTGTACAGATTAGTTCATCGACCTGAGGTCGTCATTTGTCTCGTGTGAGTTCCCACTGTACTTTGATTTATACCCTACCACGGGTCAAAGGAGTCGTGCAAACAGGTATTTTTTGGGTACAGTCCCGAGCCACATGGAGGCAGTGAGCAGATCGTCGGGGATTCGTCTCTCCCGGTATTGGGGGTAAGATCGTGCTGTGATTAGGAGAGCCATTACACAAAATCCCTGGCTAGGGTAATCGAGATTTACTGGAAGGTATTCCAGTAGTATCTCAGGGTGTTCTGGGCTACTCTCTGACACGACTTATGCAGCTATTGGGGGTCTGACGTTTACCGGCCCCCTAGGACCTATATGCGATACTCATAGACGAATGGACCGGACTGTACGGATATTGTCACTGTCAGGCTCAGTAGGGTTTCTGGATGAGTTCGCTCGTCAGCTTCCCTTCCAATCAATACATAGGCAACCGTTACGTACAGCTTGTACCTCTGACGTGCTAGTGGTTATACCCAGTGCCAGTATATTGATGAGTCATTAGAGTCCCCCACAGACACTTTCCCAAGTTCAGGCGAAACGTTGTAGATGCCGTATGGTATTATGGCAGGGTTCGGAAAATGCACGTGCGTTTTCGCACGTGTCATTTTTCGGGCAGATAATACTGGTAGGCTTTGGTTTAAGCCGGATCCCAATATTATACTGTGTAGATATAATATCTTTGTCTCAGTTGCATTTGTATTCGGTCGTAATACAAATGCGGGTATGTTTATACTGTTACGGGGTTATCCTGAAATTCATTTCAGGATCACTTTTGGAAGTTGCCAGTTTCCAGTTTTCTATCACCCGTATTTAACATTCGGTTAAATACGGATTTATCTTTTCTTCTTTGGGTGAGTCATGGTTCTAGAAGATTCTAGAAATGGTGACTAGGATTAGTGACTCATCATGGCATTAATTTTTTGGTGACTAGGTTTTCATGACTCATTCTTGCATTAATTACATTAGTGAGGTGTTTAATTTGAGTCACCATTTGCATTAATGGTTTTTGGTAATGCTTAAGATATTTCTCCTTGATCTTTTGCCTTATGATTACCACCCCTTGCTCCTACACTCACCTCCCCCCTCTCTTTTATATGGCCAGCCCCTCTTGTGGGAATGGTGATGGTTATTTTTCCTTTGAAAAGATTATGATAGTTTAGAGTATGGAAATTTGATAGCTCAATTTCCATTTACCCGATTCCAAATGGCAACTTCATTAACCGTTCGTCCATAGCCTTGGACGTAACGAGACAAAGTGTTCTACTCATTCTCTACATCATCTTGGTCGTCTCTTTTAGCAAACTTGACGACCGAGTTGCCTCGGTTCAGAGGCGGGAGCCCGTTTAAAGATCCGTCGACGTGGTGCCACCTGGACGAGAAGACTGGAGATTCAGGAGATCGGAGCAGCCACAACAAAGCGTGGGATGATGGTTGAAGACCGAAGGACTCGGATCATTCGGTATAACATTTCTACCCACTTTGTAGTTTATTAGTTTAGCTTTAATGGCAGATCCGGGTTATAGTACGCGATAGCGCCAGTTGTAAAAAGTTTTTGTTCCGCATTTAGCGTCTGTTAGACGGCCGGGGCGTTACCGTGGACTTACACACCCGCGCTACGAAATTTGGCCGGTGCTCCAAGAAGCTATTACAGAAGTGGTGGCTCTTGACAAAGCTGTGATTTTTACCCATGAGATGGTTGAAGCCCATAAAGTCGCCGAGAAGGAGCTTGAGAGTCAGTCTGCTTCCTATCAGGATCAACAGACCCAGGCAGGGACTCGTCTTGCAGCACTGATGGAGCTTGAAGCCGGAGTCCAGCGGAAGAACGACGAACTTGCTGGCTTATTGAACCGTCCACCGACATGAACATTTTTCGCTGTATATTTTTTGTATTCACTTTTCTCCCTGAATAAGATGTATTCATTTTGATCTATGAATAAAATGTACTCTGTATTCATTTAAACTCATGAATAAAAGACATATTTCATTTTATCTTGGCATTTCTCTCTTCTGCTGTCTTGACTTGGTATAAAGTAGTTTATATACTCATTGTGGAGTTTGTAGTTTATTCACTCATTCCGGAGTCTCTAGTTTATGAACTTATCTCAGAGCTTGTAGTTTATTCACTCATTCCGGAGTCTCTAGTTTATGGACTCATTTCGGAGTTTGTTTAGTTTACCTCACTTGGGCTTGTAGGCAAACTTGTCCTAACGTCACAGTTAACCCCTGTTCTTTAGTTCTTCCTGTTGCTCTCTTGCTTGGCTGCTCATACGACGAGAATTGGAAAGCAGCGCAATGAGTTATTACTTAGGCTGCTACAGAGGTCCGTTAGGGTCTGTGGTACTAGGGTTTTGTCCGTCGTACCGTCGCATTGGCTGATGCATTCCCCGATATGCATACTTTACGCTGCTGTTCGAGTAGCCCCACGACTGTCGTGTCTCTGATCCCTTCGGGAGCAGTACAAGACATTTTCAAGTAATCTCCTTAGGTCATATTACCGTCGGAAAAGCAAACGTTAGGAATTTTCCATAACGCTTTTACTTGAGGTTAGGCTCAGTTTGGAAGCTCCGATGAGTCATAACCACTCCGCACTGGTGTGGGATGATCTTCGATAGTCTTTCAGGTTTTATTTGAGTTGCCATCAAGACCCTGAAACTAGGAATTTGGCCTTCGCTTCCTTTGTTGACACCGTGTCTGCTGTAATGAGACGAATGTTAAGGTGGAGATTTGGAACTAGGGACTTTGCTATGGCTCCGTTTTATTAACCCTGGGGCCGCTTGTTGACGTCGTGTTTGCATCCTGCTGGAGTGAGAAGAAACGCCGTTGTTGATCCCTAGGTTGTCTGTGAACCGTCGAGATTTAGAACTAGGGAATTTGTTATGGCTCCGCTTTGTTGACGTCGCGTCTGCTGTAATGAGATGAATGTCAAGGTGGTCTCTAGGTTGTCTGTGAATCGTCGAGACTTAGAATTAGGGACTTTGCCATCGCTCCGCTTCGTTGACGTTGCGTCTGCATCCTATTGGAGTGAGAAGAAACACCATTGTTGATCTCTAAGCTATCTATGAACCGTCAAGATCCGGCTCTCCTTCTGATGGAGCCTGGTGAGAAAATGTGGTTCTCTTTTCGTTTGTACCCCTGGATTGTATATAGGGGTCGATATGGTCTCACCTGTAGGGCAAAAGTTTCAATTTCATTCTTTTTTTATTTCTTTCCGCGATGCTCTATCATTTCAGCTTTTTATATCGCGGAAGTCGCGATTGCCCAATCATTTCGGCTTTTTATCGCAGTGCCCAATCATTTCGGCTATTTTTTCTTTTTACTCGCTGCTTTTTATTGCGAGTTGCCCAAATATTTCTGTTGTTTTTATATGCATATTTTTTGCTCACTGATTTTTATTGCGAGTATGGAACTTAAGGTTTGATACCAATTTTGGCATCAGCATCGCTGCGACTGGAATATTACCAGGATCGAATCATCATTTGCCGTGAATGGCCTTGGAATTTGATACTGATTTAAGCATCATCATCGCTACAACTGGGATATTTCCAGGAGCGAATCATCATTTCCCTTTGTCGATTTGAACAAAGGTGGCTTAGCAAACAGGGTTAGGATCCTGTCGACTAAGACTTTTGACTTCACGAACCGTAGGGTCTCATAAAGGTATTTCTACCTACGAGTCGTGAGTATCTCGTAGGTGTATTTTCTCCTTAGGAATGTGGGGATTCTTAAGTGTGTGTTTTCTTATAAGTCGTAAGGATCTTACAAGAGTGTTTTCTCCGTATAAGTCGAGAGGACTAATAAGTGTCGTTCACTATATGAGGACATTCCTCATGATTGGTGGAACTCAGTGGGGGAAACATTTATTTGCACCCGTGGATTGTATACAAAGGCCAATATCGGACCGCCTGTAGGGCAACTTAGGGAGTATGACGACTTAAGGACAGGTTTGGATCCCTATAACTTAAGACATTGAATCCTATGAGCCATGAGGGTCTCACAGAGGGAGTTCTCCTTATGAGTCGAGAGGATCTCGTAAGTAAAAATTTTATGAGATTGCGCTTTTTCGGGTTTTCATAAGCTCGCCGGCAGCCCTGCTGTTTTTACTCACGGCGCCCTTTAGGGTTTTCATCCGTGCCCATTTCGCTTGTGGACGTACCATTTTTTTGACACTGAGATTATGCCCTTTTAGGTTTTCACAAGCTCGCCGGTAGCCCTGCTGTTTTTACTCACGGCGCCCTTTCGGGCTTTCATCCGTGCCCATTTCGCTTGTGAACGTACCGTTTTTTTTTACAACGAGATTGCACCCTTTCAGGTTTTCACAAGCTCACCGGTAGCCCTGCTGTTTTTACTCACGGCGCTCTTTCGGGTTTTCATCCATGCCCATTACGCTTGTGGACGTACTTTTTTTTTTACCCTTCTGTTCGCCAATAGAACTTATGGGGGACTTCGTCACCGCGCAGCTGTGCAGCCGACGGGACTTAAGTTGCAGTCTTCGCCGCTGGGACTTGTGGACTTTGAATTTCACTATCACCGTGTTTGAGGCGATGTATTTAGTTTAAGGACATTGCGGTCCATTGTTAGTTTAGGGACATCTCGGTCCATTGTTAGTTTAAGGACATCTCGGTCCATTGCCGGCGTGTTTGGAGGCGATGGTTAGTTTAAGGACATTTCGATCCGTTGTTAGTTTCGAAGCAAAGTTTTGCCGGATACTACTTATGGAGTCTTGACTCAAGAAGACAGCGAGTGGACACGAGCGTCTTCATCTATCATTAACCTGAGTTGTGACTTGTCAAGCGTAGTACTTCTTAAGGAACCGGCCGTTTATTGGCCGGAAGGGTCTTTCGCCATGCATATCCATGAGCAAATAGGCCCCACCTTAGTAGACCTTGTCTATGATGAACGGACTCTCGTAGTTCGGCTCGAATTTCCCCCGCCTTGCACGGTTGGGGATCATGGGTCTTTTTACGACTAACACGAGTTCACCTTGGCGGAATGTTCTCGGTCTGGTCAGTCTTTCGTATGAGCACATCATCCTTGCTTTGTAGGATTCCAGGTTTTGGTGCGCCATGAGACAGATTTCATCGAGGGCATCGAGCTCCTCAAGCCGAAAATGGGCATTTTCTTCGTCCTTCAGCTCATATCGAACTGCCACTCGTAGAGATGGTAGTTCTATCTCCAAGAGAAGTACCGCTTCCGTGCCGAATACCAACGCGAATGGCGTTGTATTCGTGGCCATTTTGAACGTGGTTCGATACGCCCAGAGAGCTTCTTGCGGTCTCTCATTCCAGTCCTTTTGTTTCTGGACACCGTTTTCTTTATGATCTTCGTCAAGGTCTTATTGAAAGCCTCAGCTAGACCGTTAGCTCGGGGATTATAGACTGAAGAGTATCTCTAATCTATATTATACTGCTGTGCGAAGCGGCTGATCTTATGGATTCTGTAGGCCGGCCCATTATCCGAGATGATCCTTCGTGGAGTGCCGAACCGGTAGATGACATGTGTCCTGAAGAAATGGAGGATGTTCTCCATCTTCACTTCCTTTAGCGGTACTGCCTCTGCCCACTTAGAGAAGTAATCGGTTGTTTCTAATATGAACCGATGTCCCTTGAATGATGCTGGTTCGATGGGTCCGATTATATCGGTTCCACACATTTCGAACGGCCAACTAGCCAGTGTAGGGTGTAGCGGATTTGGATGTTGGTGGATGAAGTCCCCGTGAACCTGGTACGAGTGACACTGCTTCGCTCTGGTTGGAGTACTTTGTGACTCTTCCTCGCTGCGTCTTCTTTCATCCTGACGCCGATGCTTGGCCCTCGTTTCACGTTCTCGGTCAGCTTTGCTCTTTTGAAAAGTTTCGCTGCTTTTGAAAAGTTTCGTTTAACAGCATGTCAATTAGGCCTTCTGGAAGCTCCGAGGATTTTGGCACCGACCCTGCCGCCAGTTCCTCTGCGTTGCTTTCTGACGCCGATGGAGTTTCTTCATTACTTAACGATGAATGAGAAACCATGTGGCAACTTGTTACATAATCTTCGGTTTCTCCCGACGAGCCATTTCTCTCATCATCGTCACTATCTCCGTTCTCAAGGATATAGTTGAGAAACTCTTCGTGTGTGACTGGGGTCCGTGCCCTCTGGTTGTATTCCTCCAGCGCGTCGATGTATTTTTATAGGTCCGTACGCTTGTCGTCAGGCTGTACGGGCTTCTTGGTCTTCTTCTTTCCCTTCGAAGACTTTGAAGGCTTGACCTCGGTGTTTTGCTCATCGTTACCAGCTTTCGGAACTAAATGTTCCCCACTATCAGATCAAAGATCCAATAAAGATGATAAATCATCAATTGACCAGAATGAAATTTTGTTAAGGAACGATTCCTCAAAATCTTTCCAAACAAAAAGATTGTTCTCTGTAAATCAGAGCACCGTTGAATCAATGATCCAATGCTGATTAAAAATAACCAAAAATACAGAATAAATTCTGTGTGGGAAAGATTTCCCAATCTTATTAAAAACAAGAAGATTGCCTTCTGTAAATCAGAAGCCCTTGGATCAAAGATCAATGATGGGGAAATCCCCAAATCAATTGGAGAAAAGATTTCCTTAACCGATTGAACAAATCAGCATTCACTATATAAAGGCCCCAAGACTTCAAGTCTTGTATAGAGGAACCCCCTTATAAACTTTGAGAAATCTCAGAAAGAAGAGCAAGCTCTCGGTAGAAGAAGAACTTTTCTTCAAGCTAAAAAAACAGAGATAAGAAAAATCTCATTAACGAAGAATAACATAATTTTTCTCACAGATCATAGATCTATAAGACTAAGGTCTTTTTACAAAAAGAGATCATGAACATCTCATTATAAAAAGGGGGGAGAATAATTCAATTCTCTTAGGATCACAGATCCATAAAGACAAAGCCTTTCACCAAAATAAGAGATCGAAACATCTCCTATAAAATAAGAACTTTGTTCTTAGAACCTTGAGACAAAGTCTCTTATAAACGAGAATTTATTTCTTAGATCATAAAACTGATCATTAGCGCTTTGCGCTCATGGACTAGCGCTCAGCGCCAAGCGCACCACATGCTCCTCACGTGTGCGCCACTTAACAAATAGCGCTTTGCGCTCATAGACTGGCGCTAGCGCCAAGCACGCCACGTGCTCCTCACGTGTGCGCTATATCACAGAAGCACTTTGCACTCATTAACTAGCGCTAGCGCCGAGCGCGCCACGTGTTCCTCACGCGTGCGTTGATAGAACATAAACTGTTCTTTAAATAAAGCCTTAGAGCTATGATGAATGCTCAGCATTCAATAAAAGACAGAAAGGCTGTCAGAACCCAAATCAATGCTTAGCATTGTGAGATGTTTAACATTTTAACTGAGTGGGCCAAGCCCAAGTTGGCCATAAACCCCTCACTCTGATTAGTTGAGCCCATATTCTCATAAATCTCAGATCTTAGTCCCAATTGGACTACAGATCTCCCAACCAAAATTGGTTCAAGGGTACATCTCTGCACTTCTCTGATATGTGTCATTGTAATCCTTCAACGTCTTCAGAGAGGTGACGGGTCCCAACAACCAGACATTCCTTGGACTGTAGGGTCCTTAAACCCATGGACTATGATGTCCTTGACCTTCGACTGTGGGGTTCTTAAACCCATGGACTATGATGTCCTTGACCTTGGACTGTGGGGTCCTTAAGCCCATGGACTATGATTTCCTTAACCTTGGACCGTAATGTCCTTAAACTAATTATGGACCGCAATGTTCCTAAACTAAAACAATAGAGCCCAAATGTTCTTTTGTTGGATCTAAACAATCCCGTTAAGTTGATCTTAGTCTAAAATTATACTAACGTATCCTTAACAAACGTTTAAGTTGATCTTAGTCTCAAATGAGACTAACGATCCTTAAACCCAACCCCAAACTCAAATCTAAGAAAATACGGATTCGGACTAATCCACGCCCTACGGGCGACAACATAAATTAGTCTCCGTATACAATCCACGGACAACCAAAAACAAAACAAACACCCACGACACGAAGTGACCATCTGGAAAAGGAGAAAGTGGTTACCGCGATGTGGTAGCGTAATTAACTGCAGGGGCTTGCGCCTGCAGGGAAGAGCGTCCCCATAATCAAAAACCCCTCAACGAGGGGGAATCTGACGAAGTCTGCTACATCGGTCGCATCCGTCTAAACCTTCGATACACGGTGTCATAAATCAACTTAGCATTTTCGGAGAGGTGGGCGGATAGCACCAAATAGAATCTGCCCTCGAAATTCAAGCGGGACGTCCCATCGTCCCGATTGCATCTTTCGGCGGAGAATAAATTCTGGCATGCCCAGTGGGACCTTTTCCTCTTTCCACTCCACACTTCGTGCGTCGTATTCGTGAACGAATCGCGGTTTGATATGGTTGCCCTTGGGTTCGAGGTGCTGAGATTTGGTTTTGCTCCCATGCAGAAAAGAGAACATCAATGGCATCTAACTGCTCTATCTGCAACTCCCGTTCCGCCTCATCTGGAGGAGTAACCTAGGGCCCCAAATGGCCTCCCTCTTCACAATGCCGGTGGAACAAGTTACCCAAGGCACCACTGGGCTATTCTTCGGGACCATGATCCCGCCAACAAGCTTCAGCGCTCCTATCCCATCGCAAGAAGCTCCGAAGAAGTCGGTCTTTGATCGGCTTGCAACTACTGCAGCCCCTCTCAACCGGTCGTCCAAGTCCACTGCCTCAGTTTTCAACAGACTGGGCCGAAGCTCAGATGGTCCCATGAAGAAGTCCACAATTCCTGAAGGGGTTATACTAAAGCGGATAGCCATTCCTACTCCTGAAGTCACCAAGGCGACTTCTCCTGCTAAAGGGTCGGTCTTCACAAGACTGGCCGTTTCAGCTCCCATTCCAGAAAAAGTCACGAAGGCTGCTTCCCCTATTCGAAAGTCGGCCTTTGTAAGACTGACTACCCCCTCTCAACGGGCATCAGTCTTAGACAGGCTAGCACTAATAACAGTCTCTCCTCAAAGTAAGGGGCAAGAAGAAGCTCATCCAATAATGGAGGTGATCCCGGCTGCACGACATGCTCGACGTCGCTACTGGCGCTGAGTGAGGAAAGCTGGGGGCAATTCCCCTTCTGTATTGACTCCGCCAGCTCCAATGGTAGAAGTCTATGCTGCTGTTCCAACTGGGAACAGCTTTGAACCACTGAGGAGGGTCCGCAAGAACTCTCCGATGGCTGTGCTGAAAAGATCTCCTCTACCTATGAAGAACGCTACAAAGGTGAAGCCGGAGCAGCCCCCTCAGCGGCTGTCCTCCAAAATTTACAAGGTTTGGCGACAGGTCCAAGACTCCGTGATTGATCAAGACTACCCCCGCTGACAGGAAAAGATGAAAGTGCGGCGAGAAGAGGACTATCCTGTCAAGCCACAGAAGGTGTCATCTGTTTGGGTACCCGCTGCAACGGCTCCCTCAACTTCGACTTCCCACAAGAGGAGAAGGCCGGAGAAAATTCCCGTGTCTGCGACAAATGTCAGGAGCACTAAGCCTAAACTCCCTAAGTCTGGGGGCATGGTGGTGCATACCGTCTATATGGCATCCGGAAAAGAGGATAGTCGTATCTCCATAGGTAATCGACCGCTTACGCAATCAGTGACTAAGGTACAAGAGCAACAACAACAAAAGCTCCAAGAGATGCTAACAGCTATGGCCGCACTCACGGGACCAAAAGCAAGCTCGGAGACATCCTCGGAGCAACGTCATGAGTAGGAAACTGATGCCAAATTCCTTCGAAGAATGCTTGAGAAGAAGGACAAAGAGGCCGTGGAACAAGCGGCCAACATAAAAACAAATGGCCCTATTATTCTAAGATATGGCGGGCCTGATGATCCAGCCGGACCCTCCGGCTGAAGATCCTCCGGTAATAATCGAAGATGATAGAGGAGAGACATCAAATCCTCTGCCGGCTCTGTCAGCAGCCAAGGAGGAGACCATCTCCAAAGCCATGCTCGATGATTATATAGCTCAGCAAATACGGGCTGATCAAGCGAATGAAGCAACCGGCCAAGTCGTCAGAACTGGGCGAACATATCCAGGATGGTACGATCAGATAAAGTACCCGCCAGGATACACGATTCTTAAGTTTCACATATATAAGGGGACAGGCAATCCCCATCAACATGTCTCTCAGTTCAGGGCTCTCTGCGGCAACACTGGAGGGGATGATAAGTTACTGCTTCGCTAGTTCGTCGGCAGCTTGGCGGAAACGACCTTTGAGTGGTATTCAGAGCTCCCCAACGACTCTGTCAAAACTTTTACGGAGATGGAATTGCTGTTCGCCCAACGTTTCGCAAGCGCTAGCGAGCGCACCCCGATCACCGCGTTAATTAACGCCAGAGTGAAGCCAGGCGAAACATGGGTGCAAAATGCGATACGATGGCGGAATCTATGGTCAAAGTGCGAGCAGCGCATCGAGGAAGCACCTGCGGTAGGCATGTCCGTGGGTACTCTTGATCTGCAGGCGACCATTTCGCAATTCATGATGTTCTTCAAGCCAACTACTTTCCAGGCCTTGATTGACAAACTGGCCCAAATGGATCAGATGGGTCATAGACCCTCTTCTTCGAAGTTGGAATCTCGAAATGAAAAAGGGAAAGGGAAAGCGACCTTCATCGCCAATGCTCAGCAGCAGCCCAGTGGTCCAAAGACAACTGATCGCCAAGATGAAAGACGGCGATTCTTCAATGAGAAACTGAAGCGCCCTTATTCATTTTCCCGTGATAAAACGGGGAGACTGTTCGAGCCGGCGGTGCGCAACAGGCTTATCAACTTTTCGGATTCAAAACGCCCATTGCAACCCGGTGAGGCTAATAATCCCAATTATTGCCCCTATCACCAAGCGATAGGCCATCCAATCGAAGATTGCTTCGTCTTCAAAGGGTGGATTGAGAACCAATACCAACAGGGCAAATTCGCACTATCCGAGAATTGGAAAGTAAACCCGCCCCAGCCGCACGCTCTAAAAAAGGTGGACACACCGGGGGCATCATGCTCTTTTGTAGAAGAAGTTCCATGGGAGGTCGTTCTTTCAGCCAAAATGAAAAGAATGATGAAGGATCTCCAAACATGCCCGGCGATCAAATGGAAAAGTCTACTGGAACCCAAAGTCATCAAGGGAATGCTGAAGCCGCGCCCGACGCCAAAAGTTGGTGATGATAGTCAAAACGCCCATGCCCAACCGTCAAAGTCTTCAAAGAAGAAGAAGAAGAAGACCAGAAAGCCCGTGAAGCTTGGTGACAAGCACACGGACCTGCAGAAACATATTGACACGCTGGAAGAATATAACCAGAAAGCGCGGACCCCAGTCACACTCCAAGAGTTTCTCAACCACATCCTTGAGGACGGAAATGATGAGGGGGGAAGACTCATCGGATGAACCTGAGGATTATGTGGCAAGCTGCCATGTGATCTCTCACTCGTCGATAGACGGTGAAGAAGCTCCTTACGCAGAGAAATTGGGGGCAGATCCCTAATCGGAGCTCCTAGGACCGTCAGACGAGATGATTGATGCATTCCTGAACGAAGCTCTTCTGAAAAGAAAGGCTGATCGAGAGCGCGAAATGGTCATATTTGGAAATGCCAAACGCCGGCGACTGAACACAAAGATTGAAGCACCCCAACCAGATAGGAGCACTTCGGCCGCCAGCAAAAGCAGGTTCAAGACGAGGAAAAGGTTCGCTAAAGCCATATCAATGGAAATGAAACTGCCACCCTCCGAAAGAAACACTTCTGATGAGATACACCTTAATGAAGAGGATGTGCATCCTAATTACTATTTATATCATCGAAAGATTGCACACCCCATCGAAAAGTGCAACGCCTTTAAAAATTGGTGGCAAGGGCATGTCGCTCACAGGCAACACTTCAAGAGGATGAGGCGTGAAGCTCGTCGACAGCGGAAAAATGCGACAGACGAGTGAGGAAGAGCTGCCGGCAACTGTCGCATTGTAGATAACAGGGGATAGCAAGTTCTTACCTTCGGGAGCAATTCTGAAGAAGAAATGACTCTCGGCCCCCTCTTCAAAGAATCCACCCCAGGAAAAGAGGAAGAACCGAAGAGCTGCGAGAACATTCAGCTGCGCAATCGCACGCTACCTGAAAAGAATCTCGAACCCGCAAACAAGGGATCGAATAAAAAGGATAAGGGGAAAGAAAAGGTCCCTGAGGATATCGCCCTCGATGATCGAGTCGTCGAAGAGCTGGCAGCTAAGGACCCGCCCAAGAAAAACAAGGTAGATTACAACGTTCTGTCACACCTGAGGAAGATCCCCTCACAGCTAAGCATTCTCGACGCCCTTCTGCTATCTAAGGAGGCGAGAGATTCTTTGATCAAGGCATTACAAGAGCCTGACCAATTTCAAGCTTTCCTAGTCGAAGAAAAGATGAACGATGAGCTGGAAGAAGTGCACACGGCCGATATCACCTTCGGCGATGAAGACCTCCTCCTCGGGACATGCGAGCATAACCGTTCCCTTTATGTCTCCGGATACTATCATGATATCAAGATAGGCAAAATCCTGGTCGACAATGGGTCCTCCGTCAACCTTCTCAATGTAAGGGTGTTGAAGGAGATATGCATAAGCGTTCAACACCTCGCTAGGGATAAAATCACTGTTTCTGGATTCGACTCCCAGTCATCACGGATGCTCGGGTCTGTAATTCTGATGTTACGTTTTTGGCTGCTCGTCACTAACATCAAGTTTCACGTCATTGACACCAAGACTTGCTACAACGCTTTGCTCGGCCGGCCTTGGTTACACGAGTACAACATTATCCCTTCTACACAACATCAGTGTATGAAGTATTACAAGGATGGTCTCGAATATACCGTGACAGGGGAGCTGAACCCATTCTCCGTGAATTAAGTCCGAAAATATGAAGATGCAAAATACTTCTTGCCAGACTTCGAAGACACGGAAAGATGCCATAAACCGAAGAACAAGGCTATCACCACTATTCCAGTCTTCGGAAGTGATACTGAAGAGGAAGAAGAAATAATTTATTCAGAGCCACCCCAATGCAGCAAGCCGGGACCGTCCACCCCTATGCTAGTCTTCGGCAGCGACTCAGAAGATGAGGTCAATGCAGTATTTTCTGTTCGGCCATTAATACAAGCCTTCGCTAGCGATGATTGGAGTTTGCAAATCGCCATGGTTCCGCAAGAGCACTACAAAGACCTCGACGCACTTAATACCTACATTGTGCAAGAACTGCAGACGTTCTATGTCCCTCCCAGGCGAAAAGATGAAAAGGTGATCCTCTTTTATCGATCCGCGGAAACCAAAGTGGAGAAAGAAATCTGGCATGGTGCCGATTCTCCGCTTGATAGGCTCCAGCTCATCCGTCTGCCCAGATACTACACAGAGGGGTTAAAAAGGCTGTTGAGGTGCCAAGACGTACCCTTCAAACAGACTGCTCGAAAACCTAAGTTCTATGACAGGATCTGGAACGTCCCCGGAACTCAGCGAAAATTGCCCAACAGGAGAATGGAAACGATCAGGCTTGGATATGTTCAATCTAAGAAACGGGAGCGATTCCATGGCTGCCACGTCATACATGATTTTAATGAAGAAGGAGATACTCTAGTAGAAGACGCTAACCCTGAACCAAGACGAGGTCCCGCCGTGAAAATGCTAAGTCCATCATTCGAAGAACAGATGGACAAGCTAATAAGGGAAGCGGGTCAAAAGGTCCGGGATGATCATAGCCGTGAAATAACCATCTACTAGAAAGCCAGGACGCAACGCCTCCTTCAGCAGACTGCGGAGAATGACAATGATCCTCGTCGTCAACCTGTCATACAAAAAACCTTACGCAGAGGTAGAAACAAGTTAAAGAACGGAAAAAACGTTCGACAGCAGCAAAGCGGGTCCAAGAAGCCACGCGATCGAGAATTGGGCAGCCTGGATCCGTCTCTTATAAAGAAGATAGGTCGAGCATATTCTTTTCCCTAAGACAAGACTAGGAAGATATTCGATCTTGTCATAAAACATCAGATGATGACACTTCCGGAGTTCAGGCACCCTGAGCAAGCAGGCGAGGTCTCTCACCCAGACTATTGCTCCTATCACCGAGCGATAGGACATCCTCTCGAAGACTGCTTCACATTCAAAAACCGGGTAGAAGACCAGAATCAGCAAGGCAGGTTCGCTCTATCCAGCAGTTGGAGGGTAACCCCACTACAGAAGCATGAATCGAAAGCCGCACATGCAGCAAGAGTAGAGCCGGATCAACATCGGTCTTGGAATCGATCTCGTACCTGTCACGCGATAACGCTGTTAGAAGAAGGAAAAGGCAAGGATATGGCTGACCTCCCCTGGTGCTTCGAAAACGATGACGACGAGGTGATCTCAGAGTTTCCACCGGCGCCAAAAGGGCTGGAAGATGGGATACATACTACTGCAGATAACCTCAGAAAAATCGATTTGGGAACGACAAATGACCCACGGCCGACGTTCGTCAGTGAGATGCTGTATGAAGAAAAGGTGGCTACGCTCAAAGAGGTGCTCATGCAGCATAAAGACTGTTTTGCATGGAACTATTCCGAGATGCCAGGATTAGATCCAGAAATAGCCGTCCATAAATTGGCGATTTCTCTGGACGTCAAACCAATCAAACAAGCGCCGAGAAGAATGCAGCTTGAGCTTGAGATGAGCATCAACGCCGAAGTCAAAAAGCTAATCGACTCCGGCTTCATCCAAGAGGTTCAGTATCCTGACTGGATTGCCAACATCATTCCAGTGATGAAGAAAATAGGACAGTGCGCATCTGCGTGGACTTTTGGGACCTCAACAAAGCTTGCCCGAAGGATGATTTTCCCGTACTGGTTACCGAGCTGATGATAGACAACACGTCCACTCATGAAGTCTTCTCCTTCATGGACGGCTCATCAGGGTACAATCAAATAAAGATGCATCCTGAGGACCAGAAGCATACCGCTTTCCGAATCCCTTTGGGCATATTCTGCTACAAGGTGATGCCTTTCAGTCTAAAGAACGCCGGTGCCACCTATCAGAGGGCCATAATGAAGATTTTCGATGACCTCATACATGAAATCGTCGAATACTATATTGACGACCTCGTAGTTAAGCAAATCATACGAGGAACATTTAGAGCATTTGAAGACCGTGTTTCAGCGCCTTCGGAAATACAACTTGAAGATGAACCCTCTCAAATGCGCATTCGGAGTTTTCTCGGGCAAGTTCCTAGGATTCGTCGTCCGACATCGAGGCATCAAGATAGACCCGTCGAAGATCAAGGCGATCATGGAAATGCCTCCGCCAAGGACTCTCAAGCAACTGCGGTCTCTCTAAGGAAAGCTCGCGTATATCCAGCGATTTATAGCCAATCTCTTCGGCAAGTGCGGTCCTTACAGTCACCTAATGAAGAAGGGAACACCGTTCGTTTGGGATCGCAAATGCCAAAACGCACTGGACGAAATCAAGCAATACTTGCAGAATCCGCCGGTGCTGACCGCACCGGTCAAAGGAAACCCTCTCATTCTATATACAACCGCCCTTGAGGGTTCTCTAGACGCATTATGGGCACAAGAAAACGACCAAGGGAAGGAGATAGCCCTTTACTATTTGAGTCGAGTTCTCTTGGGGGCAGCAAACAATTACTCCCCCATTGAAAAATACTGCCTAGCATTAATCTTCGCGATAACGAAGCTCAGACACTATGCGTTGACGCATGAAGTCCACCTCATATCAAAGGTGGATCCTCTCAAATATTTGATGTCAAAAGCCATACTAACAGGACGGCTCGCTAAATGGGCCCAACTCTTAATGGAATTCTCGGTGACATACCGACCTCTCAAGGCAGTGAAAGGCCATGCCATTGCCGATTTCCTCACCGAGCATCCGATACCTGTCGATTCTCCTTTGAACTGGGAATTGCTCGACGAGCACGCGTTTGACACGATCGATGGGGAGAAAGGAGGGAGTGATACCCGATAGGAACTCTACTTCGACGGAGCATCTTCTATGAAGAAGCGAAAGCACAGCTCCCCCATAATCAAGTCTGGGGTAGGCCTCATCTTCGTGACTCCATAAGAAGGGATAATGCACTTTGCTTTTTCCTTAACAGAGTTGAGGATGAATAATGAATCCGGATATGAAGCTTTGATAGCAGGTCTTGAGATCGCTGTTGACATGGGAATTGAAAACCTCCTCATATACAGAGACTCCCAGCTGGTCGTTAGTCAAGTAAACGGCGACTATCAAACGTGCAAACCGGAGTTGGTAAAGTACAGTGAGAGAGTGCAGCAACTGCTGACTCGAATCCCTTCCTACACCCTGGAAAGCATATCACGCGCAGAAAATAGCAAGGCGGATGCATTAGCCAAGCTCGCTAAAGAACTGGCCGACGAGAACCTCGATGACGTAAGGATCGTTGTGCAAAGCCGTCGGGTTCTTGCACCGGCAGAAATATCTCTGGAGTCGTCTGAAGAGAAAGAAGCGACCAAAGAGACAACCTTACAAATAAAAGACCAGGAAAAGGCTAAGGATTGGAGAGAAGTCTTTATAGACTACTTCAAATCCCATCGAACACCTAAAGATGCGTCCTCAAGACATCAGCTCATGAAACGAGCTATATCCTTCGCCTTCGTCAATGATACGCTGTATAAGAGATCGTTCGAATCTCTATGGATAAGATGCCTGGGACCGGAAGAAGCAAGGAGAGTCGTTCAAGAAACTCACGACGGACTCTGCAGTTTTCACCAAGCCGGGCCAAAGATGAAGCTGAAGATCAAAAGGATGGGCTACTATTGGCCCACAATGATCTAAGGCTGCCTCGAATACGCGAAGCAGTGCCACTCGTGCCAGATTCATGGGGACTTTATCCTCCAGCATCCAAATCCTCTACACTCAACGGTGGCTAGCTAGCCGTTCGAAATGTGGGGAACTGATATAATCGGGCCCATTGAACCGGCATCGTCCAGAGGACATCGGTTCATACTGGCAACAGCCGATTACTTCTCTGAGTGGGCGGAAGCAATACCGCTAAGAGAAGTGAAGACGAAGAATATCTTCCATTTCTTTAAGACACACGTCATTTATCGGTTCGGCACTCCGCGAAGGATTATCTCCGATAACGGGCCAGCTTACAGAAGCCACAAGATCAGCCGCTTCGCACAACAGGATAATATAGACTGGAGATACTCTTCGGTCTATAATCCCCGAGCTAACGGTCTAGCTGAGGCTTTCAACAAGACCTTAACGAAGATCGTGAAAAAGACGGTGTCCAAAAATAAAAGGACTGGCACGAAAGACTATATGAAGCTCTCTGGGCATATCGAACTACGTTCAAAACGGCCACAAACACAACGTCGTATGCATTGGTATTCAGCACTGAAGCAGTACCCCCTTTGGAGATAGAGCTACCCTCCTTACGAGTGGCGGTTCATTACGAGCTAACGGACGAAGAGAATGCTCATCTTCGGCTTGAGGAGCTCGAAGAAACCCGGCTCATGGCGCAGCAAAACTTGGAAGCTTACAAAGCAAAAATGACGCGTTCGTACGAGAAATTGACTAGGCCGAGAACATTCCGCCAAGGCGAACTCGTGCTAGTAGTCAAGAGACCTATGATCCCCAATCGTGCCAAACGAGGGATGTTCGAGCCAAACTACGAAGGCCCATACATCATAGATAAAGTCTACCAAGGGGGGCTTACTTGCTCATGGATACCTTCAAGACAATAAACGGCCGGTTCTTGAAAAAATACTACGCCTGCCAAGTCACGGCCTAGGTCAATGATAGATGACGACGACTATGTCCGCTCGCTATCTTCCCAAGCCGGAACTCTATAAGTTGTATCCGACGAAACCTCGCATCGAAAACGTGCAGCGGACCGAAACGCCCCTAAACTAACAGCGGACCGAAACGTCCCTAAACTAACGATGGACCGCAATGTCCTAAAACTTGTAACTGACCGAGACGTCTATAAACTACTATGGACCGCAGCATCCCAAGGCTGACACAATGAAAAAAGAAAAAAAAAGAAAAAAAGAAAGAAAACGATATGTCCATAAGCGAGATGGGCACGGATGAAAACCTGAAAGGGCTCCGTGAGTAAATTCAGCAGGGCTACCGGCGAGTTTTGTGAAAACCCGAAAGGGCGCAATCTCGTTAAAAGACACTTGCAAGGTCCTCTCGACCTGGTGAAGAGAAAATACCTGCGTGAGATCCTTACGACTTACAAAGGAGCAACACTCTTAAGGATCCCCACGATTCCTAAGGAGAAATTACACTTACGAGATCCTCACGACCCATAAGGAGAATTCCCCTTTGAGACCCTTACGGCTTATAGGATTCAAAAGCCTTAAGCTACAGGGATCTGAACCTGTTCTTAAGCCATCACAATCTCCAATGCTGCCCTACAAGCAGTTCAATATTGACTTTTGTATACAATCCATGGGTACGAATAAACATTTCCCAAATAAAGTCCCAACAGCGACTATGGATATGCTCACACGGTGAACGACCCTTGTAAGTCCTCTCGACTTATAAGGAGAAAACACTCTTGTAAGATCCTTACGACTTATAAGAGAACACACACTTAGGAATCCTCACGATTCCTAAGGAGAAAACGTACCTACGAGATCCTCATGACTCGTAGGGAGAAATACTTTTATGAGACCCTTACGGCTCACGAAGTCAAAAGCCTTGGTCGACAGGATCCTAACCCTGTTTGCTAAGCCATCTTTGTTTAAATCTACAACAGCAAATGATGATTCACTCCTGGCAATATCCCAGTTGTAGCAATGTTGATGCCTACATCGGTATCAAATTTTTAGTCCTTTCACGGCAAATGATGATTCGCTCTTGGCAATATTCCAGTCGTAGCAATACTGATGTTGAGATTGGTATCAGATTCCAAACTCAATACTCGTGATAAAAAAAAATCAGCGAGCCAAAAATGCATATGAAATAGCCGAAATGATGGGGCAACTTGCAACAAAGTCAGCAAGTAAAAATATATATGCATATAAAAATAGCCGAAATGATTGGGCACCGCGAAAAATAGCCGAAATGATTGGGCAATCGTGACTTTTGCGATATAAAAAGCTGAAATGATAGAGCATCGCGGAAAGAAATAAAAAATGAAATGAAATGAAACTTTTTGCCCTACAGATGAGATCACATCGATCCCTGTATACAATCCAGGGGCACAAACAAAGAGGGAATCATATCATCCTACCAAGCTCTTTCGAACGAAGAGTCAGATTTCAACGGCGACATCTACAGCCTAAAGATCACCAACAACGTTCCTCCTCATTCCAGCAGGATCCAGACGCGACAATCAACCTTGGAGCCATGGCAAAGTCCATGTTCCAAATCTCGACGGTTCACAGACAGCCTAGAGATCACCAACAGCGTTCCTCCTCATTCCAGCAGGATCCAAACGCGACAATCAACCTTGGAGCCATGGCAAAGTCCCTGTTCCAAATATCGACGGTTCACAGACAGCCTAGAGATCACCAACAGCGTTCCTTCTCATTCCAGCAGGATCCAGACGCGACAATCAACCTTAAAGCCATGGCAAAGTCCCTATTCCAAATCTCGACGATTCACAGACAGCCTAGAGATCAGCAACAGCGTTCCTCCTCATTCCAGCAGGATTCAGACGCGACAATCAACCTTGGAGCCATGGCAAAGTCCCTGTTCCAAACCTCGACGGTTCACAGACAACCGAGAGTGCAAATCCTGGTCCCGTAGAACACGGCTAAAGTCAATCCTGACCCTGTGGGAAACGGCCAGAACAAATCCTGGTCACGTAGAACACGGCCAAAGTCAATCCTGACCCCGTGGGAAACAGCCAGAGCAAATCCTGGTCCCATAGAACATAGCTAAAGTCAATCCTGACTCTGTGGGAAACGGCAAGAGCAAATCCTGGTCCCGTAGAACACGACCAATGTCAATCCTGACCCCTTGGAAAACGGCCAGAGCAAATCCTGATCACATAGAACACGGCCAAAGTCATTCCTGACCCTGTGGGAAACAGCCAGAGCAAATCCTGGTCCCGTAGAACACGGCCAAAGTCAATCCTGACCTCGTGGGAAACAGCCAGAGCAAATCCTGGTCACGTAGAACACGGCCAAAGTCAATTCTGACCCTGTGGGAAACAGCCAGAGCAAATCCTGGTCACGTAGATGTTGGCTAAAGTCAATCTTGACCCCGTGGGAAACAGCCAGAGCGAATCCTGGTCCCGTAGAACACGGCTAAAGTCAATCCTGACCCCGTGGGAAACAGCCAGAGCAAATCCTAGTCACGTAGAACACGGCTAAAGTCAATCTTGACCCATGGGAAACATCCAGAGCGAATCCTGGTTCCGTAGAACACGGCTAAAGTCAATCCTGACCCCGTGGGAAACGGCCAGAGCAAATCCTGGTACCGTAGAACACGGCTAAAGTCAATCCTGACCCCGTGCGAAATGGCCAGAGCAACCCCTGACCCCTACGGCTAAAGTCAATCCTGACTCTGTATGGCCAATGTCAACCCCTTCTGGCCCCGTAGAACACGGCTAAAGTCAATTTTGACTCCGTGGGAAACAACCAGAGTAAACCCTCGAACTCCCCATCAAAGCAATGCTTTGACTCAGGAGTAGGTCAACTCATCAATCACTTACGAGTCCTCTCGACTTATAAGGAGAAAATTCACTTATGAGATCCTTACGACTCTCAAGGGAAAGGCACACTTAGGAATCCTCACGATTCATAAGGAGAAAATACACCTACGAGATCTTCTCAACTCGCAGGGAGAAAAGTCTTTATGAGACCCTCACGACTCATAAAGTTGAAAAGTCTTAGGCAGCAGACATGAACCTGCTTCCTAAGCCATCGCTACCCTACAAGGAGACTAAGATGAAATGTTCTCTACTATCTATAGGCCACACTTGCTAAAATCACATGACGATGACACAGCGAAGAGAAGAAAGCAACAATAGAACAAAAAATGTGTATCTTTTATTCATGAATTCAATGGAGTACAAGTTGAATCGTATGAAAGAATAAAAAAATGGATACATATTATTCAAAGGTTACAAGTGTTCAATCTATACAAAACAACTACTGAGGAGGAGGTGTCTTCAATAAATCAGTTAGCTGTTCGCGTACTCCTCTCAACTCCTTCTCATGATCGGCCGCCGCGGCCAGCTCCGTTTCAATTCGAGCCCTCTGCTGCAAGCACGATGAAACCTTCTCAATGATTCCCATTTGGAAGCTTCGCAACTCTGCGTAACCCGCTCAATGAAGTCGAGCTTCCGCTTCAATGCCAGCCCATCCGAAATACATCGCTGCAAATTATCAAAAACGGCTCTCAGTTGCGAGGCATTCGCTCCAACTTAGGTGCGCAGCCGAGCAGATTCACCTGAAGCCTCCTCGCGTTCCTTCCGCCTCAAGGTCTCTTCTTGTTCAAAATGGTGGAGGAAGGACACGCTCTGCTCGACCCACGTAGCCCGCTGGGAGTTCAAAGCCAGAATCTCAGGAGCAGGACGCCTAAGCTCAAGCTCATGCAGGCAGGCCTCAATCTTTCTGCAGTGGTTAACCCAAGACTCAACGACGCCTTCGTTATGGAAGTTCATAAGTGTCGCCAACATTAGATTAACCTCGGAAGCAAAATCTAAAGCTAATGTAGGGGCCTCCGCGTCAAGCTCCTCGATGTATTCGCTCAACATACGCAGACTGGTCACAGCGCCCTTTGAAGATGGACGTCTAGAAAAGGGGCATGCGGGCATTGTGATGTGAGACTCGAACGGAGCTGGAGTCAGTGCGACCGCTGCAAAACAAATCATAGTTAGATGTTGGCTTAAGAGATAAAGAAAATGCACGAACAATAGAGTCTACCATACCAGCTACGACAGGGGGCAGAGTTAGGAGTACTGGTGGGGTGACGATTCCCTCGTCCCCTCATCCAATTTGTAATACTGCAATCAACTCAAAATTAACAACGGTCGGGTCGCCCGTCTAAGAAAAGAAGGGATGTCGGTTTAGAAAGTTATACTCACCGGCACCAGCAGGCAGAGTAACTTCCGACTGGAAGGAGAAGTGCGGGTTCAGCACTTGATACAGATGATCAAAAAGAACTCCTGTAAGATCACGATGATACATGGTCAGTACGTGAAAGATGCTGTCCTAATTTAAATCGCAAACCCATACCTTCCAGCATTTGAGAGGATATAAGAGGAGACGAAGGGGCAGCGACCGTCAGATCGGCAGCTGGTAGTGCTTCTTCAGGTGTTACAACCTCAGCGCTAACCACACCTTCATTCGAAAGGAACAAAATGTCATCAGAAGGGATTGCAAAACGAAAAGAATGCAGCGACCCAAGACCTACAAAACAGGTCATCAGCCAAAACGGTGACGGAAGCATCACCAAGCATCATGACTTCTTCGATCTCATTCGGGGGGATAATTTCACCGCCCGTGGCTTCGTCCCCTGATTCCACGAGGGCCTTCGTGACACTCGCAATGCCAGGCAACGGCAGGGAACCACAGGTGGAAAGAGGGGCAATTGGAGCAGTCCCGGACTCTTGAGAAAGAGTAGCCGCTTCGGGCTGGGTAGTTGTCGTCATCTCGCCTGCCACCTCCTCACCCGAACTTGGCCCTGCAAGGTATGATGTATGAGAATCTGAAGATTAAACTCTAATAAAAAGGACCCAGTGTTACGTTACCTTAGGTCGGCTTTTCAATTGCTTCTCGAGCCGCGCGTGCCACCTGTCTATGAGTGGTAGACAGGGTGACCGGAGCACCCTCTGAAGAAGCAGGGACAGGGGAAGCAGCGCTCGAGCCTGCACCTACAGCCAAGGCGGCGTCACGTTCTCTTGCTGCATGCCTCCTGCGCTTCCTTTCTGCCTGGGCCGTGAGAGCTGATCTTCTTAAAACCTCCGACAAGGAGACAACATCGTCCGAGCCAGGAGCTACCTCTGGAGCCGTTGTGGAATCCGTCATCGGTTGCTTAAGTGAAGCCTCTTTTGGCAATACTGGAGAGGCTGATACTTCGGTAGCCGGCCTTGGAAGCGTCTCCGCACCGCCCTGCGAAGTCGGCACTGCACTCGGGATAACCTGAGTCGAGGTAGTCCTGCAATAAGATGGAAAAGAAGAGTTAGTTTACTCATAAAAACGGGAATGGAGGCATGGTGAGCCGAAATGTACCGATGCCTACGGAAGCACGAAGCCTTTCCTCCTCCTCAAAAGTCTTGAGAGAAGCTACGAGAGCCTCTTCAGTGGAGATGCCTGTTGAAGAAGAAGTGTCAGTCAAAACATGATAATAAAAACATAACAGCGAGAAGATACGACTGAAGTTTACCTGACTGTGCGAGGATAATCAGTCCTATTTTGTGGCTAGCTAGTCGCTCAGAAGTTGCGATGGCGGCCTCCAGATCAGTATCATCCGGCGCCATAAATAAACCCTCGTTGGTCCCATATTCGCTTTGGCCCTCACTATAAGGAGCATAAGGATCCTGGCCGAGTACAACGTCTATAGAAAGAATCGACTTCTTCTTCTTCTGCGAGCGAGTACCGGTCGCCGGTAACACGAGCTTGCGCTTAGCGGGCAACTTCGGGTGGCGAGTCCCAATCTCCATACCCAAGCCGGATTCAGGAGACGCCACAGCTGCCACTTCAACGGGAGCACGGGGTAGCGGTAGCTCAGGCATATCACGCGGTACCACAACCACAGAACCTCTCTCAAAGGAGGACGAACGACTGTCCGTTGCTTTAAAGGAATAGCTGGATTACCAACAGGGGCCGCACCCTTACGATCAAGCAACAACTTCTTCTCCTCCCTGATGACAGCACCCATCGCATGCTGGTACCACGCCACATACACATTCAACACCTTTGGGATGTAGCTTGGCTCACTGATAAAAAAGTTAGAACCGTTGTTGAGCCTCATGAAATGGTGTAACGCGTTGCGGATGCTTTCTTCTGTGGCGGGCGGCTCAGCTAGAAAGGCTTCAAGCGGAACACCCTGATTGTAGCTAGATTGTTGGGCGAAACGATGCGGGTTATATCTCATAAACAACGTCGCATCATTCTGCCTAAACACCAGAAATCCCGGCCTGATCGAATATAGGTGGAGAATCTCTCGAGCTTTCAAGGTAAAGGCGCCATCTTTAAAGGTGTCCCACAGCGGCTGCACCGCCTTCGCGGATTCTTTGTCGATACTTAAGACCTTGTCAACAAAGGTTATGCCAAATCCCCGACGGTACGTGGGCAAAGGAGTAAGCCCCGAGCCTCTCATGGAGTCGGTTCCAAAATAGAAGCGTCAACCAGTCACAGTAGTCGAGAAAAGTTATATCTTTCATAAAAAAAGGGGCCTTTTGTGAATTCCAAAGGCGCCAAGCACATGCAATTCGAGCCACGAGATGAAGTAATTCATTGAGAAGTTCATGGGCTGCACCCCCGGTTGAGAAGTATCTGCCGCTAGGCTAAGGCCGTGATACAAATGGGCTAATCCAGCGACCCCGACGGCCACTTTCACCCTAATGACCATTTGATGCGCTGGGTAAAAGACGGACGACCTCATACGGCGAGGGTGCATCGGAAGCGCAAACCAGCTCAGCCATAGCCCGAGAAACCCAAAAACGAACGTTTCTTCATCGATCCCAGGAGCTGCATGCTCTGCAAAAGGGACGACCGAGTTGTCGGGAAGAAAGAAACTCTTCTGATCCACCTCCGCCATCGGCAGGTTGCCCAAACCTAAGCTAAAAGGATCATCAAGTTTGGCGAACTTCACGGCTTCCTTCGACAGTACTTCCGAGCGGAGAAAACGAGCGATAAAATCCGTAAAATTAACCCCACGGCTCCCAGACTCGAGAAATAGGCCCTCATAGATATTTAACACCTTAATCAAACTTGGTGATTGATGTTGAATGGCGTTGTCCGGGGTAAGGCCCGTCATCACCGACTTGGCGGCAAAGACGTACTCATCATGAGGAAGCAGTTCCTGATAATGCTCCCCTCTAACAGGCAAGCCAGAAATCTCTGTGAACTCCTCTAAAGAGATGGAGACTTCCCGATCCAACAAAAGGAAGGTGTGAGTTGGAACGTTCCATTGTTCCAAAAAGGCTTTTACCCACCATGTAGGAGGCGTAGAGTACTGAAAAAGAGAAACGTAAACTGCGGGATACAACCCGAGCCTCGGCAACTGCAACCTCTTAGCGGACAGAATGTACGGAGCCCACTGCAAATATCCGGCTGGGTGACGGGGAGTCAAGCCTATGTTGTATGGCTGTCACCAAGGGCGCGACTCACCCTGACATATACGCCGCCCTAGGATATCCAACGCCATCGGAGGCTGTACAGGAATCGCAGCCATAGAAGGCTGAAGGAGACCATCTAAGGTCCAATTAACCTCCTCCACGGCATAGTTCACCGGGGGTGGGTCGGCGTAAGAGATCGCCAAAATGGGCTCTGAGGGTACCGCGCAAGAAAAACTCCACCGACCCCTGATGATTTGTTGTACCATGTTCCCCATAGATGAAGATTCTTAAGCTCCGGATCATGGTCTTTGATCAGTGCAAAAACTTCTCGGTCTATGGGCGCTTCGGGGAATCCTCCTTCCGAACGGACGAACGAGAAGGAAGTGTCGAAAGACATAGTACCTACGCGGAAAAGAATAAATTTTCAGCCGCCAATGCTACAGATTAAGTTCCATCACTAGGTATTTTAAGTTCGTACCGCACTGCAATGCAGTGAAAAGGGACCAAAAGGGCCCACATAATTTAGATGACAGTTCATCATTAATAAAACAATCTCATCATTTGATGAGACTGTCATTAAACGAGGAAATCCTCAAAAGATTCTCATTTAATGAGGGCCCTCGGGCCAAGGAGTAAATTTTCCATTGAGAGCAGCGCTCTATAACAGAGGGACATCTGTCAACTCTTATGATGAAATGAATAAAAATTCCTCAAGAGCCTTACTCTGTAAAAATGATGGAATAACCCATCAGAAAACTTAAAATAAAATTTTTAATGAATTAAAATTCTGAGATCTTCAAGATCTATGAACAAACTCTAAGAGTTTTCATGAAAGATTGATAAATCTATATGATTTGAAAAGAGCAAAGCTCTGTTGATGGGTTAGGAAACCCTAAGAAAGATCTAAGATTTAACAAGAGCAAAGCACTGTTGAGAAACCCTAAAAAGATTTTCTTGAAGATTTATGATCTAAGGAGAGCAAAAGCTCAGTTAATAGGTGAAACACTAGTTTATTGACTAATCTCTTTAAAGATTTGATCTTTTACCTAAAAATTTGACAGGGTTCTGTATTTAAGAGAGTTCTTAAAACAGAGAGCTATGCTCTAAAAGGGAAATTGATTCATAGAAAACAAGAAAGAAGATGAACAAAAGTCATCTTAAGGGCCAAAGGCCTTATTTATAGGCACTGAGAGCCGTTTCAACTTCAAAAATTGATCTAATGGTGGAGATGCTGCCACCGCTGCACTCACGTGTGAGACACGTGAGCGCAACGGTGGGGGGGCATTTGTTTTCCCAATCAGAGCAAAACCCTGTTCAAACTTTCAAAATTTGAAATAAGCAGCGCTTTATAAGAGCGCCAGCGATTTGAGGCAGCGCTCACGTGCAAAGCACGAGTGCGCTAGCGCAAAAGGCGCCAACGCTCTGAGGCAGCGCACATGTGCAAAGCACGAGTGCGCTCGCACAAAGAGCGCCAGTGCTCTGAAGCAGCGCTCACGTGCAAAGCACGAGTGCGCTAGTGCTGGAACTAAATGTTTCCCACCATCAGATCAAAGATCCAATAAAAATGATAAATCATCAATTGACCAGAATGAAATTCTGTTAAGGAAAGATTCCTTAAAATCTTTCCAAACAAAAAGATTGTGCTCTGTAAATCAGAGCACCGTTGGATCAATGATCCAATAGTGATTAAAAAACAACAAAAATACAGAATAAATTCTGTGTGGGGAAAGATTTCCCAATCTTATTAAGAACAAGAAGATTGCCTTCTGTAAATCAGAAGCCTTTGGATCAAAGATCCAGCGATGGGGAAATCCCCAAATCAACTGGAGAAAAGATTTTCTTAACCGATTGAACAAATCAGCCTTCACTATATAAAGGCCCCAAAACTTCAAATCTTGTATAGAGGAACCCCGTATAAATTTTGAGAAATCTCAAAAAGAAGAGCAAGCTCTCGATAGAAGAAAAACTTTTCTTCAAGGTAAAAAAAAACAGAGATGAGAAAAATCTCATTAAAGAAGAAGAATATAATTCTTTTCACAGATCATAGATCTATAAGACTAAGGTCTTTTTACAAAAAGAGATCATGAACATCTCATTATAAAAAGGGGGAGAATAATTCAATTCTCTTAGGGTCACAGATCCATAAAGGCAAAGCCTTTCACCAAAATAAGAGATTGAAACATCTCCTATAAAATAAGAACTTTGTTCTTAGAACCTTGAGACAAAGTCTCTTATAAACGAGAATTTATTTCTCAGATCATAAAACTGATCATTAGCGCTTTGCGCTCATGGATTGGCGCTCAGCGCCAAGCGCACCACGTGCTCCTCATGTGTGAGCCACTTACCAAATAGCGCTTTGCGCTCATAGATTGGCGCTAGCGCCAAGCGCGCCACGTGCTCTTCACGTGTGCGCTATATCACAGAAGCGCTTTGCACTCATTAACAAGCGCTAGCACTAAGCGCGCCACATGTTCCTCATGCGTGCGCTGATAGAACATAAATTGTTCTTTAAATTAAGCCTTAGAGCTATGATGAATGCTCGGCATTCAATAAAAGACAGAAAGGCTGTCAGAACCCAAATCAATGCTCACTATTGTTAGATGTTTAACATTTTAACTGAGTGGGCCAAGCCCAAATTGGACATAAACCCCTCATTCAGATTAATTGAGCCCATATGCTCATAAATCTCAGATCTTAGTCCCAATTGGACTACAGATCTCCCAACCAAAATTGGTTCAAGGGTACATCTCTGCACTCCTCTGATATGTGTTGTTGTAATCCTTCAACGTCTTCAGAGAGGTGATGGGTCCCGACAACCAGACATTCCTTGGACTGTGGGGTCCTTAAACCCATGGACTGTGATGTCTTTGACCTTGGACTGTGGGGTCCTTAAACCCATGGACTATGATGTCCTTGACCTTGGACCGTGGAGTCCTTAAACCCATGGACTAAGATGTCCTTGACCTTGGACCATAATATCCTCAAACTAATTATGGACCGCAATGTCTCTAAACTAAAACAATAGAGCCCAAATGCTCTTTCGTTGGATCTAAACGATCCCGATAAGTTGATCTTAGTCTAAAATTAGACTAACGTATTTTTAACAAACATTTAAGTTGATCTTAGTCTCAAATGAGACTAACGATCCTTAAACCCAACCCTAAACCCAAATCTAAGAAAATACGGATTTGGACTAATCCACGCCCTACGGGCGACAACATAAATTAGTCTCCGTATACAATCCACGGGCAACCAAAAACAAAACAAACACCCACGACACAAAGTGACCATCTGGAGAAGGAGAAAGTGGTTACCGTGATGCGGTAGCGTAATTAACGGCAGGGGCTTGCGCCTGCAAGGAAGAGCGTCCCCACAATCAAAAACCCCTCAACGAGGGGGAATCTGACGAAGTCTGCTACATCGGTCACATCCGTCTAAACTTTCGATACACAGTATCATAAATCAACTTGGCATCTTCGGAGAGGTGGACAGATAGCACCAAATAGTATCTGCCCTCAAAATTCAGGCAGGACGTCCCAACGTCCCGGTCGCGTCTTTCGGCGGAGATCACCATTTTTGAGGTGAGGGCTTAGTTTAATGACGTTTCGGTCCGTAGACCATCTTGAGCGCACGTGTATTTGTTATGTGTCAAGATGAGCAACGATGATATGGGACACATCCATTTTGGGATGTGGTTTGATCTGGGATGTGCACGTCAGCTTGGGAATTGCACCAAAAAGTAGTTAGCTGTCGAGACATGCCACCTCTCTAAAGACGTTGAGAAATTACAATAACATATATCAGAGGTGTGGAGAGATGTACCCTTGAACCAATTTCCCTATCCGAGGAAAATGAAGTTGGTGGTCAACTCCGAAATCATTGGTCGTATTTTGAGACTTAGATTTCCTCAGGTGAATGTGAGATGAATATCGTTTTGGATATCATCAGTTAAGTGGTCGTCAGTCATGTTTTGAGACTTAGATTAGTTTGGGAAAACATAAGCATAGAGGCTCGGTTAATTTGGAGATCAAAGTGGTTTTGACCTCAGGAAGACTTAGCCAATTTGGGACTGAAGTCTGAGTCTTATAATGCTAAGCATTGGTGTAAGTTTAGTACTCACGTGTTCCCACGTGAGGCTCTGAATCAGTGTTAAACACTGTACTTTTGAAGCGCTCACGTGTGGGCACGCGAGGTGCCCCAAAGTGGGATATGTTCTCTGGGTTCTATTCCCCCTTTCCTTTTTTTATGTGGAAGTGTTAAACACTTGACTTTTGGACGCGCTCACATGTGGATACGTTAGGCGCCCCAAAGTGAGAATTGTTTTTTGAGTTCTATTCCCCCTTCCCTTTTTTATATAGAAGTGTTAAACACATAACTTTTGGAAGCGCTCACGTGTGGGTACGTGTGGCTCCCCAAAGTGAGAATTGTTCTCAAACGTTAGATCCTATTGAGTGTTTGGGGATTTTTGATCTCATGCTAGGGTTTTGGAGGATCTCATGTCTCTTTAAGAATTAAATTCTTATTGCAGGGCTAAACCTTGATTTTCAGAAGAATTAAATCCCCATATATCTTTAATAATTTAATTCTTATTGTAAGGTTAAACCTTGATTTTCAGAGGAATTAAATCCCATATATTTCTTTAAGAATTAAATTCTTTGAACTCAATTCTTTCCCCTAGGTTTTGAATCTGCGTGGCAGAATCTCCCCAATGAGAATTAAATTCTCAACTTATGGGGAGATCTGCTTCTCCAGAACTCAACCAGAGGGAGAACTAAGTTCTTATGTGAAGGGTTAAAACCCCCAGAAAGGTCAAGATAATCTCTTTTTCTTTACCTAGAATGTTCTGATGAAGCAAGTCTTTTCCGAGACTTAAATTCTCTTCTTCCTCTTCCTTTTTTTGCTCTTCTGTATATCTGTCTCTCTTTTTGTTATCTCCTTTTTTTTGCTCCTATTTATAGGAGAAGAAAAAGAATCTATTTGTTAAGAAAATCCCTCATTGAGAGATCATGATTGATTTCATAATCAATCCAATTGTTCTGGTGAATTTTATCCACCGTTGGATTCTCAATCCAAAGGCTCTCTGTTTAACAGAGAAGATTTATTATTTGTTTTTAACCAGATTAGGAAATATTTTTCTAAGATGGAATTTTATTCTGTCAGACGATCACCGTTGGATCTTTGATCCAAAGGTCCTTCGTCTAACCAAGAAAATCTTTCTAGTTTAAGGAAGATCAGGGAAATATTTCTTACATATATAGAATTTAATTCTATCGGTCAGTTTAAAAAGATATAAGGAGATGTCTTCCTAGTTTTGATTCTTTTATTTAGAATTTAATTCTATCAGCTTAGAAAGTGTTTAGGAACACTCACGTGTAGCACGCGACCATTTGTTCACTTATATGCACATCATAATAGGGTATCACGTGTTAACACGTGAGCTTCTCTCTTTTTCCTTCTTCTGCTATCTGTTTGAATATAACGCCTATATGCTTTGCATATAGACGCTCACATGCTTACACATGAGGCTCAATTTTTGGCCTATCAACTGCTTAAATGCAGCGGCTATATGCTTTGCATATAGCCGCTCACGTGTGGGCACGTGAGATCTGCACGGTGGGGAATTTTCTTCCTTTTTCTTTCCATATATATTTTTTTGTAAGGGAACACTAATGGATGGCGACTAAGTGCATCAGGAACTACATTCACCTTTTCAGGATGATACTGTAGGTTGATGTCAAGTCCGCCATGAGTTCTAGCCATCTTCTCTGCCGCATGTTCAATTCCTTCTGATTATAATACATACTCCAGACTCTTGTAGTCAGTGTCTATATCCACTCTTTCTCTCAGAAGATAGTGGTGCTAAATCTTAAGTGCAATGATAACGGCTGCCAACTCCAGATAATGCGTTGGATAGTTATGCTCATGTACTTTCAGTTGTCTTGATGCGAAAGCCATAACTTTTCTGTGCTGGTGTAGAACACATCCTAATATTTTACCGGACGCATACAATGTACTAAGAAACCTCCAGATTGATCCGGTATTACGAGAATAGGAGCAGAAGTTAATCTTGATTTGAGTTCTACAAATGATTTTTCACATGCTTCTAACCACACGAATGCTTCATCTTTACGTATGAGCTTGGTCAGGGGTGCTGTAATCTTAGAGAAGCCTTCAATGAATCGTCAGTATTATCCTGCTAATCCCAAGAAACTTCATATATCTTTCACCGTCTTTGGTGTCGGCCACTCGCTAACAGCTGACACCTTAGCTGGATCTACTGAGATTCCTTCGTCTGAAACGATATGTCCGAGAAATCCGACTTGATTTAGTCAAAATTCACACTTGTTGTACTTGGCGTAGAGCTGATGTTGTCGCATTGTCTCCAGGACAATCCTTAAGTGCTCGGTGTGTTCTTTCCGATTCTTTGAATACACCAGGATATCGTCGATGAAAATGACAACGAACCTGTCTAAGTACTCTCAGAAAACTTGGTTCATCAGATTCATGAAAATAGCAGGTGCATTGGTCACTCTAAATGGCATTACGAGATACTCATAATGACTATAGCGAATCCTGAACGCCGTTTTCGGAATGTCGGACTCTTGACCTTCACCTGATGATAACCCGAACACAGATCTAGCTTTGAGAATACACAAGACCCACTTAGCTGATCGACGAGATCATCGATGCGCGGTAGTGGATACTTGTTCTTAATCGTCACTTTTTTCAGAGCTCGGTAATCCACACACATCTTGTATGAACCTTCTTTATTCTTCACCAGTAATACAGGAGATCCCCAGCTTGAAGCACTGGGATGAATCCAACCTTTCTTCAAGAGTTCGTCCAACTGTATACAGATCTCTTTCAATCGTTCTGGACTTAACCGGTACGGAGCATTGATTACCGGTTATGGATCAGGTTGAAAATCGATGCTGAATTCAAGAGCTCGATCGGGAGGCAAACCTGATATATCTTCTGGGAATACATCCTCGAACTCTCGAACTACTTCTGGCTTCGATTCTTCCACTTGTAATGTTGCAACCACTGCCTTCTTCGGTTTTGCTTTGTAGACGCTAGGTTCCAGGGCACGGTCTCCACTCTTAAAGTAGAACACTGGATGATCTGGTATTTCGAACACTACCCTCCTTTGACGACAATCGATGGTAGCGAAGAAAGTTCCCAGCCTGTCCATCCCCAAGACTACGTCAAAGTTCGGTATGTCCAGCACCTTGAAGTCCGCATAAAATTCTCTACTGAAGACGACCACCAGACATAGATCGTATCCCAAAGTTGCTTTTAGAACGACGTTCGCTGAAATGACATTCCAGCTGGATACGAGCGGTTTAACTGGAATCGCATGAGTTCTGACGAACCGTTGTGATATAAAGCAATGTGATACTCCAGTATTGAAGAGTGCTAGAGTAGGTAGGGAGGCTACTAAGATTGTACTTAAGTTGTATGGGATATGTTTAGGTATAGGAAAAAGTATATTGATATATAAGGATTGAAAATGTTTGAAAGACTGGGAGTTACCAGTGATGACTTGGCTTGTGGCTTCGGCTTCCTCAACCGTCATTATGAAAGTCTGACGTCTGGGTACATTCCTCCTTGCTGGAGGCACATTCCTCTATCCCTAAGGCAAATTTCTTTGCCCTTAAGGCACGTTTCTCTATGCCTGATGGAATTGACGAGGGGGCTGTGCGGGAGGTCCATATGGAGGTGGTGCAGGGAGAGCTAAACGAGGTGCAGGAGCCTAAATGTAGGCCACCGGAACTGGGATAGCTGGTCTGGAGGCTGGAGCTGTGTTGAAACGACATGGACATGCTCCTGTGGCATGAGTGGACGCGCCACAAACCAAACACAGGCCATTTGCACGCCTGCAGTCTTTCGCCGGGTATCCATTCCTCTTGCACTGAAAGCAAAAGTCTGGACCGGGCCGGTTAACTGATCCTCCCGGTCTCCTGAGTGCAAATGTTGGCCTAGAAGAGGCTCCTCCTACCATCTGGGTGGCAGGACGTTTCACACCGGCAGTCTGTAGTCTGCCCTTCTTCTTTACAACTGCCTCATAACGGCGAGCTGCCTTCAGAACGAGTTAATGGGTTGGGTAATCGCATGTGGCTAATGCCGCCTGAATCTCCGGATCTAAGCCCTGTTGGAATCGTCGGCCCGGATCTCATCGGTCGGGATGAGGCGTGCAATGAACCTGTTACGATCTTGTGTTAGCAGTGTAGTAAGTGATATCAAGAATTTGAATTTGAGACAATATCTTACCTGCTAAGCATGGTAAACTCAGCATCGTATTCATCCACAAACTTGACCCACATCGAGACTTGTTTTAGATTAATGAATTGTTGCTCCATGTCGAAATGGGCGATCTCAGGAAAGTACTTTACATCGAACAGATCGCGAAATTTCTTCCACTCAATCGGTTGGGTGAGACAGCTTTCTTCAGCCTTCCACCAGACTCTGGCGTTGTCTGTTAGCTGCAGATTCGCAACTCTCACCCAGGCAATCTCTGGCACTTGTACTGCTGCCAAATCATCTTCTATCCACTGATCCCATTCCTCTGCCTCCAGTGGGCTCTCTTTTCCTGATAAATGTTTCGGGAGCAGTGCCCGGAATTGCTTGACTCCGAGTGTCTCGGCTTTGGGGCGGTGCATCAAGATAACAGTTTGCTGCTGCTGACCGTTCAGAAGGCTCTTGATTGCCTCAAGCAGTACTGTTTGCTCGTTGATGGGAGCTGCAACGGTAGGTGGTGGTGGTAGAGTAGGCAGTGGAGTGTTGCTATAGACGTTCGTGCTCGTGTTGTTGGGAGAATCCATGACCTTGATAGAAAAGGAATGGTTAGGATCGATTCAAGAAATTAGAAATGTAAGGAATGTACAGTTGCTAATTTTTATAATTCTTGTGATATATATTGTTTAGGACTTCATGCAGAACTGACCTGTATGGGCCACCAACAAAACCTGTCACGCCCCGCTTCCCAGTATACGGAAACGGTGATGTGGAAGGACGCAACGTGTTTACTAAGAAATAAATACGTTAAGCGTAATTAAGCAATATATATATATATATATATGCACAAGAAAGGCAAGTGATATAAAATAAACAGCATCTTTTATTAACATTCATCTTTACATACAACTGTTTTTGAAAAGGAAAGATACAATGAAATAAGCAGTGCCTAAAAAGTGGCATACAAACTGAAAATAAATATAAGGAGAGCTAGTAGTCCGGCTGGGCGGTGAGCTGGTCCAAATCCTCCTAGCTAGTCTCGATCTCCTGAAAGTCCGGTCTTCCTAACGAACATTCCAAAAAAAGAAATAGACAGGAATGTCGTCAGCGAAGTAGCGCTCGGTAAGTCCCAAAAGAAGAAAATGGAAAATAACAAGTAATGAGAATTGAACTGGTAAGTTGTACAGATATATGATTGTTATTCTAACATGGTTATTTGTAACTTGGTACAGAAAGTATTTGTGTATACGAGAGGAGTCCATCTTACCCCGTGAACTATGGTAACATGTAGTACAAGGCCCCGTCAAAACCCACGGGACAACGGCACGAGAGTTCATGTAGGTGTCTTTTAAGTGACCATCTCATGCCACGCTATACGTTCCGTACCAATCTACCCCGTTATCCCCGCGTAATGTATTGTATAGATTATATTTACAGGTCTTACTGAAAACATGGATACAAGTAGTTCAAGTAATCAGGTTCAGGATTGTTTCCCCCCAATAAGAGAGCAAAGCTCTGTTCAAAATTTGAACTGAGGCAGCGCCTCACGTGCAAGGCACGAGAGCGCCAACGCCAAGAGTTAAAAACAATGAGCTAGCGCCAAGAGTCAAAACTCTGAGACAGCGCCTCACGTGCAAAGCACGAGGGCGCCAGCACCGGAACTAAAAGTTCTCTACCCTTGGATCAAAGGTCCAGCGGAGATGATAAATCATCAGAGCGCAAAATTAAATTCTGATTGAGGAAACACTCCCCGGATCTTTCTAAACAAGAAAGATTGTGCTCTGTAAATCAGAGCACCGTTGGATCAAAAGATCCAATGGTGATTAAAAATCACCAAAATGCATAATTAAATTCTGGTTGAGGAAATACTCATCAAATATTTCTAAACAAGAAAGATTGTGCTCTGTAAATCAGAGCACCGTTGGATCAAAGATCCAATGGTGATTAAAAATCATCAAAAATACAGAATTAAATTCTGATTGAGGAAATACTCCTTAAATCTCTAACAATAAAGATTGTGCTCTGTAAATCAGAGCACCGTTGAATCAAAGATCCAATGGTGATTAAAAAATCACCAAGATACAGAATAAGTTCTGTATGGGAAACTATTTTCCCAAGCTTTTTAAAAACAAGAAAAATATCTTATGTAGAACAGAAGTCCTTAGATCAAAGATCCGACAGTGGATAAATTCCCTACATCAATTAAGAAATCACTCAATAAGAGATTTCCTTAACTGAATCAACAAATCAGCCTCCCATATAGAAAGGACTCAAGACTTCAAGTCTTGTAAAGAAGAACCCCCCCCCCTCCTAAACTTCGATCTCAAAGTGAAGAGCAAAAAAAAGAAGAAGAGAAAGCTTTAAGAAGAAGAATTTTCTTCAAGGTAAATAAAATAAAGATCAGAGCATCTCAAGGGTCTAACCTTCATAAAAAGAACATAGTTCTTTCCTCGGATCTGAGATCCATGAGAAAAGTCTTCCCCAAATGAGAATTCGATTCTTACAAGGATGAATTTGCTCTTAGGAATCGAAGATCTAAGAAAGAACAAAGAATTGAAAACTTAAGAAAATAATACACAAGAAAAAACCAGCTCCAAGCGCTACTCAATAAAAGAGAGCGCTTAGCACTCAATGCTGGCGCTCAGCGCCAAGCGCCTCACGTACCCCTCACGTGGGCGCTGCTCAATAAGGAGCGCTCAGCAATCAAATGCTGGCGCTCAGAGCCAAGCGCTCCACATGCCCTTCACATGGGCACTGCTTAATAAAGAGCGCTTAGCACTCAATGGTTGGCGCTCAGCGCCAAGCACCTCACATGCCCCTCACGTGGGCGCTGCTTAAAATAAGAAGTGCTTAGCACTCAAATGCTGGCGCTCAGCGCCAAGCGCCTGTTCATATCAGATTTTTGCATTTTTATACCGCCCATTTTTTATTACATTGCTTATCGGTAGGTACTCTTGAGCCGTGTTTGCTAGTTAATTGCAGGATACAGGTTCTCAGCTCTAAACAGTGAAATTCATGGAAAAGCACAACAAATTCCGGATTACTGCCAACCACAGATAAAACACGGGTCTCCGCTCTCTATCCGTATGTTGCCGCACACCAGTTTAAGGGACAAAATGGCAAATCGATTGTCATTTTCATGCACAAAGCACAATGTCAACACAAGATCCAACATGTCTACACGGAGCTCAAGAAAAATCATGGCAAAAGATCCACATCAAATCACCTTTTGATCTGCTGAAATTCTGGAAAAATTGTGAAGAGCTTCTGAGAAACAACATATACCAGACTAAAGGAAACAGCCAAACAGGGAAACCGACAAAATTTCGTGACCTAACTCCCCTAGATGGCCGTGGATCCGCGGCCAACATGGCGGTTAGGCCGTGGATCCGTGGCCTTATTGACTCGGAAAATAAAGATTTTTCAGGGGCAAGTTCGTCATTGTATGTTGGTCCTGAATGTTGCCCTAGGTTCTCTGTTTCCTGTCTATAAATAGTCCAGAACTTGCCAAGCCAAGGATGCAAAATTCTTGTATTAGGTTTAGGATATACTTTGTTGTTCTTCTTCCTCTTTTCATCTTTTCTCCATTAAAATCCTGTAGTGAGCTTTTATGAGTGAAGTGATGAATAAAAGAGTTCTTTTTGTTATCATGCTTGTCTTGTTATGTTGTTAATTGTAATTGCTTGTATTTTTCATTTGCTAATCTAGTTGTTGTTATTTGTTGTTTGTTTCTTTCTTGTTCTTTTTTTCTTTATCCTTAACAATAATGATGCTTAAGCTTGATCCTTGACAAGGTGAGGTCTCAAATAGCTAGTTGTAATCTTCTAACCTCTTTCTTTCTATCTTCCTCCTTTTGTTGTATTTTCTTTTTCTTGTAATGGGTGAGTAGTTTTCTTACTTGTTAGGGTAGGATAAGGAAAGTTTGAGAGAAGGAAATCTCTCTCACTCTTTCCTTGCCCAACATCTTAATTCAGACTCCCGTTAATTGAACCACAATCCGCTCCCTACGGCACCCTATCCTACATGATAGCGGTGATTCCTTAGTGAGACCGGTTGTGGTTGAATTAACCGGAGGTTAAGGCTAAGAGCCAAGAACGGACGGACAAGCAACAAAAGGAAGAACTTAAGCGTTGGAAAGCCTAGCTTATACTCACAAGTTCCTTCCTACTCGTGCTAATCCCCGTTGTTGTCGATTACCGTAACACCGATATTAAGAGTGGCAACGAAAGAAGTGAGCGGCTCCTAACTCAAACTAACCTAATCCTAACCCTAACAAGCTCTCTTTATATAACATTTTAGCACATAGTTAATCTCATACAAACCTGGACATTTGGACTTAACTCGTTAAAGCACATAGAAAAAGATTCCCATCTCCCTGCGGACGACCCGTACTCAACCGGCTAGCTACAAGCGAAACCGTCTTAATTGCGGTAATAAACTTGAACACGTAAAAATCCAACAATCAAATGGCGCCGTTGCCGGGGAGACGGTAGTTTATTTCTTTGTGTAATTTCGGGTTAATTTGTGAATATAACCGAAAAACAAAACAAAAAAATACATTGTAAAAATCATCTTGTTATTTTTGATTAGTTTTTGTGCAAGTGTGCAAGAGAAAAGGAAAGGTCGAGTTCAGTGCCAAAGACGTGGGAAGGTAGACCCATATCTTGCGGCTACACCGCGGGTGATCAAGACGGAGCAAACGGTCTACTGAAAGATTCTGGAGCAGACCCAGTGAGCACATCAAGATTCGGGAGCTCCAGACAAGAAGAGTACACCCCAGGAAGCACACACAAGAAATCCAGAGGCCCAAGTCCACTGTGTGGCAGCGGAACCGCGGCATAAGCGCTCTTAGGCCGCGAAACCGCGGCGGCTTGCTGGCATCCGCAGCCCAAATTCCCTGTGAGTCTTTCTGCCTTCTTCCCCACTCCTCTGAACTCCACTGAACTGTGTTTTCTGCAGCATTCTTTGCGCAAACTCTCTTCTCTCTTCCAATAAATTGTTTTTGTACAGGATTCTTTGCGCCGCGCTAAAGAATAAAAAAAATTGATTGCAGTTGATTGTTACTGCTTTGCATATTTTAATCGGACTTTAAGGGGCTTGAAACCAATCCAGATTGGGTGGGGATTTCATCACCCTTCCCAGGACCCCAGAAATCACAAAAAGCATATGCATTGACCATTATTTAATTAAAAAATACTAGACTCGGCCCTAAGGATGTCGCGCTCAATAGGACAGAGGACTGCTTGTAGGCATCGGCCGTTTATCCTATCCTGACTTTGCGGTGTCTAGGCAAGTGTGTCAGGCAAGTGGTTACTTAATTAGGACCACTACTTACGTAGTGGGGAGCCTCCCACTTACCTGGCACTTACCTGGCTGCAATTGGCGGAGAAGAGGCGGTTTGAGGTCCTATTTCTAGCCGTTTGGAACAGTTAGGAGCTGTCTAGCTGACCTAGGTGACCCTACATCTAGGTATGATTGCGCATATTTCGTCTGTGATTGTTTGAAGCCGTAAGTCCGTACATATTTCTGTAAAGCTCTTTCTAAAAAAACACAAAACAAAAACTTTTATAAAAACTTGCCCTTTGTCGCCAGAATCCATTTTTTCACCCACCACCATTGGATTTCTCCATTGACGTTGTCTTACCCTCACCTTCTCCACTTTGACTACACTAAACTAGTTTAGTGTATGTCCGGTTGCACTCGGGACATTAGCACCCGCCTAGTCCGCGTTACGTTAGTCGCTACCGACTACGCGATCGACTCAGACGTCGAAACTCCTTCTACGCCTCTTTCACCCTTACCTTTGCCGGCCAACTCCGACGTTGACTGGAATTCTATTCATACATCCTCACCTTCACCATCACCAACCTCTTCTTCCGCAATGTCAGGATTTAATCCAAACATCCCTTTGACTCCCCCGGGATTGATTCCACCTCCTATGGATGCGAATAACGCACCACCACTGCCTGTTGTAGCGCCACAGCGAATCGCGCTCCAGGATCGTTTCTATCCCACCCGTTCTGCACTTCCCACCTGTCTTTCCCTTCCACCGGCCAATGGGGATAATTTTGAAATTAAGCCCCACTTCATTAACATGCTTCCGAAATTTCATGGGCTTGAATCTGAAGATGCCTATATCTTCATCAACAAGTTTCAGAATGTTTGTGCCATGATGAAAACGACCCAGCTGGCGGACGATGCTATACGGCTACGGGTCATTCCGTTCACTTTGTGCGATCTTGCTTAAAAATGGCTGTATAGCACCGCTTCCCACTCTATAACCAGTTGGGACGAGTTTGTGAAAGCGTTTCTCAAGAAATTCTATCCGAATCATAAAACTGCGAGGATCCGTAACGAAATCAACCAATTCTCTCAGCTTCCTACTGAACCCTTTTGGAAGTGCTTTGACCGGTATAAAGACCATCTTGTTCAGTGCCCTCACCACGGTATTGAGAAATGGCAACTTTACCAAACCTTATACGAGGGCCAGAACCCAGCAACCAAGCAGTTGTTGGAAACCATTTGTCAGGGCCACTTCCTATCGAAATCTGACGAGGAAGCGTGGCAATTCTTCGACGACCTTGCGGAACAAACGCTTCAATGGGAGAGCACCAGACCAACTTCTTCTTCTTCCTCCACTTCTACTGGTCAGTCTAGGGTAGGCATTCACCAACTCGATGTCTCTATTGCGATGAAAGCTGAAATGGCTGCAATAACGAGAAAACTTGAAGCGATAGAGGGCAAATTTTCATCTCCTGCTCCTACCCTTGTTCTTCCTCTTCGTACCATTTGTGCTTGTTGTTCCGATCCTTCTCACTTAACTGAAGAGTGTCCCTACAATCCACCATCTCAAGGACAGGATCAGGTTAATGCTGCATTTCAGCAAAGACCGAGAAATGATCCATACTCTTCCACATACAATCCCAGTTGGAGGAACCACCCCAATTTCGCCTGGAATCAGAACCAGCATCAATTCCAAGGCAACAATTTCCAGAGGCCCCCTCCTCCGCAACAACAAGCGCAACAACAAACTCAACATCAATTTCAGCAGCCCTTCCAACCCCAACCTTTTCAAAATCAGACGAACAACTTTGCACCCAACAATTCTTTTCCCCAAAACAACTTTGTTCTGTCAAACAACGATAAGGTTTTCTCGCTCGAATGAAGTCTAGAGGCGTTTGTAAAGCAATCAACTCAGTCCACCGCCAACATCCAGTCTTCCATTCAGTCCTTGGTGCAACACACTGCCGCTCACGGGCAAAGCATCAAAACCATCAAAGCCTAGATAGCACAACTGAATGCGGCCTTAAGCGAGGGAGAGAAGGGGAATCTTCCGTCCCAGCCACTCCCAAATCCCGGTCACCCACATAATGTACATGTTTCTCTTGAACAACAGAATCATAATGTGAGTGTCGTGACTACATTGAGATCTGGAAGGATGCTGCAAAACAATATTGGCACACGGATCGACGATGACACCCCGGCCGCTTCTTCTTCTTCTTCTTCTTCTTCTTCGACTTCTAAGCCTATTCTCCCTTCTTCAAAAGGCTCTTCTTCGTCTTCTGCTCTAAATGGACCCACTTCTCACTCAACGAAAACTCCAGCTCTGGGATCCGTTTCAACTCCACAATCTCCTCCATAAGCATTGGACTCAACCAATTTTAAAAACGTTCCATTTCCAAACCGGTTGAGGTCCAATAAACAAACTCCACAAATGGAGAAGATTCTGGAGTTGTTTAAGCAGGTTAACATCAACGTTCCCCTTTTAGATGCTGTCCAACAAGTCCCTTCCTACGCTAAAATCTTAAAGGACTTGTGCACGAAAAAGAGGAAATCTCAGGTACCCGAGAAATTTTTCTTGGCTAGTGCTGTGAGTGATGCTCTTACCCAATCTTTACCTCAAAAACAGAAGGACCCTGGCTGTCCTATGATTTTTATTACCATTGGTGATAAGAACATCAACCGCGCACTATTAGATCTTGGTGCCAGTGTTAACCTGCTTCCGTACTCAGTATATGAGCAACTAGGTGTAGGAGAGTTGAAACCCACACACTGCACTCTCCAAATGGCCGACCGATCAATCACCCATCCTAGGGGTGAGCTAGAGGATGTGTTAATGTAGGGTTCCTAGGCACTCTCAAGAGGTCTCACAAGGCATCAACCATGCCAATTTCAAATTTTACGGGTGCCGAGAAACCCTAATACGGATCGTTAACTAGAAATTTAGGCGAAACAATAAACTAGTTAACAACTTAACTACGAGTAAACGGAAATACAACCTTTGTAGATCCGGTCCTCCACCTCCATAGCTCCGCAATGAAGTCTCCTCGCTGTCCAAATGGTAACCCGGGCTCTAGCGTCGGCTTCATCGGAGAAATTGGCGGGCAAGGTCGTCGGCTTCGTGCCGAAGATGATCTACGTCGAGGCATCACAAGATCAAGCTCCAACTTCACCAAGTCATTAAACTTGTGAAGAAAACACACTCTACTACTTGGCAAGAGGTAGAGGATGAAGAAATAGGAAGTGGGTAGACTTTAGAATTGGATTTCTCACTCTTTTTCATCAATCACCATTGATGAAGTCTAGGTTTTCTTCTTGAAGAAGAAGAAGAAGAAGAAGATAGAAATATATTGATTAGTTTTTTTTTGTTTTTTTAAATGAAAAGGAAAATGAATACTTATCATAATACTAACCTTAGTTTAGTGTAGAGAATAGACCATGGTTAGATATGATGGTTAGGGTTAAGCAAGAGACAAGAATGGTGGACTAGGTCCAAGTTTCATGAAGCTTCAACTAAACTACAAATAAAGCCACCATTCTTTTCTCTTTATGCCATTTATTTTCCAAAATGTATAAACAAATAAATAAATGAATAAATAAGTAATGGAAAAATAAAACCCTAATTATATGTTTAACCATGGTTTAATTCTTTACACTTAACCAAGTAAACATGTATCATCAAACATGATACAATCATTTGCACAAAAAGTATATCACATATACAACTTGTACATCCAAGTGAGAAAATCCATTTAAAGTGAACCAATACTAGTTAATGCAAAGTAATATATCAAATATATTATTATACATTAAATCATTAAATCAACACTTGATTTAACGATCCGGTCATATCGCATATAACCGACTAGTATCCAATGTATCGGCTTATCGAATCAATACTTGATTCGATAACTAGGTTATATCGCATACAACCAATCGATACATTCATCGCGAGAATAGAATACGGTATCACATACAGACTACTTTGTACCGGTGTCACCAGAGAACTGCCATCTGACGTAAGGTATAATACCATCAGGGAGTTCTCGGCGAGTCCGTCCAGTGTACCCAGTCTCCACTGAGCACCCGTATATCATCTCTGATGTCAAACACCAATGGATATGGGATCATCCATCGCCCATCTGTATGAGTCGAGAAGGTATACGCTAGTCTACTCTGGTATATCGATGCCCCGTCTCGATATACCCACGACTAGGGACCTTGAAGGATGTACTTATGGACTACCATATCCCCACTAGTATGATCTGCATCATAGTCCAGGTAGTCAAGTACATATCCTAAGGGCTTTACCAACATGTAACAGAGAGACAATCAGTATACACGTTAAGGTAAAGAGTAACCAGATAGCATACTATCATGTCGAGCAAGAAAGTCCTCCCTATATATGTCCAAGCATCCACTACAATATGCATCCTATGTATAGTAATGGCCTCTAGGGCATACATATAACTAACAATCTCCCACTTGCACTAGGGCCATCTGATAGCAGTGGTTGTAGTATCTCATACTCAACCATCCCATAAAAATCTATCTCTGGGAACAGGCCTTTTGTGAGTGGATCCGCTGTGTTGTCCTCTGAATCTACTCTCCTAACCTCGATCACCCTGGAGATCAACTATCTCCATGATCAGGTGATGCTGCCTCAGAATATGTCTGGATCACTGATGGGACCGGCGTTCCTTGGCATAAGCCACAACTCCATTGTCTCACAATGGTTGGAACGTAGTTCATCTCATGAACCAATATACACCCAAACATCCTCCTTGGTAGCATCTTAAGTAGCGATGTATCCAGCCTTAATCGTCTAGTATGCCACGGTATCTAGCTTGGAACTCTTCCAACATGCCGTCCCTTTACTGAGGGTAAAGACAATGCCTGTGACTGACATTCAGTCGTCATTATCACCCTGGAACCCTTCCAGTGATTCTCCTCAGGATCGATTGATACCATCTCACTACAACTAGTGAGAATCCTAGCATCCATTTAGATCTATCTCATAGATCCAAAACCCAGGATTTAGGAGGTATCACTTTGATCCTTTATGGAGAATCATGGTGATAAGCAGAGATTGACCGAGCGTAGCATAGGAAACTCCTTCCCTATCTAGAGTATGTCATCCACGTACTTTACGAGGATCGTTACTATACTCCCTACTACCTTTTTGTTCATACAAGGTTCATCTACCATTTTGATGATGTCAAACTCTTCGACTAACACATCAAAACAGATATTCCAACTCCGCGATACCTGCTTTATCCTATAAAGCATCTTGTACACGTTTCCGCTGCTCCCACTGTCTACGAAGCCCTCTGGCTGTGTACTTATAGACGTACTCTTCTAAAACATCATTTAAAAAAGCAGTCATGACACCCAACCACCAGATATCGTAGTCATGGTCTGTAGCCGTGGCAAGTAGGATCTGGATGGACTTAAGCATAGCTCCCTGGAAAAGGTTTCATCATTCTCCACGCCTGGTCGATGATGAAAAGCTTTAACAAGTCTAGCTTTGAAAGTCTCAACTTTTCCATCTACACCAAGTAATCTTCTCAAGATATACTTGCTCCTGATGGGGATTTAACCCTTCAGATATAGCAACCAAAGTCCATACTTTGTTGGTGTATAAGGATTCCATCTCAGATAACTAAGCATCCAGCCATTCTTACAGAGTCCTACTCCAGATGGCCAGTTCGAAACTAGTTGGGTCATCATCTCATGATGCAATCCTCGCTCCCACTGTCATAGAGAAACCGAAGTATCTCTCAGGTGGGTGAGGAACCTTACTAGATCGGCGGAGAGGCTGAGGTTCGTTGGTAACTATTGAATCCTTTGGTTCTTTCAAATCACCGGCTGTAGTTTGCATAGCTGGAACATTTCCAGTTGTACATAACTGTATTTGCCTCGAGCTTGTCCGGATTATGCTTTTAGACATAGCCCGGAAAACCCCAAATCTTAACCAACTTAAGATATGGGCTCTTCCCTTTCCATATCACATATGAAGCGGTAGGCAACTGATTTGATTTGAACCCTATTCAATAGGTATGCAGCTTCTCAAGTGCATAATTCCCAAAAGGAAATAGGTAACTCAGTAGTACTCATCATAGAGCACACCTTATCATATAGGGTGCAATAGCTCCACCCCGTTATACCATCGTGCTATGGTATATACGGAGGAGTAATGCTGAGAGAGAATCTCATTCTCCTTTAGAATAATCCAGGATTTCCGTGCTCAAGTATTCTCCTCCTCGATCTCATCAAAGGACATAATACTTATACCCGTAGTTTGGTTCTCTACTTCTAAATTATATTCTGTGAATATCTCAAAAGGTTCGGACTTGTGTTTCAACAAGAACATATGTCTGAATCTAAAGAGATCATCAGAGAATGTAATGAAGTACAAAGAATCGGTCTTGGCAGGTGTAGACAGGGGACCTTACATACATCAACATGTATCATCCCAAGAGTTCACTAACTCTTTCTCTGTTTCCAGTAAACGGAGCTATGGTCATCTTATCTCTGTGACATGATTGGCAAGTTTCACAAGATGTAGATTCAAACTGATTTAAATATGCATCTTCATGTAACTTCAGCCAGTCGGATCGCATTGATATGACCTAGTCTACAATGCCTCAAGAAGGATTCGTTCATTTCTGAACTCTTCCTCTTGTGTGTGTTCCGTATACTAAGAACTGTAGTTTGATTTAGAACATCAACGATTTTAGATAACGTGCCTGATCTGATCAACTTTTGATATAGGAAATGTTCAAAACATTATCCAGCAATACAAAATTTTATCATTTCTTTACTTATAAAGAGACTGATATGATTTTGTATATCAGGTTCGGTATCTAATAACATTCGTTCAGAATCAATGTATTGGTAATACAGGGTGACAGTGACCAACAGACTTGGCTGCAACACTTGCCCCGTTTTCTGCCTCATGAAACTTATCACCCGTTCTCAGTTCTCTACCTTTCTGTAGCCCTATGTAACAGATTACATATCTAGGATCCTGATCTGGTATCATATACCCAGGACGTAGAGGATACAGAGAAACAGTTCTTTGTAATGAACACACCCGAAGATGATGCATCAGCATGCACTCTCTTTGTTTGGGCGGCACGGGAAATCTGGTATTCCCCAATTTCCTGCTCTGTCTTATAACAATTATAAGTTGGAGTGGGACCAACGTTCCCCAGCTCAGTATAACAAGCGGGTTCGGTCAATATTCCGTATTATTATTTTGATTAAGGCGTGATATGGTCGCTACCTGGAGAGAGAGAGAAGAAAACACTCAGCGTGCGCTCTTGCAAGAATAGATTGGTTATTATTTTATCTAATCAGGATGGCTCCCACTGCTTTTTATCAAATCTTCCTTCAAACCCTAAAAGGAAAGACTAGCCGGGATTAATTACACACTACAAGTTCGCCAATCTTTCAGCCAGGCCAGTGTCGGTACTTTGAGGGAGGTCCCCCGTGCTTTCGCACGAACCTAATTAATGTAAACCTCGTTTTCCCAGAGGCGTAATCCCGTTGACACCTTTCTAGACACCTACTTGATCGGCTAATTGTAATGTGTAAAACTCTCCCAGGAATAACAATTACTCGCAGCGGGTATCGGGATCCAACTATCTCATAGAAGGTATGCAATCTCATTGCAAATTTCAACACTTGAAATTCCCGATAATATTTTGCCCCGAACGATCTATGACCTTGACAAGGTCAACAAACCATAGACCGCAAGTCAAGTTCAACCCGTCATTTCTTGATTGAATCAAACCCACCCGCACGACCCTTGACAAGGTCAACAAGGCCGCACGACTACCCTAACCCAATCTGCATCATATGCATAAGCAGATAAATACTGGTTAGCTACCGCACACTGCGCCTTGACAAGGTCAACAAACGCAGCACGAATACTAAACAGGATTTATCTGAAATGACGGAGGGCTACGACAGGTTTTTCTGAAAACCTATTGCGTAATGAACTTGATATCGTTGTAGAATCAAATGATTTTAAAATGGAGTGCTTTTGAGGCTTTTCTAGTTTTGCTAAAGGAGTCACTCCCGGTGAAGGGATCGTCGGTCCTTTCCTCGTCGAATGAGGTGCGGGATATATCATATATATCACTGTGCAAAGCAAGATTGTAACGTTTTAAAAATAATTAAATAAATAATTAAATGAATAAAATTGTTTAAGTGAATTTTATAAATTTCGGTAAAGTAAAATGTATTTTTCGTAAAATTAAACCGTGATTGTTTTTCATTATAATTTCAAAAATACCTATTTTAATTATGTAATTACTAGTAAATGGTGTTTATTTAGCCACTTATAAATTTTTATTTTAATTAAATATTTTTCCTAAATTAATTATTTTAAATATTAACATAAGCTTTATTTTTACACTAAATTAGTGTAAATTACAAATTTGAATGATTTTAATTTGTAAAAATGAACCATGGCATATTAGAATTTAGTGTGTATCATGCAAAATTTATTTGCAAATTTTTCCATTTTTCTAGAGCTTTCTTGAGTTGCTATAGTAAAGAAATAAAATAAAATAAAGAAATGCATGAAAAGACATAATGAAGTGATATTTTGGTGGAGACTTCTACACATTTTCTCACCCTATTCTTTCTCTCCCTCACCTCCAAAAAAATGGCCGGCCTCACCCCCATGGTAGCCCCCATTTTCCTCATTTTATTTTGCTCCAAAATTCATCAAAAATCCTTTAAAAAATTCAATAAAAATCCACAAAATCCTATTTATTTCATACCTTTTATTCCTTGCTCATTTTTATATGGAATTTAGAGATGGAAAGCATGCATTTTGGAGGCTCATTTTCTTGTTTGGATTTCATATTTTGGAGGTATAAATTTCCTTCTTTTGTTTATTTATTATTAGATGTTTCTTTTAAGCATGTTTAGATTTAATGAATTAATTCTATGTTCAATTTTTAAAATTCAAGTTAGGGTTTGTAAATTCAAGTTATGATTTTTATTAATTAATTAGGGTTATAATAGTTAGTTTAACACTTTTAGAATTGGAAAATCTTGCATGGTTGTTGAATTGTAAATTTTTCATTTAAAATTGTTTAAATTAGGAATTTTGCTAACTAGGTTTCTATAAAACATAATTTTTGGTGAAATAAAATTTCAATTAATATTTGTAACACTAGATTGTGGTCTTAATAAGGGTATTAACTTGTTGGTGGAATGGAAACTTAAATTGATTGCTAGTTTCTATTGATAATTGATAAATTGTGATAAAAATTGCTATTTTGTAAACTAGATTTTAGAAATTCCTAAATAAATGAGATTAAAAATATAATTTATGGTTTCATTAAATAATTATCATCATGAATTGTGTTTTAATACATTAATTCATGGAAAATCATGTTTTGTGGTGGAATTGTGGTATTTTGCTTGAAAAATGTTGAAAATTGTTAAAGGTTGCAAACTAGAAATTTCAAATTAATACAAATTTGTGTAATAAAAATATAGTAACGGTTTGTATAGTCTAGTTATGCTATTTAATGAGTTTTATGACCATTGGTTTCATTTAAATGTCAAGTTTTGATGAAAAACGGTAAATTGGCATTTTCGGGTTTTACGAAATTGGACGGTTTGATGGATTTTAGGGATTCGATGGATTTAATCATGTTTTATAATATAAGTAATGTGTTTTAAAACTACGAGTTATTTGTTGATGTTATCTCGATCTATCGGAGTTTGTACGCCGATATCGAGCGATATTTGGTGCTTTTGCGTGGACGGGACATAGGTTTTAACCTATGCTTGTTCCTTGCGTCGTTTTGAATTTTGTATGTGATTCAGTTTACGATGCTTTTTATATGTTTGCGTTTAGGTACCCCTCACGTGGACTGCGGGCGATGAAGAGGAGGATGGCGACACCGTCTTCGGCAGACATGGACCAGGTGAGTAGATGTATATCTACAGGGGGAAGTCGGGTGGATGGCGTTTAGCACCCCCGCAACGTAGAATAGGAATAGTACTTATTGACATTAGGAAATAAGATGTGACCCTAGATTCTTAATGAGTAGGACCCTAGTAATGACCCTAGGCTGGACTAGACTGATTTAGGAAAACCATATCAGAGGATGAGTACCTTGGAAGAGGTTCGTAGGTTTCAGGTAGAAACACACACACGCACACACTGAAACTCGACATGGTGTATACGTGCATGTATATATACATATAGGACTAGGTATAGGTATATATATATATACAACACGTGTATGGGATACATTGATGTGATATGATATCCGAGGTATGATGAAACAGTATAACTGGGCTTGATGCCGTGATTCTTGGCTATACAGTCGTATTAAGTGTTAGCGGATCATTAGAGAATGAGATAACGAACATGGATACATAAATTATAATGGTTGGTGATGATATTGAGATACATGGGACTCTAAAATAGTACCTGGACTGTAGCTTGTGACTGATCACGATATGGGATACGTATAACTTGATCACGACATCATATAGGTGTGACCTGATGTCGATATCATATAGGTGTGACCTGATGTTGATATCATAGAGGTGTGACTTGAGGACGATATGATATCAGTATGACTTAATCACAATATGATACATATGACATGATATTTCTGAGGATAAACTAATGATGCATATTATGAGGGCAATGATATATGATTGATGTAGGCGATTACAGTATAGCACCTTGATCATGAGATGTGTTGGTGATGACATTATACGAATGATGAGACACCTAGGAGATACTTGACCCGTACCCCGATATTGGGATGTCGTACGATGGATTTTACCGTGCGAGGCATAAATATGATGATTGATCCGCACTCTTGATTCGAGGAAGCCGTACTACGTACGTGACGCTATTGAGGCCGGATCGCCGACTATTCGAGATATTGATTCAGACCTTAGGTAGACTCTTATTTCTTATTGACTAGTTTCTTAGGTTTTGTTCCTTAGGAGGTTAGATGGTCACTAGGTTAGGTTCGAGTCATATAGTGGTAGTGGTAATGGTATATCAAATGAGTGCATAACACACATCCGTCTTTTACTTTCACACTGGAATCATAATGATGCATGTTCTTACATATGCTGCTATAATCAGTATAAACTTTACCTGTTAGGACACCAGCACCATTACCGATGATGCGCATATTCCACGCACACTTATTTGCCGGCTCACACACATCATTATCGGTAATTGCTATGTCACGTACACTTTAGATTATATTATCTTTTATTGATAGAATCAATTAACAACTTGACCGATATAATATTGTGATTACTCTCTGATGTTAGTATAGACATGATATTTATTACTTAGACATTCATGCATTCATATTTTCATGTTATCATGCAGTATTATGGGCATATGCCGACACTTATCATATACTTACTCATGATTTTGAGATTTGGGTTTCTATGAGATTTCTGGATTTTTGGGGAAAACCGCAAGAATATATAAAAACATCTCTCTCTTTCCTCCTCTCTTTTTAAAACATAAGATGCGGTTTTCTCGTGATGTATGTGTCGTCCACCATGAGATTTCATATTTTCTGATGGATTTCGAGACCCGATTCGAGGAGTGGATGAACCGTCTCGGGTACATGGTGGGCCCGGTATGGTACCCCGGGGCAAGAAGATCGAGTTGTAGACGATGAGCCTGGCAGGGGAAGGCTACCTACCGGTGATGTCTGGCGCGGCGGATATCCGGAGGATACCGACCGTTGTCGTGAGATTTGATGATATGGGCCGATCCAGACTGACGGAGCCCGAGATATTGAGACTTGAGATTACAAGTGTTGTTTCGATGCTTGACACGGATTTCCATGGATTTCATTGTTGAGATTTCAGATTCTTATACACATTTTACTATGATAACAGCTAAAGATTTCTTATACAGATATATCTGGATTTCAGGATTTGTTACTTTACATTCATGGTGCATGCATTTCATTTCATATGACATAGTATTATATGAGGCACTGACACGAGCACGGAGTATCTGCACTTACACGTAGTATTACCCTGCTATTATTAGATGATTGGGATATAATAGTGTATTATTATGACCTAGGATAGCGTCGTGCTTTCGATTTCTTTTCGTAGATGTCTTCTACTCACGAGTTGGCAACTCACCCACGTTGTGCCAAATTTTATTACAGGTTCGATGTACAGGTTTCCCTTGGCAGTTGCTGGCACATCATTTTCATTTCGGGTGATTTGCACGGTAGGTTGGTTCATTTGTATCTGAACCGCCGTTGTATTTTTATTATTTCATTTGTATCTAGAAAGCTCCATCAACCAAACTTGTATTATTTGATAGTTTATTGGGCCAGTCTTTTATTTCGACCTTAGAGTCGCGCATGTATTATTCTGATCTGGTGGTTTTGTTTTCTTTTGAGTTTTGAGCCTCGCCCTTTGGCGTTGTATATTATTGTGCTTGTTGTGGTTGTTTCCACCTGTTGGCGTTGAGCTAGCACCCGTTCGGGGATGCTTTTTATTGTTTATGTATATTATACTTGTTGTACCCGTTTGGGGGCCAGTTTTTATAGAGGAAACTCTGCCGAAATTTTTGGGAAATTTGCTGATGCTTTTAAACTTGTTTTCTTTTTCTTCTTCTTCTTTTTCTATGGTTTAAATTTCTGGGCTTCGGCTTACTTAGGTTACGTGGCGCCTCTAGACGCTTCGTAATCTAAGTGCCGGTCACGTTCCGTACTTTCGGGTCGTGACACAAAAACTCTTAAAAGCAATCAAAAGACAAACCGAGTGTGTAGCATCTACCAGTTATTGCTAAAGGAGTCACTCCCGGTAAAGGGATCTCGGTCCTTTCCTCATCGAATAAGGTGCAGGATATATCATATATACCGCTGTGCAAAGCAAGAACTGTAGCTACCTTTTTTATTTTGAAATTCGATTCTACAACATCTTAGGTTTCTTTTATTTTATTAATCATATTAATGAAGTCCCATCATTTAAAATACCTAAACATCACAGATAAATATGACGTACACTTATGCCATCCGCATTCGCCTCGATGTCTCCTCGTGCACCGTTAGGTTAGGTGACTAACGGCAGAGCGGGGCAGGGCTAGCGCGGGTGTAAAACATAAGTAACGTCTATATAATATATCATATATACTATATATAGTATCCATCACAGAACATCACATGATCACATCACAGATATCGCAGCAGAAGAAACATATGAAACATTGGATATACTAGGACGTCCGTGTTTTCAATACGAGCCAGTATAAAACACGGATTCCACGGTCGCGATGAATAGACAAACCCACACCCCTAGACCCTTACGAGAGCGGCAAGAAACCCTACCAATTCTAGAGTTAGGAAACCCGGACTCGACTCCTCGAGTTGGTCTCCCACTGGACTCCAGAACCCGGTTACTTGTGCTCCCCTCCTTGGGTCTATCCTAGTGCGGAAAAGTAAATAATATACAAAGGGTGACAGCTTCCGCAACCTGGAAGTGTCCCAATAAAAGAATATTACATACAAGTTTTTACATAAATGAAAATGAAAAAAAAACACTCATCTCACATAAAAAAAACCCCTGCTATTCAAACACGACGATCCAATATAACATATCCAGCAACACATAACATCACATGTCATCAACGTAAGTAAATATGCGCATCCCAATTGTCGTTGACATATAGCAACGAAACCGGCGATATCACATATTACACTTACGGTCACAGAAAAGAAAGTGTAAAACTACAACAGTTGGAATCCGCAACCTTTTTAGACATCGCATGCCTAATCAAATGAATTCCTTAGACATCGCATGCCTAACAATTATAAACTCCGCATTTTAGTCTCATTATCGAAAACCCTTTTCAATATCAAGTCGGGCAATTCAACAAGATTCCCGACATCCTGATCGAATGCTCGTCGCCAACTTTAGTAGACGGCCGCACCCCTGATACCGTCGACGAAGTGCACCAAGGCGGAACACCGCTGCCGCGAGTACCCGGACGGATGCTTTCAGCAACGGGGTTCTCCTACAGTCACTTGGTCAGGGCTTTGGAGTGAGGCTGTCTATTAAGTTTACCCGGCGAGTATCCGCGTACGCTACGTGATTGCGACGGACTTTTGATCACATCAAAATTCCGTGGCAACCGATCAAGTGAGACTAAACTGCTATGTTTATAACATTCATTCAGTTATCTCATAACTACTTGTGAATTCCAATTATTGTATCCCATTCCAGATAAATAGAAAAGGTTAAACTTTCCGATCGAACATTCAAACACCCAAGTTTTCCCGATACAGATCAACACATGAAACAAGTCTAAAAACATTCAGTTCGTGCCTCAGTACCAACGGTCCAGCCGTAGAAGGGTCAAGCCAACGCCTCACATGTGGCACGCCGTACTGCCCCAAACCCTAAGGTTCAAAGGGCAGTTCAAGACGGTCACATAATCGAGTTAAGGTTTGTTGTCTTCTAGAGGGACCATCGCGTTACTTGCACTACTCAGAACGTCCTTAAACTACGGAAAAATCCAACACTTGGAAATTTCCCGGCAGGGGAAAAAGTGGGTATTTATATCCGGTCGAACTTTTTAACATATTCAAAAATTATCCGGAAAGCCACATAGACAAAATCTGATACTCCGATCGAAACACCGAATCCCCAAAACAACCCCAGAAAATTCAACTCTTGAATAAATATTAAAAATTCCCATAAAACTCAGCACTGATAAAGAGAAATTATTGTGCAAATCTTACTGTGAGAGTCGACCGTACGGCCGCGGAACCGCCGCATGAGGCATGCTCATGCCGCGGAACCGCGGCGGTTTAGATGAATTAGGATCTCGTTTTGCACCATAACTCTTAGATCTTCCTGCTGAATTTTTTAAGAATTTTTAATCTGGAAAAAACCCAGTTTTTGAAAAAAGTCCAGAGAGCATATTGTATTAGGGTTTCGGGTTCGTTCGGATTTCAAACGTCGTCAAAGCATCGCCTAAGGCTCTAGCTAGGCTCTGATACCACTGTAGGGTTCCTAGGCACTCTCAAGAGGTCTCACAAGGCATCAACCATGCCAATTTCAAATTTTACGGGTGCCGAGAAACCCTAATACGGATCGTTAACTAGAAATTTAGGCGAAACAATAAACTAGTTAACAACTTAACTACGAGTAAACGGAAATACAACCTTTGTAGATCCGGTCCTCCACCTCCATAGCTCCGCAATGAAGTCTCCTCGCTGTCCAAATGGTAACCCGGGCTCTAGCGTCGGCTTCATCGGAGAAATTGGCGGGCAAGGTCGTCGGCTTCGTGCCGAAGATGATCTACGTCGAGGCATCACAAGATCAAGCTCCAACTTCACCAAGTCATTAAACTTGTGAAGAAAACACACTCTACTACTTGGCAAGAGGTAGAGGATGAAGAAATAGGAAGTGGGTAGACTTTAGAATTGGATTTCTCACTCTTTTTCATCAATCACCATTGATGAAGTCTAGGTTTTCTTCTTGAAGAAGAAGAAGAAGAAGAAGAAGATAGAAATATATTGATTAGTTTTTTTTTGTTTTTTTTAAATGAAAAGGAAAATGAATACTTATCATAATACTAAACTTAGTTTAGTGTAGAGAATAGACCATGGTTAGATATGATGGTTAGGGTTAAGCAAGAGACAAGAATGGTGGACTAGGTCCAAGTTTCATGAAGCTTCAACTAAACTACAAATAAAGCCACCATTCTTTTCTCTTTATGCCATTTATTTTCCAAAATGTATAAACAAATAAATAAATGAATAAATAAGTAATGGAAAAATAAAACCCTAATTATATGTTTAACCATGGTTTAATTCTTTACACTTAACCAAGTAAACATGTATCATCAAACATGATACAATCATTTGCACAAAAAGTATATCACATATACAACTTGTACATCCAAGTGAGAAAATCCATTTAAAGTGAACCAATACTAGTTAATGCAAAGTAATATATCAAATATATTATTATACATTAAATCATTAAATCAACACTTGATTTAACGATCCGGTCATATCGCATATAACCGACTAGTATCCAATGTATCGGCTTATCGAATCAATACTTGATTCGATAACTAGGTTATATCGCATACAACCAATCGATACATTCATCGCGAGAATAGAATACGGTATCACATACACGAATCATTCTCCGTCCCGCACATATCTCATATGCGCTCCTATTTCGTTTCGCTTGAGCCAGAAAACCCCTGTGTAGGACTCTAAAGACTCGTCAATACGCCGGCAGCAGGTGATGATCATATCAAACACCCACAAGCCGCAAGCGGTCTGCTAAATGTAACGGCCACCCGGGTATTGAGCGATCAGAAGATCGACGAACAAGCCCGCTCACACTCCTGTGAATCCAACCAGTAACACTTACCGTACAATCCGGTCTGATCGTCTGATATGTCGCATATCTCGCCTAGAGGTGGTAAACGTCAGACCCCAATAGCTTGATAAGTCGTGTCGATATGAGGCCTATAACAGTTCAAGAAACTACTGGTAACACTTACCAGTAAATCTCAGCAACCCTGGCCAGGGATTTCCGGTTATAACCAATCGAACACAGCGCAACATCAACTCCCTATACCGGGAGAGACGAATCCCCTCCTATCGCTCATTGCCTCCATGTGACTCGGGACTGTACCCAAAAACCACCGTTTTGCACGCCCTCTTGGACGTGGTAAGATGGAAATCAAAGCACAGTGGGAACCACACAAGACTCTATGACGATCTCGGGTCAACAGACTACTTTGTACCGGTGTCACCAGAGAACTGCCATCTGACGTAAGGTATAATACCATCAGGGAGTTCTCGGCGAGTCCGTCCAGTGTACCCAGTCTCCACTGAGCACCCGTATATCATCTCTGATGTCAAACACCAATGGATATGGGATCATCCATCGCCCATCTGTATGGGTCGAGAAGGTATACGCTAGTCTACTCTGGTATATCGATGCCCCGTCTCGATATACCCACGACTAGGGACCTTGAAGGATGTACTTATGGACTACCATGTCCCCACTAGTATGATCTGCATCATAGTCCAGGTAGTCAAGTACATATCCTAAGGGCTTTACCAACATGTAACAGAGAGACAATCAGTATACACGTTAAGGTAAAGAGTAACCAGATAGCATACTATCATGTCGAGCAAGAAAGTCCTCCCTATATATGTCCAAGCATCCACTACAATATACATCCTATGTATAGTAATGGCCTCTAGGGCATACATATAACTAACAGTTAATCAAGGTTGTGGACTTCATATTCCCCGTTGACTTCATTGTTTTAGACACACAGCCTGTAGCTAACCCCCGGAATCAAATTCCGGTGATACTCGGTCGCCCATTCCTTGCAACCTCAAATGCTGTGATCAATTGTCGAAATGGTTCGATGAACCTATCTTTTGGAAACATGACAATTGAACTCAACATTTTTAGGTTGGGGAATCAGCCCTCCGAAGCTAATGCTCATATACTAGACGTTTGCTCAATCTAGGAGATCACCCCGGAGGAGTGTGAATTCGAGGAGTTTTTGTTCGATCATGACAACCTTAACGCCACTAGTACGTTCCTCTTCGAACCTGCTGCTGCTTCTACGCCCGACAATGACTACGAGTGTTTCACTTTCTCGACCGATCTTAGCCAGTCACCACCCGAGTTGGAATCCTTTGAATTTCCGGATGAGTTACTTGAACTATCCAACTCGGTCGCTTACACTCATTTTGAACCTTTGCTGGAATCCTTTGAGTTCGAAACTTTTTCACCAATCTTGCCTTCAATCGTTTCACCTCCAACGCTCGAACTCAAGCCTTTGCCGTCTCACCTTAAGTACGCTAAATTGGGTGAGAACGAGACCCTCCCTGTTATTATCTCGGTTTCTCTAGCTCCCGAGCAAGAGAGAGCCCTTCTCGCGGTCTTGCAGAGCAATAGGCAAGCTTTTGGCTGGTCCATAGCGGACATCAAGGAGATTAGTCCCCTGATCGTTGAACATTATATTCATCTGATGGATGATGTCAAACCATCCAGGGATCCACAAAGGCGACTCAACCCAGTCATAAAGGAGGCTGTAAAAAAGGAGATCGTAAAGTGTCTGTATAGTGGTATCATTTACCCTATCTCTGATAGCCAGTGGGTCAGCCCCATTCACGTTGTCCCCAAGAATTCAGGCATAACGATCATAACCAATGAGGCAAACGAGTTAATCCCTACTCGCACCCAGACTGGGTGGCGAGTATGCATCGATTACAGAAAACTCAACGCCGCAACGCGGAAGGACCACTTTCCGCTATCTTTCATTGACCAGATGCTTGAGCGATTGGCCGGACACGAGTACTACTGCTTTCTTGATGGCTACTCCGGCTATAATCAAATTCCCATCGCCGAAAAAGACCAGGACAAGACCACATTCACTTGTCCTTTCGACACATTTGCATATCGTCGCATGCCCTTTGGGTTACGCAATGCGCCCGCTACCTTCCAGCGGTGTATGATGGGAATCTTCTCAGACATGGTGGAAAAATTCTTGGAGATCTTCATGGACGATTTCTCCATTTTCGGCGATTCCTTTGATGAGTGTTTGCTGCATCTCGACGCTGTCCTTACCCGGTGTAAGGACAAGAATCTCACTTTGAACTGGGAGAAGTGCCACTTCATGGTGCGCGAAGGTATTCTCTTAGGACATATCATCTCGCAAAATGGAATTGAGGTAGATAAAGCAAAGATTGAAGTCATTTCCAATCTCCCTCCTCCCCGATGCGTCAGAGACATCCGAGCCTTCCTTGGCCATGCCGGTTTCTATAGACGATTCATCAAGGACTTTAGCAAGATTGCTAGGCCCTTGAATCTTTTGCTGGCCAAGGACACGACATTCGACTTCAACTCAAGCTGTGTGACTGCATTCGAGTCATTAAAAAGCTCACTCACTTCTGCTCCCGTTCTTTCTTCTCCTGACTGGACGCACCCATTTGAGATTATGTGCGATGCATCCGACTTTGCCATCGGTGCTGTCCTTGGACAACACATCAACAAGATGCCGCACATAATCTATTATGCTAGCCGAACCCTGAACGACGCCCAATTGAACTATACAACAACCGAGAAGGAATTCTTGGCTGTTGTATTTGCTTTAGAAAATTTCAGGCCCTACCTCATCGGCTCTCCAGTCATTGTCTACACAGACCATTCTGCTCTGCGCCATCTTTTTGCGAAGAAAGATGCAAAATCTCGGCTGATACGTTGGATCCTCTTGCTTCAAGAGTTTGACCTTGTCATCAAGGACAAAAGAGGATGTGAAAATGTAGTCGCCGACCATCTCTCACGACTTTCTTCTTCGCCGTCGCTTCAAATTCCGATCAACGACGTTTTTCCGGATGAAAAGCTCTTGACAGTATCTTGCGAACCTTAGTTCGCAGATATTGTGAACTATTTGGCCACAGGATTACTACCGACTGAATGGTCAAGTTAGGACAGACTTCGATTCTTATCCCAAGTAAAACACTTTTACTGGGATGAAGCCTATCTGTTCAAGTACTGTCCCGACCAGATTATTCGTCGGTGTGTCCCTAACGATGAGTTCAAGAGTATGCTGTCGTTTTGCCACGATCAAGCATGTGGCGGGCATTTTGGCCCCAGAAAAACAGCCGAGAAGATCTTGCAGTGTGGTTTCTACTGGCCACAACTCTTTAAAGACGCTCATGACTACTGCAAGACTTGCTCCCGGTTCCAATACTTGGGCCGGATATCCAGGAGAAATGATATGCCACTCCAACCGATCTTGGTTGTGGAGATTTTTGATGTTTGGGGGATCGATTTCATGGGGCCGTTTTCCAGCTCTTTTGGGAACTTGTACGTCTTTCTCGCTGTTGATTATGTCTCTAAGTGGGTCGAGGCTGTGCCCAGCCGGACTAACGGCAACAAGGTTGCGTTAGGTTTCTTAAGGAAAACATTTTCTCCCGGTTTGGGCACCCCCGAGCGATCATTAGCGACAATGGAACTCATTTCTGCAATAAGACTTTCGAGGCCTTGATGCGGAAATATTCCATTAATCATAAACTATCTACGCCCTACCACCCCCAAACCTGCGGGCAAGCCGAAGTTTCAAATCGGCAAATCAAGCAGATACTGGAGAAGACGGTTTCCAAGAACCGTAAGGATTGGTCGTTAAAACTCACTGATGCCCTTTGGGCATTTCGAACGGCTTATAAGACCGATCTTGGCATGTCTCCCTATCGGCTTGTTTACGGAAAGGCTTGCCACCTCCCTGTGGAAATAGAGCATCGCGCATTTTGGGCGATAAAGGAGCTGAATCTGTCTCTCGAAGATGCGGGCAGCCATCGAAAGCTGCAGTTGAACGAATTGAGCGAGCTTCGGGATGAGGCTTACGAAAACGCGGTTGTCGTTAAGAACCGAATGAAGGTGTTTCACGATAAACACCTTTTGCGCAAAACATTCGCACCTGGTCAACAGGTGCTGCTTTACGACACCCGGCTACATTTCCATCCAGGTAAGCTCAGATCCCGCTGGAAAGGGCCATATTTTGTGCGGAATGTGTTTCCACATGGCGCTGTGGATATGGAGAATCCAAAGGACGGTTCATTTTTCAAAGTAAACGGATACCGACTAAAACCGTACCTTAGCGCCGAACCAACAGAGGAGCTCCTGGTCTTACAGGAGCCGGTTTACCCTGCATAATCTTTCTCTGCCTACCACCAAACTTCGGTTATCCAGCCAAAACAGTGGACACTGTTTCAAATAAGTTTGGGGGTATGTATATACCATTTTGTATATATTTGTAGATATTCTTGGCCGGTGCATATCCATATTTAACAATTTTCTTTTAAAAAAGAAATAAAATAAAAAATAAAAAAAATGTGTATATCTAACCGACAATTTTGACCCTTCAATGATTTCTTCATGCAATGACAGTGAGGACACTGTCCAGTTTAAGTTTGGGGGTACGCTCGGTACGCATTTCTAACCTTCGCATTCATATGTATATTTTGCATTTGCATACTAAAGTCCATAAAATCCATAAAAATCAGAAAATTTTCTTAAAACATAAAAACTTTTTTGTCAAGTTAGCTAGTGGGAGAACTCATATTCAACATTTCAACGGTTTTGTTTGATAAGATAAGAATAACTAAATCTTATTTTTAGATTTTGAAAACCTGAAAGATAACTCTCCTTTGAAGTTAACTATAGCTGATATACGTCTTTACATCACATTACACGTGTCGTAAGTTTTTGAAAATTAGATGACAAGTCTATTGTGTCTAAAAACTTTCAAATGGATAAATTATTTTCTGAGGATCAAATAAGTTTGTTCTAAAATAAGTAATATCAAGAATAGTTTATGAAGTGAAGCGAATATGAAGGAATGTTATTGATGCCTTAATTGGAACTAATTCTGAAAAATAACCCATCTGGAACTTGATTGGAATGATTACACACCGAACCCACTAAACACGTCTTTTATCCAAAAAAATAATTGAACTGCCGGTTATATCTCCGTTCGCATCGAATCATCATGATTTTCACGCTAAATTGTCTTTTGTTTTTGGGCCTAGGTAACTTGAGTAATTAAGTCCGCTGGGGTGTCTTTACACCTAATGCCCTAAAGCCAACTGGTTTGGGTGCATTGGCCCAAAACTCGTTAAGAAACCTAGAAAGTCCAGATTAAAATAAAGTCAAGCATGTGTTCTCTCCGAGTTAAAATTCCTAACGGTTCTTTGTGTGAGAATAATCTTGACAAAAGACAGGGTTTTATAAAAAAAGTATTTCTAACGGAGATATGAAGGTTTTATTCTATGATAAAGACTATTGCACGTTCACAGAGGTGTGTATGAAATGAAAACAAGAAAAAGGTGGAGTGAAAAATAAGACCTAGTTTCCTGTTAAGGAAGATAGAAATTCTGAAATTGAAACCTTACTGGAAAACGAAACTTGAAAAAATACTTAACTCTTTATAAAACTTATGTGATCCTTTTAAAAAAATTTATCTGGGCTTTATTTTGTGACATGATGACTTTAATCGATCCTTCTGGAACTTAACGACACTATTTGCACTGCACGTAAAGACATATAAAATCTTAAGTTAAATGAGAAGCGAGGTGTGAAAAATAAAGGTTCGATAGTCTAGACTTCGGATAATAGAATTTTTATTTTTAAAACAAAACCTTAGATTTTGAATCATAGTTATTTTGCAAAACTAGCTTAACCGGATTTTGTGGGTAGTATCCGCTGAAAACCCTCAGGAGACAACACTCCTCCTACTAGGGACACCTAGAGGTTTAACGGCTTGTTGCACATGCTCAGTGCAATCGCGTTTCCTGCGAAAGTGAGGTTAGGAATTTTTTGTGAATAAATTGGCTTTGCTTGGGACGAGCAAATGATAAGTTTGGGGGTATTTGTTCATATCAGATTTTTGCATTTTTATACCGCCCATTTTTTATCGCATTGCTTATCGGTAGGTACTCTTGAGCCGTGTTTGCTAGTTAATTGCAGGATACAGGTTCTCAGCTCTAAACAGTGAAATTCATGGAAAAGCACAACAAATTCCGGATTACTGCCAACCACAGATAAAACACGGGTCTCCGCTCTCTATCCGTATGTTGCCGCACACCAGTTTAAGGGACAAAATGGCAAATCGATTGTCATTTTCATGCACAAAGCACAATGTCAACACAAGATCCAACATGTCTATGCGGAGCTCAAGAAAAATCATAGCAAAAGATCCACATCAAATCACCTTTTGATCTGCTGAAATTCTGGAAAAATTGTGAAGAGCTTCTGAGAAACAACATATACCAGACTAAAGGAAACAGCCAAACGGGGAAACCGACAAAATATCGTGACCTAACTCCGCTAGATGGCCGCAGATCCACGGCCAACATGGCGGTTAGGCCGCGGATCCGCGGCCTTATTGACTCGGAAAATAAAGATTTTTCAGGGGCAAGTTCGTCATTGTATGTTGGTCCTGAATGTTGCCCTAGGTTCTCTGTTTCCTGCCTATAAATAGCCCAGAACTTGCCAAGCCAAGCGTGCAAAATTCTTGTATTAAGTTTAGGATATACTTTGTTGTTCTTCCTCTTTTCATCTTTTCTCCATTAAAATCTTGTAGTGAGCTTTTATGAGTGAAGTGATAAATAAAAGAGTTCTTTTTGTTATCATGCTTGTCTTGTTATGTTGTTAATTGTAATTGCTTGTATTTTTCATTTGCTAATCTAGTTGTTGTTATTTGTTATTTGTTTCTTTCTTGTTCTTTTTTTCTTTATCCTTAACAACAATGATGCTTAAGCTTGATCCTTGCCAAGGTGGGGTCTCAAATAGCTAGTTGTAATCTTCTAATCTCTTTCTTTCTATCTTCCTCCTTTTGTTGTATTTTCTTTTTCTTGTAATGGGTGAGTAGTTTTCTTACTTGTTAGGGTAGGATAAAGAAAGTTTGAGAGAAGGAAATCTCTCTCACTCTTTCCTTGCCCAACATCTTAATTCGGACTCCCGTTAATTGAACCACAATCCGCTCCCTACGGCACCCTATCCTACATGATAGCGGTGATTCCTTAGTGAGACCGGTTGTGGTTGAATTAACCGGAGGTTAAGGCTAAGAGCCAAGAACGGACGAACAAGCACCAAAAGGAAGAACTTAAGCGTTGGAAAGCCTAGCTTATACTCGCAAGTTCCTTCCTAGTCGTGCTAATCCCCGTTGTTGCTGATTACCGTAACACCGATATTAAGAGTGGCAACGAAAGAAGTGTGCGGCTCCTAACTCAAACTAACATAACCTAACCCTAACAAGCTCTCTTTATATAACATTTTAGCACATAGTTAATCTCAAACAAACCTGGACATTTGGACTTAACTCGTTAAAGCACATAGAAAAAGATTCTCATCTCCCTGCGGACGACCCGTACTCAACCGGCTAGCTACAAGCGAAACCGTCTTGATTGCGGTAATAAACTTGAACAAGCAAAAATCCAACAATCAGCGCCCCACATGCCCCTCATGTAGGCGCTACTTAACATTGAGCGCTCTACACTCCTCAAGAAGAGCCTAGCGCCATAAAGAGTATTCAACACTCATGTAAAAAAAACAAAAAGAAAGTGGGAAAAGCGAAGCAAAGTGTGAGTGTCAGTACTCACATAAATGTTTAGCATTATGTGCACAGAGAAAGAACTGTGTCCTAGTAAGTGTCTAACACTTCATTGAAATAGGAAACGACAGAGTCTCAGCGGGCTGAGCCCAAGTTAGCCAAATTCCTAATCAACCGAGCCCATGTGCTCTTTATTTTTCCAAATCGGTCTTAGTCCGAAACAAGACCACCGATCTTTTGATGAATATCCATTGGTTCAAGGGTACATATCTCCACACCTCTGATACATGTCGTTGTAATTCTTCAACTTCTTCAGAGAGGTGGAGGGTCCCAATAACCAATAGCTCTGGGTATACCCCCAAACCAACAAACCATAAACTCCTTAGACCGCGACGTCCTTAAAACTAAATTGTGGACCGCAACGTCTTTAAAACTAAATTGTGGACCGCAACGTCCCTAAAAACTAAATTGCGGATCGCAACGTCCCTAAAAACTAAATTCCACGGACTATGATGTCCTTAAACTTTGGACCGTAATGTCCTTAAACTAAATTCCATGACCGTAACGTCTTTTAACTAAACCCTTTGGACCACAACGTCCCTAAACTAAACTCTATAGACTATGATGTCCTTAAAATCTACGGACTATGATGTCCTTAAACCCAACGGACCGTAACGTCCCTAAACTAAAATGATAGAGCCCAAATGCTCTTTCATTGGATCAAAAATGATCCCAAACCCCCGTTAAGTACACCTTAGTCTAAAATTAGACTAACGTGTCCTTAACAAACATTTAAATTGATCTTAATCTCAAACGAGGTTAACGAGCCTTAAATCAACCAAACCTAAATCACGAGAATACGGATTTGGACTAATCCACGCCCTACGGGTGACAACATAAATTAGTCTCCATATACAATCCACGGGCAACCAAAATATAAAACAAACACACACAACACGAAGTGAACATCTGGAGCAGGAGAAAGTGGTTATCGCTGCACGGTAACGTAATTAACTGCAAGAGCTTGCGCCTGCCGGGAAGAGCGTCCTCACAATCAAAAACCCTTCGCCAACGAGGGGGAATCTAACGAAGTCTTCTACAACGGCCGCATCCGCCCAAACCTCCGATGCACGGTGCCATAAATCAGCTTGGTATCTTCGGAGAGGTGGACGGATAAATCCAAATAGCATATGCCCCCAAATTCAGGCAAGACAACCTACGCGGTTTCGTCTCTTTCTCCGGCGGTAAACAGATTCTGGCACGCCCGGTGGGACCTTTTCCTCTTTCCACTCCACACTTCGTGTGTCGTGTTTCATGAACAAATCACGGTCTGCTATGGTTGCCTGTGGATTCGAGGTACTAAGATTTGGTGTCTTGCTCCGTGCAGAAGAAAAGATGGCGTCAATAGCTTCTAACTGCACCAACCGCAACAAAAATTCCCGCTTTGCCCCGTCTGGAGGAGTAACTTACGGGCCCCAAGTGGCCTCCATCTATGCAATGCCGGTGGAACTGGTGACACAGGCCACCACGGGATTGTTCTTCGGGAACATGCTCCCACCAATGAGATTCAACGCCCCAGTGCCATCACAGGAAGCTCCAATGAAGTCGGTCTTTGATCGGCTTACCACTACTACGACCCCTCTCAACGGGTCGTCCAAGTCCAACTCCTTGGTCTTTAACAGAATAGGCCAAAGCTCAAGCAGGCCAGTGAATAAGCCTGCAATACCCGAAGGAGTTATCCCGAAGCGGATAGCCATTTCAACTCTATTAAACGAAGTCATCAAAGGGGCTTCTCCTGCTAAGGGGTCGGTCTTTGCAAGACTGGCCATCCCAATTCCTGATTCGGGTGAGATCGTTACAAGTGCTTCCCCTGCCCAAAAGTCGGCCTTCGCGAGATTGACTATTCCCCCTCAGCGGACATCTGTCTTCTATAGGCTGACGCAGACAACAACTTCTCATCAGATCAGGGGGCATGACAAAGCTACCCCGATAACAGAGGTGATCCCAGTTACACGACATGCTCGATGTCGTCACTGGCACCAGGTGAAGAAAGTTGGGGGCAGTTCCCCTTCTGGACTTACCCCACCAGCTCCAATGGTGGAAATTGATGCTGCTATTCCAACTGGGAACATCTTTGAGCCGCTCAAGAAGGTGCGCAAGAACTCTCCAACTGCCGTATTGAAGTGGTCTCCTCCACCTGTGGTAAACATTACAAAGGCAAACCCGAAACAGCCCTCTCAGCGGCTGTCCCCCAAAATCTACAGGGTCTGGCGAAGAGTCCAAGACTCTGTAATTGACAAAGACTACTCCCGCAGATTGAAGAAAATGAAGGCCTGACAAGAGGAGGGTCATCCCATCGTCATACCATGGAAAGTATCGTCTGCAACAGCCCCCTCAACTTCGACCGCCCATAAAAGGAGAAGGCCGGAGAAAATCCCCGTGCTTACGACAAATCTCAAGGGTACTGAACCCAAATGCCCCAAGTCTGGGGGCATGGTAGTGCACACTGTCTACATGGCTTCCGGAAAAGAGGAAAGCCATGCTTCTGAGGGTCATCGACCACTTACACGATCAGTAACAAAGGCTTAGGAGCAACAACAGAAACTCTAGGAGATGCTGACGAAGATGGCCGCACTCACTGGGTAGAAGGAAAGTCCGGAAATATCGTCGGATCAACTCCAGGAACAGGAAACCGACGCTGAGTTCCTCCGAAGAATGCTCGAAAAGAAAGATAAAGAAGCCGCGGAACAAGCGGCTAACATAAAACAAACGGCGCTCCTGTTCCAAGATATGGTGGGGATGATGATCCAGCCGGACCCTCCAGCCGCAGATCCCCCAATAATTATTGAAGACGACATATGGGAGACATCAAACCCTCTCCCGGCTTTATCAGCAGCCAGGGAGGAGACGATTTCGAAAGCTGTGCTTGATGACTACATAGCTCAGCAAATATGAGCTCATCAGACAAGTGAAGCAACTAGCCAAATCGTCAGAACTGGATGACCCTATTCAGGCTGGTACGATCAAATTAAGTACCCCTGGGATATGCGATCCCTAAATTTCATGTGTACAAGGGGACAGGCAACCCCCATCAGCACGTCGCTTAGTTCAGGGCTCTCTACGGCAGTACTGGAGGTGGCGACAAATTGCTACTTCGCCAGTTCGTCGGCAGTTTAGCGGAGACAGCTTTTGAATGGTACTCAGAGCTTACGAACGACTCCATCAAAACGTTTACAGAAATGGAGTTTCTATTCACCCAGCGTTTTGCAAGCGCCAACGAACGCACCCCGATCGTGGCATTGATCAATGCCAGGGTGAAGCCAGGAGAGACATGGGTTCAGTATGCAATTTGGTGGCGGAACCTGTGGTCGAGATGCGAACAAGGCATAGAAGAAGCTCCTGCCGTGGGCATGTTCGTGGGAACCTTCGATCTGCAGGCGACTATATCCCAATTCATTATGTTTTTCAAGTCGACCACCTTCCAGACCTTGATCGACAAGCTAGCCCAAATGGACCAGATGGGCCATAGACCGCCCTCCTCGAAAACGGAGCTTCAAAATGAAAAGGGTAAAGGAAAGCGACCTTCGTTGCCAACTCTCAGCAACAGCCGAGTGATTCGAAACCAGATGCTCGCCAAAACGATAAACAGCGGACACTCGAAGAAAAGCTGAGACGTCCTTACTCATTCCCTCGAGATAAAACAAAAGGACTGTTCGAACTGGTGGTGTGCAACAGGCTTATCACTCTACCAGATCCGAGATGCCCGCTGCAACCAGGTGACGTCAACAATCCCAATTACTGTCCTTATCACCGAATAGTGGGTCACCCAATCGAAGATTGCCTCATCTTCAAAAACAGGATTGAGGACCAGTACCAACAAGGCAGATTCGCGCTGTCTGAAAACTGGAGGGTGAACCCGCCACAACCGCACGCTCCTAAAAAGGTGGACACGCCGGGGGCATCATGCTCATTTATAGAAGAAGCTCCATGGGAAGTTGTTCTTTCGAACAAGACTAAAAGAATGCTGAAAGACCTTCAAGCATGTCCGGCAATTAGATGGAAAAGCCCTCTGGAGCCAGAGATCACTGAGGGAATGCTGAAACCGCGCCCAACACCGAGAGTTAGTAGCGATGGGAAAAATACCCAAGCCCAACCGTCGAAGTCTTCGAAAAAGAAGAAGAAGACCAAAAAGCCTGCACAGTCTGACGACAAATGCACGGAACTGCAAAAGCATATTGACGCGCCAGAAGAATATAACCAGAAGGCGCGAACCCCGGTCACACTTCAAGAGTTTCTCAACCATATCCTTGAAAGCGGAGATAATGACATTGATGAGGGAGAAGACTCGTCAGAAGAGCGTGAGGATTATGTGGCAAGTTGTCACATGATCTCTCATTCGCTAATAAATGATGAAGAAGCCCACTCAGCATCAGAAGATAGTATAGAGGGGCTAGGGGAAGGATCGGTACCAAAATCCCTGGAACCGTCAGATGAGATGATTGACATGCTGCTGAACGAAGCCCGTCAGAAGAGCAAAGCCAATCAAGAGCGTGAAATGGCCAGGAATCGGCATCAAGTTGAAGAAGTCATGGTAGGGATGAGTCGCAAAGCACTCCAACCAGGTCGAAACACGCCCGCGGCAGGCAAAAGCAGGCTTAAGATAAGGAAACGGTTCGCTAAAGCCCTATCGATGGGAATGAGGCTGCCACCTTTCAAAGAAAATACTCCTGGCGGTATACGCCTTGACGAAGCGGATGTACATCCTAACTACTGCTTATACCATCAGAGGATTACACATCCCACTGAAGAATGCAATGCCTTTAAAAAGTGGTGGCAAGGATACGTTGCTCACCGACAACATTTCAAGAGAATGAAGCATAAAACTCGTCGGGAGCAGAGAAGCACGACAGATGAGCATAAAAGAACTGTCGGCAACTGTCACGTGGTTGATACCAGGGGATCGCAAGTTCTCACCTTCGGAAGCGATTCCGATGAAGAAATAGCCATCGGCCCTCTCTTCAAAGAATCCACCTCAGGAAAAGAGGAAGAGATGAAGAACTGTGAGAGTATTCAGCTGCGCAATCGTACGTTGCCCGAAAAGAATTTCGGACCCACAGACAAGGGGTTAAACAAAAAGGATAAGGGGAAGGAAAAAGTCCCTGAGGATATCGCCCTTGATGATCGAGCCATCGAAGAGCTGGCAACCAAAGACCCGCCCAAGAAAAAAAAAGTGGATTACAATGACATAGCACACCTGAGGAAGATACCCTAACAGCTGAGCGTTTTGGATACCCTTCTATTATCTAAAGAGGCACGAGATTCCCTGATCAGGGCATTACAATAGCCCGAGCAGTTTCAAGCTTTCCTTGCCGAAGAAAAGATGAAAGACGAGTTGGAAGAAGTGCACACAGCTGACATCACTTTCGGCGATGAAGATCTCCTCCTCGGAATGTGTAAGCACAATCGTCCCCTGTATATCACCGGGTACTGCCATGACATCAAGATAGGAAATATTTTAGTTGACAACGGGTCCTCTATCAACCTCCTAAATGTAAGGGTGTTAAAAGAAATCTGCATGAGCGTTTAGCATCTCACTTGGGATAAAATCACCATCTCCGGGTTCGACTCCCAGTCATCACGAATGCTCGAGTCTGTAATACTGACGTTACGCTTCGGGCTGCTCGCCACTGACATCAAATTTCATGTCATTGACGCCAAGACCAGCTACAATGCTTTGCTCGGTGTATGATGTATTTCAAGGATGGTCTTGAGTATACCGTGAAGGGGGAACTAAACCCATTCTCCGTAAATGAAGTCCAAAAATACGAAGATGCAAAGTATTTCCTTCCAGATTTTGAAGACAAGGAAAGATTCCATAAATCGGAGAATAAGAAAAAAGCTATCACCACTATTCCGGTCTTCGGGAGCGATACCGAGGAGGAAGAAGAGATAGTCTATTCGAGGCCGCCCCAATGCCACAACCCGGGACCATCTACCCCTATTCTGGTCTTTGGCAGTGACTCTGAAGACGAAGTCAATGCAGTGTTCTCGGCCCGTCCATCAATGCAGGCCCTCACTAGAGATGATCAGAGTTTGTAAATCGCCATGGTCCCACGACAGCACTACAAAGAGCTTGATGCGCTTAAGACATATAGTGTGCAAGAGCTGTAGACATTCTACGTCCCTCCCAGGCGAAGAGGTGAAAAGGCGATCCTATTCTATCGATCCACGGAGACTAAAGTCGAAAAGGAAGTCTGGCATGGTGCCGATTCTGCGCTCGACAGGCTCTAACCCATCCGTCTGCCTAGATACTACACGGAGGGATTGAGAAGGTTATTAAGATGCCAAGGCGTACCTTTCAAACAGACTCCTCGACAAGCTCAGTTCTTCAACATGATTTGGAACATCTCCGGAACTCAGCGAAAATTGTCCAACGGAAAAATGGAAACGTTCGGGCTTGGATATGTCCATTCCAAGAAACGGGAGCAGTTCCATAGCTGCCATGCCATAAATGATCTCGATGAAGAAGGGGATGCTCTTTTAAAAGACGCTGACGTTGAACCAGAACGAGGTCCTTCCATAAAAATGCCGAGCCTGTCGTTTGAGGAACAGATTGACAAGCTAATGAGAGAAGCAGGTCAAAGAGTTCGGGATGACCGCAGCCGCGAAATGGCCATTTACGAAAAAGTCAGAACGCAACGTGTCATTCAGCAGGCTATAGAGGATGACAATGCCCTTCACCGTCGTCCTGCCATGCATTCCCAAGATAAGAAAAAGGCCCGATGCAGAGGAAAAAACAAGTCAAAGAATGGAAAAACATTTGACAGCGGCAAAATGGATCCAAAAGGCCACGCAATCGAGAGAAGGTCAGCCGAAATCCATCACTGATGAGGAAGATGGATTAAGAATATTCCTTTCCTCGAGACAAGACAAAGAAGATATTCGACCTTGTCATGAAACATCAAATGATGACACTCCCGGAGTCTCGGCACCCCAATCAAGCAAATGAGGTTCGTCACCCGGATTATTGCTCCTATCATTGAGCGGTAGGACATCCTCTTGAAGACTGTTTCACCTTTAAAAACTGGGTCGAAGACCAATATCAACTCGGCAGGTTCGCTCTATCCAACAGTTGGAGGGTAGCCCCACCGCAAAGGCATGTGCCAAAAGCAATGTATATGGCGAGAGTAGAACCAGATCAACATCGGCCTTGGAAACAAACTCGTACCTGTCACGTGATAACGCTATCGGAAAGAGGAATGCACGAGAATATGGATGACCTCTCCTGGTGCTTCGAAAATGAGGAGGAAGATGAGTTGATCTCAGAATTTCCACCAGCGCCAAAAGTATAGGAAGATGGGATACACACCACGGAGGACAACCTGAAAAAGATCGACTTGGGGACGGCAAACGACCCGCGACCAATGTGCGTCAGTGAGTTGCTGTCTAAAGAGAAGGTGGCTACGCTAAAAGACGTGCTCATGCAGTATAAAGACTGCTTCGCATGGAACTATTCCGAGATGCTGGGGCTAGATTCAGAAATCGCTGTGCATAAATTGGCGATATCTCCAGACGTCAAGCCAGTCAAACAAGCACCAAGAAGAATGCGGCTCGAACTTGAGATGAGTATCAATGCCGAAATCAAGAAACTAATCGACTCTGGCTTCATCCAAGAAGTTCAATACCCCGACTGGATCGCCAACATTGTCCCAGTGATGAAGAAAAATGGGACGGTGCGCATCTGCGTGGACTTTCGGGACCTCAACAAAGCCTGTCTGAAGGATGACTTTCCCATACCGGTTACTGAGCTGATGATAGATAACACGTCCACTCATGAAGTCTTCTCCTTCATAGACGGATCATCGGGGTACAATCAAATAAAGATGTATCCCAAAGACCAGAAGCATACCGCTTTCCGGACTCCTCAGGGCATATTCTGCTACAAAGTGATGCCTATCGGTCTGAAGAACGCCAGTGCTACCTATTAGAGGGCTATGATGAAGATTTTCGATGACCTCATACATGAAATCGTCGAATGTTATATTGACGACCTCGTGGTGAAAAGCAAATCGCACGAGGAGCATTGGGAGCATCTGAAGATAATGTTTCAGCGCCTTCGAAAATACAACCTGAAGATGAACCCTCTGAAATGAGCGTTCGGAGTCTCCTCAGGAAAATTTCTAAGATTCATCATACGACACTGGGGCATCGAAATAGATCCATCGAAGATCAAGGCGATTATGGAAATGCCCACTCCAAGAACTTTAAAACAATTACGGTCTCTACAAGGGAAGCTCGCATATATCCAGCGGTTCACAGCCAACTGTTCACCGCCGAAAATAGAGACGAAACCGCGTAGGTCGTCTTGCTTGAATTTGGGGGCAGATGCTATTTGGTTTTATCTGTCCACCTCTTCGAAAATGCCAAGTTGATTTATTGCACCATGTATCGAAGGTTTAGACGGTTGCGACCGTTGTAGCAGACTTCATCAAATTCCCCCTCGTTGTGAGTGGTTTTTGATTGTGGGGACGCTCTTCCCTGCAGGCGTAAGCCCCTGCAGTTAATTACATTACCGCATAGCGGTAACCACTTTTTCCTGCTCCAGAAGGTCACTTCGTGTCATGTGTGTTTGTTTTGTTGTTGGTTGCCCGTGGATTGTATACGAAGACTAATTCATATTGTCTCCCGTAGGGCGTGGATTAGTCCAAATCCGTATTTTCTTAGATTTGGGTTTGGTTTGGGTTTAAGGATCGTTAATCTCATTGAGATTAAGATCAACTTAAATGTTTGTTGAGGATACATTAGTCTAATTTTAAACTAAGATCTACTCAACAGGATTTTAGGATCATTTAGATCCAGTGAAAGAGTATTTGGACTCTATCATTTTAGTTTAGGGACATTGCGGTCCACTGTTTAAGGACATCATAGTCCATGAGTTTATAGACCTCATAGTCCGTAAAGTTTAAGGACATCATAGTCCATGAGTTTAGGGACGTCATGGTCCATTAGGTTTAGGGACGTCACGGTCCATTGGGTTTAAGGACATCATAGTCTATGAGTTTGAGGACCTCATAGTCCGTAAAGTTCAAGGACATCATAGTCCATGAGTTTAAGGACCTCATAGTCCGTAAAGTTTAAGGACATCATAGTCCATGAGTTTAAGGACCTCATAGTCCGGATTAATGACATCATAGTCTGGTTTAAAGACGTCATAGTCTGGTATTTTAGTTTCACAATTTAAGGATGCGCCAAAAGTTTTTTGGTTATTGGGACCTTTCATCTCTCTGAAGACGTTGAAGAATTACAACGACATGTATCAGAGGTGTGAAGAGATGTGCCCTTGAACCAATATTGGTTGAGAGATCTATAGTCTGGTTTGAGACTAAGACCAATTAAAAAGATTATGAGCACATGGGCTCAGTTGATCTGAATTAGGGATTTTTAGCCAACTTGGACTCATCCCACTTAGTTTTGAATAAAATATTGAACATTTATTTGGTCTCAGTCCCTTTTTTATTTAACAATGCTGAGCATTGATTTGGATTCTGATACCCCTTTTTCTTTCGTCTTTTACTGTGTGTTGAACACTTTTTATGGCGCTGGGCTTTATTTAAAGAACACTTTATGTTCCCTCACACGTGAGGAGCACATAGTGTGCTTGGTGCTGAGCACCAGACCTGGAGCGCTAAGATGCTTCTTATGAAATAGCGCACACGTGAGGAGTACGTGGTGCGTCGAGTGCCAGACTTGGAGTGCTAAGGCGCTGTTTATGAAATAGCGCACACGTGAGGAGCACGTGGTGTGCTGAGCACTAGACTTGGAGCGCTAAGGCGCTTCTTATGAAATAGCGCATACGTGGGGAGCACGTGGTGCGCTTGGCGCTAAACGCCAGACTTGAAGCGCTGAAGTGCTTCTTTTGAAATAGCGCACACGGGAGGAGCACGTGGTGCGCTTGGCACTGAGCGCTAGACTTGGAGCGCTGAAGCGGTTCTTATGAAATAGCGCACACGTGAGGAGCACGTGGTGCGCTTGGCGCTGAGCGCTAGACTTGGAGCGCTGAAGCGCTTCTTTGGCGGTTTTTCTCAGTTCTGTGCTCTGAGAATTAAATTCTCGTTTATAAGAGACTTTGTCTCATGGATCTAAGAACTAAGTTCTTCTTTTTATGAAGAGATATTATAGTCTCTTCTGTTTTTGTGAAAAACTTTGTCTTATAGATCTGTGATCTAGAAAAAGAACTAAGTTCTTATTTTTTTATCAAGAAATGCTATGATCTCTCTTCTTTTTATTTACCTTCAAGAAGGTTCTTCTTCTTAGAGCTTGCTCTTCTCTTTTTCTTTTCTGATAACTTGAAGCTTATGGGGGGGTTCCTCCCTGCAAGACTTGAAGTCATGGGTCTTTTATATAGGGGAGGCTGATTTGTTGAATCAGTTAAGAAAATCTTTCTCTGATTGATTTGGGGATGTTTCCCCACCATTGGATCTTTGATCCTAGAGCTTCTGTTTTAAAGAAGACAATCTTCTTGTTTTTAACAAGATTGGGAAAATATTTTCCCATACAGAGATTATTCTGTATATTAGTGATTTTTAATCACCATTAGATTTTTGATGCAATGGTGCTCTGATTTACAGAGCACAATCTTTTTTGTTTAGAAAGATTGGGAAGATATTTTCCCCTACAGAGCTTATTCTGTAGCTTGGTGATTTTTAATCACCATTGGATCTTTTATCCAACGGTGCTCTGATTTACAGAGCACAATCTTCCTTGTTTAGAAAGATTGGGAAGATATTTTCCCCTACAGAGCTTATTCTGTAGCTTGGTGATTTTTTAATCACCATTGGATCTTTTGATCCAACGGTGCTCTGATTTACAGGGCAGAATCTTTTTTGTTTGGAAAGATTTGAGGAGTGTTTCCTAAATCAGAATTTAATTCTGTGCTCTGATGATTTATCATCTCCGTTGGATCTTTGATCCAACGGTAGAGAACTTTTAGTTCTAGCGCCAGCGCTCTCGTGCTTTGCACGTGAGGCGCTGCCTCAGCGTTTTTAACTCTTGGCACTGACGCTCTCGTGCCTTGCACGTGAGGCGCTGCCTCAAAGTTTTTAACTCTTAGCACTGGCGCTCTCGTGCCTTGCACGTGAGGCGCTGCCTCAGAGTTTTTAACTCTAGGCGCTGGCGCTCTCGTGCCTTACACGTGAGGTGCTGCCTCCTAAGAGCTTAACTCTTATTTAATAGATTTCTTTTTGTGTTTTGCACATTGGCGGCCGCGTGAGGAGCACGTGAGATGCCATTATAGGATTTAATTCTATCCGAGGCAGTACCTACATGCTTTGCATGTGGAGTTTTTCCTTTATTTTTATTTTTATTTTATTGTTATTATTTTTTTTTAAAGGAGCAAGTTTTGAGCCAAAATTTTGGCGGGAACAAATGCCCCCCACTACTTTGCCCACGTAAGTATGTACATGGGTGAAGTAGTGCAATGTTATGCGTGGCCATAGAATTGATGGCTTAGGAGACAAGTTTAAGTTTCTTGTAGCCTAAGACTTTTTCCATCTTCATGAACCGTAAGGGTTTCAAGAAGGTTTTTCTTCCTATGAGTCGAAAGGATCCCTAGGTGTATTTTCTCGTTAGGAGTCATGAGGACTCCTAAGTGCGTTTTCTCTTGAGAGTTGTAAAAATCTCACAAGAGAATGTTCCTCCTTACAAGTCGATAGGACTCGTAAGTAGTTTTTTCCCTCCTTGTCGATATTCGATTTTGGAGAGTGTGGCCCGTGGATAGTATACAATAGTCCATCTTGGACCTACTTGCAGGGCAGCGATGGCTTAGGAAACAGGTTTAGATCTGCCGCCTAAGACTTTTCAACTTTATGAGCTGTGAGGGTCTCATAAAGACTTTTCTCCCTACGAGTCATGAGGATCCCGTAGGTGTATTTTCTCCTTAGGAGTCGTGAGGATTCCTAAGTGCGTTTTCTCTTGAGAGTCGTAAGGAACTCACAAGAGAATTTTTCCCGCTTACAAGTCGAAAGGTCTTGTAAGTGGTTGTTTCCCTCCTTGTCGATATTCGACTTCGGAGAGTGTGGCCCGTAGATAGTCCATCTTAACCTCCTTGCAGGGCAGTGATGGCTTAGGAGACAGGGTTAGGATCTGCCACCTAAGACTTTTCAACTTTATGAACCGTGAGGGTCTCATAAAGACTTTTCTCCCTACGAGTCGTGAGGATCCCGTAGGTGTATTTTCTCTTTAGGAGTCGTGAGGATTCCTAAGTGTGTTTTCTCTTGATAGTCGTAAGGATCTCACAAGAGAATTTTTCCCGCTTACAAGTCGAAAGGTCTTGTAAGTGGTTGTTTCCCTCCTTGTCGATGTTCGACTTCGGAGAGTGTGGCCCGTAGATAGTCCATCTTGACCTCCTTGCAGGGCAGTGATGGCTTAGGAGACAGGGTTAGGATCTGCCACCTAAGACTTTTCAACTTTATGAACCGTGAGGGTCTCATAAAGACTTTTCTCCCTACGAGTCGTGAGGATCCCATAGGTGTCTTTTATCCTTAGAAGTCGTGAGGACTTTTAAGTGCGTTTTCTCTTAAGAATCGTAAGGATCCCGCAAGAGATATTTTCCCGCTTACAAGTCGAAAGGGCTTGTAAGTGTTTGTTTCCCTCCTTGTCGATGTTCGACTTCGGAGAGTGTGGCCCGTAGATAGTCCATCTTGACCTCCTTGCAGGGCAGTGATGGCTTAGGACACAGGGTTAGGATCTGCGACCTAAGACTTTTCAACTTTATGAGTCGTGTGGGTCCCATAAAGACTTTTCTGCCTACAAGTCGTGAGGATCCCGTAGGTGTCTTTTCTCGTTAGGAGTCGTGAGGACTCTTAAGTGTGTTTTCTCTTGAGAATCGTAAGGATCTCGCAAGAGAATTTTCTTTTCATGCGCAGGGACACTAATTTTCCTGAGGTCAAGACGAATCGAGAGATTCCTGCAATGACACTGATTTCCTTATGGGTCGACACGATTCGAGAGGTTCTCGTCAAGGACGCTGATTTCCCTGAATCGAGAGATTTTTGCTAAGGACACTGATTTCCCTGGAGGTCGAGACAAATCGAGGTATTCCTGCAAAGACACTGATTTCTCTGCGGGTAGACGCGAATCGTGGTTATCGCCAAGGACGTTGATTTCCCTGGAAGTTGAGACGAATCGAGGTATTCCTGCAAAGACACTGATTTCTCTGTGGGTCGACGCGAATCGAGATGCTCTCGTCAAGGACGTTGATTTTCCTGAATCAAGGTTTTTTGACCAAGGACACTGATTTCTCTGTGGGTCGACGCGAATCGAGATGCTTTCGTCAAGGACGCTGATTTCCCTGAATCGAGGTTTTGCCAAAGACACTGATTTCCCTGGAGGTCGAGACGAATCGAGGTATTCCTACAAAGACTCTGATTTTCTTGCGGGTCGACGCGAAATGAGGTTCTCGCCAAGGACACTGATTTCCCTGAATCGAGGTTTTTCCAAGGACAATGATTTCCCTGGAGGTCGAAACGAATCGAGAGATTCTTGCAAAGAAACTGATTTCTCTGCGGGTCGACGCGAATCGAAAGGTTCTCGCCAAGGACGCTGATTTCCCTGAATCGAGAGGTCTTGCCAAGGACACCGATTTCCTTGGGGTCGAGACGAATCGAGTGATTCCTGCAAAGACACTGATTTCCTTGCAGGTCGATGCGAATCGAGAGGTTCTCGCCAAGGACCCGAACCGAAAGGTTTTGCTAAGGACACTGATTTTCCTGGGGTCGAGACGAATCAAGAGATTCCTGTAAAGACACTGATTTCCTTGCGGGTCGACGCGAATCGAGGTTCTCACCAAGGACGTTGATTTCCCTGAACCGAGAGGTTTTGCCAAGGACACTGATTTCCCTGGGGTCGAGACGAATAGAGAGATTCCTGCAAAGACACTGATTTCCTTGTTGGTCGACGCAAATCGAGGTTCTTACCAAGGACACTAATTTCCCTGAATCGGGGTTTTTCCAAGGACACTGATTTCCCTAGAGGTCGAAACGAATCGAGAGATTCCTGCAAAGACACTGATTTCTCTGCGGGTTGACGCGAATCGAAATGCTCTCGTCAAGGACGCTGATTTCCCTGAATCAAGGTTTTTGCCAAGGACACTGATTTCCCTGGGGGTCGAGACGAATCGAGGTATTCCTGCAAAGATACCGATTTCTCTTCGGGTCGACGCGAATCAAGATGTTCTCGTCAAGGACGTTGATTTCCCTGAATCGAGATATTGCTAAGGATACTAATTTCCCTGGAGGTCGAGACGAATCGAGGTATTCCTGCAAAGACACCGATTTCCTTGCGGGTCGACGTGAATCGAGATGTTCTCGTCAATGACGCTGATTTCCCTGAATCGAGATATTTTGCCAAGGACACTGATTTCCCTGGAGGTCAAGACGAATCGATGTATTCCTGCAAAGACACTGATTTCCTTGCGGGTCGACGCGAATCGAGATGCTCTCGTCAAGGACGCCGATTTCCCTGAATTGAGGTTTTTCCAAGGACACTGATTTCCCTAGAGGTTGATAAGAATCGAGGTATTCCTGCAAAGATACCGATTTTCTTATGGGTCGACATAAATCGAGATGCTCTCATTAAGGATTCCGATTTCCCTGAATCGAGGTTTTGCCAAGGACACTGATTTACCTGGAGGTCGAGACGAATCGAGAGATTCCTGCAAAGACACTGATTTCTCTATGGATTGACGTGAATCGAGAGGTTCTCGTCAAGGACGTTGATTTCCCTGAATCGAGAGGTCTTTGGCTGACTTGTTTCCGAGACGAAGCGTTGATCCGGCGGGGAGGTCATTGGTTGGCTTGTTTCCGAGACGGAGCGTTGATCCGGGGGGGAGGTGATTGGTTGACTTATTTCCAAGACGGTGCATTGATCCGGCGGGGAGGTCATTGGTTGACTCTAGGTTGTCTGTGGACCATAGAGTCTTGGAACTAGAGACTTTGCCGTGGCTCCTCTTTGTTGACGCCGCATCTGAATCCTGCTGGAATGAGGAGGAACACCATTGTTGTTCTTCTGGGATGCAGATGTTGCCATTGAGATCTGACTCTTCCTTTGACAAGGTCTGGTGGGGAAATGAGGTCCTCTTTTTGTTTATGCCTATGGATTGTATACAGGGATTAGTATGGACTTACCTGCAGGGCAAAAGTTTCATTATTTCATTTTTTTATTTCTTTTTGCGATGCTCTATCATTTCAGCTTTTTATATCGCGAAAGTCGCGATTGCCCAATCATTTCGACTATTTTTCGCGGTGCCCAATCATTTCGGCTATTTTTCTTTTTATTTACTTGCTGCTTTTTATTGCAAGTTGCCCAAAAATTTCGGCTATTTTTTTTTCCTCACTGCTTTTTTATTGCGAGTTGCCCAATCATTTCGGCTATTTTTTTACGCATATATTTTACTTGCTGATTTTGTTGCAAGTTGCCCTATTATTTCGGCTATTTCATATGCATTTTTTTTAGTATGGAACTTAAGATCTGATACCAATCTTAGCATCAGCTTCGCTGCGACTGGAATATTGCCAGGAGCGAATCATCATTTGCCGTGAAAGGACTTGGAATTTGATACCGATTTAGGCGTCAGCATCGCTGCCACTGGTATATTGCCAGGAGCGAATCATCATTTGCCTGTGTCTATTTGAATAAAGGCGGCTTAGCAAACAATGTTAAGATCCTGTCGACTAAGGCTTTTGACTTTATGAGCCGTAAGGGTCTCATGAATGTGTTTCTCCCGATGAGTCGTAAGGATCTCGTAAGTGCGTTTTCTCCTTAGGAATCGTGAGGATTCTTAAGTGTATATTCTCTTGTAAGTCGTAAGGATCTTGCAAGAGTATTTTCTCCTTGTAAATCGAGAGAACCTACAATTGTTTGTTCATCAAATGAGGGCATTCCTCGTCGTTGGTAGGACTCGGTAAGGAAATGATTATTTGTGCCCGTGGATTGTATACAAGGATCGGTATTGAACCGCTTATAAGGAAATCTGAGAAATGTGATGGCTTAAGAACAGGTTCAGATTCCTGTAGCTTAAGGCTTTTGAATCTTATGAGCTGTGAGGGTCTCATAAGAGGGTTCTCCTTACGAGTCGTGAGGATCTCGTAAGTGTAATTTCTCCTCAGGAATCGTAGGGATCCCTAAGTATGTTTCTCCCTTGTGAGTCGTAAGGATCTCACGCGGGTATTTTCTCTTTACAAGGTCGAGAGGACCTTGCCAGTGTGCATAAAAAATTTTACGAGTCTGCGCCCTTTCGGGTTTTCACAGACTCGCCGGTAGCCCTACTGTTTTTACTCACGGAGCCCTTTCGGGTTTTCATCCATGCCCATCTTGCTTATGGACGTACCGTTTTTTTAACGAGATTGCGCCCTTCCGGGTTTTCACAAGATCGCCGGCAGTCCTGCTGTTTTTACTCATGGCGCCCTTTCGGATTTTCATCCGTGCCCATTTTGCTTGTGGACATACTGTTTTTTTTGGGTTCAAGTGGGATATTCCACTTGACTGCAGGACTCGTTTGTAATTCCCTTGATATCCTTTCTATTCTTTGAGGAAAAAAGGGCCATCTTACGTAGAGATTCTTCCTCTAGTGAGTAATATGCCCCCTGTGTATACCTCGGGGGGAGCGAGTACCCATGCCATCGCTATTTTGGTGACAGGTTGCTTCAAAGTCACTCATTTTTTTTTATGAGCATCAGCGACCACCTTACCTCGCTTTTCATTCATCTTCATCAGATGATGAAGGGTCTTGACTCAGTTGATCCAACGAGTCATTTTATCCATGAGCTCTTGGAAGATTGTCGGCTTGAAGAGGGCCATATACGAGGACGCCTTGAATTTGGGTCAAAGGTGGCTATGAGTATTCCCATGGCTGCAACTTCATCGATGCGTTACTTGTATTTGACCAGAGATTTCGCCATCGGGTAACATATTGAACCCGAGTCTCATTCAGTCTAACCCTTTCGTTGATCAGTGCCCTCACGGTAGTATGTTCGTTCTCATTAGCGAATCCCTGATAGAAGAGCATATCCATCTCGTCAAAGGTATTCACAGAGTCATTCGGGAGTTCCGCATACCATTCGAAGGCAATCCATGCCAGACAGCTGACGAACTATCAGAGGAGAAGTATATCAGTATTGCCGCACATGGGTTAAAATCACGCAATGTGCCGGCGAGAATTCTCAGTTCCTTTGTACTTGTGGCACGTTGGAAGTGTGTACTCTGGCGGGTACTGTATTTGATTGTGCCAATCTTGATTGATCTATTTGCGGCTTCACTGGCGTAGTGAGCTTTGATTTACTGAGCGATATATTCGTTCAGCTTTTCTTTTAGGAATCATTTCCTCCTCAGCCATTGATGAGGTTTATAGAGGATTTGAAATGTCATCCTTATCTTTAAGACCGACTACGGGCGGTTCATCTTCCAGTGGTTCCGATTGAACAATCATTCTAGCCATATTCTGAATCAGAAGGGCCATCTGGTTCATTTTAGTGGACATTTCTGCCACTTCTGCATCTCCCTTTTTCAAAGCGCGGTTTAGGAAATCAATATCCGACTCTTTCTCTATTCTTTCTTCGGGTGCGTCCTCAGGATTTTCCTTAGGCGATGGACTGGCGTTTGCTGCCACCTGAGCGAGCATCTCCTGCAGCTTTTCATGTTGCAGTTGAACTTTTATCAGGGACCGAGTTTGAAGTTGGTGGCTAGTAAAAGCTCTTTGTCTTTGGAATGCACCACATAGACTATGCGAACTACCATGTCCCCAGGCTTGGGGTATTTAGAGTTTTGTCCTTTGGAGTTTGCTTCGGGCACTTGAGCTTTATTGGGCCTCTCTTTTTTATGAAAAGCCGCTTTGGTTTTGGGACGAACCGCTGTATCAGGATCCGTCTTGGGATGAGTCCCTTTCAGCTGCTTCCACACCTTAGATATAGATGAGGAAAGTCATCTCAGGGAGCGTACTGGTTTCTGCTCTCGTGGGATCTCCATGGGCTACGGAGACTTCTTCAATATTATGGTAGGAGAATTTTGTCTGGCCCTTCGTAACAGTTTGAAGATGTTCCCAGTTGGAACAACAATATTCACCACTGGGGTTAAAACAGGACCATATGGAGAACTGCCCCCGGCTCATTTTGTATGATGCCAATATCGACTGTTTCTTACGGCCAGGATTTGATTAGCCTCAGGATTTTGCCGAGCTTGCTCCCTTTTTCCTTTGAGAGCTTGAATATTCTGCCCCCTGCGTCGACCTTGGCCCTTGGCAGGTGCCAGTTGTTTGAGGACTAATTCCGTGGGTAAAGCTGCAACTTGGGGAACCAGCCTGTGGAAGACAGACTTCCTTTGAGCTTCCTCCATCGGCGTTGAGGCATCGAGGGTGAGAGGTGGGAGTATCAACCAAAGAGAAGCTCGTTGATTTCTTGAAGAGCTGGATTGCAGAGATTTGAGGCTGCAAGTGGCCCATACTTGACTCCACCAGATATAACAGAGCCTGAGTTGCTAGGGTAGAAGCAAACGCCATTCTTCATAGAGACGAAACACCGGCTTCATTAGCCCATCACCCAAGGGCAACCACAAACATACATACCGCGATTATTTGATCGCGGAAAAACACAACACACGAAGTTGGAGTGGAAAGAGAAAAAGGTCCCACCGGGCGTGTCAGAATCTGTTCACCGCCGAAAATAGAGACGAAACCGCGTGGGTCGTCTTGCCTGAATTTGGGGGCAGATGCTATTTGGTTTTATCCGTCCACCTCTCCGAAGATGCCAAGTTGATTTATGGCACCGTGTATCGGAGGTTTAGACAGATGCGACCGTTGTAGCAGGCTTCGTCAGATTCCCCTTCGTTGTGAGGGGTTTTTGATTATGGGGACGCTCTTCTCTGCAGGCGCAGGCCCCTGCAGTTAATTACGTTGCCACATAGCGGTAACCACTTTCTCCTGCTCCAAAAGGTCACTTCGTGTCGTGTGTGTTTGTTTTGTTGTTGGTTGCCCATGGATTGTATACGAATACTAATTCATGTTGTTTCCCGTAAGGCGTGGATTAGTCCAAATCCGTATTTTCTTAGATTTGGGTTTGGTTTGGGTTTAAGGATCATTAATCTCATTGAGATTAAGATCAACTTAAACGTTTGTTGAGAATACGTTAGTCTAATTTTAGACTAAGATCTACTCAACAGGATTTTGGGATCATTTAGATCCAACGAAAGAGTATTTAGACTCTATCGTTTTAGTTTAGGGACATTGCGGTCCATTGTTTAAGGACATCATAGTCCATGAGTTTAAGGACCTCATAGTCCGTAAAGTTTAAGGACATCATAGTCCATGAGTTTAGGGAAGTCATGGTCCATTGGGTTTAAGGACATCATAGTCCGTAAAGTTTAAGGACATCATAGTCCATGAGTTTAAGGACCTCATAGTCCGTAAAGTTTAAGGACATCATAGTCTGGTTTAAAGACGTCATAGTCCGGTATTTTGGTTTCACAATTTAAGGATGCGCCAAAAGTTTTTTGGTTATTGGGATCCTCCATCTCTCTGAAGACGTTGAAGAATTACAACTGCATGTATCAGAGGTGTGAAGAGATGTACCCTTGAACCAATATTGGTTGAGAGATCTATAGTCAGCTTTGGGACCAAGATCAATTAAAAAGATTACGAGCACATGGGCTCAGTTGATCTGAATTTTGGATTTGTAGCCCACTTAGTTTTGAATAAAATGTTGAACATTTATTTGGGCTCAGTCCCTTTTTATTTAACAATGCTGAGCATTGATTTGGGTTCTGACACCCCTTTTTCTTTTGTCTTTCACTGTGTGTTGAACATTTTTTATGGCGCTGGGCTTTATTTAAAGAACACTTTATATTCCCTCAGCGCACACGTGAAGAGCACGTGGTGCGCTTAGCGCTGAGCGCTAGATCTGGAGCGCTAAGGCGCTTCTTATAAAATAGCGTACACGTGAGGAGCACGTGGTGCGCTGAGCGCTTGACTTGGAGCGGTAAGGCGTTGCTTATGAAATAGCACACACGTGGGGAGCACATGGTGCGCTGAGCGCCAGACTTGGAGTGCTAAGGCACTTCTTATGAAATAGCACACACGTGGGGAGCACGTGGTGTGCTTGGCGCTGAACGTCAGACTTGGAGATCTGAAGCGCTTCTTTTGAAATAGCGCACACGTGAGGAGCACGTTGTGCGCTTGGCGCTGAGCACTAGACTTGGAGCGCTGAAGCGCTTCTTATGAAATAGCTCACACATGAGGAGCACGTAGTGCGCTTGGCTCTAAGCGCTAGACTTGGAGCGATGAAGCGCTTCTTTGGCGGTTCTGGTCAGTTCTGTGCTCTGAGAATTAAATTCTCGTTTATAAGAGACTTTGTCTCATGGATCTAAGAACTAAGTTCTTCTTTTTATAAAGAGATGCTATGGTCTCTTCTGTTTTTGTGAAAGACTTTGTCTTATAGATCTATGATCTAGAAAAAGAACTAAGCTCTTATTTTTTATCAAGAGATGCTATGATCTCTCTTCTTTTTATTTACCTTGAAGAAGGTTTTTCTTCTTAGAGCTTGTTGTTCTCCTTTTCTTTTCTGAAGGGGGGTTCCTCCCTGCAAGACTTGAATCTTGGGTCCTTTATATAGGGGAGGCTGATTTGGTTAATCAGTTAAGGAAATCTTTCTCTGATTGATTTGGAGATGTTTCCCCACTATTGGATCTTTGATCCTAGGGCTTCTGTTTTACAGAAAACAATCTTCTTGTTTTTAACAAGATTGGGAAAATATTTTCCCATACAGAGCTTATTCTGTATATTAGTGATTTTTAATCACCATTGGATCTTTGATCCAACGGTGCTCTGATTTACAGAGCACAATCTTTCTTGTTTAGAAAGATTGGGAAGATATTTTCCCCTATAGAGCTTATTCTGTAGCTTGGTGATTTTTTAATCACCATTGGAACTTTGATCCAACGGTGCTCTGATTTACAGAGCACAATCTTTCTTGTTTGGAAAGATTTGAGGAGTGTTTTCTCAATCAGAACTTAATTCTGCGCTCTGATGATTTATCATCACCATTGGATCTTTGATCCAATGGCAAAGAACTTTTAGTTCTGGCACCAGCGCTCTCAGGCTTTGCACGTGAGGTGTTGCCTCAGAGTTTTTAACTCTTGGCGCTGGCGCTGGCGCTCTCGTGCCTTGCACGTGAGGCGTTGCTTTAGAGTTTTTAACTCTGGGTGCTGGGCGCTCTCGTACTTTGCACATGAGGCGCTGCCTCCTAAGAGTTTAACTCTTATTTATTAGATTTCTTTTTGTGTTTTCACATTGGCGCCCGCATGAGGAGCACGTGAGGCGCCATCATAGGATTTAATTCTATCTGAGGCAATACCTACATGCTTTGCATGTTGAGTTTTTCCTTTATTTTTATTTTTATTTTATTGTTATTTTTTTTAAGAGAGCAAGTTTTGAGCCAAAAATTTTGGCGGGAACACCAACCTCTTTGGAAAATTCCATCCCTACAGTCACCTGATGAAGAAGGGAACCTCGTTCGTTTGGGATCGCAAATGCCAAAGCGCATTGGACGAAATCAAGCAATACCTACAGAATCCGCAATACTGACCGCTCCAATCAAGGGAAATCCCCACATCCTGTACACAACAGCCCTCGAAGGTTCGTTAGGCACACTATGGGCGCAGGAGAACGACCAAGGGAAAGAGAGAGACCTCTACTATTTGAGTCGAGTTCTCCTGGGGGCAGAAAACAACTGCTTCCCTATCGAAAAACACTGCCTGGCGTTAATCTTCACAATAACGAAGCTTCAGCATTATGTTTTGGCGCATGAGGTCCATTTTATATCAAAAGTGAATCCTCTCAAATATTTGATGTCAAGAGCCATACTAACGGGACGGCTCGCTAAATGGGCCCTACTCTTAATGGAATTCTCAATAACATACCGACCTCTCAATGCAGTGAAAGGCCACACCATCACCAACTTCCTCGCTGAGCATCCGATACCTGCGGATTCACTCCTAAATTGCAAATTGCCATACGAGCCCGCGTTTGACACGATCGACGGGGAGAGAGGAAGGAATGATACCCGATGGGAACTCTACTTCGATGGGGCATCTTCCATGAAGTAGCGAAAGCACACCTCCCCCATAATCAAATCTGGGGTAGGCCTCATCTTCGTGACTCCCCAAGGAGGGATAATGCGCTTTGCCTTTTCCTTAGCAGAGCCGAGGACAAACAATGAAGCAGAATATGAAGCTTTGATAGCAGGTCTTGAGATTGCTGTCGACATGGGAATCGGAAATCTTCTTATACACGGAGACTCCCAGCTGTTCGTTAGTCAAGTAAACGGCGACTATCAAATGTGCAAACCAAAGTTGGTAAAGTACGGCGAGAGAGTGCAATAGTTACAGACTCAAATCCCTTCCTACGTCCTGGAAAGCATACCGCGTACAGAAAATAGCAAAGCAGACGTATTAGCCAAACTCCCTAAAGAACTGGCTGACAAAAACCTCGAAGACGTAAGGATCATTGTGCAAAGCCGTCGGGTTCTCGCACAGGTAGAAATGAGTCGTCTGAAGAAAAGGAAGCGATCAAGCAAATAGCCCTACAAACAGAGGACCAAGAAAGGGCTAAGGATTGGATAGAAGTCTTTATAGACTACTTCAAATCCCGTCAAACACCGGAAGATGCATCCTCAAAACATCAGCTCATGAAACGAGCTCTGTCTTTCGCCTTTGTTAATGATATTCTATATAAGAGTTCTTTCAACTCTCTATGGCTGAGATGCCTGGTACCGGAAGAAGCAAGGAGAGTCGTTCAAGAAACTCACGATGGACTATGCGGTCCTCATCAAGCCGGGCCGAAGATGAAGCTGAAGATCAAAAGGATGGGCTACTATTAGCCCACGATGATTCAGGGCTGTCTTGAATACGCGAAGAAATGCCATTCGTGCCAAATTCATGGAGAATTCATCCACCAGCATCCAAACCCGCTACACCCAACAGTGGCTAGCTGGTCGTTCAAAATGTGGGGAACCGACATAATCGGACCCATCGAACCAGCGTCGTCTAAAGGACATCGGTTCTTATTGGCGACAACTGATTACTTCTCTAAGTAAGAAGAAGCAGTACCGCTAAGAGAAGTGAAGACTGAGAATATTCTTCATTTCTTCAAGACGCACGTCATCTATCGGTTCGGCACTCCTCGACGGATTATCTCTGATAACGGGCCGGCCTACAGAAGTCACAGAATCAGCCGCTTAGCACAGCAGCATAACATAGACTGGAGATACTCTTCGGTCTATAATCCCTGAGCTAACGGTCTAGCTGAGGCTTTCAACAAAATCTTGACAAAGATCATAAAAAAGACGGTGTCCAAAAATAAAAAGGACTGGCACGAGAGACTGCATGAAGCTCTCTGGGCGTATCGAACTATGTTCAAAACAGCCACAAATACAATGCCATTTGCGTTGGTATTCCGCACAAAAGCAGTACTCCCCTTGGAAATAGAGATACCCTCTCTACGAGTGGCGGTTCATTACGAGCTAACAGATGAATAGAATGCTCATCTTCGGCTCGAGGAGCTCGACGCTCTCTATGAAACTCGTCTTATGGCACAGCAAAACCTAGAAGCTTACAAAGCGAGGATGACGCGCTCATATGAAAGGTTGACTAGGCCGAGAACATTCCGCCAAGGCGAACCCATGCCTGTGATCCCTAATCATGCCAAACGGGGGAAATTCGATCCAAACTATGAGGGCCCGTACGTCATAGACAAAGTCTACTAAGGTGGAACTTATTTGCTCATGGATATGCATGGAGAAAAACCATTCCGGCCAATAAACGCCTGGTTCCTTAAAAAATACTATGCCTGACAAGTCACGACTCGGGTCAATGATAGATGACGACGCCTATGTCCACTCGCTATCTTCTTGAGTCAAGACTCTAAAAGTAGTATCCAACGATACCCTGTCCCAGAACACAAAAAAAAACGTCCACAAGTAAAATGGGTATGGATGAAAAGCCGAAAGGGCTCTGTGAGTAAAAACAGCAGGGCTACCGCCGAGTTTGTGAAAACCCGAAAGGGCGCAGACTCGTAAAAAAAATTCATGCACGCTTTCAAGGTCCTCTCGACCTTATAAGAAGAAAATACCTGCGTGAGATCCTTACAACTCACAAGGGAGCAACACACTTAGGGATCCCCACGATTCCTAAAGAGAAATTACACTTGCGAGATCATCACAACTCATAAGGAGAACCCTCTTATGAGACCCTCACGGCTCATAAGATTCAAAAGCCTTAAGCTACAGGGATCTGAATCTGTTCTTAAGCCATCACATTCCCCAGACTGCCCTATAAACGGTTCAATATTGACCCTTGTATACAATCCACGGGCATAAATAAACGTTCCCTCACCAAGTTTCACCAATGGTGCGAAATGTCCTCAGGTGGTGAATGACACTTGTAAGTCCTCTCGACTTATAAGGAGAAAACACTCTTGTAAGATCCTTACGACTTATAAGAGGACATACACTTAGGAATCCTTACGATTCCTAAGGGGAAAACGCAACTATGAGATCCTTATGACTCATAGGGAGAAATACCTTCATGAGACCCTTACGGCTCATGAAGTCAAAAGCCTTAGTCAACTGGATCCTAACCCTGTTCGCTAAGCCATCTTTGTTCAAATCGACACAAGAAAATGATGATTCGCTCCTGACAATATCCCAGTGGCAGCGATGCTGATGCCTAGATCGGTAAAAATTCCTAGTCCTTTCAAGGCAAATGATGATTCGCTCCTGGCAATATTCCAGTCGCAGCGATGCCGATGCTAAGATTGGTATCAGGTCTTGAGTGTCATACTCGCAAAAAAATCAGCGAGCCAAAAATGCATATGAAATAGCCGAAATGATGGGGCAACTCGCAATAAAAATCAGCGAGTAAAATATATGCGTACAAAAATAGCCAAAATGATTGGGCAACTCGTAATAAAAAGCAGCGAGTAAAAAGAAAAATAGCCGAAATGATTGGGCACCGCGAAAAATAGCCGAAATGATTGGGCAATCATGACTTTCGAGATATAAAAAGCTGAAATGATAGAGCATCGTGGAAAGGAATAAAAAATGAAAGAATGAAACTTTTGCTCTACAGGTGAGTCCATACTGACCCTGTATACAATCCATGGGCATAAACGAAAAGGAAACCACATTTCCCCACCAGACTCTGTCAAAAGGAAGCCAGATCTCAACGGCAACATCTACAGCCTAAAGATCACCACGATGTTTCTTCTCACTCCGATCGAATGCAGATGTAACTTCTACAACCGACCTCAGGGTCACAACGAAACGGAGCCACGGCAAAGTTCCTAGTTCTAAGACTCCACGGTTCACAGACAAGGTAGAGTCAACCCCGACATCGCAGAAAGCGTAGCAAGTCAACACCGACACCGCAGAAAGCGGAGCAAGTCAACCCCGACACTGCAGAAAGCGAAGCAAGTCAACCACGACACCGCAGAAAGTGGAGCAAGTCAACCCAGACACCGCAGAAAGCGGAAACAAGTCAGCCAATGACCTCTGTCTCGGAAACAAGTCAGCCAATGACCTCTGTCTCGGAAACAAGTCATCCAATGACCTCCGTCTCGAAAACAAAAACAAGTCAGCCAATGACCTCCGTCTCGGAAACAAGTCAGCCATTGACCTCCGTCTCAGAAACAAGTCAGCCATTGACCTCCGTCTCGGGAACAAGTCAGCCAATGACCTCCGTCTCGGAAAAAAGTCAGCCAATGACCTCCGTCTCGGAAAAAAGTCAGCCAATGACCTCCATCTCGAAAACAAGTTAGCCAGCGACCTCCGTCTCGGAAACAAGTGAGCCAATGACTTCCGTCTCAGAAACAAGTCAGCCAATGACCTCCGTCTCAGAAACAAGTCAGCCTATGACCTCCGTCTCGAAAACAAGTCAGCCAGCGACCTCCATCTCGGAAACAAGTCAGCCAATGTCCTCCGTCTCGAAAATAAGCCACCCAACCCCCAGGGAAATTAGTGTCCTTGGCAAAACCTCTCGATTCAGGGAAATCAGCGCCCTTGGCGAGAATCTCTCGATTCGTCTCGACCCGTAAGGAAATCGGTGTCTTTATGAGAATCTCTCGATTCGTCTCGAACTGCGGGGAGATTAATGTCCCTGCGCATAAAGAAAATTCTCTTGTAGGATCCTTACGATTCTCGAGAGAAAAACACACTTAGGAGTCCTCATGACCCCTAAGGAGAAATTACACCTACGAGATCCTCTCGACTCGTAGGGAGAAAAGTCTTTATGAGACCCTCACGGCTCATAAAGTTGAAAAGTCTTTAGCGGCATATCTGAACCTGTTTCCTAAGCCATCGCTGTCATGCAAGAAAATCAAGATAAACTGCATATGGGCCACATTCACCAGAGTTGCACGCAAACATGAGATATAAAAAAAATAATATGTCTTTTATTCATGAATTCAAAATGAATACAAGATACATGTCATAAAAGAATTAAAATGAAAACATTTTATTCATAGACCGCAAGTTTACAATAAAAAAAAGGGGGATACAAAGACGGTTATTGAGGAGGAGGCGTTTTTAACAAATCAGCCAGCTATTCACGCACTCCTCACAATCCTTTCTCGCAATCGGCCGCCACGGCCAGCTCCACTTCGACTTGGGCCCGCTGTTGCAAACAAGACGAAAGCTTTTCATCAGTTCCTAGCATGACAGCTTCGCATTCCTGCACGACCCGCTCCGCAGAGTCAAGCGCCTGTCTCAGCGTCAACCCATCCGAAATGCATCGCTGGAGATTGTCAAAGACAGCTTTCAACCGCGCAGCATTCGCTTCAACCTGGGCGCGCAGCCGGGCAGATTCGCTTGAAGCTACTTCATGTTCCTTTCGCCTCAGGGTCGCCTCTTGTTCAAAATGGCGAATGAAAAGAACACTACTCTCGACCCACGCAGCCCGCTGGGAGTTCAAAGCTAATACTTCAGGAGCGGGACGCTTGAGCTCAATCTCATGCAAGCAGGCCTCGATCTTTTTACAGTAATTAACCCAAGACTCGACGACAGCTTCGTCATGGAAGTTCACGAGCGTCGCCAGCATAGGATTAACTTCAGCAGCAAAATCTGCAGCGAATGCGAGGGCCTCGGCGTCAAGATCCTCGACGAACTCGCTCAACATTCGCAGGCTAGTCGCAGCACCCCGGGAAGATGGGCGTCTAGCAAAGGGCCCTGCCGGCATTGGGATGCGAGGCTCAAAGGGAGCTGGAGCCGGTATGATTACTGCAAAACAAATTATGGTCAAATGTCGACTCGGAAGGTAAAGAAAATACACAAGCAACGGAGTATACTATACCGGTTGTGGTGGGTGGAAAAATTGGGAGTACCGGAGGCGCGGCTATTCTCTCGTCCCCTCCTCCGATCTGTGACTCTTCGATCAATACAAGGAAGACTTAGCAAGGATATGACTATTCATAAAAGAAAGAAGGAGACAATAGCTGAAAGATATACTAACCAGTACCAGCAGACGGAATGACTTCCGACTGGAAAGAGAAATGCGGGTTCAACACCTGGTATAGATGGTCGAAAAGGACTCCTGCAAAGTTATGACAATATACTGTCAGTATAAGGAGGATGATACATACAATGAAATCGATAAATCGCAAACCTATACCTTCCAGTATAAGGAGGAAGGGTTCCAGAGTAATAAAGACGACTGAATGTCAGTCGCAGGCATTGTCTTTACCCTCAGTAAAGGGACGGTATGTTGGAAGATTTCCAAGCTAGATACCGTGGCAAACTAGACGATAAAGGCTGGTAACATCGCTATTAAATATACTACCAAAGAGGCAGTTTGGGTGTATATTGGTTCATAAGATGAACTAGGTTCCTGCCATTATATGACAATGGAAGTGTGGCTTCGGCCCTGGAACCCTGGTCCCATCAGTGACCCAGACATATTCTGAGGCGGCATCACCTAATCATGGAGATAGTTGATCTCCAGGGTGATCGAGGTTAGGAGAGTAGACTCATAGGACAACACGGCGGATCCACTCACGAAGGCTTTTTCCCAAAGAGAGACTTTTTGGGGATGGTTGAGTATTAGATACTACAACTACTACTACAGATGGCCCTAGTGCAAGTGGGAGTGTGTTAGTTATATGTATGCCCTAGAGGCCATTACTGTACATTGGATGTATATTGTAGTGGATGCTGGGACATATATAGGCAGGACTTTCTTGCTCGACATGATAGTACGCTATCTGGTTGCTCTTTATCTTAACATGTATATTTACTGTCTCTCTGATTACATGTTGATAAAGCCCTTAGGATGTGTACTCGACTTCCAGGACTATGATGCAGATCATACTAGTGGGGCCTGGGTAGTCCATGAGTACATCCTTCAATGTTCCTAGTCGTGGGAATATCGAGACGGGGCATCGATATTCCAGAGTAGACTAGCGTATATCTTCTCGACCCATGTGATGGGCGATGGATGATCCCATATCCATTGGTGTTTGACATCAGAGATGGTATGCGGGTGCTCAGTGGAGACTGGGTACACTGAACGGACTTGCCGAGAACTCCCAGATGGTATTATACCTCACGTCAGATGGCAGTTCTCTGGTGACACTGGTACAGCTTAGTCTGTTGACCCGAGATCGTCATAGAGTCTTGTGTGTCTCCTACTGTGCTTTGATTTCCACCCTACCACGGCTCTACTGAGTCGTGCAAACAGGTGGTTTTTGGGTACAGTCCCGATTCACATGGAGGCAATGAGCGATAGGAGGGGATTCGTCTCTCCCGGTATTGGGGGTTGATGTTGCGCTATGCTCGACTGGCCATAACAGGAAATCCCTGGCCAGGGTTGCAGTGACCTATTGGTAAGTGTTATCAGTAGTTTCACACATGTCATGGACTTCACGTCGGCATGACTTATCGAGCTACTGGGGTCTGACGTTTACCACCCCTAGGCGAGATATGCGACATATCAGACGAACAGACCGGACTGTACGGTAAGTGTTACTGGTTGGATTCACAGGAGTGTGAGCGGGCTTGCTCGTCGATCTTCTGATCGCTCAATACCCGGGTGGCCGTTACGTTTAGCAGACCGCTTGCGGCTTGTGGGTGTTTGATATGATCATCACCTGCTGCCGGCGTATTGACGAGTCTTTAGAGTCCTACACAGAGGTTTCCTGGCTCAAGCGAAACGAAATAGGAGCGCATATGAGATATGTGCGGGACCGAGAATAATTCGTGTATGTGATACCGTATTCCATTCTCGCGATGAATGTATCGATTGGTTATATGCGATATAACATAATTATCGAATCAAGGATTGATTCGATAAGCCGATACATAGGATACTAGTCGGTTATATGCGATATGACCGGATCGTTAAATCAAGTGTTGATTTAATGATTTAATGTATAATTTTATATTTGATATATCACTTTGCATTAACTAGTATTGGTTCACTTTAAATGGATTTTCTCACTTGAAATGCACAAGTTGTATATGTGATATACTTTTGTGCACAAGATTGTATCATGTTTGATGATACATGCAAGCTAGGGTTTGTGTAAAGAATTGACCATGGTTATATGAATGGTTAGGGTTTCATTTTTATTTGCTTATTTCTTTATTCATTTATTCTTTATTGAAAGAAATAAAATGGTGGCTAAGTTTGGTTTATCTTTGAAGCTTCATGAAGCTTTGAATGGTTGACTATTTTGTTTCTTTCCTTAACCCTAACCATTCACTTTAACCTTAGTTTATTCTCTACATCTAACCATAGTTGACATTATGATAAGTATGATTTATTTTCTATTTTCTAAATAACTTATCATATCTTCTTCTTCTTCTTCATCTTCTTCTTCCATGAAAAAGGAGCTTGCTATATCAATGGTGATTGATGAAAAAGTGTGAGAAATCCAAATCTAAAGTCTATCCACTTCCTATTTCTTCATCCTCTACCTCTTGCCAAGTAGTATAGGGTGTTTCCTTCACAAGTTTTCTTGACTTGGTGAAGTTGGAGCTTGATCTAGCGATGCCTCGACGTAGATCATCTTCGGCATCGTCGTCGATGACCTAGCCCGTTTTTTCTCCGATGAAGCCGACGCTAGAGCCCAAGATCCGATTTGTACAGCGAGGAGACTTCATCGCGGAGCCATGGAGGTGGAGGACCGGATCTACAAAGGTTGTAGCCACTTTCCTTTAGCATTTAATTCGTTTACATGCTTGCATCGCCTCATTATCTAGTTAACGATCCGTATTAGGGTTTGTAGGCACTTGTAAAATTTTAATTGGCCATGTTTGATGCCTTGTGAGACTCCATTAGAGTGCATAGGAACCTTACATAGTGAACGGAATTTTACCAAAGCCCAAAGAAGCGCGGAGCCTCTCCTCCTCTTCAAATGTTTTGAGGGAAGCCGCGAGAGCCTCTTCGGCGGAGATACCTGTTGAAGAAGAAAGCGTTAGTAGAAGCATAATAAAAGAAGATAACCATGGAAGAATGTAACTGAAGTATACCTGACTTCGCGATAGTGATTAGTGCTGCTTCTGGCCGAGTACAACGTTAGCAGAAAAGAGCGATTTATTCTTTTTCTGTGAGCGAGCGCCGGCAGCCGATGACGGGAGCTTATGCTTGGTGGGCAATTTTGGGCGACGAGTCCCGATCTCCATACCAACGCCAGACTCCGGGGATGCTACAGCTGCCGTTTCTGTAAGAACACGGAGTAGAGGCTTCTCAGGGAAGGCGCGCGGGACCACAACCGCAGTAGCTTCTCTTAAGGAAGAATGAACAATGGTCTTTCGCTTTAAGGGGACCGCCGGATTACCAGCAGGGGCTGCACCCTTGCGATCGAGTAGTAACCGCTTTTCTTCCCTAATAACAGAACTCATCAAATGCTGGTACCACGCCACGTAAGCATTCGAAGCTTTCGGCACGTAGCTTGGCTCGCTGATGAGAAAGCTAGACCCCGTGTTCAGCCGCATTAAGTGGTGCAGCATGCTACGGATACCCTCTTCCGTATCAACCAGCTCAGCTAAGAAAGCCTTGAGCGGGACACCCTGATCGTAACCCGACTATTGAGCAAAACAGTGCGGGTTATACCTCATGAACAATACCGAGGCGCCTTGCCTGAACACTAGAAAGCCTGGTCTGATCGAATATAAATGCAGGATCTCCCGAGCCTTCAACGTAGGAACCCCGTCTTTGAAAGTATCACGCAGCGGTTGCACTGCCTTGGTGGATTCCTTGCCGATAGTTATGGCTCTATCAAAAAAAGTCATACTATCCCCGACCATACGCGGGCGAAGGGCCAGGTGTCGAGCCTCTCGCTGCGACGGATCTAATGCGGAAGCGTCCACCAAACATAACCCAGGGAAAGTTATAGTTGTCATAGAAGCGGGGCCGTTTGTGGACTCCGAAAGCACCATGCACGTGCATTTCGACCCAGGACGTAAAGTAGTGCAGCGGAAGATGTACAGGTTCTACTCCAGGTTAAGTAGTATCCGTTGCTAAGCTCAGGCCGTGGTATAGATGAGCCAGACCCGCAATCCCAATGACCACACGCGTCCCCGCAACCATGCGGTAGGCTGGGTAAAAGACTGATGGCCTCATATATCGAAGGTGCATCGGAAGCACGAATCAGTTCAACCACAAGCCAATAAACCCCAAGAAGAACGTCTCTTCATCAACGTCTGAAGCAGCAATCTCTGCGAAAGGAACGATTGGGGTGTCCGGAATGAAAAATCTTTTTAAATCTGCTTCCGTCGTCGGCTGGTTATCCAAACCAAAACCAAATGGGTCGTCAAGCTTGGCGAATTTCGCAGCTTGTTTTGATAAGAATTCCGGGCGAAGAAAGCGAGCGATGAAGTCTGTGAAGCTGACTCCATGCCCTCCAGACTCTAGAAATTGACTCTCGTAAATATTCAACACCTTGATCGGGCTCGAAAATCGATGTTGAATGGCATTCTCCGGGGTAAGGCCCATCACCACTGATTTGGTGGCGAAGATGTACTCGCCAAGGGGAAGTATCTCCTCGTAATGTTCCCTTCTGATGGGTAAGCCGGAGATCTCCGCGAACTCCTCCAAGGAGATTGAAACTTCCCGATCTGATAGAAGAAAGGTGTGAGTCGGGATGTTCCATTGTTCCAAGAAAGCATTTACCTACCACACAGGGGGCATGGGATACTGGAAAAGAGACGCATAAATTGCAGGGGTACAACCCGAGATTCAGCAGCAGTGACTTCTTGGCCGACAAGATATATCGAGCCCACTGCAGATATCCGGCTGAGTGGCGAGGAGTCAAGCCAATCATATACGTTTGTCCCCAGGGGCACGATTCGCCTTGACATATGCACCGCCCCAAAATATACAAAGCCATCGGCGGCTGTACAGGTATTGAGGCCATGGAAGGCTGAAGGCGACCCTCTGAGGTCCAGTTGACCTCCTCTACGGCGTAAATTCACCTGGGGCGAGTCGACGTAGTGAATCGCTGAAATAAGCTCTGAGGGTACTGCACAGGAGAAACTACGCCGACCCTGGATGATTTGATTGTACCATAACCCCCATAGATGAAGAGATTTCTATTCCGGGTCGTGATCTTTAATAAGCGCGAAGACTTTCCTATCCACGGGCGCGTCAGCAAAAGCGCTCTCTGAGCGAACGAAAGAAAAAGAAGTGTCAAAAGACATAGTACCTGCGCGAAAAAGAACAAGGGTTAGCTGTCAATGCTACAGTCCAAATTCTGACATTTGGTACTTTAAATTTGTACCACACTGCAATGCAGTAGAAAGAGACGAAAGGGACGGCTCATCATTGATGAGACAGACACTCATTAAAGAGGAAATCCTAAAAGGATTCTCATTTAATGAGAGACTACTTGGGCCAAGGAGTTAAACTCTCTTGAGAGCAGCGCTCTGCAACAGAAATCACATCTGTCATTATGAGAAGAATAAAAATTCCTCAAAAAAATTCTAAAGAGCTATACTCTATGAAAACAATGGAACAAGCCATCAGAACCCTAAAAAGCAAAGTTTTTTACAGAGGTAAAACCCTAAGATCTTTAGAAGGTAAGAAATACAAATCTTAGAAACTCTAAGAGTTATTCATTAAAGGGTTAAGAAACTCTAAAAAAGATTTCTTTATATCTATGATATAAGAAGAGCAAAGCTCTGTTCTAATTAACGGTTTAAAGAAACCCTAAAATACATCTTAAAAGATCTACGATCTCAGAAGAGAAAAGCTCTGTTAAGGGGTTTAATTATCCTTACCAAAAATTGGGCAGAATTCTAACTCTAGGCAGAGTTTCTTAAGGCAGAGAACTAAGCTCTGAAAGGGGGAGAATTATATTCTCAGAAATGAAAAGAGTAAAGGAGAAGATGAACAGCGGTCATCTCAAAGGGCTAAAGGCCCAATTTATAGGCAGGGAAAGTCGATCCAACTTCCAAGAAGATCCAACGGTGGAAAGGTTGCCACCGCTGCACTCACATGTGAGCCACATGAGCGCAACGGTGGGGGGAATTTGTTTCCCTCAATAAGAGAGCAAAGCTCTGTTCAAAATTTGAACTGAGGCAGCGCGTCATGTGCAAGGCACGAGAGCGCCCGCGCCAAGAGTTAAAAACTCTGAGGCGGCGCCAAGAGTTAAAAACTCTGAGGCGGCGCCTCACGTACAAGGCACGAGAGCGCCAGCGCCAAGAGTTAAAAACTTTGAGGCAGCGCCAAGAGTTAAAAACTCTGAGGCAGCGCCTCACGTGCAAAGCACGAGAGCGCCAGCGCCAAGATTTAAAAACTCTGAAGCTGCGCTAAGAGTCAAAAACTCTGAGGCAGTGCCTCACATGCAAAGCATGAGGGCGCCAGCGCCAGAACTAAAAGTTCTCTACCCATGGATCAATGGTCCAACGGAGATGATAAATTATCAGAGCGCAGAATTAAATTCTGATTGAGGAAATACTCCTCAGATCTTTCTAAACAAGAAATATTATGCTCTGTAAATCAGAGCACCGTTGGATCAAAAATCCAATGGTGATTAAAAATCACCAAAATGCAGAATTAAATTCTGGTTGAGGAAATACTCCTCAAATCTTTCTAAACAAGAAAGATTGAGCTCTGTAAATCAGAGCGCCGTTGGATCAAAGATCCAATGGTGATTAAAAATCACCAAAAATACAGAATTAAATTCTGATTGAGGAAATACTCCTCAAATCTTTCTAATAAGAAAGATTGTACCCTGTAAATCAGAGCACCGTTGGATCAAAAATCCAATGGTGATTAAAAAATCACCAAGATACAGAATAAGTTCTGTATGGGAAAATATTTTCCCAATCTTGTTAAAAACAAGAAAAATGTCTTCTGTAGAACAGAAGTCCTTGGATCAAAGATCCGACGGTGGATAAATTCCCCACATCAATTAAGATATCTCTCAATGAGAGATTTTCTTAACTGAATCAACAAATCAGCCTCCCCTATATAAAGGACCTAAGACTTCAAGTCTTGTACAACCCCTCCCCCCCAAAAAAAAAACTTCGATCTCAAAGAGAAGAGCAAAAAAAAAAGAAAAGAAAGCTTTAAGAAGAAGAATTTCCTTCAAGGTAAATAAAATAAAGATCAGAGCATCTCAATGGTTTAACCCTCATAAAAAGAACATAGTTCTTTCCTCGGATCTGAGATCCATGAGACAAGTCTCCCCTAAATGAGAATTCAGTTCTTACGAGGATGAATTTGTTCTTAGGGATCGAAGATCCAAGAAAGAACAGAGAATTGAACTCTTCAGAAAATAATACACAAGAAAAACCCAGCGCCAAGCGCTACTCAATAAAAGAGAGTGCTTGGCACTCAATGCTGGCGCTCAGCACCAAGCGCCTCACGTGCCCCTCACGTGGGCGCTGCTCAATAAGGAGAGCTCAGCACTCAAATGCTGGCACTCAGCGCTAAGCGCTCCACGTGCCCCTCATATGGGCACTGCTTAATAAAGAGCGCTTAGCACTCAATGGTTGGCGCTTAGCACCAAGCGCCTCATGTGCCCCTGATTGGTACGAAAAATCGTGTTTGTAGTTTAACCGCAATCAGAACGGTGTCGCGCGTAGCTAGACCGAGATGAGTACGGGTCGTCCTCTGGGAAACGTTGAACCTTTTACTTTTACTTTAGATGTGTTGAGAAAGAGAGGAGGAATAAAGAATTTTGTGAAAAGTTTCTAGATCTACTTTAATGTAAAATATAGATCTAGATTATTTTAGAGATTTAAATAATATAATAATAGGGCTTGTAGGGTTCGTTAGGATTTAGTAGTTATGGAAGATTAATTAAAAGTTACCATTTTTATCCATTAATAGATTTAGAACTAGAACGACGGTGATGCGTGTAGATTAGGGTTTCTGGAGGGAAAAGGAATCCCACTCGTAACCCTTATCTCGACACGGAACTCCGTTCATTATCTAGCCTTTACCAAAACAATCATTAATCTAATCTCTAATCGTGGTCGGAACTAGCAAAGAATTGCTAGCGCGCCCGATTAGGATGTTAATGATTCTTTTGATAAAGTTCCTAAACTTTATAGGACTTAAAAAGAGTTTAATTATTTTCATCATCCATTAGCCTACCCTAATCCTACGAACCCTAACAAGCGGAGAATTACTCGCGCATGTTGGGAGAAAAAGAGATGGAGAGAAAATGCATAATTAAACTACGAAGAAATAGAATAAGAAAAAGAACTACCTTTATTAATCAACAAGATCAAGTACACTTTGATTCCTTAGAAAATGATTACAAAAACCTAGTTTGCTTCTCGATCTCTTCTAAGGAGGTAGATGAACAGTTGATGATCAGCCTGGATGCGTGAGCCGTCTTGGACTTCGTGATCTCTTCGGCTTGATGGCTTTTCCAAGAGGCTCTCGGTGCCTTTATATAGTGCAAACCCAGAATCTTATTGTTGAGAAGTTGGTAAAATTCAGCAGTTGTCAATCTCCCAAAATATTGCCTTCCAACTCATCATTATTGCGGCGGATCCGCGGCCCAAAGGTGTGTTTGGCCGCGGATCCACGCTCAATGGATGTGATCAATTGCTTATTTTTCTTGGGCTTTCATCTGGTGACATGTGGCAATCCTAGGCATCTTCAGAATCTGAAAATCTTTTCTCTGTTGCTTCCAGACTTGGTCTCCAAGTTTGCTTCTTAATTTGGCAAGTTTTCTTCAACAAATTGATTTGTTTGTTAAATCCTTCATAACAACTTGGAAATATTCTGCACAACAACTCAAATAAGATTTTAGTAGACTTTGTTCTACTAGGATTAGATCAATAATATATTTGCATACATTTTCCTACCAAATGATAATTAAAATATATTAACACATGGAAAATAATGTTTTTACACATAAACCCTCATATGTATAATACATTATAATAAAGTCCTTTTTTAATATAAAAATGGTAGGAAAAATGTACTACAAATGTGCAGTTTTATCGACTGAACAAATACCCCCAAACTTATCTTTGATCGTCCCGAGCAAACTAGTTTATTTAAGAGGAGAAAAAGAAAGGAGAAAACTAAGCACACTTTCGTAGGCAGACACGATTGCACTGAGCGCGTGCAACAAGCCGTTAAACCTCTAGGTGTCCCTAGTAGGAGGAGTGTTGTCTCCTGAGGGTTTTCAGCGGATTACACCCACAAAATCCTATAACAAAAGAAAGATGGTGAAATTTATATATAAAGACAAGAACCATAAAAGAAATACTTTGAAAAGAAGAGTTTCCAACTATACTAGCTTTTCAGTTGTCATGAGCCCTATCTTAATAGTCATGAAAAAATGTTAGAAATCACATCATCCCTCAATAAAACATCGTCTTTATTCTTCATTCCTACCTTTCATCCAAACATTGATCATATAACCCCACGTGTGTGTAAAGAACATCCCTACACTAGGAGAATTCAATTCAAGCTATCATACTCTTGTCCATCTACCTCAGTACTTTTTAATTTTATGAATACTAAGATTGGCTCACACATTTTCATGCGACCGTTAATACTTCTTGAGGTACTAACCAACCGATTACTCCTGTGCTTGCAGATTAGGTGATAATATTTTCCTCGTCTTGCACCACCTAAGGCTTAGCAGTGACTCCCAGACCAGTTGGCCTTAGGGCACTAGGTGAAGAGGCACCCTCGCTATATTTTTTTATTGCTGCCTTGGCGATAACAAAACCAGTGTTCATTTTTTCTTTTCACCATTTTTATATTTTCTTCATTTTTTTTCACTTCCTTCATACTTTGGCTTTTAGACAAGAGCATTTCAAGGTATCCTCTACTATCCCGAGTTTCAAGACGTGTGTAAGTGCATATAGTAGGGTATCAACATTCAAATGTTCAGCTTCCAGAATAGAAACTATTTTTCAGACTTATTTTTATCCTCAGATTAGTGACTTCCTTCATCTTACTAACCCTTAGGACAATAGCTCATAACTACTTATTACTAGTTCGTTTAAGAAAACTTCTAATTTTCTTGGTTTTCTTAAACTATTCCTATCTTTTGGATGTAATTTTTCACTTTCTACTCTTTTGTTATAAAGGAATTTTTTTTTTTTTTTTTGGGAAAATGTTGTGCTTATGCAAAATATGATGCAAATTGATGTGTAAATAAGCACAAACCTCCCCCAAACCTGTTTACAGCAGTGTCCTCACTGATGTCATCCGTTAAGCTCAAAAACCTGTAGACTTGGGAGGAAATTATTAATGGGGGCAAGAATATATGAAAGTGAAAATGCTCCCCCAAACTTATTTTTGGCTCACAAATTTGAGGACAAAAGTTATGATCAAGAGCCAAAAATATACCCCCCCCTCAAACATGAGTTAGACAATATGAAGCATTTTAAGAGGGGGTGAGTCATTTGGTCAAAGTAAGGCTTTACAAAGACCAAAAGTTAACACCAACCATTCAAAGATTTTATCAGTATATCGTATAGGTTGGTGGAAGAATGTGTTGTATCGACTCAAGAAAAAGTAGGGAAGGCATAAGAGGTGGTCTGGAAAGGGTTTGAAATTAGAGAAAAGAAAGAATGAGGATGAATGTGAATGATTAGAAAGAAGGAATGGTGACGGTTCAACCTCTAGAGGTGGAGATTGATCAATCACAAAATCCGTATTGTTTAAAAATTCAAGTTCGTCAGCAAAAAGTTCTTCAAAACTTTTATCAATAGTGTGATTGAACATTTTGCTGTCAAAGAGTTTTATGCCAGAATTTATTCTACTTGATTCATAAAAAATCACTGAGGTAGAGGACTCAAAAAACTCATCTACCTCTTTTTCAAAAATATCCAAATCAAGTTGAATTTCTGGTATTATTGAACTTGAATTAACAGATTGTGATTTATCAAAACTCACTGAAACTATAGGAACAGAAGAAGAACCGGAGAAAGTAGAAGGTGAAATGGGTAAACAAATTGGTATGTCGAGTGTTGATGAACCAGATGTGGAAGATGGAGGTTGTATTTCGGTCTGATCTTCGGGTATACCATTATCATCAACTTCAAGACATATTTGGGATTCGGGAAGAATTAAAGGCTCAAGATGATGACCATAAGGAAGTGAAAGGATTTGATGAATTGGTGGGCCAAAATTATCCAAAATTTCGGGTTCATCAATCAAAATATCCCCAACGTTAATCACCTCATTCAAGTGAAGGTTAAAATTCTCAAACTCCTCATCAAAAGTATGGTTTTCAATCAGTTTTGGTTCAAGAGTGGAGGTGTAGAGATCACAAGGGTTGGGTATGGTTTCACTTGAAAGGGACACTTCACAGTTGGGTAAATCAAACACTACAAAGTCACACAACTTATCAGTCATTCTATTTGGTGTACTTGATGAATCTATGAAACTGGAGTTGTGGATTTCAGTTTGGAGGTACAGTTCTGTCTTACTACCCAAATCCTTCATAATTTGGTTCGACATTTCCATAAATTTTTCTAATGTCTGCTCCAGACTAGTCTTGGGCTGATAAGGGGTTTCAGTATAAGATTGAAATTCTTGTGGATAATTAAAACTCCCAAATGACTGATTAGAAGAACTGTCTAGAGTAGGTGGAAAAGTCGGATTGGATTGATAGGAACAGAATGGTTGCTGAACTTGGGTAGGAGTAGGATCAATATTATGATAAGAAGAATATTGATATGGGTTGGTTGGTTGGCTATATACAAACCGCATATCAAACTCTTCTCCAGACAGTGGTGGTAATGGTTGATATTGGTCCGGGTTGAAACTTTGGCCTCTAGACCTAGCTATGTGCTCAGCAATGGACATTCGTCTAGGGGCTTCCTCACTCTGGGTATGAACTGAAACAGGTGTAGGATTAGGATATGGTTGATAAGACCTAGACTGAGGTGGCCAACTGTTTCTTCCTGCTTGTTCTATATGATCTCTTAAGGACATGGAAGAGCCGGACGGTATACCGAAGGGATTTCGAAAACAAGAGATATCTGGTTGTGGACAGCAAAGCTCGGCAAGTGTTCTTCTGTTTAGGTCACCCATTATAAGAAGAGAAGAAGGGGGAAGGGGTAAAAAGGAGAGAAAGTAATTGGTTTGTTTTTAAAAAAAAGACGGATTTAGACAAATCATAAAAATGCACAACCCGAGAACTATGGTTACCTAGGTCCAGTCTCTAGACCGCTCCTAGACTTCCAAAGGACAAGCCGCAGGATAAATCCTCTACCGCCTCCGTACTACCCTTGTAGCCAGGTAAGTGCCAGGTAAGTGGGAAGGAACCACGTCGTGGGCCTAATTAAAAACCACTAGCCTTCGTCACACTTGCCTAGGCACTACAAAAGTAATGCGGATAAACGATAGATTACCCACGACCTTCCTCTGTCCTTATTGAGCGCGACAGTCCTTAGAGTCTGGTCTAGATATTTTTTAAATTAATGAAGGGTTGATCTATATGCTTGGTTTGTGATTTGTGGGGCTTAGGAAGGGTGATGAAATCCCCACCTAATCTTGATTTGATCTTTGCCCCTTAAAGTCCGTATTAAAATATGCAAAACAAACCGAAAAACAAAACTTTGCAAAAAGATTTTTGAGCGGCGATATTTTGCAAAGAATCCTGCAGAAAATAGATTTTATTGGATTTTAGAGGAGAGAGAAGGGAGTTAGAATCTTACCAGAGAAGTGTGAACCCTAGATCTCCTGTTTCCTCAAGTCCGTGACTCCAGATTTCCTCGCAAAAATTCACACAATAATCGTTAAATATACAATTTGCAGTTTTGTTTTAATAATGATATGACTCGTCTAAGAATTCAACACAAATAGTAAAAATAAAAAATTACGCACGGATCCCCGGCAACGGCGCCATTTGATTGGTACGAAAAATCGTGTTTGTAGTTTAACCGCAATCAGAACGGTGTCGCGCGTAGCTAGACCGAGATGAGTACGGGTCGTCCTCTGGGAAACGTTGAACCTTTTACTTTTACTTTAGATGTGTTGAGAAAGAGAGGAGGAATAAAGAATTTTGTGAAAAGTTTCTAGATCTACTTTAATGTAAAATATAGATCTAGATTATTTTAGAGATTTAAATAATATAATAATAGGGCTTGTAGGGTTCGTTAGGATTTAGTAGTTATGGAAGATTAATTAAAAGTTACCATTTTTATCCATTAATAGATTTAGAACTAGAACGACGGTGATGCGTGTAGATTAGGGTTTCTGGAGGGAAAAGGAATCCCACTCGTAACCCTTATCTCGACACGGAACTCCGTTCATTATCTAGCCTTTACCAAAACAATCATTAATCTAATCTCTAATCGTGGTCGGAACTAGCAAAGAATTGCTAGCGCGCCCGATTAGGATGTTAATGATTCTTTTGATAAAGTTCCTAAACTTTATAGGACTTAAAAAGAGTTTAATTATTTTCATCGTCCATTAGCCTACCCTAATCCTGCGAACCCTAACAAGCGGAGAATTACTCGCGCATGTTGGGAGAAAAAGAGATGGAGAGAAAATGCATAATTAAACTACGAAGAAATAGAATAAGAAAAAGAACTACCTTTATTAATCAACAAGATCAAGTACACTTTGATTCCTTAGAAAATGATTACAAAAACCTAGTTTGCTTCTCGATCTCTTCTAAGGAGGTAGATGAACAGTTGATGATCAGCCTGGATGCGTGAGCCGTCTTGGACTTCATGATCTCTTCGGCTTGATGGCTTTTCCAAGAGGCTCTCGGTGCCTTTATATAGTACAAACCCAGAATCTTATTGTTGAGAAGTTGGTAAAATTCAGCAGTTGTCAATCTCCCAAAATATTGCCTTCCAACTCATCATTATTGCGGCGGATCCGCGGTCCAAAGGTGTGTTTGGCCGCGGATCCGCGCTCAATGGATGTGATCAATTGCTTATTTTTCTTGGGCTTTCATCTGGTGACATGTGGCAATCCTAGGCATCTTCAGAATCTGAAAATCTTTTCTCTGTTGCTTCCAGACTTGGTCTCCAAGTTTGCTTCTTAATTTGGCAAGTTTTCTTCAACAAATTGATTTGTTTGTTAAATCCTTCATAACAACTTGGAAATATTCTGCACAACAACTCAAATAAGATTTTAGTAGACTTTGTTCTACTAGGATTAGATCAATAATATATTTGCATACATTTTCCTACCAAATGATAATTAAAATATATTAACACATGGAAAATAATGTTTTTACACATAAACCCTCATATGTATAATATATTATAATAAAGTCCTTTTTTAATATAAAAATGGTAGGAAAAATGTACTACAAATGTGCAGTTTTATCGACTGAACAGCCCCTCACGTGGGCGCTGCTTAAAATAAGAAGTGCTTAGCACTCAAATGCTGGCGCTCAGCGCCAAGCGCCCCACGTGCCCCTTACGTGGGCGCTACTTAATATTGAGCGCTCTACACTCCTCAAGAAGAGCCTAGCGCCATAAAGAGTGTTCAACACTCATGTAAAAAAAACAAAAAGAAAGTGGGAAAAGCGAAGCAAGGTGTGAGTGTCAGGACTCACATAAATGTTTAGCATTATATGCACAAAGAAATGACTGTGTCCTAGTAAGTGTCTAACACTTTATAGAAATAGGAAACGACAGAGACTCAGCGAGCTGAGCCCAAGTTAGCCAAATTCCTAATCAACCGAGCCCATGTGCTCTTTATTTTTCTAATCTGGTCTTAGTCCGAAACATGACCACTGATCTTTTGACGAATATCCATTGGTTCGAGGGTACATATCTCCACACCTCTGATACATGTCGTTGTAATTCTTCAATATTTTCAGAGAGGTGGAGGGTCCCAATAACCAATAACTCTGGGTATACTCCCAAACCAACAAACCATAAACTCCTTGGACCGTAATGTCCTTAAAACTAAATTGCAGACCGCAACGTCCTTAAAACTAAATTCCACGGACTATGATGTCCTTAAACTTCGGACCGTAATGTCCATAAACTAAATTTCATGACCGTAACGTCTTTAAACTAAACCCATTGGACCGCAACGTCCCTAAACTAAACTCTATGGACTATGTTGTCCTTAAACTCTACGGACTATGATGTCCTTAAACCCAACGGACCGTAACGTCCCTAAACTAAAATGATAGAGCTCAAATGCTCTTTCATTGGATCAAAAATGATCCCAAACCCCAGTTAAGTAGACCTTAGTCTAAAATTAGACTAACGTGTTCTTAACAGACATTTAAGTTGATAATCTCAAACGAGGTTAACGAGCCTTAAATCAACCAAACCCAAATCTAAGAGAATACGGATTTGGACTAATCCACGCCCTACGGGCGACAATATAAATTAGTCTCTGTATACAATTCATGGGCAACCAAAAAATAAAACAAACACACACGATACGAAGTGAACATCTGGAGCAAGAGAAAGTGGTTATCACTGCGCGGTAACGTAATTAACTGTAGGAGCTTGCGCCTGCAGGGAAGAGCGTCTCCACATTCAAAAACCCCTCGCCAACGAGGGAGAATCTGACGAAGTCTGCTACAATGACCGCATCCGTCCAAACCTCCGATGCACGGTGCCATAAATCAGCTTAGTATCTTCGGAGAGGTGGACGGATAAATCAAAATAGCATCTGCCCCCAAATTCAGGCAAGACGACCTACGCAGTTTCATCTCTGTCTCCGGCGGTAAACAAGGATGTAATCATGTATTCAAGTAAGTCATGTCAAGTTATAACCATGGTTCGGTCAAGTCAAGTCTAGTATTCATATTTGATATTGATGTTTAAGTTCAAGTATTCATGTTCATGTTCAAGTATTCATATTTGACTTTGGATTCAGAATTGAATTGGACTCTGACTGAATCAGATACTTATAACTGATTTAGATCTTGAATTAGGTTCGAGAGTCATCGGCAACTGCTGCATATGGACAACATGATTTGTGTTTTTTTCCAAGACAATTACTATTAATAACTCCGTTAATTTTTCTACCTTAAATAGGGAAGTACTCACTTTCTCCGGCTCCCTGGAGCTCCAGAGAATTGATCCCGCTTAAACGTATATTTACTAAAGTCCTTAAATATTATTTTATATAACTCGAAGGGGTTTTATGAAAAATATTTTTATATAATTTAAAAATAAACCTCGAGAAGTTATTTATATTATTTAGGGTTTTCATGGATGTGAATTTTAAGGGTTTGAGGTATTTTAGGGATAATTACTTTAGCTTGGAAAGTTCATGGTATTTTACTGTAAAGCTTGTCTTTTGTTGGTATCTTGATGGTATTTTAGTGAAATCTGTAATTCTTTCATTTTGGGAAAAAGTAAGTTTATTGTATTTTGAAAATATGGATTTTGTAATTTTTATATAATTATTAAAAATTAAATTTTATTTATTTATTTAAAAAAAATCGTTTTTATTTAAAACCATATTTAAAAGCTTTCGCGACCGAATACTCCATGAGGAGGTCTGCATCTCTCTCTACTAGCCCAAGGATATGCGATAATCCGTACCATTCAATAGCGGGTCTCCTAAAAAGGGTTGTAGAGGCATAATCGCAAAGGAGTTTAAAACACCATTTAAAAGAAATTCGGTTTTTATAGTAAGTGGTATTTTCTTATAATAATGTTATCGTAACAAAAATTCACATAAAAGATGTATCGTGCTATGGAACCATAAATGCGTGTGGGGTAGGTCATTACTCCGTGAAGTTTTCCTAAAGTTATTGTTTAAGCAATTCTAAAAGTGGTGATATTTATTGTAACAACCCTAACTTTCTGTACTAACTTTCTGTACAATTTTTTCAAAAATATAGAAAGAGATACTTTTGCCTGAGCACAAATTATAAGTTTGTTTTGCTTTTTAATAGCAAGAAGGAGCTTGTAGCTCATTGGTAAGACCTTGCACTGCTGAACCAAAGCACCAGAGTTCAAATCTCATACCCCACATTATTTTTAATATTATTTTCTTTTAAATTTTTTAGAATCCCAAAAGTTTACACGTGCATAACTCGTAAAAACCCCACTACACAAATAAAATTAACTGACCCAGAGGTTACACCAAGCGATGCGGAACACTTTGCACCCCGGAATCGGCCAAATCGGCCGGTGACTCGGCCGACTCGGGCCGCTGCCGCCGGCCGGACTCGGCCGGACCGCCGAGTCTCCAACATGAAAGTCGTGGATTTTGGTCTTCCCAGTACCCCTATATACTTTAATTGTCCTGCACAGTAACAGAGCCCCTTTAAAACCCTATTTACTCCATTTTAATACAATTTTCAATTCACCATTTTACCTACCCTAAACCCTAGCCTTACCCTATAAATACAACCCTTAAACACACCCCCTCACTCCAAAATTCTGATCAAAACTCTCAAGAAATCCTTAGAATTTTTAGTGTGCAATTGAAGTTAGTAAAGGGGCGAAATTTCGGCGATCTTCCGACGACGACCCTAGGAGCTCCCGGTGACGAAACAACGCACCGGCGCCTCGTACCATTCCCTCTTCCTCTCCTCTAATCTGAAAACCCGTAAGTCCCACCTCCCTCTTCTCTATTCTTTTCTTTAAAAAACACGTATTTCTAAATACCGACGGAATCAGAGTTAATCCGATGTCCGATTCGGTTCTTCCTAAAAATCTCACTTTTTCTTAAATACAATCATACTAAACCCTTACATGTTGACTATTAAACATTAACAAGTCATATTGAATAAGTTCCATATCAAAAGGATTTCTATTTCAATTGTTATCGTGCTTTTTTAACTAAAATACCATGTAGTTTAATTCCGACATTTAAAACATCAAACTCTTGCTATACCTTTAAGTAGATCATGAGGTAATGACCTACCTCCTCACAACACTCATATGCAACATAGCACAGTACCTTTCAGGAACATAGACTACGGGAAAACGAAATTTTACATATAAATACCATTTATTATTAAAATCCGTTTTCTACAAGATTACGTATTTTTACAATCTTTGCAAAGCGCCGCTACAACCCATTTTGGGAAACCCGATCAGGATGGTGCGGATTATCGCACATCCCTGGACTTAGTAGTGCGAGATGCAGACCTCCGCAAGGAGCATTCGGTCTCGAAAGATTTAAAATACAAATATCTTAAGAAAATGAGATTTCTAGAAACATAATATATATTAAAATTATTTATATATATATGTATCATTAAAATAACTATTTTGTGGTAATATAAATATTCCAACTTTTCCTAAAATCACAAGAATCACTTTACATTAAAATACCATGAATTCCATACAAGTTCAATATTACAATTAAATACCTTATATTATGAAATTATGTTATTTTCACTAGAAATATCACAAATATAAAATCTACATCTACGACAACTCTAAAGACGATAATTAAATACTTTGGGTGTATTTTGAAAATTATACAAAAGTATTTTTATATAAAAACCCCTCAAGTTCTATAAATTACTCTAAGGACCCTAGTAAATATAGGTTTAAGCGGGACCAATCTCTTAGGCCTCAGAGAGCCGGAGAAGTGGGTGCTTGCCTATTTAAGGTAGACAACTTAACAACGGTGTTATCAACACGGTAATCATTTTTGAAAAAGACACAAATCCTGCCGCCCATGTCCAGCGGTTACCGATAACATCAAAACTTAATTTAGGATTTCAATTTCTTTTCTAATTGTTCTGACTCAGACTGAGTCTCATTATAATTAATCTGACTTGAATATGATTCAAGTACAAACTACAATTCAACATGAATCCATGAATCCATATATTCAATCTATACAATCTATACAACTTGACCGAACCGAATTATGGATATACATCCATCTACATGATTCATACATTTACATGATTCTCCAGTTACATCCACTTACTGATATCATGGTTTTGTCAAGTCATCCATCTATACAAGACAATACAATTTACAACATGATACAACAATACAATTAAGACATCACGGGTTTTAAGGGGTAGATTGGTACGGAAGGTGTTAGAAGTGGAATGAGACAGCAACTATAAGACACCTAACCTGTATTCCATTGCTGTTGTACTGTGGCATGAACAGTTCCTTGAGTTCCTGATACCTTAGTCTCCACGGCAAGTGAGACTCCTCTCGTATACACTGACATCCTTCTGTACCAAGCTACAAACAACAGCGTTAATACTAAATACAATATTAAACAATATAATATAACATTAAAAGCTACTCTCTCTCTGTCTTACTCTCTATCTATTCTACTTCTCCCTTATTTTTGGGACTTAACGAGCAATTGTTCGCTGACGACATTCCTTCTCTTTCTTCTTTTGAATGTTGTTAGGTGATCTGGACACTCAGGAGATCGAGCCTACTAGTGAGGACTTGGATCAGCTTGCCTACGACCCAGAACTCTAGCTTCATTGTACACATTTTATTTCAGTACTATTCCATTTCTGTTATGCCACTGTTTAGGCATTGCTTTCATTCTGATATATTTACTTTTCCATGCATTGTACAAAAGAATGTTAATAAATAAAGTTGCTGTTCAATTATATCTTTTGTCTCTTGTGCATTTTTATTTATAGTGCTTAGATACGCTTAGCGTTTTTACTTCAGAGTAAATACGTAGCGGCCTAGTCGTGCCCCTTCGCCGTATACCGGGAAGCGGGGCGTGACATGTTTTTTTAGCGGCCCATGCAGGTCAGAGCTGTATGGAACCTTACCATGCAGTTCTGTTCTGCGTGAGCAATTTAAGCAATATAACACAAGAAACGGCAACTAAAACATTCTTTACAATTCATGTTCCTTGAATCTTATCATTTCATATTCTTTGAATCATATACTTTGAATCTGTCCTAACCTAAATTTTTCATTCAAGGTTATGGATTCCCCAAACAACACCAGCACCAACTTCAACAACACTCCGCCTCCACTACCAATCACACCTGCCGTCCCTGCTCCGATCAACGAGCAGACGGTTCTGCTTGAGGCAATCTGCAGCCTCCTGGAAGGACAACAGCAGCAAACTGCACTTTTAATGAACCGTCCAGAGGCTGAAGCACCTGGTGTGAACCAATTCAGAGCTTTGCATCCTAAAAAGTTCTCAGGAAAGGGAAGCCCTCTAGAAGCTGAGGAATGGGCTCAGAGTATCGAAGACGATCTCGCAGCAGCACAAGTGCCAGAAATATCTTGGGTTCGTGTTGCGAAACTGCAGCTTACGGACAATGCACGGGTTTGGTGGAAGGCGGAAGAAGGCCGTCTTGATCAGCCCATCGAATGGAAGACTTTCCACGACATGTTCGACGCAAAGTACTTTCCTGAGACAGCCAGGTTCGACATGGAACAGCAGTTCATCCATCTACAACAAGGTTCAATGTGGACCAAATCTGTAGATGAGTATGACGCTGAGTTCACTATGCTCAGTCGGTAAGAAATGTCTCAATAAATTCTATTTTGAAAATATCACATACTACACAGCTAACACAAGACCGTAACAAGTTTGCGGCCCATCTCATACCGACTGCTGAGATCAGGGCTAGAAGATTTCAGCAAGGGTTGGACCCGTAAATCCAAGCTGCTCTAACTACAGGAGATTTCCCAACCCATGATTTGGCTTTGAAGGCTGCCCGAAGATATGAGGCAGTAGTAAAGAAGAAGGGCAGACCTCAATCTGCCGGTTTGAAATGCCCTGCCACTCAAATGGCAGGAGGAGCCTCTTCCAGGCCATCGTTTGAACCCAGGAGAACTGAAGAACCCAATAACCAGCCAAGACCAGATTTCTGTTTCCATTGCAAGAGAGCTGGACATTTGATAAAGGACTGTAGGCGCGCAAAAGGCATGTGCCTAGTTTGTGGCGCGTCCAATCACAGAATTGAGACCTGTCCATATAGATACAACTCAGCTCACCCACACACCAACTACCCACAGCGGCCAGCTATCCAGGCTCCTGTAACTCGTCTTGTACTCCCAGCAGCACCTCCACGTGGATTTCCTGCACAGTCAAATCGCCAATTCCATCAGGCACTGAGGAACATGCCTCGAGGACAGAGAAATGTGCCTCCAGCTAGGAGGAACGTGCCACGGCGACAGGCTTACACCTTAGCAGCCGTAGAAGCCGAGACAGTTGACCAAGATAACACTAGTAAATCTCTTTCACATTTTTAAAACCCTTGCACCACCTTATTATTTTTCATACACTGTCAGTACTTCAGTCACTAAACTTTCCTTGAATCTGTTACACTTTCCTTTTACAAATTTCGAGGACGAAATTTTTATAAGGAGGGTAGAATGTAACAACCCTAACTTTCTGTACTAACTTTCTGTACAATTTTTTCAAAAATACAGAAAAGAGTACTTTTGCCTGAGCACAAGTTATAAATTTGTTTTGCTTTTTAACAGCAAGAAAGAGCTTGTAGCTCATTGGTAAAACCTTGCACTGCTGAACCAAAGCACCAGAGTTCAAATCTCATACCCCACATTATTTTTAATATTATTTTCTTTTAATTTTTTTAGAATCCCAAGGGTTTACACGTGTATAACTCGTAAAAACCCCACTACACAAATAAAACTAACTGACCCAGAGGCTACACCAAGCGACGGGGAACACTTTGCACCCCGGAATCGGTCGAATCGGCCGGCGACTCGGCCGACTCGGGCCGCCGCCGCATGCCGGACTCGGCCGGACCGTCGAGTCTCCAACATGAAAGTCGTGGCTTTTGGTTTTCCCAGTACCCATGTATACTTTAATTGTCCTGCACAGTAACAGAGCCCCTTTAAAACCCTATTTACTCCATTTTAATACATTTTTAATACAATTTTTAATTCACCCTTTCACCTACCCTAAACCCTTGCCTTACCCTATAAATACAACCCCTAAACACACCCCCCTCACTCCAAAAATCTGATCAAAACTCTCAAGAAATCCCTAGAAATTTTAGTGTGTAATTGAAGTTAGCAAAGGGGCGAAATCTCGGCGATCTTCCGACAACGACCCTAGGAGCTCCCGGCGACGAAACAACGCACCGGCGCCTCCTACCGTTCCCTCTTCCTCTCCTATAATCTGAAAACCCGTAAGTCCCACCTCCCTCTTTTCTATTCTTTTCTATAAAAAAACACGTATTTCTAAATACCGACGGAATCGGAGTTAATCCGATGTCCGATTCGGCTCTTCCTTAAAATCTCACTTTTTCTTAAATACAATCATACTAAACCCTTACATGTTGACTATTAAATATTAACAAGTCATATTGAAAAAGTTCTATATCAAAAGGATTTCTATTTCAATTTTTATCGTACTTTTTTCACTAAAATACCATGTAATTTAATTCCGACATTTAAAACATCAAAATCTTGCTATACCTTTAATTAGATCACGAGGTAATGACCTACCTCCTCACAACACTCATATGCAACATAGCACAATACCTTTCGGAAACATAGGCTATGGGAAAACGAAATTTTACATATAAATACCATTTATTATTAAAAACCGTTTTCTAAAAGATTACGTATTTTTACAATCTTTGCAAAGCGCCGCTATAACCCATTTTGGGGAACCCGACTGGGATGGTGCGGATTATCGCACATCCCCGGGCTTAGTAGTGCGAGATGCAGACCTCCGCAAGGAGCATTCGGTCTCGAGAGATTTAAAATACAAATATCTTAAGAAAATGAGATTTCTAGAAATATAATATATATTAAAATTATTTTTATATAAATATATATATATGTGTGTGTATGTGTGTGTATCATTAAAATATCTATTTTTGTGGTAATATAAATATTCCAACTTTTCCTAATATCACAAGAATCACTTTATATTAAAATACCATGAATTCCATATAAGTTCAATATTACAATTAAATACCCTATATTATGAAATTATGTTATTTTTACTAGAAATATCACAAATATAAAATATACATCTATGACAACTCTAAAGACGATAATTAAATACTTGGGGTGTATTTTGAAAATTATACAAAAGTATTTTTCCATAAAACCCCCTCAAGTTCTATCCCTAAGGACCCTAGTAAATATAGCTTTAAGCGGGACCAATCCCTTGAGTCTCAGGGAGCCGGAGAAGTGGGTGCTTGCCTATTTAAGGTAGACAACTTAACAACGGTGTTATCAATACGGTAATCGTCTTTGAAAAAGACACAAATCCTGCCGCCCATGTGCAGCTGTTACCGACAACATCAAAATTTAATTCAGAATTTCAATTTCTTTTCTAATTGTTCTGACTCAGACTGAGTCTCATTATAATAAATCTGACTTGAATATGATTCAAGTACAAACTACAATTCAATATGAATCCATGAATCCATATATTCAATCTGTTCAATCTATACAATCTATACAACTTGACTGAACCGAACCATGGATATACATCCATCTACATGATTCATACATTTACATGATTCTTCAGTTACATCCATTTACTGATATCATGGTTTCGGAAAGTCATCCATCTATACAAGACAATACAATTTACAACATGATACAACAATACAATCAAGACATTGCGGGGTCTAATGGGTAGATTAGTACGGAAGGTGTTAGAAGTGGCACGAGACAGCAACCATAAGACACCTAACTTGTATTCTATTGTTGTTGTACCGTGGCATGAACGGTTTCTTAAGTTCCTGATACCTTAGTCTCCGAGGCAAGTGAGACTCCTCTCGTATACACTGGCATCCTTCTGTACTAAGCTACAAACAACAACGTTAATACTAAATACAACATTAAACAATATAATACAATATTAAAAGCTACTCTCTCTCTCTCTTACTCTCTGTCTATTCTACTTCTCCCTTATCTTTGGGACTTAACGAGCGATTGTTCGCTGACGACATTCCTTCTTTTTCTTCTTTGAAATGTTGTCAGGTGATCTGGACACTCAGGAGATCGAGCCTACTAGTGAGGACTTGGATCAACTTGCTTACGTCCCAGAGCTCTAGCTTCATTGTACATCTTTTATTTCAGTACTTTTCCATTTCTGTTATGCCACTGTTTAGGTATTGCTTTCATTCAGATGTATTTACTTTTCCATGTATTGTACAAAAGAATGTTAATAAATAAAGTTGTTGTTCAATTATATCTTTTGTCTCTTGTGCATGTTTATTTATATTGCTTAGATACGCTTAGCGTATTTACTTCAGAGTAAATACGTAGCGGTCTAGTCGCGCCCCCTTCGTCGTACACCGGGAAGCGGGGCGTGACATTTATAAAGTTCATGGCATTTAAATGAAAAGGTTAAAATAAAGTTAATTTACATGATATTCTAGATTGAAATTTATTCTAAATATTGGTATTAAGATTTACAAGTAGTGTGTAGGAATTTGGATGAACAATGGATAAGGAAAAAAAAGAATTTCTAAGGTTTAGAAATGGATATCGGTATTAACTCCATTTACTGATATAAGTTTTAAAATGAATTTTTAAAGAAGAGATTGAGAGATTGGAAGGAACTTACAAGTTAGGAGGCTTAAAGAAAGTTTGAAGAAGGGGTATGAGTTTTTTAACGTCGCGGGAGTGCAGGAACTTGCTTCGATCATCGCCGGAAGTTGACCGCTTACTAACTTATCTTTACTCCACTTGTACTTAGAGAATTTTTGAGAGTATGGTTAGAAATTTTAGAATGATGCTGAACCAAAGTGTGGGATGGTATTTATAGTGTAGAATTAAGGTTTTGGAATTAAAATTTTGGATTAAAAAACATTAAAATGTGGTTTAATGATGAAATGAAGGGTCTTTATTTGATTGTAGGGTAATCTAACAGTGCAGGGGAGTTAGGGATAGATCAAGAGTCAAGCGTGTAAAGTCCGGGTTCAATTGGACCTAATTCAACCGTCGGTGCCGGTTTTCTCCCCCTTTTGGTTTGTCGATTTGCAGCATTTAGGTTTGAAATTCATGCCACCAGATAAGATTAGGATTTACTCTATTTTCCACATGTTTGATTTTCTGACTTTTCATTTTTCTGTGTATTGCACGTGTAAACTTTTGGACTTTAAAAAAGTTAAAAAGAAAAACCAGGAAAAAATTAATGTATCTGATGGAATCGAACACAGGGGCTACATCACAACAGTGCAAGGGCTTTTCCAATGAGCTACAAGTTATTTCTTGCTATTATTGAACAAAATTAATTTATAAATCAAACTCAGGCTTTAAACTCATTTCTGTATATTAAACTGGAAAATTCCGTACTGTAAATTCAGAGTCGTTACATAGATTGAGTCAAGTGGAAGAATATTAGAAATAACACCATATGTATGACTCTAAATATCCTATTAAATATGACATATGGACATAATATAATCATGTGGTTATAATTATAAAATCACATTCTAGTTTTGAGTGGTTATTGTCATGAAACCACCAATTATTTATAAGAACTATCTATAACTCTTTTAATGGAAGGAGTTATATAAAGAGAGTTTTTGTCTACACAATGAAGATAAAACAAGAAAAGACACAAATGCGACTTGTGAAATAAAGATGTGTGTTCCTTTCATCGGGGTATTCTACGGTATTGAAGTAGGGAAGAAAGATCAATGTGTCTTAGTTATTCTTATTCTGCAACACATAGTTTAAGATAAGTGTTTTTAAACTCATATATGGCACGTGCGTGAGATGATCATGTTGTCAATCATGTAGTATAGATTAAGAATAGTTTTATCAATTTCTTACATAAAATGCTTAAATAACTATCATCATAGCGAAAATATTATTTTTAGATGTGAATGCAGCATTGAAATCATATAAGGATAGCATGTAAGTACCATTAGGCAAGAAATTGCCGAAGATTGGTTAGATACAATTGGACAGTCGGAATTTGCAAACTCCTTTTATCCATCAGCGTTATTTTACCTTCCAACAATCCACATTTAATGCTTCATATGAATGGTATTACGAATTTATGTCTCGTCGACAATCCATGTTATAATAACAATACTAACCCGACATATTTGTTAATGAAGCTATTGATTTATGTCTTTAAGTCTTCTGTACTGGTACGGATGTCAAATTTGACTACCTGTTATGTTATTTTATATTATATTATTATTATTATAACAAAGCCCTGCTTCAGGTTTTTGGCTTTTCCAAGTTTGCCCTAATGATTCCTTGAATTGCATTTCCATCCTCACCTTCAATTCATCCTCACAATTGTTTTTAGCCTCTCCTTGGGCTTTAGCTTTAGCTTTGTATATGGTCTCTCAACTTTCTTTATTAGTTTGGCGTAATTTTCTTTGACCTCGTTTTGGGCTTTAAATTTGTATTTGATTTCTTAATTTTTATTTTGGGTTTGCCATAATCTTTCTTTGTTTTCCATTAATGATAAGATGCTAATTGGATTGATGAAATCTCATAGTTTTTATTATGATTTTGCTTTATTCTATGTTTCCATTAATGAATAGGCGGAAAATATATTTAATGAAATCTCATAAGTCATAACACTATATAGATACTTATGTATCTTATATTTTCTTAATAAATTTGGTATGATTATAATTGTTCAAAAAACTATTTTATATGTACAAGTTTTTCTCATGTTTGACGGAAATCTAAGAAATCATAATGTTGTACAGGAACTTTAGCATGTTATTTGGTTTAAGTTTTTTCTCCAAATAATAACGATATCTGCAAATAGATTTAAATAGATTTTTTCTTTTTAAATTAATATCTAAAAAAAAATTCGATGTAAAAAGAATTAAAATCTCCATCTATAAATTTTCAATTGCGATTAGCGTCCCTTGAATAAATGCAAAAAATGGATAAAGATGTAAAGTCAAGAAACTTTTGTGAATTGTTTTCAAGTAAAATAAAGAAATTTTTCAAAATTGTTTTGAGAGATTAGTTCAGACAAAAATTAGCGAGACAATTGATTTAAGGTGAAATGATGGTCATTTCTGTAATAATATATTTCTTGAATTCTTGGACAACTTTGTGTTATTGTGTATGGCAAGGGGTATTTGCTCTCTCTAAGAGAGAGAGAGGGTCCTGTTGGGGCGGAATCAAGCTTTTTTGGGTCATTAGCCCTTGAAAATTTGACTCTACCCTTAGGGTTTATGGAATTTTGCATTTGGCTCCTCACTTCTTAAGGATTTAAGCTTATTTCTTAACAGGGAAATTAATCCTTGCCTCCTATGTTCCTATAGTGGAAAATTAATTTCTACCTCCGAAGTTTCTATATAAATGACAGCCTCCACTCTGAAGACTTGACTTGCTTGGAAAATATTTTGTGCTCCATCTCTTGCGCATATAAAAAATTATCAAGACTTTAATCAACCACTCTTCTTTCATAATATATGAATGATGCATAGTAAAATCACATCTAACTTCTCATCTTGATTGATGACTACTAAAACACTGTAGTCAATACTTTTTCAGAATTTTTAGTTGTGTTTCTCCTTTATAGTTATTGTTGTTGGGATACTAAAAAAATACTTCGATTACAGTATTGATTGATGTTTCTAAATTAATTCAAACACATTTTTCTTAAAATTTTAGAGTACATGTTGGCATTAAACTTAAAATCCGTTGACTAAAACTTCATTTCTGTTTTTCTATATATTCTGAAATTATACAGGGCATAATCCAATAATGGATATTCTGTTTTTTTCAAAAATTATATCATTACAAAGAAATAAATATATTATGAAACTAATATTTTTCATTACCTATGATCATTCGACATTATTTTTCATTTTGGAATTTATTTTATCACTCTAAACTTTTTTCTACCAGGCAATATTTTCTATACAACTTGTTTACGGTCATGCATTATTTTCTATACAACCCCCTGCATTTGCACGGGCCCATTGCAGCCATGAAAGTTGCCAATTCCCCTCACTTTCTTGGGAAATTACATTCACCCCCTCAAACAATGAATAGCAATTAATATTGAAATATTTTTAGATATCCAAATATTATCCAAATATTCCCCGTGCATTAAGACTCGGATATCCAAATATTTTCAGATACGGATATTCAATTAGGTTATATATATATATATATATATATATATATATATATATATATAGAGAGAGAGAGAGAGAGAGAGAGAGAGAGTAATGGAGAAAAGAGGCCATAGGAGGAAATTTCTTCCTATGGCGTGGAAAAAATACAACCTCCATCAATTTTTGCGACGATCAGCCCCCATCATCTTCATCGTTATCATCTAAGATGTGGGTACACCAAATTTCATGTGATTCTACAACCTTTTCACTGTTGATTTAGCGATGTAAAAAATTCTATTGTCGGTAAACCGTTAATTTTGAACCCACTAAATCAACGGTGAAAAGGTTGTGGAATCACATGAAATTTGGTATACGCACATCTTAGATGATAACGATGATGATGATGGGTGCCGATCGTCGGAAAAAATGGTGGAGGTTGTATTTTTTCCACGCCATAGGAAGAAATCCCCTCCTATGGCCTCTCTTTCTCTCTCTATATATATATAGTGTATGTGGTCGGGGGGGGCTTCTTTCGTTAGATGACAGTGGCAATAAAAAGTACACCCTTCACCATTTTATTCAACGATCGGCACTGTCCATCTTGCTCTTCATTGTCTAATGTGTCGATACATGAAATTTCATGTGATTCCAACACATTTTCACTGTTGATTTAGTAGGTGCAAAATTAACGGTTTACCGACAGTAGAACTTTTTACATTGCTAAATCAACGGTGAAAAAATGTTATAATCACATGAAATTTGGTGTACCGCCATACCAGACGATGAAGATCAAGTTGGAAGGTGTCGATCGTTGAATACAATGGCGGAGTGTATAATTTTTGTCGCCACCTAACGGAAAAAAGCCTTCTAGGGCCACTTCCTTCTATTATTCTCATATATATATCATTTACATACTAAGATGGGTATGTTGTCGATTTTTCTATCATGGCTTTAAATTATTGACTAATTTAAAGCAATACTCTATTACTAATATTATGTCGAACATGTGCATCTATCTCCTATCTTTCCTCTTTTAAGTTATTTGGCTGTTGCGCTTATGAAATTAGGTCGTTTCGGAAAAAGTTATAAGTTACATTTTCGATGCGTTTTTGAATATATTACATTTCCAATAAGTTTCAAAAGTTACTGTTTTCAATATTCGAATATCTTTCTCATTCAAAGCAGTCATCACTACTGCAATAATGAGTTGTCCCTGCGGATTTAGCCGTAGGGGAAAACCACTGCCCTTACAGATTAATCCGTAGGGCCATAAAATTCTCCCGTAAGGATAAAGACCGCAGGTGTAAGTCTTCGTCCGGAATATGCCCCTACGAAGTAATAATTGCCCCTACGCCTTACTCCGTAGGGACACATATCCTTACGGGTTACTTCGTAGAGATAAATTATTTATTTAATTTATTGTTTTATAAAATAAAATACTTGTCTCTATGGATATATCCGTAGGTCATAATACTTATCCCTACGGATATATCCGTAGGTCCATATCAATGCACCTACGGATAAATTCGTAGGGGCAAGTTTAACTCTATGTTATTGAGTCCTCAGGGACAAAATATCAGGTATTCTGATATTTTGTCCCTACGGATAACAGTATAGGGGCAAATTTTGCACGTACGGATTAATCCGTAGGTGCAATATATCTCCCTACGGATTAATCCGTAGGGATAATATCGGTTTTTTTAAAAATGAGGGTTACTTTTTTTTTCCCGTCATGTGCACAATAATATATACATCATATAACCAAATACAGAAATATTCATAATCAACATCTCATGCATAATATATAAAAGAAATAAAGAAACAGAATACGATATCAATCTAAATTATCGTGAACAATCAAACAACCACCAAAATCGTCCAAAATATATACAATATGTATCAAGTACATACATCCTCAAAAATATTAAAAAAAAAGCTATCCTAACTCGGTCCAGCTCCTCCACCTCTGATAAACGCCATAATCTACCGCATCTGCTCCTCGGTGCAGCCCTGAGTCGTCAAAAACTCGACCAATGAAGGAGCGGACTGTGCGGGAGTTTGAGCGGGTTGTGGAGCTGCAGGAGTGGTCAGCGCAACCGCAGCCGAGGCAGTGGCTTGCGGAGCCGCAGCCGAAGGAGATGCATGTGGAGCCGCAGCCGAAGCAGCCTGTCGCATCTATTAAATTTTGTGTATAATAAACGAGTAAGAATACTTAGGGACTTAAGCCTCGTCTGGGTATCTAGTTTGGAAAACCGTAATTTCTTTTAATTAGATAGTTTTATATAAGTATGATTAATCAAAGCTAAGTCTACAACCAAATAAGCTTAGGCTACTTATATTGCATATGTTATTATCTATAATGTGATATAATATTTTACTATTAAGTAGTATACGTACCAACAACTCCTTCAACTTCTCGACGGTGGTCTTCAAGACGGTAACATCATGCTCAAGACATTGCTCACAGGGTGGAGGGGAAGTAATCGCCGGAGTGGAGTCCAACCTCATATGGGCCCTGCTAGGATCCAGTCCCCGGCCTCTCTCCTAACTTCCGTGGTGCTCTCTGTGTGCGGCGTCTAGGACTGGGGTTAGTAGCATCGGATTGGTCTGTCCAGTAAAATCGATCCCTGATGCCTCAACCTGCTCTACCCCCGCTCTTACACCCACATTAACCATTAAAATATAAATATATCATTTAAATTTGAACTTTTCAAAACAAAAATTTCAAACATGTTAGAATAAATATTAACACTTACGCAGTACTCTTGGGTAGCGGTGTCGGCGAATCGAAGCTCGTCCGTGGAGGGATCTGTCGAGGTGCTGTGGATGGCATGATACGCGGTCAGCATGCTCGGTGTACCACCCTGCGCTAGGGTTTGAGCCATCTGCAATTCGCCAAAAATTTACATATATTATAAAATAACTCTTAATATTACATTATATCAAAATAGATCTATTGTAATTTACCGATGCCTCCATGACACGAGTAATGTTCCTCTAGCCTCCTGTATAAGTGGGGACCCTCTTCGTCGTCTTCCTATTCTCTTTATTTTGATCAGCCTGTTTCTGCACAACACATTCAGATTTAGTTTTTTTAATTAAGCAACACAAAAAATAAATTATATACTAAACAATGAATTAAATTTAAATTACAAACCTGTTTGCGCTGAGAGTTGAAATATTGGCATCTACGTCGACTCTCGCAAAGGCCGAAGCATGTAGGAGAGCCGCTCTCTCTGCCTCGGGGGTCGCCATCCACAAAGAATAGCATTCGATCTTCAGCTCATTTCTATTGTATCGGACATTTGATTGCATGTTCTTCATTAGGCCATGGTACAGAGCGTGAAGATCAAGCACTCTCTCTGGGTGATCAGGGTCGGGTATAGGCTGAAAGTCGTAATCCAACTAAAAATACAAAAAATAATGTATTTAAATTGCAAGTGTTAAATAATAATAAATATATTGGATAATTCAAATGAAAATATATATTAATTAATATCCGAGCCTGATCCCAGAAGAGGGAAAATGATGTTAGTTATATATATGCCCTAGAGGCCATTATTATACATATGATATATATTATAGTGGATGCTTGGACATATATAGAGAGGACTTTCTTGCTCGACATGATAGTATGCTATCTGGTCGCTCTTTGTCTTAACATGTAGACTTATATTGTGATACTGTCTTGCTCTCACATTTTGATAAAACCCTTAGGATGTGTACTTGACTACCAGGACTATGATGCAATCATACTAGTGGGGCCAGGGTAGTCCACAAGTACATCCTTTAATTGTTCATAGTCGAGGGTGTATTGAGACAGGGCATCGATATTTCAGAGTAGACTAGCGTATACGCTTCTTGACCCATATGATGGGCAGTGGATGATCCCTCATCCATTGGTGTTTGACATCAAAGATGGTATATGGATGCTCAGTGGAGACTGGGTATACTGAACAGGCTCGCCGAGAACTTCTAGTTGGTATTATACCTATCGTCAGATAGCAGTTCTCTGGTGATACCGGTACAGGTTAGTCTGTAGACCCGAGATCGTCATAGAGACTTGTGTGATTCCCACTGTACTTTGATTTCCACCTTACCACGTTCAAGAGAACGTGCAAAACGGTGGTTTTTGGGTACATTCCCGAGTCACATGGAGGCAATGAGCGATAGGAGGGGATTCGTCCCTCCCGGTATTGGGGATTGATGTTGCGCTGTGCTCAATTGGCCATAACAGGAAGTCCCTGGCCAGGGCTGATACGGAGATCTACTGATAAGTGTTATCAGTAGTTTCTCGACCCGTTATGAGCCTCACATCGGCATGACTTATCGGTTACTGGGGTCTGACGTTTACCATCCCTAGACTAGATATGCGACATATCAGACGAAGAGACCGGACTGTACGGTATTGTTACTGACAGTCTTTACAGAAGTATGAGCAGTCTTGCTTGTTGATCTTATGATCTCTCAATACCCGGATAGCCGTTATGTCCAGCTAGTACCGTTGATGGCTTGTGGGTGACTGTTATGATCATCACCTACTGCCAGCGTATTGACGAGTCTTTAGAGTCCTACACAGAGGTTTCCTAGCTCAGGAGAAATGAAGTAGGAGTATATATGTGATATGTGCGGGACCGAGATTAATACGTGTATGTGATACCGTATTCTATTCTCGCGATATGTGATATCGGTCGGTTATATGTGATATAACCGGGTTATCGAATCAAGTGTTGATTCGATAAGTGGATACATATGATATTAGTCGGTTATATGTGATATAGCCGGATTATTGAATCAAGTGTTGATTTAATAATTTATTGTATAATTACATATTTGATATATTTATATTAACTAATATTAGCTCACTTGTGCATTTCATTTTTCTCACAAGTGCACACTTAATATATATGTGATATATATTAATTGTGTTTCTTTTTGTGTCATGCTTGATTATACATGCAACATGGATGTATGAGACTTACACCATTCCATAAGATAATTGGGGTTTTATTTATTTAAAGTAAATACAAAATTGGTGGGATTTTGTCATGGTTGAAGCTTAATGGAAGCTTGTAGAAACCTTTGACTTAGTCCACTAACTTTGTCTTACTATAGATATTTATTAATCCAACCATTATCTTAAACCATGGTCAAGTCGCTACATGAGTTATATGAGATATTTCTCACCCATGGTTACCACTCTTTCAAGATTCATTATTCACAACATTATTCTCTTCATCTTCTTCTTCATCAAGAGAGCTCTCTAGATTATTGAGAGGTGAAGAAAACTAGTGAGAAAATTAATTCTAAAGTGAGCAAAAATCCTACTTCATCATCCTCTACTAGACTAGTCATTTAGTTTAGGGTGTTAGCTTCACTAATCCCTAATTAGTGAAGAGGTAGCTTGGGTTGGTGTCTGCTTGACGTAGATCATCTTCGGCCTCGAAAACTTCGTGCAAGCTTGATCCTTTCATCTTGTGGAGCCATTCTAGAGTCCGGAAGATCACTACTTGGAGTGAAGGAACTACTACACAGAGATATTGAAGTGAAGGACCGGTCTACAAAGATTGTATTCCATGGTCACTTAGATAAAGTTGTTTACAAGTTTATATTGTCTAATTCTCTAGTTAAGATTCTAGACTTAGGGTTGTTTAGCATGGCAAATTTTTGAAAATGGCATGGACGATGCCTCCCGAAACCTTGCTGTCGTGCTAGGCTTTCCTACAGTGGTATCAAACCCAAGCTAGAGAATTAGACGATATTTGTAGAATTACGAAACCGAAACAACTCCGAAACACTCAAAACAAAAACCAAGTTTCTGTCGATTTTTTAAAAGCCGCTAAATTTTTTTTAAGCAATTGCAGATTGTTGCATATGATATAACATGAACACGAGACTAATACGAACCCATTTCGCCGGCGAAATGAGCAAAAATTCCGGCCAGGCCGGTTCTAATAAGGCGAATGGGGTTCGTTTTGGTTTTGTGCATCAGGCTCTTGGTTTTGGTGTTTCAGGTGTTACTTGTTTTTACTGAAATTGCATGTGATGTTAACTTTCTATAAAGGAACTTCGGAGTGTTTCGTAGTCGTAATTCTAACATCGTTTCGGGTATTTTAGACGACGTTAAAAAGTTCGAACGAATATCAAATACCCAATTTTCTCCCTCGCTGGAAATTTTCCAAATTTTGGATTTTTCCAAGTTAAAGAACATTCAAAAATCATTCAAGTAATTCTATAGACCCTCTAGAAGAATGAAACCCTAACTCGATTCTATGACCGTCGGAACCGCCACCAAACCCTAGGGCTTGCGGTAGTTCCGCGGCGCCATAGGTGAGGCAAGGGTTGGCCTTTCTACGGTTGGTCCATAGGTACTGTGGCATGTTATGAGTATTTTTAAACTGTGCTCAAGTGTTGAGCTCTTTGGGAAATTTTGGGTTTTTGTTGATTCGATCGGAATGTTTAACATCGTCTAGCTATTTTTGGAATGTGACACAATATTTGGAATTCATTTGGTTAGGCATGAAATCCGAAGTATGTGATATTTCGGGTTTATGATGTCTAAGGAGGTTGCAGATTCCAAATGTTGTAGTTTGATATTTTCTTTTCTGCGACAGTAAGTGTAATATGCGGTGTATCGCCGGTTTTGTTGCTATACATCAACGACAATTGGGATACGCATATTTACTTACGTTGATGACATGTGATGTTATGTGTTGCTGGGATATATTATATTGGATCGTTGTGTTTTGAATAGCCGGTTTTTTATGTGAGATGAGAGTTTTTCATTTTCATTTATGTAAAAACTTGTATGTAATATTCTTTTATTGGGGAACTTTCGGGTTGAGGATGATTTCACCATTGATGTATATTATTTACTTTATCGCATTAGGATAGACCCAAGGAGGGGAGCACAAGTAACCGGGTTCTAGAGTCCAGTGCGAGACCATCTCGAAGAGTCGAGTCCGGTCTCCTAACTCTAGAATTGGTAGGGTTGCTTACCGCTCTCGTAGGGGTCTAGGAATGTGGGTTTGGCTATTCGACACGACCGTGGAATCCGTGTTTTTTACTGGCTTAATATAAAACACGGACATCCTAGTATATCCAATATTTCATATGTGGACTTCTGCTGCTGATATTCTGTGATGTGATCACTTTATATGTTTGAGACGAATGCTTTATTATTATATATATGATATATAATAAACGCTGCATATGTTTTGCACCCGCGCTAGTCCCGCCCCGCTATGCCGTTTGTTAAGTAACCTAACGGTGCATAACGGGACACTGTGACGAATGCGGATGGTATAAGCGTACGTTGTATTTTCATTTCTTCTGTGATGCTTAGGAAGCATAAATGATGGGACTTCAATAATGAGATTAATGAAAGAAAAGAAACCTAAAGATGTAGAATCAAATTTTCAAAAAGGGTAGCTCTAGTTTTTGCTTTGCATAACGGTATTACTTGTAGAATATCCAGCAACTCATTCGATGAGGAAAGAGCTGAGATCCCTTCACCGGGAGTGACCTCTTTAGCAAAAGCTAGCAGATGCTATAACCCACTCGGTTTTGTTTTATGATTGCTTTTTAGTTCTTGTTTTTCATAGCGGTATTTTTTGTAGAATATCCAGCACCTTATTCGATAAGGAAAGAGCCGAGATCCCTTCACCGGGAGTGACCTCTTTAGCAAAACTAGTAAAAGCCTAAAAAACACTCCTTTTCAAAATCACTCGATTCTACAACGATATCAAATTCATTACGCAAAAGGTTTTCTTAAATACCTGTTGTTTCCCCCCAATAAGAGAGCAAGGCTCTGTTCAAAATTTGAACTGAGGCAGCGCCTCACGTGCAAAGCACGAGAGCGCCAGTGCCCCACGTGCAAAGTATGAGAGCGCCAGCGCTCAGAGTTAAAAACTCTGAGGCAGGGCCAAGAGTTAAAAAACTCTGAGGAAGCACCTCACGTGCAAAGCACGATAGCGCCAGTGCCAGAACTAAAAGTTCTCCACCCTTAGATCAAAAGATCAAACGGAGATGATAAATCATCAGATACAAAATTAAATTCTGTTTGAGGAAATACTTCTTAAATCTTTCTAAACAAGAAAGATTGTGCTCTGTAAATCAGAGTACCGTTGGATCAAAGATCCGATGGTAATTAAAAAATCACCAAGATACGGAATAAGTTCTGTATGGGAAAATATTTTCCCAATCTTGTTAAAAACAAGAAAAATGTTTTCTGTAAAACAGAAGTCATTGGATCAAAGATCCGACGGTGGATAAATTCCCCACATCAATTAAGAAATTTCTCAATGAGAGATTTCCTTAACTGAATCAACAAATCAGCCTCCCCTATATAAAGGACCCAAGACTTCAAGTCTTGCAGAGAAGAACCCCCCTATGAACTTCAAACTTCAGAGACGAGAGCAATTTCTTCTCAAGGTAAATAAAAATAAGTGAGATCACAGCATCTCCTCCATATTTAAGAGTTTAACTCTCACATTAGAAGAACTTATTTTTTTTTTCCAGATCTCAGATCTAGAAGACAAAGTCTTTCATAAGTGAGAATCTAATTCTCAGATAATTGAATTGAACGGAACAGAAAACTCAGTGCTTAAGAGTTTAACTCTCACATTAGAAGAACTTAGTTATTTTTCCAGATCTCAGATCTATAATACAAAGTTTTTCATAAGTGAGAATCGAATTCTCAGAGAATTGAATCGAGCAGGACGGAAAATTCAATGCTTAGCACTCCAAGTCTGGCATTCAGTGCCGAGCGCTCCACATGCTCCTCACGTGGGCGCTATCTTATAAGAAGCGCTTAGCACTTAAAGTCTGGCGCTCAGCGCCAAGCGCTCTACGTGATCCTTACGTGGGCGCTATTTAATAATAAAGCGCTTAGCACTTAAAGTCTAGCGCTCAGCGCCAAGCGCTCCACATGCTCCTCACGTGGGCTCTATTTAATAATAAAGCGCTGAGCACTTAAAGCCTGGCACTCAGCGCCAAGCGCTTCACGTTCCCCTCACATGGGCGCTAATAGATTAGAGTGCTCTGCACTCAATGGTTGGCACTCAGCGCCGCGCTCCACGTGTTTCTCACGTGGGCGCTGTTTAACATAAAACGCTCTGTAAATAAAGCCCAGCGCTATAAAGAGTGTTTAACACTCTATAAAAAAAACAAAGAAAGGGGGTGAGCATCAAAGCTCATATCAATGCTCAGTATTATTGAACAAAGGGGATCAAGCCCAAATAAGTAATCAGGTGGGCTGAGCCCAAGGTTAGCCAAACCCCAAATTGACCGATCCCATAGGTCTTCTTCTAAATTGGCCTTAGTGCCAAACAGGACTACCAAGTCCCCTGATGAACATTCTTTGGTTCAAGGGTACATCTTTCCACACCTCTGATACACGTCGTTGTAATTCTTCAACGTCTTCAGAGAGGTGAAGGGTCCCAATAACCAATGACTCTTGGCGCACCTCTAAACCAATGAGGCAAAACTCTACGGACTATGATGTCCTTAAACTCCATGGACTATGATTTCCTTAAACCCTATGGACCGCAACGTCCCTAAACTAAACTCTATGGACTATGATGTGCTTAAAAACGAACTATGATGTCCTTAAACTTATGGACCGCAACGCCTCTAAACTAAAAACCATGGACTATGATGTCCTTAAATACGGACTATGATGTCCTTAAACTTATGGACGGTAATGTCCCTAAACTAAACTCTATAGACTATGATGTTCTTAAACCCAATGGACTGTAATATCCCTAAATTAAAACGATAGAGCCCAAATGCTCTTTCGTTGGATATAAACGATCCTAAAACCTTGTTAAATAGATCTTAGTCTAAAAATTAGACTAATGTATCCTTAACAAACATTTAATTCGATCTTGATCTCAAACGAGGTTAACGATCCTTAAATCAAACCAAACCCAAATCTAAGAAAATACGGATTTGGACTAATCCCCGCCTTACGGGAGATAACATAAATTAGTCTCCGTATACAATCCACGAGCAACCAAAAATAAAACAAACACACACGACACGAAGTAAACATCTGGAGCAGGAGAAAGTTTTTACCGTGATGCGGTAACATAATTAACTGCAGGGGCTTGCGCCTGCAGGGAAGAGCATCCCCACAATCAAAAACCCCTCGCAAACGAGGGGAATCTAACGAAGTCTGCTACAACGGCCGCATCTGTTAGTGTATATGCCCTAGGGGCCATTATTGTATCATACTAGTTTGTATATTACTTAATGGAAGCTTGGGATATTCACATGTATATAACAGTCTTGCTAAACATGGTAGTATGCTACTTGGTTTATCTATCTTAATATGTGAGTATACGTATTGATAGAGCTCTTAGGATCTTGCTTGACTACCAGCGTTGTGATGGCAGTCACACTAGTGGGGGCTGGGTAGTCTACAAGCACATCCTTATTCAGGTCCCTAGTCGTAGGATTATCGAGACAGGGCATCGATACTCCGGAGTAGACTAGTATGTACGCTTCTCATCCCAGTTGGGGAGATGGTCTGTCCCACAGCCGTCAGTACGTCGTACTGGAGATAGTATACAGGTGCTCGTTGGGTTACGGGTACACCGGACAGGACTCACAGGGAACTGTAGGTTGGTTTTATACCAGTCGTCAGTTAACAGTTCCCAGGTGACATGAGTACAGCAAAGCCCGCAGACTTGACACTGCTACTTCGCCTCGAGTGTGTCCCACTGTTATTATATTGCTACCCTACCACGGCTCAAAGGAGTCGAGCAAACAGGTAGCACTTGGGTGCAGTCCCGAGCACTTGGAGGCAGTGGAAGTTAGACAGGATTCTTCTCTCCCGGTATTGGGAGGTGATATCGCGCTGTGTCAGAGAGCCATTACGCAAAGTCCCTGGCCAGGGCAAGCGAGATTTGCTGGTAGGTTCCAGTAGTTTCTCAGGGTGTAATGGGCTTCACTTCGACACGACTTATACCGCTATTAGGGGACTGACGCTTACCGCCGCCTAGGCCCGATATGCGATTGTCTTAGACGAACAGACCGGACCGTACGGAGATTGTCACATCAGACTCAGTAGGAGTTCGGATGGGTTTCCTCATCGGCCTTCTTATCGACATCTACCTGGGGACCGTTACGTACAGCTAGTGCCGCTTGCGGTCTGTGGTTAAACCCACTGCCAGCGTAGTAGTCGAGTCTTTAGAGTCCCACACAGAGAGTTTCCCTACTCCAGGCGAAACGATATAGAGGTCGTATGGTTTTACGACAAGGGTTCGGACGCATACGTGTGTTTACGCACGTACGACATCCGGACAGTTTTTACTAGCCGGCTTTGGTTTAAGCCAGTTTCTAGTATCCGGTTATTGGATTTATACAGTCTAAAGTTTTTCCGTGTTTTCACGGATAGGAGGGGTGTTCTCGTAATTTCGCGAGAAGCTTCTAGAAGATGGTGACTTGAAGGTTAAGGTGGCATAAGCATTAAATGAGATTAGTGACTCATTTGTGTGATTCATCCTTGTCATTAATGCATCATAAATGCTTAATGACTCATGTAGATGAATCACTCATTTGTATTTATGAAGCATGGTTGTTAAATCCTTTATTTGATTTATTTGATAATGATAATGCTTCATATATATCATGAGAGATCATTATCTCATTCCATTCTCTTGCTCACTTTCTCTCTCCTCAAGCTCTCTATCTTCAAACCCTAATCCTCCCCTCTCATGTGTTGAGACCAAGGATTAGATTAAACTACTTAATCCATAACCCTTCTCTATATCACCTAGGTTACTTAGATTAGCACTTTAAGAAACCTAGTTACCTCAAGTTAGAGGTGAAGCTTGAAGTAAAGCTCTCGGGTGGATCATCTACTACTTAGAGAAGGCCGGAGAGGACGTAGAGAACGAAAAGACGAAGGACACGGTTCATTAGGTATAATCACTTTTCATAGTAGTTGTTAACTTCTATGATACTTGTTAGTTATAGTTTAGCAAAGATTCTCGGTTAGTCGATGTTTATGCAAAGAACAAGATCGTTTTTCATTATTCCGCCTCCCCGCAAGTCGTGGGGTGTTGTACATCGACTTACAGTGGTATCAGAGCCTCGCTAAACAATAATTAACTCATTAGCAAAGTCGTAAGAATTTCGAACACAAAAAGAACCGGAAAAATCATCGATTTATCACAGTTTCTGTCGAATTTAAAACTGGCTCTAAAATTTTTTCAGAGAGCTTCAGAATTACAAGCAGAGAATAATAGGGCTACTGCAGAAATTTGGACTCGTGACTCGGCAAACTCACCGCGGAACCGCGGCGGATCCATGCGATCCGCCGCGGATCCGCGGCCGAGTTGGGGCCGAGTCAGCCCAAATTTCTTCAGTAACTCTCCTGTGTTAATAGTGATATTTCTGGGATATTTTATTTTCTGCTAAGATCTCAGGTGCACAGAGAAGTTTTGATGTAGAATCTAAAGTGTTTGCTTGATCGAAATTTTATGATGTTTGCTAATTTGATTATATCTGTGATTGTATAATGTGTTTGTAAACCTCCCCTAACTGCTAGTATGTCGGTTGGCAGAGGGTTGCACATTTCTGTAATGGTTTTTACTGTTTGTGGTTGTGAACTGTATTGGACTGTTGTGATGATTAGCCGGGGTTTGAGATGGGTTGTTATATTCATTCTTTCAATGTAATTGTAATATGTTGTAATATTATTTTGCGGGGCACATCCAGGTTGCGGTTGTAGCCACCGTTGTATTATTTCATTTTACTATTTTTGCTCCTAGGATAGACCCAAGGTGGGGTGCACAAACTACCGGGTACTTTGAAGTGTTTAGTGGCCTACTCACGTTGTTGAGGGAGACCGCTTCACTTCGGGTATTTGGCGGGTAGTTTGCCGTACCCATAGGGGTCTAGGGTGGGGTAATGGCTATTCATCACAACTGTGTAATCCGTCTTTTGTTGCAGGCTCTAAACAAACGCGGATTGCTTGCAAATCCAATAAAGTTCATATGAGATCTGGAATGCCCATTATTGCGTCAGACGAATATACAATATCTATATATGATAGCTATTTATACGTCACTTATGTTTTACACCCGCGCTAGCCCAGCCCCCGCTCTGCCGTTAGTTAAGTAACCTAACGGTGATGACGGGACCCAGTGGCAAATGCGGATGGCATAAGAGGACGTTGTATTTTCGTTGTTTTCTGCAATGATAGGTTAATGATGGGACGCATTATTATTAATGCAAAGAAAATAAACCAAAAGATAAATCGTTGGAACAATTTAAAAGAAACCACTCGGTTATTTTAAACAGATGATATTTTTTAAATTGCGGAGCTTTAACCACTTCTTTTAAAAGCTATCAGGTTCCTTCGGTCATATCAAGTTCACTACGTTCACGGTTTCGCCAAAACCATTCGTAGCCCTCCGTTATTTCATTTGGGTATTCAGTAGTATTCAAGCTATGTATTTTGACCTAACGCCAAGGCATAGTGTTTAGTAGCTGCTGGGTATTCATTTGTTGCATAGATAGATGAGTTAGTTTGGGACAGTCGTATTATCATTTTGGCCGAACGTCAAGGATATGTACGGATGGGTTCAAATTAAAAAGATAATGATGGGTAGAACTTGACATGTGACTTATGACATTTTGACCTAACGCCAAGGTCATAAGAGCATGGGGCAAAAATATATATCGGGAATTTCTAAAGAAACTGAAATTTGCAAAGAGATGCATACCATTTGGAGTTTGATGAATGTTGGTAGGATTCCTTCAACATTATCATACGATGATATTTGGATCCCGATCCTACTGTGAGTATATGCTACTCATCAGGAGATTCGTCACTTAACGATCAATGCTATAAACCAAGTAGGTGTCAAGAAAGGTGTCAGCGGGGTTACGCCCCCAGAGAAAATAGGTTATTTAATTAAGGAACTTCGCGAAAGCGTTGGAAAACCTCCCTCGAAGTACCGACATCAGCCTGGCTGAACGGTTAAGCAAGTATTGTACAGTGAGAATAGTCCTGGCTAATTCTTTTTTTATGGTTTGAGGAAGGATTCGAGAAACAGTGGGAGCCATCCAGTTTAGATAAATTAAAAACCACTCTAAACTTGCAAGAGTATCAAGCTAAAGTATTTCTTCTCTCTCTCCTACCTGCAGCGACCCTGAAAATGACTGGACTTAAGTTATTTTTAGAGAAAAATATACTGACAGGGCCAAACTATAAAGATTGGCTGCGGAATGTCAAAATGGCTTTGACCTATAACAAATTGGGGTACGTCCTCACCGCTAAGGCACCTGCAATCCCAGGTCCCAAATCCAGTAATGCGGATAAGGAAATCCGCAAAACCTGGGAGTATGATTGCGCGAAGGCTAAGTGCATCGTGCTTGCCTCGATGAACAATGAACATCAGAGGAGGCACGAGGATATGGATCTTGATGCCATATTTCTCCATACAAAGGAACTTTATGGAGAGCAATCTCGTATAGCAAGATACGAGACCTCTAAGAACTTGTTTAGAGCGAGGTTGGCCGTCGGATCATCGGTAAGAGAACATGTCCTAAAGATGATTGGCTATATAGAAGAGCTCGCAGACCTTGGGACGACTTTAGATAATGAGCTCTATACAGACCTTATTCTCCAGTCCCTTCCTTCCACCTACACCCAGTTTATTCTGAACTTCAACATTCAAAGAAAAGAAGTTGAACTTCCGGAACTCCTTAACATGTTGAGGAGTGCAGAGGGCACCTTGCAGAAGGCAAGGGAAACACCCGCTATGTTTGTTAGCGGTGCTTCTTCTTCCGGGTCCAAGGCTAGGGCCAAAGGAAGGAAAAATAAGGCCGCCACCAAACCTAGAGGAGGTGTTAGTAAGGTGGGAGCGAAGGGAAAGAAAAAGTTTGCGGTACCAGTAGTGGCCTAGGATGAGTGTTTCCATTGTCATAGGAAAGGGCACTGGAAGAAAGATTGCAAGGCGTGGAACGCCAAGAACCAGGAACCGAAGCTAGCTGTGGCTTCGACTTCAGGTGTGTTTGTAATTGAGAATTGTCTGTCAATCAACTCTACTTCCTGGGTATTGGATACCGGATCAGGATCTCATATATGCAATTCATTGCAGGCACTGAGAAACCGTAGAGTGCTGAAGGATGGTGATATGACCCTGATGGTTGCTAACGGAGCTAGCGTGGGAGCTGTGTCCGTAGGGGATTATCATCTGGGATTGACGAGTGGACACATTTTGGTTTTACATAACTGTTTTTGTGTACCCAACTTAACGTGTAATATCATATCTGTTTTCTTGTTATCAAATAAAGGTTATGATTTCACGTTTATAAGTGATGTTGTTAACATCCACCTTAATCATAGTTTGATTGGGTCCGGTACACTGGATAACGGTATATATATCTTAAACCAACTCCAAATTTTCAATGTCCAGAACACACTAAAAAGAAAGTCTCCAGATTTAAATAAAGCTTTCTTATGGCATTGTAGACTGGGTCACATCAATGAGAGAAAGTTGACTAAGTTACATAGAGAAGGATATTTGGACTTGTTCGAATATCAAACTTATGCCACTTGTCAATCTTGTCTCAAACGAAAGATGACAAAGACTCCATTTACTGGACATAGAGTAAAAGCGAGCGAGCTCTTAGGACTCATACACAGCGATGTATGTGGTCCAATGTCTACACATGCAAGAGGTGGTTATTCCTATTTCATTACTTTTATGGATGATTACTCAAGGTACGGATTCATTTATCTGATGAAACAAAAATCCGAGGCTTTTGAGAAATTCCAAGAGTACAAGAATGAAGTAGAAAACCAAACCGACAAAAGTATCAAGACACTAAGATCTGATCGAGGTGGTGAATACTTAAGTGCCGAGTTCCTAGATTACCTAAAAGAGAAAGGAATTCTCTCTCAGCTTACTCCTCCATACACTCCACAGCATAATGGTGTATCGGAAAGACGGAATCGAACCCTATTGGATATGGTACGTTCCATGATGAGTAATGCTGAGTTACCGCGATCTTTCTGGGGTTATGCGCTAGAATCAGCGGCATATCTTTTGAAAATAGTTCCTACCAAGACTGTGCCTACCACGCCATATCAGATGTGGAGTGAGAAGAAACCCTATCTTCAGTATCTGAAGATTTGGGGATGTCCAGCTTTTGTTAAAAAGCAGCATGTGGACAAGCTCGAGGCACGATCAGTGAAGTATAAGTTTGTGGGATATCCAAAGAACTCCAGGGGGTATCTATTCTATTACGCAGAAGAACAAAAGGTATTTGTTTCTCGTAATGCCCATTTTCTAGAACATCGGTTTTTAGAAAAGGAAACAAGTGGGAGCGAAATAGAACTGGAAGAAATTCCAGAACCACAAACTACTACTGAACGTTTGGTAGAATAAGTAGTTCAAGAAGAACAGGACATTCCCGCACCCCTCCGCAGGAGTAGTAGGCCGTCTCATCCGCCTGAGAGATACTACGGTTTTCTCATAGATGGGGATAGAGAGGATTGCATCATAGATGATGATGAACCTACTAGCTTCCAGCAGGCCATCCAGAGCGGCAACTCGGTACGATGGCTAGATGCAATGCGGACCGAAATGGAGTCCATATACACCAACAAAGTATGGACTTTGGACTTTGCTCCAGATGGGGTAAAACCCATAGGATGCAAATGGATCTTCAAGAAAAAGATTGATGTAGATGGACAGGTGGAAACCTATAAGGCTAGACTTGTTGCAAAGGGTTTTCGTCAAAGACCTGGTTTGGACTATGACGAAACTTTTTCTCCAGTGGCTATGCTCAAATCCATTCGGGTACTTTTTGCTATTGCTGTCTTCCATGATTATGAAATCTGGCAGATGGACGTAAAGACGACTTTTCTGAATGGTAATTTAGAAGAGTGCGTCTATATGGATCAGCCATAGGGTTTCAATCAGAGTGGGAGCAGCGGGAAAGTATGCAAGTTGCTTAAATCCATTTATGGATTAAAGCAGGCATCGCGGAGTTGGAACATCTGTTTTGATGAAACAGTCAAAGAGTATGACTTTATCAAAAATTCAGATGAACCATGTATATATAGTAAAGTTGTAGTACGAACTGTCGTATTCCTCGTCTTATACGTGGATGACATTCTATTAATAGGAAATGACATTCCTATGCTACAATCTGTCAAAGGATTCTTGTCACACAGGTTCTCCATGAAAGACCTGGGTGACGCCTCTTACATTCTGGGGATCCGGATCTATCGTGATAGATCCAAGAGGATGTTGGGACTTTCGCAGTCCAGGTATATCGACACTGTACTGAAAAGGTTCAGTATGGAAGATTCTAAGCACGGTAATCTACCAGCTTGTCACGGAATCACCCTCTCCAAAGAGATGTCTTCCAAGCCTGATTTGGAAAGAGAACGCATATCTATTATACCCTACGCTTCTGCGGTAGGCTCTATAATGTATGCGATGTTGTGCACCAGACCAGATGTAGCTTACGCACTGAGCGTGGTAAGCCGGTATCAGTCAGACCCAGGGAAGAAGCACTGGATAGCAGTAAAGAACATTCTCAAGTACCTGAGGAGGACTAAGGAGATGTTCTTGGTTTACGGCGGAAAAGATCTCAAGATGGAGGCCTTTGCTGATTCCGGCTTCTAGAGTGATAAGGACGATTCTAAGTGCATGTCAGGTTATGTCTTTACCCTCAATGGAGGAGCGGTGTGCTGGAAGAGTTCCAAGCACGACACCGTTGCTGACTCGACGATGGAAGCGGAGTATATTGCTGCTTGGGATACCGTAAAAGAAGCGGTCTGGATGAAGAAGTTCCTAACAGAACTTCATGTGGTTCCTACCATTGTTGATCCAATACCTCTGTATTGCGACAACAACGGAGCTATAGCTTTAGCGAAGGAACCAAGGTCCCATCAGAAGTCCAGACACATCTTAAGGCGGTATCACCTGATCAGGGAGATCATTGATTGTCGGGAGATCGAGGTTCGGAGAGTTGCTACTGAAGAGAACATTGCTGATCCATTCACGAAGGCCCTACCTCAGATTCAGTTCGAGAGGCTACTCGAGATCATCGGTCTTCGATATGCCAGTATATGGCCCTAGTGCAAGTGGGAGATTGTTAGTGTATATGCCCTAGAGGCCATTATTGTATCATACTAGTTTGTATATTACTTAATGGAAGCTTAGGATATTCACATGTATATAACAGTCTTGCTAAACATGGTAGTATACTACTTGGTTTTTCTATCTTAATACGTGAGTATACGTATTGATAGAGCTCTTAGGATCTTGCTTGACTACCAGCGTTGTGATGGCAGTCACACTAGTGGGGGCTGGGTAGTCTACAAGCACATCCTTATTCAGTTCCCTAGTCGTAGGATTATCGAGACAGGGCATCGATACTCCGGAGTAGACTAGTGTGTATGCTTCTCATCCCAGTTGGGGAGATGGTCTGTCCCACAGCCGTCAATACGTCGTACTGGAGATAGTATACAGGTGCTCGTTGGGTTACGGGTACACCGGACAGGACTCGTAGGGAACTGTAGGTTGGTTTTATACCAGTCGTCAGTTAACAGTTCCCAGGTGACATGAGTACAGCATAGTCCGCAGACTTGACACTGCTACTTCGCCTCGAGTGTGTCCCATTGTTCTTAGATTGCTACCCTACCACAGCTCAAAGGAGTCGTGCAAACAGGTAGCACTTGGGTGCAGTCCCGAGCACTTGGAGGCAGTGGCAGTTAGACAGGATTCGTCTCTCCCGGTATTGGGAGTTGATATCGCGCTGTGTCAGAGAGCCATTACGCAAAGTCCCTAGCCAGGGCAAGCGAGATTTGCTGGTAGGTTCCAGTAGTTTCTCAGGGTGTAATAGGCTTCACTCCGATACGACTTATACCGCTATTAGGGGACTGATACTTGCCTCTCCCTAGGCCCGATATGCGATTGTCTTAGACGAACAGACTGGACTGTACGGAGATTGTCACATCAGACTCAGTAGGAGTTTGGATGGGTTTCCTCATCGGCCTTCTTATCGACATCTACCTGGGGACCGTTACGTACAGCTAGTGCAGCTTGCGGTCTGTGGTTAAACCCACTGCCAGCATAGTAGTCGAGTCTTTATAGTCCCACACAGAGAGTTCCCCTACTCCAGGAGAAACGATATAGAGGTCGTATGGTTTTACAACAAGGGTTCAGACGCATACGTGTGTTTACGCACGTACGACATCCGGACAGTTTTTACTAGCCGGCTTTGGTTTAAGCCAGTTTCTAGTATCCGGTTATTGGATTTATACAGTCTAAAGTTTTTCCGTGTTTTCACGGATAGGAGGGGCGTTCTCGTAATTTCGTGAGAAGCTTCTAGAAGATGGTGACTTGAGGGTTAAGGTGGCATAAGCATTAAATGAGATTAGTGACTCATTTGTGTGATTCATCCTTGTCATTAATACATCATAAATGCTTAATGACTCATGTAGATGAATCACTCATTTGTATTTATGAAGCATGGTTGTTAAATCCTTTATTTGATTTATTTGATAATGATAATGCTTCATATATATCATGAGAGATCATTATCTCATTCCATTCTCTTGCTCACTTTCTCTCTCCTCAAGCTCTCTCTCTTCAAACCCTAATCCTCCCCTCTCATATGTTGAGACCAAGGATTGGATTAGACTACTTAATCCATAACCCTTCTCTATATCACCTAGGTTACTTAGATTAGCACTTTAAGAAACCTAGTTACCTCAAGTTAGAGGTGACGCTTGAAGTAAAGCTCTCGGGTGGATCATCTACTACTTAGAGAAGGCTGGAGAGGATGTGGAGAACGAAAAGACGAAGGACACGGTTCATTAGGTATAATCACTTTTCATAGTAGTTGTTAACTTCTATGATACTTTTTAGTTATAGTTTAGCAAAGATTCTCGGTTAGTCGATGTTTATGCAAAGAACAAGATCGTTTTTCATTATTCCGCCTCCCCGCAAGTCGTGGGGTGTTGTACATCGACTTACAGCATCTGTCCAAACCTCCGATACACGGTGCCATAAATCAACTTGGTATTTTCGGAAAGGTGGAGGGATAAATCCAAATAGCATCTGCCCCCAAAATTCAGGCCAGACGTCCCGGCCGCGTCTTTCGGCGGTGAACAGATTCTGGCACACCCGGTGGGACCTTTTCCTCTTTCCACTCCACACTTCGTATGTCATGTTTCGCGAACAAATCACAGTCTGCTATGGTTGCATATGGATTCAAGGTACTAAGATTTGGTATCTTGCTCCCTGATTCGTGTGTCAAAAACTATCTATAAACCGCAATCAAGAACGGCGTCGCATGAAGCAAGCCGGTGAGTACGGGTCGGTCCACAGGGATGTTGTGAATCTCCTATTCGCGCTAACGAGTTAATTCCGAAGGGTGTTCGGATTGGTTATTAAATCTAAAAACCTAAATTATTCTATCTACGATTATCTAGATCTATTCTTGCTAGGGTTAGGTTTAGGGATGGTTTGGAAATGCAAGTAAATCTCAACGCTTTCTATACCCGAATGAAGATCTATGAGGAGTTATGGTAATTATCAATAAAGGGGATTAGATCCATTCGGGAAGGTGTTCCTTCCTCTAAGTTCTTGTCCTTTCTTTAGAGATCCTTATCCTAACCTCAATGGAAAACGCGCGCAACCGGGCTTTTACACTATAGTGTCATCGTTACCTCGAGGGGTAGGGTGCCGTAGGGCACGGTGTGTGCGTGTATGCATGGAGTCCTATTGTAAATATTTGATGGGTAAGAAAGGGATGAGAGATCTCATCTCTCAAAAGCCTTCCCCAAAGCTAAACCCTAGACAAGTTCCTAGGGCATGAAATTAAATCTACCTAGGGCAAAGAATTGAAATCTAAACTAGAGCGAGGAATTAAATCTACTTACAGATGCATTTCTGCAATCATCAATGCAGGGTTGTCAGATCTGAATTTCTGAATTGAAGAGAGGCACCGATGCTCTCCATGAAGAATTTCTGAATTTTTATTAAAAGGAGGCATAAGAATTACAATCCTTAGAGTTCTATTTATAGGAAATAGAAACCCTAGGTTATATTTTGATCCGCATTTCTATAATTACAAAAATAGCCCTATAAAGACCAGTCAACGCCGCCACAAACTTTTGGTAAAAAGAAATCTTCCTTTTGCCTTCTTCTGGCCGTGGAACCGCGACAATGGTGGGCTTGGGCCGCGGTTCCGCGGCCCTTTGGTGAGTTCAGCTCACCATCTTTCCTGGGCTGCATTATGGTTATTTGGGCTTCATTATTCTTCAGTACTTTTCTCAATTTAGCTTCTGGTTCTCTTCCAGATTTCCAGTGAACATTGTAGTGGACTTCTACCCGTTAGCTTTGAGTCGATGTCTTGAATCTTACTTTGTGAATTGTTCCTTATGTAGGCTTGATCAAGATTCTCTGTTTGTCGGTCAAAGTCTTACTTTTACGTCGTCTTCTCATCGTTTTCACTGTTTTCGTTTCAAGAACCTGTAACCTGTAACATGTAGCAGACATGCGTCAAAAGCACCTGTTTATTTATAAAAAGAATAAGAATGGGGAATATAATAATACAATATTATGGTGTGAACAAATACCCCCAAACTTATCTTTTGCTCGTCCTCGAGCAAACTTATTTTTATTCACTAAAATCCTAACCACACTTTCGCAGGGAAACGCGATTGCACTGAGCTCGTGCAACAAGCCGTTAAACCTCTAGGTGTCCCTAGTAGGAGGAGTGTTGTCTTCTGAGGGTTTTCAGCGGATTACACCCACAAAATCCTATCAATTCGGCCCATTGACTTTTGTTCTCCATTTAGGTTTCCCAACAAGGAATTCTATTATCTTCTACTTGTAAATTATCCACCCATATTCTTCACACTTCCTCATCATTTAACTTAAGATTATATATGTTCTATAGATTTACTTAGCTTTCAGCATTTCTTAAGTTTTCCTTCTAGAGTTCCATCTCCACTTAGGAATTTCTATCAACTCTACTAAAGATACAAGTTTTATTCTTCATTCCTCTCTCTTATCTAAATTCCAATCACATACCCCTACGTGTGTGTATAGATCACCCCTACACTTGGAAATTCAAATCAAGCAATCATACTCTCGTCCATTGTCCAAAGCACTTCTTAGTTGGTGAATTTTTAATTGAATTTTTGCTTACACATCCTTCATGCGATCGTTAATACTTCTTGAGGTACCAACGACCGATTACAAAATGTGTTTGCATATTTAAGCGTACTTCCTAGTCTTGCAACACCCAAGGCTTTAGCAGTGACTCCCAAACTAGTTGGTCTAAGGCACTAGGTGATGAAGCACCCTCGCTAAATATTTTTCTATTTTTGCAGCCTTAAGTAATCACAAAAACCAGTGTCCATTTTTTTTCTTTATTCATTTTTTTTTCTTTTATTTTCTTCGTACTAAGGACTTTAGACAAGAGCATTTCAAGGTCTCTTCTACTATTCCAAGTTTCAAGGTGCGTGATTGTGCAAATTGTGGGGTATACGTTTTCAGAATCTAGACTTAAGCTAGGAACTATTTTTCAAACTTATACTCTAATAAGAACATCAATACTCTTCCCTTGTTTCAACTTAGCCCAAAAAGTGAACCCAAAATTTGCCTATTTCTAAATAAACTACAAAGACATATACTCTCTACCGTTAAATTTTAAGGAATGTTAATTTTAGGGTTTTTAATTCACTAAGTCTAAGATCTAGTTGTTCCTAGCCAGTTGACCTATTCGTCAAACTCAAGTCAATTAGCCAAAATTGAATACAATAATTTTTATAATTTTTGAATTTTTTCAATTTTTATGGGTTTTCAAATAAGTATGCAAATGCAAAAATATGTACAAATGAATGCGAAGGAAGAAGACGTACCGAGCATACCCCCAAACTTGAACTTGACAGTGTCCTCACTGTCATGCTACACCAAAAGGGTCAAAATGCCGGCACTCCCCTGTTTATTTATTTATAATTTTTTTTTATTTTTTTATTTTGAAATTTTTTTGTTATTTTTTTATAGAGAAAGAAAACAAAAAATATATATACATATATACAATAAGGCTCCCTCCAAACTTAAGCTTGGCCTTACACAAGCCAAAGGTTAACACCAACCATTCAAAAATCTTATCGTGGTAATGGTATAGTTGGTGCAAGAATGGGGTGTGGAGGAAAGAAATGAGAAACACGCGAGACCGTGTGGAAAGAAGAATGGTAGAATATGGTCTCGGTAGGGGAGAAGAAGGGCGGAAAGGAGAAAGAAGGGTAGCACGATCTTGAGGGTGTAAATCGAGTGAATAAATTAGCGCAATATGTGATGACCGAAGTGTGAAAATAGATTGTGCTAATCTATCAACTCGTCGTGCAATGGGGTCAAATCCCTCAAGATTCGCAAGAAAACATGGGTACGCCGAACTTGGTATAGGAGATGAAGGCGTAACGGTCACTTGTACGGTCGGAACAATAGGAATGACGAAAGGAAGTGAATTAGGAATAGTATCATTCTCACCGAAGTAAACTGTCTCGAACTTGAAAGATTCCATTAATGGTTCGAAACTACTGTAATCAATCGAGTCTGATGGTTCAACTAACTCATCTGAAAATGTAAAGAACTCAAACTCGGGCGGTGAGTCATCAACATCGTCCGAAAAAGTGAAACACTCGTAAGTGTTATCATCTGTGAGAACAGTATCGGTTTCAAAGGAAAATTTTTCAAGCTTACAGTCTTCGAGCGTGGTCGGAGCGATGTAAAGGAGTGAGGGTGATATAACAGTCAAAGGTTCAGGAGGATGAATTGGGAAATCAGACACATCAAACAAAAATGGTTCAACGTCAATATGATCCTCAAAACTCTCCTCAATACTATCATTATAATTTTCCTCAAAATTCAACTCATCCATGCCATTATCATCAAAATCAAGACGCATGTGAGATTCGGGAGAAACATTTAATAACTCGGGATGATGATTTGGACGTAAAATTTCAATCAAATCGACAGGTTCATCATCCGAAATTTTCCCGGCGTCTATATCCTCAATCAAGTGAAAATCATTTTCTTTAGACACCTCATCAAAAGCATGGATATGTATCACTTTCGGTTCTAGAGTGGAGGTGTAATGATCGAAAGGATTAAGTGCGGTTTCACTCGAAAGGGGTTCCTCACAATTTGGCAAATCAAGCACTACAAAATCACACAACTCATTATTTTGGAGACATGTTTGAAAATTGGAGTTGTTGGATTCAATTGGGTATGGGTAAGTTTGATTTGGAAATCCTCTCACATTCTTACTCTGTCCAACCGCTTCCTTATACATTGAAAAATTTGGAGCTAGTGAGAAACTAGCTACCGGTTCACTAGGTTGCATAAGGGCGGCCACGGACGCTTCCACATTCCTAGTCATTTTGTTTGTTGCTGCGATATATGCCTCCAACGACTCCTCCAAACTAGACTTGGGTGGTAAGGGGGTTTCGGTAAAAGATTCGAAATCGTGTGGATATGCAAAACTCCCTAATGGCTGTATGGAAACAGTGTCTAGTGAGGGTGGTAAGGTCGGGTAGGACTGGTAGGAAGTGGGTGATTGGACAGGGGTAGGGTCAACATATGGATAACAAGGTAAATAATCGTGTGGATCCCTAGAACTAGATGAGTGGAGAGGGGTGAAAGATCGGCTGCGAGATTGAGCAATATGCTCAGCAATGGACATCGGCTTAGGAGTGACAGAAGGACTTGAAAAAGTGGTGTCAATATATGGAGGTGGTAAAGATTGACTTGGTTGACACAAAGTGGGTTGAAAAGTCAAACTGTTTCTCCTAGACGCCTCTATTTGATCTTTCAAAGATATTTTAGGCAAGGAAGGATCGTCTTTAAATTGACTGAACAAATTGACGTACGACGCAAAATTAGGTTCGGGATACCAAAGTTCAGCTAATGATTTATTATGTAGGGTACCCATGTTGGAAGAAAGGGTGAAAAGAAAGAAAGTTTGTGGTGCAAGGATTTATTTGCGGCAAAAGTTTTGCAAGCTTCTAAAAAAAATTTCCTTTTTTTTCTTGTTCTCTTTATTTGGAAATTGTTGCAAAAAGATTTTCGAGAAAAGATATGCAACAAAAAAGATTACTTGCAATCAATTTCTATTTTAAGCGGGGCCCAAAAGTCCTGCACAAGATTGTTATTTGGAAGGGGAAATATTTTTAAAGCGCATCAAATCCAGCAGGCATTTTTCAGAAAATATCTTAAAATTTGCAGAGGAGAAATAACAGAGGAGCTTACAGTGCAAATTGCAGAGGATGATGTCACCAAAAAGGCGCGTTTCCGCGGTCAAAGGGGGCAACGGCGCCATTTGATTCGTGTGTCAAAAACTATCTATAAACCGCAATCAAGAACGGCGTCGCATGAAGTTAGCCGGTGAGTACGGGTCGGTCCACAGGGATGTTGTGAATCTCCTATTCGCGCTAACGAGTTAATTCCGAAGGGTGTTCGGATTGGTTATTAAATCTAAAAACCTAAATTATTCTATCTACGATTATCTAGATCTATTCTTGCTAGGGTTAGGTTTAGGGATGGTTTGGAAATGCAAGTAAATCTCAACGATTTCTATACCCGAATGAAGATCTATGAGGAGTTATGGTAATTATCAATAAGGGGGATTAGATCCATTCGGGAAGGTGTTCCTTCCTCTAGGTTCTTGTCCTTCCTTTAGAGATCCTTACCCTAACCTCCATGGAAAACACGCGCAACCGGGCTTTTACACTACGGTGTCATCGTTACCTCGAGGGGTAGGGTGCCGTAGGGCGCGGTGTGTGCGTGTATGCATGGAGTCCTATTGTAAATATTTGATGGGTAAGAAAGGGATGAGAGATCTCATCTCTCAAAAGCCTTCCCCAAAGTTAAACCCTAAACAAGTTCCTAGGGCATGAAATTAAATCTACCTAGGGCAAAGAATTGAAATCTAAACTAGAGCGAGGAATTAAATCTACTTACAGATGCATTTTTCCAATCATCAATGCAGGGTTGTCAGATCTGAATTTCTGAATTGAAGAGAGGCACCGATGCTCTCCATGAAGAATTTCTGAATTTTTTTTAAAAGGAGGCATAAGAATTACAATCTTTAGAGTTCTATTTATAGGAAATAGAAACCCTAGGTTACATTTTGATCCGCATTTCTATAATTACAAAAATAGCCCTATAAAGACCAGTCAACGCCGCCACAAACTTTTGGTAAAAAGAAATCTTCCTTTTGTCTTCTTCTGGCCGCGGAACCGCGGCAATGGTGGGCTTGGGCCGCGGTTCCGCGGCCCTTTGGTGAGTTCAGCTCACCATCTTTCCTGGGCTGCATTATGGTTATTTGGACTTCATTATTCTTCAGTACTTTTCTCAATTTAGCTTCTGGTTCTCTTCCAGATTTCCAGTGAACATTGTAGTGGACTTCTACCCGTTAGCTTTGAGTCGATGTCTTGAATCTTACTTTGTGAATTGTTCCTTATGTAGGCTTGATCAAGATTCTCTGTTTGTCGGTCAAAGTCTCACTTTTACGTCGTCTTTTTATCGTTTTCACTGTTTTCGTTCCAAGAACCTGTAACCTGTAACATGTAGCAGACATGCGTTAAAAGCACCTGTTTATTTATAAAAAGAATAAGAATGGGGAATATAATAATACAATATTATGGTGTGAATACTCCCGTGCAGAAAAAAGAAGATCAATGGCTTCCAAATGTACCTGCAATAGCAACTCTTGCTTCGTCCCATCTGGAGGAGTAACTTATGGGCCCCAGGCGGCCTCCATCTACGCAATGCCGGAGGAACAGGTGACACAGGCCACCACTAGATTGTTCTTCGAGACCATGCTCCCGCCAATGAGCTTCAATGCTCCAATGCCATCACAGGAAGTTCTAAAGAAGTCGGTCTTCGATCAGCTTGCAACTACCGTGGCCCCTCTCAACGGGTCGTCCAAGTCTACTACCTCAGTCTTCGACAGGCTGTGCCTAAGCTCAAATGGGCCGGCGAAGAGGCTCGCAATACCGGAGAAGGCGATCCTAACTCCTGCTGCAGGTGAAGCCGTCCAGACTACTTCCCCTACTCGAAAGTCGGCCTTTGACAGGTTGACCATTCCTTCCCAGCGAATGCCAGTCTTTGACAGGCTGGCGCCAATAACAGCCTCTCCTCAAAGCAGGGGGCATGAAGAAGCTACTCCAACGATAAAGGTGATCCCGGCTACACGACATGCTTGACGTCATTACTGGCGCCGAGTGAGGGAAGCTGGGGGCAGTTCCCCCTCTGGACTTACCCCACTAGCTCCGATGGTGGAAATTGATGCCGCTGTTCTAACTGGGAACAACTTTGAGCCGTTCAGGAGGGTGCGCAAGAACTCTCCAATTGCTGTACTAAAAAGGTCTCCTCCACCCGCTAAAAATGTTACTAAAGCGAAGCCGGAACAACCCCCTCAGTGGCTGTCCTCCAAAATCCACAGGGTCTGGCGAAGAGTCCAAGACTCTGTGATCGACAAAGACTACTCTTGCCAACAGAAGAAAATGAAGGTCCGGCAAAAGGAGGATCATCCCGCCGTCGTACCACGCAAAGTATCATCTGCAACAGCCCCCTCAACTTCGACCGCCCATAAAAGGAGAAGGCCGGAGAAGATTCCCGTGCCTACGACAAATCTCAAGGGCACTGAACCTAAACGCCCCGAGTCTGGGGGTATGGTAGTGCACACCGTCTATATGGATTCCGGAAAAGAGGAAAGCCGTGCTTCCGGGGCTCATCGACCACTTACACGAATGGTAACAAAGGCTCATGAGCAACAACAGAAGCTCCAGGAGATGCTGACAAGATGGCCACACTTACTGGGCAGAAAGAAAGTCCGGAAGAATCGTCGGATCAACGCTAGGAGCAGGAAACCGACACCGAGTTCCTCCGAAGGATGCTCGAAAAGAAAGAAAAAGAGACCACGGAACAAGCGACTAACATAAAACAAATGGCGCTTTTGTTCCAAGATATGGTGGGGATGATAATCCAGCAGGACCCTCCAGCCGAAGATCCCCCAATAATCATTGAAGACGACAGAGGGAAGACATCAAACCCTCTTCCGACTTTATCAGTAGCTAGAGAGGAGACAATCTTGAAAGCTGCGCTTGATTACTCCATAGCTCAACAAATACGAGCTCATCAGGCGAGCGAAGCTGCCGGCCAAGTCGTCAGAACTGGACGACCCTATTCAGGCTGGTACGATCAAATTAAGTACCCACCGGGATATATGATCCCTAAATTTCACGTGTATAAGGGGACAGGCAACCCCCATCAGCACGTTGCCCAGTTCAGGGCTCTCTGCGGCAATACTGGAGGTGATGACAAATTGCTACTTCGCCAGTTCGTCGGCAGCTTAGCGGAGACGGCATTTGAATGGTACTCGGAGCTTCCAAATGACTCTATCAAAACATTCACGGAAATGGAGTTGCTATTCACCCAGCATTTCGCAAGCGCCAGCGAATGCACCCCGATCACGGCATTGATCAATGCCATGGTGAATCCAGGAGAGACATGGGTTCAGTATGCAATTCGGTGGCGGAACCTATGGTCGAGATGCGAACAACGCATAGAAGAAGCTCCTGCTGTGGGCATGTTCATAGGGGCCCTTGACCCGCAAGCGACTATATCCCAGTTTTTGATGTTTTTCAAGCCGACCAATTTCCAAGCCTTGATCGACAAGCTGGCCCAAATAGACCAGATGGGCCATAGACCGTCCTCCTCAAAAACTGAGCTTCGAAATGAAAAGGGCAAAAGGAAAGCGACCTTCGTCGCCAATTCTCAGCAACAGCCGAGTGATCCAAAACCAGCTGCTCGCCAAAATGATAAACATAGAACACTCGGAGAAAAGCTGAGACGTCCTTACTCATTCCCTCGAGATAAAATGAGAAGACTGTTCGAACTGGCGGTGTGCAGCAGGCTTATCACTCTACCAGATCCGAGACGCCCACTGTAACCGGGCGACGTCAACAATCCCAATTACTGCCCCTACCACCAAATAGTGGGCCACCCAATCGAAGATTGCTTCATCTTCAAAAATTGGATTGAGGACCAGTACCAACAAGGCAAATTCGCACTGTCTGAAAACTGGAGGGTAAACCCACCATAACCGCATGCTCCTAAAAAGGTGGACACGCCGGAGGCATCATGCTCATTTATAGAGGAAGCTCCATGGGAAGTTGTTCTTTTGGACAAAATTAAGAGAATGCTTAAGGATCTTCAAGTATGTCCAGCAATCAGATGGAAAAGCTCGTTGGAGCCTGAGATCATTGAGGGGATGCTGAAACCGCGCCCAACATCGAGAATTGGTAGCGATGGGCAAAATACCCAGGCCCGGCCGCCAAAGTCTTCAAAGAAAAATAAGAAGACCAAAAGCCCACGCAGTCTGATGACAAGCGCATGGACCTGCAAAAGCATATTGACACGCTGGAAGAATATAAGCAGAAGGCGCGAACCCCGGTCACACTCCAAGAGTTTCTCAACCATATCCTTGAGGGCGGAGATGACGACAATGATGAGGGAGAAGACTCGTCAGAAGAACCTGAGGATTATATGGTAAGTTATCACATGATCTCTCATTCACCAATAAATGACGAAGAAGCTCACTCAGCACCAGAAGATAATATAGAGGAGCTGGGGGCAGGGTCAGTGCCAAAATCCTTGGAACCGTCAGACGAGATGATTGACATGTTACTGAATGAAGCCGGTCAGAAGAGCAAAGCTGATCAAGAGCATGAAATGGCCATATTTGAACGGGCCAGGCATCAGCGTCAAGTTGAAGAAATCAGGGTAGGGATGAGTCGCAAAGCGCTCCAACCAGATCGAAGAACGCTTGTAGCAGACAAAAACAGGCTTAAAACGAGGAAACGGTTTGCCCTGTCAATGGGAATGAAGCTGCCATCTTTCAAAGGAAATACTCCTGGCGGTATACACCTTAACGAAGCGGATGCACATCCTAACTACTGCTTATACCATCAGAGAATTGCACACCCTACTGAAGAATGCATGGCCTTTAAAAAGTGGTGGCAGGGATACGTTGCTCACCAAAAACATTTCAAGCGGATGAAGCGCAAGACTCGTCGGGAGCAGAGAAGCATGACAAATGAGCACAAAAGAATTGCCGGCAACTGTCACGCGATTAATACTAGGGGATCGCAAGTTCTCACCTTTGGAAGCGACTCTGATGAAGAAGTAGCCCTCGGCCCTCTCTTCAAGGAATCCACCCCAAGAAAAGAGGAAGAGATTAAGAATTGTGAAAACATGTAGTTGCGTAATCGTACGTTGCCCGAAAGGAATCTCGGACCTACAAACAAGGGATCGAACAAAAAAGATAAGGGGAAGGAAAAATTCCCTGAGGATATCGCCCTCGATGATCGAGTCGTCGAAGAACTTGCAGCCAAGGACCCGCCTAAAAAAGACAAAGTGGATTACAATGTCCTGGCACACCTGAGGAAGATACCCTCACAGTTAAGCATTTTGGATGCCCTTCTATTGTCTAAAGAGGCACGAGATTCTCTGATCAGGGCCTTACAAAAGCCCGAGCAGTTTCAACCTTTCCTTGCCGAAGAAAAAATGAAGGACGAGTTGGAAGAAGTGCACACAGCTGACATCACTTTCGGCGATAATGATCTTCTCCTCGGAACGTGCGAGCACAACCGTCCCCTGTATGTCACCGGGTACTGCCATGACATCAAGATAGGGAAGATCTTAGTTGACAATGGGTCCTCTGTCAACCTCCTAAATATGAGGGTGCTAAAAGAAATCTGCATGAGCGTTCAGCACCTCGCTCGGGATAAAATCACCATCTCCGGGTTCGACTCCCAGTCATCACGGATGCTTGGGTCTGTAATACTGATATTACGCTTTGGGCTGCACGTCACTGACATCAAATTTCATGTCATTGACGCCAAGACCTGCTACAACGCTTTGCTCGGCAGGCCTTGGTTGCATGAGTACAACATCATCCCTTCTATACAACATCAGTGTATGAAGTATTTCAAAGATAGCCTCGAGTACACCGTGACGGGGGAACTAAACCCATTCTCCATAAATGAAGTCCGCAAATACAAAGATGCCAAGTACTTCCTACCAGACTTTGAAGAAACGGAAAGATGCCATAAAACGGAGAATAAGCAAAAAGCTATCACCACTATTTCGGTCTTCGGGAGCGATACTGAGGAGGAAGAAGCGATAGTCTATTCAGGGCCGCCCTAATGCAACAGACCAGGACCATCTACCCCTATTTTGGTCTTTGGAAGTGACTCTGAGGATGAAGTCAACGTAGTGTTCTCGGTCCGTCCATCAATGCAGGCCTTTACTGGAGATGATCAGAGTTTGCAAATCGCCATGGTTCCGCGGCAGCACTATAGGGAGCTTGATGCGCTTGAGATATATAGCGTGCAAGAGCTGCAGATATTCTACGTCCCTCCCAGGCGAAGAGTTGAAAAGGCGATTCTATTCTATCGATCCACGGAGAATAAAGTCGAAAGAGAAGTCTGGCATGGTGCCGATTTTGCGATCGACAGGCTCCAACCCATCCACTTGTCCAGATACTACACGGAGGGATTGAAAAGGTTGTTAAGATGCCAAAGCGTATCTTTCAAATAGACTACTCGACAAGCTCAGTTCTACAACAGGATTTGGAACGCCTGTTCATACCATAATTTTGCATTATTTTATTCCCCATTCTTATTCAGTTTACAAATAAACAGGTGCTTTTGACCCATGTCTGGTACATAGTTGCAGGTTACATGTTCTCGGAACAAAAACAGTGAAAACGATAAAAAAAACGATACAAAAGTGAGACTACGACCAACAAATAGAAGAATCTTGATCAAGCCTACAGTTGAAGAATAACGAAGATCAGTGAACAAGTTCATAAAGTACAAAGGCAGCGCAAGGTTCAAGACTTCGACACGAAGCAAGCGGTAAAAGTCCACGACTTTATTCACTGTGGAAATATGGAAGAAATCTAGAAGACAAACTAAGAAACCAAGTAAAGAAAAAAGATGCCAAAAGAAGCAGGAAGCAAACCAGGAAATTTCAGCCAACAATCCCCATATATGGCCGCAGAACCGCGGCCAAACATGGGTTTTGGCCGCGGTTCCGCGGCCGTGCGAGACACGTGTCGGTGGAAATTTTTGATGGAGTCAGTGCGCTGACTAGTCTTCTTAGGGGTATACTTGTAATTGCAGATGTGAGTCGATTGTAACCCTAGGGTTTCTATGTTCTATAAATAGAAACCCTAAAACCTGTTTTAGAGGATGCCTCTTCTTGTGCCTCATTTCATTTTATCAAAATTCAGATCTGTAAATTTCTGTAATGTTGGAAGAGAGCATCAAATAAAAATTAGGTAATTTCTTTTTACTTCCCTAGTTAAATTTTCTTTCCTGCCCTAGTATAGATCTTTATTATCTGCCCTAGTTAGATAGTTAAATCATGTTAATCAATTCCCTAATGAGTGAGTAGTCTCCTCGCTTGTTAGGGTTAGATTTGGGGAAGGCTTTAGAGATGAAGATCTCTCACCCCTTTCTTGCCCATCATACGTTTTTATAGGACTCCATGCATACATGCACACACCGCTCCTTACGACACCCTATCCCATGAGGTAGCGGTGATACCGTAGTATAAACGACCGGTTGAGCGTATTTTCCATGGAGGTTAGGGTAAGGATTAAGAAAGGAAGGACAAGAACCTAAAGGAAGAAACATCGTCTCTTCCCGATGGTACTAATCCACTTTATTAATAATTACCATAACACCTCATATATCTTAATTAGGGCATAGAAAGTGGTGAGGAATATTGACTCTCCAAATTTAACCTAAACCTAACCCTAGCAAGATTTTAGTCTAGATCAATCATAGTTTTTAGATTTAATCAATCCGACAACAATCGGAATTAACTCGTTAGAACAATTAGGAAATACACAAAATCCCTGTGGACCGACCCGTACTCACCGGCTAGCTACCAAGCGACGCCGTTCTTGATTGCGATTATAAATATTCTTTGATCAATCAAATGGCGCCGTTGCCGGGGATGGCATGTTATTTTCTTTTTGTAATTTCGGGTTAATATAAAATTGAAAAATCATAAAAACTGAAAAAATATATATATATAAAAAAATTATCATCTTGTTATTTTGTGAAGGGTATTTTTTCTTTTGAATTGTGCAGGATCGAAGAACGAGTTCAGATCTGGAAAAATCCAGAGATCAAAACAGAAAACCCTAGATCTGAACAACAGAGAAAAGTCAAACCAGAGGAGCAGAAAATTTCTCAGGGCTTGAACCACACATCCCACCGCGGAACCGCCGCGATAAGGTGCTTCTGACCGCGGAAACGCGGCTTGGTCGTGACGTCATCAATTGAAATTTTTTCTGTAAGCTTCTTCTATTCTTTTGAAACCCCATTATCTCCTCTGTAAAAATTTCCTGCAGGATTCTTTGCGCCAAAAAAAAAAAATTCTCCCCCTTCCAATAATTGATCTTGTGCAGGATTCTTTGCGCCGCGCTTAAAAAAAAATTGTTTGCAAGTGATTGTGTTACTACTTTGCATAATTTAATTTGACTTTAAGGGGCTTGAACACCAATCCAGATTGGGTGGGGATTTCATCACCCTTCTCAAGACCCCAAAAATCATATAAGGCATATTGCATTGTCCATCAATTAATTAAAAAAGATTAGACTCAGCCCTAAGGACTTCGCGCTCAATAGGACAAAGGAATTGTTGTAGGCATCGACCGTTGATCCTAACCTGACTTTGTGGTGCCTAGGCTAGACAGGTAGTGAAAGGTAACTTTAAAAGGCCCGTCTCATGGTGATTCGTGAGCGGATCCCTCCTTTCTCTACTTGTGCTTACCTGGCCACAATTGGCGGTGAAGAGGCAGTTTGAGGTCCTACTTCTTGCCCTTTGGAACAGTTAGGAGTTGTCTAGCTGACCTAGGTGACCCTAGATCTAGACCTGATTGTGCATTTGTGGTTGATTGAATGTGTGTCTAAGCCTTTTATTGAAAATCTTTTTTTTTGCAAAAATCTCCACATAAAAAAAAACACAAAAAGAAAAAAGGAAAATTTTTTTTTACAAAAAACTTGCAACTTGTCGCTAAGAAATCCGTGTACCCCACATTCTTTTTCTTCTCTTTCTTACATCATGGGTACCCCACCTCCCAAAACTCTTGCCGAACTTTGGTACCCTCATCCAAACATTGCTTCATACGCGAATTGTTTTGGTCGAATTACAGACGACCCCTCCATGCCCAAAATTTCTTTGAAAGATCGAATAGAAGCGTCTAGGAGAAACAATCCGACTCCACAATCCACTTTGTATCAACCATTTCAACCTTCACCACCTTCTTATGTTGATACTACTTTTTCGAGTCCTGTTGTAACTCCGAAACCCATGTCTATCGCTAAACACATTGAACAATCTCGTAACCGATCTTTCACTCCTTTCAACACTTCCAGTTCTTGGGATCAACAAGTCCATTCACCTTTTTATCCAAATGTTGATCCTACTCCTGTCCAACCATTCAATTCCTACCAGTCCTACCCGACTTTCACACCTTCCCTAGACATTGATTCTATACAGCCATTTGGAAGTTTTCCAAATCCAAACAATTTTGAATCTTTTACTGAAACCCCTTCACAACCCATGTCTAGTCTGGAAAAGTCGTTGGAAGCTTACATTGCAGCAACAAACCGTCAGATGAGGAATTTGGATGCGTCCATTGCCGCCCTCATGCAACCTAGTGAACCGGTAGCTAGTTTCCAACTAGCTCCAAATTTTCAAATGTATGATGAGGCGGTTGGACAGAGTGAGAATTTGAGTGATGAGAGTAAGTTCTACACACATCCAAATTAAAACTACCCATCACCAATTGAATCCCACAACTCCGGTTTTCAAACAAGTGTCCCAAATGATTCACCAGTTGATAATAAAACGTTTAATGAGTTGTGTGACTTTATAGTGCTTCATTTGCCAGATTGTGAAGTGCCCCTTTCGAGGGAAACCATCACCAATCCTTTCGAACTTTACACCTCCAATCTAGAACCTGAATTGATAAATATCCATGCTTGTGATGAGGTGTCTAAAAAAATTGATTTTCACTTGATTGAGGATATAGACGCAGGGAATATTTTGGATGATGAACCCGTAGATTTGACTGAATTTTATCTCCAATTCATCATCCCGAGTCATTTAATGTTTCTCCCGAACTTCATATGCGTCTTGATTTTGATGATAATTGCATGGATGTGATAACTTTTGAGGAGAATTATGAGGATAGTACTGCGGAGAGTATTGAGGATAATATTGAGGATGAACCATTTTTGTTTGATGTGTCGGATTTTCCAATTCATCCTCCTGAACTTTTAACTGTTATACTTCCTAAATCATCCTCCTTCCTTTCCATTGTTCCGACCACACAAAAGATCACGCAGGAGGATTGTGAGCTTGAAAAATTTATGTTCGATCACAGCAGTTTTGACGCCACTAGTGCGTTCCTCCTTGAATCTGACACTCTTCTCACAACCGATATCAATTACGAGTGTTTCACTTTTTTGGACGATTTTGAAGACTCACCGCCCGAGTTTGAGTCCTTTGAATTTTCAGATGAGTTAGTTGAACAATCAGACTCGGTTGCTTACAGTGATCTCGAACCATTGATGGAATCCTTCGAGTTCGAGATAGATTACTTAGGTGAGAATAAGACTATCCCTAAATCACTCCCCTTCGTCCTTTCCAACGTTTTGACCGAGCAAGAATCCGTCACGCTTCCATTTTCAATGGATGGTTTACCTAGTTCGACGTACCCATGTTTTCTTGCGAATCTTGAGGGATTTGACCCCATTTCTCGACGGGTTGATAGATTGGCACAATCGCTTTTAACACATCGGTCATCACAACTTGTGCTAATTTATTCACTCGATTTACACGCTCATGTTCGTACTACACTTCTTTCTCTTTTCCTCCATTCTTCTCCTCCACCGAGACCATATTCCACTCTTCTTCCCATACGGTTTCGTGTGTTTCTCAACTCCTTTCTCTACACTCCATTCTTCCACCAACCCTACCATTATCACGATAAAATTTTTGAATGGTTGGTGCTAACCTTCGGCTTGTGTAAGCCCTTGTATAGTTTGATTTTTCTCCTCCCTAACTCTGAACTTTAACTCTTAAAACAGTGGAAACACTGTTTCACTTAAGTTTGGGGGGAAACTTTTTGTATATATATTTTTGTTTTTCTTTTAACAATAAAAAATAAAAAAAAATTATAAATAAATAAATAGGGGAGTGCCGACATTTTTGACCCTCTTGGTGTGGCATGACAGTGAGGACACTGTCAAGTTTAAGTTTGGGGTGTGCTCGGTAAGCTTTCTTCCTTCGCATTCATATGTAGATTTTTGCATTTGCATACTTATTTTAAAACCCATAAAAATTGAAAATTTTCAAAATTTATAAAAAATTGAAACATTCAACTTTGGCCATAATTGACTTGAGCTTAACTAGCTAGGAACAACTAGATCTTAGATTTAGGAAATTAAAAACCCTAAAAATAACCTTTCTTAAAATTTAACGGTAGAAAGTATATGTCTTTGTAGTTTATTTAGAAATAGGCAAATTTCGAGTTCACTTCTTGGGCTAAGTTAAAACAAGGGAAAAGTATTGAAATTTTTATTAAAGTGTAAGTTTGAAAAATAATTCCTAAGCTTAAGTCTAAATTCTGAAAATATATACCATACAAATTGCACAAACACGAACCTTGAAACTTGGAATAGTAGAAGAGACCTTGAAATGCTCTTGTCTAAAGTCCTTAATACGAAGAAAATAAAATAAAAATACAGGTGTGAATAAAGAGATTAAAAAAATGAACACTGATTTTTGTAATTACTTAAGGCTGCATAAACAGAAAAAAATATTTAGCGAGGGTGCTTCATCACCTAGTGCCTTAGACCAACTGGTTTGGGAGTCACTGCTAAAAGCCTTAGGTGTTACAAGACTAGGAATTACGCTTTAATATGCAAACACATTTTGTAATCGGTCGTTGGTACCTCAAGAAGTATTAACGGTCGCATGAAGAATGTGTGAGCAATTTCATCTAAAAATTCACCAATTGAAAAGTACTTTGGACGATGGACAAGAGTATGATAGCTTGATTGAACTTCCGAGTGTAGGGGTGATATATACACACACGTAGGGGTGTGATTAGGGGTTTAGATAAGAGATAGGAATGAAAAATATGACTTATATCTTTAGTAGAGATGATAAAAATTCCTAAGTTGAGATGGAACCCTAGAAGGAAAGCTTAAAAGATGCCAAAAGCTAAGTAAATTCACAAGAATATATATAATCTTAAGTTAAGTGATAAGGAAGCGTGAAAAATACGGGTGGATAATTTCTAAGTCGACGATAATAGAGTTTCTTGTTAGAGGACCTAATTGGAGAATAAAAGTCAATGGGCCAAATTGATAGGATTTTGTGGGCAGTATCCGCTGAAAACCCTCAGGAGACAACACTCCTCCTACTAGGGACACCTAGAGGTTTAACGACTTGTTGCACGAGCTCAGTGCAATCGCGTTTCCTTGCGAAAGTGAGGCTAGGTCTTTTTCGAGAATAAAACTAGGTTTGCTCGAGGACGAACAAAAGATAAGTTTGGGGGTATTTGTTCATACCATAATTTTGCATTATTTTATTCCCCATTCTTATTCAGTTTACAAATAAACAGGTGCTTTTGACCCATGTCTGCAGGTTACAGGTTCTCGGAACAAAAACAGTAAAAACGATACAAAAGTGAGACTACGACCAACAAATGGAAGAATCTTGATTAAGCCTACAGTTGAAGAATAAACGAAGATCAGTGAACAAGTTCACAAAGTACAAAGGCAGCGCAAGGTTCAAGACTTCGACACAAAGCAAGCGGTAAAAGTCCACGACTTTATTCACTGTGGAAATCTGGAAGAAATCTAGAAGACAAACTGAGAAACCAAGTAAAGAAAAAAGAAGCCAAAAGAAGCAGGAAGCAAACCAGGAAATTTCAGCCAACAATCCCCACATATGGCCACGGAACCGCGGCCAAAAATGGGTTTTGGCTGCGGTTCCGCGGCCGTGTGAGACACGTGTCGGTGGAAATTTTTGATGGAGTCGGTGCGCTGACTAGTCTTCTTAGGGGTATACTTGTAATTGCAGATGTGAGTCGATTGTAACGCTAGGGTTTCTATGTTCTATAAATAGAAATCCTAAAACCTGTTTTAGAGGATGCCACTTCTTGTACCTCATTTCATTTTATCAAAATTCAGATCTGTAAATTTCTGTAATGTTGGAAGAGAGCATCAAATAAAAATTAGGTAATTTCTTTTTACTGCCCTGATTAAATTTTCTTTCCTGCCCTAGTATAGATCTTTATTATCTGCCCTAGTTAGATAGTTAAATCATGTTAATCAATTCCCTAATGAGTGAGTAGTCTCCTCGCTTGTTAGGATTAGATTTAGGGAAGGCTTGAGAGATGAAGATCTCTTACCCCTTTCTTGTCCATCATACGTTTTTATAGAACTCCATGCATACATGCACACACCGCTCCCTACGGCACCCTATCCCACGAGGTAGCGGTGATACCGTAGTATAAACGACCGGTTGAGCGTATTTTCCATGGAGGAGAGGGTAAGGATTAAGAAAGGAAGGACGAGAACCTAGAGGAAGAAATATCGTCTCTTCCCGATGGTACTAATCCACTTTATTAATTATTACCATAACACCTCATAGATCTTAATTAGGGCATAGAAAGCAGTGAGGAATATTGACTCTCCAAATTTAACCTAAACCTAACCCTAGCAAGATTTTAGTCTAGATCAATCTTAGTTTTTAGATTTAATCAATCCGACAACAATCGGAATTAACTCGTTAGAACAATTAGGAAATACACAAAATCCTTGTGGACCGACCCGTACTCACCGGCTAGCTACCAAGCGACGCCGTTCTTGATTGCGGTTATAAATATTCTTTAATCAATCAACGCCCTCGGAACTCAGCGAAAATTGCCCGACGGGAAAATTGAAGCGATTGGGCTTGGATATGTCCAGTCCAAGAGACGGGAGCAATTCCATGACTGCCATGTCATAAATGACCTCGATGAAGAAGGGGATGCTCTTTTAAAAGACGCTGACGTTGAATCAGGATGAGGTCCTGCCATAAAAATGCCGAGTCATTCATTTGAAGAACAGATGGACAAGCTAGTAAGGGAAGCGAGTCAAAAGGTTCGGAACGACCACAGCCGCGAAATGGCCATTTACGAGAAAGCCAAGACGCAACGTCTCCTTCAGTAGGCTACGGAGTATGACAATGCCCTTCACCATCAGCCCACCATGCATTCCCAAAGAAAGAAAAAGGCCCGACGCGGAGGCAAAAACAAGTTAAAGAACGGAAAAACTTTCGACAGCGGCAAAACGGATCCAAAAGGCCATGTGACCGAGAAAAGGTCAGCCGGAATCCATCTCTTATGAAAAAGATGGATTGAGCATATTCTTTCCCTCGAGACAAGACAAGGAGAATTTTTGACCTTGTCATGAAATATCAAATGATGACACTCCCGGAGTCACGGCACCCCGATCAAGCATACGAGGTTCATCGCTCGGATTATTGCTCCTATCACCGAGCGATAGGACATCCTCTTGAAGACTGCTTCACCTTCAAAAACTGGATCGAAGACCAATATCAACTCGACAGGGTCGCTCTATCCAACAGTTGGAGGGTAGCCTCACCGCAAAGGCATGTGCCAAAAGCAACGTATATACCGAGAGTAGAACCAGATCAACATCGGTCTTGGAAATGATCTTGAACCTGTCACGTGATAACGCTGTCGAAAGAGGGGGAGCATGAGAATGTGGACAGCCTCTCCCTTTGCCTCGCAGATGAAAATGGGGACGAGGTGATCTCAGAATTTCCACCGGCGCAAAAAGAGCTAGAGGATGGAATACACACTACTGCGGATAATCTAAGGAAAATCGACTTGGGGACGGCAAGCGACCCACGACCAACGTTCGTCAGTGAGTTGCTGTCTAAAGAGCAGGTGACTAAGCTAAAAGATGTGCTCATGCGGTATAAAGATTGCTTCGCATGGAACTATTCCGATATGCCGGGGCTAGATCCAGAAATAGCTGTGTATAAATTGGCGATATCTACGGACGTCAAGCCAGTCAAACAAGCACCAAGAAGAATGCGGCTCAAACTTGAAATGAGTATCAACGCCGAAGTCAAGAAGCTAATCGACTCCGGCTTCATCCAAGAAGTTCAATACCCCGACTGGATCGCCAACATTGTCCCAGTGATAAAGAAAAATGGGACAGTGCGCATCTGCGTAGACTTTCGGGACCTCAACAAAGCCTGTCCGAAGGATGATTTTCCCGTACAGGTTATCGAGTTGATGATAGATAATACGTCCACTCATGAAGTCTTCTCTTTTATGGACGGATCATCGGGGCACAATCAAATAAAGATACATCCCGAAGACTAAAAGCACATTGCTTTCCGGACTCTAGTGGGCATATTCTGCTACAAAGTGATGTCATTCGGTCTGAAGAACGCTGGCGCCACTTACCAGATGGCCATGACAAAGATCTTCGATGAACTCGTACACGAGATTGTCGAATATTATATCGACGACCTCGTGGTGAAAAGCAAATCATATGAGGAACACTGGGAGCATTTGGAAATAGTATTCCAGCGACTTCGGAAGTACAACCTGAAGATGAACCCTCTGAAATGCGCATTTGGAGTCTCCTTGGGCAAATTCCTGGGATTCATCATACGACACCGGCGCATTGAAATAGATCCCTCGAAGATCAAGGCGATTATGGAAATGCCCACTCCAAGAACTTTAAAACAATTGCGGTCTCTACAAGAGAAGCTTGCGTATATCCGACGGTTCATAGCCAACCTCTCCGGAAAATGTCATTGATTGGTAGAGTTTTTGCGTGCTTAGTTAATTACCGCAATCAAGACGGTTTCTCTTGTAGCTAGCCGGTTGAGTACGGGTCGTCCGCAGGGAGATAGGAATCTTTTTCTATGTGCTTTAACGAGTTAAGTCCAAATGTCCAGGTTGGTTTTTAGATTAACTATGTGCTAAAATGATATATAAAGAGAGCTTGTTAGGGTTAGGATTAGGTTAGTTTGAGTTAGGAGTCGCTCACTTCTTTCGTTGTCACTCTTAATATCGGTGTTACGGTAATCGGCAACAACGGGGATTAGCACGACTAAGAAGGAACTTGCGAGTATAAGTTAGGCTTTCCAACGCTTAAGTTCTTCCTTTTGGTGCTTGTCCGTCCGTTCTTGGCTCTTAGCCTTAACTTCCGGTTAATTCAACCACAACCGGTCTCACTAAGGAATCACCGCTATCATGTAGGATAGGGTGCCGTAGGAAGCGGATTGTGGTTCAATTAACAGGAGTCCGAATTAAGATGTTGGGTAAAAAAAGAGTGAGAGAGATTTCCTTCTCTCAAACTTTCCTTATCCTACCCTAACAAGTGAGAAAACTACTCACCCATTACAAGAAAAAGGAAAATAAAACAAAGGAGGAAGATAGAAAGAAAGAGGTTAGAAGGTTACAACTAGCTAATTGAGACCTCACTTTGGTAAGGATCAAGCTTAAGCATCATTGTTGTTTAAGGATAAAGAAAAAGAGAACAAGAAAGAAACAAACAACAAATAACAACAACTAGATTAGCAAATGAAAAATACAAGCAATTATAATTAACAAAATAACAAGACAAGTATGGTAACAAAAAGAACTCCTTTATTCATTCTTCACTAACAAAAGCTCACTACAAGTTTTTAATGGAGAAGAGATGAGAAGAGGAAGAAGAACAACAACATGTATTCTAAAATCTAAATACAAGAATAAGCACCCTTGGTTTTGGCAAGTTCTAGACTATTTATAGGCAGGAAACTGAAACTCTAGGGCAATATTCAGAACCAAGATGGAATGACCTAAATGCCCCCAAAAAGACTTCAGCAGACGAGGCCGTACGGCCGCGGTTCCGCGGCCTAAGCATGCTTATGCCGCGGTTCCGCGGCCATATAGAGGAGTTGGCTCCTCGGTTTTTGTGGGGTTCCCTGGTTTGATGTTGTCTGCTGTGTGGTATATGTTTTTTCTCAGAAACTCTTCACAATTTTTCCAGAATTTCAGCAGATCAAAAGGTGATTTGATATGGATCTTTTGCCATGATTTTTCTTTAGCTCCGCGTAGATATGTTGGATCTTGTGTTGACATTGAGTTTTGTGCATGAAAATGACATCGATTTGCCATTTTGTCCCTTAAACTGGTGTGCGGCAACATACGGATAGAGAGCGAAGACCCGTGTTTTATCTGTGGTTGGCAGTAATCCGGAATTTGTCGTGCTTTTCCATGAATTTCACTGTTTAGAGCTGAGAGCCTGTATCCTGCAATTGACTAGCAAACACGGCTCAAGAGTACCTACCGATAAGTAATGTGATAAAAATTGGGCGGTATAAAAATGCAAAAATCTGATATGAACAAATATCCCCAAACTTATCATTTGCTCGTCCCGAGCAAAGCCAATTTATTCACAAAAAATCATAACCTCACTTTCGCAGGGAACGCGATTGCACTGAGCATGTGCAACAAGCCGTTAAACCTCTAGGTGTCCCTAGTAGGAGGAGTGTTGTCTCCTGAGGGTTTTCAGCAGATACTACCCACAAAATCCGGTCAAGCTAGTTTTGCAAACTAACTATGATTCAAACCCTAAAGTTTTGTTTCGGAAAATAACAATTCTATTATCCTAAGTCTAGACTATCGAACCTTTATTTTTCACACCTCGCTTCTTATTTAACTTAAGATTTTATATGTCTTTACGTGCAGTGCAAATAGTGTCGTTAAGTTCCAGAAGGATCAATTAAAGTCATCATGTCACACAATAAAGCCCAGATAAAAATTTTAAAAGGTTCACATAAGTTTTATAAAGAGTTAAGCATTTTTCAAGTTTCGTTTTCCAGTAAGGTTTCAACTTCAGAATTTTTATCTTCCTTAACAGGAAACTAGGTCTTATTTTTCACTCCACCTTTTTCTTGTTTTCATTTCATACACACCTCTGTGAACGTGCAATAGTCTTTATCATAGAATAAAACCTGCATATCTCCGCTAGAAATATTTTTTTATAAAAACCTGTCTTTTGTCAAGATTATTCTCACACAAAGAACCGTTAGGAATTTTAACTCGGAGAGAACACTTGCTTGACTTTGTTTTAATCTGGACTTTCTAGGCTTCTTAACGAGCTTTGGGCCAATGCACCCAAACTGGTTGGCTTTAGGGCATTAGGTGTAGAGACACCCCAGCGGACTTAATTACTCAAGTTACCTAGGCCCAAAAACAAAAGACAATTTAGCGTGAAAATCATGATGATTCAATGCGAACGGAGATATAACCGGCAGTTCAGTTATTTTTTGGATAAAAGACGTGTTTAGTGGGTTAGGTGTGTAATCATTCCAATCAAGTTTCAGATGGGTTATTTTTCAAAATTAGTTCTAATTAAGGCATCAATAACATTCCTTCATATTCGCTTCACTTCATAAACTATTCTTGATATTACTTATTTCAGAACAAACCTATTTTATCCTCAGAAAATCATTTATCCATTTAAAAGTTTTTAGACATAAAAGACTTGTCATCTAATTTCCAAAACTCACGACATGTGTAGAGTGATGTAAAGACGTATATCAGCTATAGTTAACTTCAAAGGAGAGTTATCTTTCAGGTTTTCAAAATCTAAAAATAAGATTTAGTTATTCTTATCTTATCAAACAAAACCGTCGAAATGTTGAATCTGAGTTTTCCCACTAGCTAACTTAACGAAAAAGTTTTTATGTTTTTAGAAAATTTTCTGATTTTTATGGATTTTATGGATTTTAGTATGCAGATGCAAAATATACATATGAATGCGAAGGTTAGAAATGCGTACCGAGTGTACCCCCAAACTTAAACTGGACAGTGTCCTCACTGTCATTGCATGAACAGATCATTGAAGGGTCAAAATTCTCGGTTAGATATACACACTTTTTTTTTTAGTTTTTGTTTTTAAAGAAAAGAAGAATAGTAAAAATGGAAAAGAATATCCACAAATATATACAAAAAGGTATATACATACCCCCAAACTTATTTAGAACAGTGTCCACTGTTCTTGGCTGGATAACCGAAGTTTGGTGGTAGGCAGAGGAAGATTATGCAGGGTAAACCGGCTCCTGTAAGACCAGGAGCTTCTCTGTTGGTTCGGCACTAAAGTACAGTTTTAGTCTGTGTCCGTTGACTTTGAAAAATAAACCGTCCTTTGGATTCTCCAAATCCACAGCGCCATGCGGATACACATTCCGCACAAAATACGGCCCCTTCCAGCGAGATTTGAGCTTACCTGGATGGAAATGTAGCCGGGTATCGTAAAGCAGCACCTGTTGACCAGGTGTGAAAGTTTTGCGCAAAAGGTGTTTATCGTGAAGCACCTTCATTCGGTTCTTAACGACAACCGCGTTTTCGTAAGCCTCATCCCTAAGCTCGCTCGATTCGTTTAACTGCAGCTTCCGATGGCTGCCCGCATCTTCGAGAGACAGATTCAGCTCTTTTATCACCCAAAATGCGCGATGCTCTATTTCCACAGGGAGGTGGCAAGCCTTTCCGTACACAAGCCGATAGGGAGACATGCCAAGATCGGTCTTATAAGCAGTTCGAAATGCCCAAAGGGCATCAGTGAGTTTCAACGACCAATCCTTACGGTTCTTAGAAACCGTCTTCTCCAGTATCTGCTTGATTTGCCGATTAGAAACTTCGGCTTGCCCACAGGTTTGGGGGTGGAAGGGCGTAGATAGCTTATGATTAATGGAATATTTCCGCATCAAGGCCTCGAAAGTCTTATTGCAGAAATGGGTTCCATTGTCTCTAATGATCGCTCGGGGGTGCCCAAACCGGGAGAAAATATTTTCTTTAAGAAACCTAACGACAACTTTGTTGTCGTTAGTCCGGCTGGGCACAGCCTCGACCCACTTAGAGACGTAATCAACAGCGAGAAGATGTACAAGTTCCCAAAAGAGCTGGGAAACGTCCCCATGAAATCTATCCCCAAACGTCGAAAATCTCCACAACCAAGATTGGTTGGAGCGGCATCTCGTTCCTCCTGGATATCCGGCCCAAGTGTTGGCACCGGGAGCAAGTCTTGCAGTAGTCATGAGCGTCTTTGAAGAGTTGTGGCCAGTAGAAACCACACTGCAAGATCTTCTCAGCTGTCTTTCTGGGGCCAAAATGCCCGCCACATGCTTGATCGTGGCAAAATGACAGCACACTCTTGAATTCATCGTCAGGGACACACCGACGAATAATCTGGTCGGGACAGTACTTGAACAGATAGGGTTCGTCCCAGTAAAAGTGTTTTACTTGGGATAAGAATCGGAGTCTGTCCTGACTTGACCATTCAGTCGGTAGTAATCCTGTGGCCAAATAGTTCACAATATCTGCGAACCAGGGTTCGCAAGATACTGTCAAGAGTTGTTCATCCGGAAAAACGTCATTGATGGGAATTTGAAGCGACGACGAAGAAGGAAGTCGTGAGAGATGGTCGGCGACTACGTTCTCACATCCTCTTTTGTCCTTGATGACAAGGTCAAACTCTTGAAGCAAGAGGATCCAACGTATTAGCCGAGATTTTGCATCTTTCTTCGCAAAAAGATGGCGCAGAGCAGAATGGTCTGTGTAGACAATGACTGGAGAGCCGATGAGGTAGGGCCTGAACTTTTCTAAAGCAAATACAACAGCCAAGAATTCCTTCTCAGTTGTTGTATAATTAAGTTGGGCGTCATTCAGGGTTCGGCTAGCATAATAGATTACGTGCGGCATCTTATTGATGTGTTGTCCAAGGACAGCACCAATGGCAAAGTCGGATGGATTGCACATAATCTCAAATGGGTGCGTTCAGTCAGGTGAAGAAAGAACGGGAGCAGAAGTGAGTGAGCTTTTTAATGACTCGAACGCAGTCACACAGCTCGAGTTGAAGTCGAATGGCGTGTCCTTGGCCAGCAAAAGAGTCAAGGGCCTAGCAATCTTGCTAAAGTCCTTGATGAACCGTCTATAGAAACCGGCATGGCCAAGGAAGGCTCGGATGTCTCGGACGCATCTGGGAGGAGGGAGATTGGAAATGACCTCAATCTTCGCTTTGTCAACCTCTATGCCATTTTGCGAAATGATATGTCCTAAGACAATACCTTCGCGTACCATGAAGTGGCACTTCTCCCAATTCAAAGTGAGGTTCTTGTCCTTACATCGGGTAAGGACAGCGTCAAGATGCAGCAAACACTCATTAAAGGAATGGTCGAAGATGGAGAAATCGTCCATGAAGATCTCCAGGAATTTTTCCACCATGTCTGAGAAGATTCCCATCATACACCGCTGGAAGGTAGCGGGCGCATTGCATAACCCAAAGAGCATGCGACGATATGCGAACGTGCTGAAAGGACAAGTGAATGTGGTCTTGTCCTGGTCTTTTTCGGCGATAGGAATCTGATTATAGCCGGAGTAGCCATCAAGAAAGCAGTAGTACTCGTGTCCGGCCAATCGTTCAAGCATTTGGTCAATGAAAGGTAGCGGAAAGTGGTCCTTCCGCGTTGCGGCGTTGAGTTTTCTGTAATCGATGCATACTCGCCACCCAGTTTGGGTGCGAGTAGGGATTAACTCGTTCGCCTCGTTAGTGATGACCGTTATGCCTGATTTCTTGGGGACAACGTGAATGGGGCTAACCCACTGGCTATCAGAGATAGGGTAAATGATACCACTATCCAGACACTTTACGATCTCCTTCTTTACAGCCTCCTTCATGACTGGGTTGAGTCGTCTTTGTGGATCCCTGGATGGTTTGGCATCATCCATCAGATGAATGTGATGTTCAACGAGCAGGGGACTAATCCCCTTGATGTCCGCCATTGACTAGCCAAAAGCTTGCCTATTGCTGTGCAAGACCGTAAGAAGGGCTTTCTCTTGCTCTGGAGCTAGAGAAGCCGAGATGATAACAGGGAGGGTCTCGTTCTCACCCAAGCAAGCGTACTTAAGGTGAGACGGCAAAGGCTTGAGTTCGAGCGTTGGATGTGAAACGATTGAAGGCAAGATTGGTGAAAAGGTCTCGAACTCAAAGGATTCCAGCAAAGGTTCAAAACGAGTATAAGCGACCGAGTTGGATGGTTCAGGTAACTCATCCAGAAATTTGGAAGGATTCAAACTCGGGTGGTGAGTGGCTAAGATCGTTCGAGAAAGTGAAACACTCGTAGTCATTGTCGGGCGTAGAAACAGCAGCAGGTTCGAAGAGGAACGCACTAGTGGCATTAAGGTTATCGTGATCGAACAAAAACTCCTCGAATTCACACTCTTCTGGGGTGATCTCCTGGATTGAGCAAACGTCTAGTATATGAGCATTAGGTTCGGAGGGCTGATTCCCCAACCTAAAAATGTTGAGTTCAATTATCATGTTTCCAAAAGATAGGTTCATCGAACCATTTCGACAATTGATCACAGCATTTGAGGTTGCAAGGAATGGGCGACCGAGTATCACCGGAATTTGATTCCAGGGGTTAGTTACAGGCTGTGTGTCTAAAACAATGAAGTCAGCGGGGAATATGAAGTCCCCAACCTTGATTAACACATCCTCTAGCTCACCCCTAGGATGGGTGATCGATCGGTCGACCATTTGGAGAGTACAGTGTGTGGGTTTCAGCTCTCCTACACCTAATTGCTCATATACTGAGTACGGAAGCAGGTTAACACTGGCACCAAGATCTAATAGTGCGCGGTTGATGTTCTTATCCCCAATGGTAATAGAAATCGTAGGACAGCCAGGGTCCTTCCGTTTTTGCGGTAAAGATTGGGTAAGAGCATCACTCACAGCACTAGCCAAGAAAACTTTCTTGGATACCTGAGATTTCCTCTTTTTCGTGCATAAGTCCTTTAAGATTTTCGCGTAGGACGGGACTTGTTGGACAACATCTAAAAAAGGAATGTTAATGTTAACCTGCTTAAACAACTCCAGAATCTTCTCCATTTGTAGATTTTGTTTATTAGACTTCAACCGGTTTGGAAATGGAACGTTTTTAAAATTGGTTGAATCCAATGCTTGTGGAGGAGATTATGGAGTTGGAACGGATCCCAGAGCTGGTGTTTTCGTGGAGTGAGAAATGGGTCCGTTTAGAGCAGAAGATCCGTTTAGAGCAGAAGAAGAGCCTTTTGAAGAATGGAGATTAGGCTCAGAAGACGAAGGAGAAGAAGAAGAAGAAGAAGCGACCGGGGTGTCATCGTCGATCCGTGTGCCAATATTGTTTTGCAGCATCCTTCCTGATCTCAATGTAGTCACGGCACTCACATTATGGTTTTGTTGTTCAAGAGCAACATGTACATTATGTGGGTGACCGGGATTTGGGAGTGGTTAAGATGGAAGCTTTCCCTTTTCTCGCTCGCTTAGTGCCGCATTCAGCTGTGCAATCTGGGCTTCGATGGTCTTGATGCTTTGCCCGTGTGCAGCAGTGTGTTGCACCAAAGACTGAATAGATGACTGGATGTTTGCGGTGGATTGTGTCGATTGTTTAACGAACGCATCCAGACTTCATTCTAGCGAGGAAACCTTATCGTTGTTTGACGGAACAAAGTTGTTTTGGGGAAAAGAATTGTTAGGTGCAAAGTTGTTCGTCTGATTTTGATAAGGTTGGGGTTGGAAGGGCTGCTGAAATTGATGTTGAGTTTGTTGTTGCGCTTGTTGTTGCGGCGGAGGGGGCCTCTGGAAATTGTTGCCTTGGAATTGATGCTGATTCTGATTCCAGGCGAAATTGGGGTGGTTCCTCCAACCGGGATTGTAGGTGGAAGAGTATGGATCATTTCTCGGTCTTTGCTGAAATGCAGCATTAACCTGATCCTGTCCTTGAGATGGTGGATTGTAAGGGCACTCTTCGGTTAAGTGAGAAGGATCGGAACAACAAGCACAAATGGTACGAAGGGGAAGAACAGGGGCAGGAGCAGGAGATGAAAATTTTCTCTCTATCGCTTCAAGTTTTCTCGTTATTGCAGCCATTTCAGCTTTCATCGCAATAGAGACATCAAGTTGGTGAATTCCTACCCTAGACTGACCAGTAGAAGTGGAGGAAGAAGAAGAAGAAGTTGGTCTGGTGCTCTCCCATTGAAGCGTTTGTTCCGCAAGGTCGTCGAAGAATTGCCACGTTTCCTCATCAGATTTCGATAGGAAGTGGCCCTGACAAATGGTTTCCAACAACTGCTTGGTTGCTGGGTTCAGGCCTTCGTATAAGGTTTGGCAAAGTTGCCATTTCTCGATACCATGGTGAGGGCACTGAATCAGAAGGTCTTTATACCGGTCAAAGCACTTCCAGAAGGGTTCGGTAGGAAGCTGGGAGAATTAGTTGATTTCGTTACGGATCCTTGCGGTTTTATGATTCGGATAGAATTTCTTGAGAAACGCTTTCACAAACTCGTCCCAACTGGTTATGGAGTGGGAAGCAGTGCTATACAGCCACTTTTCAGCAAGATCGCACAAAGTGAACGGAATGACCCGTAGCTGTATAGCATCGTCCGACAGCTGGGTGGTTTTCATCATGGCACAAACATTTTGGAACTTGTTGATGAAGATATAGGCATCTTCAGATTCAAGCCCATGAAATTTCGGAAGCATGTTAATGAAGTGGGGCTTAATTTCAAAATTATCCCCATTGGCCAGTGGAAGAGAAAGACATGTGGGAAGTGCAGAACGGGTGGGATAGAAACGATCCTGGAGCGTGATTCGCTGTGGCGCTACAACAGGCGGTGGTGGTGGGTTATTCGCATCCATAGGAGGTCGAATCAATCCCGGGGGAGTTGTAGGGATGTTTGGATTAAATCCTGACATCACGGAAGAAGAGGTTGGCGATGGTGAAGGTGAGGATGTATGAACAGAATTCCGGTCAACATCGGAGTTGGCCGGCAAAGATAAGGGTGAAAGAGGCGTGGACGGAGTTTCGACGTCTGAGTTGATCGCGTAGTCGGTAGCGACTAACGTAACGCGGACTAGGCAGGCGCTAGTGTCCCGAGTCCAAGAGGACATACACTAAACGAGTTTAGTATAGTCAAAGTGGAGAAGGTGAGGGTAAGAAAACGTCAATGGAGAAATACAATGGGTGGTGGGTGAAAAAATGGGATTTTGGCGACAAAGGGCAAGTTTTTATAAAAGTTTTTGGTTTTTGTGTTTTTTTTTAGAAAGAGCTTTACAGAAATATGTACGGACTTACGGCTTCAAGCAATCACAAACAAGATATGCACAATCACACCTAGATATAGGGTCACCTAGGTCAGCTAGACAGCTCCTAACTGTTCCAAAGGGCTAGAAATAGGACCTCAAACCGCCTCTTCTCCGCCAATTGCGGCCAGGTAAGTGCCAGGTAAGTGGGAGGCTCCCCACTACGTAAGTAGTGGTCCTAATTAAGTAACCACTTTCCTTGGACACACTTGCCTAGACACCGCAAAGTCAGGATAGGATAAACGGCCGATGCCTGTAACTAGTCCTCTGTCCTATTGAGCGCGAAGTCCTTAGGGCTGAGTCTAGTATTTTTTAATTAAACAATGGTCAATGCATATGCTTTTTGTGATTTCTGGGGTCCTGGGAAGGGTGATGAAATCCCCACCCAATCTGGATTGGTTTCAAGCCCCTTAAAGTCCGTATTAATATATGCAAAGTCGTAACAATCAACTGCAATCAATTTTTTATTTTTTAAGCGCGGCGCAAAGAATCCTGCACAAAAACAATTTATTGGAAGGGGGAAGAGAATTTGCGCAAAGAATGCTGCAGAAAACACACTTCAGTGGAGTTCAGAGGAGAGGGGAAGAAGGGAGAGAGACTTACAGAAATTTTTAGGAGTCGACGGCCATAGATGGCCGCGGTTCCGCGGCAATAGAAGGCTTATGCCGCGGTTCCGCGGTAGGTAAGTGGAGTTGGCCCTTCAGCTTCCTGGACTGTGCTGCCTTGTGTGTCCTCTTCTTTTCTGGTGCTCCTGAATCTTTATTTGCTCACTGGATCTGCTCCAGAATTTTATAGTAGACCGTTGGTTCCGTTTTGATCAAACGCGGTGTAGCCGTGAGATATGGGTCTAACTTCCCACGTCTTTGGCACTGAACTCGACCGTCTTTTTATCCTGCACACTTGCACAAAAACTAATCAAAAATGACAAGATGGTATTTTACAATGTATATTGTTTTTTTCGTTTTGTTTTTCGGTTATATTTATATTCACAAATTAACCCGAAATTACACAAAGAAATAAACTACCGTCTCCCCGGCAACGGCGCCATTTGATTGGTAGAGTTTTTACGTGCTTAGTTAATTACCGCAATCAAGACGGTTTCGCTTGTAGCTAGCCGGTTGAGTACGGGTCGTCCGCAGGGAGATGGGAATCTTTTTCTATGTGTATTAACGAGTTAAGTCCAAATGTCTAGGTTTGTTTTTAGATTAACTATGTGCTAAAATGATATATAAAGAGAGCTTGTTAGGGTTAGGAGTAGGTTAGTTTGAGTTAGGAGTCGCTCACTTCTTTCGTTGCCACTCTTAATATCGGTGTTACGGTAATCGGCAACAACGGGGATTAGCAAGACTAGGAAGGAACTTGCGAGTATAAGTTAGGCTTTCCAACGCTGAAGTTCTTCCTTTTGGTGCTTGTCCGTCCGTTCTTGGCTCTTAGCCTTAACCTCCGGTTAATTCAACCACAACCGGTCTCACTAAAGAATCACCGCTATCATGTAGGATAGGGTGCCGTAGGAAGCGGATTGTGGTTCAATTAACGGGAGTCCGAATTAAGATGTTGGGCAAGAAAAGAGTGAGAGAGATTTCCTTCTCTCAAACTTTCCTTATCCTACCCTAATAAGTGAGAAAACTACTCACCCATTACAAGAAAAAGGAAAATAAAACAAAGGAGGAAGATAGAAAGAAAGAGGTTAGAAGATTACAACTAGCTAATTGAGACCTCACTTTGGCAAGGATCAAGCTTAAGCATCATTGTTGTTTAAGGATAAAGAAAAAGAGAACAAAAAAGAAACAAACAACAAATAAGAACAACTAGATTAGCAAATGAAAAATACAAGCAATTATAATTAACAAAATAACAAGACAAGCATAGTAACAAAAAGAACTCCTTTATTCATTCTTCACTAACAAAAGCTCACCACAAGTTTTTAATGGAGAAGAGATGAGAAGAGGAAGAAGAACAACAACATGTATTCTAAAATCTAAATACAAGAATAAGCACCCTTGGCTTTGGCAAGTTCTGGACTATTTATAGGCAGGAAACTGAAACTCTAGGGCAATATTCAGAACCAAGATGGAATGACCTAAATGCCCCCAAAAAGACTTCAGCAGACGAGGCCGTACGGCCGCGGTTCCGCGGCCATATAGAGGAGTTGGCTCCTCGGTTTTTGTGGGGTTCCCTGGTTTGATGTTGTCTGATGTGTGGTATATGTTTTTTCTCAGAAACTCTTCACAATTTTTCCAGAATTTCAGCAGATCAAAAGGTGATTTGATGTGGATCTTTTGCCATGATTTTTCTTGAGCTCCGCGTAGATATGTTGGATCTTGTGTTGACATTGAGCTTTGTGCATGAAAATGACATCGATTTGCCATTTTGTCCCTTAAACTGGTGTGCGGCAACATACGGATAGAGAGCGGAGACCCGTGTTTTATCTGTGGTTGGCAGTAATCCGGAATTTGTCGTGCTTTTCCATGAATTTCACTGTTTAGAGCTGAGAATCTGTATCCTGCAATTGACTAGCAAACACGGCTCAAGAGTACCTACCGATAAGCAATGTGATAAAAATTGGGCGGTATAAAAATGCAAAAATCTGATATGAACAGTCATCCCTACAGTCACTTGATTAAGAAGGGAACCCTGTTTGTTTAAGACCATAAATGTCAGAGTGCACTGGACGAAATCAAGCAATACCTGCAGAATCCGCCGGTACTGACCGCTCCAATCAAAAGAAAGCCCCTCATCCTGTACACAATAGCCCTTGAAGGTTCTTTAGGCGTGCTATGGGTACAGGAGGACGACTAAGGGAAGGAGAGAGCCCTCTACTATTTGAGTCGAGTTCTCCTGAGGGCAGAAAACAACTACTCCCCTATCGAAAAACACTGCCTGGCATTATCCTTCACGATAAGCGGCATTATGCTTTGGCGCATGAGGTCCATCTCATATCAAAAGTGGATTCTCTCAAATATTTGATGTCAAGAAACATATTAACAGGACGGCTTGCTAAATGGGCTCTACTCCTAATGGAATTCTCGATAACATACCGGCCGCTCAAGGCAGTGAAAGGCCAGGCCATCGCCGACTTCCTCGATGAGCATCCGATACCTGCAGATTCACCCCTAAATTGCAAATTGCCGGACGAGCACACATTTGACACAATCGACGAGGAGAGAGGAGGGAGTGATAGCCGATGGGAACTCTACTTCGATGGGGTATCTTCTATGAAGAAGCGAAAGCACAGCTCCCCCATAATCAAATCTGGGGTAGGCCTCATCTTCGTGACTCCACAAGGAGGGATAATGCGCTTTGCCTTCTCCTTAACAGAGCCGAAGAGAAACAATGAAGCAGAATATGAGGCTTTGATAGCAGGTCTTGAGATCGCTGTCGACATGGGAATCGAAAACCTCCTCATATACGGAGACTCCCAACTGGTCGTTAGTTAAGTGAACGGTGACTATCAGACGTGCAAACCAGAGTTGGTAAAATACGACGAAAGAGTACAGCAACTGCTGATTCAAATTCCCTCCTATTCCCTAGAAAGCATACCGCGTACAGAAAATAGCAAAGCGGACACATTAGCCAAACTCGCTAAAGAACTGGCTGACGAAAACCTCGATGACGTAAGGATCATTGTGCAGAGCCGTCGGGTTCTCACACCAGTAGAAATATCTCCGGAGTCGTTTGAAGAAAAGGAAGCGACCAAGCAAACGGCCCTACAAATAGAGGACCGAGAAAAGGCTAAGAATTGGAGAGAATTCTTTATAGACTACTTCAAATACCGTCGAACACCTGAAGATGCATCCTCAAGACATCAGCTCATGAGACGAGCTCTGTCTTTCGCCTTCGTCAATGATACTCTGTATAAGAGATCGTTCGACTCTCTGTGGCTGAGATGCTTGGGACTGGAAGAAGCAAGGAGAGTCGTCCAAGAAACTCACGACGGACTCTGCGGTTCTCATCAAACCAGGCCAAAGATGAAGCTGAAGATCAAAAGAATGGGCTACTATTGGCCCACGATGATTCAGGACTACCTCGAATACGCGAAGCAGTGCCACTCATGCCAAATCATGGAGACTTCATCCACCAGCATCCAAACCCGCTACACCCAACAATGGCTAGCTGGCCGTTCGAAATGTGGGGAGCCAACATAATTGGGCCCATCGAACCAGCGTCATCCAAAGGACATCGGTTCATATTGGCGACAACTGATTACTTCTCTAAATAGGCAGAAGCAGTACCGCTAAGAAAAGTGAAGACGGAGAACATCCTCCATTTCTTCAAGACACACGTCATCTATCGGTTCGGCACTCCATGACGGATTATCTCCGATAACGGGCCAGCCTACAGAAGTCACAGAATCAGCCGCTTCGTACGGCAGTATAACATAGACTGGAGATACTCTTCGTTCTATAATCCCCGAGCTAACGGTCTAGCTGAGGCTTTCAACAAAACCTTGACAAAGATCATAAAGAAGACGGTATCCAAAAATAAAAAGGACTGGCACGAGAGACTCCATGAAGCTCTCTGGGCATATCGAATCACGTTCAAAACGGCTATGAATACAACGCCGTATGCATTAGTATTCGGGGCGGAAGCAGTACTCCCCCTGGAGATAGAGCTACCCTCTCTACGAGTGGCGATTCATTACGAATTAAAAGATGAAGAGAATGCTCATCTTCGGGTTGAGGAGCTCGACGCCCTTGATGAAACTCGTCTCATGGCGCAGCAAAACCTAGAAGTTTACAAAGCAAGGATGACGCGCTCATATGAAAGATTGACTAGGTCGACAACATTCCGCAAAGGCAAACTCGTGCTAGTTGTCAAAAGACCTATGATCACTAATCGTGCCAAACGGGGGAAATTCGAGCCAAACTATGAGGGCCCATACATCATAGATAAAGTCTACCAAGGTAGGGATTACTTGCTCATGGATATGCATGGCAAAAGACCCTTCCGGCCAATAAACGGCCGATTCCTTAAGAAATACTACGCCTGATAAGTCACAGCCCAGGTTAATGATAGATGACGATACTTGTGTCTGCTCGCTGTCTTCCTGAGTACCAAACTCTGTAAGTGCTATCCGGCAAAACTTCCCCGCAGTAAACAACAACGGACCGAAACGTCCCTAAACTAGCAATGGACCAAAACGTCCCTAAACTAGCAATGGACCGAAATGTCCTGAAACTAGCTACGGACCAAAACGTCTTTAAACTACTACGAACCGCGGCATCTTTAGGCTAACGCGGCAAAAAAAAACGGTATGTCCATAAGCGAAATGGGCACGGATGAAAACCCGAAAGGGCTCCGTGAGTAAAAACAGCAAGGCTACCGGCGAGTTTATGAAAACATGAAAGGGCTCAGACTCGTAAAAAAATTCCTGTACACTTGCAAGATCCTCTCTACCTTGTAAGGAGAAAATACCCGCGTGAGATCCTTACGACTGACAAGGGAGAAAAGCACTTAGGAATCCCCACGATTCTAAGGAGAAATCACACTTACGAGATCCTCACGACTCATAAGGAGAACCCTCTTATGAGATCCTCATGGCTCATAGGATTCAAAAGTTTTAAGTTACAGGGATCTGAACCTGTTTTTAAGCCATCACATTCCCCAGACTGCCCTACAAACGGTTCAATATTGACCCTTGTATACAATCCATGGGCACAAATAAACGTCTCCCCCACCAAGTTCCACCAATGGCGCGAAATGTCCTCATGTGGTGAACGACACGTGTAAGTCCTCTCGACTTATAAGGAGAAAAAACTCTTGTAAGATCCTTATGACTTATAAGAGAACATGCACTTAAGAATCCTCATGATTCCTAAGGAGAAAACACACCTACGAGATCCTCACGACTCATAGGGAGAAACACCTTTACGAGAACCTTACGGCTCATGAAGTCAAAAGCCTTAGTCGATAGGATCCTAACCCTGTTTGCTAATCCACCTTTGTTTGAATCGACAAAGGCAAATGATGATTCGCTCCTGGCAATATCCCACTTGCGGCGATACTGATGCCTAAATCAGTAGCAAATTCCAAGTCCTTTCACGGCAAGTGACGATTCGCTCCTGGCAATATTCCAGTCGCAGCGATGCTGAAGCTAAGATTGGTATCAGATCTCAGGTCCATACTCGTAAAAAAATCAGCGAGCCAAAAATTCAAAAAATATATATATAGCCGAAATGATTGGGGCAACTCGCAATAAAAAGCAGCGAGTAAAAAGAAAAATAGCCGAAATGATTGGGCAACTCGCAATAAAAAGCAGCGAGTAAAAAGAAAATAGCCGAAATCATTGGGCACCGCGAGAAATAGCCGAAATGATTGGGCAATCGCGACTTTCGCGATATAAAAAGCTGAAATGATTGAGTATCGTGGAAAGAAATAAAAAAAATGAAAAAATGAAACTTTTGCCCTACAGGCGAGTCCATACTGACCCTTGTATACAATCCATGGGCATAAAAGAAAAGGGAAACACATTTCCCAACGAACCCGGTCAAAAGCAGAGTCAGATCTAGACAGCAACATCTGCATCCCAGAAGATCAACACGGCGTTCCTTCTCGACGCCGCAAAAAGCGGAAACAAGTCAACCAATGACCTCCCCGCCGGATCAACGCTCCATCTTGGAAACAAGTCAGCCAATGACCTCCCCGCCGGATCAACGCTCCATCTCAGAAACAAGTCAACCAATGACCTTCTCGTCGGAACAATGCTTCGACCTGGGAACAAGTCAACCAATGACCTCCTCGTCGGAACAATGCTTCGACCTGGAAACAAGTCAGCTAATGACCTCCCCGCCGGATCAACGCTCCGTCTCGGAAACAAGTCAACCAATGACCTCCTCGTCGGATCAACGTTTCGACCCGGAAACAAGTCAGCCAATGACCTCCCCGCCGGATCAACACTCCGTCTTGGAAACAACCCAGCCAATGACCTCCTCGTCGGAACAATGCTTCGACCCGAAAACAAGTCAACCAATGACCTCCTCGTCGGAACAATGCTTCGATCCGGAAACAAGTCAACCAATGACCTCCCCGCCGGAACAACGCTCCATCTCGGAAATAGGTCAACCAATGACCTCCTCGTCAGATCAACGCTTCGATCCGGAAACAAGTCAGCCAATGACCTCCCCTCCGGATCAACGCTCCGTCTCGGAAACAAGTCAGCCAATGACCTTCCCGCCGGATCAACGCTCTGTCTCGGAAACAAGTCAACCAATGACCTCCTCGTCGGAACAATGCTTCGACCCGGAAACAAGTCAACCTATGACCTCCTCGTCGGAACAATGCTTCGACCCGGAAACAAGTCAACCAATGACCTCCTCGTCAGAACAATGGTTCGACCCGGAAACAAGTCAGCCAATGACTTCCCCGCCGAATCAACGCTCTGTCTCGGAAACAAGTCAACCAATGACCTCCTCGTCGGATCAACGCTTCGACCCGGAAACAAGTCAGCCAATGACCTCCCCGCCGGATCAACTCTCCGTCTCGGAAACAAGTCAGCCAATGACCTCCTCGTCGGAATAATGATTCGACCTGGAAACAAGTCAACCAATGATCTCCTTGTCGGAACAATGCTTCGACCTGGAAATAAGTCAGCCAATGACCTCCCCGCCGGAACAACGCTCCGTCTCGGAAACTAGTCAACCAATGACCTCTTCGTCGGAGCAATGCTTCGACCCGGAAACAAGTCAGCCAATGACCTCCCCGCTGGATCAACGCTCTGTCTCGGAAACAAGTCAGGCAATGACCTCCCCGCCGGAACAACGCTTCGTCTCGGAAACAAGTCAACCAATGAGCTCCTCATCGGAGCAATGCTTCAACCCGGAAATAAGTCAGCCAATGACCTCCCCGCCGGATCAACGCTCTGTCTCGGAAACAAGTCAACCAATGACCTCCTCGCCGGATCAACGCTCCGTCTTGGAAACAAGTCAGCCAATGACCTCCTCGTCGGAACAATACTTCGACCCAGAAACAAGTCAGCCAATGACCTCCTCGTCGGAACAAAGCTTCGACCCGGAAACAAGTCAAACAATGACCTCCTCGTCGGAACACTCCGTCTCGGAAACAAGTCAGCCAATGACCTCCTCGTCGGAACGACGCTCCGTCTCGGAAACAAGTCAGCCAATGACCTCCTCGTCGGAACAACGCTCCGTCTCGGAAACAAGTCAGCAAATGACCTCCTCGTCGGAACAATGTTTCGACCCGGAAACAAGTCAGCCAATGACCTCCCCATCGGAGCAATGCCGGAAATAAGCCAATGACCCACCGTCGGAGTAATGCTTTGACTCGGAAACAAGTCAACCCACGATCCTCTAAACTCGCACAAAAGAAAATTCCCTTGTGAGATCCTTACGACTCTTAAGAAAAATGCACTTAGGAATCCTCACGACTCCTAAGGAGAAAATACACCTACAGGATCCTCACGACTCGTAGGGAGAAAAGTCTTTATGAGACTCTCACGGCTCATGAAGTTGAAAAGTCTTAGGCGGTAGATCTGAACCCGCTTTCTAAGCCATCGATGCCCTGTAAGGAGCTCCAAGATGGACTATTGTATAATATCCACAGGCCACACTCTCCCAAGTCGAATATCGACAAGAAGGGAAATAACCACTTACGAGTCCTCTCGACTTGTAAGAGAGAAAATTCTCTTGTGAGATCCTTACGACTCTCAAGAGAAAACGCACTTAGGAATTCTCACAACTCCTAAGGAGAAAATACACCTGCGGGATCCTCACGACTCGTAAGGAGAAAAGTCTTTATGAGACCCTCACGGCTCATAAAATTGAAAAGTCTTAGACGACAGATCTGAACATGTCTTCTAAGCCATCACTACCCTGCAAGGGGTCAAGATGGACTATTATATACTATCTACGGGCCACATTTGCTAAAATAATATGCCAACGACACAGCAGAGAAAAGAAAGCGATAATAGGAGATAAAAAATGTGTCTTTTATTCATGAATTCAATTGAGTACAAGATACATCTTATAAAAGGATAAAAAAATGATGAATGCATGTTATTCATAGATTACAAATTTTCAGTCGATACAAATATGGTTATTGAAGGGGAGGCGTCTTCAAAAAATCAGCCAGCTGCTCGCGCGCTCCTCTCAATCCCTTCTCGTGGTCAGCCGCCGCGGTCAACTCCGCTTCAACTTGAGTCCGTTGCCGTAGAAAGGACGAAAGCTTTTCATCGGTTTCTAGTAGGGCAGCTTTGCAGTCCTGCATGACCCGCTCGGTAGAGTCAAGCGTCCGCCTCAGCGTCAACCCATCCGAAATGCATCGCTGGAGATTGTCAGAGACAGCTTTCAACTGCGCAGCATTCGCTTCAACCTGGGCGCGCAACCGGGCAGATTCGCTTGAAGCTGCTTCATGTTCCTTTTGCCTCAGGATCGCCTCTTGTTCAAAATGGCGGATGAAAGGAACACTACTCTCGACCCACGCAGCCCGCTGGGAGTTCAAAGCTGATACTTCAGGAGTAGGATGCTTGAGCTCAATCTCATGCAGGCAGGCCTCGATCTTCCTGCAGTAATTAACCCAAGACTCGACGACACCTTCGTTATGAAAGTTCACGAGCGTCGTCAGCATAGGATTAACCTCAGCAGCAAAATCTACAGCGAATGCGAGGGCCTCTGCGTCAATATCCTCGATGAATTTGCTCAACATTCACAGGCTAGTCGCAGCGCCCCTGGAAGATAGGCGTTTAGCAAAGGGCCCTGCAGGCATTGGGATGTGAGACTCAAAGGGAGCTGGAGCCGGTGCGATTGCTGTAAAACAAATTATGATCAAATGTTGATTCGAGAGGTAAAGAAAATACACGAGCGATGGAGTATACTATACCGGCTGTGGCAGGCGGCAGGAAGGGGTGTGTCGGAGCCATGGCTATTCCTTCGCCTCCTCCTTCGACCCGTGACCCTATAGTCAATATGAAGGAATTAGCAACGACATGGCTACCCGTAAAAGAAAGGAAAGGATGTTGTTTAGAGTTTATACTCACCGACACCAGTAGGTAGGACGATTTCTGACCGGAAGGAGAAATGCGAGTTCAGCACCTGATACAGATGGTCAAAAGGACTCCTGCAAAGTTATGACGATATACTGTCAATACAAGGAAGATGGTGTCCACAGTTAAACTAAACAAATAGCAAACCTATACCTTCCAGCATTTCGGAGGACATAGGAGAAGGCGAGGGAACAACAACCGTCATGGCGGCGACCGGAGATGCTTCAGATGGCACAATCTCAGCGTTCACTGCACCTACAAACAAGATATCCTTAGAAGAAGCCGAACGGGATTGTGAAATAAAAAGAGAACAGTGACTCAAGACCTACCTGATGGGTCGTCGACCAAAACCACGACGGAAGCATCACCAGGCACATCGGCTTCTTCGATCTCCTTCAATGGGATAGTTTCTGCGCCCATGGCTTCATCCCTGATTCGACAACGGCTATCGTAATGCTCGCGATGCCCGCCGATACTAGGGAGCCACAAGGGGAAAGAGCGGCGGTTTGGGCAGTCCCAGACTCCCGAGTGAGAGTAGCCACTTCGGGCTCTATGGTCGCCCTCGTCTCGCCTGCCATCTCACCGCCAGGACTTGGTCATGCAGGATATGATATATAAGGATTTGCAGAGCGAGTTCTAATAAAAACGGCCATTACATTACCTTGCGATAGACTCTCGGTTGCCTCCCGAGCCGCGCGCGCAACCTGTCTATGGGCGGTAGACAGGGCAGCTGGAGTACCCTCTGAAGGAATAGCGACAGATGGAGTGGTGCTTGAGCCTGCACCTACAGCTAAAGCGGCATCACGTTCCTTCACTGCGCGCTTCCTGCGTTTCCTTTCGGTCTGAGCAGTAAGAAACAATCTCCTCAAGACCTCTGACAAAGGGACGTCGTTGTCCGAACCAAGCTCTGCCTCCGTAGCCGTTACGGCGTCTGTAATCGGCTGCTTTAGCCATGCCTCCTGCGGTAATGTTGGGGGAGCCGGGGCTACAATAGCTGACTCTGGAAGCGTCGCTGCACCACCGCTTGGGATCGGTACCGCACTCGGAATAATCTGAGTTAAGGTAGTCCCTGTAATAAGATGAAATAAAGGGTCAGAACACGAATAAAGAAAGGGATAAAGGCATAGTGAACGGAATTTTACCGAGGCCCAAAGAAGCGCGGAGCCTCTCTTCCTCTTCAAATGTTTTGAGGGAAGCCGCGAGTGCCTCTTCGGCAGAGATACCTATTAAAGAAGAAAGCGTCAGTAGAAGCATAATAAAAGAAGATAACCGTGGAAGAATGTAACTAAAGTATACCCGACTTCACGATAGTGATCAGTGCCACTTCATCACGAGCCAGTCGCTCGGAAGCCACAAGGGCAGCCTGGAGATCAGGATCATCCGCAGGCGTGATGAATAAACCCTCATTGGTCCCATACTCGCACAAACCCTCGCTGTAAGGAGCATGTAGCTCCTCACCAAATATGACGTCGTCAGAAAACAACAACTTCTTCTTCTTTTGCGAGCGAGCGCCGGCAGCCGATGACAGGAGCTTGCACTTGACAGGCATTTTTGGGCGACGTGTCTCGATATCCGTACCCACGCCAGACTCCGGGGACGCTGTAGCTACCATTTCTACAGGAACACAGGGTAGAGGCTTCTCAGAAAAGGCGTGTGGGACCGCAACCGCGGCAGCTTCTCTTAAGGAAGGACCAACAGTGGTCCGTCGCTTTAAGGGGACAGCTGGATTACCGGCAGGGACTGCACCCTTGCGATCGAGCAGTAACCGCCTTTCTTCCCTAATAACAACACCCGTCGCATGCTGGTACCACGCCACGTATGCGTTCGAGTCTTTTGGAATGCAGCTCGGCTCACTGATAAAAAAGTTGGACCCGGTATTTAGCCGCATGAAATGGTGCAGCGCGTTACGGATACCCTCTTCCGTAGAAACCGGCTCAGCTAAAAAGGCCTCTAGTGGGACACCCTGATCGTAGCTCGACTGTTGAGCGAAACGGTGCGGGTTGTACTTCATGAACAGCGCCGAGTCGTTCTGCCTAAACACTAAAAAGTCCGGCCTGATTGAATACAAATGCAGAATCTCCCGAGCCTTCAATGTAGGAGCCCCGTCTTTGAAGGTATCACGCAGCGGCTGCACCGTTTTAGTGGATTCCTTGCCGATAGTGTAACCCTTCGAAAATCGTTTAGGCAGTTTTTCGGTAATCGGCTAATTTTTCGACTTTTTCCGTAAAAAGTCAAAATTGATATTTTTCATTGTAGACCTAATTATACAAAATTTAGATAAGATATTACTATAATTTTTTCACTAAAATGTCACTTATAATTATCTAGTTAAATAAAAAAAAATCGTAATTAATTATTTTTTTATTATTTTAAGCCTTTTTAAATACATTTAATTAGGGATAAATACAAATTTAATTAGGTAAATTTCTTAATTAGGAGTCTTTATAAGCTAAAATATGGTGTTAATAAAATTATATCATGTCTTGCAAACTTTTAGATTTTTGGGTGGGAAAATTATGAAAAAATGGCTTAAAAAGGGGTTTTTTTGGAAAAAGGTTGATATGAAAGCATGATATGATATCATATGATGTTGTAATTAGCTAGAAACTTCTCAAAATTTCCCACACCCCTCTCTCTTGCTGCTGGCCGGCCTAGAGCTGCTGGATCCCCATTTTCCCACTTCATTTTTGCTTCATTTCCTTGCAAAAAATTCATAAAAATTCACAAATTTCTTTCTCCATTCAAACCAAAACCCTAATCCTTTCTCTCTCAAACCAAATTAGTTCAAAAACATGATGAAAGGAGGCTTCTTGGAGACTTGATCAAGCTAGGGTTCAAGCTTGAGAGGTGAAAATTCTAAACTAGTTGCAAATTGGTAGTTTGTTTATGCTAAATTAGATGTTTAAAGTATTAATTTAGTGTAAATCCTTGTTCATGAAAAATCAAGAGAAGGTTTTGGATTTTTATAAATTAGGTTTTGTAGCATAATGGTTGGATTATGTTAGGGATGGTTGTCTAATTGATTAGAATGGTTAATGGTGAAATTATATGCTTACTAAATCGACAAATTTCAATGTTTGTATCAAATCGGCTAGAACTTCGCTTACTAGATTTTTGTAGAAAATAGAATGCGGTCAATTGGCGTTAGGTTAGCAATATTATTAGCTTCGTATAGGATTATTAGAATGAGCGAACGCGGGGTTTCGTCTAGTCGGGTGGTAGTTTGTCGATTTCCCCGAAATGACGATTTTTGTTAAAGGATTGCGATTTTCGTGCGTTTTTCCGCGCACCGAGTGCATGCTATGATTAATTTGTGAGCGTCGATATTTGTATAATGTGACTTGCATCGTTTAGGTTTATGTAATCTTATACTTGGTGTTATGCAAATATAGGGTCGGTCGGGGAAACTTCGGATACGGCGCGAAAAGGCAAAGCGGTGGCCGGATCAGATTAGCGGGGATTTCTGGTGAGTAGATGTATTCATCTATGGGGGAATCGTCTGGATGGCGTGAGGCCCCCCTCCCTAGTTAGGATTACCCTACTTTATGCATTAATTATATTGTTAGCTAGCTTATCCATTTATGTACATGGCATACCCTCACAGCTAACCCTATACTAGATTGCATGGACATTCATATGACATTCATATATACATATGCGATATCATTTCGTAGGACACGAACACCTTACCATTGGCATCTATTGCACGCGCACTATTCATGTGACACACACGCCTTTGGTATTTACCATGCCACGTGCACTATAAAACCTGTTTAGCTTAGTAACACCATTGCATTCATGCATGATATTTGAGATTGTATCGCATGCATATACCTCGCATTACTATCATATTTACATAGATTTCTAGCCAAACTCTCACATCATATACATTGATATCATAGACACTTATCATATACAACATGTGGACATTATGATTTCTTGAGGATTTCAGTTTGCTGCGATTTCTGGATTTTTGGGGAAAACCGCAAGAATTTAACAAAGCTTATATTTATCATTTTTAAAACAAAGTTGCGGTTTTCTCGTGACGTATGTGTCGTCCACCATGAGTTTTCATGTTTTCTGTTGGATTTCGAGACCCGATTCGAGGAGTGGATGAACCGTCTCGGGTACATGGTGGGCCCGGTATGGTACCCCGGGGCAAGAAGATCGAGTTGTAGACGATGAGCCTGGCAGGGGAAGACTACCTACCGGTGATGTCTGGCGCGGCAGATATCCGGAGGATACCGACCGTTGCCGTGAGATTTATGATATGGGCCGATCCGGACTGACGGAGCCCGATATTGAGACAGATGTGATTCCTATTTGGTGTCGATGCTTGACACGGGTTTTCAGAGGATTTCTTGATGATATTTAGCTATTATGCAGACATTCATTTTCTAAAAGTTAAGAATGCAGTAACATTAACATTTAAAACATTTAAAGAGTTAGAAAAGATATTGCATACATGTGCATGCATACTAGAGTTATTATATCACATATGGACATACATGTTGTTCCGCATTGCGTGCATTCTTACGATTGCCTTACTAGATGTTATATTCTACTCACGAGCTGGCAACTCACCCCCGTTGTGCCACAGTGTCTTGCAGGTCGGACCCGTCACCTTTGTAGCGGCGGGCTATCTTATCATCAGCTCATTTTGCTCAGACTCGCGACATCGCCCGTAGGTGGGTTGCGAGTATACTTTATTTCTTTTTGCTTTATCATTGTATCTAGTATTCTCCATCTACCACTTGTATTGTATATGCGACCTAGTGATGAGACTGAGAGATATGTATATTTGTGGTTTCTTTTGGGTCGAGCTCACTTGAGCCGACGTGTGTTTTCTGGTATTTGCATCTCTTTTATGCTCTTTTTCTTGATATTACTATTATATTGCATGTGGTTGTGATCCGCCTTGGGCGAAGAGCTAGCTCCCGCTTGGGGATGCCATTTTTATAATTACAGGTTTATTATCTTGTTGTACCCATTTTGGGGGATAGAAAATACAGGGGAGACTCTGCCGAAATTTTCGGGAATTTTTGATGTTCTTTTTTTTGGATTCTATGCAACTTAATTGATTTCAAAACCGTTTTCATTTAAGGTTTTCCTTCACTCTCTTTTGATTTTAGGTTAGATTTCTGGGCTTTGGCTGACTTAGGTTACGGTACGCCTTTAGACGTCTCGTAATCTAAGTGCCAGTCACGTTCCGTACTTTCGGGTCGTGACAAAGTTGGTATCAGAGCGTAGGTTTTACCTTTCTGAGTGTAGGACGACCTTGGTAGATGGAGTAGGTGACTTAAGCAGAGTGGCGTAGCGTGGGTATGATCCGCGGCATACTTACGATATGGTACTCCGCCTAAGTAACCTTAGGACATAATTGCTTGTATTTCCTTTCTTGATTCCTTGCATTCCTTGATTCAATTGCAATGATCTTATCAGTCCTGTTTCTTATTCCAGCTTCGATGCCGCCAAAGACTACGAGAGCTCAGCGGGCTGCCGCTAGGGATGAGATTCGGACGGGCCCGTCTGAGGCGAGGATCGAGCGGGAGGATACGCCTACCCCTCAGGGTCCTACTGATCCGCCTTATCCTGACCGTATTGCCAGATTAGAGGCCGGCATGCAAGAGTTGCGGCAGATGATGGGATCTTTAGTTGAGTCCAGCCGGGCACAGAGATCCGAGGACGTTCCTTCCACCGCACAGACCACGATCGTACCTGCTGCACAGATGGTCACACCTGCTGCTGCTACGGAGACTATCCCTGTTTCACTACAGGAGTTCATGAGATTGAGACCTCCAGCTTTTACCGGTACAGATGCGACAGAGGACCCACAGGCATTTCTCGATAGGATGGCACGGATTGGCCGTTCGTTGAGGTGTTCTGAGGATAGATTGGTGGAGTTTGCGAGTTTTCGTCTGGAGGGTCTTGCCCAGACATGGTACGACTCAGTAGAGAGAGGCCGAGCTGCAGGTCTGCCTTCTATGACCTGGGATGAGTTTACATCTGCATTTCTTGCCTGTTTTCTTCCGGAGAGTGTCCGAGATGCTCGAGCCCGTAGTTTTGAGTCTTTGCGCAAGACTCCTGGGATGACAGTGTCGGAGTATGATATACAGTTTACCCAGTTGTCTCGATATGCTCCGTACCTAGTAAACACAGAAGAGAAGAGAATAAAGAGGTTTGTGCGAGGGCTTGATACACAGCTATTCCTTGCCATCGGCACCCAGCACTTCGATACATACGCAGCCGCGATGGATGCAGCCTTACTTTTGGAGGAGCGTATTTCTGAGACTCCGGTCGTTTCTGGGCCGAAGAGGATCCGTACTGATACGCCAGCTCAGCGGCAGATGGGCAGACATCGTGATAGATTATTTCCGGGAGATGGCGGAGGCAGAGGATTGAGACGAGGTCAGTTATTTGGTTCATATCCACAGACCCAGCAGTCGTCTCCAGGATGTTTTCGGTGTGGGAGTCAGTATCACCGTGTCAGAGACTGTACCATGGGACGTCCGGGCGCGGCGACAGTCCCGCATGTGACTTTACCACCTTCACCACCATCGCAGAGAGCTTTACTTCCTACTCCCGATGATGCTTCACGCCAGCCAGATGCTTCTAGAGGCCGTGGGCGTGGCGGTCCGGTTCAGAGAGGACGAGGCGACAGAGGCAGAGGCAGAGGCCAAGGTAGAGGCAGAGCACAGCCAGCTATTAGTGGTGGACAGGCCCGAGTGTTCGCATTGACTCCTCAGGATGCACAGGCATCCAATGCCGTCGTGACAGGTACTCTGCCAGTATGTTCTTTTGATGCACGGGTATTATTTAATCCAGGCTCCACACATTCCTATGTTTCCACGTATTTTTCACCGAGGTTGGGCCGGGAGTCTTCTCCGTTAGATCAGTCGCTTGTCGTTATTACCCCGGTAGGCGAGTCTTTTGTTGCCCGTTTTGTGTACCGATCTTGTTCCGTTCGTATCGGGGAGAGAGATTCTTCAGTAGATTTGATTCTCCTCGATATGCTAGACGTTGACGTTCTTCTTGGTATGGACTGGCTAGCCACCTGCTATGCATCCGTGGACTGCCGTGAAAAAGCAGTCAGATTCAGTTTTCCTGGTGAGCCGGTTCTTATTATTCAGGGAGATCGTAGTGCTACCCTTCCCAGCTTAATTTCTTCTCTTCGCGCTGGTCAGCTCTTAAGGAAAGGGTGTCAGGGATTCTTAGCCTATGTTTGTGATACTCGCTCCACAGAGGTTCCGTTGGACCAGGTCCCTGTTGTGAGAGAGTTTCCTGATGTATTCCCTGATGAGCTGCCTGGTCTGCCACCAGAGCGCGAGATTGAGTTCTGTATTGACTTGATCCCTGGCACGGGGCCTATTTCTATACCTCCTTATCGGATGGCCCCGGCGGAGCTGAGAGAGCTAAAGGATCAGTTACAGGACTTGCTGGACAAGGGGCTTATCCGACCGAGTGTGTCACCTTAGGGTGCTCCCGTCTTATTTGTTAAGAAGAAGGACGGAAGTATGCGTTTATGCATTGATTATCGTCAGCTGAACCGGGTTACTGTGCGGAACAGGTATCCCCTACCCCGCATTGATGACTTATTTGATCAGCTCCAGGGTGCAGGGTTCTTCTCGAAGGTTGATTTACGATCAGGTTATCACCAGTTGCGGGTTCGGAAGGAGGATATTCCGAAGACCGCCTTCCGTACTCGTTATGGTCATTACGAGTTCTTGGTGATGTCGTTCGGGCTCACCAATGCCCCGGCAGCTTTTATGGATTTGATGAACCGCGTATTCAGGCCGTATCTCGATCAGTTCATCATTGTGTTCATTGACGACATCTTGGTTTATTCTCGGAGCCGGGAGGAGCATGAGCAGCACTTACGTATCACATTGCAGACTTTGAGGGAGCATCAGCTGTTCGCCAAATTCTCCAAGTGCGCATTCTGGTTAGACAGTGTCGACTTCTTGGGTCATGTGGTGACGAGAGAGGGTATTTGCGTGGACCCGAAGAAGATCGAGGCAGTTCAGCGTTGGCCTAGACCAGTATCAGTTACAGAGGTTCGCAGTTTTCTAGGTCTGGCCGGCTATTATCGACGTTTCGTCCAGGATTTCTCCCGCATTGCTGCACCGTTGACCGGGTTGACCCGGAAGGGGGTTCCTTTTGATTGGACCCAGGCATGTGAGGATAGCTTCCAGCAGTTGAAGACTCGTCTGACTACTGCTCCAGTGTTAGCATTGCCTTCAGGATCAGGCGGGTTCGTGGTATATTGTGATGCTTCTAGAGTGGGGCTGGGATGTGTGTTGATGCAGCACGACAGAGTTATCGCGTATGCTTCTCGGCAGCTGAGGAAACATGAGCAGAACTACCCTACCCATGATTTAGAGATGGCTGCAGTGGTGTTTGCACTCAAGATCTGGAGACATTACCTATACGGTGAGTCATGCCAGATATTCACTGACCACAAGAGTTTGAAGTATATCTTCCAGCAGCGAGACCTGAACCTGAGACAGCGCCGTTGGATGGAGTTGGTGAAGGATTATGACTGCGAGATTCTATACCATCCGGGCAAGGCGAATGTGGTGGCAGATGCTTTGAGTAGGAGGCCCGGAGGTAGCTTATCTTGTTTGAGCGCAGCACAGATGCAGTCGACGGCGGATTGGCAGGTTTTATGTGATAGCAGAGTGCAGTTTGAGTTTACTCCTACAGGAGGACAGCTGGCCCATTTCAGAGCACGCCCACAGTTACTTGACCGTATCCACGAGGCACAGTCCGGCGATGCCCGTACATTAGAGATTATTGAGCAGATTCGGCAGGGCAGAGTTTCTGAGTTCGTGATTGATGATCAGGGGATACTCCAATTTGTGACTCGACTATGTGTGCCAGATTCAGAGGGACTGAGGCGTGATATTCTCGAGGAGGCACATAGATCAGTATACAGTGTGCATCCAGGTTCCACCAAGATGTACCGTGATTTGAGAGAGGTTTACTGGTGGGACGGGATGAAGAAGGATATTACAGACTTTGTGTCGAGATGCCTGACTTGTCAGCAAGTCAAGGCTGAGCACCAGAGGCCAGCCGGCGAGTTACAGCCTTTGCCCATCCCTGAGTGGAAGTGGGAGCAGGTCTCCATGGACTTCGTTGTGGGTCTACCCAGGACCAGTCGAGGGTACGACTCTATCTGGGTGATTGTTGATCGACTGACGAAAGTGGCTCACTTTCTGCCAGTGAAGACCACTTTTGGATTTTCTCAGTACGCCCAGGTTTATATTGATGAGATAGTGCGACTGCATGGTGTTCCGACTTGCATCGTGTCCGACCGTGGCACCCAGTTTACCAGCCGATTGTGGCAGAAACTACAGGAAGCTTTGGGCACCCGATTGAGTTTTAGCACAGCCTTTCATCCTCAGACTGACGGTCAGTCGGAGCGTACGATTCAGACTCTTGAGGACATGCTCAGAGCTTGTGTTTTACATTTCGGTGGTAGCTGGGATCGTCATTTGCCTTTGATCGAGTTTTCCTACAATAATAGCTTCCAGGAGACGATTCAGATGGCACCTTTCGAGGCTTTATATGGGAGGAGATGTCGATCGCCTGTATGTTGGACAGAGCTCAGGGAGAGCAGTATTTTAGGGCCGCAGATTGTGCAGGAGACGACCGAGAAAATACAGCTGATTCGGGATAGGATGAGAGCGGCACAGAGCAGGCAGAAATCTTATGCTGACAGGCGTCGTCGCCGACTCGAGTTCGCTGTTGGCGATCATGTTTTCCTGAAGGTCTCTCCGATGAAGGGTGTGATGAGATTTGGGCGGAAAGGGAAACTGAGTCCTAGGTATGTTGGTCCTTTCGAGATCCTAGAGCGTGTTGGTCCGGTCGCTTATCGGTTAGCTCTTCCGCCCAGCTTCCCCGATGTTCACCCCGTATTCCATGTCTCGATGCTCCGCAAGTACCTTCATGATCCTTCCCAGGCGATTCAGCACCAGATGATCCAGTTAGAGCGTGACCTTTCTTTCACCGAGCAGCCGGTTGTCATCTTGGATCGGCAGGTGAAGAAATTGAGGTCGAAGGTCATACCGTCTGTCAAGGTTCTTTGGCGTGGCCCGAACAGCGAGGAGGTCACCTGGGAGACCGAGGTCGAGATGAGGAAGAGATATCCCCATCTTTTTGAAGGTACGCGTAGTTAAATTCTAAATTCGGGGACCGAATTTCTTTAAGGGGGGAAGATTGTAACCCTTCGAAAATCGTTTAGGCAGTTTTTCGGTAATCGGCTAATTTTTCGACTTTTTCCGTAAAAAGTCAAAATTGATATTTTTCATTGTAGACCTAATTATACAAAATTTAGATAAGATATTACTATAATTTTGTCACTAAAATGTCACTTATAATTATCTAGTTAAATAAAAAAAAATTCGTAATTAATTATTTTTTTATTATTTTAAGCCTTTTTAAATACATTTAATTAGGGATAAATACAAATTTAATTAGGTAAATTTCTTAATTAGGAGTCTTTATAAGCTAAAATATGGTGTTAATAAAATTATATCATGTCTTGCAAACTTTTAGATTTTTGGGTGGGAAAATTATGAAAAAATGGCTTAAAAAGGAGTTTTTTTTGGAAAAAGGTTGATATGAAAGCATGATATGATATCATATGATGTTGTAATTAGCTAGAAACTTCTCAAAATTTCCCACACCCCTCTCTCTTGCTGCTGGCCGGCCTAGAGCTGCTGGATCCCCATTTTCCCACTTCATTTTTGCTTCATTTCCTTGCAAAAAATTCATAAAAATTCACAAATTTCTTTCTCCATTCAAACCAAAACCCTAATCCTTTCTCTCTCAAACCAAATTAGTTCAAAAACATGATGAAAGGAGGCTTCTTGGAGACTTGATCAAGCTAGGGTTCAAGCTTGAGAGGTGAAAATTCTAAACTAGTTGCAAATTGGTAGTTTGTTTATGCTAAATTAGATGTTTAAAGTATTAATTTAGTGTAAATCCTTGTTCATGAAAAATCAAGAGAAGGTTTTGGATTTTTATAAATTAGGTTTTGTAGCATAATGGTTGGATTATGTTAGGGATGGTTGTCTAATTGATTAGAATGGTTAATGGTGAAATTATATGCTTACTAAATCGACAAATTTCAATGTTTGTATCAAATCGGCTAGAACTTCGCTTACTAGATTTTTGTAGAAAATAGAATGCGGTCAATTGGCGTTAGGTTAGCAATATTATTAGCTTCGTATAGGATTATTAGAATGAGCGAACGCGGGGTTTCGTCTAGTCGGGTGGTAGTTTGTCGATTTCCCCGAAATGACGATTTTTGTTAAAGGATTGCGATTTTCGTGCGTTTTTCCGCGCACCGAGTGCATGCTATGATTAATTTGTGAGCGTCGATATTTGTATAATGTGACTTGCATCGTTTAGGTTTATGTAATCTTATACTTGGTGTTGTGCAAATATAGGGTCGGTCGGGGAAACTTCGGATACGGCGCGAAAAGGCAAAGCGGTGGCCGGATCAGATTAGCGGGGATTTCTGGTGAGTAGATGTATTCATCTATGGGGGAATCGTCTGGATGGCGTGAGGCCCCCCTCCCTAGTTAGGATTACCCTACTTTATGCATTAATTATATTGTTAGCTAGCTTATCCATTTATGTACATGGCATACCCTCACAGCTAACCCTATACTAGATTGCATGGACATTCATATGACATTCATATATACATATGCGATATCATTTCGTAGGACACGAACACCTTACCATTGGCATCTATTGCACGCGCACTATTCATGTGACACACACGCCTTTGGTATTTACCATGCCACGTGCACTATAAAACCTGTTTAGCTTAGTAACACCATTGCATTCATGCATGATATTTGAGATTGTATCGCATGCATATACCTCGCATTACTATCATATTTACATAGATTTCTAGCCAAACTCTCACATCATATACATTGATATCATAGACACTTATCATATACAACATGTGGACATTATGATTTCTTGAGGATTTCAGTTTGCTGCGATTTCTGGATTTTTGGGGAAAACCGCAAGAATTTAACAAAGCTTATATTTATCATTTTTAAAACAAAGTTGCGGTTTTCTCGTGACGTATGTGTCGTCCACCATGAGTTTTCATGTTTTCTGTTGGATTTCGAGACCCGATTCGAGGAGTGGATGAACCGTCTCGGGTACATGGTGGGCCCGGTATGGTACCCCGGGGCAAGAAGATCGAGTTGTAGACGATGAGCCTGGCAGGGGAAGACTACCTACCGGTGATGTCTGGCGCGGCGGATATCCGGAGGATACCGACCGTTGCCGTGAGATTTATGATATGGGCCGATCCGGACTGACGGAGCCCGATATTGAGACAGATGTGATTCCTATTTGGTGTCGATGCTTGACACGGGTTTTCAGAGGATTTCTTGATGATATTTAGCTATTATGCAGACATTCATTTTCTAAAAGTTAAGAATGCAGTAACATTAACATTTAAAACATTTAAAGAGTTAGAAAAGATATTGCATACATGTGCATGCATACTAGAGTTATTATATCACATATGGACATACATGTTGTTCCGCATTGCGTGCATTCTTACGATTGCCTTACTAGATGTTATATTCTACTCACGAGCTGGCAACTCACCCCCGTTGTGCCACAGTGTCTTGCAGGTCGGACCCGTCACCTTTGTAGCGGCGGGCTATCTTATCATCAGCTCATTTTGCTCAGACTCGCGACATCGCCCGTAGGTGGGTTGCGAGTATACTTTATTTCTTTTTGCTTTATCATTGTATCTAGTATTCTCCATCTACCACTTGTATTGTATATGCGACCTAGTGATGAGACTGAGAGATATGTATATTTGTGGTTTCTTTTGGGTCGAGCTCACTTGAGCCGACGTGTGTTTTCTGGTATTTGCATCTCTTTTATGCTCTTTTTCTTGATATTACTATTATATTGCATGTGGTTGTGATCCGCCTTGGGCGAAGAGCTAGCTCCCGCTTGGGGATGCCATTTTTATAATTACAGGTTTATTATCTTGTTGTACCCATTTTGGGGGATAGAAAATACAGGGGAGACTCTGCCGAAATTTTCGGGAATTTTTGATGTTCTTTTTTTTGGATTCTATGCAACTTAATTGATTTCAAAACCGTTTTCATTTAAGGTTTTCCTTCACTCTCTTTTGATTTTGGGTTAGATTTCTGGGCTTTGGCTGACTTAGGTTACGGTACGCCTTTAGACGTCTCGTAATCTAAGTGCCAGTCACGTTCCGTACTTTCGGGTCGTGACAGATAGTTAGGACATTATCGACGAAGGTCATGCTATCCCTAACCGTACGCGGGCGAAGGACCAGACCCCGAGCCTCTCGCTGTGACGGATCTAAAGCAGAAGCGTCAACTAGGAACATAACCTGAGGGAAATTATAATTGTCGTAGAAACGGGGCCGTTTGTGGACTCCAAAAGCGCCCAGCACATGCAGCTCGATCCACGACGTGAAATAATGCAGCGGGAGATTTACGGGTTGTACCCTCGACTGAGTGGTGTCTGCCGCTAAGCTGAGGCCATGATACAGGTGAGCCAGCCCAGCGATCCCAACGGCCACTCGCGTCCTAGCAACCATTCGGTGAGCCGGATAGAAGACGGATGGACACATATATCGAGAGTGAATTGGGAGCACAAACCAGCTTAATCATAGACCGAGGAACCCGAAAAAGAACGCCTCTTCGTCGATGTCTGAAGCTGCGAGCTCTGCAAAGGGGACAACCACGGTATCAGGGAGGAAGAAATTCTTTTGATCCGCTTCCGCTGTCGGCTGTCTATCTAAGCCAAAACCAAAACGATCGTCAAGCTTGGTGAACTTCGCAGCTTGTTTTGACAAGACTTCCGGACGAAAAAAGCGAACGATGAAATCTGCGAAGCTGACCCTATGCCCTCCGGATTCGAGAAACAGACTCTCATAAATATTCAACACCTTGATCAGACTCGGGAATCGATGTTGAATAGCATTCTCTGGAGTAAGACCCATCACCACTGATTTGGTGGCGAAGATGTATTCGTCAGGGGGAAGTATTTCCTCGTAATGTTCCCCTCTGACGGGTAGGCCCGAAATTTCTGCGAATTCCTCTAGGGAAATTGAAACCTCCCAGTCCGATAAAAGAAAGGTGTGAGTCGGAGTATTCCACTGTTCTAAGAAAGCCTTGACCCACCTTACGTGAGGCGCGGGATACAGGAAAAGAGACGCATAGATAGCATGGTACAATCCAAGCTTCAGCAGCAGCGACTTTTTGGCCGACAAGATGTACCGAGCCTACTGCAAGTATCCGGCTGAATGGAGAGGAGTCAAGCCTATCATGTATACCTAACCCCAAAGGCACGACTCGCCTTGACATATGCGCCGCCCCAGAATATCTAAAGCCATCGGTGGCTGTACAGGTATCGAGCCCATCGAGGGCTAGAGGCGTCCATCCATAATCCAGTTAACCTCCTCCACCACGTAATTCACCTGGGGTGAGTCGGCATAATGAATGGCGGAAATTGGCTCTGAAGGCACCGCACAAGAGAAATTGTGCCGACCCTGAATAATTTGGTTGTACCACAACCCCCATAAGTGAAAAGACTTCTGCTCCGGGTCGTGATCTTTAATCAATGCAAAAACTTCCCGATCTACGAGCGCGTCGGCGTATGCACTCTCTGGACGAACAAATGGGAAGGAAGAGTCAAAAGACATAGTACTTGCGCGAAATGAAACGAGGGTTAGATGCCAATTCTACATTACAAATTCTTACATCCGATACTTTAAATTTGTACCACCCTGCAAAAAGGGGACCAAGGGGGACCCACAAAATCAAAGTGACGACTCATCATTGATGAAACAGTTAATTATTAAAGAGAAAATCCTAAGAAGATTCTCATTTAATGAGAAGCTCGTTGGGCCAAGGAGTTAAACTCTCTCGAGAGCAGTGCTCTGCAAACAGAAATGACATCTGTCAAATTTAATCATGAAGATAATAAAAATTCCCTAAAATTTCTAAGAGCCATGTTCTGTGAAAACGATGGAGTAACCCATCAGAGCCCTAAAAAAAGGCAAAGCTTTTTACAGGGTAAAAATTCTAAGATCTTTAAGATCTACAAAACGAACTCTAAGAGTTCTTCATAAAGATGAACAATGTTTTAACTAATGGGTTCAGTAACCCTAAAAATTCATTTTGAAAACGATGGAGTAACCCATCAGAACCCTGAAAATGAAAAGCTTTTACAGAGTAAAAAACTCCAAGATCTTTTAGATATACAAAACGAACTCTAAGAGTTCTTCATAAAGATGAACAATGTTCTAACTAATGGGTTAAGTAACCCTAAAAATCCATTTTTTTTAGATCTATGAACTAATAAGATCAAAGCTTTGTGTAAGGGGTTCGATTATGATCCTTACCAAATTTAGACAGAGTTTTAACTCTAAAAGGAATTTCCTTGGGCAGAGATCTATGATCTGAAAGGAGAATTAAATTCTCAGAAACAAGAAAGCAAGAAGATGAACATAAGTCATCTCAAGGGCCAAAGGCCCTACTTATAGGCAGGGAAAGCCGATCCAACGTCTAAGAAGATCCAACGGCGGAAAAGCTGCCACTGCTGCACCTACGTATGATTCACATGAGCGCAACGGTGGGGGGCATTTGTTTCCCCCCAATAAAAGAGCAAGGCTCTTTTCAAAATTTGAACTGAGGCAGCGCCTTACATGCAAAGCACGAGAGCGCCAGCGCCCAGAGTAAAAAACTCTGAGGCAGTGCCAAGAGTTAAAAAACTCTGAGACAGCGCCTCACGTGCAAAGCACGAGAGCGTCAGCGCCAGAACTAAAAGTTCTCCACCCTTGGATCAAAGATCCAACGGAGATGATAAATCATTAGATACAGAATTAAATTCTAATTGAGGAAATACTCCTCAAATCTTTCTAAACAAGAAAGATTGTGCTCTGTAAATCAGAGCACCGTTGGATCAAAGATCCAATGGTGATTAAAAAATCACCAAGATACAGAATAAGTTCTGTATGGGAAAATATTTTCCCAATCTTGTTAGAAACAAGAAAAATATCTTTTGTAAAACAGAAGTCCTTGGATCGAAGATCCGACGGTGGATAAATTCCTCACATCAATTAAGAAATCTCTTAATGAGAGATTTTCTTAACTGAATCAACAAATCAGCCTCCCCTATATAAAGGACCCAAGACTTCAAGTCTTGCAGAGAAGAACCCCTTATAAACTTCAAACTTCAGAGACGAGAGCAATTTCTTCTCGAGGTAAATAAAAATAAGTGAGATCACAGTATCTCCTCCATATTTAAGAGTTTAACTCTCACATTAGAAGAACTTAGTTCTTTTTCCAGATCTCATATCTAGAAGACAAAGTCTTTCATAAGTGAGAATCTAATTCTCAGAGAATTGAATTGAACAGAACAGAAAACTCGGTGCTTAAGGATTTAACTCTCACATTAGAAGAACTTAGTTCTTTTTCCAGATCTCAGATCTATAAGACAAAGTCTTTCATAAATGAGAATCTAATTCTCAGAGAATTGAATCGAGCATAACAGAAAATTCAGTGCTTAGCACTCCAAGTCTGGCGCTCAGCGCCGAGCGCTCCACGTGCTCCTCACGTGGGCGCTATCTTATAAGAAGCGCTTAGCACTTAAAGTCTGGCGCTCAGCGCCAAGCGCTCCACGTGCTACTCACTTGGGCGCTATTTAATAATAAATCGCTTAGCACTTAAAGTCTGGCGCTCAGCGCCAAGCGCTCCACGTGCTCCTCACGTGGGCGCTATTTAATAATAAAGTGCTCAGCACTTAAAGTCAAGCGCTCCACGTGCCCCTCACGTGGGTGTTAATAGATTAAAGAGTGCTTTGCACTCAATGGTTGGCGCTCAGTGCCGAGCGCTCCATGTGCTTCTCACATGGGCGCTGTTTAACATAAAGTGCTCTGTAAATAGAGCCCAGCGCCATAAAGAGTGTTTAACACTCAATAAAAAAAACAAAGAAAGGGGTGAGCATCAAAGCTCATATCAATGCTCAGTATTATTGAACAAAGGGGATCAAGCCTAAATAAGTAATCAGGTGGGCTGAGCCCAAGGTTGGCCAAACCCCAAATCGACCGAGCCCATAGGTCTTCTTCTAAATTGGCTTTAGTGCCAAACAGGAATACCAAGTCCTTAATGAACATTCTTTGGTTCAAGGGTACATCTCTCCACATCTCTGATACACGTCGTTGTAATTCTTCAACGTTTTCAGAGAGGTGAAGGGTCCCATTAACCAATGACTCTTGGCGCACCTCTAAACCAATGAGCCAAAACTCTACGGACTATGATGTCCTTAAACTCCATGGACTATGATGTCCTTAAACCCTATGGACCGCAACGCACTTAAACTAAACTCTATGGACTATGATGTCCTTAAACACGGACTATGATGTCCTTAAACTTATGGACCGCAACGTCCCTAAACTAAAAACCATGGACTATGATGTCCTTAAACACGGACTATGATGTCCTTAAACTTATGGACCATAATGTCCATAAACTAAACTCTATGGACTATGACGTCCTTAAACCCAATGGACTGTAATGTCCCTAAACTAAAACGATAGAGCCCAAATGCTCTTTCGTTGGATCTAAACGATCCTAAGACCTTGTTAAGTAGATCTTAGTCTAAATATTAGACTAACATATCCTTAACAAACATTTAAGTCGATCTTGATCTCAAACGAGGTCAACAATCCTTAAATCAAACCAAACCCAAATCTAAGAAAATACGGATTTAGACTAATCCCCGCTCTACGGGCGACAACATAAATTAGTCTCCGTATACAATCCACGGACAATCAAAAATAAAACAAACACACACGACACAAAGTGAACATCTGGAGCAGGAGAAAGTTGTTACCGTGATGCGGTAACGTAATTAACTGCAGGGGCTTGCGCCTGCAGGGAAGAGCGTCCCCACAATCAAAAACCCTTTGCAAACGAGGGGAAATCTGATGAAGTCTGCTACAACGGACGCATCTGTCCAAACCTCCGATACACGGTGCCATAAATCAACTTGGTGTCTTCGGAGAGGTGGACGGATAAATCCAAATTGCATCTGCCCCCAAAATTCAGGCCAGACGTCCCTAACGTCCCGGCCGTGTCTTTCGGCGGTGAACACCTATCGTAGCCCTCCGTCATTTCAGATAAGTACTACTTAGTATTCGTGCTGCATTTGTTGACTATGTTAAGACGTAGTGTGCGGTAGCTAATTAGTGCTTATCTGCTAAAACATGATATGGATTAGGGTAGTCGTACGACTTTATTGACTATGTTAAGGATCGTACGGGTGGGTTTAATTCAATCAGGAAATGACGGGTTGAACTTGGCTAGCGCTTATGATTTGTTGACTATGTTAAGGTCATAACTTGCTAGGGGTAAAATATTATTGGGAATTTCAAGTGTTGAAATTTGCAATGAGATTGCATACCTTCTATGAGATAGTTGGATCCCGATACCCACTGCGAGTAAAAGTTACTCCTGGAAGAGTTTTACACATCATAATTAGCCAATCAAGTAGGTGTCTAGAAAGATGTTAACGGGGTTATGCCCCTGGGAAAATGAGGTTTATTTTAATCAGGTCCTTGCGAAAGCACGGGGAACCTCCTTCAAAGTACCGACACTGGCCTGGCTGAAAGATTAGCAAACTTGTAGGGTGTAATTAATCCCGGCTAGTCTTATCTTTTAGGGTTTGAAGAAAGATTTGATAAAAACAGTAGGAGCCATCGTGATTAGATAAGATAATAACCAATTTAATCTTGCAAGAGCATACGCTAAGTGTTTTCTTCTCTCTCTCTTTCCAGGTAGCAACCATGTCAGACCTTAATCAAGATAATAATATGGATGTATTGACCGAACCCGCTTGTTATACTGAGCAGGGGAACGTTAGTTCCGCTCTATCTTATATTTGTTATAAGTCCGAGCAGGAAATAGGGGAATATCTGGATTCCCACGCTGCCCAAACGAAGAATAAGCATGTTAATGCATTTTCTTCGGGTGTGTTAGTTACCAAGAACTATTTCTCAGTACACTTTACGTCCTGGGTATTAGATACCGGATCGGGAATTGGTGATCATTCTGTAAGAGTAGAGAATGGTGCAAATGTTGCAGCCAAAGCAGTTGGCGAATATCATCTTGTATTAACAAATGGTAATACATTGATTCTGAACGAATGCTATTACATACCGAACCTGATATGCAATCTTATATCAGTTTCTTTATTAAGTAAAGTTTAAGTCGATGTACTTCACCCCACTACTTGTGGGGAGGCGGAATTTTCAAAAACGAACTTGTTTAGTGAACGAACATCGACTAACCGCTTAAATCGAAGCTAAACGATAAATAACCGTACACATAGTATTTTCTAAACTACTATGGTTAGGGATTATACCTAACGAACTAAGTCCTTCGTCTTTACGATCTCCTCGTCCTCCTCGGCCTTCTCTTTGTAGTAGACGATCCACCCGAGAGCAAAACTCCAAGCTTAGCCTCTAAACTTGAGGCAACTAACCTTCTTGGATTGCTAATCAAAGAAGATAGATGAGATAGAGAGAGGGTTATGGATTGTTTAGTCTAACTAATCCTTGTTCTCAACACATGAGAGGTGAGGATTAGGGTTTGAAGAGAGAGAGCTTGAGGAGAGAGAATGTGAATATAATGATCAAGTGAGAATAGTAAGTTATCATAATATATATGAAACTTTAAAATTCATCAATAAAAGAAAAACAAATGATGAATAATCAAGTTTCACAAATATCTAATGGTGATTCATAACCATGACTCATTAAGCATTTATTGTGCATTAATGATATGGATGAATCACTCTCATGACTCACTAAACCCATTTAATGCATATGACACCTAAACCTCCTTAGTCACCATCTTCTAGAAGCTTCTCGCACAATTACGAGAACGCCCCTCCTTTCCGCAAAAATACGGAAAAACTTTAGACTGTATAAATCCAATAACCGGATACCAGTAACTGGCTTAAACCAAAGCCGACTGGTAAAAACTGTCCAAACGACGTAAGTGTGTAAACACACATATGCGTCCGAACCCTTTGTCGTAAAACCATACGACCTCTATATCGTTTCGCCTGGAGTAGGAAACTCTCTGTGTGGGACTCTAGAGACTCGACTACTACGCTGGCAGTGAGTTTAACCACAGACCGCAAGCGGCACTAGATGTACGTAACGGTCCCCAGGTAGTTGTCGATAAGAAGGCCGATGAGGAAACCCATCCGAACTTCTACTGAGCCTGCTGTGACAATCTCCGTACAGTCCGGTCTGTTCGTCTAAGACCATCGCATATCCGGCCTAGGGGGGCGGCAAGCGTCAGTCCCCTAATAGCGGAATAAGTCGTGTCGGAGCGAAGCCCATTACACCCTGAGAAACTACTGGAACCTACCAGCAAATCTCGCTTGCCCTGGCCAGGGACTTTGCGTAATGGCTCTCTGACACAGCGCGATATCAACTCCCAAATACCGGGAGAGACGAATCCTATCTAACCGCCACTGCCTCCAAGTGCTTCGGGACTGCACCCAACTGCTACCTGTTTGCACGACTCCTTTGAGCCGTGGTAGGGTAGCAATCTAAGAACAGTGGGAACACACTCGAGGCGAAGCAGCAGTGTCAAGTCTGCGGACTAAGCTGTACTCATGTCACCTGGGAACTGTTAACTGACGATGGGTATAAAACCAACCAACAGTTCCCCGTGAGTCCTGTCCGGTGTACCCGTAACCCAACGAGCATCTGTATACTATCTCCAATACGACGTACTGACGGCTGTGGGACAGACCATCTCCCCAACTGGGATGAGAAACGTACATACTAGTCTACTCCGGAGTATCGATGCCCTGTCTCGATAATCCTACGACTAGGGACCTGAATAAGGATGTGCTTATAGACCACCCAGCCCCCACTAGTGTGACTGCCATCACAACGCTGGTAGTCAAGCAAGATCCTAAGAGCTCTATCAATACGTATACTCACATATTAAAATAGAAAAAACCAAGTAGCATACTACCATGTTTAGCAAGACTGTTATATACATGTGAATATCCCAAGCTTCCATTAAGTAATATACAAACTAGTATGATACAATAATAGCCCCTAGGGCATATACACTAACAATCTCCCACTTGCACTAGGGCCATAAACTGGCGTATCGAAGACCGATGATCTCGAGTAGCCTCTCGAACTGAATCTGAGGTAGGGCCTTCGTGAATGGATCAACTATGTTCTCTTCAGTAGCGACTCTCCGAACCTCGATCTCCCGACGATCAATGATCTCCCTGATCAGGTGATACCGCCTCAAGATGTGTCTGGACTTCTGATGGGACCTTGGTTCCTTCGCTAAAGCTATAGCTCCGTTGTTGTCGCAATACAGAGGTATTGGATCAACTATGGTAGGAACCACCTGAAGTTCTGTTAGGAACTTCTTCATCCAGACTGCTTCTTTTGCGGCATCGCAAGCAGCTATATACTCCGCTTCCATAGTCGTGTCAGCAACGGTGTCCTGCTTGGAGCTCTTCCAGCACACCGCCCCTCCATTGAGGATAAAGACATAACCCGACATGGACTTGGAATCGTCCTTATCACTCTGGAAGCCAGAATCGGCAAAGCCCTCTAACTTGAGGTCTTTTCCGCCGTAAATTAGTAACATCTCCTTAGTCCTTCTCAGGTACTTGAGAATGTTCTTTACTGCTATCCAGTGATTCTCCCCTGGGTCAGACTGATACCGGCTTACCACGCTGAGTGCGTAAGCTACATCTGGTCTGGTACACAACATCGCATACATTATAGAGCCTACCGCAGAAGCGTAGGGTATAATTGACATGCGATCCCTTTCCAAATCAGTCTTGGGAGACATCTTTTTGGATAGAGTGATTCCGTGACAAGCCGGTAGATTACCGCGCTTAGAATCGTCCATACTGAATCTTTTCAGTATAGTGTCGATATACCTGGACTGCGAAAGTCCCAACATCCTCTTGGATCTATCACGATAGATCCGGATCCCCAGAATGTAAGAGGCATCACCCAGGTCTTTCATGGAGAACCTGTGTGACAAGAATCCTTTGACGGATTGTAGCATAGGAATATCATTTCCTATAAGTAGAATGTCATCCACGTATAATACGAGGAATACGACACTTCTTGCTACAACTTTACTATATATGCACGGTTCATCTGGATTTTTGATAAAGTCATATTCTTTGACTGTTTCATCAAAACAGATGTTCCAACTCCGCGATGCTTGCTTTAGTCCATAAATAGACTTAAGCAACTTGCATACTTTCCCGCTGCTCCCACTCTGATCAAAACCCTCTGGCTGATCCATATAGACGCACTCTTCTAAATTACCATTCAGAAAAGCCGTTTTTACGTCCATCTGCCAGATTTCATAATCATGGAAGGCAGCAATTGCAAGAAGGATACGAATGGATTTGAGCATAGCCACTGGAGAAAAAGTTTCGTCATAGTCCAAACCAGGTCTTTGACGAAAACCCTTTGCAACAAGTCTAGCTTTATAGGTTTCCACCTGCCCATCTACACCAATCTTTTTCTTAAAGATCCATTTGCATCCTATGGGTTTTACCCCACCTGGAGCAAAGTCCAAAGTCCATACTTTGTTGGTGTACATGGACTCCATTTCGCTTCGCATTGCATCTAGCCATCGTACCGAGTCGCCGCTCTGGATGGCTTGCTGGAAGCTAGTAGGTTCATCATCATCTATGATGCAGTCCTCTCTATCCCCATCGACGAGAAAACCGTAGTATCTCTCAGGCGGACGAGACGGCCTACTACTTCTGCGGAGGGGTGCGGGAATGTCCTGTTCTTCTTGAACTATTGGTTCCACCACACTTTCAGCAGTAGTTTGTGGTTCTGGAATTTCTTCCAGTTCTATTTCGCTCCCATTAGTATCCTTTTCTAAAACTTGTTGTTCTAGAAAATGGGCATTACGAGAAACAAAAACCTTTTGTTCCTCTGCGTAATAGAAACAATATCCCTTGGAGTTCTTTGGATATCCCACAAACTTACATTTTACTGATCGTGCCTCGAGCTTGTCCACAAACTGCTTTTTGACAAAAGCTGGACATCCCCAAATCCTCATATACTGAAGATAGGGTTTCTTCCCACTCCACATCTGATATGGTGTGGTAGGCACAGTTTTGGTTGGAACTCTGTTCAAAATATATGCCGCTGATTCTAGCGCATATCCCCAGAAAGATCGCGGTAACTCAGCATTACTCATCATGGATCGTACCATATCCAATAGGGTTCGATTCCGTCTCTCCGATACACCGTTATGCTGTGGAGTGTATGGAGGAGTAAGCTGAGAGAGAATTCTTTTCTCTTTTAGATAACCTAGGAACTCGGCACATAAGTATTCTCCACCTCGATCAGATCTCAGTGTCTTAATACTTTTGCCTGTTTGGTTTTCTACTTCATTCTTGTACTCTTGGAATTTTTCAAAGCTTCGGATTTATGTTTCATCAGATAAATGAATCCGAACCTTGAATAATCATCCGTAAAAGTAATGAAATAGGAAAAACCACCTCTCGCATGTGTAGACATTGGACCGCATACATCACTGTGTACGAGTCCTAAGAGCTCGCTCGCTCTTACTCCATGTCCAGTGAATGGAGTCTTTGTCATTTTTCCTTTGAGACATGATTCGCAAGTGGCATAAGTTTGATATTCGAACGAGTCCAAATATCCTTCTTTATGTAACTTAGTTAATCTTGTCTCATTGATATGACCTAGTCTACAATGCCATAAGAAAGCCTTATTTAAATCTGGAGACTTTCTTTTTAGTGTGTTCTGGACATTGAAAATCTGGATTTGGTTTAAAACATATATACCGTTATTTAATGTACCGGACCCAATCAAACCATGATTAAGGTGGATGTTAACAACATCTCTTACAAACGTGAAATCATAACCTTTATTTGATAACAAGGAAACTGATATGATATTACACGTTAAGCTGGGTACAAAATAACAGTTATGTAAAACCAAAATATGTCCACTCGTCAATCCTAGGTGATAATCCCCGACGGACGCAGCTCCCATGCTAGCTCCGTTAGCAACCCTGAGGATCATATCACCTTCCTTCAGCACTCTACGGTTTCTCAGTGCCTGTAATGAATTGCAAATATGAGATCCTGATCCGGTATCCAATACCCAGGAAGTAGAGTTGATTGACAAACAATTCTCAATTACAAACACACCTGAAGTCGAAGCCACAGCTTGCTTCGGTCCTTGGTTCTTGGCGATCCACGCCTTGCAATCCTTTTTCCAGTGCCCCTTCCTATGACAACGGAAGCACTCATCCTGAGCCACTACTGGTACCGGCAACTTTTTCTTTCCCTTCCCTCCCACCTTACTTACACCTCCTCTAGGTTAGGGGGCGGCCTTCTTCTTCCTTCCTTTGGCCCTAGCCTTGGACCCGGAAGAAGATGTACCGCTAACAAACATAGCGGGTGTTTCCCTTACTTTCTGTAAGGTGCCCTCTGCACTCCTTAACATGTTCAGGAGTTCCGGAAGTTCAACTTCTTTTCTTTGAATGTTGAAGTTCAGGATAAACTGGGCGTAGGTGGAAGGAAGGGACTGGAGAATGAGGTCTGTATAGAGCTCATTATCCAAAGTCGTCCCTAGGTCTGCGAGCTCTTCTATATAGCCGATCATCTTTAGGACATGTTCTCCTACCGATGACCCGACAGCCAACCTCGCTCGAAACAAGTTCTTTGAGGTCTCGTATCTTGCTATACGAGATTGCTCTCCATAAAGTTCCTTTGTATGGAGAAATATGGCATCTAGTTCCATATCCTCGTGTCTCCTCTGATGTTCATTGTCCATCGAGGCAAGCACGATGCACTTGGCTTTCGCGCAATCTAAATCCCAGGTTTTGCGGATTTCCTTATCCGCATTGCTGGATTTTGGACCTGGGGCAGCAGGTGCCTTAGTGGTGAGGACATACCCCAATCTGTCGTAGGTCAAGGCCATCTTGACATTCCGCAGCCAATCTTTATAGTTTAGCCCCGTCAGTATATTTTTCTCTAAAATTAACTTAAGTCCAGTCATTTTCAGGGTCGCTGCAATTAGGAGAGAGAGAAGAAAACACTTTAGCATGATGCTCTTGCAAGTTTAGAGTGGTTTTTAGTTTATCTAAACTGGATGGCTCCCACTGTTTTTCGAATCCTTCCTCAAACCATAAAAGAAGAATTAGCCAGGACTATTTTCACCGTACAATACTTGCTTAACCGTTCAGCCAGGCTAGTGTCGATACTTCGAGGGAGGTTTTCCAACGCTTTCGCGAAGTTCCTTAATTAAATAACCTCTTTTCTCTGGGGGCGTAACCCCGCTGACACCTTTCTGGACACCTACTTGGTTTATAGCATTGATCGTTAAGTGACAAATATCCTGATAAGTAGCATATACTCACAGTAGGATCGGGATCCAAATATCATCGTCTGATAATGTTGTAGGAATGCTACCAACATTCATCAAACTCAAAATGGTATGCATCTCTTTGCAAATTTCAGTTTCTTTAGAAATTCCCAATATAAGTTTTTACCCCATGCTCCTATGACCTTGGCGTTGGTCAAAATGTCATAAGTCACATGTCAAGTTCTACCCATCATTATCTTGTTAATTTGAACCCATCCGTATATATCCCTGACGTTGGCCAAATGATAATACGACTGTCCCAAATCAACTCATCTATCTATGCAACAAATGAATACCCAGCAGCTACCAAACACTATGCCATGACGTTGGCCAAAACTGCATAGCTTGAATACTACTGAATACTCAAATGAAATGACGGAGGGCTACGACTGGTTTTGGCGAAACCATGAACGTAGTGAACTTGATATAACCGAAGGAACCTGATAGCTTTTAAAAGGAGTGGTTAATTCTCCGCATTTAAAAATATCTGTTTTAAAAATAACCGAGTGGTTTCTTTTAAATTGTTCCAACGATTTAAACTTGGTTTATTTTCTTTGCATTATAGATAATGCGTCCCATCATTAACCTATCATTGCAGAAAACAACGAAAATATGACGTCCTCTTATGCCATCCGCATTCGCCACTGGGTCCCGTCATTACCCGTTAGGTTACTTAACTAACGACAGAGCGGGGACTGGGCTAGCGCGGGTGTAAAACATAAGTGACGTCTAAATAGCTATCATATATATAGATATTTTACATTCGTCTGACGCAATGATATACATTCCAGAACACAGATGAACTTAATTGGATTTGCTAGCAATCCGTATTTCTTTTGAGCCTGCAAGAAAAGACGGATAACACAGTTGTGATGAATAGCCATTACCCCACCCTCGACCCCTACGGGTACGGCAAACTACCCGCCCGGCAGTTTGTGTACCCCATCTTAGGTCAGTCCTAGGAGCAGAAACAGTAAAATAAAATAATACAACGGTGGCTACAACCGCAACCTGGATGTGCCCCGCAAAAATAATATTACAACAAATTACATTTACAACAAATGAATTAAATAATAACCCATTGCATAACCCCGGCTATACACCACAACAGTCCAATACAGTTCATATGCACAAACAGATAAAACCATTACAGAAATGTGCAACCCCCTGCCAACCGACATACTAGCAGTTAGGGGAGGTTTACGAACACATTAAACAATCACAGATATAATCCAATATGCAAATACTGTACAATTTCGATCGATTAAACGCATTTAACATTGCTCCATTACTTCTCTGTAAAACTGAAACCTGAGCAAATATTAAAAATTCCAGAAAATACCAAATATCACAGGGGACCCACACAAGAAATTTGGGTTCATGACTCGGCAACTCGGCGGCGGAACCGCGGCGGATCGGGTGGGATCCGCCGCGCTTACGCGGCTCTTTAGTCGAGTCATGGGCCCAATTTTCTTGGGTGTTCTCCTGGATGCTTTTCAAGCTTTCTGAACATCCCTGAAAAATTTTTAGACTTCATTTAAATTTCGACAGAAACTTGACAGTTCGGTGTTTTCCGGTTTCGTTTTTTCCGTTCGAAATTCGTACAAATTTGCAATTAAGTTATTTATTGTTTAGCGAGGCTCTGATACCACTTTAAGTCGATGTACTTCACCCCACTACTTGTGGGGAGGCGGAATTTTCAAAAACGAACTTGTTTAGTGAACGAACATCGACTAACCGCTTAAATCGAAGCTAAACGATAAATAACCGTACACATAGTATTCCTAAACTACTATGGTTAGGGATTATACCTAACGAACCAAGTCCTTCGTCTTTACGATCTCCTCGTCCTCCTCGGCCTTCTCTTTGTAGTAGATGATCCACCCGAGAGCAAAACTCCAAGCTTAGCCTCTAAACTTGAGGCAACTAACCTTCTTGGATTGCTAATCAAAGAAGATAGATGAGATAGAGAGAGGGTTATGGATTGTTTAGTCTAACTAATCCTTGTTCTCAACACATGAGAGGTGAGGATTAGGGTTTGAAGAGAGAGAGCTTGAGGAGAGAGAATGTGAATATAATTATCAAGTGAGAATAGTAAGTTATCATAATATATATGAAACTTTAAAATTCATCAATAAAAGAAAAACAAATGATGAATAATCAAGTTTCACAAATATCTAATGGTGATTCATAACCATGACTCATTAAGCATTTATTGTGCATTAATGATATGGATGAATCACTCTCATGACTCACTAAACCCATTCAATGCATATGACACCTAAACCTCCTTAGTCACCATCTTCTAGAAGCTTCTCCCACAATTACGAGAACGCCCCTCCTTTCCGCAAAAATACGGAAAAACTTTAGACTGTATAAATCCAATAACCGGATACCAGTAACTGGCTTAAACCAAAGCCGACTGGTAAAAACTGTCCAAACGACGTAAGTGTGTAAACACACATATGCGTCCGAACCCTTTGTCGTAAAACCATACGACCTCTATATCGTTTCGCCTGGAATAGGAAACTCTCTGTGTGGGACTCTAGAGACTCGACTACTACGCTGGCAGTGGGTTTAACCACAGACCGCAAGCGGCACTAGCTGTACGTAACGGTCCCCAGGTAGTTGTCGATAAGAAGGCCGATGAGGAAACCCATCCGAACTTCTACTGAGCCTGCTGTGACAATCTCCGTACAGTCCGGTCTGTTCGTCTAAGACCATCGCATATCCGGCCTAGGGGGGCGGCAAGCGTCAGTCCCCTAATAGCGGAATAAGTCGTGTCGGAGCGAAGCCCATTACACCCTGAGAAACTACTGGAACCTACCAGCAAATCTCGCTTGCCCTGGCCAGGGACTTTGCGTAATGGCTCTCTGACACAGCGCGATATCAACTCCCAAATACCGGGAGAGACGAATCCTATCTAACCGCCACTGCCTCCAAGTGCTTCGGGACTACACCCAACTGCTACCTGTTTGCACGACTCCTTTGAGCCGTGGTAGGGTAGCAGTCTAAGAACAGTGGGAACACACTCGAGGCGAAGCAGCAGTGTCAAGTCTGCGGACTAAGCTGTACTCATGTCACCTGGGAACTGTTAACTGACGATGGGTATAAAACCAACCAACAGTTCCCCGTGAGTCCTGTCCGGTGTACCCGTAACCCAACGAGCATCTGTATACTATCTCCAGTACGACGTACTGACGGCTGTGGGACAGACCATCTCCCCAACTGGGATGAGAAACGTACATACTAGTCTACTCCGGAGTATCGATGCCCTGTCTCGATAATCCTACGACTAGGGACCTGAATAAGGATGTGGTTATAGACCACCCAGCCCCCACTAGTGTGACTGCCATCACAACGCTGGTAGTCAAGCAAGATCTTAAGAGCTCTATCAATACGTATACTTACATATTAAGATAGAAAAAACCAAGTAGCATACTACCATGTTTAGCAAGACTGTTATATACATGTGAATATCCCAAGCTTCCATTAAGTAATATACAAACTAGTATGATACAATAATGGCCCCTAGGGCATATACACTAACATAAAGAAGGATATAATTTTGTAGCACGGGATAATGTTATGAACATTTTTCTGAATCAAAAGTTGATTGGATCAGGCTTGTTAAATAATGGCATATATGTTCTAAATCAAAGCACAGTTCTTAACGTACAAAACACACACAATAGGAAGAGTTCAGAAATGAACGAATCCTTCTTGTGGTATTGTAGACTAGGTCATATCAATGCGACACGACTTGCTAAGTTACATAAGGATGGATATTTGAATCCGTTCGAATTATCATCTTATGAAACTTGTCAGTCATGTCTCAAAGGCAAGATGACCAAAACTCCGTTTACTAGACACGGAGAAAGAGTTGCGGAACTCTTGGGACTGATACATAGTGATGTATGCGGTCCCATGTCTACACATGCCAGAAATGGTTCCTCGTACTTCATTACATTCACTGACGATCTCTCAAGATACGGACATGTGTTTCTGTTGAAACACAAGTCTGAAGCTTTTGAGAAATTCAAAGAATATAAGCATGAAGTTGAGAACCAGACGGGTAAAAGTATTAAAATCCTACAATCTGATCGGGGAGGAGAATACTTGAGCACGGAATTTCATGACTATCTAAAAGAGAATGGGATTCTCTCTCAGCTTACTCCTCCGTATAAACCACAGCACAATGGTGTATCGGAGCGGAGAAATCGCACCCTATTGGATATGGTGCGCTCTATGATCAGCACCACTGAGTTACCTATTTCCTTTTGGGGTTATGCGCTTGAGACAGCAGCATACCTATTGAATCAAGTTCCATCTAAATCTGTACCTACCACACCATATGAGATATGGAGTGGGAAGAGACCATATCCTAAACAAGTTAAGATATGGGGTTGTTTGGCTTATGTCAAAAGGCAAAATCCGGACAAACTCGAGGCATAATCAGTTCTTTGCAAGTTTGTGGGATATCCAAAGAATTCACAAAGATATATTTTCTACCACGCTGAGGAAAAAAAAGTGTTTGTTTCTCAATACGCCACCTTTTTGGAAAAGGAATTTCTTATAAAAGAAATTAGTGGCAAAGAGGTAGTGCTGGAAGAAGTTCCAGCAGCACAAACTGCAACTGATGATTTAGTGGAACCAGAGGATTCAATAGCTCCCAACGAACCTCAGCCTTTCCGCCGATCTAGTAAGTTCCTCATCCACCTGAGAGATACTACGGTTTTCTCATTGATGGTGGGAGCGAGGATTGCATCATGGAAGATGATGACCCAACTAGCTTCTAGCAGGCCATCACGAATGGGCACTCTGTGAAATGGCTGGATGCAATGCGATCTGAGATAGAATCCATGTACACCAACAAAGTATGGACTTTGGAAGTTGCTCCCGAAGGGGTAAAACCCATTGGGAGCAAATGGATCTTTAAGAAGAAATTTGGTGTAGATGGAAAAGTTAAGACTTTCAAAGCTAGACTTGTTGCAAAAGGTTTTCATCAACGACCAGGTGTGGATTATGATGAAACCTTTTCTCCAATGGCTATGCTTAAGTCCATCCGGATCCTACTTGCCATTGCTGCATACCATGATTACGAAATCTGGCATATGGATGTTAAGACCGCCTTTCTAAATGGTGATTTAGAAGAGAGGGTGTACATGACTCAGCCAGAGGGCTTCATAGACAGTGGGAGCAGCGGAAAGGTGTGCAAGCTGCTTAAATCCATATACGGGTTAAAGCAGGCATCGCGGAGTTGGAACATCTGTTTTGATGTGGTAGTCAAAGAGTTTGACTTCATCAAAAACGTAGATGAACCTTGTATATACAAGAAGGTGGCAGAGAGTAAGGTTGTCTTCCTCGTATTGTATATGGATGACATACTCTTGATAGGAAATGATGTTCCTATCTTCACTCGGTCAAGCTCTTCTTATCACAAAGATTCTCAATGAAAAATCTAGGTGATGCCTCCTACATCTTGGGGATTAAGATCTATAGAGATAGATATAAACGGATACTGGGACTGTCCCAATCCAGGTACATTGACACCATACTAAAGAGGTTTAGTATGAAAGATTCCAAGTATGGGAATTTACCTACGATCTCAGGACTCACTCTTTCCAAAGAGATGTCTCCCAAGACTGATGTAGAGAGAGCTCGAGGGATACCATATGCTTCAGCAGTAGGCTCTATCATGTACGCGATGTTATGTACCAGACCCGATTTAGCATACTCACTAAGTGTAGTGAGTAGGTATCAAGCAGATCCAGGAGAGAATCACTGGACAGCTGTGCAGAACATTCTCAAGTACTTGAGAAGGACTAAAGAGATGTTCTTAGTGTATGGTAACGGTGAACTCCAAGTGGAGTCGTTTACCGATTCGAGCTTCCAGAGTGATAAGGACGACTCTAAGTCGGTCTCGGGATTTGTCTTTACCCTCAATGGAGGGGCGGTTTGTTGGAAGAGTTTCAAGCAAGAAACCGTGGCAGACTCGACGATGGAGGCTGAATACATCGCTGCCAATGATGTTGCCAAAGAGGCTGCCTGGATGAAGAAGTTCATAACTGAACTTGGAGTGGTTCCGTCCATCGAGCATCCAATACCTTTGTAATGTGATAATAATGGAGCAGTGGTTTTGGCCAAGGAACCCAGGTCCCATCAGCGATCCAGGCATATTCTGAGGCGGTATCACCTGATCCAGGAGATAGTTGATCGCCGGGAGATCGAGGTCAGGAGAGTTGACACGAAGAAAAACACGGCGGATCCACTCACAAAGGCCATACCCCAGATACAATTTGAGAGACTCTTTGGGATGTTAGGTATGAGATACTACAACAACTGGCCTTAGTGCAAGTGGAAGATTGTTAGTTATATGTATGCCCTAAAGGCCATTATTGTACATATGATGTATATTATAGTGGATGCTTGGACATATATAGAGAGGACTTTCTTGCTCGACATGATAGTATGCTATCTAGTTACTCTTTGTCTTAACATGTAAACTTGTATTGTGATACTGTCTTGCTCTCACATGTTGATAAAGCCCTTAGAATGTGTACTTGACTACCAGAACTATGATGCAGATCATACTAGTGGGGCCAGGGCAGTCCACAAGTACATCCTTTAATTGTTCCTAGTCGAGAGTGTATCGAGACAAGGCATCGATATTCCAGAGTAGACCAGCGTATACGCTTATTGACCCATACGATGGACGGTGGATGATCCCACATCCATTGGTGTTTGACATCAAAGATGATATACGGGTACTCAGTGGAGACTGGGTACACTGAACGGACTCGCCGAGAACTCCTAGTTGGTATTATACCTATCGTCAGATAGCAGTTCTCTGGTGACACTGGTACAGGTTAGTCTGTAGACTCGAGATCGTCATAGAGTCTTCTGTGATTCCCACTGTGCTTTGATTTCCACCTTACCACATTCAAGAGAACGTGCAAAACGGTGGTTTTTGGGTACAGTCCCGAATCACATGGAGGCAATGAGCGATAGGAGGGGATTCGTCTCTCCCGGTATTAGGGGTTGATGTTGCGCTGTGCTCGATTGGCCATAACAGGAAGTTCCTGGCCAGGGCTGATACGGAGATCTACTGTCAAGTGTTATCAGTAGTTTCTTGACCCGTTATGAGCCTTACATCGGCACGACTTATTGGTTACTGAGGTCTGACATTTATCCCCTAGACTAGATATGCGACATATCAGACGAAAAGACCGGACTGTACGGTAGTTGTCACGACCCGAAAGAGCACGTGACTGGCCCTTGAACCATATGAAGTCTATAGGACCCCATCTGATCCAAGTAAGCCAAAAGCCCAGCAATCTAAAACCATTTAAAGAGTAAATAAGAAAAACTGTTTTTGAAAAGTAAGGAAATCATGTTTGGAAATCAAAGTTTTTAAATAACTAAGCCGAATATGCATTTTTTTAAAATGTGTAACCTTTCCTGAAAATTTCGGCAGAGTTTCCTTTGTAAAAACTGGCCCCGAACGGGGTACAACAAGAATAATATATATGAAATGATAAAAGGCATCCCTAAGCGGGAGCTAGCTCTTCGTCCATCGACGGTCACAACCACGCAAGCAATAATAATATACAACGCCAAAGGGCGAGGATCAAAACCCAAAAAAAAAAGAAACTCAAACAGCCAGAAAACCGTAATACTACTAGCGCGACTCTAAGGTCGAAATAAAACAACACTGTTTTCTAAGTCTGAAACAATAAACAAGTTTTGGTTGATGGAAATTCTAGATACAATAAATGATACATGAACAATGGCGGTTCTGATACAAAAGAACCCACCTATCCAAGCAAGTCACCCATAAGGAAGCAGTGTGCCAGAAATGCCGCTATGGAATCTGTACGGCAAAAACCTGCAAGAACTGGGGCACAACGGGGGTGAGTTGCCAACTCGTGAATAGAAAATATCTACAAGCAGAGATCGAATGCATGACCCATCCTAGGTCAATACGATCAGATATAAATAAACCTCAATATGAATAAAGCTGAAGCATGCTAAACTGGCAATGTAATCTCTATACATGAGTGTAGTGCCAAGTGCTCGTGCTAGTGCCTCAGGTAATCGCATGTCATGAATATGAGGTATAACCAATGTAATCAAATCTGCACACTCGTGGATCCCGTCCACTCGTCACCCACTGACAATAACCACCATGCCTGTAAATATCATGAATCATGTGCATGGGAAATAATATGAGGATATAACCACCCGTGTCCCTCGCGACACATCAGAATCATGGAACCAGGGTGCCCAGCATCGACACCCGAAAACATCATGAAAACTGTGCCCAGCATCGGCACGTAAATCCTCATATATCGGGCTCCGTCAGTCCGGATCGGCCCGCGGGCTCTGTCTGCGGTATCGGCCCTCGGCCCCGGCAGTATGCCCAAAACATCTATCGACTCTGGTCGGTATCCTCCGGATAACCGTCAGGTCCAACCAATCACCGGTAGGTACTCGCCCGCCTCCAGGCTCAATCGGCAAAGCTCATCGATCATCTTGCCGAGGGGAACCATACCGGGTCCACCATGTACCCGCAATCGGCTCATCCACGCCTCGATTCGGGTTACACATGTCGCTCTCAGCACCGAGAAAACACATGGTGGACGCACTGAAATATCATATCAAGGGTAACTGGGTTTTTAAAGAAATGACATATTCTCTTTTGAAATACCCTCGGTTCCCAAATCCAGAAATATCATAGAAACAACATATCTCAATGCGTACAGTCAAAGCATGATGTATGCGGCATGTAACAGTAATGCAAGTATATCAGTAAGTCATGCAACATGGAATAATAATGTGCACATGTCGAGGGAGACCGCTCTTTTAAAAGGAATCTGTTTTTAAAGAGTATCTTGCGGTTCCCAAATCCCCAATCAAGCTAGAATCATCTATATATATGTACAGGTATAAGTGTACAATATGCCATGCCAGAATCATATCATGAATGCAATAGTACTATAGTGTAGTGACATGGCAATTATCGATGATGAGTGTGTGAGCCGGCAACAAGTGTACGTGGAACATATGCATCATCGATAATGGTGCTGGTGTCCTAGCAGCATGACTGAAATATAACCACAGTACAAGCGATGCAATGCAAATAGCATGAATATGCGGAATCGAATAATCAACGCAAAAGTAAAGAATCTACACCAATCTGTACAAGTCATGCAGGGGTGCCATTTGAAATAAGACGAATCAGGGCTTTTGGAAAAACAAGGGCTACGGTGTTTTAAGAAAAGATACATCATTTGAAAATATCCGTATGACCCTTCTGCCTATCTTTAAAATATCCCCGATTCGTTAGTTTGAAATAGGTATGACTCGGTCCAGTCTAATGTCTACTAAGTAATCTAGACAGGAGGGGTAAGAAACCACCTAATCTGAGTCAAAATATATAGATATGATAGTCGGTGGTCCCGCCTCAATAACATATCGTAAGATATCCTCGAGTCATGAGTGCGGATCTATCATCAATATCGGCTCGTACGGTAGATCATCGTACGACATCCCAATAGCTGGGTAGGGGTCAATATCACAGTACCTCATCACATATCAGGTATCACTATCATCAGATCGCATAATCTGGGGTACTACTCTAAGTCTAGTACAAATCGATACCATCTATAAAAATATGAATGCGGGTAAAGCACATGTCCAAAGGCCCGCTAAAACTATCATATCGCACCTCGAAGACAAGCTATGTCACATCGCCGATCTCACGGCCTCACATCAAGTATCATCTCAAACCACGTATCATCCTCAAATCCCGTATATAAACACATAGTCCCATACCCATGTGTAGATATACGCACCATCATATGCACTCTAATAAATGAAAGAATGAATGCAAGTATGTGTGTAAATGTATGTGTGAGTGCAACCACTACTCTAGGGTTCGCACTATACTAAACCAATATATTCTTATCATCAAAATATCATTATTACCATCAATAACCCTAAACAACACAATATAAATATTCGTGTGCATACGTATTCGTATACATCACCACGGACTGCGGGGGTGCTATACGCCATCCACCCGACTTCTCCCCGTAGATATAAATCTACTCACATTGCTTCTCGTGTGCCAAAGCCGATGTTGCTATCTTCACCTCCTTTGCCTCAACATCACGCGGGGTACCTACAAGTATATCACAATGCTAAAGCACATGAAAATCACATCGGAAACCAAAATAGCACACGCTACCCGCATAGGTAAAAACCTATCGACTCGCATGTAAACACAATCAAAATCCACTTGTCGTTGACGTCCAAACGCCACCCGACAGGAATGAATCACCAAATACCAAAATCCATGCTAAAAAAAGTCCCAAATTATACACCAACATAGGAAAATCAACCCAGATTTCACCCTAGATGGAATCAGTCAAAACTAGACATACTCAGGGCCAAAACTAGAGGAAATGGGGGCATGCACAGAAAACGAGGCAATTCCTTAAAATACCTTATTTTAGAATTTTCCATAATTTTTCCCCATTTATCTGTATTTAATTATACCAGAATATTAAAATATTCATTAAAATAATATTAAATTATAAAATTTCCCAAAAATCATATTTTATTATTTTGAAGACGTTACAGTAGTGTTACTGACAGGCTTTACAGGAGTATAAGCAGGCTTGCTTGTTGATCTTATGATCGCTCAATACCCGGATAGCCGTTACGTCCAGCTAGTACCGCTGACGGCTTGTGGGTGACTGATATGATCATCACCTACTGCCGGAGTATTGACGAGTCTTTAGAGTCCTACACAGAGGTTTCCTAACTTAGGAGAAATGAAATAGGAGCACATATGTGATATGTGCGGGACCGAGATTAATACGTGTATGTGATACCGTATTCTATTCTCGCAATATGTGATATCGGTCGGTTATATGTGATATAGCCGGGTTATCGAATCAAGTGTTGATTTGATAAGTGGATACATATGGTATTAGTTGGTTATATGTGATATAACCGGATTATTGAATTAAATGTTGATTTAATAATTTAATGTATAATTACATATTTGATATATTTACATTAACTAATATTAGCTCACTTGTGCATTTCATTTTTCTCACAAGTGCACACTTAATATATATGTGATATATATTAATTGTGTTTCTTTTTGTGTCATGCTTGATTATACATGCAACATGGGTGTATGAGACTTACACCATTCCATAAGATAATTGGGATTTTATTTATTTAAAGTAAATACAAAATTGGCGGGATTTTGTTATGGTTGAAGCTTAGTGGAAGCTTGTAGAAACCTTTGACTTAGTCCACTAGGTTTGTCTTACTATAGATATTTATTAACCCAACCATTATCTTAAACCATGGTCAAGTCTCTACATGAGTTATATAAGACATTTCTCACTCATGGTTGCCACTCTCTCTTGATCCATTATTCTCTTCATCTTCTTCTTCTTCATCAAGAGAGCTCTTTAGATTTTTGAGAGGTGAAGAAAACTAGTGAGAAAATTAATTCTAAAGTGAGCAAAAATCCTATTTCATCATCTTCTACTAGACTAGCCATTTAGTTTAGGGTGTTAGCTTTACTAATCTCTAATTAGTGAAGAGGTAGCTTAGGTTGGTGTCTCCTCGACATAGATCATCTTCAGCCTCGAAGACTTCGTGCAAGCTTGTTCCTTTTATCTTGTGGAGCCATTCTAGAGTTCAGAAGATCACTACTTGGAGCGAAGAGACTACTACACGGAGCTATTGAAGTGAAGGATCGGTCTACAAAGGTTGTATTCCATGTTCACTTAGATGTAAAGTTGTTTACATGTTTATATTTTCTAATTCTCTAGTTAAGATTCTAGGGTTAGGGTTATTTAGCATGGCAAATTTTTGAAAATGGTATGGACGATGCCTCCCGAAACCTTGCTGTTGTGCTAGGCATTCCAACAAATGAGCGCCGGTGCTAATCGCCCCATTCAACATGAAGTGGATACTTTTTTAGGATGCGGCCCTCATCCTCCATATACCGGCCGAACCTCTCGGTATAATCGCCGGTATAGCGATAGTCGGGATAAAGAAGAGGGGGAATGGTGCCTCCCCCTAGCTCTGTCAGGCTTCAGCCTATGGGACTGATTCGGTCCTCAAGTCCCCCTCTCAGGATGGGAATGCCCCGCATCTACAAGAAATATCAAGACAATGAATATTAAGACAAAGTGGTATTAAGAAATTAAGGATTAACGAAAATTGAAGTGCGATATATACCTCCGGCGACAGTAGCATGAGCCTATGCCCGGGCAGCAGCACGAGCGGGACGATAGTTCCTCCGGTGAGGAACAGCCGGTGACCCGGACGTGGACGTGTCCCCTCCAACTTGAAAATAAATATTGACGATAAAATTATATGGAGTTCATGTTTATTCTTAGAGGATATGTAAAATGAATAAATATTTTATATTTATTCAAACTAACCTGCAGACCGAGCGGAGCGTACGGAAGTGGCAGGAGTGGCCGCTGTGCCTGATGTGGACGCACCACCTATAATAAAACAATTAAAAATAGATTATATAAGTAATTTCAAAAAGAATGTGTAGATCAATAATATAATATTCTAAATCAATATGCATGCATTATAGGATATATAAACATACCCGCAGGTCCAGTGGTGGCCTCTGCCCGAGATGTGGAGACACCACCTACAGCTAGACAATCAAAAAATGATTACCTAAGTAAGAGCAAAAAGAATGTGAGTATATTTATGATATAACATTCTAAATCAATATGCATGCACTATAGGATATATAAACATATCAGCAGGTGCGGTGGTGGCCTCTGCCTCTGATGTGGACGCACCACCAATAGCTAGACAATTAAACATTGACTATATAAGTAATTTTGAAATAAATATGCGTGTATATGTATAATATTACATTCAAAATGAATATGCGTGCAATATAACTCGAGGTGTGGCAAAGTCCACATGGAAGGAATCATCGGAAGAGGATACCGGTCGGGGTGCAAGACCGGCCCTATGAAGCTCTCTACGCAGCTCTTCGGACGGCAGAACCACTCTGCCTCTGCCTTTGCCTCTGCCGCTGCCGCGGCTAGTGCTCCTGCCGCCCCTCGCTACTCCGATGGACGTCATCAAACCTATATAAGACTACAATCATTACATATGCATGCAATATATGTATAAATCATAGAAATGTGAAGTAATAATATAACATTACTGATAATTTTTTTCGTTTCGTGGACGCATTAGACATATCTACTTGGATTTCATCATCGATATCATTTCTAACCCACGTAACTTCACGATCAGCCGAAAACAACTCGTCTTTTGAAACAGTCGGTCGGAGCACTCTAAGTCTTCTCTCCTCTTCATCCTTATTGTTGTCCTCCATACGATCCTCGAATTCTGGGACATCGTAAACATCCCTGGGTTTCCAACGGCATACGACACTCCATCTCGGATGTTTCAAGCACTGTGAATAGTATACTTGGAACGCTTGGTTCGGAAAGATAAATGGATCGTCTTTCCAAGTCCCGAGATTGTTTCTCCACTTATCTGTATCGGTTCGTGTATCGTACCAAGTATACTGAAATATACAAAACAGTTCTGATCGTCTGGGGTATTGGATACCAAGCATGCAATTTAAGTATCCATAATAAATCACACTATCCGATCCTACCGTCACAATCCCACTATTCTGAGTGGTTCGAGATGTGTCTATGTCCTTAATTTCAAATTTGTATCCAAGGATACAGAATCCTTTACAATATGCAACCTCCATACTAGGAAACTGAGCTAAACATCTTGAATCTCTCTCTAATGATGCAAACAAGTTCGGATCGTGGATCTGACAAAATAAATTTTACAACAAATATATAATGATATAAGTTTAGATTAAGACTGGTAGCAATTACATGTTATTCGAACAACTTACATGATCTGCAACCCTATCGCAAAAATTATCCTGATGATACTTTTCCAATTCATCATTCCAATCAGGATGCCCCTCACGTGCCTCATTAATATGAATTCTGTTCTCAACAATAAATTATGATATTAATATTATATCATTTCATACACAAACAAACACAAATATAACAATTAATCCAAAAAAACTTGCTCTCTAATTTCTTCAAGACATACGCTATTAAGGAGGATAAACCGATATATCCTGTTGATAAACACAGTGTCTACTCTTTTATAGGACGCTTTACCATATTGCCCGTCCTGAATTCTCCGAGACCGGTTAAGGTTCGTCTCAATGTTCTCGTCCAGATAGCGGGAACAAAATGTGGTTACTTCATCTAGAAGATAATTTTGCATGATAGAACCCTCTGGTCGATTTCTATTGCCTATATACTTTTTTAGAGTGTAGAGGTACCTAAAGAAAAATATGTTAAATAAATAAGTACTGGCATATAGGACAACAATAATTTTACAAATTACGTGAAACAAAAAATTACACGTACCTTTCGACGGGATACATCTATCGATATTGTACCGGTTCGGCTAACTTAGCCTCGGTTACAAGATGAACCATCAGGTGTATTATGATATCGAAGAATGACGGTGGGAAAATACACTCAAGCTTGCAAAATATCAATGCAATAGAATTTTCTAGATTTTCCAGCGTCACAACATTCAGGATTTTAGCATACAAATTTCTAAAAAAGCAACAAAGGTCATTGATTACTAGACCAACCGATTCGGGAAGAGAATTCCTGAGGACTAATAGGAGAAGGTGCTCCATAAAAACATGGTGATCATGACTTTTCAGCTCATCGATCTTGCCTTTCACAATTTTTATCTTCTTGCTAAATGATCCTGAGAAACCTGTAGGAACTTTCAAATCACGCAACACTTGTAGAAACCTTTTCTTCTCCGGTTGTGACATATGATACGTGGCATTGGGAAGTACAAACTTGCCTGGTTTACCCGCTATCGATTTAGAATGCAATTTACTTCTAATTTCCCAGTCCTGAAGATCCTTCCGAGCACGGAGGTTGTTTTTCGATTTTCCGTCTTTACAAAGAAGCAAGTTGATTACGTGCTCGGATACTCCCTTCTTTATGTACATGACGTCTAGACAATGACGCACTAAATTTATTGACCAGTACGGAAGCTCGTAGAAATTACTTAATTTGTTCCAGTAAGGTGGTTTGATCTGTTTTGCTGGATTTATCTCGAAGGTCACATTATTGTAACCATCCCACCGAGCAGTCACGTCCTCTCCGGACAATGAGGCTGAAGGCCCAAGAATCTCCTGATGACCATTAAAGTGAGCAGTGTTTAACCTGTAGGGATGGTCTAGTGGCAGGAAACGCCAATAGCCGCAATAACAAACCTTCCTGCTAAAATTCAACCATTTTGATATTGTATATTGATGGCAATAAGGGCATGCTTTGTGACCATGTACGAACCAACCTGATAGCATTCTATACTTAGGAAAGTCATTAATTGTCCACATTAAAGCCGCACGCAGTATGAAGGTTGTATATATATTTGCATCGTAAGTCTCTACACCATCAATGAATAAAGATTTTAATTTATCAATCAGAGATCGGAGATAGACATCGATATTGTTTCCCGGTGAGTTTGGTCCGTCAATAAGAAGAGGCATCATAAAGTAGAATTGATCCATATCCAACCAAGACGGCAGGTTATAAACTATCATTACAACGGACCATATGCTGTAGCTTCCGACCATATAGTTGAATGGGCAAAAACCATCACTAGCGAGTCCGAGCTTGATATTGCGAGGATCACTACTGAATATTTCGTACCTCCTATCGAAATCCTTTCATACCGGTGAATCTCTTGGATGACTCATTTTTCCATTTTCACTTGGAGCAGCACGGTGATGCCAACTCTTTGCTTCGGCTGTTTCTTGCACCTGAATAGCCTCTGTAGCCTCTGTGTTATGGGAAAATATCATGCTATCTTGACAGGTATAGCGGGCTTCTTATCAGATTCTTTCGGATTATACCTGGCCTCTCCGCATGTTGGACATTGTTTCAAATCTGAATTCTCATTTCGGTACAACACGCAATCTTTAGGATATGCATGGATCTTCTCACACTTCAGACCCAAATCAGACATTATCTTCTAGGCTTCGTACCAGCTGCCAGGCACGTTATTTCCTGAGGGCATAGAATCTTTCAGGAACTTTAGAAATATCATGAATGATTTGTTGCTCCATCCATTTAGGCACTTAATCTGGAAAAGTTGGATGAATCATGATAGTGTTGAATACTTTGCATTCTCATAAATTGGTCTTCTAGCATCATTCATGAACTTTTCATATTTATCCGCACGCGGTCTTTGGCCGGAAAGAATGTCATCTTCGGTAGGAATACTATCACCTAGGGAAGCCTTTACTATATCCTCCATTTCTTCTCCTGGAAAGAACTTATCGTGTTCTTCTTCTGCCGCATTACCGTCTTCTCCTTCTTCTTCTGCCGCATTACCGTCTTCTTCTTGTCATTTCCCGTGATATAGCCAAGTTGTATAAAGTCTAGTAAAACCATGTTTAACGATATGAAGCTCTACGATTTCTACCTTCTTCCAGAACTTATTCCTACATCTATCGCACGAGCAGAGAATCTTCTACAACACGATCTTATTATGTGCGCATGCAAATTCAATGAAAATAGCTACTTCTGCGACAAATTTAGATTGCATGCGTTGTTGCCAATCCACGTACATCCAGTCCTTAACTCTGATGTACTCATGAGCCAAGTTAGACTGTATAACATATAAATTGTAGGTTATGGTGATTATATTGAGAAATCTAAGAACGCGATGGTTACTGAAAAAGAAGAAAGTCCGTAGCGGCAAGTTTGTCGTTGAAAAGAATAAATTATCAATAAACAAAGTTAGATTTAAAGATACCCAAGTATGAGTTGTATTCTGTGTATGTGTGTTTCAATTTATGATTTCGCTTAAGTGTAGGGTTATTAGTGTGTATGTGCTTTGTGTGCGCGTTTGTTGTGTATTCGTGTTGTATGTGTGTTTTTCGGCTGTCGGGGGTAAGGTTTCTATCCCATTAAGAATGTATAGAGCAGACACCCATTCACTTGTGCTTTCATCCGTTTCGAGTAAATTTCGGCAGCACCTCCCCGCTGTTCTTCGAGTACACTGTAATAGAATAGATAATCATTTCAATGCTGTGAAATAACATTAAAATGAACATCTAATCTATCTTTGTACACGGAGAACCAGCGGAAAAGTACCGACGAAATAACTCGAAATGAACGAAAACACAAGTGAATGCAGGTGTTTGCTTTATACATTCCTAACTTGTCCACACTGGACAAATGTATCGGTTATCATACGATTGAATCTTCTCGTCACATAGACTACACGACGGTTGTTAGTACCGAACTATACCGTCCGATATTTAACAACCTTTGTATAGTTCTATGTCACGACGAACATCGAACGTATGTTAACCGATAGACGGGGACTAAGTCGCGCTTTGATTTTCACATATGAGTATCGATGAGAATATAAAAGTTTCATATTATCATCGAGTATCATATATTTATTTTAAGTTGAACATTTAACTTGAATAGGTTTTACGTTTACGTTTCGTTATTGAGGGTTCGAAAGTTTTTTATTTATGGTAAATTTTTATTGCGTTTACGGTAAAGTTGTGTGGTTACGTTATCATCGAGTATCGTCGTGAAGGAACTCATGCATCCTAAACCCTAACCCTAATTAACCCAAATTAGCCTAATTAACCCAAATTAACCCAAATTATCACCCTAACTCAAATCATCCCTAATTAACCCAAATTAACCCTAATCAACACCCTAACTCAAAATATCCCTAATTAACCCAAAATTAATCCAATTAACCCAAATTAACCCTAATCAACACCCTAACACAAATACACTCTATTTTACCTAATTAACCCAAATTAACCTTAGCCCAAACCCTAACCCTAATTATCACCCAAACCCCAACCCAAATTAACTCTAGCCCAAACCAAAATTAACCCTAATTAATCTAATCATCACCAACCCTAACCCTAATCATCACCAACCCTATTTTACCTAATTAACCTAAACTAACCCTAACCTTACCTAATTAACCCTAACCCTAACACTAAACCAAACCCTAAACCTAATCCTAACCCTACCTAATTAACCCTAACCCTAGCCCAAACCCTAGCCCTAACCCTAACCCTACCTAATTAACCCTAACCCTAGTTAACACGGCCGTATACTAGTAACCGTAACCCTAAAATCAATAATAACACAAAAATAACCATAATTATAACTTCAAAATTCAAATTAACTCACCTCAGTAGTATTTTTGCCGGCGGCAAATAGCTCGATGAGGTGCAGGAGGCCGGGGAGGCGCGCAGTTGTGGTGGCGAGGAGGCACTCGCGGGAGATCGATCGCGGGGGAGTTGGAAAATTTTAGGTACGATGAGGAAATTTCTGGGTTTTATTTTTTTATAAATAACCCTTCTTTGCTCCTACGGATTAATCCGTAAGTTCTTCTCTTGCGGCACCGTAGGGGTAAATAACAGATTACATTTTAATGTATTTTAATTAATCCGTAGAGTACCGTAGGGGAAAATCGATGGTCTTACGGATTAATCCGTAGGGGAAATAAAAAGTTGCCCCTATGAATTTTTATATCCGTAGGGACAACCCCTTATTATAGTAGTGCATGCATGCTGCTCGGCAACCCCATGCATATGTATCCGTTTTCCCAGGAAAATTTAATCCCCCCTTGGATTTAGAGAAATTTGTGTTAGGACCCTCCAACTTTGATACATTTAAAGATTCCGTGGAAATTTTGAACCCGCCCCCTTTCTTTTCATGGAAATTTTAATTTGGCCCCTTTTAGGCTTCTCTATATTTGCAGAAGAGTTTTCCTCCTCCCCCTGAATATTAGAAAAACTTGCATTGGCCTTACACGTGGCACCTTGCTAGTTGTTCACTACTACAATATGGGGTTGCCCCTACGGCTACAGGAATCCGTAGGGGCAGCCTTTTATTGCCCCTACGGACTAATCCGTAGGTCCCCATAGTTGTCCCTACAGTGCCCTACGTTTTAATTTAAAAATATTAAATCGTAATTTGTTGTTTGGCCCTACAGAGCCACAAATAAATGACCTACGGTGAAGTCCGTAGGGGCATATAAATGGGTATTTAATATAAAAAGACACAGAAAAGCCTTACGCCTCGATCTCGTTCCCAAAATTCTTTCTCTCAATCTCTCCCGCGTCTCGATCTCATTTTCGCGTCTCCAATTTTTTCCTCGTCGCCACCGCCCTCCGCCCGCGGCCCGTCACCGCCCTCGTTCCCAAAACTTCCTCGTCGCCACCGCCCGCGAGTCGTCGTCGATTGCGTCGTCAACCACCGGTCTCCTCCATCGTCTCCTCCACCGCCCGCTACAGGTTAGTAATGTAAGTCGATGTAGTACACCCCAGTACTTGTGGGGAGGCGGAATTTTCAAAAACGATCAAGTTTAAAGAACGAACATCGACTAACCGCTTGAATCGAAGCTAAACTATAAATAACCGTACACAAAGAGTTTCTTAACTATTGTGTTTAGGGATTATACCAAATGAAACTAGTCCTTCGTCTTTACGATCTCCTTGTTCTCCTCGGCCTTCTCTAGGTAGTAGACGATCCACCCGAGAGCAAAACTCCAAGCTACACCTCTAACTTGAGGCAACTAATCTACTTTGATTGCTAATCAAAGAAGAAAGGATGATATAGAGTGAAGGTAATGGATGTTTAAGTCTAACTAAACCTTTGATCTCAACACATGAGGATTAAGGATTAGTCTCTTGAAGATGAGAGCTTGAGGAGAGAGAATGTGAGATGAGATAATGAGATGAGAGAGAGTGTATCATAATATATTATGAAGCATTCTTATTATAGAATAATGAATAAAAGAAATGAATAAGCATGCTTCATAAATGAAAAGAGGTGATTCATTAACATGAGTCATTAAGCATTTATGGTGCATTAATGATCATGATGAATCACCCTCATGACATCACTAATCTTATCCAAAGCTTATGTCACCTTAACCTCCTTAGTCACATCTTCTAGAAGCTTCTCGTACAATTACGAGAACGCCCCTACAATCCGCAAAAAATACGGAAAAACTTTAGACTGTAAAAATCCAATAACCGGATACCAGTAACTGGCTTAAACCAAAGCCGACTGGTAAAAACTGTCCGAAAGTCGTACGTGCGTAAACGCACGTATGCGTCCGAACCCTTTGTCGCAAAACCATGCAACCTCTATATCGTTTCGCCTGGAGTAGGAAACTCTCTGTGTGGGACTCTAGAGACTCGACTACTACGCTGGCAGTGGGTTTAACCACAGACCGCAAGCGGCACTAGCTGTACGTAACGGTCCCCAGGTAGTTGTCGATAAGAAGGCCGATGAGGAAACCCATCCGAACTCCTACTGAGTCTGATGTGACAATCTCCATACAGTCCGGTCCGTTCGTCCAAGACTATCGCATATCGGGCCTAGGGGGCGGCAAGCGTCGGTCCCCTAATAGCGGTATAAGTCGTGTCGGAGGGAAGCCCATTACACCCTGAGAAACTACTGGAACCTACCAGCAAATCTCGCTTGCCCTGGCCAGGGACTTTGCGTAATGGCTCTCTGACACAGCACGATATCTACTCCCAATACCGGGAGGGACGAATCCTGTCTAACCGCCACTGCCTCCAAGTGCTCGGGACTGCACCCAACTGCTACCTGTTTGCACGACTCCTATGAGCCGTGGTAGGGTAGCAATCTAAGAACAGTGGGACACACTCGAGGCGAAGTAGCAGTGTCAAGTCTGCGGACTACGCTGTACTCATGTCACCTGGGAACTGCTTACTGACGACTGGTATCAAACCAACCAACAGTTCCCTGTGAGTCCTGTCCGGTGTACCCGTAACCTAACGAGCACCTGCATACTATCTCCAGTACGACGTACTGACGGCTGTGGGACAGACCATCTCCCCAACTGGGATGAGAAGCGTACACACTAGTCTACTCCGGATATCGATGCTCTGTCTCGATAATCCAACGACCAGGGACCTGAATAAGGATGTGCTTGTAGACTACCCAGCCCCCACTAGTGTGACTGCCATCACAACGCTGGTAGACAAGCAAGATCCTAAGAGCTCTATCAATACGTACACTCACATATTAAGATAGAAAAACCAAGTAGCATACTACCATGTTTAGCAAGACTGTCATATACATGTGAATATCCCAAGCTTCCATTAAGTAATATACAAACTAGTATGATACAGTAATGGCCTTCTAGGGCATAAACACTAACAAGTAAATCTCCAATTACTTATAATTTTGATGATGTTAGGGCTATGGTTCTTGGTTCTGCAGGGTTCGGGTGGGGGCCTGAGGGTTAGGGTTAGGCATCGGGTTCAGTTTAGGTTAGGGTTAGGGTTAGGGTTCGGTTGGGGTTGGGGTTAGGGTTAGGGTACGATTGGGGTTAGGGTCAGGATTCGGTTGGGGTTGGGGTTGGGGTTGGGGTTAGGGTTAGAGTTTAGTCGGGGTTAGGGTTAGGGTTAGGGTTCGGTTGGGGTTAGGATTGGGGTTGGGGTTAGGATAGGGTTTGGGGTTGGGGTCAGGGTTCGGTTGGGGTTAGGGTTAGGGTTCGGTTAGGGTTGGGATTGGGGTTGGGGTTAGGGTTCGGTTGGGGTTGGGGCTAGGGTTAGGGTTAATTAGTTGGGCTTAGGGTTAGGGTAATTAAGGTTAGAGTTAGGGTTTGGTTCAGGTTTAGGGTTAGAGGCTAGGGTTAATTAGAGGGTAGGGTTAATTTGGATTAATTAGTGATAATTTGAAAGGGTTAGGGTGTTGATTAGGGTTAATTAGGTTAATTTGGGTAAATTGGATTAAGTTTGGGTTGATTAGGGTTAATTAGGTTAATTTAGGTAAATTGGGTTAAGTTTGGGTTAATTAGGGATAATTTGTGTTAGGGTAACGATTATGGTTAATTGTGGTTAATTAGGTTAATTTGGATTATTTAGGGTTAGGGTTTAGGATGCACTAGTTCATTGCAAAAGGATACTCGATGATAACGTAAACGTACAACTTTACCGTAAACGTAAGAAAAATTTACCCTGAACTTGAAATTTCTAACCCTTAATAACGAAACGTAAACGTAAAACCACAACAAACGCATCATTAGAGAGTGATTCAAGATGTTCAAGTTAAAACCAATATATGATACTCGATGATAATATGAAACTTTCATATTCTCATCGATACTCATATATGAAACTCAAAGCGCCGCTTAGTCCCCGTCTATCGGTTAACATACGTTCGATATTCGTCGTGACATAGAACTATACGAAGGTTGTTAAATATCGGACGGTATAGCTCGGTACTAACAACCGTCGTGTAGTCTATGTGACGTGAGGGGCATCCTGATTGGAACGATGAACGATTGGAAAAATATCATCAGGATAATTTTTGCGATCGAGTTGCAGATCATGTAAGTTATTCAAATAACATGTTATTGCTATTAGTTTTAATTTAAACTTATATCGTTATGTATTTGTCGTAAAATTTGTTTTGTTAGATCCGCGATCCGAACTTGTCTGCATCATTAGAGAGTGACTCAAGATGTTTAGCTCAGTTTCCTAGTATAGAGGTTGCATATTATAAAGGATTTGGTGTCCTTGGATACAAATTCGAAATTAAGGACATTGAAACATCTAGAACCACTCAGAATAGTGGGATTGCGACGATAGGATCGGATGGTGTGATTTATTATGGATACTTAAATTGTATACTCGGCATCCAATATCCCGAACGATCAGAACCCTTTTATATATTTCAGTGTACTTGGTACGATACACGAACCGATACGGATAAGTGGAGAAGCAATCTTGGGATTTGGAAAGATGAATATGGATTGGCCAGTGTGAACACATTTTGATTTTACGGTCAGGAAGATCCGTTTATCTTTCCGAACCAAGCGTTCCAAGTATACTACTCACAGTGTTTGAAGCATCTGGGATGGAGCGTCGTATGCCGTTGGAAACCCAGGGATGTTTACGATGTCCCAGAATTCGAGGATGAAGAAGAGAGAAGACTTAGAGTGCTCCGACCGTCTGTTTCGAAAGACGGTTGTCTTCGGCTGATCATGAAATTACGTGGGTTAGAAATGATATCGATGATGAAATCCAAGTAGATATGTCTAATGCGTCCACGAAACGAAAAAGGTTATCAGTAATGTTATATTATTACTTCACATTTTACGATCTATACATATATAGCATGCATATGTAATGATTGTCTAATGCGTACACGAACCGTTTTATCTAGATTTGATGACGACGACGGGAGCAACTATGTTGATTTAGAATACTATATCATAAATATGCATACATTCTTTTTGCTCTTACGTACTTATATCAGGGGCAGAGCCTACCACCGTACCTGCGGGTATGTTTATATATCCTATAGTGTATACATATTGATTTAGAATGTTATATTATTGATATACGCATTCTTTTTGCAATTACTTATATAGTCAATGTTTGATTGTCTAATTATAGGTGGTGTGTCCACGTCTGGTGCAGGGGGCACTCCCGGTGCAGGAGCCACTCCCGTCACTTCCATACCCTCCGCTCAGTCTGCAGCTTTGTATGAATAAATATAAAATATTTATTCATTTTACATATCCTTTAAATATTCATGTAATTTTATCGATGTTTATTTTCTAGTTGGAGGGGATGTGTCCACGTCCGGGTCACCAGCCGTTCCTCACCGGAGGAACTATCGCCCCGCTTGTGCTGCTGCCCGGGCCCAGGCTCGTGCTTCTGTCGCCGGAGGTATATATCACACTTCAATTTTCGTTAAATCTTGATTTCTTAATACCATTTTGTCTTAATATTGATTGTCTTGATATTTCTTATAGACGCAGGGCATCCCCATCCCGAGAGGGGGACTCGAGGCCCGAATCAGTCTCACAAGCTGAGGCCCGACAGAGCTAGGAGGGAGGCAGCATTCCCCTTCTTCTTTATCCCTGATTATCGCTATACCGGCGATTATGCTGAGAGGTTCGGCCGGTATATGGAGGATAATAGCCGCCTCGTGAAGAAGTATCCACTTCACGTTGAGTGGGGCGACCAGCACCGGCGCTCATTCGCCCTCTTCTGGGATCAGGCTCGGGTATTAATATATATTTTCATTTGATTTATCCAATATATTTATTATTAACACTTGCAATTTAATAACATAGTTTTTTTGTATTTGCAGTTGGATTACTATTTTCAGCCTGTACCCGACCCTGATCACCCTGGGAGGGTGCTCGATCTTCATGCTCTGTACCATGGCCTGATGAAGAACATGCAATCGAAGGTCCGATACAATAGGAACGAGCTGAAGATCGACTGCTATTCCCTGTGGATGGCGACCCCCGAGGTAAAGAGAACGACCCTCCTACATACTCCGGCCTTTGCGAGAGTCGACGTAGATACATGGCCTCTATTATGCCAATATTTCGACTCTCAGCGCAAACAGATATGTATTTTAAATGTAATTCATTGTTTAGTATATAATTTATTTTTTTGTATTGCTTAATTAGAAAACTAAATCTGAATATGTTGTGCACAAACAGGCGGATCAAAATAAAGAGAATAGGAAGTCGGCGAAGAGGGGTCGCCCCACTTATACAGGTGGCTCGAGAAATATTACTCGTGCCATGGAGGCATCGGTAAATTACAATAGATCTATTTTAATATAATGTGAACTTAAGAGTTATTTTATAATAAATATAAATTTTTGGCGAACTGCAGAGAGCTCAGACCCTGGCGCAGGGTGGTACACCGAGCGTGCTGTCCGCGTATCTTACCATCCACGGTACCTCGACAGATCCCGCCATGAGCGAGCTTCGATATCCCGACACCGCTACCCAGGAGTATTGCGTAAGTGTTAATATTTATTCAACCCCTATTTGAAATTTTTATTTTGAAAAGTTCAAATTGAAATGATATACTTATATTTTACTGGTTAATGTGGGTGTAGGAGCGGGTGGTTGAGCATGACGAGGCATCGGGGATCGATTTTACTGAAAAGAACGATCCGATACTGCTGACCCTAATCCTAGACGCCGCACACGGAGGGCACCACAGAGGTTGGGAGAGAGGCCGGGGACTGGGTCCTAGATATGAGGTTGGACTCCACTCCGGCGGTTACTTCCTCTATCTCCCGTGAGCGACGTCTAGAGCAAGAACTTGACACCTTGAAGGCCACCGTCCAGGAGTTGAAGGAGATGATGGTATGTATACTACTTAATAGTAAAATATTATGTCATATTATAGATAACAACATATCCAATATTAGTATGTAGCCTGAGCTTATTTGATTATAGACTTAGCTTTGATTAATCATACATACATAGAACTGTGTAATTATAATAAACTACGGTTTTCCAAACTAGATATTCATAGATTGGGGTTTCGCAATAACCTGATAATGATACGAATTCGACTAATACACAGTTCTTACTCGTTTATTACACGCAAAACTGAACAGACGCGATAAGGTACTTCGGCTGAGGCTCCACATGCATCTCTTTCGGCTCCTACAGCTCCACAGCCCGTTCAGACTCCCGCAGCTGCGGCTCGGCAAGCCACTACCTCGGCTGCGGTTGCGCAGACCAGCTCCATAGCTCCACAGCCCGCTTAGACTCCTGCACCGTTTGCATTGCTCGAGTTGTTGACTCAGGGTTTATCCGAGGAGCAGATACGCCAGATTACAGCGATTATCAGAGGTGGAGCTGGACCGAGCTAAGGTAGCTTTTTGATTTTTATATTTTAAACATGTATTTACTTATATGATATATATTGTATATATTTTGGACGATATTGGTGGTGTTCATATTAATTAGATTGATATCGTATTCTGCTTGTTGATTTCTTTTATATATTATGCGTGAGATGTTGCTTATGAATATTGCTGTATATATTTTGCTTATTGATTACTTTCATATATGATGTATATATTATTGTGTACAGGGCGAGGAAAAAACATGCAGCCCTTTTAAAAAAAAATCTGATAATATGTTCCTACGGATTAATCCGTAGGTACAAATATTGCACCTACCGTTTAATCCGTAGGGTCCAACTTTGCCCCTACACATTTATCCGTAGGGACAATATATCAGGATACCTGATATTTTGACTCTATGGACTCAGCAACAGGGGTTAGGCTTGTCCCTACGGAGTAATCCGTAGGAGCATAGCTTTACCCGTAGGGACAAAATATCATGATACTTGATATTTTGCCCCTGCACATCTGTACCTATGCTTTAAGCCGTAGGGGCATATTTTTGTCCCTACGGATTTCTCCGGAGAGGCAACTATTTTATTTTATAAACCGATAAATTAAATAAATATGTTGTCCTTACGGTGAAATCCGTAGGGACAAGTAGACCTACACATTAAACCGTAGAGGCAAATATTGTACCGTAGAGGCATGTTTAAGGCTAAGACTTGCACCTACGGCGTGTGCCCCTACGGCATATTTATGTGCCCCTACGAATATATCCGTAGGGGCAGTGGATTTCCCCTACGGATTTAACCGTAGGGCAACCCCTATATGCAGTAGTGGTTCATAGTCATGAGATTCCCCTCTTGGTTTTCATCTTGCCATATTTGCGTAAGCTCTTGATAAAGTTACACAATGCATGCAATATTAATCCATACATACTCAATATATAACCATTTTTAGGTTCCCTTGTTTGCACAGAAGTAACATGAAAGTACTGGATTACTTACGGTACTTTATACGTTTTGACGGAATCCAGGGTTGGAAGTTATTTCATGATTATGAGATGGATCCTATGTGGCATGATTACTTCCGAGATTTTCTTTCTCTCGTTTTGAATGGAACGCAATCATGAAGCACAAGAAACAAGAAAAAGTATTAATTATTTAATGCTTCTCTTAATTAATTACTTTCATAAAGTTATGTTTGTTTTTCTTATTAAATAAACATAGAAAATTATTTATTTTTTACTTTCTTCTTCACAAAATACACAAACACTAGAATTAATATTTAAGTTTATTTTCATGACAATTTTTTTGAAAACTACTTCAATATTAATTTCGGCTCTTCCGGTATTTCGGGACGGTCAAAAACAATATCCTTATTCATTTCTATATGGTGAAAATTATGTAACTGTCTGATACCTCCTCACACCAGTTTACAAAATTAAAGATTTTTGTGTTGGTGTTTAAATTACTGCAATTGTGGTGTATTACTGCAACAAATGTGTATACTTCATTTTATTTGCTCGAAAATGTTCTCCAGCCAGACAAGAAACCGGAACAAAATTTGCTGCATTTTGTGTGCACGCCGCTTCACCCTGCCACTTTCGGAAAGTGCATTGCTCGATCGATGAAAGTTTAAGGATAAACTTTCAAGGGATGATTTGAAACTATCAATGGTCTATATAACGGTAATGATGATGAAGACATATGTATAATAGGTGGCTTGACAATGGTGACGAAACTAAACATGCATAGAGAAATCCAAGAGCATTCTTCGAAGGGATCCGTGGCAGAGGCTCTCCTAGAAAATATTTTTGTAGATCTACAAGTGATAGATCGAGAGCTAAATTATGGGGATTCGATAAGAGCTGGCTTTGTGTGCCACAGCTGAAGCAGGGAATGACCTTGGCTCATCCACAAACTTAATTTCTGGAAGTACTGTGGTTTCGAGCTATGATGGTGTGCATGTTAATAGAGACAATGGGCAATGGTTCCGAAAGCATCGGTGCATATATCACTTGAGGATTGAGTACTTTCCTGTGGATCTGATTCTGATTCGTTGTCCATTGTTGATGGGGATCCTGATTATGATGATTTAACTATTGCATGACAAAATTTGAAATTTTATTATGTTTTGTTTATAGTTATTTTGGATGAAGTTGAGGGTAAGTTCAAAATGTAATTAAATCCATGTTGTTAAGGTTTGATAAGATGGAAATAATATACTTCAAAATATGATCTGGTTCTTTTTTAAAATCTTAGAAGTCCATGTAATACATCATATGTGGCGGACAACCCCCTCTTAATTACCAAAATATATTAAATGTGAATTCTATTGGATCCTTGTCACCATAAAGAAAATTGAAATTGTTATGTTATAATGATGTCAGATATATAATGTTCATGCTACTCTTGCACCAACATGTCCTCAAACCAACACAAAGACATTCGATGATGTCAGCTGCATGGCATCCGTGCAAATTTTATAATGTGAACGAAGACGACGATCCTGTAAATAATCGAACACTAATTTTCATTTTCCAATATGAAAGTCAAGCGTCAACCTATCATTCAACTTTTTTTTTTTTTTATAAAACGTGGGATTACTGTTTATCTGCTGCCAAGATCAGTCCTCACTTCTTTGTTTGTAACCACTCAGATCACCGTTCGTACGCCCTCAGTAGCCCCCAAGAGCATGCTGCCTCTGATAGGGATGTTGATACGGAAAAATCCGAACGACACTGTATCCATATCTAATTTTTATTAAATATGGATAGTTTAGGTACATGCATTCGTCAATAGCCACTGGATGTGAATATTGTAACACTCATGTCCATTCTGTATCCGTATTATCCGATGACAAAAATAGTAATTTTGGATTTATTCATGTACACCTATCCAATTTTTTCCGAACATATAGTATTTTTCATTTCCGATAGCTATCCGTATCAATATATGAATCCATTTATGACTACGGAATACGGATATGGAAAATCCTATATTCACTCTGTATCCGATCCTTACACATCCGAGGATACTCCAGCCAAGGGTAAAAAATAGGTATTCCCTCCTTGCTTACCAAACCCTTGCTTGACAATTCTCACGTGCAGGTTCAATGAACAATGAAAAAAGTCTCTATGGTGAATAGGTTTCTTCGGCAGTCCTTGCACGTAACATTTTGTACATCTACACATTTTCCTTGCTTTTATATTCTCTTTTGGAAATATTACTAAGAAAAAACCAAAGAAAAAGACTATTACTAGAAAAATAAACCAAAGAGAAACTCTCTCTCTCTCTCTCTCTCAAACAACCTTCTTAATTCATGAAAAGTTTCAAATCAGACCCTTTATATAGATACTCCATCATAAGAAAAAAAGAAATAAGATCCATTGAGCAGTTCCAAGAGTGTCAGGAATTCTTATTATTTTCATCTATTTCCTTAATGTATTACATACCGTACAGCTGAATGATTTCTGCATCATGAATATTTTTTTCTCGTTAATTTAACCGTCCGCTTTAACTACAAACACAGATAGAGAGAGATTGAAGGCGCATTCACCTCATGGGCCCCACACAAAAGGATTCGTAGGGCCCAAAAGAGATCCGGATAGCCTCTGCCTGATGAAGACGCGCTCCCACTTGGCATCCGGAAGCGAAACCCACTAGCCATACGCTGCTCGGCGGAGCACCCTAACCCACCTAATTCCCCCCAACATCATACTCACAAATTCCGCATTCGGAATTTATTCAGGAGGTCGAAATTTCTAATTCGAAAAAAATCGGTAAGTATTCGGAAAAGATTCGGCAGGTATTCGGAAAATGTTTGGGAAGGATTTCGAGGAAGAAATTAATATATGAGACGCTGGGTTTTGATATTGCAACAACAACTGAGCCTTTTATCCCAAGCATATGGGGTAGGCTACATGAACCAATATGAGAATCACGTCGGATCCAGCACATGAATCCTCCGCCTCCACTCACTCCTATCGAACAATATACTTTCATTGAGGCCTTTGGCAACCATACCGTTTCGTATCACCTCCATTCATGTTTTCTTCGGTCTCCCTTTTGCCATTTTGTCATTGTCCATATCGAGAGTATCTATTCGTCGAACCGGTGCTTCCATAGGTCTGCGTCGCACATGACCAAACCATCTTATCCGGTTTTCCCGCATCTTCTCCACAGGTGCTACACCAACTTTTGCACGAATATCCTTATTTCGCACCTTATCTTTTCTAGTGTTACCGCACATCCAACGAAGCATGCGCATCTCCGCTACGTGCATCTTCTGTGTATGATGTTTCTTAGGAGCGCAGCATTCTGTACCATATAATAAGGCAGGCCGAATAGCACTCCGATAAAACTTTCCTTTCAATTTTAACGGAAAGTTGCGATCACACAAAATCCATGTTGCACTGCTAAAATTTTAATGGGTTTTGATATTGCGAATTATTTTTTGTTTTTTTTTAATTATTCGCTTATTTTGCGAATTATTCATGAACAATTCGCGAATAATTCGATCGTTCGCCAACTGCGATTAAATCGGAGATACAAAAATTCGCTGAATAATTCACGAATAATATGATTATGTTCAACATTACAACAATTTAAACAAATAATTAAATAACCTAAGTAAAAATAAGACAATGTGTTAATTAGACTAACAATAAATTAAAAATGACTGCATTACATTCATAAATTACCGCCCCTAGATATTAAAAATATGTAGTGGCCGGTCGGTTGTCACAGAGAAAAAACAAACTCGATCCAAAACCTTGATACATAAAATTCTAAGGCAAAAAAGGAAGGAAAAAAAACAAAACGCACATAGAAAAAGTAGTCCAATAATTCTACTACAAATTCTACTAGGAGCTTAATTAGACTAGAGAGTGAGAAATTGTTAGCCCTAATTTGACCTTAGCAAGCTCCGTACAATCTCCGCCTCGGCGCTCCCGTTGTCCATGGTCGACATTAGCCCCGAGAGCCGCTCGCTCAGATCGTTCACCTCCCGGTGCAGGCTTTCGATATAGCTGCACGTCTCCTTCAACATCTTCGATGCCGACTCCTATTAACATAAAATGCATACAGCCGTCTGACGTCAGGCCGACAGCCGGTCGTAACTACTGGTAAAATTTGACTGAATTAAGCGAAATGATCTTACCCTGCCGGCCCCTCTGCGGCGAGCCTCGGGGACGAGAGACTGTAGCTTGGAGACGAGCTCATTGATCTCGTCTTCGGAGATTCGGTTCCTTCGGCTCGACATTGTTGCAGGTAGCAACAGCGCTACTGGTGGAAGAAGTAGAAATGAGGAACAGGTGTGAGGGGGTGTGAAAGGCCAAGGAATTTATAGGAGACGTGGGTGTGGAGAGAGAGAGAGAATGAGAGGCCCACTCCCAAGGGGATGGGGTCTAAGCCTAAGTGTACGGGTGCAAGACAACAGGTGCCCATAGGGCCTCTGTATTGTGTACAGCACTCGAGGTTTGCTTTCTATATACAGCTGGACACGTGTTGCTCAGGGGCTGTTTGAAATTTGGATTCCTGCATTTGAAAAAATCTGGTTCGGATAATTTTGTGTTGGGTTGGTTCTTGATTTTTAGTATTGGATTTGTAGATCCTTATAATTATTATTTGGTTGGGGAAAAATAAGTGAGATTTGGATTTGAGAATTAAAGAAAAAGATAGAGAGGGGATTTTTGTAATAACTAAAGTATGCGGGCCCCACCTGAACAGTGCCAAATCCAGCAAAATCCAACCGAAAAATAGGATTTATGAATCCGTCTTTTTTATGTGGCTCCCACAATAAAAGCAAAGGAATCCACATATTTGTAATCCTCCAACCAAACAAGGTCCTTCAAATCTTTACCTTTTTTTGGATTCCACGATCCAAATAGCGCCTAACCTCCATGAGTTCTCCAACCAAACATGTCCTTAAGAGAGGCTTCTCTCTAGCCCCATTGTCTTTGATCCCCCTCTCATTGTCCACCCCCGACTCAAAATCTTTTTCTCATCCCTTCACATCATAAACTGCTAGAAGTTATGCATGTGTAAGATTATAGAGAATATAACAATGAAAGTAGACAGCTGTAATTAATAAATATGTGGAGGGCTATATATGAATTTTCAATATCAAATTCCTCCAAGGGGTGCGGATTTTTGGGGGAGAGAGAAAGATGATGATAATGATAATGTGTGAACTCTTAGAATTTGAAAAAAATTTATAGAAAATTTAACAATTTTTTTGGGGCTTTTCCAAAAACATAACAAAATGCCACATGCCATCCACTGAGTTCTACTAATAATAGTAAAGATAATAGTGTTTTCCTGTATTTAGACCCCTAAATCTTGGGTTTGCATAAAGACTATATTTTGCGGTATAATCAACTTATTACGAAGTTCGGTATTTCTATTAATGTTATGAAGCATACAGTCGTGTTCTAGGTCTAGCATGCAGTCTGTAATTCATGGGAAAAAACGAAAAAGGATGAGGGGACTTGAATGCTAACACAGGCTTCTCAAATTTTGATTTGTGTGTGCGTAAATCCAAATTGGACATTAATTAGGGAGACAAAGGGCACTAGAACATGATACCTTGAGACAAGGGCGGACCCAAATGGAAAGCAGAGGAGGCACACGTCCCTACTCAAATTTTCTAGAAAGGAGTACTGGTAACAAGTAATATATTTATTTCTAACATAACTAGAACAACTGTGATGGCTTGCTCAAATGGTTAGGTATTTTGCTTCTTAATGAAAGGTTATGGTTCCCAATATTCCCATATTTATTTTAGAAATTTATTTAAATGGGAATGGATTTCATTGAGTTTTTTTTGTTCGGGGATAACCCCGCATGCGAAAAATGAAGCTGGTTTTTGAATAAAATATATTTTCATATATTATTATTCGGCTTATTAAAAACATAGACTGTATTATGTCAATGTAAAACCTTTAAAATTGTTATTTATGATTCTTGAATTACATAATCATTTAGATTTTTCAATAAACTTTTATATAGTCTGCGATGCGTCACTATTGTCCAAATTTCTGGGTCCACTTCCACCATTAGATATACAAATAAAATAAATCTAAAATGTAATTTAGTTATCTTCTTTTTGTCCCTATCAGGAGTATACATTTATTTTTAAGCATGTAGCTCTCTCTTTTATGTCTCAAAATTGAAGGCCTTGCTCTTATTTAGTGCCTTGTCCTTTCATTTAGGTACCTCCTTTTCTATTCATAACTTATACCTTAAATAGAATTTTAATTTATATATTAAAAAAAAGGGCTTCATATTTGGTTTTATTTCATAACCGCAAATTAACCCGCAATTTGCGTCAGAATCGCAGGCCTGGGCTGACGTATGATGACGTGGGTGATTTGTGCGACGTGGCGCACACCATGTAGGGACAAAGGGACAGCCACATGACTCGGGTGAGGGTGGGCCCGAATTGACTCTGTGTACATTAGGCCCACGTCCCATTCATTGGGCTCATCTGATGCGCGATTCTCGATGCAACTGGGGATGGAGTCTTCATTGTTTAAGATTCGAAGAATTACTATGGTTAATGATAATTTAGCTATGAAATGTCAGGGCGATGCACGTTTATATATCGAGGATTTCAAATGAAATGTAATTTCAAATTTTATCATCAGATGGAATATGCAGTTTTCTAGGATTAGTCTGAGGTTATTGATGGAGGTCCTTTTCGGGTCTCCGTCAGATGTTGTCTTCCGTCGATCTTTCGGTGGATTTTGGAGGTGATCTCTTGTTGCGTATGGGTCTCAATAGGTTTTGAAGAGATTGGTGATTTGAGAAGTTTAGCGCCGAGTACCTGCAAAGAAGTCCCGGGGTGGTTTGGTACCACCGAGGACCCTCCGACGATCAGGTTAGCACGAGATCCGAGCAGAGTAACGGCTAAGTGGAATAAAAATGGCTTACTCGACCCCTCTGTGATGGGGGTTTATATAGTGACGGCAGCGCACAGCAGCAGGCGCGAGAATCTCGCCGGCAGTTACGCTCCCGACGTCACGCCCGCGTAAAGAGCGGATCGCCCATTAATGGGGATCGTGATGGCATGGAACGTGGGATGTTGTTGACGGAGAATCTGCGCATGGCGAGATTTGCGAAGCGGCGGTTACACCTGTGAATTGTAGAGTTGGTCGGTCGGAGGGACCGAGGAAGATGGCCTCGGTTGGGGAGCTCGGAGACGAGCGAGAGGGCCGAGAAGTCTTGGTCCTGTGGCAGCTCGGGGCGAGCTGAGGAGCCGAGGAGGTCAATTTGCAGGGGGCTCTGAGGAGGGCCAGCTTGTGCTTGCAGGTCGGGTACAGGGGTGGCCTGGTCGGCCCCTGTGGGCCCTTTTTTCTGAGTTCTGAGACACGTCATCTGCCACGTGTCCTGATCTTGGAGATCGCCAATATTGAGTATCATCATCAGCCCCCCACTCTTGTCCCGACCAGCTAGCGGGTCGGGTCAGGAGTGGACTGCCGGGCCGCCCGGGGCAAGCTCCCTCCTAAGGTTTCATCGGGACGCGTTCCCGGGCTGTTAGCTGTCTTTTCTGCCTGCGAACCAGGGCGAGATCTCTGCATTTAAGGAAGGTGCGCCGGTTCGTGCATCCTGTCACTGAAGCGACGGTCCACGTGTCAAGCGTCGGTTGGCCGACGCAACGTGTGCAGACCTGCGGCGTCTGATGGGGTGCGGTCCAGTGTGGGAACGACAAGTGGAGCAATCGGAGCCGTTGGACGCGAGGAGGCGTTTTGACGGGAGATGAAGGGCGCCCTTGGATGAAGGCGATTGCAGAAACAAATAGGGGTGGGGCCCACTCTAGGGTCCCTACTCCTTTATATTTTCTCGCTATAAGCCCTGGTTGCTCGGCGCTCGTCTTCTTTCTTCTGCTTTCGTTTCCCGAGGATCCCTCTTTTCCAGGTTAGATGTCTTCTTTCGTGGAATCTGTAGATGTCGTAGGGGTAGGTTCTAGGGACCCTTTAGTTGAGCCTGAGTCTTCCCGGGGAGTAGGAGTCGGATCCTCTTCTCGGGATCGTGCGGCGGGGCCAGCCCCCAGGGAGGAGGTGGTAGACGCTGCCCCCGGCACATCGTGTTGGGTGAGGCATGAGGACGAGCTCGCCAATGCTCGGGCTCGCTTCCACATCCCCTCACGTTATACGCTTCGTTTGGCTAAGGAGGGAGAGAGGGCAGACCAAGTACGGGGTAGGGAGATCGCCCTGTACTTGGAAGCTTTTTGGGGTGGAATGCGTCTGCCCTTCTCTCCCGAGGTCGTCGAAGCGCTGAACTTCTTCGGATTAGCCCCTGGCCAGTTAGTACCGAACTCATAGAGGATTCTCCTCGGGTTCCTGATCTGCCTGAAATTACAGGTGGTTCCTTTTAGCCTCTCCCTCCTTGATTCTTCCTTCGTTTTCAAAAATCATCCTGGGGGTTGAGCGGACGAGCCGAGGTGGGTCTACCTCTCCTTTAGAATACGACGGGGGGGCGCCGCCGGGACAGGGGTTGTGGCCCTGCCTTCTTCTATTCATGACTGGAAGAAGAAGTTCTTCTTCGTTTTCCCTCCCGAGGGCGAGGACTGGCCCGTGCCTACCAAGTGGTCGAGGGATAAATCCTTGCCGGGGAACCAGTCCAATGACCCCGCCGCGGTGAGAGTGGCGTCGTGGGAGCCCGTTTCCCGATTCGACGTGTTGCTGTCTGAGAGGGTCCTGAGTTGGGCCGGGCTTAGCCCCGTTGAGTTCGTCGGTAAGTTAGGCTTGCTTTTTGGCTTTTATATTGCATGTGTTGCTGACTTCTTTGCATCTGGTTTTGTGCAGGACCCATGGACGTGAACGAGCTCCGAGACTCCATGTGCCGGCCGAGGAGGGTCACGAAGGCCGGAGGCGCCAGCTCTTCCCGCTCGAAGCCCGCCCCGGCTCCTTCTCCCCCGGTGTTCGCATCCTGTGAGCGTTCGGGGGCGGATCCCGCCCTGGGGCCTAGCAGAGCGTCGGGCTGGAAGCGGGCTCGGATTCTGGAAGACCCGGTCTCGGAGGAAGAGATCGGTTCTCCATCGGAGCTGCTCAAAAGGGGTTCCCGGAGGTCTTCCCGAGGCCCGTCCTCACCGATCATGGTGGAGGAGGGGGGCCTCCAGTTCGCGGTTCCCTCGGGGCTATCCGTCGTGGATAGCCTGCTTCATGAAATAGAGAAATCGGCGGAGGGTAGGGTCCCCGGAGGGACCTTCAGGGCTCAGATGGCGTCCATCTCTCAGGAGTCCGTGCAGGTAAGTGTTTGGTTTTTTTTGCGAGATTCGGTGCCTCCTTCGTTTTTATGATCTCTTTCCAATTTTTCAGGTTCTCCAGCACGTTGCCCTCGCCTTGCGCATGGAGGCTGAGGTGATAGCCCCGGCGATGAAGGCTGCGGGCCAGCTTGCCTCGCTGGAAGAGAGCTCCAAGCGGGTGCTGGAGGTGGTGACGGCGAGGGTTGCCGCCCTGGAGGGCGAGGTGGAGGTCGGGAAATGGGAGGTTGCCTGGTACCGCGAGACCGTCGCTGCTGCCGAGGCCAAGCTTGAGGATGCTCAGGTGCTCGCCGGCAACCTGAAAAGGACGGTGAAGACCCTCCGGAAGGAGCTGGGGGCGGCGGCCGAGGCGGCGAAGTCTGCCAACCTGAGAGTGGTGAAGTTGGCCGACCTCTCGGCGGCGAAGGCGGTGGATGGTTATAAGAAGTCGAAGGACTTCTATGATGACCTGGCCATGGCCACAACCTTCATCTGGCACGAGGCCCTCAACGCCGTTAAGCCCCGGATGCCGGAGTCCGCCGACGAAGAGCTTCGGGCTGTGTACCTCCTCGCTGATGCCTATAAGCAGGAGGGAAGAGATTCCTGACGAGGAGGTCACCGAGGACCCTGCTCGTATCGTGGTGGATGCCAAGGACCCCGAGGTCGCGCCTGGCCCCGAGTCCTGAAGCCCCCGTCTTCCCCCTCCTTTATTTTGTTGCTTCTAGAATTTTTGTAAGCCTCCGGGCAGTTTGTAAGGTTGGGGAGCCCAAAATACCCTTTTGTAAAGACTTTGCCTTTGGTAATAAAACTTTTTTTTCTTTGGTTTCATCGGTTTGCACTTTATCTTCTGTTTGTGAAGAATGCTCGTAAAATATCTCTGCTTGCACTGTTGGGCTTCTATATTAGGTCGGCTATCTGTCTAGCGATTGTTCGTCGAGTTGACTTTGATCACTTGCCAAGCGTGCCAAGCGCCGCTGAGAAGGAGGCATCTCCATGGCCCCGAAGTCGAGAGGGGATCGCTCAGACTTGGATAGACCTGATGCCCCTTGTTGGAGTCTTGGATCCTCTGCATGTGATCGGCAGAGGGCTGTCCGCTGTATTTGTGCCAAGCATGAATGGGAAGCTGCTCGGTTGCCCCTTGGCAAGAGCCTTTGACTTTTGGCGTAGCGAGCAACGACCACTAGCTGGGGATGGTCGAGCCAGGGTCGGGCTCGACCGCCTCTGGGAGGACTTTGGATCCTTAGCGTTGGAGGGGCTGTAAGAAGACCACTAAGGATGACCGGGCAGTGAAGCTGCGCGGTTTCCTCTTGGTGAGGGCTTTGATCTCTGGCGTCATGGGTAGGCAACTACCATCCTGGGATGACCAATCGGGGTAACCGCTCGGATGCCTCTTGCGAGGGCTTCGATCCCTGGCGTCATGGGTAGGGAGCTACCAGCCGGAGATAGCCGAGCAGGGTAGCTTCTGAGCCGCCTCTAAGGAGGACTTTGATCCTTAGCGTTGGAGAGGCTGTAAGAAGCCCACTAAGGATGACCGGGCAGTGAAGCTGCGCAGTTGCCTCTTGGTGTGGGCTTTGATATCTAGCGTCGTAGGTAGGCAACTACCAGCCTGGGATGACCGAACGGGGTAGCCGCTCGGATGCCTCTTGCGAGGGCTTCGATCCCTGGCGTCATGGGTAGGGAGCTACCAGCCGGAGATGACCGAGCAGGGTAGCTGCTCGGTTGCCTCTTGCGAGGGCTTTGATCCTTCAGGATGGGGACCGAGCAGGGTTACTGCCCAGTTCCTCTTGGCGAGGACTTTGATCCCTGTCGGTTGTGGTAGGAAGCTAACAGCCGGGGATAGCCGAGCAAAGGCTCGACTGCCTCTGGGAGGACTTTAGTCCTTAGCGTGGGAGGGGCTGTAAGAAGCCTACCAAGGACCCTTGGTCGGGCAGGGTTACTGCCCGGTGCCTCTTGGCGAGGGCTTTTGTCCTGAAGGATAGCCGAGCGAGGGATCCTCGGGCTCGACTGGCTCTGGGAGGGCTTTTGATCCCTGTCGGTCGTGGTAGAAAGCTACCAGCCGGGGATAGCCGAGCAGGGTAGCTGCTGAGCTGCCTCTAAGGAGGACTTGGATCCTTAGTGTTGGAGGGGCTATAGGAGGCCTGCTAAGGATAACCGGGCAGTGAAGCTGCGCGGTTGCTTCTTAGCGAGGGCTTTGATCCCTGGCATTGCGAGTAGGGAAGCTACCGGCCAGGGATAGCCGAGCAAGGAAGCCGCTCGGCTGCCTCTACGGATGACTTCGATCCTTAACGTTGGAGGGGCCTTAGGAGGACTGCTAAGGATAACCGAGCACTGAAGCTGCGCGGTTGCCTCTTGGCGAGAGCTTTGATCCCTGGCGTTGCGAGTGGGGAAGCTACCGGCCAGGGATAACTGTCACGTCCCGCTTCCCAAAATACGGAAAACGAGGGATGACTAGACCAGCCATGCTCCTACGGTCAAGGAATAATCCCGCCGTAGTCACACTTCAGCTTCTAGCATTACATGGTAATCAGTAAACAAAGCACAGCAGTAAAGGAAATCCATCACTAAATTATTACATCGAATTTTCATTGTTCACAATTCACAAATAAACAGGAAAGAACTACTAACCGAGTTCGAATACAAGATCTCTAGGGAAACATAAATGAAGAAAAAGGGTACTCCAGACTAGATCTCCGTCAGCTCGAAAGATAAATCCAACTCCTGCGCTGGTTCTTCCTCGAGATCTGAGCATGCACACTCAGGTCGTCAGAGCGGCGTAATAGCAATTTTTATATTAATGACATGAAACATGCAAATACGATAATAACAGTGAAAGTAAAATGCGGGTAATCACTATATCACCAAATGATGCAAAGTATGATCTATGTCCCTATCAGTCCTAGGTCATGTTTGAAATCATATAGTGGAAAGGAGGATCATGTTTAACAGGAGTCTCGTACATACCCGAGACAACGTCCTACACGCCCGGGACATAACCCTGTCAGCCGGATCGCTAGATCCTACCTAATATATATATCACTGCTCGAATGATCATCCTCTAAAACACGGTCCCGCTAAATACGATACTCTTTCCACTTCGATTTCCCCCTTTTCCCTAGATTTACACTATTTATGATTATGATTTAGTCGTGTACAAGTATGCCAATAGCATGGTTTTGTCACTGTTCACTGTATTAATCACTGTCACGAATCATTCACTTTTTCATTGGCATACTTGTTACTCCTAAACCAATATTATTCACGCACGATAATGCAATGTCCACTGAATAATAACGCGCACTAATACTATGTATATGTCAATTGGGTAAGGTAAGTGTATTTATGCAGGTAACAAGTCATGTATGATACGAACCAATATGCACATCATAAGCTTACAAAAATTGCAGTAATTCATATGTTCAGAATTCAGCAAAATGATACAAATACGATAACAAGTACACTCTGTCAGAAGTTCATCAAAATTTGTTTCAGTTCAATCGGGTTTCTGGTATTCAAGTTACAGCCGGTTCATTTTAAGTGCTCGCTGCAGGAAATTCAGTTTCTGAACTGAACGTCCGTTTCGCGACACGATTTTCACCTAGTTGGGATCAGAATTTAGCGACGCTACAGTTAAATGAAATCTAGGATTCTCAATAGTATTTTCAACTCAATAGACGTATTCTCAATCGCGTCTATACATCAAAAGTTATGCACTGTTCAACACTAGTATGTCAATTATGTTTCTGTTTGTGATTGCTAGACGTCCTGATCTTATAAATTGCAGTTTAAATAACAAACGACAATATAACGGGGTAAAATCACTTGCGTTATTTATCTAACCGATTGATCTTCAATAAAATGCAGGGTTCCGCAACATACGAGTTCAGGAAACAAGGTAATAAACATTACGGGGCAGAAAACAATAACCAGAGTTGCTCTGGACTGCAGTCCAGAGCCGCTCTCCGAACCAATTATCGTCATAATTTCAGTACAGAAACAATTAAGATCTTGCATAAGGTTACAAGTCATCGAGTCATCTTCGATTTGAGCCCTCGAACGCATCATTTCAATATGTACACAATTAATTGTGATTTTAATAATTTTCAGGTGCGGGAAATTCCCAGTTTTTACGGGCGTAATTGGGAGTGTTCGTTTAGGCTATTAACAGTCATATTTTTCAGTGAAATTTCTACACAAGGTTCATTTCCAGATGGGCCATAATATGCAATCGAGTTCCGTCAAATTAAATGAAGGTTTTCTTTTGGATCTTGCATCAAACACTTATATCATTTAAGTTTTCATGAATCGTAACATGGAATTAATACGGTTTTAATTTGTAACAGAAGTAAACTAGCATGTAGCAAGTAGGGTACTTGCCTGGAGACGTTTTGGCAAAGCATGGCAGCGGAAATGGCATGAACGCGCGACGAACGACGCGGTTTGGATTCACGGCCTCGGCTCGCGTTCGGTTTCGACGTCGGAGTTGTCCGGGGGACGACTCGTGCTCGCTGGAAGTGGAGGGGTGCTCTGTGGATCTCTGTGATGCGCTGGGGTCGATGATGTCGGCGGTGGTCGCTCCGGCGATGTGTACAGTGCGGGTAGAGAAGTGGGTTAGAGAGAGAGGGAGCAGTAGGCTCGGGTGTGGATTTTGGAGGAGGTGGTGGAGATGTAGAGGATGCAGAGGTCGAGGGTGGTTCAGGTGCAGTGGGGATCACCGGCGTTGAGGTGTAGGGGTGGCCGAGATGGGTGTCGAGTGAGGGCTCGGCGTGGGTTGAGAGAGCTCGGTGGTGGAGGAGAAGGTGAGGAGAGGCTCTGTTGATGGAGGAGGAGGAAAGAAGGGGGAGAGTCGCAGTCGTTGTCGTCGGAGGGAGTGGCGAGGGCAAGGGAATTGGCAGTGGGGGCTCGGGGTTGGGTTTCTGTAGGGAGAGAGAGAAGAGTTTGAGAGAGTGTGTGAGGGAGAGAGGAGGAAGGGTTTGAGACGAGGAGAGGGTGAGGAATCGTGGTCGAGGTCGTGGGGACGTGGGGTAACGGCGCGGAGACGTGGGGCAGTGATTGGATTGTTTTCTTGGTTTGTGTTTGTAAAAGCAAGTATCGAATCAATTTTTTCCCGATAATGGTTTCATTTGATCGATAACAGTATCTTGTATCAGTATTTAGAAAATTGTATAAAGAAATCACAACCAAAGAATTATATTTGACCGCAATCAATTACGGTGTCAGTTGTAGATCGTAAGCGAGTGCGGATCGTCCACAGGGATTGTGCGATTCGTTTCAATGTTTGATTTGTTTGAATTGAAAAGTTAATCGAAAAGAAAAGAAAGCATGATTCAAGATTTATCAATTGTTTCAAGTGTCACTATTCTATTCAAGAATCAAGAAAATGATAAACAATCGAGAATCGGGTTTCGATGATATTTCCAACCAAATGTCAAGAATCTAAATGAGGCTCGTAGGAATTGATCGGATCTATAGACGTGATGTAATCTTAAGATATCGTGTTCTTGTCCTTCAAAGAATTGATACTAGATCGATGATGATCGACGAGAGTTAGGGCTTTCTCATGAAACTAAGGTTTCATCTTTTAACCCTTGTTCTTTCGTCAATATCATTCACATTCTAGCCTCTAGCAATTTCAAGAAACGATCGTAACTCCCCAATTTCGAGCGATATCAATCAAGAAAGCATCGCAACAAAATTGGGTCGTCGATTCTTGAACTTGCTAGGGTTTACAAAACTCGTAGGAATCAAGAATCGTTTTCAGATATCTTACATCATCATTCTATTGATCGTCTCGACTCCTCGACGAGCGGAGTTTATTCACACATCATCACACAGAAAGCATTCAAGAATTGAAAAGATATCATGATGCAAGAATTTAAAGAAAACAAGATAAAAGAATTTCACCTTTTATTTATATCAACAATTTGATTACAGTCGCTCAAGAACTACAAGAGGAAGAACTAAATTGTCGATCTGGCGTCGCTTTTCTCCGTGAGTCGTGGATCGGCTTGGACCACTTGCTCTGTTGAAGATCGGTTCCGCTCATAAAAGGTTGACGGGCTTCTTGCTTGATTTGGTACTCGGGATCTTGCCTTTTGATTGGAATTAGGGTTAGGGTTTCACACAAGCCTTCTCACTAGACTTGTGGAAGAAGATGAAGAATGAGGTGAATGGATCAATCAATTTCAATGAATGAATAGAAATTTTTCTATATTCTTTACAAGTGAGCCTAGGGTCCTATTTATAGATCTCCCAAACCCTAAGCCTTGAGTTTAAAAAATAGAAATTCCCTCCAAAAGTTTATTGAAAGACTTCTAGAAGTAGTTAGTTAGGCTTAGCTTAGGGTTTAAGTTAGGGTTTAGGGAGAACATTCTAGAATACAAGGCTAGTTTAGTGTAGATCCAAGGGTTTGCTGATCTGGCAGAAGCTTCTGGTGCTTTCTGGAAATTGTTGTGTCATTCTGAGCTGTACACACTGAGGGAGGAGTTATGGTGCAAAAAGATAGGGCTGAAGTGTCAAGTTGACCGCGGAACCGCGGCCTAAGGCGGCTTGCGCCGCGGTTCCGCGGCCAAGTTGTGGCTTCATGGCTTCAAACTTCATGTGTTGTCTGCTTATGTATTTTGATGTATTTTCTGACATGTTGAATTCCTGAATCCCCTTTAGATCATTCCCAGATTCCAAATCCTTGAGTTGGCGTATCTTTTAGCGGTGTAGATTTGAGCAAGCTTCTGATTTTCCTGCACAGACTTCGAAACATGGGTTGCGATATATAGAAATGATGCCATGTTATGAAATGCAGTCAATTTCCCTAGAAATGCTGGTTTTAAGGTCTAACACATGTAATCTGATATTTTGCGACAGATTTGCTAATATGTGAAATATGAATGCCGAACACTTCTATATGAATGCAAATGATAGGGAAATTGCCGGTTAAAAGATGCAATATTTTCGACTAATCAGGCGGCGGCGTGGGGGAACCGTGAGGGCACGCAGAAAAGAGCGGGAGAAGAAGTTTACGTTGGGGAAGAGGGTAAATGAAGCGGGTCGGGTTTGGTGGGAAGCTGGGCTTGGAGCTGGGCTAAGGGGGTTTGGGCCGGAGGAAAAAAAATTTAAATTAAAAGGGAAACGGGCTGGGCTAGGAGTTTTAGTTTAATGTTTTAATTAAATTTTAGTTTTCTTTGGGCTTGGACTGGGGACTTTTAAATGGAAATTAATTTGTTTTGTTTTGGTTAGGTTTGGTCTTCGATTGGTTTAAAGGTTTTGGAAAAATTTTAATATTGAAACTTAAACAACCAATTTTCACATAAAGTAAAAATACGGGGAAAAATGGGATAATACTCAGGAACTTGGAAAAAATAGAGAAATTTTTTATTGAAGGAAATGGGGATTTACATCATACCCCCTTACAAAAATTTCGTCCTCGAAATTTAACAAGGATACAAAGAAACAAAGTACTAAACAAAGAGATGTGGAAAACGTGCACGGATATCTTCCTCCCGCTCCCAGGTGGATTCTTCTGGGGAACGATCGCCCCAAGACACTCGGACTAACGGAATGACCTTGTTCTTCAGCACTTTCTCTCTGCGGTCGAGGATGGTAGTGGGCTGCTCCTCGTATGATAGATCGGTACCCAAAACTAGCTCCGAATAGTCCAGGACATGGCTCTCATCCCGAACATAACGCCGCAACTGTGACACGTGGAAGGTATTGTGCACACCAGCTAGCGATGGGGACAAGGCAAGTCGGTAGGCCACCTCTCCTACTCGCTCTAGCACCTTAAAAGGTCCGATGAAACGGGGACTGAGTTTTCCCCGACCGCCGAACCTGATAACTCCACGGGTAGGGGAAATCTTCAGGAACACGTGATCTCCGACTTCAAATTCTAGTGCCCTCCTGCTGGTATCTGCCCAACTCTTTAGTCGTCCTGAACCGTCTTAATTCGCTGCCTGATCATTTGGACCTTGTCGACTGTCTGAACAATGAGCTCGGGACCCAGTAATCTTCGCTCTCCCACATCATCCCAACACACTAGGGATCGACACTTCCGCCTGTAAAGTGCTTCGAAAGGAGCCATCTGGATGCTAGCCTGGTAACTGTTGTTATAGGAAAACTCGACTAGATGCAGATGGTCTTCCCAGGAACCTTGAAAGTCCAACATACAGGCTCTCAACATATCCTCGAGCGTCTGAATCGTACGCTCGGATTGTCCATCCGTCTGCGGGTGATAAGCTGTACTGAACTTGAGGCGAGTACCCAAACTCTCCTGTAAGCTCCTCCAGAAGTGCGAAATGAACCTGGTGTCTCGATCTGACATGATACTGACCGGAACACCGTGAAGTTGTACTATCACCTGCATGTATCTCTCAGCCAGTGACTCTGTCGGCTGTCCTACTCGGAAAGGTAAGAAGTGTGCAGCTTTCGTGAGGCGGTCGACGATAACCCAAATGGCGTTATTGCCTCTAGGGCTCCGTGGTAAGGCCGTCACGAAATCCATGGTAATGTGCTCCCACTTCCATTCTGGTATCAGAAGCGGTTGCAAAAATCCCGCTGTCCTCTGATGCTCCGCCTTCACCTGCTGGCATACCAAGCACCTGGATACGAACCTCGCAATTTCCCGCTTCATTCCATTCCAACAAAAATGTTGCTTTAGATCCCGATACATCTTCGTACCTTCCGGATGCACAGAATAAGCTGAACTATGCGCCTCTGTCAGTACCACTTCTCGAACATCTCCCTTGGGTACGCAGAATCTGCTACCGAATCTCATAGAACCGTCCTCATGTATGATTAAGTCTGTTCTCAGCCCGGCTTCTACTTGCGCTCTGAACTTTTGCAATCGAGGATCATCCGCTTGTGTAGCCTTGATACGATCCACAAGGGAAGACTGCACCTGTATTTGCCAAAATTGACTGAGTGCGCTCGGTGTAACGACTTCAAGCTCGAGTCTCTGAAAGTCCTCAATAATACTCCTCTGACTGGTCAACATCATGACCGCTGGTTTGCGACTGAGAGCATCTGGTACAACATTTACTTTCCCCGGGTGATACTGAAGGTCCAAGTTGTAATCTGCCATCAGCTCTAGCCATTGGCGCTGCCTCATGTTTAGTTCCTTCTGAGTGAAGACGTACTTCAGGCTTTTATGATCTGCGTACACCTCCACTTTCTCGCCCAATAGATAGTGCCTCCAAATCTTCAACGCAAAGACTACTGCAGCTAACTCCAAGTCATGCGTAGGATAGTTCTTCTCGTGATTTCTCAGCTGTCGAGAAGCGTAGGCAACCACTCGGCCGTGCTACATCAGAACACAGCCTAATCCCTTCCCTGAGGCATCACTATGTATCACCAAACCACCGGAATCATCTGGTACTTTAAGAATAGGCGCCGTGGTTAACTTTTGCTTTAGTGTGTCAAATGCCTGAGTACACTCCTCTGTCCATGCAAACGGTACATCCTTCCGTGTCAGCCTTGTCAACGGTTCAGCGATTCTCGAGAAGTCTTGGACGAACCGCCGATAATAACCTGCCAATCCCAGAAAGCTTCTGATCTCGGACACAGACTTCGGCGTTGGCCAATCTCTGACAGATGCTATCTTTGCCGGGTCCACCGAGATGCCTTCGCCCGAAACGATGTGTCCCAAGAACTGAACCTTGTCGAGCCAGAATTCACACTTGCTTAATTTTGCATACAGTTTCTCTTCCCGAAGAATTTGCAAAACAGTGCGCAAATGCTCAACATGCTCCTCCCGGGTCTTCGAGTAGACAAGTATGTCGTCGATAAATATAACGACAAACATGTCCAAGTACTTTGCAAACACCCTGTTCATCAAGTCCATGAATATCGCTGGAGCATTGGTAACACCGAACGACATCACAAGAAACTCATAGTTTCCGTATCGGGTCCTAAAAGCCGTCTTGCATACATCCTCGGCTGCTACTCTGATTTGATGATATCCAGAACGGAGATCCAACTTCGAGAATACCTTGGCCCCACTTAACTGATCGAATAAGTCGTCGATGCGCGGAATTGGGTACTTGTTTTTTATAGTGACTTTGTTCAGCTCCCGATAATCTATACACATCCGCAGCAATCCATCCTTCTTCTTCACTAACAGAACTGGTGCACCCCACGGTGAAACACTCGGCCGGATAAATCCCTTCTCCAAGAGTTCTTCAATTTATTTCTTCAGTTCTGCCAACTCGACCGGTGCCATTCTGTACGGGGCCTTGGAAACTGGTGCTGTACCCGGTGTCAAATCGATCGAGAATTCCAAGATGCGAGGAGGTGGTAAACCTGGTAAATCTTCAGGGAACATGTCCAGAAAATCCCGAGCAATCTCTAGGGCTGCGCTCTCATCAATCTCCATAGCTGTCAGCTCCTTTGGCTTGGCTCTATACTTGGCTGGCTCTAAAGATTCTCTCCCGCCTTTGAAAATAAATTCCGGGTGATTGGGAATGCGGAAGATCACGTTCCTTACTTGACAATCAATAACTGCATGGAAGGTACTCATCCAATCCATCCCGAGAATTGCGTCATAGCTGCCTGTCCCAATCAAAAGGAAATTCACATAGAATTCCCTGCCACACACTACAACCGGACATGATCTACATTCTCGACTAGATATTATAATGCCATTACCCGTATGTATCCCCAGCCCTTGGTTAGTGGTTCATGCGGTATGGAGTGTGTATCAATGAAATGCTCAGATATGAAACAGTGAGATGCTCCAGAATCAAATAGTACTCTAGCTGGTAAGGAATGTACGAGTAGAGTACCTGTAATAACTTCTCCTAAAGCCTCTGCCTGCTCGGCGGTCAAGGTGAAAGCCCGTCCCTGACCGCGACCTGTATAGGGTTGCCTCTGCTCTTGTGGCCTCTGCTGCTGTGGTCCAGAACCTCCCTGTATCTCTGCTCGCTCAGGGCAACCGCTAATCCTGTGCTGACTGGATCCGCAAATCAAGCACTATCCCTAGGCGCGGCGACAGTCCTTCTGGGTATGCCCATCTCTATTGCAGTAGCCGCAAACTACGTTCTGTTTCTGGGGGCGATGCTGTGGCACAAATAGGCGCTTCATCTGAGTCGTTACAGGCCTATGAACTGGTATGGTTCCTTGAGAAGGTGCATGAGTACGTGCTGGAATGACTGGGGGCTTCCTAAACTTGTTAATCAATTGCTCCTGAATTCTCGCCGCGTTGAGTACTTGTGCAAAAGTCTGCAACTCCAGTGATGCGATCAACTGCTGCAGCTCAAAATCAAGTCCCTGCAAGAAGAGTCTTGCCTTGGTAGCCTCTGAAGCGACCATGTATGGAGCAAAACGGCTCAGACGGTTGAACTCTGCCGCATATACGTCCACGGGGCGGCCATTCTGCTTCAGTAGAATGAATCTTTCCTCCATCTCTGCCTTGGCGGTGGAAGGGAAATAATGGTCTAGGAAGCACTCCTTGAATTTGCCCCATTCAATCGGCCTGTCTAGCCTGCTTTCTTCCACTGACCACCAAGTACGGGCCTCATCTTCCAGTTGGATCTTTATCACATTCACCCTATCTTCATCTGGTACCCTGGCGGCCGTCAGTAAGTTCTCCATGTTCACTAGCCATTGTTCGGCCTCGAGGGGTTCAGCTAGCCCTGTGAATGCAGCTGGATGCAACCTCCGGAAGTCTGATACGGTGCCAGCCCTGGCAGAGTAAGCTGGTGGAGCAATGCCCTCGGGGGCGGTAATGAGTGCGGAGGGTCCTCCTGCAGTGGTAATAGCCCTGAGTCCCTCGGCAAGCAGGTCCGTCTTTCTCTCCTGAGCTTCTGCGAGAGAGGTCAGTGCACCAAGTATTCTTTCCGTGCGATCCTGAGAACTTGAGTCCGAGGAGTGGTCGTTCGGGGACGTCATATCGCTGGAAGATTCAAAAGGATATGATTAGATTCAAGGATGAAAATCAAGAATAGTGAAGTGAAAATAATATAATTCAGTGTAGTTAATGTTATCCCTTGTTACTAAACCTGGCTCTGATACCAACAAAACCATGTCACGCCCCGCTTCCCAAAATACGGAAAACGAGGGATGACTAGGCCAGCCATGCTCCTACGGTCAAGGAATAATCCCGCCGTAGTCACACTTCGGCTTCTAGCATTACATGGTAATCAGTAAACAAAGCACAACAGTAAAGGAAATACATCACTAAATTATTACATCAAATTTTCATTGTTCACAATTCACAAATAAACAGGAAAGAACTACTAACCGAGTTCGAATACAAGATCTCTAGCGAAACAGAAATGAAGAAAAAGGGTACTCCAGACTAGATCTCCGTCAGATCGAAAGGTAAATCCGACTCCTGCGTTGGTTCTTCCTCGAGGTCTGAGCATGCACACTCAGGTCGTCAGAGCGACGTAATAGCAATTTTTATATTAATAACATGAAACATGCAAATACGATAATAACAGTGAAAGTAAAATGCGGGTAATCACTATGTCACCAAATGATGCAAAGTATGATCTGTGTCCCCATCAGTCTCTAGGTCATGTTTGAAATTATATAGTAGAAAGGAGGATCATGTTTAACAGGAGTCTCGTACATACCCGAGACAACGGCCCACACGCCCGGGACATAACCCTGTTAGCCGGATCGCTAGATTCTACCTAATATATATATCACTGCTCGAATGATCATCCTCTAAAACACGGTCCCGCTAAATACGATACTCTTTCCACTTTGATTTTCCCTTTTCCCCCAGATTTACACTATTTATGATTATGATTTAGTCGTGTACAAGTATGCCAATAGCACGGTTTTGTCACTGTTTACTGTATTAATCACTGTCACGAATCATTCACTTTTTCATTGGCGTACTTGTCACTCCTAAACCAATATCATTCATGCAAGATAATGCAATGTCCATTGAATAATAACGCGCACTAATACTATGTATATGTCAATTGGGTAAGGTAAGTGTATTTATGCAGGTAACAAGTCATGTATGATATGAACCAATATGCACGTCATAAGCTTACAAAAATTGCAGTAATTCATATGTTCAGAATTCAGTGAAATGATACAAATACGATAACAAGTACACTCTGTCAGAAGTTCATCAAAATTTGTTTCAGTTCAATCGGGTTTCCGGTATTCAAGTTACAGCCGGTTCATTTTAAGTGCTCGCTGCAGGAAATTCAGTTTCTGAATTGAACGTCCATTTCGCGACACTATTTTAACCCAGTTAGGATCAGAATTTAGTGACGCTACAGTTGAATGAAATCTAGTATTATCAATGGGGTTTTCAACGAAATAGACAGATTCTCAATCGCGTCTATACGTCAAAAGTTATGCACTGTTCAACACTAGTATGTCAATTATGTTTCTGTTTGGGACTGCTAGACGTCCTGATCTTATAAATTGCAGTTTAAATAACAAACGACGATATAACGGGGTGAAATCACTTGTGTTATTTATATAACCGATTTATATTCAATAAAATGCAGGGTTCCGCAATATACGAGTTCAGGAAACAAGGTAGTAAACATTACGGGGCAGAAAACAATAACCAGAGTTGCTCTGGACTGCAGTTTAAAGCCGATCTCCGAACCAATTATCATCATAATTTCAGTACAGAAACAATTAAAAGCTTGCATAGAGTTACAGGTCGTCGAGTCGTCTTCGATTTGAGCCCTCTAACGCATCATTTCAATATGTACACAATTAATTGTGATTTTAACAATTTTCAGGTGCGGGAAATTCCCAGTTTTTACGGGCGTAATTGGGAGGGTTCGTTTAACAGTCATATTTTTCAGTGAAATTTCTACACAAGGTTCATTGCCAGACGGGCCAGAATATGCAATCGAGTTACGTCAAATTAAATGAAGGTTTTCTTTTGGATCTTGCATCAAACAATTATATCATTTAAGTTTTCATGAATCGTAATATAGAATTAATACGGTTTTAATTTGTAATGGAAGTAAACTAGCATGTAGCAAGTAGGGTACTTGCCTGGAGACGTTTTGCAAAGCACGGCAGCGGCAATGGCACGAACGCGTGACGAACGGCGCGGTTTGGATTCGCGGCCTCGGCTCGCGTTCGGTTTCGACGTTGGAGTTGTCCGGGGGACGACTCGTATTCGCTGGAAGCGGAGGGGTGCTCTGTGGATCTCTGAGATGCGCTGGGGTCGACGATGTCGGTGGTGGTTGCTCCGGCGATGTGTACAGTGGGGGTAAAGAAGTGGGTTAGAGAGAGAGAGAGGGAGCAGTGGGCTCGGGTGTGGATTTTGGAGGAGGTGGTGGAGATGTAGAGGGTGCAGAGGTCGACGGTGGTTCAGGTGCAGTGGGGCTCGCCTGCGTCGAGGTGTAGGGGTGGCCGAGATGGGTGTCGAGTGAGGGCTCGGCGTGGGTTGAGAGAGCTCGGTGGTGGAGGAGAAGGTGATGAGAGGCTCTGTTGATGGAGGAGGAGGAAAGAAGGGGGAGAGTCGCAGTCGTCGTCGTCGGAGGGAGTGGCGAGGGCGAGGGAGTTAGCAGTGGGGGCTCGAGGTTGGTTTCTATAGGGAGAGAGAGAAGAGTTTGAGAGAGAGTGTGAGGGAGAGAGGAGGAAGGGTTTGAGACGAGGAGAGGGTGAGGAATCGTGGTCGAGGTCGTGGGGACGTGGGGCAACGGCGCGGAGACGTGGGGCGGCGACGTAGGGGAACCGTGAGGGCGCGCAGAAAAGAGCGGGAGAAGAAGTTTACGTTGGGGAAGAGGGTAAATGAAGCGGGTCGGGTTTGGTGGGAAGCCGGGCTTGGAGCTGGGCTAAGGGGTTTTGGGCCGGAGGAAAAAAAAAATTTAAATTAAAAGGGAAACGGGCTGGGCTAGGATTTTTAGTTTAATGTTTTAATAAAATTTTAGTTTTCTTTGGGCTTGGACTAGGGACTTTTAAAGGGAAATTAATTGGTTTTGTTTTGGTTAGGTTTGGTCTTCGATCGGTTTAAAGGTTTTGGAAAAATTTTAATATTGAAACTTAAGCAACGAATTTTCACATAAAGTAAAAATACGGGGAAAAATAGGATAATACTCAGGAACTTAGGAAAAATAGAGAAAATTTTTATTGAAGGAAACGGGGATTTACAATAACTGAGCAGGATAACTGCTCGGCTGATTCTTCATGAGGTTTCGCCCGACCGTCCAGTTGCAGGTATGGGGAACAGGAACGGTCACGGCGACCGTGCGCGTAGCATGCGTATTGAATGTGGGGGGAAGCGAAGTGCCAGGGTCGCGTTGTTTCGATTCCGCCAGAGAAAGCTCGATGATCGCCGCGTGGCAGCCACTTTTTGGGCGAAAGCGGGCGACTGTTGAGTTCCGTTGGGGCGCAGTGGGCTATATAAGGCTGAAGGAGCTCTGGTCCTTCTTTTCTTCGTAGACAGATCGTTGAGAATGCAAGACTTCCCCTTTACCATCCCCGAAATCATCCACTTCGAAGACGTATATCTCTATGACCAGAACTGCACCGAGGACACGGTGCAGTTGGTCTATGGGAGCATCGAAGACCACTTCGGCCAGCTGCTCCCCCGACGCTCTTCCCTATTACAGCTGCTGATGTAATCCATCTGGAGGCCATCGCCGGGGCTCTACAACCCCTTGTCCGAGCAGCTCTATGACGAGGCCGTGGGCAAGCTGCGGTCTCTGAGACGCTTCGGCTCGATCTCCGCGAATCGACTGGCTGGCTCAGTGGCGCTCGTCCGTGAGTGCTACGAACTGAGGCTCGGGGTCAACGCGCGCGGGGGGAATCGATGGCTGAGGTTGGATCTCGCGAGGCCTCGGCTGGCGGAGATCTTTACCGAGTACTATGAGCAGTGCTCTTTCCACCCCCTTCCCCCGCTGCTGTAATTTTTCTTTTTCTTTTGTATATATGGCTGAGGAGCCCATAATACCTTTTGAATAAATGAGACCATTCCTTCTTTTTCACAATGTTCTATTGATCTTTATTAAATTAACAACAGACCCTAAGAAGAGTTTACATTGCCCTAAAAGAAAAGTACATGCTAATAGATGACCTTATTAGCGTGGCCCGAGCTCCCCGGGGGCTCGTTGGTCTCCTTGCTCGGCACCGGGTATAGGGCTCCCTGAGCGCCGGACTGGTCATCTGCCGAAACGAGCATGATCTGGCTGATGGTTAGCTCGGCGGGAGGGGGACGCTGCTCCTGCTCGTGGTCGGCCTGCCGTTTATCCCTTAAGTAGGCGGCGAGGTGCCCCGATCGGATGAGCTCCTCGATGTAGTCCTGGAGTTTCTTACAATCCTCCGTGGCGTGGCCCAACGTCCGGTGGAAGGCGTAGTAAGGGCCCCGGGTTCGCTTCGAGGCCTGGCGTGGGATTGGAGGGAACTTGAAGAACCCCTCGCCCTGGGCCTCCTCTAGTAACACTGCGAGGGAGACGTTGAGAGCGGTATACTCCTGGAACTTCGGGTGATAGGGCTGCTAACGCTCCGGCCTCTCTTCCCGAGTCCTCGTCTTCTGGTCAGACCGTTCTGCTTGGGGGAGGTTCGCGTTCACCTCAGACTTCCAGCTGAACCTCGCGCTTGGTCCACGCCTTTACCTCGGCCATGGTCTTAGGCTGTGCCAACGCAAAGGAGCGCAACCACTCCTTGTTCCTAAGACCAGATCTGAGCGCCGTGATGACGGTCTCGTCCCGGTGCTCGAGGACCTCGAGGAGGGCGTTGTAGAAGCGGGTGATGTAAGCCTTGAACGTCTCCTTATCCCCGCTCTTAATTGTGAAGAGGTAGTCGACCGTGCGCTTCTGCCGTCAGTTCCCAACGAAGTGGCCGAGGAACTGAGTAGCCAGCTCGTCAAAGGTTGAGATTAAGCGAGGCTCGAGTCCTCGGAACCAGTCCCGACCAGAGCGGATGAGGGTGGCTGGGAAGGCCCTGCACTGGGCGGCGTCGGAATGGTCCTGGAAGCTCATCCCCACGGTGAAAGCATCCAAATGGTTTTTCGGGTCGGTTTTCCCGTCGAACAGAGAGACCTTTGGGGGTTTGTTGCGCGAGGAGACGTGGACAGCGAGCAATCCCTCGGTAAACGGCTTGGTGAGCAAGGCGGCGTACTTAGCACCGTCGCCCGAGAGGTGACCTTCCCGGCGCATGCCCTCGATCTTCTTTTCGAGGGCGTCGAGTCGGCCGTGGTACCCCGAGGATTCGGCGCCTTATGATCCCTGTCCTCTGCTGTGGGAGACCTGCGTCTGGGCGCGGCCCCGGTTCCTCTCGATGAGGTTCCTCAGATCCCAGGAAGATGTGGCCCTCGAGCCGTCGTGGCGAGCCCCTTCTGTGCGACCCCGTCGCGGGAGGGGGTGTCGACATGCCTGTGGACAGGCGAGGTGACCGACATCTCCTCAGGGGGGTAAGGGTCGCGAGGAAGCTCAAGGCGAGGCGCTTTGGCGGCGGATCTTGGTGTGGAGCCGTGGGGCGCCCAGCGGGCCTCAGGGAGTATCGGCCCGTGAGACCTATGGCCAGGGGTCATAGCCTGCCGGTGGTCAGCGGTGCCGACGAGGGCAGAGCCTTCTGAAGGCGGAGGAGCGGAGATCTGGGGCCCTGGCTCGACCATTTGGACGCAGACGAGCGCCTCCACGAGGGACTGTAGCTGATCTATTCGGCTGGCGAGGGCGTTGATGATGGTCGCCGGGGGAGGTTCATCCGCGCCTCCGGTGAGGGGGAGGCTACGGCTGGTACCTGGATCTTCAGGGTGGTCACTTTCCATGTGGATGGAGATCGGAAGGCCAACTTTGTATTTTGTGGAGTGTACTTTCCCACAGACGGCGCCAACTGATGGAGGTCCTTTTCGGGTCTCCGTCAGATATTGTCTTCCGTTGATCTCCCGGTGGATTTTGGAGGTGATCTCCTGTTGCGTGCGAGTCTCAATGGGTTTTGAGAAGATTGGTGATTTGAGGAGTTTAGCATTGAGTACCTGCAAAGAAGTCCCGGGGTGGTTTGGTACCACCGAGGACTCTCCGACGATCAAGTTAGCACGAGATCCGAGCAGAGTAACGGCTAAGTGGAATAAAAATGGCTTACTTGACCCTTCTGTGATGGGGGTTTATATAGCGTCGGCAGCGCACAGCAGCAGGCGCGAGAATCTTGCCGGCAGTTACGCTCCCGACGTCACACCCGCGTAAAGAGCGGATCGCCCATTAATGGGGATCATGATGGCGTGGAACGTGGGATGTTGCTGGCGGAGAATCTGCGCATGGAAAGATTTGCAGAGCGGCGGTTACGCCTGTGAGCGGTGGAGTTGGTCGGTCGGAGGGACCGAGGAAGATGGCCTCGGCTGGAGAGCTCGGAGACGAGCGAGAGGGCCGAGGAGTCTTGGTCCTGTGGCAGCTCGGGGCGAGCTGAGGGGCCGAGGAGGTCAATTTGCAGGGGGCTTTGAGGAGGGCCAGCTTGTGCTTGCAGGTCGGGTACAAGGGTGGCCTGGTCGGCCCCTGTGGGCCCTTTCTTCTGAGTTCTGGGACATGTCATCTGCCACGTGTTCTGATCTTGGAGATCGCCAATATTGAGCATCATCAGTTATAATCAAAGGAAAACTCTATAACATGTCTGTTTTTCTTTCTATTTAATATGTTTGTAGAAAGAAAGCGAGTTATTAATCGGCAAGAATTACCAAGTCATCTTTGCCTCTTTTACTGTGTCACATACAAAATTGTCATGAAAGCAACATTATGTTTAACCAAAATAATCCAATGAGACGTTTTCTTATGTGAGATAAATGAGACACACTCTATAACACCATATCCCCCGTGTATTTCATCGATCTGGACCGTTCACCGTGATCTGCGTATCACGCATACGTTACGCATCAATTTTCATGAGATTCCTATACCTCTAGCACATGCAATCAAATGAAAGAAAAATGAACGTCTCTCGGTAGTCTAAAAAATGATATCATCGATCGTGCGTGCTAGAGGTGTAAGAATCTCATGAAAATTGATTTGTAGGGTATGCGTGACATGCAGATCACAGTGAATGTTCTGGATCGGTGAATACACCGGGGCCAGGGTGTTATAGAATACGTTTCATTTGTTTCCCATAAGAAAGCGTCTCACTGGATCATTACCCCACCCAACATTATGTTTAGGCCGTGCTTTCTTCCACCTTGAGATTTTAAAATGATATACCGCTGTTCTTGCACTATCATTATATTGTCTACAATATTTATATTTGCAATGAAACCTTGCAAGGTGATGATGCTCGGTACCGGGGACTCCCCAGATCATGACACGTGGCAGATGACGTCTCTCAAAACTTACGAGAAAGGAGCAAGAAGGGTACATTGGAAGCATACCCTGAGCCTTCCTCCCGGGATGTCCCGACCTTCGGTGCCCTCCCAGACTACTCCTATGCTCGTCTTCCAAACAACCATTGGCTCGCCTCCGAGCCCTCCCGCATGCTGAGCTTCCTCAGCCTACCTAGCTCGCCTCTGAGCTATCACAAAACTAAGCTTGCTCGGCCTCCTGCTCGCCTCCGGGCCTCCCGCCGAACTCAACTTCCTTGGTATCACCGATCGACCAACAACAAAGATCACAGGCGTCTCCGCCACGGCTCCGCGAATCTCGCTAGACGCGAGATATCCGCCGTCCACGATCCCTTGTTCCAGGCCACCACGTTCCCCCATTAACGAGAGTATTTCGCCATTAATGGGGGATCCTGCCTTCCACGCAGGCGTAACGCCAAGGGCATAACGGCCGGCATGAATCTCGCGCCCGCTAGCCCACGGCTGCCGCTATATAAACCCCTCTCTCAAACGACTCTGATAAGGAAATTTCACCCAATAGGCCGCTACTCTGCCAAAATATCTCGACTAACTTGATCGTCAGAGGGTCCTCGGTGGTACAACCACCCTGGGACTTCCTTGCAGATAGCTCGCCTTCATTCCAAATCAAGCCCACTGAGATCCACACACATTAAGAGGTAACCATCAAACTCAATTTCAGCCATCTATTAACGCTCGCTATAGATCAATGGAAGATAATATCTTAAGGAGATCACAACCTCCATCAGTTGGCGCCGTCTGTGGGAACTTGAAATTCCTCTCAATAAAAGTTAATCTTCCGATCTCGAACTCATGGCGAGTGATCATCGCGACGATCCAAGCTCCAGCCGCCGTCCTCCCCACAACGGAGACGCGGGTGGATCCCCTCCTACCTCAACGCCATTCATGCCCTATCTGCTCGGATAGAACGGCTCGCGTCCATCGTGGATGCGCTTGTCCATGTCCAAATAGCGAGAAAAGCCCCCTAAGTCGCCATTCCCCCACTTCGGGAGCAACACATGGGGATAGAAGACACTGCCCGTGTCGGCATATCTGGGCACCGCCTCGCTATCTCCGGCGGCCACAGATCCCCCATGGTTACCAACTCGATGACCCGGTGGGCACCTCACAGCTCAACACCGAGGTCTTATGAAAGAGCGCCCCGCCCTGAGTTCCATCGCGCTCTTGTCCCTTCCGAGGAGGTGTCGGTCAGCTCTCCTGCTCTCAGGTATGGTCGGCGCCCTCTCTCTCGACAGGGTCGCGCGGATGGGATTCACCACGGCAGCTCGAAGACAACCTCGCCAGGGGACCTACGGAACCTCATAGAACAGAACCAGAACCGCGGCCAGGCATAGGTCGCCAGCAGCAGGGGCCATAAATCCGAGTATGCCGAATCCTCGGGATACCACGATCGACTTGATGCCCTCGAAAAGAGGATCGAGGGTATACATCGGGAGAGTCGTCCTTCAAGCGACGGGGCTAGATATGCCGCCGACTTGCTTACGAAGCCCTTCACCAAAGAGCTTCTCACTGTCCATGTCTCCTCTAGGAACAAGCCCCTAAAGGTCTCCCTCTTCGACGGGAAGTCCGACCCGAAAGACCATTTGGACGCGTTCACAGCAGGGATGAGTTTCTAGGACAACTCCGACGCCGTGCAATCCCATGCTTTCCCTGCCACTCTCATCCGCTCTGGACGAGACTGGTTCCGAGGACTCACGCCATGCTCAATCTATACCTTCGATGAGCTGGCCACCCAGTTCCTCGGCCATTTCGTCGGGAACAGACGGCAGAAACGGACCGTCTATCATCTTTTCACTATAAAGAGCAGGGACAAGGAGTCCTTCAAGGGATACGTCACCCACTTCTACAACGCCCTTCTTGAGGTCCCAGAGCATCGGGACGAGACAGTCATCACAACCCTTAGGTCGGGTCTTAAGCACAATGAGTGGCTCCTTTCCTTTGCATTGGCGCAACCTAAGACCATGGCCGAGGTAAAAGCCTGGACTGAATGAGAGATCCAGCTCGAGTCCGAGGTAAATGCGAACCTACCCCGGATCGACCAGGCTGATCAGAAGAAGAGGGCAAGAGAGGATAAAAAGAAGATTGAGAGGACAAAGCCCTACTCCCCACAGTTCCAGGAGTATACTCCGCTCAACATCTCCCAGACAGAGCTGCTGGAGGAGGAAAAGGGAGAGAGATTCTTCAAACTTCCCCCGGTCAACCATAAGGCAGCCAAACAGACACGTGGCCCCTATTGCACTTTCCACAGGTCGTAGGGCACCCCACCAAGAACTGCAAACAGCTCCGAGACTATATCGAGGAGTTAATCCGCTCGGGGCACCTGGCAAGATACTTGCGGGACAAGCGACAAGCCGACCGAGAACAAGAGCACCACCCCCTTCCCGGCGAGTTGACGATCAGCCAAATCATGGTCGTATCAGCGGGGGGTGCACCTGGGGCCGACGAGACACAGCGCCCTTTGCCGGTCGAAGGGACTAGCAGCCAAGCAGCCGGGCCCATCATCTTTACCGACGAGGACCTCTATGGGATATCCCTGCCCCACAACGACCCTCTGGTAATCACCATACGGGTCCACTGTTATGAAGTGCAAAGGATATTGGTCGACTCTGGAAGCTCGGCAGACATCCTCTTCTACGACTGCTTCCTGCGTATGGGACTTACCCCGTCGGAGCTGAGGCCGACCGCCCACATCCTGTCAAGGTTCACCAACCACTCCATCCCGGCAGAAGGGATGGTCACCCTCCTGCTTAACATCGGGGAGATAGGCCACACACGTACCGTGCCTGTGGAGTTCATCATCGCCAGAATTCCATCGGCCTACAATATCCTCCTGGGACGCCCGACGCTCAATTCCCTCCGGGCCCAGATATCGACCTACCACCTGGCAATCAAGTTTCCCTCGACCAAGGCGGGATAGGTCGGGCCTATGAGAACCAGCAAACCGTGAAGATTTGCTTCACAACGACATCTATGCCCGAGGAGAGAAACGATGATCTTGGGAGCACGAATGATTTCAGGGGATCTTTGGATACTTGGGACGAGCATAAAGAGATCCAAGGAGCCCCGGTAGAGCCGCTAACAGAGGTCCCCCACGTCGAAGGGAACGATGAACGAACTGTCCAGATCGGGTCACTCTTAACGGGGGATTGGCGCGACGACCTGGTCCACTTCCTCAGGGGAAACTCAGACGTGTTCGCTTGGGCACCCGCCGACTTGCCCGGGATTGACCCCAAAATAATATCACATAAACTTGGGGTCGACCCGGCGGTCCGACCCGTCAGGCAGAAGAAACGAAGCTTCGCCCCGATGTAATGTTTTGAAAAAAATTTAGGTGAAATTTCCGATAATCGGTAAAATAACTGGTGTTTTTCGTAAAAACCAGGAAATAATTATTTTTCCACATAAACTTAAATATACCTATTTTATCTATGTAATGGCTAGTATTGATATTTAATTAGTCACTTATAAAATTTCTAGTTTACTAAAATATTTTCCGTAATTAATTATTTTAAATACTATTTTAAGCCTTCACTAATACATTTAATTAGTGATAATTACAAATAAGAATGGGTTAATACAAGTTTTGTGAATCTTGACACATCTAAACATATATAGTAACATATTCTTTCCAAAAAAAATATTGGGATGGTTCTAGCTATATTTGCATAGAAAAAGTAAAAGGAAAAAAATAAAATAAAATGGAAAAGATTGATGTAAGATGCAATAATGAGTTTTGAAGGGATTTTCTTGACTTGGGAAATTACACACAACCACACACCCCCATCCTCATGTACTGGCCGAACCATGGGCTGCCCCCCATTCCCCAAAATTTTCCCTACTTCTAAAGTCAAAAGAAAAGAAAAATAGAATGAAAGAATAAACAATGTGGTATGAGCTTAATTAAATGAAGTGGGTATTTTCTTGACTTCACAAATACCTCACTCACTCACCTTTCCCTCTCTCCCTTGCCTTGGCCGACCCCATTTCCAACAGCAGCCCCATATTTTCCCCACCTCATTTTCTCTTCAAAAATCCTCATAAATTCATCAAAAATCAATAAAAAACCCCCACAAACTCTAAATCCAAGCTTTACCCATTATTCCTTGGCCATTCAAGCATAGATCTTAGAGCATGGAAGTAAGTTTGGAAGGCTAAGTTGCAAGCTAGTTCCCTTGTTTGTGAGGTATAAATCTTAACCAAATTGTTAATTTGTTGATTAATTACTCTAATCTAAATTAATTAGGTGTTAACTTGGTTCTAATTTCAAGTTTAAGAAATTCAAGAGATGGTTTTGAAATTAAAGTGAAGGTTTTATCACTTGTTTATGGTTATAATGGGTAGCTTAACATCTTAAGATTTGAAGAATTTAAGCTAGTAGTTGGTTTGCTAATTGTTACTTTAAAATTGTCCAAATTACATAATTTAGCAAACTAAGTTTTTTAATTAATGTGTAATTAGATGAAACTAAAATTTAGTTAGGATTTGGGTGGCTTAATTAAGATATTTAGTGAGTATCGTGGCCACTAAAATTGTTAAAACATCAAGTTTGTACTAAAATAGTTAAAAGATGCTTACTAGGTTTTTGGGTTAAATCGATTTTATTTAAGTTTGAGGTTTTGGTGAATTATAATCTATTTCATATAATATTTGATGTGTCGTGGATGCGCGATTGGTGCGATTGGGTTTTTGGTTTGGTAGTTTCCACGAATTGCGACCCTAGTTGTGGTCTGTGACGTTGTCGCGAGCACGTTTTGTGCACCAAGTGCGTGCACGTCTAGTTAGGGCATGTGGTTGACTTATAATGGTTGTGTTCGTGAATAATTATATATTTATTCTCTTTTTACTTGTGTACGTTTCTAGGATCGAGTGTTGAGGTGTCGGATGTGGCGCGGAAATGGCAGAGCTGGAATCAGATCAGATTAGCCGAGACGTCCAGGTGAGTAGATGTATATCTACGGGGGAAGTCTGGTGGATGGCGTATAGCACCCCCGCAATTTTGTAGGATATGATGTGACATGAATATTTAGTAAGAAAGACTTTAGGAGACATGGGTTGGTTTTAGTGTAATTGAAAGAAAGCGATTTTAGTTAGTTTCTTAGTCGCGAACCCTAAAATAAGGTTGACACACACACACATGCACACGTGATATGGTTTTGGGTGTATATGTTTATATGTATATGTATATGTATATATATGTGTGTGTATGTGGATGCGTTGGTGTACACACACACACACACACACATATATACGGGTGATGAGAATAGTATATGATACTTGGAGATGAGTCGATGTGATCGAGCATGATGCCATGAGATTCGGTTATGTGATTTGGGTCGTGTTATGAGATACGACATGATATTATAGTTGATCGATGGGCGATGCGATTTTATTCACACGCGGATATATGTTTGATGGTATTGGTATGTACTAGGCTATAGAACGGTACCCCTGATTCAGGATATTATGATAATGATACCATATGAATAATGAGGTATATGTGATAATTGACCCGTGCCCCGATTTTGGGATGCCGTACGATGGATTTTACCGGATGAAGTATAATTATGATGATTGATCCGCACTCTTGACTCGAGAATGTCGTATTATATATTTTATCGTATGTGACGCTATTGAGACGGGATCACCGACTATTAGATATATCGACTCGGAATTTAGGTGGATTTCTTACCCTTTCGACTAGTTCTTTAGTTTAGTCTTTTAGTTGATTAGGAAGAGGTTGGACCAGGATCGAGTCATACTTATTTTCAAAGACTAACGTATCGTGAGTAGTTTTAAAAGACAACCCGAGGGATGTTATAGATATTTCAAAAGACGTACCTTTTCTTAAAAACACCGTAGTCCTTATTTTCTAAAAACCACGATTCGTGCTGTTTCAAATTCCAAAACTGTATGACTCGTATATATATAACTGTATATCCTTATATGTTGCGGTTACTATATCTTTTTCCATATAATCATGTTGTTTTTATCGCATTGCATGCTTCTACTTGTGATTTCTTTTGTTATTATGAACCTATGTTGTCAGGACACTAGCACTATTACCGATGATGTGTATGTCTACGAACACTTGCTTGCCGGCTCATACACATCATCATCGGTAACTGCCATATCACGTACACTTTAGAGAATATTACTTCACTGATATAACTTGCTAGCTGATAGTTCCAATATTTCATTACTATGCTAGTAGATATTGCATCCTCTACTTAGATATCTATGCATATGTATATTCATTTGTCATGCAATATTATGGGGCGATGCCGGTATTCACTGTTTATTGACTCTTGATTTTGGGATTCGGATTTTCCTTAAGCTTTCTGGATTTGGAGAAACCGCAAGGATTTATAAACTCATTATCATTTCTAACAAATAGAAATTTGCGGTTTTCTCGTGATATGATGGGAGAGGCGTCCACCATGTGTTTTCTCGGTTCTTGAGCGGTATCATATACCCGATTCGAGGAGGGGGATACACCATCTGTGGATACATGGTGGACCCGGTGCGGTACCTCGGGGTAAGAAGATCGCAGATGATGGCATTGAGCCCGGCAGGGGAGCAATACCGACCGGTGATTGTATGGAAACTCGACGGATATCCGGAGGATACCATTCGGAGTTATGGGCTAATCCTGATTATGCGAAGCCTGAGATTTGAGTATTATGCGTCGCTGTTGGACACGGACTTCATGATGCTTTGAGTACCGATCTGGGCACTCGGGTTTTATCATGATTTATGTGTCGTTGCTGGACACACTTTGGATGGTGCATTAGTACATGTCACGCATCGATATATTATTATTCTTGGCATGGACAGAGTACTTTGGCATCACACTTATGATATACAGTCACCCTTGTTGATATATATATATATATATTGTATGATCTAGGAGAGAGTCATATATGCGATTTCTTCTTGGTGATATTTTCTACTCACGAGTTGGCAACTCACCCCTGTTGTGCTACAGTTTCTTACAGGTTTTGCCGTACAGGTTTCGTTGCGGCTTGCTAACACACTACTTCCTTCCGGGTGATTGTTTTGGCAGGTGGGTTCACTTGCATCGTTACCACCGTTGTACCTTATTTACTTCAGTTGTATCTAGTAAACTCCATCAACAAGACTTGTATTATTTGATAGACTTAGAAAACCAGTTGTTTATTCTTTCGACCTTAGAGTCGCACGCTTTTATTATTATGATTCTTCCCTGGTTTTCTTGAGGATGTTGGTTTCTTTTCTGAGTTTTGATCCTCGCCCTGCGGTGTTGTATATTATATTGCTTGCGTGGTTGTTTCTGCTAATTGGCGAAGAGCTAGCTCCCGCTTGGGGATGCCTTTAATCATTTCTTTTATATATTCCTGTTTGTACCCGTTTGGGGGCTAGTATTTACAAAGGAGACTCTGCCGAAATTTTCGGGAAAATATGATGTTGCTTTTAAAAATGTTTATTACGACTTTAAAAGTGATTTTATATGTTAACTTTTAAATGAGTATTCCTCCACTCCTTCTTTTAAATGGTTTAGATTTCTGGGCTTTTGGCTTACTTGAATTAGGTGGGGTCCTATAGACTTCACATGATTCAAGTGCCAGTCACGTGCCATTCAGGGTCGTGACTCTCGATCAAGAAAAGAGCGATCGAGGACGAGATCGACAGGCTACTCGACCCCAACTTCATTCGGAACGTGGCTTACTCGGAGTGGTTGGCAAACGTGGTCATGGTTAAAAAGGCAAGCGGGAAGTGGCGCATATGCGTCGACTTCATCGATCTCAACAAGGCCTGCCCGAAAGACAACTATCCCTTCTCTCGGATAGATCAGCTCATCGACAGTTCGGTAGGCCATGAGCTACTCAGCTTCATGGACGCCTTCTCCGGCTACAACCAGATCTGTATGAATCCGACAGACGAAGAGCTCACCACATTCACAACGGACCGGGGGTATACTGCTATAAAGTGATGCCTTTCGGTCTCAAAAACACCGGGGCTACGTACGAACGCTTGGAAAACAGAATGTTTAAGCCTCAGATCGGCAGGAACATGGACCTTTACGTCGACGACATGCTCGTCAAATCGACTTCATCAGGTCAGCACGCCAAAGATCTGGGCGAGACTTTCGACGTCCTCCGCAAATATAATATGAAACCGAACCCCGCTAAGTGCGTGTTCAGGGTCATTAGTGGAAAGTTCTTGGGTTCATGGTCGCCCACCGAGGGATCAAGGCTAACCCGGAGAAGATCAGCGCCATCCTCAACATGGTAGCGCCCAAGACCAACATCGAAATCATGTGACTCACGGGGAGGGTAGCCGCTCTGAGTCATTTCATGTCCAGATCCAGGGAAAAGTGCCTCTCGTTCTTCAAAGCTCTAAGGAAGATCCCAAAGTTCGAATGGTCGGAGGAGTGTCAGATCGCCTTCGAGTAATTGAAAGTGCACTGGCGACTCCACCGCTACTCATCCGGCCAGTTGAAGGGGATGAGCTATCGCTGTATCTGGCGGTGTCTGATCAATCTGCAGGTTCGGTGCTCGTCCGAGAAGTCGAGGGAGTCCAAAAGCCGGTCTACTATGTAAGCCACGTCTTCAAGGACGCGGAAATAAGGTACCCGTCCATAGAAAAGATTGTCTTGGCACTCATCATGGCCTCGAGGAAACTACGGCTCTATTTCCAGGCGCACACCATCCTCGTCCTTACCGAACGCCCCTTAGGGGCTATTCTTGCCTCCCCCGAGTCTTCTGGTCGTTTGGAGAAGTGGAGGTGGGAGTTGTCCCAATTCGACATCAAATACCGCCCGAGGCAAGCTATCAAGGCATATGTCCTGGCCGATTTTGTCATCGAATGCACTATACCTAACAAGGAGGCAGTTCCCGTGCCGGTCTCTGGATCTTAACCCTCGGTCGAAGAGAGGCCCGACTGCATCCTCGATTGGGTCTTTTACGTCGACGGGTCATCAATCGAGGAAGGCTGTGGTGCCGGCTTCATCATTCGGGGCCCGAACGAAGCAGAGATGGTGTATTCTTTAAAGCTCGGGTTCAAAGTCTCAAACAACGCAGCAGAGTATGAGGCTTTGCTCTCTGGACTGCGGATCGCCTCCAGAGTGGGGCTGAAGACGATCCGAATCCGTAGCGACTCCACTCTAGTCGTCGGCCAAAAGACCAGCCGTTTTAAAGCACGGGAGCCCCTGATGGTGAAGTACTTAGCCGAGGTAAGAAGGCTACGAAAAGACTTCGACAAATTCCAAGTGGAGCAGATTCCACGACACCTAAACGCCAGGCCGATGCCCTAAGCAAGCTAGCTTCCTTCTACACGGCCAACAACAAGAGAAATATCCTCTTCGAGGTCTTGCCACGGCCCAGCGTGGAAGACAGAGTGACATTGCTCTAAGTTTACATGGCCCAGGAAGGGGACCAAGATTGGAGGAAGCCCATCGTGGAATTCCTGAAAGAGGGTACACTCCTCGGAGATTGTGGGGAGGTCCGTCGCCTCCGAGCCAAATCCCGCCATTTCGTCTGGAGCAATGGGAACCTCTACAAAAAATCCTTCACTCAACCCCTGCTTCGGTGCGTCGACCCCCATGAAGCCGACATGTCCTCCGTGAGGTCCATGAATGGGTCGACGGAGCACATCAAGGGGCCCATACCTTAGTCTAGAAGACGCTCCTCCAAGGGTACTACTGGCCGACCATTTATCATGATCTTCAGAAGATCGTCAGAAAGTGCAAGAGTTGCCAACTCCAAAACAGCATATCCCGCCTTCCGGCTACTGAGCTGACTACCCTGACCTCCCCATGGCCGTTTGCCCAGTGGGAAATAGACATGATAGGCCAACTCCCTGTAGGTACGGACGGGCATAAATACATCCTCGTCGCGGTGGACTACTTTACGAAGTGGATCGAGGCCGTTCCCATCATGAAACCGGACGCTACCATGACCATCAAGTTCCTGCAGAACAACGTAATATTCCGGTTCGGGATCCCGAGGTGTATCGTCACCGACCACGGGACAAATTTTGAGAACGAAAGAGTTAAAGAATTCTGAAGCGAATACCATATACTGATGAAGTTCACCGCCGTCGCGCACCCCCAGTGCAACGGGCAAGCCGAGGTCGCTAACAGGGACGCCATTCAAGGACTTCGAGCTCTCCTTGAAGGACGACAGGGAAGTTGGGTGGACGAATTACCTCGGGTCTTATGGGCCTTGTGCACATCGAAGAAGACCCCCACCGGAGAGACCCCCTTCAGTCTCTGCTACGGTACCGAGGCAATGGTCCCAGCAGAGATTGGGCTACCCAGTCACAGGGTCGAGCATTTCGATGACGAAGCAAACACCTCGGCACTCCGGAAAAATTTGGACATCTCGTTGGAAAAGCGGGACCGGGCACAGATTAGAGCCGCCGCTTACCAACAGAAAACTGCCTGCTACTACAATGCGCGAGTCAAGCATTGCATCTTTAGGGCCGGGGACTTGGTCCTAAGGCGGAACGAGTTCATTGATCAGGGCAAGCTGCACAAGTTTTCTCCGTAGTGGGATGGCCCATTCCTCATCTCCGAGGTCCTGCTCGGCGGGGCTTATTGCTTACAAGATGCAACGGGTCGCAAATTTCCACGGCCCTATAACGCCGAGAAGCTCAAGTTGTACCTTTAAAAAGCATATCTATGAATACATGTTTCTCCTTTTACGAAGCGATGTAAATTTTGCTAAGTTTTTTTACATAATGAAGGAAATTCCCCTATATATTTCATTCTTCCTCGGTTCAGAACTCACGAATTCCGTTTCGCTGAAATACTCAAATGAACCCAGAAGATAAAAGGAAACAGTAGAACTTCGCAAAAAGGAGAACTTTATTTATTTATCAAAAGGCATTATGGGCTCCTCAGCCTTACATAAAAGTTGAAATTATAACAACGGGGGAAGGGGGTGCAGGACGCATTGCTCGTGGTACTCCGAAGAAATTGCCGCCAGCCGAGCCCTTGCCGCCTCGGACCTCTGCCTCGGATACTTCCCGTGAACCCTCGACGCCACGGATAGGCTGGAGGACTCTCCAGCCGGGCACCCATCGGCGAGATGCCTCAGTTGGTAACACTCGAGGACGAGGGCCGCCGAGCGACCGCGTCGACTCTTCGAGATCATGCCAAAATGGCATAGCGATCTCGGCTTGCCAACGCCTCGTCCTTCAGTTGCTCGAACAAGGGGTTGTGCAGCCCCGGCGATGCCTTCCAAATCGAGTACATCAGCAGCTAGAGCAAGGGTGATCGCCGGGGAAGCAGGCGGCCGAAATGGTCCTCTACACGCCGAACCACCGCCTGAAGCGTCTCCTCCGAGCTCAGCTGGTTGTACAAGTATACATCTTCGAAGGAAATAATATCGGGGATGGAGAAAGGGAATTCGTCCATTCTTATATTTCGGGGTGCAAAGCTAGGAATGAGCAACACACCCTATCTATTTTATAGTCTCCACAGTGTCCCCAAGAGTCCAAATTTGCGCGCGCATGGGCGCGAGTCTAAGGATTCGCTCGATTCTTCCAATACTGTATCGCCACGAGGCAGATATCCCGTATTTCTCGGCGAATCGAAGTCAGAGCGATGCAGATCTTCGAAAGCTTCGCCTCCCCTATGCATTTATGCCACATGCCGCTCGCGATGGTCACTCTCCCTGATATTCACACATCTCGGAAGGTCAGGTAGAGTCTCGCAACACCGAGCAGCTACCCTACTCGGTCTATCCTTAGCGGGTAACTTCTTACCCATCTACGCTAAGGATCAAAGCTCTCGCCAAGAGGCAATCGAGCAGCTACCCTACTCGGTCCATCCATAGATGGTAGTTCACTACCCACTGATGCCAAGGATCAAAGCCCTAGCCAAGAGACAACCGAGCAGCTACCCTGCTCGGTCTATCCTTAGTGGGTAACTTCTTACCCATCTATGCTAAGGATCAAAGTCCTCGCCAAGAGGAAACCGAGCAGCTACCCTGCCCGGTCCATCCATGGCTGGTATTTCACTACCCATCGACGCCAAGGATTAAAGCTCATTCTAAGAGGCAACTGAGCAGCTACCCTGCTTGGTCTATCCTTAGCGGGTAACTTCTTACTCATCTACGCCAAGGATCAAAGCCCTCGCCAAGAGGCAACCGAGCAGCTACCCTGGTCGGTCCATCCATGGCTGGTAGTTCATTACCCACCGACGCCAAGGATCTAAGCCCTCGCCAAGAGATAACCGAGCATCTACCCTGCTCGGTCTATCCTTAGTGGATAACTTCTTACCCATCTACGCTAAGGATCAAAGCCCTCGCCAAGAAGAAAACCGAGCAGCTACCCTGCTCGGTCCATCCATGGCTGGTAGTTCACTACCTACCGACGCCAAGGATCAAAGCCCTCACCAAGAGGCAACCGAGCAGCTACCTTGCTCGGTCTATCCTTAGCGGGTAAGTTCTTACCCATCTACTCCAAGGATCAAAGCCCTCGCCAAGAGGCAACCGACCAGCTACCCTGCTCGGTCCATCTATGGATGGTAGTTCACTACCCACCGACGCCAAGGATCTAAGCCCTCGCTAAAAGGCAACCGAGCAGCTACCCTGCTTGGTTTATCCTTAGCGAGTAACTTCTTACCCATCTACGCCAAGGATCAAAACCCTCGCCAAGAGGCAACCGAGCAGCTATCCTGCTTGGTCCATCCATGGCTGGTAGTTCACTATCCACCGACGCCAAGGATCAAAGCCCTCGCCAAGAGGCAACCGAGCAGCTACTCTGCTCGGTCTATCCTTAGTAGGTAACTTCTTACCCATCTACGCTAAGGATCAAAGCCCTCACCAAGAGGCAACCGAGCAGCTACCCTGCTCGGTCCATCCATGGCTGGTAGTTCACTACCCACCGACGCCAAGGATCTAAGCCTTCGCCAAGAGGCAACCGAGAAGCTACCCTGTTTAGTCTATCCTTAGCGGGTAACTTCTTACCCATCTACGCTAAGGATCAAAGCCTTCGCTAAGAGGCAACCGAGCAGCTACCCTGCTCGGTCTATCCTTAGCAGATAACTTCTTACCCATCTACGCTAAGGATGAAAGCCCTCGCCAAGAGGCAACCGAGTAGCTACCCTGCTCGGTCCATCCATAGCTGGTAGTTCACTACCCACCGACGCTAAGGATCAAAGCCCTCGCCAAGAGGCAACCGAGCAGCTACCCTGCTCGGTCTATCTTTAGCGGGTAACTTCTTACCCATCTACGCCAAGGATCAAAGCCCTCGCCAAGAGGCATCCGAGAAGCTACCCTGCTCGGTCTATCCATGGCTGGTAGTTCACTACCTACCGATGCTAAGGATCTAAGCCCTCGCCAAGAGGCAACCGAGCAGCTACCCTGCTCGGTTCATCCATGGCTGGTAGTTCACTATCCACCGACGCCAAGGATCAAAGCCCTCGCCAAGAGGCAACCGAGCAGCTACTCTGCTCGGTCTATCCTTAGCGAGTAACTTCTTACCCATCTACGCTAAGGATTAAAGCCCTCGCCAAGAGGCAACCGAGCAGCTACCCTGCTCAGTCTATTCTTAGGGGGTAACTTCTTACCCATCTATGCTAAGGATCAAAGCCCTCGCCAAGAGGCAACCAGGCAGCTACCCTGCTCGGTCCATCCATGGCTGGTAGTTTACTATCCACCGACGCCAAGGACCGAAGCCCTCGTCTAGAGGCCACCGAGCTGCTTCCCTGCTCAGTCCATCCTTAGTGGGTAACTCCCTACCCATCTGTACTAAGGGTCAGAAGTCCTTAACCTCGGTGACACCGACCGATCTTAAGAGCGGTGGTCGCCGGTCCAACTCGACGTATCTTCAACGTGCGATCGCCACCTCGACTTCGGGGCCATAAAGACGCCGACCTTACACCGGTCTTTGCACACTTGGCAAATAATTGGATTTAACCCGACACGCAATCGCCAACTAAAGATCTGGCCGCTGACCCAATGTTCATCAGGCGAGCAAAATGAGACATTACCACAAAATGAAAAGGTTGCAACACAAATTCCTGAAAAAGGGCTTTATTTACAACTCGGAAGTTTCTACAACGGTATTGCGGGCTCCTCAGCCTTAAAAAATCGCCCGAAGGCTTACAAAATTCCAAGACGAAAACAAAAAATATGCAAAAAGGGAGACTCAAGCCTCACGGCCGGGAAGGACCTCGACGTGCTCCATGGCCATATTGGGAGCTGGGGTGGCTGCTTGAGGGTCAGCGCCCCCCGCAGGAGCTTCGGTACTGGGAGCCGGGGTAACTGCCTTCTCCCCGCCCCCCACCAGGGGCCTTCCCCGCGACGACACATCCGACGACATCCCCCTGTGCCTCACCCTCGAGGGGGTACTCGAGCCAGAGCTTATCGTCGGGAAACTCCGGCATCAGCGCCTTGTCGGCGTCGAGGGAATCATGCCAGACGAGGGCTGAGACTTCGGCGAGGTCGGCGTAGAATTGATCCGACGTCCTGTTTCTCTCCACCGCCTTTGCATCCCGGAGGTCAGAGCGCCTCATCGCTTCCTTCATCGCCTCGTTTTCTCTCTTGAGGGTGTCCCTCGTCTTCTTCAGAGTGGCGGTGAGCACCCTGGCATCTTCCAACTTGGCCTCAACGGCCTTGTTGGACTCCATCAAAACTCTGATGATCTCTCGGCAGCCGGCGTTCACCCGACTCTCGGCTGCCACCCGGTCTTCAAGGGCGACGATCCTCCCCTTCGCCTCACACAGCTCCCGGCTTAAGCCCTCCTCCCGCGAGGAAGACTCGTCAGCGATCTGAATCGCTGGGGCAATTTCCTCGTCCTCCATGTTGACAACGAGGGTACAGTGCTGGAGGACCTAAGGAAAACAAAATGAAGGGTTAAAAAGGGCACCCGATCCTGCGAACAAAAAATACTTAATAAAAACCCGAGCGGGAGGCGGACACTGACCTGCACGGCCTCTTTGGTTATGGACGCCATTTGGGCCCTGAGGGTCCCCCGGGGGATTTTCCCCCAACTGACCTTTCCATTTCCGAGAGCATGCTGTCGGCGACGGAAAGTCCCAAGGGCACATCGAAGCGAAGATCCCCTTCATCCACAAAGATCGGGGAAGACGGGGCACCGTCCTATGATGCCTCTTGAGGACGGGCGCGGGAACATCGGCCTCGATTCCCACCTCCATAGCCTGGGGTTTCTGCTCCCGGGTGTGTTTGCGGCTCTGCGCGCGGCCGGCCTCCGAGGCCCGGGGTTTGCTGGAGCGCCTGGCAGGAACGGCCGCCGACGGAGCCGGGCTTGCAGAGGGGAGCGACGGGCCGGCGCCTCCGGCCTTCCTCCCTTTCTTTTCGGCCAGGGCAACACGGAATTTAGATCGGTCCATCAGTTCTGTAAAGAGGCGAAAATACATGGGGGTTAGCAATACCAAAAAAATACACAAGTCTAAACAGGTCACCTAAGCTCCTAACTTACCTGCAAACTGAGCGGGCTGAGCCCGGCCCAATCGAGGGCCTGCTCGGACAGCAACACATCGCCCCGATGGACATGCTCCCACTTCGACACCGCCACCGCATCGGGATCGTTCGACCGCCTCACCCGCGGGAAGTTGGCCTTGTGCCACTGGACGGGCACATGCCAATCCTCACCCTCAGGTGGTCCGATGAACAAGAAATTCTCCTTCCATTCATGAATGGAAGAAGGTACTGCTACGACCCCCGACCCAGCCGTCCCTCCTCTGTGTTTTCTAAAAGAAATGTATACCCATCTAGGCTTGTCCCTACGAGTGCCGGAGTGATTTTTGTAGTAGAGGGAGGAAAGAAGAATGTTTAGGCTGAAAGGGATCTCCTATAGTCTCAACCGGACCAGAAACCCGAGGAGAATCCTCCACGAGTTCGTCACTAACTGGCCCGGGGCTAATTGAAAGTAATGCAACGCCGCACTCACCTCGGGGGAGAAGGGCAGACGCATGCAGGCCCAAAAGGCCTCTAAGTACAAGGCAATCTCCTTACTCTGTACCTGGTCTGCCCTCTCTCCCTCCCCGGCTAGGCGAAGCGAGTAGCCGGGAGGAATGTGGAAGCGAGCCCGGATTGTGGCGAGCTCGTCCACATGCCTCAGGAGGGAAGGCGGGTCACAGACACTATTGACACGCGCTTTGGGGACCATCCTCATCGCACGGCCCTGGGGAGCATGACTAACCCTAACTTCCCGGGAGTATTCCGACTCGGACGAGAAGGAGGAAGAAGCAGAAGAGGAAGCTGCAGAAGACTCTCTAGACTCTACCCGAACTATTTCTACGGACTCCCCAGAGGAAGACATCTAACCTGAGAAAAGGAAGGAGTCTACAGAGGAAAGAACACAAGAAATCCGACCTAAGGGGAAGAGCACCGAGCTAACACACAAAGGGCTGACGAAATTATAGCGAAGTGTGGACCCTGAGGGGATCCCACCTCTATTTATAGTAGTCGGAGAACACATCCTACGACACCGATCGTCTCCCGCCAAAACGACACTTCGCATTCAACGGCCGTCAACGTTCCACCTGTCGCACGCGCATTGGGCGTGTCCCGTCGAGCGCGAAGAACAACGGCGGCCCGTCACGTTAGCCAACCAGTGCCGGACACGTGGCCTAGCATTTCGGAGAACGTACGACCGAATCGACGCTTCCTCTTTAATGCAAGATCTCTCCCCTGATCCGCTGACGTCATTGAAAAAAATACAACTAATTGCCCGAAGATCCGCGCCAACGATGTCTTCAAATAAGAGATTGGCCTAGTTGACCGATCCGACCACTTTCAACCCAACCCATGAATAGGTCGGTCCGAGATTGAGGGGCTAATGATGATGCTCGGTACCGGGGACTCCCCAGATCAAAACACGTGGCAGATGACGTGTCCCAAAGCTTACGAGAAAGGACCAAGAAGGGTACATTGGAAGCATACCCCGGGTCTTCCTCCCGAGGATGTTCCCGACCTTCGGTGGCCTCCCAGACCATTCTTATGCTCGTCTTCCAAACAACCATTGGCTCGCATCCGAGCCCTCCCGCACGCTGAGTTTCCTCAGGCCACCTAGCCCGCCTTTGAGCTATCACAGAACCAAGCTTGCTCGGCCTCCCGCTCGCCTCCGGGCCTCCCGCCTGTTGGGTTTCCAGCAGCGCCCCGACCATCAATCATTGACCAAATGCGGAACAAAAATTTAAAAACTTGGCGCTTCCACAACCCGATTACCCGGATCTACCCATAAGCCCTAGATAACAAAACATGCAAAGGAGTTAGAATGGTTATACCGAATAGATCCGTGTCCTTCGGTCTTCAACCATCATCCTAAACTCCTAGGGGCTTCCTTGATCAAGCTTGATCTCTTGTCTCCCTCTATTGAAAATGATCCACCCGAGAGTCTATGTAACGAGCTCCAACCTCATATCCGAGGCAACTAGGGCACCTAGATCGCTACTCTAGATACCGTAGATGAAGTAGAGAGTGATGAAGGATTAATTTGTCTCAAGACACCCAAGGATTCTCAACTCATGAGAGGGTTTGGGTGGAGCTAGAGGAAGAAGAAGATGCCATGAAAATGAGGTGTTGAGAGCAACTCAAGAGAGAGAAAAAGAAATGAATAATGGCTTGTGTTTTTGTTTGTTGTGGGAGTGTGATAAGAAATAATGGAGCTATCACATAAATGTCCATATCTCCAAAATATCTTAGTCAACAAAAAATATCTCAAGTCAACATAATCTCACAACAAACAAAAACTCTAAGCATGCTTGAATAGTAACTATGAGTCACTAATTAGCCATGCCATAAAAATACAATAAACACCTCATCCTACACCTCAATAACCTTTTAATCCAAAAAGGTCTAAACCATGATGAGGTGTAATCTTCTAAAAGTAATTTTGTAATAAATTACAAAAATACCCCTCAACCGTATATACATACCCGCATCCGTATTCCGAAGAATACGAATACAAAGAGACGAAAATAATCCAACTAATATAATACCAGGATCCGGCTTAAACCAAAGCCCACTAGTATTATCCGTCCGAACATCATCCGTGCACAAGTACATGTATGTGATCGAACCATGCCGTAAAACCATACGGCCTCTACATCGTTTCTCCCGAAGCAGGGAAACCCTCTGTGTGGGACTCTAAAGACTCGTCAATACGCTGGCAGTGGATTTAACCACAAGCACGTCAGCGGCACTAGCTGTACGTAACGGCTACCTAGGTATTGAGCGAAAGGGAGGCCGACGAGTAAACTCATCCTGAAACCTCTACCGAGCCTCACAGTGACAATACCCGTACAGTCCGGTCCGTTCGTCTATGAGTATCGCATATCGAGTCTAGGAGGGTGGATAAAATCAGACCCCTAATAACACGACATTTAGTGTCGGTATGAAGCCCATCACCACCTGAGAAACTACCGATCCTAGATCAGTAATTCTCGACTACCTTGGCCAAGAATTTCTGGTGATGGCCACCAGCGCACAACCGCGACATCAACCCCCAATACCGGGAGAGACGAATCCCCTGACGATCCGCTCACTGCCTCCATATGGATCAGGACTGTACCCAACTAAAACCTGTTTGCACGACTCCTTTGAGCCGTGGTAGGATAGTAATCAATGCACAGTGGGAAATCACACGAGACAAATGACGATCTCAGGTCGATAGACTAATCTGTACACATGTCACCAGGGAACTGCTATCTGACAATAGCTATAATACCAACTAGCATGTTCCCGGCGAGTCTGTCCGGTGTACTCATAACCCAATGAGCACCTGTATACATCTTAGGTGAACAAACTAACACCAATGGCTTGTGAGACTGGACACCGCCCCTCGTCGGGGTCTCGATCAGTATACACTAGTCTACTCTGTAGTATCGATGCCCGGTTTCGAAACTCCCACGACTAGGGACATTTAAGTATGTGCCTATAGACCACCAGCTCCCGTGTATATGATCGCCATCATACTGCTGGTAGTCAAGCATGAATCCTATGGGCTCTATCAACATGTAATAGTGATCTGTAAAGCCACCTAAAGTAAGTACATGATGATAAAGACAAACCAGATAGCATACTATCATCTTGAGTAAGACTGTTCTACCGGTATAGGTCCTCTTTCAATCATCGCAATCGTGTTTCTGCGATCCAATAATTGACTTGAAGGCACTATAGCCAACACCGCCGAGCTCAGCTTCCTCGTTACCACCGACCGACCAACAACACAGATCACAGGCGTCTCTGCCACGGCTCCGCGAATCTCTCCAGACGCGAGATATCCGCCGCCCACGATCCCGCGTTCCACGTCACCGTGTTCCCCCCATTAACGAGCGTATCTCGCCATTAATGTGGGATCCCACCTTCCACACAGGCGTAACGCCAGGGGCGTAACGGCCGTCGTGAATTTCGCGCCCGCCAGCTCACGGCTGCCGTTATATAAACCCCTCTCTTAGACGACTCAGGTAAGACAATTTCACCCAATAGGCCGCTACTCTGCCAAAATATCTCGACTAACTTGATCGTCGGAGGGTCCTCGGTGATACAACCACCCCGGGACTTCCTTACAGGTAGCTCGGCTTCATTCCAAATCAAGCCCACTGAGATCCACATACATCAAGAGGCGACTCTCAAACTCAATCTCAACTATCCATCAACGCTCGCTACAGATTAACGGAAGATAACATCCGAAGGAGATCACAACCTCCATCACAAGGTTAATATAGTCCCCAATGATTTTCCACCATTTATTTACCGATATTTTAGCCACTATTTTGTAAGTAGTATTGCAAGGACCGACTGGTCAGAAATCGGTTAACTTAAAAACTATCTCTACTGTCTTTACTATTAATGCAGAAGGATCGAGAGAGGATCTTCAGCAACAATTAATTGTTCAATGGCTTGGATTTTCTTAGAAAAAGAAAAAGAAAAAGAAACAAGGCAATATAAACTACTCCTTCCCCCCCCTCCCTCACTAGCCACTTCTCAGTGCTCTTTAACTGCTTACTTTCTCTCTTTTCACTTGCATCGCAAATTAAGTGCTTAAATTATGCGTAGAGGCAAATTCCTCTTTGATTATGAAACTTTTACATTCAAATTTTATTAAAGAAAAAGCATAAACTTCAAATGCAGGATAAAGTTCGGGAAGAATGATTACAAATATATAATTTCCAATTATTCCACTGCTACAAATCTCCACTATTAGAGGGGAAAACCGATGGGTCATTTAATTTTGAAATTGATTAGTGATGCAGCTTTCTATTTTTAAGAGAAATCAAATAAAAAATCACCATCATTTTATGTGCAAGGCATCTAAATAACTGCTAAGCCATTATTATTTTACAGCTGAGATGCACGGAATTAAATTGCCGCATCATTATTATTTTATATGTGTGATACACATAGTTAAATTAATGAAGAAATTTATTATAAAAATTTCCATAATCAAGTGGAACGCTTGTGCCAGAAATGACAGTTTATATTAGTAAAAGTGATGGTATAACCAAAAAATATGTTTTTATCTTAATTTTCAATTTTGAACCGGTCTTAAGCCTGACCCACACACACATGTACACACTGGTACAAAGGTAGATTGTCCCTACGGTTTCCACAGTAGGGGCAAAGAATGTCCCTATGGTTCATACCATAAGGACAAATATACATTAAAAATTAATAAAAAATAATATCTGTAATTGTCGCTACTGTGCCGCAAGATAAAGCACTGTGGTGGACACTGTAGGGGCAAAGTATAATTATTAAAAAAATAAAAATAAATAATAGATAATATTACAATGCCCAAATTCATTATTTCCCTATGAACTTTTCCACCCGCGCCCTATTCTCCTCCCTCTTCCTGCGTCTGCCTCCTCCTTCCCCGTCAACGATCGCCACAACCATCTCCTTCATAGCCTCCTCTTCCCGGCCTCTTCATCCTTTCCGTCGTCGATCCTCCTCCTTCTCGGCCTCCTCCTTGTTGCTGATCAATCCTTCACCACAGCCACCCTCCTCCTCGCCGCAGCCTCCTTTCTCGTTCGATTTTCCGGTTAGTTTTATTACCGCCATTCTCGATCTCCATTGTTGTCGTTGTCGAGCTCATCCAGTCGAGTCGCCACCGACGCCGAGTCATCGACCCCTCTCCTTCTCCAGTGATGAGCAGATCATAGTGAGTATTTAAAAAAATTAATTATTAGAAATTATTTTAATTAAGGTTTTTAAATTTAATTGTTTTGAATGTTAATTTTAATTAGAGTTTAGGGTGATGGTTAATTAGGGTTAGGGTATATTATAGGGTGTTAGGGTTAGGACTAGGGTTATGGTATTTTGGGGGATGGGAGGCGGTGGGTTAGAGTTTAGGATGTGGGTTAGAGTTTAGGGTATTTTAGTGTAATACAAAAAAATAGTTTAGGGTGCCTTTATTGCAATTTGGAATTTTTTTTGTAGTTTAGTGAAAATAACAATATTTAAGGGTATTTTTGTGTAATTTTGATTTTTTTTGTCAGGGTTAGGATTCGGGGTTAAGCATTTTAGTGAAAAAACACTAATTTAGTTGTACTCGTTCGATCATGAAATTTCCGATCTTTTGGTACAGATAAGGATTTAGTTAAAATTAAAGCGGACTTTTTAAATAAATTTCATAAGTCCTGAATTTCAATTAAATATGGAGTTGAATGTTGTTGTTGTGAATTTTGTTTATATTCCCAGCCTTCAAGCCAAGTTATATACCTGTCTTCGTGCCATGTTACAAGCCTGTATGCCGTGTATTTCATTGTATCCCAATTTAGGAAATTTTATAAATACAGAAGAGTTACTGCCGAAATTTTCAAAAATATCTTTTACCTACATATGTTTTTTACTTACACACACCACACAACACACACGCAAAGCGCGCACACACAACACACACAACACATACATATACATAAAGCACATATACAGTAACAACCATATACCTAAGCGAAATCATAAATTGAAACTTAGATAATTTATCAAACTAAATTACACGCCTTAGTCCCAGTCTATCGATTAACATACGTTCAATATTCATTGTGACATAAAACTATATGAATGTTGTTAAATATGTTAGTTATATGTATGCCCTAGAGGCCATTATTGTACATATGATATATATTATAGTGGATGCTTGGACATATATAGAGAGGACTTTCTTGCTCGACATGATAGTATGCTATCTGGTTGCTCTTTGTCTTAACATATAGACTTGTATTGTGATACTGTCTTACTCTCACATGTTGATAAAGCCCTTAGGATGTGTACTTGACTATCAGGACTATGATGGAGATCATACTAGTAGGGCCAGGATAGTCCACAAGTACATCCTTTAATTGTTTCTAGTCGAGGGTGTATCGAGACAGGGCATCGATATTCTAGAGTAGACTAGCGTATACGTTTCTTGACCCATATGATGGGCGATGGATGATCCCACATCCATTGGTGTTTGACATCAAAGATGGTATACGGGTGCTCAGTGGAGACTGGGTATACTGAACGGACCCGCTGAGAACTCCTAGTTGGTATTATGCCTATCGTCAGATAGCAGTTCTCTGGTGATACTGGTACAGGTTAGTCTGTAGATCCAAGATCGTCATAGAGTCTTGTGTGATTCCCACTGTGCTTTGATTTCCACCTTACCACGTTTAAGAGAATGTGCAAAACGGTAGTTTTTGGGTACAGTCTCGAGTCACATGGAGGCAATGAGCGATAGGAGAGGATTCGTCTCTCCCAGTATTGGAGGTTGATGTTGCGCTGTGCTCGATTGGTCATAACAGGAAGTCCCTGGCCAGGGCTGATATGGAAATCTACTGGTAAGTGTTATCAGTAGTTTCTCGACCCGTTATGAGCCTCACATCGGCACGACTTATCGGTTACTGGGGTCTGACGTTTACCACCCCTAGACTAGATATGCGACATATCAGACGAAGAGACCGGACTGTACGGTAGTGTTACTGACAGGCTTTACTGGAGTATGAGCAGGCTTTCTTGTTGATATTCTGATCGCTCAATACCCGGGTAGCCGTTACGTCCAACTAGTACCGCTGACGGCTTGTGGGTGCTTGATATGATCATTACCTATTGCCGGCGTATTGACGAGTCTTTAGAGTCCTACACAGAGGTTTCCTTGCTCAGGCAAAACGAAGTAGGAGCACATATGTGATATGTGCGGGACCGAGATTAATATGTGTATGTGATACCGTATTCTATTCTCGCGATATGTGATATCGGTCGGTTATATGTGATATAACCGGATTATCGAATCAAGTGTTGATTCGATAAGTTGATACATATGATATTAGTCGGTTATATGTGATATAGCCGGATTATTAAATCAAGTGTTGATTTAATAATTTAATGTATAATTGTATATTTGATATACTAACATATATTAACTAATATTAGCTCACCTAAGCATTTCTTTTTCTCATATGTGTACACTTAATATATATGTGATATATATTATTGTGTTATGCTAGTTGCTACATGCAACATGAGTGTATGAGACTCATACCATGCTTATGATAATGTGAGGTTTATTTGTTTAAAGTAAATGAAAATTAGATGGAATTTAGTCATGATCGATACTTAGTGGAAACTTGTAGAACCCATTGACTTGGTCCACTAATTTTATCTTACATTAGATATTTATTAACCCAACTATTATCATTAGCTATGCTTAAGTCTCTACAAGAGTTATATGAGATATTTTCTCACCCATGGTTGCCACTGTCACTCATTCTATTTTTCTTCTTCATATTCTTCTTCATCAAGAGAGAGCTCTCTAGGTTTTGGAGATGTGAAGAAAATAAGTGAGAAAATTAATTCTAAAGTGAGCAAAATTCCTATTTTATCATCCTCTACTAGACTATCCATTTAGTTTAGGGTGTTAGCTTCACTAATCCCTAATTAGTGAAGAGATAGCTTGAGTTAGAGTCTTCTCGACGTAGATCATCTTCGTTCTCGAAGACTTCAAGCAAGCTTGTTCCTTTCACCTTGTGGAGTCGAACTAGAGTCCAGAAGACCATTACTTGCAGCGAAGGGACTTCTACACGGAGCTTTTGAAGTGACTGACCAGTCTACAAAGGTTGTATTCCTTGTTCACTTAGATGTAAAGATATTTACATGAATGTATTGTTTAATTCTCTAGTTAAGATTCTAGGGTTAGGGTTGTTTAGCATGACAAATTTTTGAAAACGGCATGGATGATGCCTCCCGAAACCTTGCCGTCGTGCTATGTAACCCTACAAAATATCGGACGGTATCGTTCGGTGCTAACAATCGTCGTGTGGTCTATATGATGAGAAGATTCAATCGTGTGATAACGAATATATTTATCCAGTTTGGACAAGTTAGAAATATATAAAGCAAACACCTGCATTCACTTGTGTTTTAATTCGTTTTGAGTTATTTCGTCGGTTCCTTTCTTCTGGTTCTCCATGTACAAAGATATATTAGATGTTTATTTCAATATTATTTCACAGCATCGAAATGATTATCTATTCTATTATAGTATACTCAGAAAACAACGGGGAGGTGCTGTCGAAATTTTCTCGAAATGGATGAAAGTACAAGTGAATGGGTGTCTGCTCTTTACATTCTTAATGGGATAGAAGCCTTATCCACAACAGCTGAAATACACATACAACACGAATACACAACACACATATACACAATGCACATACACACTAACAACGCTACACCTAAGCGAAATCATAAATTAAAACACATATACAAAAAGTACATACACACCAACACACATACACAAAGCATACACTACACTACTTTCTACCATTCTTTTCTTTGTCAACAATCATCTCGTTCTTAGATTTCTCAATATAGTCACCATAAAAAACCATTACAATTTATATGTTATACAGTTTAATATGGCCCAAGAGTACATCAGAGTTAAGCACTGGATGTACGTAGATTGGCAACAATGCATTAACCCAAAGTTCGTCGCAGGAGTTCCTGCTTTCATCGAATTTACACGCGAACATCATAAAGAATTTTTGGGGAAGATGCTTTTTCCGTGTGAGGTGTAGAAATAAGTTGAACCAGAAGACAGAACTGGTAGAGCTTGACATCATTAAGCATGGTTTTACCAGATGTTATACAACTTGGTTATATCACGGGAAAGGAGAAGAAAAAAAAGAAGACGGTAATGCGGCAAAAGAAGAAGATAATTTCATTTCGGGAGAGGAAATGGAGGATATGATAAAGGCTGCTCTGTGTGATAGTAATTCTACCAAAGAAGATATTCCTTCTGGTCAAGGACAACGTGCAGATAAGTATGAGAAGTACATGAATGATACCAGAAGACCAATCTTTGAGAATGCAAAGTATTTCACACTATCATGGTTTGTCTATCTTTCCCAGATTAAGTGTCCAAATAGATAGAGCAACAAGTCATTCACAAAACTTCTCAAGTTCCTGAACAATTCTATGCTTCTAGGAAATAACGTGCCCGAGAGATGGTACAAAGTTCAAAAGATGGTGTCAGATTTGGGTCTGAACCGTGAGAAGATTCATGTATGTCCGAGAGATTGTATGCTGTACCGTAAAAAGAATTCAGATTTGAAAGAGTGTCCCACCTACGGAGAGGACGTGTATAAGCCGAAAGTATCTGATAAGAAACTAGATATACCTGTCAAGACAGCACGATAATTTCCCATAACACAGAGACTGCAGAAGCTATTCAAGTGTAAGAAGACAGCGGAGGGAATTATTTGGTATTACCGTGCCGCTCCAAGCGAAAACAGAAGAATGAGTCATTTAAAATATTCGCCGGCATGGAAGGATTTCGATAGGAAGCATCTAACATTCAATAGAGATCCTCATAATATCAGGCTCGAACTGGCTAGTGATGGCTTCTTCCATTCAACTATATGGGTGGATGCCACAACATATGACTTGTTGTAATGATGGTTTATAATCTGTTGCCGTAGTTTGCTATGGATTAGTCCTATTTTATGATGCCTCCTCTTATTGACAGACCGAAATCATCAGGAAACAATATCGACGTTTGCCTCCGACCTCTGATCGATGAGTTAAAATCCTTATTCATTGATAGTGTGGAGACTTACGATACAAACACAGATACCACCTTCACGATGTGTGTGGTTTTAATGTGGACAATTAATGACTTTCCTGCATATGGAATACTATCAGGTTGGTCCATACATGTTTACAAAGTATGCCCTTACTGCCACCAAGATACAACATCGAGACGGTTGAATCATAGCAACAAAGTTTGTTATTGCGGTCATCGGCGTTTCCTGCCACCAGACTATCCCTACAGGTTTAAAAGTGCTCACTTTGATGGTCATCAGGAGTTTCTTGGTCCTCCAGCCTCATTGTTCGAAGAGGACGTGATTGTTCAGTAGAATGGTTACGATAACGCGACCTTCGGGATAGATCCGGTAAGACAGGACACTCTACCTTATTAGAACAAATTAAGCATTTTCTATAAGCTACCGTATTAGTCAATAAATTTAGTGCTTCATTGTCTAGACGTCATGCACATCAAGAAGTGAGTATCCGAGCACGTACTTAACTTGCTTCTTTATAAAGATAGAAAATCGAAAGACAGTCTTTGTACTCGGATGGATCTTAAGGACTGGGAAATTAGAAATGATTTGCATCCTAAACTGATAGAGGGTAAATGAGGCAAGTTTCTACTTCCCATACCACATATCATATGTCACAACCGGAGGAGAAAAGATTTCTGCAGATATTATATGATTTGAAAGTTCCCACAAATTTCTCAGGATCATTTAGTAAGAAGATAAAGATTGTGAAAGGCAAGATCGATAGAATGAAAAGTCATGATCTTCATGTTATTATGGTGTATCTTCTCCCATTAGCCCTTAGGACTTCCCTTCCTGAATCGGTTGGTCTAGTACTCAATGATCTTTGTTGCTTCTTTAAGCAATTGTGCGCTAAAAATATCAAGATTGTGGTGCTGGAGAAGGTAGAAAATGCGATTCCTTTAATACTGTGCAAGCTTGAGTAGATTTTCCCGCCGTCGTTCTTCAATTTCATAATACACCTCACATTTCATCTTGTAACCGAGGCTAAACTTGCTGGACCGGTACAATATTGATGGATGTATCCCGTTGAAAGGTATCTTGCATTTTTCAGTTCATGCATTTTATAAAATTTTTGCTATCTTATATATATATGCTTGTATCCCTTTATTTAACAAATGTTTCTTTAGGTACACCTATACTCTAAAAAATTATATAAGCAATAAAAATCGACCAGAGCGTTCTATCATGCAACGTTATCTCTTAGATGAAGTAATCATATTTTATTCCCACTATCTGGACGAAGACATTAAGACGAATCTTAACAGGGAGTATTCAGGATGGACTATACAGTAAAGCTGATTACATGAGAGTAGAACCCATATTTATCAACAAGATACATCGGTTTTTCCTCCTCAATAGCGGATGTCTTTGAAGTTAGAAAGTAAGTCTATTTTGCATTAATTGTTCTTTATATATATATATATATAATGTTGACGTCAAAATTTTATGTTGATAACAGAATTTATAACATTGAAGTATGTAAGGGGCATCCTAATTGGACTGATGATTGATTGGAAAAATTTCACTAGGACAATTTTTGCGACTGGTTTGTATATCATATAAGATGTTTGAATCTCAAGTTTTTTTCGATTAGTGTTAATCTAAACTTATATCGTTATATATTTGCCGCATAATTTGATTTTAGATCCAAGATCTCAACATATTTGTGTCATTAGAGAGAGATTCAAAATGTCTAGCTCAGTTTCCTAGCATGGAGGTTACATAGTACAAAAGATTCGGTGTTCTTAGATACAAATTTGAAGTTAAGAACATAGAAAAATCTAGAACCACCCAGAATAGTGGGATCGCAACCGTAGGATCGAACGGTGTGGTTTAATATGAGTACTTAGATTGCATACTTGGTATCCAATATTCCGGACGATCACAGCTGTTTTATATATTTTAGTGTATTTGGTACAATACATGAACTGATACGAATTGGTGGAGAGACAATCTCGGAACTTGGAAAGATGAATATGGATTGACTAGTGTAAACACACGTCGATTTTGCTGTGAGGATGATCCTTATATCTTTCCGCAACAAGCATTTCAAGTATACTACTCAAAATGCTTGAAGCATCCGGAATGGAGTGTCGTATGCCGATGGAAACCCAAAGATATTTATGATGTCACAGAATTCGAGGATCGCATGGATGACAGCAATGAGGAGGTGGAAAAGAGCAGACTTAGAGTGCTCCAACCATCTGTCTCCATATACGGGTTGTCTTCGACTGAAAGTCAAGTTATGTGGGTTAAAAATATTGATGATGAAATCCAAGTAGATATTTCTAATGCGTCTACAAAACGAAAAAGGTTAGACGTATAGAAGTTTAACATGTATTGTTGTCATATGTAATGATTGTACATTTATCCAAGGTTGATGACGACGTCAGGAGCAGTGAGGGGCACCATAGGCTGCAATAAGGGCAGTGGCAGAGGCAGGGGCAACAATAGAGGAATTCTGCTGCCCGGGGATCTGCGTAGGGAAAAGATCCTACAACAAATGGATTCTGTTGCACCCCCGTCCGTACCCCTTCTAGATCTCTCATTACGTGTGTACTTTGCCACACCTACAGGTATATTGCACGCATATTAATTCATTTTGAATGTTTTATTCTAGATATACACGCATATTCATTTTGAAGTTACTTATATAATCAATTTTTATTGTTTAGTTGGATGAGTGCCTCCGCATCTGGGGCACAGGCCGTTCCCACATCCGGGGCACAGGCCGTTCCGATACCTGAAGTAAGTACGTTTACATATTCTATATTGCACGCATATTCATTTTGAATGTTAGATTATAGATATATACACATATTCATTTCGAAATTACTTATATAGTCATTTTTAGTGTCTAGTTCGAGGGGGTGCCTCCACATCCGGGATAGAGGTCGCTCTCGCATGATTCATACCCTCTATGCAGTCTGCAATTTAGTATTTTTTATTATATAATATGTCAAATTGATTATATATTATTTTATCCAGAAGTTACTTATATCGTCATTATTTATCATCTAGTTGAAGTGGATGCATCCATGTCCGGGTTGCTGGCTGTTCCTCGCCGGAGGAACTATCGTCCCGCTCGTGCTGCTGCTCGGGCTCAAACTCGTGGTTATATTGCCGGAGGTATATACTGCACTCCAAAAGTTATGATATTATATAAATGAGACAAATGCATTAAACTTAATTGTGATATATAGATCAAACAAATACATTAGAATTTATAACTCATAATTCAAGTAGGCTATCAGTTAAGCCACGAGATAACAGATAAATATGATTAATAATTTCCCTCCATAAAACTTATTGTTGTCTAATTTTTCCGTCCATGATAACATTCTTTTATCATATTTCGGAACCCTATCCTTATTTTATTGATTATTGTATGCATAATTTGTTTTGTATTGATATCGCATGTATATCTATATTTCTTATTGAAGTAGGGCAGCCAAGACCCGTCCGTGGGACTTGAGGGCCGACTCATTTCCACAAGCTGAAGCCCGATACTGTTGAGGGCGAAGGAGCATTGTTCTCCTCTTTATCGCCGACTCCTGACTCACTGGCGATAATGCCGAAAAGTTCGGCCTGTATATAAGGGACGAGAATCGTTACTTCAAGAAATATCCTCTTCATTATTATTAGGACGTGCAGCACAAGGGCTCCTTTGACCTCTTCTTTGAGCAGGCTCAGGTATTATTAAATATTTTTATATGATTTATCAAATAAATTTACTATCATTCGGCATTATAATTTAAAAACGTTAATTTCTTGTATTTGCGGCTAGATTACGACTTTCAGACGTCAGTCGATCCCGACGACCCTGATAGAGGGATCGATCTTCAGGCTTGTAACAACCCTAAATTCCGTGTATCGTCCCTTTTGTTTTAATTAATAAAAAATATTGTTTTCAGTTCTGGCTATGAGTTATAAGTAATTCTTATAAAATAAATGTCAGAAACTCCTTATAGTTAATTGGTTAAGACTCTCCACTGTTGTCCTATAACCCGCTGTTCGAATCCTTGCTGCCGCAATTATTTTATTATTATTATTATTATTTTTTTGATGTTTTGGGAGCCCAAGAGTTTGCACGAGTATCGCACGGGGTTTCAAAACGTTTTAACAGAAAATATGTATAAATATAGGCTATTTAGATTGACCGGACCCATGACACAAACTCCGACCTATACCGACGCACTGGGGCTGCCCAGGCCCGCCCAAACACCAGTTTGGTCGACCTCCCTTTCCCTAATTGCCTCTGTATTTTGCACGTACGGTCCTTAGCCTCCACTCTGCTGTTTTTCATACACCAAACTTCCCCATTCAATCCAGTAACTCTCCACACTCTTCATCTCTTCCGTAAACGCCATTTTTATTACAATTTATCTCTTTTTAATTCTCCATACCTCTATCTCTCATTCCTTATAAATACCTAGCCATCCTAGCTTCTTCCCCATTTCTGAAAATAATCTAAATTCATCTCAAAAGTTTCATCTCTCAAGACTCTCAAGTCTAAGTTTTATCATGTCCAAGCCAAGCTCAAGTCACTCAAGCTCGTTCTTCTTGCCTCGTCGATCTCAATTCTTTTCCTTACATCGTTAGTCTTGATTCTTCCAACCGAGGCTTTTGTCTTCCTCCTATACGTCTAGCGCACCTCGTAAGTCACAACTCTCAACCTCTCTCTCTTTTGTTCTTCCCTCACTATCGACATAGTATGTTTTAGAAAACTAATTTTTATTTAAAACTATTGTTACAAACTTGACATATCCGTTATATTGAGAATATCACTCAGCATCATATCCTACTTTATGCTATGCCACCTCTAAATGTTACATGAATTTAAAATGAATTTACTATTGTTAAAACAATACTAGAATAAAATATAACGGATAAATACCATGAACGTTTATTTTATCGCATACTAGTTTTTGTGATATGGTTATGTAGATAAATCACGGGGTATTGACCTACCCCTCTCATGCACACTTTTGAAATCTTAGCATGGTTATATAGCTATAGTGTTTCTATAAAAAAAATCGTATTTCAATAAAATACCCTTAAGTCTTGAAATATAGAATTTTTAACCCGAAATCCTTTTTCCTTGGCAATTACGCCTTTACAACTCTTTTAGGGGAGCCCTGTTATAAATAGTGTGGATTATCGTATATTTTTTGTTTAGGGGGTGAGATCGGAGCTCTTTATGGAGCGTGTTCTCGAAGGAAAAGAAAATACGGGATTTTAAATCAAATCTAAACAAATCTAAAGTAACTTAAATATCATATTTGTAATCTCAAAGGAAAAAAAATTTAAAAAATTAGATTTTAAATAAAATATCCTAAAATGAAAAGATTTTTATTTCAATTAAAATACCTTAATGTTTTCCAAAAGATAGATTTTTCATCAAAGTACCATAAACTCTTAAAAACTAGATTTTATCATTAAAATACCTTAAAATAATAAATATGTTTTTATTAAAACTCTTGACATCCTAATTAACATACTTTTACCAAAAAAACGCTTGAGATTTATTTTTTTCAAAGTAAACCATTTTACATAAAACACCCTCGAGTTTTCAAATGAATTATTTTACATATATGACCTAAATTTACCAAAATGCCTAGAATATGTAACCTAATTATTCTTTAAGGTATTTAGGTAATAAATAGGTTTTAAGCGGTATCTTTTCTCTTGAGTTTCGGGGCGCCGGAGAAAATGAGTGCTTGCTTATCTAGTTTTGGAAAAACTGCAAACTAAAGGAATTTTTTCTGGCAATCGTTCTTGAAAAGGGCACAAGTGCTGCCGGCAATGTGCAGTGGTTGTCAATTTAAATCACATGAATATCAAATCATATATAATCAAACACATGACATCCTACTTAACTTAAACCTGAACTTAACTTGAATCTGAATTTGAATTCTTGAACGTAACATTAATACTTGAATCCGATAAGTATACCTGAACCAATTTAACTCGAACCATGAATACAAATGATATGACTTGCATTGACATGAATACCTGATCTTGACATGAACTCAAATTTGATATTATAACACCTTTTGTATTCAAGGATTCGATCAAGACTTGTAACATTATTCATAGACTAATATACACGGGGTGTTGGGGTAGTTTAAGTGTGAATCCAACGAAATCTCAGAAGTTCTCCTAGTTCATGAATCGATGTCTACTAACACATGCAATCTATCACGAGGGCCCATGTTTCCAAGCTTTTGAATTATAGCCTGTTGGGTTTGGAATACTTCAATAATAGGTTGAAGTCCTGTTACTAACTCCTGATTCAGGCCCGTAGTTCCTTACCCTTGGATTAAAACCTGTTGGGTTTGAGTACACTCTTGAGATTGGTTGACATTCACTCTTGAACTCAGTTAGTTAGTCTATCTTTATAGAGACCCTTATAAGACACATTATATCATGTTTACTCTCACACACTTATTATCTGTTATATTATTAATGCCATATTACATTTCATTTTTGAACCTGTTATACATCATATTTCTTCTAGGGACTTAGCGAACGTAAATTCGTTGATGGACATTCCACCCACCTTTGTTTCTTTGAAATGTTCGTCAGATAATTTAGAGACCGAGGAGGTGGAATCGACTGCAAAGGACTACAACTAGACCGCAACACAAGTCGTCTCTTAGATTTTCTTTTCAGTTTTCAGTACCAGGATGCCACTTATTTAGGCATTTCATTTCATGTTTTTTCCATTTCAGAATATCGTATCAATGTTATTAATATTTATTGAAGTGAATGTCAATAAAGTAGTTTGTTGAAAATTTCATTCTATTATTATTCTTACACCGTGTATAATTACTTATTACGCTTAGCATATTTATTTTGAAAAATGACCTTAAAATAAATATGTCGCGGGCTTGTCACGTGACTCTTACCGTCCATTGGGAAGTGGAGTGTGACAAGGCTATTTACCGGGGTCTCACGATCAGCATGCAGAATAAAATCCAGTATAATAGGAATCAGCTGAAGAGAGATTGCTATGACTTGTGGTTGGCGACCTCCGAAGCGGAGAGAGCGGCTCTCCTATAGTCTCCGGCCTTTACTGGAGTCGATTTAGAGACATGGCTTCTCTTGTGCTTGTTTTGGATGTCTGAGAGCAAGTAGAAACATGCCTCCCAAAATAAGGAGAATCGGAGGTCCGCGAAGAGGGATCGACCTACCTACACAGGTGGGACGAGGAACATTACTTGTGCCATGGAGGCAAAGGTAAATTACAATATATCTCTTTTGATATAATGCAATATGAAAAGTTATGTTATTTATGTGTGTTTTTGGTGAATTGCAAAGAGCTCGGACCGTAGCGGAGGGTGGCACACAGAGCGTGTTTAAGGATTATCTGGTCGTCCATGCCACATTGACAGATCCTGCCACGTGCGACCTTCGATATCTCGACACTGATACCAAGGAGTATTGCGTAACTGTTAATAATTTTTCTAATTCAAATGAAATTTTATTTTGATAAGTTTAAATTTAAATGATTTACTTATGTTTGAATGCTTTACATGGTGTAGGCGCGGGTGGTGCACTAGGAGGAGGTATCCGGCAGCGATTTCAGCGCAGAGACCGATCCTGCCGTGCTGACTCATGTCCTAGACGCTGTATACGGAGGAAACCACGGTGGTTGGGAGAGAGGCCGGGGTCTTGGTGCCGACTGGGCCCAGCTGAAGTTGTCCTCCTCTCCGGTGGTTACTTCTGCTACCTTCCTTGAGCGACGTCTGGAGAAGCAGATGGCCGCACTGAGCTCCCAAGTCGAGGAGTTGAAGGAGATGATGGTACGTATGTCACTTTTGTTCATGTATAATTATATCTTTATAGTTCTAATATACATAACATGGATTCAAATACGGATACGAGTAGGATTCATGGCTTCGTAAGAATCCGATATTGCTACGAATTCGACACGAATCCTATAGATCAATAACACATCATTTCAATTCGCAAGACTTAATTTCTAGACTTAGAATTTCATAACAAGACATATAGACTGAATCCATTACACCGTTCCTTATTCTTTTATTACGCAGACTTAAAAACTTTACAGATTTGGCATGCCACTTCTTCGGCTGCGGCTGCACAGGCTATTCCTTCGACTGCGGCTGCGCAGGCCACTCCTTCAGCTCCGGCTCTGCAGGCCACTCATCCAGCTTCTTATGCGTAGGCCACTCCTTCGGTTTCGGCTTCGTATGCCACTCCTACTCCCGCTGCTTCATTACTCGATCTTTTGTCATCCCCGGATTGCACCGAGAAGCAGATGCGTCAGATTTCCCAGATATTTTGAGGTGGAGCACCTGGACCGAGCCAGTAGTGATTTATTTATATTGTTTTGATTTTTTTAGGATGATTGTACTTTATTTTATACATATTGTATATTTTGGATATCGGTTATTGTATATGTTGATTATGATCTTGATTTTAGATTGATTTTGTATTATATTTGTTTATTTTGTTATATATTATACATGGGAAGTTATTGATCAATATTTCTGTATTCAGGTGTGTGTGCGCGCGCGTGTGCACAAGATGGGAAAAACATGGAAAATATTTTTAAAAAAAATTTTGCCCCAACGGTTGCCACCGTAGGGGCAACCATATGACCCTACGGGTCAACCTGTAGGGGAATAATGCCTTAAAACCTGACATTGTGCCCCTACGGTGACAATCGTAAGGGCACAAAATATAAATTTTTGTAAAAAAAAATAGAAAAGAATGATCTTTGGCCCCTACGGTTTTAATACAAAGGGACATATGCTTGCCCCTACGGTGAGAACTGTAGGGACAAGTTATTACTATATTTTTAATTAAATTTAAAAGAAAACTGTCCTTACGTTGAAAACAGTAGGGGCATGGTATTCCCCGTAAAGGCAAAATTACATCTGTATGGACGAATACTTGCCCTTACGCCGTTTCGACATTTATATTTTGGCCCTTACGGTCCTAACCGTAAGAGCAGCCTTTGATTGTAGTAGCGAAAAGTACACGACACACACATGTGAGACCCACGAATATGCCCCAAAAGAATTAAATTGTGGCCATTTCCACTCTTGGAGATCGAACCCCGCATTCTTCCCAGGAGGGAACTGCCACTGCCCCAAATAGGGGTTGCCCCTACGGATAAAGCCGTAGGAGCAAGCCACTGCCCCTACGGTTATATTCGTAGGGGCACAGAAATACGCCATAGGTGCACACGCCGCAGGTGCAAGTCTTAGCCTTAAACATGTCCCTAGAAATAAATAATTGCCCCTACGGCTTAATGCATAGGTCCATCTGTCCCTACGGATTACACCGTAGGGACAAAATATTTATTTAATTTATCGGTTTATAAAATAAAATAGTTGCCCCTCCGGATAACTCCGTAGGGACAAATACATGCCCCTACGGCTTAATGCTTAGGTCCAGATGTGTAGGGGCAAAATATTAGGTATCCTGATATTTTGTCCCTACGGGTAAATGTATAGGGGTAAAGCTAAGGTCCCTGCGGATTACTCCGTAGGGACAAGCCTAACCCCTGTTACTGAGTCCATAGAGTCAAAATATCAGGTATCCTGATATTTTGTCCCTACGGATAAATGTGTAGGGGCAAAGTTGGACCCTATGAATTAAACGGTAGGTGCAACATGTGTCCCTACGGATTAATCCGTAGGGACATATTATCAGGTTTTTTTTAAAAGGACTGTCTATTTTTTCCTCACCCTGTGCACAATAATATATATATCATATATGAAAGTAATCAACAAGAAGAATATATACCGCAGTATTCATAATCAACATCTCATGCATAATATATAAAAGAAATCAACAAGCAGAATACGATATCAATCTAAATCAATATGAACACGCAAACACCACCAATATCGTCCAAAATATATACAATATGTATCATATAAGTAAATACATGTCTAAAATATAAAAATCAAAAAGCTATCCTAGCTCGGTCCAGCTCCACCTCTGATAATCGCCGTAATCTGGCGCACTTTCTCCTCGGATAAATCCTGAGTCAACAACTCGAGCAATGCGAACGGTGTAGGAGTCTGAGCGGGCTATGGAGTTCTCCGTTACCATACACCAAGAACATCTCTTTAGTTCTTCTCAAGTACTTGAGAATGCTCTTCACAGCTGTCCAGTGACTCTCTTCTGGATCTGCTTGATACCTACTCACTACACTTAGTGAGTATGCTACATTGGGTCTGGTACATAGCATCGCGTACATGATAGAGCCTACTACTGAAGCATATGGTATCCCTTGCATGCGAGCTCTCTCCAAATCAGTCTTTGGAGACATCTCTTTGGAGAGAGTGAGTCCAGAGATTGTGGGTAAATTCCCACGTTTGGATTATTCCATACTAAACCTCTTTAGTATGGTGTCAATGTACCTGGATTGGGACAGTCCCAGTGTCCGTTTAGATCTATCTCTATAGATCTTAATCTCCAAAATGCAGGAGGCATCACCTAGATCTTTCATTGAAAATCATTGTGATAAGAAGAGCTTGACCGAGTGCAGCATAGAAACATTATTTCCTATCAAGAGTATGTCATCCACGTACAATACGAGGAAGACAACCTTACCCTCTGCTACCTGTTCTCCTCCGAACATAGAGACGCGACCGCGTAGGTTCGTCTTTCCTGAATTTGGAGGCAGATGCTATTTGGTTTTATCCGTCCACCTCTCCGAAGATTCCAAGTTGATTTATGGCACCGTGTATCGAAGGTTTAGACGGATGCGGCCGATGTAGCAGACTTCGTCAGATTCCCCCTCATTGTGAGGGGTTTTTGATTGTGGGGACGCTCTTCCCTGCAGGCGCAATCCTCTGCAGTTAATTACGCTACCGCATCGCGGTAACCACTTTCTCCTTTTCCAGATGGTCACTTCGTATCGTGTGTGTTTGTTTTATTTTTGGTTGCCTGTGGATTGTATACGGAGACTGATTTATGTTGTTGCCCGTAGGGCATGGATTAGTCCAAATCCGTATTTTCTTAGATTTGGGTTTGGGGTTGGGTTTAAGGATTCGTTAGTCTTATTTCAGACTAAGATCAACTTAAACGTTTGTTAAGGATACGTTAGTTTAAATTTAGAACAAGATCAACTTAACGCTTTGTTAAGGATACATTAGTATAATTTTTAGACTAAGATCAACTTAACGGGATCGTCTAGATCCAACAAAAGAGCATTTGGGCTCTATTATTTAGTTTAGAGACATTGCGGTCCATTGTTAGTTTAAGGACATTACGGTCCATAATTAGTTTAAGGGACATTACGGTCCATAATTAGTTTAAGGACATTACGGTCCAAGGTTATGGACATTACCATGGGCTTAAGGACCCCACAGTCTGAGGTTAAGGACATCATAGTCCATGGGCTTAAAGACCCCACAGTCCATAGAATATCTGGTTGTCGGGACCCGTCACCTCTCTGAAGACGTTGAAAGATTACAACGACAAATATCAGAGGAGTGAAGAGATGTATCCTTGAACCAATGTTGGTTGGGGGATCTGTAGTCCAATTTGGGACTAAGATCGATTAATTAGATTATGAGCACATGGGCTCAGTTAAATCTGAATTGAGGACTTATGGCCAACTTGGGCTAAGTCTAATTAGGTTTAAAATATTGGACCTTTGTTTGGGCTGCTGAACATTTGTTTAGGCCTAGCCCCCCGTTTATAATGCTAAGCATGGGTCTGGGTTCTGACAATATTTTTTGTCTTTTATTGAGTGCCGAGCACTCATATACCATATGAGATGATCAATTTTGGAAGATAAGAATGTATTTGAGGTTCAGTCAAAGGGGCGTCTTGCCTCTGGAAGACTTAGCTAATTTGAGCTAAGACTGTTTTGAATATAGTGTTAAACACTAACACATATCTGGCGATCATGTGTTCCCACGCGATGCATTTAAAATAGTGTTAAACACAAGGGACGAAGTGCTTAAAATAGTGTTAAACACTAAAAAAAATGAAGCGCTCATGTGAGGACACGTAAGGCGCCCTAGGATTGGGCCAAGCTTCCTTTATTTATTCTCAGAATATTCAAATAAGTGTTAAACACTTAATCTTTGTGGCCATCACGTGTGGGTACGTGATGGGCACCTATGCACTGGATATTAATAGGATTTGTTAGGGGTCACGTGGGGACACGTGAGGGCGCCCAAGCGTTGGATATTTAATCCTTCAGCTTTACCCCATCTTTAAAATAGTGTTTGTCAGGGGTCACGTGGGAGCACATGACCCGATTTCATTCATTCTCTTTTGATCACTGAGGAGGGGAGTCACGTGGACACACTAGATCAGGTTGGGTATTGATTTCTTTTACGTGCAAGAAAAGTTTAAGTCCCTTGTTTAAGAATTAAATTCTTTTGTAGGGTTAAACCCTAATTTTTTTAGAGGAATTAAATTCCTATGTATTTGGAAGAATTAAATTCTTTACACCCAATTCTCCCTCTAAGTTTTGGATCTGCATGGCAGAATCTCCCCGATGAGAATTAAATTCTCAACCTATAGGGAGATCTGTTTCTGCAGATCTTCAACCATGAAGAAGAACTAAGTCCTTATATTAAGGGTTAAACCCTATCTTTGTTGGAGGAATTAAATTCCTATGTGCTTTTGTGGGGAGAATAAAATTCTCTGAACTTAGGTCCTCCCTTAGGCTTTAGATCTGCATGGCAGAATCCCCCTGATGAGAATTAAATTCTCAACTTATGGGGAGATCTGCTTCTGTAAATTTTCAACCAAAGGAAGAACTATGTTCTTATTCGGAAGAGTTAAACTCTTAGTTTGAGAATTAAATTCTCGTTTTCTTTTGTGGGAGCTTATAGGATGATCTCTCACCTAGGATTTCTTTCTTTTCTCAAGAGACCTTCTTTTCTCTCTAGAGAATTAAATTCTCTTCTTTTTTCTCCTTGTTGTCGTCTCTTTTCCCTTTTTTTATGGCTCCTATTTATAGGAGAAAGAAAAGAATCAGTTTGTTTAATCAATCTTTCATTGAAAGATTTTGATTGATTTTGTAACCAACATGATCTTTTAGATCACTCAGTGAATTTTATTCACCATTGGATTTTTAATCCAAAAGATATTCTGTCTGTTATTCTTGGCAAATTTCAGGGAAATATCTCCTTGTATAGAATTTTTCTATAAATTGGTAATTTTTAATCATCATTGGATTTTTAATCCAACGGTGCTCCACTTTATAGAGCGCAATCTTTTTCTTTCGAAAAATCTAAGGAAATTTTATGGTTTTTGATTTCCCTTAATTAGAATTTAATTCTATTAGTTCAGAATGTTTAAGAGCCTATCACGTGTTAGCACGTGGCCCCACTGATTGACCATTTAATTAGAATTTAATTCTATTAATTCAGAGATCTTTAGGAACCCATCACGTGCTGGCACGTGACCCCCTGATTAAGCATTTAACCAGAATTTAATTCTGTTGTTTTAAAGAACTCAGGATTTATCACGTGTCAGCATGTGACCCTTGGTCACCTGTGGGCACGTGATGCCCCATTGGGGTTTTTCCCTGTTCTTTTATTATACCTTTAGTTCTTTTCAGTAGGTTTAAAGGCCCATCACGTGTGGGCACGTGACCCCATTTGATTAGGATTCAATTCTTATCATTTCAGAGCCTTTAGGAAGCCATCACGTGTTAGCATGTGACCCCCGATCACGTGTGTGCACGTGATGCCCCATTAGGGGTTTTCCTTGTATTTTATGAGGGAACAAATGCCCCCACAGCGTTGTTCTTACGAGTTTGCACATGAGTGCAACGCTGTAACTTTTGTGGCCGTTGGTTCTGCTTAGAGATGGGGGTAGATGAACCGTTTCCCATCACATCCTATAATTGCAGGGGTCTCTTCAGAAGTGCCTCCACTCTTTTATCTTCTTCCTTCCTTGTTCTTGCCTTGAGAATTTAATTCTCTTTCTCAGAGCTAAGTTCTCTATTCCAAAAATTTTCAGAGTTTAACTCTTTCAACAAAAGATTTCCTTTTTCAGGTAAGGATCTTGAACGGCCGAGGAACTTCTTGTAGAAATTTTCTTTGGATTTTAAATCCACACCAAGGGTTTCCCTTTAACAAAAACCCATCTTTCCAAGTTCTTTAAAAATGTCCAATCTTTAAATAATAAACCCCTTTCGCTAGGGTTTCTCTGATCTTAGGGGACTGATGATGATACTTGTCTTCCCTCTGGAATTTAATTCCATTTCAAAGAGCTTAGCTCTGAAAATTTTTCTGGGAATTTAATTCCTCTGTTCAAAAGGAATTTAATTCCTCTAAAGAACTTAGTTCTTAAAAGAAGACTTGGGATTTTTCATCCTGAGTTGTTCTTGCAGAGATCCTTCTCGATTTGCACATAATTCCTGTAATGGGTTTTCTCCTTGGGGGAATGTGTAGAGTCATTTGAATTTATTGAGAATCTTTCTTTTGTTCTCATAATGATTGCTCAGCCTCATTATTAGTGAGCCGCCATATTGATTTTGTGGGGCCCATGTGTTTTGTAACCAATGGTCCCATAAAATAAGTCGTTTGTCGTTTTCTTCTACTGTCCTTTTATATATATATTTATAAATATATATACACGTGTGGGCTTCACTAACAGTTTTCCCTTCCTTTATTTCAGGCACAATGACTTTTCTTCCATACTTTCCCTTTACTCGCTTGGAGGCAGCTTTTCCTCAATCACCGTCGGATGAAGATGTGATGGCAATGATCAGGGCCCATGATCCGGATTGCACCAACTTACTTTTGTGGGGGACCTAGTACTGTCATATCATCCGCGGTCGCCGAAGCTTTCTTTGCGAGGTGCCAACAGAACCTATCTGCCCTATCCTGCCGATGGACCGTCCGCGGACTGTTTTTGCTGTAGAGGTGGAGGATTGGACTCCTACAGGCCGGCTTGAGCCGTCAACAACTGGGATACCAAACCAGCCTGTGCCGGCCATAGACATCTTGGGGCGTCGTATCTGCCAAGGTGAAGCCCAGCCCTGGGGACAAGTCTACAAGATATGGCTTACTCCTCGCACTCCTACGAGCTATCTTCTCTGGGCTCGTTACATCTTGTCCGCCCATCGTGCACGACTGCAGAAGGTCGGGCTTTACCAGGCGGTGTATGCGTCTCTCTTCCATTATCAGTCTCCTCACGTATGGTGGGTTAAAGCTTTCCTTAATCAATGGAATCTTCCCACCAACACTTTCTTGTTAGGAGACCGCGAAGTTTCAATTTCTTTGGAAGATTTTCGCGAGATCTCGGGTTTACCGATCAGGGGAACGCCTTACGAAGAATTGTTGCCCTCTGACGAGTATGTCTTCGAGACTGTGCCCGCTACGCTTGACGGCTTGTTGACTTAAAATGCCGTCCGCCACAAGTACCCGAGTCTAATCAAGACTCTGGGGATTTTTGAGAAGCTGTTCATAGAGTCAGAAGAACATGACGTCACTTTTAAAAGCTTTATCGCCTGCTTCCTTCGTGGAGACGTTCTATCAAAGGCGGCTCCGAAGTTCGCGAATATCAACGACCCCTTCGGGTTCGGTTTAAATAGGCTACCGGCTAGAGAATAGGATTTGCCCCAGTTCTACATTCCAGTCTTGTCAGCTGTACCATTCGAGTCGATCGTAGCTCCTGGAATAGATGAAGAAACTTTCTTCATCGGCTTTATGAGCGTTTGGCTCAGTTGGTTTGTCGTTCCAACGCACTATCGATTCATGAGAGCCTTGGTCATTTACCCTGCTAATCGCATTGCCGAAGGGACGCGACTAGCCGTGGGCATTGCAGGGCTGTCGCATCTGTACCATGGGCTAAGCACTGCAGCCAATACCTCAACCCCAGGCGTGAACGTCGTGAGTTTCTCTCTTCATTACTTTACGTCATGGATTGAGATGCACGTGCTAGGGGCATTTGCTGCGCACCAGAGACCCATCTTTTATAATGCTTATACCTTTCCGTGGCTCATGAGGTTGGTGGACGCTTCTGCTCCTGACCCGACTCAATTAGGGGCTCTTCGTGTGCTGCTCAATCCGTATGCCAACGAAGGCGGAATGGTATTTAGTGATCGAATCCTCTCTGCTCCTTCGGGACCTGTTCAATAGTTATTTGACTTGTCGAAAGAGGGAGCACCCTCTTTAAAGCCCAAGGAAGCCATGCACTTGTTCTCGATCAGACCCGGTTATCTGGTGTTCCGTCGAAACAATGCGGCTCTTTTCATGCGGTACAATCCACACCGCTTTGCCCGGCAACTGGGATATAACCAGGGTATCCTCTTCGAGGCGTTCACAGAGGAGCCCAGCCCTTCTTTGGAAACTATTCGTGACGCCACCCACCATTTCATGAGGCTGAACACCGGTTCTCATTTCATGATCCCCGAGGCCGACTACATTCCGAGGTGCGTGGGGGCTTTCACGGGTTGGTATCGCCACCGGGTTAGTCCAATCATTGCTGAGGAGAGGAGGATACTTTTTAGGCTTAGAGCTCCCGCCCCGCTCCAGGCTACAGGAGTCCCACCGCAACCACGGACAATGGTTCGCCCTCCCTTGAGGGATACTGGTATCGTACTTATTCCTGAGGCGGCGGATGTGGTCTTGACTCCGACAGTTGGTATGCCAACGCACACTAGAGTTCAGACAAGGGCTTCTGATAAGGCGTCGATAGCAGTTTCATCGGCCGCGGCATCGGCGATGGTAGTATCCTCATCAGTAGCACCGCCGAGAGAGGATACTGAAGGCGAAGTGGGTCAATGCCGCAACAAAGCACCGAGGGGAAAGAAGCGATCGTCTTCTGGTGTTAGTTATGGGTCAAAGAGGCGAAGGAAGACGGTCACCAATCTGCTCGACTTTTTAGTGGAATCCGAGCCTATCTTTCAAGATGAACCATTAGCTATCCAAGAGCCGGATGGTGATCTTCTTTTTCCAGGTTCATCTGCTGAGGAAGCCGCACAATTGGCTGAGGCTATAAAACGCTCCCAGGATGAGACTGAAAATGTAAGGAACCCGAAGAGGCCTTATCCTGCCGTCATCTTCTACGAAGATCCTCCATCGATACGGCGGATATTTATAGGTCCTTTGGAAGAGGGAGGCGAGATAGCCCTTAAGCAGCCTATCTCGGCAGATGCCGAAGATGCGCTGTCATTGTGGACTGGTGGCCACGAGTCTACCCTCCCACCCTGGCGAGCACGAATTCTTGAGAAGGAACGCCGGCTTGAAAATGCCATACTAGAAGCTCCTTTGCGCATTGGTATACTTATATATCTTTTTGTAGTATTTTGCACTGCTCATATACATATATGTATCCTTATCTTCGTGAAAACTTTGCAGGGACTTCGGCAATGGCAGAGGATCTGAGTTCGAGTCACGCCTTGACTATGGACTCTGTAAATATCCCCGATGAGACACTAGTAGGTGTGGAGGGGGTCGATAAAGCTGTTCTTCCTGCCACGGAGCTTCCATTGGTGATTTCCGTTCCCCCGGTTCTTGCTTTCCGGAAAGAGGCATCTTCATTGGCCGCGGATTCAATGGATCTTTCTAGGGACGGCCCGGAGACTATGGGACAGGTAGTCGAGGCCACCGTCCTTTCATTGGAGCCTGCAGCGATGGCTACTGCTCCTCAATTGGAAGTTGTTATACTGGCCCATGTCTCCGATGATGTGCCTGAGGGTATGGAGGAGGCCGCCGAAGCTGCTATCCCTCCAGTCCAGAGCGGGAGGAGCATCGAAGGTATTCTTCTATCTTTTGTTTTAATGATCTCTTCATTATCTGAACCTTTCTGTCTTTTCAGAGCTACGAGGATTGGCGGCGTCCATCACGGACTTGTCCCCCAGGAAGTCTTTTTAGCGTCTGCTAGAGATGGCCGCTTCGCAGGCAATATCCCCTCAACGCATCGTCCTATCTTCCGGGCAAGATTAGTGTTATTTCGCCTTCTTCTCACGACATTATTATTATTTTGTATAACGATATTGATGCCTTCTGTAGTTCTGGAAGCCGACGACGAAGTTGAGATTCTTGACGGGCCTGGGGATATTTTGGACCCTTCTTGCATGATTGTGGGTAAGTAAAGTTTCGACGTTGTTCCATCTGCTCTTTGCTTGCAAGTTTCGCTGATTGTTTATAAATCTTAACAGCTTTGCCTGTTCTTACCATGCTAGAATCTCGCATTGTCATGCCACTCGGCTCCTATGCTCTACGTGCCTCGGAACGGATGGCAAAGCTAAGCCTTCACTCTTTGTCATCTCTGATCGAAGACCTTTGTGCTAGTAGTTTGATCACGGCCGAAGAATTTGCTGCCGAAGCCAACAATTCTCTCCCCTTTCTTGCTTCTTACCACAGCGAAACATTGGTGCAAGTCTGGGTTGAGTTTTGTCGTCGGGTGGAGGCTTGCATGCATAGTCTTGAATGTACGCGCCTTCCTTCAGAGGTTGTGGCTGCAAAGGCGAGCTTGCGGGGGCTGATCAAACGGTACGCCGCAAATATGCTGTCATGCGAGAAGAGGCTCGGCCGGAAATTTTCAGAGAGGAAGCTGGCTTCAACTGCGCTGGGGGAACTTCAAGCTGACCTTACGGCCAAGACCACTCGGGCGTACGAACTTTGGCGGGTGCTTCAAGAAGCTATCAGGGAGGTGGTAGCCATTGATAAAGCCGTCATTTTTACTCGCGAAATGGTCGAAGCTCATAAAGTTACCGAAAAGGATCTTGAAAGTCGGCTTGCCTCGTACCAGGCCCAACAGTCTCAAGCGGAGGCCCGTCTCTTAGCGATAATGAATCATGAAGCCGAGGCCCAGTGGAAAAAGGATGAACTGGCAAATCTATTAAATCGTCCGCCGTCTTGAAGAATTGTATATTTTTCTCTTTTTATTCTTCTTTTGTACATACTCCTGAATGAGAGTATTTTTTGATTCTTTCATAAATTGTACTTTGTATTCATTTTGATTCATGAATAAAAGACATATTTTGCTTCATGGTGGTGTGTCTCTTTTAGTAAATACATTTTGTGGATAATCTATTTTGATCTCCTTGTAGGACAGCGATGGTTTAGGAGTCAGGTTAAGATCTACCTCCTAAGGCTTTCCAACTTTATGAGCCGTGAGGATCTCATAAAGGTATTTCTCCTTACGAGTCGTGAGGATCTCGTAAGTGTAATTTCTCCTTAAGAATCGTGAGGATTCCCAAGTGTATGGTCTCTTATAAGTCGTAAGGATCTTACAAGAGTGTTTTCTCCTTATAAGTCGAGAGGACTTACAAGGGCTGTTCACCGTGTGAGCATATCCCCAGTCTCTGGTGGGATTTTGTTAGGGAAATGTTTATTCGTGCCCGTGGATTGTATACAAGGGTCTGTATTGAACCGCTTGTAGGGCAGCATTGGAGGTTGTGATGGCTTAAGAACAGGTTCAGGTCTCTATAGCTTAAGGCTTTTGAACCCTGTGAGCCGTGAGGGTCTCAAAGGGGAATTCTCCTTACGAGTCATGAGGATCTCGTAAGTGTATCTCCTTAAGAATCGTGAGGACCCCTAAGTGTGTTGCTCCTTTGTGAGTCGTAAGGATCTCACGCAGATGGTTTCTCTTCACAAGGTCGAGAGGACCTTGCAAGTGTCTTTTAACGAGATTGCGCCCTTTCGGGTTTTCACAAATCTCGCCGATAGCCCTGCTGTTTTTACTCATGGAGCCATTTCGGGTTTTCATCTGTGCCCATCTCGCTTACGGACATACCGTTTTCTTTTTCTTTTTTTGTCAGCCTTGGGATGCTGCGGTCCGTAGTAGTTTATAGACATCTCGGTCAGCTGCAAGTTTTAGGACATTGCGGTCCGTCGTTAGTTTAAGGACATTTCGGTCCGTTGTTAGTTTTAGGACATTTCGGTCCGTCGTTAGTTTTAGGACATTTCGGTCCGTAGCCGGCTATTACTTATAGAGTTTAGGCTCAGGAAGATAGCGAGCGGACATAGGCGTCGTCATCTATCGTTGACCTAGGCCGTGACTCGTTAGGTGTAGTATTTTTTCAGGAATCGACCGTTTATTGTCCTGAAAGGTCTTTCGCAATGTATGTCCATGAGTAGATAGGCTCCACCCTGGTAAACTTTGTTTATGATGTGCGGGCCTTCATAGTTCGGCTCGAATTTCCCCCGTTTGGCACGATTGGGGATCATAGGTCTTTTGACCACTAGCACGAGTTCGCCTTAGCGGAATGTCCTCGGCCTAGTCAATCTTTCGTATGAGCGCTTCATCTTTGCTTTGTAAGCCTCCAGGTTTTGTTGCGCCATGAGCCGTGTTTCATCAAGGGCGTCGAGCTCCTCAAGCCGAAGGTGAGCATTTTCTTCATCTGTTAGCTCGTAGTGAATCGCCACTCGTAGAGAGGGTAACTCTATCTCGAGGGGGAGTACCGCTTCTGTGCCAAATACCAATACATACGGCGTTGTGTTTGTGGCCGTTTTTAACGTAGTTTGATACGCCCAGAGAGCTTCATGCAGTCTCTCGTGCCAGTCCTTCTTATTTTTGGACACTATCTTTTTCACGATCTTCGTTAAGGTCTTATTGAAAGCCTCAGCTAGACCGTTAGCTCGGGGATTATAGACTGAAGAGTATCTCCAGTTTATGTTATGCTGTTGCGCGAAGCGGCTGATCTTGTGGCTTCTATTGGCTGGCCCGTTATCGGAGATAATCCGTCGTGGAGTGCTGAACCGATAAATGACGTGTGTCTTGAAGAAATGGAGGATATTCTCCGTCTTCACTTCTCTTAGTGGTACTTCTTCTGCCCACTTAGAGAAGTAATCAGTTGTTGCCAGTATGAATCGATGTCCTCTGGACGATGCTGGTTTGATGGGGCCGATTATGTTAGTTCCCTACATTTCGAATGGTCACCTAGCCACCGTTGGGCATAGCGGATTTGGATGCTGATGGATGAAGTCCCCGTGAATTTGGCACGAGTGGCATTGCTTCGCGTATTCGAGGCAGTCCTGGATCATCGTGGGCCAATAATAGCCCATCCTTTTGATCTTTAATTTCATCTTCGGCCCGGCTTGGTGAGAACCGCAGAGCCCGTCGTGAGTTTCTTGTACGACCCTCTTTGCTTCTTCAGGTCCTAAGCATCTTAACCACAGAGAATCAAATGATCTCTTATACAGAGTATCATTGACGAAGGCAAAAGATAAAGTTCGTTTCATGAGCTGATGTCTTAAGAACGCATCTTCAGGTGTTCGACGGGATTTGAAGTAGTCTATAAAGACTTCTCTCCAATCCTTAGCCTTTTCCTGGTCTTTTATTTGTAGAGCCGTTTGCTCGGTCGCTCTCTTTTCTTCGGACGACTCCGGAGATATTTGTGCCGGTGCATGAACCCGACGGCTTTGTGCCACGATCCTTACATCATCGAGGTTTTCGTTGGCCAGTTCTTTAGCGAGTTTGGCTAACGCATCCGCTTTGCTATTTTCCGCACGCGGTATACTTTCTACGGCGTAGGTGGGAATTTGAGCAAGCAATTGTTGTACCCTTTCGCCGTACCTTACCAACTCCGGTTTGCACGTCTGATAGTCGCCGTTTACTTGGCTAATGACTAGTTGGGAGTCTCCGTATATGAGGAGGCTTTCAATTCCCATATCGACAGCGATCTCAAGACCTGCTATCAAGGCTTCATACTCGGCTTCATTTTTTGTCCTTGGCTCTGTCAAGGAGAAGGCAAAGCGCATTATCCCTCATTGTGGAGTCACAAAGATGAGGTCTACCCCTGATTTGATAATGGGGGTGCTTTGTTTGCGCTTCTTCATGGAAGATGCTCTATCGAAATAGAATTCCCACTGGGTATCATTCTCTCTTCTCTCCCCTTCGATCATTTCAAACGCGTGCTCGTCGGGAAATCCGCAGTTCAAAGGAGAATCGGCAGGTATCGGATGCTCAACGAGGAAGTCGGCGATAGCCTGGCCTTTTACTGCCTTTAGGGGACGATAAGTTATCGAGAACTCCATCAAGAGCAGGGCCCATTTAGCGAGTCGTCCTGTTAGTAGGGCTTTTGACATCAAGTATTTGAGAGGATCCACTTTTGATACGAGGTGGACCTCATGTGCCAAAGCATAGTGTCTGAGCTTCGTTATCGCGAAGATTAACGCAAGGTAGTGTTTTTCGATTGGGGAGTAGTTGCTTTCTGCCCCCAGGAGAACTCAACTCAAATAGTAGAGGGCTCTCTCCTTCCCTTGGTCATTCTCTTGTGCCCACAGCGTGCCTAAGGAACCTTCGAGGGCTGTTGCGTACAGGATGAGAGGTTTTCCGTTAATGGGAGCGGCCAGTACTGGCGGATTCTGCAGGTATTGCTTGATTTCGTCCAGTGCGCTTTGGCATTTGTGATCCCATACGAACGGGGTTCCCTTCTTCATTAGGTGACTGTAAGGACGACACTTGCCGGAGAGATTGGCTATAAATCGCCGGATATACGCGAGCTTTCCTTGGAGAGACCGCAGTTGCTTGAGAGTCCTTGGCGGAGGCATTTCCATGATTGCCTTGATCTTCAACGGGTCTATCTCGATGCCTCGGTGTCGGACGACGAATCCTAGGAACTTGCCCAAGGAAACTCCGAACGCGCATTTGAAAGGGTTCATCTTCAAGTTATATTTCCGAAGGCGCTGAAACACGATCTTCAGATGCTCTAAATGTTTCTAGTATGATTTGCTTTTTTCTACGATGTCGTCAATATAGCATTCGATGATTTCATGTATGAGATCATCGAAAATCTTCGTCATGGCTCTTTGATAGGTGGCACTGGCATTCTTTAGGCCGAAAGGCATCACCTTGTAGCAGAATATGCCCAAAGGGGTCCGGAAAGCGGTATGCTTCTGGTCCTCGGGATGCATTTTTATTTGATTGTATCCTGATGAGCTGACCATGAAGGAGAAAACTTCATGAGTTGACGTATTATCTATCATCAGATCGGTAACCGGTACAGGAAAATTATAACAACCGAGTCCAGTTATACCAATTTCAGTTATCGTATGTCTTGTTTATAGTATTTATTTCATCTGTCTTGTTTGACCGTCGCTAGTTATAAATTTTACCCCGACAATTCAGTTCTGCATATAACAATTTAAGGCATTTAAAATAAAATTAAAAATACTTGAAATGGCCTGCTTGACACTCCTAACCCTGCGGTAGCGTCTTTGTATCGTGTTCTGGTCCCGTTCAGTGAAACAGACGTGTTTGGATGGCTACGCGCATGTACGTGCGTCCGTTCTTGGGGTATGCTTTTTAATTACAAAATCCTTCATTTTAATTTTTGGAACCCGCCAATAATTTTCTTATTTCAAATTCAAATTTTTGGACCTGGCCCGGACGCAATTCTGAAATATTTTGTATCCCGCCAAATCATGATTATTTAATAATTCATTTACTTAAATCGATTTTCTTTACTGGCCAGAATATTTTACAACCTAACAAAAATCTTTTGTAAAAATTTATTTCCCTAACCATTTCTTAACCCGCGAGCCAATCACATTTCACCTTTTACCCCGGGCCCCACCAGCATCTCTCTCTCGCTTTCTCTTTTCTCTTTCTCTCTCTCTCTCCTCACTATTCCTTACGCTAACGTCCAATATTATCTCTCCTCTTCGCTTTCTCTCTCCTCTCGATCTCTCACTTCCTCTCTATCTCTCACCTCTCGCAATCTCTCTCTCTCTCTCTCTCTCTCTTCTTTTTCTTCTTTTAAATCCTTCCTTCCCTTCTCGAATATCAAACAGAACCCAACTCGATAAAACCCTAGCCGCCTTCCTCCTCTCGTTGTGGCCCTCGCAACGACGCCACCACCACCGTTCCACGCCGCTGCTCACCCTCGTCACTTCCACCTCATCTCCTTCCTCCTTCCTCCTCTCCCCGAGCACCCTGCATGAGCACCGCGCACCCACCTGGACGCCGCTCCACATCATGGGATCGCCGCCGGCGATCTTGATCCGTTCCTTGGCCTCGCGCACCCTCCTCTGTGAGCATAGCCTTCCTCTCATCTTCTTCTTTCCTTCCTTCTTCTTTTTTCTTATTCCTTGTGATATGTGGTTGGTCACTGTCACTGTAGGCTGTCCGCCGGAGCTCCGTCGACGCAATCGACGATCTCAACCCCTCTATAGATTATCGTGAGCACCCTCTTCTCCATCCTCCTTCCCTTCTTTCTTCTTATTTTCTCTTTTCCATGCATTCTTAAATTTTGTGTGTTTACTGTTGTTGTGTTTCGCCGGAATCCGACTGTGCCGGCGACGTGTCCCGACGATCCAGCGAGGAACCCTAACCCGTGTGGCTCCACTGTTCGTCGTTTGGGTTCATTCCGTGAACCGTGCGCACGTCGCGAGATTTTCCCGCCGACGTGTAACGTTCCGTTTTCCCGATTCGCAACCCGTCGAGGCAAGTGAAACTTGCTACATGCTATTTTAAACTATTCATATGCTAAATTAATTATTTCCTGTTAAATCCCTAATTAGAATTGATAAAAATGGATTTCAAATTAACCGTATAAGGTTCCATTACACATTTTATGATTCCGAACTTGAGACTTAATCTTGCATCGAATTATTTATATCTAACAATCACCTGTACATGATTGATCACATTTGTTTACTCTATGGTACTTTTTTTTATCTAGTTTAGCCTATCAGACATTCATGTGCAACTTTAACCTGTCTAATTACAACTGCATTCATTAAACAGATTATACATGTCGTCGTATCCTTGGGACACTTAATATTTATTAACCTATTTCCAGCAGTTACATCTATCATTCTGTATTCACATTATGTTGACATTGTCTGTTTAACACAATTGATAACTGTACAGCTAAATAAACAAATCTTCTTTATTGCTTAACTCTTTGATTAGATCATGTTGTTGACAACCATACTTGATTATTTAACCCTGATTATGCTAGTTGATTATGAGCACCCACATGATATCTGGTATACCCTGACATGACTTGCTACACATATTACCTGACCCGACATGGTACCGTACACTACTTGACTCGACCTGATGTACCATGGCTTGACCCGTTACCTGATCTTGTGTCTAATGCCATCAAACCTGACATGTAGTCCTCACGGACCGTTCCTGTTTTCTATCCAGACAAACCTGCTCTTACCTGATCTTGTGTTGGCATTAGTTCTTGATTACTGAATACCTGACTTGACACACATATAACTTGGGGGTATGGGGAAATCAATGGTGAAACCTGACTTGTAACTCAACAGTTCGATACTTGGTCTGATTAGTTTTAGAGGCTAGGCCAGCCTTGGGATGATGCTTCTGATATCATTCATTTGTACATCCTTCCTGTTTTAGTGCCTAGCGGCATGTCTCGGATTCAGCCCGAGAATCTGGACCGTGGTCCCGGGTATGCACGGGATACTATTGAGTTACATCGATGATTCGTCAAATTGATTTCAAAGACTTTAGAATAGAAAACCAATAGAACAGTTTAGTTTACTCACTGCGCACTACCCTTCACTGCCCTGACTACATTACTGTTGCACCTGCTTTTCATCATGTTTATATCTGCATTGCCTGTTACCCTGTTTATATTTTATTACTTGATGACATGACATGCTGACGTCTGGGTTTTGCATGGCCCAGATTCCGTACCTTTGCTGCAGTCCGAGCAGGAGTACTTCAGCCAGCAAGCTGAGCTGTGAGTTTCAGTAGTAGCTAGTTCAGTTATTTTCTGCAGTTTATTCCTGATGTGAGCCCGCATTATGGGACATACATTCTAGTTATTTTGTATTGGATCTTTTGCTTCCGCATTTTAGTATTCTTGACTCATGTTATCTTGGCTTATGGACATGTATTAGATGATTTTATTTTGTTCTTGATATCTCTACAGCCGTAATGTGACTGTGGAAGGATTTTTCCTACCTACAGGTAGCATGGTTGGCTATGTCACGTGCCCATCTTAGTGTACTCTGGGAAGCGGGGCGTGACATGGTTCTTTTGGTATCAGAGCCATAGGTTAGTCGGGTTGATTCTTTTGTAGTTGGGTTTTGTATCCAATACACGAATCAGAATACCCGTGTTTAGGAAACATGTCCTGCCACCTTGCCGTTTACCGTTCTTGAATCAAGTCCTTCCTGGTTATATCTTTTAAGATGTGCGATCTTCCTTTGCATATCGACTCGAAACCCGATTCCTTGTTATCTCTAGGACTTAGGCGACTTGGGTGGAGTTATGTAATTGTGGCTATGATACCGCGACATAGTTACAATGCGGCACTCTATTTAAGTAACTTGGAGTTCTAGCCTTGATCCATATTGTAAATTTGTTATCATGCTAATCTTGGGTATTTTGATTTCAGGAGTATGGCAGGCAAGAATCTGAAGACGTACCAAAGGCATGTTGACGAAGCCGCCATGCTTGGAGTGATTCGGGGAATGCTGGAGAATCAAAAGAGGCAGACCGAGCTGATCCAGCAGCAAGCTGAATCGTTTCAGGAAGGTTTGCAGACCGTTCGGCAGTCTGTGAACAATGTTGGAACTAAACCAGTTGATCGTGGGGGGACCGTAGCAGACTTCTGACGTTTGGGTCCGTCGGTATTTACCGGTTTGGAGGAGCCGTTGCCAGCAGGGCAGTGGCTAGTTGACACGGAGTATTTACTTATTGCGGCACAGATTCCAGATGATAAAAGAGTTGATGTGGTGCGTATTCAGTTAGTGGACTACGCCCGTGAATGGTGGCTTGTGGAGGAGACCCGCTTGACCAAGCCGATCAAGTGGGCGGATTTTTCGAAGAGTTTTCTGGAGAAGTTCTTCCCGCGGACTGCACGAGAGGAAATGGAAGAGAAGTTCATCGGTCTGAAGAAGAATGGAGCACCCAAATATGTGCATGCAGCAGAATAGACACGGCTTAGTAGATTCGCTGGATCTTTAGTTGCCAACGATGCAGACAGGGCAAGGAGGTTTATGCGCAGCTTGGATGTGGACATCCAGAGGTAGATTGTCTCCCTGGGTTTGACCACTTTCTCACAGGTACTTACGGCAGCCCGAAAACAGCAGAGCCAATCTGGGAAGAATGGGAGTTTGCAGTAGACAGCAGTTGCGGTAAGGAAGCCAACATTTGTACCAAACCGAGCTCATGGTCGCAGAGGTATTCCAGTGGACCGTCGCGGCGTAGCACCAATGAAGAAGCATGCTGTAGTTGACCAGAGAAAGAGCGTGACTTGTAACTACTGCAATTTACCTGGCCACGTGCAAAAGGATTGTCGAAGGAGGCAAGTGTTAGTTATGTATATGCCCTAGAGGCCATTGTTGTACATATGATGTATATTATAATGGATGCTTGGTTATATATAGAGAAGACTTTCTTGCTCGTCATGATAGTATGCTATTTGGTTTCACTTTATCTTAATATGTTGACTTGTATTGGTTTACTGTTTTACTCTCACATGTTGATAAAGCCCTTAGGATCTGTACTCGACTACTAGGACTATGATGAGATCATACTAGTGGGGCCGCGGTAGTCGATGAGTACATCCTATAACTGTTCCTAGTCGAGGGTATATCGAGACAGGGCATCGATACGCCAGAGTAGACTAGCGTATACGCATCTTGACCCATATGATGGGCGATGGATGATCTCATATCCATCGGTGTTAGACATCAGAGATGGTGTACGGGTGCTCAGTGGAGACTGGGTACACTGGACGGACTCGCCGAGAACTCCCAGATGGTGTTATACCACACGTCAGATGGCAGTTCTCCGGTGACACAGGTACAGGGTAGTCTGTAGACCCGAGATCGTCATGGAGTCTTGTGTGATTCCCACTGTGCTTTGATTTCCACCTTACCACGTCCAAGAGGGCGTGCAAAACGGTGGCTTTTGGGTACAGTCCCGAATCACATGGAGGCAATGAGCGATAGGAGGGGATTCGTCTCTCCCGGTATAGGGAGTTGATGTTGTGCTGTGTTCGATTGGCTATAACTGGAAGTCCCTGGCCAGGGCTGATATAGAGATTTACTGGTAAGTGTTACTAGTAGTTTCTCGACCCGTTATGAGCCACACATCGACACGACTTATCGGTTACTGGGGTCTGACGTATACCACCCCTAGACTTGATATGCGACATATCAGACGAACAGACCGGACTGTACGGGAGTGTTACTGGTTGGATTCACAGGAGAACGCACAGGCTAGCTTGTTGATCTTCTGATCGCTCAATACCTGGGTGGCTGTTACGTTTAGCTGACCGCTTGCAGCTTGTGGGTGTTTGATATGATCATCACCTGCTACCGGCGTATTGACGATTCTTTAGAGTCCTACACAGAGGTTTCTTAGCTCAGGCGAAACGGAGTAGTGGCGCATATGTGATATGCGCAGGAACGAGAATAATGCGATATGGGATACCGTATTATATTCTCGCAATATATATGGATATGAACCGGGTCATCGGATCAAGTGTTGATTCGATGAATCGGTACATGATATATTAGTCGGTAATATTCGATATAGCCGGATCGTCGAATCAAGTGTTGATTCGATGATTTAATGTATAATAATATATATGATATATTGTATTACATTATCTAATATTGGCTCGCTTTATTATTTCATTTTCTCAGTGGATGATACATTGATATATATGCGATATATGTTAATTGTATTATTTTCTTTTGTTGCAAATATATAATATATATGTGATATATATTATTGTGACATGATATGATTAATTGTTAAACATGTTTAAGGATGATTAATTGAGGTTAAGGTTTGATTAGGGTTGGATGCTTCAAGTTCCTTCTAGAAGCTTTCTTCTTTTGTCATTCTTAAGATATTTAGAATGACACATTCTTTTAACCTATCCAAACCCTAACCCTAGTTGTTTCTCTACTCATTCTTATCCTATCATCCTTGACCATGGTTTAAAAATCAATCATATATTACTTTCTATTCATCACAAAAGGTTTTGATCTAAGGAATATATTTTCCATTATCATCTTCTTCCTTCTTGATAAGCTCTCTTGAAAATCCTAAAGTGATGATTAAAATTGAGAAAATGATTTAAAAAGAAAGCAAAATTACTACTCTCTCATCCTCATCTCATCTAGCCCATGGGATTAGTGTGTTCTTCTCTTTTGAGTGAGAAAGCTTGAGTCGTAGCAACTTCAAGGTAGATCATCGGAGATTTGGAATACTTCGAGCTAGCATGGATCGTTCGAGTCGTGGAGCCTCTCATGAGTCCGGGAGATCGTGGATCGCGGCAAAGGGACTTCTACTCGGAGCTTGTGAAGTGAAGGAGCGGACTACAAAGGTTGTAATCCCTCACACTTAGATAAAAGTTATCTTCTTGCATGTTAAACCCTGATAATCTAGCAAAGATCCCGGCTTTGGGTTGTTCGGCACGTCTAAATTTTAATCCGGGCATGTTTGATGCCTTATGAACCTTCACAAGAGTGCCTAGGAACCCTACAGTGGTATCAGAGCCTAGCTAGAGCATTAGGCGATGTGTTTACGAAGTTAAAACTCCGATCGAACCCGAAACGACGAAACTTGACCCCTCTCTGGAAATTTTTTAAATTTTGGGATTTTTCTGAATTAAAAATATGTAAAAAAATCAGCAGGGAATTCTAAGAATTACCATAAAACCCGAGCCACCAATTCAACTAAACGGCGGCGGAACCGCGGCGCCAGCATGACTTGCGCGGCGGTTCCGTGGCGGAACAGTGCATTCATGACACGTGGCTTTTATGGTAATGTCCGTAGGTGCTTGCTGATGCTTCTGGGTATTTTTAATCTGTTTCAGGTGTTTAAAATTCTGGGGTTTGTTTTGTAATAGTAGACTCGATCGGAAATTTTAAATTCGTATTTCTTTCCGGATATTTAGAAACTGTTAAACTATTTGAACGGATATCATTAACTTACTGTTTCCCGGTACGGCAAACTTTCAAGTGTTGAAATTTATTCGGGTTTAAATCTTTCGGAAAAATTGTACAAGTTAAGCGGTGGACCCTCTAGAAGACAACAAACCTTAACTCGATTATGTGACCGTCTTGAACTGCCTTTTGAACCTTCGGGTTTGGGGCAGTACGGCGTGCCACATGTGAGGCGTTGGCTTGACCCTTCTACGGCTGGATCACCGGTACTGTGACATATTCTGGGATTATTTGAACTCCACTCAAGAGTTGAGCACTTTGGGAAGTTTTGGGTGTTTGATTATCTGTTCGGAAAGTTTAATACTGTCTATTTATCTGGAATGTGATACAATATGTGGAATTCATAGAGTTAGGCATGAAATACGAAGTATGTGATATTTCGCATTTACGATGTCTTAAGTGATTGTGGATTCCAAATATTGTAGTTTTACACTTTCTTTTCTGTGACCGTAAGTGTAATATGTGATATCGCCGGTTTCGTTGCTATATGTCAACGACAATTGGGATGCGCATATTTACTTACGTTGATGATATGAGATATTATGTGTTGCTGTGATATGTTATATTGGATCGTCGCGTTCTGAATAGCCGGAGGTTTTATGTGAGATGAGGGTTTTTATTTTCATTCATGTAAAATTCATTTGTAATGTAATATTCTTTTATTTGGGGCACTTCCAGGTTGCGGTTGATGTCACCAGTGTATATTATTTACTTTTCCGCATTAGGTAGACCCAAGGAGGGGAGCACAAGTAACCGGGTTCTAGGGTCCAGTGGGAGGCCATCTCGAGGAGTCGAGACCGGGTCTCCTAACCCTAGAATTGGCAGTGTTACTTGCCGCTCTCGTAGGGGTCTTGAGATGTGGGTTTGGCTATTCGTCGCGACCGTGGAATCTGTGTTTTATACAGGCTCGTATTGAAAACACGGACGTCCTAGTATATCCAATATTTCATATATGTTCTTCTGCTGCAATGTTCTGTGATGAGATCATATTACTGCCTGAGACGAATGCTTATACTATATATATATGCTGATATATAAATATTACTGCTTTCGTTTCTTCTGTGATGCTTAGGAAGCATAAGCTGATGGGATTTTTATTAATGAGATTAATAAAAGAAAAGAAACCTAAAGATGTTGTAGAATCAAAACTTTATAAAAAGGGTAGCTACAGTTTTGCTTTGCACAGTGATATATACGATATATCCTGCACCTTATTCGATGAGGAAAGGACCGAGATCCCTTCACCGGGAGTGACTCCTTTAGCAAAACTGGCAGATGCTACAAAACTCGGTTTGTTTTTTTGATTGCTTTTAGTGTTTTGCTTTGCACAGCAGTATATATGATATATCCTGCACCTTATTCGATGAGGAAAGGGCCGACGATCCCTTCACCGGGAGTGACCCCTTTAGCGAAACTAAGAAAAGCCTCAAAAACACTCCTTTTCAAAACTTCACTCGATTCTACAACGATATCAAGTTCATTACGCTCAGGGTTTTTCTAAAAACCTGCGTAGCCCTCCGTCATTTCAGATAAATACTACTTAGTATTCGTGCTACGGTAGTTTGGCCTTCGTCAAGGCGTAGTGTACGGTAGCTAACTAGTACTTATCTGTTAGCATACGATGCGATTGGATTAGGGTATTCGTACGGCGTAGTTTGGCCTTCGTCAAGGGTCGTACGGGTGGGTTTAATTCAATCAAGAAATGAACGGGTTGAACTTGACTAGCGTCCTGTGGGTAGTTTAGCCTTCGTCAAGGTCATAGGACGCTAGGGGCAAAAGTATTATTGGGAATTTCAAGTGTTGAAATTTGCAATGAGATTGCATACCTTCTATGAGATAGTTGGATCCCGATACCCACTGCGAGTAAGAGTTACTCCTGGGAGAGTTTTACACAGGACAATTAGCCGATCAAGTAGGTGTCTAGAAAAGTGTTAACGGGGTTACGCCTCTGGGAAAACGGGGTTACGCCTCTGGGAAAACGGGTTTACATTAATTAGGTCCGTGCGAAAGCACGGGGAACCTCCCTCAAAGTACCGACACTGATCTGGCTGAAAGATTGACGAAATTGTAAGGTGTAATTAATCCCGGCTAATCTTACCTTTTAGGGTTTTAAGGTAGATTTGATAAAAACAGTGGGAGACATCCTGATTAGATAAGATAATAACCAATCTAATCTTGCAAGAGCATACGCTAAAGTGTTTTCTTCTCTCTCTCTCCAGGTAGCGACCATATCATGCCATAATCAAGATAATAATATGGATGTATTGACTAAACCTAATTATTGTACTGAGCAAGGGAATGTTGGACCCGTTCTTTCTTATAAGAGTTATAAGACTGAACAGGAAACAGGAGAATATCTGGATTCCCACGCCGCCCAAAAGAACATACATGTTGATGCATCTTCTTCGGGTGTGTTAGTTATTGAGAACTGTTTCTCAGTTCACCCTACGTCCTGGGTATTAGATACCGGATCAGGATCCCACATATGTAAACAGTTACATGGGCTACGTAAAGGTAGAGAACTGGGAAAAGGTGATCATTCCGTTCAAGTAGGGAACGGTGCGAGTATTGTAGCCAAAGCTGTTGGCGAATATCACCTTGTATTACCAAGTCGTAATACACTGATTCTAAATGAGTGCTATTATATACCGAACATGATGTGCAACATTATATCAGTTTCTTTATTGAGTAAAGAGGGATATAATTTTGTAGTACAGGATAATGTTATGAACATATTCCTAGATCAAAAGTTGATTGCATCAGGCTCGTTACATAATGGTATATTCATTCTAAATCAGAATACAGTCCTGAATATACAAAACACACACAAGAGGAAAAGTTCAGAAATGAACGAATCCTACTTGTGGCATTGTAGACTTGGTCATATCAATGCGACACGACTGGCTAAGTTGCATAAAGATGGTTATTTGAATCCGTTCGAATTATCATCTTATGATACTTGCCATTCATGTCTCAAAGGAAAAATGACCAAAGCTCCGTTTAGTGGACACGGAGAAAGAGTTACCGAACTCTTAGGACTAATACATAGTGATGTATGCGGTCCCATGTCTACGCATGCCAGGAACAGTTTTTCCTACTTCATTACATTCACTGACGATCTCTCTAGATACGGACATGTGTTTCTGATGAAACACAAGTCTGAAGCTTTTGAGAAATTCAGAGAATATAAGCACGAAGTAGAAAACCAAACGGGAAAAAGTATTAAGATTCTTCGATCTGATCGAGGAGGTGAATACTTAAGCGGTGAGTTTTTAGATTATCTAAAAGAGAATGTGATTCTCTCTCAGCTTACTCCTCCTTATACACCACAGCACAACGGCGTATCTGAGCGGAGGAATCACACCCTATTAGATATAGTGCGCTCTATGATGAGCGAGGCTGAGTTACCTATTTCCTTCTGGGGGTATGCGCTTGAGATAGCCATACATCTATTGAATATGGTTCTTACCAAATCAGTGCCTACCACTCCATATGAGATATGGAAAGGGAAGAGACCATCTCTTATGTATATTAAGATATGGGGTTGTCCAGCCTATGTCAAAAGACAAAATCCGGACAAACTCGAGGCAAGATCTGTCTTATGTAAGTTTATTGGATATCCCAAACATTCGCGAGAGTATATCTTCTACCACTTCGAGGAACAGAAAGTGTTTGTTTCTCGACATGCCACCTTTTTAGAAAAGGGTTTTCTTATGAAAGACATTGATGGCAATGAGGTAGAACTGGAAGAGGTTCCAGCAACACAAACTACGGCAGATGATTTATTGGAACCAGAGGATTCAGTAGTACCCGACGAACCCCAGCCTCTCCGCCGATCTAGCAGGGTTTCTCGTCCACCTGAGAGATACTACGGTTTTCCCATTGATGGTGGAAGCGAGGACTGCATCATGGATGATGATGAACCGACTAGTTTCGAGCAGGCCATCACGAGTGGTGACTCTGTGAAATGGCTGGATGCAATGCGATCTGAGATGGAATCCATGTACACCAACAAAGTATGGACTTTGGAAAATGCTTCTGAAGGGGTAAAACCCATTGGGAGCAAGTGGATCTTTAAAAAGAAATTTGGTGTAGATGGAAAAGTTGAGACTTTCAAAGCTAGACTTGTAGCAAAGGGATTTCGTCAACGACCAGGTGTGGACTATGACGAAACCTTTTCTCCAGTGGCTATGCTTAAGTCCATCCGGATCTTACTTGCCATTGCTGCATACCATGACTACGAAATCTGGCAAATGGATGTTAAGACCGCCTTTCTAAACGGTGATTTAGAAGAGTGCGTGTACATGACTCAGCCAGAGGGCTTCGTAGATAGTGGGAGCAGCGGAAAGGTGTGCAAGCTGCTTAAATCCATTTATGGGTTAAAGAAAGCATCGCGGAGTTGGAACATCTTTTTTGATGTTGTAGTCAAAGAGTTTGACTTCATCAAAAATATAGATGAACCTTGTATTTATAAGAAGGTAGCAGAGGGTAAGGTTGTCTTCCTCGTATTGTACGTGGATGACATACTCTTGATAGGAAATGATATTCCTATGCTGCAATCAGTCAAGCTCTTCTTATCACAGAGATTCTCAATGAAAGATCTAGGTGATGCCTCCTGCATATTGGGAATCATGATCTATAGAGATAGATCTAAACGGATACTGGGATTGTCCCAATCCAGGTACATGGACACCATACTAAAGAGGTTTAGTATGGAAGAATCCAAACGTGGGAACCAACCCACAATCTCTGGACTCACTCTCTCCAAAGAGATGTCTCCCAAGACTGATTTGGAGAGAGCTCGTATGCAAGGGATACCCTATGCTTCGGCAGTAGGCTCTATCATGTATGCGATGCTATGTACCAGACCCGATGTAGCATACTCACTAAGTGTAGTGAGTCGGTATCAAGCAGATCCTGGAGAGAGTCATTGGACAGCCGTGAAGAACATTCTCAAGTACTTACGAAGGACTAAGGAGATGTTCTTGGTGTATGGTAACGGAGAACTCCAGGTGGAGTCCTTTACCGATTCCAGCTTCCAAAGTGATAAGGACGACTCTAAGTCACATTCGGGTTTTGTCTTTACCCTCAATGGAGGGGCGGTATGTTGGAAGAGTTCCAAACAGGATACCGTTGCAGACTCAACGATGGAGGCTGAATACATCGCTGCCAACGATGCTGCCAAAGAAGCTGTATGGATCAAGAAGTTCATTAGTGAACTTGGTGTGGTTCCATCCATTGAGCATCCAATACCTCTGTATTGCGATAACAATGGAGCTGTGGCTTTGGCCAAGAAACCCAGGTCCCATCAAAAGTCCAGACATATTCTGAGGCGGTATCACCTGATCAGGGAGATAGTTTATCGCCGGGAGATCGAGGTCAGGAGAGTAGATACGAAGGACAACACTGCGGATCCATTCACGAAGGCTATTCCCCAGATACAGTTTGAGAGATTATTCGGGATGCTAGGTATGAGATACTACAGCAGCTGGCCTTAGTGCAAGTGGGAGATTGTTAGTTATGTATATGCCCTAGAGGCCATTGTTGTACATATGATGTATATTATAATGGATGCTTGGTTATATATAGAGAAGACTTTCTTGCTCGTCATGATAGTATGCTATTTGGTTTCACTTTATCTTAACATGTTGACTTGTATTGGTTTACTGTTTTACTCTCACATGTTGATAAAGCCCTTAGGATCTGTACTCGACTACTGGGACTATGATGAGATCATACTAGTGGGGCCGCGGTAGTCGATGAGTACATCCAATAACTGTTCCTAGTCGAGGGTATATCGAGACAGGGCATCGATACGCCAGAGTAGACTAGCGTATACGCATCTTGACCCATATGATGGGCGATGGATGATCCTATATCCATCGGTGTTAGACATCAGAGATGGTGTACGGGTGCTCAGTGGAGACTGGGTACACTGGACGGACTCGTCGAGAACTCCCAGATGGTGTTATACCACACGTCAGATGGCAGTTCTCCGGTGACACAGGTACAGGGTAGTCTGTAGACCCGAGATCGTCATGGAGTCTTGTGTGATTCCCACTGTGCTTTGATTTCTACCTTACCACGTCCAAGAGGGCGTGCAAAACGGTGGCTTTTGGGTACAGTCCCGAATCACATGGAGGCAATGAGCGATAGGAGGGGATTCGTCTCTCCCGGTATAGGGAGTTGATGTTGTGCTGTGTTCGATTGGCTATAACTGGAAGTCCCTGGCCAGGGCTGATATAGAGATTTACTGGTAAGTGTTACTAGTAGTTTCTCGACCCGTTATGAGCCACACATCGACACGATTTATCGGTTACTGGGGTCTGACGTATACCACCCCTAGACTTGATATGCGACATATCAGACGAACAGACCGGACTGTACGGGAGTGTTACTGGTTGGATTCACAGGAGAACGCACAGGCTAGCTTGTTGATCTTCTGATCGCTCAATACCTGGGTGGCTGTTACGTTTAGCTGACCGCTTGCAGCTTGTGGGTGTTTGATATGATCATCACCTGCTACCGGCGTATTGACGATTCTTTAGAGTCCTACACAGAGGTTTCTTAGCTCAGGCGAAACGGAGTAGTGGCGCATATGTGATATGCGCAGGAACGAGAATAATGCGATATGGGATACCGTATTATATTCTCGCAATATATATGGATATGAACCGGGTCATCGGATCAAGTGTTGATTCGATGAATCGGTACATGATATATTAGTCGGTAATATTCGATATAGCCGGATCGTCGAATCAAGTGTTGATTCGATGATTTAATGTATAATAATATATATGATATATTGTATTACATTATCTAATATTGGCTCGCTTTATTATTTCATTTTCTCAGTGGATGATACATTGATATATATGCGATATATGTTAATTGTATTATTTTCTTTTGTTGCAAATATATAATATATATGTGATATATATTATTGTGACATGATATGATTAATTGTTAAACATGTTTAAGGATGATTAATTGAGGTTAAGGTTTGATTAGGGTTGGATGCTTCAAGTTCCTTCTAGAAGCTTTCTTCTTTTGTCATTCTTAAGATATTTAGAATGACACATTCTTTTAACCTAACCAAACCCTAACCCTAGTTGTTTCTCTACTCATTCTTATCCTATCATCCTTGACCATGGTTTAAAAATCAATCATATATTACTTTCTATTCATCACAAAAGGTTTTGATCTAAGGAATATATTTTCCATTATCATCTTCTTCCTTCTTGATAAGCTCTCTTGAAAATCCTAAAGTGATGATTAAAATTGAGAAAATGATTTAAAAAGAAAGCAAAATTACTACTCTCTCATCCTCATCTCATCTAGCCCATGGGATTAGTGTGTTCTTCTCTTTTGAGTGAGAAAGCTTGAGTCGTAGCAACTTCAAGGTAGATCATCGGAGATTTGGAATACTTCGAGCTAGCATGGATCGTTCGAGTCGTGGAGCCTCTCATGAGTCCGGGAGATCGTGGATCGCGGCAAAGGGACTTCTACTCGGAGCTTGTGAAGTGAAGGAGCGGACTACAAAGGTTGTAATCCCTCACACTTAGATAAAAGTTATCTTCTTGCATGTTAAACCCTGATAATCTAGCAAAGATCCCGGCTTTGGGTTGTTCGGCACGTCTAAATTTTAATCCGGGCATGTTTGATGCCTTATGAACCTTCACAAGAGTGCCTAGGAACCCCACAGCAAGGACTCTGTTTGGTTTGTAGAGCGGCAGATCACACTGTTAACTCATGTCCGTCGAAGCTTCGTACGAGGGATGATATTCAGAAGTCTCCGCAGAAACCGTTTCAGGGACAGAAGCAGCTGACTCAAGGACCTAATCAGGCTCGAGCTTTTACCTTGACGGCTGAGGAAGCTAAGGCGTCAGGAGAAGTTGTTTCAGGTACTCTACTCGTTCATGGTTTTCCCGCATTAGCGTTATTTGATTCTGGTGCATCCCATTGTTTTATGTCGTCCAAGTTTATAGCTACACACTCGATTACCTGCACGACCCTGTTTAGTTTCTGGGACATACACACTGGGAATGGGAAAATCATATCTAGTAGGGAATGTAAAGATTGTACAGTTGTTGTTGGCGGATGGGAGCTCTTTGCAGATTTCTTGGTAATCGATACGGGCAGCTACGAAGTCGTCTTAGGAATGGATTTTCTTAGCACTTTCCACGCTCACATTGATTGTAGGGCGAAGAAAGTAATTTTCCAGATTCCCGGACATCCCGAGTTTACCTTCACTGGAGGAAGCAGTTCTGTTGGGCCAGTCGAGTTTAGGGCTAGGCCGACAAATAATATTCTTGCATCAACGGAGGTTGATAAAAGTGAAGAGCCAGCTGTTGTTCGTGATTTTATGGACGTGTTTGAAGACATATCGGGATTACCGCCGAAGCGAGACGTGGAGTTCGCAATTGATCTTATTCCTGGTGCAGCGCCAGTATATAAAGCGTATTACCCAATGGCACCAGTGGAGTTGGAAGAAATCAAGAAACAGGTTGCTGAACTGCTTGAGAAGGGTTGGATTCGAAGCAGTAACTCGTCTTTGGGAGCTCCAGTTCTTCTATTTAAGAAGAAAGATGGCACGAGAAGGATGTGCATCGACTATCGAGAATTAAACCGGGTGACTATTAAGAACAAGTACCCGATCCCTCGCATTGGCGAACTTTTTGAGCAACTTAGTGATGCTAGGGTATTCTCGAAGCTGGATTTGCGATCCGGATATCATCAGGTCCGAGTGAAAGCAGAAGATATCTGCAAGACGGCGTTCCGAACTCGGTATGGACATTACGAGTACTTAGTGATGCCCTTCGGAGTAACGAATGCACCGGCGATATTCATGGACTTGATGAACCGAATCTTTTCACCATTCTTGGACCAGTTTATTGTGGTGTTCATTGACGATATTCTGGTTTACTCGCAGAGTTTTGAAGAGCATGCTGAGCATTTGAAGATCGCACTGCAGACGTTGAGACAAGAGAAGTTATATGCGAAGATGAGCAAGTGCGAGTTTTGGCTGGAAGAAGTAAAGTTTTTGGGGCATGTTGTGTCTGGCGATGGAATCGCCGTCGATCCCGAAAAGATTGCAGCAGTTCGTGATTGGCCGATTCCAAAGAATGTTGCGAAGATAAGAAGCTTTCTTGGACTCGCCGGATATTACAGAAGATTTGTGGAGAACTTTGCTCGTATGGCGGAGCCGTTGACCAAGCTTACGCGCAAAGAGGTACCTTTTGTGTGGACGGATAGATGTGCGTCAGCTTTTGAGAGTTTGAAGCAGAAATTGATAACCGCCCCTATTCTGACCGTGCTAGACAATTCCGGAGGATTGGTGATTCACAGCGACGCATCTGGGAAAGGATTGGGATGTGTTTTGATGCAGCATGAGAAGGTTGTAGCGTACGCATCAAGATAGTTGAAGACCCATGAGAAGAATTACCCAACTCACGACTTGGAGCTTGCGGCCGTGATTTTCGCTTTGAAGATTTGGAGACACTACCTTTTGGGCGAAAGGGTCGAAGTTTTTACTGATCATAAGAGCTTGAAGTATGTGTTCACGCAGAAGGAGTTTAATATGAGGCAGCGTAGATAGTTAGAGCTGATGGCTGACTACGATCTTGATCTTAAGTACCTTCCGGGAAAGGTTAATGTCGTACCGGATGCGCTCAGTCGGTTACCAGCAATTCAGATGTTGACTACGCAGAAGGAACTCATAGAAGACTTTCGAAGATTTGATTTGGAGGTTGTGTTACCGCATTCTTCGGGACATTTGATGCAGCTGCAAGTACATTCGTCGTTGATCGAGAATATTAAAGCAGCGCAATCGCAGGATCCTAGATTGCAAAAGTTTCGAGAACAGGTTGTAGCCGGACTACGAACAGATTTATTGATCCATGAAGATGGTTCGTTGAGATATGGTAGCCGTTTGTGTGTGCCGAAGGGAGATATTCGTGAAGAACTTATGAAGGAGGCACACAGTTCAGCTTATTCCGTACATCCAGGAGGTACGAAAATGTACCGAGACTTACGACAGTAGTTCTGGTGGGAAGGTATGAAACGGGAGATCGCTCGCTTTGTGGCAAAATGCTTGGTGTGTCAGCAAGTTAAGGCTGAACATCAAAGGGTTGCTGGTTTATTGCAACCACTTCCGATTCCTCAGTGGAAGTGGGAACATATAACCATGGATTTCGTGACGGCTCTACCGCGGAGTCCAAAAGGCAACAATGCAGTATGGGTGAGTGTTGATCGATTGTCCAAGGCAGCTCATTTTATCCCTTTTCGGGTTGGTCAATCAACAGAGACTTTGGCGGAGCGGTACATGCAGGAGATTGTAAGATTGCATGGAGTACCGGTGAGCATCGTGTCCGATCGGGACACTCGGTTCTTATCACACTTCTGGAGGAGTTTACAGGATAGTTTGGGGACTCGATTGAAGTATAGCACAGCTTATCATCCTCAAACTGATGGTCAGTCGGAGAGAACGATCCAAACTCTTGAAGATATGTTGAGAGCGTGCATGTTGGACTTCAAGGGTTCTTGGAAGGATTTTTCCTATCCACAGGTAGCATGGTTGGCTATGTCACGTGCCCATCTTAGCGTACTCTGGGAAGCAGGGCGTGACAAAAATCGTCCTTCGGGCAAGCTTTATTGAGTTTCCGAAAGTCCACACATATGCGCACCGTCCCATTTTTCTTCATTACTGGGACAATGTTGGCGATCCAGTCAGGATACAGAAGCTCTTGGATGAAGCCGGAGTCGATTAGCTTCTTGACTTCGGCATTGATGCTCATCTCAAGCTCGAGCTGCATTATTCTCGGTGTTTGTTTGATCGGCTTGACGTCCGGAGATATCGCCAATTTGTGCACAGCAATCTCTGGATCTAGTCCCGGCATCTCGGAATAGTTCCATGCAAAGCAGTCTTTATACTGCATGAGCACGTCTTTAAGCGTAGCCTCCTTTTCTTCAGACAACAGTTCACTGACGAACGTCGGCCGTGGGTCATTTGCCGTTCCCAAGTCTATTTTTCTGAGGTCATCTACAGTAGTATGTATCCCATCTTCCAGCTCTTTTAGTGCCGGTGGAAATTCTGAGATCAACTCATCTTCATCGTTTTCAAAGCACCAAGAGAGGTCATCCATATCTCGGGTTCTTCTTCTGACAGCGTTATCGCGTGACAGGTATGAGATCGTTTCCAAGACTGATGTTGATCAGGTTCTACTCTCATCGCATAAGTGGCTTTTGATTCATGTTTCCGTGGCGGACTTACCCTCCAACTGTCGGGTAGAGCGAATCTGCCGAGTTGATACTGGTCTTCAACCCAGTTCTTGAAGGTGAAGCAGTCTTTAAGAGGATGTCCTATTGCTCGGTGATAGGAGCATTAGTCTGGGTAAGAGACTTTGTCTGCTTTCTCGGGGTGCTTGGACTCCGGGAGTGTCATCATCTGATATTTTATGACAAGATCGAATATCTTCTTTGTCTTGTCTTGGGGAAAAGAATATGCTCGACCCATCTTCTTTATAAGAGATGGATCCCGGCTGCTCAATTCTCGATCGCGTGGCTTCTTAGACCCGCTACGCTGCTGTCGAACGTTTTTTTTCCATTCTTTGGTTTATTTTTGCCTCTGCACCAGGTCTTTTGTATGACGGGTTGGCGACGAAGAGCATTGTCATTCTCCGCGGCCTGTTGAAGGAGGCGCTACGTCCTGGCTTTCTCGTAAATGGCCATTTCGCGGCTATGGTCGTCCTGGACCTTCTGACCCGCTTCCCTTATTAGCTTGTCCATCTGTTTTTCAAATGACGGACTTGGCATTTTCATGGCGGGACCTCGTTTTGGTTCAGGGTTAGCGTCTTTTAACAGAACATCTCTTTCTTCGTCAAAGTCATGTATAACGTAGCGGCCATGGAATTGCTCCTGTTTCTTGGATTGAACATATCCAAGCCCACTCGTTTCTATTCTCTCATTGGGCAATTTCTGCTGAGTTCCAGGGACGCTCCAGATCCTGTTGTAGAACTGGGATTGTCACGTGATTTGCTTAAGGGGTACGCCTTGGCACCTCAACAGCCTCTTCAATCCTTCTGTGTAGTATCCGGGCAGTCGGATGGGCTGAAGTTTATCAAGTGTCGAATCGACACCATGCCAGACATCTTTCTCCACTTTGGTTTCCGTGGATTGATAAAGAGGATCGCCTTTTCATCTCTTCGCCTGGGAGGGACGTAGAATGTTTGCAGTTCCTGCACACTATAGGTACCAAGCGCGTCAAGCTCTTTGTAATGCTCTTGTGGAACCATGGAAATTTGCAAACTTCGTTCATCGCCAGCGAAGGCTTGTATTGATGGCCGAACAGAAAATACGGCATTGACCTCATCTTCCGAGTCGCTGCCGAAGACCAGAATAGGGGTGGACGGTCCCGGCTTGTTGCATTGGGGAAACCCTGAATAAACTATTTCTTCTTCCTCCTCAGTGTCACTCCCGAAGACTGGAATAGTGGTGATAGCTTTGTTCTTCGGTTTATGGCATCTTTCCGTATCTTCAAAATCTGGTAAGAAGTATTTTACATCTTCGTACTTTCGGACTTCATTCACGGAGAATGGGTTTAATTCCCCTGTCACAGTATACTCGAGACCATCCTTGAAATACTTCATACACTGATGTTGTGTAGAAGGGATGATGTTGTACTCGTGTAACTAAGGCCTGCCGAGCAAAGCATTGTAACATGTCTTAGCGTCAATGACGTGAAATTTGATGTCCGTGACGAGCAGCCCAAAGCGTAACGTCAATATCACAGACCCGAACGTCCGTGATGACTGGGAGTCGAACCCGGAGATGGTGATTTTATCACGAGCGAGGTGCTGAACACTCATGCAGATTTCCTTCAACACTCTTACATTGAGGAGATTGATAGAGGACCCATTGTCAACCAGGATCTTGCTTATCTTAATATCATGACAGTATCTAGAGACATAAAGGGGACGGTTATGCTCGCACGTCTCGAAGAGGAGATCTTCATCGCCGAAGGTGATATCGGCTGTGTGCACTTCTTCTAGCTCGTCCTTCATCTTTTCTTCAGCGAAGAAAGCCTGGAACTGCTCGGGCTCTTGTAGTGCCTTGATCAAAGAATCTCTCGCCTCTTTAGATAGCAGAAGGGTGTCGAGAATGCTTAGCTGTGAGGGTATCTTCCTCAGGTGTGCCAGAACGTTGTAATCTACTTTGCTTTTCTTGGGCGGATCCTTGGCTGTCTGCTCTTCGACGGCTTGGTCATCGAGGGTGATATCCTTAGGAACTTTTTCTTTTCCCTTATCCTTTTTGTTCGACCCCTTGTTTACGGGTCCGAGATTCTTTTCAGGTAATGTGCGATTGCGCAGCTGAATGTTCTCACAACTCTTCGGTTCTTCCTCTTTTCCTGAGGTGGATTCTTTGAAGAGAGGGCCAAGAGCCATTTCTTCTTCAGAATCACTCCCGAAGGTGAGAACTTGTGATCCCCTGCTATCAACCATGTGACAGTTGCCAGGAGCTCTTCCACGTTCGTCTGTCGCATTTTTTCGCTGTCGACGGGCTTCACGCTTCATCCTCTTGAAGTGCTGCCTGTGAGCGACATACCCTTGCCACCAATTTTTAAAGGCGTTGCATTCTTCAGTAGGGTGCGCAATCCTTCGATGATATAAACAGTAATTAGGATGCACATCCTCTTCATTAAGGTGCGTTTCATCAGAAGTGTTTCCTTTGGAGGGTGGCAGCTTCATTCCCATCGAGATGGCTTTGGCGAACCTTTTCTTCGTTTTAAGCCTGCTCTTGTCTGTCGCAGGCATGCCTCAGTCTGGTTGGGGTGCTTTAACCCTTTCATCCAGTCGCCGACGTTTGGCTTTTCCAAATATGGCTATTTTGTGCTCTCGATCAGCCTTGCTTTTCAGAAGAGCTTCGTTCAGGAATGCATCAATCATCTCGTCTGACGGTCCTAGGAGCTCTGATTCGGGATCTGCCCCCTGTTTCTCTGCATCAGGAGCTTCTTCACCGTCTATCGACGAGTGAGAGATCATATGGCAGCTTGCCACATAATCCTCAAGTTCATCTGACGAGTCTTCTCCATTGTCATCATCTCCGTCCTCAAGGACGTGGCTGAGAAACTCTTGAAGTGTGACTGGGGTCCGTACCTTCTGGTTATATTCCTCTAGCGCGTCAATATGTTTTTGCAGGTCCGTGCGCTTGTCACCAGGCTTCACGGGCTTTTTGGTCTTCTTCTTCTTTTTCAAAGACTTTGACGGTTGGGCCTGAGCGTTTTGATTATTGCTACCAATTTTTGGCGTTGGGCACGGCTTCAGCATTCCCTTGATGACTTCGGGTTCCAGAGGACTTTTCCATTTGATCGCCGAGCATGTTTGGAGATCCTTCAGCATTCTTTTCGTTTTCGCTGAAAGAACGACCTCCCATGGAGCTTCTTCCACAAAAGAGCATGATGCCCCCGTTGTGTCCGCCTTTTTGAGAGCGTGCAGCTGGGGCGGGTTTACTTTCCAATTCTCGGACAGTGCGAATTTGCCCTGTTGGTATTGGCTCACAATCCACCCTTTGAAGACGAAGCAATCTTCGATTGGATGGCCTATCGCTTGGTGATAGCGGTAATAATTGGGATTATTAGCTTCACCGGGTTGTAATGGGTGTTTTGGATCCAGCAAGTCGATGAGCCTGTTGCGCACCGCCAGCTCGAACAATCTCTTCGTTTTGTCCCGGGGAAACGAATAAGGGCGCTTCATTTTCTCATTAAAGAATCGCTGTCTCTCGTCTGGGCGATCAGTTAGTTTTGGGCCACTGGGCTGCTGTTGAGCATTGGCGACGAAGGTCGCTTTCCCTTTTCCTTTTTCATTTCGAGATTCCATCTTTGAAGAAGACGGTCTATGACCCATCTGGTCCATTTGGGCCAGTTTGTCAATCAAGGCCTGGAAAGTGGTCGGCTTGAAAAACATCAAGAATTGTGAAATGGTCGCCTGAGGATCAAGAGTACCCACGAACATGCCTACCACAGGAGCCTCTTCGATGCGCTGCTCGCACTTCGACCATAGATTCCGCCACTGTATTGCATACTGAACCCATGTTTCTCCAGGCTTCACCCTGGCATTGATCAATGCCGTGATTGGGGTGCATTCGCTAGCACTTGCGAAACGCTGGGTGAATAACAGCTCCATCTCTGCAAATGTCTTGATAGAGTCATTCGGAATTTCTGAATACCACTCGAATGCCGTCTCCGACAAGCTGCCAACAAACTGGAGGAGCAGTAGTTTATCGTCACCTCCGGTGTTGCCGCACAATGCTCTAAATTGAGCAACATGTTGGTGCGGGTTCCCCGTCCCCTTATATACATGGAATTTAGGGATCGTATATCCCGGCGGGTTCTTTATTTGGTCGTACCAACCAGGATAAGGTCGTCCAGTCTTAACAATTAGCCCAGCCGCTTCATTCGCCTGATGAACTCGTATCTGCCAAGCGATGTAATCATCCAGGGCGGCTTTTGAGATGGTCTCCTTTTTGGCTGCTGAACAAGCCGGAAGAGGGTTCGATGTCTCCCCTTTATCATCTTCAAGGACAATCGGAGGGTCTTCAGCCGGAGGATCTGGTTGTATCATCATCCCGACCATGTCTTGGAAGAGAAGCGCCATTCGTTTTATATTGGCCGTTTGTTCTGCTGCTTCTCTGTCCTTCATTTCAAGCATTCTCTGAAGGAATTCAACATCAGTTTCCTGCTCACGGCGCTGCTCCGAGGATGTCTCCGGGCTTGCTTTTGGTCCTGTGAGTGCGGCCATAGCTGTTAACATCTCTTGGAGCTTTTGTTGTTGTTGCTCCTGAGCCTTAGTCACTGATCGCGTAAGCGGTCGATGACCTGTGGAGATACGGCTGTCCTCTTTTCCGGATGCCATATAGATGGTATGCACCACCATGCCCCCAGACTTAGGGCACTTAGGCTCAGTGCCCTTGACATTTTTCGCAGACACAGGGATTTTCTCCGGCCTTCTCTTTTTGTGGGATGGTGAAGTTTAGGGGGCCGTTGCAGCGGGCATCCAGGTAGACGACACCTTCTGTGGTACGAAAGAGTGGTCATTTTCCTGCTGAACCTTCATCTTCTTCGGTCGGCGGGAGTAATCTTCATCAATCACCGAGTCTTGGAATTGACGCCAGACCTTGTAAATTTTAGAGGACAACCGTTGAAGAGGCTGTTCGAGCTTCGCCTTTGTGGCATTCTCCACAGGTGTAGGAGACCTTTTCAGCACAGCATTCGGAGAGTTCTTGTGGACCCTCCTGAGTGGTTCAAAAATGTTTCCAGTTGGAACAGCAGCATCAACTTCCACCATTGGAGATGGCGGAGTCAGTCCAGAAGGGGAATTGCTCCCGGCTTTCCTCACTCGGCGCCAGTGGCGACGTCGAGCATGTCTTGCGGCTGGGATCACCTCCGCTGTTAGATCAGCTTTTCCATGCACTCAGTTCTGATGAGAGTCTGCTGTTGGCGCCAGCCTGTCAAATATAGATGCTCGCTGAGAGGGAACGACCAATCTTGAAAAGGCCAATTTTCGTGCAGGGAAAACGGCCTTTGTTACTTCACCCGGAGTGGGAGCTGAAACGGCCAGTCTTGTGAAGACCGACCCCTTACCCGGAGAAGCCGTCCTGGTGACTTCAGGTGTAGGAATGGCTATCCGCTTCGGGATAACGTCTTCTGGTATTGCAGGCTTTTTCACGGGCCCGTTGGAGCTTCGACCCAGTCTGTTAAAGACTGAGGCACTTGGTTTGGGCGACCCGTTAAGAGGGGCCGCGGTAGTTGTGAGCCGATCAAAGACCGACTTCTTCTGAGCTTCTTGCAATGGTACAGGAGCGCTAAAGCTTGTTGGTGGGATCATGGTCCCGAAGAATAGCCCAGTGATGGCTTGGGTCACTTGTTCCACCGACATTGTGAAAAGGGAGGCCGCTTGGGGCCCGTAGATTACTCCTCCAGATGGGACAGAGCGAGGGTTGCAGTTGCAGTTAGTGCAGTTTGAAGCCATTGATTTTTTTTTCTGCACGAGAGAAAAACCAAATCTTAGTACCTCGAACCCAAGAGCAACCATATTAAACCGCGATTCGTTCGTGAACACGACATACGAAGTGTGGAGTGGAAAGAGAAAAAGGTCCCACCGGGCGTACCAGAATCTTTTCTCCTCCGAACACAGAGACGCGACCGCGTAGGTTCGTCTTTCCTGAATTAGGGGGCGGATGCTATTTGGTTTTATCCGTCCACCTCTCCGAAGATCCCAAGTTGATTTATGGCACCGTGTATCGGAGGTTTAGACAGATGCGGCCGATGTAGAAGATTTCGTCAGATTCCCCTTCATTGTGAGGGGTTTTTGATTGTGGGGATGCTCTTCCCTGCAGGCGCAAGCCCCTACAGTTAATTACGCTACCGTATCGCGGTAACCACTTTCTCCTTCTCCAGATGGTCACTTCGTGTCGTGTGTGTTTGTATTATTTTTGGTTGCCCGTTGATTGTATATGGAGACTAATTTATGTTGTCGCCCATAGGGCGTGGATTAGTCCAAATCCGTATTTTCTTAGATTTGGGTTTGAGGTTGGGTTTAAGGATGCGTTAGTCTCATTTGAGACTAAGATCAACTTAAACGTTTGTTAAGGATACGTTAGTCTAAATTCAGACCAAGATCAACTTAACGCTTTGTTAAGGATACGTTAGTCTAATTTTTAGACTAAGATCAACTTAACGGGATCGTTTAGATCCAACAAAAGAGCATTTGGGCTCTATTGTTTAGTTTAGGGACATTGCGGTCCATTGTTAGTTTAAGGACATTACGGTCCATAATTAGTTTAAGGACATTACGGTCCATGGGCTTAAGGACCCCACAGTCCAAGGTTAAGGACATCATAGTCCATGGGCTTAAGGACCCCACAGTCCAAGGTTAAGGACATTATAGTCCATGGGCTTAAGGACCCCACAGTCCAAGGTTAAGGACATCATAGTCCATGAGTTTAAGGACCCCACAGTCCATAGAATGTCTGGTTGTCGGGACCCGTCACCTCTTTGAAGACGTTGAAAGATTACAACGACAAATATCAGAGGAGTGAAGAGATATACCCTTGAACCAATGTTGGTTGGAGGATCTGTAGTCCAATTTAGGACTAAGATCAATTAATTAGATTATGAGCACATTACTCAGTTAAATCTGAATTGAGAACTTATGGACAACTTGGACTAAGTCCAATTAGGTTTAAAATATTGGACCTTTGTTTGGGTTGCTGAACATTTGTATGGGCCTAGCCCCCCCTTTATAATGCTAAGCATGGGTCTGGGTTCTGACAATATTTTTTGTCTTTTATTGAGTGCTGAGTACTTATATACCATATGAGATGATCAATTTTGGAAGACAAGAATGTATTTGAAGTTCAGTCAAAGGGGAGTCTTGCCTCTGGAAGACTTAGCCAATTTGGGCTAAGACTGTTTTGAATATAGTGTTAAACACTAACACATATCTGGCGATCACGTGTTCCCACGTGATACATTTAAAATAGTGTTAAGCACTAGGGATGAAGTGCTTAAAATAGTGTTAAACACTAAAAAAAATGAAGCGCTCACACGAGGACACGTGAGGTGCCCTAGGATTGGGCCAAGCTTCCTTTATTTATTCTCAGAATATTCAAATAAGTGTTAAACACTTAATCTTTATGGCCATCATGTGTAGGCACGTGATGGGCACCTATGCACTGGATATTAACAGGATTTGTTAGGGGTCACGTGGGGACACGTGAGGGCGCCCATGCGTTGGATATTTAATCCTTCAGCTTTACCCCATCTTTAAAATAGTGTTTGTCAGGGGTCACGTGGGAGCACGTGATCCGATTTCATTCGTTCTCTTCTGATCACTGAGGAGGGGAGTCACGTGGACACACGTGATCCGGTTGGGTACTGATTTCTTTTACATGCATGAAATGTTTAAGTCCCTTGTTTAAGAATTAAATTCTTTTGTAGGGTTAAACCCTAATTTTGTTTAGAGGAATTAAATTCCTATGTATTTGGAAGAATTAAATTCTTTAAACCCAATTCTCCCTCTAAGTTTTGGATCTGCATGGCAGAATCTCCCCGATGAGAATTAAATTCTCAATCTATGGGGAGATCTGCTTCTGCAGATCTTCAACCATGAAGAAGAACTAAATCCTTATATTAAGGCTTAAATCCTATCTTTGTTGGAGGAATTAAATTCCTATGTGCTTTTGTGGGGAGAATAAAATTCTCTGAACTTAGGTCCTCCGTTAGGTTTTAGATCTGCATGGCAGAATCCCCCCGATGAGAATTAAATTCTCAACTTATGGGAAGATCTGCTTCTGCAGATTTTCAACCAAAGGAAGAACTAAGTTCTTATTCGGAAGAGTTAAACTCTTAGTTTGAGAATTAAATTCTCTTTTTCTTTTGTGGGAGCTTATAGGATGATCACTCACCTAGGATTTCTTTCTTTTCTCAAGAGACATTCTTTTCTCTCTGGAGGATTAAATTCTCTTCTTTTTTCTCCTTGTTGTCGTCTCTCTTCCCTTTTTTATGGCTCCTATTTATAGGAGAAAGAAAAGAATCAGTTTGTTTAATCAATCTTTCATTGAAAGATTTTGATTGATTTTGTATCCAACATGATCTTTTAGATCACTCAGTGAATTTTATTCACCATTGGATTTTTAATCCAAAAGATATTCTGTCTGTTATTCTTGGCAAATTTCAGGGAAATATCTCCTTGTATAGAATTTTTCTATAAATTGGTGATTTTTAATCACCATTGGATTTTTAATCCAACGGTGCTCCACTTTACAGAGCGCAATCTTTTTCTTTGGAAAAATCTAAGGAAATTTTAGGGTTTTTGATTTCTCTTAATTAGAATTTTATTCTATTAGTTCAGAAGGTTTAAGAGCCTATCACGTGTTAGCACGTGACCCCACTGATTGACCATTTAATTAGAATTTAATTCTATTAATTCAGAGATCTTTAGGAACCCATCACGTGTTGGCACGTGACCCCCTGATTAAGCATTTAACCAGAATTTAATTCTGTTGTTTTAAAGAACTCAGGAATTATCACGTGTCAGCACGTGACCTTTGGTCACGCGTGGGCACGTGATGCCCCATTGGGGGTTTTCCCTGTTGTTTTATTATACTTTTAATTCTTTTCAGTAGGTTTAAAGGCCCATCACGTGTGGGCACGTGACCCCATTTAATTAGGATTCAATTCTTATCATTTCAGAGCCCTTAGGAAACCATCACATGTCAGCACGTGACCCCCGATCACGTGTGTGCACGTGATGCCCCATTAGGGTTTTTCCTAGTATTTTATGAGGGAACACCACCTTCTTGTAAATACAAGGTTCATCCACGTTTTTGATGAAGTCAAACTCTTTGACTACAATATCAAAATAGATGTTCCAACTCTGTGATACCTGCTTTAACCCGTAGATGGATTTAAGCAGCTTGCACATCTTTCCGCTGCTCCCACTGTCTATGAAGCCCTCTGGCTGAGTCATGTGCACGCACTCCTCTAAATCACCATTTAGAAAGGCGGTCTTATCATCCATTTGCCAGATTTCATAGTGGTATGCAGCAATGGCAAGTAAGATCCGGATGGACTTAAGCATAACCACTGGAGAAAAGGTTTCGTCATAATCTACACCTGGTCATTGACGAAAACCTTTTGCAACAAATCTAGCTTTGAAAGTCTCAACTTTTCCATCTATACAAAGTTTCTTCTTAAAGATCCACTTGCTCCCAATGGGTTTTGCCCCTTCAGGAGCAACTTCCAAAGTCCATACTTTGTTGGTGTACATGGATTCCATCTCAGATCGCATTGCATCCAGCCATTTCACTGAGTCCCCACTCGTGATGTCCTGCTCGAAGCTAGTCGGGTCATCATCTTCCATGATGTAATCCTCGCTTCCACTGTCAATGAGAAAACCGTAGTATCTCTCAGGTGGATGAGGAACTCTACTAGATCGGCGGAGTGGCTGAGGTTCGTCGGGAACTACTGAATCCTCTGATTCCAATAAATCATCAGTTGCAGTTTGTGCTGCTGAAACTTCTTCCAGCTCTACCTCTTTGCCACTATTTTCTTTTACAAGAAATTCCTTTTCCAAAACGGCGGCATATTGAGAAACAAACACCTTTTGCTCCTCAGCGTGGTAGAAAATATTTCCTTGTGAATTCTTTGGATATCCCACAAACTTGCTTAGAACTGATCGTGTCTCGAGTTTGTCCGGATTTTGCCTTTTGACATAGGCCGGACAACCCCATATCTTAACTCGTTTAAAATATGTTCTCTTCCCACTCCATATCTCATGTGGTGTGGTAGGTACAGATTTAGATGGAACTTGATTCAGTAGGTATGTTGCTGTCTCAAGTTCATAACCCAAAGGAAATAGGTAACTCAGCGGTGCTCATCATAGAGCGCACCATATCTAATAGGGTGCGATTCCTCCGCTCCGATACACCGTTGTGCTGTGGTGTATATGGAGGAGTAAACTGAGAGAGAATCCCATTCTCTTTTAGATAGTCCAGAAACTCATTGCTCAAGTATTCTCCTCCTCGATCAGATCGAAGGATCTTAATGCTTTTACCCGGTTCTCTACTTCGTTCTTATATTCTTCGAATTTCTCAAAAACTTCAAACTTGTGTTTCAACAAGAACACATGTCCGTATATTGAGAGATCTTCAGTGAATGTAATGAAGTACGAGAAACCATTCTTGGCATGTGTAGACATGGGACCTCATACATCACTATGTATCAGTCCCAAGAGTTCCGTAACTCTTTCTCCGTGTCTACTAAACGGAGTTTTGGTCATCTTGCTTTTGAGACATGAATGGCAAGTTTCATAAGATGATAATTCGAACGTATTTAAATATCCATCTTTATGTAACTTAGCTAGTCGTGTCGTATTGATATGACCTAGTCTACAATGCCATAAGAAGGATTCATTCATTTTTGAACTCTTTCTCTTGTGTGTGTTTTGTATATTAAGAACTGTGGTTTGATTTAGAATGTATATGCCATTATGTAATGAGCTTGATCCAATCAACTTTTGATTCAGGAAGATGTTCATAACATCATCCTGTACTACAAAACTATATCCTTCTTTACTCAATAAAGAAACTGATATAAGATTGCATATCAGGGTCGGAATGTAATAGCATTCGTTCAGAATCAATGTAGAACCATTTGGTAATACAAGGTGATATTCGCCAACTGCTTTGGCTGGAACATTTGCACCATTCCCTACTCTTACAGAATGATCACTTATTCCCAGTTCTCTAACTTTCCTTAGCCCATACAACATATTGCATATGTGGGATCCTGATCCGGTATCTAATGCCCAGGACGTAGAGTGAGCTGAGAAACAGTTCTCGATAACAAACACACCCGAAGAAGATGCATCAATATGCTTATTCTTCATTCGGGCGGCATGTGAATTCTGGTATTCCCCTATTTCCTGTACAGTCTTATAACAATTATATGAAAGAACGGAACCGACATTACCCTGCCCAGTATAACAAGTGGGTTCGGTCAATGCATCAATGTTATTATCTTGATTAAGGCATGACATGGTCGCTACCTGGAGAGTGAGAGAAGAAAACACTTTAGTGTATGGTCTTGCAAGATTAGATTGGTTATTATCTTATCTAATCAGGATGGCTCTCACTTTTTTAATCAAATCTTCCTTAAAAAAAACCCTAAAAAGGAAAGACTAGCCGGGATTAATTACAATCTACAACTTCGCTAACCGTTCAGCTAGGCCAGTGCCGGTACTTTGAGGGAGGTTCCCCATGCTTTCGCATGGATCTAATTAAGATAAACCTCATTTTCCCTTAGGGGTAGCCCTATTAACACCATTCTAGACACATAATGAGTTAGCTAATTGTAAAGTGTAAAATTCTCCCAAGAGCAACTCTTTCTCGCAGCGGGTATCGGGATCCAATTATCTCATAGAAGGTATTCAATCTCATTGCAAATTTCACCATTCTAGACCCCCGCTATTCTAATCACGGGTTGAACTTTGTTGACAATAGTTTTTCCCCTAGCAACTTATGACCTTAACATAGTCAACAAATCATAAGCGCTAGCCAAGTTCAACCCGTTATTTCCCGATTGAATTAAACCCACCTGCACAACCCTTAATATTGTCAACAAAGTCGTACGACTACCCTAATCCAATCACATCTCATACTTTAACAGATAAGCACTAATTAGCTACCGCACGCTACGCCTTAACATAGTCAACAAACGTAGCACGAATACTAAGTAGTACTTATCTGAAATGACGGAGGGCTACGACAGGTTTTTCCAGAAAACTTTTTGCGTAATGAACTTGATATCGTTGTAGAAGCAAGTGATTTTGAAAAGGAGTGTTTTTGAGGCTTTTACTAGTTTCGCTAAAGAGCTCACTCTCGGTGAAGGGATCTCGGCTCTTTCCTTATCGAATAAGGTGCTGGATATTCTACAAGGAATACCGCTATGCAAAGCAAGAACTATAGAAGCAATCAAAAAACATAACCGAGTGAGTTGCAACATCTACTAGTTTCGCTAAAGAGGTCACTCCCGGTGAAGGGATCTCGGCTCTTTCCTTATCGAATAAGGTGCTGGATATTCTACAAGGAATACCGCTATGCAAAGTAAAAACTAGAGCCATCCTTTTTGAAAATTTGATTCTACAATATCTTTTAGATTTCTTTATCTTTCATTAATCTCATTAATAAAATCCCATCATTTATGCTTCCTAAGCATCACAGAAGAAACGAAAGCAATAATATTTATATATCACATATATATAGTATAAGCATTCAACTCACGCATATAAAATGATCACATCACAGAATATCAGCAGCAGAAGAATCACATATGAAATATTTGATATACTAGGAATTCAGGGTTTTATTTAAGCCAGTAAAAACGCGGATTCCACGGTCGTGATGAATAGCCAAAACCCACATCCCTAGACCCCTACGTGAGCAACAAGCAACCCTACCAATTCTAGAGTTAGGAGACCCGGACTCGACTCCTCGAGTTGGTCTCCTACTGGACTCTAGAACCCGGTTACTTGTGCTCCTCGCCTTGGGTCTATTCTAATGCGGAAAAGTAAATAATATACAACAATGGTGACATCATCCTCAACCCGGAAGTGCCCCAATAAAAGAATATTACATACAATGAATTTTACATGAATGAAAATAAAAACTCTCATCTTTCATAAAACCCCCGGCTATTCTAATCACGACGATCCAATATAACATATCACATCAATACATAACATCACATGTCATCAACGTAAGTAAATATGCGTATCCTAATTGTCGTTGATGTATAGCAACGAAACCGGCGATACACCACATATTACACTTACGGTCACAGAAAATAAAAAAAACTACAACATTTGGAATCCACAACTTTCTTAGACATCATAAACCTAAAATATCACATATTACGGATTTCATGCCTAACTATATGAATTCTACATATTGTATCACAATCACAGATAGCTAGGCGAAATTAGACAATTCGATCGATTGAACGAATTCCCAAAATTTTCCAGAGAGCTCAATACTTAAGCACTGTTAAAGTTAACCAGAGACATATCACAGTTCCCATGGACCTACAGCTGAAGGGCCCGACCCAAGCCTCTCAAGTGGCGCCGCGGATCCGCCGCCAAAACCATGTTTTGGCCCCGGATCCGCGGTCACTTAGATGAGTTAGGGTTTCGTTCTTCAGGTGTATCCATAGAATTCCCTGCATGATTTTCTGAATATTTTTAACATGGAAAAATCCAACTTTTTGAAAAATTTCCGGAGATGGGGTCCAAAATGGGTTTTCGGAATTCGATCTGAATTCTAACTTCGTATAGATAACTCCTAATGCTCTAGCTTGGCTCTGATACCACTGTAGGGTTAGCTTAGCACCTTAGCAAGGTTTTGGCAAGCATCAAACATGCTATATTAAAATTTTGGGGTGCTAAACAAACCAACCAAGTAATCGAACTAGAGAATTAGGGTTAACTTAGCATATAAACAACTTTACATCTAAGTGATAGGGATTACAACCTTTGTAGTCCGTTCCTTCACTTAAAAACCTCCGAGTAGTGGTCCCTTCGCTGCGATCCATGAGCTCCTGAACTCTTGAGAGTCTCCACAAGATATACGATGCATCCTTGCTTGAAGTCTTCAAAGTCTGTGATGATCTACGTCGAGGAAACACGGACTCAAGCTCACTCTTCACTAATACGGAATTAGTGAAGCTAACACACTAATCTATATGGCTAGTATAGAAGAGAATGATGAAGTAGGAATTTAGCTCAGTTTAGTATTTAATTTCTCACTATTTTTCTTCTTGATCTCAAAATCTAGAGAGCAAAAATGAGATGAGGAAGAAGAAGAAGAAGGAAATATCTCAAGTGATGAAATATCTATCATGGTTCAAATGCAAGCCTTGGGTGAGTATATTATCCATACACTAACCCATGTAGAGAATTAGCCATGGTAAGGATGAATGGTTAGGTCACAAAATATCTTAAGTAGAAACAAAAGAGTGGACTAAGTCAAAACTTATCTACAAGCTTCTTCAAGCTTCTAGCTTTGATTAAATCCACTAATTTGTAATTACTTAATGATAAATAAAACCCTAACATAAACCCTAGTATGGTATGAGTCTCATACATACATGTTGCATGTGTAACCTAGCATGTTACAATATTATATATCACATATATAATATTCTTATAACAAAAGAAAATAATACAATAAACATATATCTCATATATGTTAAATACATCATAAGTGAGAATAATAAATATTTAAGTGAGCATATAATATATATTTTTATACATATATATTATATATTATTTCATCGAATCAACACTTGATCCGATAACCCGGCTATATCACATATAACCGGCCGATATCACATATCGCGAGAATAGAATACGGTATCACATACGCGTATCTATCTAGATCCCGCACATATCACATATGTTCTCGTACTCCGTTTTGCCTGAGCCTGGAAACCTCAATGTAGGACTCTAAAGACTCGTCAATACGCCGGCAGTAGGTGACGATCACATCAAACACCAACAAGCCGCAAACGGTCAGCTAAACGTAACGGCCACCCGGGTATTGAGCGATCAGAAGATCAACAAGAAAGTCTGCTCCAACTCTTGTAAATCCAATCAGTAACACTACCGTACAGTCCGGTCTCTTCGTCTGATATATCGCATATCCAGTTTAGGGGTGGTAAACGTCAGACCCCAGTAACCGATAAGTCATGTCGATGTAAGGCTCATAACGGGTCGAGAAACTACTAATAACACTTACCAGTATATCTCCATATCAGCTCTGGCCAGGGACTTCCAGTTATAGCCAATCAAACACAGCGCAACATCAACCCCCAATACCGGGAGAGACGAAACCCCTCCTATCGCTCATTGCCTCCATATGATTCGGGACCGTACCCAAAAGCCACCGTTTTGCACGTTCTCATGAACGTTGTAAGGCAGAAATCAAAGCACAATGGGAATCACACAAGACTCTATAATGATCTCGGGTCTATAGACTAACCTATACCAGTGTCACCAGAGAACTGCTATCTGACGATAGGTATAATTCCAACAAGGAGTTCTCGGCAAGTCCATTCAGTGTACCCAGTCTGCACTGAGCACCCGTACACCATCTTTGATGTCAAACACCGATGGATATGGGATCATCCATCGCCCATCATATGGGTCAAGATGCGTATACGCTAGTCTACCCTGGAGTATCGATGCCCTGTCTCGATACACCCTTGACTAGGAACAATTATAGGAGGTACTTATGGACTATCCTGCCCCACTAGTATGATCTACATCATAATCCTAGTAGTCAAGTACATATCCTAAGGGCTTTATCAACATGTGAGAGCAAGACAGTAACCCAATACAAGTCAACATGCTAAGACAAAGAGCAACCAGATAGCATACTATCATATCGAGCAAGAAAGTCTTCTCTATATATATCCAAGCATCCACTATAATATACATAATATGTACAACAATGGCCTTTAGGGCATATACATAACTAACAGTCCACCTGAGAGATACTACGGTTTTCTCATAGACGGTGGGAGCGAGGATTGCATCATGGAAGATGATGACCCAACTGGCTACGAGCAGGCCATCATGAGTAGTGACTCTATGAAATGGATGGATGCAATGCGATCTGAGATGGAATCCATGTACACCAACAAAGTATGGACTTTGGAATTTTCTCCTGAAGGGGTAAAACCCATTGGGAGCAAATGGATCTTTAAGAAGATTACTTGGTGTACATTGAAAAGTTGAGACTTTCAAAGTTAAGACTTGTTGCAAAAGGTTCTTGTTCATAACAGAATACTGCATTTTATACCGTCCATTCTTATGCTCGTGTGTTTATAGGTAGGTGCTTTTAATTAGTGTTTGCTACATAATTGCAGAATACAGGTTCTCGGCTCTGAACAGTGAATATCATGGCAAAGTACGACAAATTCCGGAATACTGCCAACAACAGATAAAACACGGGTCTCTGCTCTCTATCCGTGTGTTGCCACATACCAGTTAAGGGACAAAATGGCAAATCGATTGTCATGTCATGCACAAAGCTCAATGTCAACACAAGATCCAAGAAATCTACGCGGAGCTCGAGGAAATCATGCCAAAAGATCCACATCATATCACCTTTTTGTTCTACTAAAATTCTGGAATAATTGTGAAGAGTTTCTGAGAAAAGTCATATACCACATAGTAGACAACACCAAACCAGGAAAGCACCCAAAACCCGAGGAGCCAACTCATCTAAACCGCCGTGTTTCCGCAGCATAAGCCTGCTTAGGCCGCGGAAACGCGGCCGTACTGGCTCCTCAGGTGATGAATTTTCAGGGGTATTTGGGTCTTTTTATGTAGGTTCTGAATGTTGCCCTAGATTTCCAGATCCCTGCCTATAAATACTCCAGAACTGAGCTAAGCCAAGGGTCCAAAAATTCATGTCCATTCTTTTGCCTCTTTTTGTTAGGTTTTAGTCTTTTTCTTCTTCTTCTTCATCTTTTCTCCATGAAAATTGTAGTGAGAGCTTTTTGAGTGGAAGATCAATGAAGATGAGGGCTTTTGTATCATTCTCTTTTGTTTAACTTCCCCTTGAGATTCTTGCTTTCTCTTGATCTTTCAACCTCTTCATTGAGCTTGAAAGGTTAAGAGTTTGTTATTGATCTCAAGGGTCGTATTTTCTTATGGAATTAGCGCTTCATTTCATATGCGTTCTCTACCCTTCTCTTGATCTTGCAACCTCTTGATTGAGCTTGCAAGTTTAAGGGTTGGCTATTGATCCCATGCTTGTCTTGAGTTCTAGTTTCTATTTCTTTTTATTGCTTATTTATTACTTGCTTTTTATTATCTTGCTTTACTTATTTGCAATTTAAATTCATGCACTTACTTACTTGTAATCTTTTCTTTTCTTTGTTCTTTTCTTTTGCTCTTTTTGGTTCTTTTGTGAATGGTTGTAATTATTGTTGTTGTTAAGAATCAATCCGATATTGTAAGTTAATACTTCCTTGCTCATTTTCTTTTCCCGTTATTTTCCATTGAACTCCGCCCAAACGATACGCAAACGCTCCGTTAGGCACCCTACCCTAACAAGGTAACGGTGATTCCTAACCGCGACCGGTTGCGTTCGGTTTGGCCGGAGGCGAAAGCAAGAGACAAGAACGGAAGGACAAGGGGTAAATAAGCCGGATTCCATGAATACTGTGCTTAAATCCCCTAATCCACGTTGTTGCCAATTGCTCTAGCTTCAATTGGTCAAGACTCGGCTCAAAGGTTTTGAGTACGAATTTCTTTAGCTTACAACTTCGTATCTTTTTCTTAACAACCTTATACTTGCAAATAATACACATAGGTTAGATTGAACAAACTCATACAAATTCTTTATTGACTCGTCTAAGATAAGAACGGAAATACAACCATCTCCTTGTGGATCGACCCGTGCTCAACCGGCTAGCTGCATAGCGACACCGTCCTAATCGCGGTAAACTTTAGAACTTTGAATATCCGACACGCTTTTAGCGTGCGATCAAATGGCGCCGTTGCCGGGGAGACGGTAGCGTATTTTCTTTCTTGTTATTCGGGTTAATATTCTTTTTGTATATATTTATATAAAAAAAAATTCTTTTTGTTTTTTTTGATCATTTTTGTGGGCAAGAGTGCAGATTTTTGTAGATTTGCAAACTGCGATTGTGGGGAGCAAGGTATACATTCAAGGCTAAGGTGATTGCAAAGTACAGTGCCAAAGATCCGGATAGTTTGACCCACGCAAGCCAACTTTTCAAGCTTACCGGATTTGATTCAACGGGGGTTTCCTAACCCAAAAACTTAACGGTACGTACTTTACTAACACCTTCTTCTCAAATCCGACGTATCCAATATACTATTCTTTGCAGGATTCTTTGCAAGTTCGCTAGCAAACGCTAAAAATTGACTAACCCGTATTTGTTGCAGTGCCGCGCTTAAACTAAAAAAAAAGATTTTTTGATTCTTTATAGAGTTTTTATTGAATTGCGCATTGCATCAATTAATACGGACTTAAGGGCAAGCGAACCCCACAATATACGGTAAAGGATTTCATCACCTTTTCCGTGGCCCACAAATCACGAACTTGAGCATAACGTTTACCCACACAAAATTTAAAAGAAACTAGACTTTAATTCTTAAGGACTTCGCGCTCACTAGGAGAAGTTAACTGTGTTTAGAACCTCGCTTAACGGTATATTGTTTACGGGGTGTCTAGGAAAGTGTTAACGGCGAAACCGCCAAAAGAGAAAGGGTTATTTAATTAAGGAACTTCGCATTTAATTAAGGAACTTCGCGAAAGCGTTGGAAAACCTCCCCTTATCTCTGCACTTACCTGGCCTCGTGATCAGTGTATCTTAAGCCCGTTTCTCGATACAGTTTTACTTCGACAATCAAGTTCTGGAGCAGGTCTAGTTGACCTAGGTGAACCCTAGGACGATTAGGTGTGTGGTATTTTTGTGTCGTGATTGTTTTTGTCCATATTTTTTTGTGTATATTTCATTCTTTTGTTAATATCTAAAATTTAAAAAAAAAAATCACATTTCCCCCCTCCTTTTCTCTGCCTTTCTTTCTTTCTCTCTTCATATCATGGGTACCCCACCTCGCAAAACTCTTGCCGAACTTTGGTACCCACAACCAGACATTACTTCTTACGGTTCTTGCTTTGGCCGAACGTCGAACGATCCCTCCATGCCCAAAATCTCTTTGAAAGATCGGATAGACGCGTCTAGGACAAACACTTGCCTTTCGCAATCCACTTTGTATCAACCTTTTCAACCTCCCCCACCCTCTTATGTTGATACCCCTTTTGCAAGTCGTCCTTTGTCCATCGCTGAACGTATTGAACAATCCTGTAGCCGATCTTTCACTCCTTTCACCACTACAGATTCTTGGGATCAACAATTCCATTCACCTTCTTATCCAACTATTGATCCTGCTCCTGTCCAGCCATTCAATTCCTATCAATCCTACCCAACTTTTGCACCTTCCCTAGACATTGCTTCAGAACCGCCATATGGGAGTTTCCAGTACCAAAACAACTTTGACTCTTTTACTGAAACCCCTTCACAACCAATGTCTAGTCTGGAACAGTCTTTGGCAGACTTTAGGGTAGCATCGTACCAACAGATGATGGATTTGAATGCGTCCATGGCCGCCCTCATACAACCTAGTGACCCGGTAGCTAGTTTTCAACTAGATCCAAATTTTCCAATGTATGAAGAGGCGGTCGGACAGGCTGTGAATTTGAGTGGAGAGAGTGAGCTGTACCCCCTTCCAAATCAAACCTACCCGTTTCAAATTGAATCCCACAACTCCTGTGTTGAAAGTATATCAAGTGTCTCAACTGAATTATCAATTGAAGATAGAATGTTTAATGAGTTGTGCGACTTTGTAGTGTTTGATTTGCCAGATTGTGAAGGGACCTTGCCAAGTGAAACCAATCCAGATCCTTTTCACCTCTACACCTCCATCTTAGAACCAAAATCGATTGAAATCCATGCTTTTGATGAGGTGTCTGAGAATATTGATTTTCACTTGATTGAGGATATTGACGCTGGGGATATTTTGGATGATGAACCCGTAGATTTGGCTGAGTTTGTCTCTTCAATTCATCATCCCGAGTCATTAACTGTTTTTCCCGAACTTCATATGCGTCTTGATATTGATGATAAAGGCATGGATGAGATAAATTTTGAGGAGAATATTGAGGATAGTACTGAGGATGAAACAGTTTTGATTGATGAGTCGGATTTTCCAATTCATCCTGTTCCTTTCATTGACTGTGTGCACCCTCCTGAACCTTTAACCGATACCCTTCCTCAATCACTTCCCCCCATTCTTTCCATCGTTCCGACCTTGCAAGAAACCGTATCATTTGTTGGAGATAGTGCCCTCAGAGTCAATTATTGGATCACAGGCACGTGATTGCAATGATTGAGGGAGGACCTATCCCGGGACGACAATCTTACTCGAGATGATAGTATGCTATCTGGTTTACCTTTATCATCGTGTACTGCTTTAGGTGACCTGACATGTCGCTATTACACGTTGATAGAGCCCCTAGGATTCTTGCTTGACTGCCAGCAGTATGAGGGCGATCATATAAGTGGGAGCTGGTAGTCTATAAGCACATCCTTAAAAGGTCCCTAGTCGTAGGAGTTTCGAGACAGGGCATCGATACTCCATTAGTAGACTAGTGTATACAGTCGAGACCCCGACGAGGGGCGGTGGCCGGTCTCACAAGCCACTGGTGTCAGTTGGTTCACCTAAGACGTATACAGGTGCTCATTGGGTTATGAGTACACCGGACAGGACTCGCCGGGAACCTGCTAGTTGGTCTTATACCAGATGTCAGATAGCAGTTCCCAGGTGACATGTGTACAGGTTAGTTCATCGACCTGAGATCGTCATTTGTCTCGTGTGAGTTCCCACTGTGCTTTGATTACTACCCTACCACGGCTCAAAGGAGTCGTGCAAACAGGTTTTAGTTGGGTACAGTCCTGAGCCACATGGAGGCAGTGAGCGGATCTGCAGGGGTTCGTCTCTCCCGGTATTGGGGGTGAGGTCGCGCTGTGTCTAGGAGAGCCATTACGCAAAGCCCTCGGCCGAGGCAGGAGATTTACTGGTAGGTATTCCAGTAGTATCTCAGGGCGTTCTGGGCTACGCTCCGACACGACTTGTACCGCTTTTGGGGGTCTGATTTTTACCAACCCCCTAGGCCCGCCATGCGATACTCATAGACGAACGGACCGGACTGTACGGATATTGTCACTGACAGGCTCAGTTGGGTGTCGGGGTGAGCTTCCTCATCGACGTCCCTTTTGGTCAATAGCTGGTGGCCCGTCACGTATTGGCTTATACCTCTGACGTGCCAGTGGTTAAATCCACAGCCATAGTATTAACGAGTCTTTAGAGTCCACCACACTTACAGTTACTCAAGCTTTCGGGCGAAACGCTGTAGAGGCCGTATGGAGATATGGCAGGGTCCGATCAGATACGTGCGGTATTGCACGGATCAGGATCGGACAGTTTTGTACTAGTGGCCGTATAGTTATATGGCAGGGTTCGATCAGATACGTGTGGTATTGCACGGATCAGGATCGAACGGATTTTACTAGCCGGCTTTGGCTTAAGCCGATCCTAGTTTAGTACAGTGTAGATTTTGTCTCATTGCATTTGTATCCGGTCGGAATACAGATGCGGGTGTGTATGCACAGTATCGGGGTTTTCCTGTAATTTATTACGGGACCAGTTTTCTGGAGTTGCCAGTTTGTATTCCGTTCCGGCCGGTTTTCCTTTGTTCTTTCCCGGCCGGACTTTTCCGATGGAGGGGGTTATTTGCAGTTTTGCAAATAACACTTTGTGGAGGTTTTTCTTGCAAAAGTATTTATCATGATAACCTTTTTAGATTCCATTCCTTTCATTCTTCTTTTCATGCTTTATGAAGATTAGAAGTGATGAGAAAGGATTTGATCTTTGATTAGAGTTGATGTGAGGTTGTGATGATGGTTTAGGATGTGGTCACCCTTCTTGCTCTCCTACACTCACCTCCCTCTTGTTTCATATACATACATTCCTCCACCTTATTCTTCACTGGATGAAAAATGGTTAAGAGAAAGAAAAAGATGAGGGTTCTTCCTTCTTGAGAGTTTCATTCTTCTTGATCTCATTTTCATGCTAGAAAATTGCAAGCACCATTTTTCTAGTCTTGATTCCTCCATCATCTTCAAAGGCAACAAACCCCAAATGAGACTAGCTTGATCTACTACATATTCTACAGCACATCTTGAGCATGTCGAGTTGCCGGCTTCATGCTCGAGTTGCCTCGGTATTGAGGCGGGAGCCCGTAAAAGACGCAGGCGATGTGGTGCCCTTTCCGGCGAGGAGGCGACGATATGGAGACAAGACTTTCCGCGGGAGATCGGGACGATGAAGAGAAGACCGGAGGACTCGGATCACTCGGTATACTTCTCACCCTATCTCTTGATTGCTAGCATTAGGTTAATGGTAATCGATCCGGGTTTTCATTGTCCGCGGTAGCGCCGGTTTCCGAGTAAGGAAAATTTTTGATTCCGCATTTTGGCCTCGAGTACGAGCCCGGGGCGCTGCCGTGGCGCAACATCATTTTCACTTCCTGTGTCTGGTTTACCAAGTTCGGCGTACCCATGGTTTCTCACGAATCTTGAGGGATTTGACCCCATTTCTCGACGGGTAAATATATTGGCACAATCGCTTTTCAAATATCGATCATCACAAATTGTGCTAATCTATTTACTCCATTTGCACCCTCAAGTTCGTATTCCACTTCTTTTTCCCTTCCGCCATTCTTCTTCCTCTCATATACCGAGACCGTATACCACTTCTATCTCCATACGGTCTCGCGTATTATCCATTTCTTTTCTCTACGCCTTCTTTCACCAGCCACTACTTTATCACGATAAGATCTTTGAATGGTTGGTATTAACTTTTGGTCTGTGTAAGGCCTTGTATAGCTTGATACTATTCTCTTTCCCCCCTAATCCTGAACTTCAACGCTTAATAGTGGAAACACTGTTTTACTTAAGTTTGGAGGGGACTCTTTTTTGTATATATTTTTTGTTTTCCTTTTTGTTTTGTATATAATTTGTTTCTAGGGAGCGCCGACAATTTTGACCCTCTTGGTATAGCCTGACAGTGAGGGCACTGTCAAGTTTAAGTTTGGGGGTGTGCTCGGTAAGCTTTCTTCCTTCGCATTCATTTGTATATTTTGCATTTGCATACCTTATTAAAAACCCACAAAAATTAAAAATTTTCCGAAAAAAAAATATAAAAACTTTGTCGTCAAGTTAGCTAATAGAGTAACTTAGATCTTTATTCCGAAAGTTTAGTTGATATGATAGAAATAACTAAATTCTAGGCTTAGGGATTGAAAACCCTGAAAATAACCCTCATTCTGTCTAACTTTGGTAAGTATACGTCCTTACAGTTTTTTTTTGAGAAATAGGAAATCTTGAGTTCAGTTCTTGAGTTCAGTCAAGATGAAGGGAAAGTATTGAAGCTTTACTGAAGGATAAGTCTGAAAAATAGTTTCTTTTCTTGAGTTCAAATTTAGAATGTATATACCCTACAAACTGCACTTACACGCACCTTGAAACTTGGGATAGTAGAGGATACCTAGAAATACTCTTGCCTGAAAGCCTAGTATGAAAGAAAAAACGGTATTTAAAGCTAAACACCAAAAGAGCATGTTGAAAAATATATCCGGTCTTGAAAAAGAAAAAGAAAAAGAAAAAGAAAAAGAAAAATAGAATAAAGTTAAGACCCGGAAACTGCTATTTACGCTTTTAAGCTCACACATTCAGTAATCGGCCGTTAGTGCCTCAAGAAGCATTAATAGTCGTATGAAAGGTGTGTGAGCAACACCGTCCATCATTAAATGAAAAGAAGTATTATTAGGTATTAAGGCAAGGGTATTATAGCTTGAATTGAATTCTTGAGTGTAGGGGTGCAAATACACACACACGTAGGGGTATACAATTCATGTTTGGATAAGAGATAGAAATAAAGAATAAGACTTGTGTTTTCTGTAAAGTTAATAAAAATTCCTGATTTGAGGCCGCACTTTAGAAGGAAAACTCAGGAGAACCAACATCTTTCTAAACTTTTTTGGAACGTATAGGATCTAAAGTTAAACAGATAGGAGGTGTGAAACATAAGGGTTAGATATTTCTGACTTAGGATAATAGAGTTTCTAATGTAAATACTAAACTGTAGGAGTAGAATCGACGTTAACTTATGAAACTAGCTTGACGGGATTTTGTAGGTAGTATCCGCTGAAAACCCTCAGGAGACAACACTCCTCCTACTAGGAACACCTAGAGGTTTAACGGCTTGTTGCACGTGCTCAGTGCAATCGCGTTCCCTGCGAAAGTGCGGTTAGGATTTTATTTTTTTGTGAATAATTGGTTTTGCTCGGGACGAGCAAAAGTTATGTTTGGGGGTATTTGTTCATAACAGAATACTGCATTTTATACCGCCCATTCTTATGCTCGTGTGTTTATAGGTAGGTGCTTTTAATCAGTGTTTGCTACATAATTGCAGAATACAGGTTCTCGGCTCTGAACAATGAATATCATGGCAAAGTACGACAAATTCCGGAATACTGCCAACAACAGATAAAACACGGGTCTCTGCTCTCTATCCGTGTGTTGCCACATACCAGTTAAGGGACAAAATGGCAAATCGATTGTCATGTCATGCACAAAGCTCAATGTCAACACAAGATCCAAGAAATCTACGCGGAGCTCGAGGAAATCATGGCAAAAGATCCACATCACATCACCTTTTTGTTCTACTAAAATTCTGGAATAATTGTGAAGAGTTTCTGAGAAAAGTCATATACCACATAGTAGACAACACCAAACCAGGAAAGCACCTAAAACCCGAGGAGCCAACTCATCTAAACCGCCGCGTTTCCGCGGCATAAGCCTGCTTAGGCCGCGGAAACGCGGCCGTACTGGCTCCTCAGTTGATGAATTTTCAGGGGTATTTGGGTCTTTTTATGTAGGTTCTGAATGTTGCCCTAGATTTCCAGATCCCTGCCTATAAATACTTCAGAACTGAGCTAAGCCAAGGGTCCAAAAATTCATGTCCATTCTTTCGCCTCTTTTGTTTAGGTTTTAGTCTTTTTCTTCTTCTTCTTCATCTTTTCTCCATGAAAATTGTAGTGAGAGCTTTTTGAGTGGAAGATCATTGAAGATGAGGGCTTTTGTATCATTCTCTTTTGTTTAACTTCCCCTTAAGATTCTTGCTTTCTCTTGATCTTTCAACCTCTTCATTGAGCTTGAAAGGTTAAGAGTTTGTTATTGATCTCAAGGGTCGTATTTTCTTATGGAATTAGCGCTTCATTTCATATGCATTCTCTACCCTTCTCTTGATCTTGCAACCTCTTGATTGAGCTTGCAAGTTTAAGGGTTGGCTATTGATCCCATGCTTGTCTTGAGTTCTAGTTTCTATTTCTTTTTATTGCTTATTTATTACTTGCTTTTTATTATCTTGCTTTACTTATTTGCAATTTAAATTCATGCACTTACTTACTTGTAATCTTTTCTTTTCTTTGTTCTTTTCTTTTGCTCTTTTTGGTTCTTTTGTGAATGGTTGTAATTATTGTTGTTGTTAAGAATCAATCCGATATTGTAAGTTAATACTTCCTTGCTCATTTCCTTTTCCCGTTATTTTCCATTGAACTCCGCCCAAACGATACGCAAGCGCTCCGTTAGGCACCCTACCCTAACAAGGTAACGGTGATTCCTAACCGCGACCGGTTGCGTTCGGTTTGGCCGGAGGCGAAAGCAAGAGACAAGAACGGAAGGACAAGGGGTAAATAAGCCGGATTCCATGAATACCATGCTTAAATCCCCTAATCCACGTTGTTACCAATTGCTCTAGCTTCAATTGGTCAAGACTCGGCTCAAAGATTTTGAGTACGGATTTCTTTAGCTTACAACTTCGTATCTTTTTCTTAACAACCTTATACTTGCAAATAATACACATAGGTTAGATTGAACAAACTCATACAAATTCTTTATTGACTCGTCTAAGACAAGAACGGAAATACAACCATCTCCCCGTGGATCGACCCGTGCTCAACCGGCTAGCTGCATAGCGACACCGTCCTGATCGCGGTAAACTTTAGAACTTTGAACATTCGACACGCTTTTAGCGTGCGATCAGTTCTCGTCATCCACCAGGAGTGGATAATGATGAAACCTTTTCTAGTGTCTATGCTTTTAAGTCTATTCGGATCCTACTTGCCATTGCTACATACCATGACTACGATATCTGGCGGTTGGGTGTCATGATTGCTTTTCTAAATAGTGATTTAGAAGAGAGCGTCTATAAGTACACAGCCAGATGGCTTCATGGACAGTGGGAGCAGCGGAAACGTGTGCAAGTTTCTTTATGGGTTCAAGCAGGCATCGCGGAGTTGGAATATCTGTTTTGATGTGGTAGTCAAAGCGTTTGACTTCATCAAAATGGTAGATGAACCTTGTATATACAAAAAGGATAGTAGGGTGTATGGTGGTGATCCTCGTATTGTACGTGGATGACATACTCTTGATAGGAAAGAAGTTTCCTATGCTACAGTCGGTCAATCTCCTCTTATCACAAGGATTCTCCATATAGGATCAAGGTGATACCTCCTAAATCTTGGGTTTTGGATCTATGGGATAGATCTAAGTGGATGTTAGGATTCTCACTAGGTGTAGTGAGATGGTATCAATCGATCCTGGGGAGAATCACTGGATAGCTTCCAGGGTGGTAAGGTCGACTGAATGTCAGTCACAGGCATTGTCTTTACCCTCAGTGAAGGGACGGTATGTTGAAAGAGTTCCAAGCTAGATATCGTGGCAAACTAGACGATAAAGGTTCGATACATCGCTACCAAGGATACTACCAAAGAGGTAGTCTTGATGTATATAAGTTTATGAGATGAACTTCGTTCCTACCATTGTGTGACATTGGAGTTGTGGCATATGCCTAGGAACTCCCGTCCCATCAGTGATCCAGATATATTCTTAGGCAGTATCACCTGATCATAGAGATGGTTGATCTCCAGGGAGATCAAGGTTAGGAGAGTAGACACAGAGGACAACAGGGCGGATCCACTCACAAAGGCCTTTTCCCAGGAGAGATTTTTATGGGATGGTTGTGTATGAAATACTACAACCACTTCTGATTGTTGGCTATAGGATACTACGACAAATGGACCTAGTGCAAGTGGGAGATTGTTAGTTATATGTATGCCCTAGAGCCTATTACTGCACATATGATGTATATTGTAGTGGATGATTGGACATATATAGGGATGACTTTCTTGCTCGACATGATAGTATTCTATTTGGTTGCACTTTATCTTAAAATGTATACTGATTGTCTCTATGTTACATGTTGATAAAGCCCTTAGGATAAGTACTTGACTACCAGGATTATGATGCATATCATACTAGTGGGGACAGTGTAGTCGGTAAGTACATCCTTCAGACGTTCCTAGTCGTGGGTGTATCGAGACAGGGCATCGATATACCAGAGTAGACTAGCGTATAGCTTTTCGACCTATGTAGATGGGCGATGGATGATCCCATATCCATTGGTGTTTGACATCAGAGATAGTATACGGGTGTTCAGTGGAGACTGGGTACACTGGACGGATTCACCGAGAACTCCTAGATGGTATTATACCTCACGTCAGATGGCAGTTCTCTAGTGACACTGGTACATGTTAGTCTGTAGATCCGAGATCGTCATAGAGTCTTGTGTGATTCCCACTGTGCTTTGATTTCTACCTTACCATGATCAAGAGAACGTGCACGTGATATGTGCGGGACCGAGATAGATATGTGTATGTGATACCGTATTCTATTCTCACGATATGGGATATCGGCCGGGTATATGTGATATAGCCGGGTTATCGGATCAATTGTTGATTCGATAAAATGATACATATTATATGCTCACTTAAGTATTTATTATTCTCACTTGTGATACATTTAATATATATGTGATATATGTTTATTGTATTATTTTCTTTTGTTCACAAATGATATATATGTGATATATATTATTAATGTGACATATTTGGTTATACATGCAACATGGGTGTATGAGACTTACACCATGCTATTAATAATGTTTAGGTTTCTATTTATATCAAATAATTCAAAATTAAGTGGAAATGACTCATGGTTAGAAGCTTGTAGATAACAATTGACTTAGTCCACCCTTTTTGTTTCACTTGAGATATTTTGTTAACCAAACCATTACACATAGCCATGGTTAACTCTCTACATGAGTTAGTGCATGCCATATACTCACCTAAGGTTGCATTTCTAAGCTCACTTCAATTATTTTTCACCACTTCATCTTCTTCTTCCTCATTGCAAAAGCTTTATAGCTTTTGATCTTGTGATGAAAGATTGTGAGAAAAAGAATACTAAAGAGAAAAATTCATATTTCATCATTCTCTTCTATACTAGCCATATAGATTAGTATGTTAGCTTCACTAATTCCATATTAGTGAAGTCATAGCTTGAGTTCGTATTTCCTCGAAGTAGATTATTTCTCCTAATCAGAGCAAAGTTCTGTTTTGAATTTCAAAATTCAAAAATCAAAGCAACGCTTCAGATCCCGTGCGTTGCGTGCCACATGTCAAAAGCAGATGCGCTAGCGCCAGGTGCACTGCGCCCTAGGCAGCGCACCCCCAATCAGAGAAAAGCTCTGCTTTAAAATTCAAAATTAAATTGATGCAACGCTTCAGATTCTGCTGCGTTGTGCGCCACGTGTCAGTCAAGGTGCGCTAGCGTAGTTGCGCTGCGCTCTGCGCTGCACGCCACGTGTTAAACAAGGTGCGATAGCGCAGTTGCTCTGCGCTCTGCGCTGCGCGCCACGTGTCGAACGAAGGTGCGCTCGCGCAAAGTGCGCCAGCGCTGGAATTAAAAGAATTCCTCACCGTTAGATCAAAAGATCTGATAATAATAAATTATTAATTAAACAGAATTAAAATTCTGTTATGGAAAGATTTTTCAATCTTATTAAAACAAGAAGATTATCGTCTGTACACCAGAAGCCTTAGGATCAAAGATCCAACGGTGGCAAATATTCCCAAATCAATTAGAGAAAGATCTCTCAAAACTGATTTAACAAATCATTTGGCCCTATATAAAGGACCCTAGACTTCAAGTCTAAAAAAAAAAAGAAAAAGAGAGAGAATTAAAAAAAAGAGAGAAAACTCTATGCAAACTTTGAGAAAAACTCAAAGAGAAAGAGAGACAAGCCTTTAGAAGAAAGAAGATCATTTCTTCATCTTTAAAGGTAAAGAATTAATTCTTGAACAACAGAGATGAAATTATCTCGTAAAAAGAAGAAACATCTTCTAAAAAGATCGTAGATCTATAAAAAAGACCAAGGTCTTTGATTAAAAAGAAAAGATCAAAATTTCCATTCATAAAAATATAAAAAGAAGTATTTTACTTCACAGATCTTTTGATCTATAAAGGCAGAGCCTTTTATAAAAACAAGAACTTTTGTTCTTGGATCTTGAGGCAAGGCCTCCTTTGAAGAATATAAATTTGTTCTTTGATCTTAAAGTTGATCAAAATGCGCTTTGCGCTATTAGACTGTGCCTTGCACTCATGAATTGCGCCCTTGCGCTTCTTGGACTGGCGCTCAGCGCCAAAACATGCCACGTGTCAACCATAGACACAATCTGCGCTTTGCGCTCCTGAAAACAGCGCACTGCGCTCTTGGGTTGGCGCTCAGCGCCAAGCGCGTCACGTGTCACTCACTGGCGCACCCATAAACTAGTGCAGCGCGCTCATAAATTAAAAGCGCAGTGCGCTAACAAACTAGCGCTTAGCGCTATGCGCGACACGTGTCCTCTTCGTGTGCGCTAACCGACAGAAGCGCAATGCGCTTTTTGACTGGCGCAAAGTGCCTGAAGTGCCACATGGTGCGCTGTTAGAACACACTTTGTTCTGATGAATGCTATGCGTTCAATATAAGACAAAAAATGTGTCACAGCCCAATGCTTAGCATTATTAAAAGGGCAGAGCCCAAACAAAGGCCTAACAGGCAGAACAAAAATAAAATGTTAAACATTTTTAACTGGACTTTGCCCAATTCTGGCCATAAGTCCTCAATTTAAATTGAATTGAGCTCATCTGCTCTTCCAATCAATTTACACCCTGTTCGAGGGTACATCTCTGCACTCCTTTGATATTTGTCGTTGTAATCTCTCAACGTCGTCAGAGAGGTGGCGGGTCCCGACAACCACACATTACTACGGACTGTGGGGTCCTTAAACTCATGGACTATGATGTCCTTAACCTTGACCGTGATGTCTTAAAACTAACAACAGACTGTGGGGTCCTTAAACTCATGGACTATAATGTCCTTAACCTTGACCGTGATGTCTTAAAACTAACATCGGACTGTGAGGTCCCCAAACTCACGGACTATGATGTCCTTAACCTCGACCGCGATGTCTTTAAACTAACACTGGACCACCATGTCCTTAAATTGGTAATGGACCACCATGTCCTTAAACTGGTAATCGACTGCAATGTCCCTAAACTAAACAATTGAGTCCAAATGCTCTCTTGTTGGATCTAAACGATCCCGTTAAGTTGATCTTAGTCTGAAATGAGACTAACGTATCCTTAACAAAAGTTTAAGTTGATCTTAGTCTCGAATGAGACTAACGTATCCTTAAACCCAACCCCCAAACCCGAATCTAAGAAAGTACGGATTTGGACTAATCCACGTCCTACGGGCGACCACATAAATTAGTCTCCGTATACAATCCACGGGCAACCATAAACAAAACAAACACCCATGATACGAAGTGACCATCTGGAGAAGGAGAAAGTTGTTACCGCGATGCGATGGCGTAATTAACTGCAGGGGCTTGCGCCTGCAGGGAAGAGCGTCCCCATAATTAAAACCCCTCAAACGAGGGGAGATCTGACGAAGTATGCTACATCGGCCGCATCCGTTTAAACCTTCGATACATGGTGCCATAAATCAACTTGGCATCTTCGGAGAGGTGGACGGATAGCACCAAATAGCATCTGCCCCCAGATTCAGGCAAGACAGTCCGTCTTCCCGGTTTCCAGCGGTAAACAGATTCTGGCACGCCCGGTGGGACCTTTTCCTCTTTCCACTCCACACTTCGTGTGTCGTGTTCGCGAACTAATCACGGTTTGCTAATGGTTGCCCTTGGGTTTCGAGGTATTAAGATTTGGCGTTTTGCTTCCTGCAGAAAGCAAAGATCAATGGCGTTCGCCTGCTCGAAGTGTTCTACATGCAACTGCAACCCATGTTCTGCCTCAACCGGGGGCATAGCTTACGGACCTCAAGCAGCTTCCCTGTTCACGATGCCCGTGGAACAGGTCACTTAAGCCACCATGGGGTTGTTTTTCGGGAACATGCTCCCGCCAACGAGCTTCACTGCTTCTATGCTGACATCGGAAGCTCCCAAGAAGTCGGTCTTCGATCGGCTAATAGCTAATGCGGCCCCTCTCAGCGGGTCGCCCAGCTCCAACACTTCAGTCTTCGCCAGATTGGGCCAGAGTTCCTATGAGCCCATGATGAAGCCTGCAACTCAAGAAAAGGTTATTCCGAAAAGAGTGACCAACCCTGCTCCCGAATCCGTCAAGGCGGCTTCTCCTACCAAAGGGTCAGTTTTTACAATGCTGACTGTTCTGGCTCCCGCTACGGCTCCTGTCCCTGCTCAGAAGTCTGTTTTTAACCGATTGGATACTGCTTCTCAAAGGACATAAGTCTTCAACAGGCTGACGCCAGCAGCAGCCCCTCACCTGAACAGGGGGCAAGACAAAGCCATCCCCGTCACCGAACCAACTCCAACAGCTCGACATGCTCGACGTCGCCACTGGCGCCGAGTAAGGAAGGCTGGGGGCAACTCCCCCTCTGGGCTAACTCCACCAGCTCCAACGGTGGAAATTAATGCTGCTGTTCCAACCGGGAACAGGTTTGAACTGCTGAACAAGGTGCACAGGAATTCGCCTACCGCTGTATTAAAAAGATCTCCTCCACTGGTAGAGACTGTCGCAGAAGCAAAACCGGAATAACCCCCTCAGAGGCTGTCCTCTAAAATCTACAAAGTCTGGCGGCAGGTTCGGGACTCAGTAATTGATCAAGGTTACCCTTACTGACAGAAAAAGGCGAAGGTTCAACAAGGAGAGAACCATCGTGCCAAATCACAAAAAGCTGTCTGGGTGCCCGCTGCGACGCCCCCCTCAACTTCAACTGCTCAAAAGAAAAGGAGGCCGGAGAAAGCCCTTATGGCTGCGGCAGACCGCAAAGGTATTGAGCCCAAACGCCCCAAGTCTGGGGGCATGGTGGTGCATACCGTCTATATGGCGTCCGGAAAAGAGGATAGCCGTATTTCCACAGGTCATCGACCGCTTACGTGATTAGTGACTAAGGCTCAGGAGCAACAATAACAGAAGTTTCAAGAGATGCTGACTACAATGGCCACACTTACCGGGCCAAAAGAAAGCCCGGAGGCATCAGAACAGCATCACGAACAAGAAACTGACGCTGACTTCCTACGCAGAGTCCTCGAAAAGAAGGACAAAGAAGCAGCAGAACAAGCTGCCAATATAAAACAAATGGCGCTTCTCTTCCAAGACATGGTAGGAATGATGTTACAGCCGGATCCTCTAGCTGAAGACCCTTCGGTCATTATTGAAGACGATAAAGGGGAGACATCCAATCCTCCTCCGGCTCATTCAGCAGCCAAGGAGGAAACCATTTCAAAAGCCACACTCGATGATTATATAGCTCAGCAAATACGAGCCCACCGAGCGAACGAAATGGCTGGCCAAGTTGTCAAGACTGGACGACCCTATCCGGGCTGGTATGACCAAATAAGTTACCCGCCGGGATATACGATCCCTAAGTTCCATGTATATAAAGGGACGGGGAATCCACATCAGCATATCGCTCAATTCAGGGCCTTATGCGGCAACACTGGAGGCGAAGACAAATTGCTACTTTTCCAATTCGTCGGCAGCTTGTTGGAGACAGCGTTCGAATGGTACTCTGAACTTCCGAACGACTCCATCAAGAATTTTGCAAAAATGGAGCTGTTATTCACCCAACGATTCGCAAGTGCTAGTGAACGCACCCTAATAACGGCGTTGATCAATGCCCGAGTGAAGCCAGGGGAGACATGGGTTCAGTATGCAATACGGTGGCGGAATCTATGGTCGAAGTGCGAGCAACACATCGAAGAAGCACCTGCGGTAGGCATGTTCGTGGGCACTCTAGACCCTCATGCAACTATTTCACAGTTCATGATGTTCTTCAAACCGACTATGTTCCAAGCTTTAATCGACAAGCTGGCCCAGATGGACCAGATGGGTCACAGACTGTCTCCTCCAAAGCCGGACTCCCGCAACGAAAAGGGCAAAGGGAAAGCAACCTTCGTCACCAACGCTCGACAACAACCGAGTGGCCCGAAAGTGGTTGTTCACCAAAGCAACAAGCGGCAATCCGTCGATGAGAAGCTGAGACGTCCTTACTCGTTTCCCCAAGATAAAACAAGGAGACTGTTCGAACTGGCAATGCGCAATGGGCTCATTACTTTACCAGAGTCGAGAGACCCACTGCAACCAAACGACGTCGACGATCCCAATTACTGTCCCTACCATCGAGTATTGGGCCATCCACTCGAAGATTGCTACGTCTTCAAAAATTGGGTTGAAGACCAATACCAGCAAGGCAAATTCGCGTTGTCTGAAAATTGGAAGGTGAACCCGCCACAACCACATGCTCCGAAAAAGATGGACATGCCGGGGGTATCGTGCTCATTCATAGAGGAAGCTCTATGGGAAGTTGTTCTTTCGGCAAAAACTAAAAGAATGCCGAAAGATCTTCAAACATGTTCAGCAACCAGGTAGAAAAGCCCGCTAGAGCCGGAGATTATCGAGGAGATGCTGAAACCACCCCCAATATTGGGAATTAATAGTGATGGTGGACAAAACATTCGGGCCCAGCCGTCAAAGTCTTCGAAGAAAGAGAAGAAGACCAAAAAAGCCCGTGAAGCCTGACAACAAGCGTACGGATCTGCAAAAGTATATTGACGCGCTGAAAGAATACAACAAGAGGGCACGAACCCCAGTCACTCTTCAAGAGTTCCTCAATCACATCCTTGAGAATGAAGATAACGACAATGATGAGGGAGACGGCTTGTCAGAAGAATCCGAAGATTATGTGGCAAGTTGCCACATGATCGCTCATTTGTCGCTAGGTAACAAAGCAGCTCACTCGGTATTAGGAGATAACGTAAAAGAGCTGAGGGCAGGAGCAGTGCCAAAACCTTTGGATTACGTGACAAGGTCTATTAAGGAGAAACCTACTTGTTCATAAAGCATCCGGCGAAACTTCGTCTCAAAGTAACAACGGACCGAAACGTCCTTAAACTAACAACGGACCGAAATGTCCTTAAACTAACAATGGACCGAAACGTCCTTAAACAAACGACGGACCGAAACGCCCTTAAACTACCAACGAACCACTTTGTCCTAAAACTAGCTGTTGACCGAGATGTCAATAAACCACGGTGGATTGCAGCATCCCAAAGCTGATACAAAAAAAAAAGAGAATGAAAAAAGAAAAAAAAACGGTATGTCCATAAGCAAAATGGGCACGGATGAAAACCCGAAAGGGCTCCGTGAGTAAAAACAGCAGGGCTACCGGCAAGTTTGTTGAAAACCTGAAAGGGCGCAACCTCGTTAGAATAAAAAAAAGGAAGAATAAAAAAAAGGAAAAAAAAAGAGAAAAAAGAAAACGGTATGTCCATAAGCGAAAAGGGCACGGATGAAAACCCGAAAGGGCTCCGTGAGTAAAAACAGCAGGGCTACCGGCGAGTGTTTGTGAAAACCCGAAAGGGCGCAACCTCATTAAAAGACACTTGCAAGGATCCTCGACCTTGTAAGGAGAAACCACCTGCGTGAGATCCTTACGACTCACAAGGGAGCAACACACTTAGGGATCCCCACGATTCCTAAGGAGAAATTGCACTTGCGAGATTCTCACGACTCGTAAGGAGAACCCTCTTATGGGACCCTCACGGCTCATAAGATTTGAAAGTCATAAGCTACAGGGATCTGAACCTGTTCTTAAGCAGCCCCCACAACCTTCACTACTGCCCTACAAGCGGCTCAATACTGACCCTTGTATACAATCCACGAGCACGAATAAACATTTCCCTAACCACGTCCCACCCGTGACTGGGGATATGTTCGCACGGTGAACAACCCTTGTGAGTCCCCTCGACCTATAAGGAGAAAACTCTCTTGTAAGATCCTTACGACTTTCAAGAAGCCATACACTTAGGAGTCCTCACGATTCCTAAGGAGAAAACACACCTACGAGATCCTCACGACTCGCAGGGAGAAATACCTTTGTGAGACCCTTACGGCTCATGAAGTCAAAAGCCTTAGTCGACAGGATCCTAACCCTGTTCGCTAAGACACCTTTGTTCGATATCGACAGATGCAAATGATGATTCGCTCCTGGCAATATTTCAGTTGTAGCGGTGCTGATGCCGAAATCGGTGTCTAATCCCAAGCTTGCAGCGAAAATCTAGCAAGCCACACATGCATACGAAATAGCCGAAATGATGGGGCAACTTGCAAACAAAATCAGCAATTAAAAATGTATGCATGCAAAATAGCCGAAATGATTGGGCAACTAGCAATAAAAAGCAGCGAGTAAAAATAAAACAAATAGCCGAAATAATTGAGCACCACGAAAAATAGCCGAAATGATTGGGCAATCACGACCTTTACGATACAAAATCTGAAATGATAGAGCATCGCGGAAAGAAATAAAAAAAATGAAATGAAAATTATGCCCTACAGGTGATATCACATCGATCCCTTTATACAATCCAGGGGCGCAAACAAAGAAGGAATCATGCCTTCCCTCCTCAGGCTCCATCAGAAAGAGAGCCAAGTCTCGACAGTCACATCTGCATCCCAGAAGACCAACAACAACGCTCCTCCTTATGCCAACAAAGGCACGGAAGCGACACAGCGAAACGGAATCATGGCAAAGCCCCTAGTTCCAAGTCTCGACGGCCACATTTACAGCCTGGAGACCAACAACAACGTTTCTTCTCACTACAACGGAATGCAGACGAGACGTCAACAAGTGAACCGAAGGTCAAAACAAATTGGAGCCACCGGAAAGTCCCCAGTTCCAAGTCTCGACGGTTCAAAAACAACCTAGAGACCACCTCGACGTTCGTCTCGATACAGCAGACACGATGTCACCCCAACGTTCTTTCTCCAACAAGATGTAGATGCAACACCAACAACGGAGCCATAGCAAAGTCCCTAGTTCCAAGCCTCGACGGTTCACAAACAACCTAGAGACAACCGTGACATTCGTCTCGATACAGCAGATGCAATGTCAGCAACGTCGTTCCTTTGCAGTCCAATCGGATGCAGATGCAACATCAACAAACGGAGCCACGACCAAGTCCTTAGTTCCAAGACTCTACAGTCTACAGACAACCTAGAGTCAACCAATGACCTCTCCGCCGGATCAACGCTCCGTCTCGGAAATAAGTCAACCAACTCTAGGAAATCAGTGTCCTTGGCAACCTCCTCGATTCAGGGAAATCAGCGTTCTTGACGAGAGCACTTCGATTCGCGTCGACCCGCAAGAAAATCAGTGTCTTTGCAGGAATACATCGATTCGTCTCAACTCGAGGAAATCAGTGTCCTTGGCAACCTCCTCGATTCAGGAAAATCAGCGTCCTTGACGAGAGCACCTCGATTCGTGTCAACCTGCAAGGAAATCAGTGTCTTTGCAGGAATACCTCGATTCGTCTCAACCCGAGGAAATCAGTGTCCTTGGCAACCTCCTCGATTCAGGGAAATTAGCATCCTTGACGAGAGCACTTGGATTCGCGTCGACCCGCAAGGAAATCAGCGTCTTTGCAAGAATACCTCGATTCGTCTCAACCCAAGGAAATCAGTGTCCTTGGAAACCTCCTCGATTCAGGAAAATCAGCGTCCTTGACGAGAGCACTTCGATTCGCGTCGACCCACAAGGAAATCAGGGTCTTTGCAGAAATACCTCGATTCGTCTCAACCGAGGAAATCAGTGTCCTTGGCAACCTCCTCGATTCAGGGAAATCAGCGTCGTTGACGAGAGCACTTCGATTCGCGTTGACCCGCGAGGAAATCAGTGTCTCTGCAGGAATACATCGATTCGTCTCAACCCGAGAAAATCAGTGTCCTTGGCAACCTCCTCGATTCAAGGAAATCAGCGTCCTTGACGAGAGCACTTCGATTCGCGTCGACCCGCAAGTAAATCAGCGTCTTTGCAGGAATACCTCGATTCGTCTCAACCCGAGGAAATCAGTGTCCTTGGCAACCTCCTCGATTCAGGGAAATCAGCGTCCTTGATAAGAGCACTTCGATTCACGTCGACCCGCAAGGAAATCAGTGTCTTTGCAGGAATACCTTGATTCAGGGAAATCAGCGTCGTTGACGAGAGCACTTTGATTCGCGTCGACCCGCAAGGAAATCAGTGTCTTTGTAGGAATACCTCGATTCGTCTCAACCCGAGGAAATCAGTGTCCTTGGCAACCTCCTCGATTCAGGGAAATCAGCATCCTTGACGAGAATATCTCAATTCACGCCGACCCGCAGAGAAATCAGTGTCTCTGCAAGAATATACAACGTCATCAGTATGACCCCGTCACGGAAATACGTCATCCATATGACCCCATTTCGGAAGTATGTCATCTACATGTCTATCTCACTAAACACTCACGAGTCCTCTCGACTCGTAAGGAAGAAAAAAAAACTCTCTTATAAGATCCTTACGACTTATAAGGGAAAACGCACTTAGGAATCCTCTTGATTCCTAAGGACAAAATACACCTACAAGATCCTCACGACTCGTAGGGAGAAAGTCTTTATGAGACCCTCACGGCTCATAAAATTGAAAAGTCTTAGGTGACAGATCCTAACCCTGTTTCCAAAGCCGCCACCGCCCTACAAAGAATCCAAGATCGATAGCTATATGCTACCTACAGATCGTACTCGCTAAAATCGCTTGGCAACAACACAACAAGAAAAAAGAAAGCAGAGAGATGACACAAGACATTATGAAGAACGTGTATCTTTTATTCATGAATGCGATTGGGTACAAACTACATCATATGAAAGAATAAAAGAACAAATAAATTTCATTCAAAATTACAAATGGTACAAAATTTTTATTGAGAAGAAAGTGCTTTCAATAATCCAGTGAGCCGCTCGCGCACTTCCCTCAGCCCCTCTTCCTGATCAGCTGCCGCGGCCAACTCCGCTTCGACCTGGGCTTGCTGCTGCAGGTAAGACGAGAGTTGTTCTTTGACGGTCCGCTGAGCTGCTTCACGATCTCATGCATCCCGCTCGACGACATCGAGCTTCTGCCTCAATGTTAACCCATCAGAGATACATCACAGAAGACCTTCGAAAATAACTTTTAACTGGGCAGCGTTAGCGTCAACCTCAGCATGCAGTCGAGTGGACTCGCTCGAAGTTTCTTTACATTCTCTTTCCTTTAAAGCCACTTCTTGTTCGAGATGGCGGAAGTAATAAGTGCTCTGCTCGATCTATGCAGCCCGTTGAGCGCTCATTGCCAGAATCTCAGGCGCGGGACGCCTAAGCTCAAGCTCATGCAAACAAGCCTCGATCTCCCTGCAGCGATTAACCCAAGACTCAACGACGCCCTCACCATGAAAGTTCATGAGCGTCGCCAGCATAGGGTTAACCTCAGCGGCAAAATCCGCAGCAGATGTGGGAATCTCTGTATCAAACTTCTCGATATACTCGCTCAGCATGCGTAGACTGGTCACAGCACCTTTGGATGATGGACGCCTGGAAAAAGGCCCTGCCAGCATTATAATACGAGACTCGAATAGGGTTGGAGTCAATGTGATTGCTGCAAAATAGATCATAATCAGATGTCGGCTCAGGAAATAAAGAAAATACACAAAAAGTAGAGTCTACTATACCGGCTGCAGCAGGGGACAGAGCTGGGAGTACTGGGGGCGCAACGACAGCATCGTTTCCCCCTTCAATTCGTAAGGCTACAAGCAATATGAAGAAGAGTTAGTGGTATTGCGACTGCTTGTTGAAGAAAAGGACGTCGTTTAGAAAAAATACTCACCTATACCAGCAGGGGGACTAATCTTCGACAAGAAGGAGAAATGTGGGTGCAGCACTAGGTACAGGTGGTCAAAAAGGACTCCTGCAAAAATGTGATGACGCAATGTCAGTACAGGAATTGTACAGCCGAGAGACAAGACTGATGGGTCACAAATCCATACCTTCCAGCATCTGCGACGGTACGAGAGAAGGCAGAGAGGTGGTTACCATCAGGGCGGTGACTGACGGCGCTGTCTCAAGTAGTTCGACATCTGCACTAGCCGAAACTGCATTAGAAACAAGATAAACCTTGTTAAGAAAGATTGCAGAATAAAAAGAAAGGCGGTAACCTAAAATCTACCTGAAGAGTCACCAGTCGGATCCGTGACGAGGGCGTCACTTGATTCAACAACGTCGTCTCCCTCCAACATCGGGGTGGTCTCACCCCCCGTCGCCTCATCCCCTGACTCCACGAGAGCCGTCGTCACACTTGCGACGCCAGGAGACGGCAAAGAACCGTAAGCGGGAAGAGCGATGATCGGAGCGGTGCCCGACTCTTAAGAACGAGCGGCCATCTCGGGCCCAACAATCGTACTCGTTTCGCTCGCTACTACCTCGGGCTCAGTGATCGCAGCCGTCTTATCCACCGCTACCTTAGGCTGGGCCGTGGTAGCCGCCTCGTCCACCACTGCATCAGGCTCAGCCGTAGTAACCATCTCATCCGCCGCCGCCTCGCGCTCGGCAGTGGTAGCTATCTTAGGCATAGCAGTCGTGACTGTCTCGTCAGCCACTATCTCGGGCTCGGCAATTACGGTCACATTGCCTACCGTCGCCCCGGGTTCAGTAGCTACCTCCTCCACCGCCCCCTCAGGCTCAACGGCCGTCGCCACTCCTTCAGTAAGGCTCGGCCCTGCAGGACAAAATATATAAGAACTGATAGTTTAAAGCTTTGACAACGAAGCCTCAAAACATATTACCTGGGGTCGATTTACCATTGGCTTCCCGAACTACACGTGCCGCTCGTCTATGAGCAGTAGACAAGGCAACCGAGAACTCCTATGAAGGAGTAGCAGCGGGAGTAACAGCGCTTGAACCTTCCCCCGCAGCCAAAGCAGCACTACGTTCCCTTGCTGCGCGCCTCAGGCGCTTCCTTTCCTCCCGGGCCGTCACAACAGACCTTTTAGAAGCCTCCTTCAGCAAGGCGTCGTCGTCCGCATTCAGGGTTACTTCCAGAGCCGTCAAGGCTTCCATCATCGGTTTTTTGAGCAATGCCTCTTTCGGCAGTACCGAAGAGGCCGGGACTTCGGTGGCTGGCCCGGGAAGAGTCTCCACATCTCCTTGCGGGACCGGCATTGCGGTCCCTACGATGAGATAAAGAAAGGGTTAGATTGTCCATAAAAAGGAGAGTGAAGACTCAATAAGCCGAAATATACCAATGCCGAATAGAGCGCGATTCCTCTCCTCCTCCTCGAAAGTCCTGAGGGAAGCCGCCAGAGCCTCTTCAGTAGTAAAGCCTGTTACAAAAGGAAGAATTTCAGTCAAGACATGATAATAAAAATAAAGATATAACGCAATGACAAAAGTGCGACTAATATTTACTTGATTGCATGAGGGCGGCTATTTTCGCTTGGTGCCTCGCGAGTTGCTCAGAAGCAGCAATGGCGGCATTGAGATCAGTGTCTGCTGGCGCTATGAAGAGACCCTCATTGGTTCCATACTCACTTAGGCCTTCGGTAAGAGGAGCCTGAGGCTCTAGGCCAAGTACGGCATCAAGGGAGAGGACCGACTTCTTCTTCTTCTTCTGTGCGCGAGTTCCGGTCGCAGCCAGAACCAGCTTGCGCTTCGTTGGCACTTTGGGACGACGAGTCCCGATATCCGAGCCCACACCAGATTCAAGAAAAAGGCGCTCGTAGATATTCAACACTTTGATCAGACTGGGAAATTGGTGTTGAACAGCATTCGCCGGAGTAAGGCCCATTATCACTGGCTTAGCACCGAAGACATATTCGTCTGTGGGAAGCAGCTCCTCATAATGCTCCCCTATGACCGGTAAGCCGGAAACTTCTGTAAACTCCTCTAAAGAGATTGACACTTCCCGGTCCAGTGAGAGGAAGGTGTGAGTAGGGATATTCCACTGCTCCAAAAAGGCCTTAACCCACCAAGTAGGAAGCGTAGGGTATTGGAAGAGAGAAGCATAAACAGCGGTATACAACCCAAGCCTCATCAACTGCGATTTCTTCGTCGACAGAATGTAGCGGGCCCATTGCAGATAACCGATCGGATGACAGGGAATCAGACCTATATTATATGGTTGCCCTTACGGCCGCGCTTCGCCTTGACAAATACGGCGTCCCAAGATATCTTAAACCATGGGAGGCTGAACGGGAATCGAAGCTATAGCGGATTGAAGAAGGCCTTCTGAAGTCCAATTAACCATCTCCACGGCGTAGTTCACCGGGGGTGAGTTGGCGTAATGGATCGCCGTGATAGGCTCCGAAGGCACCGCGCATGAGAAGCTTTGCGACCCCTGATAATCTGATTGTACCATGATTCCCAAAGGTGAAGATTCTTATGTTCCGGATCATGGTCTCTGATCAAAGCTAGAACCCTCGGTCCACCGATGCCTCAGGGAATCCTCCCTCTGAACGGGAAAACGGGAAAGAAAGATCAAAAGACATGTCGCCTGCAAAAAAAGAACAGAATTCAATTATCAGTACTATAATTTAATCTTAAAGTTCTGAGCAACACTTTAAAATTTGTACCACACTGCAATGTAGTGGAAATGGGACCAAAGGTGGACCCACAAAATACAGATGACAATGCATCAATTAATAAAACAGCCTTATCATTGGAAGAGACTGTCAATTAATGAGGAAATCCTCAGAGAATATTCTCATTGTATGAGAAATCCCTCGGAAGAAGGAGAAAATCTCCCTTTCGGAGCTAAGCTCTATAACAGAGTGACACTTGTCAAACTCTGGTTACGAGGGAATAAAATTCCTTAAAGAGCCTAGCTCTGTAATGATGATGGAAAATCCATCAAAGATTAATGAAAATTAATTCTTGAGAATTAAAATTCTGGGATCTTAAAGATCCATGAAAAAACTCTTAAGAGTTCTTCATCAAAAGATCAAAAGATCAACATGTTATCAAAAGAGCAGAGCTCTGACTCATGGGCTAAGAAACCCTAAGAAAAGATCTGTTTAGATCTATGGGATTATGAGAGCAAGGCTCTGTTTATGAAAACCTAAAGGGGTTTTCTTTAGATCAGAGATCTATGAAGAGCAAGGCTCTGTTAATGGGTAAAAACCCTAATTTATTAAAATTAATTTAATTTAATTTTACCTAAATTTAGTAGAGTTTTAGCTCTTGAAAGTTCTTGAACAAAAGAGCAAGGCTCTGAATAAAATTCATAAGAAGAAGATGGAAATCATCTGAGGACCAAAAGGTCCTATTTATAGGCGCTGAACCGCCTCCTCAACTTTTGAGTTGATCCAAAGGCTTAGATGTTGCCACCGTTGCACTCACGTGTGCGCCACATGAGTGCAACGGTGGGGGGGGGGGCATTTGTTTCCCCCAATCAGACCAAAGCTCTGTTTTGAATTTCAAAATTCAAAAATCGAAGCAACGCTTCAGATCCCGTGCGCTGCGCGTTGCGTGCCACGTGTCAAAAGCAGACGCACTAGCGCCAGGTGCGCTGCACCCTAGACAGCGCACCCCCAATCAGAGCAAAGCTCTGCTTTAAAATTCAAAATTAAATTAAAGCAACGCTTCAGATTCTGCTGCGCTCTGCGCTGCGCGCTACGTGTCAGTCAAGGTGCGTTAGCGCTATGTGCTGCGCGCCACGTGTCAAACGAAGGTGCGCTCGCGCAAAGTGCGCCATTGCGAAGTGCGCCAGCGCAAAAATTAAAAGAATTCCCCACCGTTATATCAAAATATCTGATAATAATAAATTATTAATTAATCAGAATTAAAAATCTGTTATGGAAAGATTTTTAAATCTTATTAAAACAAGAACATTATCTTCTGTAAAACAGAAGTCTTAGGATGAAAGATCCAATGGTGGGAAATATTCCCAAATCAATCAGAGAATGATCTCTCAAAACTGATTTAATAAATCATTTGGCCCTATATAAAGGACCCTGGACTTCAAGTCTAAAAAAAGAAAAAGAAAAAGAGAGAGAATAAAAAAAGAGAGAGAGAAAACTCTCTGCAAAGTTTGAGAAAAACTCAAAGAGAAAGAGAGACAAGCCTTTAGAAGAAAGAAGATCATTTCTTCATCTTTAAAGGTAAAGAATTAATTCTTGAATAACAGAGATGAAATCATCTCGTAAAAAGAAGAAACATCATCTAAAAAGATCTTAGATCTATAAAAAAAGACCAAGGTCTTTGATTAAAAAGAAAAGATCAAAAGATCCAATCATAAAAATATAAAAAGAAGTATTTTACTTCACAGATCTTTTTATCTATAAAGGCAGAGCCTTTTATAAAAAACAAGAACTTTTGTTCTTGGATCTTAAGGCAAGGCCTCCTTTAAAGAACATAAATTTGATCTTTGATCTTAAAGTTGATCAAAATGCGCTTTGCGCTATTAGACAGTGCCTTGCACTCATGAATTGCACCCTTGCACTCATTGGACTGGCGCTCAGCGCCAAAACATGCCACGTGTGAACCATAGACACAATCTACGCTTTGCGCTCCTGAAAACAGCGCACTGCGCTCTTGGGTTGGCACTCAGCGCCAAGCGCGCCACGTATCACTCACTGGCGCACCCATAAACTAGTGCAGCGCGCTCATAAATTAAAAGCGCGGTGCGCTAACAAACTAGCGCTTAGCGCTAAGCACGACACGTGTCCTCCTCGTGTGCGCTAACCGACAGAAGCGCAATGCACTTTTTGACTGGGGCAAATCGCCTGACGCGCCACGTGGTGTGCTGTCAGAACACACTTTGTTCTGATGAATGCTATGCATTCAATATAAGACAAAAAATGTGTCACAGCCCAATGCTTAGCATTATTAAAAGGGCAGAGCCCAAACAAAGGCCTGACAGGCAGAAAAAAAATAAAATGTTAAACATTTTTAACTGGACTTAGCCCAATTCTGGCCATAAGTCCTCAATTTAAATTGAACTGAGCTCATCTGCTCTTCCAATCAATTTACACCCGGTTCGAGGGTACATCTCTTCACTCCTTTGATATTTGTCGTTGTAATCCCTCAACGTCGTCAGAGAGGTGGCGAGTCCCGACAACCACACATTACTACGGACTGTGGGGTCCTTAAACTCATGGACTATAATGTCCTTAACCTTGACCGTGATGTCTTAAAACTAACAACGGACTGTGGGGTCCTTAAACTCATGGACTATGATGTCCTTAACCTCGACCGTGATGTCTTAAAACTAACACCGGACTGTGAGGTCCCCAAACTCACGGACTATGATGTCCTTAACCTCGACCGCGATGTCTTTAAACTAATACTGGACCACCATGTCCTTAAACTGGTAATGGACCACCATGTCCTTAAACTGGTAATCGACTGCAATGTCCCTAAACTAAACAATTGAGTCCAAATGCTCTCTTGTTCGATCTAAACGATCCCGTTAAGTTGATATTAGTCTGAAATGAGACTAACGTATCCTTAACAAACGTTTAAGTTGATCTTAGTCTCGAATAAGACTAAGGTATCCTTAAACCCAACCCCCAAACCCGAATCTAAGAAAGTATGGATTTGGACTAATCCACGTCCTACGAGCGACCACATAAATTAGTCTCCGTATACAATCCACGGGCAACCATAAACAAAACAAACACCCACGACATGAAGTGACCATCTGGAGAAGGAAAAAGTTGTTACCGCGATGCGGTAGCGTAATTAACTGCAGGGACTTGCGCCTACAGGGAAGAGCGTCCCCACAATCAAAAATCCCTCAAACGAGGGGGAATCTGACGAAGTCTGCTACATCGGCCGTATCCGTTTAAACCTTCGTTACATGGTGCCATAAATCAACTTGGCATCTTCGGAGAGGTGGACGGATAGCAAAAAATAGCATCTGCCCCCAGATTCAGGCAAGACAGTCCGTCTTCCCGGTTTCCGACGGTAAACATAGATCATCTTGGATTTCGAAGTCTTCAAGCAATCATGGATCATTCGACTTGTGGAGCCTCTTAAGAGTCTGGGAGTTCTTGGATCGCAGTGAAGGGACCACTACTCGGAGCTTATGAAGCGAAGGAACGGACTACAAAGCTTGTAATCCCTAAACACTTAGTTGTAAAGTTGTTTACATGCAAAGTTAACCCTAATTCTCTAGTTCGATTACTTGGTTGGTTTATTTAGCATCCAAAAATTTTAAAATAGCATGATTAATTCTTGCCAAAACCTTGCTAAGGTGCTAAGCTAACTCTACAGTGGTATCCGAGCCAAACTAGAGTATTAGGCGTTATCTAGACGAAGTTAGAATTCCGATCGAACTCCGAAAACCTGATTTGGACCCCCTCTCTGGAAATTTTTCAAAAAGTTAAAAATTTTCATGTTAAAAATATTCAGAAAATCATGCAGGTAATTCTATGGACACATCTGAAGAATGAAACCCTAACTCGTTTAAGTGACCGCGGATCCGCGGCCAAAACATGGTTTTGGCGGCGGATCCACGGCGCCACTTGAGAGGCTTGGGTAGGGCCCTCACCTGTAAGTCCGTAGGAACTGTGGTATGTCTATGGTTAACTTTAACAGTGCTCAAGTGTTGAGCTCTCTGGGAAATTTTTGGAATTCGTTGAATCGATCGAATTGTCTAACTTCGCCTAGCTATCTGTGATTGCGATACAATATGTGGAATTCATATAGTTAGGCATGAAATCCGTAATATGTAATATTTTGGGTTTATGATGTCTAAGGTAATTGTGGATTCTAAATGTTGTAGTTTTTCACTTTCTTTTCTGCGACCGTAAGTGTAATATGTGGTGTATCGCCGATTTCGTTGCTATACATCAACGACAATTGGGATACGCATATTTACTTACGTTGATGATATGTGATATTATGTGTTGCTGCGATATGTTATATTGGGTCGTCGTGTTATGAATAGCCGGGCTTTTTTATGTGAGATGAGAGTTTTTTTTTATTCATGTAAAATTCAATGTATGTAATATTCTTTTATTGGGGCACTTCCGGGTTGAGAATGATTCACCATTGTTGTATATTATTTCCTTTTCTGTATTAGTATAGACCCAAGGCGGGAAGCACAAGTAACCGGGTTCTAGGGCCCAGTGGGAGATCATCTCGAGGAGTCGAGACCAGGTCTCCTAACTCTAGAATTGGATGGGTTAATTGCCGCTCTCGTAGGGGTCTAGGGATGTGGGTTTGGCTATTCATCACGACCGTGGAATCCGCGATTTTACTGGATTAAATAAAACATGGAATTCCTAGTATATCCAATATTTCATATATGATTCTTCTGCTGCTGATATTCTGTGATGTGATCATTTTATATACGTGAGACGAATGCTTATACTATATATATATGATATATAAATATTATTGCTTTCGTTTCTTCTGTGATGCTTAGGAAGCATAAATGATGGGAATTCGGCAGCACCTCCCCGCTGTTCTCCGAGTATACTGTAATAGAATAGACAATCATTTCAAAGCCGTGAAATAACGTTGAAATGAACATCTAATCTATTTTTATACACGGAGAACCAGCAGAAAAGTACCGACGAAATAACTCGAAACGGATGAAAATACAAGTGAATGCAGGTGTTTGCTTTATACATTCCTAACTTGTCCACACGGGACAAATCTATCGGTTATCATGCGATTGAATCTTCTCGTCACATAGACTACACGACGGTTGTTAGTACCGAGCTATATTGTCCGATATTTAACAAACTTCGTATAGTTCTATGTCATGACGAACATCGAACGTATGTTAACCGATAGATGGGGACTAAGTGGCGTTTTGAGTTTCATATATGAGTATCGATGAGAATATGAAAGTTTCATATTATCATCGAGTATCATATATTGATTTTAACTTGAACATCTTGAATCACTTTCTAATGATGCGTTTATTGTGTATTCATGTTGTATGTGTGTGTTTCGGCTGTCGGGGGTAAGACTTCTATCTTATTAAGGATGTATAGAGCAGGCACCCATTCGCTTATGCTTTCAACCGTTTCGAGTAAATTTCGGCAGCACCTCCCTGGTGTTCTCTGAGTACACTGTAATAGAATAGATAATCATTTCAAAGCTGTGAATCAACGTTGAAATGAACATCTAATCTATCTTTATACACGGAGAACTAGCGGAAAAGTACCGACGAAATATCTCAAAATGGATGAAAACACAAGTGAATGCAGGTGTTTGTTTTATACCATTCCTTACTTTTCCACATGGGACAAATCTATCGGTTATCATATGATTGAATCTTCTCGTCATATAGACCACACGATGGTTGTTAGTACCGAGCTATACCGTCCGATATTTAACAACCTTCGTATAGTTCTATGTCACGATGAATATCGAACGTATGTTAACCGACAGACATGGACTAAGCGGCGCTTTGAGTTTCATATATGAGTATCGATGAGAATATGAAAGTTTCATATTATCATCGAGTATCATATATTGGTTTTAACTTGAACATTTAACATGAATAAGTTTTACGTTTACGTTTCGTTATTAAGGGTTCGAAATTTCAAGTTTAGGGTAAATTTTTCTTGCGTCTACCGTAAAATTGTACGTTTACGTTATTATCGAGTATCCTACTGCAATGAACTAGTGCACCCTAAACCCTAACCCTAAATAACCCAAATTAATCTAATTAACCACAATTGTTACCCTAACACAAATTAACCCTAATTAACCCAAACTTAACCCAATTTACCCAAATTAACCTAATTAACCCTAATCAATCCAAATTTAACCCAATTTACCCAAATTAATCTAATTAACCCTAATCAGCACCCTAACCTTTCAAATTATCACTAATTAACCTAAATTAACCCTAGCCTCTAATCCTAAACCTGAACCAAACCCTATTTACCCTAACCATCAGCCCAACTAATTAACCCCAACCCTAATCCCAACCCCAACCCCAACCGAACCCCAACCCCAACCCCAACCCCAACCGAACCCTAACCCTAACCCTAACCCCAACCCAACCCCAAACGAACCCTAACCCTAACCCTACCCTAAACTGAACCCGATGCCTAACCTTAACCCTCATCTCTACCCGAACCCTAAACCCTAGCCCAAACATCATCAAAATTATAAATAATTTGAGATTTACTAATCTGTAGCGGGCGGTGGAGGAGACGATGGAGGAGACCGGTGGTCGACAAAGCAATCGGCGACGAGTCGCGGGCGGTGGCGATGAGGAAGTCGACGAGGAAGTTTTGGGAACGATTGAGGAAGGTGGCGGGCCGCGGGCGGAGGGCAGTAGCGACGAGGTGCGGGATCGAGGCGCGGGAACGATCGAGACGCGGGAGAGTGAGAGAGAGAATTTTTAGGAACGGCGAGAGCTTTTCTGTGCCTTTTTTTTTATTAATAACCCATATATATACCCATACGGATTTAACCGTAGGTCATTTGTTTGCGGCTCCGTAGGACCAAACAACAAATTACGATTTAATATTTTTAAATTAAAACGTAGGGCAGCGTAGGGACAACCATGGTGACCTATGGACTAATCCATAGGGACAATTAAAATTTGCCCCTACGGATTCCTTTAGCCGTAGGGGCAACCCTATATTGTAGTAGTGTGCCATACCAACTGAGCTATTGCTCACCGGTACATCGAAAATCTATTAGTATGGCACGACCGTGTCCTTGTTTTGATTTTATGGACTTTAATAGGTGGTGGATAACTTGTTGTCCCGACAATATTATTTTGCAATTATCTATTGTTGGAATAAGAATTATCATTGAATTAATGTAAAACAATATTGATTTTAGCATTAATTATAAGTAACTAAGTAAGCTAGATAGACATTTTACTCTATTTGAATAGTAATTAAATAGGGTATAATTTAATGCTCGCTTCTACTAACTGCAGGATAGCTATAACTCATTCTTTTTATGTTTTGTTATATATTCGAATTCTTTCACCTAAGGGATTTTTTAACTGGAGAGAGTTTAGCAAACAAGATCCAATCATCTAGTTTTGCATTTTGGTATGATTGTAAAGAAAGGTAGGACCATCTTCCTGCAGAGCTGTTGGGCTTTCTCCATTTTTAAAATTTGATTTCATAAGCTAAACGGATATATACATGCATATCATTTTGCTGCATCGATCAATCAACACTCAAAAAACAAGTAATATGTCCACTCGACTTGAATATCTTTTTTGTGGGTAAAACCTTAGCTCTTTCTAGCCGTGTTTACCTTTTCTAAATCGAGTATCGCAGCATTTTAACCTACGTTTTAAATGTCAATGAATTAAAGTTATGGTAAAACCAAAGAGATGCTTTTTAAAATTGAATCTATATGTCTTCTTGCTGCTTATCATTCTATGTTTTTTTCTTCTTTTCTCTCTTTCTAAGGAATTCAATAAAAGTTGAAGAAAAAGAGTGGAAAAACACATTTTGAAGTCCTAGGGTAGGGAACTGAAAAGGAGGGGTCCTGGTCCTAGAAACTACATATCAAAGGGAGAAAGGACATACACTAGATTAGGATTCAGAGGATCAATATCAAGGAGAGGGAGGGCTGGCTAGGGCTGCATGCATGGGGCCCTTGACAGGTGAGAGGGAGGGCTGGCTAGGGCTGCATGCATGGGGCCCTTGACAGGTGAAAGGGAGGGGCTACTACTTGTAGGTGCCCCCACTTGGCCCTCTAGCTAGCGCGTCCATACACCACTATAAATATGGCTTGTCCCTACGGTTCAAACCACTGTCTTTACGGTGTCCACCGCAGGGGAAAAATTACGATCTGTATAGGCAAAAGCCGTAGGGGCAGATAAATTCATCCACTGTTACAAATTTGCCCCTACGACGAAAGCCACATGGGTCACTGCTCTTGTGGTTTCCAACATAAGGGCAACACATTTTTTACATTTAAAAAAAATATATTTTAATATCGAGCAAACTTAACCCTTATAGTTTCCAGCGTAGGGACATGTTATCAGTTTTTTCTGAGACTTTATCCCTACGGTGGTCATCGCAGGGGTAAAGGTTGTCCCTACGGTGTAAACTGTAGAAAAAGAGTATGAATTTTTTTCTGATGCTTTGCCTCCATGGTGGAAACCGTAGGGGTTAATTGTGTTTTTTGTCCGCCCTTTACAAAATAATATATCACACACTACATTATATACCCAAATACAAAAATATATATCAATAACATCCCATACATAATATATAACGGAATACAAAAATGTAAAAACACAAAATAAACAAACACGATACAAAACCACTCTAAAATCATGATCATAATTATCATATACAACAACCGATATTCAAAATATACACCATGTCGTAAATATAATACAGACAATATTTACAGAGCAAGAATTAAAGAAAATTAGAGTGCGGTATATACCTCCAGCGACATCACCACGAGCCTGCGCCCAGGCGGCAGCATGAGCGGGATGATAGTTTCTCAGGTGAGGAACAACCGATGACCGGGACGTGAATGTGTCATGTCTTGCTTTTCAAAATACGGAATACGAGGGTGACTGGACCAGCCATACTCTTACAGTCAAGAAAAGATCCTGCTGTAGTCACACTTCGGTTTCTAACAGTTACATGGTAAGCAGTATACATAGCACAAAAGTAAAGGAAATCACAATTCACAATTTTATAACATTTAATTAACAGAGTTCAAAGATACAATTATTCAACTAAAAGAAACTACTAACCAACAGAAATAATAAAGTATTTAATGGAAGCAGAAGGCAATAACGCTGGTGTCGCGGTCTAAATCTCCGCAAATTCGAATGGTAGATCTTGCTCCAGAGCTGGGTTCACTACGTCCTCTGAGCATGCACACTCAGGTCGTCAGGACGACACACACACACACACAGAGTATGTACAATGATATTAAGCATGAAATAAACGGCATAGCTAGTAACGTGAATATGTAATATCAAGTATATGTGAACAGTATGGTATTTATATAATATCAACAATCCATGCAATGTGTATGTCACTACCTATTGGTCACTAGGTCAATTGAAATCGATCGGTTGAAAAGGATACTCGTGTTTAACAAGGGTTTCGTGCATGCCCGAGACTACAGCCTGCTGTTGCCAGGGACATAACCCTGCATTCGTACCTCTAGGCCCTCAACCTAATTGGTATATATCGCTAATATCGAATGATCATCCTCTAAATCGTCGTACCTCGCTAAATATGAGTTCGATTCCATCTCGATTTCCACATTTCCCTAGGTTATAGTATTCGTTCAGGTATTAGATAGGTTGTGAACAAATACGTATCATTTTCGCTATTTGGTCACGTTTTCGCTTATCAGTATCGCTTTCAATTACTGTTCCACTATCATACTTGTCACAACCCAGTCACTAACACTTATCAATCGACAATGCAATCAACCACTAGAGTTTCAATGCAAATGGTCACTAAACAGTGGGTGTAAAATAATTACGAGATATGGTATAAATGCATTAAATAAACGTTCACTAAATTAAGGGAGGCCAGTGTCATATAACTTGCAAAATTCATAATAAATCACACGTGCAGAATTCGGCAGAACAATATAAAAGGGTATATGAAGTATACTTAATTATATAAACGTTATAATTAGTTTTATATAAATAGGCATTCAATTTAAGGATTTATCATCATTTTAAATCAGCGATTAGTTGCTGGAATTTCAGTTTCAGAACTGGAAGTTTAACTTCACGCGTAGTTTACTACAGATTGTGTTTATATTCAATTGTTACTCCAGTTGAATAAAACCTAGATCTATTTGTTATATTTCTAGAGCTTCAAGAGGATTAGTAATAGCCTCTGTACAATAGAATATATATTCACTTTAGTGTCAAGATATATAAACTGTCACAGCAGAAAACTGCAGGATACGTCGACAATCTAAAATATATTTAAAATATCAAAAGACAGTAAAATTGAATGAGACTAGAACCATAAGTTAGATAGCTTAATTATCTACGCGAAGATATAGGATTCCACGTATTTTTAGATTTATATTGGGATGTACAGATATTTAAAAAAAAGTATTAACATAAAATATTGCTCTGGATTGCAGTCCAGAGCCGTATTTCTCTCACTTTTCTAATATCATAACCTGGCCGTATTAAATAACTATTTACATAGAGATATATTTTATCGGGTTGGCTTCGATACGAGCCCTAGAACCTCACGTTTCGATTTGTATTGAATTTACTATTAATTTTACAATATGACATGTACGGTGATGTCCAGGTTTAACGTCACCTTTTTGGGTGACATTTCATGATGATAATTTCGATATTTTAACTTAAATTTCTGTACAATAATCATTAGCAGTAACGGGATTGTTAGTTGTATGTATGGCCTAAAGGCCATTGTTGTACATGATTGTATATTACAATAGATGCTTGAACATATATAGGAAGGACTTTCTTGCTTGACATGATAGTATGGTATCTGGTTATTCTTTATCTTAACATGTAGACTTGTATTGTGATACTGTCTTGCTCTCACATGTTAGTAAAGCCTTTAGGATGTATACTTGACTACCGGGATTATGATGCGGATCATACTAGTGGGGCCAGAGTAGTCCACAAGTACATCCTTTAATTGTTCCTAGTCGAGGGTGTATTGAGACGGGGCATCGATATACTAGAGTAGACTAGTGTATACGCTTCTTGACCTATTTGATAGGCGATGGATGATCCCATATCCATTGGTGTTTGACATCAAAGATGGTATACGGGTGCTCAGTGGAGACTGGGTACATTGAACATGACTCACCGAGAACTCCTACATGGTATTATACTTAACGTCCGATAGCAGTTCTCTGGTGATACCGGTACAGGTTAGTCTGTAGATCCGAGATCGTCATAGAGTCTTGTGTGATTCCCACCGTGTTTTAATTTCCATCTTACCACGTTCAAGAGAGCATGCAAAACGGTGGTTTTTGGGTACAGTCCCGAGTCACAAGAAGGCAATGAGCAATAGGAGGGGATTCGTCTCTTCCGGTATTGGGGGTTGATGTTCCGCTGTGCTCGATTGGTCATAACAGGAAGTCCCTGGCCTGGGCTGATACAAAGATTTACTGGTAAGTGTTATCAGTAGTTTCTCGACCCGTTATGAGCCTCACATCGGCATGACTTACCAAGTTATTGGGGTCTGACATTTACCACCTGATTGATATTAAATTCCGTGTCGTGTTTAGAAAATGTAAAATACATCACAACCAAAGAAATTTGTAAACCACAATCAATAACGGTGTCAATTATAGGTTCGATGGTGCATGCGCATCATCCACAGGGAATGTGAGATTTGATCGATCTTGTTTTAGTTGAGTCGAAAATTAAAAGATAAAAGAAATTACAATAAAATTGATTCAAGATTTGTGAGTTTTTATTTTTAAGAAACTTAAAGAAAGTAAAGATCTAAAATCAAGAATCAGGAAATGTTCCCAAATTGTTTGAATTATCAAAATTTGTAAAGAGGCATGTAGGAATCGATTCAATTGATAGTGATGATGAAGAATTATGATTACAAATTCTTATCTATTGAAGATTTGTTGCTAGATTAATGACAATCAACGAGGTTTAGGGATCTATTGAAGAAACTAGGGTTTCTCCATCTTTGTCCTTTCGTTGATTAGCATTCAAATTCTAGCCTCTAGGAAATTCAATCATCGATCGTTGATCCCTAGTTAAGAGCGAAAACATTCAAGAAAGCATCTCGCTCAAAACTAGGTCGTTGTTGATTCAATTTTCTAAAGTTTACAAAACTCATAAGACTTAAGAATCATTCAAGAATTTAATCATCACCATCTATCAATTTTCTCGATTCCTCCACAAGCGGTGTTTTCACTCAAACATCATGAAAAAGAAAACAATCAAGAATTGAGAACTATTCATAATGCTCAAATGTAAAGAAAAGCAAGATAAATTTTTTTCACCTTTTATTATTCAACGTTTCGTAACAATTCACTCAAAGAATCCAAGAATTGTGGAGAGAACTCGATCGTCAAACTAATTTCGCATCGTCTTCGTGAGTCGCGGATCGTCGTGGATCACTTGCACAGATGAAGATCGGCGTCGCTTCAAAAAGGCTTGTTGACTGCTTGCTTGAATCGGTACTCGATGATCTTGATTTGGATTTTTGAATTGGATTCGGGCTAGGGTTTTGAGTTGCAAATTGTGTCACTCAACTTGCTGAATTTTTGCTCAATTTTCAACAATCCCGTAATGATGCCCTTGGGTCCCTTTTTATAGTCTTCTCCTTTAACTTCCCCTGGAAGCTTGATCTAGCTTCCTTTAGAAGCTAAGCTAGGTTTAGCTTCTTTTGCAAGCTTGGTAGTTATGAAGGAAGCTTCTAGATTAAGGTAGTTAGTTAGCTTGCTTGAGAAGCTTGGAGGTATTAGGCTTGTACAAGAAGCTTGGCTGTTAGGAAAAAAGCTTCTGGAGATCTCTAGAGACTGAAGTGTCTTGAAGAAGTTTGCTTCTTGAAAGAAAAAGCCCGGGATAAGTGTCTGCCCATGATGAGTCACCACGGCCGTGGATCCGCGGCGGATCGGCCTATTCGGCCGCGGATCCGCGGCCGTTTGGAAGAATTGATGCATGAAACATCCAGGCTGAATTAGTTCTGATCCTTGGGGACTTATTTTATATCTGGAATATTTTTATACTTTCTTGTTCACTGCCAGATCACAAGTCTTGGACTTGGCATATTTTTATCAGCACTTTTATGCATTCCGGCTCTTTTACCTGGAATTTCCTGCACACAATCTCGAGACAAGTGTTGCGATATACAAAAGATCATGCGTGCAATAATAAACACTCAATTTTCCTCAAAATGCTGGTATTAATGTATAACACATGTTATTTGATATTTTACAGACGAATTCCTAATATGTGCTATATTCATACCGAACACCTTTAGATGATTGCAAATAGTAGGGAAATTGATGTGTTAAAAATGCAATATGTTCGACTGATCAAATTCCCCCAAACTTAATTTTGGTCGTATCGAGCAAACTTGATTTATTAGAAAGAGAAGGAGAAAATAAAGAAAAAGAAAAACTAACTAGCACACTTTCGTAGGCAACATGATTGCACTGAGCATGTGCAACAAGCCTTTAAACCTCTAGGTTTCCGTAGTAGGAGGAGTGTTGTATCCTGAGGGTTTTCAACGGATTGCACCCACAAAATCCCATAATAAAAGGAAGACCGTGAAAGTTACATATAAATATAAGAATTGTAAAAGAAAGACTTTGAAAATTAGAGTTTCCAACTACACTAGCTTTTCGGTTGTCATGAGCCCTATCTTAATAGTCATGAAAAAATGTTAGAAATCACATCATCTCTCAATAAAACATCGTCTTTATTCTTCATTCCTACCTTTCTTTCAAACATCGATCATATACCCCTACGTGTGTATAAAAGACATCCCTACACTTGGAGAATTCAATTCAAGCTATCATACTCTTGTCCATCACCTCAGTACTTTTTAATCAATGAATATTTAGAGGGATTTGCTCACACATTTTTCATGCGACTGTTAATACTTCTTGAGATACTAACCGACCGATTACTTATGTGCTTGCTTATTAGGTGTATTAGTATTTTCCTCATCTTGCACCACCTAAGGCTTAGCAGTGACTTCCAGTCCAGTTGGTCTAAGGCTAGGTGATGAAGCACCCTCGCTATATTTTTTTATTTCTGCCTTGGCGATAACAAAACCAGTGTTCATTTTTCTTCACCATTTTATCTTTTATTCATCTACAAGTTCCTTCATACTTTGGCTTTTAGACAAGAGCATTTCAAGGTATCCTCTACTATCCCGAGTTTCAAGACGTGTATAAGTGCGTATAGTAGGGTATCAACATTCAAATTTTTGGCTTTCAGAATAGGAACTATTTTTATCCTCAGATTAGTGACTTCCTTCATCTTACTAACCCTTGGGACAACGGCTCATAACTACTTATTACTAGTTTGTTTAAGAAAACTTTTAATTTTCTTGGTTTTCTTAAATTTTTCCAATCTTTTGGATGTAATTTTTCACTATCTAATCTTTTATTATCTTATTTATGTACAATTTTTTTATATGTTTTGTGCTAATGCAAAGTATGATGCAAAATGATGCATAAATAAGCACAAACCTCCCCCAAACTTGTTTTCAATAGTGTCCTTACCGTTGCCTTCTGCTAAATCACAAAAACCTGTAAACTTGGGAGGAAATTTATTAACGGGGGCAATAAATATGATCGTGAAATTCCTCCCCCAAACTTATTCTTTGGCTCATCATTTTTGTGTAAAAATTTTCTTTTCAAGAGCCAGATTATACCCTCCCAAACTTGAGTTAAACAATGTTAAGCTTTGACAATCACAAGAGGGGGTAAAAAATTACTGGTCAATGCCAATCTTTGCAAAGACCGAAAGTCAATACCAACCATTCAAAGATTTTATCCGTGTAGTGCACCGGTTGGTGGAAGAAAAAGTTGAAAAGAGCCAAGAAGAAGTGGGGAAAAGATAAGTGGTGGAATAGAATGTGTTTGCGTCTCGTTTTGGAGAGACGACACAGTGATTGTGATGGATTACTCACATTCTCTTTATAGTCCAGAAGAAGGGGTGGAGGTTCAATTTCTTTGTTTTGGAGTTGATTCATCTCAACACCCGTGTCTTTCAAAAATGCGAGCTCATCAGCGAAAATTTTCTCAGAACTCTTATCGATACCTCAAAGAATAATGTCATCACAAAGCGCGGGGTGATCGTCAGACTCCAAAAACGGTTCATAATCAGTGTTTGTTGTTGACCCGAACAACTCGGTGGAAGAGTCCGTATGTGTATGATACATAGTTGGGTCAAACAACAACATATGAAAAGAGTCTAGATCAGTATCATGAGGTTCGTCAAATTCGCTGCTGTCGACATCCATTAATTCGACAGAATAAACCTGAGCAGTAGGTTCGGAGGGTACACTTCCCAACTTGTAAATGTTCAGCTCAATTGACATCTTCCCGAAGGATAGGGTCATAGAGCCATTACGACAGTTGATTATAGCATTGGAAGTGGCCAAAAAGGGGCGACCAAGAATCACCGGAATTTGATTCCGTGGGTTTTCTACAGGCTGTGTATCAAGTACAATAAAGTCCACAGGGAATACAAATTCCCCGATTTTTATCAACACATCCTCCAGCTCACCTCTAGGTTTGGTGCTTGATCGGTCGACCATCTGGAGAGTTCAGTGAGCTGGTTTCAACTCTCCGATCCTTAACTGCTCATAAACTGAGAAAGGAAGCAGGTTAACACTTGCGTCAAGGTCAAGTAGAGCATGATTAATGTGTTTATCCCCAATAGAAATAGAAATAGTAGGATAGCCAGGATCCTTACGTTTTCTAGGTAATTGTTGGGGAAAGCTGTGTCTACAGTCTTTGACATGAATACCTTCTTTGGCACATGAGTCTTCCTCTTCCTAGTGCACAAGTCTTTGACAATTTTCGCATATGCGGAGACTTGTTGGATAGCATCTAGAAGAGGGATGTTGATATTAACCTGTTTAAAGATTTCAGCGATCTTCTCCATTTGCGGACTTGGGCTGTTTCCCCTTAATCGATTTGGACAAGGAGCTTTAGCAATAAGAGCGGGGTCCAACATTAGAGAAGATCATGTGGGTAGAAACGATCTAAGAGTAGGAGTGGAGATCATCTTTGGTGGACTAGAAGAGGTAGGCTGAGGTGTCGAGCCAAAGGGAAAACGGAGAATAGGCTCGGGAGAAAATGGTGGGGTAGACGAACTGGGGTCAGAAGTAGAAGCAGAAGTGGAAGGAAAAGTCTCAGCCGGGGTATCATCGATTGATTCATCATTATTAGTATCAATCTCTTCACCGACATGGTTGTCAAGCACTCTTTTAGATCTCAACGTGGGGATAGCGTTCACATGGTGTGAATAGCCAGGATTGGATAAAGGTTGAGCTGGAAGTTTTCCTTTCTCTCTAGCACTCAATTCGGCATTTATACGGGCAATTTGTGCTTCCATCGATTTAATATTCTCACTCTGGGAGTCAGAGTTTTTCTGGAATTTATCGAAGGAAGACCTAAATTCAGCCGACATTTGCATGAAATTTGTCAGAAGCAAATTCATGGTTTGTTCGAGTGAAGATGAGTTATCAGTACCGGTCAATTGCAAAGAATTGTTGTGCGGTGCAGAAGTATTGACCGGATTTTGAAAATTTTGTGATTGGTAGCGGTGCTGACTTATTTGAAGTGGTTGCTGTTGTGGTGGAGGAGCCCTTTGGAAATTGTTTTGACTTGGAACCGTGTTTTGATTTTGTTGTTGGTTCCAAGCAAAGTTAGGGTGATTCCTCCAACCTTGATTATAAGTGGAAGACTACGGGTCGTTTCTCGGTCTTTGTTGGAAATCAGCATTGGTATGATCTTGACCTTGAAACGGAGAATTCAATGGACATTCTTCCGTAAGATTTGATGGATCAGAACAGCATCCACAGACAGTTTTGGAGAGTGACATCTGATTTAGGGTGGCTGCTAAAAATTTATTTTCCATAGTTTCGAGTTTCTTTTGCATTGCTGACATTTCAGTTCTAACTCCAATGGAAACATCAGATTGGTTATTGCCACCCCTAGACGATGATTGACTTACACTCTCCGACTGTAAAGATTTTTCAGCGAAATCTTCTAAAATTCTCCAGGCTTCACCATCATCTTTAGTCATGAAGGTGTCTTGACACATGGATTCAAGGGTTTGTTTTGTTGTAGGATTAATGCCCTCATACATGATTCTGCACAGATCCCATCTAGGGATTCCATGATGTGGACATTGAACTAACAGATCCTTGAAGCGTTCAAAACACTTCGAGAATGGTTCATTTGGAAGCTGGGTAAATTGATTTATTTCGCTACGGACTTGAGCTGTTTTATGATTGGGGTAGAATTTCTTAAGGAATGCTGTTACGAATTCTCCCCAGTTTGAAATAGAATGTGCGGCTGTGTTATAATGCCACTTCTCGGCTATATCGCACAAAGTAAATAGGAGAAGACGTAAACGCATAGCATCCACAGAAAGCTGTGAAGTACCCATTATTGCGCATACATTTTCAAATTTGGTAATAAAGACGTATGTGTCTTCAGACTCGAGACCGTGATATTTCGGCAGAAGATTGATGTATTGGGGTTTGATTTCAAAGTTGTTCCCATTGGCTGGTGGAATGGTGAGACAGGTCGAAAGAGGACCTCGCATAGGGTAACATCTCTCTTGGAGAGAGATGCGGGGTGGATTCTGCGTACCTATGGACGGTGGCAGAGTAGTGTTAAAGAAGTTCGATGGAGAATTGTCCATCGAAGTGGGTGTGGTAGGGGGTAAAGAAAAAGTAGACGTAGAAATACCGACTTCGGATTCAATAGGAGGAACGTGGATAAGACGGGCACTAGACTCCCGTGTCCAGCCGAGCATGCACTAAATGGTTTAGCACAAGTGGCAGCGTTGTGATAATTAAGGAAAAGATGAGTTTGGTGTTTGGTTTTGAAAAATTATGGATTTTTGAAAAATTCAAATTACAAAAATGCACAAGCAACCCTAATTCTAGTGGTCACCTAGGTCAAGTCTCTAGACCGCTCCTAGACTTCCAGAAGACAAGTCGCAAGATAGATTCTCTACTGCCTCTTTGCCTCTCTTGTGGCTAGGTAAGTGCCAGGTAAGTGGGAGGTTCTCCACTACGTAAGTAGTGGGCCTAATTAAGTAACCACTTGCCTTAGACACACTTGCCTTAGACACCACAAAAGAAACGCGGATAAGCAATAGATTACCCACGACCTCCTTCTGTCCTAAGTGAGCGCGACAGTCCTTAGAGTCATGTCTTGATATTTTTTAGTTAATGAGGGTAATGCGGATGCAGTTTTGCAATTTTTGGGGCTTAGGAAGGGTAATGAACTCCCCACCTAATCTGAATTTGGTCTTTGCCCCTTAATTTCCATATTAAAAATGCAAACAACCAAGATCAAACACGCAACAATTTTTCTTTTTGCGGCGCTGCGAATTTTTGCAAAGAATCCTGCAGAAATTGGTTAATGGAGTAGAGCAGGGAGGAGATAAGAAAGTAAGAAGTATACCAGAGAAGTTTAGGGAACTGAAGCCCCAGGAGTGCCGTGGAACCGCCGCACTATAGCTATATTCGCCGCGGAAGCGCGGTCCTTTGTTGATATCTCTGCACAAAAATTGCTGCAGATGCTCCTGTTCACTTACTGGACTTTTTGAGATGTCCTGAAATTTTTTCCTCTTGCTCCACAGATTCCAGATTTCCACGCAACAATCCACAACAAATCGTTAAGCACTTGTGCGAATTTTGATCTAAAAAAATTCTGATGGAGTAATAAATCTTTCAACTTAAATTACAAAAATGAACAAATTAGCACATGATCCCCAGCAACGGCGCCATTTGATTGATATTAAATTCCATGTTGTGTTTGGAAAATGTAAAATATATCACAACCAAAGAAATTTGTAAACCGCAATCAATAACGGTGTCAATTGTAGGTTCGTTGGTAAATGCGGATCGTCCACAGGGAAAGTGAGATTTGATCGATCTTGTTTTAGTTGAGTCAAAAATTAAAAGATAAAAGAAATTGCAATAAAATTGATTCAAGATTTATGAGTTTTTATTTTCAAGAAACTTAAAGAAAGTAAAGATCTAAAATCAAGAATCAAGAAATGTTCCCAAATTGTTTGAATTATCAAGATTTGTAAAGAGACTTGTAGGAATCGATCCAATCGATAGTGATGATGAAAAATTATGATTACAAATTCTTATCTATTAAAGATTTGTTGCTAGATCGATAACAATCAACGGGCTTTAGGAATCTATTGAAGAAACTAGGGTTTCTCCATCATCATCCATTGTCCTTTCGTTGATTAGCATTCAAATTCTAACCTCTAGGAAATTCAATCATCGATCGTTGATCCCCAGTTAAGAGCGAAAACATTCAAGAAAGTATCTCGCTCAAAACTAGATCGTCGTTAATTCAATTTCCTAAAGTTTACAAAAATCATAAGACTTAAGAATCGTTCAAGAATTTAATCATCATCATCTATCAATTTTCTCGATTTCTCCACAAGCGGAGTTTTCACTCAAACATCATGAAAAAGAAAACAATCAAGAATTGAGAACTATTCATAATGCTTAAATGTAAAGAAAAGAAAGATCAAGAATTTTCACCTTTTATTATTCAACGTTTCGTTACAATTCACTCAAAGACTACAAGAATTGAGGAGAGAACTCGATCGTCAAACTAACTTCGCATCGTCTTCGTGAGTCGCGGATCGTCGTGGATCACTTGCTCGGATGAAGATCGGCATCGCTTCAAAAAGGCTTGTTAAATGCTTGCTTGAATCGGTACTCGATGATCTTGATTTGGATTTTTGAATTGGATTCGGGCTAGGGTTTTGAGTTGCAAATTGTGTCACTCAACTTGCGAAATTTTGGCTCAATTTTCAACAACCCCGTAATGATGCCCTTGGGTCCCTTTTTATAGTCTTCTCCTTTAGCTTCCCCTAGAAGCTTGATCTAGCTTCTTTTAGAAGCTAAGCTAGGTTTAGCTTCCTTTGCAAGCTTGGTAGTTATGAAGGAAGTTTCTAGATTAAGGTAGTTAGTTAGCTTGCTTGAGAAGCTTGGAGGTATTAGGCTTGTACAAGAAGCTTGGCTGTCAGGAAAGAAGCTTCTGGAGATCTCTGGAGACTGAAGTGTCTTGAAGAAGTTTGCTTCTTGCAAGAAGAAGCCTGGGATAAGTGTCTGCCCATGATGAGTCACCACGGCCGCGGATCCGTGGCGGATCGGCCCATTCGGTCGCGGATCCGCGGCCGTTTGGAAGAATTGAGGCATGAAACTTCGAGGCTGAATTAGTTCTGATCCTTGGGGACTTATTTTATATCTGGAATATTTTTATACTTTCTTGTTCACTGCCAGATCACAAATCTTGGACTTGGCGTATTTTTATCAGCAGTTTTATGCATTCCGGCTCTTTTACCTTGAATTTCCTGCACACAATCTCGAGACAAGTGTTGCGATATACAAAAGATCATGCGTGCAATAATAAACACTCAATTTCCCTCAAAATGCCGGTATTAATGTATAACACATGTTATTTGGTATTTTACAGACGAATTGCTAATATGTTCTATATTCATACCGAACACCTTTAGATGATTGCAAATAGTAGGGAAATTGATGTGTTAAAAATGCAATATTTTCGACTGATCACCACGCCTAAACTCGATATGCGACATATCAAACGAAAAGACCGGACTATACGGTAGTGTTGCTGTTGGATTCATAGGAGTATGGACAAGCTTACTTGTTGATCTTCTGATCGCTCAATACCCGGGTAGCCGTTACGTCCAGCTAGTACCGCTGACGGCTTGTGGGTGACTGATATGATCATCACCTACTGCCGGCGTATTGACGAGTCATTAGAGTCCTACACGGAGGTTTTCTAGCCTATGCGAAACGAAGTAGGGCACATATGTGATATGGCTGGACCGAGATTAATACGTGTATGTGATACAGTATTCTAATCTCGCGATATAGGTTATATGTGATATAACCGGATTGTTGAATCAAGTGTTGATTCAATGATATGTTTTATGTATATGTGATATGCATATAAATGATATTAGTCGGTTGTATGCGATACAACCGGGTTATTAAATCAAGTGTTGATTTAATAATTTAATGTGTAATTATATATTTGATATATTAATATATATTAACTAATATTAGCTCACTTAAGAAAATGTTTTCTCATTATACATTTAATATATATGTGATATATGTTAATGTATTTATTTTGTGTCATGCTTGATGATATATTGGACTTGGGTGTATGAGACTCATACAATACTTAAGATAATGTGGGGTTTTAATTATTAGGGGAAAATCAAAATTATGTGGAAATTTTTCATGGCTTGTAATGCTTGGAGAAACTTGTGGAAACCTTGACTTAGTCCATTAATTTTGTTTTATCCTAGATATTTATTAACCTGACCATTATCTTTAACCTTGGTTAAGTCTCTACATGAGTTATATATGATTTTTTCTCACCCATGGTTCAAGAGTTGATGACTTGAGATCATTTTCTTCATCTCCTCCATTTGTTCTCTAGATTTGAGTGAGAAAAGAAAAGAAAGAGAGAGAAATTATTCTAAAGTGAGCAAAATTCCTATTTCACCAATCTATACCAAACTAGCCATATAGTATATGTTGTTTCTTCACTAGTTCATCAATTAGTGAAGAGATAGGTTGAGTTAGAGATTCTTCGACGTAGATCATTTTCGGCCTCGAATATCCTTAAGCAAGCTTGCTCTTTTCACCTAGGGGAACCATAGGAGAGTCCGGGACATCACTACTTGGAGCAAAATGGACTATTACACAGAGCTTTAGAAGTGAAGGACCGGTCTACAAAGGTTGTATTCCCATTTCACTTAGTGTAAAGTTGTTTACATGTTTTAGTAACCCTAATCCTCTAGTTAGATCCTTGGTTTAGGGTTGCTTAGCACTCTAGATTTTTTAAAATTGCATTCTTGATTCCTTAGAAAACTTTGTGAGGGTGCTAAGTAACCAAACAGTGGTATCAGAGCCAAGCTAGAGAATTAGACGATATTAGTAGAATTACGAAACCGAAACAACTCCAAAACCTCGAAACCAAATCCCTAGTTTCTGTCATTTTAAAAAAGTTCTCTGAAATTTTTTTAAACAGGTGCAGAATGTTACATGTGATGTAATATGAACACCAGAGAAAAACGAGCCCAATCCACTGGATTTTGACCGACGAACCTAAGAAAAAACCCGGCCTGGCCGGTTTTGTAATGGACTTTGGACTTCATTTTCTTTTAGTGTTCTAGTCTCTGGGGTTTGGTGTTTCTGGTATTGTTTGATTTTTCCAAGATTGCATGTGATGCTATCTTTTCTGTAGTGGCAATTCAGAGTTTTTTGTATTCGTAATTTTGACATCGTTTCGGGTTTGATATTGATATGTGATACAATATTTGGAATCCACAATAATTAGTTTTGTGAAAACTAGTTTGAATTTTATAAACTTAGCAATTTATTCTCATTTGATCGGTTGCTACGGGGTTTTGATATGGATCAAAACTCTGTCGCAATCACGTAGTGTACGCGGATACTCGCCGGGTAACATTACTAGATAGCCACGTCCCAAAGCCCCGACCAAGTGACTGTAGGAGAACCCCGTTGCTAAAAGCATCCCCCCGGGTGGTATTCCGCCTAACTGCACTTCGTCGACGATATCGGGGGTGCGGCCGTCTACTAAAGTTTCTGACGAGCATTCGATCAGGATGTCGGGAATCTTATTGAATTACCCGACTGGTTATTGAAAAGTGTTTTCAATATTGAGGCTAAAATGCGGGGTTTATAAGGTCAGGCATGAAATTCGGAATATGAGATATTCCGGGTTTATAATTTCTAAGGAATTCATTTGGTTAGACATGAAATCCGAAGTATGTGATATTTTGGGTTTATGATGTCTAAGGTGGTTGCGGATTCCAATTGTTGTAGTTTTCATTTTCTTTTCTGCGACAGTAAGTGTAATATGTAGTGTATCGCAGGTTTCGTTGCTATATGTCAACGACAATTGGGATACGCATATTTACTTACGTTGATAACATGTGATGTTATGTGTTGCTGTGATATGTTATATTAGATCGTCGTGTTTGAATAGCCGGGGGTTTTTGCATGAGATGAGAGTTTTTCATTTTCATTCATGTAAAAACTGTATGTAATATTCTTTTATTGGGACACTTCCAGGTTATGGATGATGTCACCATTGATGCATATTATTTACTTTTCCACATTAGGATAGACCCAAGGTGGGGAGCACAAGTAACCGGGTTCTAGAGTCCAGTAGGAGACCATCTCAAGGAGTCGAGACCGGGTCTCCTAACTGTAAAATTGGTAGGGTTGCTTGCCGCTCTCGTAGGGGTCTAGAGATGTGGGTTTGGCTATTCATCATGACCATGGAATCCGTGTTTTTACTGGCTTAATTTAAAACACGGACTACCTAGAATATCCAATATTTCATATGTTGACTTCTGCTGTAATGTTCTGTGATGAGATCATATGACTTCCTAAGACGAATGCTTTATATTATATATATGATATATAATAAACGTTGCTTATGTTTTGCATCCATGCTAGTCCTGCCCCTGCTTTGTCGTTAGTTATCTAACCTAACGGTGCATGACGGGACCCCGTGGTGAATGCGGATGGCATAAGCGTATATTGTATAAGTATTTTCGTTTCTTCCATGATGCTTAGGAAGCATAAATGACGAGACTTCATTAATGAGATTAATGAAAAAAAAAAAGAAACCTAAAAATGTTGTAGAATCCTGTTTTAAAAACTGGTAGCTCTAATTCTTGCTTTACATAGTGGTATTCCTTGCTGAATATCCAGCAGCTCATTCAATGAGGAAAGAGCCGAGATCTCTTCACCGGGAGTGATCTCTTTAGCAAAACTAGTAAAGGCCTAAAAAATACTCCTTTTCAAATCACTCTATTCTACAACGATATCAAGTTCATTACGCAAAATGTTTTCTTGAAAACCTGTCGTAGCCCTCCGTCATTTCAGATAAATACTATTTAGTATTCGTGCTACGTTTGTTGGTCTTCGTCAAGGTGTAGCGTGCGGTAGCTGATCAGTATTTATCTGCTGCATATGATGAGATTGGATTAGGGTACTCGTGCGACTTTGTTAGCTTCCGTCAAGGGTCATGCGGGTGGGTTTAATTTAATCATGAAATGTACCGGTTGAACTTGACTAGCAGCCTATGGTTTGTTGGCCTTCGTCAAGGTCATAGGACGTTAGGGGCAAAACATTATCAGGAATTTCAAGTGTTGAAATTTGCAATAAGATTGCATACCTTCTATGAGATAGTTGGATCCCGATATCCACTGCGAGTAAGAGTTACACCTGGGAGAGTTTTTCACTTTATAATTAGCCGATCAAGTAGGTGACTAGAAAGGTGTCAACGGGGTTATGCCTATGGTAAACCGAGGTTTATTTTAATCAGGTCCGTGCGAAAGCACAGGGAACCTCCCTTAAAGTACCGATACTGGCCAGGCTAAAAGATTGACGAACTTGTAGGGTGTAATTTATCCCGGCTTGTCTTACCTTTTAGGGTTTGAAGGAAGATTTGATAAAAACAGTGGGAGCCATCCTGATTAGATAAAATAATAACCAATCTAATTTTGCAAGAGCGCACGCAAGTTTTTTCTTCTCTTTCTCTCCAAGTAGCGACCATGTCACGTCTTAATCAAGATAATAATATGGATATATTGACCGAACCTGCTTGTTATGCTGAGCGGGGGAACGTTGGTTTCGCTCTTCCTTATAATTGTTATAAGTCTGAGCAGGAAATAGGGGAATATTCGGATTCCCACGCGACCCAAACGAAGAATGTGCATGTTGATGCATCTTCTTCGGGTGTGTTTGTTATCGAGAACTGTTTCTCAGTACAGTTTACGTCCTGGATATGAGATAACGGATCGGGATCCCATATATGTAATATAATACATGAGCTAAAGAAAGGTAGAAAACTGGGAAAATGTGATCATTCTCTAGAGTAGGGAATGGTGAAAATGTTGCAGCCAAAGAAGTTGGTGAATATCACCTTGTATTACCAAATGGTAATACATTGATTCTGAACGAATGTTATTACATACCGAACCTAATATGCAATATTATATCAGTTCTTTATTAAGTAAAGAAGGATATAATCTTGTATTACAGGATAATGTTATGAATATTTTCCTGAATCAAAAGTTGATTGAATCAGGAACGTTATATAATGACATATACGTTCTAAATCAAACTACAGCTCTCAACTTACAGAACACACACAAGGGGAAAAAGTTCAGAAATGAACGAATCCTTCTTGTAGCATTATAGATTAGGTCATATCAATGCGACACGACCAGCTAAGTTATATAAGGATGGATATTTGAATCTATTCGAACTTACATCTTATGAAAATTTCCAGTCATGTCTCAAAGGCAAAATGTCCAAAACTCCGTTTACTAGATACGGAGAAAGAGCTTCTGAACTCTTGGGACAAATACATAGTGATATATGCAGTCCTATGTCTACATATACCAGGGTTGGTTCCTCGTACTTCATTATATTCACCGACGATCTCTCAAGATTTAGATATATATTCCTGTTGAAACACAAGTCTGAAGCTTTTGAGATATTCAAGGAATATAAGTGCGAATTAGAGAACCAAACGGGTAAAGTATTAAAATCCTTCGATCTGATCACGGAGGAGAATACTTAAGCACGGAGTTCATGGATTATTTAAAAGAGAATGAGATTCTCTCTCAGCTTACTCCTTCGTATACACCACAACACAACGGTATATTAGGGCAGCGGTATCGCACCCTATGAGATACGGTACACTCTATGATGAGTAATACTGAGTTACCTATTTCCTTTTGGAGTTATGCGCTTGAGAAGCTACATACCTATTGAATAGAGTTCCATCCAAATCAGTGCCTACCACTCCATATGAGATATGGAATGGGAAGAGACCATCTCTTAAACGAGTTAAGATATGAGGTTGTCCGGCCTATGTTTAAAAAGCAAAATCCAGACAAGCTTGAGGCAAGGTTAGTACTGTATAAGTTTGTTGGATATCCCGAACATTCGCGAGGGTGTATCTTCTACCACACTGAGGAGCAAAAGGTGTTTTGTTTCTCAGCATGCCACCTTTTTAGAAAATGATTTTTTATGGAAGAAATTAGTGTTCATGATGTAGAACTGGAAGGAGTTCCAGCTAGACAAACTAACAGCCGATGATTTGGTAGAACCGGAGGATTCAATATTTCCCAACGAACCTCAGCCTCTCCGCAGATCTAGTAGGGTTCTTTATCCGCCTGAGAGATACTACGGTTTTCTCAATGACAGTGGGAGCGAGAATTGCATCATGGAAGATGATGACCCAACTAGTTTTGAGCAGGCCATCACGAGTGGGGACTCTGTGAAATGGCTGGATGCTATGCGATCTGAGATGGAATCCATGTACACCAACAAAGTATGATTTTGGAAGTTGCACCTGAAGGGGTAAAACCCATCGAGAGCAAGTGGATCTTGAGAAGATTCTTGGTGTAGATAGAAAAGTTGAGACTTTCAAACCTAGACTTGTTGCAAAAGGTTGTCGTCAATAACCAGGTGTAGATTTTGATGAAACTTTTTCTCCAGTGGCTATGCTTAAGTCCATCCGGATCCTACTTTCCATTGCTGCATACCATGATTACAAAATCTGGCAGAATGATGTCAAGACCGCTTTTCTAAATGGTGATTTAGAAGAGAGCGTGTTCATGACACTGCCAGAGGGCTTTATAGACAATAAGAGCAGCGGAAAGGTGTGCAAGTTGCTTAAATAAATATATATACGGATTAATGCCGGCATCGCGGAGTTGGAACATCTGTTTTGATGTGGCGGTTAAAGAGTTTAACTTCATCAAAATGGTAGATGAACCTTGTATATACAAGAAAGTTGTAGAGAGTAAGGCTGTCTTCCTCGTATTGTACGTAGATGATATATTCTTGATAGGAAATGGTGTTCCTATCCTACACTTGGTCAAGCTTCTCTTATCACAATGTTTCTCCATGAAGGATCTAGGTGATGCCTCCTACATCCAGTGATTAAGATCTATAGAGATAGATCTAAGAGAATGTATCATACTCACTAGGTATAGTGAGTAGGTGTCAATCAGATCCTGGGGAGAAACTCTAGATAGCTGGGAAGAACATTCTTAAGTACTTGAGAAGGACTAAAGAAATGTTCTTAGTGATTGGTAACAGTGAACTCCAAATGGAGTCCTTTACCGATTCGGGCTTCCAGAGTGATAAGGTCGACTGTAAGACAGTCTCGGGTTTTGTCTTTACCCTAAGTGGAGGGACGGTATGTTGGAAGAGTTCCAAGCTAGATACCCTGGCAGACTCAACGATAAAGGGTGAATGCATCGCTACAAACAATGCTACTAAAGAGGCCGTCTGGATAAAGATTTTCATGAGATGAACTTGGTTCCTACCATTGTGGTGACAATGGAATTGTGGCTTTGGCCTAGGAACCCCGGTCCCATCAGTCATGCAGACATATTCTTAGGCAATATCACCTGATCAAGGAGATGGTTAATCTCCAGGCGATCGAGGTCAGGAGAGTTAAGACGAAGAATGACACGACGGATCTACTCACCTAGGCCAAAACCCCAGATACAGTTTGAGAGTTTTTAGGACGTTGGGTATAAGATACTACAACAACTAGCCTTAGTGTAAGTGGGAGATTGTTAGTTGTATGTATGCCCTAGAGGCCATTGTTGTACATGATTGTATATTACAATGGATGTTGGACATATATAGGGAGGACTTTCTTGGTCGATATGATAGTATGCTATCTGGTTATTCTTTATCTTAACATGTAAACTTGTATTGTGATACTGTCTTGCTCTCACATGTTGGTAAAGCCCTTAGGATGTATACTTGACTGCAAGGATTATGATGCAGATCATACTAGTGGGGCCAGGGTATTCCATAAGTACATCCTTTAATTGTTCCTAGTCGAGAGTGTATCGAGACGGGGCATCGATATACCAGAGTAGACTAGCGTATACGCTTAACCCATTTGATGGGCGATGGATGATCACATATCCATTGGTGTTTGACATCAAAGATAGTACACCGGTGCTCAGTGGAGACTGGGTACACTGAACAGGACTCGCCGAAAACTCCTAGATGGTATTATACCTAAGGTCAGATAGCAGTTCTCTGGTGACATCGGTACAAGTTAATCTGTAGACCCAAGATCTTCATAGAGTCTTGTGTGATTCCCACTGTGATTTGATTTCCACCTTATCACGTTCAAGAGAGCGTGCAAAACGGCGGTTTTTGGGTACAGTCTCGAGTCACATGGAGGCAATGAGTGATAGGAGGGGATTCTTCTCTCCCGATATTGGAGGTTGATGTTGCGTTGTGCTCGATTGGCCATAACAGGAAGTCCCTGGCCAGGGCTGATACGGAGATTTACTGGTAAGTGTTATCAGTAGTTTCTTAACCCGTTATAAGCCTCACATCGGCATGACTTATCAAGTTATTGGGGTCTGACGTTTACCACCCCTAGACTCGATATGTAACATATCAGACGAAAAGATCGTTCGGTACGGTAGTGTTTTTGTTGGATTCACAGGAGTATGGACAAGCTTGCGTGTTGATCTTCTGATCGCTCAATACCCGGGTAGCCGTTACGTCCAGCTTGTACCGCCGACGGCTTGTGGGTGACTGATATGATCATCACATACTGGCAGCGTATTGATGAGTCATTAGAGTCCTACACAGAGGTTTCCTAGCTCATGCGAAATGAAGTAGGGCATATAACTGATATGTGCGGGACCGAGATTAATACGTGTATGTGATACAGTATTCTAATATCGCGATATAGGTTATATGTAATATAACTGGATTGTTGAATCAAGTGTTGATTCAATGATATGTTATATGTATATGTGATATGCATATAAATGATATTAGGCGGTTGTATGCGATACAACCGGGTTATTAAATCAAGTGTTGATTTAGTAATTTAATGTGTAATTATATATTTGATATATTAATATACATTAACTAATATTAGCTCACTTAAAAAAATGTTTTCTCTTTATACATTTAATATTTATGTGATATATGTTAATGTATTTATTTTGTGTCATGCTTGATGATACATTGGACTTGGGTGTATGAGACTCATACAATATTTAAGATAATATGGGGTTTTAATTATTAAGGGAAAATCAAAATTATGTGGAAATTTTTCATGGCTTGTAAAGCTTGGAGAAGCTTGTGGAAACCTTGACTTAGTCCATTAATTTTGTTTTATCCAAAATATTTATTAACCTAACCATTATCTTTAGTTTTGGTTAAGCCTCTACATGAGTTATATATGATATTTTCTCACCCTTGGTTCAAGAGTTGATGACTTGAGATCATTTTCTTCATCTCCTCCATTTGCTCTCTAGCTTTGAGTGAGAAAAGAAAAGAAAAGAAAGAGAGAAAAATTATTCTAAAATGAGCAAAATTTCTATTTCACCAATCTATACCAAACTAGCCATTTAGTATAGGTTGTTTCTTCACCAGTTCATCAATTAGTGAAGAGACAGGTTGAGTTAGAGATTCTTCGACGTAGATCATTTTCGGCCTCGAAAATTCTTGAGTAAGGTCGTTCCTTTCACCTAGTGAAGCCAAAGGAGAGTCTGGGACATCACTACTTGGAGCAAAAGGGACCACCACATGGAGCTTTAGAAGTGAAGGACCGGTCTACAAAGGTTGTATTCCCATTTCACTTAGTGTAAAGTTGTTTACATGTATTAATAACCCTAATCCTCTAGTTAGATCCTTGGTTTAGGGTTGCTTAGAACTCTAGATTTTTTAAAATTGTATGTTTGATGCCTTAGAAAACCTAGTGAGGGTGCTAAGGAACCCAGCAGGGATTCTTCAAACATACAATATGGGCATTTTAAAAGGGTTCTCATTCATATATCACATCGAACACTTGGGTTATATATATATATATATATATACGGGTATCAATCGAAATATCGGTTCCGTTTAATTGAACAAAACGAAATTTAATTCGTAGAAATTCTAACGATAATGATATGGAAACGTAGACTCGAGTTGTGTTCCATTCAATACAGTCAATAACGAGGGTCGACTAGAAAAACGATTCGATTATAATTTCTCAATATAGATGTATATATAATTATATATATATGATTTCATTTATCATTTATTTTAATTAACTACTATACTAGTATGAGTAGTAAGTGAAGGGTTTTCACTTGTCGGAAGATAATCGGGGACACAACCGTGACGATGATGACGAATGGCACGAGCATGACACATACAAGACAGCAATGATCAACAACAAAGACAAGGCTTAGGCTCGGCTATAGGTTCTATGCAGCGGCGACAGTGGCTCAAGAGACCGTTGACGACGATGGTGGCCTTGACGGCGGCGGCAGAGTGCAGAGGTGGTCGGCGGTAAGGAGGAGGCCGGTGGAAGTCGACGGTGGTGGCAGTAGTCTGATGGAGGGTGTTGTGGGTCTCGTCGGGGGTGAAGGGGTTCTCTTTGGGGGTGAAAGGGGTTGCAGAGGTGCTCGGGGTCGCCGGCAGTGGAGATTGGTTGTAGTAAAGTGAGATGGTGGTGTTGTCCATGAAGTCTCAGGGTGTTTGGAGATGGAGAAGGAGGCGGCTGGAGGAGCTTGGGTGTGAGGGTGTGTTGTGGTTGGTGGAGAAGAGGTGTTCGACAGCGGAGCTCCGATGAAGGGGTTGTCAATGGTGGGGTTTCAAGGTGAGGCAGTGGGGGGGGGGAGAGAGAGTTTGTGAGAGAAAATGAGAATGATATAGAGATAAAGAGAGAGAGGGACTCGGTTGAGAAAGAGAAGAGGCAGACGCTGGGATATCGGGGCAGTTGGGATGAGTGGCGACGTAGGGCGAGAGTGGGTCCTGGGGATCGAGGGACCGAGGAAGAAGGAGGGGAGAAGAAGTCGTGGGGAGAAAGAGAAAGGCCCTACAAGAAAATTGTATCTATACCCTCAGCATAAGCCCGACGGATTATTTTGATATCCGACGGAATAACTTTATTCCATCGGATATTAACCGACGTATAAAAGTATGCCGTAATAAGATTTATTACGTTGGGTCTTTAACTTATCTGTCGGCATTTTTTTTTCGTAAGTTTCATCCCGACGGAAAAAGTTAAAAAAACCTCGGAAGGTAAGTCGTTTTTTCCCAGATTTGAAAACTTTTTCTGTCGGCTATTTACCTTTTATGTCGGGTAAGGCCTGACGAAATAAATTGGCAACAGAGAAAAAAAAGTCTGAACTGCAATTGCTTCATCAAAAAAATTCGATAAACAAAAATATATACCTGCTATACAATGTAGTTTCCAATCCAATTTAAATCCATTTCCATTTCACCAATTCGCGCAAACAATACATATTTAATTCAATATATTGCTATACAGGATATATATTCACCACAAACTCAATTTAATTCACGAAAAATTCAAATCAAATATCCAAACAATCAATTCATTTAACAAAAAGTCAATTCAAATATATACAAATCAATTGAAATATATACAAATCAATTCAAATATATACAAAATCATGGGCTTACATACGATACTTTTTTCCTTTAGTAGGTTAAGCTCTGGTGAACACAATTGTATACAACAGCGATCGACTTCATCCTCATCCGACTCTGACAAAGCACATATCACATATTTAATTGTATGCTCAAAATTTCTGTATATAATAACTATACAACCGTAGCAGTTATCTTACCCAGCACAAGTAAAATTTAGCTTTGAAACAAGCCTGCATCAGTTAAACTTCGCAAAAGCATCTTTAGAGTCACCAACACTCCAATAAATCAAATTAGATCGTACAAATCAGGTTATGATATCGATGCTGTTAACAAAAGATGGTCTACATCAAGCAAACATTACTCTTCAAACACATGTTTCTTGGTCGATTGTCCTATATTGCAGGTGAACTCCATGTTTCTTCCGTTGCTAGATAGGGAGTAAGACACAAGGTATAAAACAAACTACCTAGTTGAAAAATGAGGCGATAGAAGGAGAGAGACGAAAATGGCCGCTTGGTTTATTTGCAGCAAGAGATCTACTAGCTAGATGCGTATAATAAGCCGGGGCATTGCAAATGAGTAAAAAATCGATAAATTAGCTCAATTTTACTAATTACACTAAAATGCCCTAAACTGTTGCTATTTATTCACTTGTGTATGTGTGTGTGCACACGCTTATGTGTGTGTGTATGTGTGTGTACACATACACAGAAACACACACAAACATGCGCGCGCGCGCAGCGCGCGCACACACACTCTCTCACACCTACACATACTCACTCGCAAATGGTTTATTTATGGTAAGAGACTAGCTAGATGTACATAATAAGCCGAGGCACTGCAAATGAGGAACAAATCAATAAATTAGCTTAATTTTGCTCATTTTTACTATAGTGTTATCCATATATAAGTATTAATTAGTACACAATACTATCGATAATTATATGTAAAATGTATATAAAGTAAGGGTTATCAAACTGACATCCGGTACTTTCTTCCTTCAATGGATTATGAGAGAATGACGACTATTGATTTGTATATCTTACATATTTTACGCTGGAATATGAATCTAAACCCTAGTCCTTTTAACGTTAACTCATTTTTCACATCGAAAAGATGAATAGAGAGTACGAAGAGACGAGCCACAACCACAAATCCAAGTATTCCTATAAATTAAGCAATCCAAGCATTCATAATCCAAGCCTTCACAATATGAGAATTTAAGGGATGATCCGGGAAAAGAATGCGTTATATGCCTTTTCGATCTACTTGAACTCTAGAATTCATTTTTTTAAAAATAATTATCCCACAATATGAAAATCTAAGGCGTGTTTTGATATTTTGAACGTGAGATCCTCGATAATAACAAGTATATTTCATATTATCATCGAGTTTCGTCTACTAAATATAAAATTTTCATGTTGTTTTGATTTTCAAGGTTCGATTTTTTTATTGTGAGATCCTCAATGACAACAAGTATATTTCATGTTATCATCGAGTTTCATCCATTAAGTCTTAGATTTTCGTGTTGTTTTGATGTTCAAGGTTCGATTTTTTGATTGTGAGATCCTTGATAACAACAAGTATATTTCATGTTATCATCTAGTTTCATCCCTATCCCTAACCCTAACCCTCACCTTAACCCTAGCACTAACACTTAAATATTGTTACTTTTCACTAAACTACCTAGAAAAATTAGCTAAATTACTCATCCCCTAACACCTAACCCTAACCCTAACATAAGCACTTAACCTTAACCCCCAACCCGAACCGTTCCTAACCGATCAAGAACAACAACAACACCAACAACATCGACAACAACAACAACATCATTGACAACATCGCAAAAAATTTAAAATTGAAAAAAAATAAAATTAAACCAAAATCAATTACCTTTATGTCTCGAAGGCGGTAGATCTCGACAGAGGAGCTCCGATCGCTTGAGAGAGAGGGAGAGAGAGATAGTGTGACAGAGAGAGAGGGGGGCAAACCGTCTTAGAGGAGCTCCGGTCGCCGCTCGAGGAGGAGGATGTCATCAGATCCTGAGAGAGAGGGAGAGAGAGACAGTGTGATAAAGAGAGTGGTAGAGAGAGAGAGAGAGAGATGCTTACTGACTTGGAGGGGCTCCGGTCGCCGTCGCCGGTTGATGAGGAGGAGGAAGAGCTCCGATCGTCTTAGGTTTTTTTTATTTTTTTGATTTGGGGAAAATGAGAAAAGAGTCTCGGCCTCAATGTATTTTAAGTTTATTGTATTAGTCTGTCGGGTATTAGTTAACGAAATAACCCTATAAAATTATTAAACATATATGCAACTATATTTGGCTTATTTAGGGTTTATTCCGTTGGCTTTTAGTTTTGTTTTGTTGGCTATCAGCCGACGAAATAAACCTACCGATGGAATAGACCCTTTTTTTCTTGTAATGAGGAGAAAAGAAAGGAGGGAGAGGGGTTTATGGTTCGGGTGTAGGTTATGGATGCTGGGCTTGGGTGAAGTGGGTCAGGCCGTAGATTTGGGTTAAAGTTTATGGTTTGAGAAATGTATTAGAAATTAGGGAAAATATATTATAGGAAAGAAGATAATAATAGATAATAAAGTTTAAGGGGGAAAATATCATCCGAAATTTTTTGGTAAAAATAGAAAGGAAACGAAAAAAATAAAGGAGTAACTAGGAAATATATGGAGAAATTGGAAAGGAAATTTTGCTTAAACACGGAAATTTGAGTATAACGGAAAGTGGATATTACATTATACCCTATTTACAAAAATTTCGTCCTCGAAATTAAAATATACAGTAAGCAAAAAAAAAATTCATAGAAAAGCAACTAGAGAAAATATCAAATATTAGTATATAAGCCATAGAGCCGAAAAGAAATAGTTATACACTCACACACACACACGATGAAATAAACTAACCACAACAATCAATAGTGAAAGAATGACTGACATGCCTCAAAGAACTAAGCTACTTCATTAAAGATACAATTATGTAACTACAAAAATAACTTGAAAACACTTAAAAATAAAAGTATAGAGAACGAAAATAACGGAGTTAGTAGTTAACCGAATAGCGGCAAATAATGTAAAAACAAGGAATTGACTATATAAGAAAAATGTAGAGAAATTAAAATACAAAATAATTAATGGTAACACTAAAATTGTAATGATATAGGTATGGAATAAATTAAGAATTACTAGCATGCAGAGTAACAATAATTGATTCACAGTACAAATTTGAATGAAACACATCTATAAGTAAATAGATGTAGATTTGAAAATAAAATAATTAGCATAATTATGAATAAAAGGACAAGAATACGATGTAGAAAATCAAAACGAACTTATATTAAAGAAAACCAAACAACTAAATTTTTTATATTTTATTTTTTTTGGGTATGTTAGACAAAAGGACACTAATAGATTAAGTGAATACGAATGAATACATTAATTTAATAAACAATAAAAAATTAAAGAAAATATAGAGCAGCAAATAACTTGAAGTGATATTTTGTAGTTAAAAGCAGAGAAAAATCAAAACAAGAAGCATGAAGAGTTTAACTTCATATTAAAAGGACGATGGTAAGAAAAGCATCAGTACGAAAAATTCACTAAAATTTAAAATATATGGTGTAAGTAAGCATTTGGAAAATTATGAAAGTAGCAGAGTATTTAAAGTAAGTAAGTAAAATAAAAGTACTTGATAACACGCAAGGAGAAAACCTAACTAAATACAACTAGAGAGAAAACTAAATTTAGGATAACAAAACGTCAATATATATAATTAAGTTAGTAGAAAAATAATACTAGTAATATACAGTAGACTGTCCATAGTGCGGATTGAGGTAAACAATTTCGAAGATCGATGCCGTGAGCAAGCACTCGAAAGGAGAGACATAAATAGAAAGTGGTATCGTCTAGAATGATACAAAGATAAAGGATGAAAACTAGATTTAAAATCAGGGAATGATATACGCTAATAAGGGGAAAAATAGGGTTTGACAATTTTAGACGAGGATAAGCGGTAAGATACGACCTAATCGAAAATACAGGGCTACGGTGATAAACCATTGTGTCAACTAAGTTAGGGCCTAAGTATAGTGAGTTTTCTCAGACCAGTGTGTGTGGTGGTGTCGTGGATTTAAAACAGTGCGCCGTACAAGATTCGAATTGTGCAATAGCGGAAATTTAAGATACTAATGCAGTAACTATGATGACTTCTTCAGTGGTCTTTGTCTATTCGTCTGTCAGGGTGGATGCTTGTTCCTGATCATGACATGTACTTACCTGCCTCTGCTCGAAAAGCCACCGCTAAGAAACCCGAAGTGGACCCCTCTGAACTGGAGTGTCGAACGACTACTGTTGTTTCCCGGATCCTTCCTATAGCTCGGATCTCTAAGGGCAACCGTTGATCCGATATTCGCCAGATCCGCAAATCAAGCATTGTCCTTTCGCCCAACGATAGTCCTTCTGAAGGTGCCCTAGCTTCTTGCAGTAATTACAAATATTCGCTCCCCGATGTAGTACGGGCGCCCCAACCGATCTTCTGGTTTGTGATATCTTGGGCCAACTGTTGACCTGATGATCGCCACGGATCAAGCATTGCCTGTTTGCTAGACATCAATGCTTCATAGCATGCCTTAGCATCCGAAAAAAATTGCATAGTAACGCCTTACATTGCGACTGTTCCCTTATAAAAAAAGGGAAGAGGGAAAATTCCTTACTATTCATGTCTTACGTGTTAAACACGTGGGCGTTTATATGCTAAAACATATAGGCGCTGCAAATAGGTTAAATAAGCCTCACGTGTTAAACACGTGAGCATCTATATGCAATACATATAGGCGCTGCAAATAGGTTAAATAAGCCTCACGTGTTAAACACGTGAGCATCTATATGCAATACATATAGGCGCTGCAAATAAAACAACTATAGGCTTAATAAGCCTTACGTGTTAAACACGGGAGCATCTATATGCCAAAGCATATAGGCGCTGCAATTAGGCTAAATAAGACTCACGTGTTTAACACGTGGGCGCCTATATGCAATGCATATAGGCGCTGCAAATCAAACAACTATAGGCTTAATAAGCCTCACTTGTTAAACATGTGAGCGACTATATGCAATGTATATAGGCGCTGCAAATCAAACAACTATAGGCTTAATAAGTCTCGCGTATTAAACACGTGAGCGCCTATATGCAATGCATATAGGCGCTGCAAATCATCAAACTATAGGCTTGATAAGCCTCACGTGTTAAAAATATGAGCGCCTATATGCAATGCATATAGGCGCTGCAAATCAAACAGCTGACAAACTAAATAAACCTCACGTGTTAAACACGTGAGGGCACCTCCCTACGTAGAATTAAATTCTACTCAATAAGGAATCGTTGGATCAAAGATCCAATGATGTTTAAGTATAGAATTAAATTCTATTAAGGAGGGATATTTTCTGTTAAATAGAAAGTTGGTGGATCAAAGATCCCATGAGATGGAAAATATTTTCTATATCTTTCTAAACAAAGAAAGATTGTGCTCTGTTAAAACGAGCACCCTTGGATTAAAAATCCAATGATGGTTAAAAAAAATTACTATTTTACAGAATAAAATTTTACATATGGGAAAATATTTCTCCAATCTTGTTAAAAACAAGAAAAATATGTTCTGTAAAATAGAAACCCTTGGATCAAAAATCCAATGGTGGACAAAATTCCCCAAATCAATTCTGAAACCAATTAAATCAATTAGGATCTCTCAATGAGAGATTTTCTCAGAATTAAATAATCTTCTCTCCACTATATAAAGGACCAGAGACCTCAAGTCTCAGAAGAGAAAAAAGGAAAAAAAAGAGAAGCTTAAGAGAGAACAAGAAAGAAAAGCTTCAAAAGAAATAAAGAATTTAATTCTTACAGAAGAAGACTTGTTTCATTGAAACCCTATGTAAAGAGAAAACAAAACTCAGAGATCATATTGTCTCTCTTTTGCCTCTTTAAGGGTTTAAACCTCATGCAAGAACTTAGTTCTTCCTCTGGTTGAGAATTGCATAGGCAAATCTCCCCATAAGTTGAGAATTTAATTCTCACCGGGAAGATTTTGCTCTGCAGATTCAAAACCTAGGGGAAAAGAATTAAGTTACATAAAAAAAAGGAGAAGAAGAACGAGAACATATATGAATTTAATTCCTCCAAAAATTAGGGTTTAATCCTATATATATATATATATATATATATATATATATATATATATATATATATAATAAAAAAGAGGGGGAGATGATGATCCAAAATCTTCAAAGAAAAAAGAAAAAAGAAAACGGAATTAGTGCTTAGCACTATTTTGAAGCCTCACGCGTTTCCCACGTGAATGCTTCATATGAAAGCAGAGAACAACTGAAACTGTCTCACGTATTTCCCATGTGAATGTTGAAGCATCCCAATAAAAAAATTGGAAGGAGAGATAGCCATGTGCTTTGTACAAGAGCTCTACCCATATGGGTAACATCCATTTTTGTGGCACTTCACGTGTGTCACGTGAGTGCCACAGAACTCTAGTGTTTAACACTAATCTTGTGCCTCACGTGTGTCACGTAAGTACCACAGAACTCTAGTGTTTAACACTAATCCAGTGCCCACATAAAATGCATGCGAGTATTGTATGCCTAAGCACTTAGCACTGTTGGGTAATTATGGAGACCCAGATCTAGCCCAAATTGACTAAGTTCTTCCAAAGTCAAAACCTCTTCGATTTCCAATCAACTGAGCCCCTCCGTGCTCATCAGTCCCCAATTTGATCTTAGTCCCAAACATGACAAATGATCTTTCAACTGATGATATCTAAAATGATATTCATCCCACATCTCCTTAGTTAATCTTAGTCTCCAAAAATGACTAATGATTCTTAGATGATCCACCATGATCTTTTTCCTCAAATACGGGATTTGGTTTAAGGGTACATCTCTTCACACCACTGATATATTTCGTTGTAATTCCTCAACGTATTCAGAGAAGTGGTGGGTCCCGACGACCAACAACGTCTCTTACTGCACTTCCAAGTTGACGTGCATCCCTCAAATCGAATCGTGCCTCAAATTAGGCACATTCCATATCGACACCGTTCACTTCGTCACGTAATAAATACACGTGTGCGCAAGTTGACAACGGACCGTAACGTCCTTAAACTAAAATCTCACCTCCAAAATGGTGATAAACGAACCGAGACGTCCTTAAAATAAAATCTCACCTCCAAAATGGTGATCAACGGACCGTAACGTCCTTAAACTAAAATCTCACGCCTAAATAGTGATCAACGGACCGTAACGTCCTTAAACTAAATTCTCACCTCCAAAATGGTGATCAATGGACCGTGCCGTTCTTAAACTAAAATACTCACGGTCAAAATGGTGATCCACGGACCGAGACGTTCTTAAACTAAAATCTCACCCCCCAAAATGGTGATCAACAGACCGAGATGTCTTCAAACTAGAATTTCGCCTCCAAAATGGCGATAGCAGACTGAAACGTTCTTAAACTAAAACATAAGAGCCCAAATGCTCTTTTGTTGGATCTGAAGCAAAAATGATCTTAAGACCTTATTAAGTAGATCTTAGTCTTAAATTGGACCAACTTATCCTTAACAAAAATCCAATCGAGCCGCTCGTATACATTTAAGTCGATCTTGATCTCAAAACAGATCAACGATCCTTAAATTAACCCAAACCCAAATCTATGATATACGGATTTGGACTAATCCACACCCTACGGGCGACGACACAAATTAGTCTCCGTATACAATCCAGGGGCAACCAAAAATAAAACAAACACACATGACATGAGGTGAACTTCTGGAGCAAGAGCAAGCGGTTATCGCACTGCGGTAACGTAATTAACTGCAGGGACTTATGCTTGCAGGGAAGAGCGTCCCCACAATCAAAAACCCCTCGCAAATCAGGATGAATCTTACAAAGTCTGCTACAACGGCCGCATCTGTCCAAACCTCCGATATACGGTGTTATAAATCAACTTGGCATCTTCGGAGAGGTGGACGGATAAATCCAAATAGCATCTACCGCTAAAATTCAGGCCAGACGTCCTAACGTCCTGGTCGCGTCTTTTGGCGGAGAACAGATGATGGTGCGACCGGTGGGACCTCTTCCTCTTTCCACTCCATATTTCGTGTGTCGTGTTCGCAAACAAAATCGTGGTTTGCTATGGTTGCCCTTGGATTCGAGGTACTAAGATTTGGTGTCTTGCTCCCGTGCATAAAGAAGAAGAAACATCAATGGCTTCCAGCTGCACCAACTACAACGGCCACTCCCGCTCCGTTCCACAGGAGGAGTGACATATGGGCCCAATGAAGCCTCTATCTTTTCAATGCCGGTGGAACAGGTGACTCAATCCACCACTAGATTGTTCTTCGGAACCATGCTCCCGCCAGCAAGCTTCAGCGCCCCAGTGCCGCCACTGGAAGCTTCCAAGAAGTCGGTCTTCGATCGACTTGCAATCACCACGGCCCCTCTCAACGGGTTATCCAAGTCTGCCACCTCAGTTTTCAACAGGCTGAGCCGAAGCTCAAGTGGGCCCGCAAAGGGGCTCGTGATACCTAAAGGGGCTATCCCCAAACGAACAGTCTTTCCCACTCCTGCTACGGGAAAAGTCATCAAAAGAGGTACCCTTAACAGAAAGTCAGCCTTTGAAAGATTGGCCGTTCCCTCTTAACGGACGTCGGTCTTTGACAGGCTGGCACCAGCAGTAACCTGATCGCACGCTTTTGGCGTATCGGACGTTCAAAATTCTAAAGTTATAACCGCGATCAGGACGGTGTCGCTTCGCAGCTAGCCGGTTGAGCACGGGTCGATCCACAGGGAGATGGTTGTATGTCCGTTCGAGTTTTAGACGAGTCAATAAAGAATATGTATATGTTTTTTCAGACTAACCTATGTGTATTATATGCAAGTATAAAGTTGTTAAGAAAAAGATAAGAAATTGTAAGCTAAAGAAATCCGTACTCAAAACCTTTGAGCCGAGTCTTGACCAATTGAAGCTAGAGCAATCGGCAACAACGTGGATTAGGGGATTTAAGCACGGTATTCGTGGAATCCGGCTTATTTACCCTTGTCCTTCCGTTTTTGTCTCTTGCTTTCGCCTTCGGCCAAACCGAACACAACCGGTCGCAGTTAGGAATCACCATTACCTTGGTAGGGTAGGGTGCCTAACGGAGCGCTTGCGTATCGTTTGGACGGAGTTCAATGGAAAATAACGGGAAAAGGAAATGAGCAAAGAAATATTAACTTACAATATCGTATTTATTCTTAACAACAATAATTACAACCATTCACAAAACGAACAAAAAAGAGAGAACAAAAAGAACAAAGAAAAGAAAAGATTACAAGTAAGTAAGGGCATGGAATTTAAAGTGCAAGGTAATAAATTGCAAGTAATAAAAGACAAGAATGAAAAATGCAAGAAAAAGAAACTAGGAACCATGGAACAAGTTACACACCATGGGTTTAATAACCCAAATTTAAACTTGCAAGCTCAATTAAGAGGTTGCAAGATCAAGAGAGAGCTAGGGAAAATGAAGCACAAATTCCATATGAAGATACAACCCTTGAGATCAATAACCAACCCTTAAATTTTCAAGCTCAATGAAGATGTTGAAAGATCAAGAGAAAGCAAGGATCTCAAGGGGAAGCTAACAAAAGAATGATACAAACACCCTCATCTTTATTTCATCATCCACTCAAAAAGCTCTCACTACAATTTTCATGGAGGAAAGAACGAAGAAGAAGAAGAAACTAAACTAAACTACACTAAAGAGAGAATGGAAATCAAGACATGAAGGAGGCTTGACATGGAACAAAACCGGGGTATTTATAGGCTGGAAACAGAGAACCTAGGGCAACATTCTGACAGTATATGAAATTCCAAAACTGCCCCTGAAATTTGACCAAGTGAGGAGCCTATACGGCCGCGGAACCGCGGCCTAAGCGTGCTTATGCCGCTGAACCGCGGCCGTTTAGAGGAGTTAGGCCATGAAATTTGGTGGTTTTCCTAGTTTTTAGTACTCTTTAGTGTGGTATATGACTTTTTCTCAGAAACTCTTCCCATTTCTTCCAGAATTTCAGTAGATCAAAAGGTGATGTGATGTGGATCTTTTGCCAAGTTTCCTCGAGCTCCGCGTAGATATGTTGGATCTTGTGTTGACATTGAGCTTTGTGCACGACAATGACATCGATTTGCCATTTTGTCCCTTAAACTGGTGTGTGGCAATATACGGATAGAGAGCGGAGACCCGTGTTTTATCTGTTGTTGGCAGTAATCCGAAATTTGTCGTACTTTTCCGTGATATTCACTGTTTAGAGCTGAGACCAGTATCCTGCAATTATGTAGCAAACACTGATTAAAAGCACCTGCCTATAAAAAAACGAGCGTAAGAATGGGCGGTATAAAATGCAATAATCTGGTATGAACAAATACCCCCAAACTTAACTTTTGCTCGTCCCGAGCAAAACCAATTATTCACAAAAAAGTCCTAACCGGACTTTCGCAGGGAACGCGATTGCACTGAGCTCGTGCAACAAGCCGTTAAATCTCTAGGTGTCCCTAGTAGGAGGAGTGTTGTCTCCTGAGGGTTTTCAACGGATTACACCCACAAAATCCGATCAAGCTTGTTTTGCGAAATAACTATGATTCAAACCCTAAAATTTTGTTTCAGAAAATAACAATTCTACGATCCTAAGTCTAGACTATTGAACCCTTATTTTTCACACCTCGCTTCTTATTTAACTAAAGATTTTATATGTCTTTACGTGCAGTGCAAATAGTGTCGTTAAGTTCCAGAAGGATCGATTAAAGTCACCATGTCACACAATAAAGCCCAGATAAAAATTTTAAAAGTATCACATAAGTTTTATAAAGATTTAAGCATTTTTCAAGTTTCGTTTTCCAGTAAAGTTTCAACTTCAGAATTTCTATCTTCCCTAACAGGAAACTAGGTCTTATTTTTCACTCCACCTTTTTCTTGTTTTCATTTCATACACACCTCTGTGAACGTGCAATAGTCTTTTTCATAGAATAAAACCTTCATATCTCCGCTAGAAATATTTTTATAAAAACCTGTCTTTTGTTAAGATTATTCTCACACAAAGAACCGTTAGGAATTTTAACTCGGAGAGAACACTTGCTTGACTTTGTTTTAATATGGACTTTCTAGGCTTCTTAATGAGCTTTGGGCCAATGCACCCAAACCAGTTGGCTTTAGGGCATTAGGTGTAGAGACACCCCAGCGGACTTAATTACTCAAGTTACCTAGGCCCAAAAACAAAAGACAATTTAGCGTGAAAATCATGATGATTCAATGCGAACGGAGATAAAACCGGCAGTTCAGTTATTTTTTTGGATAAAAGACGTGTTTAGTGGGTTCGGTGTGTAATCATTCCAATCAAGTTTCAGATGGGTTATTCTTCAGACTTAGTTCCAATTAAGGCATCAATGACATTCCTTCATATTCACTTTACTTCATAAACTATTCTTGATATTACTTATTTCAGAACAAACCTATTTGATCCTCAGAAAATCATTTATCCATTTAAAAGTTTTTAGACATAAAAGACTTGTCATCTAATTTCCAAAACTCATGACACGTGTAGTGTGATGTAAAGACGTATATCAGCTATAGTTATCTTCAAAGGAGAGTTATCTTTCAGGTTTTCAAAATCTAAAAATAAGATTTAGTTATTCTTATCTTATCAAACAAAACCGTCGAAATGTTGAATCAGAGTTCTCCGACTAGCTAACTTGACAGAAAAGTTTTTATATTTTTAGAAAATTTTCTGATTTTTATGGATTTTATGGATTTTAGTATGCAGATGCAAAATATACAAATGAATGCAAAGGAAGAAAGCTTACCGAGCACACCCCCAAACTTAAACTTGACAGTGCCCTCACTGTCAGGCTAATACCAAGAGGGTCAAAATTGTCGGTGCTCCCTAAAAACAAATTATATAACAAAAAAGGAAAACAAAAAATATATACAAAAAAAGGAGTCCCCCCCAAACTTAAGTAAAACAGTGTTTCCACTGTTTAAGCGTTGAAGTTCAGGATTAGGGGAGAAAGAGAATAGTATCAAGCTATACAAGGCCTTACAAAGTCCAAAAGTTAACATCAACCATTCAAAAATTCTATCTCTGTAAGATGCGGGTTGGTGAAAGAAGGTGAAGAGGAAAGAAATGGAGAATACACGAGACCGTATGGAGATAGAAGCGGGATACTGTCTCGGTATATGAGAAGAAGAATGGCGGAAGGGAGAAGGAAGTGGAATACGAACTTGAGGGTGGAAATGGAGTGAATAGATTAGCACAATTTGTGATGACTGATGTGTAAGAAGCGTTTGTGCTAACCTATTAACCCATCGAGAAATGGGGTCAAATCCCTCAAGATTCGTGAGAAACCATGGGTACGCCGAACTCGGTAAACCAGACATATGAAATGAAAGTGATACGGTTTCTTGCAAGGTCGGAACGATGGAAAGGATGGAGGTAGGTGATTGAGGAAGGCTATCGGTTAAAGGTTCAGGAGAGTGTACACAGTCAATGAAAGGAACAGGATGAATTGGAAAATCCGACTCATCAATTAAAACCGGTTCATCCTAAAAAATATCCTCAAAAGTTTCCTCAAAATTCAGCTTATCTATGCAATTTTCATCAAAATCAAGACGCATATGGGGTTCGGGAAAAACAGTTAATGACTCGGGATGATGAATTGGAGAGAAAAACTCTGCCAAATCTACAGGTTCATCATCCAAAATATTCCCAGCGCCGATATCCTCAATTAAGTGAAAATCAATATTCTCAGACACCTCAACAAAAGCATGGATATTAATCAATTCAGGTTCTAGAGTGGAGGTGTAGAGGTCAAAAGGATTGGGTGTGGTTTCACTCGAAAGGGACCCGTCATAATCGGGCAAATCAAACACTACAAAGTCACACAACTCATTATCTGTTCTATCTTTAATCAATGAATCGTTTGGAACACTAGATAGACATTCAAAACCGGAGTTGTGGGATGCAAGTTGAAACGGGTAGGCTTGATTCGGAAGGGGGTACAGCTCACTCTCTCCACTCAAATTCTCAACCTGTCCTACCGCCTCTTCATACATCGGAAAATTTGGAGCTAGTTGAAAACTAGCTATCGGGTCACTAGGTTGTATGAGGGTGGCCATGGACGCATTCAAATCCATCATCTGTTGGTACGACGCTACCCTAAAGTCTTCCAAAGACTGTTCCAGACCAGACATGGGTTATGAAGGGGTTTAAGTAAAAGATTCAAAGTTGTTTGGATACTGAAAACTCCCAAATGGCGGTTCAGAAGCAATGTCTAGGGAAGGTGCAAAAGTCGGGTAGGACTGGTAGGAATTGAATGGCTGGACAGGAGCAGGATCAATATTTAGATAAGAAGGTGAATGGAATTGTTGATCCCAAGAATCTGTAGTGGTGAAAGGAGTGAAAGATCGGCTACAGGATTTTTCAATATGTTCAGCGACGGACAAAGGATGACTTGCAAAAGGGGTATCAACATAAGGGGGTGGGGGAGGTTGAAAAGGTTGATACAAAGTGGATTGCGGAGGGCAAGTGTTTGTCCTAGACGCGTCTATCCGATCTTTCAAAGAGATTTTGGGCATGGAGGGATCGTTCGACGTTCGGCCAAAGCAAGAACCGTAAGAAGTAATGTCTGGTTGTGGGTACCAAAGTTCGGCAAGAGTTTTTCTAGGTGGAGTACCCATGATATGAAGAGAGAAAGAAAGAAAGGAAGAGAAAAAGGAGGGGAAACAGAATGTGGATTTTTTTTAGTATTTTTTTTAGTTAGCTATTAACAAAAGAATGAAATATACACACAAAAAGAATCTGGACAAAAACAATCACGACACAAAAATACCACACACCTAATCGTTCTAGGGTTCACCTAGGTCAACTAGACCTGCTCCAGAACTTGATTGTCGAAGTAAAACTGTGTCGAGAAACGGGCTCAAGATACACTGATCACGAGGCCAGGTAAGTGCAGAGATAAGGGGAGGTTTTCCAACGCTTTCGTGAAGTTTCTTAATTAAATAACCCTTTCTCATTTGGCGGTTTCGCCGTTAACACTTTCTTAGACACCCCGTAAACAATATACCGTTAAGCGAGATTCTAAACACAGTTAACTTCTCCTAGTGAGCGCGAAGTCCTTAAGTCTTAAAGTCTAGTTTCTTTTAAAGTTTGTGCGGGTAAACGTTATGCTCAAGTTCGTGATTTGTGGGCCACGGAAAAGGTGATGAAATCCTTTACCATATATTGTGGGGCTCGCTTGCCCTTAAGTCCGTATTAATGTAAGCAATGCGCAATTCAATAAAAATTCTATAAAGAATCAAACAATCGTTTTTTAGTTTAAGCACGGCACTGCAACAAATACGGGTTAGTCAATTTTTAGTGTTTGCTAGCGAACTTGCAAAGAATCGTGCAAAGAATAGTATATTGGATGCGTCGGATTTGAGAAGAAGGTGTTAGTAAAGTACGTACCGTTAAGATTTTGGGTTAGGAAACCCCCGTTGAATCAAATCCGGTAAGCTTGAAAAGTTCGCTTGCACGGGTCAAACTTCCTGGATCTTTGGCACTGTACTTCGTAATCAGCTTAACCTTGAACGTACACTTTGCTCCCCACAATCGCAGTTTGCAAATCCACAAAAATCTGCACTCTTGCCCACAAAAATGATCAAAAATAACAAAAAGATTTTTTTTATAAATATATACAAAAAGAATATTAACCCAAATAACAAGAAAGAAAATACGCTATCGTCTCCCCAGCAACGGCGCCATTTGGTCGCACGCTTTTGGCGTGTCGGATGTTCAAAATTCTAAAGTTATAACCGCGATAAGGACGGTGTCGCTTCGCAGCTAGCCGGTTTAGCACGGGTCGATCCACAGGGAGATGGTTGTATGTCCGTTCGAGTTTTAGACGAGTCGATAAAGAACATGTATATGTTTGTTCAGACTAACCTATGTGTATTATATGCAAGTATAAAGTTGTTAAGAAAAAGATAAGAAATTGTAAGCTAAAGAAATCTGTACTCAAAAGTTTTGAGCCGAGTCTTGACCAATTGAAGCTAGAGCAATCGGCAACAACGTGGATTAGGGGATTTAAGCACGGTATTCGTGGAATCCGGCTTATTTACCCTTGTCCTTCCGTTCTTGTCTCTTGCTTTCGCCTCTGGCCAAACCGAACGCAACCGGTCGCAGTTAGGAATCACCGTTAGCTTAGTAGGGTAGGGTGCCTAACGGAGTGCTTGCGTATCGTTTGGGCGGAGTTCAATGGAAAATAACGGGAAAAGGAAATGAGCAAAGAAATATTAACTTACAATATCGTATTTATTCTTAACAACAATAATTACAACTATTCACAAAACGAACAAAAAAGAGAGAACAAAAAGAACAAAGAAAAGAAAAGATTACAAGTAAGTAAGGGCATGGAATTTAAAGTGCAAGGTAATAAATTGCAAGTAATAAAAGACAAGAATGAAAAATGCAAGAAAAAGAAACTAGGAACCATGGAATAAGTTACACACCATGGGTTTAATAATCCAAACTTAAACTTGCAAGCTCAATTAAGAGGTTGCAAGATCAAGAGAGAGCTAAAAACCCAAGGGAAAATGAAGCACAAATTCCATATGAAGATACAACCCTTGAGATCAATAACCAACCCTTAAATTTTCAAGCTCAATGAAGAGGTTGAAAGATCAAGAGAAAGCAAGGATCTCAAAGGGAAGCTAACAAAAGAATGATACAAACACCCTCATCTTCATTTCATCATCCACTCAAAAAGCTCTCACTACAATTTTCATGGAGGAAAGAAGGAAGATGAAAAAGAAACTAAACTAAACTACACTAAAGAGAGAATGGAAATCAAGACATGGAGGAGGCTTGGCTTGGAACAAAACCGGGGTATTTATAGGCTGGAAACAGAGAACCTAGGGCAACATTCTGACAGTATATGAAATTCCAAAACTGCCCCTGAAATTTGACCAAGTGAGGAGCCTATACGGCCGCGGAACTGCGGCCTAATCGTGCTTATGCTACGGAACCGCAGCCGTTTAGAGGAGTTAGGCCATGAAATTTGGTGGTTTTCCCTAGTTTTTAGTACTCTTTAGTGTGGTATATGACTTTTTCTCAGAAACTCTTCCCATTTCTTCCAGAATTTCAGTAGATCAAAAGGTGATGTGATGTGGATCTTTTGCCAAGATTTCCTCGAGCTCCACATAGATATGTTGGATCTTGTGTTGACATTGAGCTTTGTGCATGAAAATGACATCGATTTGCTATTTTGTCCCTTAAACTGGTGTGTGGTAATATACGGATAGAGAGCGGAGACCCGTGTTTTATCTGTTGTTGGCAGTAATCCGAAATTTGTCGTACTTTTCCATGATATTCACTGTTTAGAGCTGAGACCAGTATCCTTCAATTATGTAGCAAACACTGATTAAAAGCACCTGCCTATAAATAAACGAGCGTAAGAATGGGCGGTATAAAATGCAATATTCTGGTATGAACATAACCCCAAACCAAAGCAGGGGCACGACGGAGCCGCTTCCACAACTGAGGTGGTCCCATCGGCAAGGCACTCTCAACGTCGCCACTGGCGCCGAGTGAGAAGAGCTGAGGGTAACTCCCCCTCTAGACTTACTCCACCAGCTCCAATGGTGGAAGTTGACGCTGCTGTTTCAATCGGGAATAGCTTTGAACCGCTTAGGAGGGTACGGAAGAATTCCCCAACCGCGTTGTTGAAGAAATCTCAACTTCCCACTGAAAACATGAAGCAGGAAAAGCCGGAGCAGCCCCCTCAACGGCTGTCCTCCCAAATCCACAGGGTCTGGCTGAAAGTCCAAGATTCTGTGATCAACAAGAACTATTCTCGTCAACCGGAGAAAATGAAGGTTTGACAAGAGGAAAATCATCCCTCCACCATGCAGCGAGGGACTTCTTTCACGCAGGCGCCTGTTACAATAGCTCCTTCAATTTCGACTTCTCACAAAAATAGAAGACGGGAGAATCTCCCACCGCTGGCGGCAAATCCCAATGGTGATGTATCCAAATGCCCTAAGTCTGGGGGCATGATCGTGCACATGGTTAAATGGCTTTCGGAAAAGAGGAGAGCCGTGCTTCCATGAGTCATCGACCGCAAACTCGGTCGTTGACGAAAGTTCAGGAGCATCAACAAAAGCTCCAGGAGATGCTGACGAAAATGGCAGCACTCATCGGGCAGAAAGAATGCTCGGAAGCAGCGCCTGAACAGCGCCGGGAGCAGGAGACCGATATGGTGTTCTTGCGAAGGGTGATGGAAAGAAAGGATAAGGAGGCCGCGGAATAGGTGGCTAATATAAAACAGACGGTGCTCCTGTTCCAAGACATGGTTGGAATGATGATCTAGCCTGAACTTCCAGCTGAAGGCCCGCCGATAATTATCGAGGAAGACAGAGGGGAAACATCAAACTCTCTTCAAGCTTTATCGACAGCCAGGGAGGAAACGATCTCTAAAGCTGCCCTTGATGGTTACATAGCTCAGCAAATACGAGCTCATCAGGCAAGTGAAGCGGTTGGCCAAGTTGTCAGAACCGGGCGATCGTACCCAGGCTGGTACGATCAAATCAAATACCCGCCGGGATATACGATCCCCAAATTCCATGTGTACAAAGGAGTAGGAAACCCACATCAGCACATCGCTAAATTCAGAGCTTTATGCGGCAATACTGGAGGCGACGACAAATTGCTGCTTCGCCAGTTCATTGACAGCCTGTCAGAATCGGCGTTAGAATGGTACTCGGAGCTCCCAAATGACTCCGTCAAAACATTCACGGAAATGGAATTGCTATTCATGCAGCGGTTCTCCAGCGCAAGCGAGCACACCCTGATCATGGCTTTGATCAATGCCAGGGTAAAGCCGGGAGAGACCTGGGTTCAATACTCAATCCGGTGGCGGAACCTATGGTCAAAATGCGAACAACGCATCGAAGAAGCTCCTGCCGTGGGCATGTTCATAGGGACTCTAGATCCTCAGGCGACTGTGTCCCAGTTTATGATGTTCTTTAAGCCGACTACCTTCCAGGCTCTGATTGATAAGTTGGCCCAAATAGACCAGATGGGCCACGAACCTTCCTCTTCAAAAATGGACCCTCGGAATGCAAAAGGGTAAAGGGAAAGCGACCTTCGTTGCCAATACTCAACAGCAACCGAGTGACCCGAAACCGGTTGCTCGCCAAAACAACGCACTCCTGTGCCAATCCCTTGAAGAGAAGTTAGGACGTGCTTACTCGTTTCCCCATGATAAAATGGGAAGATTGTTCGAACTGGCAGTGCGCAATAAACTCATCACTCTACCGGACCCAAAATGTCTACCGCAGTTCAGTGAGGCCAACAACCCCAACTACTGCTCCTATCACAGAATGGTAAGCCACCCAATTGAAGATTGCTACGTCTTCAAAAATTGGATCGAGGACCAGTATCAATGAGGGAAATTTGCGCTTTTGGAGAACTGGAAAGTGAACCCACCACAGAGGCACGTTCCTAAAAAGGTGGATACGCCGGGGGCATCATGCTCATTTATGGGAGAAGCTCCATGGGAAGTAGTCCTTTCATCTAAAACCAAAAGAGTGCTGATGGATTTTCAAGCATGTCTGACGATCATGTGGAGAAGCCCGCTGGAGCCTGGGATGATTGAGGGGATGCTAAAACCACATCCCACACCGAAAACTGCTAATGATGGGCAAAACACCCAGGTCAAGCCTTCAAAGTCTTCGAAGGGAAAAAAGAAGACCAAGAAGCCTGTGCAGCCTGACGACTAGCGCACGGACCTGCAAAAGTACATCGACGCGCTGGAGGAGTACAACCAGAAGGCGCGAACCCCGGTCACCCTCGAAGAGTTTCTCAACCATATACTTGGGAACGAAGATAGTGACGATGATGAGGAACATCACTCATCAGGAAGAACCCAAGATTATGTAGCAAGTCTTTACATGGTTTTTCATTTTTCATCAAATGGCAAAGAAGCTCCCTCGGCGTTAGAAAGCAACGCAGAGGACCTGGGGGCAGGATCGGTGCCAAAATCCCCGGAGCTGCCAGAAGGCTGCTAAATGAAGCTTTTCAAAAGGGCAGAGCCGACCAAGAACGTGAAACGACCATATACGAAAAGGCTAAGCGTCGGCGTCAGGCCGAAGAAGCTGCGGTAAGAATGAGTCGTAAAGCACTCCAACCAAGCCAAAGCATACCTGCTACAAACAAGAGCAGGATTAAGGAAGAGAAGCGGTTCACCAAAGCCCTGTTAAGGGGAATGAAGCTGCCCGTTCTCATGGAAAACACTCCCAGAATTACATGCCTCGATGAAGCGGATGTACATCCGAACTACTGCTTATACCATCGGAGGGTCATACACCCCACCGAAGAGTGCAATGCCTTCAATAAGTGGTGGTAAGGATACATTGCCCACCGACAACACTTCAAGCGAATGAAGCACAAAGCTCGTCGGCAGCAGAGAAGCGCGACGGATGAGCGTGAAGGAACGACTGGCAACTGCCATATGGTTGATACCAGTTCGACAAAAGGAAAATCCCAAGTTCTTACATTTGGGAGCGATTCTAACGAAGAAATAACCCTTGGCCCTCTCTTCAAAGAATCCACCTCTGGAAAAGAAGAAGAGGAGAAGAACCGCGAGAACATTCAGCTGCATAACCGAACGTTGCCTGAAAAGAATCTCGGGTCTACAAACAAAGCTTCGAGCAAAAGAAACAAGAGGAAGGAAAAATTCCTTGAGGAAATTGCTCTCGATGATAGAGTCGTCAAAGAGCTCGCAGCCAAGGACCCGCCTAAGAAAAACAAGGTGGATTACAATATCCTGACACATTTAAGGAAGATACCCTCACAACTGAGTATACTGGATGCTCTCTGTTCATCTTAGAAAACTATAATTTAATACCGCTCATTCATTATCTATTTTGTGATATATCGGTACTATTAATCAATGTTTGCTCAGTAATTACAGATTACAGGTATTCATGACATAATACTAGAAATACACTCAAAATCATGGATATAGCGTTTGGGAGCTGACACTGCAATCAGAATAGAAAACCGACCAATATTCAAGAGCTCTTTTGCAATAAATGTGTGCACACAATTTTGGTCCAACACAATACTGTAAGTCCATGCTACCTCTCCCGGTACTTTCGGGAATGCGGAATTTGGTAAAAAACGATTTTTACGGAGGTGGTAACATGGACCTAAAACCCGGATCTTGGTTAAACATCTATCTAACAACCTAACTACGAGTTTCTAGCTACTCGGTTAGGGGGTTATACCTTGCTTGTCTTGAACTCCTTCGTCTTCAAGCTCCGATGGTGGTCCGGATTGGCTTCTTCCCATCGTCTCCGTACGCCGAAGATAGATCCACCTGAAAGCTCCAACCTTTAGCTCCTTCTTCGTTCTTTGAAGAAACTAGTTCACTTGGTTTGCTAAACCTAGTGAACTAGAATGAGTAGAGAAGAGTTTGTATGGGATTTTAACTATGGTTCTTGATTCTCAACTCATGAGACAAGAGAACCATAGAGTCAAGAGAGGGAGCAAGAGGTTGAGGGTGAGAGCAAAACAAGAGAGCTCAAGAACAAAGAGAGAGAATGAGCAAGAAAGAATGAGCAAGTCTTTTGTCTCTCACCCTCTCATAATCCAAAGTCATGATAACTCATCATACTAAAAAAGTCTTATGTGATGGTTGAAGCAACCATAACCAAATCATTTCATGCACTCATTTTACACAAATGAGCAAGCAAACAAAAGTCTTTGCCATGAAATGATGGCTATGGTTATCATGATGGTCAACTAGTCAAGCCTAGTCAACCGGTCAACAAAGTCAACAAGTCAACAAAAGTCAACAAGTCAACAAAGTCAACAAAAGTCAACAATCATGTCACCATAATACTTAATTAATATAATAGTTAATCACATATCATATTCTCATTAGGGTTGAGCAAAAAGTCAAATAGTCAACGGTCAACTGTCAACAACCCTAATGAGAATCCGCTGCCTCTGTCTCCCTGTCAACTGTGCATACACACCCGCATCCGCGTTCCGAGGAACACGAATGCAAACCGGATAAATCCAATCCCAAAAGGTACACTAGGATCTGGCTTAAACCAAAGCCCGCTAGTGTAAACTGTCCGGACACTGTACGTGCACAAGTGCACGGATGTGACCGAACCCTGTCGCAAAACCATGCGACCTGTCGCAATACCATGCGACCTCTACTCTTTTGCCTAAAGGCGAAAAGCTTTCTGTGTGGGACTCTAAAGACTCGACACTATGCTGGCAGTGGGTTTAACCACAGACCGCAAGCGGCACTAGCTGTGCGTAACGGTCCCCAGGTAATGCCGACAAGAAGACCGACGAGGCGAAACCCATCTGAACTCCTACTGAGCCTGAGTGTGACATTCTCCGTACAGTCCGGTCTGTTCGTCTGATACATCGCATGGCGGGCCTGGGGGGCGGTAAACGTCAGTCCCCCAATAGCGGTACAAGTCGTGCCGGAGCGAAGCCCAAAACACCCTGAGATAACACTGGAAACCTACCAGTATATCTCGTTTGCCCTGGCCAGGGACTACTCGTGTAATGGCTCTCCTAGACACAGCGCGATGTCAACCCCCAATACCGGGAGAGACGAATCCTGTCTAACCGTCACTGCCTCCAAGTGCTTCGGGACTGCACCCAACCACTACCTGTTTGCACGACTCCTTTGAGCCATGGTAGGGTAGTGATCAAAGTACAGTGGGAACACACTCGAGGCGAAGTGACAGTGTCAAGTCAGCGGACTAAGCTGTACTCATGTCACCTGGGAACTGATAACTGACGATAGGCATAATACCAACTAGTCAGTTCCCGACGAGTCCTGTCCAGTGTACCCGTAACCTAACGAGCACCCGCATACTATCTCAAGTACGACGTACTGACGGCTGTGGGACAGACCGTCTCCCACACTGGGATGAGAAGCGCATGCGCTGGTCTACTCCGGAGTATCGATGCCCTGTCTCGATAGTCCTGCGACCAGGGACCTGCATAAGGATGTGCTTATAGATTACCCAGCCCCACTAGTGTGACGGCCATCACATCGCTGGTAATCAAGCAAAGATCCTAAGGGCTCCACTAATGTGTATAGGCGATATACAAAAATAAACACATGTACACATTGAAGTAGAAACAAACCAAGTAGCATACTACTATTTTGAGCAAGATTGTATATACAAGGTGAATATCCCAAGCATCCATTAAGTAATATACAAACCAGTATGATACAGTAATGGCCTCTAGGGCATATACACTAACAATCTCCCACTTGCACTAAGGCCATGTACTGGCGTATCGAAGACCTACCATCTCGATCAGCCGCTCGAACTGAGTCTGGGGCAAGGCCTTGGTGAATGGATCTGCAGTGTTATCTTCTGAAGCGACTCTCCGAACCTCGATCTCCTGGCGATCCACGATCTCCCTGATCAGGTGATACCGCCTCAAGATGTGTCTGGATCTCTGATGGGACCTGGGTTCCTTCACTAAAGCTATAGCCCCGTTGTTGTCGCAATACAGAGGTATTGGATCAACAATGGACGGAACCACCTGAAGTTCTTTCAAGAACTTCCTCATCCAGACAGCTTCTTTTGCGGCATCAGATGCAGCGATGTATTCCGCTTCCATCGTCGAGTCTGCAACGGTTTCCTGTTTGGAACTCCTCCAACACACCGCCCCTCCATTGAGGGTGAAGACAAAACCCGACATGGACTTGGAATCATCCTTGTCACTCTGGAAGCTGGAGTCAGCAAAGGCCTCGATCTGGAGGTCTTTTCCGCCATACACCAAGAACATCTCCTTAGTCCTTCTCAGATACTTGAGAATGTTCTTTACCGCTATCCAGTGTTTCTCCCCAGGGTTTGACTGATACCGGCTTACCACACTCAGTGCATAAGCTACATCCGGTCAGGTACACAACATCGCATACATTATAGAGCCTACCGCAGAAGCGTATGGTATAATAGACATGCGATCCCTCTCCAAATCAGTCTTGGGAGACATCTCTTTAGAGAGGGTGATCCCGTGACAAGCCGGTAGGTTACCGCGCTTGGAATCTTCCATACTGAATCTTTTCAGTACGGTGTCGATGTACCTGGACTGTGAAAGTCCTAATATCCTCTTGGATCTATCACGATGGATCCGGATCCCCAGGATGTATGAGGCATCACCCAGGTCTTTCATGGAGAACCTGTGTGACAAGAACCCCTTGACAGATTGTAGCATAGGAATGTCATTTCCTATTAAGAGAATGTCATCCACGTATAAAACGAGGAATACTACAGTTCTCGCTACAAATCTACTATAGATGCATGGTTCATCTGGATTTTTGATAAAGCCAAATTCTTTGACCGTCTCATCAAAGCAGATGTTCCAACTCCGCGATGCCTGCTTTAGTCCATAGATGAACTTAAGAAACTTGCACACCTTTCCGCTGCTCCCACTCTGAATGAAACCCTCTGGCTGGTCCATATAGACACACTCCTCTAAATTTCCATTTAGAAAAGCTGTCTTTACGTCCATTTGCCAGATCTCATAATCGTGGAAGGCAGCAATGGCAAGAAGGATCCGAATGGATTTCAGCATGGCTACTGGAGAAAAGGTTTCGTCGTAGTCCAAGCCAGGTCTTTGACGAAAACCCTTTGCTACCAGCCTAGCTTTATAGGTCTCAACCTGTCCATCTACACCAATCTTCCTTTTGAAGATCCACTTGCATCCTACGGGTTTTACCCCGTCTGGAGCAATGTCCAACGTCCATACCTTGTTGGTGTACATGGACTCCATTTCGGTCCGCATTGCATCCAGCCATTTCACTGAGTCAACGCTCTGAACGGCCTGCTGGAAGCTAGTAGGCTCATCATAATCTATGATGCAATCCTCTCTATCCCCGTCTATGAGAAAACCGTAGTATCTCTCGGGCGGATGAGACTGCCTACTACTCCTGCGGAGCGGCGTAGGAATGTCCTGTTCTGTTGAACCCTCTGGTTCCACTAAGCTTTCAGTAACAGTCTGTGGTTCTGGAACTTCTTCCATTTCTATTGTGCTCCCACTTATCTGGGTTTCCAAAAACTCAGTTTCCAAGAAGCGGGCATGCTGAGAAACAAAAACCTTTTGTTCCTCAGCGGAATAGAAAAGATACCCCCTGGAGTTCCTTGGGTATCCCACAAACTTACACTGTACTGAACGTGCCTCAAGCTTGTCCGCATGCTGCTTTTTTACAAAAGCTGGACATCCCCATACCTTAAGATACTTAAGACAGGGTTTCTTCCCAGTCCACATCTCATATGGGGTGGTAGGCACAGTCTTGGTGGGAGCCTTGTTCAAGAGATACGCAGCTGCTTCTAGTGCATATCCCCAGAATGATCGCGGTAACTCAGCGTTACTCATCATGGACCGAACCATATCCAATAGGGTTCGGTTCCGTCTCTCCGATACACCGTTATGTTGCGGGGTGTATGGAGGAGTAAGCTGAGAGAGAATTCCGTTCTCTTTTAAATAGTCCAGGAACTCGGCACTTAAGTATTCTCCACCTCGATCCGATCTTAGAATCTTAATACTTTTGCCGGTCTGTTTCTCTACTTCATTCTTATACTCCTGGAATTTTCCAAAGGCTTCGGACTTATGTTTCATTAAGAAGACATAACCGTACCTTGAGAAGTCATCCGTAAAAGTAATGAAGTAAGAATAGCCGCTTCGCGCATGTGTAGACATTGGACCGCACATGTCACTGTGTACGAGTCCCAAGAGCTCGCTCGCTCTTACTCCATGTCCAGTAAACGGAGTCTTTGTCATCTTTCCTTTGAGACAGGATTGACAAGTGGCATACGACTGATATTCGAACGCATTCAAATACCCTTCTGTATGTAACTTCGTCAACCTTCTCTCATTGATGTGACCCAGTCTACAATGCCATAAGAAAGTCTGATTTATTTCCGGAGACTTTCTTTTGTGTGTATTCTGGACGTTGAAAATCTATGGTTGGTTTAATACGTATATACCATTACTCAATGTACCTGACCCAATCAAAACTTGATTAAGGTGAATGTTTACAACATTACTTACAAACGCAAATTCATAACCTTCTTTAGAAACTAAAGATACAGAAATGATATTACAAGTTGCGTTGGGTACAAAAAAGCAATTACGCAAAACCAAAACATGTCCATCTGACATTCCCAGGTGATAGTCCCCCACGGCTTTAGCATCCATGCTAGCTCCGTTCGCAACTCTGAGGGTCATGTCACCTGCCTTCAAAACCCTACGGTTTCTCAACGCCTACAAAGAATTACAGATATGAGATCCTGATCCGGTATCCAATACCCAGGAAGTAGAGTTTATTGAAAGACAGTTTTCAATAACATACACACCTGAAGCTGAAGCTGCAACTTGCTTCAATTCCTGTGTCCTGGCTTTCCAAGCCCTGCAATCATTCTTCCAGTGTCCTTTCTTATGACAATAGAAGCATTCTTCCTTATCCACAAGCTTCCCCGCTTTCTTTGTTGCTTTAGCTTTTCCCTTCGTATCCACTTTACTAACACCGCCCCTTGGTTTGGCGGGGGCTTTCTTCTTCTTTCCCTTGGCTTTCGCCTTGGACCTAGAAGAAGATGATCCTCCTACAAACAAAGTGGATGTTTCCCTACCTTTCTGTAGGGTGCCCTCTGCGCTCCTCAGCATGTTGAGGAGCTCTGAAAGTTTAACCTCTTTTTCTTGTAAGTTGAAGTTCAGTATAAACTGGGCGTAAGTGGAAGGAAGAGACTGGAGAACTATATCCGTATATAGTTCACTCTCCAATGTGATCCCTAGGTCCGCGAGCTTCTCAATGTAGCCGATCATCTTTAGCACGTGCTCGGCTACTGATGATCCGACGGCCATTCTTGCCGAAAATAACTTTCTCGACGCTTCGTATCTTGCGATACGAGATTGCTCTCCATACAGTTCTTTTGTATGGAGAAATATGGATTCAAGGTCCATATTCTCGTGCCTCCTCTGATGTTCGTTGTCCATCGAGGCAAGTACGAGGCACTTGGCCTTCGCGCTATCAATCTCCCAAGTCTTGCGGATTTCCTTATCCGCGACGCTGGAAGTGGGACCAGGGGCAGGGGGAGCTTTGGTGGTAAGAAGATACCCCAGCTTGTCGTAAGTGATTGCTATCTTGACATTCCTGAGCCAATCTTTGTAGTTTGGCCCTGTCAGTTTGTTTTTATCTAGGAGTAACTTAAGTCCAGTCATGTCGATTGGTCGCTGCAATTAGGAGAGAGAAGAAGAAACACTCAGCATGATGCTCTTGCAAGTTTAGAGTGGTTTTTAGTTTGTCTAAACAGGATGGCTCCCACTGTTTCTCGAATCCCTCCTCAAACCATAAAGGAAGAATTAGCCGGGATCAATCCCACCGCACAATACTTGCTTAACCGTTCAGCCAGGCCGGTGTCGGTACTTCGAGGGAGGTTTTCCAACGCTTTCGCGAAGTTCCTTAATTAAAGAACCTCTTTTCCCTGGGGGCGTAGTCCCGCTAACACCTTTCTAGGCACCTACTAGGTTTATAGCATTGATCGTTTAGTGAGAAATTTCCCGAGGAGTAGCATATACTCACAGTAGGATCGGGATCCAAATATCATCGCGTGACGAAACTGAAGGAATCCTACCAGAATCATCACACTCCAAATGGTATGCAAATCTAGCAAGTTTCAGTACTTATGAAACTCCCGATGTGGATTTTTGCCCCATGCTCTTATGACCTTGACGAAGGTCAACAAATCATAAGTCACATGTCAAGTTCTGCCCGTCATTATCCAGGTTAATTTGAATCCACCCGTATATACCCTTGACGAAGGTCAACAAGGTAATGCGAATGTCCCAAACCAACGCATCTATCTATGCTACATATGAATACCCAACAGCTACCAATCACTATGCCTTGACGAAGGTCAACAAACACAGCTTGAATACTATTGAATATTCATACGAAACGACGGAGGGCTACGAATGGTTTTGGCAAAACCGTGAACGTAGTGAACTTGATTTGGTCGATGGAACGAGATAGCTTTTAAAAGGAGTGGCTCAAGCTCCGCATTTAAAAGTTGGTTTTGAAAAGAACCGAGTGGTTTTTCGAAAGTGTTCCAACGACTTTAACTTGGTTTATTATCTTGCATTAGTTCTTTTAATGCGTGATATTCTTGCATTAGTTCTTTTAATGCGTCCCATCATTTAATCCTACCATTGCAGAAAACAACCAAAATATGACGTACGCTTATGCCATTCGCATTCGCCACGGGGCCCCGTCATTACCCGTTAGGTTACTTAACTAACGACAGAGCAGGGGCTGGGCTAGCGCGTCTGTAAAACATAAGCAACGCCTAAATAATATCATATATAGATATACTTCAATGATAAACATTTCAGATCACAGATGAATACATTGGATATACTAGGAATCTGTAATTCGTACGAGCCTGTAACGAAAGACAGATTACACAGTCGCGGTGAATAGCCAATACCCCACCCAAGACCCTTACGGGTGCGGCAAACTACCCGCCAAGTACCCGAAGCGTAGCAACCTCCCTCATCTCCATGAGTAGGCCACTCGACACTTCGGCATACCCGGTAGTTTGTGCACCCCCTCCATGGGTCTATCCTAGGAGAAAAAACAGTAAAAAGAAATTATACAATGACGGCTACAACCCCGACCCGGTTGTGCGGCCATACAAATAATTATTACATCAATTTACAAATTTACATGAATTGAAAGAAAAGAAAAACTCTCGTCTCACAACCCCCCGGCTATTCACCCGCGACAATCCAACATATTCATATACACATTCCAGCAACATTACAGATCACAGATTTGTATAACCCCCACTAATCGACATATAGCGATTAGTAGACGTTCAATACAAATATCACATTACAGAAAAACCCGTTAGCTTAAGTCTTTTAGAAGTTCGATCAAAAATACGGATTTTCGGGACCCCAAAATTAAATTTTTCGTTCTGGAAAATCTGGGTTGAAAATATATATTCCAAAAATCCCAAAATACCCCCAGAAGAACACTGCACCAAAAATGGACCACGGCCGAGTCAACTCGGCCGCGGATCCGCGGCGGGAGCGTGCTCCCGCCGCGTTTCCGCGGCGCTTTGACTCGATCGTTGGACAAATTTTGGTGGGTGTTCACAGAAAAGCCTGAGCCGATTTTAGGTGTGAAAATAATCAACTTTTGAACAGTATAAAAATCGACAGAAACTTCGAATTTCGGGGTTCGTTTTCGGGACTTTTTCTTTGATCGATCTTCTAGTTACTTGCTAACATGTTAGATAGAGTTTAACTAGGCTCTGATACCACTGTAAGTCCATGCTACCTCTCCCGGTACTTTCGGGAATGCGGAATTTGGTAAAAAACGATTTTTACGGAGGTGGTAACATGGACCTAAAACCCGGATCTTGGTTAAACATCTATCTAACAACCTAACTACGAGTTTCTAGCTACTCGGTTAGGGGGTTATACCTTTCTTGTCTTGAACTCCTTCGTCTTCAAGCTCCGATGGTGGTCCGGATTGGCTTCTTCCCGTCGTCTCCGTACGCCGAAGATAGATCCACCTGAAAGCTCCAACCTTTAGCTCCTTCTTCGTTCTTTGAAGAAACTAGTTCACTTGGTTTGCTAAACCTAGTGAACTAGAATGAGTAGAGAAGAGTTTGTATGGGATTTTAACTATGGTTCTTGATTCTCAACTCATGAGACAAGAGAACCATAGAGTCAAGAGAGGGAGCAAGAGGTTGAGGGTGAGAGCAAAACAAGAGAGCTCAAGAACAAGAGAGAGAATGAGCAAGAAAGAATGAGCAAGTCTTTTGTCTCTCACCCTCTCATAATCCAAAGTCATGATAACTCATCATACTAAAAAAGTCTTATGTGATGGTTGAAGCAACCATAACCAAATCATTTCATGCACTCATTTTACACAAATGAGCAAGCAAACAAAAGTCTTTGCCATGAAATGATGGCTATGGTTATCATGATGGTCAACTAGTCAAGCCTAGTCAACCGGTCAACAAAGTCAACAAGTCAACAAAAGTCAACAAGTCAACAAAGTCAACAATCATGTCACCATAATACTTAATTAATATAATAGTTAATCACATATCATATTCTCATTAGGGTTGAGCAAAAAGTCAAATAGTCAACGGTCAACTGTCAACAACCCTAATGAGAATCCGCTGCCTCTGTCTCCCTGTCAACTGTGCATACACACCCGCATCCGCGTTCCGAGGAACACGAATGCAAACCGGATAAATCCAATCCCAAAAGGTACACTAGGATCTGGCTTAAACCAAAGCCCGCTAGTGTAAACTGTCCGGACACTGTACGTGCACAAGTGCACGGATGTGACCGAACCCTGTCGCAAAACCATGCGACCTGTCGCAATACCATGCGACCTCTACTCTTTTGCCTAAAGGCGAAAAGCTTTCTGTGTGGGACTCTAAAGACTCGACACTACGCTGGCAGTGGGTTTAACCACAGACCGCAAGCGGCACTAGCTGTGCGTAACGGTCCCCAGGTAATGCCGACAAGAAGACCGACGAGGCGAAACCCATCTGAACTCCTACTGAGCCTGAGTGTGACATTCTCCGTACAGTCCGGTCTGTTCGTCTGATACATCGCATGGCGGGCCTGGGGGGCGGTAAACGTCAGTCCCCCAATAGCGGTACAAGTCGTGCCGGAGCGAAGCCCAAAACACCCTGAGATAACACTGGAAACCTACCAGTATATCTCGTTTGCCCTGGCCAGGGCCTACTCATGTAATGGCTCTCCTAGACACAGCGCGATGTCAACCCCCAATACCGGGAGAGACGAATCCTGTCTAACCGTCACTGCCTCCAAGTGCTTCGGGACTGCACCCAACCACTACCTGTTTGCACGACTCCTTTGAGCCGTGGTAGGGTAGTGATCAAAGTACAGTGGGAACACACTCGAGGCGAAGTGACAGTGTCAAGTCAGCGGACTAAGCTGTACTCATGTCACCTGGGAACTGATAACTGACGATAGGCATAATACCAACTAGTCAGTTCCCGACGAGTCCTGTCCAGTGTACCCGTAACCTAACGAGCACCCGCATACTATCTCAAGTACGACGTACTGACGGCTGTGGGACAGACCGTCTCCTACACTGGGATGAGAAGCGCATGCGCTGGTCTACTCCGGAGTATCGATGCCCTGTCTCGATAGTCCTGCGACCAGGGACCTGCATAAGGATGTGCTTATAGATTACCCAGCCCCACTAGTGTGACGGCCATCACATCGTTGGTAATCAAGCAAAGATCCTAAGGGCTCCACTAATGTGTATAGGCGATATACAAAAATAAACACATGTACACATTGAAGTAGAAACAAACCAAGTAGCATACTACTATTTTGAGCAAGATTGTATATACAAGGTGAATATCCCAAGCATCCATTAAGTAATTTACAAACCAGTATGATACAGTAATGGCCTCTAGGGCATATACGCTAACAAATACAAGTGTGCACTAGCTCTTTTGGGACATGGACCCTGGTGGGGTCTGCCTTGGCACACTCATGACTTGTGCAAGTGGGCAAGTGAGTTGATGTGTGTTAAATGCATAAAGGTGCGTTGTGAAAGAAAGCATCAAATTTTCCTCCAATTCTACTGAGTGCAAACCAGGGTTATTTAGAGAAATCAAACAACACCAGAAGAATAGTGGAGAGCACACATGACCACCACTCCAAGACGAGCCTCATTGCTCGGATTTGGACCAGTGAGACCCCCCATAAATCCGGCGACACTGATCCCCCTAGCTCCCTTTCCCCCCATTTTTCTTCTGGCACTTTATAGGCATCACATCATCCATTTTATATTGTTTGTTTATTCTATTTTGATGCCTACAAAAACCAGAACAGATTTGAGCCAAGGGTGCATAGATATATACCATTTTTCATTTTTCTTTTGTTTTGGTTTAGCTTAAGAGTTGAGTGGGCTTCAATTTGGTTTCTTCTTCTTCTTCCCTCTTGAAACTTTTTTTTGAGAGCTTCATTATGGGGTTTGAACAAGTTATCAATATCTTGTACCTAAACTTCTTCAAATGTTAATAATATTGCTTTTGTTTTGTTTACTTGTTTCTTTCCCTTACTTGCTTTTATTTTCATTTTGTGTAACTAATCTTTCTTTGGTTGTGGTGATGGTGAGGAAATGAGATAAAAGGCCTTGCCTTTCTCCTCCTCTTATTTATATTTTATTTTCTTATCATGATTCTAACTAAAATATTGTTTATGTATTGATGCGATATTGTATTTGGAAACCATGGTTACTTTGTAACCTCTTCATATACCATACTCACTCTCTTTCCCCATTTCACAATGTTTAACTTAAAATCAATTTGGTGTTAAATATGCCAAGTTTAGATACGGTATTTTTCGACCAAGTTCTTGACAAACTCTCGGTTTTCATATTCCCTATACTATCACAAACCCTTAACAAAGTTAACACTAAAACTATTTGCTCTCACTAGCTACTTTGTGTTTTTGATGTTGTCGTATGCTTGCTAACCCTCGTGCTTAGTGTTGATACCTAAAACTTGGACATACAAATGGTAAGTGAACAAAGCGGACTCGTTTCGTGTTTTGCGTCGAATATCAGAATTTGATGACTTGTGCTTCACAACCGCTTTGACAAGTCATGCTTCACGCCGGGATCGATACAAGGACGGACAACTCATAAGCAAGGGAGCGTCGAAGGAATCATCACGATTCGACCATCCGAGCAAAAGCCACGACCATTTCTTTCTTTGCTAGTTTTCTTTGTTTTCGTATTCTATTTTTGTGACAACCAACCTATTCATTATTTGTTGAACCTCAAACAACAAAATATAATACACAATTCCCTGTGGATCGACCCGTAATTACCGGCTCGCTATAACGCACCGTGCACGTGCGATTTATAAATTTTTAAACGAGACCGAGCTCGCATGCGCATCCATTTCCTTAAATCGATTCCATTTCCAAAACATACGCGTTTACGTGCGCAGGTAAGGCCCCAACAAATTTTTGGCGCCGTTGCCGGGGAGTTGGTAGTTATTAGGAATTGTTATTTCTGGTTCGTACTAACTCACTAATTTTTTAACTCAATTTTTTTTTCAAAACTAACACAACAAACATTCTTTTTACTTTGTTCTCTGTCCTTCAGACCTTCTATCACTCTGTAATCAAATTAAAAAAATCAAAGTATACTAGTAGAATACTAATATAGTCTAGAGATTACATACAAAATTCGAGCACCATTGGACTTCATTAGACCGGCGACATCGCTCAAAAATCCGGCGCCGCCCGGTCCTAAGTGGGATTTCTGGTTTTTTCTTTTTGTGTGATCTCCAATGACTTGTTGGTATTCTAGTGGTATTGTTTAATTTTTATAATTTTCAGTGTGCGGGAATTGGGGCAGATATATCGCTTTTGACACTAAATATCTTATTTTCCGACATTTGCAGATTTTAACGGAATTACGATCAGCGATCGTGCGGAGCAAGCTTCAAATTTCAGTGCAAGACGTTAGTGAAGTATAGTGCCAAAGATCCGGGTAATTTGACCCGCGCAAGCGAACATTCAAATACCCGTAATCACTTCAAAGGGGTTTCTAAACCCAAATTCACATTGGTACATTTTTTCTAACACCTTCACTCAAATCCGACGCATTCCAATATTTTATCTTCTGCAGGATTCTTCGCACAAACTTGCCACCAATTACACAGAGAACTAACCCGTATTTGTTGTAGCGCCTAAGCCAAAATAGAAAAAGAATTACTTTATTGATTGAATTCTTAAATTCTTTTATTGATTTGCGCATTTGCATCTTAATACAGATCTTAAGGGCACGAAACCAAATAAGGTACGATAAAGGATTTCATCACCTTTTTCCGTAGCCCAAAAATCACAAAACTACATTCTTGCATACCCACAGTAATTTAAAATCAACTAGAACTTTGACTTTAAGGACTTCGTGCTCATTAGGAGAAGTTAACTGTGTTTAGAACACCGCTTAATGGTATATCATTCACGGGGTGTCTAGACAAGTGTTCATGAGAAAGGGTTATTCTAATTAAGGAACTTCGCGAAAGCGTTGGAAAACCTCCTTTTATCTCTGCACTTACCTGGCTTCGTGATCCGTATATCTTAAGCCCATTTCTCGACACAGTTTTACTTCGACAATCAGGTTCTTGGGCAGGTCTAGTTGACTTAGTATAACATAGACCGCTAGGGGTGTTATATTCTTGTTTTTTGTGATTTTTGTGAATTCTTGTTGATATGGGTGATACACAATTCAATTCAATTTTTCACGATTCTTATTCTTTTGTTTATACCCAGTCCCACTTCAACCCTAGATCAAATGATTGCAAACTTAGAGAAAGAGGTCGACAAGATAACAAGTTTAGCATCACCACCGTCACAACCCTCCCTACCTAAAACAATTGAGCCATCATTAGGGAATGATAGTGAGATGGATGCTAGGTTGATCGCTTTAGAGAAGGGTATTGAAGTGATGATTACGGTCGAGAATCAAACAGCTGCTACGCTAGCCCTGTTTATACAGCAGTCTGAGCAATTATTTCACGCTCAAGCTCAATCTTTGACTAGAATTGAAGAGCATGTAGCTATAGGGATTCTAGAGAATGAACATGGTCAATTAGGACCACATAGTGTCAATATCTGTCATCTAGGAAGTCACCCAAGTGAGATAAATGATCAGATGAATTTTGATGATTTCATAGATGAATGCGAATGAATTGACTAAGTGTAATCAGGACACACAAGAAAACCCTCTGAGTTAGTCTAACACTAGCTTTCAGGTTTCTATTAAGCCTCTTGTCACTTATAATCTTGAGGTTGAATTAACCGATATCCTACTTGAAGAGGAAATTCATGAACCGACTGATTTTTGCTCTTTGATTTTAAAGGAGGGAGCTTATGAATTTAACGGGTATGGTTGGGATAGATTGTTAGAGGAGATCAATAAGCAGGAACCCACAATTTTTGTATCACCTAGTGATATTGTTTAGGAAGAAACGTTAGTATGGGAACCTACTTTTTTAGATGACATGAACCTACCCAGATCTGAATATGAAGAAGGAGAACTCTTTTTGGGAACGTTAGGGGCCTGTAACGATGAGAATATGATTATGCAGGATTATTGGGAGGAAGGCAGCCTTGATAAATATTCTTTCTGGCAAAGTTTTGAGGAATTATTTGTGGATGAACTTGATATCCTAGGTGAGTTTGAGTAAGGATCAATTCGGGAACATCCCATAAACCTTTCATTTTCCAAAGTTTTTGCGGATGAACTCCAGTTTTTAAACGAACTTGACTCCGAAATACAACACATGTTTCTTGAAAATTCAATTTATTCGGACAACAATTCTTTTGTCTCTTCAAAACTTCATCTTCACCTTCAACGTCTTCCGATCCCTACTCACACACACTCATGCCTTTCACTAACAACTAACACATTCTTTTTCTTTTTCTTATACGTATTCTTTTACCAGCCCTTGCATTATATCGATAAAATTTTTGAGTGGCTGGTATTAATTTCTGAACTAACACTGTTTTTTAACCTGTGAATACTGTAAGTCGATGTACAACACCCCACGAGTTGCGGGGAGGAGGAAATATGAAAAACGATCTTATTTTGTATGTAAACATCGACTAACCGAAGATCTTTTCTAAACGATAATTAACAATACGCATAGAGTTCTAAGCTACTATGTAAAGAGATTATAACAAATGATTCTAGTCCTTCATCTTTGTGATCTCTAAGTCCTCCTCGGCCTTCTATCCGTGATAGATGATCCACCCGAGAACCCTAATCCAAGCTATAACCTCTAACCATGAGATTACTTAGTTTCTCTAGTTGCTAATCAAAGTAATTAAGGTGATATAGAGTTAGGTTATGAAGTATTTAGTCTATACTAATCCTTGGTCTCAACTCATGAGTGGTAGGATTAGGGTTTGATGAAGGAGAGAGCTTGAGGAGAGAGAAGGTGGAGATGATAATGATTTGAGAAAAGCTTCTCACTTGAATATATAAAGCAAAAATGAATTATCAAATAAAATCAATTAAATGATTATTCACCTTGCTTCATTTATTCAACAAGAGTGATTCATCATGTGAGTCATTAGATCATTAATGATGCATTAATGATGCATTTAATGATATGATGAATCATACAAATGAGTCACAAAAGCAATTAATGAAAATACCACCTTAACCCCTCATGTCACCATCCTTCTAGAAGCTTCTCGGAAAATTACGAGAACGCCCCTCACATCCGTGAAAACAAGGAAAAACTTTAGACTGTATTAATCCAATAACCTGATACTAGAATCTGGCTTAAACTAAAGCCGGCTAGTAAAAACTGTCCGAATGTCGTACCTGCGTTTAAACACGTATGCGTCCGAACCTTTGTCGTAAAACCATACGACCTCTATATCTTTTCGCCTGGGTTTGGGAAATCTCTGTGTGGGACTCTAAAGAATCGACGACTACGCTGGCAGTGGGTTTAACCACAGACCGCAAGCGGCACTAGTTGTACGTAACGGTCTCCAGGTAGTTGTCGATAAGAAAGCCGATGAGGTAACCCATCCGAAATCCTACTGAGCCTGTCCGTGACAATATCCGTGCAGTCCGGTCTGTTCGTCTACGAGTATCGCATGTATGGTCTAGGGAGGTGGTGGACGTCAGACCTCTAATAACGTACAAGTCGTGTTGGCATGGCTCAAGACCGTCCGAGAATCTATTGATCAGTCCATCAGTAATTCTCAATCAGCCCTGGCCAGGGACTTATGGTAATGACCAACCGATCACCATGCGATACCAACTCCCTATACCGGGAGAGACGAATCCCTAACAATCGCTCACTGCCTCCACGTGACTCGGGACTGTACCCAACTAAAACCTGTTTGCACGACTCCTTTGAATCGTGGTAGGGTAGTAATCAAAGCATAGTGGGAACTCACACGAGACAAATGACGACCTTAAGTCAACGGACTATCTGCACACATGTCACCTGAGAACTGCTATCTGACGTTAGGTTTAATACCATCCAGTCAGTTCTCGGCGAGTCCTGTCCGGTGTACTCACACCCAGTGAGCATCTGCATACAATCCTAGGTGCACTCCACCAATGGCTGCGGGACCAATCCATCGCCCCTCCTCAGGGTCTAGATATGTATACACTAGTCTACTCCGGAGTATCGATGCCCAGTCTCGATACTCCTACGACCAAGGACATCTAAGGATGTGCCTATTGACTATCCAGCACCCACAAGTATGACTGCCATCACAACGCCGGTAGTCAGGCAAACACCCTATGGGCTTTATCAACGTATATATATATATAAATACCAAGTAAAATATATCATACGTTAAGACAAAGACAAACCAAATAGCGTACTATCATATCAAGCAAGACTGTCATGTACATACATATCCCTAGTATCCTATACAATGAAGGCCTCTAGGGCATATATATCCAACAATCTCCCACTTGCACTAAGGCCTATAATTGGCGCACTAAGTACCCACTGTCTCTACCTGATCCAGTTGCTGGCGTACCGTATGCCCAACATCTCAAACAGCCTCTCGAACTGCACTTGAGGGATGGCCTTGGTGAATGGATCTGCCGTGTTGTCTTTTGTGTACACTCTCCGTATCTCGATCTCCCGACGATCCACGATCTCCCTGATCGGGTGAAACCGCCTTAAGATATTCCTGGATTTCCGATGGGACCTTGGTTCCTTCGCTAAAGCTACAGTGCCATTGTTATCGCAATATAAAGGTATTAGATTGGCAATGGACGGAACCACCAGAAGTTCAGAAATGAACTTCCTCATCCAGACAGCCTCTTTTGTGGCTTCACTAGCAGCTATATACTCAGCCTCCATAGTTGAGTCTGCGACGGTATCCTGTTTGGAACTCCTCCAACATACCGCCCCTCCATTGAGGGTAAACACAAAACCCGCAATGGATTTAGAATCATCCTTGTCACTTTGGAAGCCGGAGTCGGTAAAAGCCTCTACCTGGAGGTCATTATTACCGTAAACTAAGAACATCTCCTTAGTCCTTCTCAGGTACATGAGAATGTTTTTCACCGCTATCCAATGTTTCTCACCTGGGTCAGACTGATACCTGCTTACCACACTAAGTGCGTAAGCTACATCCGGTCTTGTACATAACATCGCATACATTATAGATCCTACCGCCGAAGCGTAGGGTATAATGCCCATGCGAGCCCTCTCTTCATCAGTCTTTGGAGACATCTTTTTGGAGAGGGTGATTCCGTGACAAGCGGGCATATTACCACACTTGGAATCTTCCATACTAAATCTCTTTAGTATAGTGTCAATATACCTGGACTGTGAAAGTCCCAACATTTTATTAGATCTATCATGATGGATCTTAATGCCCAGAATGTATGATGCATCTCCCAAGTTTTTCATAGAGAATTTCTGTGACAAGAAGAGCTTTACTGATTGTAGCATAGGGATATCATTCCCTATCAGTAGTATGTCATCGACGTACAAAACGAGGAAGACTACTGCTCTTTCCACAATCTTCCTATAGATACATGGTTCATCTACATTTTTGATAAAGTCAAATTCTTTGGCTGTCTCATTAAAGTAGATGTTCCAACTCCGCGATGCTTGCTATAATCCATAAATGGATTTAAGCAACTTGCAGACTCTTCCGCTGCTCCCACTGTCTAAGAAACCTTCTGGTTGATCCATGTAAACACTTTCTTCTAAATGTCCATTTAGAAAAGCTGTTTTTACGTCCATCTGCCAGATTTCATAGTCATGGAAGGCAGCAATCGCAAGCAGGATCCGAATGGATTTAAGCATAGCTACAGGTGAAAAGGTTTCATCATAGTCCAATCCTGGTCTTTGACGAAAACCTTTTGCTACGAGTCTAGCTTTGTAGGTTTCCACTTGTCCAAATGCACCAATCTTCTTTTTAAAGATCCATTTGCATCCAACTGGTTTTACTTCAGGAGGAGCAACTTCTAAAGTCCATACTTTATTGGTGCACATGGATTCCATTTCGGATCTCATAGCATCCAGCCATTTCATCGAGTCACTACTCGTAATAGCCTGCTGAAAACTAGTAGGCTCATCATCATCGATGATGCAATCCTCTCGATCCCCATCTAGAAGAAAACCATAGTATCTTTCAGGAGGATGAGAAAGCCTACTAGATCTACAGAGTGGCATTGGTTTGTCATGTTCTATTGAAATCTGAGGTTCTGGAATTTCTTCCAGCTCTACCGCGCTCCCACTAATTTCTTTTGCAAGAAATTCGCTTTCTAAGAAGACAATGTGACGAGCGACAAACACCTTTTGTTCTTCAGTGTGGTAGACCATATACCCCCTTGAATGCTTGGGGTATCCTACAAACTTGCATAAAACTGATCGTGTCTCGAGCTTGTCCGGATTATGCTTTTTAACATATGCCGGACACCCCCATATCTTGATATACTTGAGATATGGTCTCTTCCCGCTCCACATTTCACATGGAGTGGTAGGTATAGACTTAGTTAGAACTCTATTCAATAGTTATGCGGCTGATTCTAGAGCAAACCCCCAGAAGGAAAGTGGCAACTCAGCACTACTCATCATTGAACGCACCATATCTAATAGCGTGCGATTCCTCCTTTCTGATACACCATTATGCTGAGGTGTATAAGGCGGAGTAAGCTGAGAGAGAATTCCATTCTCTTTTAAGCATTCAAGGAAACTGGTACTTAAGTATTCTCTACCTTGATCAGATCGAAGTGTCTTGATGCTTTTACCAGTTTGTTTCTCTACTTCATTTTTATACTCCTTAAACTTCTTAAAAGCCTCGGATTTATGCTTCATTAAGAACACATGTCCATACCAAGAGAAGTCATCAGTAAAAGTGATGAAGTAGGAGTCACTACTTCGTGCATGCGTAGACATCGGACCACATACATCACTGTGTACAAGTCCTAAGAGTTCAGTGGCTCTTTCTCCTTGTCCGGTGAACGGAGATTTGGTTATTTTTCCTTTGATACATGATTGACAAGTTGCTTATGATGAATATTCAAACGGATCTAAATATCCATCTTTATGTAACTTAGTCAACCTTATTTCATTTATATGACCAAGTCTACAATACCATAGGAAGGCTTGATTCGAATCTGGAGTCTTTCTTTTACGCATGTTTTGAATATTGAAAATTTGAGGTTGATTAAGTATGTATATGCTGTTTTCCAGTGTGCCAAACCCAATCAGTTCTTGATTTAGGTGAATGTTCATAACATTTCTTTCAAGCGCAAAACTATATCCTTCATTCGATAACAAAGATACTGATATAATATTACACAATATACTGGGAATACAAAAACAGCTGTACAACACCAAAATGTGCCCACTAGTCACCCCTAGGTGATATTCCCCTATTGCAATTGCATCTACATGCATTCCATTGCCCATCCGGAGAGTCATATCACCTGTCCCAGCACTCTACTATTTCTCAGATCCTGCAATGAATTACAGATATGAGAACCAGAACCGGTATCAAGTACCCATGATGTAGAGTTAACTGAAAAACAATTTTCGATTACAAACACACCTGAAGTAGAAGCAACTGCTTGCTTCATGTCCTTGGCTTTGAAGGCCTGACAATCCTTCTTCCAGTGCCCTTGCTTGTGACAATAGAAGCACTCGTTCTTTTCTGTCTTCTCCCTTCCTGCGTTGTTCGTTCCCTGCACCTTCTTGACCCCACCTTTCGGTTTGGTGGCTTTCATCTTCTTCTTCCCTTTAGCTTTCGTTTTAGATTTAGAAGAAGATGATTGGCCAACATACAGAACGGGGGTCTTCTCCTTTTTCAAGGAGGTCTCTGCTACCCTCAACATATTGAGGAGCTTTGGATGATCCGCTTCCATTTCGTGCATGTTGAAGTTCAGCACGAACTGAGAGAAGGTGTGGGGAAGGGGATGCAAAATCAAGTCGATATACAAATCGTTCTCTAGCACGCATCCCAGGTTTGCGAGTTCCTCAATGAGGATGATCATTTTGAGGACGTGCTCTCCTACAGGCAATCCTGGAGCTAACCTCGTCTGGAAGAGTTTCCTTGAGGTTTCGTACCTCGCGATACGGGAGTGCTCCCCATACAATTCTTTGACATGGAGAAAGATGGATACAATATCCATACTCTCGTGCTGTTTCTGGAGTTCATTGTTCATGGATGCCAGCACAATACACTTAGCTCGCTCACAATCTAGATCCCAGGTTTTGCGGACTTCCCTGTCCACAACTGAGGAATCTGGTCCTGTGATATGGGGAGGAACAGTGGTGGTAACATATGCTACTTTGTCATAAGTCAGTGCAATATTGACGTTCCTTAACCAATCTTTATAGTTCTGCCCGGTCAGTATATTTTTTTCAAGTAATAGTTTTAGTCCAGTCATGGTAGCTGCCAGAGAGAGAGAAAAGAAAACACTCAGCATATGCTCTTGCAAGTTTAGATTGGTTTATTAATTTATCTAAACAGGATGGCTCCCACCGTTTCCTCAAATCCTTCTTAAAAACCTAAAAGAAGAACTAGTCAGGATTTAATCACACGTCACAATACTTGCTTAACCTTTCAGCCAGGCCAATGTTGGTACTTCGAGGGAGGTTTTCCAACGCTTTCGTGAAGTTCCTTAATTAAATAACCTCTTTTTCCTAGAGGCGTAGCCCCTCTAACACCTTTCTAGTCACCTACTTGGTTTATAGCATTGATTGTTAAGTGAGAAAAATTCCCGAAAGTAATCCTACTCATCAGTGGGATCGGGATCCAACTATCATTGCATGATGCCCTAGATGGAAGCCACTCTAGTCACCACACTCCAGAAGATATGCTAAATCTGCAAGTTTCCTTTATATTTGAAACTCCCGATGTGATTTTTACCCCAAGCTCTTATGACCTTGACGTAGGCCAACAAATCATAAGACGCAAGTCAAGTTCTACCCGTCGTTGTCCTGATCAATTTAAGTACATCGTACATGCCCTTGACGTAGGCCAACAAGGTGTACGTCTGTCTTAAACTAATGCATCTATCTATGCAACAAATAGGCACACACACTGCTACCATACACTATGCCTTGACGTAGGCCAACAAGCATAGCATGAATACGATGTGCTGTCTATCTGAAACGACGGAGGGTTACGGCTGGTTTTTGGAAAAAAACCATTAACGTAATGAACTTGATATGATCAAAGGAACAAAGATAGCTTTTATTTAAAAGGAGTGGTTTAAGCTCCGCATTTAAAATTTGCTTTTTCAAGAAAACCGAGTGGTTTTTAGAAATTGTTCCAACGATTCAGTTTAGGTTTTATTTTCTTTGCATTAATAATAATGCGTCCCATCATTAACCTATCATTACAGATAACAACGAAAATACAACGTCCTCTTATGCCATCCGCATTCGCCACTGGGTCCCGTCATCACCCGTTAGGTTACTTAACTAACGGCAGAGCAGGGGCTCGGCTAGCGCGGGTGTAAAACGTAAGTGACGTCTAAATAGCTATCATATATAGATATTGTACATTCGTCAAACGCAATAATAGGCATTCCAGATCACAGATAAATAATATTGGATTTGCAAGCAATCCGCATTTCAATTGATCCTGCAATGAAAGACGGATTACACAGTTGTGATGAATAGCCATTACCCCACCCCAGACCCCTACGGGTACGGCAAACTACCCGCCAAGTACCAGAAGTGAAGCGGTCTACCTCAACACTTCAAAATACCCGGTAGTTTGTGCACCCCATCTTGGGTCTATCCTAGGAGCAAAAACAGTAAAAAGAAATATTACAACGGAGGCTACAACCGCAACCTGGATGTGCCCCGCAAAATAATATTACAACTTATTACAATTACATTGATTGGTTGGAAAAGTGTGTTTGTAGTTAACCGCAATCAATAACGGTGTCGCGTGTAGCTAGACCGAGATGACTACGGGTCGTCCTCTGGGAAACGTGGAACCTTTTAGTTTTACTTTAGATGTGTTGAGAAAGAGAGGAGCGATAAAGAATTTTTATAGAATGGATTCTAGATCTACGTTAAACAAGAATGTAAAATATAGATCTAGATTATTTTAGAGATGTAGATAATATAATAAGAGGGCTTGTAGGGTTCGTTAGGATTTAGTAGTTATGGACGATTAATTAAAAGTTACCCTTTTTATCCATTAATAGATTTAGAACTAGAACGACGGTGATGCGTGTAGATTAGGGTTTCTGGAGGGAAAAGGAATCCCACTCTTAACCCTTATCTCGACACGGAACTCCGTTCATATCTAGCCTTTACCAAAACAATCATTAATCTAATCTCTAATCGCGGTCGGAACTAACAAAGAATTGCTAGCGCGCCCGATTAGGATATTAATGATTCTTTTGATAAAGTTCCTAAACTTTATAGGACTTAAAAAGGGTTTAGTTATTTTCATCGTCCAGTAGCCTACCCTAGTCCTACAAACCCTAACAAGTGGAGAATTACATGCGCATGTTGGGAGAAGAAGATGAAAAGAAAGAGATGGAAAACATAATGTAAAAAAAGCAATTAAATAAAATAACTACCTTTATTAATCGACTTAAACAAACTACACTTTAATCCGTAGAAAATGATTACAAACTAGTTGCTTCTCGATCTTTCCTAAGGAGGTAGTCGAACAGTCGATGATCAGCCTGGATGCGTGAGCGTCTGGAGCTTCGTGATCTCTTCGGTTTGATGCCTTTTTCAAGAGGCTCTCGGTGCCTTTTTATAGTGCAAAGCCAGAATCTTTTGCTTCAAAAGTTGGTAAAATATAGTAGAGAATCATGCCCTAAAATCTTTCCTTCCAACTCCATAATATTGCGGTGGATTCGTGGCCAAAGGGGGGGTATGGCCGCGGATCCGCGGCCAAAGGGGGGGTATGGCCGCGGATCCGCGGCCAATGGGTGAGATCTCTTGATCAATTTTCTTGTGCTTGCATCTTGTGACATGTGGCAATCCTAGGCACCTTCAGAATTCAAAAATATTTTCTCGGTTGCTTCCAGACTTGGTCTCCAAGTTTTGCTTCTTAATTTGGCAAGATTTCTTCAACAACTTGATTTGTTTGATAAATTCTGCATAACAACTTGGAAAATTCTGCACCATAATCTCAAATAATATTTAGTAGACTTAGTTCTACTAGGATTTGGTCAATAGATTATTTGCATACATTTTCCTACCAAATGATAATAAAAATATATTAACACATGGAAAATAATGTTTTTACACATAAACCCTCATATGTATAATATATCATATTAAAGTCCTGTTTTAATATAAAAATGGTAGGAAAAATGTAATACAAATGTGCAGTTTTATCAAATGAACATACATCGAATGAATTAATACAATAACCCATCACAAAACCCGGCTAATCATCACAACAGTCCAACACAGTTCATATCCACAAACAGTTAAAAAACATTACAGATATGTGCAATCTCCTGCCAACCGACATACTAGCAGTTAGGGGAGGTTTACGAACACATAATACAGTTCATAGATATAATCAAACAAGCAAATATCGTATAATTTCAATCGATTAAACACATTAAATTTTGCTCCAATACTTCTCTGTAAATCTGCAACCTGAGCAAAAAATAAACATTCCAGAAAAGATAAAATATTCACAGAAGAATAACTGTGGAGATTTGGGGTGAATCGGTCCCAACTAGGCCACGGATCCGCGGCGGATCGGTGGATTCGGCCGCGGTTCCGCGGTTGGTTGGCCGATTCATGCACCCAAATTTCTACAGTATTCTTATAATTTCATGTAGGTTGTTCTGCAAGTCCCTGAAAAATTTTTGGACTTCATTTTAAAATCGACAGAAACTATGTGAATACGATATCATTTCCGGTTCGTTTTGCGTTCGAAATTCATACGACTCTGCAAGTGAGTTAATTATTGTTTAGTGAGGCTCTGATACCACTGTAAGTCGATGTACAACAACCCACAACTTGCGGGGAGGCGGAAATATGAAAAACGATCTTGTTTTGTATGTAAACATCGACTAACCGAAGATCTTTTCTAAACGATAATTAACAATACGCATAGAGTTCTAAGCTACTATGTAAAGAGATTATACCAAATGATTCTAGTCCTTCGTCTTTGTGATCTCTAAGTCCTCCTCGGCCTCCTATCCGTGATAGATGATCCATCCGAGTACCCTAATCCAAGCTATAACCTCTAACCTTGAGGTTACTTAGTTTCTCTAGTTGCTAATCAAAGTAACTAAGGTAATATAGTGTTAGGTTATGAAGTATTTAGTCTATACTAATCCTTGGTCTCAACTCATGAGTGGTAGGATTAGGGTTTAATGAAGGAGAGAGCTTGAGGAGAGAGAAGGTGGAGATGATAATGATTTGAGAAAAGCTTCTCACTTGAATATATAAAGCAAAAATGAATTATCAAATAAAATCAATTAAATGATTATTCACCATACTTCATTTATTCAACAAGAGTGATTCACCATGTGAGTCATTAGATCATTAATGATGCATTAATGATGCATTTAATGATATGATGAATCATACAAATGAGTCACAAAAGCAATTAATGAAAATGCCACCTTAACCCCTCATGTCACCATCCTTCTAGAAACTTCTCGGAAAATTACGAGAACGCCCCTCGCATCCGTGAAAACACGGAAAAACTTTAGATTGTATTAATCCAATAACCTGATACTAGAATCTGGCTTAAACCAAAGCCGGCTAGTAAAAACTGTCCGAATGTCGTACGTGCGTTTAAACGCGTATGCGTCCGAACCTTTGTCGTAAAACCATACGACCTCTATATCTTTTCGCCTGGGCTTGGGAAATCTCTGTGTGGGACTCTAAAGACTCGACTACTACGCTGGCAGTGGGTTTAACCACAGACCACAAGCGGCACTAGCTGTACGTAACGGTCCCGAGGTAGTTGTCGATAAGAAAGCCGATGAGGTAACCCATCCGAAATCCTACTGAGCCTGTCCGTGACAATATCCGTGCAGTCCGGTCTGTTCGTCTAAGAGTATCACATGTATGGTCTAAGGAGGTGGTGGACGTCAGACCCTTAATAACCGTACAAATCGTGTCGGCATGGCTCAAGACCATCCAAGAATCTACTGATCAGTCCATCAGTAATTCTCAATCAGCCCTGACCAGGGACTTATGGTAATGACCAACCGATCACCATGCGATATCAACTCCCTATACTGGGAGAAACGAATCCCTAACAGTCGCTCACTGCCTCCACGTGGCTCGGGACTGTGCCCAACTAAAACCTGTTTGCACGACTCCATTGAATCATGGTAGGGTAGTAATCAAAGCACAGTGGGAACTCACACGAGACAAATGACGACCTTATGTCAACGGACTATCTGCATACATGTCACCTGAGAACTGCTATCTGACGTTAGGTATAATACCATCCAGTCAGTTCTCGGCGAGTCCTGTCCGGTGTACTCATACCCAGTGAGCATCTATATACAATCCTAGGTGCACTCCACCAATGGCTGCGGGACCAATCCATCACCCCTCCTCAGGGTCTAGATATGTATACACTAGTCTACTCCGGAGTATCGATGCCCAGTCTCGATACTCCTGCGACCAGGGACATCTAAGGATGTGCCTATTGACTATCCAGCTCCCACAAGTATGACTGCCATCACAACGCCAGTAGTCAGGCAAACACCCTATGGGCTTTATCAACGTATATATATATAAATACCAAGTAAAATATATCATACGTTAAGACAAAAACAAACCAAATAGCGTACTATCATATCAAGCAAGACTGTCATGTACATACATATCCCTAGCATCCTATACAATGAAGGGCTCTAGGGCATATATATCCAACAAATATTATACTTAATCCTAGTTTGTGCAAAATAAGATCTCACCCGTTAGGGGGTGAGTGCTGAATTTTTGGGATAGCACACTGATTTAAACTTCTGGTTTGAGTAAATATGTAAAGAGCGGGGTTTTTTTTTGTAAAAATGCCATTATAAAGTCACCTGATCCCTGACCCAACCCCTTATTCTCACCACTCAAACAGATCTCGCAGTTTCCTTTGCTTTCCCCAAACCTTCATCTAAAACCCTAGCCCCCCTGCTCGGAATACGACCGGTGAATCCCTTTGAAAATCCGGCGACGCCGGTCTTCTTGCCTTTTATCTTCGTTTGCCTTCTTCAGCTTTGTAAGATTTTTCCTTCCCCCCTGTCTGCATTGTTTAAAATTCCTGCAACTTTAGAAAACCCACAGATCATGGCCCCTTTTGAATTAGAGAGAAATTTTGTCGATGTGTTTACCCACGAGGTGTTTGGGAGCTATTTTCATGACGCTATCCGACAGTTGGATTGGGAGTTTTTGCTGTGTGGGGATGAGGGGTTGTGTTCTTGTGAGCATTTGGTAGATGAGTTCTACGACGCTCTAAGAAATGGTGAAATACTCCAGGATCATATTCGATTTCACTTTCAGGGTAGAAGGAGGGTATTCTCAGCAGATACGATATCCAATGTCACCAACATCCCTACCTGACCTGGTTTCCAGAGACCGTTAGAGCTTGCCCAGTATAGGACGATCATGGGGGCACGATGTGAGTTGCGAGATGCTGGGATAAATGCCCAGCAAATCTACCGAAACGTCTATACGGCTTACCGCTGGGCATACCGCAATGTCAGGGGGATCATTCGAGTTTCCTCGTTTCCAGCGATTGTGGGGCATATTGTTCATTGTTTAATGACCAAGGATTATCAATTTTGCATGGAGAGAATGCTATTTTCCACAATCAAGGAGAGTGTCGCTGCGCACAAATTGTTACTTCCCATCCTCATCACCCAAATTTGTTGCTACTACATGGAGGACGAAGATTTCGCGGCCTTCATCACTATGTATGACACCGTCCCGGTAGAGATTGGAGGACCTCACCAGGTTATACTGACGGCAGGAGTGAGCAGCAGATCTGGTCACCCACTGACCCCAACGAGCATGCGGCACCACAGACTTCCTCAGAGATTTACTTGGGAGAAGACGTTCCGACTGATCCATATGAACTACACAGGATGCAGGTCTGTGGCATCAAAACTTTGATCAGGCAGAATAAGGAAATAAAAGAACAACTAAGCCAGATTTTAGCAAACCAGGATGAAGCAAGCGGGAGCAGCAGGACCAAGGGCAAGGCTAAGAGACGATGAGGACATCGTCATCTTTAGTTTGGGGGTGGATTGTTTTGGATTCATCTTGTATCAGCATATAGTTTGCATGTGCATATTTCTTGCATTTCAGCACTTTATATTATGTATTTTTCTTTTCTTTGCATGTAGACGCATTTCATATCTGCTTTTGTATTGCATTGTATTGAAAAACTTATAAAAATTGAAAAAATTCAGAAACATAAGAACTTTATTGTCATGTTAGCTAGCGGGGGAACTTAGATTCGAAATCTGACGGTTCGGTTGATAAGTTAGAAATAACCAAATCCTTTTTGTGAGACTGACGACCCGAAAAATAACCGTCCTTTGTGTTTAACCATAGCCGATATATGTCTTTTATAACACTTTACACGTGCCGTATATTTTTGAGAATTAGATGAAGTCTGACATGTCTATAAAACTTTTAAAAATTGATAAACATCTTTAGGATCAAATATGTTTGTTCTGAATTAAGTAATATCAAGATTAGTTCACAAGGTGAAGTGGATATGAAGGATATTATTGAGGTTTTAATAGAATTTATAAGTCTGAAAAATAACCCATCTGTAACCTTGTTGGAGTGATTACACACCTTATCCACATGTAACGTCTTCGGATTTAAAAAGAAAAGCTGGCTATATCTCCGTTTTCACTGAATTCAGAATATTTTAAATAAAACGAGTCTCTTGTTTTGTGGCCTTGCTAACTTGGGTAATTAAGTCCTTGGGGTGTCTCCACATCTAATTCCCTAAAACCATCTGGTTTGGGAGTTATTAACCCAAAGCTCTCTAAGTTTCCAATCGCCAAATAGAACAAGCTAAGCAAGTGTTCTCTCCGAATTAAAAGTCCTCACGGTTCTTTGTGGGAGAATAATCTTGGCGGAAACAAGTTTTCTATTAAAACGGTTTTTTCGAGGAGATATGAAGGTTTATATTTATAAAGACGTTTTGCACGATAACGAAGGGTGTATGAACAACAACAGGTGAAAGGTAGGAGCAAATAATAAGACTTAAGTTCTCTGTTAAAAATGATATATATTCTGACTTGAAATCTAACTGGAGAATGACACTTGAGAAAAATCTTAACTCCTATCAAACTCGTGTGATCCTTTTGATGTTTATCCTGGTCCGTATTTATGACATAATGACCCTAATCAAGTTCTTAAAAACTTATGGACACTATTCGCACAACCACGAAAAGACGCATATAAGCTTATGTTAAACAAATTGTGAGAAGTGAAAATTAGGGTTTGACGTTTCTAACGTGGATAATAGAACTTCTAGCATTGATTCTTAACCCTAAGATTAGAATCAACAGTTTCTCCGCAATGCTAACTTGACTGGATTTTGTGGGTGTAATCCGCTGAAAACCCCCAGGAGACAACACTCCTCCTACTAGGGTCACCTAAAGGTTTAACGGATTGTTGCACGTGTTCAGTGCAATCGCGTTCCCTGCGAAAGTATGGCTAGGATTTTTTGTTTTGCTCGGGACGAGCAAAAGATAAGTTTGGGGGTATTTGTTCATCTTAGAAAACTGCAATTAAATATCGCTCATTCATTATCTATTTTGTGATATATCGGTACTATTAATCAGTGTTTGCTCAGTAATTACAGATTACAGGTATTCGTGACATAATACTGGAAACACACTCAAAATCACGGATATAGCGTTTGGGAGCCGACACTGCAATCAGAACAGAAAACCGACCAATATTCAAGAGCTCTTTTGCAATAAATGTGTGCACAAAATTTTGGTTCAACACAATACAAGTGTGCACTAGCTCTTTTGGGATATGGACCATGGTGGGGGCTTCCTTGGTACACTCATGACTTGTGCAAGTGGGCAAGTGAGTTGATGTGTGTTAAATGCATAAAGGTGTGATGTGAAAGAAAGCATCAAATTTCCCTCGAATTCTACTAAGTGCAAACCAGGGTTATTTAAAGAAATCAAACAACACCAGAAGAATAGCGGAGAGCACACATGACCACCACTCCAAGACGAGCCTCATTGCTTGAATTTGGACAGACGAGACCCCCCATAAATCCGGCGACACCGGTCCCCCTAGCTCCTTCCCCCCCATTTTTCTTAAGGCACTTTATAAGAATCACATAATCCTTTTTATATTGTTTGTTTATTCTATTTTGATGCCTATAAATACCAGAACAGAATTGAGCTAAGGGTGCATAGATATATACCATTTTTCATTTTTCTTTGTTTTGGTTTAGCTTGAGAGTTGAGTGGGCTTCAACTTGGTTTCTTCTTCTTCTTCCCACTTGAAGCTTTCTTTTGAGTGCTGCATTATGGAGGTTGAATAAGTTACCAATATCATATACCTAAACTTCTTCAAGTGTTAATAATATTGCTTTTGTTTTGTTTACTTATTTCTTTCCCTTACTTGCTTTTCTTTTCATTATGTGTAACTAATCTTTCTTTGGTTGTGGTGATGGTGAGAAAATGAGATGAAAGGCCTTGCCTTTCTCCTCCTCCTGTTTATGTTTAATTTGCTTAACAGGATTCTAACTAAAATATTGTTTATGTATTGATGAGTTATGGTATTTTGAAACCATGGTTACTTTGTAACCTCTTCATATACCATACTCACTCTCTTTCCCCATTTCACAATGTTTAAGTTAAAATCAATTTGGTGCTAAATTTGCTAAGTTTAGATACTGTATTTTGTGACCAAGCGCTTGACAAACTCTCGTTTTTCATATACCCTATACTATCACAAACCCTTAGCAAAGTTAACACTAAAATTATTTGCTCTCACTCGCTACTTTGTGTTTTTGATGTTGTCGTATGCTTGCTAACCCTCGTGCTTAGTGTTGATACCTCAAGTTTGGATATACCAATAGTAAGTGAACGAAACAGACTCGTTTCGTGTTTTGCGTCGAATATCGAAATTTAATGACTTGTGCTCCGCAACCGTCTTGACAAGTCATGCTTCACGCCGGGATCGACACAAGGACAGACAATTCATAAGCAATGGAGCGTCGAAGGAATCGTCGCGATTCGACCAGCCGAGCCAAAGCAACGGCCATTTCTTTCTTTGCTAGTTTTCTTTGTTTTTGTATTATATTTTTATGACAACCAATCTATTCATTATTTGTTGAACCTTAAACAAGAAAACCTAATACACAATTCCCTGCCGATCGACCCGTACTTGCCGGATCGCTACAACGCGCCGTGCACTTGCGGTTTATGAATTTTAAAACGAGACCGAGCTCGCGTGCGCATCCATTTCCTTAAAACGATTCCATTTCCAAAACATACGCGTTTGCGTATGTGGGTAAGGCCCCAACACTCTCCTCCTGTCTAAAGAAGCAAGAGATTCTCTGATCAGGGCATTATAAAAGCCCGATCAGTTCTAAGCTTTCCTTGCAGAAGAAAAGATGAAGGACGAGCTGGCAGAGGTTCATACTGCTGGCATTACATTCGGCGATGAGGATCTCCTCTTCGGAATGTGCGAGCACAACCGCCCTCTATATGTCACTGGGTACTGCCACGACATCAAGATAGGGAAAATCCTGGTCGACAACGGGTCCTCCGTTAACCTTCTCAATGTGAAGGTGCTGAAGGAGATCTGCATGAACGTTCAGCACCTGGCTCAGGACAAAGTTACCATCTCTGGGTTCGACTCACAGTCATCACGGATGCTTGGGTCCGTAATATTGACGTTACGCTTTGGGCTACTCGTCACCGACATCAAATTTCATGACATCGATGCCAAGACTTGCTACAACGCCCTGCTCGGTCGGTCTTGGTTATACGAGTGCAACGTCATCCCTTCTATACAACACCAGTGTATGAAGTATTTCAAAGACGGCCTTGAGTACACCATCATGGGGGAGCTAAATCCGTTCTCCTTAAATGAAGTCCGAACATATGAAGACGCAAAGTATTTCCTACCGGACTTCAAAGACACGGAAAGATGTTATAAGCCATAGAATAAACAAAAAGCCATCGCCACCATCCCGGTTTTTGAGAGTGACACCGAGGAAGATGAGGAAACAGTCTACTCGGGGCAACCCTAATGCAACATGCCCGGATCATTTAACCCTGTTTTGGTCTTTGGCAGTGACTCTGAGGACGAGGTCAACGTCGTGTTCTCCACTTGCCCGTAAGTACAAACCATTATTGGAGCCGATTAGAGTTTACAAATCACCATGGTTCTGCCACGGCATTATAAAGAACTTGATTTGCTTGATACATACAGCGTACAAGAGCTGCAAACTTTCTACATCCCTCCCAGGCGAAGAGGTGAAAAGGCAATCCTCTTCTATCAATCTATGGAGACCAAAGTGAAAAAAGAAATCTGGTATGGCGCCGATTTTGCGCTTGATAAGCTTCAACCAATCCGTTTGCCCAGATATTATGCAGAGAGATTGAAAAGTCTATTAAGATACCAAGACGTACCCTTCAAACAAACTGCTCGACAAGCCCAGTTCTACAATAAGATCTGGGACGTTTCCGGGACTCAACGAAGAATGCCCAATGGGAAGATGGAAACTACCGGGCTCGGATATATTCGGTCCAAGAAACGGGAGTGATTCCATGGCTACCGCGCCATAAATAGTTCCTATGTAGAAAGAAATGCTTTTCCAGATAGCTGTGGCATTGGAACGGTGCAAAATCCCACCGAAAGAGCGTCAAGTCCGTCATTCGAAGAACAAGTTGAGAAGCTAATAAGAGAAGCCGGTCAAAAAGTTCGGGATGACCATAACCGTGAAATGGCCATTTACGAAAAGGCCAGGGCTCAGCGTCTCATTCAGCAGTTTGTGAAAAAGGAAAATTGCGACGCCCATCACCCTCAGCCCGCTATACGTTCTCGTGATAAGAAAAAAGCCCGAAATAGGGGCAAAAGCAAACTGAAGAACGAGAATGATGTTCAAAAACAGTGAAGCGGATCCAAGAAACCATGCAATCAAGAAAAATTCAACTGGAATTATTCTTTTATGAAGAAGATGAGTCGGGAATACTCTTTCCCCAAGACAAGATAAGGAAAATATTCAACCTCGTCATAAAGCATCAAATGATGACGCTCCCGGAGCCTCGGTACCCTGAACAGATAAACGAGGTCCATCATCCGGATTATTGCTCCTATCACCGAGCAATAGGTCATCCCTTTGAATACTGCTTCACCTTCAAAAACTGGGTCGAAAACCAGTATCAACAAGGCAGATTTGCTCTATCCGATAGCTGGAGGGTAACCCTATCATGAAAGCATGAGCCCAAAGCAGCCTATATCGTGAGAGTAGGGCCAGATCAACATCGGGCTTGGAAACGAACTCATACCTGCCACATGATAACACTCTCAAAGGAGGGAGAGCACGAGATTATGGATGACTTTTTCAAGTGCTTCGTAAATGAGGACGAGGAGGAGGTGATCTCAGAGTTTCCACTGGAGCCAAAAGAGCTGGAAGACGGGATACACACCACGGCGGACAACTTAAGAAAAATTAACTTAAGGACGGAAAACAGTCCAAGGCCAACGTTCATCAGTGAGCTGTTGTCTAAAAAACAGGTGGTCACACTAAAGGACGTGCTTATGCAATATTAATACTGCTTCGCATGGAATTATTCTGAGATGCCGGGACTGGATCCAAAAATAGCAGTGCATAAACTGGCTATATCACTGGACGTCAAGCCAGTCAAACAGGCGCCAAGAAGAATGCAGCTCGAACTCGAGATGAGTATCAATGCTGAAGTCAAGAAGCTAATTGACTCAGGCTTCATCCAAGAAGTTCAGTATCCTGACTGGATTGCCAACATTGTTCCAGTGATTAAGAAAAATGGGACAGTGCGCATCTGCGTGGACTTTCGGGACCTTAACAAAGCTTGTCCGAAGGATGATTTCCTAGTGGCTGTTACCGAGCTGATGATCGATAACACGTCTACCCATGAGGTCGTCTCCTTTATGGATGGATTTTCAGGATACAACAAAATAAAAATGCATCCTGAAGACCAAAAGCATACCTCCTTTCGGATTCCGTTGGGTATATTTTGCTACAAGGTGATGCCCTTCGGTCTGAAGAACGCTGATGCTACCTACCAGAGGGCCATGACGAAGAACTTTGATGACCTCATACATGAGGTTGTCGAATGCTATATTGACGAACTTGTGGTGAAAAGAAAATCGTACGAGGAGGACTAAGAACATTTGAACATATTGTTCCAGCGTCTTCGGAAATACAATCTAAAGTTGAATCCTCTGAAATGCGCGTTTGGAGTCTCCTCAGGCAAATTCCTAATATTCGTCATTCGACACCAAGGCATCGTAATAGACCCATCAAAGATCAAGGCGATTATGGAAATATCCACGCTATGCCAAAACGCACTGGACGAGATCAAGCAATATCTACAAAATCCGTCGGTATTGACCGCTCCGGTTAAGGGAAAGCCCCTCATCCTGTACACAACAGCCCTGGAAGGTTCTTTAGGCGTGTTATGGGCACAGGAGAACGGCCATGGGAAGGAGAGAGCTCTCTACTGTTTAATTCGAGTTCTCCTAGGGGCAGAAAACAACTACTCCCCATCGAAAAGCATTGTCTGGCACTGATCTTCGTGATAATGAAGCTCAGGCACTATGCCTTGGCACATGAGGTCCATTTCATATCAAAGGTGGATCCTCTCAAATATTTGATGTCAAATGCCATACTAACAGAAAGGCTTGCCAAATGGACCCTCCTCTTGATGGAGTTCTCGATAAAGTATCGACCCCTCAAGGCAGTGAAAGGTTAGGCCATCGTCGGCTTTCTCGCTGAGCATCCGATACCAGCCGATTCTCCCTTAAATTGCGAATTGCCAGACGAACATGCATTTGATACAATCGAAGAAGAGAAGGAAGAAAATAATGTCCAATGGGAACTCTACTTCGATGGAGAATCTTCTATGAAGAAGCGGAAGCATAACGCTTCTATAATCAAAGCCGGGGTAGGCTTCATCTTCGTGTCTCCGCAAGGAGGAATAATGCGTTTCGCCCTTTCCTTAACGGAGCTAAGAACAAACAACGAGGCTGAATATGAAGCTTTGATAGTGGGTCTTGAGATAGCTGTCGATATGGGAGTCGAAAACATCCTCATATATGGAGACTCCCAGCTGGTCATTAGCCAAGTAAATGGCGACTATCAGATGTGCAAACTAGAGTTGATAAAATATGGCAGGAGAGTGCAGCAACTGCTGACAGAAATCCCCTCCTACACCCTGGAGAGCATACCGCGTGCGGAAAATAGCAAGGAGGATGCATTATCCAAGCTTGCTAAGGAGCTGACTGACGATGATCTCGATGACGTAAGGATCGTTGTGCAAAGCCTCTGGGTTCTCACGCCAGTAGAAATACCTTCAGAGGATTCGATTGAGCCATCTGAAGGAAAAGAAATGACCAAACAAGTGGTCCTCCAAATAAAAGAAAAAGAAAAGGTCAAGGATTGGATGGAAGTCTTCATAGATTACTTCAAATCCCATCGAACACCCAAAGATGCGTCATCAAGACATCAGCTCATGAAACGGGCTCCGTCTTTTGCTTTCATCAATTATACTCTATATAAGAGATCATTCGACTGTCTGTGGCTGAGATGCCTGGGACCAGAAGAAGCAAGGAGAGTCGTTTAAGAAACCCACGACAGACTCTGCAGTTCTCATCAAGCCGGACCAAAGATGAAGCTGAAGATTAAAAGAATGGGCTACTACTGGCCCACAATGATTCAGGACTACCTCGAATATGCGAAGCAGTGTCACTCATGCAAAATTCTTGGGGACTTCATCCAACAGCATCCAAATCCGCTATACCCAACAGTAGCTAGATGGCCGTTCGAAATGTGGGGAACCGATATAATCGGCCCCATTGAGCCCGCGTCATCCAAAGGACATCGGTTCATACTGGCAACGACCGATTACTTCTCTAAGTGGGCAGAAGCAGTACCGCTAAGTGAAGTGAAGACGGAGAACATCCTCCATTTCTTCAAGACACATGTCATATACCAATTCGGCATTCTGCGACGGATAATCTCGGATAATAGGTCAGCCTACAGGAACCATAAAATCAGCCGCTTCGCAGAGCAGCAAAAAATAGACTGGAGATACTCCTTTGTCTATAATCCTCGAGCCAATGGTCTAGCTGAAGCTTTCAACAAGACCTTGACCAACATTATAAAGAAAACAGTGTCCAGAATCAAAAAGGACTGGCACAAGAGACTGCATGAAGCTCTCTGGGCATATCGAACGACGTTCAAAACAGCCACGAATATGACCCCATATGCGTTAGTGTTCGGCACGGAAGCAGTGTTTCCTCTGGAAATAGAACTCCCTTCTCTATGAGTAGCGGTTCAATACGAGCTAACAGATGAAGAAAATGCCTATCTTCGGCTTGAGGAGCTAGACGCCCTCGATGAAACTCGCCTCATGGTGCAACAAAACCTAGAAGCTTAAAAGACAAGGATGACACGCTCATACGAAATATTGACTAGGCTGAGAACATTCCGCGAAGACGGACTCGTGCTAGTCGTCAAAAGTCCTATGATCCCCAATCGTGCAAAATGGGTGAAATTCGAGCCAAACTATGAAGGCCCATACATCATAGATAAGGTCTACCAAGGTGTGGCCTATTTGCTCTTGGATATGCATGGCGAAATACCTTTCCGGCCAATAAACGACCGATTTCTCAAGAAATACCATGCCTGACGAGTCACGACTTAAGTCAATGATAGATGAAGACGCTCGTGTCCGCTCGTTATCTTCCTAAGCAAAACTCTAAGTGGTATTCGGAAAAGCTTCACCTCAAAAATGGTGATAATGGACAACTACGTCCTTAAACTGGCAACGGACCGTAATGTTCTTAAACTAAAGCTTCACCCCAAAAATGGTGATAATGGATGACTACGTCCTTAAACTGGTAATGGACCACTATGTTCTTAAACTGGCAATGGACCACTATGTCCTTAAACTGGCAATGGACCACTATGTCCTTAAACTAAAACTTCGCCTCCAAAATTGCGATAATGGACCGAGATGTCCCTAAACTAACAATGGACCGGAATGTATTTAAACTAGAACGTCGCCTCAAACACGGCGATAATGGACCGAAATGTCCCTAAACTAGTGCTCCGCCTCAAACATGGCGCATCGCCTCAAATACAGTGATTTCCTCTCTCGAGATCTATATTGCAATCAAAGCTCCAATGGCGAAGACTGCAACTCAAGTCCCGTTGGCTACACAGCTACTCCAGCGGTGAAATCACTCCTAAGTCCCATTGGAAAACAGATGGGTCTTAAAAAATGGTATGTCCACAAGCAAGATGGGCACATATGAAAACCCAGAAGGGCGCCGTGAGTAAAAACAGCAAGGCTACCGGTAAGCTTGTGAAAACCTGGAAGGACATAATCTCGTTGTTAAAAAAACGGTATGTCCACAAGCAAGATGGGCACGGATGAAAACCCGAAAGAACGCCGTGAGTAAAAACAGCATGGCTACCGGCGAGTTTGTGAAAACCCGAAGGGGAGCAATCTCGTTGTTAAAGAAAAAGGTATATCCAAAAGCAAGATGGGTATGGATGAAAATCCAAAAGGGCGGCGTGAGTAAAATCAGCAGGGCTACCGGCGAGTTTGTGAAAACATGAAAGGGCACAATCTTGTAAAAATTTCACTTACGAGATCCCCTCGACTCATAAGGAGAACTTCCCCTATGAGACACTCACGACTCATAGAATTTGAAAGTCTTAAGCAACAGGGACCTAGACCTGTTCTTAAGCCATCGTATTCCCCAAGTTGCCCTACAGGTGGTCCAATATTGGCCCTTGTATATTATTCACGGGCACAAATAAACGGTTCCCCCACCAAGTTCCACCAATGACAAGGAATGTTCTCATATGGTGAACGACACTTGTAAGTCCCCTCGATTTATAAGGAGAAAATTCTCTTATAAGATCCTTATGACTTATAAGAGAACACACACTCAGAAATCCCCACGACTCCTAAGGAGAAAATACGCCTATGAAATCCTCACGATTCGTAGGGAAAAATAACTTTATGACACCCTTATGGCTCATAAAATCTCAAAGTCTTAATCGACAGGATCCTAACCCTGTTTACTGAGCCATCTTTGTTCAAGTCGACAGAGGCAAATGATGATTCAGTCCTGGCGATGTTCCAGTAGTAGCGATGCTGATGCATAAATCGGCATCAAATTCCAAGTCCTCTCACGGCAGATGATGATTCGCTCCTGGCAATATTCCAGTTGCAGCGATGCTGATGCCTGAACTGGTATCAAATTCCAAGTCCTTTCAAGGCAAATGATGATTCGCTCATGGCAATATTCCAGTCGCAGCGATGCTAATGCCAAAATTGGTATCAGATCTCAAGTTCCATACCCGCAACAAAAATCAGTGAGCAAAAAATGTAAATGAAATAGCTGAAATGATGAGGCAACTCGCAATAAAAATCAGCGAGCAAAATATATGCATATAAAAACAACCGAAATGTTTGGGCAATTCGCAATAAAAAGCAGCGAGTAGAAAGAAAGAATAGCCAAAATGATCGGGCATCGCGATAAAAAGCCGAAATGATTGGGCAATCGCGAATTTTGCGATATAAAAAGCTGAAATGATAGAGCATCGCGGAAAGAAATAAAATGAAATAAAACTTTTGCTCTATAGGTGAGTCCACATCAACCCCTGTATAAAATCTATGGGCATAAACGAAAAGGGAACCATATTTTCCCACTAGGCTCTGTCAAAGGTAGAGCCAAGTCTCGATGGTTTACAAAACAACCTAAAAACTATCTCGACAGGCTTCTCGTTACAGCAGATGCCATGTCAACAACGCCGTTCCTTCTCAAGTCCAGCAGGATGCAGACACGATGTCAATAAAGGACCCCAGGGTCGAAACAAAACGGAGCCATGGAAAAATTCCTAGCTCCAAGTCTTGACGGTTCCCAAAACAACCTAAACACAACTCCGACATTCTTCTCGTTACAGCAGACGCAATGTCAACAGCGGAGTTCCTTCTCAAGTCCAGCAGGATGCAGACACGATGTCAACAAAGGACCCCAGTGTTGAAACAAAACGGATCCATGGTAAAATTCCTAGCTCCAAGTCTTGACGGTTCACAAAACAACCTAAAGACTACTCTGACATTCTTCTCGTTACAGCAGACGCAATGTCAACAAAGGCTCCAAAATAGCCGAATCAAAAGGAAGCGAAGGCTAAATTCCTAGCTTCAGGGTCATGACGGTAATTCAAATAAAACCTGAAAGACTATCGGATATCATCCCACACCAGTGCAGAGTGGTTATGACTCATCGGGGCACCCCAAACTAAGCCTAACCTCAAATAAAAAGCAGCATGGCAAAATTCCTACCGCTAGCTCTTCCGACGGTCAAACTGCCTAAGAAGATTACTTGAAGACGTCTTGTTTAGCTCCCGAAGGGATCAGAGACACGACATTCATGGGGCTACTCGAACAACAGCGTAAAGACCGCATATCAGGGAATGCATCATCCAACGCGACGGTACCATAGACTAAAAACCCTAGTACTACAAAACCTAACAAACCTCTGTCGCAAAGAATAGGGGTTATCTATGACGTTATGACAAGTTTGCCTACAAGCCCAAGGGAAGTAAACTAAACAAACTCTGAAATGAGTCCATAAACTACAAACACTGAAATAAGTCCATAAACTAGAGACTCCGAAATGAGTGAATAAACTACAAACTCCGCAATAAGTACAAAAACTACTTTATGCCAAGTCAAGACAACAAAGGAAAGAGAAGTGCTAATATGAAATGAAATATATCTTTTATTCATGAATCAAAATGAATACAAGATACTCTTATTTATGAATGAATACAAAAAAGAAGGAGAATATACATCGACAAATATGTTAAAGTCGGCGGACGGTTCAATAGGCTAGCAAGTTCGTCGTTCTTCCGCTGGACTTCGGCTTCGAGCTCTATCAGTGCCGCAAGACGAGTCCCTGCCTGGGTCTGTTGATTCTGGTATGAAGCAAACTGACTCTTAAGCTCCTTCTCGGCGACCTTATAGGCTTCAACCATCTTACGTGTAAAAGTAACAGCTTTGTCAAGAGCCACCACCTTTGTAATGGCTTCTTGAAGCACCCGCTAAATTTCGTACACACTGGTGGTCTTGCCAGTGAGCTGAGCCTGAAGTTCCCCCAAAGCGTTTGAAGCTAACTCTCTCGCCGAAAACTTTCAGTTGAGCCTCTTCTCGCATGACTAGAGATTGGCTGCACACCGTTCGATCCATCCCCGCAGACTCGCTTTTACGGATAAGATGTCAGAGGGAAGGCGTATGCACTCAAGCCCATATAGGCAAGCCTCCACTCGGTGACAGCACTCAACCCTGGCATGCACCAATGCTTCGTCATGATAAGTGGCAAGAACGGATAAGGAAGCGTTGGCTTCAGCAGCGAATTCTTTGGCCGCGACTGAAGTACCAGCGTGAAGATCTTCGAAGAGAGCCGCCAGGGAGTAAACACTCTGTTTTTCCATCCTTTCAGATACACGTCGGGTATAAGGGCCTGGTGGCATGGAGATCCGAGACTCTAATGGGGTCAGGGCTGGCAAAGCCGTGAAGATATATGTGCGGCCAGTTATATTTCCAAATATAGAGTAAACAAAACGATGTCAAAGTTAAAACGTCAATTACCCACAGTCATGTAAGGCGGGTTTGAGAGATCCCCATATCCATCAAGAATCTCGACTTCGTCGTCGGCTGCCAGAATTGTGGTTTAAAATGGAGGGCATATTAGCATCATTATAAAAATATAAAACAATAAGGGCAAAGGAATACTGACCTTGGCCCGAAGAGAGCACTATACTTTTGCGGAGGTATCGCTTGTGAGGCCGCCATGTCAAGCAATCGCTGGATGGTTTTCCTTGGGGAAAGAACCACGATGGAAGCCGCCAGCTCCCATAATTCTGAGGGAAGGAAAAGATCAGATAACGGAGGGGTCATTAATTTTTTTTTTGTGTATATAAGACTACCTTCGATACTTCGCTCGCCCTGAACCGGAGGGATGGCCGCTTCGGCAGCCTCCTCTACACCCTCAGGCGTATCATTGAGGATATTTGCCAGCGTGGCAGTCTCCAATAAAGAGACAAAAGCCGTCGTCGGAAGCCCTAAAACAGGGATAGTAGCTTTAGTAATCTCCTCTACACCCTCCGGTGCGTCACGGAAGATGTTCGTAGAATCCGCAGCCATAGATCGATCTGGGCTCGAATCCACTTCCGCTACAGAAGTCCTTGCAAAGTTTTTGTAAAGATAAGGAGACGTAAAAGTAATACAAATTACTCGCCAAAAGAAGGACATGAAAAATACGCATAACAATACTCCAAAAAGCCTGATGTATGGTTTTTTCGAGCCGTTGTTCTTTTCTGATTAAATACGCTCGTTGGGCTTCAAGCACAAGTAAATGACTGCCCATCTTGAGTGCAAGATCGTCTTCAGAAACAACCGAGATAGGCTGTTTTAGAGCCCTTTCTTCTTCCATTGACAAAGGACCCATGGGTACCCTACGTAATAATAGGTCAACGTCATAGAATACAACGGGGAAGAAGGCTTTCTTCAGGGGGCACACGTTTTCAGTCTCATCTCGCAAGCGCCTTAAAGCCTCGACCAACTGCACGGCCTCCTCGGCAGACGAACCCGGAAACAGAAGACTATTATCCAGCTCCTGCATAGATATCGGCTCGTCCTGAATAAAAGGCCCGGACTCAAGAAAAGTGTCGAGTTGGCCGGCGATCGATTTCTTTCTCCTCTTAGAGCCTGTGCTAACGCTAGCGGAGGAACACTTCCTCCCCTTTGGTGCCTTGGAACGACGTTGCCCAACTTCGCATTCGGTATAACCTTTGGTGACACCACTGCTAGTGCTTTATCAAGGGCTTTTATCTCGGCTTTAGTATGCCCCGGCATACCAGCAGTGCGAGGGCCTGATTCCACTTCTACGGCTTTAGGGATAAGCACCAAACCGCTATCCCTCAGAGGAGGGCGAACCACTGACCGCGGCCTCAATGAGGTGTTAGTGGCCTGAGCTGGAATGGGAGCTTTACACTCGAAAAGCACCCGTCTCTCCTCTGCAATTACGGGGCCGACCCGATGGCGATACCAACTCTTGAAGGACTCCACAGGCCTTGGAAGATAGTCGGACTCCGGGATCATGAAGAGGGAGCCAGTGTTTAACCGCATGAAATGGTGAATGACATCGCGAGTAACCTCCAAGAAGAGGGCATGCTCAACTAAAAATGCCTCGAGAGGAACGCCCTGGTTGTAGCCTAACTGCTGGGCGAAGCGGTGCGGATTATACCGCATAAAGAGGGCAGTATTATTCTGGCGAAACACCAGATACCCTTGACTAATTGAGTATAGGTGCATGACCTCTTTTGGTTTTAAAGATGGAACCCCATTCTTTGATAAGTCAAATAATTGCTGAAAAGGCCCTACTGGAGTAGAGAGGACTCGATCGCTAAAAACCTTTCCACTTTCATTAGAGTATTGATTGAGCAGTACGCGGAGAGCCCCTATCTGGATCGGATCGGGAGTGAAGCATCAACCAACCTCATGATCCGCGAGAAGGTATATGAATCATAAAAATCCGACCGCCGGTGTGTAGCGAACGCACCTAGCACGTGCATTTCGATCCATGACGTGAAGTAGTGGAGGGAGAAATTCACGGTCTCCGCACCCGGGCTCAAAGTATTAGCGGCAATGCTTAACCCGTGATATAAATGCGATAATCCTGCAACACCAACAGCTAATCACGCCCCTTCAGATATGCCGTGAGCAGGGTAAAAGACAGAGGCTCTCATGAAACGTCGATGCATCGGCATGGAAAACCAGCTGAGCTAGAGACTTATAAAGCCAATAAAGAAGGTTTCTTCATCCATGCCAGGGGCCGTGATCGCATCGAAAGCTACGGTCGAAGAGTTTGGAATATAAAACTGCGGTAGGTCTTCCTCTTTGGCCGGAAGTTTCCTCAGCCCGAATCCAAAAGGGTCTTCAATTTTCATGAATTTTGGAGCCTTTTTGGATAAGACATCCCCGCGAAGAAAACAAGCAATAAAAGCGTCGAAGGTGACACCTTGCCCTTCCGATGTCACGAACAACTTTTCAAAGATACACAGGGCTTTGATTAGACTCGGGTACTTATGATGAACGGCGTTCTCACTCATCAGGCCGTCAAGCATAGCGAGCACCGTATCAAACACGTACTCATCAGAAGGCAGCAACTCTTCATAGTGCTCTCCCCTGAACAGAAACCCGGAAATCTCGCGAAACTTTTCCAGTGAAATCGAGACCTCACGATCCCCTAGAAAGAACGTGTTTGTAGAAAGACTCCATTGGTTCAAAAAAGCCTTAATCCACCAGACGTGAGGGGCATGATAATAGAATAACGACGCATACACTGCTTGGTACAACCCAACCTTCTGCAGACGTGCACGTTGGGCGGAGAGAATGTATCGAGCCTAAGGAAGGTAGCCCACTGGGTGGCGGGGGGTAATGCCTACCTTATAAACTTGCCCCCACGGTCGAGCTTCACCCTGAAATATTCAGTGCCCCAGAATATCAATGGCCACCATGGGTTGGCTGGGTATCCCGGTCGTTGACGGCTCGAGTCGGCCCGTGGGAGTCCAGTTAGTCGCCTCCACCGCATAAGCAGTCCATGGGCATTCCATCATTGATATTGGGCGGATGGGTTCTATCGGCGCTTCACAGGTAAAGCTACGGCGACCCCTGATGATATGCCCGTACCACATCTCCTACAAGAGAAGACACGTTTGGTCCTTGTTATGCGCTCTAATCATCGCCATAACCTCCTCGTCTGATGGTGATTGCGGAAAAGTGACTTCTGAGCGAGTGTAATGGAAGTCAGGAAGTGAGGCCATCGTTCCTGAAATAAGAGGAAAGGAAAAACCCATTTAAAAAAATTACAATAATAATAATAATAATAAAATAAAAAATAATGCAAAATAAAATAAAATAAATAATTAAAAAAACGTGATGTGTGTTTCACGGGACCACTGCCTGCAAAACCAATGGATCCCACAAAATCAATATCACGGCTCATCAATGATGAGGCGAGATAATCATTGTGTGAATCAAAAAGGATTCTCATTAAATAGATACTGGAGTTTAAACAACTCTTGACATGCTTAAAGAAAAATGTGTTCTGTTAAAATACCCAACAAATTTAAATTTGTGAAAATAAGGGTAAAACCCTAAAATGAAAATATTCTCAAGAACACCAGGGTATGAAATTCCCGAAGGGCCTTCTTGATCTTTCAGAGTTAAGCTCTTTGATGTGAAATCAAAGACCTTTTAAAGTAAGGGAATTAAATTCCAGAAACCTCCATGATGGGAAATGAAGAAATGGAATTAAAATTCCAAAGATTAGAGGAGAAACGCCTGATCTTTGAAGAAATTAGGGTTTACTATACAAAAGATTATGTCTTTTTGGATCTCTAAGAGATCGGTTCCAAAAGAGAGCAAAGCTCTTACGGTGGAATTAAAATCCAAGAAAAATAAATAAATTAATTAAAGAAAAGGGTTTCTTGTTCCTAAGAGAAAAATCTCGTTCAAGATCTTTACCTAAAAAAGTTCTTTCTGATGGAGTTTAACTCTGAAATTTCAATGGGCAGAGAACTAAGCTCTGAAAGGAGAATTAAATTCTCGAGAGAAGACTAAGGAAGAAGACGAAGAAATAGTGGCCCTTTCAACTGCCAAGCCCCCTCATTTATACGTGATGGGGAGCAGTCCATCTCCACGTTTCCTTAGGCAATCCAACGGTTGCAAGGGCAGTCAGCGTTGCACTCACGTGCAAGCTACGCGAGAGCAATGCTGGAGGGCATTTGTTCCCTTATAAAAAAAGAGAAGAGGGAAAATTCCCTACTATTCAAGTCTCATGTGTTAAACACGTGGGCATCTATATGCCAAAGCATATAGGCGCTGCAAATAGGCTAAATAAGCCTCATGAATTAAACATTTGAGCGCCTATGTCACGACCCGAAAGTACGGAACGTGACCGGCACTTAGATTACGAAGCGTCTAGAGGCGCCACGTAACCTAAGTAAGCCGAAGCCCAGAAATCTAAACCATGAAAAAGAAGAAGAAGCAGTAAAAGGAAACATGAAGGAACAAGTTTAAAACATCAGCAACTTTCCCAAAAATTTCGGCAGAGTCTCCTCTGTAAAAACTGGCCCCAAATGCATACAACAAGTATAATATACATAAACCATAAAAAGCATCCCCGAACGGGTGCTAGCTTAACGCCAACAGGCGGAAACAACCACAACAAGCACAATAATATACAACACCAAAGGGCGAGGCTCAAAACTCAAAAGAAAACAAAACCACCAGATCAGAATAATACATGCGCGACTCTAAGGTCGAAATAAAAGACTGGCCCAATAAACTATCAAATAATACAAGTTTGGTTGATGGAGCTTTCTAGATACAAATGAAATAATAAAAATACAACGGCGGTTCAGATACAAATGAACCAACCTACCGTGCAAATCACCCGAAATGAAAATGATGTGCCAGCAACTACCAAGGGAAACCTGTACATCGAACCTGTAATAAAATTTGGCACAACGGGGGTGAGTTGCCAACTCGTGAGTAGAAGACATCTACGAAAAGAAATCGAATGCACGACGCTATCCTAGGTCATAATAATACATTATTATATCCCAATCATCTAGTAATAGCAGGGTAAAACTACGTGTAAATGCAGATACTCCGTGCTCGTGTCAGTGCCTCATATAATACTATGTCATATGAATGGATATGCATGCATCATGAATATAAAATAATCAATCCTGAAATCCAGAAATATCTGTATAAGAAATCTTTAGCTGTTATCATAGTAAAATGTGTATAGGAATCTGAAATCTCAACAATGAAGTCCATGGAAATCCGTGTCAAGCATCGACACAAACATGTAAACCTCAAGTCTCATAGTCTCAATACCTCGGGCTCCGTCAGTCCGGATCGGCCCATAACATCAAATCTCACTACAACGGTCAGTATCCTCCGGATATCCGCCGCGCCAGACATCACCGGTAGGTAGCCTTCCCCTGCCAGGCTCATCGTCTACAACTCGATCTTCTTGCCCCGGGTACCATACCGGGCCCACCATGTACCCGAGACGGTTCATCCACTCCTCGAATCGGGTCTCGAAATCCATCAGAAAACATGAAATCTCATGGTGGACGACACATAAATCACGAGAAAACCGCATCTTATATTTTAAAAAGAGAGGAGGGGAGAGAGAGAGAAGTTTTTTATATTTTCTTGCGGTTTTCCCCAAAAGTCTAGAAATCTCATAGAAATCCAAATCTCAAAATCATGAGTAAGAATATGATAAATGTCGGCATATGCCCCATAATACTGCATGATAACCTGAAAATATGAATGCATGAATGTCTACGTAATTATGCCATGTCTAGACTAACATCTGAGAGTAATCACGATATTATATCAATCTAGCTGTTAGCTGAATGTATCCATAAAAGATAATATGATTTAAAGTGTACGTGACATAGCAATTACCGATGATGATGTGTGTGAGCCGGCAAATAAGTGTGCGTAGAATACGCACTTCATCGGTAATGGTGCTGGTGTCCTAACAGGTAAAGTTTATACTGATTATAGCAACATATGTATGAACATGCAACATTATGATTACAGTGAAAAAGTAAAAACGGATGTGTGTTATCTACTCATTTGATATACAAATACCACTACCACTATATGGCTCAAACCTAACCTAGTGTTCATCTAACCCTCCTAAGGAAAACTAAACCTAAGAACTGGTCGATAGAAGTACACCTAACGCCTGAGTCCATATCTGTAATAGTCGGGGATCCTGCCTCAATAGCGTCATGTACATAGTACGACTTCCTCAAAACAAGAGTGCGGATCAATCATCATATCTATGCCTCGTACGGTAAAATCCATCGTACGTCATCCCAATATCGGAGTACGGGTCAAGTATCTCCTAGGTGTCTCATCATTCGTATAATGTCATCATCAACACATCTCATGATCAAGGTGCTAAACTGTAACCGCCTACATCAATTATATATCATTGCCATCATAATATGCATCATTAGTTTATCCTCAGAAATATCATGTCATATATATCATATTGTGATTAAGTCATACTGATATCATATCATCATCAAGTCACACTTATATGATATCGACATCTGGTCACACCTATATGATGTCGTAATCAAGTCATACATATATCATATCGTGATCAGTCACAAGTTACAGTCCGGATACTACTTTAGAGTCCCATGTACCTCAATATCATCACCACCCATTATAATTTATGTATATATGTTCATTATCTCATTCTCTAATGATCCGCTAACACTTAATACGACTGTATAGCCACGAATCACAGCATCAAGCCCAGTTATACTGTTTCATTATACCTCGGATATCATATCACATTAATGTATCCCATACACGTGTTGTATATATATATACCTATACCTAGTCCTATATGTATATATACATGCACGTGTACACCATATTGAGTTTCAGTGTGTGCGTGTGTGTGTTTCTATCTGAAACCTACGAACCTCTTCCAAGGTACTCATCCTCTGATATGGTTTTCCTAAATCAGTCTAGTCCAGCCTAGGGTCATTACTAGGGTCCTACTCAATAAGAATCTAGGGTCACATCTTGTTTCCTAATGTCAATAAGTACTATTCCTATTCTACGTTGCGGGGGTGCTAAACGCCATCCACCCGACTTCCCCCCGTAGATATACATTTACTCACCTGGTCCATGTCTGCTGAAGACGGTGTCGCCATCCTCCTCTTCATCGCCCGCAGTCCACGTGAGGGGTACCTAAACGCAAACATATAAATAGTATCGTAAACTGAATCACATACAAAAGTCAAAACGACGCAAGGAACAAGCATAGGTTAAAACCTATGTCCCGTCCATGCAAAAGCACCAAATATCGCTCGATATCGGCGTACAAACTCCGATGGATCGAGATAACATCAACAAATAACTCGTAGTTTTAAAACACATTACTTATATTATAAAACATGATTAAATCCATCGAAACCCTAAAATCCATCAAACCGTCCAATTTCGTAAAACCCGAAAATGCCAATTTACCGTTTTTCATCAAAACTTGACATTTAAATGAAACCAATGGTCATCAAACTCATTAAATAGCATAAATTGACTATACAAACCGTTACTATATTTTTATTACACAAATTTGTATTAATTTGAAATTTCTAGTTTGCAACCTTTAACAATTTTCAATATTTTTCAAGCAAAATACCACAATTCCACCACAAAACATGATTTTGCATGAATTAATGTATTAAACCACAATTCATGATGATAATGATTTAATGAAATCATAAATTATATTTTTAATCTCATTTATTTAGGAATTTCTAAAATCTAGTTTACAAAATAGCAATTTTTATCACAATTTATCAATTATCAATAGAAACTAGCAATCAATTTAAGTTTCCATTCCACCAACAAGTTAATACCCTTATTAAGACCACAATCTAGTGTTACAAATATTAATTGAAATTTTATTTCACCAAAAATTATGTTTTATAGAAACCTAGTTAGCAAAATTCCTAATTTAAACAATTTTAAATGAAAAATTTACAATTCAACAACTATGCAAGATTTTCCAATTCTAAAAGTGTTAAACTAACTATTATAACCCTAATTAATTAATAAAAATTATAACTTTAATTTACAAACCCTAACTTGAATTTTTAAAATTGAACATAGAATTAATTCATTAAATCAAAACATGCTTAAAAGAAACATCTAATAATAAATAAACAAAAGAAGGAAATTTATACCTCCAAAATATGAAATCCAAACAAAAAATGAGCCTCCAAAATGCATGCTTTCCATCTCCAAATTCCATATAAAAATGAGCAAGGAATAAAAGGTATGAAATAAATAGGATTTTGTGGATTTTTATTGAATTTTTTAAAAGGATTTTTGATGAATTTTGGAGCAAAGTAAAATGAGGAAAATGGGGGCTACCATGGGGGGTGAGGTCGGCCATTTTTTTGGAGGTGAGGGAGAGAAAGAAGAGGGTGAGAAAATGTGTAGAAGTCTCCACCAAAATATCACTTCATTATGTCTTTTCATGCATTTCTTTATTTTATTTTATTTCTTTACTATAGCAACTCAAGAAAGCTCTAGAAAAATGGAAAAATTTGTAAATAAATTTTGCATGATACACACTAAATTCTAATATGCCATGGTTCATTTTTACAAATTAAAATCATTCAAATTTGTAATTTACACTAATTTAGTGTAAAAATAAAGGTTATGTTAATATTTAAAATAATTAATTTAGGAAAAATATTTAATTAAATTAAAAATTTATAAGTGGATAAATAAACACCATTTACTAGTAATTACATAATTAAAATAGGTATTTTTGAAATTATAATGAAAAACAATCACGGTTTAATTTTACGAAAAATACATTTTATTTTACCGAAATTCATAAAATTCACTTAAACAATTTTATTCATTTAATTATTTATTTAATTATTTTTAAAGCGTTACAATCTTCCCCCCTTTAAGAAATTCAGTCCCCGAATTTAAATTAAAATTCCCCCTCCAAATACTAAAACATTTAGCAAAACACTCAAATCGTCGGGGCTCCGAAATCATCAATACATAACAAAAATCAACTCCATCAAGCATAACGCAATCATCGGAGTTATGGTGAAGATAAAATATCAAAACCCAATATGAAAACCATCATAATATACATCAATCTATAACTTATATATAGTGCGCATCATAGTAAAATCGCCTAAACATCATAATAAAGAAGCATACAAAAACCCCTCTTGAAAATCGCCGTGCAATGCACGTGTTACGGCATAAGTAGCGGACGTTTATTTTTTTAAAAAAAATAGCTATATATATATATATATCTTTTATTTAACATACACGTCCCGCCTGGTTACTAAATCAAATAATAATGATTATGAAACATACTGCTCAAACTGAAATCAATCCCAATCACATCAATAAAATATCATGTGTGTTCGGTGCGCACTGAAATCGAAACCAAATACCGATACCATGAATACACACAAAAACAAAATAAGTGCAACAGGTGTACACCAAAACATCTGTCAAGTGCAACGGGCGTGCACAACTCACTATCAGGTGCATCTAATCTGCACAAAACCCCGATTTAGTGCATCTGGTGTGCACAAAATCACATCAAGTGCGCCAAGTATGCGCAAGAATCCTAATCAGGTGCACATGGTGCACGAAAACATATATCGAATATCAAAATCGAAATCACAGCATAAAAATGCATGAAAACTAGGTCGAAACATATGTCAAAATCATGTGTGACCCCTATGCACGAAATCAAATCAAAATCTCAAAATATATAAAACCTAATCAAGTGTACTGGGTGTATACTAAGCAACATCAATGCAACTGATATATGAAACACAGATAGAATGTAATGAAGGTACACATAAGAAATACCATTCGTAGAACAAAATCCTCAAAATACCAAAATCCAATAACAGAAATATGAAATTCAAATCACCAAGTCACATCGTAATCACTATCGTCAATGTGCGCCTCTTTTCTATGATGTCTGCTGCTTCAAACTTGTCTCTTCATAAGTGTGCTGACTGCGCTACCAACGGCAATACTCACATCAAGAGTCTCCCACGTAGTCGATCCCTTCACCTGATATCCGGACTACATTAAACTTTTCGATCGATCCATCAAAATCCCAAAATTCCCCGAGAGCTCAACACTCAAGTACAGCTTAAAAATATCCGGTACATACCCCAGCATCGATGATCCAGCCGTAGAAGGGCAAACCCAAGCCTCACTAATGGCACCGCGGAACTGCAGTAAACCCTAAGGTTCAAGGGCGTTCTCGTGGTCATTATGTCGAGTTAGGGTTTCATTCTTCTAGAGGGTCTATCGAAATACCTGCATGTTCTTCCGAATACTTTAAATTTGGGAAAATGGTTTTCTAATAATCGTTCGAACCCTTTAACTTCATCCGGACGGCATGTGAATACCCTTCGTCCGCACGCTAAGCAATGCTTCAATCCTCAAGAATAACCAATACTCTAATGGTTATCGCATTCGAGCCGCAGCTCCCTCTGCCAGTGTGCCCGTGGTAATAGAAACCACCCTCCAACATTGACGAAGATAGATCAAAAGAACGAATGGAATACGGTGCAAACAATTGTACATCCTAAGGCTCCTTAAGCAGAGTAGCGTATCGTAAGTATGCCGCGGACCATACCCACGGTACGTTACTCTACCTAAATCGTCTACTCCATCAACCAAGGGTCACCTAGACTTATACAAGGTTAAACCTAGCATTCTGATACCAACTTTGTCACGACCCGAAAGTACGGAACGTGACCGGCACTTAGATTACGAAGCGTTTAGAGGCGCCACGTAACCTAAGTAAGCCGAATCCCAGAAATCTAAACCATGAAAAAGAAGAAGAAGCAGTAAAAGGAAACATGAAGGAATAAGTTTAAAACATCAGCAAATTTTCCCAAAAATTTCGGCAGAGTCTCCACTGTAAAAATTGGCCCCAAACGGGTATAACAAGTATAATATACATAAGCCATAAAAAGCATCCCCGAACCGGTGCTAACTCAACGCCAACAGGCGGAAACAACCACAACAAGCACAATAATATACAATGCCAAAGGGCGAGGCTCAAAACTCAAAAGAAAACAAAACCACCAGATCAGAATAATACATGCGCGACTCTAAGGTCGAAATAAAAGACTGGCCCAATAAACTATCAAATAATACAAGTTTGGTTGATGGAGCTTTCTAGATACAAATGAAATAATAAAAATACAACGGCGGTTCAGATACAAATGAACCAACCTACCGTGCAAATCACCCGAAATGAAAATGATGTGCCAGCAACTGCCAAGGGAAACCTGTACATCGAACCTGTAATAAAATTTGGCACAACGGGGGTGAGTTGCCAACTCGTGAGTAGAAAACATCTACGAAAAGAAATCGAATGCACGACGCTATCCTAGGTCATAATAATACATTATTATATCCCAATCATCTAGTAATAGCAGGGTAAAACTACGTGTAAATGCAGATACTCCGTGCTCGTGTCAGTGCCTTATATAATACTATGTCATATGAATGGATATGCATGCATCATGAATATAAAATAATCAATCCTGAAATCCAGAAATATCTGTATAAGAAATCTTTAGCTGTTATCATAGTAAAATGTGTATAGGAATCTGAAATCTCAACAATGAAGTCCATGGAAATCCGTGTCAAGCATCGACACAAACATGTAAACCTCAAGTCTCATAGTCTCAATACCTCGGGCTCCGTCAGTCCGGATCGGCCCATAACATCAAATCTCACGACAACGGTCAGTATCCTCCGGATATCCGCCGCGCCAGACATCACCGGTAGGTAGCCTTCCCCTGCCAGGCTCATCGTCTACAACTCGATCTTCTTGCCCCGGGGTACCATACCGGGCCCACCATGTACCCGAGACGGTTCATCCACTCCTCGAATCGGGTCTCGAAATCCATCAGAAAACATGAAATCTCATGGTGGACGACACATACATCACGAGAAAACCGCATCTTATATTTTAAAAAGAGAGGAGGAGAGAGAGAGAGAAGTTTTTTATATTTTCTTGCGGTTTTCCCCAAAAGTCCAAAAATCTCATAGAAATCCAAATCTCAAAATCATGAGTAAGAATATGATAAATGTCGGCATATGCCCCATAATACTGCATGATAACCTGAAAATATGAATGCATGAATGTCTACGTAATTATGCCATGTCTAGACTAACATCTGAGAGTAATCACGATATTATATCAATCTAGCTGTTAGCTGAATGTATCCATAAAAGATAATATGATCTAAAGTGTACGTGACATAGCAATTACCGATGATGATGTGTGTGAGCCGGCAAATAAGTGTGCGTGGAATATGCACATCATCGGTAATGGTGCTGGTGTCCTAACAGGTAAAGTTTATACTGATTATAGCAACATATGTATGAACATGCAACATTATGATTACAGTGAAAAAGTAAAGACGGATAAGTGTTATCCACTCATTTGATATACAAATACCACTACCACTATATGGCTCAAACCTAACCTAGTGTTCATCTAACCCTCCTAAGGAAAACTAAACCTAAGAACTGGTCGATAGAAGTACACCTAACGCCTGAGTCCATATCTCTAATAGTCGGCGATCCTGCCTCAATAGCGTCACGTACATAGTACGATTTCCTCAAAACAAGAGTGCGGATCAATCATCATATCTATGCCTCGTACGGTAAAATCCATCGTACGTCATCCCAATATCGGGATACGGGTCAAGTATCTCCTAGGTGTTTCATCATTCGTATAATGTCATCATCAACACATCTCATGATCAAGGTGCTAAACTGTAACCACCTACATCAATTATATATCATTGCCATCATAATATGCATCATTAGTTTATCCTCAGAAATATCATGTCATATGTATCATATTGTGATTAAGTCATACTGATATCATATCGTCATCAATTCACACTTATATGATATCGACATCTGGTCACACCTATATAATGTCGTAATCAAGTCATACATATATCATATCGTGATCAGTCACAAGTTACAGTCCGGATACTATTTTAGTGTCCCATGTACCTCAATATCATCACCACCCATTATAATTTATATATATATGTTCATTATCTCATTCTCTAATGATCCGCTAACATTTAATACGACTGTATAGCCACGAATCACGGCATCAAGCCCAGTTATACTGTTTCATCATACCTCAGATAGCATATCACATCAATGTATCCCATACACGTGTTGTATATATATATATATACCTATACCTAGTCCTATATGTATATATACATGCACGTATACACCATGTTGAGTTTCAGTGTGTGCGTGTGTGTGTTTCTACCTGAAACCTACGAACCTCTTCCAAGGTACTCATCCTCTGATATGGTTTTCCTAAATCAGTCTAGTCCAGCCTAGGGTCATTACTAGGGTCCTACTCATTAAGAATCTAGGGTCACATCTTGTTTCCTAATATCAATAAGTACTATTCCTATTCTACGTTGCGGGGGTGCTAAACGCCATCCACCCGACTTCCCCCCGTAGATATACATTTACTCACCTGGTCCATGTCTGCCGAAGACGGTGTCGCCATCCTCCTCTTCATCGCCCGCAGTCCACGTGAGGGGTACCTAAACGCAAACATATAAATAGCATCGTAAACTGAATCACATACAAAAGTCAAAACGACGCAAGGAACAAGCATAGGTTAAAACCTATGTCCCGTCCACGCAAAAGCACCAAATATCGCTCGATATCGGCGTACAAACTCCGATGGATCGAGATAACATCAACAAATAACTCATAGTTTTAAAACACATTACTTATATTATAAAACAAGATTAAATCCATCGAAACCCTAAAATCCATCAAACCGTCCAATTTCGTAAAACCCGAAAATGCCAATTTACCGTTTTTCATCAAAACTTGACATTTAAATGAAACCAATGGTCATAAAACTCATTAAATGGCATAACTAGACTATACAAACCGTTACTATATTTTTATTACACAAATTTGTATTAATTTGAAATTTCTAATTTGCAACCTTTAACAATTTTCAACATTTTTCAAGCAAAATACCACAATTCCACCACAAAACATGATTTTGCATGAATTAATGTATTAAACCACAATTCATGATGATAATGATTTAATGAAACCATAAATTATATTTTTAATCTCATTTATTTAGGAATTTCTGAAATCTAGTTTACAAAATAGCAATTTTTATCACAATTTATCAATTATCAATAGAAACTAGCAATCAATTTAAGTTTCCATTCCACCAACAAGTTAATACCCTTATTAAGACCACAATCTAGTGTTACAAATATTAATTGAAATTTTATTTCACCAAAAATTATGTTTTATAGAAACCTAGTTAGCAAAATTCCTAATTTAAACAATTTTAAATGAAAAATTTACAATTCAACAACCATGCAAGATTTTCCAATTCTAAAAGTGTTAAACTAACTATTATAACCCTAATTAATTAATAAAAATTATAACTTGAATTTACAAACCCTAACTTGAATTTTTAAAATTGAACATATAATTAATTCATTAAATTTAAACATGCTTAAAAGAAACATCTAATAATAAATAAACAAAAGAAGGAAATTTATACCTCCAAAATATGAAATCCAAACAAGAAAATGAGCCTCCAAAATGGATGCTTTCCATCTCCAAATTCCATATAAAAATGAGCAAGGAATAAAAGGTATGAAATAAATAGGATTTTGTGGATTTTTATTGAATTTTTTTAAAGGATTTTTGATGAATTTTGGAGAAAAATAAAATGAGGAAAATGGGGGCTACCATGGGGGGTGAGGCCGGCCATTTTTTTGGAGGTGAGGGAGAGAAAGAAGAGGGTAAGAAAATGTGTAGAAGTCTCCACCAAAATATCACTTCATTATGTCTTTTCATGCATTTCTTTATTTTATTTTATTTATTTACTATAGCAACTCAAGAAAGCTCTAGAAAAATGGAAAAATTTGCAAATAAATTTTGCATGATACACACTAAATTCTAATATGCCATGGTTCATTTTTACAAATTAAAATCATTCAAATTTGTAATTTACACTAATTTAGTGTAAAAATAAAGCTTATGTTAATATTTAAAATAATTAATTTAGGAAAAATATTTAATTAAACTAAAAATTTATAAGTGGATAAATAAACACCATTTACTAGTAATTAAATAATTAAAATAGGTATTTTTGAAATTATAATGAAAAACAATCACGGTTTAATTTTACGAAAAATACATTTTACTTTACCGAAATTCATAAAATTCACTTAAACAATTTTATTCATTTAATTATTTATTTAATTATTTTTAAAGCGTTACAACCTATATGCAATACATATAGGCACTGCAAATCAAACAACTATAGGCTTAATAAACCTCACTTGTTAAATATGAGAGCATCTATATGCCAAAACATATAGGCGCTGCAAATAGGCTAAATAAGCCTCACGTGTATAACACGTGAGCGTCTATATGCAATATATATAGGCGTTGCAAATCAAACAACTATAGGCTTAATAAGCCTCACGTGTTAAATACGTGAGCGCCTATATGCAATGCATATAGGCGCTGCAAATCAAACAATTGTAGGCTTAATAAGCCTCACGTGTTAAACACGTGAGCGCCTATATGCAATGCATATAGGCGCTGCAAATCAAACAACTGTAGGCTTAATAAGCCTCACGTGTTAAACACATGAGCGCCTAAGCCTCACGTGTTAAACACATGAGTGACTATATGCAATGCATATAGGCACTGCAAATCATCAAACTATAGGCTTGATAAGCCTCATGTGTTAAACACGTGAGCGCCTATATGCAATGCATATAGGCGCTGCCAATCAAACAGCTGACAAACTAAATAAACGTCACATGTTAAACACGTGAGGGCACCTCCCTATGTAGAATTAAATTCTACTCAACAAGGAATCGTTGGATCAAAGATCCAATGGTGATTAAGCATAGAATTAAATTCTATTAAGGAGGGATACTTTCTGTTAAACAGAAAGTTGGTGGATCAAACATCCCATGAGATAGAAAATATTTTCCATATCTTTCAAAACAAAGAAAGATTGTGCCGTTAAACCGAGCACCCTTGGATTAAAAATCCAATGATGGTTAAAAAAATTACTATTTTACAGAATAAGATTCTGCATATGGGAAATTTTCCCCCCAATCTTGTTAAAAACAAGAAAAATATGTTCTGTAAAACAGAAACTCTTGGATCAAAGATCCAATGGTGGACAAAATTCCCCAAATCAATTCTGAAACCAATTAAATCAATTAGGATCTCTCAAGGTTTTCTCAGAATTAAACAAACTTCTCTCCACTATGTAAAGGACCAGAGACTTCAAGTCTCAGAAGAGAAAAAAAGGAAAAAAAAAAGAGAAGCTTAAGAGAGAAGAAGAAAGAAAAGTTTCAAAAGAAACAGAGAATTTAATTCTTACAGAAGAAGACTTGTTTCATTGAAACCCTAGGTAAAGAGAAAACAAAACTCAGCGATCATATTGTCTCTCTTTTGCCTCTTTAAGGGTTTAACCCTTCATGTAAGAATTTAGTTCTTACTCTGGTTGAAATTTGCAGAAGCAAATCTCCCCACAAGTTGAGAATTTAAAACTCATCGGGGAGATTTTTCTCTGCAGATTCAAAAGCTAAGGGAAAAGAACTATGTTACATAAAAAAGAAGGAGAAGAAGAACGAGAACATATAGGAATTTAATTCCTCCAAAAATTAGGGTTTAACCTATCTATATATAAAGAACTTAGTTCTTCCATAAAAAATGGACTGATGATGATCCAAAATCTTCAAAGAAAAAAGGAAAAAAAATCGGAATTAGTGATTAGCACTATTTTGAAGTCTTACGTGTTTCCCACGTAAATGCTTCAAATGAAAGCAGAGAACAACTGAAACTGTCACATGTGTTTCCCACGTGAATGTTGAAGCATCCTAATAAAAAAAGGGGAAGGAGAGATAGCCACGTGCTTTGCATGAGAACTCTACCCATATGGGTAGCGCCCAATTTTGTGGCGCCTCATGTGTGTCACGTGAGCGCCACAGAACTCTAGTGTTTAACACTAATCTGGTGCCTCACGTGTGTCACGTGAGCACCATAGAACTCTAGTATTTAACACTACTCCAGTGCCCACATGAAATGCACGTGAGCATTGTATGCCTCAGCACTTAGCACTGTTGGGTAATTATGGAGACCCAGATCTAGCCCAAATTGACTAAGTTCTTCTAAAGTCAAAACCTCTTCAATTTCCAATCAACTGAGCCCCTCTGTGCTCATCATTCCCCGAATTGATCTTAGTCCCAAACATGACTAATAATCTTTCAACTGATAATATCCAAATTGATGTTCATCCCACATCTCCTAAATTAATTTTAGTCTCCAAAAACGACTAATGATTCTTAGATAATCCACCATGATCTTTTCCCTCAAATACGGGATTTGGTTTAAGGGTATATCTCTTCACACCTCTGATATATGTCGTTGTAATTTCTTAACGTCTTCAGAGAGGTGGCAGGTCCCGACGATCAAAAACGTCTCTTAATGCACTTCCAAGTTGACATGCATCCCTCAAATCGAATCGTGCCTCAAATTGGGCACATTCCATATCGACACCGTTCACTTCGTCACGTAACAAATACACGTGTGCGCAAGTCGATAACGGACCGTAACGTCCTTAAACTAAAATCTCACCTCCAAAATGGTGATCAAAGAACCGAGACGTTCTTAAACCAAAATCTCACCTCCAAAATGGTGATCAATGGACCGTAACATTCTTAAACTAAAATCTCACCCCCAAATGGTGATCAATGGACCGTAACGTCCTTAAACTAAAATCTCATCTCCAAAATGGTGATCAATAGACCGTAATGTCCATAGACTAAAATACTAACCTACAAAATGGTGATTCACGGACCGAGACGTCCTTAAACTAAAATTTCACCCCCCAAAATGGTGATCATCAGACCAAGATGTTCTCAAACTAGAACTTCGCCTCCAAAATGGCGATAGCAGACTGAAACGTCTTTAAACTAAAACAACAGAGCCTAAATTCTCTTTTGTTGGATCTGAACCAAAAATGATCCTAAGACCTTGTTAAGTATATCTTAGTCTCAAATTGGACTAACATATCCTTAACAAAAATCCAATCGAGCTCCAACTGCTCATATACATTTAAGTCGATCTTGATCTCAAAACAGATCAACGATCCTTAAATCAACCAAAACCCAAATCTAAGATATACGGATTTGGACTAATGCATGCCCTATGGGCGACAACACAAATTAGTCTCCGTATACAATCCACGGGCAACCAAAAATAAAACAAACACACAAGACACTAGGTGAACTTCTGGAGCAAGAGAAAGTGGTTATCGCGATGCGGTAACGTAATTAACCATAGGAGCTTGCGCCTGCAGGAAAGAGTGTCCCCATAATCAAAAACCCCTCGCCAACAAGGGGAAATTTGACGAAGTCTGCTACAACAGCCGCATCCGCCCAAACCTCCAATATATGGTGCCATAAATCAACTTGGCATCTTCGGAGAGGTGGATGGATAAATCAAAATAGCATCTGCCTCCAAAATTCAGGCCAGATGTCCTAATGTCCCGATCGCGTCTTTCGGCGGAGAACAACGACGGATCTGAAGGGCGCTTCATCTGCACACCTCCTCTTCTTCTAATAGGGATTCCCCCGCGATCGGGAACTCCTCCTGGTGCTCAAACTAGTTGTCCCTTTAATCCCACAACTAAGAGATCATTCATCCGTCCTTGGGCTTCCATCAAGTCTTGCAGTACACCTAAAATCTCTGTGGTCTGACCCTGGGGAGTGGAAATGGAAGACGCGTCATAAGAAGTCTTGCTTCTGAAACAACAGTTTTGCGGACGGTAAGATACAAGGATCAAGATAAGATATAGAACTGATAATTGGAGATAAGGTAAAGCAGCATGATATGGCTATGAATGATGATGCAATAAGAATTATATAGGAGTGAAAGTCAACATAGCAGGGGGAAAATCAAGGATTTTATGAAGTGGAAATGCAATATAATAAAGTATAAGTCAAGGGTATAACTTAGTCTAGGGATCCCTTGGCGGAACTATAATTTCATTCTAAACTTGGTGCTCTGATACCAATAAAGTCATGTCACGCCCAGCTTCTTAAAATACAGAATACGAATGTGACTAGACCAGCCATGTCCTATGGTCAAGGAAAGATTCTGCCATAGTCACATTTCGATTTCTAGCTATTACATAGTAAGAAATATACACAGCACAAATGTAAACGAAATCACAATTCACAATTTTATTGCATTTAACCAACAGAGTTCAAACATACAATTATTTAAATGAAATAAACAAATAACCAACAGAAATAACAAAGTCTTTAATGGAAGCAGAAGGCAATAATGCTAGTGTCGCGGTCTAAATCTCCGTGATCTCGAATGGAAGGTCTTACTCCTAAGCTGGGTCCACTATATCCTCTGAGCATGTACACTCAGGCCGTCAGGGCGACACATATAGCAATATATATATATATATAGTATATATATATATATATATAGTATAAATCGATATTAAGCATGAAATGAACGACATAACTATTAACATGAGAATATGGAATATTAAGTATATGTGAACAGTATGTTATATTTATCATGTCAGTAATCCATGCAATGTGTATGGCACTACCTATCGGTCACTAGGTCAATTGAAATCGATCGATGGAAAATGATTCTCATGTTTAATAAGGGTCTCGTGCATGCTCGAGACTACGGCCTGTTATTTCCTGGAACATTATCCTGCAGCCGTGCCGCTAGGCCCTCGACCTAATCAGCTTATATCGTTAATATCGAACGATCATCCTCTTAATTGCTGTACCTCTCTAAATACGAGTTCGATTCCACCTTAATATCCCCACTCCCCAGGTTATAGTATGTGTTCAGGTATTAGATAGGTTGTGAACAAATACGTATCACTTTTTCCATTCAGTTATGCTTTCTCTTATCAGTATCACTTTCAATCACTGTTCCATATTCGTACTTGTGACAATCCTGTCACTAACACTTAACAATCGATAATGCAATCATTCACTATAGTTTCAACGCAAACGGTCACTAAATAGTGGGTATAAAACAATCACGAGATATGGTAGAAATGCATTAAATAAACGTTTACTAAATTAAGGGATGTCGGTGTCATATAACTTGCAAAATTCATAATAAATCACACATGCAGAATTGGGCAGAACAATATAAAAGAGCAAATGAAGCATACTTGATTATCTAAGCGGTATAATTAGTTTTATATCAATAGGAATTCAAGTTACGGATTTATCATCATTTTAAATCAGTGATTAGTTGCTGGAATTCCAGTTTCAGAACTGGAAGTCCATCTTCACATCCAGTTTACTACAGATTATGTTTAGATTCAAGTGTTTCTCCAGTTGAATAAAAGCTAGATTTATCTGTTAGGTTTCTATAGCATTAAGAGAATCGGTAATAGCCTCTGTACACCAGGAGATATGTTCAGTTTAGTGTCAAGATATATAAATTATCACTATAGGACACGTCGACAATCTAAAATATATTTAAAATATCAAAAGACAGTAAAATTGAATGAGACCAGAATCATAAGCTAGCTAGCTTAATTATCTATATGGAAATATAGGACTCTGCATATTTTCAGGTTTATATAGGGATGTACAGATGTTTCCAATATCATAACCTGGCTGTATTAAACAACTATTTACAGAGGGATAAAGGTTATCGGGTTGGCTTCGATATGAGCACTAAAACCTCACATTTCGATTTGTATTTAATTTACTATTAATTTTACAATGTGACATGTACGGTGATGTCCAAGTTTAACGTTGCCTTTTTGGGTGATATTTCGTGATGATAATCTCGATGTTTCAACTTAAATCTCTAAACAATAATCATTAACAGTAACGAGATTCCTTAAACATACGATATGGGCATTTTAAAAGGGTTCTTATTCATGTATCATATCGAACACTTGGGTTATATATATATATATATATATATATATATATATATATATATATATATATATATAAGGATATCAATCGAAATATCGATTCCGTTTAATTGAACAAAACGAAATTTAATTTGTATAAATTCTGACGATAACGATACGGAAAAGTAGACTCGAGTTGTGTTCCATTCAATACAGTCAATAACGTGGGTTCACTAGAAAAATGATTCGATTATAATATCTTGATATAAATGTATATAAAATTATATATATACAATTTCATTTATCATTTATTTTAATTAACTACTATACTAGCATGAGTAGCAAGTGAAGGGTTTTCACTTGCCTGAAGATGATTGGGGACACAATCGTGATGACAATGATGCATGACATGAGCATGGTATGCACAACATGACAACGATCAACAACAACAATAAGGCTTAGGCTCGGTTATGGGTTCTATGCAGCGGCGGCAATGGCTCAATAGGCCGTTGGCGATGGTGGTGGCCTTGAAGGTGGCGACAGAGTGCAGAGGTGGTCGACTGTTAGGAGTAGGCCGATGGAAATCGATGGTGGTGGCAGTGGTCTCGTCGGGGGTGAAGGGGGTCTCATCAGGGGGTAAAGGGGGTTGCAGAGGAGCTCGAGGTCGCTGGAGGTGGAGCTCGGTGGTAGCAAGGTGAGATGGTGGAGTTGTAGATGAAGGCTCGGGGTTTTGGAGATGGAGAATGGGGCGGCTGGAGGAGCTCAGGTGTGAAGGTGTGTTGTGGTTGGTGGAGAGGAGGTGTTCGGCAGCGGTGCTCCGGTGAAAGGGTTGTCGACGGTGTGGATTTGAGTGTGAGACAGTAGGAGAGAGAGAGTTTGTGAGAGAAAATGAGAAAATGAGATGGAGATAGAGAGAGAGAGAGAGAGGGACTCGGTTGAGAAAGAGAAGGAGGTAGGCGCTGGTATCTTGGTGAAGTTGGGATAAGCAGCGACATGGGGTGAGAGCGGGTCCTGGGGATCGAGGGACCGAGGTAGTAGGAAGGTAGAAGAAGTTGCGGGGAGAGAGAGAAAGGAGAAAAGAAAGAAAAGAGAGGGATTTATGGTTCGGGTGTGTGTTATGGATGCTGGGCTTGGGTGAAGTGGGCTGGGCTAGGGATTTGGGTTAGGGTTTAGGGTTTGAGAAGTGTATTAGAAATTAGGAAAAATATATTATAGGAAATTTAGAATGGAAAATAAAAATAGATAATAAAGTTTAAGGGGGAAAATATCACCTGAAATTTATTGGGTAAAATATAGAAAGGAAACGGAAAAAATAAAGGAGTAACTAGGAAATATATGGAGAAATTGGAAATGAAATTTTGCTTAAACACGAAAATTTGATATAACGGGAACTGGGTATTACAGGATGCATCCACTCCAACTAGATAATAAATATGACTATATAAGTAACTTCTGAATAATATAATACATAATCAATTTGACACATCATATAGTAAAAAATACTAACCTGTAAAGTGCTTGGAGGGTTTGCATCGTGAGGGAACGACATGTGTACCGGATGTGGAGACAACCCCTCCACCTAGACAATAAAAATGACTGTATAAGTAACTTGAAAATGAATATACGTGCAATATATAATATATAAATATACATGCAAGTGTGGCAACATCCACATGGAAAGAGTCATTTGGACTCTGTCCGGACGGGGTGCAACACCACCCTTCTGCTGTAGGAGCTGCTCCCTATACTTCTTCCAGGGCATAATTGCTTTACCCCTATTTCTGGAGCCGCTTCTAGCGCTACCCCTAGTGCCCCTGCCCCTCGCTGGTACTAACGTCGCCATTACCCCTACTTAGAAGTACAATCATACATATGCATATAATACATGTATGTAAGAAAAATAATAACAACAATATATGTATAGATCATAGAAAATGTAAGCTCATTACATAATTTTAATGATTACCCATTTTCTTTTCATAAACGCATTAGACGTCGTAGGAATACCTACTTGGATTTGATCATCAATATCATTCCTAACCTACCTAACTTCATTCTCATCCGAAAATAACCCTTCTACGGAGACAGACGGTTATATCACACCAAGTCTTGTTTCTTCTTCTTCCACATCGCTGTCATCTATGTGATCCTCGAAATCTAGGACATCATAAATACCCCTGGCTTCCATCGGCATACATCACTTCATCCCGGATGCTTCAAGCACTTTAAGTGTTTACTTGAAATGTTTGTTGCAGAAATATAAATGGATCGTCCTCAAAGAAAAATCGACGTGTGTTTATACTAGTCAATCCATATTCATCTTTCTAAGTTTCGAGTTTTTCTCTCCACCTTCTAGTTCCGGTTCGTGTATCATCCCAAATACACTGAAATATATAAAATGCTTTTGCTTGCTCGGGATATTGGATACCATGTATGCAACCTAAGTACCTATAATAAATCACACAATCCAAGCCAATGGTCGCAATCCAACTATTCTGAGTGGTTCAAGATTCTTCTATGTCCCTAAGTTTAAATTTATATCCAAGGACACCAAATCTTTTGTAGTATCCAACCTCTATGCTGGAAAACTGAGCTAGAAATCTCAAGTCATTATATAATAATACAAACATGTTCGGATCTTGGATTCGATAAAACAAATTATGCGGCAATTACATAATATTATGAGTTTAGATTAAGACAAGTCGCAAAAACATGAGATTCGAATATCTTACATGATGTGCAAACTAGCCGCAAAAATTGTCCGGAGGATATTTTTCCAATTGATAATCATTCCAATTAGGATGTCCACCACGTACTTCATTCTTATGAATTCTGTTCTCAACATTAAATTTTGACGTTAACATTATTATATATATATATTTATAAAAAAAATTAATGCAAAACAGACTTACACTCTAACTTCATCAAGACATACGCTATTGAGGAGGATAAACCGATGAATCTTATTGATAAATATAGGTTCCATTATCTTATAATCTGCTTTACTATATGGTCCGTCCTGAATTCTCCAAGGCGTGTTAAGCTTCGTCTCAATGTGTTCGTTCGAATAGAGGGAACAAAATGTGGTTATTTCATCTAGGAGACAACCTTTCATAATAGAACCCTGTGGTCGATTTATATTGCTCGGATACTCTCTTCTCAATGTGCATAATGTCCGACAATGACGCACTAAATTTGTTGGCCAATACGGTAGTTCGTTGAAAATGGTTAATTTGTTCCAGCCGGGTAGAGTGGCCTGTCTTCTGGGATCTATCTCGAAAGTCAAGTTATTATAACCATTCCACTTCGCAATCATGTCCTCTTCGGATAATAGGGTTGGAGGCTCACGAAGCTCCTGATGATCCTCAAAGTGAATATCGTCAAACCTGTAAGGATAGTATGGTGGCAGGAAATGCCGATGACCACAAAAAGAAATTGTTTACCGCCGAAAACAGAGACAAATTGGGATAGAACATCTTGCTTGAATTTGGGGGTAGATGGAATTTGGAACATATCCATCCATCTTTCCGAAGATACCAAGTTGATTTATGACATCATATATCGAAAGTTTGGATAGTTGCGACCGATGTAGCATGACTTTATCAGATTCCTCCTCATTTGTGAGGCGTTTTTTTATTGTGGGGACGCTCTTCCCTGCAGGCGTAAGCCCCTGCAGTTAATTACGTTATCGCGTTGCGATAACAATATTCACCTTCTCCAGTAGATCACTTCGTGTCGTGTTATATATATTGTTTATTATGGTTGCCCGTGGATTATATACGAAGACTAGTTTATGTTGTCGTCCATAGGGCGCAGATTAGTCCAAATCCTTAAATATTAGACTTGGGTTTGAACCTGATTCATATGTTCCATTAGTTCAAGGGTTTAAAGATCGTTAATCTTTTTTTGGATTTAGATCAACTTAAATATATGTACGTATATGCTAAGGATACGTTAGTCTCATATGAAACTAAGATCATCTTAGAAGTAGTGTTAAGGGACATTAATCTTATTAAGATCAATTTAATAGGGGTGAGCATATAGGCTCGGTTACAGTGAGAATATGGGCTCGTTTGATCTATAGTCACAGAAGATTAACTTCAAAAAAGGCTAGTCCCTTTTGGACTGGGTATTGGGCTTTCTATTGCCCACCCAATGCTAAGCACTGATTTTTTGAGACTTACGTGTATATCTCGTAAGACGCTTAGGATTGGACGTTGCCCTATCAATGCTAAGCACTAAGCCATTTAGACGATGGATATAATATCCGGATCATATTCTGGTGCTCACATGGATATCAGATGGGACGCTTAGACTTTGGCGCTCACGTGAGTATCATGTGAGATGCTCAGGCTTGGGCACTCACGTGAGTGTCACGTGAGATGCTCTATCAGTGATAAGCACATTTATATGTCGTTCACATGAGTATCACGTGAGACGCTCAGGCTTTGGTGCTCACGTGGATGTCATGTGGGGCACTCAAGCTTTGGCGCTCACTTAGATATCATGTGAGGCCCTGAGTGCTTGCTTATGGGCGCTCACATGTATGGTACGTGAGGCGCTGTCTTCATGGACATTCTGTGCACTCACGTAGATATCACGTAAGGCGCTGTCTTCATTATTTCTTTTGAATGCTCACGCGGATATCATGTGAAGCGATGTGCCCTCAGAGATTCAATCTCTATTCATGTTTTTAGAGAAGTTAAACTTCTGTTAATGGTATTTTGACTATTAACAATCACCATGATCTCTATTTTGAGGATCTGTGATTAGGTTCTTTAAGAACTAAGTTCTTGATTATGAAGGAACTAAGTTCCTGGAGTATGCACTCCGTCTCTTTCATATTCATTCTTCCAAGATAGTTTATATAGGGGATGATAAAACAAGATCATTTTCCCTTAGATCTTTGAATATGAAGAACAAGATCTTCCTGATGAGAATTAAATCCTCAACTTATGGAAGATTTGACTTGAGAATCTTAGATCCATAGAAAGAACCAAGTTCTTATTTAGAGGGTTAAGACCTTGTATGTATATATATATATATATATATATATATATATATATATATATGATAGGTAAAGGATATATTTTTATTTCTGTGTTTACCTAAGGTTTGAGAGGAGCAAGAAGATGTTCTTCAAAGAGAATTGAATTCTCAGTTTTTGCTTCTATTACCTTATGGGGTCATTCTCCACCTGAGACTTGAAGTCTCAGTTCCTTTATATAGGTGAGAAAAAACTACCAATTAGTTTGAGAAAATCTCCCCTTGAGAGATATCAATTGATTTAATTGATCTTACAGATCACCCAGGGAATTTTTTCCACCGCTGGATCTTTGATCCAGTGGCTTTCTGTTCGACAAAATATGTTTTCTGTTGGTTTTAATATGATCAGGAAAATATTTTCCTAATAAAAGATCTTCTGATTTTCTCGGTGATATTATAATCACCGTTAGATTTTATATCCAAAGGTTCTCTATTTAATATAGAAAATCTTCCTAATATTAGAAAGATTAGGGGGAAATATTTCCCAAGATAGAATTTAATTCTATATTGAATTTAATTCTATCTGAAGCTAGCAGTTTAAACAGACGCGCTCATTTGTCTTTCATGTGAGGGCTATTATATATGACAGCAGCGCTCACGTGCTTTGCATCTGAACGCTCACGTGTTTAACACGTGGGGTCTGTTTGGGTTTTAATTTATTTGTATTCAGCGCTCACATGCTTTGCATATGAATGCTTTCATATTTAACACGTGAGACTTATATCCACGGGTTTAACCCTTACTGAAGCCGGAGGTCACATGCTTTGCATATGAGCGCTTACGTCTTCAACGCGTGGAAGCCATTTTATAGGATTTAATCCTCCCTAAAACCGGAGGTCACATGCTTTATATTCTCACGTGTTCAAAACATAGGAGGGTTTCATTTCTTTTCCTCTTCTCTGTTTTTTATAAGGGAACAAATCCCCCCAATGTTGCTTTCATGTGCCTTGCGTGTGTGCGCAATGGTGTCAACCTTACAGCCGTCTGATCCACTTCGCGATATGGGGAATCTGAACCGATCCCATCATGCTCTATAAATGAAGCCTTTGGTTCTGAAGTGACTATTGTTTCTTCATCTTCTTCATTGAGTTTTCTTTTACTTGAGAATTTAATTCTCGCTCAGAGCTTAGTTCTCTTCTCTCAAAAAGACTTTTGAACCAAGTAGACTCTGCCAAAATTTTTGGTAAGGATTATGAATAGAGTTTAGCTCTAAACATATTTTGGGCATTATCGGTTTAAAATCCATCGGAGCATAACTCTTAATCTTGAACCGATCACTTGGAAATCTTAAAAAAGGTTTCTTTTTATGTAGATCAAGGATCTTGATGTCCAGATCTAATGGATTGAATCGATGGGCATTCTGGAGTTTATCCTTGATTTTCTTATCAGGGATTTACCCCGTTATCGATATTGACATTTTGGGAATTTCTGGAATTTAATTCCATTGTCCAACCTAGGAGCTTCCTAAGCGGGAACTCTGGGTGTCACGACCCAATTGTGGCACGTGACCGGCACTTAAATCACATGACATCTAAAGACGCCGACGCGGTTCAAGTAATCCAAAACCCGGAATCTAAACCTTTTTTTTTGAAAACATTGGAGGTGAAGTTTTAAAAATCATCAGATGGAAATCATTTTAAAATAACCACTTGATTTTTAAACTAAGTATGTTTAAAGAGCATATATGACATTTTGAAATTCGACCGCACCTCCTTTGTAAATTTACATAAAATCCGATATAATCACAACAAAATTGCATCCCAACGGGAGCTAACCTCCACATCCAAACGACAGAGCAACCAAACAACTGATATAAAAAGTCGGCTCCAATGAGTGCGACATCACAACACCCAATTTCTAAGTTTGCCTTCTAAGTCCACAATATACCATTTCTAAGTCGATGGAGTTTTACTAGATACAAGAATATATGAATAACCAAGTGCGAGTACGATACAATAGTACTCACCTACCCAAAGTGATCACCGAAAGGAATGTGTGCCAAGCCACTGATAATGCAAGCGGTAAAACCTGCAAGAAACTGTGGCACAACGGGGATGAGTTGCCAACTCAGTGAATAAAAGTACATCACAAGGTAGAAATCGAAATGCACGACGATACCTAGGTCATAAGTATAGTACTATCATAATCTGTACTAATACAATATATGATATGCATATGTATCATAATGCAACACTATCTATCATGCAATTCCAAGTAGAACGTATCAAATGTAAATGACCTGTAACTAGGTATATGCCCAAAGGTAGCCGAAAATATATGTATATAAACCTCTTCTTTAAAAATAGCCGCTGAAAGAATATGTCACGGCATAAAAGCATACGTGATAGTATAAAATATAATGGGTATCTTACTTAAGATGTACGTCTTGCTATTTTAGTGAAAAATGTTAAGAGGTTTACAATTTAAAGATCCCAGTGTCATATCAGACATTTCAAAATAATCAGACTATAGCTCATGTTTGAATTCCTTTTTATGTATATGAATGCCCGTAACAGGATATCCAGGTACTGTCCACCGGATCAGTCCTGGTCGGCTACAATACTCATAACAGTATACCTCAATGATAGCAACATATAAATATATATATATGGATGTCCAGTATCGATACCCCAAAATCAGAAATCCTTCGTGTCCATCACCGACACTCAAATCCTCAAATCTATCATGTCCATCATCGACACGCAAATGCAGATACCGATGACACCATCTCAATAGATGATCGACACCCGATATCCCTGGCCCCGGTCGGTATCCCCTGGATATCCACCGTTCCCAAATCGAACCCCGGTCAGTATCCCCTGGATATCTGCCGTGCTCATCTCTATCTCCGGTATCGAGTATTCTCGTTAGGCTCCCCGCCTCACATGCGGCTATCCTGCTCCTCGGTCTCGATTCGGATCCACCATATATCTGACTGTATATCCCCCACCACTTAATCTGGATAACATAGTAATCCGAAACCGTATAGCCCCCCCACTCGGTTCGGCGTAAAACAAAACATAAAAATGACTCATGGTGGACATCAACTCATCGTATCCAAATATAAAAAGTAAAGAAGAAGAATACTTGCATTAATCATTCTGATGATATATTATATATATACATATATAACAGTGACCTATACCACTGATATATATCATCAGAAGTAAAACATCCAGAAAACCCATAAGAATCAAATATAACATCTACAGTACTGATACTCGCAATACGCAACAGGTAATAAAGGAAGACTGTGTAATTAAATCATACATGCATAACGATATCAATTCTATTGTGTCATGGCACTACTAATGATGTGTAGTATAGCATATGCCTTCGTGCTTGTGCAACATGGCAATCATTAGTATTTGTGCAAATATTCTAAAAGTGTAGTAATCTACTCATATCAACATATACACATACGCATTACGTAACATAACGGTTCTACAGTGACATGGCAGTACCAATGAGGTGTGGTGTAACATGTATGTACGTGCTTGTACATCATAGTACTCATTGGTAGTTGTGCAGTGTTCTATCAGAGTGTTCGTATTACAGAAACGTATAATATCAATAACTATAACGCGAACAAGTAAAGTAATTCTAAGCATAACTGATAAATTTACGAGTCTAAAGGTAATTTGGCCGTTATTCGGCATACAAATCTCATCATCATCAATACAGTATAATATCTCATGCAATACCACACATTATCACTATATCGAATTCACTACTAGTACGGTATGTTCTTTAGTACCAATTTAACCCAACCATAAATAACTATATGCAAATGAATGTTCTTCTAGATGCAAATTAACTCCAATATCAATATTTTGAATAAACACTAAACTGAATAAATATCATATTTCTATTTATAAGGTTGCGGGGGTGCTATACGCCATCCACCCGATTTTCTCCGTAAATATAAATCTACTCACCAACTTGATGAGCTTGCTGAAATCCACGCTGCTATGTCCGCTATCCATCTCGGAAACCTTCGCGATCGTACCTATAATCGTAGTTATATCGTATCGACGTAAATATCATATCAAAACTCAAAACAACGAGATAGGCACCCATAGGTTAGAACCTACGGCATACTTAACCCAAAACAACAATATATTTCTGTTGTTAACGTATAAACGTTAACAGTTCAAGCACAGTACAGAAATACGAAAAACCCGTATCGGAAATATCGAAAATTTTGATAAAACCTTAACTATTCACTCCCAGATTTCTCTGTATAAATACTGGGACAAATCAAGCAATACAATAACTTATAACATAACAAACTAAAGCTACAGAGGAAAATCCAACGCCAAACACCGCCAGAAAATCGGCGAGCTCGGATTGTGGGCAGATGTCACCGACCAAAACATAGGGTTGGGGTCTCGGGCTTTGAGTAAATTCTCTTAGTGGTCTCATGATGCTTATGGTATTGCTAGTTTTTCTAGTGATTACATCTATTGGTTCTAGTTTTTATATACTGAAAGTATAATACAAACTAACTATACCAAACACCCTTATATATAAACAGAAAGCTACCATAGAAAAACCAACACCCAACTCCCTACAAAAACCGGCGAACTCGAGTATTTCGCAGATGTGGCCGGTCGAATTATCAAGGAATGGGTTCGTGTTTTTGGTGTGTAATCTAGTTCCAATTTACAAGATTAAGGTACTGTTTGATCTTGCTAAAGATTTTCTAGACTATAGCAGATTCAAAAACAGAGCCTAAATTATTCAAATACAACATTTCCAATATCATACTTATATCATACAACAGTGTCGAACTAAGATCTGCAGATTTGAAACTTATACTTATTGAATGATCAACTGAAAGGCTCATTCCAAGATACACAAGCACCACTAATCCTAGCTTGAGGGTTGTGGTAAAGATCCCTAGTACCTTGCTTCTCTTCTTCTCTTTTTCTTTGGTGTGTTCTTGGATTTTCTTTATTTTCTAAATTAGTAATTTTTTTTCTAAGCTTGATATCTCAACTGAGCTAAAATGAAAAGATAAAGATATGAATGATGAGGTTTAGGAGGAGGTGTCACCAAGAAAGAGTGTGGTGTATCCATGCAAGTAGGAGGTGTCAAACTTGAAGAAGGAGGTGTAAAGTTAAAAAGAAGGAGGTGGAGGGTTTTGAGAATGGATGAGGATGTGTTGTATGTGAGGGTTTAGATTTAGGTTATGATATAACAACCATTAAAAGAATCATCAATTCTCCAAACTTTTCATGTCACAAATTAAATCCATTTAATCATAAAAGATATGAAATGATAAATCTATCACTTTAATGTCATTAGCTTAATGAAAAAAATAATGTCATGTTAAATAATTAAAATATAATTTTTATGACATCACACACTTTTATTCATATTTACCGAAATAACTATATTTTTACGGATATAATTCCGATACCAAAAGTTGTATGTGATATCACTTTTATAAACTCATTATTTTATATTTAAAATTCTAAATTAATATTTATAATTTTCCAAAATGTTATAATCTCTCCCCCTTAAAGAAATTCGGTCCCCGAATTTAAATTAAAACCCCGTCATAAAAAACATTTTTCTCAATAAACCAACTCTTTTGAAATCATTTTTGTCGGGGTCCAAGATTTTTTTAATACATCAACCGCTCAATATAATGGAACTCCAAAATCCCATACGAGCTAAAACATAAAGTAACGCAACAGTGTGGATGAAAACTCAAAAGATATAATTTCATATAATTGTAACTCTAGCGGTTGCTATGAGAATTACTCTAGTTATGATGCAATTTTCCAAATACGAAAACCGTTGTGTATCCCAAGTACACAATCAATGCCATAGTCGTAATGCAAGATCAGTGCATAAGTCCAAGCGAAAATATATAAATCAAATCTGTAACATATCCTATCAAGTGAAAGCATAAAAATAAAATCAACCCTAACGGGTTTGTATGCAAATCTCAAACCACACGTCACGGTGTGAATGAAAACAAAACTGCACTAAGTGCAACAGGCGTGCACAAAACATTATCCACTGCTGTATTGCACACCTCACAACACTTGTGAGGAGGCAGAAGTGGAAAACAGTAATTTTTCTTGCATGCAACACCTACATAACCTAAGATTAGTGCTTAAACCCTAACTAGCAAAAACTATCAAGATATCTAATCTACTATGATAGTTTTATACCTAATGGAACCGGTCCTTTAGGTCTTCACTTGAATGTGACTCCTCGGCTCCTTGTGGTTGCAATGAGCTCGATCTCCGGCCCCTCAAGATCCAAGATGATCCACCCGAGAGCTATCGAACAAGCTACAAACTCTTCACAAGAGTTCAACTTAGAGATCAAGTTTGCTAGAAGAGATCACTAAGATGAAGTAGAGATTAAGTATTGGATTATGATTTTGCTCTAAGATTTTGATTCACAACTCATGTGAGGTTAAAGCAAAGAGGAGGAAGAAGGAGAGAAATTAAGAGAGAGAATGTGAGAATGATGATAAAAAGTTCAAGTATGGAAAAATATCATATGGCTCAAAATGAAATAATTGAAGCATGTAATAAAAAATTGCACCATGCTTCAATAGTAACTCCAAATGAATAAAATAAGAAAGAAGCCATTCCTTCATCCATACTTAGACTTTCCTAAATTCCACCTTATTTATTTATTTTCACAAAATAAATATCTAATAATGAGGTGTCTCATTCTAGAAGGTATTCATGTAACAATTACAAGAATACCCCTCCACCGTATACCGTATAAGTATACCCTTATTCGAATTCCGAAAAATACGAATATAATCAATCCAATAATATAATACCGATATCCGGCTTAAACCAAAGCCTACCAGTATTATCCTTCCGATCATTATTCCTGTAACAATTACACGAACATGATCGAAACCCTGTCGTAACAACTTACGGACTTTACATCTTTTGCCTGAACCAGGGAACTCTCTGTGTGGGACTCTAAACACTCGACAGTACACTGTCAGTGGGTTTAACCACAAGCATATCAGCGGCACTAGCTGTGCGTAACGGCTACCCCGGTACATGACGAAAAAGAGGTGGCCGACGAGCGAACTCATCCCAACCCTAACGAGCCTATAAGAAACACTTACAGTACAGTCCGGTCTCTTCGTCTGATACGTCGCATAGGAAGTCTAGGTGTGGTAAATGTCAGACTCCAGTAACTTTATATGTCATGCTGATTTACGGGCCATAACGGTTCGAGAAACTACTGATAACACTTATCAGTAAATCTCGAGAACCTTGGCCAGGGATTTGCTGTTATAGCTGATCAAGCATAGCGCGGCATCAACTCCCTATACCGGGAGAGATGAAACCCCTCCTATCGCTCACTGCCTCCATGCGATTCGGAAATGTACTCAAAATCCACCTGTTTGCACGACTCAGCAGAGCCGTGGTAGAGAGGAAATCAAAGCACAGTGGGAATCACACAAGACACTATGACGATCTTGGGTCTACAGACTAACCTGTAAAAATGTCACTAGAGAATTGCTATCTGAGAATAGGTATATATACCATCTAGGAGTTCTTGGCGAGTCCTGTTCGGTGTACCCATTCTCCAATGAGCACCTGTGTATAATCTTTGATGTCAAACACCAATGGTTGTGGGATCAACCATCGCCCCCAAGGTCAAGAAACGTACACACTAGTCTACTCTGCTAATATCGATGCCCTGTCTCGATATACCCTCGACTAGGAACAATTAAAGGATATGCGTATAGACTGCCCAAGCCCCACTAGTATGATCTACATCATAATCCCGGTAGTCAAGTATAATCCTAGGGGCTTCATCAACATGTATATAAAGATATGAAATACAATACATCACACGTTAAGATGAAGATAAAACAGATAGCATACTATCATTTCGAGCAAAGATTGTTTCTGTACATATACATGCCTAGCATCCTATACAATACAGGCCTCTAGGGCATACATATGTAACAACTGCATCCACTGTGCATGGAGCAACAGTGTACAAAATAGTATCAAGTGCATCGGGGTGCACAAAACCAAATCCAAGTGCATCGGAGTGCATGAAATCAAATCCAAGTGCATCGGACTACACAAAATCAAATCCAAATGCATCAGAGTGCACAAAACATCAAAACGTGCAACTGGTGTGCACCAAAATCATACTAAGTATATATAGAGTATATTTATTTATATAAAATCTCTTAATCATGTGCAATTGATGTGCATGGAAAATATCGGTGTAGTACATTCGGTATACACAACACTCCAATCGAGTGCAGTCACATCGCACGAAAATCTCAAACAAGTGCACCTGGTGTGCACAAATCATAAATCAAAGTGAAATCACTATGCACGTAAATATCATCAAGTGTACCTGGTATGCACAAAACATTATGTGACCCTCAAATCCTCAAAAATACATATGTCAAAAATAACGGACGTTGAGTTGTCCTTTCTACAATGTTGAAAATAAATTATTTTAGATTAAAAAAAACGCAAATCGAACTCAAATGATATCGAAGCATACCATCTTCAATGTCGAAAGGTGTTTATACACCCGGAACTGGCATAGCAAGGATTACTACTTGCAGTCTGCCACGATCTAATGTTCTCTGTCTCTGAATTCTGGTTCTTTTTGCGGATCTCTAACGTCAGGGTCTTTTCGTACAATCGTCCGGTGAGAAGTAACGACACAATCAGTCCTACTGTTGATACCTCTCACTATATCTCCTTGGCCAGTAGTCCAGTCTCTCGTAACGCGACATGTTGATAACAACTATCTCTAATCTCTGCGTGTGTGCCAACAACTGATCCTGGGTCACATCTTACTTATTATAAATTTCTGGAAAGAACCTCTCAAGTCTCCTGCTGATTTCAGCTATCCAGCCTGCCGGAACTAGCACTCATTACTGAATCCACTTTCTTTTTCGTATCAACTGTCATTTCCTTAAGATTTCCTCCGGAAAGTGTAGTCGTACGCGTCTCAGTATATGCATCAAATCTTCAATATCGCCGGTGAAGAATAACTATCCATTGAAACCTCGCACCAATCTCTTGTTCCATTACTCTCCAATATAAATCAATTAAGGAGCGTATCGCGATAACCACGCGAATTGTAAGTCATACTTGGTTATGACCAAGCTCGGAGTCTTACAAAACTCAGAAACACGAATCCGACATCTCTGATACTCTGTAGAAGAATCTGGCTAAGCTCATCTTCGAAAACTCGTCCCAATTCGTCGGAGGAAAACTTACTGCACAATCTTTTTCTCGAACGACTTGCATCAGGTCTGAGCAAGATCCATCGGAAGAAGGTAATCAATTTCACCGATCTCGTATCGGAGCACCAAAATGGATTAAATGTCCTAACCATCCCACAACTGAACGACTACAAATCCTTCTGATCCATCTACGCTTGTAAACATCGTCAACTTTTATCTTCATGAATTCTGGAAGCAACATCTCGATAACCTCAGCAATGTTTGTTACCGCTGTCTGAACAGTACACAACACCACGATCTTCGGAGAGGGAAAAGAATCACGCCTCAAGTCCGGCTAATCTCTAGCAATGACTCGACCGTCTGGTGCGGATCCCTGAAGAAACTCGCTTCAACACTAGAACCCGATCGAATATAGATGAACGACATGTCTCTATATCATCGGAATTCCACCCTAGTCAGTCCTTGTCCCAGACAAGTCTTCTCTGACCGTAACTCTAATTGCAGCCCTCTCGGCTCATGTAAACATGACGAACGGACAATCAACATGCATTGACGAGGATAGATCAACGGAACAAATAGAAGGATGATCTTAAGATATAAATCCTAAGGTAACTTAGGCGGAGTATCATATCGTAAATATGCCGCGGAACATATGTACGGTACGTCACCCTACTTAGTACCTACTTCATCAACCAAGGTCCTCCTATATATCGAAAGTTCGGGTATAAGACCCTCAAAATCAAGTCTAAGTCCTATCAAGTCAAGCATAGGTAACAAAAGTGTATGCCCAGACTCCATATAGTCAAACCTAGACTCGAACAAAGGTTAAACCAAACGCTCTGATACCAACTTTGTCACGACCCAATTATGGCGCGTGACCGGCACTTAAACCACGTGACATCTAAAAACGCCGACGCGGTTCAAGTAAGCCGAAACCCGGAATCTAAACCTTTTTCTTTTGAAAACATTGGAGGTGAAGTTTTAAAAATCATCAGATGGAAATCATTTTAAAATAACCACTTGATTTTAAAAATATGTTTAAAGAGCATATATGACATTTTGAAATTACCGCACCTCCTTTATAAATTTGCATAAAATCCGATATAATCACAACAAAATAGCATCCCAACAGGAGCTAACCTCCACGTCCCAACGGCGGAGCAACCAAACAACTGATATGAAAAGTCGGCTCTAATGAGTGTGACATCACAACACACAATTTCTAAGTTTCGCTTCTAAGTCCACAATATTCCATTTCTAAGTCGATGGAGTTTTACTAGATACAAGAATATATGAATAACCAAGTGCGAGTACGATACAATAGTACTCACCTACCTAAAGTGATCACCGAAAAGAATGTGTGCCAAGCCGCTGATAATCCAAGCGGTAAAACCTGCAAGAAACTGTGACACAACGGGGATGAGTTGCCAACTCAGTGAATAAAAGTATATCACAAGGTAGAAATTGAAATACACGACGATACCTAGGTCATAAGTATAGTACTATCATAATCTGTTCTAATACAATATATGATATGCATATATATCATAATGCAACACTATCTATCATGCAATCCCAAGTAGAACGTATCAAATGCAAATGACATGTATCGAGGTATAAACCCAAAGGTAGCCGAAAATATATGTATATCAACCTCTTCTTTAAAACTAGGCGCTGAAAGAATATGTCACGGCATAAAAGCAGACATGATAGTATAAAATATAATAGGTATCTTACTTAAGATGTGTGTCCTGCTATTTTAGTAAAAAATGTTAAGAGGTTTACAATTTAAAGATCCCAGTGTCATATCAGACATTTCAAAATAATGAGACTATAGCTCGTATTTGAATTCCTTTTTATGTATATGAATGCCCGTAACAAGATATGCAGGTACTGTCCCCTGGATCAGTCCTGGTCTGCTACAATACTCATAACAGTATACCTCAATGATAGCAACATATATATATATATATATATATTTATATATATATATGTCCAGCATCGACACTCCAAAATCAGAAATCTCTCGTGTCCATCACCGACACGCAAATTCTCAAATCTCTCGTGTCCATCATCGACACGCAAACACAGATACCGTTGACACCATCTCAACAGATGATCGCCACCCGATATGACCCCGGTCGGTATCCCCTAGATATCTGCCGTGCCCAAATCGAACCCCAGTTAGTATCCCCTGAATATCTGCCGTGCTCATCTCTATCTCCGGTATCGAGTATCCTCGCTAGGGTTCCCGCCTTACATGCGGCTATCCTGCCCCTCGGTCTCAATTCGGGTCCACCATGTATCCAACTGTATATCCCCCCCCACTAAATCTGGATAACATAGCCCCCACTCAGTTCGGTGTAAAACAAAACATAAAAACGACTCATGGTGGATATCTACTCATCGTATCCAAATATAACAAGTAAAGATGAAGAATACTTGCAATAATCATTCTGATGATATATTATATATATACATATATAACAGCGACCCATACCACTGATATATATCATCAGAAGTAAAACATCCAGAAAACCTATAAGAATAAAATATAACATCTATAGTACTGATACTCGCAATACGCAACAGGTAATAAAGGAAGACTGCGTAATTAAATCATACAGGCATAACGATATCAATTCTACTGTGTCATGGCACTACTAATGATGTGTAGTGTAGCATACGCCTTCGTGCTCGTGCAACATAGCAATCATTAGTATTTATGCATGTGTTCTAAAGGTGTAGTAACCTACTCATATCAACATATACATATACGCATTATGTAACATAACGGTTCTACAGTGACATGGCAGTACCAATGAGCTGTACTGTAACATGTATGTACGTGCTTGTGCAGTATAGTACTCATTGGTAGTTGTGCAGTATTCTATCAGAGTGTTCGTATTACGGAAACGTATAATATCAATAACTATAACGCGAATAGGTAAAGTAATTCTAAGCATAACTAATAAATTTATGAGTCTAAAGGTAATTTGGCCGTTATTCGGCATACAAATCTCATCATCATCAATACAGTATAATATCTCGTGCAATACCACACATTATCACTATATCAAATTCACTTCTAGTACGGCATGGTCTTTATTACCAAGTTAACCCAAACCATAAATAACTACATGCAAATGAATGTCCTGCTAGATGCAAATTAACTCCAATATCAATATTTTGAATAAACACTAAAACTGACTAAATATCATATTACTATTTATAAGGTTGTGGGGGTGCTATACACCATCCACCCGATTTCCCCCGTAGATATAAATCTACTCACCAACTTGTTGAGCTTGCTGAAATCCACGCTGCTATGTTCGCCAACTCCATCTCGGAAACCTTCGCGATCGTACCTATAATCGTAGTTATATCGTAACGACGTAAATATCATATCAAAACTCAAAACAACGAGATAGGCACCCATAGGTTAGAACCTACATCATACTTAACCCAAAAACAACAATATATTTCTGTTGTTAACGTATAAACGTTAACAGTTGAAGCACAGTACAGAAATACGAAAAACCCGTATCGGAAATATCGGAAATTTTGATAAAACCGTAACTATTCACTCCCAGATTTCTCTGTATGAATACTGGGACAAATCAAGCAATACAGTAACTCATAACATAACAAACTAAATCTACAAAGGAAAATCCAACACCAAACACCACCAGAAAACCGGCGAGCTCGGATTTTGAGTAGATGTCGCCGGCCAAAACATAGGGTTGGGGTCTCGGGCTTTGAGTAAATTCTCCTAGTGGTCACATGATGCTTATGGTATTGCTAGTTTTTTTTAGTGATTACACCTATTGATTCTAGATTTTATATACTGGAAGTATAACACAAACTAACTATACCAAACACCCTTATATATAAAGAGAGTGCTACTCTAGAAAAACCAACACCCAACTCCCTACAAAAACCGCCGAGCTCAGGTATTTCGCAGATGTGGCCGGTCGAATTATCAGGGAATGGGTTCGTGTTTTTGGTGTGTAATCTAGTTCCAATTTACAAGATTAAGGTACTGTTTGATCTTGTTAAAGATTTCCTAGACTATAGTAGATTCAAAAATAGAGCCTAAATTATCCAAATATGACATTTCCGATATCATACTTATATCATACAACAGTGTCGAACTAAGATTTGCAGAGTTGAAACTTATACCTATTGAATGATCAACTGAAAGGCTCCTTCCAAGATGCACAAGCACCACTAATCCTAGCTTGTGGGTTGTGCTAAAAATCCCTAGTACCTTGCTTCTCTTCTTCTCTTTTTCTTTGGTGTGTTCTTGGATTTTCTTTATTTTCTAAATTAGTAATTTTGTTTCTAATCTTGATATCTCAACTGAGCTAAAATGAAGAGATAAGAATATGAATTATGAGGTTTAGGAGGAGGTGTCACCTAGAAAGAGTGTGGTGTATCCATGCAAGTAGGAGGTGTCAAACTTGAAGAAGGAGGTATAAAGTTAAGAAGAAGGAGGTGGAGGGTGTTGAGCATGGGTGGGGATGTGTTGTATGTGAAGGTTTAGATTTAGGTTATGATATAACAACCATTAAAAGAATTATCAATTCTTAAAACTTTTCATGTCACAAATTAAATCCATTTAATCATAAAAGATATGAAATGATAAATCTATTACTTAAATATCATTAGCTTAATGAAAAATACAATGTCATGTTAAATAATTAAAATATCATTTTTATGACATCACATACTTTTATTCATATTTACCGAAATAATTATATTTTTACGGATATAATTCCGATACCAAAAGTTGTATGTGATATCACTTTTATAAACTCATTATTTTATATTTAAAATTATAAATTAATATTTATAATTTTCCAAAATGTTACAATCTCTCCCCCTTAAAGAAATTCGGTCCCCGAATTTAAATTAAACCCCCATCATAAAAAACATTTTCTCAATAAACCAACTCTTTTCAAGTCATTTTTGTCAGGGTCCAAGATTTTTTTTTATACATCGTCCGCTCAATATAATGGAACTCCAAAGTCCCATACGAGCTAAAACATAAAGTAACGCAGCGATATGCATGAATACTCAAAAGATATAATTTCACATAACTGTAACTTTAGAGGTTGTTATGAGAATTACTCCTGTTATGATGTAATTTGCCAAATACGAAAACCGTTGTATATCCCAAGTACACAATCAATGCCATAATCGTAAAGTAAGATCAGTGCATACGACCAAGCGAAAATATATAAGTCAAATCTATAACATATCCTATCAAGTGCAAATATGAAAACAAAATCAACCCTAACGGGTTTGCATGCATATCTCAAACCACACGTCACGGTGTGCATGAAAACAAAACAGCACTAAGTGCAATAGGCGTGCACGAAACAATATCCACTGCATCCACTATGCATGGAGCAAAAGTGTACAAAATAGTATCAAGTGCAACGGGGTGCACAAAACCAAATCCAAGTGCACGAAATCAAATCCAAGTGTATCGGAGTGCACGAAATCAAATCCAAATGCATCAGAGTGCAAAAAACATCAAAACGTGCAATTGGTGTGCACCAAAATCATACTGAGTATATATAGAGTATATTTATTTATATAAAATTTCTTAATCATGTGCAATTGATGTGCACGGAAAATATCGGTGTAGTACATCCGGTGTACATAACACTCCAATCGAGTGTAGTCACCTCGCACGAAAATCTCAAACAAGTGCACCTGGTGTGCACAAATCATAAATCAAAGTGAAATCACCATGCACGTAAATATTATCAAGTTCACCTGGTGTGCACAAAACATCAAGTGCACAAATCATAAATCACTGTGAAATCACTGTGCACGTAAATATCATCAAGTGCACCTAGTAGACGGAAACGGTGACGTGGCAAGCCCGCAACGTATTTACTAAGAAATAAATACGTTAAGCGTAATTATGCAATATAAAAATGAACAAGAATGACAAGAGTAATTAAATGAAACAACAACTTTATTTACATTCAACTTTACATACAACTGTTTGAAAATAAAAGATAAAATAAACAAAGCAATGCCTAAATAATGGCATACAGAGTGTAAATGCTGGCTGGAAGGAGATAGTAATCTGGCTGTGCAACAAGCTGGTCCAAGTCCTCCTAGCTCGGCTCTATCTTTTCAGAGTCCGGTTCTCCTGACGAACATTCTAAAGAAAGAAACAGAAAGGAATGTCGTCAGCGAACTAGCTCTCGGTAAGCCCCAATAGAAGAAATAGAAAATAGTATGCAATATGAAATGAACAGGTAAAATTGTATATGATTGTTTACAGGTATAGGATAGTTATTCTAACGTAGTTATTTGTAATTTGATAAGGAAGGTATTCATCTATATGAGAGGAATCTATCTTACCCTGTGAACTATGGTAACATGTAGTATAAGACCTTATCATAACCCATGGGACAACGGTATGTGAATTCATGTAGGTGTCTTTTAAGTGACCTCTCGTGCCACGATATACGTTCCGTACCAATCTACCCATTTATCCCCGCGTATTGTATTATATAGATTAAGATTACAGATCATAGCCGAAACCATGGATATAAAATGTGCAGGTTCAAGTTCAGGATGTAATCATGTGTTCAAATAGTTATGTCAAGTTCATGTCACGTGTTCAGTCGAAAATATCGTGGATTTGATATCACATTTTCCTTACTATTTTTATATAATAAAATGTGTTTATTATAAATATGACATATATGAGGGTTTATCTATAAAAATACTATTTTCATATGTTTATATATTATAATTAACATTATGAAGGAAAATATAAGCATATAATATCTATATAATATTTAGTCCATTTCAATATGCATACCATATCAAATATCCTTAACCAATTTTTTTAAACTATAATATCATTTCAAATGGTTTGGATAATATCTTAATAATCCTAAATATTACTAACATTATTCATTGAGATATTGTGCAAGGTTTAGTTCAGGTCAGGAGATCGAGATGTGAGATGTCGGGAATTAAAAATCTGCCGAAAAAGTTAGATAATATCGAAGAATCAATACTGACAGAGACTCAGGAAATATTATCAATTCCAGATATCTAGAAGATCTCCATGTGTCACATTGAAGCAACCCCAGAAAACTGAAGTCAATATCTCACCAAACGGCCGCGGATCCGCGGCCAAACCATTCCAAACGCAGTGGATCCGCGGCCGAGTCAACGATTCAGGGTATGGGATTTTGTGGTTTAGATCTCAACAACAACACCTGATTCTTGGGATCTTTTGTTTTCTTGTTTTGGTGCTATACAAAGGATCGAGGTCTAAACCTAGAAATTATCAAACCGACGAGATCACGAAGTCCAAGACGGCTTAAGAATCCAGGTTGATCATCAGCTGTTCATCTACCTCCTTAAGAAGAGATCGAGAAGCAAACTAGGGTTTAGTAATCACTTTCTAAAGGAACAACGTGTAATTGATCAAGTTGATTAATAAAGGTAGTTGTTTTATTCTTATTGCATTTTATTTTCTTCATGATCTCCATCAGTTCTTCTATCTCCATCATGCGCGAGTAATTCTCCGCTTGTTAGGATTCGTAGGATTATGGTAGATCAATGGATGATTAAAATCCTTTAACTCCTTTTACGTCCTATAAAGTTTATAAACTTTACCAAAAGAATAGTTAACATCCTAATCGGGCACGCTATCAATTCATTGATATTCACGACCAAGATTAGAGATTAGATTAACAATTGTTTTGGTAAAGGCTATACATGAACGGAGATCCATGTCAAGATAGGGGTTGAGAGTGGGAACTTTATTCCCTCCAGAAACCCTAATCTACATGCATCACCGTAGATCTAGTTTTAAATCTATTAAAGGATAAAAAGAGTAATCTTTAATTAATTATTCATGACTACTAAATCTTAACGAACCCTACAAGCCCCCTTCTAATATAAAACCTACATCCGTAGTTAATTTAAATCTATATCCTACATCCGTGATTCACGTAGATCTAGAATCTACAACCATTCTCCACTATTCATTGTTCTTCCTCCTTTCCTAATCAATACGCATAAAGTAAGATTAAAAGATTCAACGTTTCCCTGAAGAAGACCCGTACTCATCTCGGTCTAGCTACACGCAACACCGTTATTGATTGCGGTTACTACACACACATATAAAACATCATCAATCAAATGGCGCCGTCGCCGGGGATACGCGTGTAATTTTTTTATTCTTACTATTTGTATTGAATTCTTATTCGATCTATATCGTAAAAATAAAACAAAACCGCATCTTGCATATTTAACGATTAGTGTGCGATTTTTGTGAGGGAATCTGGAGTCACTTTAGCGAGGAGATAAAGATTCAGAGACATTCATCAAGACCTAGAGGAGCAAAGGAAGCCACAGTGAAAAAAATTAAACAAAGAACCCCCTAAAGCGCGGCGGAACCGCGGCTACTGTATGCAAACGGCGGCAGAACCACGGCGGTCTTGTAGAGTTAGGCCCTCAAGCTTTTCTGGTAACTTTCCTACATCTTTCTCTCTCCTCTGAAAAATCCAATAACATATTTTCTGCAGGATTCTTTGCAAAGTATCGCCGCTCAAAAATCTTTTTGCGTGTTTTGTTTTGCGGGTTATTTTTTTCATATTTTAATACGGACTTTAAGGGGTAAGACCACAATTCAGATTAGGTAGGGATTTCATCACCCTTCCTAGGCCCCACAAATCACAAAACGAGCATCCACATAACCCTATATTAATTAAAAAAATATCTAGATCAAGACCCTAAGGACCGTCATGCTTAAATAGGACAGAGGAAGGTCATGGGTAATCTATCGCTTATCCGCATTTCTTTTGTGGTGTCTAGGCAAGTGTGTCTAAGGCAAGTGGTTACTTAATTAGGCTCTCTATTTTCGGTGATTCGTATAGCGGATATCTCCCACATACCTAGCACTTACCTGGACACAAGAGTTATAAAGAAGTGGTAGAGGATTGATCCTGCGGCTTGTCCTTTGGAAGTCTAGCAGCGGTCTAGTGCTTGACCTAGGTAACCTTAGTTCTAGGATTTGCTTGTGTATTTTGTGATTTGTTGAGTCAACCCTCAAGTCCCACTTTCAAAGCAAAACAATCCAAATAGAGCTTAAATATTTTCACCTTCCTCCCTCTTTTCACATTCTTATAATGGTTAACCCAAATAAAAGAACTCTTGCCGAGTTTTGCTATCCAGAACCAGATATTTCTTGTTATCGTAATCGCTTCGGTATACCATCCGACTCTACCATGTTTTTAAGAGATCGGATAGAGCAAGTGGAAAGAAACAGTTGGCCACCTCACTCCAGGTCCTATCAACCGCATCAAAATTCTACATCTTCTTTTGTTGATACTCCATCTAAAGCGTGTGAGGGAACTCCTAAACGCATGTCCATCGCTGAGTATATAGCAAGGACTAACGGCCAAAGTTTCAATCCGGTCAAACCGTTAGGACAACAAATGCCACCACCTTCTAAAGAAGATTTTACTACTCGGTTTGTGGTATATATGACATCTGTTGACAGTCACCAACCACACAACCAATATCAATATTCTTCTTATCACAATGTTGATCCTACTCCTGCGCAATTTTCACAAGATTTCGATTCCTATCAATTCTACCCGGCTTTTACACCTTCTCTAGACATTCCTTCTAATCAGTCATTTGGGAGTTATACTTATCCACAAGAATTTCAATCTTATGCTGAAACCCCTTACCGACCCATGTCTAGTCTTGAACGGACTGTGGAAGAATATGTGGTAGTGTCGCGCCGCGCAAGAGATGAATTAAGTGAGTGCACGGCCGTTCTCAATAAACAAAACGAACGAGCAACTAGTTTCAAACCAGCTCAAAATTTTCCAACGTATGATGCAACCATAGGACAAATTGAGAATTTGGAAAGTGAGAGAGAGCGGTACACCCTGCCAAATCAAACCTCCCCATCTCTAATTGGAATCCACACCTCCAGTTTCACAGATCTATCGAGTACACCAAATGATTCACCAATTGAAGATAGAATGTCTGATGAGTTGTGTGATTTTGTAGTGTTTGATTTACCCGATTGTGAAGGGTCTATTTCAAATGAAGCCAGACCCAACTCTTGTGATCTCTATACCTCCACTCTAGAACCACAATTGATTGAAAATCCTGCATTTGATAAGGTGTCTGAGACTTGTAACCTTCACTTGATTGAGGATATTGACGTTGGGGATATATTGGATGATGAACCCGAAATTTTGGATGAGTTTGTCCCACCAATTCGTCAGGTCCTTTCACTCCCGTGTAGCCATCATCTCGAACCTTTAACTATTCTTCCCGAACCCCATATGCGTCTTGAAGTTGATGATAAATATATAACCGAAAAGCAGAACGAAATTCAGCCTTCATTTCCCACATCTGGTTCAGCAATACTCGACACACCAATTTTTTTTACCAATTTCATCTTCCACTTTCTCTGATTCTTCTTCTAATCTTCCTTTAATGATAGCGAGTATTGATGAATCACAATCTGATATTTCGAGTTCGATAATTCTAGAAAGACAACTTGATTTAAACTCTATTGAGAATGAGGTAGATGAGCTTCACGGGTCTCCTACCTCCATAATTTTTGACAAATCAAGTGTGTTGAATTCTGGCACGACACTTATTGATATTGAAATGTTTAATCGGACCATCGATGAAAGTTTTGATGATATTTTCACCGACGAACTCGCATTCCTAAACGACACGGATTTTGTGATTAATCAACCTGAAGTCGAACCACCACCATTTCTTCTTATCCCAACGAGAATGCGACCATTCTTCCCATTCTTAATCATCCACATTCTTGTTTCCGTTCACTATTATTATTTTGTCTTTATCAATCGAGACGGAAACCATACCGCCTCCTATCTTCCCACTTCTTCAAATCTCTGATTTTCCACCAACCAGTGCGTTACATCGATAATTTTTTTGAATGGTTGGTGTTGACTTTTGGTCTTTGTAAGGCTTTACTTTGACCAATAATTTTAACCCCCCAAAATAATTTTAAATGCTTAATACTATTTTACTCAAGTTTGGGGGGAGGGGGGAATATTTTGGCTCTTGAAAGAAAATTTTTATAAAATTGTGAGCCAAAAAAAAAAGTTTGGGGGAGAATTTTTCTTTCACTATTTTATATCCCCGTTACTAAATTTTCCTCCTAAGTCTACAATTTTTAAGCTTAACAGATGACATTAGTGAGGACACACTGTAAAAAGGTTTGGGGGAGGTTTGTGCTTATTCATGCATTACTTTGTATTATACTATATATAAGCACAAAACTTTTTTGCTAATGAAAGTTTGAAAGTGAAAATTTACATATGAAAGATAGGAATAGTTTGAGAAAAGCAAGAAAATTAGATATTTTCTTAAATGAAACTAGTACTAAGTAGTTACCAGCCATTGTCCCAAGGGTTAGTAAGATGAAAACAATTGCTAATTTGAGGATAAAAATAAGTCTGAAAAATAGTCCCTATTCTTGAGGCCAAATATTTGAACGTTGATACCCTACTATACGCACTTACACACATCTTGAAACTTGGGATAGTAGTGGATACCTTGAAATGCTCTTGTCTAAAAGCCTTAGTATGAAGGAAAATAAAATAAAATATAAGCGGTGAAGAAAAAAATGAACATTGGTTTTGTAATTGCTTAAGGAAGCATAAAAAATATAGTGAGGGTGCTTTATCACCTAGTGCCTTAGACCAACTGGTTTGGGAGCCACTGCTAAGTCTTAGGTGTTGCAAAACGAGAAATTAGGCCTTAATACGCGAGCACATTTTGTAATCGGTTGGTTAGTACCTCAAGAAGTATTAGTGGTCGCATGAAAAATATGTGAGCAATTTTATCGAAAATATTCACCAACTATAAAGTACTTTGAAAGATGGACAAGAGTATGATAACTTGAATTGAATTCTCTAAGTGTTGGGATGTCTTTTACACACACGTAGGGATATACGATCAATGTTTGGAAGAAAGATAAGGAGGAAGACTAAAGGCGATGTTTTGAGGAATGATGTGATTTCTAACATTTTTTCACGACCATTATGATATGGCTCATAGCAACTGAAAAGCTGGTATAGTTAGAAACTCTTATTTTCAAGATCTTTCTTTTATATATTCTTATCTTTATATGTAACTTTCATCATCTTTCTTTAGGATTTTGTGGGTGTAATCCCGTGAAAACCCTCAGGAGACAACACTACTCCTATTAGGGACACCTAGAGGTTTAACGGCTTGTTGCAGTGCTCAGTGCAATCGTGTTGCCTACGAAAGTGTGCTACTTAGGTTTTTCTTTTTCTTTTTCTCCTTCTCTTGAATAACTAGTTTGTTCGGGACGATCAAAGTTAAGTTTGGGGGTATTTGTTCAATCGAAAACATCATGCATTTGATATGACATTTTCCTTATTATTTTTATATAATAAAAGGTGTTTATTATAAATATGACACATTTGAGGGTTTATCTGTAAAAATACTATTTTCATATATTTATATATTATAATTAACATTAAGAAGGAAAATATAAGCATATAATATCTATATAATATTTAGTCCATTTACATATGCATACCATATCAAATATCCTTAACCAATTTTCTTAAACTATAATATCATATCAAATGGTTAGGATAATATCTCAATAATCCTAAATATTACTAACATTATTCATTGAGATATTGTGCAAGGTTTAGTTCAGGCAAGGAGATCGAGATGTGAGATATTGGGAATCAAAAATATGCCGACAAAGTTAGATAAAATCGAAGAATCAATACTGGCAGAGACTCAGAAAATATTATCAAATTCCAGATATCCAGAAGATCTCCATGTGTCACATTGAAGCAACCCCGGCCGTTTCAATGATTCAGGGTATGGGATTTTATGGTTTGGATCTCAACAACAACACCTGATTCTTGGGATCTTTTGTTCTTGTTTTGGTGCTATATAAAGGACCGATGGCTAAACCTAAAAATTATCAAACCGACGAGATCACGAAGTCCAAGACGGCTTAAGAATCTAGGTTGATTATCAGTTGTTCATCTACCTCTTTAAGAAGAGATCGAGAAGCAAACTAGGGTTTTGTAATCACTTTCTAAAGGAACAACGTGTAATTGATCAAGTTAATTAATAAAGGTGTTGTTTTATTCTTATTGCATTTTATTTTCTTCATGATCTCTATCCGTTCTTCTATCTCCATCATGCTCGAGTAATTCTTCGCTTGTTAGGGTTCGTAGGATTATGGTAGATCAATGGATGATTAAAATCGTTTAACTCCTTTTACGTCCTATAAAGTTTATAAAATTTACCAAAAGTATAGTTAACATCCTAATCGGGCGCGCTATCAATTCATTAATATTCACGACCACGATTAAAGATTAGATTAACAATTATTTTGGTAAAGACTAGACATGAACAGAGATCCATGTCAAGATAGGGGTTAAGAGTGGGAACCCTATTCCCTCCAGAAACCCTAATCTACATGCATCACTGTCGATCTAGTTTTAGATCTATTAAAAAATAAAAGGAGTAATCTTTAATTAATCATCCATGACTATTAAATCTTAACGAACTCTACAAGCCCCCTTCTAATATAAAACATATATCCGTAGTTAATCTACATCTATATCCTATATCCGTGATTGACGTAGATCTAGAATCTACAACCATTCTCCACTATTCATTATTCTTCCTCCTTGCCTAATCGATACGCATAAAGTAAAATTAAAAGATTCAACGATTCCCTGAGGACGACCCGTACTCATCTCGGTCTAGCTACACGCGACACTGTTATTGATTGCGGTTACTACACACACATATAATACATCATCAATCATCACGTTATAACCATAGTTCGGTCAAGTCGAGTCAAGTATACAAGTTTGAATTTGATATTTGAGTTCGAGTATTCAGGTTCATGATCAAGTTTTCAAGTTCGTGGTTGATTTTGGATTCAGGTTTGAGTTTGGATGCAGATTGAGTCAGACACTTGTGAACGGATTAAACTCTTGAATTCTTAGGTTCGGAAGTAATTGGCAACTGCTGCACATGGACAGTAGGATTCATGTCTTTTTCCAAGATAATTTCCTTTGATAACTCCGCTGAGTTGTCTAACCTGAATAGGCAAGCACTCACTTTCTCCGGTTCTTTAGGGCTCAAGAGAACACATCCCGCTTAAACCTATATTTACTAAAATCCTTAAAATATTATTTTGTATATCTCTAGAGGGTTTTATGAAAAATATTTTAAGATAGGTTAAAAATAAACCTCGAGAGTGATTTATAACATTTAGGGTTTTCATGAGCATGTGTTTTAATTATTGCGGTATTATAATGATAAATACTTAGATTTTAAAAGTTTATGGTATTTTATTAACATTTTCATTTTTAGAAAAATATAGTTTCATGATATATTGAAAAAATGGATTTATAATTTTTATATGATTTTCAAAAATTAGTTTTGTTTAGAGAAGTCGCGTTTTCTTAAAAATGTATTTTATTTTCCTTTCGAGATTGAATACTCTGTGAGGAGTTCTGCATCTCGCTTTGCTATCCCAAGGATGTGCGATAATCCACACCATCCATTAACCAGTCCCCTAACGAGAGTTGTAGAGGCGTATTTGCTAAAAATTACAAAATACCGCTTTAAAATAAACCCGTTTTTAAAAAGATGTGGTATTTTATTGTAAAACTTATTCTTTGAACCAACTATACATATATGTAGATATTGTGCTATGAAACCAAGGTGTGCATGTGGGGTAGGTCGTTAGCCCGTGAGGTTTTTCTAAAGGTATTATTTTTAACAATATATAAAAGAGATGATAATAAAGTTCGAGGTATTTTAATGAAAAAGTTCGATTATATTTGTTTCATATGAAAATTTTGGTTAAACTTGAATCTAAATATTTGTATTAAAGTTACAAATAGTGTGTTAAAATTATATTGATCAAGATATAAAGGAAAAGAGAGTTCTAGTTTTTAAAAGAAAAGGTATCGGGAATAACTCCACTTTATCGATATATGATTAGAGGATGAATTTCGATGAAAAGAAAGAGAGTTGGGAGTGACTTACTGTTTGAAAATCTCAATATAAAGGTAAGAAAGAAGTGAGGGGCTTCGTGGTGTCGCGGGAGCTCCGGAAATGGCTTCTAGCTTCGACGGAACAAGCTTGGTCGCTGATTGTTAGAGATTTTCTGTATTTAAATTTACCGCAATCAAGACGGTGTCGCTTGGTAGCTAGCCGGTTGAGTACGGGTCGATCCACAGGGAGATGGAATCCTTTTCTTTATGTTTTAACGAGTTAAATCCGATTAAGTCGGGTTTTGTTTTAAGATCTATGAATGAGAGTAAGTTGATAAAAAGCTTGCTAGGGTTAGGATTAGGTTAGTTCGAGATAGGGATCTTCTCACATCTTTCAATGCCTTAGTTGTGAATAAAGGTGTTAGGGTAATCGGCAATAACAAGGATTAGCATGACTGGGAAGAAACTTAGTTTCTTCCTTTTAGTTCTTGTCCGTCCGTTCTTGGCTCTTAGCCCTAACCTCCGGTTAATTCAACCACAGCCGATCTAACTAGGGAATCATCGCTATCATTTAAGATAGGGTGCCGTAGTGAGCGGATTATGGTTGAATTAAAGGGAGTCCGTATTTAAAATTATTTGGGCAAAGAAAGGAGTGAGAGAGATTTCCTTCTCTCAAACCTTCCCTCTCCTACCCTAACAAGTGAGGAATTACTCACCCATTAGAAGATTTAATTTAAAGATTAAGATAAAAAATTGCAGATAATTCTACCACTAGATTAAAAATAAAAAATTGCAGGTACGATAAAAGGAATGCGAGATAAATAAAAAGCTTACTTTATTGATGACCTCTCAAAAATGCATTACAATGGAATTTAAATTTAGATCTAGAAATTAAAACGATGTATAAAAATAAAGAGAGGCATCCTAAGAAAGGCACCCTAAAAGAGGCACACCTTATTTGGCTTTGAGATTTCCTATTTATAGATAGAAAAACCCTAGGTTTCCACTCTGATCCATACACGAAATTACAAAACTATCTCAAGAGAGCCGAGTCAAAGCACCAACACAGCCACCGACACGTGCATTGCACGGCCGCGGAACCGCGGCAGAAGTACCTGTTTGGCCGCGGTTCTGCAGCCATTTGGTGGATTCATGAGCCCATTTCTTCAGGGTTTCTTCATGTTGCTTTTATCTTCTGTTTTCTTCACTTGGTTTCTCAGAATCTCTTCAATCTTCTTCCAGATTTCCAACAGTGCAGAATGATATGGACTTTTGCCTTGAGCTCCGTGTTGAAGTCTTGGATCCTGTGTTGCCCTTTTGCTTTAGGCATTAAAGTGTCTAAATGATTTTCCATTTGTTCCTTGAACTGGTAGGCATCATCATACGGATTCATCTATTGTTGGTCGTAGTCTCACATTTGTAGCGACTTTTCATGAATTTCACTGTAACGAGCTGAGAACCTATAAGCTGCAACTATTTAGCAGACATGGATCAAAAGTATCTACTTATATGCAATGTGATTAAGAATGGGCGATATAAAAATGCAAAAAACTGATATGAACAAATACCCCCAAACTTATCTTTTGCTCGTCCCGCAAACCCAATTTTATTCTTGAAAAATCCTTGCCTCACTTTCGCAGGGAACGCGATTGCACTGAGCTCATGCAACAAGCCGTTAAACCTCTAGGTGTCCCTAGTAGGAGGAGTGTTGTCTCCTGAGGATTTTCAGCGGATACTACCCACAAAATCCGATCAATTTGTCCATTGACTCTAATTCTTCAATTCAGTATTCTTGCAAGAAATTCTATTATCTTTAGAAATTATCAACACGTATTTTTCACACTTCCTTTTTATTTAACCTTAGATCATATACGTTTTGCCAGTTTATAAAGCTTTCAGCGTCTCTTAAGTTTTCCTTCTAAGGTGCAATCTTAACTCAGGAATTTTTATCATCTCTACTGAAGATATAAGCCTTATTTTTTATTCCTATCTCTCCTCAAAACTCCAATTATATACCCCTACGTGTGTGTAATTATCATCCCTACACTTGGAAATTCAATTCAAGCTATCATACTCTTGTCCATCTTCCAAAATACTTTTAGTTGGTGAATTTTAGATGAAACTGCTCACACATCCTTCATGCGACCGTTAATACTTCTTGAGGCACTAAACGACCGATTACAAAATGTGCTTGCGCATTTAGGCATAATTCATCGTCTTGCAATACCTAAGGCTTAGCAGTGACTCCCAAACCAGTTGATCTAAGGCACTAGGTGATAAAGCACCCTCGTTATATTTTTTTATTTATGCTGCCTTAAGTAATTACAAAACCAGTATTCATTTTTTTTTATCTCTTTATTCACCACTTATACTTATATTTTATTTTCCTTCATCGTAAGGATTTTAGACAAGAGCATTTCAAGGTATCCTCTACAATCCCAAGTTTCAAGATGTGTGTGAGTGCATAAAGTAGGGTATATATTTTCAGAATTTGGACTTAAGGTTTAGAATTATTTTTCAGACTTATACTTCAAATAGAGCTTTCAATACTCTTCCCTTATTTCGATTTAGCCCAAGAACCGAACTCAAAATTTGCCTATTTCTAAATAAATTACAAGGACGTATATTTTCTACAATTAAACTTTAAGAAAGGTTATTTTTAGGGTTTTTAATTTACTAAGTTTAGGATCTAATTTTTCCTAACTAGTCAACCGTCATGTTAAACTTGAGTCAAATATGGCCAAAATTGAACTTTTCAATTTTTATAAATTTTATAAATTTTCAATTTTTATAGGTTTTTTTTTATATAAGTATGCAAATGCAAAATATACAAATGAATGCGAAGGAAGAAAGCTTACCGAGCACACCCCCAAACTTAAACTTGACAGTGCCCTCACTGTCAGGCTACACCAAGAGGGTCAAAATTGTCGACGCTCCCCGTTTGTTTTTGTAAAAGAAAACCAAAAATATATATACACAAAAAGATCCCCACCAAACTTAAGTGAAACAGTGTTTCCACTGTTTAAGCGTTAAAGTTCAGAATTAGGGAGAGAACAGTATCGAGCTATACAAGGCTTTACAAAGGCCAAAAGTTAACACCAACCATTCAAAAATTTTATCGTTATAATGGTGTGGTTGGTGAAAGAATACGGAGAGGAAAGAAATGGAGAATACGCGAGACCGTATGCGGAGAGAAGCGGGATACGGTCTCGGTGGAGGAGAAGAATGGCGGAAGGGAGAAAGAAGTGAAATACGAACCTGAGGGTGGAAATGATTTGAATAAATTAGTTCTATCTGTAATGATCGATGTGAAAAGATAGATTGTACTAATCTATCAATATGGCGAGAAATTGGGTCAAATCCCTCAAGATTCATGAGAAAACATGGGTATGCCGATCTTGGTAAACCAGACACAGATAATAAAGGTGATACGGTGTCTTGCGCGGTCGGAACGATGGAAAGGATGAAAGGGAGTGATTGAGGAAGGGTAACAGTTAAAGGTTTAGGAGGGTGTACACAGTCAGTGGAAGGGACATAATAAATTGGAAAATCCGACTCATCAAAAAAAACTGGTTCATCCTCAATACTATCCTCAAAATTCCCCACAAAAGTTATCTCATCCATGCAATTATCATCAAAATCCAGACGCATATTAAGTTCGGGAGAAACAGTTAATGACTCAGGATGATGAATTGGAGAGAGAAACTCATCCAAATCTGTGGTTTCATCATCCAAAATATTCCTAGCGTCAATATCCTCGATCAAGTGAAAATTAAATTTCTCAGACACCTCATCAAAAGCATAGATATCAATCAATTCAGGTTCTAAGATGGAGGTGTAGAGATTAAAAGGATTGGTGATGGTTTCACTTAAAAAGGACCCTTCACAATCAGGTAAATCAAACACTATAAAGTCGCACAACTCATTAAGCGTTCTATCTTCAACTGGTGAATCATTTGGGACACTTCCTAGACATTCAAAACCGGAGTTGTGGGATTCAATTGAGGATGGGTAGGTTTGATTTGGAAGGGTGCACAGCTTACTCTCTTCACTCAAATTCTCAATCTGTCCAACCGCCTTATCATACATTGGAAAATTTAGAGCGAGTTGGAAACTAGCTACCGGGTCACTATGTTGTATAAGGGCGGCTATGGACGCATACAAATCCATCATCAGTTGGCATGACACTACCCTAAAGTCTTCCAACAACTGTTCCAGACTAGACATGTGTTGTGAAGAGGTTTCAGTAAAAGATTCGAAGTTGTTTGGATACTGGAAACTCCCAAAAGGCTGCGTAGAAGTAATGTCTAGGGAAGGTGTAAAAGTTGGGTAGGATGGATAGGAATTGAATGGTTGGACAAGAGTAGGATCAATATTTGGATAAGAAGGTGAATGGAATTGTTGATCCCAAGAACTGGAAGTGTTGAAAGGAGTGAAAGATCGGCTACGAGATTGTTCAATACGTTCAACAATAGACATGGGTTTCGGAGTTACAACCGGACTCTCAAAAGGGGTATCAACATGAGAAGGGGTGAATGTTTGAAAAGGTTGATACGAAGTGGATTGCTGAGTCCAATTGTTTGTCCTAGACGCGTCTATTCGATCTTTCAAAGAGATTTTTGGTATGGAGGGATCGTTAGAAGTTCGGCCAAAGCAAGAACTGTAGGAAGTTATGTCTGGTTGTGGGTACAAAAATTCGGCAAGAGTTTTGAGAGGTGGGGTACCCATGTTTGGAAGAGTGAAAAGGTAAGAAGGGAAGGCAGTGGATTTATTATTATTTTTTATTTATTTATTTTATTTTATTTTATTTTTAAAAATGTTTGTTTTTGGAGTTTTGAAATTGTTTGTTTGAAAGAATACGGAAATATGGGACTAAACTTTTTGCAAGCACAATCACAATATGCACAAACAATATCTAGAGCTAGGGTCTTCTAAGTCCACTAGACTGCTCCTAACTGTTCCAAAGTGACAAGTTGTGAGATATCTCTCAAATCGTCTCTTCACTGCCAATTGTGGCCAGGTAACCACAAATGAAGAAAGGAGGGTTCCGCTCACGAATCACCGTGAAACGGGCCTTTTAAAATTACCTTTCTCACTTGTCTAGCCTAGGCACCACAAAGTCAAGTTTAGATAAACGATTGAATGCCTACAACCTTCCTTGTCCTATTGAGCACGACAGTCCTTAATTGGCTGAGTCTGGATATTTTTTAATTAATCTCAAGGGTGATGCATATACTTTTAGTGATTTTTGAGGTCTTAGCAAGGGTGATGAAATCCCCACCCAATCTTAATTGGTGTTATAGCCCCTTAGATTCCGTATTAATTATGCAAAGCAGTAACACACCAAAAATATAAAACACTCGCAAGATTTATTTTTATTTGGTAGCGCAAAGAATCCTGCACAAAAACAATTTATTGGATAGGAGAAAGAGAATCTGTGTAAAGAAACCTGCAGAATTTTTTTTTCAGTGGAGTGCAGAGGAGATAAGAGGAGAAAAGAGATACTTATAGAGAAATTCAACTGCTGACGTCACCAGTGGACCGCGGTTCCACGGTCAAAGCCTTGATTCTGCCGCGGTTCCGCGGCTGAACATTTGATTTAAATCTTCTGAATTTTTCCCTGTGCTGAGTTGGTTCTCCTCTTTCTGTTTAGATCCCTTGTTTCTGGATTTGTTCACTGAGTTACTCCAGATCTGAACCAGCCCTTCTTCCTTTCCTGCACAATTTACACAAAAATCAATCACAAATAACAAGATGATTTTTTTATAAAATTTTTCAATTTTTATAATTTTTAATTTTTTTAACCCGAAATTACACAAAGAAAATAACTACCGTCTCTCCGGAAACGGCGCCATTTGATTGTCAGAGATTTTCTGTATTTAAATTTACCGCAATCAAGACGGTGTCGCTTGGTAGCTAGCCGGTTGAGTACGGGTCGATCCACAGGGAGAGGGAATCCTTTTCTTTATGTTTTAACGAGTTAAATCCGATTAAGTCGGGTTTTGTTTTAAGATCTATGAATGAGAATAAGTTGATAAAAAGCTTGCTAGGGTTTGGATTAGGTTAGTTCGAGATAGGGATCTTCTCACATCTTTCAATACCTTAGTTATGAATAAAGGTGTTAGGGTAATCGGCAACAACGGGGATTAGCACAACTGGGAAGAAACTTAGTTTCTTCATTTTGGTCCTTGTCCGTCCGTTCTTGGTTCTTAACCCTAACCTCCGGTTAATTCAACCACAACCGGTCTAACTAGGGAACCATCGCTATCATGTAGGACAGGGTGCCGTAGTGAGCGGATTGTGGTTGAATTAAAGGGAGTCTGTATTTAAAACTATTTGGGCAAAGAAAGGAGTGAGAGAGGTTTCCTTCTCTCAAACCTTCCCTCTCTTACCCTAACAAGTGAGGAATTACTCGCCCATTAGAAGATTAAATTTAAAGATTAAGATAAAAAATTGCAGATTAATTCTACCACTAGATTAACAATAAAAAATTGCAGGTACGATAAAAAGAATGAGAGATAAATAAAAAGCTTACTTTATTGACGACCTCTCAAAAACGCATTACAATGGAATTTAAATTTAGATCTAGAAATTAAAAAAAGGCATAAAAATAAAGAGAGGCATCCTAAGAAAGGCACCCTAAAAGAGGCACACCTTATTTGGCTTTAAGCTTTCCTATTTATAAATAGAAAAACCCTAGGTTTACATTCTGATCCATACACGAAATTACAAAAATACCCCAAGAGAGCCGAGTCAAAGCACCGACACAGCCACCGACACGTGCATTGCACGGCCGTGGAACCGCGGCAGAAGTGCCTGTTTGGTCGCGGTTCCACGGCCATTTGGTGGATTCGTGGGCCCATTTCTTCAGGGTTTCTTCATGTTGCTTTTATCTTCTATTTTCTTCACTTGGTTTCTCACAATCTCTTCAATCTCCTTCCAGATTTCCAACAGTGCAGAATGATGTGGACTTTTGCCTTGAGCTCCGTGTTGATGTCTTGGATCTTGTGTTGCCCTTTTGCTTTGTGCATTAAAGTGTCTAATTGATTTTCCATTTGTTCCTTGAACTGGTAGGCAGTATCATACAGATTCATCTGTTGTTGGTCGTAGTCTCACATTTGTAGCTACTTTTCATGAATTTCACTGTAACGAGCCGAGAACCTGTAACCTGCAACTATTTAGCAGACATGGATCAAAAGTATCTACTTATATGCAATGTGATTAAGAATGGGCGATATAAAAATGCAAAAATCTGATATGAACAGTCGCTAACTCCACTTGACTCCACTTGCACTTAGGAACTTTTTAAGAGAATTTTTTTTTAGAATTTCAGAATGGTGAAGAGCTAAAGCATGAGGTGGTATTTATAATGAAGAATTAGGGTTTGAGAATTAAAATTTTGGATTAAAAAGAATAAAAAAGATGTTAAATGGTGAAATGAAGGGTCTTTGTTTGATTGCAGGGAAATCAAACATTGTAGAGGAGTTAAGGGGAGTCGAAGGGGCAAGTGTGCAAAGCACGGAGCCATTTGGGCTCATTTCGACCGTCGGCGCCGGCCCCATAGACATTTTGGCCAGTCGGATTTGAGGCAATTGCCTCGAGATTTGTGCCACGTAGGTTTTTGTGTGTGTACACCTTATTACGTCTGTTTGATTTTTCTGAAACTTTTTATTTCCCCGTGTATTGCACGTGCAACTCTTGGGCTTCCAAAAATTAAAAAGAAAAATCAGAAAAAATAATCATGTCTGATGGGAATCGAACATACAGGCTACGTCACAGCGGTGTAGAGGTTTTACCAGTGAGCTACAAGTTGCTTCTTTGTTTTATTTAACAAAAATAATTTTTAACTCTTACACAGGCTGTAATACTCTTTTCTGTATATTAACAAGAAAATTTCTGTACCCTCCTTATAAAAATTTCGTCATCGAAATTTACAAGTACATAGGGACTAACTTTTAAAAAGGTAAGGTATCGTGTACGCATATCCTCTTCTCTTTCCCAAGTTGATTCTCCTGGCGAATCTTGTCTCCACATCACTCGGACCAAGTTTACTTCCTTGTTCCGCAATGTCTTCACCTTTTGGTCCAGGATCTCAACTGATTGTTGCTCGCAGGTTAGGTCAGTTTGTACTGTGAGCTCTGAGTGATCAAGGATGTGGCTGGGGTCGCTCACATATCGTCGTAGCTGGAAAATGTGGAACACGTTGCGCACTCCTTCCAATGAGGGTGGTAGTGCTAAACGGTATGCCACTTCTCCAACTCGTTCGAGTATGTCGAACGTTCTTATGTATCTTGGATTGAGTTTACCCCTCTTTCCAAATCGGATCACTTCTCTGTTTGGTGAGATCTTCAGGAATACATGGTCTCCATGTTGGAACTCCAGATGTTGGCGCTTTGCATATGCCCAATGCTTTTGTCGGTCTTGGGCTATGCGCATCATTTCCTTGATCGTGCGAACCACGTCCATAGTTGCCACGATCATCTCTGGTCTAAGGAGTTCACAATCTCCAATATCGTCCTAACTTAGTGGTGAATGACACTTGCGTCCGTAGTGTGCTGCGAATGGTGCCATTTCAATGCTTTCCTGATAGCTATTGTTGTATGAAAACTCTACAAGGTGTAGGTGATCTTCTCACGAACCTCCAAAGTCTAACATACAGGCTCTTAGAATGTCTTCCAAAATCTGAATCGTTCGCTCGGATTGTCTGTCTGTTTGTGGATGATACGCCGTATTGAAATTCAGACTCGTTCCCAGGCTAGCTTGTAGACTCTGCCAAAACTGTGATCGGAATGTTCTATCACGACCGGAGACAATAAAAACAAGTACTCCATGTAATCTTACGATCTCCTGCATGAGTTTATGAGTATTAAATATGGTACATCTTGAAGTTTTAAATCTTGCTTTAGATTTATGCTCACCTCCATATACTTCTTTGCTAACGTCTCGGTTGAATGGCCAATTTGAAATGAAATAAAGTGAGCCGACTTTGTGAGTTGATCCACAATAACCCAAATTGCGTCGTTACCCTTTGTACTTGAGGGAGGGCAATTACGAAGTCCATGGTAATGTGCTGCCATTTCCATTCTGGGATTGGTAACGGCTGAAGTATACCAACAGTTCTGTGATGTTCAACTTTCTCTTGCTGACACACCAAGCACTTGGCTACTCTCCTTGCTACTTCATGCTTCATTCCATACCACCAGTAGTGTTTTCGTAGATCCTTGTACATCTTCGTACCTTCGAGACGTACCGAATACGGAGAGCTATGAGCTTCTTTGATCAACTCTTCTCGAATAGGTCCGATTGGCAAGCATAAACGACTTCGATATCGCAAGGATCCATCTTCGTGGATGATGAAGTCAGTTCTAAGTCCACTTTCTGCTTATTCTCGGATCTTTTATAGCTTGGCATCATTTTCTTGAGCTGCCTTGATCTGATTGACAAGAGTGGACTGGACTTATAAGTTCATCAAATATGAAGCGTTACCTGGCACAAATACTTCGATCTCCAATCCATGTAGTTCTTGTTGTAGCTTCTACTGAGTGGTGAAGTTCATTGCTAATGGCTGTCGAGTAAGGGCATTGAGAACTACATTCACCTTCCCAGGTTGATACTGTAGGTTGGTGTCGAAGTCCGCTATGAGTTCTAGCCATCTTTTCTGCCGCATGTTTAGTTCCTTCTGAGTAAATACATATTTCAGACTCTTGTGGTCAGTGTATATATCTACTGGTTCTCCCAAGAAATAGTGGTGCCAAATTTTGAGTGCGAAGATGACGGCTGCCAACACCAGATCATGTGTTGGATAGTTGCACTCATGAACCTTTAGTTATCTTGATGAAAAGCCATAACTTTTCCATGCTAGTATAGAACACATCCTATTTCTTTACCGGACGCATCACAATATACAAAGAATCCTCCAGATTGATCCGGTATTATAAGAATTGGTGCAGAGGTTAACCTCAACTTGAGTTCTACAAAAGCTTTATCATTTGCTTCTGACCACACGAATGCTTCATCTTTACGTGTGAGCTTGGTCAGGGGTGCTGCAATCTATGAGAATCCATCGATGAATCGTCGATTGTATCCTACTAATCCTAAGAAACTTCGTATATCTTTCACCGTCTTTAGTATCGGCCACTCACTGACAGCTGACACCTTAGCTGGATCTACTGAGATTCCTTCGCCTGAAACGATATGTCCGAGAAATCCGACTTGGTCTAGCCAAAATTCATACTTACGGTATTTGGCATAGATCCGATGTTATCGTAATGTCTCCAGGACAATCCGTAAATGCTCGGTGTATTCTTTCCAATTCTTTGAATATATTAGGATGTCGTCGATGAAGATAACAACAAACCTGTCTAAGTACTCTCGGAAAACTTGGTTTACCAGGTTCATAAAGATGGCAGGTGCATTGGTCACTCCGAATGGCATTACGAGATATTCATAATGACCATAATGAGTCCTAAACGCCATCTTCGGAATGTCGGACTCTTTGACCTTCACCTGATGATAACCTGAACGAAGATCTAGTTTTGAAAAGACATAAGACCCACTTAACTGATCGAAAAGGTCATCGATGCGCGGTAGTGGATACTTGTTCTTAATCGTCACTTCGTTCAAAGCTCGATAGTCCACATACATCCTGTATGAACCTTCTTTCTTCTTCACCAGTAGTACCGGAGATCCCTAACTCGAAGTACTGGGTCAGATCCAACCTTTCTTCAGTAGTTCGTCCAACTGAATGCGGATCTCCTTCAATCCTTCCGGATTTAATCGGTACGGAGCTTGAATATAGGTTGCGCACCAGGTCGTAAATCAATACTAAACTCAAGAAATCGATTGGGAGGCAAACCTGATATGTCTTTAGGGAACGCATCCTCGAACTCTCGAACTACTTCAGGCTTTCTTCTTTCGCTGGTAGAAAGAACACTTCTGCATTCTTCGGTTTATCATGGTAGCTTCCTGGCTCCAACGTTCTATCTCCACTTTTGAAATAGAAGACTGGGTGTTCTAGTATTTCAAATACTACCCTCTTTTGACGGCAGTCAATAGTAGCGTAGAATACTCCCAGCCAATCTATCCCCAACACAACGTCGAAATTTGGGATGTCCAGTATTTTGAAATTTGCGTAGAATTCTCGATCACAAACTACAACTGGGCACTGATCATACCCCAAAGTTACCTTCAAGACTCCATTCCTGGAACTGACATTCCAGCTTGAAATGAGTGGCTTCATAGGAATCGCATGCGTTCTCACGAATTGTTGTGACAAGAAGCAGTGTGAAGCTCCAGTGTCGAAAAATGCGAGTGTAGGAAGGGCGGCTACTAGTATAGTACCTAAGTTGTGTGAGATTGGGTTTAGATATAGGAAAAGTATAGTGATATGCAAGGATTAGAAGGTTGAAAGGATGGGGGAATTACCAGTGATGACTTGTCCTGTCGCTTCGGCCTCTTTGACCGTCATTGTAAAAGCCTGTCGTCTTGGTACATTCCTCCTTGCTGGATGCACATTCTTCTGTCCTTAGGGCATGTTTCTCTGCCCTTGAGGCATGTTTCTCTATGCCTGATGGAATTGACGATGAGGCTGTGCAGATGGTCCATGTGGAGCTAGTGCAGGAAGAGCTAGGCAAGGTGCAGGAGCCTGAATGGCTGGCCTCTGCAGGCCTGTGATTGCGGGGCCGGATGCTGGTGCTGTGTTAAAACGATATGGGCATGCTCCTATCGTGTGAGTAGATGCGCCACAAATCAAACACAGGCCATTTGCACGCCTGCAGTCTTTTGCCAGGTGTCCAGTTCTCTTGGAGTTGAAACAAAAATCTGTACTGGACCAGCTGAATGATCCTCCTGGCCTCCTCGGTGCAAAGGTCGGCCTAGAAGAGGCTCCTCTTGTCATCTGGGTAGCAGGGCGTTTGATTCCGGCTGTTCGGGGCTTACCCTTCTTCTTGAGCACAGTTTCATAACGACGGACTGCTTTCAGGGTGAGTTCATGAGTTGGGTAGTCACCTATGGCTAATGCCACCTGAATCTTCGGGTCTAAGTCCTGTTGGAATCGTCTAGCCCGAATCTCATCAGTCGGGATCAAATGTGTCGCGAACCTGATAAGATGTTGATGTCAGGATAGTGATGTGTTTTACGGAACAGAATTTGATACGAATTCTTTACTTGCTAAGCATGATGAATTCGGCATCATATTCATCTACCGATTTTACCCACATGGAACCTTGTTGTAGGTGGATGAACTGTTGTTCCATCTCAAAACAGGGAGTCTCGGGGAAGAACTTCGCATCGAATAGATCGCGAAACGTCTTCCACTCTATTGGTTGTATGAGACGTCTTTCCTTAGCTTTCCACCAGACTCTTGCATTGTTTGTGAGCTGGAGCTTGGCCGCATGAACCCAAGCTATGTCTGGTGCCTGTGCTGCGGTAAGGTCGTCCTCTATACTCTGGGCCCATTCTTCAGCCTCAAGAGGACTCTCTTTCCCTAAAAAGTTCCTGGGATGCAATGCATGGAATTGCCTTACTCCAGATGCTTCGGCTTTCGGATGGTTCAAGAGAATAGCAATCTGCTGCTGTTGGCCCTCCAGAAGACTTTTGATAGCTTCTAGAAGCATCGTTTGTTCGTTGATTGGAGTAGAAACGGTAGGAGGAGGTGGTAAAGTAGTTGGTGGTGTGTTTCCATTGACATTGGTACTAGTGTTATTGGGAGAATGCATTACCTTGATAGAATAAAGAAGGTTAGGATAGATTCAAGGAATGTATAGTTGCTGATTGATTGGCACGATTTATTACATTTTAATACCGCTCATTTCCTATCATTTTGATAATAAACAGTTCTATTAATCTCTGTCTGCTCATTAGTACAGAATACAGGTACACAAGAAAAAACAGTGGAGAAAGTACACAACATGAACGGAAACGACGGTTTTTAGCCGGAACTGCAAACTGGACAGAATACAGATCAAGTAAAATGAGTTTGCATCAAATAAAGAAGTGTACAAATAATTCATTCTCTTTTTTATCCAACACGATACATGTGTGAACATAGCACACAAATGAGCACACATGATACACAAGTGGGAATGAATCATGACTTATGCAAGTTGCACCATTGGGTCATGTGTTAAAGTTGTGATGTGAGGTTTTTTTTACTTCTCTATCCTCAAAGTCGTTTGAGCAATACAGTGTGAGTTGTTGAAAATAAACATATCATAAAATTATCATATCCTGTCAGAAGATCACCCAAGAAATTTGGTAGCCTAACTCCACTAAAGTGCGGCGGAACCTCGGCAAATATTTTTGTATAAATTTTAGTTTGAGTTTTGAAGTGAGTTGTGTAGAACTAAAGCATGGTTTTCTTCTTCTTCTTCTCTCTTGAAACTCTCATTTGAGAGCTTCATTAAGGAGGTTGAGGAACTAACCATCATGTACCTCAACTCCTTCATTTGTTAATACAATTGTTCTTTTTATTGTTTATTTGTTTTTTAACATCTTATGTTGTTTTTCATTTCTTTCTAGTATAATGTTTGAGTAATCTTTTAGTTGTGGTGATGGTGAGGATGTGAGATGAATGGCTTTGCCTTCCTCTATCTCTTGTAAATATTTAATGTGCTCAAATTGTGATTGTATCCTTAAGATTGCTAAATGAATGTGTTTGATATGGTATGTTGATTTTGATGGTTACTTGTAACCTATATCACATATTGTTAGTCATATGTATGCCCTAGAGGCCATTATTGTACATTATTGTATATTATAGTGGATGCTTGGACACACACACAAACACACACACACACACACATATATATTGGACTTTCTTGCTCGACATGATAGTTTGCTATCTGGTTGCTCTTTATCAATATGTATACTAGTATTATTATACCGTCTCTCTGATACATGTTGATAAAACCCTTAGGATGTTAGCTTGATTATCAGGACTATGATGCAGATCATACTAGTGGGGCTTGGGTAGTCCGCAAGCACATCTTTTAACCGTTCCTAGCCGAGAGAGTATCGAGACAGGGAATCGATATTCCAGAGTAGACTAGTGTGTATGTTTCTTGACTCTGTATGGGGCGATGGATGATCCCGCATCCATTGGTGTTTGATATCAAAGATTGTACACAGGTGTTCATTAGAGAATGGGTACACCGAACAGGACTCGCCGAGAACTCCTAGTTGGTATTATAGATATCGTCAGATAGCAGTTCTCTGGTGACACTGGTACAGGTTAGTCTGGAGACCCGAGATCGTCATAGAGGCTTGTGTGGTTCCCACTGTGCTTTGATTTCCTCCCTACCTTGGCTCAAAGGTGTCGTGCAAACAGGTGGATTTTAGGTACATTCTCGAGTTACATGGAGGCAATGAGCGATAGGAGGGATTTCTTCTCTCCTGGTATTAGGGGTTGATGCTGCGCTATGCTCGATTGGCTATAACAGCAAGTCCCTGGCCAGGGCTGATGAGATTTACTGGTAAGTGTTATCAGTAGTTTCTCGAATAGTTATAGGCCATACATCGGCATGACTTATCAAGTTATTGGGGTCTGACGATTCCACCTCTAGACTTGATATGCGACATATCAGACGAAGAGACCGGACTGTACGATAGTGTTGCTTATAGGCTTTGAGGGGAGTTTGGACAAGCTTGTTTGTTGATCTTCTATTCGCTCAATACCTGAGTAGCCGTTACGTCCAGCTAGTACCGCTGACGGCTTGTGGGTGACTGATGTGATCATTACCTACTGCTGGCGTATTGATGAATTTTTAGAGTCCCACACAGAGGTTTCTTAGCACAAGCAAAACGAAGTAGGGCACATATGTAATATGTGTGGGGCCTTGATTAAATACGTGTATATGATACCGTATTCTAATCTTGCGATATATTATATCGTTCGGTTATATGTGATATGACCGGGTTATTGAAGCAAGTGTTGATTCGATAAATTGATATAAATGATATTAGTCTGTTATATATGATATAGCCGGATTATTAAATCAAGTGTTGATTTAATAATTTGATATATATTAATATATTTGATATATAAATATATTTTAACTAATATAATGCTCACTAAAGATTTTCTTCTCTTTTAAATGCATTATATAAGTGATATATATTTATATGTATATTGTGTCATGGTGGATGATACATAGGACATGGGTGTATGAGACTCACACCAAACTAAAGATAATAAAGAGGTTTTATTTATTAAGATTTAATTCAAAATTAGGTGGAAATTGATATGGCTTGGATGTTTGTAGAAGCATATGGAAGCCTTGACTAATTCCACTAATTTTTGTTTTACTTTAGATATTTTATAACCCAACTATTATCTTTAGTCATGATTAATTCTCTACAAATGACTATGAGATATTTTCTTCACCCTAGTATACACAAGTTCATTTTCTTCATCTCATTCTTGCTCTCTAGCTTTTAATGAGGTGATAAAAGAAAAAGAGAAAGAGAATTCTAAAATGAGTAAAATTCCTATTTCATCAACCTACTCTCATCTAGTCCATTAGTGTAAGTTGTTTGCTTCACTAATTCCTTAGTTAGTGAAGATGTAGCTTGTGTTAGAGATTCCTCAAGGTGGATCATTTTCGGCCTCGAAGATCCTTAAGCAAGGTTGTTCCTTTCACCAAGTGGAGCCTAAGAAGAGTTCTAGGGATCACTATTTCTAGCTAAGGGACTACTACTTGGAGCTTTAGAAGTGAAGAACCGGTCTACAAAGGTTGTATTCTTTATTCACTTAGAGTAAAGTTTGTTTACATGCATTGAAACCTTAATTCTCTAGTTCGATTTTAGGTTAGTATAGCTTAGACCTCTAAATTTTTTTAAATTGTATACTTGATGCATGTGGAAACCAAATAGAGGTGCTAAGAAACACTTTCATGGTATTAGAGACAAGCTAGAGTATTAGACGATATTATTAGAATCGCGAAACCGAAACAACTTCGAAACAGTCGAAACGAAACCCTAAGTTTCTGTCGAATTTTCCTAAGCCTCTAAATTTTTTTTAAACAGTTGCAGAGTGCTCTTTATTGTATAAATATAACACTATAGAAAAAATTAGACTAGGACTCACAAAAGTGGCCAGCGAAAATTATGTTTAAACCGGCCTGGCCGGTTTTGTTATGGGTTTTGGTCTCGAATTTTTTTTGGTGTTCATTCCTAAGGTTTCGTGTTTTTGGTAATGTTTGATTTTGGAAAGGTTGCATATAATGTTATCTTTCTGTTGGGGAAATTCAGAGTATTTCTTATTCGTAATTTTAACATCGTTTCGGGTTTTATCTGATATGTGATACAATATTTGGAATCAACATTAAATTAGTTTTATGAAAACCGGTTTACAATTTATAAATCTAGCATTTAAGTCTCAGTTCTTCGATTGCCACGGAGTTTCGATTTGGATAAAAACTCCATCGCAATCGCGTTTAGTACGTGAACACTCACCGGATAACTCTACTAGATAGCCATGCCACATTTCCCCGACCAAGTGACTATAGGAGAACCTCGTTGCCAAAAGCATCCACTCGGGTGCTTGCGGCCATGGTGTTTCGCCTAAGTGCACTTCGTCGACAGTATCGGGGGTGCGGCCATCTACTAAAGTTCCCGACGAGTATTCGATCATTTTAGTCGGGAATCTTGTTGAATTAACCGACTAAGTTATTGAAAAGTGTTTTCGATTTGAGACTAAAATGCAAGGTTTATAGTTTAGGCATGAAATTTGGAATACGTGATATTCCGGGTTTATGATGTCAAAGAGATATGCGGATTCTAATTATTGTATGTTTTATTTCTTTTCTGTGACCGTAAGTGTAATATGTGGTGTATCACCGATTTCGTTGCTATACGTCAACGACTTTCGGGATACGCATATTTACTTACGTTGATCACATGTGATGTTATGTGTTGCTGTGATATGTTATATTGGATCGTCGTGATTGAATAGCCGGGGGTTTTTGCGTGAGATGAGAGTTTTTTCATTTTCATTCATGTAAAATTGTATGTAATATTCTTTTATTGGGACACTTCCGGGTTGAGGATGATGTCACTATTGATATATATTATTTACTTTTCCGCATTAGGATAGACCTAAGGCGTTGAGCAAAAGTAATCGGGTTTTAGAGTCCAGTGGGAGACCAATTCGAGGAGTCGAGACCGGGTCTCCTAACTTTAGAATTGGTAGGGTTTCTTACCGCTCTCGTAGGGGTCTAGGGATATGGGTTTGGCTATTCATCATGACCGTGGATGTCACACCCCGCTTCTCAGTGTACGGCAAGAGGACGTGACGGGTCATGCGACGTATTTACTCAGAAGTAAACACACTAAGCGTATATAAGAAATATAAAGTAAAGTACACAAGAGACAAGATGTAATGAACATCAACTTTATTTATTAAACATTCTTTTTACAATACAACTGAAATGAAAATACATGGAATGAAAGCATACCTAAACAATGGCATAACAGAAATGAAAATGAAATTTACATGTAAACTAGAGCTCCGGGTCGAAGGTTAGCTGATCCAAGTCCTTGCCACTGGGCTGTTTCCAGAAGGTCCGATCCACCTGACAGCATTCCAAAGAAAGAAGAAAAGGAATGTTGTCAGCGAACAATCATTCGGTAAGTCCCAAAGAATAGGTATAGACAGAATAGACAGAAGGAGAATGTAACTTTTAAAGTTGTATTATATTATTAACGCTGTTGTTTGTAGCTTGGTACAGAAAATACCAGTGTATACGAGAGGAGTCCCATTATTCCGGAGACTATGGTATATGGAGCACAAGGAACCGTTCATCCACGGTACAACGGCAATGGAGATTCAGGTTATGTATATTATAGTTACAGCCTCGTGCCACTTTTAATACCTTCCGTACCAATATATCCCTTATAAACCCCGCGATGTCTTTTGTATTGATTGTGTTGATTGTATTTTATTGTAAATTATATATAGATGACTTGCCGAAACCATGATATCAGTAAATGGAATGGATGTAAATGGAGAGTCATGTAGACTGAGTATATCAAAGGTTCGGTTTAGTCAAGATAGATTGATATAAATTGAATAGACGGATTCATGGATTCATGTTGTATTGTAGTTTGTACTTGAATCTCATTCAAGTCAGATTGATTAGTCCGTGACTCAGTCTGAGTCAGACACTTTGAAAAGAACTTGAAATTCTGAATTAGTTTTGATGTTATCGGTAACTGATGCATATGGACGGCAGGATTTGTGTTTTTTTTCCAAGACAATTACTGTGTTGATAACATCGTTTGTTAGATTGTCTATCTTAAATAGGCAAGCACCGATATCTCCGGTTCCCTGAGGCTCAAGAGACAGTTCCCGCTTAAACCTATGTTTATTAGGGTCCTTATTGTAATTTAGTATAACTTGATGGGTTTTTTTTATGTAAAATTAATTTTTCAATAATTTCAAAATACACCTCAAGTATTTAATTATCTTCTTTAGGGTTTTCATAGATGTATATTTTATGCTTGTGAAATTTCTAGTGAGTAGAACCTAATTTCATAGTATATGGTAGTTTATTGAAATATTATACTTGTGTTGAATTTGGATGGTATTTTCATGTAATATCTTTGATTTAGAAAACTTGGAATATTTATATAATTAAAATAGATATTTTGATAATATATGTATATATATTTTATAAAAATAATTTATTTATTTTCTTGTAAAAATCTCATTTTCTACAGAAAAATGTATAAAAATTCCATCGAGATCGAATGCTCCTTGTTCTCCGCCGAAAACCGGGAAGACAAACGTCTTACCTGAATTTGGGGGCAGATGCTATTTGGTTTTATCCGTCCACCTCTCCGAAGATGCCAAGTTGATTTATGGTATCGTGTATCGGAGGTTTGGACAGATGCGGCCATTGTAGCAGACTTCGTCAGATTCTCTCATGTACAAGGGGATTTTGATTATGGGGACGCTCTTCCCTGAAGGCGCAAGCCCCTGTAGTTAATTATGCTACCACATATTGGTAACCACTTTCTCCTTCTCGAAATGGTCACTTCGTGCCGTGTGTGTTCGTTTTATTTTTTGTTGCCCGTGGATTGTATAAGGAGACTAATTTATGTTGTTGCCCGTAGGGCGTGGATTAGTCCGAATCCGTATTTTCTTAGATTTAGATTTGGGTTGGTTTAAGGATAGTTAATCTTGTTTTAGATTAAGATCAATTTAGATACTTGTTAAGGATACGTTAGTCTAATTTTAGACTAAGATCTACTTAACAAGACTTTGGGATCATTTAGATCCAACGAAAGAGTATTTGGACTCTATCGTTTTAGTTTAGGGACATTGTGGTCCACTGTTTAAGGACATCATAGTCCATGAGTTTAAGGACCTCATCGTCCGTAAAGTTTAAGGACGTCATAGTCCATGAGTTTAAGGACCTCATCGTCCGTAAAGTTTAAGGACGTCATAGTCCATGAGTTTAAGGACGTCATGGTCCATTCGGTTTAAGGACATCATAGGCCATGAGTTTAAGGACCTCATACTCCGGTTTAAAGACATCATAGTTTGGTTTAAAGACGTCATAGTCAGGTATTTTGGTTTTACAATTTAAGAATGCGCCAAAGTTTTTTGGTTATTGGGACCCTCCATATCTCTGAAGATGTTGAAGAATTAAAACGACATGTATTAGAGGTATGAAGAGATGTGCCCATGAACTAATATTGGTTGAGAGATCTATAGTCAGGTTTAGGACCAAGACCAATTAAAAAGATTATGAGCACATGAGCTTAGTTGATCTGAATTAGGGATTTGTAGCCAACATGGGCTCAGCCCACTTAGTTTTGAATAAAATGTTGAACATTTATTTGGGCTCAGTCCCTTTTTTTATTTAACAATGCTGAGTATTGATTTGGATTCTGACACCCCTTTTTCTTTTATCTTTTACTGAGTGTTGAATACTTTTTATGGAGTTGGGCTTTATTTAAAGAACACTTTGTGTTCCCACATGAGGAGCACGTGGTGCGCTTGGCGCTGAGCGCAAGACTTGGTGCGCTAAGGCGCTTCTTATGAAATAGCACACATGTGAGGAGCATGTGGTGCGCTTGGCGCTGAGCGCCAGACCTGGAGCACTAAGGCGCTTCATATGAAATAGAGCACATATGGGGAGCACGTGGTGCGCTTGGCGCTGAACGCCAGACATGGAGCGCTAGTGCGCTTCTTTTGAAATAGCGCACACGTGAGGAGCACATAGTGCGCTTGGCACTCAGCGCTAGACTTGGAGCGCCGAAGCGCATCTTATGAAATAGCGCACACATGAGGAGCACGTGGTGCGCTTGGCGCTGAGCGCCAGATTTGGAGCGCTGAAACGCTTCTTTGGCAGTTCTGGTCAGTTCTGTGCTCTGAGAATTAAATTCTCGTTTATAGGAGACTTTGTCTCATGGATCTAAGAACTAATTCTTCTATGATCCCTTTTGTTTTTCTTTATGAGAGACTTTATCTCATGGATCTAAGAACTAAGTTCTTCTTTTTATGAAGATATGCTATGATCTCTTCTATTTTTGTGAAAAACATTGTCTTATAGATCTGTGATCTAGAAAAAGAACTAAGTTCTTATTTTTTTTTATTAAGAGATGCTATGATCTCTCTTCTTTTTATTTACCTTGAAGAAGGTTCTTCTTCTTAGAGCTTGCTCTTCTCTTTTTCTTTTCTGAAAATTTGAAACTTATAGGGAGCTTTCTCCCTCTCCAAGACTTGAAGTCTTAGATCCTTTATATAGGGGAGGCTGATTTGTTGATCAGTTGAGGAAATCTCTCATTGAGAGATTTCTTAATTGGTTTGTGGATGTTTCCCACCATTGGATTTTTGATCCAAGGGTTTCTGTTTTATAGAAGACAATCTTCTTGTTTTTAAAATGATTGGAAAAATATTTTCCCGTACAGAGCTTATTCTGTATCTTGGTGATTTTTAATCACCATTGGATCTTTGATCTAACGGTGCTCTGATTTACAGAGCACAATCTTTCTTGTTTAGAAAGATTTGAGGAGTATTTTCTCAACAGAATTTTATTCTGCTAATTTGCTGATTTTTAATCATCTTCGTTGGATCATTGATCCAAGGGTAGGGAACATTTAGTTCTAGCGCTGGCGCTCTCGTGCTTTGCACTTGAGGTGCTGTCTCAGAGTCTTTGACTCTTGGCGCTAGCGCTCTCGTGCCTTGCACGTGAAGCGCTGCCTCAGAGTCTTTGATTCTTAGCATTGGCGCTCTTGGCGCTAGCGCTCTCTTTCTTTGTACGTGAGGCGCTGCCTCAGAGTCTTTTACTCTTGACGCTAGCGCTCTCGTGCCTTGCACGTGAAGCGCTGCCTCAGAGTCTTTGACTCTTAGCACTGGCGCTCTTGGCGCGAGCGCTCTTATGAGGCGCTGCCTCATTACTGAAGGTGTCTTTTCACCTTCTTTCTCCGCTTTTCCTGTGTCAAACTTCTCTTTTCCAAATCATGGAAATAGTTCCATTATGCACAGCATTTTCTGTGCCTAGACTTAAATGTCTCCCTTCATAATCTGAAGCAATGCTTATCTTCTCTCTCACTTTTTAGAGAATCATTTTGACAGAGAAGAGCTATGGCTTGTAATCTCCCACATGCTCACCGGTAGCCATGGGAGGTGCCCATTGAGGAAATTGTTCCTCGTTTTGTTGCGCGCTTGGTGAACCCTACTCTTACGGATGACTAATGCGATACGGTGCTGCACGAGCTCTTGACTCGTATAGGATCTCCTCTCTCCATCGGCTCCATTTGGCTCCGGATGGTCTTCTTGTCCGTAATCGATGATATTCCCCCTTCTCCGGTGGAGATGACTCCGGCAATGCTCGACGCCGCGGAAGACAAGATCCAGTGCTTCCATGAGGCAGTTTTGATCACCACAGCTCTGAGGGATTGCTCTACTCGGCTGCTAAGCTAGATACGGGCTCAGCGGGTCATCATTTCTGCCTTTGCTGATGGATGCGGTGCTGACCGATGGGTAGCTACTCCTCATGAAGATCGCCGCTTTGTCATGGTGGAGAAGGCCGAGAGGGAGTTAGATAATTTTATCTATAGTTTTGTGAATCCCTGTACTTTCGATCCCATGTTTGGTGATCTATTTCTTATAGAATAAAATGTTCAATTAAATGCTTTGTTTTTGTTGTTGAACACCTGTTCTTCCTCTGATGTGTGCATGTACGTATATGAATGAGTCTGGTTTTACACATATATGTAAACGAAACTTAAGCCGGCATAAACAGGAACAAATAGCTCTTAGCCGAAAATTTTGGTGGGAACACTCCTTGCGGAGGTCTGCATCTCGCTCTACTAGGCCCGAGGATGTACGATAATCCGCACCATCCCGAACGGGGTCTCCAAAATGGGTTGTAGAGACATAATTGCATGGAAATGTTTAATACATCTTTTTATAGAAAACGGTTTTGTAAGTTTAGGGTATTTATTTTTAAAGTCGTATTTTCCTGTATTCTATTGTTCCAAACATTATCGTGCTATGATAGAGATGTGTGTTGTGATGAGGTAGGTCATTACCTCATGAACTATCTAAAGGTATAGTAAGGAATTATGATGATTTATGTCGAAACTAAAGTATATGGTATTTTTATGTAAAAGTGCGATAAAAGTTACAAAAATGATTTTTTTTACGGTGAAACTTGTTTTAATAGATTTATTAATGTTTGCTAAACAATATGTGAGAGCATGGTATGTTTTGGATTAAAAAAGGTTGAGTTTTGAAGAAAAACCGAATCGGAAATCGGATTAACCCCGCTTCCGTCGGGTTTTAGAATTTGAAGTTTTTAGAATAGAGAAAAGAAGGGAAAGAGGGGACTTACTAGCTTTTGAACTAGAGGGGAGAGAGAGGGAACTACAGAAGGTGTCGAGACGTCGTTTCGTCGCAGGGAACTCCTTGGAACGTCGCCGGAACTTTGCTCTTCGCTAACTCCACTTGCACACTATTGGGACTTGGGAATTTTGTAGAGTTTTTGTAGGAAATTTCTCAGTGAGGGGGGTGGAAATGGAGTGTGGTATTTATAGGGAAAATTAGGGTTTAGGGGGTGGAAAAAATGCATTAAAATTTGCATTAAAATGGGATTTAATGGTGTTTTTAATTCTCGGGAAATGTGCAGAGAAAATAAACAATACTGGAGTTAGGGGGAGTCCAAAGGTCTAGGGTTTACAAAAAAAATTAGGTTTGGGCCAATAAAAACCTGTGGCGCCAACCTGTAACGCAATCTCCCAGGTCCAATCTTTGAGGTGGAGGCTTGGATTGGGGCCACGTGTCCCTGTTGGTCTGAATACTAATTTGCACCTGTTTGTTTTAAGTGTGACTCTTCATTTTACGTGCAGTGCATGTGCAAACTCTTGGGCTTCTAAAAGATTAAAAAAGAAATAAATAAAAAGATAATGTGGCTGAGAGGATTCGATCACAGGGGCTACGTCACAGCAGTGCAAGGCCTTACCAATGTGCTACAAGTACTTTCTTGCTGTTCAAAAGCAAAATAAATACTTATTGTATATACAGAATTGCAAATACCCCATTTGTACATTAACTTTTATACTGTTTTTTTGTACATTGAAATTGGAGTTGTTACAGTCTACCCTCCTCACAAAAATTTCGTCCTCGAAATTTACTATTTATTTTAAGGATTAGTTTACATATAGATGAGGATATCTCTCACACATCTTATCTTCCATTTCCCATGTTGATTCTTCTGGTGTGTCTTTTCTCCACATCACTCGAACTAAGTTGACTTTCTTATTCCGAAGTGACTTCACCTTTCTATTTAGGATCTCAACAGGTTGCTGCTCACAAGATAAGTCGGGTTGTACAGTGTGCTCGGAAGGATCAAGAATATGACTGGGGTCACTCACATACCTTCTGAGTTAGGAAATGTAGAATACGTTGTGCACTTCTTCCAATGAAGGTGGAAGTGCCAAGCGGTAAGCCACTTCACCGACTCGTTCGAGAATGTCGAATGGTCCAATGTACCTCGGACTAAGCTTACCCCGTCTTCCAAAACGAATCACTCCGTGATTGGGAGATATCTTCAGAAATGATCTCCCGGCTGGAACTCCAAATGACGGCGTTTTGCATCAACCCAGTGTTTCTGTCGATCTTGGGCTATGCGCATTCGTTCTCTGATAGTGCGAACCACATCGACAGTTGGTATTATCATTTCAGGTCCAAGGAGTTCCTTATCTATGATGTCGTCCCAACTTAATGGCGATCGACACTTCCTTCCATAAAGTGCTGCAAAAGGTGCCATTCTTATACTTGTTTGGTAGCTGTTGTTGTATGAAAACTCCACAAGATGTAGGTGATCTTCCCACGATCCTATGAAGTATAGCATACATGCTCTTAGCATATCTTCCAAGATCTAAATAGTTCGCTCAGACTGACCATCTGTTTTTGGATGATAAGTTGTGCTGAAGTTCAGACTTGTTTCCAATCTTGCTTGCAGACTCTGCCAAAATTGCGATCGGAACCTGGTGTCACGATCGGAGACAATGCAGACTGGTACTCCATGGAGTCTCACGATTTCCTGCATGAGTTCATGGGTATCAGCGATAGTACATTATGAACAGTTTAATCTTACTTAGATTCTTACCTCCATGTACTTCTTTGCTAATATCTCAGTAGATTGGTCAACTCGAAATAGGATGAAGTGGGCCGACTTTGTGAGTCGATCCACAATAACCTATACCGCATCGTTACCCTTTGTGCTACGAGGAAGTACGGTCACAAAATCCATTATGATGTGTTTCCACTTCCATTCTGGGATAGGTAACTGTTGAAGTAAACCAGCTGTCATGTGATGTTCAGCCTTTACTTGCTGACACAGCAAGCATTTAGCGACGCTTCTGGCTACTTCACGCTTCATTTCATGCCTCCAGTAATTTTGACGCAGATCTTTATACATCTTTGTACCTCCAGGGTGTACTGAGTAGGAGAGCTGTGAGCTTCTTTCATTAACTCATCCCAAACAGAACCTTTTGGTACACACAATCTACTGCCGTATCTCAAAGATCCGTTTTCATGGATGATGAAGTCTGTTCGAGGTCCATTCTCTACTTGTTTTCTAATCTTTTGCCACTTAGCATCACTGGCTTGAGCTGTTTTGATCTGATTGACAATGGTAGATTGAATTTGTAAGCTCATCAAACTTGAAGCGTTACCTGGCATGAACACTTCAATTTCCATTTGACGCAAGTCTTGTTGAAGCTTCCACTGAGCGGTGGGATGCATTGCTAATGGTTGGCGACTAAGGGCATCAAGTACTACATTCACCTTCCCTGGGTGATATTGCAGGTTGATGTCAAAGTCCGCTATGAGTTCTAACCATCGTCTCTGCCGCATATTCAACTCCTTTTGAGTAAACACATATTTCAGACTCTTGTGATCTGTGTATATGTCCACTCATTCACTAAGTAGATAATGACGCAAAATCTTGAGAGCAAAGATTACGGCCGCCAACTCCAAATCATGCGTTGGATAATTGCGCTCATGAATCTTCAGCTGTCTTGAAGCATAAGCCACAACCTTACCGTGATGATGTTGAACACATTCTAATCCCTTACCGAATGCATCGCAATACACTTCAAAACCTCCAAATTGGTCCGGTATGACAAGGATAGGTGCTGATGTCAATCTTGATTTGAGTTCTACGAAAGCTTGTTCGCATGCTTCTGACCACACGAATTCTCCATCTTTACGTGTGAGCTTGGTCAGGGGTGTTGCGATCTTCGAAATTCCATCAATGAATCTTCTGTAATATCTGGCTAGACCCAAGAAACTTCGAATGTCCTTCACAGACATTGGTGTCGGCCATTCGCTTACTGCTGATACCTTCGCTGGATCTACAGAGATTCCTTCACCTGATACAATGTGTCCGAGAAAACCGACTTGGTCTAGCCAAAACTCACACTTGCTGTATTTGGCATAGAGTTGATGTTGTCGTAGAGTTTCTAGGACAATTCGTAGGTGTTCGGCGTATTCTTTCCGACTCTTAGAATACACCAGGATGTCGTCGATGAAGATGACAACAAACCTGTTTAGGTACTCTCGGAATACTTGATTCATTAGGTTCATGAATATAGCTGGTGTGTTGGTCACTCCAAATGGCATCACAAGAAATTCGTAATGACCATAGCGAGTTCTAAATGTCGTTTTATGGATATCAGATTCCTTGACTTTCACCTGATGATAACTCGAACGAAGATCTAACTTGGAGAAGACGCAAGATCCACTTAGCTGATCGAACATATCGTCGATGCGCGGGAGTGGATACTTGTTCCTTATCGTTACTTCGTTCAAGGCCCTAAAATCAATGCACATTCTGTATGAACCTTCCTTCTTCTTCACAAATAGAACTGGTGATCCCCAACATAAAGTGCTGGGACGAATCCTTCCTTTCGCTAATAATTCGTCTTACTGGGTTCGAACTTCCTTCAAACCTTCCGGACTTAATCGATACGGTGCTTTAATCACTGGTTGTGCTCCTGGTACTAAGTCAATGCCGAATTCAAGAGCTCGATCGGGAGGCAAATCTGATATGTCTTCAGGAAACACATCGTCGAACTCTCGAACTACTTCTGGCCTTGATCCTTCCTCCACTTGAATTGCCACAATCACTGTCTTCTTTGGTTTCGCCTTGTAAGTACTTGGCTCAAGGGTACGGTCTCCACTTTTGAAATAGAAGACTGGATGCTCTGAAATCTCGAATACTACCCTCCTTTGACGACGGTCAATGGTAGCATAGAATGTTCCGAGCCAATCCATACCCAAAACGACGTCAAAGTTCAGTATGTCCAGCACCTTGAAGTCGGAAAAGAATTCTCTGCTGCAGATGACCACTGGACACAAATCGTATCCTATTACTTCTTTTAGAATGCCGTTCCGTGAACTGACATTCCAGCTGGATACGAGCGGTTTGACTGGAATCGCATGAGTTTGGATGAACCGTTGCGACATAAAGCAATGAGATGCTCCAGTATCAAAGAGTGCGAGTGCAGGAAGTGAAGCAACTAAGATTATACCTAAGTTATATGTGGGATAGGTTTTAGGTAAAATGAAAATGTATATAGGTATATCTATGAACTGAAAGAAAATTTGAAAGGGAAGTGTTACCAGTGATGACTTGGCCGGTGGCTTCAGCTTCTTCCACAGTCATTGTGAAATCCTGTCGCTTCGGCACATTCCTCCTTGCTGGAGGAGAATTCCTCTGTTCGTTCCTTGGTCCTTGAGGTGGGTTCCTTTGAGCTTGATGGAATTGACAAGGAGGAGGTGCAGTCGGTCCACGAAGAGGTGGAGCAGGTAGTGCAAGTCTCGGAGAAGGTTCCTGGAGGGCTGGGCGCTGATGGTAAGTGATTGCTGGTCTGGGTGCAGCATATGGGTTGTGTCTATGAGGACAAGACCCAATGTCATGAGTAGATGAACCGCAGAATAAGCAAAAATGATTCGCACGCCGGCAATCTTTCACCAGATGTCCATCTCTCCTGCAGTTGGTACAAAAGGCTGGGTTGGGCCGGTTGTTCGGTACTCCCGGACTCCGGGGCACAAATGGTGGCCTTGCAGAGGCTCTTTCTGCCATCTGATTGGCAGGGAGCTTAACTCCGGCAGATTGAGGTCTGTCCCTCATCGTTACCACCGCCTCATATCGACGGGCCGCTTTCAGAGCCAATTCATGAGTCGGGAAATCCCCTGTGGCTAACGCAGCTTGGATCTCCGGATCTAACCCTTGTTGGAATCGTCGGGATCTGATCTCATCCGTCGGTATTTGGTGTGCCGCAAATCTATTAAAATATTGTGTTAGCTGTGTAGTATGTGATATATTGAAAATTGAACTATTGAGACATATCTTACCGACTGAGCATGGTAAACTCAGCATCGTTCTCATCCTCTGATTTGGTCCACATTGAACCCTGTTGTAGGAGGATGAACTGTTGTTCCATGTCGAATCTGAAAGTCTCGGGGAAGTACTTTGCGTCGAATATATCGCGGAAAGTCCTTCATTCGATCAGCTGGATGAGACGGCTTTCTTCCGCCTTCCACCAGACCCGTGCATTGTCAGTGAGCTGCGGCTTTGCAACTCATACCCAAGCGAACTCTGGCACTTGTGCTGCTGCCAGGTCATCTTCAATACTCCAAGCCCATTCTTCAGCTTCTAGAGGGCTCTCTTTCCCTGAGAACTGCTTGGGGTGCAAGGCCCTGAATTGCTTCACCCCAGGTGCTTCTGCCTCGGGACGGTTCATCAAGATAGCAGTCTGCTGTTGCTGTCCCTCCAGGAGGCTGCGGATCGCCTCAAGAAATACCGTATACTCGTTGATCGGAGCAGCTACAGCCGGTGTAATTGGTAGGGGTAGTGGAGTGTTGTTGAAGTTGGTGCTGGTGTTGTTTGGGGAATCCATAACCTTGAAAGAAAAATTTGGGTTAGGACAGATTCAAAATATATGAAATTGGAAAATTCAAGGAATATGAATTGGAAAGAATGTTTTCAGTTCTTGTGTTATATTGCTTAGGTTGTCCACGCAGAGCGGACCTACATGGGGAACCAACAAAACCTGTCACGCACCGCTTCCCAGTGTACAGCAAGAGGACGCGACGGGTCACGCGACGTATTTACTCAGAAGGAAACACGCTAAGCGTATCTAAGAAATATAAAGTAAAGTACATAAGAGACAAGATGTAATGAACAATTTATTTATTAAACATTTTTTTTACAATACAACTGAAATGAAAATACATGGAATGAAAGCAATGCCTAAACAATGGCATAACAGAAATGAAAATGAAATGTACAAGTAAACTAGAGCTCCAGGTCGAAGGCTAGATGATCCAAGTCCTCGCTGCTGGGCTCTGTCTCCAGAAGTTCCGATCCACCTTACAACATTCCAAAGAAAGAAGAAAATCAATGTCATCAGCGAACAATCGTTCGGTAAGTCACAAAGAATAGGTATAGACAGAATAGACAGAAGGAGAATGTAACTTTTAAAGTTTTACTTTATTGTTAACGCTGTTGTTTGTAATTTGGTATAGAAAATGCCAGTGTATACGAAAGGAGTCCCACTATTCCGGAGACTAAGGTATATGGAGCACAAGGAACCGTTCAGCCACGGTACAACGGCAATGGAGATTCAGGTTAGGTGTATTATAGTTAGAGTTTCGTGCCACTTTTAACACCTTCCATACCAATCTACCGCTTATAAACCCCGCGATGTCTTTTGTATTGATTGTGTTGATTGTATTGTATTGTAAATTGTATATGGATGACTTGCCGAAACCATGATATCAGTAAATGGAATGGATGTAAATGTAGAGTCATGTAGACTGAGTATATCCATGGTTCGGTTTAGTCAAGATAGATTGATATAAATTGAATAGACGGATTCATGGATTCATGTTGTATTGTAGTTTGTACTTGAATCTCATTCAAGTCAGATTGATTAGTCCGTGTCTCAGTCTGAGTCAGACACTTTGAAAAGAACTTGAAATCCTGAATTAGTTTTGATTTTATCGATAACTGCTGCACATGGACGGCATGATTTTTGTCTTTTTCCAAGACAATTACCATGTTGATAACATCGTTTGTTAGATTGTCTATCTTAAATAGGCAAGAATCCATATCTCCAGCTCCCTGAGGCTCAAGAAACTGGTCCCACTTAAACCTATGTTTACTAGGGTCCTTATTGTTATTTAGTATATCTTGAGGGGTTTTTTATATCAAAATAGTTTTGGCATAATTTCAAAATACACCTCAAATATTTAATTATCATCTTTAGGGTTTTCATAGATTTATATTTTATGGTTGTGAAATTTCTAGTGAGTATAACCTAATTTTATAGTATATGGTAGTTTATTGAAATATTGTACTTGTGTTGTATTATATGGTATTTTCATGTAATAGTAATTCCTGTGATTTAGAAAACTTGGAATATTTATATAATTAAAATAGATATTTTGCTAATATATGTATATATTTTTTATAAATATAATTTATTTATTTTCTTGTAAAAATCTTATTTTCTAAAGAAAAATGTATAAAAATTCTATCGAGATCGTATGCTCCTTGCGGAGGTCTGCATCTCGCTCTACTAGGCCCGAGAATGTGCGATAATCCACACCACCCAGAACTGGGTCCCCAAAATGGGTTGTAGAGGCGTAATTGCATGGAAATGTTTAATACATCTTTTTATAGAAAACTGGTTTGCAAGTTTAGGGTATTTATTTGTAAAGTCATATTTTCTCGTATTCTATTGTTCCAAACTTCATCGTTCTATGATAGAGATGTGTGTTGTGATGAGGTAGGTCATTACCTCATGAACTATCTAAAGGTATAGCAAGGAATTATGATGATTTATGTCGAAACTAAAGTATATGGTATTTTTATGTAAAAGTGCGATAAAATTTACAAAATTGATTCTTTTACGGTGAAACTTGTTTTAATAGATTTATTAATGTTTTCTAAACAATATGTGAGAGCATGGTATGTTTTGGATTAAGAAAAGTTGAGTTTTGAAGAAAAACCGAATCAAAAGTCGGATTAACTCCGCTTCCGTCGGGTTTTAGAAATTGAAGCTTTTAGAATAGACAAAAGAAGGGAAAGAGGGGACTTACTAGCTTTTGAACTAGAGGGGAGAGAGTGGGAACTATGGAAGGTGTCGGGGCATCGTTTTGTCGCCGGGAACTCCTTAGAACGTCGCAGGAACTTTGCCCTTAGCTAACTCCACTTGCACACTATTGGGACTTGGGAATTTGGTAGAGTTTTTGTATGAAATTTCTTAGTGAGGGGGGTTGAAATGGAGTGTGGTATTTATAGGGAAATTTAGGGTTTAGGGGGTGAAAGAAATGCATTAAAATTTGCATTAACATGGGATTTAAAGGTGTTTTAATTCTCTGGAAATGTGCGGAGAAAATAAACAATACTGGAATTAAGGGGGGAGTCCAAGGGTCTATGGTTTACAAAAAAAATTGGGCTTGGGCCAACAAAAACCGGCGCCGCCGGCCTGTAACGCAATCTCACCAGTCCAATCATTGAGGTGGGGGCTTGGATTGGGGCCACGTGTCCCTGTTGGTCTGAATACTAATTTGCACCTGTTTGTTTTATGTGTGACTCTTCATTTTACGTGCAGTGCACGTGCAAACTCTTGGGCTTCTAAAAGATTAAAAGAAAAATAAATAAAAAGATAATGTGGCTGGGGGGATTCGATCACAGGAGCTACGTCAGAGCAGTGCAAGGCCTTACCAATATGCTACAAGTACTTTCTTGCTGTTCAAAAGCAAAATAAATACTTATTGTATACACATAATTGCAAATACTCCATTTGTACATTAACTTTTAAACTCATTTTCTGTACATTGAAATTGGAGTTGTTACAGTGGAATCCGTGTTTTTCATTACTAGCTGAATTTAAAATACAGACCTCCTAGATATCTTATATTTCACATGTTGCTTCTGCTGTAATGTTCTGTGATGAGATCATATAACTGCGTGAGACGGATGCTTTATATTATATATATATGATATATAATAAACGTTGCTTATGTTTTACACCTGCGCTAGTCCATCCCTCGCTCTGCCGGTAGTTAAGTATCCTAACGGTGAATGATGGGGCCCCATGGCGAATGCAGATTGTATAAGCGTACATTTTATTTTCGTTTCTTTATCTGTAATATTTAGGAAACATAAATGATGGGACTTCATTAACGAGATTAATGAAAAGGAAAGAAACCTAAAGATGTTGTAGAATCAAATTTTTTAAAAAGGCAGCTCTAGTTATTGATTTGCATAGAGGTATTCCTTTTATGAATATCCAGCATCTCATTCGATGAGGAAAGAACCTAGATCTCTTCATCGGGAATGACCACTTTAGCAAACTGCTAGCAGATGCTACAACCCACTCGGTTTATTTTTGAAAACTATTCGATTTTAAAAGCGGAGCTTAAACCACTCCTTTTCAAATCACTCAATTTTGCAACGATATCAAGTTCATTACGCAAAAGATTTTCTTAAAAACTTGTCGTAGCCCTCCGCCATTTCAGATAAGGACTATTTAGTATTCGTGCTACGTTTGTTGGCCTCCGTCAAAGCGTAGTGTGCGGTAGCTAATTAGTGGTTATCTGCAACCATATGATGCGATTGGATTTGGGTAGTCGTATGACTTTGTTGGCCTCCATCAATGGTCGTACGGGTGGGTTTAATTCAATCATGAAATGAACGGGTTGAACTTGACTAGAGGCCTATGGTTTTTTGGCCTCCGTCAAGGTCATAGGACGCTAGGGGCAAAAACAGATATTGAGAATTTCAAGTGTTGAAAATTTGCAATGAGATTGCATACCTTCTATGAGATAGTTGGATCCCGATACCCACTGCGAGTAAATGTTACTCCCGGGAAAGTTTTGCACTTTACAATTAGCTGATCCAGTAGGTTTCTAAGAAAGGTGTTAACGGGGTTATGCCTCTGCGGAAATGAGATTATTTAATTAGTTCCATGCAAAAGCATGGGGAGACTCCCTCGGAGTACCAATACCTGCCTGGCCGAATGATTGGCGAACTAGTAGGGTGTAATTAACCCAGGCTAGTCTTACCTTTTAGGGTCTGAAGGAAGATTTGATAAAAACAGTAGGAGCCATCCTGATTAGATAAGATAATAACCAATCTAATCTTGCAAGAGTGCACGCTAAAGTGTTTTCTTCTCTCTCTCCCTTCAGGTAGCGACCATGACATGCCTTAATCAAGATAATAATATTGATGTATTGACCGAACCCGCTTATTATACTGAGCTGGGAAACGTTGGTTCCGCTCTACCTTATAACTGTTATAAACCTGAGCAGGAAATAGGGGAATACCCGGATTCCCACGCAACCCGAACAAGGAATAAGTATATTGATGTATCTTCTTCGGGTGTGTTCATAACCGAGAACTGTTTCTCACTGTGCTCTACGTCCTGGGTATTAGATACCGGATCAGGATCCCACATATGTAATATGTTACATGGGTTAAAGAGAAGTAGAGAACTGGGAATGGGTGATATGACTGTAAGAGTAGACAATGGTGCACTCATTACAGCCAAAGTAGTTGGCGAATATCACCTTGTATTAACAAATGGTAATACAATGATTCTCAATGACTGTTATTACATACCCAACTGGTTATGCAATATTATATCAGTTTCTTTATTAGCTAAAGAGGGACATAATTTTGTATTGGAGGATAATGTTATGAACATTTTCCTAAATCAAAAGTTGATTGGGTTTGGTACGTTGTGTAATGGTATATACGTTCTGAATCAAACCACAGTTCTAAACATACAGAACACACACAAGAGGAAAAGTTTAGAAATGAATGAAGCCATCTTGTGGCATTGTAGACTAGGTCATATCAATGCAATCAGACTAGCGAAGTTGCGTAAAGATGGATATTTGAATCTGTTTGAATTTACAGCTTATGAAACTTGCCAATCATGTCACAAAGTCAAAATGACCAAAACTCCGTTTACTGGACACGGAGAAAGAGCTACTGAACTCTTGGGACTGATACATAGTGATGTATGCGGTCCTATGTCTACACATGCCAGGAATGGTTCCTCATTTTTTATTACATTCACCGACGATCTCTCAAGATACGGACATGTGTTGTTGATGAAACATAAATCTGAATCTTTTGAGAAATTTAAGGAATATAAGTGTGAAGTTAAGAAGCAGACGGGTAAAAGTATTAAAATTCTTCAATCTGATTGAGGAGGAGAATACTTAAGTGTGGAATTCCGTGATTATTTAAAAGAGAATGGAATTCTCTCTTAGCTTACTCTTCCGTATACACCATTGCACAACAGTGTATCAGAGCGGAGAAACCGCACCCTATTAGATATGGTGCGCTCTATGATGAGTACTGCTGAGTTACCTATTTCCTTTTGGGGTTATGCACTTGAGATAGCCGCATACCTATTGAATAGAGTTCCGACCAAATTCATGCCTACCACTCCATATAAGATATGGGAGGGGAAGAGACCATGTCCTAATTTCATTAAGACGTGGGGTTGTCCGGCCTATGTTAAAAAGCAAAATCCGGAAAAACTCGAGGCCAGGTCAGTTCTGTGCAAGTTTGTACGATATCCTAAGCATTCACGAGGGTATATCTTCTACCACACTGAGGAATAAAAGGTGTTTGTTGCTCAGCTTGCCACCTTTTTAGAAAATGAATTTCTTGCGAAAGAAATTAGTGCAATGAGGTAGAACTGGAAGAAGTTCTAGCTACACAAACTACAACTGATAATTTGGTGGAACCGGAGGATTCATTAGTCCCCGACGAACCTCAGCCACTCCGCAGTTCTAGTAAGGTTCCTCATCCACCTGAGAGATACTACGGTTTTCTCATAGACGGTGGGAGTGAGGATTGCATCATGGAAGATGATGACCCAACTAGTTTTGAGCAGGCCATCACAAGTGGGAACTCTGTGAAATGGTTGGAAGCAATGCGATCTGAGATGGAATCCATGTACACCAACAAAGTATGGACTTTGGAAGTTGCTCCTGAAGGGGTAAAACCCATCAGGAGCAAGTGGATCTTTAAGAAGAAACTTGGTGAAGATGGAAAAGTTGAGACTTTCAAAGCCAGACTTGTAGCAAAAGGTTTTCGTCAACGACCTGGTGTCAATTATGATGAAACCTTTTCTCCAGTGGTTATGCTTAAGTCCATCTGGATCCTACTTGCCTTCGATGCATACCATGATTATGAAATCTGGCAGATGGACGTCAAGATCGCTTTTCTAAATGGTGATTTAGAAGAGAGCATGTACATGATACAGCTAGAGAGGTTCGTAGATAGTAGGAGCAGCGGAAAGGTATGCAAGCTGCTTAAATTAATCTACGGATTAAAACAGGCACAACGATTACTACAGTGTGCGTGACATGGAAATTACCGATGATGATGTGTGTGAGCCGGCAAGCAAGTGTACTTAGAAAATACGCATCATCGGTAATCGTGCTGGTGTCCTAACAGACAAGCTCATAGTAGTTGAAGAAAACACATGTATAAATGCAAGGCAAAGAGAACAACTTGAGTATAACGGAAAATGAATATTAAATGCAACATTATTGAATATACTTATCTGCATACGAGTCATACAGTTTTAGTGTTTGAAATAGCACGAATCATGGTTTTTAGAAAAGTAGGGCTACGGTGTTTTTGAGAAAAGATATTTCCTTTAAAAATCCGCAGCATCCCTCGGTGTGTCTTTTGAAAATACTCAGGATTCATTAGTTTTGAAAATAGGTATGACTCGAGTCTAGTCTAGCATCTACCTAATCAACTAAATGACTAAACTAAGAAACTAGTCGAAAGGTAATAGGAAATTTATATTATCCCGAGCCGATATATCTAATAGTCGGCGATCCAGTATGATATCATCACTTATGGTAATAATACATCGTACTACATCCTCGAGCTAAGAGTGCGGATCAATCATCACATTTATACCTCGTATGGCAAAATCTATCGTACGGCATCCCCAAAATCTAGGGTACAGGTCAAATATCATATATAAATCATCATGCATACAGTGTCATCATCGTACAATATCATGATCGGGGTTACGGTTCTAAAGTCTCGTACATTCTAATATCATCAATTCATATATTATCACATGTAAGAATACATATCGCCTAAAGATCCATCATAATATCATATCATGTACAATATCATGACTCAATCACATATCATAACTCACGGCATCCTGCCCGATCATATCGACTCATATCAATTCAACATTTCATATCCCCATCTCACTTGTGTGTGTGTGTGTGTGTGAACAAGCATGCGCGCGCGCACACACACACATATACATATACACACAAAGAAAACTAAGTGCATGTGTGTGTGTGAGACAACACATAACTTGCAATTCGCTACTAAGGTAATAACCTTATGGATATGTCTTCTCAGACTAAATCTAATCTAACCTAAGGACTCCTAGATATCCTATTTGCTAAGTAATCAAAATATCGCATCCAAACCGATAGTAATACAGTAATACTCTATCCTACGGTTGCGGGGGTGCTACACGCCATCCACCCAACTTCCCCCGTAGATATACATCTACTCACCTTGATTCTCGCTTTTCGAAGTGGATGACGCCACGCATCTCCCTTGTCGCCCTGAAGTGCACGCGAATGTACCTACACACCACAACACATCGTATCGCATCAAATACCCAATTCAAAAACCGACACAACACGCGACTTCCTATAGGTTAGAACCTATAGCCTACGCATGCGAAAACAATCATAAAACCCCCATCGTTGACATACAAACATCCAACGACCAAATCCACATTAAAATACCAATAACCAAGTTTTTGAAATCGGAAAACATAGTTAAAACCAAACACTAAATGCTCCCAGATTTTTTGGTCAAATAAATTAGGGCTAAACAAACAGTACATTGGGCTATGCTATAAGGTATGTGAGCTACTGGCAAAGACACAACACTACCCCACCAAAATAATCCGGCGATAATGCCCAATTCCCCGGTCTCGCCGGCCCCCATGAAGAATCTTAGTCTCGTCTTCTTGTGACAGTCTTCTAGTGGTCCTACTAGGTCTATGAAGTTGTTTGTTTTTTCCTATAATCATCCCAGGTTGCTCCAGATTCCCTGTAGTCAAGCCAAACTCCACAAAACCGACATTGGATGATCTAAACTCAAGTTTTATGGTCTAGTCTCTGGTTTGGTCCAAGTTTTGACACTATAGGGATGTAAGGTCACTATTAAACCTCAATAACACCTTTCCAATTCATAAAATCACCTAGACCTCAACTTGGAATTTTTCTAACATCACTAAACTTTATTTAATCAACTCTAAACAACAATAGGATATGAGGAAAACAAGATTCTAAACTAATGATGTAGGATTATACCTCATTTGAGAACTCAAGAAATTTCTTAAGTTGCTCAAAGTCTTCAAAATCCTAGTTTGATCCCACCAATAGGTCTGTAGTGAGGTTGTGCACCATTTTTGTGAAGGCTTGAGTGGTTTTTGGTGTGGATTTGGGTGGTTTTGAGAGTGGTAGAAGGTGGAGGAAGAGTAAGAGGAGGAAGAGGAGGTATAGAAAATATTAGATGGAGAATGAGGACTGCAAAACAAGAAGCCATGGCACTCTAGTATTTTCTCACACACTCTTTCTCTCCCTCTCACTCACCCATACCCCCATGTCCCTTTGACCATTGAAATTCCATTTCTTTTCTTTTACTTTTAAAAAAAAACAAAACCAATTGTATATGCAAATGAAACATGGTTCAACTAAATATCACAAATGTTTGTAACATGCTATGGTGCATGTCATGCACATAAACCGGATTAATATATAATTAGCGAAAATTAATCAAGTTTAGCATTAAACTTAAATACAATCAACCGTATAATAATTTATAAAATGTTTAAATCACATAAACACCTTCAAAATCAATAATTTATGTATATTTTCAATTATTTTCCCACTATAAACATATACTCATACTATATCATTAAAACCAAACTACACACTTTTAATAATATTCATGAAATTTATTATTTAGTAATTTAAATCCCCAAAAACAATATTTTATTTTCTGAAATGTTACAATCTTCCCCCCTTAAATAAATTCGGTCCCTGAATTTAAATTTAAAACTCCCCCAAATACTAAAACATTTCACCAAAGTAATCAAGTCGTTGGGGCTCCGAATCATGAATACTTAAAACATAACATAGCGCAATACATGCGCAATGAGAATGAGTGTAAAACTCAAAATCAAAACTCCATCAAGTATCATGCAATCATCGAAGTCATGGCGAAAATACAATGTCAAAATCCAATACGAAAATCAACATGATATAACCAAAAGTATAACATGTATATAGTACGCATCGTGGTGAAATCGTCAAAACAACCGAATAAAAGTGCATGCCAAATCCTTTTTAAATCGCCGTGCGATGCGCATATCACGACATAAGTAGCGGACGTTCATTATAAGAAAAATAGCTATATATATATATATCCTTTGTTTAACATATACGTTCCGCCTTTTTGAAAATGATTTCGAAGGGTTTCCTTCGTAAAGTTTCGTGTCAGCATGGACACGTAAGAAAATATTAAGACTGTAGCTCCTTTTTGGAAATCTCTACAGCAACTATCGATCCATGCAAAAATACTCAGGTACTGTCCTCAGACCAGTCCTGTGCGGTTACTAAACCTAGTATATATCATGAAAAATATAGTACTCGAAAGAAAATCAATCTCAAAATAAAGTATACAAATACCACGTGCGTCAGGTGCGTACGAAAATCGAAACCAAATACAGGTGCCACAAATGTTTATTGAAACAGAACTAAGTGCAACGGGCATGCACGAAGACATGTGTCAAGTGCAACGGGTGTGTGCGACAACAATATTAGGTGCATCTGATATGCACGAAGAATCTTGATTTAGTGCATCTAGTGTGCACAAAATCGCATCAAGTGCGCCAAGTGTGTGCAAGAATCTCAATCAAGTGCACATGGTGAACGAAAATGAATATCGAGTATAAAAATCGAAATCAATGGTATACGACATACACCAATTCAAATAAAGCATACCGTGGCTTAAGCACTCATAAACCTATACATCTGCTTGCACGAAACTATATCAAGTACTGAAAGCTCGTGTAAACTACGGCGAAAGCATAAATCAAATCATATGCTCACGACATGTATGAAATCAAAATCAAACATCTTGGAAAGCATAAGATCAAAATCGAGAGCAATAAATATGCATGAAAACAACAATCAACACAATTGATATGTAAAATACGAATCAAGTGCAACTGTAGTGCACATAAGAAAATATCAATCATAAAAAAATCGTCAAATATCAAAATCATAATGACGAAAACGCGTTATCCGAATCACCAAATCGCAAACCAAAATTACTATGTCCTCGTCAATATGCTCCTCCTTCAATATCGAAGGGTGCTGGTGCATCCAAAGCTAGTAGAGCAAGTTATCTACTTGCCTCCTGTTCACGGTCTGGCGCCTCTGCTCCTATGTCCTCATCTCTCACTGCGGATCGCCAGTTACATGACTCCTCGGCTCAATAGCCCGATACGGAGTGATGATGGAAACAGTTCCGCTCCGTCGCATCCTCTGAAAATCTCCTGACCAATTAACATGGTCACTCATAATGTATCACGTCGGCGATGGAAGTCTCTAGCCTAATAAGTAGGTGTGATACAACCGATCCTGGGTCTAAGTCTTACCATGTAGTGTTCCAGAAGGATCCTGTCAGGGTCTCTTTCCAATACCATCTCTGCCGGACTGCCCAGAAGTTAGCACTCTTTACTTAAACCATTTCTTGTTCCGGAACAGCTGCATACTCATCATGACCTTTCTCTGGAAGTACGTCCGCATCTAACGCTTCTGCACGCGTAAAAATTCTCTGACACCAACGGAGTGGAACGCCATTTCGTTAAGATCTCTTACGAACCTCTTACTCCGCTTCCCTTCGGTATAGTTCAATTCAGAATTATCTCTTCGTAGCTGTGTGGAGTGCGCTCCAATTGACTATAGTCATATTTAGAGTCTCTTTTGAAGCTACGAACACGGCATCTCCAATATCCTGTAGAGGGCATCTGGCCAAATACGTCCTCGGGAACTCTTCCAAATAATCGGAGGAATACACTTCATTCGTCCATTCTCGATCAACTCACAACGCATCTGGGTGAGGTCCTTCTATCCAAAGCTGGTCAATTTACTGATCTTACATCGTAGCATCCAACGGAAGATGTCCTTTCTTGATCAACTTACAGCACGTCCGTGTGAGGGCCTCTTCTAGGTGAAGTTAGTCAATTGATGACCTCACATCGAAACATCCAAACGAGCAAAAAGTCCTAGTCTTATCCAAGGGTGACTAGCGATCTTCTATCATATCCCTAAATGTAACCTCATGCTACAATAGCTTCCAAACGTCTGGGCAACGTTGTCTGACGATGCCATGAGGGAGGAAACGTTCCTCTACAAACTTTAGCTCAGGCCCAAAAAAGAAAAATAAATCCACCATGCGTCTGATTGATGCATTGCTCGAGCCCGAGTCTCATGCTCCTGATAGCGACGGTATGTCTGCGCATGAACCAGAATATGGCTTTCTTTTTCCGAACACATCCGCCGAGGAGGCTACTTAGCTTGCTAAAGCCCTCAAAATGTCACTGGATGAGACTCAGGACGTGCGCCCCTAAAGGAGACACCTTGCTCGCATCATTTTCCGGGATGTTGATATGCCCTCTGCTATGCCGCCACTGGCTCCTTTAACATTATCGGAGGAAAGGGGTCTGAAATGGCCGATCTCAGCCTCTTTGGAGGATGAAGTTTCTTATAGAGCAGGTAAAGCTCCTTAAATTGAAGCCCGGCGGGCGTGGCTATTCAGAAAGAAGCAACGACTTGAGGAAGCTATACTCCAGGCTCTTTGGGGGCATCCGTATATATTTTTTATGTTATTTAGTAGATATCTTATATTGCTCTTGTCCTTACATTCTCTTTTCCTTACATTCTCTTTTCCTTTTGCAGGGAATTTTGTGGCGGGTGCAGTTTTGAGCATACAACATGTCCTGGAAAATCCTACAATAGCTCTGATTCATTCGGCTGAAGCTCTTGGTCCATCAGCGAACTCTTTAGATATCATTGGTGGTGTTCTAGAAGATATAGAGGATGTTCTTGATGTTGTTGCCTCTTCGGCTCAGAGTGGGAGGAGTATCGAAGGTAATCTTACATCTTACTTCCTTTCGCTTGACGATCTTTCGGTATGCTTGACTCTCTTTCTCTCTTATGGTGTTTTCAGAGTTATGGGAGATGATGTCTTCCATTTTGGATCATTCTCTGGAGGAGACCTTCCCGCCTATATTTGGTATGGCGGCTCCGCATGTGATACCTCTCCAGCGTATCATCTTTTCTTCTGGACATGGTCGGTATTTTTTTATCTCCTTTATCATACTTTCTGGAGTGATACTGACATGTTTTTTTAACTGCAGTCTTGTAGGCCGATGACGAAATTGAGGTTTTTGACAGACCTGGGGATCTCACAGATTTGCCTCCCGTAACCATGGGTGAGTGACACCTTGGTCCTTGTATTCTTTTGTTTATCTCCCATTTTAAAGATGCATCTAATCTTCCTGTGTTTTCCTTATTTTTACACAGTTCTACTAGCCCTAACCCCATTTGAATCCCATGTTCATATGCCCGAAAGCCCTTACGCAAGACGTAACTCTGAAAGGATGGCGAGGAACAGCCTACACTCGCCGGTCGATCTCATTGAAGACCTTCGCACTGGTACTTCCATCGTCGCAGGGGACTTTGCTGCTGAAGCTAACATTTCTTTATCTGTCATTGCGACCTATCATGACTAGATGTTGGTGCATACTTGGGTTGAATACCGTCGGCGAGTTGAAGCCCTACTTCATAAGCTTGAATGCAAATGCCTTCCCTCGGATATCTCATCTCTGAAGGCCAGATTGAATGAATGGATTAAGAGATGTGGCGCCAATCTCCCGTCTTGCAAGAAGAGGCTGACCCAAAAAATTTCAGAGTGGGAGTTAGCTTCTGTCACGCCCTGCTTCTCCATAGATGGAACCGGTGACATGGAAAGCCCGTAACGTATTACTATAAAAATTCGTTAAGCGTAATAAAGTAATATAACAATAAGCAAGAATGACAAGAGTAATAAAATGAAATATCAACTTTATTTAGATTCAACTTTACATACAACTATTTGGAAATAAAAATACAATAATAATGCAAATGTATAAACAATGGCATAATGAAAGTAAGTACTGGTAGTAAGAAGCTAGTTGTCTGGCTGAGTAGCAAACTGGTCCAAGTCCTCCTGGCTCGGCTCTATGTCCTCAGAGTCCAGTCGTCTTGACAAACATTCCAAAGAATAAAATAGGGAGGAATGTCGTCAGCGAACTAGCGCTCGGTAAGTCCCAAAAGAAGTAAGAGAAGATAATATATAATGTGAATAGAAACCAAATGAATAGTGGACGATAAAATTTTATATGATCATTCACATGTAAAGATAGTTATTCTAACGTAGTTGTTTATAGTTTGATAAAGAAGCTATTCATGTATACGAGAGGAGTCCATCTTACCCCGTGAACTATGATAACATGTAGTACAATCCCTCATCATAACCTACGGGACAACGGCACGTGAATTCATGTAGGTGTCTTTTAAAGCGACTTCTCGTGTCATGATGTAAGTTCCGTAACAATCTACCCCTTTATCCCCACGTATTGTATTGTATAGATTAAGATTACAGGTCTTGACTGAATCCATTGATATAAAATGTACAGGTTCATGTTCAAAATGTAATCATGTATTCATGTCAAGTTATATTTATGGTTCGGTCAAGTCGAATCAAGTGTTCAAGTTCAAGTTTGATATTTGAATTCGAATGGTCAGGTTCATAATCAAGTATTCAAATTTGTGTTTGATTTTGGATTCTGATTTGAATTTTGATTCAAGTTGGAGTCAGAATTTTATGAATGGATTTAGTTCTTGAATTTCTTCGGTTCGGGAGTAATCGGGCAACTGCTGTATATGGACGGCAGGATTTGTGACTTTTTCCAAGACAATTACCATTGATAACTCTGTTAAACTTGTCTAACCTGAATAGGCAAGCACTCATTTTCTTCGGCTCACTGGGGCTCAAGAGAAATGATACCGCTTAAACCTATATTGATCTAAAATCCTTAAATATTTATCATTTTGTTATTTATATAGTATTTATATTATTTGCATTCTCGAGGGGGTTTTAAGAAAAATATTTTAATATTGTTTAAAAATAACCTTGAGGGTTATTTATGATATTTAGAGTTTCTATGAATATGTATTTTAATTTTAGTGGTATTTTAGTGATAAAATCTAGTTTTTAAAAATTTGTGGTATTTTTATGAAAACTAATTCTTTTGGAAACTTGACGGTATTTTATTAAAATTTCAATCTTCATTGTAAAAATATATTTTCACAAGTTGTTTTTATTGAAAATAAGAATTGGTAGTTTTATATAAATTTTTCAAAGATTGTTTTGTTTAGAAAAGTCGTATTTTGATTAACACGTATTTTGCGTATCGTTTAAAAGTTTGAAATAACCGCAATCAAAACGGTGTCGCGTGTAGCGAGCCGAGATGAGTATGGGTCGTCCGCAGGGAGATGGTATGTTTTTAAGCTTGTTTTAACGAGTTAAGTCCATTACTTGAGTTGTTTTTATTCTAAGTGTCGAAAATATGATATGTTCAAGAAAAAGACTTGTTAGGGGTAGTTTTAGGTTAGCTTGAGTTAGGATAATGTTTGCCGTTTGCTTATAGTCCTAACTTGATATTGATGCTAAGGTAATCGTCAACAAGGTGGATTAGGGAACTTGAAATACGGTATTTGTGATTGTGTGCTAAATTCATATTTCTTATCCCTTGTCCTTCCGTTATTGTCTCTTGGCCTTAGCCTCCGGCAAACCACTCGTAACCGGTCGCGATTAGGATTCATCTCTATCGTGGTAGGATAGAATGCCTAACGGAGCGTTTGGTCGGAGTTTCAATTACAAGTTAAGAGTTTTTAAGGATTTTAGTAAACACTTCTCCTAACAAAAACTAACCATATTCTGCCCTTAATAAGTTAAACAATTACTAACACATTTTAACAAGAACCAAATAAAACATAAAAAGGGAAAGGCACATAGTAAAAATTGCAAAAAAAAGTAAAGCAAAGGTTAAGAAATAAGAACCGATGTATTCGATATGCAACTCTTCAAGTGTCCTTAAGTCCAAATCTCAATATGAAATCAAAATACCAACCTTTAAACTTGAAAGCTCACTTAAGAGGTTGCAAGATCAAAGAAAAACAAAGTATTTCACTAGATCACAATTTTAGCAAGCACATGATATGAAATGAGCAAAAGAGAACTTTTTATTGTTTGATAATGAAGATACAAACTAATTTGAATTCAAGAATCTAAACCTTAGGCTTGTAAGTTCAGTGAAGAAGTTACAAGGTCAAGATAGAGGGAAAAAACTCAAGAGTACAAAAGGAAATACATGTGAACATCTATAAAATGAAAAACTTGTTCTAAACTAAAAACAAGGACTCTTTAGACTCTCTTCTGGTATGTATTTATAGGCATCTCCACAGAATAAACAAACAATAAAACAAGGGTAATGTGAAAATTTTAATTGACCAAAAGAAAAATGAAGAATTTTGGAGCTGGATGGGCCGGCGGTAGCGGGATTTTTAAAGAAACCAGCGGTTTTCTCTTAAGTTTTGGGGCCTGTCTTCTTATGATGATCTTATAGTATTTCCTGATCTCTTTAGCATTGTTTGACTCTTTAATCTAAGTTTGGTTTGCAATCTGTAGATTTGGAAGGGAAAATGTAACTTTAAATACGTCACACCTTTTGCTTCACTCATCACACACCTGTTGGGTTACGGCAGTGGCCCGACCATCAAACCGTGGCAAAATGTGGAACAAAAATTTTCTAAACTGGCGCTACCATGACCCGATGCTCGGATCTACCCTAAACCCTATACTAGCGATATGTAAAACTAGGAGTTAGATGGTTATACCGAGTTGATCCGTGTCCTTCGGTCTTGAACCATCATCCCAAGCTCCTAGAGGCTCCTTGATCGAACTTGGTTGCCAGTCTTTCTCCATCTATGATGATCCACCAGAGGGAAACGACGCAAGCTTCAGCCTCGCCAAGCGAGACAACCGACACTCCAAGGCTGCTAGCAATGGAGAGTGGAGATGTAGGAATGTGTCATTATGATTTTTCTCATCACAAATGCTCCAAGAGCAACTTAAGAAGATGATGAGGAGATGAGAAAACATGTGGCATGAGCAACTAAAGAAAAATAGCTAAGAGATTTTGTCACGCCCCGCTTCCCAGAATACGGGAAGAGGACGCGACGAGACCGCTACGTATTTACTCAGAAGTAAACAAGCTAAGCGTATCTAAGCAATATAAAATGTAATGTACACAAGAGACAAGATATAAATGAACATCAATTTTATTTATTAACTTTCTTTTTACAATGCATCTGAAAAGTAAATACATGGAATGAAAAGCAATGCCTAAACAGTGGCATAACAAAAATGGAAAGTACTGAAATGAAATGTACAAATAACTAGAGCTCCGGGTCGTAAGCTAGCTAGTCCAAATCCTCGTTGGTGGGCTCGATCTCCAGTGAGTTCGAATCACCTGATGACATTCCAAGAAGAAGAAAGAGAATGTCATCAGTGAACAAATCGCTCGGTAAGTCCCAAAGATGAGGGAGAAGTAAAATAGACAGAGAGAGAGAGTATAATTATTATAATGTTGATTGTTATGTTAACGTAGTTGTTTGTAACTTGGTACAGAAGATGCCAGGGTATACGAGAGGAGTCCAACTTACACCGTGGACTTTGGTAACCCGTAGTACAAGGCTCCGTCGATAATACCACGGAACAACGGCATGGGTGTAATTACGTCTTAAGTGATCACCTCGTGCCACCTTTAACATATTCCGTACCAGTCTACCTCTTTATAACCCTGTAGTGTTTATAGTATTGATTGTATTGATTGTCCGGAATGTATTGTGTTGTATTGTCATGTATTGTAAATTGTATAGATGGATGGCTTTCCGAAACCATGATATCAGTAATGGAACAGATATAATGAATGAACATGTAAATGGAATATATATGGTTCGGTTCAGTCAATATAGATTGATTAGACTGAACATGTTGAATATATAAATTCATATTGAATTGTAGTTTGATACATGAATCATATTCAAGTCAGATTGGTTATATTGAGACTCAGTCTGAACCAGACCATTTGGAAAGAAATTGAATCCTGAATTATGTTTTGGTGCTATCGGTAACTGCTGCACATGGACGGTAGGATTTGTGTCTTTTTCAAAGACAATTACCGTGTTGATACCACCGTTTGTTAAGTTGCCTACCTTAAATAGGCAAACACCCATATCTCCGGCTCCCCGAGGCTCAAGAGACTAGTCCCGCTTAAACCTATGTTTAGTAGGGTCCTTATTATAATTCAGTATAACTTGAGAGGGTTTTATGTAAAATAATTTTGTATAATTTTCAAAATACACCTCAAGTATTTTATTATCGTCTTTAGAGTTTTCATGGATGTATATTTGATCAATATGACATTTCTAGTGAATAAAACATAATTTCATAATATATGGTATTTATTTGTAATATTGGAATTGTATGGTATTTTCTTGTAAATGGAATGTTTTTCTTGAATTTTGGAAATGTGGAATATTATAACTATTAAAAATAGATATTTTGATATTAATTACATATATATTTATTTATTAAAAATATAAGTTTTATTTATAATAGAAATCACATTTCTAAAGAAAATTATATTTTAAATATTTTGAGATCGTATGCTCCTTGCGGAGGTCTACATCTCACTTCTACTAAACCCGAGGATGTGCGATAATCCGCACCATCCCGAACGGGTTCCCCAAAATGGGTTGTAGAGACGCATTTGCAAAGATTTTTTAAAATACACATCTTGTAGAAAGAGCTTTTTATAAGTCGGAGGTTGATTAGTCGAAAATACTGCATTTCTAACACGGCAATTTCCCTACCTTTTGCATTCATGTATAGCTATCCGGTATTCATATCACACATATTAGCAAAACACATGTAAAATACTGAATTACTTGTACTGTGTACTAAAACCGGCACTCTTAGGGAAATTGTGTGTTTTTTATGGCATCGCATCATCCTTGTATTGCGCAACTCTTTTCTGGAGACTAATGCAGGAAATCACAGAAGCAGAGCCCAAAATTGGGAAAAGATATGATAAAAGATGCGCCAACTCAAAGGCTGAAGATCTGGTAGTGATACAGAAGGCCAAATAAAAATCCATACATCAGAAAGAGGCCCATATGACAGCCCAAGACCACACCAGAAAATTCAACTTCCAAAGCCCCAAAAGGACCGCGGATCGGCGGCCCAAACCCCCTTGGCGCCGCGGATCCGCGGCCATATGATGAGATCAAGAGCCCAGATTTCTTCCACGTGTTAACTCTAACGGCCAAAGCTTCCAGAAGACCCTAGAAGCTCTACGTGGCACATCTAGAAAGCTCGGCTTAACAAACTCTTGGAGGGAAATTCAAATTTTGGGCTTAACTAACTTTTTGGAGGGAAACTTAAATCTTTTGGTTAACTAACTTGTGGAGGGAATTCAAATTTTAATTCTAGATCTAGATTTGGGAGGCCTATAAAAAGGAGCCTAGATCTAGGATGCAAATTGTTCAAAAATTCATTCATCTATCCCTCTTCCCTCCACAAGTTTAGTGACAAAACTTGTGTCAAATTCCAGTTCAACCTCAAGATCAAGATCCCGAAATCAATTCAAGCAAGAATTCCTTCAACCTTCAGAAGCGACGCCGGATTTTCAACGGAGCAAGAGATCCACGCCGATCCGCGACTCAAGGAGCCGAGCGAAACCGAAATCGATGATCTAGTTCCTACCTTTTGTAAATTCACGAGAGTTGTAACGAAATTTGTCGATAAATAAAGGTGAATTTTCTATATTCTTGCTTATCTTTTAATTCAAGCATAATGATTAGATCTCAATTTGTGATTGTGTTTGTGATCATGATGTTTGAGTAATCTCCGCTCGTGTAGGAGTTGTGACGATCTTTAGATGATAATGATTTAGATATTCTTACAATTCTTAAATCCTATAATGCTTTGAAATTCTAGTGAATCAAATGATTAATGACCTAGTTTCGAGATGATGCTTTCTAGATCGTGTTCACTCGAAAATAGGGAACAACTATTAACCATTTGATTAACTAGAAGCTAGAATTTGAATGCGATCTATCGAAAGGACAAAGGATGAATTGCGGAATCCCTAATTTTCCCGCACGATCCTTAAACCTCGATGAATTTGCATGATCTAGTATCAATTTGTTAATGGATAAGAATGAGTAATCATTAGATCTCATCACATCTATAGATCCGATCTACTCCTACGAGTTATACCTATAATCTTGAGTGTTGATTGGAAATTATCTCTCATCTCAATTCTTGTTTTTAACGTTTCTTTTAGATCTAGATTTTTCTTACTCTTGATCTTCAATTACAAATCATGAATTGTTTTCTTTTCTTTGCCTTAAATTTTCAACTCATCTAATTCAAGAATTGAACGGATCTCACTTTCCCTGTGGACGATCCGCACTTACTAACGCGCTACATCCGACACCGTTATTGATTGCGGTCAAATATTTTTTTTTGTGATTTCTATATACAATTTTCTAAAAACCATACACATCAAGAATATCATCCAATCAAATGGCGCCGTTGCCGAGGATCGTGTGCTATTTGTTCATTTTTTGAAATTTGAGTTGAAAAGTTTATTCCATCAATATTTTTTAGATCAAAACTCGCGCAAAATACTAATACGTGTTGTTGCGGTTAATTGCAAGGAGATCTGGAGCTTGCTGTGAAATTGAAAAATTATTTGGAGAATTCCAGAGAGCTCAGGAGCTGAAGAGGAACAGTACCAAAAATTTCAGAGAAGTGATCTCTTCATATGACCGCGATTCAGCGGCATTAGCAAGCAATTGCCGTGGATCCGCCGCATAGTGACGTCATCAATCAACCAAAATTTCTCTGTAAGATTCTAACTTTCTTATCTCCTCCCTCATCTGCTCCAATTAACAATTTGTTGCAGGCTTCTTTGCAAAAAAATCGCAGCGCCACAAAAAGCAAAATAAATTGTGCTTGTTTTTTATTTTGTGGTTGTTTGCATAATTAATACGGACATTAAGGGGCACGACCAAATCCAGATTAGATGGGGAGTTCATTAGCCTTCCTAGGCCCCAAAAATCACAAACCTGCATCCGCATTACCCTCATTAATTAAAAAATGTCTAGAGATGACTCTAAGGACCGTCGCGCTCACTTAGGACAGAAGAAGGCCGTGGGTAATTTATTGCTTATCCGCGTTTCTTTTTGTGGTGTCTAAGGAAAGTGTGTCGAAGGCTAGTGGTTACTTAATTAGGCCCACTACTTACGTAGTGGAGAACCTCCCACTTACCTGGCCACAGGAGAAACAAAGAGGCAATGGAGGATTTTATCCTGCGACTTGTCTTTTGGAAGTTAGGAGCGGTCTAGAGCTTTGACCTAGGTGACCATAAATTTTAGGGTTACTTGTTGCATTTGTTGTGATCGCATCATATTTTCAAAATTCGTATCATTTTTCAAAATAAAAACCGCATTCACTTCATTTCCTCTAATTATAAATCACGCTACCACTTGTACTAACCCCTTTTAGTGCAAGATAGGCTGGACACGGGATTCTAGTGCCCGACTTGTCCGCGTCCCCTCAATCGACTCCGAAGTCGGTATTTCTCCATTTACCTTTCTTTTACCCCCCACAACACCCACACCGATGGATCAGTCTCCATCGAACCTCTTTACCGCTGCTCTGCCGCCGTCCGTTGGTGCGCAGAATCCTCCCCGCATCTCTCTCCAAGAGAGGTGCTACCCTTTGCGAGGTCCTCTCTCGACCTGCTTATCTATTCCACCAGCCAACGGGGATAACTTTGAGATTAAGCCCCAGTACATCAACCTCCTACCCAAATTCCACGGTCTCGAGACTGAAGACGCGTACGTTTTTATTACCAAATTTGAAAACGTATGCGCAATGATGGGTACATCACAACTTTCTGTGGATGCCATGCGTCTACGACTTCTTCCATTTACCTTGTGCGATATAGCCGAGAAGTGGCTGTATAACACCATCGCACATTCCATCACGAATTGGGAAGAATGCGTTGCGGCGTTCCTTAAGAAATTCTACCCTATGCAAAAAATAGCTCGAATCCGTAGCGAACTATATCAATTCTCCCAGCTTCCGGCTGAACCATTCTCAAAATGCTTTGACCGATTCAAGGATCTTTTGGTTCAATGCCCACATCACGGCATCCCGAGATTGGATCTTTGCCAAATCATATATGAGGGCAGTAACCCTACCACTAAACAAAACCTTGAAAACATGTGTCAAGGCACCTTTATGACCAAGGATGATGGGGAAGCATGGATATTTTTAGAAGAGTTTGCTGAAAAGTCACTACAGTGGGAGACTGGAACCCAGCCATCGAGTAGGGGTGGCGTACACCAAATAGACGTGTCCACAAGTGTTCGAGATGAGATGGCAGCAATACAAAAGAAGCTCGACGCTATGGAACACAAATTCTTAGCAGCCTCCCTAAACCCAATGTCGCACCACAAAACTGTTTGTGGGTGCTGTTCTGATCCTCCTCACTTGACGGAAGAATGTCCATTAAACTCTCAGTTTCGAGGTCTCGAGCATACCAATGCCGCATTTCAAAGACCTGGAAACGACCCTTTTTCTTCCACATATAATCAGGGTTGGAGGAATCACCCGAATTTTGCTTGGAACCAATCCCAAAACACGGTTCCAAACCCTAATCAATTCCAACGGGTCCCTCCACCACAACAGCAACCACTTCAACTTACTCAGCACCCCTACCAGTCACAAAATTTCCAAAACCAGGTCAACACTCCTGCACCGTCTAATCCTATGCAGTCGACCTGTTCTGACGAGTTCTCTCAATTCGCTCAAACCATGAAATCACTCTTGTCAAATTTCACGGAAATGTCGGCCGAGGTTAGGTCTTCCGTTGGTGAGATAGAGAAAAACTCAGCGTCCCAAGCTGAGAGTATCAAAACAATGGAAGCTGAGATTGCACGACTTAAGGCCGAAATGAGTGCAAGAGAAAAAGGGAAACTCCCGGCTCAACCTTTGCCCAATCCTGGCTATTCACATCATGTGAATGCAATCACCACGTTGAGATCTGGGAGAGTGCTGGATAACCATATTGGGGAAGAAGTTGATGATATTGAGAATCCTATCAACACCCCGGCTGAGACCTTCCCTCACACACACACTTCTACGTCTGATTCTTGTTCTTCTACCCCACCGCCTTCTCGCAAGCCTATTCTCCATTTCCCTCTAGGCTCGACACCTCAGCCCACTTCTTCTAGTCTACCACCGACGATCCCCACTTCTATTTTGGGATCAGGTCCATACACACTTCCTTCTCCTATGATGGACCCAGCGCTTATTGCTAAAGCACCTTATCCTAATCGGTTAAGGGCTAACACATCGAGTCCATATATGGAGAAGGTTATGGACATGTTCAAGCAAGTTAACATCAACATCCCTCTCATAGATACCATCCAACAAGTTCCGTCCTATGCGAAAACTCTTAAGAACTTGTGCACTCGGATGAGGAAGACTCAAGTGCCCAAGAAAATTTTCATGGCAAAGACTGTAGACACGGCTTTCCCCCAACAATTACCGAGGAAACGTAAGGATCCTGGATATCCTACTATTTCCATTTCTAATGGGGAAAAACACATCAACCGTGCTCTACTAGATCTGGGCGCTAGTGTAACTTGCTTCCATACTCAGTCTATGAGCAACTAGGTATCGGAGAGTTGAAGCCAACCCATTGCACTCTCCAGATGGCTGACCGATCAATCACCAAACCTAGGGGTGAACTGGAGGATGTGTTAATAAAAATCGGGGAATTCATATTCCCTGTGGATTTTATTGTACTTGATACACAGCCTGTAGCGAACCCACGGAATCAAATTCCGGTGATTTTAGGTCGCCGCTTTTTGGCCACTTCCAACACTATCATCAACTGTCGTAATGGCTCTATGACCCTATCCTTCGGGAATAGGTCAATAGAGCTGAACATTTACAAGTTGGGAAGTGTACCCTCCGAACCTACTGCTCATGTCTGTTCTGTCGACTTAATGGATGTCGACAGCAGCGAATTTGATGATCCTCCTGATACCGATCTTGACTCTTTTCATACGTTGTTGTTTGACCCAACTATGTATCATATACATACGGACTCTTCCATTGAGATGTCCGGGTCAACAACTAACACCGATTATGAACTGCTTTTAGAGTCTGAAGATCACCCCGCACTTTGTGATGACATTATTCTTCGGGATATTGATGAAACTTTTGAGGAGATCTTCGCTGATGAACTCGCATTTTTGAATAACACGGGTGTTGAGATGAATCATGTCCCAATCAATGAAATTGAACCTCCACCCCTTCTGCTGAACTGTAAAAAGAATGCGAGTAATCCATCACATTCACTGCATCGTCTCTCCAAAATGAGACGCACACACACTCTCTTCCACCACTTAACCTTTCCCCACTTCTTCTTCCACCAACCAGAGCACTGCATTGATAAAATTTTCGAATGGTTGGTGTTGACATTCGGTCTTTGCAAAGCTTGGCATCGACCACTGATTTTTGACCCCTTCATATGATTTTCAAAGCTTAACATTGCATAACTCAAGTTTGGAGGGCAATTTTTCTGGCTCTTGAAAAGAAAATTTTTTACAAAAAAAAAATTTTGAGTGAAAAGAATAAGTTTGGGGGAGGGTCTTCACTTATATATTTTGCCCCCACTAATAAATTCCTCCCAGGCTTACAGCTTTTGTAGATATAGCGGTTGGTAACAGTGAGGACACTGTTGAAAACAAGTTTGGGGGAGGTTTGTGCTTAGTTTTGCATCATGTGCATATCATTTGCATAAGCACAAAACATTTCTTTAAAAACCATAAAAATTTAAAAAAAAATTCAAAATCCATAAAAATTCAAAACTAATAAAAATTTTCAAAAATTTTCAAAATATAAAAATATTTAATATTTATGATAATAAAAGATTAGATAGTGAACAATTACATCCATGAGATTAGAAAAATTTAAGAAAACCAAGAAAATTAGAAGTTTTCTTATACGAACTAGTAATAAGTAGTTATGAGCCGTTGTCCCAAGGGTTAGTAAGATGGAGGAAGTCACTAATCTGAGGATAAAAATAAGTCTGAAAAATAGTTTGTATTCTGGAAAGCCAAACATTTTGAACGTTGATATCCTGCTATTCGCACTTACACACGTCTTAAAGCCTGGGATAGTAGAGGATACCTTGAAATGCTCTTGTCTTAAAGCCAAAAGTATGAAGGAAATAAAAAAAATGAATAAAATATAAAGTGGTGAGAAAAATGGATACTGGTTTTGTTATCACCGAGGGCAATAAAAAAATATATAGCGAGGGTGCCTCTTCACCTAGTGCCCTAAGGCCAACTGGTCTGGGAGTCACTGCTATGCCTGAGATGGTGCAAGACGAGGAAAATACACCAAATAAGCAAACATATGAGTAATCGGTCGGTTAGTACCTCAAGAAGTATTAACGGTCGCATGAAAGTGTGTAAGCAAATTCGTCTAAATATTCATTAATTAAAAAGTACTGAGGCTGATGGACAAGAGTATGATAGCTTGAATTGAATTCCCCGGGTGTAGGGATGTCCTTTACACACACGCAGGGTGATATGATCGATGTTTGGAAGAAAGATAGGAATGAAGAATAAGACGATGTTTTATTGAGGGAGTACGTGATTTCTGACATCTTTTCATGACCATTAAGATAGGGCTCATGACAACCGAAAAGCTAGCTTAGTTGGAAACCCTAATTTTCAAGGCTTTTCTTTTACAATTCTTTTCTTTAAATGTAATATTCATGATCTTCCTTTTATTATTGGTTTTTTTGGGTGCAATCCGCTGAAAACCCTCAGGAGACAACACTCCTCCTACTAGGGACACCTAGAGCTTTAAAGGCTTGTTGCACGTGCTCAGTGCAATCGTGTTGCCTACGAAACTGTGCTTTTCTGTTTCTTTATTTTCTCCTTCTCTTTTTAATAAAACAGTTCGATCGAGACGATTGAAAATAAGTTTGGGGGAATTCGATTAGTCGAAAATACTGCATTTCTAACACGGCAATTTCCCTACCTTTTGCATTCATGTATAGGTATCCGGTATTCATATCACACATATTAGCAAAACACATGTAAAATACTGAATTACTTGTACTGTGTACTAAAACCGGCACTTTTAGGGAAATTGTGTGTTTTTCATGGCATCGCATCATCCTTGTATTGCGCAACTCTTGTCTGGGAACTAATGCAGGAAATCACAGAAGCAGAGCCCAAAATTAGGAAAAGATCTGATAAAAGATGCGCCAACTCAAAGGCTGAAGATCTGGTAGTGATACAGAAGGCCAAATAAAAATCCATACATCAGAAAGAGGCCCATATGACAGCCCAAGGCCACACCAGAAAATTCAACTTCCAAAGCCCCAAAAGGACCGCGGATCCGCGGCCCAAACCTTCTTGGCGCCGCGGATCCACGGCCATATGATGAGATCAAGAGCCCAGATTTCTTCCACGTGTTAACTCTAACGGCCAAAGCTTCCAGAAGACCCCAGAAGCTCCACGTGGCACATCTAGAAGGCTCGGCTTAACAAACTCTTTGAGGGAAATTCAAATTTTGGGATTAACTAACTTTTTGGAGGGAAATTTAAATCTTTTGGTTAACTAACTTGTGGAGGGAATTCAAATTTTAATTCTAGATCTAGATTTGGGAGGCCTATAAAAAGGAGCCTAGATCTAGGATGCAAATTGTTCAAAAATTCATTCATCTCTCCCTCTTCCCTCCACAAGTTTAGTGACAAAACTTGTGTCAAATTCCAATTCAACCGCAAGATCAAGATCCCGAAATCAATTCAAGTAAGAATTCCTTCAACCTTTAGAAGCGACGCCGGATTTTCAACGGAGCAAGAGATCCATGCCGATCCGCGACTCAAGGAGCCGAGCGAAACCGAAATCGACGATCTAGTTCCTACCTTTTGTAAATTCAAGAGAGTTGTAACGAAATTTGTCGATAAATAAAGGTGAATTTTCTATATTCTTGCTTATCTTTTAATTCAAGCATAATGATTAGATCTCAATTTGTGATTGTGTTTGTGATCATGATGTTTGAGTAATCTCCGCTCGTGTAGGAGTTGTGACGATGTTTAGATGATGATGATTTAGATATTCTTACAATTCTTAAATCCTATAATACTTTGAAATTCTAGTGAATCAAATGATTAATGACCTAGTTTCGAGATGATGCTTTCTAGATCGTGTTCACTCGAAACTAGGGAACAACTATTAACCATTTGATTAACTAGAAGCTAGAATTTGAATGCGATCTATCGAAAGGACAAAGGATGAGTTCCGGAATCCCTAATTTTCCCGCACGATCCTTAAACCTCGATGAATTTGCATCGATCTAGTATCAATTCGTTAATGGATAAAAATGAGTAATCATTAGATCTCATCACATCTATAGATCCGATCTACTCCTACGAGTTATACCTATAATCTTGAGTGTTGATTGGAAATTATCTCTCATCTCAATTCTTGTTTTTAACGTTTCTTTTAGATCTAGATTTTTCTTACTCTTGATCTTCAATTACAAATCATGAATTGTTTTCTTTTCTTTGCCTTAAATTTTTAACTCATCTAATTCATGAATTGAACGGATCTCACTTTCCCTGTGGACGATCCGCACTTACTAACGCGCTACATCCGACACCGTTATTGATTGCGGTCAAATATTTTTTGTTGTGATTTCTATATACAATTTTCTAAAAACCATACACATCAAGAATATCATTCAATCAGAGGTAGATGTGTAAAATCGTATTTTTTCTAAATCTATGTTTCCAATTTCATCGTGCTATATTACATATGAGTATTGGAAGAGGTAGGTCATTACCTCGTGAGTTTTCTAAGATAATACGATTTAAAAAGTTCAAGCATGTCGAAATGAAATATGAAGGTATTTTAATGTAAAAGCGGAATAAAACTTGCCATGATTATTATTTTGATGTCAAACTTATTCTATTGCCTTTGTTAATGTTTAATGGTCATGACATAAGAGTTTGGTATTATTGTGTTTAAGAAATATAGATTTTTTTAAGGAAAACCGAATCGGAAGTCTGATTAACTCCGCTTCCGTCGGGTTTTAGTTTTGAATATTTTTAGAATAGAGAAAAGAAGAAGAATTAGAGACTTACAGGTTATTAGACTAGGAGAGAGAAGGAGGAAGAGGTAGGAGATGCCTGTGCGTCGTTTCGTCGTCGGAATCTCCTCGGATCGTCTTCGGAAGTTCGTCGGAGCTTCGCCTTTTGCTAACTCCACTTGCACACAAAAAGTCATGGGAATTTTCTTGAGAGTTTGGGCAAGGATTTATGAGTGAGGAGGGGTGATTTAAGGGTGGTATTTATAGGAAAAATCTAGGGTTTAGGGTACTTAAAGGGTGTGATAAAAATTGTATTTAAATTTGCATTAAAAAGGATTAAAAGGGGGTATTTTAATTCTCTGGTTAATTGAAGAGAATTTAAACAGTGCAGAGGGAGTGGGGTAGGCCAAAGGGTGCAGGGGGTTAAAGAAATTTAGGGATCGGACCGAGTTGACCCGGTGGTGCCGGCCGATTCAAGCGCTTCGCCGGCCCGTGTCGGGCGAGTCCGGGCTCGTCTCTTCGCCACTTGTCCTTGACGATTGGTCTAGCCTCGTGGTCATGTTTGTTTATTCTGTAACTTACCCTATTACGTGTAGTGCTTGTGTAGACTTTTGGGCTTCTAAAAGATTAAAATAATTTTAAATAAAAATATTGTGTGGCTGATGGGATTTAAACTCTGGTGCTTTGGTTCTGCAGTGCAAGGTTTTACCAATGAGCTACAAGCTCATTCTTGCTGTTCAAAAGCAAATCAAACTTATAAATTTTGCTCAGGCTCAAGTACCCCTTTCTGTATTTTTGAAAAAAAAAATGTACAGAAAGTTTGGGGTTGTTACAGTTTTTTTTCAAGTGAGAGTGAGAGTGAGCAAGTCAAGAAAAGAAAATGAGCAAGGCACATCCCTAAGCAAGTGGCTGCCCCCCTCTCTCTCAATCATCCAACAAAACAATATCTCCTCTCTTTTTTCAAATAAACAAATGAGAGCCATGCCTCTCTACATGCCAAAACCCATGCTCATGCCAACTCATCCTCCACCTCATTTGTAAAACAAATGATTTCCTAAAAAGAAAATCATACAAATGAGGTGTCCACTTCTAGAAGCAATTCCGTATGAATACGGAATTCAACCCGGTACATGTATCGAAATACATATACGCATATTCATACAAAAATACGAATAGCCAAGAGAGAAAATGAATTGTGAACAAAAATACTAGAATACACACACACACACACACACACACACATATATACATATATAAATTATTAAATCAAAACCTGATTTAATAATCCGGCTTAATTCTAAGCCGCTAGTATTATCAACCGTCCGATTAAAGTCTGTGCAGCCTGTACACATATTTAATCGGACACCTGTATGTACCAACATACGCTATCTACACCATATCGCCTGAATCGTAAAAAACCTCTGTGTGGGACTCTAAAGACTCATCAATACGCAGGCAGTGGGTTTAACCACAAGCACTAGCTGTTCATAACGGCTACCCAGGTATTAAGCGAAAGGAAAGCCGACGAGCAAACTCACCCGTACCCCTACTGAGCCTGACAGTGAAAATATCTGTACAGTCCAGTCTGTTTGTCTAAGAGTATCGCATATCGAGTCTAGGGGGTGGATAAAGTCAAACCCCTAACAACACGATATTTAGTGTCGGCATGAAACCCATCACCACCTAAGGAACCATCGATCCTGGATCGGTAATTCTCGTATACCCCGGCCGAGGATTTCTGGTGATGGCCACATGTGTACTGTAGGACATCAACCCCCAATAGCGGGAAAGACGAATCCCCGACGATCCGCTCACTGCCTCCATATGGCTTGGGACTGTACCCAACTAAAACCTGTTTGCACGACTCCTTTGAGCCGTGGTAGGGTAGTAATCAAAGCACATTGGGAACTCACACGAGACAAATGACGATCTCAGGTCGACAGACTAACCTGTTCACATGTCACCTGGGAACTTCTATCTGACAATAGGTATAATACCAACTAGCAGGTTCCCGGCGAGTCCGTCCAGTGCACTCATAACCCAATGAGCACTTGTATACTATCTTAGGTGAACAAACAAACACCAATGGCTTGTGAGACCTGGCCACCGCCCCTCGTCCGGGTCTCGATCAGTATACACTAGTCTACTCTGGAGTATCGATACCCAGTCTCGAAACTCCCACGACTAGGGACATTTAAGGATGTGCTTATAGACCACCAGCTCCCACGTATATGATCGCCGTCATAATACTGGTAGTCAAGTAAGAATCCTATGGGCTCTATCAACATGTACATAATGATAAATACAAACCAGATAGCACACTATCATCTCGAGTAAGACTGTTCCAGCGGTATAGGTCCTCCCTCAATCATCGCAATTGCCTACCTGTGACTATGATAATTGCCTTAAGGGCACTATAGCCAACAATCTCCTACATGCACTTAAGGACAATTATTGCGGTGTCGTATACTCACATCCCGTGTGATACCGAACACCTAACTTCTCTACTAATCAGTCTCGCAAAGCCTGTTTGCGAAACTATTGTGTTCGAGAAATAGCCTCAGTGAGTGGATCCGCTCTAATATTTCTTTCTGTATCTCTCTATATCTCAACTTCGCGGAGAAAGCTATCTCCCGAAATGAGGAATACCTATCTTAGAATATGTCAAGATATCTGATGGGACCCAGTTCATAAATGAACTCCAAATCCAACAAACTTCATAGACTGTATCAGCCACTGAATTTAATCAGTATACTGTGACATGCCTTTCTCAATATCCACTTGGACCATCTGTCCAACTTACTGTCCCTTAAAAGAGGGAAAAATAAAACTCTGACAGTCACTCTGTTATCCAGGTCACCTTGGAAGCATAAAATGATAACCGTTTCCCGAAGGAGGCTGCCGTTGCCATATCCCTAGAACATCCATTTATGTTCATAAATTGCTTCCCTACATTTCTCCAGGATTGGATTAATATATGTTTATTGCAGCCAGTGCTAAAACAATATCTGGTGTTGTACTTGACATCACATAATTGACTCAACTTTTTAAGCAAGTGATATGCCAATCATGTAAATCCCTCTCCCCTTTAGTCTGAAAGACATCTTTTAGAGATGGTGACTCCATCACCTGTAGGTTCACCACCATGCGAGGAGTCGTCCATTCTAAAACACTTTAGAATAGTGTCAAGTACCCAAATTGGGACGCTTCCCAAATCTAGATATAAAACCATAGATCTAGTGACCAGAAAAACTGATATTTATCCAGATCCTATATGGAGAAACACCTTATGAAAACCATAATAAAACTATCGTAGTATAGAAAGATCTCTCCCTAGCTAGTGCATGTCATCCAATTACCTGGACATCATTCTCTACTACCTTCTTACCAGATCCATCTCCTATCCTGATGAAGTCAAAGACTATGACTGTCACATTAAAATTAGATGATCTAATTCTGCTATACTTGCTTTAGTTTATAGATAGACATAAGCTACTTGCCCATTATGCTTCCACTGCTCCCACTGACTAGAACAACCCTCTGGCAGAGTCATATACACGTGCACTTCTAAAGCTAGATTAGAACGATACTATACTCATCCTCCTGCTGGATCTTATAGTCTAGAATAGCAGTAATGGCAAGTCTGGATAAACAAGAACCTTCCTGTCACCGTCTCTGAGAAGATCGAAGTCCTTCTCGGGTGGATGAGGTTACCCACCAAATCTGCGGAGTGGCTAATGGAATGTCGAATCCAATTGAATTTTTAGGTTCTATTAAATTTCAGTAATCGTTTGTGGTTCTGGAATCACTTCCAGTTCTACCATACTCCCACTCTTATTTTCTAAAAAAATTCATTTTACTAAAACTGTGGTGAGTCAAGAACAATATCACTATTGATCTTCCCGATAGTCGAAAGTTAACTCTCGTCAAAGCCCGGGATAACCCACAAACTGGCATTACTGAAATGTGCCTTGATTTCGTCCAGATTCTAGTTTTAGGCATCAGCCGGACAACTCCCTATACCTTAACATCGTTAAGATTCTATATACCATATAGAAACAAAAGCACTAATTTAATTGGAACCAGATTCAAAATCATGCATCTGTCTCCAGCGCATATCAACCAAATGGAAAGAGGCCAATCAACATTACTCATATAGGAGTGCATCCATATATGAGTAACCCGAAAGAGAAGTGAGTTCTCAAAACCATTACTATCAACGGAATACCAAACACAAGTATCTACATCTTCGACTACTTCGAAGAATCCTGATACTTCCAACAAATGGTTCTCTTCTTTATTCTTATAGCTATAACTTCTCAAAATCTGGACCATGTATTTCAACGAAATGCTTGTCTAGAACTGAAGAAGTCATGAGTAAACAGAATATAGTACGAGTACCAACCACATTGTCCTAATGGATACCGGACAACATACAATACTTTGTATAAGTCCCCTGAGTTCAATAACTCAAACCTTGTGCGTCGTAGGTTGAAAATTGTCCTATGGTTAAGGAGAATTACACTGCTGTTGAATACACCTTACCTAACTATCAACTGATATAAGTAAATGTCACAGACATAATTTCAAAAAGTTATATCTCACTTTATAAAATATAAATGTATAGATATATCAGTTTGAAGCCGGTGCATAATTACGGATATTCAAAACCAAAAATTTGCCGTCAGAAAAAACCCAGATGATTTCCTCAAATATCACTAATTACAACGAATTCCGATATAATGAGGATCTAATCACCCAATTCCTAATATCTTACTTCCATTCACCATCTTTAATAACATACAGATGTGAGAAACTGATATGGTAAATACATACCCTGGAGTTAGATTCCAATTGGGAAAATAGTTTTCAATTAATATCGCACAGTGAAACTGAAATATGAAAATGTTTCAAAAGGGTTAACTGGTATTCCTAGTAACATCTCTTCCACTATCCTGATTCATGACAATAACCATATACTTACTTACCCTCACTCCAATCCCTTTATTATGTCTTTACTTATTAATTTCTGTACACCTTCTTTAGGCTAATTTGTTTTCTTCCTTCCCTACCCTTCGGCACCAGCCTAAGGTTTGGAAGAAGACTATCCAATAAGCGTAATAGGTGTACTCTCGTTATACCAGGAGCCCTCGCAACCTGAGAGAAAGTAAAGGAAAAGACAACTGAAAAATCCTATTCTATTTCTCCCGAACCGGGAACCATCCTCGAATCTGGAACAAGTTCCTTCGAGTTCATATGTAACTATACGATGGATATCCAATAAATGTGGATCTTTGTAGTGATACGAAGTGTTCCAGAGAAAACCAAAATGGACATCGGAGTTGCAGGGGTATACGCGTTTTTATCGTGAATGATAGCAGTCGCAATTTCCTTTGCCCTTATTCTAATCTCTTTATTATATTTTTACTTATTACCTTCTGTACACCACACTTAGGCTTATTGGTTTTCTTCCTTCCCTACCCTTCGGCCCCAGCCTAAGGTTTGGAAGAAGACTATCCAATAAGCGTAATAGGTGTATCCTCTCTTTATCCTAGGTGCCCTCACAACCTGAGCGAAGGTAAAGAGAAAAGACAAATGAATAATCCTATTCGATTACTCCAGAATCGGAAACCATCCTCGAACTGGAACAAGTTCCTTCGAGTTCGTATGTAACTATATGATGGTATATCCAATAAATGTGGATCTTCGTAGTGATATGGAGTGTTCTGGAGAAATGCCAAGGTGATATAGAAGTAGCAATGATATATGCGACATCGTGACATTCCAAAAGCCAAAGTGTTTTAAGAAGGTTCGATTAACTTGGTTCATGAGTTTTAGTCAAGGGTCGGGCCATGGTCGCTGCCAAAGAGAGAGAGAGAGAAAAGAAACACTTAGCGTGCACTCTAATCTAGATCAGAATGGTTAATCATTTTATCTAATCAGGATGGCTCCCACCGTTTCCTCGAATTCTCCTCCAAACCCAAAAGAGAATTAGTCAGGATCATCTAAAATCACCCAAGGAGTTGCAATTACTCATCAGTGGGAATGAGGATCTAACTATCATCACGTGATAACTTGATGGAATCCACTCAAGTCACCACACTCCAGAAGGTATGCGCAAGCCTGGCAAGTTTTCTGTATGTTTGAAACTTCGATGTGATTTTTACCCCTAGGACCCAAGTGACCTTGATGAATAATCAACAAATCAAAAGGTCCTAGTCAAGTTCAACCCGTCATTATCTTGATTGCGTTAAACCCACCCGCATGACCCTTGATGAATAATCAATAAAGTCGTATGACCGTCCTAACCAATCCACATGTCCATACGACAAAAAAGCATTACAGAGCTACCACACACTACGCCTCGGCAAATAGAAACGACAAATGTAGCGCAAATACTAAGCAATACTAATCTGAAATGACGGAGGGCTACGGCTGGTTTTTGGCGAATTGACATAATGAACTTGATATCATTGAAGGAACCGAGTGGTTTTACAAATATATAGTGGCGAAAACTTTTGCTAAAGAGGTCACTCCCGGTGAAGGGATCTCGGCTCTTTCCTCGTCGAATGAGGTGCAGGATATTCCAAACTGAATACCACGATGCAAAGAAAAAGGAACGACTATAGTGAAGTTATTACGCTTACGCAAACTTTTACCCAAGGGGTCACTCCCAATGAAGGGATCTCGGCCCTTGCCTCGTCGAATGAGGTGCTGGATATTCATAACCGAATACCACTGTACAAAGCAAAAGCCAACGTCTGTAATGCCAGTTTTTAAAAAACTTGGTTCCGACAAAATCATGTATGTAGGTTTGCTCTCCTTGCATTGATCAGAATCAACGCAGTCCCATCAATTAATCACACCAAAAAAGAACAAAAATATATGATATACGTATATGCCATTCGCATTCGCTACTGGGCCCCGTCATCACCTGTTAGGTTACTTAACTAACGACAGAGCGGGGGCTGGACTAGCGCGGGTGAAAAACATATACAACATCTACTAGTATATATATAAATATATATATAACAGTCATCCTAGGCATGATATAAAGAAACATCACAGAATCTCAGCCAAGCAACACAGAGTTGTGGATAAGCCTGGGGCCCCGGATTTCACATGAGCCGCAAATAAGACCCGACATTCCCCAGTCGTGTGGATAGCCTGTGCAATGAAAACCTAGACCCCTGCGAGCGAGGCAAGTTACCTGCCAATCCCAGAAGTGAGGCAACCCCAATCAACAACATGAATGAGCCACCCAGCACTTCACGGAATTCGGTAACTTGGGCACCCCTTCGTGGGTCAACCTATACCCCCTACAAGTGCGGCGAATAGCCTGCCAATTCTAGAGTAAGGCCCCCTCCGTCTCAACGCCATGAGATGCCGACCCATTGCACTCTAGTACCGACTATTCATACACTCCACCGCAGGGTAATCCTAGTATAGAAAAGAAAATAATATGTACAAGGGTGGCATCGACTTCAACCCAGTCGTGCCCCAAACAAATAATATAAAAACTGGAAGAGACGGCAGTCCATATTTCAGACGCTCGCTCCGCAATATCAAATGTAAAAATGAAACTAAACTGCACTACCATTGCACCCAAGCTGTCACGCCCCGCTTCCCAGTATACGGGCAGAGGACGCGACGAGGCCGCTACGTATTTACTCTGAAGTAAACACGCTAAGCGTATTTAAGAACTATAAGTAAAATGCACAAGAGACAATGACAATAGATATATATTGAACAACAACTTTATTTATTAACATTCTTTTTACAATACATCTGAAAAGTAAATACATGGAATGGAATGGAATGCCTAAACAGTGGAATAACAGAAATGGAAAATACAGAATGTAAATGTGTACAAGGAACTACAGCTCCGGGTTGAAGGCTAGCTGATCCAAGTCCTCGCTGGTGGGCTCGATCTCCTGAAGGTCCGAATCACTTGACAACATTCCAAAGAAGAAAGAGAAGGAATGTCGTCAGCGAACAATTGCTCGGTAAGTCCCAAAGAATGAGGGAGAAATAGAATAGACAGAGAGAGTATAACTTTTAAAGTTGTATTATATTGTTATAATGTTGTATTTAGTGTTAACGCTGTTGTTTGTAGCTTGTTACAGAAAAGGGCAGTATATACGAGAGGAGTCTCAATAGACCAGAGACTAAGGTGGACGAAATCAAGAGTACAAGGCTCCATGATAAAACCCGGAACAACGGCAATTTAATTCAGGTTAGGTGTCTTAATGGTTGCAGTCTCGTGCCACTTTTAACACCTTCCGTACCAATCTACCCCTTAAACTCCACGATCCTTTGATTGTATTGTTTGTATTGTATTGTAAATTGTATTGTCTTGTATTATAGATTGTATAGATGGATGACTAGCCGAAACCATGATATCAGAAAATGGATGTAACTGGAGAATCATATAAATGGATGTATATCCATGGTTCGGTTCGGTCAAGTTGTATAGATTGATAGATTGAACAGATTGAATATATGGATTCATATTGAATTGTTATATATATACTTGAATCTCATTCAAGTCAGATTGATTATTTTAAGACTCAGTCCGAGTCAGACAATTAGAAAAGAAATTGAATTCTGAATTAGATTTTGACGTTATCGGCAACCGCTGCACATGGACGACAGGATTTGTGTCTTTTTCAAAGACGATTACCGTGTTAATAATACCATTTGTTAAGTTTTCTACCTTAAATAGGCAAGCATCTATATCTTCAGCTCCCTGAGGCTCAAGAGACTGGTCCCGCTTAAACCTATATTTACTAGGGTCTTTATTGTAATTTAGTTTAACTTGTGGGGTTTTTGTAAAATAATTTTGTATAATTTTCAAAAAATACACCTCAAGTATTTTATTATCGTCTTTAAAGTTTTCATTGATGTATATTTTATCATTGTGACATTTCTAGTGAATAAAACCTATTGTTCATAATATATGGTATTTATTTATAATATTGGAATTGTTTGGTATTTTCTTGTAAATGGAATGTTTTTCTTGAATTTTGGAAATGTGGAATATTATAAATACTAAAAATAGATATTTTGATATTAATTACATATATATTTATTTATTAAAAATATTAGTTTTATTTATAATAGAAATCACATTTTCTAAACAAAATTGTATTTTTAAATTTTTCGAGACCGTATGCTCCTTGCGGAGGTCTGCATCTTGCACTACTAAGTCCGAGGATGTGCGATAATCCACACCATCCCGAACGGGTTCCCCGAAATGGGTTGTAGCGGCACATTGTAAAGATTTGTTAAAAATACATATCTTGTGGAAAAAGGTTTTTACAAGTTTGAGATAGTTTTGTGTAAAATCGTATTTTCCCAAAACTATGTTCCCAAAGATTATCGTTCTATATTACATATTCATGTTGTGAGGAGGTAGGTCATTACCTCGTGAACTATTTAAAGGTATAGCAAGGGGTAATGATATTTATGTCGAAACGAAACTATATGGTATTTTTCTGTAAAAGTTCTATAAAAATTGAAATATAAATTCTTTTGATATGAAACATGTCAATATACTTTTCTAATGTTTAATGATCAGGATGTGATGGTTTGGTATTATTATTTTTAAGAAAAGTATGATTTTTAAGGAAAAACCAAATCGAAAGTCGGATTAACTCCACTTCCGTCGGGTTTTAGAATTTTAAATTTTTAAAATATTAAAAAGAAAGGGAAGAAGGGACATACTGGATTGTAGGGTAGTGGAGGGGAAAAGGAAGAAGTAGGAGGTGTCGGTACGTCATTTCGTCGCCGGAATCTTCTCGAATCGTCGTCGGAAGCTCACCGGAGCTTCACCCTTTGCTAACTCCACTTGCACACAAAAAGTCTATGAAATTTTCTTGAGAGTTGGGACAGAGATTTGGAAGTGAGGAGGGGTGAGTTTAGGTGTGGTATTTATAGGATAAATTAGGGTTAGGGTGTGAAAAAAAATGCATTAAAAAGAGTTTTAATTAGATTTTTAAGTCTCTGGAATAATGTAGGGAATTTAAACAGTGTAGGAGTTATGGGGAGTTCAAGAGTCGCGGAACGAAAAAAGAAAAATCGGATATGGGGCTGAGTCGGCCGGCGGCGCCGGCCGATTCGCGCGAATCGCCGGCCGAGTCGGGCGGAGTCTCCCCGTCACGTGTCCCTGTCGCTTCCCCTTTTGCAGTGGACTTTTTTGTTTTTAGTGTAACTTACCCTCCTACGTGTAGTGCACGTGTAGACTCTTGGGCTTCTAAATAATTAAAAGAATTTTAAATAAAAATAATGTGTGGCTGAAGGATTTGAACTCTGGTGCTTTGGTTCAGCAGTGCATGATCTTACCAATGAGCTACAAGCTCCTTTTTGGTGTTCAAAAGCAAATCAAACTTATAACTTGTGCTCAGGCAAAGTACCACTTTCAGTATTTTTTGAAAAAAATTGTACAAAAAGTTTAGGGTTATTACATTCTACCCTCCTTAAAAAAATTTCGTCCTCGAAATTTGTAAAAGGAAAGTGTAACAGATTCAAAGAAAGTTTGGTGATAGAAGTATAACAAAGTGATACAAGGGTTTGGAAAGGTTAAAGAGAATTACTAGTGTTACCTTGGTCTACAGCTTCTGCTTCTTCGGCTGCTAAAAGGAAAGCCTGACGCCGTGGTACATTCCTCCTAGCCAAAGGCACATTCCTCTGTCCTTGGGGGCATGTTTCTCTGCACTCGAAGCATGTTCCTCAGTGCCCGATGGAATTGGCGAGTAGACTGTGCAGGTGGTGGTGCTGGGAGTGCAAGACGAGGTGCAGGAGCCTGAATAGCTGGCCGCTGCGGGTAGTTGGTGGGTGTGTGAGTTAGGTTGCTTCTATAAGGACAATTTCCAATTCCGTGATTGGATGCGCTACAAATTAGACACATGCCTTTTGCGCGCCTACAGTCTTTCCACAAGTGTCATTCTCTCTTGCAATAGAAGCAAAAGTCGGGACTTGGCTGGTTATTGGGTTCTTCCGGTCTCCTGGGTTCAACAGTTGGCCTTGAAGAGGTTCCTCCTGCCATCTGGTTGGCAGGGCGTTTAACTCCGACAGATTGAGGTCTGTCCTTTTTCTTCACCATTACCTCATATCATCGGGCATCCTTCAAAGCCAAATCATGGGTTGGGAAATCCCCAGTAGCTAATGCAGCTTGGATTTCCGGGTCTAACCCTTACTGAAATCTTCTAGCTCTGATCTCAGCAGTCGGTATGAGATGGGCTGCAAACCTGTTACGGTCTTATGTTAGTTGTGTAATATTGAATCGAACATTGAGACATATCTTACCTGCTGAGCATGGTGAATTCAGCCTCATATTCATCTACTGACTTGGTCCATATTGAACCTTGTTGCAGATGGATGAACTACTGTTCCATGTAAAACCTGGCAGTTTCAGGAAAGTACTTTGTGTCGAACATGTCGTGGAAAGTCTTCCATTCGATAGGCTGATGAAGATGGCTTTCTTCCGCCTTCCACCAAACCCGTGCATTATCAGTGAGCTGCAGCTTTGCAACACGAACCCAAGCTATCTCTGGCACTTGTGCCGCTGCCAGATCATCTTCAATGCTCTGAGCCCATTCCTCAGCTTCTAAAGGGCTCTCTTTTCCTGAGAATTGTTTAGGGTGTAAGGCCCTGAATTGCTTCACTCTGGGTGCTTCCGCTTCTGGACGGTTCAAGAGAATAGCAGTCTGCTGCTGTCCTTCCAGGAGGCTGTGGATCGCCTCAAGCAATACCGTTTGCTCATTGACCGGAACAGCGACGGCAGGTGTGAGTGGTAGTGGTGGGGGAGTGTTGTTGACATTCGTGCTGGTGTGGTTTGGGGAATCCATAACCTTGAAAGAAAGATTTTGGTTAGGATAGATTCAAAGAATTTTTAAGTACTGAGATTCAAGGAATATGTAATGTAAAGAATATTTTCAGTTGTTGTTTCTTTTGTTATATTTCTTAGGTTGTCCACGAAGAACTGAACTGCATGGTATGGTTCCATACAGCTCTGACCTGCATGGGCCACCAACAAAACTTGTCATGCCCCGCTTCCCAGTATACGGGCAGAGGACGCGACGAGGCCGCTACGTATTTACTTTGAAGTAAATACGCTAAGCGTATCTAAGCAATATAAGTAAAATGCATAAGAGACAATGACAATAGATATATATTGAACAACAACTTTATTTATTAACATTCTTTTTACAATATATCTGAAAAGTAAATACATGGAATGGAAAGTAATGCCTAAACAGTGACATAACAGAAATGGAAAATACAGAATTTAAATGTGTACAATGAACTAGAACTCCGGGTTGAAGGCTAGCTGATCCAAGTCCTCGCTGGTGGGCTCGATCTCCTGAAGGTCCGAATCACCTGACAACATTCCAAAGAAGAAAGAGAAGAAATGTCATCAGTGAACAATCGCTCGATAAGTCCCAAAGAATGAGGGAGAAATAGAATAGACAGAGAGAGAGAGTATAACTTTTAAAGTTATATTATATTGTTATAATGTAGTATTTAGTGTTAACGCTGTTGTTTGTAACTTGGTACAGAAGAGGCTAGTATATACGAGAGGAGTCTCAATAGACCAGAGACTAAGGTGGACGGAATCAAGAGTACAAGGCTCCGTGATAAAACCCGGAACAACGACAATTGAATTCAGGTTAGGTGTCTTAATGGTTGCAATCTCGTGCCGCTTTTAACACCTTCCGTACCAATCTACCCCTTAAACTCCGCGATACTTTGATTGTATTGTTTGTATTGTATTGTAAATTGTATTGTCTTGTATTATAAATTGTATAGATGGATGACTAGCCGAAACCATGATATCAGTAAATGGATGTAACTAGAGAATCATATAGATGGATGTATATCCATGGTTCGGTTCGGTCAAGTTGTATAGATTGATAGATTGAACAGATTGAATATATGGATTCATATTGAATTGTTATATATATACTTGAATCTCATTCAAGTCAGATTGATTATTTTGAGACTCAGTCTGAGTCAGACAATTAGAAAAGAAATTGAATTCTGAATTAGATTTTGGTGTTATCGGCAACCGCTGCACATGGACGACAGGATTTGTGTCTTTTTCAAAAACGATTACCGTGTTAATAACACCGTTTGTTAAGTTTTCTACCTTAAATAGGCAAGCATCAATATCTCCGACTTCCTGAGGCTCAAGAGACTGGTCCCGCTTAAACCTATATTTACTAGGGTCCTTATTGTAATTTAGTATAACTTAAGGGGGTTTTATGTAAAATAATTTTTTTATAATTTTCAAAAAATACACCTCAAGTATTTTTTTATCGTCTTTAAAGTTTTCATTGATGTATATTTTATCATTGTGACATTTCTGGTGAATAAAACCTATTTTTCATAATATATGGTATTTATTTGTAATATTGGAATTGTTTGGTATTTTCTTGTAAATAGAATGTTTTTCTTGAATTTTGGAAATGTAGAATATTATAAATACTAAAAATAGATATTTTGATATTAATTACATATATATTCATTTATTAAAAATATAAGTTTTATTTATAATAGAAATCACATTTTCTAAAGAAAATTGTATTTTTAAATCTTTCGAGACCGTATGCTCCTTGCGGAGGTCTGCATATCGCACTACTAAACCCGAGGATGTGCGATAATCCACACTATACCGAATGGGTTCCCCAAAATGGGTTGTAGCGGCACATTGCAAAGATTTGTTAAAAATACATATCTTGTAGAAAAAAGGTTTTTATAAGTTTGAGGTAGTTTTGTGTAAAATCGTATTTTCCCAAAACTATATTCCCAAAGATCATCGTGCTATATTACATATGAGTATTGTGAGGAGGTAGGTCATTACCTCATGAACTATCTAAAGGTATAGCAAGGGGTAATGATGTTTATGTCGAAACGAAACTATATGGTATTTTTCTGTAAAAGTGCTATAAAAATTGAAATATAAATTCTTTTGACACGAAACTTTTCAATATTCTTTTTTAATGTTTAATGATCAGGATGTGATGGTTTGGTATTGTTGTTTCTAAGAAAAATATGATTTTTAAGGAAAAACCAAATCGGAAGTCTGATTAACTCCACTTCCGTCGGATTTTAAAATTTAAATTTTTAGAATAGTAAAAAGATAGGGAAGAAGGGATTTACTGGATTGTAGGGTAGAGGAGAGGAAAAGGAAGAAGTAGGAGGTGCTGGTGCGTCGTTTCATCACTGGAATCTCCTTGAATCGTCGGCGGAAGTTCGCCGAAGCTTCGCCCTTTGCTAACTCCAATTGCATACAAAAAGTCTATGGAATTTTCTTGAGAGTTGGGACAGAGATTTCGAAGTGAGGAGGGGTGAATTTAGGTGTGGTATTTATAGGATAAATTAGGGTTAGGGTGTGATAAAAAATGCATTAAAAAGAGTTTTAATTAGATTTTTAAGTCTCTGGAATAATGCAGGGAATTTAAACAGTGTAGGAGTTATGGGGAGTTCAAAAGTCGCAGAACAAAAAAAGAAAAATCGGATTTGGGGATGAGTCGGCCTGCGGCGCCGGCCGATTCACGCAATTCACCGGCCGAGTCGGGCTGAGTTGGATCGAGTCTCCCCACCACGTGTCCCCGTCGCTTCGCCTTCTGCAGTGGACTCGTTTGTTCTTAGTGTAACTTACCCTATTACGTGTAGTCCACGTGTAGACTCATAGGGTTCTAAAAAATTAAAAGAATTTTAAATAAAAATAATGTGTGGGTGATGGGATTTGAACTCTGGTCCTTTGGTTCAGCAGTGCAAGGTCTTACTAATGAGCTACAAGCTCCTTCTTGCTGTCCAAAAGCAAATAAAATTTATAACTTGTGCTTAGGCAAAAGTACCCCTTTCAGTATTTTTTGAAAAAAATCATACAGAAAGTTTATGATTGTTATACAAGATATCCATCACGACAATCCAACCACAACACAACACAACACAGAACATCAACGGGAATGTCACGTTCCCAAACTCGTCTAAAAGAACATATAGCAATTAGACGAGTTGTACCGCTCGAATGACATTCACGGTCGCAGATAGTAATGCATGTACTAATAAACATTTAAACAGTGTTAAATTATCGACTTCGAAACACCCCGAATTGCCCCTGAACAATAGATAACATAATATCCAAAATAGGCAAAACAAGTAATACCACTAAACCAATATTCCAGAGACTAGATTACCCTGCAAAACTCAAGTCCCAACTCCATCAAAAAACCGGCCACGCCCTTTTTTTGCAACTCTCGCTGGGTAAAATCCGGCAGAGGGGGCTCGTTTTTGTAGGGTGTTCTAGTTGTCTCATAAATAGCCCTCTGCAATTACTTTAAAAAAAATTTGAAGACTCTGAAAAATCAACAGAAACTGGGATACATCGGGGGGCTGTTACGGAGTTGTTTCGGTTTCGATACTTTAATATTGTCTAAAACTGCTAGTAAGGGGTTTACGGGTTGGCTCTGATACCATGTTGGGTTATGGCAGCTCCCCGGCTATCAAACCATTGCCAAATACGGATTTTTTTTCTAAACTGGCGCTACCATGACCCGATGCCTGGATCTACCCTAAACCCTATACTAGAAATATGTAAAACTAGGAGTTAGATGGTTATACCGAGTTGATACGTGTCCTTCGGTCTTGAATCATCATCCCAAGCTTCTAGAGGCTCCTTGATCGAATTTGGTTATTGGTCTTCCTCCATCTACGATGATCCACCTGAGAGAAACGGCGCAAGCTCCAGCTTCACCAAGCGAGGCAACCGACGCTCCAAGGCTGCTAACAATGGAGAGTGGAGGTGTAGCAATGTGTCACTATCATTTTTCTCTCATCACAAATGCTCAAAAAGCAACTCAAGAAGATGAAGAGGAGGTGAGGAAACATCTGGCATGAGCAACAAAAGAAAAATGGCTAAGTGTTTTTTTTTCAAGTGAGAATGAGAGTGAGCAAGTCAAGAAAAGAAAATGAAAAAGGCACATCCCCAAGCAAGTGGCTGCCCCCCTCTCTTTCAATCATCCAATAAAAAAATATCTCATCTCTTTTTTCAAATAAACAAATGAGAGCCATGCCTCTCTACATGCCAAAACCAATGCTCATGCCAACTCACCCTCCACCTCATTTGTAAAACAAATGATTTCCTCAAAAGAAAATCATACAAATGAGGTGTCCACTTCTAGAAGCAATTTCGTATAAATACGGACTGCAACCCGGTACATGTATCGAAATACATATATGCGTATTCGTACAAAAATACGAATAGCCAAGAGAGAAAATGAATAGTGAACAATAATAATAGAATACATACACACACACACACACACACACACACACACACACACAAATATAAATTATTAAATCAAAACCTGATTTAATAATCCGGCTTAATCCTAAGCCGCTCGTATTATCAACCGTCCGATTAAAGTCTGTGCAGCCTGTACACATATTTAATCGGACATCTGTATGTACCATCATACGTCATCTACACCATATCACCTGAACCATGAAAAACCTCTGTGTGGGACTCTAAAGACTCGTCAATATGCTGGCAGTGGGTTTAACCACAAGCATGTCAGCAGCACTAGCTGTACGTAACGGCTACCCAGGTATTGAGCGAAAGGAAGGCCGACGAGCAAACTCATTCGTACCCCTACTGAGCCGACAGTGTCAATATACGTACAGTCTGGTCTGTTCATCTAAGAGTATCGCATATCGAGTCTAGGGGGGTGGATAAAGTCAGACCCCTAACAACGCGACATTTAGTGTCGGCATGAAACCCATCACCACCTGACGAACTATCGATCCTGGATCGCTAATTCTCGTATATCCCGGCCGAGGATTTATGGTGATGGCCACTCGTGCACTGTGCGTCATCAACCTCCAATATCGGGAAAGACGAATCCACGACGACCCGCTCACTGCCTCCATGTGGCTCGGGACTGTACCCAAATAAAACCTGTTTGCATGACTCCTTTGAGCAGTGGTAGGGTAGTAATCAAAGTACGGTGGGAACTCACATGAGACAAATGACGATCTCAGGTCGACAGACTAACCTATACACATGTCACCTGGGAATTGCTATCTGACAATAGGTATATTACCAACTAGCAGGTTCCCGGCGAGTTCGTCCTGTATACTCATAACCCAATGAGCACCTGTATACTATCTTAGGTAAACAAATTAACATCAATGGGTTATGAGACCTGGACACCGCCCCTCGTCTGGGTCTCGATCAGTATACACTAGTCTACTCTTGAGTATCGATGCCCAGTCACGAAACTCCCACGACTAGGGAATTTAAGAATGTGCTTATAGACCACCAGCTCCCACATATATGATCGCCATCATAATGCTGGTAGTCAAGCAAGATCCTATGGGCTGTATCAACATGTACATGATGATAAAGACAAACCAGATAGCATACTATCATCTCGAGTAAGACTGTTCCACCGGTATAGGTCCTCCCTCAATCATTGCAATCGTCTACCTGCGACTATGATAATTGTCTTGAGGGCACTATAGCCAACAACATCCACTTGTTCAAGTCATGATTCTTGTGTGTCCACTTATGCTAAGCTGTCCCCACCCTGTTGCATAAATCAAAAGATTCATGTTCACACTTGTATCTTGTTTGTATCATATTGGACCATTCTTGAATAATGATGTGTACACATTGATTTGTTTTTGCAAACTCTTGAATATTGATCGGTTTCCTATTCCGGTTGTAGTGTCGGCTTACAGATGTCATATCCGTACATTTTGAGTGTGTTTTCAGTGTTTTGACATGAATACCTGTAATCTGTATTTATTGAGTAGACATGGATTAATAGTACCGATATATCACAAAAATGATAATGAATGAGCGGTATTGTAATGCAGTTTTTCGTGATGAACAAATACCCCCAAACTTATCTTTTGCTTGTCCCGAGCAAAACAAAATCCTAACCTTATTTTTGCAGGGAGCGTGATTGCACTGAGCTCGTGCAACAAGTCGTTAAATCTCTAGGTAGTAGGAGGAGTGTTGTCTTCTGAGGGTTTTCAGCGGATTACACCCACAAAATCCCATTAAGCTAGCTTTGCGAAATAACTGTCAATTCTAATCCTAGGGTTTAATATCAAAGCTAGAACTTCTATTATCCTAAGTTTAGAAATATAAAACCCTTGTTTTTCACACCTCACTTCTTATTTAAATTAACATCCTATACGCCTTTAACGTGTGGTGCAAATATTGTCGTTATGTTTCGAAAAGTTCGATTTAAAGTCATCACATTACAAAATAAACACCGGATTAAAAATTCAAAAGGATCATACCAATTTACAAAGAGTTAAGTTTTTCTCAAGTTTCGTTTTCCAGCTAAGTTTCAAATTCAGAATTTCTATCAGTTTTAACAGAAAACTTGGTCTTATACTTCACTCCACATTTTACTTGTTTTCGTTTCATACACATTGATTGCTCGTCTAAGTTGTTTTTGGAAATGTTTCAAAACCAAAGAAATTTATACCGCAATCAATAACGGTGTCAATTGTAGTTTCGTTCGCGAGAGTGGATTGTCCACTGAGAAAATGTGATTTATTCAAAATCGTTTTATTTGAGTTGAAAAGAAAAGATAAAAGAAAATGATTTAATATTCATGAGATTTTAGTTTCAAGAATCATAAAGAAATAGATCTAAAATCAAGAATTAATAAAGATCAAGAAAATTTCCAAATCGTTTGAATTATCAAGATTTGTAAAGAAGCTTGTAGGAATCGATCAAATTGATAGTGATGATGAATACTAATGATTACTAATTCTTATCTATTGAAGATTTGTTGCTAGATCGATGACAATCAGTGAGGTTTAGGGATTTATTGAAGAAACTAGGGTTTCTTCATCATCATCCCTTGTCCTTTCATTGATTATCATTCAAATTATAGCTTCTAGCAAATTGAATTACCGATCGTTGATCTCTAATTTGGAGCGAAGAAAGCGATCTAGCTCAAATTAGGTTTTCGATGATCCAATTTCCTAAAGTTTACAAAACTCATAAGACTTAAGAATCGTTCAAGAATTTAATCATCATCATCTACCTATTCTCTCAATTCCGCTACAAGCAGAGATTTCACTCAAACATCATGAAAAAGGAAAGAATCAAGAATCTATAACTCTTCATAATCCACGAATGTAAAGAAAGGCAAGATTTAAAATTTTCACCTTTTATTTATCAACGCTTTGGTACAATTCACTCAAAGATTACTAGATTTGAGGAGGAACTAAATCGTCGAAACTAGCTTCGCTTTGGTCTTCTTGAGTCGCGGATCTTCGTGGATCTCTTGCTCGGATGAAGATCGGCATTGCTTCAAAGGCTCGTTGAATGCTTGCTTGATTTGGTACTCGATGAATCTTGATTTGGCTTTGGATTTGGATTTGGATTAGGGTTTTGAGTTACAAGTTGTGTCACTCAACTTGTGCAAATTTTGCTTAATATTCAACAACTCAACAACCTTTGTAATGAAGCCCTAGATCCCTTTTTATAGTTTTCCCCTTTAACTTCTCCTAGAAGCTTGGTTGTTATGAAGCTTGTATAAGAAGCTTGGTAGGTATCAAACTTGCACAAGAAGCTTGGCTGTTAAAAGGGAAGCTTCTGGAGATTTCTAGGCAATTCAAAGCGTCTTGGAGAAGTTTGGCCGTTAAAAGATAACCCCTGCAAAATGTTCCAACCGCTGACGAGTCAGAACGGCCGCGGATCCGCGGTGGATCGGCCTGACGCGGCCGCGGATCCGCGGCCGTTTGGTGGAGTTGCTGCATGAAAATCTCTGTGCTGATTTGTGTTGGCTTTTTGGAACTTTCCTGATGTCTGGAATCTTTTTATACTTTCTTATTTACTGCCAGATCTCAAGTTTTGGACTTGATGCGTTTTATCATCACTTTTAGCAGTTCCGGCTCTTTTATCAGAAAGGTGTCATAAACCGGAGGATAAACAAAAGTCCGCCCGTCAGCACTTTTAGTGATTCCGAGGAAGATGAAGAAATAGTCTACTCGGGGCAACCCTAGAAAGAAAACAACAGGTCCAAACCATCTACCCCTATTCTGGTCTTTGGCAGGGACTCTGAGGACGAGGCCAACGCAGTGTTCTCCAACCGCCCGTCAATGCAAACCCTCGATGAAGCAGATCAGAGTCTACAAATCACAATGGCTCCGCCTAGGCATTACAAGGAACTTGATGCGCTCGATACATACAGCGTACAAGAACTACAGACTTTCTACGTCCCTCCCAGGCGAAGAGGTGAAAAGACGATCCTCTTCTAGCAATTTACGGAGACCAAAGTAGAAAAAGAAGTCTGGCATGGTGCCGATTTTGCACTCAACAGGCTTTAACCAATCCTTCTGCCAAGATACTATGCGAGGGGATTGAAAAGGCTGTTAATATGCCAAGGTGTACCCCTCGGACAAACCGTTCGACAAGCCCAATTCTACAAAAAGATTTGGGATATTCCCGGGATTTAGCGGAAGATGCCCAACGGGAAGATGGAGACGACCGGGCTCGGATACGTTCGGTCCAAGAAACGAGAGAAGTTCCACAGCTGCCGCGTCATAAAGTGCTACCGCGAAGGGGGAAACGCTCTTCCGAATGGCCGCAACGTTGAAACAGAGCGTGAGCCAGCTCTAAGAACGTTAAGTCCGTCGCTCGAAGAACAAATTGACAAGCTAATAAAAGAAACTTGTCAAAGGAGCCAAGACGATCATGGCCGCGAAATGGCCATTTATGAAAAGGTCAGGATGCAGCGCCTCAATCAGCCGTCCGCGGAGAAGGAAGACTATAATGCTCTTCATCTCCGGACCGCTGTATGTCCTCGCGAAAGAGGAAAATCCCGAAATAAAGGAAAAAACTGGGCAAAGAACGCAAACAACGTTCGAAACAACGAAGCGGATCCAAGAAGCCGTGCAATCGAGAAAAGGTCGATTGGAACCTATCCTTTATAAAGAATATGGGTCGGGAATACTCTATCCCCCAAAACACGGTCATACGAAAGACTAACCAGGTCCAGAACGTTCCGCCAAGGCGAATTCGTGCTAGTCATCAAAATACCAATGATCCCTAATTGTGTAAAATGGGGGAAGTTCGAGCCGAACTATGAAGTCCCATACATCATAGACAAAGTCTACCAAGGTCGAGCATACATGCTCATGGATATGCATGGCGAAAGACCCTTCCGGCCAATAAACGGCCGATTCCTCAAAAAATACTACGCTTGACGAGTCACGAATTAAGTCTATGATAAATGATGATGCTTGTGTCCGCTCGCTATCTTCCTGAGTTAGAACTCTGAGAATGGTATACAAAAAAGCTCCGTCGCCCCAAAAATGATGACAAAGGACCGAGAAGTCCTTAAACTAATTATCCGCCTCAAATATGGAAACAATGGACCGAGAAGTCCCTAAAATAACAACGGACCGAGATGTCCATAAACTAGATCCTTGCCTCAAATATAGCGACATTAGACCGAGAAGTCCCTAAACTAACAACGGACCGAGGTGTTCCTAAACTCGAACCTCGTCTAAAATATGGCGACATTGGAATAAAAAAGTCCCTAAACTAAAATTTCGCCTCAAATACGGTGATAATGGACCGAGATGTCCCTAAACTAAAATTTCGCCTCAAACATGGCAATATTGGACCGGAATGTCCCTAAACTAGCACACCGCCCACAAATACGATGATATGCTCTCTTGAGATCTATATTGCAATCGAAGTCCTAACGGCGAAGGCTGCAACTCAAGTCTCACTGACTACACAGCTATTCCAGCGATGAAGCCACCCGCAAATCCCACCGGCAAATAGATGGGTCACCTGCGACGAAGCTACTTTAGAGAGTTTCGCCATTCTAAGAAAAAGGGTATGTCCATAAGAAAAATGGGCATGGATGAAAACCCGAAAGTGCGCCGTGAGTAAAAACAGCTGGGCTACCGGCGAGCTTGTGAAAACCCTGAAGGGCGCAATCTCGTTAAAAAAATAGTATGTCCATAAGCAAAATGGGCACTGATGGAAACCCGAAAGGGCACCGATGGAAACCCGAAAGGGCACCGTGAGTAAAAACAGCAGGTCTACCTGCGAGCTAGTGAAAACCCGGAAGGGCGCATTTGCTGGGTTCCCTAGGGCAGCAGCAAGGTTTCAGGAGGCATCGTCCATGCCAATTTCAAAAATTTGCCGTTCTGGTTAACCCTCACCCTATAATTTTTACTAGAGAATCATACGAACAAGCAATGCAAACACTTTTACATCTAAGTGAATGAGGAATACAAGCTTTGTAGACCGGTCCTTCACTTCTCAAGCTCCATGTAACAGTCCCTTCGCTCCAAGTAGTGAACTCCCGGACTCTAGAGAGGGTTCACATGAAGAAATGAACAAGCTTGCTTAATGTCTTCGAGGCCGAAGATGATCTACGTCGAGGAGACTCAAGCTCATACTACCTCTTCACTAATGGTGAAATTAGTGAAGCAAACACCCTAAACTAAATGGCTAATAGTAGAGGATAATGAAGTAGGAAATGGGCTCACATTAGTTTTCTTTTTCTCCCAATATTTTCTCACCTTGAGAAAATCTAGTAAGCTTTTTCTCATGAAGAAGAAGATGAAGTGATGAAGATGAGAGAATGAACTCTTTTTGGTGAGAATAGCAACCATGGGTGAGTTAGTGTCATACACTAACTCATGTAGAGAATAAACCATGGGTTACAATAATGATTAGGTTAATAAATATCTATAAGTAAAACAAAACTAGTGGACTAAGTCAAAGATGCTACAACCTTATCCAAGCTTCCAAGCATGTGACTAATTTCCTACTAATTTTGATTAACTTTAAATAAATAAAACCATACATTATCATAAGCTTGGTGTGAGTCTCATACACCCATGTCACATGTGGCATCAAGCATGACACAAAATAATGTACATTAATATATATCACATATATACTATATTCGCACAAGTGAGAAAAGAAATCTTAAGTGAGCTAATATTAGTTAATGTGTGTTAATATATCAATATATAATTATACATTAAATTATTAAATCAACACTTGATTTAGTAATCTGGCTATATCACATACAACCGACTAATATCAAATGTAACATCTTATCGAATCAACACTTGATCCGATAACCCGGCTATATCACATATAACCGATCGATATCATATATCGCGAGAATAGAATGCGGTATTACATACGCGCATTAATCTTGGTCCTGCACATATCACATATGTTCTCCTACTTCGTTTCGCATGAACCAGGAAACCTCTGTGTAGGACTCTAAAGACTTGTCAATACGCCGCCAGTAGGTGATGATCATATCAAACACCCACAAGCCGCAAGCGGCCTGCTAAACGTAACGGTCACCTGGGTATTGAGCGATCAGAAGATCAACAAGCAAGCCTGCTCATACTCCTGCGAATCTAATCAGTAACACTACCGTACAATCCGGTCACTTCGTCAGATATGCCGCATATCTCGTCTGGGGGTGGTAAACGTCAAACCCCAATAGCTTGATAAGTTATGCCGATGTGAGGCTCATAACGGGTCGAGAAACTATTGATAACACTTACCAGTAAATCTCACAAACAGCCCTGGCCAGGGACTTCCTATTATAGCCAATCGAGCACAGCGCAACATCAACCCCCAATACCGGGAGAGACGAAATCCCCTTCTATCGCTCATTGCCTCCATGCGACTTGAGACTGTACCCAAAAACCACCGTTTTGCACGTTCTCTTGAACGTGGTAAGGTGGAAATTAAAGCACAGTGGGAATCACACAAGACTCTATTACGATCTCAGGTCTACAGACTAACCTGTACCGGTGTCACCAGAGAACTGCCATCTGACGTGAGGTATGATACCATCTAGGAGTTCTCGGCGAGTCCGTCCAGTGTACCCAGTCTCCACTGAGCACCCGTATATCATCTCCGATATCAAACACCAATGGATTTGGGATCATCCATTACCCATCTACATGAGTCGAGAAGGTATACGCTAGTCTACTCTGGTATATTGATGTCCCGTCTCGATACACCCACGACTAGGGACATTAAAAGATGTACTCACGGACTACCTTTGTCCCACTAGTATAATCCGCATCATAATCCTGGCAGTCAAGTAAATATCCTAAGGGCTTTATCAACATGTAACAGAGAGACAATCAGTGTACATGTTAAAATAAAGAGTAACCAGATAGCATATTATCATGTCGAGCAAGAAAGACCTCCCTATGTATGTCCAAGCATCTACTATAATATACATCACATGTATAATAATGTCCTCTAACGCATACATATAACTAACAATCTCCCACTTGCACTAGGGCCATATGTTGTAGTATCCAATACCCAACAATCAGCAGTGGTTGTAGTATCTCATACTCAACTATCCTATAAAAGTCTCTCTTGGGAAAATGCCTTTGTGAGTAGATCCCCCGTTTTGTCCTCTGAGTCTACTCTCCTAATCTCGATCTCCTTGGAGATCAACCATCTCCATGATCAGGTGATACTGCCTTAGAATATGTCTGGGTCATTGATGGGATGGGGGTTCTTAGGCATAAGCCATAACTCCATTTTCACACAATAGTAGGAACGAAATTCATCTCATGAGCTAATATACACCCAGACTGCCTTTTTGGTAGCATCTTTGATAGCGATGTATCCAGCCTTTATCGTCTAGTTTGCCATGGTATCTACCTTGGAACTCTTCCAACATACCGTTCCTCTACTAAGGGTAAAGACAATGCCTGTGACTGACATTCAGTCAACCTTATCACCCTGGAAGTTATCCAGTGATTCTCCCCAGGATCGATTGATACCATCTCATTACATCTAGTGAGAATCCTAACATCCACTTAGATCTATCTCATAGATCCAAAACCCAGGATTTAGGATGTATCACCTTGATCCTTTATGGAGAATCCTTGTGATAAGAGGAGATTGACCGAGTGTAGCATAGGAAACACCTTCCCTATCAAGAGTATGTCATCTATGTACAATACGAGGAAGACCACCTGATTGATTCGATTTCAATTGATATGATTGTATGAAAATTATAATGTGTAATCTCAATCAAAGAATTTATAGCCGCAATCAATAACGGTGTCGTTTGTAGTTCGTTAATGAGTACGGGTCGTCTACTGAGATTCGTGTATTTATTTGTTCTTGCTTTAGTTGAGCCGAAAGAAAATAGTAAAGAAAATTCAAGAAAATAAGATTTCAGGATTTAATTGAGTTTGTCATTTCAAGAAAATCAAGAAAGAAGTTAAGATTTCGTAATCAAGAAAATGTCCAATATCAATTTTAGTTATCAAGAAAATTGAAGAATAGGTTGTAGGATTCGATAGGAATTAGTAGCAATGATGAATACAAATAATGACTCATCTTATCTATTAATGAATTATAGCTAGAACGATGGTGATAAATGAAGATTAGGGATCTATTGAAGAAACTAGGGTTTCTCCTTCACTATCCCTTGTCTTTGCATTGATCATCATTCAAATCTAGCCTTTAGCCAAGAGAATCATCAATCATTTAACCCCAAATTGCAACGAAATAATCAAGAACGGTGATCTCATTCCAAATTTGGTCATTAATGATTCTTTTTGCTAAACTTCATAATGCTTATAAGAGTAAAGATTAGTTTAGGATTTCATCACCATTTGATCTACCGAATTCCTTCGAATCCTTTACAAGCGGAGATTTCACTCACGCATCATGAAAATAGAAGAATCAAGAATTAGAAATTTCATAATGTAAGAATTTAAAGAAAGCAAGAATTAACAATTGATCACCTTTATTAATCAACTTCAAATTACACGTTCCTTCAATTCGAGGTTACAAGAGTTGCTCTCGATCGCTTTCTTGAAGAGGTAATTTCTCCGTTTACTTTAGCTTGGCTCGATCTCCGTGAGACTTGGATCTATCGTGGATCTCACGCTCGTAGATGAAGATTGGCTTTGTGTAAAAGATCTTTGCGATGAATGCTTGATGAAATCTCGATGATTCTTGATTTGATTTGGAATTGAATTGGATCTCAAGTTGTGTCACTCAATCTGTATTGAATTATGTAGTGAATAAATGCTCAACAACCTTTACAATGAAGCCCTAGTTCTCTTTATATAGCCTTCACCAATCTTCCACTAGAAGCTAGGTTAATCATCCCCAAGAAGCGAGGTAGTTATGAGAAACTTCTATAATAAGGTAGTTATGAAGCTTGCTTAAGAAGCTAGGCTGTTGTAGGGAAGCTTCTGGAGTAAGCTAGGAAGTTCGAAGCGTCTTCAACAAGCTAGGAAGTTATAAGGGAGCCTCTGAAAAAATATCGACCGACGACGACTTAACTCGGCCGCAGATCCGCGGCGGATCGAGCTGAATCGGCCGCGGTTCCGCGACCATTTGGTGAGTTCTCTGAATGGTGTTTCTGGGGTGTTCTGGTGTTGGCATTTGGGTCTTCCTCTGATATCTGGAATCTTCTAATGTTTGCTTGGTTGCTGCCGGTATTTGGTTCTTTGGTTTTCTGTATTATATCAACAGATTTTTGATTCCTGTAATTTGACCTGAATAATTTTCTGCACAAAATCTCGATGAAAAGTGTTGAGATATACAATATCATGCGTGAAGTAATAAACACACAATTTCCCTCTAGAATGTTGATTATATATATAACACGTGGTATTTGATATTTTCCAGACGAATTTGTAATACGTGTTATATTTATAACAAACATCATTAGATGATTAGAAAAGTGAGGAAATTGTTATGTTAAAAATTGCAATATTTTCGACAGAACAAATTCCCCCAAACTCGATTTTGATCGTCTCGAGCAACCTTCTTTTATTCAAGAGAAGAAGAAAATAAAAAGAAAAACTAACTAGCACACTTTCGTAGGCAATACGATTGCACTGAGCACGTGCAACAAGCCTTTAAACCTCTAGGTGTCCCTAGTAGGAGGAGTGTTGTCTCCTGAGGATTTTCGGTAGATTGCACCCACAAAATCCTATAATAAAAGGAAGACCGTGAAAGTTACATATAAAGATAAGAATTATAAAAGAAAAACTTTGAAAATCAGAGTTTCTAACTATACTAGCTTTTCAGTTGTCATGAGCCCTATCTTAATAGTCATGAAAAGATGTTAGAAATCACATCATCTCTCAATAAAACAACGCCTTTATTCTTCATCTCTACCTTTCTTCCAAATACCGATCATATACCCCTACGTGTGTGTAAAAGACATCCCTACACTAGGAGAATTCAATTCAAGCTATCATACTCTTGTCCATCTACCACAGTACATTTTAGTCGGTGAATATTTTAGATGGAATTGCTCACGCATCCTTCATGCGACCATTAATACTTCTTGAGGTACTAACCGACCGATTACTCAATATGCTCACATGTTTGGCGTAAGTAGTAATTTCCTTATCTTGCAACACCTAAGGCTTAGCAGTGACTCCCAAACCAGTTGGTCTAAGGCACTAGGTGATGAAGCACCCTCGCTTTATTTTTTTTATGCTGCCTTGGTGATTACAAAACCAGTGTTCATTTTTCTTCACCATTTTTTACTTTTATATATCATTTATTATTTTCTTCATATTTTGGGTTTTAGACAAGAGCATTTCAAGGTATCCTCTACCCCAAGTTTCAAGACGTGTGTAAGTGCGTATAGTAGGGTATCAATGTTCAAATGTTTGGCTTTCAGAATAGGAACTATTTTTCAGACTTATTTTTATCCTCAGATTAGTGACTTCCTTCATCTTACTAACCCTTGGGACAGCGGCTCATAACTACTTATTACTAGTTTCGTTTAAGAAAACATCTAACTTTCTTATTTTTCTTAAATTTTTCCAATCTTATAAATGTAATTTTTCACTTTCTAACCTTTAATTATAAAAGAAATTTTTTTTTGAAAATTTTGTGCTTTGTGCTTATGCAAAGTGTAATGCAAAGTGATGCGTAAATATGCACAAACCTCCCCCAAATCTGTTTACAACAGTGTCCTCACTGTTGTCATATGTTAAATCTGAAAAACCTGTAGGCTTGGGAGGAAAAATTATTAACGGGGACAAGAATAAATGAAAGTGAAAATCTTCATCCAAACATATTTTTTAATTTTATTTATGTACAATTTTCCATTTTTTTATTTTTTTATGTATTTATTTTTTTATTATTATTTACAAATGATTCACCTCCACTCTAAAAATGAGACACTATTACCGAGACATGGAGGTGAGGTGGAGGAAAATTCGTCATTATAAATCAGCTCCTGCAAAAACAGAAGCTCCTCCGTGGGGTCAGTGGAAAAATACGGTTTTAATCTATACCCATTCACTTTGAAAATTGTACCGTTTTTTCCATTTTCAACTTCAACTGCCCCATGCGGATATACATACCGCACAACAAATGGTCCTTTCCAATGAGATCGGAGCTTACCCGCACGAAGATGGAGACGTGAATCGTAAAGAAGGACTTGTTGACCTAGGGTAAAAGTTTTTCTCAAAATATTTTTGTCGTGAAATATCTTAGTCCGATTCTTTACTATCACTGCATTATCGTAAGCTTCATCGCGGAGTTCGCTTAGCTCGTTTAATTGCAGCTTCCGAAAGTTGCAGGCTTGATCTAAGTCAAAGTTCAGTTCTTTTATGGCCCGCAATGCTTTTTGTTCAATCTCAACTGGAAGGTGGCAAGCCTTTCCAAACAATAGACGGTAAGGAGACATACCTAGATCGGTTTTATAAGTAGTACGAAATGCCCAAAGAGCATCCGTCAATTTGATTGACCAATCTTTCCGGTTTTTAGAAACTGTTTTCTCCAAAATTAGTTTGATTTTCCTGTTGGAAATCTCAGCTTGCTTGCTCGTTTGGGGATGATAGGGCGTGGAAAGTTTGTGGTTGATTGAATATTTCCACATCAAAGTCTCGAATGACCGATTACAGAAATGCGTTCCGTTGTCGCTAATGATAGCGCGAGGGTGTCCAAATCACGAAAAGATATTTTCTTTAAGGAACTTAATGATAACCTTGTTTTCATTAGTGCGACATGGAATAGCTTCCACCCACTTCGAGACGTAATCAACCACTAACAAGATATACAAATTCCAAAAAGAGTTGGGAAAAGGACCCATAAAATCAATACCCCAAACGTCGAAAATTTCAACAACCAAGATCGGTTGAAGTGGCATCTCATTTTTTTTAGAAATCCAACCTATGTGTTGACATTGTGGACAGGTTTTGCAATGTTCAAATGCATCTTTGAATATAGTAGACCAGTAAAAACCGCATTGCAAAACCTTCTCCGCCGTCTTACGTGGACCAAAATGATCTCCACTTGCCTGATCATGACAGAAAGATAGAACGCTCTTGAATTCATCATTAGGGACACATCTACGAATGATTTGGTTAGGATAATACTTCAGCAAATAAGGTTCATCCCAGTAAAAATACTTTACTTGGGATAGAAATCAATGTTTGTCCTCTTTAGACCATTCGCTGGGAAGAAGTCCCGTTGCAAGATAATTCACAATATCCATGAACCAAGGTTCGCCGGATACGGTCAAGAGCTGTTCGTCAGGAAAATAGTCATTAATTGGCAAGGTCACAGTTGGTGAAGAAGAGATGCGCGAAAGATGGTCGGCTATTACGTTTTCAAATCCTTTCTTATCTCTAATGACGAGATCAAATTCTTGTAATAATAGAATCCAACGTATTAACCTACCTTTAGCATCTTTCTTTGATAAAAGATGTTTTAAGGCGGAGTGGTCAGTGTAAACCACAATCGGTGAGCCAATCAAGTAAGGCCTGAATTTTTCTTATGCAAATACAACTGCCAGGAGTTCTTTTTCAGTAGTGTATAATTAATTTGGGCATCATTCAGGGTCTTACTTGCATAATAAATCACATGTGGTATCTTATCGATATGCTGTCCTAAGACTGCACCAACAGCAAAATCTGATGCATCACATATTAGCTCAAACGGGTGGTTCCAATCGAGAGATGATAGAACAAGGAGTGAAGTGAGAGAATTTTTAAGCGAGTCAAATGCAGCCACACCGTCTGAATCAAAGTGAAATGTTGTATTCTTGGCCAAGAGAAGAGTTAAGGGTCTAGCAATTTTGCTAAAATCCTTAATGAATCTCCTATAAAATCCTGCATGATCAAGGAAAGATCGTATATCTTTGACGCATTTGGGATGAGAAAGGTTATGAATGACATTTATCATAGCTCTGTCGACTTCAATGCCTTTCCGTGAAATGACATGTCCAAGCACAATACTCTCTTGGACCATGAAATGGTATTTTTCCCAATTCAAAGTTAAGTTCTTATCTTTACAACAAGTAAGAACCGCGTCAAGATGAGATAGGAAATAATCAAAAGAGTCCCCAAATATAGAGAAATCGTCTATGAAAATCTCCAGAAAATTCTCGACCATGTCCGAGAATATCCCCATCATACACCGCTGAAATGTAGCGGGAGCATTGCATAACCCAAAGGGCATGCGTCTATAAGCAAAAGTACCAAAAGGACAAGTAAATATGGTTTTATCTTGTTCTTTTTCGGCAATAGGGACTTGGTTATAGCCAGAGTATCCGTCCATGAAACAATAATATTCATGTCCAGCTAATCGTTCCAACATCTGGTTAATGAAAGGTAGAGGGAAGTGGTCTTTCCACGTTGCGGCATTGAGTTTTCTGTAATCAATACATACACACCACCCAGTTTGAGTGCATGTCGGGATCAACTCATTAGCCTCATTAGATATGACCGTGATGCCGGAATTCTTAGGGACTACATGAATAGGACTTACCCATTGGCTATCAGAGATTGAGTAAATGATACCACGGTCAAGGCATTTGATGATTTCTTTCTTTACTGCCTCCTTCATGACGGGATTCAACCGTCCTTGTAGTTCTCGGGTTGGCTTGGCTTCATCCATCAAATGTATATGATGTTCAACAATAAAGAGACCAATCCCTTTGATGTCAGCCATTGTCCACCCAAAAGCTTACCTATAAGATCTCAAGACCATCAAAACATCGTTCTCTTGCTCTAAGGATAGAGAAGCGGATATGATCACAGGCAAAAAATCATTCTCACCTAAATATGCATATTTAAGGTGAGAAGGTAACAATTTGAGATCTAATGTCGGTGGAGAGACAATAGAAGGTGGGGTAAGTGAATGACATTCGGATTCTCGAAGGAGCTTGTAACCTGCAAAGGATACAGACTCAGAAAGTGTGACTAACTCTTGTGATAAGTCAGAAGGTTCAAACTCAGGAGTAGACTTGTTAAAGGTGTCCTCACTAAGATGTGCAAGATCAAACAATGATGTGCTAATGTCGTCGAGATCATCAAAGCAAAATTCATCAACCTTGCAGCTTTCGGGAGCTATCTCGTGGACAGAACAGATATCAAGAATATGAGCAGAGGGTTCAGACGGTTGACTTCCAATCTTGTAAATATTAAGCTCAATTGTCATTTTCCCAAAGGATAGGTTCATAGAACCGTTTCGACAATTAATGACAGCATTGGAAGTGGCAAGGAATGGTCGACCAAGAATCACCGGAATTTGGTTCCGTAGGTTTGCTACAGGCTGTGTATCTAGAACAATAAAGTCCACAGGGAATATAAATTCCCCGACTTTTATCAACACATCCTCAAGTTCACCCCTAGCTTTGGTGATTGACTGGTCTGCCATTTGGAGAGTACAATGAGCTGGTTTCAACTCTCCAATCCCTAACTGCTTATAGACAGAGTATGGAAGCAGATTAACACTAGCACCAAGGTCGAGTAAAGCACGGTTAATATTTTTATCCCCAATAGAAATAGAGATTGTAGGACAGCCGGGGTCCTTGTGTTTCTTTGGTAATTATGGGGTAAAAGCTGTGCTAACATTATTCGTCATGAATACATTTTTGGGCACTTGAGTCTTCATCTTCCTAGTGCACAAGTCCTTAAGAATTTTCGTATAAGACGGAACTTATTGTATAGAATCTAGGAGAAAGATATTGATGTTAACCTATTTAAACAGTTCCATAACCTTCTTTATATGTGGACTCGATTTGTTTCCCCTTAACCTGTTTGGATAAGGAGCTTTAGCAATAAGAGCTGGGTCCAACATTGGAGAAGGTCAGGTGGGTGGAACAGATCCCAGAGTAGAAGTAGGGATCGAGTTTGATTGACTAGAAGAAGTGGGCTAAGGGTTCGAGCCTTGAGGAAAACAGAGAATAGGCTCGGAAGAAGATGAACTAGGGTTAGAAGTGAAAGTGGAAGTGGATGTGGAAGTAGAGGCCGGGATGTTATTGATAAATTCATCATTATTATCAATCTCTTCACCGACTTGATTATTCAGCACTCTTCCATATCACAACATTTTAATGGCACTCACATTTGTAGTGTTGTGAATGCCCAGAATTCGGTAGGGGTTGAGATGGAAGTTTTCCTTTCTCTCTAGCACTCATTTCGGAATTTAATCGTACAATTTGCGCTTCTATCAATTTAATACTCTCACTGTGGAAGACGGAGTTCTTCTTTATGTCATCGACAAAAGACTTCATCTCAGCCGAAACTTGCATGAAATTTTTCAGAAGCAAATTCATGGTTTGTTCGAGTGAAGAGGAGTTATTAGTACCGGCCAATTGGAAAGAATTATTATACGGTGCAGAAGCGTTGGCCGGATTTTGAAAATTTTGTGATTGATAGGGGTGCTGAGTCAATTGTAGTGGTTGCTGTTGTTGTGGAGGTACCTTTTGAAAGTTGTTCTGGTTTGGAACCGTGTTTTGAGTTTGGTGTTGGTTCCAAGAAAAATTAGGGTGATTCCCCCAACCCTGATTATAAGTGGAAGAATATGGATTGTTTCTAGGTCATTGCTGAAAAGCATCATTAGTGTGCTCTTGACCTTGAAACAGAGAATTCAAAGGACATTATTCCGTCAAATGTGATGGATCGGAATAACATCCACAAGCAGTTTTGGGGAGTGTCATCTGGTTTAGGGAGGCTAATAAAAATTTGTGTTCCATAGCTTCAAGTTTCTTTTGCATTGCTGCCATTTCAGCTTTGACTGGTATGGAAACATCAAGTTGATGGATATCACCCCTAGACGATGGTTGACTAATACTCTCCCATTGCAAAGTTTTTTCAGCGAAATCCTCTAAAAATTTCCAAGCTTCACCATCATCTTTAGACATGAAGTTGCCTTGACACATGGATTCAAGCATCTGTTTTGTTGTAGGATTAATGTCTTCATATATGATTCGACAGAGATCCCATCGATGGATTCATTGATGAGGACATTGGACTAACAGATCCTTGAAGCGTTCAAAACACTTCCAAAATTGCTCATTGGGAAGCTGGGTAAATTGATTTATTTCGCTACGGACACGGGCGGTCTTATGATTGGGATAGAATTTCTTAAGGAAAGCTATAACGAATTCATCCCAGTTTGAAATAGAGTGTGCAGCTGTGTTATAAAGCCACTTCTCGGCTAAAACGTACAAAGTGAACGGGAGAAGACGTAGACGCATAGCATCCACAGAAAGTTGTGAAGTGCCCATCATAGCAAGTACGTTTTCAAATTTGGTAATAAAAACGTATGCGTCTTCAGACTCGAGACCGTGAAATTTAGGTAAAAGATTGATGTAGTGAGGTTTGATTTCGAAATTGTCCCCATTGGCTGGTGGAATGGAAAGACAAGTAGAAAGAGGACCATGTATCGGGTAGTATCTCTCTTGGAGAGACCTACGCGGTAGATTTTTCGCACCTGTAGGCGGTAGCAAAGTGGTGTTATGAAAGTTCGATGGAGAACTGTCCATCGTAGTAGATGTGGTGTGTGGTGAGGAAAAAGAAGATGTAGAAATACCGACTTCGGAGTCGATAGGAGAAACGCGGACAAGACAGGCACTAGAATCCCGTGTCCAGCCGATCATGCACTAAACGGTTTAGCACAAGCGGTAGTGTTTGTGATAATTAGAGAAAAGTGTTAGTTTGATGTTTGGTTTGAAAAAGACGGATTTAGAAAAATCACACAAAAATGCACAAGCAACCCTAGATCTAATGGTCAACTAGGTCAAGTCACTAGACCGCTCCTAGACTTTCAGAGGACAAATCGCAGGATAAATCCTCTACTGCCTCTTTATCCCTTCTGTGGCCAGGTAAGTGCCAGGTAAGTGGGAGGTTCTCCGCTACGTAAGTAGCGGGCCTAATTAAGTTATCACTTGCCTTAGACAAACTTGCCTTAGACACCACAAAAGAAATGAAGATAAGCAATAGATTACCCACGACCTTTATCTGTCCTAATTGAGCGCGACGGTCTTTAGAGTCTTGTCTAGATATTTTTTAGTTAATGAAGGGTGATGCGGATGCTAGTTTTTTGATTTTTGGGGCTTAGGAAGGGTAATGAAATCCCTACCTAATCTGAATTTAGTTTTTGCCCCTTAATTTCCGTATTAAAATATGCACAAATAACCAATATCAAAATACGCAACAATTTTTTCTCTTAGCGACGCTGCGAATTTTTGCAATGAATCTTGCAGAAAATGGTTATTGGACAATAGCAGGGGAGAGATAAGAAAGAAACGAATATACCAGTGAAAATTCAAGCTCCAAGTCAACGATATCGTCGCGGTTCCGCGGCAAATGCTTACTAATAGCCGCGGTTCCGCGGTCAGTTTGCAAGATCTTTGAACGAAAATTTTTCCTGGTGCTCCTTTTGCTCCAATGGACTTCTTGAATGCTCCAGAATCTTGATCTCACTGCTCCAATAATTCCAGATTCCCTTGCAAAATTCATAACTAATCGTTAAGCGCTTGATGCGATTTTGATTCAATTTTTTGATTGATAATAAAATTTCAACTAAAGCAAGAACGAACAAAATAGCACGCATCCCTGGCAACGGGGCCATTTGATTGATTCGATTTCAATTGATGTGTTCGTATGAAAAATATAATGTGTAATCACAATCAAAGAATTTATAGCCGCAATCAATAACGGTGTCGTTTGTAGTTCGTTAATGAGTACGGGTCGTCCACTGAGATTCGTGTATTTATTCGTTCTTGCTTTAGTTGAGCCGAAAGAAAATAGTAAAGAAAATTCAAGAAAATAAGATTTCAAGATTTAATTGAATTTTTCATTTCATGAAAATCAAGAAAAAAGTTAAGATTTTGTAATCAATAAAATGTCCAATATCAATTTTAGTTATCAAGAAAATTGAAGAATAGCTTATACGATTTGATAGGAATTAGTAGCAATGATGAATACTAATAATGACTCATCTTATCTAGTGATGAATTATAGATAGAACGATAGTGATGAATGAAGATTAGGGATCTATTGAAAAAACTGGGGTTTCTCCTTCACTATCCCTTATCTTTTCATTGATCATCATTCAAATCTAGCCTTTAGCCAAGAGAATCATCAATCATTTAACCCCAAATTGCAACGAAATAATCAAGAACGGTGATCTCATTCCAAATTTGGTCATTAATGATTCTTTTTGCTAAAATTCATAATTCTCATAAGACTTAAGATTAGTTTAGAATTTCATCACCATTTGATCTACCGAATTCCTTCGAATCCTTTATAAGCGGAGATTTCACTCACGCATCATGAAAATAGAAGAATCAAGAATTAGAAATTTCGTAATGCATGAATTTAAAGAACGCAAGAATTAACAATTGATCACCTTTATTAATCAACTTCAAATTACATTTTCCTTCAATTCGAGGTTACAAGATTTGCTCTCGATCGCTCTCTTGAAGTGGTAATTTCTCCGTCGACTTTAGCTTGTTTTGATCTCCGTGAGACTTGGATCTATCATGGATCTCACGCTCGTAGATGAAGATTGGCTTCGCGTAAAGGATCTTTGCGATGAATGCTTGTTGAACTCTCGATGATTCTTGATTTGATTTGGAATTGAATTGGATCTCAAGTTGTGTCACTCAACTTTTATTGAATTATGTAGTGAATAAATGCTCAACAACCTTTACAATGAAGCCCCAGGTCTCTTTATATAGCCTTCATCAATCTTCCACTAGAAGCTAGGTTAATCTTCCTCAAGAAGCCATGTAGTTATGAGAAACTTCTAGAATAAGGTAGTTATGAAGCTTGCTTAAGAAGCTAGGTTGTTGTAGGGAAGCTTCTGGAGTAAGCTGGAAAGTTCGAAGCATCTTCAACAAGCTAGGAAGTTATAAGGGAGCCTCTAGAAAAATATCGACCGTCGACGACCTAACTCGGCCGCGGATCCGTGGCGGATCGGGCAGAATCGGCCGCGGTTCCGTGGCCATTTGGTGAGTTCTCTGAATGGTGTTTCTGGGGTGTTCTGGTGTTGGCATTTGGGTCTTCCTCTGATATCTGGAATCTTCTAATTTTTGCTTGGTTGCTGCCAATAGTTGGTTCTCTTGTTTTCTGTATTATATCGGCAGATTTTTGATTCCTGTAATTTGACCTGAATAATTTTCTGCACAAAATTTCGATGAAAAGTGTTGAGATATACAATATCATGCGTGAAGTAATAAACACACAATTTCTCTCCAGAATGTTGATTATATATATAACACGTGGTATTTGATATTTTCTAGACGAATTTGTAATACGTGTTATATTTATAACAAACATCATTAGATGATTAGAAAAGTGAGGAAATTGTTAAGTTAAAAATTGCAATATTTTTGACTGAACACCACCTTACTCTCTACTACCTTTTCATATATACAAGGTTCATCTACCATTTTGATGAAGTCAAACGCTTTGTTTACCACATCAAAACAGATGTTCCAACTCTGCGATGCCTGCTTTAACCCGTAAAGCAACTTGCACACGTTTCCGCTGCTCCCACTATCTATGAAGCCCTCTGGCTATGTACTTATAGTCGTTCTCTTCTAAATCACTATTCAGGAAAGCAGTCATGACACCCAACCGCCAGATATCGTAGTCATGGTATATAGCAATGGCAAGTAAGATCCGGATGGACTTAAGCATAGCCACTGGAGAAAAGGTTTCATCATAATCCACACCTGGTCGATGACGAAAATCTTTTACAACAAGTCTAGCTTTGAAAGTCTCAACTTTTCCATCTACACCAAGTAATCTTCTCAAGATATACTTGCTCTTGATGGGGTTTTAACCCTTTAAATATAGCAACCAAAGTCCATACTTTGTTGGTGTATATGGATTCCATCTCAGATCGCTTAGCATCCAGCCATTCTAACAGAGTCCCCACTCTTGATGGCATGCTTGAAACTAGTTGGGTCATCTTCTCATGATGTAATCCTCGCTCCTACTGTCATTGAGAAAATCGAAGTATCTCTCAGGCGGATGAGGAACCCTACCAGATCGGCTGAGAGACTGAGGTTCATCGGGAGCCATTGAATCCTCCGGTTCTACCAAATCATCAGTTGTAGTTTGTATAGCTGGAACATATTCCATTTCTACCTTATGACCACTAATTTCTTCCATAAAAAATTCCTTTTCTAAAAAGGTGGCATGCCGAGAAATAAAACACATTTTATTCCTCAGTGCGCTAGAAGATATTCCCTTGCAAATGCTTGGGATATCCAACAAACTTCCACAGAACTGACCTTGCCTCGAGCTTGTCCGGATTTTGCTTTTAGACATAGGCCGGACAACCCCAAATCTTAACTTACTTAAGACATGGGCTCTTCCCATACCATATCTCATATGGAGTGGTAGACACCTGATTTGGTTGGAACCCTATTCAGTACGTATGCAGCTTCTCAAGTGCATAATTCCCTAAAAGGAAATAGGCAACTCAATAGTACTCATCATAGAGCGCACCATATCTAATAAGGTGCGATTGCTCCATCCCGATACACCGTTGTGCTGTGGTGTATGCGGAGGAGTAATGCCGAGTGAGAATCTCATTCTCCTTTTGAATTGTCCAGGAACTCCGTGCTCAAGTATTCTCCTTCCTGATCACATCAAAGGACATAATACTTATACCCGTTTTGGTTCTCTACTTCAGACTTATATTCTTTGAATTTCTCAAAAGTTTCAGACTTGTGTTTCAACAGGAACATATGTACGAATCTTGATAGATCATCAGTGAATGTAATGAAGGACAAAGAACCAGTCCTGGCATGTGTAGACAGGAGACCTACATACATCATCATGTATCAATCATAAGAATTCACTAACTCTTTCTCTGTTTCTAGTAAGCGAAGCTATGGTCATTTTAACTTTGTGACATGACTGGCAAGTTTCACAAGTTGTAAATTCAAACTGATTTAAATATGCATCTTAATGTAACTTAGCTAGTCAGGTCGCATTGATATGACCTAGTCTACAATGCCTCAAGAAGGATTCGTTCATTTCTGAACCCTTCCTCTTGTGTGTGTTCTGTACGTTAAGAACTGCGGTTTGATTTTGAACGTATATGCCATTAGATAACGTGTTTGATCCGATCAACTCTTGATATAGAAAATGTTTAAAACATTATCCATCAATACAAAATTATATCCTTCTTTACTAAATAAAGAGACTGATATGATGTTGTATATCAGGTTCGGTATCTAATAACATTCGTTCAGAATCAATGTATTTGGTAATACTGGGTGATAACCGCCAAATACTTTGACTGCAACAATTGCACCGTTTCCAATCTTGAAACTTATCACCCATTCCCACTTCTCTACCTATCTGTAGCCCATGTAACAAATTACATATGTGGGATCCTGATCCGGTATCTCATACCCAGGACGTAGAGGATACTGAGAAATAGTTCTCTATAACGAACACACCCAAAGAAGATGCATCATCATGCACTTTCTTCGTTCGGGCGGCACGGGAATCCTGGTAATCCCCTATCTCCTGCTCAGTCTTATAACAATTATAAGGTAGAACGGGACCAACGTTCCCCAGCTCAGTATAACAAGCTGGTTTGGTCAATACATCAATATTATTATCTTGATTAAGGCGTGACATGGTTGCTACCAGGAGAGAGAGAGAAGAAAACACTCTGCGTGCGCTCTTACTAGATCAGATTGGTTATTATTTTTATCTAATCAGGATGGCTCCCACTGTTTTTATCAAATCTTCCTTCAAACCCTAAAAGGACTAGCCGAGATTAATTACACCCTACAACTTCGCCAATCTTTCGGCCAGACCAGTGTCGGTACTTTGAGGGAGGTTCCCCGTGCTTTCGCACAGACCTAATTAAAATAAACCTTGTTTTCCCAGGGGCATAACCCCGTTGACACCATTCTAGACACCTACTTGATCGGCTAATTGTAAAGTGCAAAACTCTCCCAGGAGTAACTCTTACTCGCAGTGGATATTGGTATCCAACTATCTCATAGAAGGTATGAAATCTCATTGCAAATTTCAACACTTGAAATTCCCGATAACATTTTGTCCCTAGCATCCTATGACCTTGACGAAAGCCAACAAACCATAAGGTGCTAGTCAAGTTCAAACCTGTACATATCATGATTGAATTAAACCCACCCTCACGACCCTTGACAAAAGCCAATAAAGTCGCACGACCACCCTAACTCAATTGCATCATATGCTTTTGCAGATAAGCATAACTAGCTGCCGCACACTACGCCTTGACGAAAGCCAACAAACGTAGCACGAATACTATGAAGTACTTATCTGAAATGACGAAGGGCTACGACAGGTTTTTAAGAAAACCTTTTGCGTAATGAACTTGATATCGTTGTAGAATCAAATGATTTTAAATGGAGTGTTTTTTAGGCTTTTGCTAGTTTCGCTAAAGAGGTCACTCCCGGTGAAGGGATCTCGACTCTTTCCTCATCGAATGAGGTGCAGGATATTCACAATACCACTATGAAAAGCAAGAACTAGAAAAGCAATCAAAAGAAAAAACCGAGGGTTGTAGAAAATGCCAGTTATTGCTAAAGAGGTCACTCCCGGTGAAGGGATCTCGGCTTTTTCCTTATCGAATAAGGTGTTGGATATTCATAAAGGAATATCGCTATGCAAAGCAATAACTAAAGCTACCGGTTTTTGAAAATTCGATTCTACAACATCTTTAGGTTTCTTTTATTTCAGTAATCTCATTAATGAAGTCCCATCAATTATGCTTCCCAAGCATCACAAAAGAAATGAAAGCAGCAATATATAATATATATCATATATATAATATAAACATTCGTCTCAGAACATATCACAGTGATCACATCACAGAGCAGTAGAAGATAACATATGAAATATTGGATATACCAGGATTTCCATGTTTTATATCAAGCCAGTAGAAAACACGGATTCTACGGTCGCGATGAGTAGCCAAACCCACATCCCTGGACCACTACGAGAGCTGCAAGCAACCCTACCAATTCTAGAGTTAGGAGACCCGGACTTGACTCCTCGAGATGGTCTCCCACTGGACCCTAGAACCCGGTTACTTGTGCTCCCCTCCTTGGGTCTATCCTAATACGGAAACGTAAATAATATACAACAATGGTGACATCATCCTCAACCTGAAAGTGCCCCAATAAAAGAATATTACATACAAGCTTTTACATGAATGAAAATGAAAAACTCTCATCTCACATAAAAACCCTTGTCTATTCAAACCATGACGATCCAATATAACATATCACAGCAACACATAACATCTTATGTCTACAACGTAAGTAAATATGCGTATCCCAATTGTCGTTGACATATAGAAACGAAACCGGTGATACACCACATATTACACTTACGGTCGCAGAAAAGAAAGTGAAAAACTACAACAATTAGAATCGTCACTGCCCTTAGACATCATAAACCCGGAATATCACATATTCTGGATTCATACCTAACAATGCAAATCTTACATTTATGTCTCAACTATGAAAACAGTTTTCAAAAGAAGTCGGGTAATTCAACAAGATTCCCGATTTCACCCGAGACTGAAATGTTAAACTTGCACGCAGCTAAATAGATTCCAATTATTGTATCACAATCTCAGATAACTAGACAATGTTAAACTTTCCGATCGAATAAACAAACAACCAAAATTTCCCAAAGAGCTCAACACTTGAGTGGAGTTTAAAAAGTCCCCAGAACATGCCACAGCTCATATGAACCAGCCGTAGAAGGGTCAACCAATGCCTTACCAGTGGCACTGCTGAACTACTACAATCCCTAGGGTTTGGTGGCAGTTCTGACGGTCACAGAATCGAGTTAGGGTTTCGTTCTTCTAGAGGGTCCACAGAATCGCTTGCATAATTTTCTGAAAGTTTTAAACTAAAGAAAAAACCAACACTTGGAAAATTTCCAGCAAGGGAAAAAGTGGGTTATTGATATCCGTGCGAACTTTTATCACCGTATAAAATACCCGAAACAAAGTTAGATTTATGAATACGAAACAGTCCGAGTTGCCTATGCAGAAAATTAACATCACATGCAATTTTAGCAAAACCAAACAACACCTGAAACACCAAAACCCAGAGACTGGAACACACTACAAAATTCAACCCAAAACCTCATAACTTGGCCGAGCAGGCCAGTTTTGGCATCAATGTGGCCGGCCAAAAACGGTCGAGGGGTTGAGTTTTCTACTGTGTTCATGTTGAATCTTATACAACACTCAGCAGTTGTTTAAAAAAAATTTAAGGCCTTTAAAAAATCGACAGAAACCATATTCTCATGTTTCAAGTTTCGGAGCAGTTTCGGTTTCGTAATCTAACAAACATCATCTGATTTTCAAGCATGGCTCTGATACCACTGCTGTGTTCCCTAGGGCGGAAGCAAGGTTTCGGGAGACATCGTCCATGCCAATTTCAAAAATTTGTCGTTCTAGTTAACCCTAACCCTAGAATCTTTACTAGAGAATCATACGAACAAGCAATGCAAACACTTTTACATCTAAGTGAATGAGGAATACAACCTTTATAGACCATTCCTTCACTACTAAAGCTCCGTGTAGTAGTCCCTTCGATCCAAGTAGTGAACTCCCGGACACTAGAGAGGGTTCACATGAAGAAATGAACAAACTTGCTCAATGTCTTCGAGGTCGAAGATAATCTACGTCGAGGAGACTCAAGCTCATGCTACCTCTTCACTAATGGTGAAATTAGTGAAGCAAACATCTTAAACTAAATGGCTAATAGTAGAGGATGATGAAGTAGAAAATAGTCTCATTTTAGTTTTCTTTTTCTCACAATATTTTCTCACCTTGAGAAAAGCTAGTAAGCTTTTTCTCATGAAGAAGAAAATGAAGTGATGAAGATGAGAGAATGAACTCTTTTTGGTGAGAATAGCAACCATGGATGAGTTAGTGTTATACACTAACTCATGTAGAGAATAAACCATGGGTTATAATAATGGTTAGGTTAATAAATATCTACAGGTAAAACAAAACTAGTGGACTAAGTCAAACATGCTACAACCTTCTCTAAGCTTCCAAGCATGTGACTAATTTCCTACTAATTTTGATTAACTTTAAATAAATAAAACCATACATTATCATAAGCTTGGTATGAGTCTCATACACCCATGTCACATGTGGCATCAAGCATGACACAAAATAATGTACATTAATATATATCACATATATACTATATGCACACAAGTGAGAAAAGAAATCTTAAGTGAGCTAATATTAGTTAATGTATGTTAATATATCAAATATATAATTATACATTAAATTATTAAATCAACACTTGATTTAATAATCCGGCTATATCACATACAACCGACTAATATCAAATGTAACATCTTATCGAATCAACACTTGATCCGATAACCCGGCTATATCACATATAACCGATCGATATCATATATCGCGAGAATAGAATGTGGTATCACATACGCGCATTAATCTTGGTCCCGCACATATCACATATGTGCTCCTACTTCGTTTCGCATGAACCAGGAAACCTCTGTGTAGGATTCTAAAGACTCGTCAATACGCCGGCAGTAGGTGATGATCATATCAAACATCCACAAGCCGCAAGCGGTCTGCTAAACGTAACGGCCACCCGGGTATTGAGCGATCAGAAGATCAAAAAGCAAGCCTGCTCATACTCCTGCGAATCTAATCAGTAACACTACCGTACAGTCCAGTCTCTTCGTCAGATATGTCGCATATCTCGCCTGGGGGTGGTAAACGTCAGACCCCAATAGCTTGATAAGTCATGCCGATGTGAGACTCATGACGGGTCAAGAAACTATTGATAACACTTACCAATAAATCTCACAAACAGCCCTGGCCAGGGACTTCCTGTTATAGCCAATCGAGCATAGTGCAACATCAACCCCCAATACCGGGAGAGACGAAATCCCCTCCTATCGCTCATTACCTCCATGTGACTCAGGAATGTACCCAAAAACCACCATTTTGCACGTTCTCTTGAACGTGGTAAGGTGGAAATCAAAGCACAGTAGGAATCACACAAGACTCTATGACGATCTCGGGTCGACAGACTAACCTGTACGAGTGTCACCAGAGAACTTCCATCTGACGTGAGGTGTGATACCATCTAGGAGTTCTCGGCGAGTCCGTCCAGTGTACCCAGTCTCCACTGAGCACCCATATATCATCTCTGATGTCAAATACCAATGGATATGGGATCATCCATCGCCCATCTACATGGGTCGAGAAGGTATACGCTAGTCTACTCTGGTATATCGATGCCCCGTCTCGATACACCCACGACTAGGGACAATAAAGGATGTACTCACGGACTACCTTTGTCCCACTAGTATGATCCGCATCATAATCCAGGTAGTCAAGTAAACATCTTAAGGGCTTTATCAACATGTAACAGAGAGACAATCAGTGTACATGTTAAGATAAAGAATAACCAGATAGCATACTATCTTGTCGAGCAAGAAAGTCCTCCCTATGTATATCCAACCATCCACTATAATATACATCACATGTACAATAATGCCTCTAGAGCATACATATAACTAACAGTATTCTCGAAAAAAAAAAATTTCACTTATGGGATCCTCACGACTCGTAAGGAAAATTCCCCCTATCATACGCTCACGGCTCACAGGATGCAAAAGCCTTGAGCTACAGGGATCCGAACCTGTTCTTAAGCTGTCATATTCCCCAAGTTGCTCTACAGGCGGTCCAATATTGACCTTTTTATAAAATCCACGGGTATGAATAAATATTTCCTTAACAGGTTTTACCAATGGCGAGAAATGTCCCCATATGGTGAACGACACTTGTAAGTCCTCTCGATTTATAAGGAGAAAACACTCTTGGAAGATCCTTACGACTTACAATATAAAAATCACTTAGAAATCCCTAAGATTCCTAAGGAGAAAATACACTTACGAGATCCTCTCGACTCGTAAGAAGAAATACCTTTATGAGACCTGTACGGTTCATAAAGTCAAAAGCCTTAGCCGACAGGATCTTAACCCTGTTTGCTAAGCCACCTTTGTCCAAATTAACAAAGGCAAATGAAGATTCTCTCCTGGTAATATTCTAGTTGCAGCGATACTAATACCAAGATTGGTATCAAATTTCAAGTTCCCGCAAAGGCAGATGATAATTCGCTCCTGGTAATATTCCAGTTGCAGCGATACTGATGCTACAATGGGTATCAGGACCAAGTCCCCAACTCGTGATAAAAATCAGCGAGCAAATAAAGAAGAGCCGAAATGATAGAGAAACTCGCAATAAAAAAGAAGCGAGTAAAAACAAAAAAGACCGAAATTATAGGGCAAAAACAAAAACAGACGAAATGATTTGGCACCGCGATAAATAGCCGAAATGATTGGGCAATCGCGACTCTCTTGATATGAAAAGCTGAAAAAATAGAGTATGACGGAAATAAAGAAATAATAAAAAAAAAAAATTCCTCTGCCTTGCAGGTGAGTCCACACTTACCCCTATATACAATCCATGGGCACAAATGAAAGAAAGAGAACCATACTTTCCCACCAAGCTCCGTCAAAGGGAGAGCCAGATCTCGAAGGCAACATCTACAGCATAGAGATCGACTTAATGTGCTTTTCATTCCAGTAGGATGCAGACACAACGTCATTAACAAAAAAGAAAGACCCAAGGGTCAAAGCAAAAAAGGAAGAGTAATGGAAAAATCGTAACTCAAAGCCTTGACGGTACATATACAACCTCGGGACTATATCCGCCTTCCCCTCCTCATCCTACTAGGGGCAGACACAACAATCAATGCAAAAATAGAGTAATGGCAAAATCCCAGCTCCGGTTCGACGTGCTTCTTATGTCAACAAGATGTAGAAGCAACGTCAACAAAGACCCAAGGGTCAAAGAAAAAATGGAGTAACGAAAAATCCTAGCTCCTGGTCTTGACGGCACATATACAACCTAGAGACTATCATAGCGTTCACTCTCATTTCAGCAGGATGCGGACGCGACTATTAAATGAAATTGGAGCAATGGCATATTCCTAGCTCCGGACTTCAATTGCATACATACATCATAGAGGTCCTACAGATGTCTACCTTACTTCAGTAAAGAAACGGCACAACATCGTCAAAGCAAAAATGTAGTGATGGCATATTCCCAGCTTTGGGACTCGAAGACAACTCATATAAAGCCTAAAAGACTATCGGAGATCATCCCACACCAGAGTGGAGTGTTTATGACACATCGAGGCTCCAAATTGTGCCTAACCTCAAGTAAAAAGCGTCATGGAAAATTCCTAACGTTTGCTCTCCCGACGGTGAAATGACCTAAGGAGATTACTTGAAGACGTCAAAAGATAGAGAGGTGCAAACATGAAATATAATGTATTTTATTAATAAATCAAAATGAATACAAGATTAAAAAAATAGAGAAGAAGGAAAGATATTCAGTGACAAAAATTTTTTGGACGACAGGTGGTTCAATAGGCCGGCTAGATCATCATTTTTCCGCCGGACTTCCGCCTCAAGCTCTAGCAACACCGCAAGTTAAGTTCCTGCCTGTGCCTGTTGTCATTGGTATGAAGAAAATCGAGTCTCAAGCTCTTTCTCAGCTGTCTTATGGGTATCGTCCATTTCGCGTGTGAGAATGACAGCTTTGTCAAAAGCCACCACCTCCTTGATTGCCTCCTAAAGGACCCATCAGATTTCATAGGCATGAGTAGTCTTGGTTGTGAGCTGGGCTTGAAGTTCCCCCAAAGCCTTCAAAGCCAACTCCCTTTCGGAAAACTTCCGGTTAAGTCTTTTCTCACAAGACTAAAGATTGGACGCACACCGATCGATCTATCTACGCAAGCTGTTCTTTATAGATATGATATCAGAGGGAAGGTGCATGCACTCAACTCCTTGTAGGGAAGCCTCCACTTGATGACAGTGTTCAACCCAAGTATGCACCAGCGCCTCGTCATGGTAAGTGGCAAGAACGGACAAAGAAACATTGGCTTCAATAAAAAAATTCCTCATCTATGGCAGAAGTGTCAGCGCGGAGATCTTCAATGAAGGTTGCCAGTGAATAAATTCTCTGTTTTTCCATCCTCTCTGTCACACGTCTAGCATAAGGGTCGGCGACATGCAAATACGGGAATCTAGCGGAGTCAGGGTTGGAAAAACTATGAAGATACACAAATGGTTAGTCACCTTTCCGAACAAAGAATACGTAAACGAACACCAGGGTTAAATCATCATTTACCCATGGCCACAGAAGGCGGATCTTAGAAGCCCCTAGGCCCATCAAGAACTTCAACTTCGTTATCAGCCTGTAAGACTGTGGTTTAAATTAAAAAAGGGGGCACGTCATCATCATTATGAAAATATGATACGGAAAGCAAAGGAATACCAACCTTGACCAGTGGAGGACGATGCTCTGGGGGTACTGTGTGCAGGGCGCCATATTAAGTAGACGTAAGATGGTTTCTTTCAGAGAACGATCTACAATAGAAGATGCCAACTCCCGCAATTTTGAGAGAAAGAAAGGGTCAGACATATGGAAGGGTCGTTAAAAAAAGTATATAAAAGATTACCTTCGATACTTCATCCATTCTGGACTGGAGGGATAGAAGCTCCAGTAATCTCCTCTACACCCTCCATTGTGTCACTGGAAATATTTACAGAGTTTATGGCCGGTCCAGTGACCTCCGCTGAAGGAATAAAGGCCGTTACCGGAGTCTATGAAGCACGATCTGGACTCAAAACTGCGCCTGCCATAGAAGGCCCTACAAAGGAAAAATATGTAAAGACGAATAGGATGTGAAACTAATATAAATTATGTGCTGTGAAGAACCTAAAAGATACATACCAATACGCCAGGGAGCCTGAAGTATGGCCTTTTCGAGCCGCTGCACTTTTCTGTTTAATCATGCTCGTCGGGCTTCAATCGAAGATAAATCCTTACCCGCCTTAAGAGCAACCTCGTCTTCAGAAGTGGCCGAGATTGGCTGTTTGAGTGCCTGTTCTTCTTTCGACTTTAGAGGAACCACTGGTAACATAGTTGGGACCGAATCAACATTACGGAATTCAATAGAGGGAAAGCATCCCTTCTTGGGATGCACGTTTTCGGCTTCATCCCGTGAACGCTTCAAAGCCTTGGCCAACTGAGCGGCTTCCTCGGCAGATGTACCAGGAAAGAGGAGACCGTCGTCCGATTCATGCGCAGATATAGGCTCATCATGAATAGGCTCAGACTCGAGCAAGGTATCGACTAAATCGGCGGCCGATTTCTTCCTCCTTTTAGGGCCTGAGCTAGCACTAGTAGAAAGGCGCTTCCTCCCTTTCGGCACTTTTTCATGGCACTACCCAACCTCGCCTTCGGTATCCGCCTTTGATGATGCCGCTGCTGGTACTTTATCAGGAATCTCTACCCCGCCTCTAGTGCGAACCGACATACCAGCAGTACGGGGGACTGATTCTTCTCGGGCGGCTTTAGGAATCAGCACTGAATCACTGTCCCTCAGAGTTGGGCAAACAACCGACCGTGGTCACAACGGGGTGTTGATGGCTTACGCTGGAGCACGAGATTTTCACTTGAAGAGCACCCTTCTGTCCTCTGCGATGATGGACTAACCCGTTGGCGATACCAGCCCTTGAAGGGTCCTACGGGCTTTGGAAGATAGTCGGGCTCGGGAATCATGGAAAGGGAACCGGTATTTAACCGTATGAAATGATGGATAACGTTGCGGGCGGCCTCCAGCGAGAGAGTAGGCTCAACTAAAAATTCTTCAAGGCGGACGCCCTGGTTGTAACCAAGCTGCAAGGCGAAGCGATGTGGATTATACCGCATGAAGTGAGCAGTGTAATTTATGTGGAACACTAAGTAACCCGGCATGATTGAATATAAATGCATAATCTCTTTGTATTTTAAAGCCGGAGCCCGACTCTTCGATAAATCGAATAACTGTTGAATGAGCCCCGCGGGCGCAGAAAGGACTCTATCATTGAAGACCATCCCACCTTCATTTGAATACGGGTTAAGCAATACGCGCAGAGCCCCTAACTAAGTCGGATCAGGAACGGAAGCATCAACCAACCTTATGACTCGCGGGAAGGTGTATGACTCATAGAAATCAGGTCGCCGATGTGCAGCAAATGCGCCTAACACCTGCATCTCGATCCACACGCGTGAAGTAATGGAGGGAGAAATTCATGGCGTCTGCACCTGGGTTTGAAGTGTTGGCGGCAGTATTTAAACCATGGTATAGGTGTGACAACCCTGCAACGCCAACGGCCAATCGTTCTCCTTCGGCTATGCGATGGGCAGGATAGAAGACAGAGGCTCTCATAAAACGGCGGTGCATCGGCATGGCGAACCAGCTAAGCCAGAGACTGATGAAGCCTATAATGAATGTTTGTTCGTCTATTCGAGGAGCAGCGATTGCGTCAAAGGTCACAGCTGACGAATTTGGAATGTAAAACTGCTGCAGGTCTTCTTCCTTGGCCGGTAATTTCTCCAAGCCGAATCTGAAGGGATCCTTAACCTTCGTGAATTTTGGAGCTTTCTTGGATAGAGCCTCTTTACAGAGAAACCAAGCAATGAAAGCGTCAAAAGTGACACCTTACCCTTCCGATGCCACGATCAGTCTCTCAAAAATGCTTAAGGCTTTGATTAGACACGGGTGCTTATGCCTGAACAGCATTATCGGTCGTCAAGCCTTCTATAGCTGGCACTGTAGCAAATATATACTCGTCAGGGGGTAATAATTCTTCGCAGTGCTCTCCACTAATCGGCAGCCCTGAAATTTCACGAAACTCCTCCAGCGAAATAGAGACTTCGTGGTCCCCTAGCAGAAACGTATTCGTTGGAAGATTCTACTGGTTCAAAATAGCCTTGACCCACCAGACATGGGGAGCATGGTAGTAGAACAGCTATGTATACACCGCTTAATACAGCCCAACTTTCTGCAGCCATAAGTATTGGGAAGAAAGAATGTACCGGGCCTAAGGAAGATTGCCCACTGGATGGTGCGGGGTAACACCTATCTTATATACCTGCCCCCAGGGTCGAGCTTCACCATGACATATTCAGCGTCCCAAAATATCGATAGCCATCATGATTTGATTGGGTATCCTTGTCGTTGATGGCTCAAGCCGGCCCTCGGGGGTCCAATTAGCTTCCTCCACCGCATAAGCAGTACGTGGATGCTCCATGAATGACATTGAATGGATGGGTTCTATTGGTACTTCGCATGTAAAACTATAGCGACCCCTGATAATGTAGCCGTGCCAAACTCCCCATAAGCGAAGGCTCTTATTATCCTTATCATGTTCCCTAATTATTGCCATAACTTCCTCTTCTGATAGCGACTGTGGGAAAGAGACCTCTGAGCGTGTGTAAGGGAAATAGGGAAGTGAGGCCATTGTACCTAAAGGAAGGGAACAAAAAACCAATTAATAAAAAGTGTGAGTTTGTTTCACGGGACTACTAACTACAAAATCAGTGGGCTCCACGAAATCAAAATGGCGGCTCACCAATGATGAGGCAAGATAATCATTGTGAGAATGCAAGATGATTCTCATTAAATAAAGAGTGGAGTTTAAAAACTCTTAACGTTCTCGAAAAGTGAGTTCTGTTAATAATAGACGATGTTCATAACATAATTTTGCATTCTTATAGACCCCATTCTTATTTATTTTACAAATAAACAAGTGCTTTTGAACCATGTCTGCTACATAGTTGCAGGTTACAGGTTCTCGGAACAAAAACAGTGAAATTGATATAAAAAAAATGATACAAAAGTGAGACTACGACCGATAAATGGTGGAATCTTGATCATGCCACATTTTGAGGGACAATGAAGATCAATGAACAAGTTCACAAAGTACAAAGGCAGCGCAAGGTTCAAGACTTCGACACGAAGCGAATGATAATAGTCTACTACATTACTCACTGTGGAGATCTGGAAGAGAACTAGAAGACATTCTGAAGAACCAACAGAAGAAACAAGAAGACAAAGTCAACCAGAAGAGGACCGGAAAAATTGAAGACACAAGCTCTCCACTTGGCCGCGGAACCGCGGCCAAACCGTGTTTTTGGCCGCGGAACCGCGGCCGTGTATTGCCCGTATCGGTGGAAAATTCTTGAAGCGGCTGGCGGCACGTTGACTAGTCTTCCTAGGGGTATATTTGTAAAAGCAAATGTGCGTCGATTGTAACCCTAGGGTTTTCTATGCTTTATAAATAGAAGCCCTAAAACTTGTTTTAGGTCATGCCTCTTTTCATTGAATAAAATTCAGATTTCTATCAAGTTTTGAGAGCATCAATTTTGTAAGTAGGTTTTATTTTGCCCTAGTTCTTAATTCTTCTTTCTGCCCTTGTTTAATTTATTCTCTGCCCTAATTTAATTTAGATTAGAACTTTTTATTAATCTGCCGTAGTTAGATAATTAATCTCTTAAATCAAAAACTCATAAAAATCATGTTTTTCATAGATCCCCTAATGAGTGAGTAGTTCTTCGCTTGTTAGGGTTAGGAATATGGAAGGGTTGAGAGATGATGCAAATCTCTCACCCTTTTCTTGCCCATCACATATTCATAATTGGGACTCCATGCATACATACACATACCGCTCCCTACGGCGCCCTACCCTCGAGGTAACGGTGATACCGTAATATAAAAGACCGGATGTGCATGTTTTCCATGAAGGTTAGGGTAAGAATTAAGAAAGGACGGACAAGGACCTAGAGGAAGAAACATCGTTTCTTCCCGATCATCCTAATCCCCTTAATTAATAATTACCATAACACCTAAAGAAGATCTAATTTAGGGCATTGAAAGCGGTGGGAAATCTTTACTTTCCAAACTTAAGCTATACCTAACCCTAGCAAGATTTCTAATCCTAGTCTAAATCAACTTAGTTTTAGTGATAAAGATCCAAACACCATTTGGAATTAACTCGTTAGAACAATTAGGAAATACACAACATCCCTATGGACCGACCCGTATTCACCGGCTAGCTACCAAGCGACGTCGTTCTTGATTGCGGTAAAAAATATTTTTGATCATAAAAATTCAACATAAATCAAATGGCGCCATTGCCGGGGATGGCGTAGTATTTTCTTTTTGCAATTTCGGGTTAATATAAATTAAAAAAAATCATAAAAACCGAAAAATATAAAAATATAAAAATTTTATCATCTTTTTAATGTTTGAAGGGTTTTTCGTGTGAATTTTGCAGGATCGACGAACGAGTTCGGATCTGGAAAAATCCAGAGATCAAAACAGAAAACCATAGATCTGAACAACAGAGAAAAGTCAAACCAGAGGAGAAGAATTTTTTTCGGGAACTGAGCCGCCGCCTCCGCCGTGGAACCGCCGCCAGACCCTGCTTTTGGCCGCGGAAGCGCCGCACCCTGCTGACGTTAGCAGTCCAGATTCTCTCTCTTTGTTTCCTTTCTCCTTCCTCTGAACCCCTGATAACTCCTTGGTAAAATCTCCTGCAGGATTCTTTGCGCTAAAAAAATCTCTCCCCTTCCAATAATTGATCTTGTGCAGGATTCTTTGCGCCGCGCTAAAAATAAAAAAAAATGTTGCAAGTGATTGTTTACTGGTTAGCATATTTAATCGGACTTTAAGGGGCTTGAGACCAATCCAGATTGGGTGGGGATTTCATCACCCTTCCCAGGACCCCAGAAATCACATAAGGCATATTGCATTGACCATCATTTAATTAAAAAAGATTAGACTCAGCCCTAAGGACTTCGCGCTCAATAGGACAAAAGACTAGTTGTAGGTATCGACCGTTGATCCTAACCAGAGTTTGTGGTGCCTAGGCAAGTGTGTCTAAGGCAAGTGGTTACTTAATTAGGTCCACTACTTACGTGGTGGAGTGCCTCCCACTTACCTGGCACTTACCTGGCCACAACTGGCGGTGAAAAGACGGTTTGAGGTCCTACTTCTTGCCCTTTGGAACAGTTAGGAGCTGTCTAGCTGACCTAGGTGACCCTAGACCTAGGCCTGATTGTGCATTTATGGTTGATTGAACGTGTGTCTAAGCCCTTTATCGAAAATCTTTTTCTTGAAAAAGCTCCACATAAAAAAGAAAAAAAGGAAAAAAAATTTACAAAAACTTGCAACTTGTCGCTAAAAATCCGTGCACCTCACTTACACCACTTTTCTTTCCATTGACGTTTTCTTACCTCCACATTCTGTTTTTCACCTTTTTGACTACACTACCTCTTTAGTGTATGTTCGGTTGGACTAGGGACACTAGCGCCCGATTAGTCCGTGTCTCGTTGGTACCGACCGACGAAGCTTTCGACTCCGAAGTCGAAATTCCTTCCACTTCCTTACCTTCACCTTCACATTCTTCCTCCGAAGGGATGTCGGGATATAATCTTAACAACACCTTACCAACGGGACTGATTCCACCTCCGTTAGGTGCGAATAACCCGCAACACCCGCCTGTTGAAGCGCCCCAACGAATCGCGCTCCAGGATCTTTTCTACCCGAACCGCACCGCCTTACCTACTTGTCTTTCACTTCCACCGGCAAATGGGGACAATTTTGAGATCAAACCCCACTTCATCAATATGTTGCCAAAATTTCACGGACTGGAATCCGAAGACGCCTATATCTTCATAAACAAATTCCAAAACGTTTGCGCAATGATGAAAACAACCCAATTATCAGATGATGCTATAAGGCTAAGGGTCATTCCATTCACCTTATGTGACTTAGCCGAGAAGTGGTTATACAACACAGCATCACATTCAATTAAGAATTGGGAAGAGTTTGTTAAAACTTTTCTTAAAAAGTTTTATCCTTATCACAAGACCGCGAGAATTCGCAATGAGATTATAAAATTTTCCCAGCTTCCTTCCGAACCATTTTGGAAGTGTTTTGAAAGATTCAAAGACCTACTTGTTCAATGCCCTCACCGTGGGATCGAAAATTTACAACTTTTCCAAACATTATATGGGAGATTGAACCCAGCAACGAAGCAGTTGCTAGAAACCATTTGTCAAGGTCACTTTCTAACCAAATCTAGTGAGGAAGCATGGCATTTTCTCGACGATCTTGCTGAACAAACATTTCAGTGGGAAAGCACCAAGACCACCTCATCTTCTTCAATTGGTCAGTCTAGGGTAGGCATACATCAATTAGATATGTCGATTTCTATGAAGGGTGAGATGGCCGCACTTACGAAAAAGCTAGAAGCAATTGAGACTAAAATCTCATCGCCTTCTCCTGCCCCTGCGTTGCCCCCACAAACTGTTTGCGCTTGTTGTTTGGATCCATCACATCTTACCGAAGAGTGTCTTACAATCCACCTGCTCAAGGATAAGATCATGTCAATGCTGCCTTTCAGCAACGGCAAAGAAATGATCCATACTCTTCAACTTATAATCAGGGTTGGAGGAGTCACCCAAATTTTGCTTGGAATCAAAATCTGCAATTCCAAGGAAACAACAACTTTCAAAAGCCTCCTCCTCCACAACAATAAGCACCTCCATAAACTCAATACCAGCAACCTTTCCACCCATAACCTTACCAAAACCAAATGAACAATTTTGTGCCTAACAACTCTTACCCTCCAAACAATTTTGTTCAACCAAATAATGATAAGGTTACCTCCCTAGAAAGAAGTCTAGATGCGTTTCTAAAGCAATCTATACAATCCGCAGCAAGGTTGGAGACTTCCATTCAATCTTTGGTGCAAAACAGTGCCTCACACGATCAAAGCATCAAATCTATTGAGGCATAAATTGCACAACTCAATGCTGCGTTGAGCGAGCGAGAAAAGGGAAAGCTTCCATCTCAACTACTGCCAAATCCCGGTCACGCACATGTTGTATATGAACAGCAGAATCATAACGTAAATGCTGTGACCACGTTGAGATCCGGAAAAGTGTTACACAATAACGTGGGTATTAATAATGACACCCCTGCCGGTGGTTCTTCTTCACCCTCTTCTTCTTCATCTTCTTCGTTAGAGCCTATTCTTCATTCTTCACAAGGCTCTACTTCTTCTACTCTGAACGGACCTACTTCTCACATCACGAACACATCTACATGGGGATCCGTTCCAACTCCATAATCTAATCCACAAAAATTGGACTCAACAAATTTTCAAAATGTTCCTTTTCCAAACAGGTTGAGATCCAATAAACCAACTCCATAAATGGAGAAGATCGTAGAGTTGTTCAAACAGGTTAGCATAAGCATACCTCTCTTGGATGCAATCCAACAAGTTCCTTCATACGCAAAAATCTTAAAGGACTTATGCACCAAGAAGAGGAAGTCACAAGTACCAAAGAAAGTTTTCGTGGCTAGTGTTGTTGGTGATGCTTTTGTCCAATCTTTACCCCAAAAGCACAAAGACCCCGGCTGTCCTACTATTTAGATAACAATTGGGGACAAGAACATCAATAGAGCACTGTTAGATCTTGGTGCTAGTGTCAATTTGCTACCATATTCAGTGTACGAGCAATTAGGCGTTAGAGAGCTTAAACCCACTCATTGTACTCTCCAAATGGCCGACCGATCCATCATCCATCCTAGGGGAGAGTTGGAGGATGTGTAAATTAAAGTAGGGGATTTCATTTTTCCCGTTGACTTTATTGTTATGGATACACAACCTGTAGCTAACCCCCGGGGTCAAATTCCGGTGATACATGGTCGACCATTCCTTGCGACTTCTAATGCAGTGATCAATTGTCGTAATGGTTCAATGAACCTATCTTTTGGAAATATGACAGTTGAACTCAACATCTTTAAGTTGGGGAATCAGCCTTCCGAGCCTAATGCTAGTATACTTGATGTTTACTCGATCCACGAGATCACGGAGGAGGACTGTTAGCTCGAACAATTTCTATTCGATCACAGCAGTGTTGACGCTACTAGTACGTTCCTCCTAGAATCCGACACAGTTTTCACGCCGGACAACGATTATGAGTGTTTCACCTTTTTGGACGATTTTGAAGACTCATCACCCGAGTTTGAGTCTTTTGATTTTTCGGATGAGTTAGTTGAACCATCCGACTCAGTTGTGTACACTCGATTTGAACCGTTGATGGAATCCTTCGAGTTTGAAACAGTTTCACCAATGCTACCTTCAATTGTTTCACCTCCTAAACTCAAACTAAAGCTTTTGCCGTCGCACCTTACATATGCTTACCTAGGTGAGAATGAGACCCTTCCCGTTATCATATCGGCCTCTTTAGCTCTCGAGCAAGAGAAGGCCCTTTTAATGGTCTTAAAAAATAATCGGCAAGCTTTTGGCTGGTCTATGGCGGACATCAAGGAGATTAGTGCCCTCATAGTTGAACATTATATACACTTGATGGATGATGCCAAGCCAATGAGGGATCCACAAAGACGCCTCAACCCCATAATGAAGGAGGCTGTCAAGAAGGAGATTGTTAAATGTCTTGATAGTGGTATCATTTACCCTATCTCGGATAGCCAGTGGGTTAGCCCCATTCATGTTGTCCCCAAGAAATCTGGCATTACAGTCATAACCAATGAGGCAAATGAGTTAATACCTACTCGCATCCAGACTGGGTGGCAAGTTTGCATCGACTATAGAAAACTCAATGCCGCGACAAGGAAAGACCACTTTCCTTTACCTTTCATTGACCAAATGCTAGAACGATTGGCTGGGCACGAGTTTTACTGCTTTTTGGATGGCTATTCCGGCTATAACCAAATCTCCATCCCCGAAAAGGATCAAGACAAGACCACATTTACTTGTCCTTTCGGTACTTTTGCCTATCGTCGCATGCCCTTTGGGTTATGCAATGCACCCACTCCATTCCAGCGGTGTATGATAGGGATCTTTTCTGACATGGTTGAAAAGGTTTTGGAGATTTTTATGGATGATTTCTCCATTTTTGGTGACTCCTTCGATGGGTGTTTGCTTGACCTTGACCCAGTTCTTACCCGCTGTAGGGATAAGAACCTCACTTTAAATTATAAGAAGTGCCACTTTATGGTACGATAGGGTATTGTCTTAGGACATGTCATCTCGCAAAATGGCATAGAGGTTGATAAAGCCAAGATTGAAGTCATTTCTAATCTTCCTCCTCCTAAATGCGTTAAAGACATCCGAGCTTTCCTTGGCCATGCCGGTTTTTATAGACGGTTCATCAAGGATTTTAGCAAGATTGCTAGACCCTTGACTCTTTTGTTGGCTAAGGACACAACATTTGATTTTGACTCAACTTGTATAGAAACGTTCGAGTCATTGAAACACTCTCTCATTTCTGTGCCCATTCTTTCATCTCCAGACTGGACGCATCCATTCGAGATTATGTGCGATGCATCAGATTTTGCCATTGGTGCTCTTCTTAGACAAAACATTAATAAGATGCCGCATGTAATTTATCACGCTAGCCGAATATTAAATGAGGCCCAACTGAAATACACAACAACAGAAAAAGAATTTTTAGCAGTTGTGTTTGCACTTGAAAAATTCCGGCCTTATTTAATCGGCTCTCCAGTGATTTTGTATACTGACCATTCAGCTCTTCGCCACCTTTTTGCGAAGAAGGATGCTAAATCGAGGTTAATACGTTGGATCCTCTTATTACAAGAGTTTGACCTTATCATAAGGGTCAAAAGAAGATGTGAAAATGTAGTGGCCGATCACCTTTCACGACTTCCTTCTTCGCCTATACTTGAAATTCCAATAAAAGATGTTTTTCCCGATGAGCAACTCTTAGCCGTGTCATGCGAACCTTGGTTCGCTGATATAGTAAACTACTTGGCCACCGGCTTGATACCTAAAGATTGGTCGAAACAGGATAAACTCCGATTCTTGTCCCAAGTAAAGCATTTTTACTGGGATGAACCGTATCTTTTTAAATACTGTTCCGACCAAATCATTCGTCGGTGTGTACCTGAAAATGAGTTTAAGAGTGTGTTGTCTTTTTGCCACGATCAAGCTTGTGGCGGGCATTTTGGCCCTAAGAAGACAGCTGAGAAAATCTTGCAGTATGGTTTCTATTGGCCACAACTCTTTAAAGATGTATATGAATACTGCAAGACATGCTCCCGGTGCCAACACGTGGGCCGGATATCGCGGAGAAACGAAATGCCGCTCCAACCAATTTTGGTTATGGATATTTTTGATGTTTTAGGAATCGACTTCATGGGACCATTTCCAAATTCCTTTGGGAATGTGTATATTCTTTTGGCTGTTGACTATGTGTCAAAATGGGTCGAGGCTATGCCTAGCCGAACGAATGACAACAAAGTTGTCGTTCGATTTCTTAAAGAACATATCTTTTCTCGATTTGGGCACCCTCGAGCAATTATAAGTGATAATGGATCTCACTTCTGCAATAGGACTTTTGAGTTCTTAATGCGCAAATATTCCATTACACACAAGCTGTCAACACCATACCATCCCCAAACATGTGGGCAAGCCGAGGTTTCGAATCGGCAAATTAAGCAAATCTTGGAGAAAACGGTTTCTAAAAACCGTAAAAATTGGTCACACAAACTGATCGATGCACTATGGGCTTTCCGTACTGCATACAAGACCGATCTTGGTATGTCTCCATACCGTCTTGTTTATGGGAAGGCTTGCCACCTCCCAGTTGAGATTGAGCACAAGGCATTTTGGGCGATCAAGGAGTTGAATTTATCAATAGGAGATGCGGGCAGCAATCGAAAGCTGCAATTAAATGAACTAGAAGAGCTGCGGGATGAGGCTTATGATAATGCTGTCATTGTTAAAAACCGAACTAAGGTGTTCCATGAAAAAAACCTTATGCACAAAACGTTTAAACCTGGTCAACAGGTTTTGCTTTACGACACTCGGTTACACTTTCACCCCGGCAAGCTCAGATCTAGGTGGAAAGGGTCGTTTTTAGTACCACCGTATATCCGCACGGTGTGGTAAATCTTGAAAATCCGGAGGACGGTATTTTATTTAAAGTAAACGGATATCGACTGAAACCGTTCCTCACTGCGGACCCGTCGGAGGAGCTCCTGTTTTTGCAGGAGCCGATTTACACAGATTGATCTTCCTCCATTTTACCCCCAAATTTTGACCATCTAGCCAAAACTTTGTTTCACACAAGTTTGGGGGTGTGTACCATTTGTAAATACAAAAATACAAAATAACATAAAAAAAAATCATAAAAAAATAAATAAACAGGGAAATGCCGACATTTTGACCCTCTTGGTGTAGCATGACAGTGAGGACACTGTCGAGTTTAATTTGGGGGGGTGTTCGGTAAGCTTTCTTCCTTCCCATTCATATGTACATTTTTTCTTTTTCATATTTAAATTCTGCATTGCATTCTTATATAAAAATTATAAAAATTGAAAAAAATTGAAAACTAAAAAAAAATAGAAAAAGAAAAATCAAATAAAAACTGAAAAATTTGAAAAATTATAAAAAAACATTCAATTTTTGACCTTAATCGACTTGAGATTAACAAATAGGTTAACTAGTTAGGAACAACTAGATCATAAACATAGTAAATTAAAAACCCTAAAAATAACCTTTCTTAAAAATTTAACGGTAGAAAGTATATGTCTTTGTAGTTTATTTAGAAATAGGCAAATTTCGAGTTGACTTCTTGGGCTAAGTTAAAACAAGGGAAAAGTATTGATATCTTTATTAAAGTATAAGTTTGAAAAATAATTCCTAAACTTAAGTCTAGATTCTGAAAATATATACCCTACAAATTGCACAAACACGAACCTTGAAACTTGGAATAGTAGGAGAGACCTTGAAATGCTCTTGTCTAAAGTCCTTAGTACGAAGAAAAATACAAAAAAATACAAGTGTGAATAAAGAAAAAAATGAACACTGATTTTTGTAATTACTTAAGGCTGCAAAATAGAAAAAAATTTAGCGAAGGTGCTTTATCACCTAGTGCCTTAGACCAACTGGTTTGGGAGTCACTGTTAAAAGCCTTGGGTATTACAAGACTAGGAATTACGCCTTAATATGCAAACATATTTTGTAATCGGTCGTTGGTACCTCAAGAAGTATTAACGGTCGCATAAAGAATGTGTGAGCAAATTTCATCTAAAAATTCACCAATTGAAAAGTACTTTGGACGATGGACAAGAGTATAATAGCTTGATTTGAATTTCCAAGTGTAGGGGTGATATATACACACACGTAGGGGTATGTGATTGGGGTTTAGATAAGAGATAGGAATGAAGAATATGACTTATATCTTTAATAGAGATGATAAAAATTCCTAAGTTGAGATAGAATCCTAGAAGGAAAACTTAAAAGATGCCAAAAGCTAAGTAAATTCACAAGAACATATATAATCTTAAGTTGAATGATAAGAAAGCGTGAAGAATACGGGTGGATAATTTCTAAGTCAACGATAATAGAGTTTCTTGTTAGAAGACCTAATTGGAGAATAAAAGTCGATAAACCAAATTGATAGGATTTTGTGGGTAGTATCCGCTGAAAACCCTCAGGAGACAACACTCCTCCTACTAGGGACACCTAGAGGTTTAACGGCTTGTTGCACGAGCTCAGTGCAATCGCGTTTCCCTGCGAAAGTGAGGCTAGGCCTTTTTCGAGAATAAAACTAGGTTTGCTCGAGGACGAGCAAAAGATAAGTTTGGGGGTATTTGTTCATATCATAATTTTGCATTATTATATTCCCCATTCTTATACATTTTGCAAATAAACAGGTGCTTTTGACCCATGTCTGCTACATAGTTGCAGGTTACAGGTTCTCGGAACAAAAACAGTGAAATTGATAAAAAAAAAATGAAACAAAAGTGAGACTACGACCGATAAATGGTGGAATCTTGATCATGCCACATTTTGAGGGACAATGAAGATCAATGAACAAGTTCACAAAGTACAGAGGCAGCGCAAGGTTCAAGACTTCGACACGAAGCGAATGATAAAAGTCCACTACATTACTCACTGTAGAGATCTGGAAGAGAACTAGAAGACATTCTGAAGAACCAACAGAAGAAACAAGAAGACAAAGTCAACCAGAAGAGGACCAGAAAAATTGAAGACACAAGCTCTCCACTTGGCCGCGGAACCGCGGCCAAACCGTACTTTTGGCCGCGGAACCGCGGCCGTGTATTGCCCGTATTCGGTGGAAAATTCTGGAAGCGGCTGGCGGCGCGTTGACTAGTCTTCCTAGGGGTATATTCGTAAAAGCAGATGTGCGTCGATTGTAACGCTAGGGTTTTCTATGCTCTATAAATAGAAGCCCTAAAACTTGTTTTAGGTCATGCCTCTTTTCATTGAATAAAATTCAGATTTCTATCAAGTTTTGAGAGCATCGATTTTGTAAGTAGTTTTTATTTTTCCCTAGTTCTTAATTCTTCTTTCTGCCCTAGTTTAATTTATTTTCTGCCCTAGTTTAATTTAGATTAGAACTTTCTATTAATCTGCCGTAGTTAGATAATTAATCTCTTAATTCAAAAACTTATAAAAATCATGTTTTTCATAAATCCCCTAATGAGCGAGTAGTTCTTCGCTTGTTAGGGTTAGGAATAGGGAAGGTTTGAGAGATGCAAATCTCTCACCCCTTTCTTGCCCATCACATATTCATAATTGGGACTCCATGCATACATACGCATACCGCTCCTTACGGTGCCCTACCCTCGAAGTAATGGTGATACCGTAATATAAAAGACCGGATGTGCATGTTTTCCATGGAGGTTAGGGTAAGGATTAAGAAAGGACGGACAAGGACCTAGAGGAAAAAATATCGTTTCTTCCCGATCGTCCTAATCCCTTTTATTAATAATTACCATAACACCTAAAGAAGATCTAAGGGCATTGAAAGCGGTGGGAAATCTTTACTTTGCAAATTTGACCTAAACCTAACCCTAGCAAGATTTCTAATCCTAGTCTAAATCAACTTAGTTTTAGTGATAAAGATCCAAACACCATTTAGAATTAACTCGTTAAAACAATTAGGAAATCCATAACATCCCTGTGGACCGACCAGTATTCACCGGCTAGCTACCAAGCGACGTCGTTCTTGATTGCGGTAAAAAATATTTTTGATCATAAAAATTCAACATAAATCAGACGACAGATTCAAATCTTTGAAAAGGGTATTAAAACCCTAAAAAGGAAAATGCTCAAGAATAGAAGGGGAATAAAATTTCCCAAAGTCCCTAGATCTCTCAGAGCTAAGCTTTATAAGAAAATGGAATGAAATTCATCCAATAGTGGGATTAAATCCCAGAAACCCTTATGGTGAGGAAACAGAGAAAATGGAATTAAATTCCAAGGATCCTCAAAGATCGGTGATAGCGTAAAACCCTAAGAGGAGAACTAACAATCCTCATTGATTCAAGACCCCAGAGTCTACTTTAAAAAAGTGTTTTTTTAGATCTCTAAGAGATCAGTTCAAGAAAAGAGCAAAGCTCTGTTGATGGATTTAAAATCCAAGACAAGAACAAAAAGGGTTTCCTAAGAAATGAATTTCGTACATAATCCTTACCAAGAAGAGTTTTTGCAGAGTTTAACTCTGAAGTTCTATGGGCAGAGAGCTAAGCGCTGAAAGGAGAATTAAATTCTCAAGAAAAAGAGTTAAGGAAGAAGATGAAAAACAGTGGTCATCTCAAAGGCCAATGGCCCCATTTATAAGATGTTATAGGAAGCGGTTCAGCTTCCCATTCCTTACGCAATCCAACGTTGATAAAGATGGACAGCGTTGCACTCATGTGCAAGCCACGTGAGAACAACGCTGGGGGCATTTGTTCCCTCATATAAAAAAAAGAAAAATGGGAGAAAATTCTCCACAACTCAAACCTCACGTGTTAAACACGTGAGCGCCTATATGCAAAGTATATATGCGCTGCAATCAAAACTCCTAATAGACTAAATAAGCCTCACGTGTTAAACACGTGAACGCCTATATATAAAGCATATAGGCGCTGTAATCAAACAACTAATAGGCTATATAATCCTCACGTGTTAAACACGTGAGCGCCTATATGCTTTGCATATAGGCGTTGCAATCAAAACACCTAATATGATAAATAAGCCTCACGTGTTAAACACGTGAGCGCCAATATGCAAAGCATATATGCGCTGTAGTCAAACAACTATAGGCCAAATTGGCCTCACGTGTTAAACACGTGAGCGCCCATATGCAAAGCATATGGGCGCCAAATCAGAGAAGCTAAATAAGCCTCACGTGTTAAACACGTGAGGGCACCTCCTTACGTTGAATTAAATTCTACTCAAATAAGGAACCATTGGACCAAAGATCCAATGGTGATTAAGTATAGAATTAAATTCTATTAGGAAGGATATTTTCTGTTAAACAGAAAATTGGTAAATCAAAGGTCCAAGGAGATCGAAGATATTTCCTATATCTTTCTAAACAAAGAAAGTTCGTGCTCTGTTAAACCGAGCACCTTTGGATTAAAAATCTAATGGTGATAAAAACATCACCATTCAATAGAATTTTATTCTATATATGGGAGAATATTCCCTCAATCTTGTTAAAATAAGAAAACATATCCTGTAAGACAGAAACACTTGGATCAAAGATCCAATGGTGGGTAAAATTCCCCAAATCAATTTTGAGTCCAATTAAACCAATTGGAATCTCTCAATGAGAGATTTTCTTAAAATTAATTAACAAACTTGCCTCCACTATATAAAGAACTTGAGACTTCAAGTCTCAATATAGAAAAAAAACTTATAAGGTCCTGCCAAAATATAGTGAGCTCTCGAAAGAACAGAGAAATTAATTCTCAAAGAAAGAAGACCTTCCTTCTTCAAAGCACTCTAGGTAAATAAAAAAGAAGAGATTAAAAGTATCCCTCCTACCTAGTATAATGGATATAAGGGTTTAACCCTTCATACATGAAGTTAGTTCTTCCTCTGGTTTGAGATTTACAAAAGAAAAAGTTGAGAATTTAATTCTCATTGGGGAGATTCTGTTCTTCAGACTCAAAATTTATGGAAAAGAACTAGGTTAAAAAGAAAAAGAAAGAAAAAGAAAAAGAATATATGTTCTGAGAATTTAATTCCCCCAAAATTAGGATTTAACCCTACATAAAGAACTTAGTTCTTATAAAAATAAAGAGAACTTAGTTCTCTAATTAAAAACAATGATGATGATTCAATATTTTCAAAACAGAAATCCTGAGGATCATCAATGACTAAAATGTCATTAACAGAGATTAATATCTATAAAAACAAGAAGAACTTGGCGTCTTACGTGAAACACACGTGAGTAAAATTAGTGCTTAGCACTATTATTTTGCCTCATGTGTTTCCCACGTGAGTGCATAAAACAAACAAAAGAAAAACTAAAATGCCTCACATGCTTCCCACGTGAGCGTCCAAAGAGCAAAGAAAAACTCCTTTGTGCTGATTAAGAAGCCACCAAATAAGGCAGCATAACACCCCAAAATAAAGCAGTCATATGAAATACATGTGAAACACTCTTAAAAACCCAAAATCTGGCGTCTCACGTGCTTCACACGTGAGCTCAAGTCAAGTGCTTAGCACTAATGTCAAAAAAGGGGTGAGAAAATAAAACCTGAAATTAATGCTCAGCGCTCACGTGCTTTCCACGTGCGTGCCATGCAAAGTGCTTAGCACTCCATCTTCAGTCAAAATGACTAAGTGCTTAGCACTGGTTGGGCAGCGCCCATATCTGAGCACTTCACATGTTTCATATATGAGCACCGGATAAGATTAGTGCTCACCACTATTCCAGCGCCCCACATGAAATACCCGTGAGTATTGCATATATTAGTGTTTAAAACTAGTGGGTAGTATAGAAACCCAATCTCAGCCCAAATGGGGTAAATTTCTTGAGGTTAAACCTCTTTGATTCTAAATTAATCGAACCCATATTGCTCATGATTTCCAAACTGATCTTAGTCTCAAACATGAGTAATAATCTCTCATTGATGATATCCAAAATGATATCCATCCCATATCTTCTAAGATAATCTTAGTCTCAAATATGACTAACGGTTCTTAGGTCTATCACCCCCTTTCCCTCAAATACAGGATTTGGTTTAAGGGTATATCTATTCACACCTCTGATATATGTCGTTGTAATTCCTCAATGTCTTAAGAGAGAATGTAGGTCCCGACAACCAACAACTCCTTTCTCGTCCTAATTTGATATAAAATTTTGTCAAAATAGGGAATGATACGTTCCACATTGATACACTTCCAAATTAATGTGCACACATCAAATCGGATCGCACCCCAAATTGGACGCATTCGATGTCACCATCATTCACTCCACCACGTAATAAATACACTTGCGCGCAAGATGGATAATAGACCGAAATTTCCTTAAACTAATATTTGTCCCAAAAATGGGAATGCTGGACCGAAATGTCCTTAAACTAACATTCGTACCCAAAATGGGAATGTTGGACCGAAATGTCCTTAAACTATAGCGTCGCCTCAAACTTAGCGATAATGGACCGAAACGTTCCTAAACTATTGCGTCGCCTCAAACCTGGCGATAATGGACCGAAACGTCCCTAAACTATTGCGTCACGTCAAACACGGCGCGTCGTCCTAAATACGGCGATAATGGACCGAAATGTCCCTAAACTAAAATTTCGCCTCAAACATGGAGACAATGGACCGTGATATTCTAAAACTAAAATAATTAGGCCCAAAGACTCATATGTTTTAAGTCGATCTTAATCTCAAACCAGATTAACGGTCCTTAAATAAACCTAAGCCCAAATCTAAAATATACGGATTTGGACTGATTCGCGCCCTGCGGGCGACGACTCAAACTAGTCTCCGTATACAATCCACGGACAACCAAAACAAACAAACATATATACAACACGAAGTGAACTGCCGCAGCAGGAGAAAGTGGTTATCGTAACTCAACAACGTAATTAACTACAGGGGCTAGCGCCTGCAGGGAAGAACGTCCCCACAATCAAAAACTCCTCATAAAATGAGGGGGAATCTTATAAAGTCTGCTAAAAGGGTCGCGTCTGTCCAAACCTCCGATATATGGTGTCATAAATCAATTTGGTATCTTCGGAGAGGTGGATGGATTAGTCCAAATAGCATTTGTCCCCAGATTCAGGTAAGATGAACCATCCCGGTTCGTCTCTGTTTCCAGTGGTAACCAGTAGGGCGTGGATAGTTTATGATTAATCAAGTATTTCTGCATCAAGGTCTCAAAAGACTTATTGCAAAAATGTGTCCCATTATCGCTAATGATAGCGTGAGGGTGCCCGAACCGGAAAAATATGTTTTCTTTCAGAAATCTAATGTCAACCTTATTGTCGTTCGTCCGGCTCGGCATTGCCTCGACCCATTTGGAGATATAATAACAGCTACAAGAATGTATAGGTTCCTTAAAGAGTTAGGAAACAGGCCTATGAAATCTATCCCCCATACATCGAACATCTCAACAATAATAATTGGTTAGAGCGGCATCTCATTTCTCCTGAAAATCCAGCCTAAATGTTGGCACCGGGAGCAAGTCTTGCAGTAATCATTTGTATCTTTGAAAAGTTTTCGCCAGTAAAAGCCACACTGCAAGACTTTCTCAACTTTATTTCTTGGGCTAAAATGCCCGCCACATGCTTGATTGTGGCAGAAAGACAACACACTCTTGAATTCTTTTTCTGGAACATACCGGCGGATGATTTGGTCTGGACAATACTTGAACAGGTAGGGTTCATCCCAGTAAAAGTGTTTTACTTGAGAGAAAAATCTAAGTTTGTCCTGACTCGACCACTCGCTTGGTACAAGTCCAGTTGCTAAATTGTTCACAAGATACCATCAACAGTTGTTCATCAGGGAAAGTATCGTTAATTGGGAGAGGAAGCATTGGCGAAGAAGGAAGTCGTGAAAGATGATCGGCCACTACATTTTCACATCCTCTTTTATCCTTGATGACAGGGTCAAACTCTTGAAGTAAGAGAATCTAACGTATTAGCCGAGATTTTGCATCATTTTTCGCAAAAAGACGTTTCAGAGTGGAATGATCAGTGTAGACAACGACTAGGGAGCCGATGAGATATGGCCTGAATTTCTCTAAATCGAATACAACCGCCAAGAACTCTTTCTTGGTTTTTGTATAATTCAATTGAGCGTCATTCAAGGTCCGGCTCGTGTAGTAGATTACGTGCGGCGTCTTATCGATGTGCTGTCCTAAGACTGCACCGATAGCAAAGTTGGATGTATCGCACATAATCTCGAAATGATACATCCGGTCTGGAGAAAAAAGATCGGGAGCAGTGGTGAGAGAGCTTCTCAACGATTCAAAAGCAGTTAGGCAACCCGAGTTGAATTGAATGGAGTTTCTTTTGCCAGCAGAAGAGTCAAGGGCCTAGCAATCTTGCTAAAGTCCTTAATGAACCGTCTATAAAACTTGGCATGGTCAAGAAAAGATCGTATATCTATGACGCAATTTGGAAGAAGGAGGTTGGAAATGACATCAATCTTTGCTTTGTCAATCTCGATGCCATTTCGCGAAATGATATGTCCTATGACAATACTTTTGCCCCCCATGAAGTGGCATTTGTCCCAGTTTAAAGTGAGATTTTTATCCTTACATCGGGTAAGGACAGCGTCAAGATGTTGTAGACACTCATCGAAGGAATTTCCAAAGATGGAGAAATCATCCATGAATATCTCCAGAAATTTCTCAACCATGTCAGAGAATATTCCCATCATACACCGCTAAAAAGTAGCGGGAACATTGCATAGCCCAAAGGCCATGAAACAAAATGCGAACGCACCGAAAGGACAAGTGAAAGTGGTTTTGTCCTAATTTTTCTTGACAATGGGAATCTGGTTGTAGCCTGAGTAACCATCCAGAAAACAGTAGAACTCATGTCCTGCTAATCTTTCGAGAATTTGGTTAATGAATGGTAGTGGAAAATGATCCTTCCACGTTGCGGTGTTTAGTTTTCGATAATTAATGCTTACTTGCCACCCGGTTTGGGTGCGAGTAGGGATCAACTCATTTGCATCGTTTGTGATGACTGTAATGCCTGAATTTTTAAGGACAACGTGTATAGGACTGATCCATTGGCTGACTGAAAAAGGGTAAATGATACCACTATCCAGACATTTGACGATCTTCTTTTTCACCGCCTCCTTCATGAATGGATTTAATCGCCTCTATGGATCCCTAACTGTTTTGGCATCATTCATCATGTGAATGTGATGTTCAACGATCAGGGGACTAATCCCCTTGATGTCCGCCATCATCCAGCCGAAAGCTTGCCGGTTTTATTTCAAGACTGTAGGAAGGGCTTTCTCTCGCTCTAAAGCTAGGGAAGCCGAAATAATCACCGAAAGAGTTTCATTCTCACATAAGTAAGCATACCTGAGGTGAGACGGGAGTGGCTTGAGTACAAGTGTTTGAGGAGAAACAACTGAAGGCAAGATCGGTGAACGCGTCTCGAACTCAAAGGATTGTAAGAAGGGTTCAAAAAAAGGGTATGCAACGAAGTCGGATAGTTCAACCACTCATCTGAAAATTCAAAAGATTCAAACTCGGGTGGTGACAAGCCAAGATCGTTTAAAAACGTGAAGCCCTCATATTCGTTGTCAGAGTCAGAAGCAGCAGGTTCTAAGAGGAACGCACTAGTGGCGTCAAGATCACTGTGATCAAACAGAAATTCTTTAAATTCACAGTCTTCGGGGGCGATCTCCTGAATGGAACAGACATCCAGTATATGAGCGTTCGGTTCGGATGGCAGATTCTCTAACCTAAAAATGTTGAGTTCAATTGTCATGTTACCAAAATATAGATTCATGGAACCATTTTGACAATTGATCACCGCATTTGAGGTTGCAAGGAATGGGCGAACGAGAATCACCGGATTTTGATTTTGGGGGTTATCTACAAATTTTGTATCTAAAACAATGAAGTCAACAGGGAATATGAAGTCCCCAACCTTAATTAATGTAAGGCTACGCCAGTGCCTCGGCCATCAATCCGTGGCCAAACGCGGAACAAAAACTTTTCAAAACGGCGCTAACGTAACCCTAAACCCTGGATCGTGCCATTAACCATATACTAGTCAACTGTAAAGAGTTTAGAGAGGTTATACCGATCGATCCGTATCCTTCGGTATTCAACCTCTGTCTTAAGCTTGTCGCGGCTACCTCAATGAAGTTCGCTCTTCGGTCTCCCCCATCGAAGAGGATCCACGTCGAGAATTCTTTATACGGGCTCCCGCTTCAAAACCGAAGCAACTCGGACATCAAGTTTGCTAGCCTAGATGCCCAAGATGAAGTAGAGAGAGTGTGTGATCATTTTGTCTCAATACACTCAATGATTCTCAACACATGAGGTGGAATGAGTGGAGGTGAAGAAGAAGCCAAGTGATGAAGAAGTTGTGAGAACAAGTTTCTGCTTAAGAAAAAGCATGTCAAGAAAACATCTGTTCTTTTTATTTTGTTGAATTGTGTGAGTTATTTGTGAGCAAGTAAAGAAAAATACTAGCACTAAAAATATCTAACACGACCCCACTCTATGAGTCATCAAGTGTAGATGTGTCACCATCAATGCACACTAGACCCAACACCATGAGTCACCAAGTGAGCACATGCACCATGAATGCCCTAGGCCAAAACTTGCACTCACATTTTCTATCACAAATAAACATTAAACAAAATGTTTAAACAAAAGAGAATGGCAACTAACAAAGTAACGAATTACAAGAATACCCCTCATCTGTATATACATACTTGCATCCGTATTCCGACTGAATTCGAATACAACGAGACGAAAATAATCCAACAATATAATACTAGGATTCGGTTTAAACCAAATCCCACTAGTATTATCCGTCCGATCATGATCCGTGCACAAGTGCATGAATATGATCGAACCCTGCCATAAAACCATACGACCTCTACAACGTTTCGCCCGAACCAGGGAAACCCTCTGTGTGGGACTCTAAAGACTCGTCAATATGCTGGCAGTGGGTTTAACCACAAGCACGTCAGTGGCACTGGCTGTCACTACTACAATAAGGGGTTGCCCCTACGGATTACTCCGTAGGTCCCAATGGTTGTCCCTATGGTGCCATACGAATTAAATTAAAAATATTAAAATGTAATTTGTTATTTGGCCCTACGGAGCCGCAAAAGAAGGACCTACGGGTTAATCCATAGGGGCATGTGTAAGGGTTATTAATAAAAAAATAACGCACAGAAAGTCCTCGATCGCAAAAACATTTCTCTCTCTCATCGATCGATCTCCCGCACGCGTCTCTCGTCGCCACCGCTCGCGCCTCGTCGCCACCGCCCTCCCGCGTGCGGATCATCGTCCCCGACATCACCGTCGACTTCTTCGTCGCCACCGCCCACAACTCGTCGCCGATTGCATCGTCGACCGTCTCCAGTCTCCTCCGGCCTAGCTACAGGTTAGGGTTTTGGTTCTAATTATGGCTTTATTTCTCTTTTTGTTGATTATTGGGTTGCTCCGGCCTAGCTACAGGTTAGGGTTTTGGTTCAGTTAGGATGAGGGTTAGGGTTCAGTTGAGGGTTCAGTTGGTTAATTAGGGTTCAGTTGAGGGTAGGGTTAGGGTTAGGGTTAGGGTTAGGGTTAATTAGTTAGGGTTAGGGTTAGGGTTAAGAGTTAGGGTTTGGTTCAGGTTTAGGGTTAGAGTCTAGGGTTAATTTGGGTTAATTAGAGGCTAGGGTTAATTTGGGTTAATTATTGATAATTTGAAAGGGCTAGGGTGTTGATTAGGGTTAATTAGGTTAATTTAGTAAATTTGGTTAAGTTTGGGTTGATTAGGGTTAAGTAGGTTAATTTGGGTAAATTGGGTTAAGTTTGGGTTGTTTTGGGTTAATTAGGTTGATTAGGGTTAATTAGGTTCATTTGGATCAATTGGGTTAAGTTTGGGTTAATTAGGGATAATTTGTGTTAGGGTAACGATTATAGTTAATTGTGGTTAATTAGGTTAATTTGGGTTATTTAGGGTTAGGGTTTAATTAGGGTGCACTAGTTCATTCAGTAGGATACTCGATGATAGCATAAACGTACAACTTTACCGTAAACGCAAGAAAAATTTACCCTAAATTTGAAATTTCGAACCCTTAATAACGAAACGTAAACGTAAAACATATTCATGTTAAATGTTCAAATTAAAACCGATATATGATACTCGATGATAATATGAAACTTTTATATTCTCATCGATACTCATATATGAAACTCAAAGCGCCACTTAGTCCCCGTCTATCGGTTAACATACGTTCGATATTCGTCGTGACATAGAACTATACGAAGGTTGTTAAATATCGGACGGTATAGCTCAACACTAACAACCGTCGTGTAGTCTATATGACGAGAAGATTCAATCGTATGATAACCGATAGATTTGTATCGTGTGGACAAGTTAGGAATGTATAAGCAAACACCTGCATTCACTTGTGTTTTTATCCGTTTCGAGATATTTCGTCGGTACTTTTCCGCTGGTTCTCCATGTACAAAGATAGATTAGATGTTCATTTCAACGTTGTTTCACAGCTTTGAAATAATTATCTATTCAATTACAGTGTACTCGGAGAACAGCGGGGAGGTGTTGCCGAAATTTACTCGACACGGTTGAAAGCAAAAGCGAATGGGTGTTTGCTCTATACATTCTTAATGGGATAGAAGACTTACCCCCGACAGTCGAAACGACAACATACAACACGAATACACAACAAATGCATCATCGGAGAGTGATTCAAGATGTTCAAGTTAAAATCAATATATGATATTCGATGATAATATGAAACTTTCATATTCTCATCGATACTCATATATGAAACTCAAAGCACCACTTGGCATCCAATATCCCGAACGATCAGAACCATTTTATATATTTCAGTGTATTTGGTACGATACACGAACCGATACGGATAAGTGGAGAAGCAATCTCGGGACTTGGAAAGATGAATATGGATTGACCAGTGTGAACACACTTCGATTTTACGGTCAGGACGATCCGTTTACCTTTCCGAACCAAGCGTTCCAAGTATACTACTCACAGTGTTTGAAGCATCCGGGATGGAGTGTCATATTCCGTTGGAAACCCAGGGATGTTAGCGATATCCCGGAATTCGACGACATCGATGAGGATGAAGAAGAGAGAAGACTTAGAGTGCTTCGACCGTCTGTTTCGAAAGACGAGTTGTCTTTGGCTGATCATGAAGTTGCGTAGGTTAGAAATGATATCGATGATGAAATCCAAGTAGATATGTTTAATGTTTCCACGAAACGAAAATGGTTATCAATAATGTTATAATATTACTTCACATTTTACGATCTATACATATATAGTCAATGTTTGTAATGATTGTCTAATGCGTCCACAAACCGTTTTATCTAGATTTGATGACGATGACGGGAGCAGCGAGGGGCAGCAGGAGTTCCTTCCGCGGCACCGGCAGAGGCAAAGGCAGAGGCAGAGGCAGAGCGGTTCTGCCGCCCGGAGAGCCTCGTAGGGAGCTTCAGAGGGCCGGTCTTGCACCCCGGTCGGAGACCCCTTTGGATGCCTCCTTCCATGTGGACTTTGCCATACCTCCAGGTATATTGCACGTATATTCATTTTGAATGTAATATTATAAATATACATGCATATTCATGTCAAAATTACTTAAATTGTCAATATTTGATTGTCTAGTTGTTGGTGATGCGTCCACATCAGGGACAGAGGCCACTCCCGCACCTTCAGGTATGTTTATATATCATATAGTGCATGTGTATTGATTTAGAATGCTATATCATAAATATACATACATTATTTTTTCTCTTACGTACTTACATCTCGGGCTGTAGGTGGTGTCTCCACATCTCCGGCAGAGCCCACCACCGCACCTGCGGGTATGTTTATATATCCTATAGTGTATACATGTTGATTTAGAATGTTATATTATTGATATACTCATTCTTTTGCAATTACTTATATAGTCAATATTTGATTGTCTTTATAGGTGGTGCGTCCACGTTTGGTGCAGAGGCCACTCCCGTCACTTCCACACCCTCCGCTCAGTCTGTAAGTTTGTATGAATAAATATAAAATATTTATTGATTTTACATATCCTTTAAGAATAAACATGAACTTCAAGTAATTTTATCGATGTTTATTTTCTATTTGGAGATGCGTCCACGTCCGGGTCACCGGCTATTCCTCACCAGAGGAGCTATCGTCTCGCTCGTGCTGCTGCCCGGGCCCAGGCTCGTGCTTCTATCGCCGGAGATATATATCACACTTCAATTTTCGTTAAACCTTGATTTCTTAATACCACTTTCTCTTAATATTGATTGTCTTGATAATTCTTGTAGACGCAGGGCATCCCCATCCCGAGAGGGGGACTCGAGGCCCGAATCAGTTCCACAGGTTGAGGCCCGACAGAGCAAGGGGGAGGCAGCATTCCCCCTCTTCTTTACCCCTGATTATCGCTATACCGGAGATTATGCCGAGAGGTTCGGCCGGTATATGGGGGATGAGAGCCGCCTCGTGAAGAAGTATCCACTTCACGTTGAGTGGGGCGACCAACACCGGCGCTCATTCGCCCTCTTCTGGGATCAGGCTCGGGTATTAATATATATTTTCATTTGATTTATCTAATATATTTATTATTAACACTTGCAATTTAATAACATTGTTTTTTTTTGTATTTGCAGTTGGATTATGATTTTCAGCCTATACACGACCCTGATCACCCTGGGAGGGTGCTCGATCTTCACGCTCTGTATAATGGCCTGATGAAGAACATGCAATCAAAGGTCCGATACAATAGGAACGAGCTGAAGATCGACTGCTATTCTCTGTGGATGGCGACCCCCGAAGCAGAAAGAGTGGCCCTCCTACATACTCCGGCCTTTGCGAGAGTCGACGTAAATACATAGCCTCTATTGTGCCAATATTTCGACTCTCAGCGCAAACATGTATGTATTTTAAATGTAATTCATTGTTTAGTATATAATTTATTTTTTTATGTTGCTTAATTAGAAAACTAAATCTGAATGTGTTGTGCAGAAACGTGCCGATCAAAATAAAGAGAATAGGAAGTTGGCGAAGAGGGGTCGCCCTACTTATACAGTTGGCTCGAGAAATATTACTCGTGCCATGGAGTTATCGGTAAATTACAATAGACCAATTGTGATATAATGTAAGTTATTCGAATTATTTTCTAATATATGTAAATTTTGGCGAATTGCAGACAGCTCAGACCCTGGCGCAGGGTGGTACACCGAGCATGCTGTCTGCGTATCTTGCCGTCCACGGCACCTCGACAGATCCCACCACGGGCGAGCTTCGATACCTTGACACCGCTACTTAGGAGTATTGCGTAAGTGTTAATATTTATTCAACCCCTATTTGAAATTTTTGTTTTGAAAGGTTCAAATTTAAATGATATAGTTATATTTTACTGGTTAATGTGGGTGTAGGAACGGGTGGTTGAGCAGGTGGAGGCATCGGGGATCGATTTTACTGGACAGAATGATCCGATGTTACTGACCCCAGTCCTGGACTCCGCACACGGAGGGCACCACGGAGGTTGGGAGAGAGGCCGGGGACTGGGTCCTAGCAGGGCCCATATGTGGTTGGACTCCACTCCGGCGGTTAGTTCCTCTATCTGCCGTTAGCGACGCCTAGAGCAAGAACTTGACACCTTGAAGGCCACCGTCCAGGAGTTGAAGGAGATGATGGTATGTATACTACTTAATAGTAAAATATTATATCATATTATAGATAGCAACATATCCAATATTAGTACGTAGCCTGAGCTTATTTGGTTGTAGACTTAGCTTTGATTAATCATACATACATAGAATTGTCTAATTAAAATAAACTACGGTTTTCCAAACTAGAAATCCAAACAAGGCCTAAGTCCCTAAGTATTCATAGATTGGGGTTTGGCAATAACCTAATAATGATACGGATTCGACTAATACACAGTTCTTACTCATTTATTATACACAAAACCGAACAAACGCGACAGGATACTTCGGCTGAGCTTCCAGATGCATCTCCTTCGGCTGCGGTTCCGCAAGCCACTACCTCGGCTACGGTTGCTCAGACCACTCCTACAGCTCCACAGCCCGCTCAGACTCCCACAGTTGCGGCTCCACAAGCCACTACTTCGGCTGCGGTTGCGCAGACCACTCCTACAGCTCCACAGCCCGCTCAGACTTCCGCATTGGTCGAGTTATTGACTCAGGGTTTATCCGAGGAGCAGATATGCCAGATTACGACAATTATCGGAGGTGGAGCTGGTCCGAGGTAGGGTAGCTTTTTTATTTTCATACTTTAAACTTGTATATACTTATATGTTACATATTGTATATATTTTGGACGATATTGGTGGTGTTTGCGTGTTCATATTGATTTAGATTGATATCGTATTCTACTTGTTGATTTCTGTTATATATTATGCGTGAGATGTTGATTATGAATATTGTGGTATATATTCAGCTTTTTGATTACTTTCATATATGATGTATATATTATTGCGCACATGGTGAGGGAAAGACAAGCAGCCCTTTCTTTTTAAAAAACCTGGTAATTTGTCCCTACGGATTACTCCGTAGGGACAAATGTTGCACCTACCGTTTACTTCGTAGGGTCCAACATTGCCCCTACACATTTATCCGTAGGGATAAAATATCAGGATACCTAATATTTTGCCCCTAACAGATGTTAGAATTGTCCCTACGAATTACTTCATAGGGGCATAATTATGTCCCTACGTATTAAGCCGTAGGGGCAACTATTTTATTTTATGAACCGATAAATTAAATAAATATTGTGTCCCTACGGATTAATCCGTGGGGACATATGGACCTATGCATTTATCCGTAGGGGCAATGATTCCTCCGTAGGGGCCGGTTTGAGGCTAAGACTTGCTTTGTGCCCCTACGAATATATCCGTAGGGGCAGTAGTTTGCTCCTACGGATTTATCCGTAGGGGAAACCCCTATTTGTAGTAGTGTGTACGTAACGGCTACCCAGGTATTGAGCGAAAGGGAGGCCGACGAGCGAACTCATTCTGAAACCCTACTGAGCCTGACAGTGACAATATCCGTACACTACGATCCGTTCATCTATGAGTATCGCATATCGGGTCTAGGGGGTGGATAAAGTCAGACCACTAATAACGCGATATTTGGTGTCGGTATGAAGCCCATCACCACCTTAGAAACTACCGATTCTAGATCAGTAATTCTCGACTACCTTGGCAAAGAATTTCTGGTGATGGGAACCCGAGCACACCGCGACATCAACCCCCAATACCGGGAGAGACAAATCCCTTGAAGATCCGCTCACTGCCTCCATGTGGCTCAGGACTGTACCCAACTAAAACCTATTTGCATGACTCCTTTGATCCATGGTAGGGATGACGATCTCAGTTCGATAAACTAACCTGTACACATGTCACCTGGGAACTGCTATCTAACAATAGGTATAATATCAACTAGCATGTTCCCGGCAAGTCCGTCCGGTGTATTCATAACCCAATGAACACCTGTATACATCTTAGGTGAACCAACTAACACCAATGGCTTGTGATACCGGACACCGCCTCTCGTCGGGGTCTCGATCTGTATACACTAGTCCACTCTCAGAATATCGATGCCCAGTCTCAAAACTCCCACGACTAGGGACACTTTAAGGATGTGCTTATAGACTAACCAGCTCTCACGTATATGATCGCCATCATACTGCTATTAGTCAAGCAAGAATCCAATGGGATCTATCAACATTTATTAGTGATCTGTAATGTCACCTGAAGAATGTACATGATGATAAAGACAAACCAGATAGTATACTATCATCTCGAGTAAGGCTGTCCTACCGGTATAGGTCCTCCCTCAATCATTGCAATCACGTGCCTGCGATCCAATAATTGACTTGAGGGCACTATAGCCAACAATCTCCAACTTAAACTTAAAGCTAATTATTGCAATGTCGCATACTCACAACCCGTGTGATACCGGACACCCAACTCCTCTACTAATCAGTTTCACAAAGCTCGTTTGTAAAACTATTGCGTTCGAGAAATAGCCTCAGTAAGAGGATCCGCTCTGATGTTTCTTTCTATATCTCTCTTTATCTCAATTTCGCAGAGAAAGCCATCTCCCAAAATGGGCAATACCCGTCTTAGAATATGTCTGGATATCTGATGGGACCCAGTTCATAAATGAACTCCAAATCCAGTAAACTTCTAAGACTCTATCGTCAACTGAATTTAATCAGTATCCTGCACCATGCCTCTCTCAGTATCCGCTTGGACCACCTATCCAAACTACTGCCCCTCGTCAAGAGGTAAAACTACAACTCTGATAGTCACTATGTCATCCAGGTCACCTTGGAAGCCAGGAGTGATAACCGTCTCCCAAAGGAGGCTGTCGTTATCAAATCCCTAGAACATCCACTTATGTTCATAAAATGCTTCCGAACATTTCTCCAAGATTGGATTAATATATAAAGTTATTGCAGCTAGCGCAAAAACAATATCTGGTGTGGTACTTGACATCTCATGATTGACTCAATTGCCTAAGCAATTGATATGCCAATCATGCACATCCCTCTCCCCTTTAGTCCGTAAGACACATTTAGAGAGGGTGACTCCATCACCTGGAGGTTCACCACCTTGCCAGGAGTCGTTCATTCTAAAACACTTTTAGAATGCTGTCTGAGTATCCAGATTGGGAAACTACCCAAATCTAGATCTAAAACCATAGATTTAGTTTCCATAATGCCTCATATTATTTCTATATCCTATGTGGAGAAACCACTATGTGAACAGTATAACCGATCGTAGTATAGGAATTTCACTTCATACGATGTGTATGTCATCCAAATACCAGAACATTACACCCACTTACCTTCTTAACAGATCCATCTCCTGTTTTGATGAAGTCAAAGCGTATGAATGTCACATCAAAAATAGATGATCTATCTCCGCTATATCTGCTTTAGTTTATAAATAGGCATAAGCTACTTTTCCACTATGCTTCCGCTGCTCCTACTGACTACAACAACCCTCTGACAGAGTCATATACACGTGCACTTCTAAAGCTAGTTTAGAACGATGCTATACTCATCCTCCTACCGGGTCTCATAATCTGGAACAACAGTAGTGTCAAGTCTGGGTAAACAAGATCCTCCTTGTCACTGTCTTTGAGGATACCGAAGTACCTTTCGGGCGCCTGAGGTTGCCCACCATATCTGCAGAATGGCTAATAGAATGTCAAACCTGATTGAATTTTTAGATTCTATTAAATTTTCAATAATCGTTTGTGGTTCTGGAATCTCTTCCAGTTCAAACATACTCCCACTACCTTTTTCTGAAAAAATCCATTTTATTAAAACGGTGGCGAGTCAAGAACAATATCACTATTGATCTTCCAGATGGTAGAAAGTTAACCCTCGTCATAGCCTGGGATAACCCACAAACTGCTATAACAGAAACGTGCCTTGAGTCATCCAGAGTCTGGTTTTAAGCATAAGCCGGACATCTCCATATACCTTAACATCGTTAAGATATGAACCATTCTATATACAATATAGAAACAGAGGCACTAATTTAATTGGAACTATATTCAAATCATGTAGCTGTCTCCAGCGCATGTTAACTAAATGGAGAGAGCCCGATCAGCATTACTCAACTTAGAAGCGCATCCAGATATGAGCAACCTGAAAGTGAAGCAAGTTCTCAAAACCATTACTATCAACTTAATACCAAACACAAGTATCTACATCTTTGATCATCTTGAAAAATCCCGATACTTGCAGCACATGGTTCTCTAATTTATTGTTGTACCTATAACTTCTCAAAACTTGGACCTTATATCTCTACAAAATACTTGTCTAAAACTGGAGAAGTCACAAGTAAACGGAATATAGTACGAGTACCAACCCCCTTTGTCCTAATGGAAACTGGACAACATACAATACTTTGTATAAGTCCCCTGAGTTGAATAACTCAAACCCTGTGCGTCGTAGGTTGAAAACTGTACTATGGTTAAGAAGAATTACACCGCTGTTTAATACTCCTTACCTAATGATCATCTGATATAAGTAAATGTCATAGAAATAATTTCAAAAAGTTATATCTCACTTTATAAAATAAACGTACACATATATCAGTTTGAAATTGGTGCATAACAGCGGATATTCAAAACCAAATATTTGCCATCAGGAAAAACGCCAGGCGATTTCCTCAAATATCACCAATTACAACGAATTCCGATATAATGAGGATGATCACCTAATTCCCAATAACCTACTCCCACTCATCATCTGTAAACCCATACAGATGTGAGAATCAAACCTGGTAAATACATACCCTGGAGTAAGAATCTAATTGGGAAAACAGTTTTCAATTAACAACGCATAGAGAAACTGAAACATGAAAATGTTTTGAAAGGGTATCCGGGTATTCCTAGTAATGCCTCTTCCATTATCAAATTCATGACTGTAACCGTATATTCCTTACCATCTCTCCAAATCCCTTTATTTGTTTTTACTCATTACCTTCTGTACACCACCCATAGGCTAAATGATTTTCTTCATTCCCTACCGTTCAGCACCAGCCTATGGTTTGGAAGAAGACTATCCAATAAGCGTAATAGGTGTACTCTCTTAATCCTAGGAGCCCTCGCAACCCGAGAGAATGTAAAGATAAAAGAAAACCTGAATAATCCTTGTTCTATTTCTCCTGAACCAGAATCCATCCTCAAACTGGAACAAGTTCCTTCGAGTTCGTATGTAACTATACGACGGATTATCCAATAACTGTGGATCTTCGTAGTGATGCGGGGTGTTCTGGAGAAATACAAAGGTGAAGTAGGAGTGGCGATGAAATATGTGGTTTGGTCGTGAATGATAATAGTCGCAATTTATTTTGCCCTCTTTCTAATCCCTTTATCCGTCTTTACTTATTACCTCCTGTACACCACACTCTGGCTAATCGGTTTTCTTCCTTCCCCACCTTTCGGCACCTGCCTATGGTTTGGAAGAAGACTATCCAATAAGCGTAATAGGTGTACTTTCTCATAATCCTAGGAGCCCTCACATCCTGAGAGAAAGTAAAAGGAAAAGACAACTGAATAGTCCTATTCATTTTCTCCAGAACCGGAAACCATCCTCGAATCTGAAATAAGTTTCTTCGAGTTCGTATGTAACTATACGATGGTCATATCCAATAAGTGTGGATCTTTGTAATGATACGGGATGTTCTAGAGAAATGCAAAGGTTAAAAGTAGGAGTGGAAATGAAGTATGCAACTTTGACAATCCAAAAGCCAGTGTTTTAAGAAAGTTCGGTTAACTTGGTTACTGAGTTATAGTCTAGGGTCGGGATATGGTCGCTGCCAAAGAGAGAGAGAAAAGAAACACGCAGCGTGCACTCTAATCTAGATCAAAATGGTCTATCACTTTATCTAATCAGGATGTCTCCTATTGTATCCTCAAATTCTTTTCCAAACCTGAAAGAAGAATTAGTCGGGATCATCTAAAATCACCTGAGGAGTAAACCAACTCATCGGTGGGTAGCAGGATCCAACTATCATCTCATGATAACCTGATGGAATCCACTCACGTTATCACACTCCAGAAGGTATGCGCATGCCTGGAAAGTTTCATGTATGTTTTAAACTCCCGAAGTGATTTTTACCCCATGCTCTTATGACCTTGACGAAGGCCAACAAATCATAAGTCACATGTCAGGTTCTACCCGTCATTGTCCAGGTTAATTTGAACCCACCCGTACTCGCCCTTGACAAAGGCCAACAAGAATGTATGACTGTCCCAAACCAACGCATCTATCTATGCAACAGAAAGGTAACAAGCAGCTATCATACACTATGCCTCGACGAAGGCCAACAAACATAGCATGAATACTAAGTGCTACCCGTCTGAAATGATGGAGGGCTACGAATGGTTTTTGGCAAAAAACCTTTAATGTAATGAACTTCGTTGAAGGAACCGGATAGCTTTTTACAAAAATATAGTGGCAAAAATCTTTTCTAAAGAGGTCACCTCCGGTGAAGGGATCTAGGCTCTTTCCTCGTAGAATGAGGTGCAGGATATTCCAACCGAATACTGTGATGCAAAGCAAAAAGTAATCGACTATAGTGAAGTTATTACCTTGACGCAAACTTTTGCCCAAGGGGTCACTCTCGATGAAGGGATCTTGGCCCTTGCCTCGTCAAGTGAGGTGGTGGACATTCATAACCGAATACCGCTGTGCAAAACAAAAGAAAACGCCCTTGCAATAACAGCTTTTTTGAAAATTGTTCCAACAATATCCAACAGGTCTGTTTTCCTTGCATTGATCTGAATCAATGCAGTCCCATCAATTAATCACATGTTCAGTCAAAAATATTGTGCAATTGATATGACATTTTCCTTACTATTTTTATATAATAAAAGGTGTTTATTATAAATATGACACATATGAGGGTTTACCTGTAAAAATATTATTTTCATATGTTTATATATTATACTTAACATTATGAAGGAAAATGTAAGCATATAATATCTATATAATATTTAATCCAATTAAATATGCATACCATATCAAATATCATTAACCAATTCTCTTAAACTATAATATCATATCAAATGGTTATGATAATATCTCAATAAAAACAAATTCTACTAACATTGGTCATTGAGATATTGTGTAGAAATTAGATCAGGACTGGAATCAGGGAAATCCGAGCTAGCAAGATCAAATCTGCCGAAATCTTCAAGTGAGTCGAAGAAATCAATTCTTGCAGTAAATTAGAGAAGATTTCCAAACTCCAGATATTCAAAAGATCGCCATATGTCAACTAGATGAAGATCCAGAATTTTGATCCAAAGATCACACCAAGATGCCGCCCAACCGCGGCCAAATGCCCATTATTACGACGGATCCCCGGTCTCTATGAGGAGTTGAGATTTGAGATTTGGTGGGTACGATCTTAACAACTAGTTACCCTATTAGGAAACTAGGGATTCTGGGTTTGAGACTATTTAAAGGACCGAGAGCCCCTCTTGGAAAAATCATCAAACCGATGAGATCACGAAGTCCAAGACGGCTCAAGAATCCAGGTTGATCATCAGCTGTTCATCTATCTCCTTAAGAAGAGATCAAGAAGCAAACTAGGATTTTGTAATCACTTTCTAAAGGAACAAAGTTTAATTGATCAAGTTGATTAATAAAGATAGTTGTTTTAATCTTATTGCATTTTATTTTCTTTATTTACATCATGATCTCTATCCGTTCTTTTATCTCCATCATGCGCAAGTAATTTTCTGCTTGATAGGGTTCGTAGGATTATGGTAGATCAATGGATGATTAAAAATCCTTTAACTCCTTTTACAACCTAAAAAGTTTATAAACTTTATAAAAAAGAATAGTTAACACCCTAATCGGGCGCGCTATCAATTCACTGATATTCACGACCACGATTAAAGATTAGATTAACAATTGTTTTAGTAAAGTCTAGATATGAACAGAGATCCATGTCAAGATAGGGGTTAAGAGTGGGAACCATTTTCCCTCCAGAAATCCTAATCTACATTCATCACTGTCGATCTAGTTTTAAATCTATTAAAGGATAAAAGAGGTAATCATTAGTTAATCATCCATGACTACTAAATCTTAACGAACCCTATAAGCCCCCTTCTAATATAAAACCTACATCCGTAGTAAGCCCCCTTCTAATATAAAACCTACATCCGTAGTTAATCTAGATCTATACCCTACATCCGTGTTTGACGTAGATCTAGAATCTACAACCATTCTTCACTATTCATTATTCTTCCTCCGTTCCTAATCAACATGCCTAAAGTAGATTAAAAGATTCAATATTTCTCTGAGGATGACCCGTACTCATCTCGGTTAAGCAACACGCGACACCGTTATTGATTGTGGTTATTTCTACAAACACTTCTTTAAATAAACAACCAATCAAATGGCGTCATTACCGGGGATACATGCGTAATTTATTTTTCTTACTATTCGTGTTGAATTCTTATTCGATCCATATCAAAAATAAACAAAACAGAAAATTGTGTATTTAACGATTATTGTGTGAATTTTGTAAGGGGATCTGAAGTCACAGATTTGAGAAAATAGAGATTCAGAGACATTCATCAAGATCCAGAGGACCAGGGGAGGCCACATAGCAAAAATCTTCACAAGATCTCCTGATTCGGCGGCGGAACCATGGGGAAAAGAGCTATTCAGCGGCGAAACCGCAGTGTAATTGGGGGATCTTGCTTCCCAACTTCTGTGGTAACTTTCCTAACTCCTTCTCTCCCCTCTGAAATCCAATAAAATATTTTTTCTGCAGGATTCTTTGCAAAATATCGCCGCTCAAAAATATTTTTGCAAGTTTTGTAATTGGTTTGTTTGTGCATTTCTTAATACGGACATTAAGAGGTAAAGACCAAATTCAGATTAGGTGCGGATTTCATCACCCTTCCTAAGCCCCACAAATCACAAAATGAGCATCTGCATCACCCTACATTAGTTAAAAATATTTAGACCAAGACTCTAAGGACTGTCGTACTCATTAAGGACAGAGGAAGGTCGTGGGTAATCTATTGCTTATCCGCATTTCTTTTGTGGTGTCTAGGCAAGTGTGTTTATGGTAGGTGGTTACTTAATTAGGCCCGCTATTTTCGGTGATTCGTATAGCGGATACCTCCCACTTACCTGGCACTTACCGGGCCACAAGAGCGATAAAGAGGTGGTAGAGGATTAATCCTGCGGCTTTTCCTTTCGAAGTCTAGGAGCGGTCTAGTGACTTAACCTAGGTGACCCCAGTTCTAGGGCTGATTATGTATTTTTATGTGATTTATCTCACGTCCGACAATTTTTAAAACAAACCAATTTTAAATCTTACACACGCTGCCACTTGCGCTAAACCCGCTTAGTGCATGCTCGGCTGGACACGGGATTCTAGTGTCCGTCTTGTCCGCGTTCCTGCTAACGACTCCGAAGTCGGTACTTCTTCATCTTCTTTTTTCGCTCTACCCACCACATCGACCAAGATGGAAAGTTCTCCATCAGATTATACCACCACCCTGCCACCACCCGTCGTTGCGCAGAATCCACCGCCTATTTCTCTCCAAGAGAGATGCTATCCTATACGTGGTCCCCTTCCTACATATTTATCTATTCCACCAGCCAATGAGGATAATTTTGAAATTAAACCCCACTTCATCAACCTTTTGCCCAAATTTCACGGGCTTGAGTCTGAAGACGCATACGTTTTTATCAATAAATTCGAAAACGTATGCGCAATGATGGGTACATCACAATTGTTTGTGGATGCTATGCGCTTGCGTTTTCTCCCTTTCACATTGTGCGATTTAGCCGAAAAATGGCTTTATAACACAGCCACACACTCTATTACCAATTGGGATAAATTCGTGATAGCATTCCTTAAGAAATTTTATCCCAATTATAAGACCGCCCGTGTTCGGAGCGAAATCAACCGGTTTACCCAGCTTCCCAATGATCCATTTTGGAAATGCTTTGAACGGTTCAAGGAACTACTTGTCCAATGTCCTGATCATGGAATACATAGATGGGATCTGTGCCGAATTATATATGAAGCAATAATCCAGCGACAAAGCAGATACTAGAAACCATGTGTCAATGCAATTTCATGTCCAAAGAAGATGGTGAAGCCTAGAAATATCTGGAAGATCTCGCTGAAAACACTTTGCAGTGGAAAAGCGTTAGACCACGTTCAGTTGATAAAACTGCACTTTTAATATGACATTTTTCATACTATTTCTATATAAAAAAGGTGTTTATCATAATATATGACGCATATGAGGGTTTATCTGTAAAAATACTATTTTCATATGTTTATATATTATAATTAACATTATGAAGGAAAAAGTAAGCATATAATATCCATGTAACATTTGGCCCATTTAATATGCTTACCTTATTAAATACCTTTGACCAACTCTTAAAACTAAAATATCATGACAAAAGGTTAAAGATAATATCTCAATAAAAACAAATTCTACTAACATTATTTATTGAGATAATTGTGCAGAATTATTTCAGGACTGGAATCAAGAAAATCCGAATTATCGAGATCAAATCTGCCGAAATAGTAAAGTAAATTGAAGAAATCCATTCTGGCAGAGACGTAGAGAAGATTTTCAGATTCCAGATACCAAAATAGTCTACATGTGTCACCAGAAGAAGCCTCAAAAGAAACAAACCCACGATCCTCCTAATCCACCGTGGATCCACGGCCAAACCCACTATTACGCCGCGGTTCCGCCGCACTTCTGAGGAGTTAGGGCCCTGGATTTTTTGGTTGGGATCCTAATAACTAGTTACCATATATGGAAAGTCATCATATATGAAAAGTCACCATATATGGAAAGTCACCATATTAGAAAAGTGACCATATATGGAAAGTCACCATATATCGAAAGTTACCATATATGGAAAGTCACCATATTAGAAAGTCACCATATATGGTAACTAGGTTTTCTTCTTTGAGGGCTATATAAAGGACCAAGGGCTAAAGTAAAAAGGCATCACACCGACGCGATCACGAAGTCCACGATGGCTCAAGAATCCTGGTTGATTATCAACAGTTCATCTACCTCCTTAGAAGAGATCGAGAAGCAAACTAGCGTTTTGTAATCATTTTCTAAGGGAACAAAGTGAACTTGATTTTTTTGATTAATAAAGGTAGTTTTATTCTATTGCATTTTATTTTCTTCATGATTTCTACCTTTTCTTTTCCCAACATGTGCGAATAATTCTTTGCTTGTTAGGGTTCGTAGGATTATAGTAGGTTAATGGATGATGAAGATCCTTAAACTCTTTTTACGTCCTATGAAGTTTATAAATTTTATCAAAAGAATCATGAACATCCTAATCAGACGCGCTACCAATTCATTGCTAGTCTCGACCGCGATTAGAGATTAGATTAATGATTGTTTTGGTAAAGGTAAGACATGAACGGTGATCCATGTCAAGATAGGGGTTAAGAGTGAGAACCCTTTTCCCTCCAGAAACCCTAATCTACATGCATCACTGTCGATCTAGTTTTAAATCTATTAAAAGATAAAAGGAGTAATCTTCAATTAATCATTGATGACTACTAAATCTTAACGAACCCTACAAGCCCCCTTCTAATATAAAACCTACATCCGTAGTTAATCTAGATCTATATTCTGCATCCGTGTTTAACGTAGATCGAGAATCTATTTCCACTATTCATTATTCCTTCTCCTTTCTTTCTCAACACGCCTAAAGTAAGATTAAAAGATTCAACGTTTCCCTGAGGACGACCCGTACTCACACCGTTATTGATTGCGGTTAACTACTACACATAAAAAACAGATCAATCAAATGGCGCCGTTGCCGGGGATACGTGCGTAATTTATTTTTCTTACTATTCGTGTAGAATTATTTTTCGATCTATATCATAAACATAAAACAAAACCGCATCTTGCATATTTAACGATTAGTGTGTGATTCTTGCGAAGAATTCTGGAGTCACTTTAGCGAGAAGATAAAGATTCAGAGACATTCATCAAGTCCCAGAGGAGAAGCGGAGGCTACTGTACAAAAATTGTCAAAAGATCCCCTCATCTCGCGGCGGAACCGCGGCCAAATCACCAGTATTGCGGCGAAACTGTGGCCTAATTGGTGGATCTTGGCTTCAAAATTCTCTGATATCTTCTACAACTCTTTATCTCTCGTCTGAAAAATCCAATAATATATTTTCTGCAGGATTCTTTGCAAAATATCGCCGCTCAAAATTCTTTTTGCGTGCTTTGTTTTGCGGGTTGTTTTTGCGTATTTTAATACGGACTTTAAGGGGCAGGACCAAAATTCAGAAGGTGGGGATTTCATCACCCTTCCTAGGCCCCACAAATCACAAAACGAGCATCAACATAATCCTATATTAATTAAAAGATATCTAGATCAAGACCGTAAGGACTGTCACGCTCAAGTAGGACAGAGGAAGGTCGTGGGTAATCTATCGCTTATCTGCATTTCTTTTGTGGTGTCTAGGCAAGTGTGTCTAAGGCAAGTGATTACTTAATTAGGCCTGCTATTTTTGGTGATTCGTATAGCGAATACCTCTCACTTACCTGGCACTTACCTAGCCATAGGAGAGATAAAGAGGCAGTAGAGGATTTATCCTGCGATTTGTCCTTTGGAAGTCTAGGAGCGGTCTAGATCTTGTCCTAGGTAACCATAGTTCTAGGGTTGTTTGTGCATTTTTGTGATTTTGTGAATCAACCCCCAAATCCACTTTTAAAGAAAAACAATCAAATTTTTGTTTCTCTTCCTTTTTACCCTTCCCCCCTTCTTTTCTTCTTATAATGGGTAACCCAAATAGACGAACTCTTGCCGAGCTTTGCTATCCACAACCAGATATTTCATGTCCTCATAATCGCTTCGGTATACCATCCGACTCTCCCATATCTTTAAGAGATCGGATAGAACAAGTAGATAGAAACAATTGGCCACCTCAGTCCAGGTCTTATCAACCGTATCCTAATTCTATATCTGTTTCAGTTGATACTCCGAGTGAGGAATCCCGTAGACGCATGTCCATTGCTGAGCATATAGCAAGGGCTAACGGCCAAAGTTTCAATCTGGACCAATATGAACCATCACCACCACTTTCTAAAGAAGAATTTCATAATCGGTTTGTGGCATATATGATGTCTATTGAGAATAGCCAACCGACTAACCAATATCAGTATTCTTCTTATCATAATGTTGATCCTACTCCTGTCCAATGTTCGCAACCACTCTATTCCTATCAATCCTATCGGACTTTTACACCTTCTCTAGACAGTCCTTCTAATCAGTCATTTGGGAGTTTTAATTATCAACAAGAATTTCAATCTTATACTGAAACCCCTTATCGACCCAAGTCTAGTCTTGAGCGGAAATTAGAAGAAGGTGTGGAATCGATGCGCCACATCAGAAAGGAATTGGCAGAATGCATGACTGAGTATAAACGAGCAACTAGTTTTGAACCAGCTCAAAAATTTTCACCGTACGATACGGCCATAGGACAAAGTGAGAATTTGGGTAGTGAAAGAGAACGATACACCCTTCCTAATCAAACCTACCCATCCCAGATTGAAATCCACAACTCCAGTTTCACTGATCTATCGAGTGCACCAATAGAAGATAGAATGTCGAATAAGTAGTGTGACTATATAGTGTTTGATTTACCAGATTGTGAAGGGACCATTTCAAGTGAAACCATACCCAACCCTTGTGATCTCTACACCTCCACTCTTGAACCAAAATTGATTGAAAACCATAATTTTAATGAGGTGTTTGAGAATTCTAACCTTCATTTGAATGAGGAAATTGACGTTGGGGATATATTGAATGATGAACCCGAAAATTTGGATGAGTTTGTCCCACCAATTTATCAGGTCCTTCCACTTCCTTGTGGTCATCATCTCGAGCCATTAATTATTCTTCCTGAACCCCAATTGTGTCTTGAAGTTGATAATAATTGTATAACCGAACATCAGACCGAAATTCAGCCTTCATCTCCCACATCTGGTTCAGCGATACTCGACACACCAATTTGTTTACCCATTTCACCTTCTACTTTCTTAGGTTCCTCTTCTATTCTTCTTATAATTTCAGTGAGTGTTGATGAATCACATTCCGATAATTCAAGTTTGATAATTCCAGAAATCCAACTTGATTTGGATACTTTTGAAAATGAGGTAGATGGGTTTTTCGAGTCTCCTGCCTCCATAATTTTTGACAAATCAAGTATGATAAATTCTGGCACAAAACTTACTGACAGCAAAATGTTCAATTACACCATCGATAAAAGTTTTGAAGAACTTTTTGCTGACAAACTTGCATTCCTAAACAACACGGATTTTGTGATTAATCAACCTCCACCTGAAGAAGTTGAACCACCACCATTTCTTCTTATCTCAAACGAGAATATGACCATTCTTTCCATTCCTAATCATCCACATTCTCGTTTCCGTTCACCATTATTATTTCGTCTATATCAACCGAGACTTACTCATATCTCCCCACTTCTTCAAATCTCTGATTTTCCACCAACCAGTGCGTTACATCGATAAAATTTTTGGATGGTTGGTATTGACTTTTGGTCTTTATAAGGATTTACTTTGACCAATAATTTTAACCCCCCAAAATAATTTTAAATGTTTAATACTATTTTACTCAAGTTTGGGGGGGAGAAAAATATTTTGGTTCTTGAAGATAAGTTTTTACAAAATTGTGAGCCAAAAATAAGTTTGGGGGAGAATTTCACTTTCATTATTTCTTGTCCCGTTTGATAACTTTTCCTCCCAAGTCTAAAGATTTTGAGATTTAAAAGATGACAACAGTGAAGACACTGCTGCAAACAGGTTTGGGGGAGGTTTGTGCTTATTCACGCGTTACTTTGCATTATACTATATATAAAGCAAAAAAAATTGATATTGAAAGTTTGAAAGTGAAAATTTACATATGAAAGAAAGAAATAGTTTAAGAAAAACAAGAAAGTTAGATGTCTTCTTAAACGAAACTAGTAATAAGTAGTTATGAGCTGTTGTCCCAAGGGTTAGTAAGATGAAGGAAATTACTAAATCTGAGGATAAAAATAATTCTGAAAAATAGTCATTATTCTTGAGGCCAAACATCTTAATGTTGATACCCTACTATATGCACTTACACACATCTTGAAACTTAGGATAGTAGAGCATACCTTGAAATGCTCTTGTCTAAAAACCTTAGTATGAAGAAAAAAAAAGTATAAGTGGTGAGAAAAGAAAAAAATGAACACTGGTTTTGTAATTACTTAAGGCAGCATAAGAAAATATAGCGAGGGTGCTTTATCACCTAGTGCCTTAGAGCAACTGGTTTGGGAGCCACTGCTAAGCCTTAGGTGTTGCAAAACGAGAAATTACATCTTAATAATGCGAGCATATTTTGTAATCGGTCGGTTAGTACCTCAAGAAGTATTAACGGTCGCATGAAGGATGTGTGAGCAATTTCATCAAAAAATTCACCAACTAAAAAGTACTTTGGAAGATGGCAAGGGTATGATAGCTTGATTTGAATTCTCTAAATGTAGGGGTGTTTTTTTATACACGTAGGGATATATGATCAATGTTTGGATAAAAGATAGGGAGGAAGACTAAAGGTGATGTTTCATTAAGGGATGATATGATTTCCAACATTTTTTTCACGACATTAAGATAGGGCTCATGACAACCGAAAAACTGGTGTAGTTAAAAACTCTTATTTTCAAGTTTTTTCTTTCATAATTCTTATCTTTGTATATAACTTTCACTATCTTTCTTTTATCATAGGATTTTGTGGGTGTAATCCGCTAAAAACCAACAGGAGACAACACTCCTCCTACTAAGGACACCTAGAGATTTAACGACTTGTTGCACGTGCTCAGTGCAATCGTGTTGCCTACGAAAGTGTGCTACTTAGGATTATTCTTTTCTCTTCTTTCTCCTTCTCTTGAATAACTAGTTTGCTCGGGACGATCAAAGTTAAGTTTGGGGGTATTTGTTCAGTTGATAAAACTGCACTTTTAATATGACATTTTTACTACTATTTCTATATAAAAAAGGTCTTTATCATAATATATGACATATATGAGGGTTTATATGTAAAAATACTATTTTCATGTGTTTATATATTATAATTAACATTATGAAGGAAAAATTAAGCATATAATATCCATGTAACATTTGGCCCATTTAATATGCTTACCTTATTAAATACCTTTGACCAACTCTTAGAACTAAAATATTGTGACAAATGGTTAAATATAATATCTCAATAAAAACAAATTCTACTAATATTATTTATTGAGATAATTGTGCAGAAATTATTTCAGGACTGGAATCAGGAAAATCCGAATTATCGAGATCAAATCTGCCGAAATAGTAAAGTAAATTGAAGAAATCAATTCTGGCAGAAACGTAGAGAAGATTTTCAGATTCCAGATACCAAAATAGTCTACATGTGTGACCAGAAGAAACCTCAAGAGAAACGAACCCACCATCCTCCTAATCCACCGTGGATCCGCGGCCAAACCCACCATTACGCCACGACACTTCTGAGGAGTTAGGGACCTGGATTTTTTGGTTGGGATCCTAACAACTAGATACCATATATGGAAAGTCATCATATTAGGAAAGTTACCATAGATGGAAAGTTACCATATATGGAAAGTCGCCATATTAGGAAAGTTACCATATATGGAAAGTCACCATATTAGGAAAGTCACCATATATGGAAAGTTACCATATATGGAAAGTCACCATATTAGGAAGTCACCATATATGGTAACTAGCTTTTCTTCTTTGAGGGCTATATAAAGGAGCAAGGGCTAAAGTTAAAAGGCATCACACCGACGCGATCACGAATTCCACGACGGCTCAAGAATCCTGGTTGATCATCAACAGGTCATCTACCTCCTTAGAAGAGATCGAGAAGCAAACTAGCGTTTTGTAATCATTTTCTAAGGGAACAAAGTGTACTTGATTTTGTTGATTAATAAAGGTAGTTTTATTCTATTGCATTTTATTTTCTTCATGATTTCTATCTTTTCTTTTCCCAACATGCACGAGTAATTCTTTGCTTGTTAGGGTTCGTAGGATTATGGTAGGTTAATGGATGATGAAGATCCTTAAACTCTTTTTACGTCCTATAAAGTTTATAAACTTTGTCAAAAGAATCATTAATATCCTAATCGGACGCGCTACCAATTTATTGCTAGTCTCGACCGCGATTAGAGTTAGATTAATGATAGTTTTGGTAAAGGTTAGAAATGAACGGAGATCCATGTCAAGATAGGGGTTAAGAGTAGGAACCCTTTTCCCTCTAGAAACTCTAATCTACATACATCACTGTCGATCTAGTTTTAAATATATTAAAGGATAAAAGGAGTAATCTTTAATTAATCATCCATGACTACTAAATCTTAACGAACCCTATAAGCCCCCTTCTAATATAAAACCTACATCCGTAGTTAATCTAGATCTATATTCTGCATCCGTGTTTAACGTAGTTCTAGAATCTATTTCCACTATTCATTATCCCTCCTCCTTTCATTCTTAACACGTCTAAAGTAAGATTAAAAAATTCAACGTTTCCCTGAGGGCGACCCGTACTCATCTCGGTCTAGCTACACACGACACCGTTATTGATTGCGGTTAACTGCTATACATAAAAAAACAGATCAATCAAATGGCGCCGTTGCCGGGGATACGCGCGTAATTTATTTTTCTTACTATTCATGTTGAATTATTTTTCGATCTATATCATAAATATAAAACAAAACCGCATCTTGCATATTTAACGATTAGTGTGTGATTCTTGCGAGGAATTCTGGAGTCATTTTAGCGAGGAGATAAAGATTTAGAGACATTCATCAAGACCCAGAGGAGAAGCGGAGGCTACTGTACAAAAATTGTCAAAAGATCCCCTCATCTCGCGGCGGAACCGCGGCCAAATCACCAGTATTGCGGTGAAACCGCGGCCTAATTGGTGGATCTTGGCTTCAAAATTCTCTGGTATCTTCTACAACTCTTTATCTCTCGTCTGAAAAATCCAATAATATATTTTCTGCAGGATTCTTTGCAAAATATCGCCGCTCAAAATTCTTTTTGCGTTCTTTGTTTTGAAGGTTGTTTTTGCGTATTTTAATACGGACTTTAAGGGGAAAGACCAAAATTCAGATTAGGTGGGGATTTCATCACCCTTCCTAGGCCCCACAAATCACAAAACGAGCATCCGCATAACCCTATATTAATTAAAAGATATCTAGATCAAGACCCTAAGGACCGACTCGCTAAAGTTGGATAGAGGAAGGTCGTGGGTAATCTATCGCTTATCTGTATTTCTTTTGTGGTGTTTAGGCAAGTGTGTCTAAGGCAAGTGATTACTTAATTAGGCCCACTATTTTCGGTGATTCGTATAGCGGATACCTCTCACTTACCTGGCACTTACCTGGCCACAGGAGAGATAAAAAGGCAGTAGATGATTTATCCTTCGATTTGTCTTTTGGAAGTCTAGGAGCGGTCTAGAGCTTGTCCTAGGTAACCATAGTTCTAGGGTTGTTTGTGCATTTTTGTGATTTTGTGAATCAACCCCCAAATCCACTTTTAAAGAAAAACAATCAAATTTTTGTTTCTCTTTCTTTTTACCCTTCCCCCCTTCTTTTCTTCTTATAATGGGTAACCCAAACAGACGAACTCTTGCCGAGCTTTGCTATCCACAACCAGATATTTCATGTCCTCATAATCGCTTCGGTATACCATCCAACTTTTCCATATCTTTAAGAGATCGGATAGAACAAGTAGATAAAAACAGTTGGCCACCTCAGTTCAGGTCTTATCAACCGTATCCTAATTCTATATCTGTTTCAGTTGATACTCCGAGTGAGGAATCCCGTAGACGCATGTCCATTGTTGAGCATATAGCAAGGGCTAACGGCCAAAGTTTCAATCTAGACCAATATGAACCATCACCACCACTTTCTAAAGAAGAATTTCATAATCGCTTTGTGGCATATATGATGTCTATTGAGAATAGCCAACCGACAAACCAATATCAGTATTCTTCTTATCATAATGTTGATCCTACTCCTGTCTAATATTCGCAACCACTCTATTCCTATCAATCCTATCGGACTTTTACACCTTCTTTAGACAGTCCTTCTAATCAATCATTTGGGAGTTTTAATTATCCACAAGAATTTCAATCTTATACTGAAACCCCTTATCGACCCAAGTCTAGTCTTGAGCGGAAATTAGAAGAAGGTGTGGAATCGATGCGCTGCATCAGAAAGGAATTGGCAGAAAGCATGGCTGAGTATAAACGAGCAACTAGTTTTGAACCAGCTCAAAATTTTTCAGCGTATGAAAGGGTCATAGGACAAAGTGAGAATTTCGGTAGTGAAAAAGAACGATACACCCTTCCTAATCAAACCTCCCCATCCCAGATTGAAATCCACAACTCCAGTTTCACTGATCTATCGAGTGCACCAATTGAAGATAGAATGTCTGATAAGTTGTGTGACTTTGTTGTGTTTGATTTACCAAATTGTGAAGGGTCCATTTCAAGTGAAACCATACCCAACCCTTGTGATCTCTACACCTCCACTCTTGAACCAAAATTGATTGAAAACCATAATTTTAATGAGGTGTTTGAGAATTCTAACCTTCACTTGAATGAGGAGATTGACGTTGGGGATATATTGAATGATGAACCCGAAAATTTCGATGAGTTTGTCCCACCAATTCATCAGGTCCTTCCAATTCCTTGTGGTCATCATCTAGAGCCATTAATTATTCTTCCTGAACCCCAAATGTGTCTTGAAATTGATGATAATTATATAACCGAACAGCAGACCGAAATTCAGCCTTCATCTCCCACATCGGTTCAGCGATACTCGACACACCAATTTGTTTACCCATTTCACCTTCTACTTTCTCAGGTTCCTCTTCTATTCTTCCTATAATTTCAGTGAGTGGTGATGAATCACATTCCGAGAATTCAAGTTTGATAATTTCAGAAAGCCAACTTGATTTGGATACTTTTGAAAATGAGGTAGATGAGTTTTTCGAGTCTCCTACCTCCATAATTTTTGACAAATCAAGTATGATAAATTCTGGCACAAAACTTACTGACAGCAAAATGTTCAATTACACCATCGATGATAGTTTTGAAGAACTTTTTGCTGACAAACTTGCAATCCTAAACAACACGGATTTTGTGATTAATCAACCTCCACCTGAAGAAGTTGAACCACCACCATTTTTTCTTATCTCATACGAGAATGTGACCATTCTTTCCATTCCTAATCATCCACATTCTCGTTTCCGTTCACCATTATTATTTCATCTCTATCAACCGAGACGTAAGCCATACTTCCTCTTATCTCCCCACTTCTTCAAATCTCTGATTTTCCACCAACCAGTGCGTTACATCGATAAAAATTTTGAATGGTTTATATTGACTTTTGGTCTTTGTAAGGCTTTACTTTGACCAATAACTTTAACCGCCCAAAATAATTTTAAATGCTTAATACTATTTTACTCAAGTTTGGGGGGAGAAAAATATTTTGGCTCTTGAAGATAAGTTTTTACAAAATTGTGAGCCAAATATAAGTTTGGGGGAGAATTTCACTTTCATTATTTCTTGTCCCGTTTGATAACTTTTCATCCCAAGTTTACAGATTTTGAGATTTAAAAGATGACAACAGTGAGGACGCTGCTGCAAACAGGTTTGGGGGAGATTTGTACTTATTCACGCGTTACTTTGCATTATACTATATATAAAGCAAAAAAATTAATAATGAAAGTTTGAAAGTGAAAATTTACATATGAAAGAAAGAAATAGTTTGAGAAAAGCAAGAAAGTTAGATGTTTTCTTAAGAGTAACTAGTAATAAGTAGTTATGAGCTGTTGTCCCAAGGGTTAGTAAGATGAAGGAAATTACTAAATCCGAGGATAAAAATAAGTCTGAAAAATAGTCCCTATTCTTGAGGCCAAACATCTGAATGTTGATACCCTACTATACGCACTTACACATATCTTGAAACTTAGCATAGTAAAGGATACCTCGAAATGCTCTTGTCTAAAAACCTTAGTATGAAAAAAAAAAGTATAAGTGGTGAAGAAAGAAAAAAATGAACACTGGTTTTGTAATTGCTTAAGGCGGCATAAAAATATATAGCGAGGGTGTTTTATCACCTAGTGCCTTAGACTAACTGGTTTGGGAGCCACTGTTAAGCCTTAGGTGTTGGAAGACGGGGAATTATGCCTTAATAATGCAAGCACATTTTGTAATCGGTCGGTTAGTACCTCAAGAAGTATTAACGGTCGCATGAAGGATGTGTGAGTAATTTCATCAAAAAATTCACCAACTAAAAAGTACTTTGGAAGATGGACAAGGGTATGATAGCTTGAATTGAATTTTCTAAATGTAGGGGTGTCTTTTATACACACGTAGGGGTATATGATCAATGTTTGGATAAAAGATAGGGAGGAAGACTAAAGGCTGTTTTTTATTAAGGGATGATGTGATTTCTAACATTTTTTTCACGACTATTAAGATAGGGCTCATGACAACTGGAAAACTGGTGTAGTTAAAAACTCTTATTTTCAAGTTCTTTCTTTCATAATTATTATCTTGGTATATAACTTTCACTATCTTTCTTTTATCATAGGATTTTGTGGGTGTAATCCGCTGAAAACCATTAGGAGACAACACTCCTCCTACTAAGGACACCTAAAGGTTTAACGACTTGTTGCACGTGCTCAGTGCAATCGTGTTGCCTACGAAAGTGTGCTACTTAGGATTTTTCTTTTCTCTTCTTTCTCCTTCTCTTGAATAAGTAGTTTGCTCAGGACGATCAAAGTTAAGTTTGGGGGTATTTGTTCAGTTGATAAAACTGCACTTTTAATATGACATTTTTCCTACTATTTCTATATAAAAAAGGTCTTTATCATAATATATGACACATTTGAGGGTTTATCTGTAAAAATACTATTTCCATATGTTTATATATTATAATTAACATTATGAAGAAAAAAGTAAGCATATAATATCCATGTAACATTTAGCCCATTTAATATGCTTACCTTATTAAATACCTTTAACCAACTCTTAAAACTAAAATATCATGACAAATGGTTAAATATAATATCTCAATAAAAACAAATTCTGCTAATATTACTTTTTGAGATAATTGTGCAGAAATTATTTCAGGACTGGAATCAGGAAAATCCGAATTATCGAGATCAAATCTGCCGAAATAGTAAAGTAAATTGAAGAGATCAATTCTGGCAGAGACGTAGAGAAGATTTTCAAATTCCAGATACCAAAATAGTTTACATGTGTCACCAGAAGAAGCCTCAAGAGAAACGAACCCACGATCCTCCTAATCCACCGCGGATCCGTGGCCAAACCCACTATTACGCCACGGTTCCGCCGTACTTCTGAGGAGTTAGGGCCCTGGATTTTTTGGTTGGGATCCTAACAATAGATACCATATGTGGAAAGTCATCATATTAGGAAAGTTACCATATATGGAAAGTCGCCATATTAGGAAAGTCACCATATATGGAAAGTTACCATATATGGAAAGTCACCATATTAGGAAGTCACCATATATGGTAACTAGGTTTTCTTCTTTGAGGGTTATATAAAGGACCAAGGGCTAAAGTTAAAAGGCATCACACCGACGCGATCATGAATTCCACGACGGCTCAAGAATCCTAGTTGATCATCAACAGTTCATCTACCTCCTCAGGAAAGATCGAGAAGCAAACTAGCGTTTTGTAATCATTTTCTAAGGGAACAAAGTGTACTTGATTTTGTTGATTAATAAAGGTAGTTTTATTCTATTGCATTTTATTTTCTTCATGATTTCTATCTTTTCTTTTCCCAACATGCGCGAGTAATTCTTTGCTTGCTAGGATTCGTAGGATTATGGTAGGTTAATGGATGATGAAGATCCTTAAACTCTTTTTACGTCCTATGAAGTTTATAAATTTTATCAAAAGAATCATGAACATCCTAATCAGGCGCGCTACCAATTCATTGCTAGTCTCGACCGCGATTAGAGATTAGATTAATGATTGTTTTGGTAAAGGTAAGACATGAACGGAGATCCATGTCAAGATAGGGGTTAAGAGTGAGAACCCTTTTCCCTCCAGAAACCCTAATCTACATGCATCACTGTCGATCTAGTTTTAAATCTATTAAAAGATAAAAGAAGTAATCTTTAATTAATCATCCATGACTACTAAATCTTAACGAACCCTACAAGCCCCCTTCTAATATAAAACCTACATCCGTAGTTAATCTAGATCTATATTCTGCATCCGTGTTTAACGTAGATCTAGAATCTATTTCCACTATTCATTATTCCTTCTCCTTTCTTTCTCAACACGCCTAAAATAAGATTAAAAAATTCAACGTTTCCCTGAGGATGACCCGTACTCATCTCGGTCTAGCTGCACACGACACCGTTATTGATTGCGGTTAACTACTACACATAAAAAACAGATCAATCAACCACCTTCATCTAGGGGAAGTATCCATCAGCTCGATATTTTCATAACAGTAAAAGCCGAAATGGCAGCGATAGAAAAGAAACTCGACGTTATAGAGAACAAATTCTCATCAGTCTCCCTAAACCAGATAACTCTCCCCAAGACCGTGTGTGGTTGCTGTTGCGATCCATCTCATTTGACGGAAGAATGTTCTTTAAATTCTTCGTTTCAAGGTCACGAGCAAACTAATGCTGCTTTTCAGCAACGACCTAGAAACGATCCTTATTCTTCCTCATACAATCAAGGATGGAGGAATCATCCTAATTTTGCTTGGAGCCAAAACCAAACCAACCAAAATCAGAAGCAATTCCAAAGCAATTATCAAAGACCTCCTCCACAGCAACAACAACCACCAACACAAAACCAGCACCCCTTTCAATTGCAACCTTTTCAGAATCCGGCCAATAATTCTTTCCAAACGGCCGGTATCGATAACTCATCCGCGCTTGAACGAAGTGTTGATATGTTTATTAAACATTCTATGGAATCGACGGATGAAATCAAGTCTTCTATCCGAACTTTAACACAGACCACCAACTCGTATGGTGAAAGTATAAAATCGATAGAGGCATAACTTGCACAAATAAATGCCGCGATGAGTGCGAGAGAAAAAGGAAAACTTCCATCTTAACCCCTACCGAATCCTGGCCACTCACAAAATCATAATGTGAGTACTATTACCATGTTGAGATCTGGAAGAGTGCTGGATAACCACATGGGTGAACATGTTGATGACGTTGGGGATATTAATGATAACCCGGCTTCCACTTCTTGTCCTATTTCGTCTATCTCTTATCTTCTTCCGAGCATATTCTCCATTTTCCCCAAGGCTCGAATACTTTGCTCACTTCCTCGACTCTACCTAAAACGATCCCCACTCCAATTCTGGAATCGATTCCATCCCCACAAACTTCTCCATAAATGTTGGACCCAAAACTTATTGATAAAGCTCCATTTCCAAACAGGTTGAAGGCCAACAAACCTAACGCACAAATGGAGAAGCTTGTGGAAATATTTAAGCAAGTTAATATAAATATACATCTCCTAGATGCTATTCAACAAGTTCAGACTTATGTGAAAATCCTTAAGGACTTATGCAGTAGGAAGAGAAAAACTCAAGTGCCGAAAAAGGTATTCATGACAAGTAACGTGAGCACAGCTTTTACCCAACAATTGCCTAAGAAACGTAAGGACCCCGGTTGTCCTATAATATCTATAACTGTTGGGGGTAAAAGCATCAATCGTGCTCTACTTGTCCTCGGAGCTAGTGATAACTTGCTTCCATATTCCGTCTATGAGCAGCTAGGTATATGAGAGTTGAAACCTGCCCACTGCACTCTCCAGATGGCAGACCGATCTATACCCCAATCTAGGGGTGAGCTTGAGGATGTGTTAATCAAAGTCGGGGAACTCATATTCCCTGTGGACTTTATTGATTTAGATACACAGCCTGTGGCGAACCCACGCAACCAAATCCCGGTGATACTCAGTCAACCTTTTCTAGCAACTTCCAACGCTGTCATTAATTGTCGTAACGGTTCTATGAACTTATCCTTCGGGAAGATGACAATTGAGCTTAATATTTACAAGTTAGGAAGTCAACCCTCTGAACCTTCTACTCATTTAATCGATGTATGTTCCATCAACGAGATAGCTTTCGACAACTGCGAAGCGGAAGCACTTTACTACGATGATCTCGACAACACTAGTGCGACATTGTTTGATCTGGAAAATTATTATAGTGAGGATATCTTCGATGAGTCCATCCCCGAGTTTGAATCCATTGACTCGTCACAAAAGTCAGTAGAGCTTTCCGAGTCAATATCCTACGCAAGTTATGAACCTCTTAAGGAGTCCGAGTATCATTCCCTTACCCCACCTTCTATCGTCTCTCCGCCGACTCTAGATCTCAAACCACTACCTTCTCATCTTAAATATGCATATTTAGGTGAGAATGAGTTTTTACCTATGATAATATCCCCTTCTCTAGTTTTAGAGCAAGAGAACGCTCTTTTGACGGTATTGAGATCGAATCGGCAAGCATTTGGTTGGACAATGGCTGACATCAAAAAGATTAGTCCCTTAATTATTGAACATCATATACATTTGATGGATGAAGCCAAACCAACCTGAGACCCACAAAGACGGTTAAATCCCGTCATGAAGGAGGCGGTAAAGAAAGAAATCGTCAAGTGCCTAGATAGTGGTATAATTTACTCAATATCTGATAGCCAATTGGCAAGTACTATTCATGTTGTCCCTAAAAAGTCTGGCATCACGGTCATAACTAATGAAGCTAATGAGTTGATCCAAATATGTACCCAAACTGGATGGCGCGTATGTATTGATTACAGAAAACTCAATGCCGCAACGAGGAAATATCACTTCCCTCTACCTTTCATTGACCAGATATTAGAACGATTAGCTGGACATAAATACTATTGTTTCTTGGACGGATATTCTGGCTATAACCAGGTCCCCATCGCCAAAAAGAATCAAGATAAAACAACATTTACTTGTCCTTTCGGTACGTTTTCTTATAGACGCATGCCCTTTGGGTTATGCAACGCTCCCGCTATATTTCAGCGGTGTATGATGAGGATATTCTCAGACATGGTTGAGAATTTTCTGGAGATATTTATGGACGATTTCTCCATATTTGGGGACTCCTTTGAGGAATGCCTACGTCATCTTGATGCGGTTCTTACCCGCTGTAAGGATAAGAACTTAATTTTGAATTGGGAAAAATGTCATTTCAGGGTCTAAGAAGATATTTTACTTAGATATATCATTTCATGAAAAGGCATTGAGGTTGACAGAGCTAAAATTGATGCCATCCATAACCTTCATCCTCCCAAATACATCAAAGATATACGATCTTTCTTTGGTCATGCAGGATTTTATAGGAGATTCATTAACGACTTTAGCAAAATTGCTAAACCCTTAACTCTTCTCTTGGCCAAGGATACAACATTTTATTTCGATTCGGATTGTGAGGCTTCTTTTGAATCGCTTAAAAGATCTCTCACTACAGCCCCCGTTCTATCATCTCCGGATTGGAACCACCCGTTCGAGCTTATGTGTGATGCATCGGATTTTGCTATTGGTGCAGTCTTAGGGCAGCGCATTGATAAGACGCCACATGTAATTTATTATGCAAGTAAGACCTTGAATGATGATCAAATTAATTATATAACGACCGAGAAAGAACTCTTGACAGTTGTATTTGCATTAGAAAAATTCAGGCCTTACTTGATTGGCTCACCGATAGTGGTTTACACCGATTACTCCGCCCTAAAACATCTTTTATCGAAGAAGGATGCTAAAGACAGGTTAATACGTTGGATACTGTTGTTACAAGAATTTGATCTTGTCATACGAGACAAGAGTGGATGTAAAAATGTAGTAGCCGACTATCTTTCATACATCTCTTCTTCACCTACAGCGACCTTGCCAATAAACGATTCCTTTCCTGACGAACAACTCTTGACTGTATCCTGTGAACCCTGGTTCATGGATATTGTGAATTATCTAGCAATGAGACTTATTCCTAGCGATTGGTCGAAACAAGACAAACTTCGATTTCTATCCCAAGTAAAACACTTCTACTAAGATGAACCTTATTTGTTTAATTATTGTTCCAACCAAATCATTCGCTGATGCATCCTTAATGAAGAATTCAAGAGTGTATTGTCTTTTTGTCGTGATCAGGCATGTGGCGGTCACTTTGGTCCATGTAAAACGGTGGAGAAAGTTTTGCAATGTGGTTTTTATTGGCCAATATTATTTAAAAACGCATATGATCATTGCAAAACTTGTCCACGGTGTTAACACTTAGGTCAGATTTCACGAAGAAATGAGATATCGCTCCAACCTATCTTGGTTGTGGAGATATTCGATATTTGGGGTATTGATTTTATGGGCCCTTTTCCCAACTCTTTTGGGAATCTATATATCTTGTTAGCGGTTGATTATGTCTCAAAATGGATGGAAGCAATACCATGTCGCACTAATGACAACAAGATTGTTATTAAGTTTCTTAAAGAAAATATCTTTTCGCGATTCGGGCACCCCCGCGCTATAATTAGCGACAAAGGGATGCATTTCTGTAATAGGTCTTTCGAGGCTTTGATGCGGAAATATTCAATCAACCACAAACTTTCTACGCCCTATCATCCCCAAACGAGCGGGCAAGCTGAGATTTCCAATAGGCAGATAAAACAAATTTTGGAGAAAACGGTTTCTAAAAACCGTAAAGATTGGTTAACCAAATTGACAGATGCTCTTTAGGCATTTCGCACCGCTTATAAGACCGATCTTGGTATGTCTCCTTACCGTCTTGTGTTTGGGATGGCAAGCCACCTTCCCGTCGAGATCGAACATAAAGAAATGTGGACTATTAAAGAGCTTAATTTCGATTTTGATCAAGCCTGCAGCTATCAAAAGCTGCAATTAAATAAGCTAAGCGAACTCCGCGATGAAGCTTACGATAATGCGGTTATAGTAAAGAACCGGACTAAAGTGTTCCACGATAAAAACCTTTTTAGAAAAATCTTCACACCAGGACAACAAGTCCTTTTTTACGATTCCTGTCTCCATTTTCATCCGGAAAAACTAAAATCTCGTTGGAAAGGACCTTTTGTGGTACGGTATGTATACCCGCATGGGGCAGTAGAAGTTGAAAATATTAAAAATGGTTCAATTTTTAAAGAAAATGGGCATAGATTGAAATCGTATTTTTCTGCTGACCCAGCGGAGGAGCTCCTGTTTTTACAGGAGCCGCTCTATCATAACTAAAACTCCTCCGCCTCACCTCCATGTCTCGGTAACATTGTCTCATCTTAAGAATGGAGGTGAGTGAAATAGGATTTAATTGAATATCCGTGCATGCCAAACCATAAGTTTGGGGGTAGTTTTCATTTAACTATTATTTTACCCCTATCATTTTCTCTCCCCAAGTTTACAGGTCTATGCATTCAAAGAACAATATCGGTGAAGACGCTGCTGAAAACAGGTTTGGGGCGAGGTTTGCATTAACTAAACTATATTTTAGCACTAGGCACTATACAAAAAAAAAAAATTAATAAAATAGTAGAAATTGAAAAATTACATATGAAAGATAAGAATAGTTTAAGAAAAGCAAGAAAGTTAGATGTTTTTTTATACGAAATTAGTAATAAATAGTTATGAGCCATTGTTCCAAGGGTTAGTAAAATAAAGGAAGCCACTAATCTGAGAATAAAAATAATTCTGAAAATAGTCCTTATTCTTAAGGCCAAACATTTGAACATTGATACCCTACTATACGCACTTACACACATCTTGAAATTTAGAATAGTAGAGAATACATTGAAATGCTCTTGTCTAAAAGACTTAGTAAGAAGAAATATATATATATATATAATAAAATATAAGTGGTGAAGAAAAAAATGAACACTGGTTTTATAATTGCTTAAGGCGGCATAAAAAAAATATAGCGAGAGTGCTTTATCACCTGGTGCCTTAGACCAACTGGTTTGGGAGCCACTGCTAAGCTTTAGGTGTTGCAAAACGATGAATTACGTCTTAATACGCGAGCACATTTTGTAATCGGTTGGTTAGTAGCTCAAGAAGTATTAACGGTCGCTTGAAAAATGTGTGAGCAATTTTGTCGAAAATATTCACCAACTATAAAGTACTTTGGAAGATGGACAAGAGTATGATAGCTTAATTTGAATTCTCTAAGTGTAGAGATGTCTTTTACACACACGTAGGGGTATATGATCAATATTTGGAAGAAAGATAGGGAGGAAGACTAAAGGCGATGTTTTATTGAGGGATGATGTGATTTCTAACATTTTTTCATAACCATTAAGATAGGGCCCATGATAACAGAAAAACTGGTGTAGTTGGAAACTCTTATTTTCAAGTTCTTTCTTTTATAGTTATTATCTTTATATGAAATTTTCACCATCTATCTTTTATTATAGGATTTTTTGGGTGTAATCTGCTGAAAACCCTCAGGAGACAACACTCCTCCTACTAGGGACACTTAGAGGTTTAACGGCTTGTTGCATGTGCTCAGTGCAATCGTGTTGCCAACGAAAGTGTGCTACTTAGGATTTTTCTTTTTCTTTTTCTCCTTCTCTTGAATAACTAGTTTGATCGGGACGATCAAAGTTAAATTTGGGGGTATTTGTTCAGTCAAAAATATTGTGCAATTGATATGACATTTTTCTTACTATTTTTATATAATAAAATGTGTTTATTATAAATATGATATATATGAGGGTTTATCTGTAAAAATACTATTTTCATATGTTTATATATTATAATTAATATTATGAATGAAAATGTAAGTATATAATATCTATATAATATTTAGTCCATTTAAATATGCATACCATATCAAATATCATTAACCAATTCTCTTAAACTATAATATCATATCAAATGGTTAGGATAATATCTCAATAAAAACAAATTCTACTAACATTAGTTATTGAGATATTGTGCAGAAATTAGATCAGGACTGGAATCAGGGAAATCCGAGCTAGCAAAATCAAATCTGTCGAAATATTCAAGTGAATCAAAGAAATCAATTATGGCAGTGACTTAGAGAAGATTTCCAGATATTCAAAAGATCACCACATGTCAACTAGATGAAGTCCAGAATTTTGATCCAAAGATCACACCAAGATGCCGCCCAACCGCGGCTAAATGCCCATTATTGCGGCGGATCCGCGGTCTCTATGGGGAGTTTAGATTTAAGATTTGGTGGGTACGATCTTAACAACTAGTTACCCTATTAAGAAACTAGGGATTCTGGATTTGAGACAATTTAAAGGACCGATATCCCCTCTTGGAAAAATCATCAAACCAACGAGATTACGAAGTCCAAGACGGCTCAAGAATCCAGGTTGATTATCAGCTGTTCATCTACCTCCTTAAGAAGAGATTGAGAAGCAAACTAGGATTTTGTAATCACTTTCTAAAGGAACAAAGTGTAATTGATTAAGTTGATTAATAAAGGTAGTTGTTTTATTCTTATTGCATTTTATTTTCTTTATTTACATCATGATCTCTATCCGTTCTTTTATCTCCATCATACGCGAGTAATTCTCTGCTTGATTGGTTATCAAAAGAATAGTTAACATCCTAATCGGGCGCGCTATCAATTCATTGATATTCACGACAAAGATTAAAGATTAAATTAACAATTGTTTTGGTAAAGGCTAGACATGAACAGAGATCCATGTCAAGATAGAGGTTAAGAGTGGGAACCCTTTTCCCTCCAGAAACCCTAATCTACATGCTTCACTGTCGATCTAGTTTTAAATCTATTAAAGGATAAAAGAGGCAATCTTTAATTAATTATCCATGACTACTAAATCTTAACGAACCCCATAAGCCCCCTTCTAATATAAAACATACATCCGTAGTTAATCTAGATCGATACCCTACATTCGAGTTTGACGTAGATCTAGAATCTACAACCATTCTTCACTATTCATTATTCTTCCTCCGTTCTTAATCAACACGCCTAAAGTAAAATTAAAAGATTCAACGTTTCCCTGAGGACGACCCGTACTCATCTCGGTCTAGCTACACGCGACACCGTTATTGATTGCGGTTATTTCTATAAACACTTCTTTAAATAAACAACCAATCATCACACCAGAAAAGAACGAAAATATAATGTACGTATATGCCATCCGCATTCGCCACTGGGTCCCATCATCACCCGTTAGGTTACTTAACTAACGACAGAGCGGGGACTGGACTAGTGCGGGTGAAAAACATATACAACATCTACTAGTATATATATAGCAATATATAATAATCGCTCCAGGCATGATAAATGCAACATCACAGACACGCGATAAGCATCACAGAACAATACTGATAATCTGGGAGCCCCGGGTTTCCTTTGAGCCGCAAGTGAAACCCGATGTTCCCGTAGTCGTGTGGATAGCCTGTGCAATGAAAATCTAGACCCCTACGAGTGCGGCAAGTTACCCGCCAAAACCAGAAGCGAGGCAATCCCCTTCATCAAAGTGAAAGGGCCACCCGGCACTTCACGGAATCCGATAATCTAACATTTCAGAAAATATAAAATATTATTTTTGGAATTTAATATTAAAATAATATTTTCCCCGAAAACTGCCCGATTTGCGAAATTGGGGTTTTCGAAAAAGGGTATAAATATATACCAATAATTAAGAAATAATTGGAAATTAAAATGATTTATTCATTTAAAAATATATTTAAAGGATTTGGCATTTTTAAAAATTTATTATATGCAGTTTCGATAAAAACCCGATTAGTGCACTGCTAATCACGATTAAGCCAAATCCGTGTTTCTACAGTTTTCATGGTTAGTGCACCATGACATGTTACATGTTATTTCGTTTGTGTTGTTTTTATTAGGGTGTAAGTATTTTTGGTTAGAAAAGAATAGAAAAAGGTGTCATGATGAGTGAGGAGAGAGAAAGGAGACATAATGATGATTTGGAGAGAGAGAGTGAGAATAATTGAGAGAGAGAGGGGGTGCTGCCTCATTCTCTTCCCCATCTTTTTTCATCTCCTTCTTCATCTTCCTCACCCTCATCTCCCTCCACCTTCAAACCCTAGATCCATCTCCAAATAATCCCCAAAACCCTAAACCCTTTTCACAAAAAACGATCCCTTATTCATGCTCATCACATTGAACCAAACAAAGTGGGATTTTGGCAACATTGGGACTACTACGGTTCTCTTGAGTTCATCCATGAGGTATATCTCTTTCCATGTTAGTTTAGTTTAAATTCTTAACTTCTAGTTTAGTTTAGAGATGGTTTGGTGGTGATTTGTGGAAATTAGAAAACCGTAGTGAGGGTTTGAGTGAAATTGTGGATTGGTGATGCTTGAGTGGCTGTTGAGTGACTGTTTAAGTCTTGGGAATGAGTATTGGAAACCAAAATACGGATTAGGATTGATCCATGTCGGTTTTGTGAGATATTAGGGTGTGCAGGGAAATCTGGAGCAAACCGGGGGATTTCTGAGTTTAGCAAACAATGCCAGGGACCCATTTTTGACCATAAGAGACCACTATGAAAAGACGAAGCCCATAGGAGCCAGGGGGCCGAGGAGGCCGGATTTTAGGGGTAGGTGGCCGACCACTTGGTGTGGTGTGGTGTCGGGGTTGGTCCAGTAGCTCACATACATCATATACAGCACCCTAGACTTGTTTGCTTGACTTTGTTTGACCTGAGTCAAAATCTGGAAGCTTTTTAGAGTGATTTTGGCTATGTTTTCCGTATTTTGAAATGCTAATTCTTGTTATTTGGATTTGTATTTGGTTGTGGGATGTTCGTACATCAACAACAAGGGTTGTTTGGTTGATTTAGTACGCGGATGCTATAGGTTCTAACCTACGAGCAAGGCGCATGCCGTTTTGGATTTCAGAACTTGATTTTAATAGCGTTGCGATGTGTGTTGTTATTGTAGGTACCTTCGCATAGATTCCGATGCGACAGAGTATGGCGTCATCGACTTCGGCAAGCGAAGACCAAGGTGAGTAGATCTATATCAACCGGGGAAGTCGGGTGGATGGCGTATAGCACCCCCGCAAAGTTTTGATGGAAACTGATTTATAGAATATGGTTAAGAAAACCTAGATTTGGAAACTAGGGTTATAGTTAAATAATAGTTAGTAAAAACATATTAGAAACTAAGGATAGTTAGAAGTGATATAATACGGCTAATATGTGATAACGGGATTTAAGGATGATGTTTGACGATATTGCCGTTTAGGATATTATAAGACTAGATAGTCGACGTAGATGTGTCATCCGAACCATACATATTTCTAAACCGAACAATCGTATGCATCTTTTAAACAGATACCTTGAGGGACGTTACGGAATTTCAAATGATATCTTTTCCTTAAAAACACCATAACCCCTATTTTCAATACTACGATTCGCTTCTTTAAAAATTTGATTGTATGGCTCGGGTGTGTATGTTAGATTAGATACTTATACTTATAATAGAGATAGAATGTTTATGTAAACTCGACTTGATGTGAGATATAAATGTGATGAAAAGAATATTAGACGAAAATGATGACCTGATGATATGTTGGTATACGGATGTGAGTCGATTAAGATAATTGATACCTTGTCGGTCCCCTGATATGAGATCGTTATGGATGTGACCTGGGACATAGGTATATATATATATATATATATATATATAGAATGTTGTGAATCATGGATGATAGGCCGTACGTGATATTAGGCCGTACCCTCATTTGTCTTATAGGATGATAGGATCCCTATTGGTTTAATACCGCCGTACGATGATTTTCCGTGCGTGATGAGTTTGACTTGATGTTTGATCCATACCCTTGACTAGAGGCTGCCGTACGATGTATAGTACCGTGCGCGTTGTTGTGAGACTATATGCCGATTGATAGATTCACCGATTCGATCATGTTAGATACGTATACCCGTCAGCATTTGCATATGATTTACCTTATGCTGCATTCATATTATTCGCATTGCATTACTTATACCTGTGATAGTACACCTGAACCATTATCGATGATGCGTATGTTACACGTACACAGATTGTAGGCTCACACACTTCATCATCGATAATTGCCATATCATTATACAGTAGGATTGCTGCATCATGATATGACTCTTCGCATAACATACATATTGTACACTCATATTGGCGCACATACATATTGTACACTCATGCTTGCGTATATACCACTTGTACACTCATATTAGCGCACATACATATTGTACACTCATGCTTGCGTATATACCACTTGTACACTCATATTGACGCACATATATATTTTACACTCATACTTGCGTATATACCACTTGTACACTCATATTGGCGGACATACATACTGTACACTCATGCTTGCGTATATACCACTTGTACACTCATATTGGCACACATACATACTGTATACTCATGCTTGCGTATATACCACTTGTATATCCATATTGGTGCACATATACACATTGGTACCTCTATACTTGCGCATATACATATTGTACCTATATAAATAACTGGTTTATTGGGAAATTGGGAATCACGTGTTATATTTTAAAAAACTGGAATCATTTAAAAGAGCGGTTTTCCCTTAATATGTCATATCACTGTTCCATATTGCATGATATACAGATATGCTTACATTTCTATTATATGTCGCATACATCATGCTCTTTGATTTTACGCATTAAGATATGCTGTTTTTCATGAGATTTCTGGATTTGAGAACCGTGGTCATTTTAAAAGAGATCATGTGTTATTTTAAAAACCCGGTTTCTCTTGATATGATATTTCAGTGCGTCCACCATGCGTTTTCTCGGTTCTGAGACGTATGACATGTGAAACCCGATTCGAGGAGCTAGATGAGGCCGATTGCGGGTACATGGTGGACCCGGTATGGTACCTCGGGGAAAGAAAGGGATGCTGTGTATACAGAGGTGAGCCTGGCAGAGGGACTACTACCTACTGATGATTGGTTGGATCTGGCGGTTATCCGGAGGATACTGACCAGAGACGAGAGATGGATACGGGCCGACCCGTACTGCCGGGGCCGAGGGCCGATTCCGCAGACGAAGCCTGTGGGCCGATCCGGACTGACGGGGCCCGATATATGAGGATTTACATGCCGATGCTGGGCACGGTTTTCATGATGTTTTCGAGTGTCGATGCTAGACACTCAGGTTCCATGATTTTGATGTGCCGCGAGGGACACACGCTGATTTATATCATCATACTTTCATGCATATGCTTTTATGATATTCACAGACATTGATTATATGGTTAGACGAGATCCACATGCATACATACATTGATTATATGGTTGGACGAGATCCACATGCATACATACATTGGTTATATGGTTGGACGAGATCCACATGCATACATACATTGATTTTATTGTTGGATGATATCCACATGCTGATTGACATTGATATTAGTGTTGGCACATATACTGACCCGGTCACCTTAGATATCATAGTATTACCTTTATGATATAGTTGACCTAGGAGTCGTTGTTTATTCGATTTCTACTTGTAGATGTTTTTCTATTCACGAGTTGGCAACTCACCCCCGTTGTGCCACAGTTCTTGCAGGTTGACCGCATAGATCCGTAGCGGCATCGCTGGCACATAGCTTCATTCGGGTGTTTTGGTTTGGTAGGTGGGACATTTGTATCGTACCCACTCTTATATTATATTTCATATTGTATCTAGTTAACCCCATCAATCAAAATTAGTAAATTGTATAAGTAATGAGACTTAGTGAGTTGTGGTTATGAGACTTAGAGCGAGGGGTTTTTCGCTACTTGTGGTTTGATGTCTTGCTTATTTATTTATCTTTTTGTGGTGAACTTTGCCGTTGGGCGTCGTATACTTATTTATACTGTATTGCGTGGTTGTGAATCTGCCATTTGGAGAAGAGCTGGCTCCCGCTTGGGGATGCCTTTATCATTATCATGTATTTGTAGTTTTGGATCAAAATATATAAAGGAGGTGCTGCCTAAATTTTTAAAAGACGAAACATGTTTTCAAACTAGTAAATTTCACTTGCATCATTCATGTTCCTTTTCTATGCATTAAGAAAAATTTGATTTCATTATACCTTTATTTCAAAACCTCACCTCCTTTTGTTTTTCTTAAAAGGTTTAGATTTCTGGGTTTCAGCTTACTTGAATTACGTTACGCCTTTAGACGTTGCGTGATTTAAGTGCTGGTCACGAGCTAATATTTCGGGTCGTGACAGATAACTTGAGCACCCCTCCTTAGGTCAACCTATACCCCCTACGAGTGTGGCGAATAGCCCGCCAATTCTAGAGTGAGGCCCCCTCCTTCTCAATGCCATAAGATGCGAACCCATTGCCCTCCAGAACCCGGCTATTCGTGCACTCCATCACGGAGTAATCCTAGTACAAAAAAGAAAATATGTACAACGGTGATATCGACCTCAATCCGGTCGTGTCCCAAAAGAATAATATACAAACAGGCAGTGACGGCAGTCCACATGTCAGACGCTCGCCCCGCGATATCAATAGTACAAATAAAACTAAACTGTACTATCATTGCATCCAAGCTATCCACTCCGACGAATCCGCAACAACACAGCACAACACAGAACATCAATGTGAATGTTACGTTTGCAAACCCGTCTAAAAGAACTATAGCAAAGCTCTAATGACATTCATGGTCGCAGATAAAAATGTAACACATGAGGTGCTTAGCCCTTTGGAGATTTACACTATGTATATTTTTTTTTTAAAAAAGTTAAAGTTCTATTATGTATTGTAAACTTTAAACAGTTTTAAAAATATCGAGTTTGAAATAACCCCGAATAGCCCCAAACAACTAGATAAAACCATATCCAAACTGGGCTAAATAACCAACACCATTAAACCAATATTCTAGAGACTAGACTACACTGCAAATTTCAAACCCAGACTCACCAAAGTGGCCGGCCTGCTCGGTTTTGGGAGCAATGTGCGCGGTTTCTTCCTGGTGGAATTGGCTCGTATTTGGGGTGCAGTCTAGTGGTCACTTAAGTAGTCTTCTGCAGTTGCTAAAATAATTTTTGAAGACTCGGAAAATTTTGACAGAAACTGGAATATATCGAGTGATGTTTCGGGGTTGTTTCGGTTTCGATACTCTAACATTGTTTAAACCAACTAGTATGCGGTTAATGGGTTGGCTCTGATACCATGTAAGACTACGCCAGTACCCCATCCATCAATCCGTAGCCAAACATGGAACAAAAACTTTTCAAAATGGCGCTAACGTAACCCTAAACCCCGGATCGTGCTATTAACCTTATACTAGTCAACTGTAAAGAGTTTAGAGAGGTTATACCGATCGATCCGTGTCCTTCGGTCTTCAACCTCTGTCCTAAGCTTGTCTCGCCTGCCTCGATGAAGTTCACTCTCCGGTCTCCCTCGTCGAAGAGGATCCACGTCGAGGATTCTTTATACGGGCTCCCGCTTCAAAACCGACGCAACTCAGACATCAAGTTTGCTAGCCTAGATGCCCAAGATGAAGTAGAGAGAGTGTGTGATCATTTTGTCTCAATAAACTCAATGATTCTCAACACATGAGATGGAATGAGTGGAGGTGAAGAAGAAGCCAAGTGATGAAGAAGTTGTTTTTGCTTAAGAAAAAGCAAGTCAAGAAAACATCTCTTCTTTTTCTTTTGTTGAATTGTGTGAGTTATTATTGAGCAAGTGAAGAAAAATACTAGCACCAAAAATATCTCACACAACCCCACTCCATGAGTCATCAAGTGTACATGCGCCACCATCAATGCACACTAGACCCAACACCATGAGTCACCACATGAGCACATGCACCATGAATGCCCTAGGCCAAAACTTGCACTCACATTTTCTATCACAAATAAAGATTAAACTAAATGTTTAAACAAAAGAGAATAACAACTAACAAAGTAATCTTGTAACGAATTATAAGAATACCTCTCATCTGTATATACATACATGCACCCGTATTCTGACTGAATACGAATACAACGAGACGAAAATAATCCAACAATATAATACTAGGATCCGGCTTAAACAAAAGCCCACTAGTATTATCCGTCCGATCATGATCCGTGCACAAGTGCACGAATATGATCGAACCCTGCCATAAAACCATACGGCCTCTACAACGTTTTGCCCGAACCAGGGAAACCCTCTGTGTGGGACTCTAAAGACTCATCAATATGCTGGCAATGGGTTTAATTACAAATACGTCAGTGGCACTAGCTGTATGTAACGGCTATCCAGGTATTGAACGAAAGGGAGGCCGACGAGCGAACTCATCCTGAAGCCCTACTGATCCTGACAGTGACAATATCCGTACAGTGTGGTCTGTTCGTCTATGAGTATCGCATATCGGATCTAGGGGTGGATAAAGTCAGATCCCTAATAACGCGATATTTGGTATCGGTTGAAGCCCATCACCACCTGAGAAACTACCGATCCTAGATCAGTAATTCTCGACTACCATGGCCATGGATTTCTGGTGATGTCCACCCGTGCACACCACGACATCAACTCCTAATTACCGGGAGAGATGAATCCCCTGACGATCCGCTCACTGCCTCCATATGGCTCGGGACTGTACCCAACTAAAACCTGTTTGCACGACTCCTTTGAGCCATGGTAGGGTAGTACTCAAAGCACAGTGGGAACTCACACGAGACAAATGACAATCTTATGTCGATAGACTAACCTGTATACATGTCACCTGAGAACTTCTATCCAACAATAGGTATAATACCAAGTAGCATGTTCCCGGCGAGTTCGTCCGGTGTACTCATAACCCAATGAACACCTGTATACATCTTAGGTGAACCAACTGACACCAATGGCTTGTGAGACCGGACATCGCCCCTCATCGGGGTCTCGATCCGTATACACTAGTCTACTCTCGGAGTATCGATGCCCAGTCTCGAAACTCCAACGACTAGGGACACTTTAAGGATGTGCTTATAGACTACCCAACTCCCACGTATATGATCGCCATCATACTGCTGGTAGTCAAGTAAGAATCCTATGGGTTCTATCAACATGTAATAGTGATCTGTAATGTCACCTGAAACATGTACATGATGATAAAGACAAACCAGATAGCATACTATCATCTCGAGTAAGATTGTTCTACCGGTATAGGTCCTCCCTCAATCATTGCAATCATGTGCCTGTGATCCAATAATTGACTTGAGGGCACTATAGACAACAATTAACACATTTGAAGAGTACAATGTGTAGGTTTCAGTTTTCCTACACCGAGTTTCTCATAAACTGTCACGCCCCGCTTCCTAGAGTGCGCTAAGATCGGCACGTGACAGAGCCAACCATGCTACATATGGCTAGGAAATATCCCTCCACAATCAGATTACGACTGTCTAGAGATATCAAGAACAGTAGAAATAAAAACAACTATCTAAATATGTCCATGAGCCAGAATAACGAGTCAAGAAATAAATGCGGAAGCAATAGAACCAATAAACAATAATAATCTAGAATGTACGTCCCAAAATATGGGCTCACATCAGGAATGAAGAAAATACTGAAAGCAACTAAACTAAACTACTAACAGGTCCTCACTGCTCGACCTGTTCACTGAAATACTCCTGCTCGGCCTGCGACAAAGGTAGAAGATCTGGGCCATGCAAAACCCAGACGTCAGTGCGTCATAATATCAACAATAATATAATCAGGGGGTAGCAAGACATGCATGCACGAGTATGATCAGTAATAAAGGTATAACAGTAACATAAATATGGAACAGTGAAGGGTAAAAGCACATGTGACGTGCAGTGAGTAATCTGAACTAAATACTGGGTTAACTACTCTCAAGTCTTTGAAAACAATTTAATGAATCATCGATGTAACTCAATAGTATCACGTGCTTGCCCGGGACCACGGTATAGACTCTCGGGCTAAATCCTAGACGTGCCGCTAGGCAGTAAACAGGTAACATGTACAGACGAATGATGTCAGCAGCATCATCCCGGGGCTGGCCTGGCCCGTAAGACTGATCAAAAAGGATCGAACTGTCGAGTTACAAGTCAAGTTTCATCATTGATTTCCCCATACCCCCAAGTTATGTGTTCAATTCAGGTATTGATAAATCTGAAGCTAATGCTAATACAGGATCAAGTAGGAACAGGTTTGTCTATACAGACAACAGGATATGTTCATCGGGACAACATGTCAGGATTGTCGGTATTAGAAACAAGATCAGGTATCAAGTCAAGTAATGATATATCAGGTCATATCAAGTAGTGTACATGTATCAAGTGGGTGCCTAACAGTTAAATGTAGAAAGTATTGAATCAGGATAGAATACGGATGTATGATAACAGCATGGGTGTACAAATATCCACTAGGGGTTATACCATGACGAAGCAGGATGCACAATATCAAGCATGAGGTACTAATGTATTAATTATATGAGTTAATGTAATATAGGGTGCAATTAGGTATGAAGAATTAATGGTATGTAGACACAAATGAACATGGATGCTCAAATAACTATCAAGGGTTACAACTACAGTTCTATGATTATGTAGGATGCACACTATCGAACATGGAGCACTAATACAACAATAATATGAAACAATGTGACATGGCATGAGAATTGATATATAATTAATGGTATGGATGCACAAACATCGATTAGGATTATTACAGTTCCAAAACTAAGTGGGATGCACATTATTAAGCATGGGGTGTTACTACAATAATAATATGGATTAATGTGATATATAGATGCAGTTATATATATTTAAATGATATGGATGCAAACGAGTACCCGAAAACAGTAAAATTGTAATATGGATGCATACGGATGTCTGAAAATGGTAAAACATGCCGAAATGATAATGTGGATGCATAACTAATCATTATGGAGTGTTATTATTCAAATGGATATAGAATATAGTAATATAGCATGTAGCAAGATTAACTTGCCTCGATGGATCACAATACGGATACGTACGACACGTCCGACGTCGGTAAAACGTCGCAATGTACGCACGGCACGCGGGACGGGTCCAAGCAAGGCAAGAGGGTGATCACGCGAGCAAGCTACGTTCACTGGATCGTCTGGAACGCCAGCGATGGTCACGGCTCCGGAGATCGCTAGAAACAAGATTTCAAGAATAAAGAAAAGAAAAAGGAAAGAAGAAGAGGAAGAAGAAGGGAGAAGGGGTTCTGCTCACTGGGGTTTCTAAGGACAGCGGAGACAAAGTAGTGGTGTAGGGTTCACCGGCGGTGAGGTGTGATCAAGATGAAGGCTAGGGTTTCGATGTTAAGGTTTGGCTCGGTGTGCAGGGAATGGAGAAGATGAGAGGAAAGAAGAAGGAGATGATGGAGATGAGGAGAGAAGGAGTGGGGTGAGGTGATGACGAAGAGAAGAGGTCGTCGTCGGCGAGGTGTGCAGGGTGATGGGTTCTGTGGACTTAGGTGTGCAGGGTTTTGGTGCTCGGGAATGGAGGAGGAGGAAGAAGAAGATGACGAGGAGGAGATGAGAAGGAGAAGCTCGGGCTGAGTTTTGAGGAGATAGAGGAGTTTAGGGTTAGGGTTTCGTTTATGCGATGGGTTCTCGTGGAGGCTCGGGGGAATTTTATAGAGGAGAAGAAAAATTTGTGAAGGGAGGTGACGATAGCGCGCGAGGAGGTGACGAGAATCGAGGAGCGCACAGTATCTCCGAGAGGAGAGAGAAACTGAGTGGGGAGAGAGAGACTGAGTGGGGCAGCGAGAGAGGCTGAATGGGGCAGCGAGAGAGAGAGAGAGGTTGTTAAAACGTTAGGATTTTAATATAAAAAGAATTTGTTAGTTTTATAAATTTTAAACTGTCGATTAAATTTTAAATATTATATTATATTAATAAAATTTGATTTTTCGGTAAATACAAATTTAGTCCAAAACAAGTCCGAATCGGGTCTAAAAATTCAGTTTTAAAATATGAAAAATATATGTGCCGACCAAAATTAAAATTAGATATCCGGATAACGAAAATGCATACCCCCAATAACGGATGCACGTACGTGCGTGTAGCCATCCAAACAAGTCCGTTTCACTGAACGGGACAAGAACAAGATGCACTGATCCTACCACGGTGTTAGGGGTATCAAGCAGGCGATGCAATGTATTTTTTTAAAATATTTTATGTGACTTAAAATGTTATACTGAAAAATGCAAATGCCAGATAAAATGCCAGTATGCAGTATTCATGAAAGTGCACAAGTCCACGTAACAAGTCAGGATAAATCATAAACATGAACCAAGACAGGTTTCAAGCATGCGGGTTGGGTCGGATGCTAATACAGATGTCAGATATACTATTTGCACCCAAAATACAGTAAATCAGGAAAATACCATAACTAAAGAGATACATGAACTGGAATTGGTATAAATAAACTAGGGTGTTACATTATACCCAACTACAAAAAGAATTTCGTCCTCGAAATTCCAGGAACAAGAAAAGATAAATAATCAAGAATCTACAAGAATAGGTGTGGAAACTTCTGTCGAATCTCGTCTTCTCGTTCCCAAGTCGATTCTCCATACGAGCGATTTCCCCAAGAAACAAGTACGAGAGGGATAACCTTGTTCTTAAGGACCTTTTCTCTTCGATCAACAATCGATATCGGTCGTTCCTCAAAGGTTAAATCCTCTCTTACAGTCAACTCCGAATGATCAAGCACGTATGTTTCATCTCGAACATACTTACGGAGTTGAGATACATGAAATACGTCATGAACATTCGCCAAATATTGTGGTAATGCCAATCGATAAGACACTTCTCCAACACGTTCCAAAATCTCGAAAGGCCCCACGAATCGAGGACTAAGCTTACCTCGACTCCCAAAACGAATCACTCCTCTAGTCGGTGATATTTTCAAGAATACCAGATCACCAACAGCGAACTCTAGAGGTATTCTCGATGTGTCGGCCCAACTCTTCTGTCGATCTTCTGCTGCCTTCATATGATTCCGGATAGTATTAACTTCTCTACAGTTTGCACGATCAAATCCGGTCCCAACAATCTTTGTTCTCCAACATCGTCCCAACAAACAGGTGAACGACACTTGCGACCATACAATGCTTCGAATGGAACCATCTGAATAGTCCCCTGAAAACTGTTGTTGTACAAAAACTCTACCAAGTGTAGATGATCCTCCCACGAACCCTTAAAGTCCAACATGCAAGCTCTCAACATGTCTTCAAGAGTTGGATTGTTCTCTCCGACTGTCCATCTGTCTGAGGATGATAAGCTGTACTGAACTTCAATCACGTCCCTAAACTTTTTTGTAAACTCCTCCAGAAGTGTGAACTAGGGTGTTACATAAACAGAATAAGGAAGAAGCTGAACACTGGCACCGAGATCTAGAATAGCACGATTTATGTTCTTATCCCCAATGGTAATTGAAATCGTAAGACAGCCAGGGCCCTTTCTTTTTTGTGGTAAATTTTGGGTAAGAGCATCACTCACGTTACTTTCCAAGAAAATTTTCTTCGGTATCTGGGATTTTCTCTTCTTAGTGCACAAGTCTTTCATGATTTTCGCATAAGAGGGGACTTGTTGGATTGCATATAAGAGAGCGATGTTTATGTTAACCTGTTTGAATAATTCCATAACCTTCTCCATTTGTGGACTTTGCTTATTGGATCTCAACCGGTTTGGAAATGGAGCTTTGTTTAAATTGGTTGAGTCTAATGTTTGTGGAGGAGATTGTGGAGTTGGAATGGAACCCAAAACTAGAGCTTGAGTGGAGTGAGAGGTGGGTCCGTTCGAAGCAGTGGTTTTTGAAAAAGAGCCCTGCGAAGAATGGAGAATAGGCTCAGATGAAGAAGAATAAGAAGAAAAAGCCAGAGTGTCATGATCCTTATTATTCTGTGCGCTGTTCACACCATAATATTGTATTATTATATTCCCCATTCTTATTCTTTTTATAAATAAACAGGTACTTTTGACGCATGTCTGCTACATGTTACAGGTTACAGGTTCTTGGACAGAAAACAGTGAAAACAAAGCGGACGGTTAAAAATCCATTGCAATTTGTTCACTGGAGATCTGGAACCAACGTAGAAGCCCAATTGAGAAAAGAACCACAGAATATTGAAGCCCAAAAGATCATGAACACAACCCTAAAATTTCAGCAACCAAGACTGCTAAAGGGCCGCGGAACCGCGGCCCAAGCCCACCAATGCCACGGTTCCGCGGCCACATGAAGCCCTCATGAAAAAGTGTTTTTACCATAATTCGGGTGCGGCGCTGACTAGTCAACCTAGGGGCTATTTTTGTAATTTCAGACATGCGAAACAAATGTAACCTAGGGTTTCCTATCTTCTATAAAATAGGAACTCTAAAGATTGTAAACTTTATGCCTCCTTTTAAATAATAAATTCAGATCTCTTTATGGAGAGCATCGGTGTTTCTTTTCAACTCATGGATTCAGATCTGACAAACCTGCGTTGATGATTGGAGAGATGCATCTGTAAGTAGATTTAATTTCTTGCTCTAGTTTAGATTTCAATTCTTTGCCCTAGGTAGATTCAATTCCTTGCCGTAGAAAATTGTTTAGAGTTAGCTTTGGGGAAGGATTTTGAGAGATGAGATCTCTCATCCCTTTCTTACCCATCAAATATTTACAATAGGACTCCATGCATACACGTACACACCACGCCCTACGGCATCCTACCCCTCGAGGTAACGATGACACCGTAGTATAAAGGCCCAGTTGCGCGCGTTTTCCATGGAGGTTAGGGTAAGGATCTCTAAAGGAAGGAAAAGAACCTAGAGGAAGGAACACCTTCCCGAATGGATATAATCCCCTTTATTGATAATTACCATAACTTCTCATAGATCTTCATTCGGGTATAGAAAGCGTTGAGATTTACTTGCATTTCCAAACCATTCCTAAACCTAACCCTAGCAAGACTAGATCTAGATAATCTTAGATAGATAGATTTAGGTTTTTAGATTTAATAATCAATCCGAACACCCTTCGGAATTAACTAGTAAGCGCAAATAGGAGATTCACAACATCCCTGTGGACCGACCCGTACTCACCGGCTATCTTCATGCGACGCCGTTCTTGATTGCGGTTATAGATAGTTTTTGACATACAAATCAAATGGCGCCGCTGCCGGGGATGGGGTAGAACTTTCCTTTTTGCGATTTCGGGTTAATCTTAAAATTAAAAATCATAAAAATCTAAAAAAATCCAAAAATTATAAAAATACATCAATTGTTATTTTTTAGAAAGGTTACTTTGTTGTGTGAATCTTGCAGGAACAATCGAGACGGATCTGGAAATTTCCAGAAAGAAAAACAGAAATCAAAAGATCGGAACAGAGGAGGATTTTCAAAACAGAGAGGCAGAAAAATTTTGGAGCCCCAAATCCCCTACCCCGCCGCGTTTCCGCGGCCAAAACCTGCCTTAGGCCGCGGAACTGCGGCCGTCTTATCGAATCAGAGCGTCAAAAAAATTCTTGGGACTCGATCCAGCAAACTGGCCGCGGAAACGCTGTGGGAGGTGGCTTCAGACCGCGGGAACGCTGCTTCTTGGTGTCTTCAGCTCGTGAAAAAAGTTCTGTAAGCTTCTCTGTTCCTCCTCTGCAAAAATTTCCATATATTTTCTAAAAAATTCCTGCAAGATCTTGTGCAGGATTTTTGGGCCCCGCTTAAAATTATAACTGATTGCAAGTAATATTTTTCTGTTGCATATCTTTTATCAAAAATCTTTTTGCAACAATTTCCAAATTAAGATAAAAAGAAAATGGAAAATTTTTAGAAAACTTGCAAAATCTTTGCCGCAAATTAATCCTTGCACCACCACCCAACTTTCTTTCTTTTCCCCTTCTTCTAACATGGGTACACCACATAATAAATCACTTGCCGAACTTTGGTATCCCGAACCTAATTTTGCGTCGTATGTCAATTTGTTCGGTCAATTTAAAGACGATCCCTCCTTGCCAAAAATATCTTTGAAAGATCAAATAGAGGCATCTAGGAGAAACGGTTTGACTTTTCAACCCACTTTGTGTCAACCGAGTTAACCTTTACCACTTCCATATGTTGACACCACTTTTTCGAGTCCTTCTGTCACTCCTAAGCCGATATCCATTGCTGAGCATATTGCTCAATCTCGCAGCCGATCTTTCACTCCTCTCCACTCATCTAGTTCTAGGGATCCACACGATTATTCACCTTGTTATCCATATGTTGACCCTACCCCTGTCCAATCACCCACTTCCTACCAGTCCTACCCGACCTTACCACCCTCACTAGACACTGTTTCTACACAGCCTGTTGGGAGTTTTGCATATCCACACAATTTCGAATCTTTTACCGAAACTCCCTTACCACCTAAGTCTAGTTTGGAAGAGTCGTTGGAGGCATATATCTTAGCAACAAACAAAATGACTAGGAATGTGGAAGCGTCCGTGGCCGCCCTTATGCAACATAGTGAACCGGTAGCTAGTTTCCAACTAGCTCCAGATTTTTCAATGTATAAGGAGGCAGTTGAACAGAGTGAGAATGAGAGAGGATTTCCAAATCAAACCTACCCTTACCCAATTGAAGCCCACAACTCCAGTTTTCCATCGAATGTCCTAAATGATTCACAAGTTCAAAATAAAAACGAGTTGTGTGATTTTGTAGTGTTTGATTTACCAAATTGTGAGGAACCCCTTTCGAGTGAAACCGCACCTAATCCTTTCGATCTTTACACCTCCCATCTAGAACCTATATTGATAGATATCCATACTTTTGATGAGGTGTCTAAGAAAATTGATTTTCACTTGATTGAGGATATAGACGCCGGGAATATTTTGGATGATGAACCTGTCGATTTAATTGAGATTTTATGTTCAAATCATCATCCCGAGTTATTAAATGTTTCTCCCGAATCTCATATGCGTCTTGACTTTGATGATAATGGCATGGATGAGTTGAATTTTGAGGAGAATTATAAGGATAGTATTGAGGAGAGTTTTGAGGATCATATTGAGGTTGAACTATTTTTGTTTGATATGTCTGATTTTCCAATTCAGCCTCCTGAACCTTTGACTGTTATATCACCCTCCCTCCTTTCCATCGTTCCGACCACGCTTGAAGACTGTGAGCTTGAAAAATTTTCCTTTGAATCTGACACAGTTCTCACAGCCGATAACACGTACGAGTGTTTCACTTTTTCGGACGATGTTGATGACTCACCGCCCGAGTTTGAGTCCTTTACATTTTCAGATGAGTTAGTTGAACCATCAGACTCGGGTGCTTACAGTAGTTTCGAACCATTAATGGAAACTTTCAAGTTCGAAACAGTTTACTACGGTGAGAAAGAGACTATCCCTAATTCACTCCCTGTCGTCATTCCTATTGTTCCGACTGTACAAGTGACCGTTACGCTTTCATCTCCGATACCAAGTTCGGCGTACCCATGTTTTCTTGCGAATCTTGAGAGATTTGACCCCATTGTACGACGGGTTGATAGGTTAGCGCAATCTCTTTTAACACATCAGTCATCACAAATTGCGCTAATTTATTCACTCGATTTACACCCTTAAGATCGCGCGACCCTTCTTTCTCCTTTCCGCCATTCTGCTCCTCCACCGAGACCATATTCTACCATTCTTCTTTCCACACGGTCTCGCGTGTTTCTCATTTCTTTCTTCTACACCCCATTATTTCACCAACTTAGCCATTACCATGATAAGATTTTTGAATGGTTGGTGCTAATCTTTGGCTTGTGTAAGGCCAAGCTTAAGTTTGGGGGGAACCTTGTTGTATATATGTATATATATTTTTGTTTTCTTTTTCTATAAAAAATAAAAAAAATTCAAAACATTAAAAATATAAAAAATTTATAAATAAATAAACAGGGGAGTGCCGACAATTTTTGACCCTCTTGGTTTAGCATGACAGTGAGGACACTGTCAAGTTCAAGTTTGGGGGTATGCTCGGTACGTCTTCTTCCTTCGCATTCATATGTACATATTTTTTGCATTTGCATACTTATTTGAAAACCCATAAAAATGGAAAAATTTCGAAAATTATAAAAATTATTGTATTCAATTTTGGCTAATTGACTTGAGTTTGACGAATAGGTTAACTGGCTAGGAACAACTAGATCTTAGACTTAGTAAATTAAAAACCCTAAAAATAACCTTCCTTAAAGTTTAACGGTAGAAAGTGTATGTCTTTGTAGTTTATTTAGAAATAGGCAAATTTTGAGTTCACTTCTTGGACTAAGTTGAAACAAAGGAAAAGTATTGATGTTCTTATTAGAGTATAAGTTTGAAAAATAATTCCTAGCTTAAGTCTAGATTCTGAAAATGTATACCCTACAATTTGCACAAACACGCACCTTGAAACTTGGAATAGTAGAGGAGACCTTGAAATGCTCTTGTCTAAAGTCCTTAGTACAATGAAAAAAGAAGAAAAAAAAAGTGTGAATAAAGAATAAAAAAAAATGAACACTGGTTTTTGTGATTACTTAAGGCTGTAAAAATAGAAAAATATTTAGCGAGGGTGCTTCATCACCTAGAGCCTTAGACCAACTGGTTTGGGAGTTACTGCTAAAGCCTTGGGTGTTGCAAGACTAGGAATTACGCTTTAAAAGTACAAACGCATTTTGTAATCGGTCGTTGGTACCTCAAGAAGTATTAACGCTCGCATGAAGGATGTGTAAGCAAAATTCAATTAAAAATTCACCAACTAATAAGTACTTTGGACAACGGACAAGGGTATGATTGCTTGATTTGAATTCCCAAGTGTAGGGGTGATATATACACACACGTAGGGGTATGTGATTGGGATTTAAATGAGAGAGAGGAATGAAGAATAGAACTTGTATCTTTAATAGGGTTGATAAAAATTCCTAAGTAGAGATGGAACCCTAGAAGGAAAACTTAAGAAATGCCGAAAGCTAAGTAGGTCTGCAGAACATATATAATCTTAAGTTAGATGATGAGGAAGTGTGAAGAATGTGGGTGTATAATTTACAAGTAGAAGATAATAGAATTCCTTGTTGGAAAACTTAATTGGAGAACAAAAGTCAAATGGCCGAATTGATAGGATTTTGTGGGTAGTATCCGCTGAAAACCCTCAAGAGACAACACTCCTCCTACTAGGGACATCTAGAGGTTTAACGACTTGTTGTACGTGCTCAGTGCAATCGCGTTTTCCTGCGAAAGTGCGGTTAGGTTTTTGTAGAGAATAAAAAAAATAAGTTTGCTCGAGGACGAGCAAAAGATAAGTTTGGGGGTATTTGTTTACACCATAATATTGTATTATTATTTTCTCCATTCTTATTCTTTTTATAAATAAACAGGTACTTTTGACGCATGTCTGCTACATGTTACAGGTTACAGGTTCTTGGACAGAAAACAGTGAAAACAAAGCGGACGGTTAAAACTCCATTGCAATTTGTTCACTGGAGATCTGGAACCAACGTAGAAGCCCAATTGAGAAAAGAACCACAGAATATTGAACCCCAAAAGATCATGAACAAAACCCTAAAATTTCAGCAACCAAGACTGCTAAAGGGCCGCGGAACCGCGGCCCAAGCCCACCAATGCCGCGGTTCCGCGGCCATATGAAGCGCTCATGAAAAAGTGTTTTTAACATAATTCGGATGCGACGCTGACTAGTCAACCTAGGGGCTATTTTTGTAATTTCAGACATGCGAAACAAATGTAACCTAGGGTTTCCTATCTTCTATAAATAGAAACTCTAAAGATTGTAAACTTTATGCCTCCTTTTAAATAATAAATTCAGATCTCTTTATGGAGAGCATCGGTGTTTCTTTTCAACTCATGGATTCAGATCTGACAAACCTGTGTTGATGATTGGAGAGATGCATCTGTAAGTAGATTTAATTTCTTGCTCTAGTTTAGATTTCAATTCTTTGCCCTAGGTAAATTTAATTCCTTGCCGTAGAAAATTGTTTAGAGTTAGCTTTGGGGAAGGATTTTGAGAGATGAGATCTCTCATCCCTTTCTTACCCATCAAATATTTACAATAGGACTCCATGCATACACGCACACACCGCACCCTACGGCATCCTACCCCTCGAGATAACGATGACACCGTAGTATAAAGGCCCAGTTGCGCGCGTTTTCCATGGAGGTTAGGATAAGGATCTCTAAAGGAAGGACAAGAACCTAGAGGAAGGAACACCTTCCCGAATTGATCTAATCTCCTTTATTGATAATTACCATAACTCCTCATAGATCTTCATTCGGGTATAGAAAGCGTTGAGATTTACTTGCATTTCCAAACCATCCCTAAACCTAACCCTAGCAAGACTAGATCTAGATAATCTTAGATAGATAGATTTAGGTTTTTAGATTTAATAATCAATCCGAACACCCTTCGGAATTAACTCATAAGCGCAAATAGGAGATTCACAACATCCCTGTGGACCGACCCGTACTCACCGGCTAGCTTCATGCGACGCCGTTCTTGATTGCGGTTATAGATAGTTTTTGACATACAAATCATGCGCCGATGTTGTTGTTCAGCATTCTTCCTGATCTCAACGTAGTCACGGCACTCACATTATGGTTTTGTTATTCGAGAGCAACATGTCATTATGTGGGTGAATAGGGTTGAATAATGGTTGAGACGGAAGTTTTTCTTTTTCTCGCTCGCTTAATGCCGCGTTCAGCTGTGCAATCTGGGTCTCGATGGTTTTGATGCTCTGCCATGAGAAGCTGTATGTTGCACAAGTGATTGAATGGATGATTGAATGTTCGCAGTGGATTGAGTTGATTGCTTCATAAAAGCATCAAGACTTCGTTCTAGCGAGGAAACCTTATCATTATTTGACGGAACAAAGTTGTTGTTCAGAGGAAAAGAATTGTAGTAAGGCGCAAAGTTGTTTGTCGGATTCTAAAAAGGTTGGAGTTGAAAAGGTTGCTGAAATTATTGCTGAGCTTGTTGTGAAGGGGCCCTCTGAAAGTTGTTCTGGTCTTGGAACTGTTTCTGATTCTGATTTTGGTTTTGATTCTGGTTTCAAGCGAAGTTAGGGTAGTTCCTCCATCCAGGGTTATACATGGAAGAGTATGGATCGTTTCTTGGTCTATACTGAAATGCAGCATTAACCTGATTCTTTCCTTGAGATGGTGGATTGTAAGGACACACTTCGGTCAGATGAGATTGATCTGAATAATACGCACAGATGGTGCGAAGGGGATCCACAAGGCTAGGAGAAAGAGATGAAAATTTTCTTTCAATCGCATCAAGTTTTCTCGTGATTGCTGCCATTTCGGCTTTCATTGCAATAGAGACATCGAGCTAGTGAATGCCTGCCCTAGACTGACCGAAAGAAGTTGAAGATGATAAAGCGTTCAGTCTGGTGCTCTCCTATTGTAACGTCTGCTCCAAAAGATCATCGAAGAATTTCCAAGCTTCTTCGTCGGATTTGGATAGGAAGTGGGCTTGACAAATGATTTCCATCAACTGCCTAGTTGCTAGATTCAGGCCCTAGTACAAAGTTTGGCAAAGTTGTCATTTGTCAATACCGTGATGAGGACACTGAACAAGGAGGTCCTTGTACCGGTCAAAACACTTCCAGAAAGGTTCAGTTGGATGCTTGGTGAATTGGTTTATCTAGTTTTGGATCCTGGCGGTTTTTTGATTCAGGTAGAATTTCTTCAGGAATGCTTTCTAAAATTCGTCCCAACTGGTTATCGAATGAGATGCGGTGCTATACAGCCACTTTTCAGTATGGACACGGAGAGCGAAGGTATAACGCATAGCCGTATAGTATCATCAGACAGTTGGGTTGTCTTCATCATCACACACACATTTTGAAATTTATTAATGAAGATATAGGCATCTTCAAATTCAAGCCCGTGAAATTTGGGTAGCATGTTTATGAAATGGGGTTTAATCTCAAAGTTGTTCTCATTGGCTGGTGGAAGAGAAAGACAAGTCGGAAGTACAGCACGTGTTGGGTAGAAACGATCTTGGAGCACAATTTGCTGTGGCGCTGCAACAAGAGGTGGTCGCTGGTTATTCGCACCAAGTAGAGGTGAAATCATTCCCATTGTAGGTAACGTGAAGTTAGGTGGAAATCCTAACATCTTGGAAGAAGAGCTTGGTGAAAGTGAAGGTGCAGGATATGGACAGAATCACGGTCAACGTCAGAGTTGACCGGCAAAGGTATAGATGAAAAAGGCATGGAAGGAGTTTCGACCTCTGAGTCGATCGCATAGTCCGTAACGACTAATGAAACGCGAACTAAACGGGAACTAGGGTCCCGAGTCCAAACAGACATACACTAAACGAGTTTAGAGTAGTCAAAGCATAGAATGTGAGGGTAAGAAAATGTAATAGGAGAAAAAATGTGGGTGAAGGTGATAATTTTGGTCAAAATGGCGAACTTGTGTTTGGTTACGTAAGAATGTGAAAAATGAAATGAAATCTCAAAAAAACACAATCACCAATGCATAGTCACAAATGCACAATCAATACTTAGACTAGAGTTCTCAAAGTCCACTAGACCTGCTCCTAATTCTTCCAATGTGACAAATTGTGAGATGACCTTCAAATCGTCTCTTCACAACCAATTGTGGCCAGGTAAGCACAAGTGAGGTAAGGAGGGTTCCGCTCACGAATCACCATGAGACGGACCTTTTAAACTTACCTTCTCACTTGTCTAGTCTAGGCACCACAAAAGTCGCGTTTAGATAAACGACCGAATGCCTACAATTTTTCTTTGTCCTATTGAGCACGACAAGTCCTTAATTGGCTGAGTCTAGATATTTTTTTTAAGCTCAAGGTGACACTTATGCAATTAGTGATTTCCGGGGTCTTAGGAAGGGTGATGAAGTCCCCACCCAATCTGAATTGGTGTTATAGCCCCTTAAGTCTGTATTAATAATGCAATGCGCAATTCAAGTCAAAAAGATTTTATTATCAAACAATCAAAATTTTTTTAATTTAAGTGTGGCGCTACAACAAATACGGTTAGTTTTCTATTGGCTTTTGGGGCTATATTGCAAAGAATCCTGCAAGGCTAAGAATATTGGAGCGTTGGATTTGAGAAGGAGTTAGAAAAAAACGCACCAAAAGTGTCGAGTTAAGAAACTCGTGTTGATATCGTCTTCGAATTCTTGAATGGTTCGCCTGTGCGGGTGAAACTATTCGGATATTTGGCACTGTAGTGTTCTATTACCTTATATTTGAAAACGCCCCCTGCTCCGCACGATCGCTGCTCGCCAATCCGTCAAATTTGCAAATGTCGAAAAATACGGATATTTGAGCTAGAAAGCGATATAGATAGCCAAAGTTCTGCACACAAGAAATTTTTAAAATCAAACAATAAAAACGGAGTACTAACAGAACAGTGGAGGTATCACAAAAAGAAAATTTTCAAACACCCACAAAGAGGCCGGCGGTAGCGGGAATTCTCAATAAACCGCTTGTCGAATGTAAAAATTTGGCGCTCAATTTTTATTTGGTTCATCTATGTTATACTAGTATTCCACTATTATACTTTGATTTTCTAGTTTAATCACATAGTGTTAGCAGATCAAATTCCAGAGAACAAAATTTCGCAATTTTACTTCTTGTGTCTGTTTTTTTTAAATGTGTTTTTTGTTGAATCTGTTAGAATGTTAGTTTTTTTTATACAAAATATTCTTAAATTAACCCGAGACTATAAGTATAAAAGCGTTACCATCTCCGCGGCAACAACGCCATTTGATTAACACGTATTTTGCATGTCGTTTAAAAGTTTTAAATAACCGCAATCAAAAAGGTATCGCATATAGCGAGCCGAGATGAGTATGGGTAATCCGTAAGGAGATGGTATGTTTTAAAGCTTTTTTAACGATTTAAGTTCGTAACATGAGTTGTTTTTATTCTAAATGTCGAAAATATGATATGTTCAAGAAAAAAACTTGTAAGGGGTAGTTTTAGGTTAGCATGAGTTAGGATAATATTTGCTGTTTCATTATAGACCTAACTTGATATTGAAGATAAGATAATTGGTAACAATGTGGATTGGGGAAGTTGAAATACGGTATTTACGATTGTATGCTAAATCCGTATTTCTTGTCCCTTGTCCTTCCGTTCTTGTCTCTTGGCCTTAGCCTTCGGCAAACCACTCGCAACCGGTCACGATTAGGGACCATAGTTATTGTGGTAGGTTAGGGTGCATAACGGAGCATTTGGTCGGAGTGTCAATTACAAGTTAAGGTGTAACGACTCTGAAACCTTAGTATGGAAATTCTTCTGTTAAAATACATAATAGAGTTTTACAGCCTGAGTACAAGTTATAAGTTAATTTTGTTAAGAATAGCAAGAAACAACTTATAGCTCAATGGTAAAGCCCTTGCACTGCTATGACGTAGCCCCTGTGTTCGAATCCTATCGGACACATTAATTTTTTCTAATTTTCTTTTTAAACTTTTTGTAAGACCAAAAGTTTAAACGTAGAATGCATATAAAAAAGAAAATACAGAAAAATCAAACATATGCACAATGGTTCAAACAGAAAGATGAACATGTGGCAAGAATCCACCGGCCCCACTCCCAAAATCGGCAACCGGAATGGCGGTTTGGGCCAGCACCAACGGGTAAACCATGGCCAATGAGGCCCGGGCTTTGCACACATGACCCTTCTTCTACCCCTAACTCCTCTGCACTGTTTGATTGGGTAGACATGTTATCGATCATCAGCTCGGTAACAGGTACTGGGAAGTCATCCTTCGGGTAAGCTTTGTTGAGATCACGAAAGTCCACACAGATGCGCACCGTCCCATTTTTCTTTATCACCAGAATGATGTTAATGATCCAGTCGGGATATTGAACTTCTTGGATGAAACCGGAGTCGATCAATTTCTTGACCTCAGCATTTATACCCGTCTCAAGTTCGAGCCGCATTCTTCTTGGCACCTGTTTGACTGGCTTCATGTCCAGCGATATGGCCAGTTTATGTACTGCTACCTTTGGATCTAGACCTGGCATTTTGAAATAGTTCCATGCGAAGCCTTCTTTATACTGCATGAGCACGTCTTTTAATGTGGCTACCTATTTTTTAGATTGCAGTTCACTGACGAACGTTGCCCTCAGATCGTTTTCCGTCCCTAAGTCAATTTTCCTTAGGTTGTCCACCGTAGTGTGTATCCCGTCTTCCAACTCTTTTGGTGCTGGTGGAAACTCTGAGATCACCTCATCCTCGTCTTCATTTGTGAAGCACTTGAAGATGTCATCTATAGTCTCATTCCCTCCTTCCTTTGAGAGTGTTATCACATGGCAGATACGGGTTCGCTTCCATCCTTCATGTTGAGCTGGTCTTATCCTCACGGTGTAAATACTTTTTGGCTCATGCTTTTGCGGTGGAGTTACCCTCCAGCTGTTGGATAAAGTGAACTTGCCTCGTTGATACCGGTCCTCAACCCAGTCTTTAAAGGTGAAGCGGTTTTCAAAGGGATGACCTATTGCTCGGTGATAGGAGAAATAATCCGGGTGATGGACCTCATTTATTTTTTCGGGGTGCCGAGACTCCGAAAGTGTCATCATTTGGTGCTTCATGAAAAGGTTGAATATTTTCCTTGTCTTAACTTGGGGGAAAGAGTATTCTCAACCCATCATTTTTATAAAGGACGGGTTCCAATCAACTTTTCCTCGATTGCATGGCTTCTTGGATCTGCTTCGTTGTTTTCGAACGTTATTTGCGCTCTTTGTCCTGTTTTTTCCTTTATTTCAAGATTTTTTCTTTTTGCGAGGACATACAGCGAGCTGGGGACGGAGGGTATTGAAGTCTTCCTTTTCTGCAGACTGCTGAATGAGGCATTGCGTTTTGGCTTTTTCATAAATGGCCATTTCGCGGCTGTGATCATCTCAGCTCTTTTGACAAAGCTTCTTTTATTAGCTTGTCTATTTGTTCTTCGAGCGACAGACTTAATGTTCTTAGAGCGTGATTTCGCTCTGTTTCAACGCCACGACCACTTTGAAGATTATTTTCCTCTTCGCTGAAGCTGTTTATGACGCGGCAACTGTGGAACTGCTCCCGTTTCTTGGACCGAACGTATCCGAGCCCCGTTGTCTCCATCTTCCTGTTGGGCATCTTTCGCTGACTCCCGGGAATATCCCAAATAGAATTGAGCTTGTCGAACAGCTTGTTCAAGGGGTACACCTAGGCATCTTAACAGCCTTTTCAATCCCTCCGCGTAGTATCTTAGCAAATGGATTGGTTTAAACTTGTCGAGCACAAAATTGGCACCATGCCAGATTTCTTTTTCTACTTTGGTCTCCGTAAATTGGTAAAAGAGGAACGCCTTCTCACCTCTTCGCCTGGGAGGCACGTAGAAAGTCTGTAGTTCGTATACGTTGTATGTATCGAGCGCATCAAATTCCTTGTAATGCCAAGGCGAAACCATTGTGATTTGCAGGCTCTGATCTGCTTCATCGAGGGTTTGTGCTGGCGGGCCGATGGAGAACACTGCTTTGGCCTCATCCTCAGAGTCGCTGCCAAAGGCCAAAATGGGAGTAGATAGTCCGGGCTTGTTGTCTTGGGGTTTCCCCGAGTAGAATATTTCTTCATCTTCCTCGGTATCACTCCCAAAGATCGGGATGGTGACGATGGATTTCTGTTTATCCTCAGGCTTATGACACATTTCCGTATCTTCAAATTCTGGTAGGAAGTACTTTTCGTCTTCATATTTCCAGACTTCGTTTACCGAGAATAGGTTTAGGTCCCCTGTGAAGGAGTATTCCAAGCCGTTTTTGAAATACTTCATACATTGATGTTGTGTAGAAGGGTTGACATTGTATTCGTGTAACCAAGGCTTGCCGAGCAGAGTGTTATAGCAGGTCTTGGTGTCAATGACATGAAATTTGATGTCAGTGACGAGCAACCCGAAGTATAACGTCAGAATTACGGACCCAATTGTCCGTGACGACTGTGAGTCGAACCCGGAGATGGTAATTTTGTCTCGAGCCAAGTGTTGAACGATCTTGCAAATCTCCTTCAGCACTTTCACGTTGAGAAGGTTGATGGAGGATCCGTTGTCAACAAGGATTTTCCCTATTTTGATTTCATGGCAGTACCCAGTGACGTATAATGGGCGCCCGTACCGAGAAGGAGATCTTCATCGCTGAATGTAATGTCAGCGATATGGACCTCTGCCAGCTCGTCCTTCATCTACTCTTCTGCGAGGAAAGCTTGGATGTGATAGGGCTCTTGTAATGCCTTGATCAGAGAATCTCGTGTCTCTTTGGACAGGAGGAGAGCATTCAATATGCTTAGTTGTGAGGGCATTTTCTTCAGATGTGCCAGGACGTTGTAATCTACCTTGTTTTTCCTAGACGGATCCCTAGCTGCAAGCTCTTTGACAACTCCATCATCAAGGGTGATTTCCTCAGGGATTTTTTCTTTCCCTTTGTCTATTTTACTCAAACCTTTGTTTGTAGGTCTGAGGTTCTTCTTAGGCAGCGTGCGGTTAAGCAGTTTAATGTTCTCGCAGTTCTTCTCCTCCTCTTCTTTTTTGGAGGTGGAGTCCTTAAAGAGAGGACTGAGGGTTATTTCATTCTAAGAATCGCTCCCGAAGGTAAGAACCTAGGGTTTTTCCCCTTTCGAACTGGTATCAACCATATGACAGTTGTCAGTCGCCAGTCGTTTTCTTACGCGCACTTACTGCACTTTTGCTGTCGACGAGCTTCGCGCATCATCCTCTTGAAGTATTTTTTATGGGCAACATATCTTTGCCACCACTTCTTGAAGGAACTGCATTCATCGGTGGGGTGGGTAATCCTCCGATGATATAGGCAGTAGTTTGGATGTGAATTCTCTGTCGAGGCATATGACCCCGAGAGTGTTTCCTACGAGAAGTGGCAGCTTCATTCCCATAGATAGGGGTTTGGCGAACCGCTTCTCTGCCTTGATCCTGCTCTTATTTGTAGTAGGTGAGCTTCGTTTTGGTTGGAGTACTTTATGATTCATCTTTGCCGCAGCTTCTTCATCCTGACGCTGATGCTTAGCGTTTTCGTATATAGCTGTTTCGCGTTCTCTATCAGCTTTGCTTTTTCGAAAGGCTTCGTTTAACAGCCTATCGATCGGGTCTTCTGGCAATTCCGGGGATTTAGCGCCGATCCTGCTCCCAGTTCCTCTGCGCTGTTTTCTGACGCTGAGGTAGCTTCTTCGCCATTTAACGATGAACGGGAGACCATGTGGCAACTTGCTACATAGTCTTCGGTTTCTTCTGATAAGTCATTTTCCTCATCGTTGTCACTACTTTCTTTCTCAAGAATAAGATTAAGGAACTCTTCGATGGTGATCGGTGTCCGTGCCTTCTGTTTATACTCCTCCAACACATCGATGTACTTTGTAGTTTTGTGCACTTTTCGTCATACTCGACAGGCTACACAGGCTTCTTGGTCTTCTTCTTTTTCTTTGAAGACTTCGAAAGCTCGACTTAAGGATTTTGTACTTTACAACAACTTTCGGTATGGGACGCGGTTTCAGTATCTCTTCGATAATTTCTGGTTCAAGTGGGCTTTTCCACCTGACTGCCGGACATGCCTGTATATCTTTACAGCATTCTTTTAGTTTTAGTTGAAAGAACGACTTCCCATGGAGTTCTTCTAAGAGCGAGCATGATGCTCCCAGTGCATCCACTTTTTTGGGAGTGTGCATCTGTGGTGGGTTAACCCTCCAATTCTCAGACATCATGAACTTCCTCTGTTGATACTGGTCCTCGACCCAATTCTTGAAGATGTAGCAATCCTCAATTGGGTGGCTCACCATTCTGTGATAGGATCACTAGTTGGAGTTGTTAATGTCGCCGGGTTGCGGTGGACGCCATGGGTCTGGCAATGTGATGAGTTTGTTACTCATCACCAACTCAAATAGTTTCCTTGTCTTATCGCAGGGAAACAAGTAAATGCGTCCTAGCCTTTCTTCCAGGGATAGGCGCGGACGTGCGTTGTTTTGGTGAGCAGCCGGTTCTGGGCCACTCGGTTGTTGTTGAGTGTTGGCAACGAAGGCCGCATTCCCTTACCCTTGGCGTTTCGAGGGTCCTTATTTGAGGGGGAAGGCCCATGGCCCATCTGGTCCATTTAGGCCAGTTTATCGATCAAAGCCTGGAAGGTGGTTGGCTTGAAGAATGTCATGAATTGGGACATAGTCGTTTAAGGATCAAGGGTCCCGATGAACATGTCCATGGAGGGGGATTCTTCGAAGCGTTGTTCGCACTTTGACCATAGGTTCCGCCACCGGATCATATATTGGACCCAGGTTTCTCCCATCTTTACCTTGGCATTGATTAAAGCCGTGATCGGGATGCGCTCGCCTGCACTGGCGAACCGCTGTGTGAAAAGTAGTTCCATTTCTGTGAATGTTCTCACGGAGTCATTTGGGAGCACCGAGTACCATTCAAAGTCCGTTTCTGACAAGCTGCCAACGAACTGGCGAAGCAACAGTTTGTCGTCGCCTCCAGTGTTGCCGTACAAAGCTCTGAACTGATCAAAGTGCTGGTGTAGGTTGCCTATCCCCTTGTACACATGGAACTTGGGGATCGTATATCCCGGTGGATATTTGATTTGGTCATACCAGCATAGGTACGGTCGCCCAGTTCTGACGATTTGGCCAACCGCTTCGTTTGCTTGATGAGCTCGTCATTGTTGAGCTATATAATTATCAAGAGCAGCTTTGGGGATTGTTTCCTCCCTGGCTGCCGATAAGGCTGAAAGAGGATTTGATGTTTCTCCTTTATCATCTATGATAATTATCGGTGGATCCTTAGCTGGGGGTTCTGGTTGGATCATCATTCCAACCATATCCTGGAATAAGAGTTACATCTGCTTTATGTTAGCAGCCTGCTCAGTAGCTTCCTTGTCCTTTCTCTCAAGCACCCTTCGCAGGAACTCTGTATCGTTCTCCTGCCCTTGGAGCTGCTCAGATGTTGTGTCTGGGCTTTCTTTCTTCCCGGTAAGCGTTGCTATTTTGGTCAGCATTTCCTAGAGCTTTTGTTGTTGCTCCTGAGCTTTTTTCAGCGACCGAGTTTGCGGCCGGTGACCTACGGAAGCACGGCTTTCTTTTTTCCCGAAATCCATGTAGACCGTATGCACGATCATGACCCCAGACTTAAGGCGTTTGGGTCCAGTGCCTTTGGAATTTGCCACAGGCGGTGGGATTTTCTACAGCCTCGTCCTTTTGTGGGAGGTTGAAGTTGAAGGAGCCGTTATGATAGGCACTTGTGTTGAAGAAGTCCATCGCTGTGTGACGGAAGGATGGTCTTTCTCTTGCAGAGCCCTCGATTTCTTCGGTCAACGAGAGTAGTCTTTATTGATCATAGAGTTCTAGACTTTCCGCCAGACCCTATAAATTTAAGAGGAGAGCCGTTGACGAGGCTGCTTCGTCTTTTCTAGCATCGTGGCTTCTACAGGTGGGGGCGATTTTGTTAGCACCACCATTGGAAAGTTCTTGCGCACCCTCCTAAGCAGATCAAAGTCATTCCCAGTAAGAACAGCGGCGTCAATTTCCACCAATGGGGCTAGTGGGGTAAGTCCAGAAGGGAAGTTGCCCCAGCCTTTCTCACTCGGCGCCAATGACGACATTGAGTGTGTCTTGCAGACGGAACTGCCTCAGATTTAGAAGTGGCTTCTTCGTGCCCCCGGCATTGCTGAGGGGCTACTGTTGGTGTCAGCCTGTTGAAGACTGACGTCCTGATTGAAGTTTGGAGAGGGCCGGCCAATCTTTCGAAGACCGACTATCTGGTAGGGGAAGCACCTTTGACGACTTTACTTGTAAGAGGAGTTAGGAGGGCTATCCGTTTTGGGGCAGCCCCTTCAGATATCGTGAGCCTCTTTACGGGCCCGTTTTGGTTCTTGGTCAGTCTATTGAAGACTAAGACATCTGAGTTTCGGCCCAGCCTGTCGAAGACTGAGACATCAGATTTAGATGACCCATTGAGAGGGGCCGTTTTGGTTGCCATTCGATCGAAGACCGACCTCTTGGGAGCTTCGTCTTGTGGTGCTGGGGCGCTGAAACTCATTGGTGGGATCATGGTCCCAAAGAACAATCCGGTAGTGGCTTGAGCTACTTGCCCTACCGGCATTGGAAAGATGGAGGCCGCGTTGGGCCCATAAGTCACTCCTCCAGCTAGGGCGGAGTGGAAGTTGTTGTTGCAAGTTGTGCAGCTGGAAGTCATATATTTTTTTTCTGCACAGGAGCAAGACAACAAATCTTAGTACCTCAAATCCAAGAGCAACCATAGCGAACCACGATTTTGTTCGTGAAACACGACACACGAAGTGTGGAGTAGAAAGAGGAAAAGGTCCCACCGGGCGTGCTGGAAACGGAGACGAACCGGGATGGATTGTCTTTCCTGAATCTGGGGGCAGCTGCTATTTGGATTTATCCATCCACCTCTCCGAAGATGCCAAGTTGATTTATGGCACCGTATATCAGAGGTTTGGACGGATGCAGCCGTTGTACCAGACTTCGTTAGATTCCCCGTCGTTTTATGAGGGTTTTTTTTACTGTGGGGCCGCTCTTCCCTGTAGACGCAAGCCCCTGTAGTTAATTACGTTATCGTATTGCGATAACCACTTTCTCCTGCTCCGTAAGTTCACTTCGTGTCGTGTGTGTTTTTTTTGTTTGTTTTGATTGTCCGTGGATTGTATACAGAGACTAGTTTATGTCGTTTCCCGTAGGGCGCGGACTAGTCTAAATCCGTATATTTTAGATTTGGGTTTTGTTTATTTAAGGACCGTTAATCTGATTTGAGATTAAGGTCGACTTAAACATATGAGCATTTGGGCCCAATTATTTTAGTTTAAGGACATCGCGGTCCATTATTGCCATGTTTGAGTTGAATATTAGTTTAGGGACATTTCGGTCCAGCATTCCCATTTTGGAGACGAATATTAGTGTAAGGACGTTTCGGTCCAATATCACCATATTAGGGACGAATATTAATTTAAGGACATTTCGGTACATTATTCATCTTGCGCGCATGTGTATTTGTTACGTAACGAAGTGAACAATCGAGATATGGAATGTGTCCAATTTGGGGCACGATCTGATTTGAGGCATGCACGTCAATTTGGAAGTGCATCAAGAAGTTACTGGTCGTCGGGACCCTCCACCTCTCCGAAGACGTTGAGAAATAACAATGACATGTATCGGAGGTGCGAAGAGATGTACCCTTAAACCAAATCCCGTATTTGAGAGAAAATGGGTTGTTGTGGACTTAAGAATTTTTGGTCATATTTGAAACCTTTGAAATCATAAGCATATATGCTCGATTAATTTTTTAAAAAAAGGTTTAATCTCAGGAAACTTAGCCAATTTTCGGCTGAGATTGAGTTTCCATAATTACCCAAAAGTGCTAAGCATTGGGGCATACAGTGCTCATGTGTGAAACACGTAAGGCGCTGGATTAGTGCTAAGCACTAGAGTCCCATGGCGCTCACGTGTGAAACACGTGAGGTTCTCAGATATGAGCGTTGCCCCAAATCAGTGCGAAGCACTTTAGACATTTTGACTGATCTTAAAGTTCTGAATATTTTGCATGGTACTGACGTGGGAAGCACGTGAGTGCTGAGCATTGGGTTTCATTTGTTCACTTCCTCTCTTTTTACAGAAGTGCTAAGCACTTGGGTTTCCAAGAGCGTATCACATGTATTACACGTGACTACTTTCTTTTGGGGTTTTATTTAGTGGTTGCTTAATTGACAAAGGAGTTTTTCTTTGCTCTTCGAGCGCCCACGTAGGAAACACGTGAGAAAATTTTATCTTTTCGTTTGCTTGTTTTAAGCTTTTAAGCACTCACATGGGAAACACGTGAGGCTCCATAACAGTGCTAAGCACTAGTGAGATGCTAAGTTATTCTTGTTGTTTGTTTTCAGTGATATTGATCTCTGTTAATGACAATTTTAGTCATTAATGATCATCAAGATTTCGGTTTTGAAGATCTTGGATCATCATCATTGTTTTTATTGAAGAACTAAGTTCTTTTATACTTTTATAAGAACTAAGTTTTTTATGTAGGGTTCAACCCTAATATTGGGGGAATTATATTCCCAGAACATGTGTTCGTTCTCTTTTTCTTTTTTTTCTTTTTAACCTATTTCTTATCTCTACGTTTTGAGTCTGAAGAGCAGATTCTCCTCGATGAGAATTAAATTCTCAACTTGTGGGGAGATTTTCTCTTGCAAATCTCAAACCAGAAGAAGAACTAACTTCTTATATAAAGGGTTAAACCCTTTTATAGGCAAAGGAGAGACAATATGATTTTTGTGTTTTATTTATCTTGGGTTTCAACGAGGAAAGTCTTTTTCTATGACAATTAAATTCTCTCTTCTCTCAAGAGCCTACTGTATTCTTTTTTGCAGAAACTTGTGGGAAGTTCTCTCCTCTGTTTCTCTTCCCCTGTCTATCTGCCGAGACATGAAGTCCCAAGTCCTTTATATAGGTAAGGCAGATTGTTAATTAGTTTTTTGAGAAAATCTCTCATTGAGAGATTCCAATTGATTTAATTGGTATCAAAATTGATTTGGGGGATTTTACCCATCATTGGATCTTTGATTTTCGTTTTTAACGAGATTGGGAAAATATTTTCCCCTATACAGAATTTATGCTGTAAGATGGTGATTTTTTAATCACCATCGGATTTTTAATCTAAGGATTCTCTGTTTTATAGAGAGCAGTCTTTTTGTTTGGAAAGATTGAGAGAATATATTTCCAAAAAATAGAATTTTATTATATTTAGAAAGATTTAGGAGATATTTTCTCCGAATAGAATTTGATTCTTTATTTTTGATAATTTATCATCTCCGTTGAATCTTTGATCCAACGGCTCTGTTTAATAGAGAGTATTGTAGAATTTTAATTCTACCTGGATGCTAGCGCTCACGTGTTGTGCACGTGGGCGCCACTTAAGAGTTTAATTCTTAATATGTGTATTCCTGTGCTTTGCACACTGGCGCCCGCATGAAGAGCACATGCGGTGCCATCTAAGATTTCAACTCTTATATAATGAACCCTTCTGTGCTTTGCACATTGGCGCCCGCGTGCCACCATAGCATTTAATCCTATAAGATTGGTTCTGGTGCTGGCGCCGTCGTAGAGAGCATGTGAGGCGCTGCCTCATTGAACTTTGGACAAAGCTTTACTATTTTATTAGGTTAAATATTAGGGGAACATACCCCATGCCCTAGTGATTGATCTTCTCTTGCATATGTGTATTTTAAAATCAAAGTTAAGAATATACCGCAATCAATAACGGTGTCGCTTGGTAGCTAGCCGGTTGAGTACGGGTCGGTCCACAGGGAAAACGTGTTCTTTTCTTATTGTTCTAACGAGTTAAGTCCTATTTTTGGTAGGTTTTGATTTTAGAAAAACTAAGATTGAATTTAATTCGATTTAAAACATTTCTAGAGTTAGGATTAGGTTAGTTTGGAAAGAGAATTCTAATCACTGCTTCCTTTGCCCTAATTAAGAACATAGGTGTTAGGGTAATGGTTAACAAAGGGGATTAGCACGACTAGGAAGAAACGTAGTTTCTTCCTTTTGGTTCTTGTCCGTCCTTTCTTAGCTCTTAGCCATAACCTCTATGTAAATCAACCACAACCGGTCTAACTAGGGAATCACCGCTATCTCGTAGGATAGGGTGCCGTAGTGAGCGGTGTGTGTTTGATTCACATAGAGTCCTAATTTAAAGTATTATACAGGGAAGAAAGGAGTGAGAGATGTCCATCTCTCAAACCTACCCAATCCTAACCCTAACAAGTGAGGAATTACTCACTCATTAGGAAAATTGCGACAAAATTCATTTTTTATAATTTTTTTAATAACCTAATTAACTTGCAGATAATAAAAGATAGATACTAAAATTGCAGAAATTAAATTCGAATGAAAAATGTAAGATAAAAAACTTACATTTATTGATACCTCTTGACGATTACAATGAAAATAAAATTTAGTCTAGAAATTAAAAGAGGCATGCCCCAAAAGAGGCTGTAGGCTTTCCTATTTATAGATAGGAGAAACCTTAGGGTTTACATCTGATCCACATTTGAAATTACAAGACTACCCTAAGAAAGCCGGGTCAAAGCACCGACACCCACCGACACGTGCACCGACACGTGCACTGCACGGCCACGGATCCGTGGCGGAATGCCATGTTTAGCCGTGGATCCGCGGCCATCTTGAGGGATCTCTGGCTCAACTTCTCAGGTTGCTTCGTGTTGCTATTTCCTTCTGTTTTCTTCTCTTGGTTCTTCAGAATCTTTTCTACTTTCTTCCAGATTTCCAATAGTGCAGAATTTGTGGACTTTTACCGTAAGCTTCGCGTTGAAGTCTTGAATCTTGAGCTACCCTCTTACTTTGTGCATTGAACTGTTCATTGATTGTTGTTTGTTCCTTAAACTGGTAGACGGCATCATACAGATTCATCTACTTGTTGGTCGTAGTCTCACATTTGTAGCGTCTTTTCCTGAATTTCACTGTATTGTTCTGAGAACCTGTAACCTGCAACTATTTAGCAGACATGGATCAAAAGCGCCTATTTATTTATAATATGATTAAGTATGGGGAATATAATAATTCAAAATTCTGATATGAAAAAATACCCCCAAACTTATCTTTTGCTCGTCCCGAGCAAAACTATTTTTATTCTCGAAAAAAAATCTTAACCTCACTTTCGCAGGGAATCGCGATTGCACTGAGCTCGTGCAACAAGCCGTTAAAGCTCTAGGTGTCCCTAATAGGAGGAGTGTTGTCTCCTGAGGGTTTTCAGCGGATACTACCCACAAAATCCGATCAATTTGGCATGTTGACTTTCATTCTTCAACTTGGTGTTCTCGCAAGAAATTCTATTATCTTTAATTTAGAAATCATCAACCCATATTTTTCACTCTCACTTATCATTTAATTTAAGATTGTATATGTTCTGTAATTTATTTAGCTTTCAGCAACTTTTGAATTTTCCTTCTAAGGTTCCATCTCAACTTAGGAATTTTTATCATCTCTACTGAAGATATAAATCCTATTTTTCATTCCTATCTCTCATCAAAAAACCCAATCTTATACCCCTACGTGTGTGTATGTATCACCCCTACACTTGAAAATTCAATTCAAGCTATCATACTCTTGTCCATCGTCCAAAGTACTTTTAGTTGGTGAATTTTAGATGAAATTGCTCACACATTCTTCATGTGACTGTTGATACTTCTTGAGGTACTAACGACCGATTACAAAATGTGTTTGCGCATTAAGGCGTAATTCCTTGTCTTGTAATACCTAAGACTTTAGCAGTGATTCCCAAACCAGTTGGTCTAAGGCACTAGATGATAAAGCACCCTCGCTATATTTTTTTTTATTTATGCAGCCTTAAGTAATTACAAAACCAATGTCCATTTTTTTATATCTCTTTATTCACTCTTGTACTTTTGTTTTATTTTCCTTCATACTAAAGATTTTAGACAAGAGTATTTCAAGGTATTCTCTACTATCCCGAGTTTCAAGGTGCGTGTATGTGCGAGTTGTAGGGTATATATTTTCAAAATTTAGACTAAAGGTTCGAAATTATTTCAGACTTACACTTCAATATGCAATACTCTTCCCCTATTTTGACTTAGCCGAAGAACTGAACTCAAAATTTGCCTATTTCTAAATAAACTACAAGGACATATATTTTCTACAGTTAAACTTTAAGAAATGTTTTTTTTAGGATTTTTAATTTACTAAGTTTAGGATCTAGTTTTTCCTAGCTAGTTAACCGTCTTGTCAAACTTAAGTCAAACATGGCAAAAATTGAATTTTTCAATTTTTATAATTTTTTTTAAAAAAAAAATTCAATTTTTTTATTTGATTTTATTTTTATAAATTTTTTTTCATTTTTTTAATAAATTTTTATAAAGATGCAATGCAGAATTAAACATGCAAAGAAAGAAAAGAGAAAAAATATATACAAAAATTAAAATATGCAATGCAATGATAACTATTTACAAACCACCTCCTCCCCCAAACTTACCAAAAGCAGTGCCCTCACTGCTCATGTTCTCACCGTCCCCTTGAACGTGAACGGGGACGTTCCTCTCTTGCCAGCAGCGTAGATACGCCATGTTCAATCTCTGTCACCCGGTTATCCAAGTTGGTCACCATCTCTACCAACCTATCAATCTCCCTAGTGGCTCTTCTAAGCAGACGTGCATGTTCTGCGGGGGTAAGCTCTTCCTCGCTCGCGGTCGAGCTGGAGCTGGGTGTTCTGGCGGGTACATGTTCGGCCGGTTCTGTTCGCGACCATACATCAGTTAAGCGAGTATAGGACGTGGATACGCCCTCAATAAGAGACCTAATGGGTATACCTCCATGCATGTAAAACTCTAATTTCTCCACAGGGAGGAAATAGCGACACAGTTATGTCACTAACATAGGGCATGGGTAATTTGCAGCCCTTTTGCCAGCACCAATTGAATTAAGTAAAACCGTGCACATGTCAAATTTAGGGTTCCTAGTCATTAAGGTGTGCACGATATGAAGAGATGGGGCGAAAAATGTTGTGTTATGTGAACTGCCAAAAATGTTGTTTTGTGCCCAACGGCACACGGTTAATACATTGGCGAAGAGGGTTCTAGCCTGTATGCCCTTCCTAGGTTCCCTCGAACAGTCATTACCCATTAAGGGTAAGTAGTCTTCAAATTGAAGGGGTTGGTCGTGAACATGTAATCTAGGAATTAAAGTGACTTCATGGATGAAGTCCCTATCAATGATTATTTCCCTATCGCCCTAAAGTAATTTAATAAAACCGTATTGTAATAGCCAACCTTCCTCCATGCACTCATAAAAACGAGTGACTAGATCTGGAAGAGCGTGGGCATTGGGATAATTGAAAATTAAAAAGTGCCACCCTCGCCGTGTGATCTCATCACCAAAAAAACTCCCGTAAATTGTGTGTGCAAAGATTTGTGAAAAATCTCGTTCTAATTGCATAGTTGGTGCCATTCAAAAAGTTCACAGATTTATAAAAAAATATTTAACAGAGAGGGAGAGATGATGCAAACCTCCTCTGAAAAAATTCAGAGGGAGAAGAGGCAAAGGCGCAGCGGAAAGCGGGCTCCGGCGGCGGTTGCGCGGCGCGATAGAGCGATCTTCTTCTTCTGGATGCTGCGGCGGCTAGGGTTTTCTGAGAGCAATTTTTAGGGTTTGATAAAAACAGAGAGGGGTCGGGTTCTATTTATAGGGGGGATGTGTTGGTTATTTGCAAAAAGCCCCTCTTAAAAGGCGGAAATTATTTGTAAATAAAATTTTTTAATTTTTTTTTATTAAAACTGGAAATTCACAAAAATACCCAAAACATTTTTATTTTTATTTTGTTTTTATATAATTACAAGTGATACATAACCCCAAACTTGTTTAAAACAGTGTTTTGGCTAGATAATCGAAATTTAGGGGTAGATGGAGGAAGATCAGTCAATGTAGATCGGCCTTTGCAAAAACAGGAGCTCCTCGGAAGGATCCGCAGTGAGGAACGGTTTAAGTCTATGTCCGTTCACTTTAAATAGTGAACCGTCCTCCGGATTTTCTAAATCAATCGCACCGTGCGGATATATGGTGCCCACCAAAAATAGCCCTTTCCATCGAGATCTGAGCTTGTCGGGATGGAAGTGTAACCGAGTGTCGTAAAGTAAAACATGTTGACCAGGTTTGAAAGTTTTGCGTATAAGGTGTTTATCGTGGAACACCTTCGTTCGGTTTTTAACGATTACAGCATTCTCGTAAGCTTCATCCCGAAGCTCGTTCATTTGTTCAACTGCAGCTTTCTATTGCTGACCGCATCTCCTATAGATATATTCAACTCTTTTATTGCCCAAAATGCTCTATGCTCTATTTCAACTGGAAGGTGGCAAGCCTTTCCATAAACAAGCCTATATGGAGACATGCCAAGATCGGTCTTATAGGCAGTTCGAAATTCCCAAAGGGTATCAATAAGTTTTGACGATCAATCTTTACGGTTTTTGGAAACCGTTTTCTCCAATATCTGTTTAATTTGCCGATTTGAAATCTCGGCTTGCCCACAAGTTTGGGGATGATAGGGCGTTGATAGCTTGTGAGTAATGGAGTATTTCCGCATTAAGGACTCGAAAGTCCTATTACAAAAATGAGATCCATTATCGCTGATAATTGCGCGGGGGTGCCCAAACTAAGAAAAGATGTTTTCTTTGAGAAATCTAACGACAACTTTGTTGTCATTAGTCCGGCTGGGTACAGCCTCGACCCATTTTGAAACATAGTCAACAGCGAGGAGAATATATACGTTCCCAAAAGAGTTTGGAAACGGTCCCATAAAATCTATCCCCCAAACATCAAAAATTTCAACAACCAATATTGGTTGGAGCGGCATTTCATTTCTCTTAGATATCCGGCCCAAGTGTTGGCACCGGGAGCATGTCTTGCAGTAATCATATGCGTCTTTAAAAAGTTATGGCCAGTAGAAGCCACACTGCAAGATCTTTTCTGCTGTCTTTTTAGGGCCAAAATGCCCGCCACACGCTTGATCGTGGCAGAATGACAGCACGCTCTTAAACTCATTGTCGGGGACACACCGACGAATAATTTGGTCGGGATAGTGTTTGAATAGATACGGTTCATCCCAGTAAAAATGTTTTTCCTGAGATAGAAATCTGAGTCTGTCCTGATTTGACCATTCATTTGGTATAAGTCCGGTGGCCAAATAATTTACGATATCTGCGAACCAAGGTTCGCATGACACGGTTAAGAGCTGCTCATCTGGAAAAACGTCTTTAATAGGAATTTGAAGCGTAGGTGAAAAAGGAAGGCGTGAAAGGTGGTCGGCTACTACGTTTTCGTATCCTCTCTTGTCACTGATGACAAGGTCAAACTCTTGTAGTAAGAGGATCCAACGTATCAGCCGAGATTTAGCGTCCTTCTTCGCGAAAAGATGGCGATGAGCTGAGTGGTCAGTGTAAATGATGACTGGAGAGCCGATTAAATAGGGCCTGAACTTTTCTAATGCAAACACAACAACTAATAATTCCTTCTCAGTTGTTGTGTAATTTAATTGGGCCTCGTTCAAGGTTCGGCTAGCGTAATAAATTACATGCGGCATTTTATTAATGTGTTGTCTAAGGACAACATCAATGGCAAAATCAGATGCATCGCACATAATTTCAAATGGATGCGTCCAGTCAGGAGATGAAAGAATGGAAGCGGAAGTAAGTGAGTTTTTCAATAACTCGAACGCTTTCATACAGCACGAGTCAAAATCAAAAGTGGTGTCCTAGGCCCACAAAAGATTCAAGGGTCTAGCTATCTTGCTAAACTCCTTGATGAACCGTCTATACAAACCGGCATGGCCAAGGAAGGCTCGAATGTCTCGGACGCATTTGGGAGGAGGAAGATTGGAAATGACTTCAATCTTAGCTTTATCTACCAGAAAATCTCGCTTACCCTGACCAGGGACTTTGTGTAATGGCTTTCCGAATCACAACGCAACATCAACCCCCAACACCGGGAGAGACGAATCCTATCTAACCGCCACTGCCTCCAAGTGCTTCGGGACTGCACCCAACTACTACCCGTTTGCATGACTCAATAGAGCCGTGGTAGGGTAGTAATCTAAGAACAGTAGGAACACACTTGAGGCGAAGTAGCAGTGTCAAGTCAACGGACTATGCTGTACTCATGTCACCTGAGAACTGCTACCTGACGATAGGAATAGTACTAACCAGCAGTACCCCACGATCCCGTCCAGTGTAACTCATAACCCAATGAGCACCTGCATACTATCTCCAGAACAACACACTGATGGCTGTGGGACAGACCATCTCCCTTGCATGGAAGGGACTGGCCCCATGACAAAAGGAATGAAATAAATTGGTTTAATGTAATTATTTTCTTTTTATAAAATAAATGTATGTAAAATGGGTAGAAAGCCAAAATTTTGTAAACCCCATGGCTTATGTGCAATAAGAAACAAGCAAATAAAGTATGGGATGGCACAAGCGCCATTTGGCAAAGCCCAAGGGGCTGCATGTAATCTATGTATCCTATAAAGATAAACATGATGAAACTATCTATAATAACTTTTCCATTCTCTTAAATTCTAGGGTTTGTGCCTCCTTCTCCTTTCTCAAGGTTCTAAAACCTTCCCCTTTTTAAATTAAATCAAGAGCTTAACTCTTCCCTTTTCCAAAAAGAAATATTTTTTCAGCACAAAACCCTTGAAGGGGAGCTCGGATCTTCAATCAAATCTCTAAAAGGGGAGATTTTTAAGTCTCACCCCCTTTTCTCCATGACCCAACCAATCAGGAGGAGGAAGAAAGATACCCATCTCCAAAAATCCAACTTTGGACAAATCCAAGGCTAAAAAGAAGCTCCAGGACTAAAGAGAGAAGAAAGGGGTACCCTTTGATCACCTCTGAAGATCTTTGGGGAGTTCAACTCCAAGACCCAAATCCTCAAAAGAGTTTAACTCCTATTCCAGATCATTTAGGAGTTTAACTTCAAATCTAAACCTTTTGGAGTTTAACTCCACTCAAACTTCCTTGGGAGTTCAACTCCTAGCCTAGGGGCTAAGCCCATGTTCCGCTGGTGTTTCCAGCAATCGTGTTCCGCGCACGTGACCCACGGGCGCCCAGCGGTCGTGTGTAGAGCACGTGACCCACAAACGCTAAGCGCCCACATGCGCCTCATGCGACTCGCTGGCGCTCAGCGCTCAGCAGTCGCATGCAGCTCACGTGACCCGCTGGCGCCCAGCAGTCGCGTGCTGCATACGTGACCAGTTGGCGTCAAGCGCCCACGCGCTAGGCAACCATGCGCCGGGAACGTGATCCACAGGCGCCAAGCACCCATGTGCCAGGCACCCACGCACCGGACACGGACCCGCGGGTGCCAAGCACCTACACGCTGCGCACGTGATCCATCGGTGCCAAGCGCCCACACGCCAGGCACGTGACCCGTGGGCGACCAGTGCCCACGTGCCATGCATGCGTCTTTAAGACGCTCCTCACCCTTCATTTTTCATACACTCTACCCCCGTAAACTCTGCGAGGCCCCGTAAACTCTGCGAGGCCCCCGATATATCCAAAACCCTTTCAAAACACAACACACGCACACTGCACATTGAGTTTGCATGACCAGTTTAACCCGTCAATCGGAGATTCCCTCGCTCCAAAAGCGAGGGGTAATTAACGGCAGCTTAGTCCGCGACTGCCGGAGATTCGGATCCCCACAATCAATAAACCCCCGCCTGCCTTAGGCAGGGAGAATCTGTACATGCCTGACAATAGCGCGCATTCCCATCACAATGGGGTGATGAAAAACACCCTACAGATTTTGGCACGTCCGGTGGGACCTTTCTGTCCTCCCATATCTCAGGTCAAGTGTTCATGCTAACTCATTTAGCATATATGCCGATGTTTGTGCTGAAATAATGTTTTTTTCATGCAGCAATCAACCATCAACGACGATGTCTCCTAAGATGAATTCAGCTTCCGACGCGACCCCGATCTCGTACGTGGTTAAGATCAATGCCCACGTGGTTCTCCCTGCCAGTCTCAGCCGGCAATGGGAGGAGCCACGCCGTCAATTTGGTTCCGTCATCATCTACCATACTGGAAGCACTCATCTGGCGGAGGTCATGACAAACCAAGCAGCCAAACCGACCTCAAAGGGCAGGAGGCCGAACGTTGTGGTCGCTAAAGCATCCTACCCCAAATGCAAATTTGTATTCGAACGGCTCTCCACTGTTCCAACTGGGGGAAAGGCCGTCAACACCAATGGGGCCACAAAGCAGCTCCAGCAAGCAAAGATGGTGCCCTTGACAATCGTGCGAACGGGCAACTTCTCTGGCCACTTTGTCAATCGGTCTACGTCGTCTTCCAGAAGAGCCGAAGTCTGCCAAGTGCTTAAAACAGAAAAGTTAAGGCAGAAGCGGCTCAGGTATCGAGCCAACAAGAGTGCCAAGACTTCGGCCATGTGGAATCTTGTGAGGTTTCAAGAGCAGGGTTACTCCGTAACGACGGCTGAGTCGGTCGTAAAAATCAGCAATTCCTTCGAACCTCAGAAGTGGGTTCAGAAAAATGCCATGACCTCCAGAATCAAGATGACAGCGGTCCGAACGTTGCTACAAGGAGACATTTCCCAGGCCCGACAGAGAAAGTACGACACTGTCTCTTCAAGAGTCTATCAGGAGCTCTGTGCCGCGTGAAAACAGCGGGGAAAAACCAAAAAGGAAGCATCAGCACTGATTTAGTGTAAAATTCCGATTGTGTGTGTAAAGTGTGTATCAAATCAAATAGTCCCCGGCAACGGCGCCATTTGATTTAGTGCAATTCTCGGATGTGTTTGTAAAAAGCAAGTATCGAATCAATTGTTTCCCGATAACGGTTTCATTTGATCGATAATAGTATCTTGTATCGGTTTTTAGAAAATTGTATAAAGAACTCACAATCAAAGAATTATATTTGACCGCAATCAATTACGGTGTCGGTTGTAGATCGTAAGCGAGTGCGGATCGTCCACAGGGATTGTGCGATTCGTTTCTGTATTTAATTTGTTTGAATTGAAAAGTTAATCGAAAAGAAACGAAAGCAATGATTCAAGATTTATCAATTGTTTCAAGTGTCACTATTCTATTCAAGAATCAAGAAAAAGATAAACAATCAAGGATCGGGTTTCGATGATATTTCCAACCAAATGTCAAGAATCTAAATGAGGCTCGTAGGAATCGATCGGATCTATAGACGTGATGTAATCTTAAGATATCGTGTTCTTGTCCTTCGAAGAATTGATACTAGATCGATGATGATCAACGAGAGTTAGGGCTTTCTTGATGAAACTAGGGTTTCATCGTTTAACCCTTGTTCTTTCGTCGATATCATTCACATTCTAGCCTCTAGCAATTTCAAGAAACGATCGTAACTCCCCAATTTCGAGCGATATCAATCAAGAAAGCATCGGAATGAATTGGGTTGTCGGTTCTTGAACTTGCTAGGGTTTACAAAACTCGTAGGATTCAAGAATCGATTTAAGATATGTTACATCATCATTCTATTGATCGTCTCGACTCCTCGACGAGTGGAGTATTACTCAAACATCATCACACAGAAAGCATTCAAGAATTGAAAAAATATCATGATGCAAGAATTTAAAGAAAACAAGATAAAAGAATATCACCTTTTATTTAGATCAACAATTTGATTACAGTCGCTCAAGAACTACAAGAGGAAGAACTAAATTGTTGAATTGGCGTCGCTCGGCTCCGTGAGTCGCGGATCGGCTTGGACTACTTGCTCTGTTGAAGATCGGCTCGGCTCATAAAAGGTTGTAAGTCCACGTTGCGACCCCCGGTGCTTACGGGGAGGCGGAAACGGTATAAAAAACAAATTTTTATCGCAAAGGGGCAACATGGACTAAACAAGGTCGGGATCGTGTCTAAACTAAACTAGCAAGCATACAAAGGAGCGTTAGCTACTCGGATGAAGAGTTATACCTAAACTTAAACTCCTTCTTCAAACCTTGTAGAGGTTGATGGTTCTTGCCTCGTAGCCTTCTTCCGTCGAAGATGGATCCACCTGAGGGTTCAACCTTCGGGCTCTTCCTCGAACTTTGAGTGAACTAGAATCTCCGGCTTGCTAAACCCTTGATCCTAGAGTGAGTAGAGAGTGTCTAGGGGTTGTTTTTCTTTTAAGGTGAGGGATTCTCAACTCATGAGAAGGATTCACCTTAAGCTTGAGGAAGAAGAAGATGAAGTGAGGAGAGAGAATGGTTATGAAAGAATGAGCTATATTTTTCTTTTTGTAACCATATCAAAAAGAAAAAGAATTATCTAAATAATAATAATTCAAAATGAGAATAGTTGATGGTAGTTTTGGAATGACCACTATCATGCTTCATTAAATGAAATGTAAGCATGAATCAAGGAGTATCTTTACAAAGCATGATGGTGGTCAACATTCAACCATGGTCAACAAGTCAACCATGGTCAACAAGTCAACAAAATCAACCATAACATAATTCTCATTTAATTACTATTATTAATAGATAATCCATAAATCCATTAGGGTTTGGAAAATGATGACTGTCAACTGTGCATACGCACCCGTTCCGAAACCCTAATGAAATACCTCATCCTCCGCCTCAAGCAACTGTGCATACACACCTGCATTCTCGTTCCGAGGAACAAGAATACCGAGATATAAAAGCAACCCCCAAAAGATATACCAGTATCTGGCTCAAACCAGAGCCTGCCAGTATAATCCGTCCGGACTCTAAACGTGCAAAAGTGCGCGGATGAGAACGAACCCTGCCGCAAAACCATGCGACCTCTACTCTGTTTTGCCCAGAGGCGAATACCCTCTGTGTGGGACTCTAAAGACTCGACACTACGCTGGCAGTGGGTTTAACCACAGACCGCAAGCGGCACTAGCTGTGCGTAACGGTCCCCAGGTAGATGCCGACAAGAAGGCTGACGAGGTGAAACCCCATCTGAACTCCTACTGAGTCTGAATGTGACATTCTCCGTACAGTCCGGTCTGTTCGTCTGATACATCGCATGTCGGGCCTAGGGGGCGGTAAAACGTCAGTCCCCCAATAGCGGTACAAGTCGTGTCGGAGTGAAGCCCAAAACACCCTGAGATAATACTGGAAGCCTACCAGTATATCTCGCTTGCCCTGGCCAGGGACTACTCGTGTAATGGCTCTCCTAGACACAGCGCGATGTCAACCCCCAATACCGGGAGAGACGAATCCTGTCTAACCGTCACTGCCTCCAAGTGCTTCGGGACTGCACCCAACCACTACCTGTTTGCACGACTCCTTTGAGCCGTGGTAGGGTAGTGATCAAAGTGTAGTGGGAACACACTCGAGGCGAAGTGCCAGTATCAAGTCAGCGGACTAAGCTGTACTCATGTCACCTGGGAACTGATAACTGACGATAGGTATAATACCAACCTTTCAGTTCCCGACGAGTCCTGTCCAGTGTACCCGTAACCTAACGAGCACCCGTATACTATCTCCAGTACGACGTACTGATGGCTGTGGGACAGACCATCTCCCACACTGGGATGAGAAGCGCATACGCTAGTCTACTCCGGAGTATCGATGCCCTGTCTCGATAGTCCTGCGACTAGGGACCTGTATAAGGATGTGCTTATAGATTACCCAGCCCCCACTAGTGTGACTGCCATCACAACGCTGGTAATCAAGCAAAGATCCTAAGGGCTCCACTAATGCGTATAGGTGATATCGCAAAATAAACACATGTACACATTGAAGTAGAAACAAACCAAGTAGCATAGTACTATATTGAGCAAGATTGTTTATACAAGGTGAATATCCCAAGCTTCCATTAAGTAATATACAAACTAGTATGATACAGTAATGGCCTCTAGGGCATATACACTAACAATCTCCCACTTGCACTAAGGCCATGTACTGGCGTATCGAAGACCTATCATCTCGATCAGCCGCTCGAACTGAGTCTGGGGTAGGGCCTTGGTGAATGGATCTGCAGTGTTTTCTTCTGAAGCAACCCTCCGAACCTCGATCTCCTTGCGATCCACGATCTCCCTGATCAGGTGATACCGCCTCAAGATGTGCCTGGATCTCTGATGGGACCTGGGTTCCTTTGCTAAAGCTATAGCCCCGTTGTTGTCGCAATACAGAGGTATTGGGTCAACAATGGATGGAACCACCTGAAGTTCTTTCAAGAACTTTCTCATCCAGACAGCTTCTTTTGCGGCATCAGATGCAGCGATGTATTCCGCTTCCATAGTCGAGTCTGCAACGGTTTCCTGTTTGGAACTCTTCCAACACACCGCCCCTCCATTGAGGGTAAAGACAAAACCCGACATGGACTTGGAATCATCCTTGTCACTCTGGAAGCTGGAGTCAGCAAAGGCCTCGATCTGGAGGTCTTTTCCGCCATATACCAAGAACATCTCCTTAGTCCTTCTCAGGTACTTGAGAATGTTCTTTACTGCTATCCAGTGTTTCTCCCCAGGGTTTGACTGATACCGGCTTACTACACTCAGTGCATAAGCTACATCCGGTCTGGTACACAACATCGCATACATTATAGAGCCTACCGCAGAAGCGTAGGGTATAATAGACATGCGATCCCTCTCCAAATCAGTCTTGGGAGACATCTCTTTAGAGAGGGTGATCCCGTGACAAGCCGGTAGGTTACCGCGCTTGGAATCTTCCATCCTGAATCTTTTCAGTATAGTGTCGATGTACCTGGACTGTGAAAGTCCTAATATCCTCTTGGATCTATCACGATGGATCCGGATCCCCAGGATGTATGAGGCATCACCCAGGTCTTTCATGGAGAACCTGTGTGACAAGAAACCCTTGACAGATTGTAGCATAGGAATGTCATTTCCTATTAAGAGAATGTCATCCACGTATAAAACAAGGAATACTACAGTTCTCGCTACAAATCTACTATAGATGCATGGTTCATCTGGATTTTTGATAAAGTCAAATTCCTTGACCGTCTCATCAAAACAGATGTTCCAACTCCGCGATGCCTGCTTTAGTCCATAGATGGACTTAAGCAGCTTGCACACCTTTCCGCTGCTCCCACTCTGAATGAAACCCTCTGGCTGATCCATATAGACACACTCCTCTAAATTTCCATTTAGAAAAGCGGTTTTTACGTCCATCTGCCAAATCTCATAATCGTGGAAGGCAGCAATGGCAAGAAGGATCCGAATGGATTTCAGCATAGCCACTGGAGAAAAGGTTTCGTCATAGTCCAAGCCAGGTCTTTGACGGAAACCCTTTGCTACAAGTCTAGCTTTATAGGTCTCAACCTGTCCATCTACACCAATCTTCCTTTTGAAGATCCACTTGCATCCTACGGGTTTTACCCCGTCTGGAGCAATGTCCAACGTCCATACTTTGTTGGTGTACATGGACTCCATTTCGGTCCGCATTGCATCCAGCCATTTTACCGAGTCAACGCTCTGAACGGCCTGTTGGAAGCTAGTAGGCTCGTCATAATCTATGACGCAATCCTCTCTATCCCCGTCTATGAGAAAACCGTAGTATCTCTCGGGCGGATGAGACTGCCTACTACTTCTGCGGAGCGGCGTAGGAATGTCCTGTTCATTTGAACCCTCTGGTTCTACTAAGCTTTCAGTGATAGCTCGTGGTTCTGGAATTTCTTCCAGTTCTACTGTGCTCCCACTTATCTGGTTTTCCAAAAACTCAGTTTCCAAGAAGTAGGCATGACGAGAAACAAGAACTTTTTGTTCCTCTTCACAGTAGAAGAAATATCCCTTAGAGTTCTTTGGATATCCCACGAACTTACACTGTACTGAGCGTGCCTCGAGCTTGTCCGCATGCTGCTTTTTAACAAAAGCTGGACATCCCCAAGTCTTACTATGACTGAGATGGGGCCTCTTCCCACACCACATCTCATATGGTGTAGTAGGCACAGTTTTAGTAGGAACTCGGTTCAATAGGTACGCAGCTGATTCTAGTGCATACCCCCAGAATGATCGCGGTAACTCAGCGTTACTCATCATGGACCGTACCATATCCAATAGGGTTCGGTTCCGTCTCTCCGATACACCGTTATGTTGCGGAGTGTATGGAGGAGTAAGCTGAGAGAGAATCCCATTCTCTTTTAAGTAATTCAGGAACTCGGCACTTAAGTATTCTCCACCTCGATCCGATCTTAGAATCTTGATACTTTTGCCGGTTTGTTTTTCAACTTCATTCTTATATTCCTGGAATTTTTCAAAAGCTTCGGACTTATGTTTCATTAAGAAGACATAACCGTACCTTGAAAAGTCATCCGTAAAAGTAATGAAGTAAGAATAACCGCTTTGCGCATGTGTAGACATTGGACCGCACACGTCACTGTGTACGAGTCCCAAGAGCTCGCTCGCTCTTACTCCGTGTCCAGTGAACGGAGTCTTTGTCATCTTTCCTTTGAGACAGGATTGACAAGTGGCATATGATTGATATTCGAACGGATCCAAATATCCTTCTGTATGTAACTTAGTTAACCTTCTCTCATTGATGTGATCCAGTCTACAATGCCATAAGAAAGTCTGATTGATATCTGGAGACTTTCTTTTGTGTGTATTCTGGACATTGAAAATCTGTGGTTGGTTTAATACGTATATACCATTGCTCAGTGTACCTGACCCAATCAGAACTTGATTAAGGTGAATGTTTACAACATTACTTACAAACGCAAATTCATAACCTTCTTTAGAAACCAAAGATACAGAAATGATATTACAAGTTGCGTTGGGTACAAAAAAGCAATTACGCAAAACCAAAACATGCCCATCTAACATTCCCAGGTGATAGTCCCCCACGGCTTTAGCATCCATGCTAGCTCCGTTCGCAACTCTGAGGGTCATGTCACCTGCCTTCAAAAACCTACGGTTTCTCAACGCCTGCAAAGAATTACAGATATGAGATCCTGATCCGGTATCCAATACCCAGGAAGTAGAGTTTATAGAAAGACAGTTTTCAATAACATACACACCTGAAGCTGAAGCCGCAACCTGCTTCAGTTCCTGTGTCCTGGCTTTCCAAGCCCTGCAATCTTTCTTCCAGTGTCCACTCTTATGACAATAGAAGCACTCTTCCTTTCCAACAAGCTTCCCCGCAATCTTTGTTGCCTTTTCCTTTCCCTTCGTACCCACTTTACTAACACCGCCTCTTGGTTTGGCGGGGGCTTTCTTCCTCTTTCCCTTAGCTTTCGCCTTGGACCTAGAGGAAGAAGATCCTCCTACAAACAAAGCGGGTGTTTCCCTACCCTTCTGTAGGGTGCCCTCTGCGCTCCTCAGCAGGTTGAGGAGTTCTGAAAGTTCAACTTCCTTTTCTTGCAAGTTGAAATTCAGTATGAACTGGGCGTAAGTGGATGGAAGGGACTGGAGAATTAAATCCGTATAAAGTTCACTGTCCAACGTGGTCCCAAGTTCCGCGAGCTCCTCAGTGTAGCCAATCATCTTAAGCACGTGGTCCGCTACCGATGATCCGACGGCCAACTTTGTCGAAAATAACTTCTTCGACACTTCGTATCTTGCGATACGAGACTGCTCTCCATACAGTTCTTTTGTATGGAGAAATATGGACTCGAGGTCCATATTCTCATGCCTCCTCTGATGTTCGTTGTCCATAGAGGCAAGCACGAGGCACCTGGCCTTCGCGCAATCAATCTCCCAAGTCTTACGGATTTCCTTATCCGCGACGCTGGAGGTGGGACCAGGGACGGGGGGAGCTTTGGTGGTAAGAAGATACCCCAGCTTGTCGTAAGTGATTGCCAATTTAACATTCCTGAGCCAATCTTTGTAGTTTGGCCCTGTCAGTATGTTTTTATCTAGAAGTAACTTAAGTCCAGTCATTTCGAATTTGGTCGCTGCAGGGGGGAGAGAAGAAACACTTTAGCATGATGCTCTTGCAAGTTTAGAATGGTTTTTAATTTGTCTAAACAGGATGGCTCCCACTATCTCTCGAATCCCTCCTCAAACCACAAAGGAAGAATTAGCCGGGATCAAAACCCACCGCAAAATACTTGCTTAACCGTTCAGCCAGGCCAGTGTCGGTACTTCGAGGGAGGTTTTCCAACGCTTTCGCGAAGTTCCTTAATTTAAGAACCTCTTTTCCCTGGGGGCGTAGCCCTGCTAACACCTTTCTAGGCACCTACTAGGTTTATAGCATTGATCGTTTAGTGAGAAATTTCCCGAGGAGTAGCATATACTCACAGTAGGATCGGGATCCAAATATCATCGCGTGACGAAAATGAAGGAATCCTACCATAATCATCACACTCCAAATGGTATGCAAATCTAGCAAGTTTCAGTACTTGTGAAACTCCCGATGTGGATTTTTTTTTTGCCCCATGCTCTTATGATCTTGACTTTGGCCAACAAATCATAAGTCACATGTCAAGTTCTTCCCGTCGTTCTCCAGGTTAATTTGAATCCACCCGTACATACCCTTGACTTTGGCCAACAAGGCAGTACGACTGTTCCAAATCAACGCATCTATCTATGCTGCACATGAATATCCAATAGCTACCAATCACTATGCCTTGACTTTGGCCAACAAACACAGCTTGAATACTATTGACTATTTATGTGAAACGACGGAGGGCTACGAATGGTTTTGGTAAAACCGTGAACGTAGTGAACTTGATATAATCGATGGAACGAGATAGCTTTTAGAATGAGTGGCTCAAGCTCCGCATTTAAAAGTTAGTTTTGAAAAGAACCGAGTGGTTTTTCGAAAGTGTTCCAACGACTTTAACTTGGTTTATTATCTTGCATTAGTTCTTTTAATGCGTGATATTCTTGCATTAGTTCTTTTAATGCGTCTCATCATTTAATCCTACCATTGCAGAAAACAACCAAAATATGACGTACGCTTATGCCATTCGCATTCGCCACGGGGTCCCGTCATCACTCGTTAGGTTACTTAACTAACGACAGAGCGGGGGCTGGGCTAGCGCGGCTGTAAAACATAAGCAACGCCTAAATAGAAAGCAATGATAGACATTACAGATCACAGATGAATACATTGGATATACTAGCAATCCGCAATCCTTTCGAGCCTGCAACGAAAAGCGGATTACACGGTCGCGGTGAATAGCCAAATACCCCACCCAAGACCCCTACGGGTGCGGCAAACTACCCGCCAAGTACTTGGCAGTTTGTGCACCCCTCCATGGGTCTATCCTAGGAGCAAAAACAGTAAAAAGAATTATACAATGACGGCTACAACCCCGACCCGGTTGTGCGGCCATACAAATAATATTATTACATCAATTTACATTTACAAATGAATGAAAGAAAAACAAAAGCTCATCTCACATCCACCCCGGCTATTCACCCGCGACAGTCCAACAGATTCATATACACAATCCAATATCAAACACAGATCATGTATAACCCCGACCAATCGACTTATAGCGATTAGCCGACGTTCAATACATGCAAACATCACAGATATAACCATCATAGTCAAAGTGCAGTGAAGTTCGGAAAAAATACGGAATTATAGGACCCCAAAAGTAAATTTCTGTTCTGGAAAATCTGGGCACATATAACATATTTGAAAAATCCCAAAACCCTACCAGAAGAACACTGCACAAAACAAGATCTCATGAAGTGCCCAAACGGCGGCGGATCCGCGGCTAGATGAACAGGTGGGGCCGCGGATGGGCGGTGCTTTGAAGGAATCATGGGATCGTTTTTGGTGGGTGTTCTTAGAAAACCCTGAGCCGATTTTAGGAGTATAAAGTTTTTCATTTAGAGCATAAAAAATTTCAACAGAAACTTAGGGTTTTAGTTTTTCCGGTTTTGCGATTTTTTGGTTCCGAACTTCGTTACACTTCACTACCAAGCTAGTTTAAGTTTAGTTAGGCTCTGATACCACTGTAAGTCCACGTTGCGACCCCCGGTGCTTACGGGGAGGCGGAAACGGTATAAAAAACAAATTTTTATCGCAAAGGGGCAACATGGACTAAACAAGGTCGGGATCGTGTCTAAACTAAACTAGCAAGCATACAAAGGAGCGTTAGCTACTCGGATGAAGAGTTATACCTAAACTTGAACTCCTTCTTCTTCAAACCTTGTAGAGGTTGATGGTTCTTGCCTCGTAGCCATCTTCCGTCGAAGATGGATCCACCTGAGGGTTCAACCTTCGGGCTCTTCCTCGAACTTTGAGTGAACTAGAATCTCCGGCTTGCTAAACCCTTGATCCTAGAGTGAGTAGAGAGTGTCTAGGGGTTGTTTTTCTTTTAAGGTGAGGGATTCTCAACTCATGAGAAGGATTCACCTTAAGCTTGAGGAAGAAGAAGATGAAGTGAGGAGAGAGAATGGTTATGAAAGAATGAGCTATATTTTTCTTTTTGCAACCATATCAAAAAGAAAAAGAATTATCTAAATAATAATAATTCAAAATGAGAATAGTTGATGGTAGTTTTGGAATGACCACTATCATGCTTCATTAAATGAAATGTAAGCATGAATCAAGGAGTATCTTTACAAAGCATGATGGTGGTCAACATTCAACCATGGTCAACAAGTCAACCATGGTCAACAAGTCAACAAAATCAACCATAACATAATTCTCATTTAATTACTATTATTAATAGATAATCCATAAATCCATTAGGGTTTGGAAAATGATGACTGTCAACTGTGCATACGCACCCGTTCCGAAACCCTAATGAAATACCTCATCCTCCGCCTCAAGCAACTGTGCATACACACCTGCATTCTCGTTCCGAGGAACAAGAATACCGAGATATAAAAGCAACCCCCAAAAGATATACCAGTATCTGGCTCAAACCAGAGCCTGCCAGTATAATCCGTCCGGACTCCAAACGTGCAAAATTGCGCGGATGAGAACGAACCCTGCCGCCAAACCATGCGACCTCTACTCTGTTTTGCCCAGAGGCGAATACCCTCTGTGTGGGACTCTAAAGACTCGACACTACGCTGGCAGTGGGTTTAACCACAGACCGCAAGCGGCACTAGTTGTGCGTAACGGTCCCCAGGTAGATGCCGACAAGAAGGCTGACGAGGTGAAACCCCATCTGAACTCCTACTGAGTCTGAATGTGACATTCTCCGTACAGTCCGGTCTGTTCGTCTGATACATCGCATGTCGGGCCTAGGGGGCGGTAAAACGTTAGTCCCCCAATAGCGGTACAAGTCGTGTCGGAGTGAAGCCCAAAACACCCTGAGATAATACTGGAAGCCTACCAGTATATCTCGCTTGCCCTGGCCAGGGACTACTCGTGTAATGGCTCTCCTAGACACAGCGCGATGTCAACCCCCAATACCGGGAGAGAAGAATCCTGTCTAACCGTCACTGCCTCCAAGTGCTTCGGGACTGCACCCAACCACTACCTGTTTGCATGACTCCTTTGAGCCGTGGTAGGGTAGTGATCAAAGTGTAGTGGGAACACACTCGAGGCGAAGTGCCAGTATCAAGTCAGCGGACTAAGCTGTACTCATGTCACCTGGGAACTGATAACTGACGATAGGTATAATACCAACCTTTCAGTTCCCGACGAGTCCTGTCCAGTGTACCCGTAACCTAACGAGCACCCGTATACTATCTCCAGTACGACGTACTGATGGCTGTGGGACAGACCATCTCCCACACTGGGATGAGAAGCGCATACGCTAGTCTACTCCGGAGTATCGATGCCCTGTCTCGATAGTCCTGCGACTAGGGACCTGTATAAGGATGTGCTTATAGATTACCCAGCCCCCACTAGTGTGACTGCCATCACAACGCTGGTAATCAAGCAAAGATCCTAAGGGCTCCACTAATGCGTATAGGTGATATCGCAAAATAAACACATGTACACATTGAAGTAGAAACAAACCAAGTAGCATAGTACTATATTGAGCAAGATTGTTTATACAAGGTGAATATCCCAAGCTTCCATTAAGTAATATACAAACTAGTATGATACAGTAATGGCCTCTAGGGCATATACACTAACAAAGGTTGCAAGGCTTCTTGCTTGATGGGTACTCGGGATCTAGGCTTTTGATTGGAATTAGGGTTAGGGTTTCACACAAGTCCTCTCACTAGACTTGTGGAAGAAGAAGATGAAGAAAGAGAGTGAATGGATCAATCAATTTTAATGAATCAATCCCATCTAATGCATAATCCTTTTACAAGTGAGCCTAGGGTATTATTTATAGATCACCCAAACCCTAAGTCTAGGTTTGAAATTACAATTCCCTCCAAAAGTTTGTTGAGGCTTCTAGAAGGAGTTTGTTAGGCTTTAGCTTAGGGTTTAAGCTAGGGTTTAAGGAGAAGTTTCTAGAATGATAGGCTAATTTAGTGTTGATCCCAAAGCTTGCTGATCTGGCAGAAGTCTCTGCAGTCTTCTGGAAATTGACATGTCATTCTGATGTGCGGGCCCTGAGAGAAGCATTGTGCACTAAAATTGAGGAAGTGATGAGGCAATACGGCCGCGGAACCGCGGCGCAAGCAGGCTCCGGCCGCGGTTCCGCGGCCATGTTGGAGGCTTGAGCTTTGAAACTTCTGGTGCTGCTTTGGACTGAAGTTTAGGGCTTTATTTGACATGTTGAATTTTATTTGTCCCTTTGGATTGATACCAGAATTGAAATCATTGAGTCGACGTAATGTTTGATCGGTACCGTATAAATTTTTGCCTTTCTTCTGGATTTTCCTGTACAGATCTCAAAACAAGTGTTGTGCAATATAGGGATGATGCGATGCCATAAAATACAGTCAATTTCATTTAAAGTGCCGGTTTTAGAGTCTAACACATGCAATCTGATATTTTGCGACAGTTTTGCTAATATGTGAAATATGAATACCGTACACTTCTAAATGAATGCAAATGATGAGGAAATTGCCGGCTGAAATATGCAATATTTTCGACTAATCAAATTCCCCCAAACTTAATTTCGATCGTCTCGAGCGAACTGTTTATTAAAAAGAGAAGGAGAAAATAAAGAAAGAGAAAAACTAACTAGCACACTTTCGTAGGCAACACGATTGCACTGAGCACGTGCAACAAGCCTTTAAACGTCTAGGTGTCCCTAGTAGGAGGAGTGTTGTCTCCTGAGGGTTTTCAGCTGATTGCACCCACAAAATCCAATAATAAAAGGAAGATCATGAATATTACATTTAAAGAAAAGAATTGTAAAAGAAAAGCTTTGAAAATTAGGGTTTCCAACTAAGCTAGTTTTTCGGTTGTCATGAGCCCTATCTTAATGGTCATGAAAAGATGTCGGAAATCACGTCCTCTCTCAATAAAACATCATCTTATTCTTCATTCCTATCTTTCTTCCAAACATCGATCATATAACCCTGCGTGTGTGTAAAGACATCCCTACACCCGGAGAATTCAATTCAAACTCTTATACTCTTGCCCATCAGCCTCAGTAATTTTTAATTAATGAATATTTAGATGAGATTGCTCACACACTTTCATGCGACCGTTAATACTTCTTGAGGTACTAACCTACCGATTACTCATGTGCTTGCTTATTTGGTGTATTTTCCTCGTCTTGCACCACCTCAGGCATAGCAGTGATTCCCAGACCAGTTGGCCTTAGGGCACTAGGTGAAGAAGCACCCTCGCTATATATTTTTTTATTGCCTTCGGCGATAACAAAACCAGTGTCCATTTTTCTAACCATTTTATATTTTTTATTCACTTTTCTTTTTCTTTTTATTTCCTTCATACATCGGCTTTAAGACAAGAGCATTTCAAGATATCCTCTACTATCCCAGGCTTCAAGACGTGTGTAAGTGCGAATAGCAGGGTAGCAACGTTCAAAATGTTTGGCTTCCAGAATAGAAACTATTTTTCAGACTTATTTTTATCCTCAGATTAGTGACGTCTTTCATCTTACTAACCCTTGGGACAACGGCTCATAACTACTTATTACTAGTTCGTATAAGAAAACTTCTAATTTTCTTAGTTTTCTTAAATTTTTCTAATCTCATGGATGTAATTGTTCACTATCTAAACTTTCATTATCTTATTTATGTACAAAAAAGTGTAAATATTAAAATTATTTTTATACTTGAAAATTTTTAAATTTTTATCGGTTTTGAAAATTTTTCAATTTTTATAGATTTTTAAAGAAATGTTTTGTGCTTATGCAGATGATATGCAAATGATGCAAAAATAAGCACAAACCTCCCCCAAACTTGTTTTCAACAGTGTCCTCACTGTTGCCAATCGCTATACCTACAAAAACTGTAAGTCTAGGAGGAATTATTAGTGGGGGCAAAACATATAAGTGAAGAACTTCCCCCAAACTTACTCTTTTCACTCACCTTCATTCAAAAAAAAATGATGCAGTGATATACTGGATATGAAGGTGAGACAGAGGAATTTTAATCCAAATAAACTGGCTCTTGTAAGAACAAGAGCTCCTCCGTGGGGTTAGTGGAAAAATACGGCTTAAGTCTATGTCCATTCACTTTGAAAAAGGTGCCGTTTTTAACATTTTCTACTTCTACTGTCCCGTGCGGGTATACAGACCGCACAACAAAAAGTCCCTTCCATCGAGATCGGAGCGTACCCGCGTGAAGGTGTAATCGTGAATCATAAAGAAGGACTTGTTGACCAGGTGAAAATGTTTTCCTCAAAATGTTTTTATCGTGAAAAACCTTAGTCCTATTCTTTGTGATTACAGCGTTATCATAAGCTTCATCGCGGAGATCGCTTAGCTCATTTATTTGCAGCTTCCGAAAGTTGCAAGCAAGGTTTAGATCAAAATTTATTTCTTTTATAGCCCACAATGCTTTATGTTTTATCTCGACGGGTAAATGACATGCTTTCCCAAAAACTATCCTATATGGAGACATCCCTAGGTCGGTCTTATATGCAGTTCGGAATGCCCAAAGAGCATCCGTCAGTTTGGTCGACCAGTCTTTTCTATTTTTAGCAACAGTTTTCTCCAGGATAAGTTTGATTTGCCTGTTTAAGATTTCAGCCTGCCCGCTTGTCTGTGGATGATAGGGTGTAGAAAGTCGGTGGTTGATTGAGTATTTTCGCATCAGAGTCTCAAAAGACCTGTTGCAGAAATGTGTCCCATTATCGCTAATGATAGCGCGTGGGTGTCCAAATCGCGAAAAAATATTCTCTTTTAAGAACTTAATGACAACTTTCTTGTCATTAGTGTGACATGGAATGGCTTCTACCCACTTTGAGACATAATCAACCGCCAGCAGTATGTACAAATTCCCAAAGGAGTTGGGAAAAGGACCCATAAAATCAATGCCCCAAACATCGAATATTTCAACAACCAGAATGGGTTGCTGAGGCATTTCATTCCTCCGGGATATTCTACCCGTGTACTGACACTATGTACAGGTTTTGCAATATTCAAATGCATCCTTGAATAAGGTCGGCCAATAAAATCCACATTGCAAAACCTTTTCCGCCGTCTTTTTAGGACCGAAGTGACCCCCACAGGCCTGATCATGACAAAAAGAAAGAACACTCTTGAACTCTTCTTTCGGGACACATCGGCGAATGATCTGATCAGGACAATATTTAAACAGATAGGGTTCATCCCAGTAAAAGTGTTTTACTTGGGATAGAAAACGATATTTGTCCTGTTTTGACCAATCGCTCGGTATAAGTCCCGTGACAAGATAGTTCACAATATCCCTGAACCATGGTTCAGCGGATATGCTCAAGAGTTGTTCGTCAGGGAACGAATCATTGATTGGCAGGGTCACAGGGAAAGAAGAGATGCGTGAAAGATGGTCAGCTACTACGTTTTCACATCCTTTCTTATCTTTGATAACAAGATCAAATTCTTGTAACAGTAGGATCCAACGTATTAGTCGACCTTTTGCATCTTTCTTTGCCAGAAGATGTTTTAAAGCGGAATGGTCAGTATACACAACTATAGGAGAGCCAATTAAGTAAGGCCTGAATTTTTCTAATGCAAATACAACCGCTAAAAGTTCCTTTTCGGTGGTTGTATAATTGATTTGCGCATCATTCAGGGTCTTACTTGCATAGTATATCACGTGTGGCATCTTTTCGATGTGCTGTCCTAAGACTGCACCTACTGCAAAATCAGATGCGTCACACATCAGCTCAAAAGGGTAGTCCCAGTTTGGTGATGATAACACGGGGGCTGAAGTGAGTGAGTGTTTAAGTGAGTCGAAAGCTGTCTCGCAGTCCGAGTCAAAATGGAAGGTCGTATCCTTGGCCAGGAGAAGAGTTAAAGGTCTAGCAATTTTGCTAAAGTCCTTAATGAATCTCCTATAAAAGCCCGCATGGCCAAGGAAAGATCGAATATCTTTGACGCTTTTGGGATGAGGGAGGTTTTGAATGACATCTATCTTAGCTCTGTCAACCTCAATGCCTTTCTGTGAAATGACATGTCTAAGTACTATTCCTTCTTGGACCATAAAATGGCATTTTTCCCAGTTCAATGTCAAGTTCTTCTCTTTGCAACGAGTAAGAACAGCGTCAAGATTCGCTAGGCAATCAGAAAAAGAGTCTCCAAAAATCGAGAAATCGTCCATAAAGATCTCCAGAAAATTCTCTACTATATCAGAGAATATCCCCATCATACACCGCTGAAAGGTAGCGGGAGCATTGCATAACCCAAAGGGCATGCGACTGTAAGCAAAGGTACCAAAAGGACAAGTAAAAGTGGTTTTATCTTGATCCTTTTTGGCGATGGGGACCTGATTATAGCCTGAGTATCCGTCCATAAAGCAATAATACTCTCGTCCCGCTAAGCGTTCCAGCATCTGATCAATGAATGGTAGAGGAAAGTGGTCTTTCCTCGTGGCAGCATTGAGTTTTCTATAATCAATACATACACGCCACCCAGTTTGGGTGCGTGTCTGAATCAACTCATTTGCCTCATTGGTTATAACCGTGATGCCGGATTTCTTAGGAACGACATGTATAGGACTCACCCACTGGCTATCGGAGATGGGGTATATAATACCATTATCTAGGCATTTGACGATCTCTTTCATCACCGCTTCCTTCATGACGGGATTCAACTGTCTCTGTGGTTCTCGGGTCGGTCTGGCATCATCCATCACATGTATATGATGTTCAACTATCAAGGGACTGATCCCTTTGATGTTCGCCATACTCCAACCAAACGCCTCTTTGTTAGATCTCAATACCGATAAAAGTGCATTCTCTTGCTCTGATGCAAGAGAAGCGGATATTATAACCGATAAAGACTCATTCTCATGTAGATATGCATATTTAAGGTGAGAAGGTAAAATTTTGAGATCTAATTCGGGCGGAGAAATGATAGAAGGAGAGATCATTGAATGATTTTTGGATTTACACAGAAGCTCAGAGCCTGTGAAAGATACAGACTCGGGTGGAGAAAAGTCAGGAGTGCAGGACTCAAGTGTAGAGAAAGTGTCCTCACTAAGATCATGTGTACAGTCAAACAGAGATGTGGTAATGTCATCGAGATCAGTAAAGCAACGTTCCTCAGCTCCACAACTATCGGGAGCGATCTCGTGGACAGAGCACACATCTAAAATATGAGCAGAGGATTCTGATGGCTGACTTCCAACTTTGTAGATGTTAAGTTCAATGGTCATATTTACAAATGATAAGTTCATTGAACCATTTCTACAGTTTATAACAGCGTTGGAAGTGGCAAGGAAAGGACAACCCAGAATCACCGGAATTTGGCCCCGGGGGTTTGCTACAGGCTGTGTGTCAAGTACAATGAAGTATACAGGGAAAACAAATTCCCCGACCTTTATTAACACATCCTCTAATTCACCCCTTGGTTTGGTGATAGATCGGTCTGCCATCTGGAGAGTGCAGTGAGCAGGTTTCAACTCTCCAATCCCTAATTGCTCATAGACAGAATATGGAAGGAGGTTAACACTTGCGCCAAGGTCTAAAAGAGCACGATTTATGTTTTTACCCCCAATCGAAATCGATATTGTAGGACATCCTGGGTCCTTTCGTTTCTTTGGTAGCTGGGGAATAAAAGCAGTGCTAATATTATTAGCCATAAAGACCTTCTTCGGCACTTGAGTCTTCCTCTTCCTAGTGCACAAGTCCTTAAGAATTTTCGCATATGCGGGGACTTGTTGAATTGCATTTAGGAGAGGGATATTGATGTTAACATGTTTGAACATTTCCATTATTTTCTCCATATGAGGACTCGTTCTATTACCCCTTAACCGATTCGGGTAAGGAGCTTTCGCAATAAGCGTAGGGTCCATCACAGGAGAAGGAAGAGGAGGTAGACGAGGTCCCAAAAGAGGTGTGGGGACCGTCTGTGGAGAACTAAAAGGGCTATACTGAGGTGTCGAGCCTAGTGGGAAATGGAGAATAGGCTCGCGAGAAGGTGGTGTGGTAGAAGAAGAAGGATCAGAAGGAGAAGTTGTGTGTGTGGAAAGGTCTCAGCCGGGGTGTTGATATGATTTTCAGTATCATCAATACCTTCCCCGACATGATTGTTCAGCACTCTTCCCGATCTCAACGTTGTGACGGCATTTACATTGTAATGCCCGGGATTCTGTAGGGGTTGAGAGGGAAGTTTCCCTTTTTCTTTCGCACTCATTTCGGCTTTAAGTCGTGCAATTTCAGCTTCCATCGTTCTGATATTCTCAGCTTGGGATGCTGAGTTTTTCTTTATCTCACCGACGGAAGATCTAACCTCAGCCGAAACCTCTATGAAATTTGACAAAAGTGATTTCATGGTTTGAGTGAATTGAGAGAATTCGTCAGAACAGGTCATAGGATTAGACTGTGTAGGAGTGTTGACCTGATTTTGGAAATTTTGTGACTGATAGGGGTGCTGAGTGAGTTGAAAGGGTTGCTGTTGTGGTGGAGGAAGAGCCCTTTGAAAATTATTCGTGTTTGGAACTGTGTTTTGAGATTGGTTTTGGTTCCAAGCGAAATTCGGGTGATTCCTCCAACCCTGATTGTACGTGGAAGAATATGGATCGTTTCGAGGTCTTTGAAATGCAGCATTAGAATGCTCGTGACCTTGAAACGCAGAGTTTAATGGACATTCTTCCGTTAATTGAGACAGATCAGAACAGCACCCACAAACAGTTTTGGGGAGCGACACTGGGTTTAGGGAGGCTGCTGTAAATTTGTGTTCCATAGCGTCGAGCTTCTTTTGCATTGCTGCCATTTCAGCTCGAACACCTATGGACACATCTATTTGGTGTACGCCACCCCTATTCAATGGTTGGGTTCCACTCTCCCACTGTAGTGATTTTTCAGCGAACTCTTCTAAATACTTCCAAGCTTCCCCATCATCTTTGATCATAAAAGTACCTTGACACATGTTTTCAAGGCTCTGTTTAGTGTTTGGGTTAATGCCCTCATAAATGATTCGGCAAAGCTCCTATCTCGGGATGCCGTGATGAGGACACTGAACCAATAGATCCTTGAAACGTTCAAAGCATTTTGAAAATGGTTCAGTAAGGAGCTGGGCAAATTGATTCAGTTCGCTACGGATTCGAGCTGTCTTTTGTATTGGGTAAAATTTCTTAAGGAATGCAGCGACGAATTCTTCCCAATTCGTAATAGAGTGTGCGGTAGTGTTATATAGCCACTTCTCGGCTATATCGCACAAAGTAAATGGAAGAAGTCGTAGACGCATAGCATCCACTGAAAGTTGTGACGTACCCATCATTGCGCATACGTTTTCAAATTTGGTAATGAAAACGTAAGCGTCCTCAGTCTCGAGTCTATGGAATTTGGGTAAAAGATTGATATACTGGGGCTTAATCTCAAACTTATCCTCGTTGGCTGGTGTGGATAAGCAGGTCGAAAGAGGACCTCGAATAGGGTAGCACCTCTCCTGGAGAGAGATGCGGGGTGGATTCTGCGCACCAACGGACGGCGGCAGATTAGGGTTAAAGAAGTTTGATGGATTCGGATCCATCGGTGTGGGTGTGGTAGTGGGTAAAGGAAAGGTAAATGGAGAAATATCGACTTCGGAGTCAATAAAGGGTACGCGGACTAAACGGGCACTAGAATCCCGTGTCCAGCCTATCTTGTACTAAAAAGGGTTAGTACAAGTGGCAGCGTTGACTTATAATTAGGGGTAAATGAATGAATGCAGTGTTTGCTTTGAAAAAGGGACGGATTTTTGAAAAAATGATGCGACAAAACAAATGCAACACACAAAAACCCTAGAATCTAGTGGTCACCTAGGTCCGGCTCTAGACCGCTCCTAACTGCCAAAAGACAAGTCGCAGGATAGAATCCTCCACTGCCTCTTTGTCCCCATGTGGCCGGATAAGTGCCAGGTAAGTGGGAAGGTACTCCACTACGTAAGTAGTGGGCCTAATTAAAAACCACTAGCCTTAGACACACTCGCTTTAGACACCACAAGAAAACGCGGATAAGCAATGAATTACCCACGGTCTTCTCTTGTCCTAATTGAGCGCGACGGTCTTTAGAGTCATCTCTAGATTTCTTTTAGTTAATGTGGGTCAATACGGATGCAAGTTTTGTGATTTTCGGGGCCTAGGAAGGGTAATGAAATTCTCACCTAATTTGGATTTGGCCGTGCCCCTTAATTTCTGTATTTAGAATGCAAACAACCAAGAAACAAAATCACGCACAAATTTAATTTTTGCTTTTTGCGGCGCTGCGATTCTTTGCAAAGAATCCTGCACAAACTGTTAGTTGGAGCTAAAAAGAGGAGAGAGGAGAAGATAGAATTCACCTGAAGCAAAAATTTTGCAGAGATCCCTCAGGCCTGTCGCGGTTCCGCCGCAAATGCTGGCTACTGCCGTGCTTCCGCGGTCTCTTGATGAGATCACTCCACCAAAATTTTCCAGGGAGCTTCTGTAGACTCCCTCAACTCTCTGGTATTTTCCAAAAAATTTCTCCAATTGCCAAACAGCTCCAGATTTCCTTGCAATGAACCACAACAAATCGTTTAGGGTTTGCACGAATTTTGATCTCAAAATAATAATGGAATAATTCTTTCAATTCAAACTATAATATGAAACGAATTAGCGCGCGATCCCCGGCAACGGCGCCATTTGATTTATTGTAAAATTCCGATTGTGTGTGTAAAGTGTGTATCAAATCAAATAGTCCCCGGCAACGACGCCATTTGATTTAGTGTAATTCTCGGATGTGTTTGTAAAAAGAAAGTATCGAATCAATTGTTTCCAGATAACGGTTTCATTTGATCGATAATAGTATCTTGTATCGGTATTTAGAAAATTGTATAAAGAACTCACAATCAAAGAATTATATTTGACCGCAATCAATTACGGTGTCGGTTGTAGATCGTAAGCGAGTGCGGATCGTCCACAGGGATTGTGCGATTCGTTTCTGTATTTAATTTGTTTGAATTGAAAAGTTAATCAAAAAGAAACGAAAGCAATGATTCAAGATTTATCAATTGTTTCAAGTGTCACTATTCTATTCAAGAATCAAGAAAAAGATAAACAATCAAGAATCGGGTTTCGATGATATTTCCAACCAAATGTCAAGAATCTAAATGAGGCTCGTAAGAATCGATCGGATCTATAGACGTGATGTAATCTTAAGATATCGTGTTCTTGTCCTTCGAAGAATTGATACTAGATCGATGATGATCAACGAGAGTTAGGGCTTTCTTGATGAAACTAGGGTTTCATCGTTTAACCCTTGTTCTTTCGTTGATATCATTCACATTCTAGCCTCTAGCAATTTCAAGAAACGATCGTAACTCCCCAATTTCGAGCGATATCAATCAAGAAAGCATCGCAACGAATTGGGTTGTCGGTTCTTGAACTTGCTAGGGTTTACAAAACTCGTAGGATTCAAGAATCGATTTAAGATATGTTACATCATCATTCTATTGATCGTCTCGACTCCTCGACGAGCGGAGTATTACTCAAACATCATCACACAGAAAGCATTCAAGAATTGAAAAGATATCATGATGCAAGAATTTAAAGAAAACAAGATAAAAGAATATCACCTTTTATTTATATCAACAATTTGATTACAGTCGCTCAAGAACTATAATAGGAAGAACTAAATTATTGAATTGGCGTCGCTCGGCTCCGTGAGTCGCGGATCGGCTTGGACCACTTGCTCTGTTGAAGATCGGCTCGGCTCATAAAAGGTTGCAAGGCTTCTTGCTTGATGGGTACTTGGGATCTTGGCTTTTGATTGGAATTAGGGTTAGGGTTTCACACAAGTTCTTTCACTAGACTTGTGGAAGAAGAAGATGAAGAAAGAGAGTGAATGGATCAATCAATTTTAATGAATCAATCCCCTCTAATGCATAATCCTTTTACAAGTGAGCCTAGGGTCTTATTTATAGATCACCCAAACCCTAGGTCTAGGTTTGAAATTACAATTCCCTCCAAAATTTTGTTGAGGCTTCTAGAAGGAGTTTGTTAGGCTTTAGCTTAGGGTTTAAGCTAGGGTTTAAGGAGAAGTTTCTAGAATGATAGGCTAGTTTAGTGTTGATCCCAAAGCTTGCTGATCTGGCAGAAGTCTCTGGAGTCTTCTGGAAATTGACATGTCATTCTGAAGTGCGGGCCCTGAGAGAAGCATTGTGCACTAAAATTGAGGAAGTGATGAGGCAATACGGCCACAGAACCGCGGCGCAAGCAGGCTCCGGCCGCGGTTCCGCGGCCTTGTTGGAGGCTTGAGCTTTGAAACTTCTGGTGCTGCTTTGGACTGAAGTTTAGGGCTTTATCTGACATGTTGAATTTTATTTGTCCCTTTGGATTGATACCAGAATTGAAATCATTGAGTTGACGTAATGTTTGATTGGTACCGTATAAATTTTTGCCTTTCTTCTGGATTTTCCTGCACAGATCTCAAAACAAGTTTTGCGCAATATAGGGATGATGCGATGCCATAAAATGCAGTCAATTTCATTTAAAGTGCCGGTTTTAGAGTCTAACACATGCAATCTGATATTTTGCGACAGTTTTGCTAATATGTGAAATATGAATACCGTACACTTCTAAATGAATGCAAATGATGAGGAAATTGCCGGCTGAAATATGCAATATTTTTGACTAATTAAGCACCATTCAAGAATCCGGCCAGGCCAGTCGCCTTCAGTCAACTGACCGTTACCAAAACAGGAGGGTCAAGACAGCGATCCGTGAAATCAGCCGCCGATAATAAAAAGACGGCTGGATATATTATCCATACAGTCTATATGGAGGGCGCGCTCCCCAGCGACTGTAGGGTTACTGGGCACTAGAACAAGGTTCTACAAGGCATCAACCATGCCAAAATCAAAATTTTCAAGTGCCGAACAACCCTAACCAAGATCTTAGACTAGAGATTAGGCGAAACAAAGAGCAAGTAAATAACTTTACTTCTAAGAGTTTCGGATTACAACCTTTGTAGTCCATTCCTTCACTTTGTAACCTCCGTGTTGTGGTCCCTTCGCTGCGATGATCAAGTATCCGGACTCTAGAAAGGCGCCATGAAGAGAAAGATGCAAGCTTGCTTCCGATCTTCGAAAACTAAGATGATCTACCTTGAAGAAACTCAAACCCAAGCTCTTACTTTGCTAATCAAGTATTAGCAAAGTAAACACCCTAATCTAAGTGGCAAGAATAAATGAGGATGATGAAGTAGGAATTTAGTTCTCATTTGTTTTCAATTTCTCACTCATTTTCATCACATATGAAAAAGCTAGAAAGCTTTCCATCAAAAAGGAAGAAGAAGAAGAAGCAAATCAATTTGTGATGAATAATGAATCTTGTGTGAGCTTAGAATTGCAACCATGGGTTAAGAATATAAACTTAACCCTTGTAGAGAAATAACTATGGTAAAGGGTTGGGTTGGGTTAAAGAAATATCTATGCAAAATATCACAAGTCAAAGTCAAAGCTTCAAGAAGCTTCTTGAAAGCTTCATGCAAGCTTAACCCTAATCCAAACCCTAACCATATTTGAACTCCACAAAACATGTTGCATTTATAACCCTAACTTGTTACAATATTATATATCACATATACAATATTTATTGTAACAAAATAAAATAATACAATTAACATATATCACATATATATCAATGTATTATCCAAGTGAGAAAAAAAATCTTTAAGTGAGCTTATATTAGTAAATGTAATATAATATATCAAATATATAATTATACATTAAATTATCGAATCAACACTTGATCCGATAATCCGGCTATTTCACAAATAACCGACTAATATAATCTGTATCAGTTCATCGAATCAACACTTGATCCGATGACCCGGCTATATCATATATACCCGGCCGATATCACATATCGTGAGAATCTAATACGGTATCACATACACGTATTGTTCTCGGTCCCGCACATATCATATATGTGCTCCTACTCCGTTTTGCCTGAGCTAGGAAACCTCTGGGTAAAACTCTAAAGAATCGTCAATACGCCGGCAGTAGGTGATGATCATATCAAACACCCACAAGCTGCAAGCGGTCAGCTAAACGTAACATCCACCCAGGTATTGTGCGATCATAAGATCAACAAGCAAGCCTGTACATTCTCCTACGAATCCAATCAGTAACACTCCCGTACAGTCTGGTCTCTTCGTCTGATATGTTGCATATCTTGCCTAAGGGTGGTAAACGTCAGACCCCAGTAGCTTGATAAGTCATGTCGATATGAGGTCCATAACAGTTTGAGAAACTACTGATAATACTTACCAGTAAATCTCAGCAACCCTGGCCAGAGATTTCCAGTTATAGCGAATCGAACACAGCGCAACATCAACTCCCTATACCGGGAGAGACGAAACCCCTCCTATAGCTCATTGCCTCCATGTGATTCGGGACTGTACCTAAAAGCCACCATTTTGCACGCCCTCTTGGACGTGGTATGATGGAAATCAAAGCACAGTGGAAATCACACAAGACTCTATGACGATCTCGGGTCAACAGACTAACCTGTACCAGTGTCACCAGAGAACTGCCATCTGACGTGAGGTATAATACCATCTGGGAGTTCTCGGCGAGTTCGTCCAGTGTACCCTGTCTCCACTGAGCACCTGTATACCTTCTCTGATGTCAAACACCAATGGATATGGGATCATCCATTGCCCATCATATGGGTCAAGAAGCGCATACGCTAGTCTACTCTGGTATATCGATGCCCTGTCTCGATACACCTCCGACTAGGAACATTTGAAGGAAGTACTTAGCGACTACTCTATCCCGACTAGTATGATCTGCATCATAATCCTGGTAGTCAAGTACTCATCCTAAGGGCTTTATCAACATGTAACATAGAAACAATCAGAGTACATGTTAAGATAAAGGGCAACCAGATAGCATACTATCATGTCCAGCAAGAAAGTCCTCCCTATATATGTCCAAGCATTCACTACAATGTGCATCGTATGTACAGTAATGGCCTCTAGGGCATAAATATAACTAACAGCGACAACCTTCGCAGCAAAAGCAAGGATGGGGCCACCACATCCCAAGCCCAATCTGGCTTGAATGTGGTTGCGGCTTTCCAAGAACAGCCGCCTCCGCTAGATTATGAAAACCCTCTCGATGAGGATGATAGGTAGAAAGAACCCTCAGCCCATGTAGAGTCAAGCTCGGACAGTGAGGAAGAGCCGACTTTCCATCTCAGGACTGTAGAGCAAGAGTTGCTTCAAGAGTTTCGAAAACAGCTTAGGAGCAAAGATAAAGAAATGGCCAAGCTTTACTCCAAAATCAACGACCTGACGAATGTTGTGATGCAGCTCATAGCTCAAATTGCTCGAGCGCCTTCTAATCAGGCACATGTCTCTACTCATGAGCCAGGTGATGGCAACCAGAAGCAACCGATGCATGTCCCCTTGGGTCCAAGATTGGGTAAGCCGCATGAAAGCCAGCCACATTCCGCTTCTAGGGGCGCCTTGGCCCCAGATAGCACTATCCCGCTAACATAAGATCGAATAATGGATTTGGTCACTAGCAAGGTTAGAACATTGGTGGCCGAAGCCGAATCCAAAACTCAGAAAGAAATTGGTAATAGTGGGTGGCCATATCCCGCACAGTACGATTTGATCGAGTTCCCCAACGGTGACGTCATTCCTAAATTTGGAAGATTTGACGGGACAAGAAACGCAAATCAGCACGTTGCCCACTTTAACGCGTCGTGCGGAAACACAGGAGGCAATGATGCGCTCCTTCTTCGTCAATTTGTCAATAGCCCAACCGATGTTGTTTTCGACTGGTACGCAAGCATACCAGACGGGTCCGTCATTACTTTTGCACAATTGGAGTCTCTGTTTCGGCAAAGATTCATGAGTGTCAGTGACAAAATCTCCATCACTGACCTCGTGAGGGCCAAGCCCGGGAAAAATGAAAGCAACACCGACTTTATCGCCCGATGGCGTAATCTCACGGTCAAGTGAAAACCGCCGCTGGAGCAGGACCAGTCCGTTAGCCTTCTCATTGGGAACCTCAGCAATTGGATGGTCCCATTCTTGTGTACAACTGGCCTCAAGATGTTTCAGGAGCTAACTAAGAAAGTCCAAATGCTGGAACGCTCGAAGCAAAAGTCCACCCCGGACTCTCAAAGAGACAAGACTTAGAAAAGCAAGAGGGACGATAACTGTAAAAGCGGGAATTCCAGCAATACCAATGTCTTCAATGCGTCTGACATTGAAGAAAAGCGAAGGGCAGGCGAATCCAAAACCAATCGGTCTCGAGTAGTAAGTCATGCAATCGAGGATTGCTATATCTTCAAAGATTAGGTCGAGAAGCAGTACAAGACCGGAGAGATCGAGCTGTCCAAAATTGTGTTGGTGAACAATCAAGTTGCAACCACCAACTTTATACAGACAGAAGCTGAAGCCTTCTGGGAGCAAAAAGCTGAACCCGCTGCCCTGAGAAATGAAACTGACTCACCGCAGCCTCCGTGGAGTACGTACATATCCAATAAGATGAAAAAGATGCTAAAGTTACTTCGGAAAGAGCCCATAACAAAATGGGAAGGGCAGAAGAGGCCCACCATTCCAGCTGCCAATTCGGCTCAAAATCCAAAAAGCTTTAGAAGAAGAAAAGTGCAGCTCGATGCGAAAAGGAGTCTGCAGGGAGATCGACCATTCAAAAATATATCGATTCCCTCGAAGACTATGAATAAAAGGAAAGGACTCTAATTCAATTGAAGGTGTTCTTCCCTGTAGAAGCGGCTGAGATTCTGGAGGAGCTACAAGAAGACTCCGATGAAGAGATCCTTATAATGACCTGCTACGCCATCCATCTTGGCAGCGACTCTGAAGAGGAGCTATATTTTCCCGAAGAGGACGAGGAGCTTGCCACAAAGGCCAACCAAATCCAGCTCAGAAGCGGCATGGCTCTACCGCCAAATCAGGGAAATTCCCCAAAAGGAAAGGAAAAACCGGTGGCTAATGAGGAAGATGGCAGAGAACCGGCTAATGAAAACTCAAGTCCTTCCTCAGTGGACTACAATGTCTTGGCTCATCTCCGAAAGCTTCTGTCTCTCCTGAGCATCTACGATGCCTTGGTTCTATCTAAAGAGCTTAGAGATGTTCTCATTCACGCTTTACAAAACCCCAAGCGGTACCAGGCTCACTTTGCGGAAATTAATATAAAAGAAGCCCGGTGCACCATGCATACCGCCGCGGTCACTTTTAAGGATGAAGACCTGCTATTGGGAACAGCTGAGCATAACTGGCCGCTTTACGTGACAGGGTACAGCGATAAAGATTGGATTAATCGCATATTGATTGATCCGGGATCCTCAGTGAACATCATGAACTTGCAGACTCTGAAGAGTTTGTCAATAGACGTTCCACACCTGTCAAGGGAAATGATTGTCATTCAAGGTTTCAATCAAAACTGCCAGCAAGTTCTGGGGTCTATAGCTCTGCCAATCAAATTTGGGGATCTGCAAACCGAAGCTAAGATATACGTGATCGACGCTGACACGTCTTATAAAATTCTCTTGGGACGGCCGTGGCTCCATGATTACGGCATCGTTCCATCAACTCTCCATCAGTGCATGAAATATACCAAAAACGGAGAAGAAAGATGCATTGATGGAGACATCCAGCCATTCGGTGTGCATGAAGTCTGATATGAAGATTCTCGGTACTTTGTGAACCTCCAAAGTGCTGAGCCACAGCTGACCAAAGACAGAAGGGTCCCGAAACTCAAAGGAAAAACTGAGCCGGCTGTCACTTTCGAAAGCAAAAACCCCCAAGTGCGTCCGCATTTCGACAGTGACACTGATAAGTCCGACACTGGAAGTCCGTCCTTCCATAAAACTCGCCCTCGTTTTGGTAGCGATACGGATGAATATGATACTGAAGGCCCATCCGACAGCAGAATTCACCCTCATTTCGGCAGCGACACTGAAGGGTCGGAAGAAGAGGATCCGTCTTGCAACAGCTATGCAGATTGGGCCCCCACGCAACAAGCCAAGCTACGAGAGACCTTCGAATTTACAGAAGAGTCTCTAGCCATCACAAGGGTGCCGGAGCAGATGTGCAAAGAGCTTGATTCATTGTCAGTCTCCACCATGGAACAGCTGAAAATATTCTACATTCCCGGAAGGAAAAGTGGACAAAAGGGCATCCTGTTTTATGGGTCAAATCCTGTTGTGCACCTAGAAGATTTGTCTGTCGTGTAGCTTCCATACGAGAGAGGCATAAGGGCCGTCCTCAATCCCAGATATTATGCGCCAGAGATGCAGGAATATTTTAAAAAGTGCGGATGTCGGTTATATCAAACGGACTCCGAAGCAAAGTTTTATGAAGGGCTATGGTATCCGCCTCAGGTCCGAGTACTCATAGATTGACGAATTCCAGATAGACGGGGCATAGGTTTCACTTAATCTGATTCCAAAGCATGCTATATGATCCATATTGGTGAAGCCAACGAAGAGTCAAATGATGAAGACAAGCTAGCTGAGCTAGAAGAAGCCCCTCAAGAGTTCGAAGATGGCGGACAAGCGACCTTCGATGAGCTAACCAAGATCGATTTGGGAATGCCTGATAATCCAAGGATGACCTACATCAGCTCACTCCTGTCAGAGGAAATGAAGGAGCAGATAATTGCCCTGCTGCATGAGTTGGCCGACTGCTTCGCGTGGACGTACAAAGAAATACATGGCCTTTCCCGTGAAGTGGCCGTGCATAAGCTGGCTATATCTTCTGATGCTAAGCCAGTCAAACAAGCTCCTCAAAGAATGAGAAGGGAACTGGAAGAAAAGGTCATCGAGGAAACCAAGAAACTCATCGATGCCAGCTTCATCAGGGAAGAGAAATATGCGAACTGGATCGCATGCATAGTCCCAGTGAAGAAGAAAAATGGGCAGATCCGAGTTTGTGTCGAATTCAGGGACATCAACGAGGCTTGTCCTAAAGAAGACTTCCCGCTACTGATCATGGAAATGATGGTCGATGACACCTCAAATTACAAGCTGTTCACCTTTATGGATGGCTCGTCTGGATATAATCAGATCAAGATGTCGCTTGAGGATGAGAAACACACAGCATTTCGAACCCCGATCGGAATATACTGCTACAAAGTGATGTCGTTCGGACTGAAGAACGCAGGTGCTATATATCAAAGGGCAATGAACAATATCTTTGATTACCTAATCCATAAAGTCGTCGAATGCTATGTTGATGATCTGGTCGTCAAGACTAAAACCAAGGATGATCACATCCAAGATCTTAGGACTGTTCTCACTAGACTGAGGGAATACGATCTGAAGATGAATCCTCTAAAGTGTGCTTTTGGTGTGTCATAGGGAAATTCCTGGGCTTCATAGTCCAACATCGAGGGATTGAAGTTGACCCATCAAAGATAAAGGCCATCATGGAGATGCCCTCTCCAAAGAGTCTGACACAGCTAAGATCTTTTCAAGGCAAGCTTGCTTATATACGAAGGTTTATCTCAAATTTAACGGGGAGATTTAGGCCCTTCTCAAAGCTTATGAAGAAAGGAGCTCCTTTTGTCTAGGATGCCGAATGTAAAGAAGCGTTCGAAAGCATCAAACAATACTTGTTGCGCCCTCCAATGCTGGCTGCTCCCATTCCAAATAAACCGCTGATTCTCTACACTACCGCGCTAGATGAATCACTCGGTGCGCTCCTTGCCCAGAACAACGAGGAGGGAAAAGAAAATGCCCTCTACTGCCTCAGTCGAACTCTAGTCGGGGAGGAACACAACTATTCCCCGATCGAAAAGCAATGTATGGCTCTGATATTCGCTGTAAAGAAGCAGAGGCACTATCTTCTTGCTCATCGAATTATGTTGATCTCCAAGGTCGACCCGCTCAAACACTTGATGACCAAAGCTTGCCTAGCTGGTAGAATGGCGAGATGGGCTGTCATGCAGCTTGAATTTGACATAATCTATACTCCTCAGAAAGCAGTAAAAGGGAAAGCTCTCACTGACTTCCTTACTGCTCATCCCATACTAGAAGGGTCACCGCTCAATTGCGATTTACCCGATGAACAAGTGCTGCACCACGATGATGATGAGCTATGTTGGGAGCTCTACTTCGATAGAGCCTCATCAATAAGGACCTCCAGTAAATCAAGCATCTTGGAGATAAAAGCAGGTATAGGATTGGTGTTCATCACGCCATCGATGGGAACCCTAAGGCGTTCTTTTGCACTCACCGAGCCTCGCACAAACAACGAGGCTGAGTATGAGGCTCTGATAGCTGGTCTGGAGCTCGCTATATAAATGAAAATCCTTCGTCTACGAGTCTACGGTGATTCCCAGCTTGTTTTCAACCATGTAAGTGGCGACAATAAGATATACAAACCCGAGTTAGCTCGGTACAGAAGCCGTGTGGTGGATCTTATGAAACAGTTCACCCATATTGAGCTGATGAGAGTTCCTAAGGCATTGAATGGAAAACCTGATCTACTCGCTCGCTTACCCTAGGAGCTGGCTGATCCTGACATGGAAGAAATTCTGATCACAGTCAGAAGCCAGAAAATTCTATCCCCAGTCTCTCTACGAGAAGAGGAATGTGCGGAACAGAAGAGCAGTCCTGCCGAAGAAGCTTCGATCGTTCAAGACGAGCCCAATTAGAGAGAGCCCTTTATAGGATACCTCCGATACGACAAGCTGCCTGAAGGAAAATCTGTGAGGATTCAACTGAAGAAGAGAGCTCTTTGATACGTATTTGTAAATAATACGCTATACCACAGATCATATGACCAATTCTGGCTCAGATGTCTGTTATCGGCCGAAGCCCAGAAAGTCATGAAAGAAGTTCACTCAGGCGTCTGCGGAGCTCACTAATCCGGCCCCAAAATGCGGCTTCAGATCAAACGACTTGGATAGTAATGGCCCAGCATGATAAGGGATTGCGAAGAGCATGCAAAGAAATGCCATCTCTGCCAAATTCACGGTGGTTTCATTCACAAGCATCCCAATCCGTTGCATCCTACGATGGCGTCGTGGCCTTTCGAACTTTGGGGCACTGACATTGTTCGCCCAATTGATCCTCCATCATCCAAAGGCCACCGGTTCATATTCAAGAAGAATCATTTCTGACAACGGGCCTTCATTCAAGAGCTTCAAAGTCTCAAGGTTCATTACCCAACACAAGATAGACTGGAGATATTTCTCTATCTATAATCCAAGGGCCAATGGGCTAGCCGAAGCCTTCAATAAAACTCTGTGCAAGCTCCTGAGGAAAAGTACTTCAGCCAACAAAAGAGACTGGAATCTCAAACATCACGAGGCATTGTGGGCATATCGTACCACATACCGTACTCCAACTCAGTCCACTCCATACTCAATACTCTTCGGAGTGGAGGCGATCCCCCCTTCGAAATCAAAATTCCAAGCTTAAGAATGGCCGTTCAGCACGAGTTAACGGCGGAGGAAAATGTGCTCCTCCGGCTCGAAAAGCTCGACGCCCTCGAAGAAAAGAGGCTCGCAGTACAACAAAATCTGGAGCTGTACCGAGTCCAAATGTCACGAGCCTATGACAAGATGACCCGTCTCTATGCTTTTAAGAAAGGCGAATTGGTGTTGGTCCTCAAAAGACCGATCATCCCCAATCGACATGCCAAGGGAAAATTCGAGCCAAACTGGGAAGGACCATAAGTCATCAAGAGAGTATTTGATGGAGGGTCCTACCAGCTAGTAAATGCCGAGAGAGAAAGGCCCATGTCACCCATCAATGGCCGATATCTCAAGAAATACTATGCGTAAATGCTCTAAGTCGCAGAAGAATTGAGCACACCGGCCCTACGGTCTGGGTCATACGTCATGTAAAACCGCATACAATCCACGGGTGTAAACGACTCATATCTCTCCAACTCTTACCGGCGAGACTACTTTTAAAGTCCCACTGGCGATGAAGCAAAAAAATGGTATGTCCACAAGCAAAACAGACACGGATGAAAACCCTAAAGGGCTCCATGAGTGAAAACAGCAGAACTGCCGGCGAGTTTGTGAAAACCCGAAAGGGTGCAAACTCGTGAAAAGAGATAAAATACACTTGCAAAGTCCTCTCGACCTTGTAAGGAGAAAATCCCTGCGTGAGATCCTTACGACTCATAAAGGAGAAACACACTTAGAAATCCGTATGATTCCTAAGGAGAATATACACCTGCAAGATCCTCTCGACTCATCGGGAGAAAATGCTTTTATGAGACCCTTACAGTTCATAAAATTGAAAAGCCTTAGGTGGTAGGGATCTGAACCTGTCTCCTGAGCCATTGCTCCCCAACGGGAAATGTCAAATGATGAGTCGCTCCTGGCGTTACACTTCATTGTTAGCGGTGTTGATGCCGACCCAAAACCCAAATCCTAAGTCTTCCCAAACGGCGAATGATGAGTCGCTCCTGGTACCATATTCCAGTGCAGCGATGCAGACGCCGACCAAAATCTAAATCTCCCAAATTCTCCCAGCCCTATAGCCAGTCCCTAAATTGACTACCGTATACAATCCACGTGCCCAGATAATTCTCATCACACCCAGGTCCCACGGCAATCACAAGCCCCATGGTCGATATCTCCCATCGGAATTATGCTCCATTTAGGATGACCCACTCATGTGTCCTTACGATACATGGGAAGAACAAAACTTACGAGATCTTCTCGACTCGTAAGAAAACACCTTCATGGGATCCTTACGACTCACAAAGGAAAAACACACTTGGGGGTCTCACGACTCCTAAAGAGAAAATACACCTATGGGATCCTTTCGACTTGTAGGGAGAAAAAGCTTTTATGGGACCCTTACGGCTCATAAAATTGAAAAAGCCTTAGGTGATAGGGACCTAAACTTGTCTCCTAAGCCATCGATCCCCCTGCAGGTAAAGACAAATGATGAATTGCTATCGGCACTTATGCTTCAGTGTTAGCAATGCTGATGCTAACCCCAATTCCAAAATCCCAAACTTTCGACCCAATAGACCCCTACGTCGTTAAATTGGGAACAGATGACCCCTAAGTTGTTAAACTGGGAACAAACGACCCCTAAGTCATTAAACTGGGAACGAGAGAAATTCCCTCATGGCAAATGATGATTCTCTCTTGGTACCATATTCCAATGTAGCGGTGTTGATGTCAACCCAAATCACATCAAGTCAGCAAGACAACCAACGACCCCCTAGCGGAATCAAACTCCACCTCGAAAACAAGGCAAATCCCGACACCGCAGAAAGCGGAGCAAGTCAACTTCAATCTCAACACCACAGAAAGCGGAGCAAGTAAAATCTAAACCCGACACCGCAAGAAGCGGAGCAAGTCAAATCAAGTCATCGACCGTCCAAATCGCAAAAAGGGCAGCACCGACCGTCCACGTCGCAAAAAGGGCAGCACCGACCGTCCAAGTAGCAAAAAGGGCAGCACTGACCGTCCAAGTCGCAAAAAGGGCAGCACCGACCGTCCCCGTTGCTAAAAGGGCAACACCGACCGTCCACGTTGCAAAAATGGCAGTATCGACCTCCACGTCATAAAAACGGGAACCAGATCTTGTCAACCTCCACGGAAAAGAAGAACTATCAATTTCATGCACACGACCCATACACGCGGTGTGCATTTATTGATGGGGGGCAATTTCTTGGGGTCAAAATTTATACTCCGGTCGACCAAGTCAAAATTAAAGTCAACACCAAGCCAAGCGGGCCTAAGCCCAGGTCAGGACCGAGCATGGAAGGGACCGGCCCTATGACAAAAAGAATGAAGCAATAAATTGGTTTAATGTAATTATTTTCTTTTTATAAAATAAATGTATGTAAAATGGGTAGAAATCCAAAATTTTGTAAACCCTGTGGCTTATGTGCAAAAAGAAACAAGCACATAAAGCATGAGATGGCACAAGCGCCATTTGGCAAAGCCCAAGGGGCTGTATGTAAAGTATGTAGCCTATAAAGGCAAACATGATGAAAATATCTATAATAACATTTCCATTCTCTTAAATTCTAGGATTTGTGCCTCCTTCTCATTTCTCAAGGTTCTAAAACCTTCCCCATTTTTAAATTAATTCAAGAGTTTAAATCTTCCCTTTTCCAAAAATAAATAGTTTTTCACCACAAAACCCTTGAAGGGGAGCTCGAATCTTCAATCAGATCTCGAAAAGGGAAGACTTTTAAGTCTCACCCCCTTTTCTCCAAGATCCAGCCGATCAAGAGGAGGAAGAAGGAGACCCATCTCCAAAAATCTAACTTTGGACAGAACCAAGGCTCAAAAGAAGCTCCAGGGCTAAAGAGAGAAGAGAGGGGTCCCCTTTAATCACCTCTGAAGATCTTTAGGGAGTTCAACTCCATGATCCAAATCCTCAAAGGACTTTAACACCTATTCCAGATCATTTAGGAGTTTAACTCTAAATCTAAATCTTTTGGAGTTTAACTCCACTCAAAATCCCTTAGGAGTTCAACTCCTAGCCCAGGGGCTAAGCCCCTTTTCCGCTGGTGTTTCCAACGGTCGCGTGCCGCGCACATGACCCGCGGGCGCCCAGCGTTCGCGTGTAAAGCACGTGACCCGTGGATGCTAAGCATCCACGTGCGCCTCACGCGATTCACGGGCGCTTAGCGCCCAGCGGTCGCTTGCAGCTCACGTGACCCACTGGCGTCCAGCGGTCGCGTGCTGCACACGTCTTTAAGACACTCGTCACCCTTCATTTTTAATACACTCTACACTCAAAACACATCCCCTGCTAAGGAAATTTTTCTAACAGGGTGCTGCCCCGCACCCCGCAAGGGGGCTGCTAGCCCCCTTGACCCCCAGCCCGCTATCCGGGTAGCGTGACCCCCGTAAACTCTGCGAGGCCCCCGATATATCCAAAACTCTTTCAAAACACAACACACGCAAACTGCACATTAAGTTCACATGACCAGTTTGACTCGTCAATCGGAGGTTCCCTTTCTCCAAATGTGAGGGGTAATTAACGGTAGCTTAGTTTGCGGCTGCTGGAGATTCGGATCCCCACAATCTATAAACCCCTGCCTGCCCTATGCAAGGGGAATCTGTACATACCTGACAAACGCGCGCATTCCTATCTAAATAGGGTGATGAAAAACACCCTACAAACCCGACATGGACTTAGAGTCATCCTTGTCACTCTGGAAGCTGGAGTCAGCACAGGCCTGGATCTGGAGGTCTTTTCCGCCGTACACTAAGAACATCTCCTTAGTATTTCTCAGGTACTTAAGAATACTCTTTACTGTTATCCAGTGCTTCTTCCCAGGGTTAGATAGATACCTGCTTACCACTCTTAGTGTGTAAGCAATATCTGGTCTGGTACACAATACCGCATACATTATAGAGCCTACTGCAGAAGCGTAGGCTATAATAGACATGTGGTCCATTTCCAACTCAGTCTTGGGAGACATCTCTTTGGAGAGGGTGATTCCGTGACAAACCAATAAATTACCGCGCTTTGAATCTTCCATACCGAATTTTTTCAATATGGTGTCGATGTACCTGGACAGTGAAATTCCCAACATCCTCTTAGATCTATCATGATAGATCTGGATCCCCAGAATGTAAGAGTAATCCCCAAGTCTTTAATGGAGAACTTTTGTGACAAGAATCATTTGACAGATTATAGCATAGGAATGTCATTTCCTATCAAAAGAATGTCATCCACATATAATACGAGGAATAATACAGTCCTTGCTACAATCTTACTATAGATGCATGGTGTTGGGGTCGAAAATTTCACCCCGGTTGACCAAGTCAAAGTCAAGATCAACCCCAAGCCAGATGGGCCCAAGCCCAGGTCAAGCGGGCCCATGCCCAAGTTCAGCCCGCGGCCAGCCTCCCCATGTCAACATAAAAATCATGTAACAAATAATTTTGATGTAGTTTTTTGTACATAAATGTAAGCAAAATGGGCATAAAGCCAAATTCTTATAAAGCCCAAGGCTTATGTGCAAAAAGAAATGGCACATGAGCCATGGGATTGGCAAAATGCCATTTTGTAAAGCCCAAGGGGCTATATATAAATATGTAAGCCTATATAAGGCAACATGATGATGAATAAAGGGGACTTTTTTCATTCTCAAAAAATTAGGGCATGTGCCTCTTTCTCCTTCCTCAAGGTTCTAAAACCTTCTTCTTTCTTTTGAATTAAATCAAGAGTTTTACTCTTCCTTTTCCAAAAATAAATAGTTTTTCACCACAAAACCCACAAAGGGGAGCTTGGATCTTCCATTAGATCTCAAAAAGGGGAGATTTTTAAATCTCACCCTCTTTCTCCGAGATCCGGCCAAACGACAGGAAGAAGAAGGTGACCCATCTCCAGAAACCCTACTTTGGGGAAGATCCAGGGCTCAAGGGGAGAATCCCTCTTCATCAGCTTCAAAATATCCTAGGAGTCTCCTCACACACACACACACACACATACACACACACACACACACAAACTAATAAGTGTTCCTTTCTGGGAATACAACTCCTATTGCAGGGACAAAGTCCCTTCTGCCTCCCGAGCGCTCACGTGCCTGGCACGTGAGGCGCTAGCGCCCTGGCGCTCAAAGCACCCACGTGCCTGGCACGTGAGGCGCTAGCGCCCTGGTGCTCAAAGTGCTAGCGCCCAAGTGCCTGGCACGTGAGGCGCTAGCGCCCCAGCGCCCACGTGCCTGGAACGTGAGGCTCTCGCGCCCAAAGAGCTAGCACCCAAGGCACTAGCGCCCGAGCGTCCACGTGCCTGGCACGTGAGGCGCTAGCGCCCAAAGCGCTAGCGCCCTTGCGCTCAAACCGCTAGCGCCCGAGCGCTTTCTCCCACGCATCCTTTGGATGCCCCTTTTCCCTTATATATACACACACACACACACACACACACATACTCCACACTAAAAATACCTCCCCCGTCAGAAAAAAATTTCTAACGGGGCGCTGCCCCATACCCCGTAAGGGGGCTGCTAGCCCCCTTGACCCCCAGCCTGCTATCCGGGTAGCGGGACCCCCGTAAAAACTCTGTGGGTCCCCCAATATATCCAAAACCCCTTCGAAACACGACACTGCATATTGAGTTCGCATGACCAGTTTAACCCGTCAATCGGAGGTTCTCTCGCTCCAAATGCGAGGGGTAATTAACGGCAGCTTAGTCCGCGGCTGCCGGAGATTCGGATCCCCACGATCAATAAACCCCATCCTACCCTAGACAGGGGGAATCTATAATGCGCCTGACAAGCGCGTGAGTATTCCCATCTCAATGGTGTGACGAAAAACACCCTATAGATTCTGGCACGCCCGGTGGGACCGATCTCTCCTCCCATATTTCGGGTTAAACGTTCATGCGAAGTCAATCAATATACATATCTATATTTATACCAAAATAATGCTCTTTCATGCAGGTTTCCAAGCAATCACTTTTCAACAATGTCTCCAAAGATGAACCCAGCTCTCAGCACGGCTCCCATCTCCTACGCGATGAAGATGGACGCCAGGACAGTCCTTCCGGCCAGTCTCGGACGAAAGTGGGAGGAACCGCCGCTACCATTTGGCTCTATTCTGTTCATGTCAGCTAACACCATCCCAGCTCCTCAAGCCCCGGTGACAGACAAACCGGTCTCGAAAGGCAAGAGGCCAAATGTGGTGGTCTCGAAGATGCCCCAACTCAAACGCAAGTCGGTGTTTGAACGACTCTCCTTGGCCCCAGCTGGAGGCAAGGCCATCAACACCAACAAAGCAACAAGGCCTCTCGAGCAAGCTCCGGCGGTGACCCTGACAACTGCTTGATCGGGTGTCTTCTCTAAGCTCCCCGCTAATCGACTCACGGTGGCTTCCTAGGAAATGGATGCCCGCCAAGCCCTTAAAATTGAGAATCTAAGGCAGCAGATATAGAGCCAACAAAAGGGCTAGGGCTCCTGCTAGGCTGAACCTCATGAGGTTCGAAGAACAGGGTTACCCTGCTAAAGATGAGGAAATGGCTGGATATGTGGTCCATACTGTCTACATGGTGGGCACGCGCTGCAAGAGCAAGGACGGGGCCACCACATCTCAAATCCAATCTGGCTTGAATGTGGTTGCCGTTTCCCAAGAACAGCCGCCTCTGCTGGTTGATGAAAACCCTCTCGATGAGGATGATAGGCAGAAAGACCCTTCGGTCCATGAGGAGTCGGGCACGGAAAGCGAAGATGAGCCAATCTTCCATTCCAAGAATGCGGAGCAACAACTTCTCCAAGAGCTCCGAAAACAGCTCAGAAGCAAAGACAAGGAGATGGCCAAGCTCTACCCAAAAATTGATGACTTGACAAACGTCGTCTTACAGCTCATGGCCCAACTTGCCTCTCAACCGCCCAATCAGGCGCAGGGCTTTGCTCATGAACCGGGAAACGGTGTCCCGAGACAGCCGACGCCTATTCCTTCAAATCCAAAAGTGGACAGACCGCATGAAAATCAGTCGCATCCTATCTTAGGAAATGTCTTGGCTACCAATGACAGTAGCCCGGTAACTCAAGATCAAATCATGGATTTGGTTGCCAACAAAGTCAAAAACGTTAGTAGCCGAAGCCGAAGCGCCAAAAGATGTTAGCGGTAGTGGGAGACCATATCCTGCTCAGTATGATCTGGTAGAATTCCCTAGCGGCTATGTCATCCCCAAATTCGGAAAATTTGATGGGACTGGAAATGCGAATCAGCAAATCGCCCACTTTAAAGCCTCATACGAAAATACTGGGGGCAATGATGCGCTTCTCCTCCGCCAGTTCGTTAATAGCTTGACCGATGTTGCTTTCGACTGGTACGCGAGCATACTGGATGGCTCCGTCACAACTTTCATCCAAATAGAGTCTCTGTTTTGGCAGAGGTTCATAAGCGTCAGCGATAACATCACCATTGCCGATCTCGTAAGGACCAAGCTAAAGAACAACGAAAGCAACACGGATTTTATAACCCGATGGCGCAATCTCTCCGTCATATGTGAACCGCCGATAGTGCAGGACCAATCTGTCAGTCTCCTTCTCGGAAATCTCAACAATTGGATGGCCCCATTTTTATGCACCGCGGGTCTCAAAACATTTCAAGAGCTGACCAGGAAAATCCAGATGTTGGAACGCTTAAAGCAGGAGTCCTCCTCTGACTCCCAAAATAACAATAGGTCCTGGAGAAACCGAAAGGACGAAAATCGCAAAGTCGGAAACTCCGATGATTCTGAATCTTTCAATGCCTCGGCTAACCGAAATAAGCAAGGTATGAGCGGGCCTAATGCCAACCAGCCTCGGAAGCCAGTGTTCGGAGAGGGAAGAGAATCTCCACTGATAGAGAAGCTGAATAAGGTATATTCCTTCAGAAGAGACAAAATCCGTAAAATATTCGAAAACGCCCTGAGGAACGGTCTACAACTGCCAGAGTCAAAAAGACCGCAGGAAGCGAATATGACGGACGACCCCAAATACTGCCCCTATCACAGAGTGATAGGTCATGCCATTGAGGACTGTTTCGTCTTTAAAGATTAGGTCTAAAAGCAATACAAGGCAGGAGAGATAGAACTGTCTAAAGGCATGTTAACAAACAGTCCAGCTGCGACTGCCAATTTCATACAAACGGAGACCGAGGTTCTTCGTCAAACTAATTCTCTCAGACATCTGCCTTTCTCTGAAAACAGTTGACCACCACGTCATTAAACTGGGAATAATCGACCACCACGTCATTAAACTGGGAATAATCGACCTCTAAGTCCTTAAACCGGGGATGTAAAAATGTGTAAATAAAACAAAAAATATAAATATAAAAATATAAAAAGCCGAAATGATGGGGCAACACGCAATAAAATCAGCGAGTAAAAATAAAAATAAAGCCGAAATGATAGGGCAATCGCGACCCTCGCGATAAGAAAAGCTGAAATGATAGAGCGATCGCGGTAAAAAAACGGCGAATGATGAGTCGTTCTTGGTACCATATTCAAGTGCAGCGATGCAGACGCCAACCAAAATTTCAAATCACTGAATGTCCCAACGGCGAATGATGAGTCGCTCCTGGTACCATATTCCAGTGTAGTGATGCAGACGCCAACCAAATCCCATACCCCAACGGCGAATGATGAGTCACTCCTGGTACCATATTCCAGTGTAGCGATGCAGACGCCAACCAAATTCCAAATCTCAAAACGGCGAATGATAAGTCGCTCCTGGTACCATATTCCAGTGTAGCGATGCAGACACCAACCAAATCCCATACCTCAACAGCGAATGATGAGTCGGTCCTGGTACCATATTCCAGTGTAGCGATGCAGACGCCAACCAAATTCCAAATTTCAAAACGGTAAATGATGAGTCGCTCCTGGTACCATATTCCAGTGTAGCGATGCAGACTCCAACCAAATTCCAAATCTCAAAACGGCGAATGATGAGTCGCTCATGGTACCATATTCCAGTGTAGCGATGCAGACGCCAACCAAATTCTAAATCCCAAAACGGCGAACGATGAGTCACTCCTGGTACCATATTCTAGTGCAGCGATGCAGACACCAACAAAGTCCCAAAATTTTTCCGACCCTACGGTCTGGATCATACATCCTACAAAACCGTATACGATCCACGGGCGTAAAACGATCCCAATCTCTCCCAAGTCCTACCGGCGAGACCACATTCAAAGTCCCACCGGTGATGAAGAGTCAAAAAAGAAGAAGAAGAAAAAATGGGGTATGTCCATAAGCAAAATGGGCACGGATGAAAACCCGAAAGGGCTCCATGAGTAAAAAGAGCAGGACTACTTGCAAGTTTGTGAAAACCCAAAAGGGCGCAAACTCATGAAAAAGAGATGAAATGCACTCGCAAAGTCCTCTCGATTTTGTGAGGAGAAAATTCCCGCGTGAGATCCTTACGACTCACAAATGAGCAACACACTTAAGAGTCCCCATGACTCCTAAGGAGAAAATACACCTACGGGATCCTTATGACCCGTAAGGAGAAAATGCTTTGTGAGACCCTTACGGCTCATAAAATTGAAAAGGCTTAGGTGATAGAGATCTAAACCTGTATCCTAAGCCATCGCTTCGCAAGTCCTCCTGGGGCAAATGATGAGTTGCTCCTGGCATTATTCCAGTGCAGCAATGCAGATGCCGATCCAAAAAGCCAATTCCTAAATCCTACAGGGGCAAATGATGAGTTGCTCCTGGCATTATTCCAGTGCAGCAATGCAGATGCCGATCCAAAAGGCCAATTCCTAAATCCTACCGGGGCAGATGATGAGTTGCTCCTGGCATTATTCCAATGCAGCAATGCAGATGCCGACCAAAACCAAAATCCACAAATCCTCTCATGGCAAATAATGATTCACTTATGCTACCATATTCCAGAATAGCGATGCTAATGTCAACCCAAATCAATTCAAACCAACAACCTCTGCGGCAGAATCATGCTCCGTCCAAGAATTTACCCCGTGTCGAAATCATGCTTTGCCTCGGGATATCTACCTTCCCTGCCGGAATTATGCTCCACCTCGGAATCAAATCAACCGACCAGCGCTGCGCCGGAATCATGCTTTGTCTCAGAGTGTACCCCGCGTCGAAATCATGCTTCGCCTCGGTGTACCTGCCATCCCTGTCGAAATTATGCTTCGTCTCAGAATCAAGTCAGCCAACAAGCTCTGTGCCGGAATCATGCTCCGTCTCATAATGTACCCCGTGTCAAAATCATGCTTCGTCTCGGAGTATTTGCCTTCCCTGTCGAAATTATGCTTCGCGTGGGAATCAACCTCTGCATCAAAATTATACTTCGATCAGAATGTCTGCCGCTCTTCGGAATGATGCTTCGATCCCTGGAAACATGCTCCACTCCTCGGAATGATGCTCCGATCCCTAGAATCATGCTCCGATCCTTGGAATGATGCTCCGATCCCTGGAATCATGCTCCGCTCCTCGGAATGATGCTCCGATCCCTGGAATCATGCTCCGCTCTTCGGAATGATGCTCTCATCCCTGGAATCATCCTCCGCTCTTCGGAATGATGCTATGATGCCTGAAATCATGCTCCGCTCTTGGGAAGGATGCTCCGATCCCTGGAATCATGCTCCGCTCTTCGGAATGATTCTCCGATCCCTGGAATCATGCTCCGCTCTTCGGAATGATACTCCGATGCCTGGAATCATGCTCCGCTCTCTTCGGAATGATGCTCCGATGCCTAGAATCATGCTCCGCGCTTCGGAAAGATGCTCCGATCCCTGGAATCATGCTCCGCTCTTCAGAATGATGCTCCGATCCCTGGAATCATGCTCCGCTCTTCGGAATGATGCTCCGATGCCTGGAATCATGCTCCTCTCTTCGGAATGATACTCCGATCCCTGGAATTATGCTCCACAAATCGGAATTATGCTCCGACTCTTCGGAGTGAAGCTCCGACCCTGGAATTATGCTCCGCAAATCGGAATTATGCTCCGACTCTTTGGAATGATGCTCCAACCCTGGAATTATGCTCCGCAAATCGGAAAGATGCTCCGATCCCCGGGAATTGTGCTCACCGAGGGATGCTCCGCCCCCGAAATGATGTTCCACCTCGAAGTCCAGCTTCAAGATCCATCAATTTCATGCACACAACTCATATGCGCGGTGTGCATTTATTGATGGGGGGCACTTTGTTGGGGTCGAAAATTGCACCCCGGTTGACCAAGTCAAAATCAAGGTCAACCCCAAGCTAGGTGGGCCCAAGCCCAGGTCAAGCGGGCCCATGCCTAAGTCGAGCCTACGGCCACCTCCCCATGCCAACATAAAAATCATGTAACAAATAATTTTGATGTAGTTTTTTGTACATAAATATAAACAAAATGGGCATAATGCCAAATTTTTGTAAAGACCATGGCTTATGTGCAAAAAGAAATGGCACATGAGCCATGGGATGGGCAAAACGCCATATTGTAAAGCCCAAGGGGCTATATGTAAATATGTAAGCCTATATAAGGCAACATGATGATGAATAAAGGGGATTTTTTTCATTCTCAAAAAATTAGGGCATGTGCCTCTTTCTCCTCCTCGAGGTTCTAAAACCTTCTTCTTTCTTTTGAATTAAATTAAAAGTTTTACTCTTCCTTTTCCAAAACTAAATAGCTTTTCACCACAAAACCTACAAAGGGGAGCTTGGATCTTCCATTAGATCTCAAAAAGGGGAGATTTTTAAATCTCACCCCTTTCTCAGAGATCCGGCCAAACGACGGGAAGAAGAAGGAGACCCATCTCCAGAAACCCTACTTTGGGGAAGATCCAGGGCTCAAGGGGAGAAGCCCTCTTCATCAGCTTCAAAATATCTTAGGAGTTTAACTCCTCATACACACACACACACACACACACACACACCACACAAAATAATAAGTGTTCCTTTTTGGGAGTACAACTCCCATTGCAGGGACCAAGTCCCTTTTGCCTCCCAAGGGCCCACGTGCCTGGCAAGTGAGACGCTAGCGCCTTGGCGCCCATGTGCCTGGCACGTAAGGCGCTAGCGCCCTGGCGCTTAAAACGCTAGCGCCCAAAAAGCTAGCGCCCGAGTGCCCACATGCCTGGCACGTGAAGCGCTAGCGCCCTGGCGCTCAAAGCGCTAGCTACCGAGCGCCCGCGTGCCTGGCACGTGAGGCGCTAGCGCCTAAAGCGCCAAAGCGCTGGCGCCCAAAGCGCGAGCGCCCGAGCGCCCACTTGCCTGGCACGAGACGCGCTAGCGCCCGAGCGCTTTCTCCCACGCATCTTTTGGATGCTCCTTTTCCCTTATATATATATATATAGATACACACACACATACTCCACACTAAAAACTCTATGGGACCCCCGTAAAAACTCTACGGCGCCCCCGATATATCCAAAACCCCTTCAAAACACGACACTGCATATTGAGTTCGCATGACCAGTTTAACACGTCAATTTGAGGTTCTCTCATTCCAAATGCGAGGGGTAATTAACGGCAGGTTAGTCCGCGGCTGCCAGAGATTCGGATCCCCAGGATCAATAAACCCCAGCCTACCCTAGGAAGGGGAATCTGTAATGCGCCTGACAAGCGCGCGTGTATTCCCATCTTAATGGGGTGACGAAAAACACCCTACACATGGTTCATCTAGATTTTTGATAAAGTCAAATTCTTTGACCGTCTCATCAAAACAGATGTTCTAACTCCGTGATGCCTTCTTTAGTCTATAAATGGACTTATGTTACTTGCACACTTTCCCGCTGCTCCCACTCTGAATGAAACCCTTTGGCTGGTCTATATAGACGCACTCTTCCAAATTTCCATTTAGAAAATCTGTTTTTACGTCCATCTGTCAAATCTCATAATCGTGGAAGGCGGTAATGGAAAGAAGGATCCAAATGGATTTTAGCATAGCCACCGGAGAAAAGGTTTCATCATAGTCCAAACCAGGTCTTTGACGAAATCCTTTTGCAACGAGTCTAGCCTTATAGGTTTCAACCTGTCCATCTACACAAATCTTCTTTCTGAAGATCCATTTGCAGCCAATGGGTTTTACCCCTTCTGTAGCAATATCCAAAGTCCATACTTTGTTGGTGTACATGGACTCCATCTCAGTCCGCATTGCTTCCAGCCATTTTACCGAGTCTGTGCTCTGAATGGTTTGCTAGAAGTTAGTTGGCTCATCATTATCAATGATGCAATCCTCTCTATCCCTGTCTACGAGAAAACCATAGTATCTCTCGGGCGGATGAGACAGCCTACTACTCCTGCGGAGTGGCGCGGGAATGTCCTGTTCTTTTGAAACTTCTGGTTCCACCATGCTTTCAGTAATAGATTGTGGTTCTGAAATTTCTTCCAGTTTTATTGCGCTCCCACTAGTTTCTTTTTCTAAAAATTGATTTTCCAAAAAGTGGGCATGAAGAGAAACAAAAACCTTCTGTTCCTCTGCATAATAAAAAAGATACCCTCTGGAGTTCTTTGGGTATCCCAAAAACATACACAGTACTGAGCGTGCCTCGAGCTTTTCTACATGCTGGTTTTTGACAAAAGCTGGACATCCCCATATGTTCAGATACTGAAGATAGGTTTTCTTCCTACTCCACATCTGATATGGTGTGGTTGGCACAATCTTGGTAGGAACCTTATTCAAAAGATATGCAGCCGATTCTAGTGTATAGCCCCAAAATTATTCCGGTAACTCAGCGTTACTCATCATGGAACGTACCATATCCAATAAGATTCGGTTCCGTCTCTCCGATACACCGTTGTGTTGTGGCGTGTATGGAGAAGTAAGCTGAAAGAGAATTCCATTCTCTTCTACGTAATCCAAGAACTCAGCACTTAAGTATTCACCACCTCGATCAGATCTCAGTGTCTTGATACTTTTGCCGGTTTGTTTTTCCACTTCATTCTTATATTCTCGGAATTTCTCAAAGGCCTCGGATTTATATTTCATCAAGAAGACATGTCCATACCTAGAGAAATCATCTGTAAAAGTAATGAAATAGGAATAACCACTTCTTGCATGTGTAGACATTGGACCATACACGTCGCTGTATATGAGTCCCAAGAGCTCGCTCACTATTACTCCGTGTCCAGTGAATGGAGTCTTTGTCATCTTTCCTTTGAAACATGATTGACAAGTTGCATAAGATTGATATTCGAACGGATCCAAATATCTTTCTTTATGTAACTTGGTCAACCATGTTTCGTTGATGTGACCCATTCTACAATACCATAAGAAAGCTTGATTTAATTCTGGAGTCTTTCTTTTATGTGTGTTCTGGACATTGAAAACTTGCAGTTTGTTTAATACGTATATACCGTTATTTAGTGTTCCCGGCCTAATCAGACCATGATTAAGGTGGATATTTACGATATCGCTTATAAATATAAAATCATAACCTTCTTCAGATAACAAAGATACAGAAATGATATTACAAGTCAAACTAGGTACACAAAAATAGTTGCGCAAAACCAAAATATGTCCACTTGTCAATCCTAAGTGATATTCCCCTACGGACACAGCATCCACGCTCGCTCCGTTAGCAACCCTGAGGGTCATATCACCGGTCTTCAGAACTCTACGGCTTCTCAGTACCTGCAAAGAATTACAGATATGAGATCCTGATCCGGTATCCAATACCCAGGAAGTAGAGTTGATTGACAGACAGTTTTCAATTACAAACACACCTGAAGCCGAAGCCACAACCTGCTTCGAGTCCTGGTTCTTGGCTTTCCAGGCCCTGCAATCTTTCTTCCAATGGCCCTTCTTATGACAGTAGAAGCATTCTTCCTTCCCTACTGTCGGCCCCGCCACTTTTGCCTTGCCCTTCGCTTCCACCTTACTAACACCGCCTTTCGGCTTGGTGGGGGCCTTCTTCTTCTTTCCCTTAGCTTTCGTCTTGGATCAATAAGAGGAAGCTCCACCAACAAGCAGAGCGGGTGTTTCCCTGGATTTCTGCAGGATGCCCTCAGCACTCCTCAATATGTTAAAGAGTTCCGGAAGTTCAACTTCTTTACCATGAATATTAAAATTCAAGATAAACTGGGCATAGGTAGAAGGAAGGGACTGCAGAATCAAGTCTGTATACAGCTCGTTCTCTAACGTGGTCCCTAGATCCGCGAGCTCCTCAATGTAGCCAATCATCTGAAGAACGTGGTCCCCTACAGATGACCCAATAGCCAACCTCGCCTGAAATAGCTTCTTCGAGTTCTCATATCTTGTGATACAAGATTGCTCTCCATATAATTCCTTGGTATGGAGGAATATGGATTCAAGATTCATATTCTCGTACCGCCTCTGGTGTTCATTGTCCATAGAGGCCAGCACGAGGCACTTGGCTTTCGCGCTGTCAATTTCTGAGGTCTTACTGATTTTCTTATCTGCGACGCTGGAATCTGGACCTGGGACGGCGGGGGCTTTAGTAGTAAGAATATAACGCAATTTGTCATATGTGATTGCCAGCTTGAAATTCCTGAGCCAATCTTTATAGTTTAGCCCAGTCAATATATTTTTATCTAATAGTAACCTAAGGCCAGTCATCTTGGTCACTGCAATTAGGAGGGAGAGAGAAGAAGAAGAAACACTTTAGCATGATGCCCTTACAAGTTTAGATTGGTTTTTAATTTATCTAAACAGGATGGCTCCCACTGTTTCTCGAATCCTTCCTCAAACCATAAAAGAAGAATTAGTCAGGATTAATCTCACCGTACAATTCTTGCTTAACCTTTCAGCCAGACCAGTGTCAGTATTTCGAGGGTGGTTTTACGATGCTTTCGCGAAGTTCCTTAATTAAATAACTTATTTTCCCTAGAGGCGTCACCCCGCTAACACCTTTCTAGACACCTACTTGGTTTATAGCATTGATCGTTAAGCGAAAAAATCTCCCGAGGAGTAGCATATATTCACAGTAGGATCGGGATCCAAATATCATCATGTGATAAAGTTGAAGGAATCTTACCAAAATTATCACACTCCAAATGGTATACAACACTAAAAAGTTTTAATTTCTTTAGAAACTCCCGATGTGGTTTTTTGGCCTATACTCTATGACCTTGACGAAGGCCAACATATCATAAGTCACATGTCAAGTTCTACCCGTCATTGTCCAGGTTAATTTGAACCCACCTATACATACCCTTGACGAAGGCCAAAATAGTAGTATGACTGTCCCAAACCAACGCATCTATCTATACTACAGATGAATATTCAGCGGGTACCAATCACTATGCCTTGGCGAAGGTCAAAATACACAGCTTGAATACTAATGAATATCCAACTGAAATGATGGAGGGCTACGAATGGTTTTGGCGAAACCATGAACATAGTGAACCTGATATAATCGAAGGAACCTGATAGCTTTTAAAAGGACTGGTTTAAGCTCCGCATTTTAAAAGTTTTGCTGTTTTGAAAAATTCGAGTGGTTTTAAAATTGTTCCAATGATTCAGCTTTGGTTTATTTGCTTTGCATTAATGTAATACAGTCCCATCAATTAACCTACCATTGCAGAAAAAGACGAAAATACAACGTACGCTTATACCATCCACATTCGCCACTAGGCCCCATCTTACACCGTTAGGTTAGATACCTAACGCCAGAGCTGGGGGCTGAACCAGCGCGGATGCAAAACATAAGCAACGTCTATTATATAATATATATATATATATAATAATAATATCCATTCGTCTGACTCAATAATAGACATTCTAGATAACAGATGAACATATTTGATATACTAGGAATTCCGTGTTTCGTTTAAACCCGTAACGAAAGACGGATTCCACGGTCATGATGAATAGCCAAAACCCCACCCTAGACCCCTACGGGTGCAGCAAACTACCCGCTAAATACACGAAGTGAAGCAACCTCCCTCAGTAAAATGAGTACGCCATTCGACACTTCAAAGTACCCGGTAGTTTGTGCACCCCATCTTGGGTCTATCCTAGGAGCAGTAAACAGTAAATGAAATAATACAACGGTGGCTACAACCTCAGCCCGGCTATGCCCTACGAAAAAATATTACATCAAATTACAATTTACATTTGAATGAAATAAACTCTCATCTCACATCGCCGCTATTCATTCACGACGATCCATCAATATTCATATACACAAACCACAAAAGCATAACAGATATGTGCAACCCCCAACTTACTGACATATAGCAATTAGCGAAAGTTTACGAACACATATATCACAACTTGAAACTTTAAACAACGTTAAAACTGCGACTTCAAAACACCCCATATTGCCACAGTAAAGAATTAACAGCATATTCAAAATTGGCAAAAATAAACAACTCCTGAAACCCTAGATCCGAGTAACAAGACCACAGAACAAAACATGAAGCATTCCCACTCAATAAAACCGGTGAGACCGGATTTTTAGGCAATGTGGCAGGTCCAATTCCGAGGGAAATGTCTCGTTTTTTGTGTGTGTTCATTTTACAAGTAAAAGAGAACTCTGCAACTGTTTAAAAAAATTTTAGGGCCTCGTGAAAAATCAATAGAAACTAGGATCTATGTTTCGATGTTTTGGGGTCATTTCGGTTTCGTAGTTTTACTTGTCATTTAATCTGTTAGTTATAGTTTAGTCGGCTCTGATACCACTATAAGTCGATGCCACGCACCCTACGTGTTCGCGGGGAGGCAGAGTTTGCAAAAAACGATTTTTAAGTGTTTCAAAACATCGACTAAACTCCAGGATCGATACTAAACCCGAACTAACAAACTAACACGGAGGTTTAACTACTATGTGATAAAGTTATACCTCAAGTTACTTGTCCTTCTTCTCCTCGCTTTCCTTCTCCTCAACATAAGCTCCTTGAAGTGAGAACGGATCGCGCCTCCTCGTCGGCTTCTCCAAATCGAAGAAGATCCGCCCGAGAGTGTCCACCTTGAGCTTTCACCTCCAAGATGAGATAACTAGGTCACTTGGTGTGCTAAACTAAGTAGCCTGGAGTTAGTAGAGAGTGATTAGGGATCTAGTTATCTCACAAACCCTAGAATTCTCAACTCATGAGACAATTAAGGTTTGAGAGGAGATGAAGAAAGCTTGAGGAGAATGAGAGAGTATTTATGATAATGAAAATGATAAATGAAAATGGCTTAATTTTAGAATTTAAAGAAAATGAAAATATCTCACACAAATATCTCAAAAATATCCCAAAATATCTAAGTCTTCATTTGCCACAAATAGTCCAAGAAAGTCAACAAGAAGCCATGTTCATTTTTCACTAAAATACCATACATTTCTCCACCTCATAATCCCACCTCATTAAGCATTTAACTAAAATGCTAAAACATGTAATGAGGTGTTTTCATTATGTTGCAAACTTGAGTAATTACAAGAATGCCCCTCTCATCCGTATATACATACCCATATTCGTATTCCGAGAAAAACGAATACAATGAGACAAAACTAATCCAATAATCAAATACTAGAATCCGGCTTAAACCAAAGCCTACAAGTATTGTCCTCCGAACATCATATGCGCACAAGTACATGTATGTGATCGAACCCTGTCGTAAAACCATACGACCTCTACGTTGTTTCGCCCAAAGCAGGGAAACCCTTTAGGTGGGACTCTAAAGACTCGACAGTACGCTGGCAGTGGGTTTAACCACAAGCACATCAGCAGTACTAGCTGCACGTAATGGCTACCTAGTCATTGTCGATAAGAAGGCCGACGAGCAAACTCATCCAAACTCCTACTGAGTCTATCTGTGGCAATCTCCGTACAGTCCGGTCTGTTCGTCTATGAGTATCGCATATCCGGCCTAGGGGACGGTAAACGTCAGACCCCTAATAGCGCAATAAGTCGAGTCGGAGTGCAGTTTCAAAACACCCTGAGAAACTACTGGAGTACCTACCTGCAAATCTCGCTTTCCCTCGCCAGCAACTTTGTGTAATGGCTTTCTGAATCACAACGCAACATCAACCCCCAACACCGGGAGAGACGAATCATATCTAACAGCTACTGCCTCCAAGTGCTTCGGTACTGCACCCAACTACTACCTATTTGCATGACTCAATAGAGCCATAGTAGGGTAATAATCTAAGAACAGTGGGAACACACTTGAGGCGAAGTAGAAGTGTTAAGTCAACGGACTATGTTGTACTCATGTCACCTGGGAACTGCTACCTGATGATAGGTATAATACCAACCAGCAGTACCCCATGAGTCCATCCAGTGTAACTCATAACCCAATGAGCACCTGCATACTATCTCCAATACGACGTACTGATGGCTGTGGGACAGACCATCTCCCATGCTGGGATGAGAAGCGTATACACTAGCCTACTCTGGAGTATCAATGCCCTGTCTCGATAATCCTATGACTAGGGACCTGTATAAGGATGTGCTTGTAGACTACCCTAGCCTCCACTAGTGTGACTGCCATCACAACGCTGGTAGTCAAGCAAAGATCCTAAGGGCTTTACCAATATGTATTAGCGATACATTAAAAGAAACATACACGCATATTAAGATAGATACAAACCAAGTAGCATACTACCATATTGAGCAAGACTGTCATAAATCCGTGTATATATCCCAAGCTTCCAAAATATAATATACAAACTAGTACTATACAATAATGGCCTCTAGGGCATATCATACTAACAATATAAAACTATATTTAAGAACTTTAGTAAATATAGGTTTAAGCGGGATCAATTCTCTTGAGCCCCAGGAAGCCGAAGAAAGTGAGTGCTTGCCTATTTAAGGTAGAAAACATAACGGTGTTATCAATAGTAATTGTCTTGGAAAAAAGCACAGACCCTGTCGTTCATGCGCAGCAGTTACCGATAACTTCCGAACCTAATTCAGGATCTAAATCTGTTTATAAGTGTCTGACTCAAGTCTGAGTCTAACTCAAGTCTAAATCCAAATTCAAACCTGAATCTAAAACCAAACACGAATACTTGATCATGAATACCTGAATTCAAACATCAAAAGCAAATAGGTATACTTGACCCTTCATCATGAATCAGAACACTTGAACTTGACTCAATCAAAACATGATGATTAGAACACTATGACTTGACTTGAACCATGAATACAACTTGACATGAATACTTGATATAGACATGAACTCAATCTTGCAACTCGATGTATTCATTGATTCGATCAAGACTGGTAATTTTAGCTGTAACTTAACATATATGGGGTATTGGGGTAGTTCATGCGTGAATCCAACTAAATCTCAGGAGTCCCACTGGATCATGAATGCATCTAGTAACACAAGCAAGCTATCATGAGGACCTATGTTTTCTTGCTCCTGCATTACAGCCTGTTGAGTTTGGAATACTTCAACACTAGGTTGAAGTCCCATTGCTAACACTTGATTCGGGCCCATGGTTCCTTACCCCTGGATTACAGCATGTTGGGTTCGAGAACATTCTTGAGATTGGTTGACATTCACCCTTGAGCTTACGTTAAATTAGTATACTCAAGTAGAGACCGTTAAGACACTTACAATCACTTCATGTTCACTATACCAACATTACACGGCCATGTTATACTCTGCTCGTGTTAGTTACCATGATATAAATAACTACATGCTAAATAAACTTGCCAAGTTTACATTAAACGACGGGCGACACATCATACATCATAATCAATTGTTCATCATATACATTTTTTCTTTATCTGTACACTTTATGTTTCACTTCGTTTCTTTGGGACTTACCGAGCGAAAGTTCGCTAACGGGCATTCTACCCACCTTTGTTTTCTTGGAATATTTGTCAGATACTGTGGAGACCGAGAAGGTAGATATCTTAGAGGAGGGGCACGATCAGATAGCGACCCAGGCCTAGACCAGTTAATTTTTTTCCAGTTTTTGTATGCCATTGTTTAGACATTTCCATTCTTGTATTTTCTTTCAGTTGAAATCATATATTGTAAATGAATCTAGTTGAATATAAATAAAGTTGTTGGATTTTAAATCTCAAGTTAATTCTCTTGTCATTTTTTATATTGCTTATTTTACGCTTAGAGTATTTATTCTGGGAAATGACCTTCTCGAAATAAATGCGTCGCGGGCTTGCCATGTCACCATTTCCGTCTATTGGGAAGGGTGGCATGACATAAGGGTTTTTAAGGATTTTAGCAAAAATTTCTCCTAACAAAAAATAACCATATTTTACCTTTAGCAAGTTAAACAATTACTCACACATATTTATAAGAACCAAATAAAACATAAAAAGAGAAAGGCACATAGTAAAAATTGCAAAAAAAAAAAAAGTAAAGCAAAGGTTAAGATCTAAGAACCGATGTATCCGATATGCATCTATTCAAGTGTCCTTAAGTCCAAATCTCAATATGAAATCAAAATAACAAATTTTAAACTTGCAAGCTCACTTAAGAAGTTGTAAGATCAAAGAAAATCAAAGAATTTCACTAGATCACAATTTTATCAAGCACATGACATGAAATAAGAAAAAGAGAACTTTTTATTGATTGATAGTGAAGATACAAGCTAATTTGAATTCAAGAACCAAACCTTAAGCTTGTAAGTTCAGTGAAGAAGTTACAAGGTCAAGATAGAGGGCAAGAACTCAAAAGTACAAAAGGAAATACAAGTGAACATCTACAAAATGAAAAACTTGTTCTAAACTAAAAACATGGACCCTTTAGTCTCTCTTCTAGTGTGTATTTATAGGCATCTCGACAGAATAAATAAACAATAAAACAAGGGTGATGTGACAATTTGAATTGACCAGAAGAAAAATGAAGAATTTTGGAGCTAGATGGGCCAGCGGTAGCGGGATTTTTAAGGAAATCAGCAGTTTTCACTTAAGCTTTGGGGACCGTCTTCTTATGATGATCTTCTAGCCTTTTCATGATCTCTTTAGCATTGGTTGATTCTTTAATCTAAGCTTGGTTTGCAATCTGTAGATTTGGAGGGGAAAATGTGACTTTAAATCACATCACACATTTTTCCTTTACTCATCACACACCCACTTGCTCAAGTCATGATTCTTGTGTTCCTGCTTGTGCTAGGCTATCCCCACCATATTTCATGCATCAAAAGATTTGTGTTCACACCTGTATCTTGTTTGTATCATATTGTACCCTTCTTGAATAAAGATGTGTATAGATTGATTTGTTTTTCCAAACTCTTGAATATTTATCGGTTTCCTGTTCCGTTTGCAGTGTCGGCTCACAAATATCGTATCCGTGCATTTTGAAAGTGTTTCCTCTGTTTTGACACGAATACTTGTAATTTGTAGTTATTGAGCAGACATGGATTAATAGTACCGATATATCACAAAAATGATAATGAATGAGCGGTATTGAAATACAGTTTTTCGTGATAAACATATTTCTTAAAAAATCGTATTTTTATTTCCTTCGAGACCGAATACTCCATGAGGAGCTCTGCATCTCGCTCTACTATCCCAAGAATGTGCGAGAATCTGCACCGTCCAATAGCGGGTGCCCTAACGAGGGTTGTAGAGGCGCAATTGCCAAGAATTAAAAAATATCGATAAAAACGTATTTTTTATAAAAGTGATGGTTGTTCGCCGCCGGAAACAGAGACGAACCGGGATGGATCGTCTTGCCTGAATCTGGGGGCAGTTGCTATATGGATTTATCCGTCCATCTCTCCAAAAATGCCAAGTTGATTTATAGCACCGTATATCGGAGGTTTGGACGGATGCGCCGTTGTAGCAGACTTCGTCAGATTCCCCCTCGTTTTATGAGGGGGTTTTTAATGTAGGGACGCTCTTCCCTGCAGGAGCAAGGCTCTGCAGTTATTTACGTTATCGAATTGCGATAACCACTTTCTCCTGCTCCGGAAGTTCACTTCGTGTCGTGTGTATTTTTTTTGTTTGTTTTGGTTGCCTATGGATTGCATACGAAGACTAGTTTATGTCGTCGCCCGTAGGGCGCGGACCAGTCCAAATCCGTATATTTTAGATTTGGGTTTGGTTTATTTAAGGACCATTAATCTTATTTGAGATTAAGGCTGACTTAAACATATGAGCATTTGGGCCCAATTATTTTAGTTTAAGGACATCGCGGCCCATTATTGCCATGTTTGAGGTGAATATTAGTTTAGGGACATTTTGGTCCAACATTCCCATTTTGGAGACGAATATTAGTTTAAGAATGTTTCGGTCCATTATTCATCTTACGCGCACGTGTATTTGTTACGTGACGAAGTGAGCAATGGAGATGTGGAATGTGCCCAATTTGGGGCATAATCTGATTTAAGGTATGCACGTCAATTTGGAAGTGCATCAAGAAGTTATTGATCGTCGGGACCCACCTCCTTTCTGAAGACGTTGAGGAATTAAAACAACATGCATTAGAGGTGTGAAGAGATGTTCCCTTAAACAAAATCCCGTATTTGAGGGAAAAGGGGTTGTTGTGGACATAAGAATCGTTAGACATATTTGAGACTAAGATTACCTTTGGAGATATAGGATGAATATCATTTTTGATATCATCAATGAGAGAACATTAATCATGTTTCAGACTAAGATCAGTTTAATAATATTTTGGGATCACTTTTACTTAAGATCCAGCAAAAAGAGCATTTGGGCTCAGCTGCAAGAAAACTTCAGAGACTTAGCCAATTTGGGCTTTAGTCTGCCTATTCATCTTTGTTCTCCTCCGAAAGACCGGGAAGACTGACGTCTTGCCTGAATTTGGGGGCAGATACTATTATGGTTTTATCCGTCCACCTCTTCGAAGATGCCAAGTTCATTTATGACACCAAGTATCGGTGGTTTAGACAGATGCAGCCGTTGTAGCAGACTTCATCAGATTCCCCCTCATTTGAAGGCTTTTTGATTGTGGGGATACTCTTCCCTGCAGGCGCAAGCCCCTGCAGTTAATTACGCTATCGCATCGCGGTAACAACTTTCTCCTTCTCCAGATGGTGATTTCGTGTCGTGTGTGTTTGTTTTATTTTTGGTTGTCCGTGGATTATATACGGAGACTAATTTATGTTGTCGCCCGTAGGGCGTGGATTAATCCAAATCCGTATTTTCTTAGATTTGGGTTTGGGTTGGGTTTAAAGATCGTTAATCTCATTTGAGACTAAGATCAACTTAAACGTTTGTTAAGGATACGTTAGTCTAATTTTAGACTAAGATCAACTTAACCATTTGTTAAGGATACGTTAGTCTAATTTTAGACTAAGATCTACTTAACAGGATCATTTAGATCCAACAAAAGAGCATTTGGGCTCTATTGTTTTAGTTTAGGGACTTTGCGGTCCAAAAGTTTAAGGACATCATAGTCCATAGAGTTTAAGGACATCATAGTCTATAGTTTAAAGACATCATAGTCTATGAGTTTAAGGACCTCACAGTCCATGGTAGTATAGAGACATCATAGTCTGTAAAGTTTAAGGACATCATAGTCCATGAGTTTAAGGACCCCACAGTCCGTAAAGTTTATGGACATCATAGTCCATGAGTTTAAGGACCCCACAGTCCGTGGAATGTCTGGTTGTCGGGACCCGTCACCTCTCTGAAGACGCTGAAGGATTACAACGATAAGTATCAGAGGAGTAAAGAGATGTACCCTTAAACCAATATTGGTTGGGGGATCTGTAGTCCAATTTGGGACTAAGATCAAAGATATATGAGCATATGGGCTCAATTAATCTGAATGAGGGTTCTGTGGCCACTTTGGGCTCGGCCCATTCAGTAAAAATGTTAAACATTTAACAATGCTGAGCATTGGTTTGGTTTCTGACAATTGTTTTTTTTTGTCTTTTATCGAGTGTTGAGCACTCATTATAGCTCTGGGGCTTTTTTTTATAGAACAGTTTATGTTCATTAAGCGCACACGTGAGAAGCATCTGGCGCGCTTGGCGCTGTGCGCCAGGCAATGAGCACATTGCGCTTCTGCTGAAGTAGCGCACACGTGAGGTGCACGTGGCGCGCTTAGGGCTGAGCGCCAGTCAATGAGCGCATTGCGCTTCTGGTGAAATAGCACACACGTGAGGAGAACGTGGCGTGCTTGGCGCTGTGCGCCAGTCAATTAGCGCATTGCCCTTCTGATGAAATAGCACACACGTGAGGAGCACGTAGCACGCTTGGCGCTGAGCGCCATCAATGTGCGCATTGCACTTCAGGTGAAATAGCGCACACATGAGGAACACGTGGCACGCTTGGCGCTGAGTGCCAGTCAATAAGCGCAGTGTGCTTCTTGTGAAGTAGCGCATACGTGAGGAGCACATGGCGCACTTGGCGCTGAGCGCCAATCAATAAGCGCAGTGCGCTTATTGTGAAATTTGGAGCGCTAGGGCTCTGCAACGCTATGCGTTAGTTTTGGAGCGCCGAAGCGCTTCTTTTGGTTGGAGCGCTATGGCTTTATTCAGGCAGCTTTGCATCCTGAGGGTTAAATTCTCTTTCTTATAAGAGAATTTTTCTCATTGATCTAAGAACAAAGTTCATATTTTTTTACAGGAGAAGTTCCAATCTCTTATGTTTTTGGAGAAAGGCTTTGCCTTTTTGGATCTGTGATCCTAAGAGAATTGAATAATTCTCCCCCCTTTTATAATGAGATATTATAATTTCTGAAAGACAATTTGTTTTATAGATCTCTGATCTGAAGAAGATTAACTTCTTCCCCTTATTTTTTATGATGAGATACTTTGATCTCTGTTGAGAAAGTCCTTGGTCTTATAGATTTATGATCTTAAAAAAAGAAGTAAATTCTTCTTTTTATATGAGATGAATTCATCTCTCTGTTCTCTTTCTTCTTCTTCTTTTTTTACCTTGAAGAAAATTTTCTTCTTCTGAGAGCTTGCTCTATGTCTTTGAAATTTCTCAAAGTTTATGGGGGGGAGGGTTCCTCTATATCAGACTTGAAGTCTTAGGGCCTTTATATAGGGAAAGCTGATTTGTTGAATCAGCTGAAGAGATCTTTTCTCTAATTTATTTGAGGATGTTTCCCCCGTTGGATCTTTAATCCAAGGGCTTCTGATTTACAGAAGGCAATCTTCTTGTTTTTAACAAGATTTGGAAATCTTTTCCCATATAGAATTTATTCTGTATTTTGGTGATTTTTAATCACCATTGGATCATTGATCCAACGGTGCTCTGATTTTCAGAGCACAATCTTTCTTGTTTAGAAAGATTGTGAGGAATGTTTCCTTAGCATAATTTTACTCTGATTAATTGATGTTTTTTAATCATGTTCATTGGATCTTTGATTCAACAGTTGGGAACAGTTAGTTCCTGCGCTAGCGCTCTCGTGCTTTGCACGTGGTGCGCTGCTTGGAGTGCAGCGCACTTAGCGCTAGCGCTTACGCACTTTGCACTTGATGCGCTGCTTAGAGTGCAGCGCTCTTAGCGCTAGCGCTCACGTGCTTTGCACGTGGTGCGCTGCTTAGAGTGCAGCGCTATTAGCGCTAGCATTTATGTGCTTTGCACGTGAGCGCTGTCTCAGAGTCTTTGACTCTCTCAGCGTTGGCGCTGCTATAAAGCACTGCTTCATTTCAAAATTTGAAATTTGAAAAGAGCTTTGCTCTGATTGGGGGAAACAAATGCCCCACACCGTTGCGCTCAGGTGGCCCACACGTGAGTGCAGTGGTGGCAGCATCTCTGCCATTGGATCAACTTAGGAGTTGAAACGGCTCTCAGTGCCTATAAATAGGACCCTTGGCCCTTTAGATGATCTATGTTCATCTCCTCACTTTTTCCTTGAGAATTATTTCTCCTTCAGAGCATAGCTCTTCATCTTAAGAATTTTCTTAGGGACAGAACTCTCTCAAAAATTTAGGTAAAGATTAAATCTTTGAAGAGATTAGTTAATAATCTAGGGTTTCACCCATTAACAGAGCTTTGCTCTTTTCAAATCATATAGATTTTTAGGGTTTCTTAATAGAGCTTTGCTCTTCATATATCGAAAGAGATATTTCTTAGTGTTTCTTAACCCATTAACAAAGCTTTGCTCTTTTCAAATCGTATAGATTTGTTAATCTTTCATGAAAACTCTTAGAGTTTGTTCATAGATCTTGAAAATCTCGGAATTTTTTATTCATTAAAAAGCTTTGCTTTAAGTTTTCTGATGGGTTATTCCATCATTATACAGAGCATGGCTCTTCAAGATTTTTCTTGAGGAATTTTATTGCTTTCATCATCAGAATTGACAGATGTCACTCTATTGTAGAGTGCTGCTTTCAATGGGAGATTCACTCCTTGGCCCAAGGAGCCTCTCATTAAATGAGAAATCCTTTTAGGATTCCCTCCTTAATTATACAAAATTAAATTCATTGGGTGTTTTAATCAGTACTTGTTTTCTTCATGAGGATATCAAGAGTTGTTTAAATCCCCGTGTTTGTTTCAATAAGCTTTTTCAGTCTGTCCACTGACTCTCACCGATATTCGTTTTTTTAGACGTTATGGCCGCTTATCTGTATGATCTCGATGAGATTATTTCTTACGGAGGCATCCGCTCATTAAGCCGCTGCCAGAACCAGGAGTTCACAAACGCTCAGTGCGCCGAAATCATGCGTCGCTTTTTATGAATACAATGGTCGACTGCTTCCTCGTCGTTCTGCTCTTTTAAAGCTCATTGTGAGAGCGATCTGGGGAGCACTTCCTTTATTTTATCAAGGCATGCCGCTTAAGGCATTGGATGATGCCGAAGACAAGGTGCACTCGGTGTATCTGATAGGCCTAATTTCAAACAAAAGGCGAGACAATATTGTTGATATTCTGCATCAAACTTTTCAATAGGCGACGATAATCGCTGCTTATCGAAGGGTGGAGGACATTAGCGAGGACCCTGACGCTTGTGATCGTGAGAGGAAACACACGAGAATGGTCCGAGAGGCCCGAAATATTTTAGATGGCCTTACTTTTGAATTTCTCAATCCATATCCTGGATTTGATGTCTTGCCATTTTAATCATTTTAATGATGCTTTTGTTTACCGTTTTCATCAATGTAAGAATTTTCTGAAGTATGAATGGCAAATTTTGCATTTCCATTCTTTTATTTTCTTCGTTAAACCTTCTCATATATACATGAATGGGCGCGCTCTAAATGCTTAACTGAATGCGAATTGAATGTTCTCTTTTTTGTCTTGCATCGTATGTGGTTGATACCTGTAGGTTATGCCTTTTGTTTTGACTTGACGCGAAGCAGTTTACGCGTTCTTGAATAACACCTCCATTTTGACGGCATGTAATTTTGGCAAGTGTGGCTTGTAGATAGTATATAGTTGTCCATCTTGGACTCATTGCAGGGTGGCGATAGCTTAGGAAACTGGGTTAGGATCTGTCACTTAAGACTTTTCAATTTTATGAGCCATGAGGGTCTCATAAAGATCATTCTCCCTACGAGTCGTGAAGATCTCGTAGATGTATTTGCTCCTTAGAAATCGTGAGGATTCCTAAGTGTGTTTTTTCATGAGAGTCGTAAGGATCTCACAAGAGAATTTTCTCCCTTACAAGTCGAGAGGGCTCGTATGTGATTGTTTCCCTCCTTGCCGATGTTCGACTTCGGAGAACATGGCCCGTAGATAGTCTATCTTGACCTCCCTGTAGGGAAATGATGGCTTAGGAGACAGGGTTAGGATCTGCCACCTAAGACTTTTCAACTTTATGAGCCGTGAGGGACTCATAAAGATTTTTCTCCCTACGAGTCGAGAGGATCTCATAGGTGTATTTTCTCCTTAGGAATCGTGAGGGTTCCTAAGTGTGCTTTTCTCTTAAGAGTCGTAAAGATCTCACAAGAGAATTTTCTTCCATACAAGTCGAGAGGGCTCGTAAGTGATTGTTTCCCTCCTTGCCGATGTTCGACTTCGGAGAACATGGGCCGCCGATAGTTTATCTTGACCTCCCTGCAGGGCAATAATGGCCTAGTAGACAGGGTTAGGATCTGCCACCTAAGACTTTTCAATCTTATGAGCCGTGAGGGTCTCATAAAGATTTTTCTCCCTACGATTCGAGAGGATCTCATAGGTGTATTTTCTCCTTAGGAATCGTGAGGGTTCCTAATTGTGCTTTTCTCTTGAGAGTCGTAAGGATCTCACAAGAGAATTTTCTTCCTTACAAGTCGAGAGGACTCGTAGGTGATTGATGAGTTGACCTGCTCCCGAATCAAAGCGTTGCTTTGACGGGGAGAACGAGGGTTGACTTTGGCCGTTTTCCATGGGGTCAGGATTGACTTTAGCCGTGTTCCACGGGGTCAGGGGGTTGACTTTAGCCATACGGGGTCAGGATTGACTTTGACCGTACGTTGTCAGTGGTTGACTTTAGCCATACGGGGTAAGGATTGACTTTGGCCGTACGGGGTCAGGGGTTGAGTTTAGCCATACGGCGTGAGGATTGACTTTGGCGGTACGGGGTCTGGGGTTGACTTTAGCCATATGGGATCAGGATTGACTTTGGCCGTACGGGGTCAGGGGTTGACTTTAGCCATACAGGGTTAGGATTGACTTTGGCCGTACGGGGTCAAGGGTTGACTTTAGCCATACGGGGTCAGGATTGATTTTAGCCGTACGGGGTCCGGGTTTGACTTTAGCCATACGGGGTCAGGATTGACTTTGGTCGTACGGGGTCAGGGGCTGACTTTAACCATACGGGGTCAGAATTGACTTTGGCCGTACAGGGTCAGGGGTTGACTTTAGTCATACGGGGTCAGGATTGTCATTGGCCGTACGGGGTCAGGGTTTGACTTTAGCCATACGGGGTCTGGATTGACTTTGGCCGTACGGGGTCAGGGGTTGACTCTCGGTTGTCTGTGCACCGCCGAGTCCTGGAACTGGGATCTTTACCGCGGCTCCGCTTTGCTGACTTTGCGCCTGTTGTAACGAGACGAATGTCGAGGTAGTCTCTAGGTTATCTGTGAACCGTCGAGATCTGGAACTAGGGATTTTGCCATGGCTCCGTTTGTTGATGTCGCGTCCGTATCCTACTGGAATGAGGAGTAACGCTGTTGTGAGTCTCCAGGCTGTAGATATGGCCGTCGAGACTTGCAACTAGGGACTTCGCCATGGCTCCGAGATTGATTGTCGCGTCTGAATCCTGCTGGAATAAGGAGGAACGCCATTGATGATCTTTAGGCTGTAGATGTCGCCGTTGAGATTTGACTCTTCGTTTGAAAGAGCTTGGTGGGATGATATGATTCCCTCTTTATTTGTGCCCGTGGATTGTATACAGGGATCGATGAGATCTCATCTGTAGGGCAAAAGGTTTCATTTTTTTTATTTCTTTCCGCGATACTCTATCATTTCAGCTTTTTGTATCGTGAAAGTCGCGATTGTCCCATCACTTCGGCTATTTTACGCGGTGCCCAACCATTTCGGCTATTTTTTTGTTTTTACTCGCTGCTTTTTATTGCGAGTTGCCCAATCATTTCGGCTATTTTTTTTTCTCGCTGCTTTTTATTGCGAGTTGCCCAATCATTTCGGCTATTTCTATATGCATATATTTTACTTGCTGATTTTTTTGCAAGTTGCCCTACCATTTCGGCTATTTCATATACATTTTTGGCTCGCTGGAATTTGGAACCTGGTGTCAGTTTTAGCATCAGCATCGCTGCGACTGGAATATTGCCAGGAGCGAATCATCATTTGTCATGAAAAGACTTGGAATTTGATTCCGATTCAGGCATCAGCATCGCTACAACTGGGACATTGCCAGGAGCGAATCATCATTTGCCTTTATCGAATCGAACAAAGGTGGCTTAGCAAACAGGGTTAGGATCCTGTCGACTAAGGCTTTTGACTTAATGAGCTGTAAGGGTCTCATAAAGATTTTTCTCCCTACGAGTCGTGAGGATTTCGTAGGTGCATTTTCTCCTTAGGAATCGTGAGGATTCCTAAGTATGTGTTCTCTTATAAGTCGTAAGGATCTTACAAGAGTGTTTTCTCCTTGCAAAACGAGAGGACCTACAAGTGTTTGTTCACCGTGTGAGGATATCCCTAGTCGCTGGTGGGACTCTGTTAGGGAAATGTTTATTCATGCCCGTGGATTGTATACAAGGGTCAATATTGAAACGCTTGTAGGGCAAAATCAGGGTGTATGACGGCTTAAGAACAGGTTCAGATCCCTGTAGCTTAAGGCATTTGAATCCTATGAGCCGTGAGGGTCTCAAAGGGGAATTCTCCTTATGAGTCGTGAGGATCTCGTAAGTGTGTTTTCTCCTTAGGAATCGTGGGGATTCCTAAGTGTGTTGCTTCCTTGTGAGTTGTAAGGATCTCACGCAGGTATTTTTTTCCTTACAGGGTCGAGAGGACCTTACAAGTGTCTTTCAACGAGATTGCGCCCTTTCGGGTTTTCACAAACTCGCCGGCAGCCCTGCTGTTTTTACTCACAGTGCCCTTTCGGGTTTTCTTCCGTGCCCATCTCGCTTATGGACGTACCATTTTTTTTGTGTCAGCCTTAGGATGCTGCGGTCCATAGTAGTTTATAGACGTCTCGGTCAGTTGCAAGTTTTAGGACATTGCGGTCCATTGTTAGTTTAGGGACGTTTCGGTCCGTTGTCGCAACGGTTTCGTTGGCTACCACTTTTAAAGTTTGGGCTTGGGAAGATAGCGAGCGGACTTAGACGTCGTCATCTATCATTACCCTGGGCCGTAACTCGTCAGGCGTAGTATTTCTTTAGGAACCGACCGTTTATCGGCCTGAAGGGTCTTTCGCTATGCATATCCATGAGAAAGTAAGCCTCATCCTGGTAGACTTTGTCTATGATGTACGGGCCCTCGTAATTTGGCTCAAACTTCCCCGTTTGGCACGATTGGGGATCATAGGTCTCTTGACCACTAGCACGAGTTCTTCAGACCGAACGACATCACTTTGTAGCAGAATATGCCCAAAGGAGTCCGGAAAGCGGTATGCTTCTGGTCTTCGGGATGCATCTTTATTTAATTGTACCCTGATAAGCCATCCATGAAAGAGAAGACTTTGTGAGTGGACGTGTTGTCTATCATCAGCTCAGTAACCGGTACAGGAAAATCATCCTTTGGTAAAGCTTTGTTGAGGTCTCGAAAGTTCACGCAGATGCGCACTGTCCCATTTTTCTTCATTATTGGGACGATGTTGGCAATCCAGTCATGGTACTGAACCTCTTGGATGAAGCCGGAGTCGATTAGCTTTTTGACCTTGGCGTTGATGCTCATTTCAAGTTCGAGCCGTATTCTTCTCGGCGCTTGTTTGACTGGATTGATATCCGGAGATATTGCCAATTTGTGGACGGCTATTTCTGGATCTAATCCCGGCATCTCGGAATAGTTCCATGCGAAGCAATCTTTATACTGCATGAGCACATCCTTGAGCGTAGCCACCTTTTCTTCAGACAACAGCTCACTGACGAACGTCGGCCGTGGGTCATTTGTCGTCCCCAACTCGATTTTTCTGAGGTTATCTGCAGTAGTATGTATCCCATCTTCCAGCTCTTTTGGCGCCGGTGGAAGCTCTGAGATCACTTCGTCATCCTTGTTTTCAAAGAACCAGGAGAGGTCATCCATATCCTCGCGTACTCCTTCTCCTGACAGCGTTATCGCATGACAGGTACGAGATCGCTTCCAAGACCGATGCTGATCTGGCTCTACTCTCGCTGCATACGTGCCTTTCGATTCATGCTTCTGTGGCGGGGTTACCCTCCAACTGCTGGATAAAGTGAACCTGCCTTACTGATACTGGTCTTCTACCCAGTCTTTGAATATGAAGCAGTCTTTGAGAAGATGTCCTATTGCTCGGTGATAGGAGTAATAATCCGTACGAGAGACCTCGTCTGCTTGTTCGGGGTGTTTGGATTTCGGGAGCATAATCATTTGGTGTTTCATGACAAGACCGAATATCTTCCTTGTCTTGTCTTGGGAAAAAGAATATGCTCGGCCCATCTTCTTTATAAGAGACGAATCCCGGCTACTCAATTTTCGATCGCGAGACTTTTTGGACCAACTTTGCTGCTGTCAAACATTCTTTTCGTTCTTCAGTTTATTTTTTCCTCCACGTCGAGTCTTCCGTATGACGGGCTGACGACGAAGGGCATCGTCATTTTTCGTAGCCTGCTGAAGGAGGCACTGCGTCCTGGCTTTCTCATAGATGGCCATTTCGCGGCTATGATCATCCCGGACTTTTTGACCCGCTTCTCTTATTAGCTTGTCCATCTGTTCTTCAAACGACGGACTTGGCATTTTTATGGCGGGACCTCGTTTTGGTTCAGGGTTAGCATCTTCTAACAGAGCATCTCCTTCTTCATCGAAATCATGTATAACGTAGCAGCCATGGAATCGCTCCCGCTTCTTGGATTGAATATATCCGAGCCCGATCGTTTCCATTCTCCCGTTGGGCAATTTTCGCTGAGTTCCGGGGACGTTCCAGATCCTGTTGTAGAACTGATCTTGTCGAGCAGTCTGTTTGAAGGGTACACCTTGGCGCCTCAACAGCCTTTTTAATCCTTCTGTGTAGTATCTGGGCAGACGGATGGACTGGAGCCTGTCAAGTGTAGAATCGGCACCATGCCAGATCTCTTTCTTAACTTTGGTTTCCGTGGATCGATAAAAGAGGATCTCATTTTCATCTCTTTTCCTGGGAAGGACGTAGAACGTCTACGGTTCTTGTACACTGTAGGTATCAAATGAGTCGAGCTCTTTCTAATGCTCTTGCGGAACCATGGCGATCCGCAAACTCTGGTTATCTCCAATGAAGGCTCGCACTAATAGACGAGCCGAGAATACTGCGTTGACCTCGTCCTCAGAGTCACTGCCAAAGACCAGAATAGGGGTAGACGGTCCCGGTTTGTTGTATCGGGGAGGCCCTGAATAGACTATCTCTTCTTCCACCTCGGTATCGCTCCCGAAGACCGGAATGGTGGTGATAGCTTTTTGCTTATCCTCAGGTTTGTGGCATATTTCCGTGTCTTCAAAGTCTGGCAGAAAGTACTTTGCGTCCTCGTATTTGCGAACTTCATTCACGGAAAATGGGTCCAGCTCCCCTGTCACGGTATACTCGATACCATCCTTGAAATACTTCATACACTGAAGTTGTGTAGAAAGGATAATGTTGTACTCGTGTAACCAAGGCCGGCCGAGCAAAGCGTTGTAGCAAGCCTTGGCGTCAATGACGTGGAACTTGATATCAGTGACGAGCAGCCCAAAGCGCAACGTCAATATAACAGACCCGAGCGTCCGTGATGACCGGGAGTTAAACCCGGAGATAGTGATTTTATCCCGAGCGAGGTGTTGAACGCTCATGCAGATTTCTTTCAACACTCTCACATTGAAAAGGTTGATGGAGGATCCATTGTCAACTAGGATGTTCCCTATCTTGATGTCATGACAGTATCCGGTGACGTACAAAGGACAGTTATGCTCGCATATCCCGAGGAGGAGGTCTTCGTCGCTGAAGGTGATGTCGGCTGTGTGAACTTCTTCCAACTCATCCTTCATCTTCTTTTCGGCAAGGAAAGCTTGAAACTGTTCGGGCTCTTGTAGTGCCTTGATCAAAGAATTTCTCGCTTCTTTAGATAGCAGAAGGATGTCGAGAATGCTTAGCTACGAGGGTATTTTCCTCAGGTGTGCCAGAACATTGTAACCCACCTTGTTTTTCTTTGGCGGGTCCTTGGCTATTAGTTCATTGACGACTTGATCATCGAGGGTGACATCTTCAAGGACTTTTTCCTTCCCTTTATCTTTTTTATTCGACCCTTTGTTTGTGGGTCCGAGATTCTTCTCGGGTAACGTGCAATTGCGCAGCTGAATGTTCTCGCGGGTCTTTGTCTTTTCTGTTTCGGAGATGGATTCCTTGAAGAGAGGGCCAAGGGCTATTTCTTCATCAGAATCACTCCCGAAGGTGAGAACTTGTGATCCTCCGGAATTAACCATGTGACAGCTGCTGGTAGTTCTTTTGCGTTCATCTGTCGTGCTCCTTTGTTCTCGACGCATTTTGCGCTTCATCCTCTTGAAATGATACCGACGGGCCACAAATCCCTGCAACCAGTTTTTAAAAGCATTGCACTCTTCAGTGGGGTGCGCAATCTTCTAATGGTACAAGCAGTAATTTGGATATGCATCTGCCTCGCCGGGGTATATCCTGCCGGGAGTATTCCCTTTGGAGGATGGTAGCTTCATTCCCATTGACAGGGATTTAGCGAACCGTTTCCTCGTCTTAAGTTTTCTTTTGTCCGCGGTAGATGTGCATTGATCTGGCGGGAGCGTTTTTACCCTTTCAACCAATCGGCGGCATTTGGACTTTTCAAATATAGCCATTTCACGCTCTCGGTCAGCTTTACTTTTCTGACAGGCTTCGTTCAGGAATACGTCAATCATCTCGTCTGACGGTCCCAAGAGTCCCGGTTCGGGATCTGCCCCCAATTTCTCTTCATCAAGAACTTCTTCATCATTTATTACCGAGTGAGAGATCATGTGGCAGCTTGCCACATAATCCTCAGGTTCACCAGACGAGTCTTCTCCCTCATCTTCGTCGCTATCTCTGTGTTCAAGAATGTGGTTGAGAAACTCTTGGAGTGTGACCGGAGTTCGCACCTTCTGGTTATATTCTTCCAGTGCGTCTATATGTTTTTGCAAGTCCGTGCGTTTGTCGTCAGGATTCACGGGCATTTTGGTCTTCTTCTTCTTCTTTGAAGATTTTGACGGCTGGGCTTGAGCGTTTTGATTATCGCTGCCAATTCTTGGTGTCGGGCACGGCTTCAGCATTCCCTCAATGATCTTGGGCTCTAGCGGGTTTTTCCACCTGATTGCCGGGCAAATGTGAAGATCCCTCAGCATTCTTTTCGTCTTGGCTGAAAGAGCGACCGCTCATGAAGCTTCTTGTATAAAAGAGCATGATTCCCCCGGTGTGTCCCCTTTTTTGAGAGCGTGCGGCTGAGATGGGCTTACTTTCCAATTCTCGGAAAATGCGAATTTATCCTGTTAGTATTGGTCCTCAATCCAGCCTTTGAAGATGAAGCAATCTTTGATTAGATGGCCTACCACTTGGCGATAGGAGCAATAATTGGGATTACTGGCCTCACCGGGTTACAATGGGCGTTTTGGATCCGGCAAGGTGATGGGACTGTTGCGCATCGCCAGCTCGAACAGTCTCCTCGTTTTATCCCGGGGAAACGAATAAGGGCGCTTCAATTTCTCATTGAAGAATCGCCGTCTTTCATCTTGGCGATCAGTTGGCTTTGGACCGCTGGGCTGCTGCTGAGTATTGGCGACGAAGGTCGCTTTCCCTTTCCCTTTCTCATTTCGAGATTCTAACTTCGAAGAAAAGGGTCTATGACCCATCTGATCCATTTGGGCCAGTTTGTCAATCAAGGCCTGGAAAGTAGTTGGCTTGAAGAACATCATGAATTATGAAATGGTCGCCTGAGGGTCGAGGGTCCCTACGAACATGCCTACCGCAGGCTCTTCTTCGATGCGCTGCTCACAATTCAACCATAGATTCCGCCACCGTATCGCATACTGCACCCATGTTTCGCCTGGCTTCACTCTGGCGTTAATTAACGCGGTGATCGGGATGCACTCGCTAGCGCTGGCGAAACGTTGGGTGAACAGCAATTCCATCTCTGCAAAAGTTTTGACGGAGTCGTTGGGAAGCTCTGAGTACCATTCGAACGCCGTCTCCGCCAAGCTGCCGACGAATTGGTAAAGCATAAGCTTATCATCCCTTCCAGTGTTGCCGCAGAGAGCTCTGAACTGAGCAACATGTTGATGAGGATTTCCTGTCCACTTATACACATGGAATTTAGGAATTGTGTATCCTGGCGGGTACTTTATCTGATCGTACCATCTTGGATATGGTCGCCCAGTTTTGACGACTTGGCTGGTTTCTTCATTCGCTTTATGAGCTCGTATTTGCTGAGCTATATAATCATCGAGCATGGCTTTAGCAATGGTCTCCTCCTTGGCTGCTGACAGAGCTGGCAGAGGATTTGATGTTTTTCCTCCATCATCTTCAATTATTACTCGAAGATCTTCGGCTGGAGAGTCTGGCTGGATCATCAGGCCCACCATATCTTAGAATAAAATGGCCATTTGTTTTATATTGGCCGCTTGCTCCGCAGTCTCTTTGTCCTTCTTCTCAAGTATTCTCCGAAGGAATTCGACATCCGTTTCCTGCTCATGACGCTGCTCCGAAGATGTCTCCGGGCCTGCTTTTGGTCCAGTGAGTGCAGCCATGGCTGTCAGCATTTCTTAGAGCTTTTGTTGTTGTTGCTCCTGAGCCTTAGTCATAGACCGTGTAAGTGGTCGGTTACCTGTAGAGATACGGCTATCCTCTTTTCCGGAATCCATATAAACAGTATGCACCACCATGCCCCCAGACTTGGGGCGTTTAGATTCAGTGTTCTTGCGATTTGCCAAAGACGCGGGAATCTTCTCCGGCCTCCTTCTTTTGTGGGCGGTCGAAGTTGAGGGAGACGTTGCAGTAGGCACCCAAACAGATGACACCTTCTGTGGCTTGACAGGGTGATCCCCTTCTTGCCAAACTTTCATCTTTTTCTGTCGGCGGGGGTAGTCTTGATCAATCACGGAGTCTTGGACCCGTCGCCAGACCTTGTGAATTTTGGAGGACGGCCGCTGAGGGGGCTGCTCCAGCTTCGCCTTTGTAGCGCTCTCCACAGGTGGAGGATATTTCTTCAGCACGACCGTCGGAGAGTTCTTTCGCACCCTCCTGAGTGGTTCAAAGTTGTTCCCAGTAGGAACAGCAGCAGTAATTTCTATCATTGGAGCTGGCGGTGTCAGTCCAGAAGAGGAACTGCCCCCAGCCTTCCTCACTCGGCGCCAATGGCGACGTCGAGCATGGCGAGCGGCTGGGACCACCTCCATTGTTGGATCAGCTTTCTCATGCCCCCTGCTTTGAGAAGAGGCTGTTATTGGCGCTAGCCTGTCGAAGACAGACGTCCGCTGAGAAGGAATGGTCAACCTGTCGAAAGCCGACCTTCGAGTAGGGAGAGCAGCTTAGACGACCTCAACTGTAGCAGGAGTTGGAGGATCCTTCTCTGGTATTGCGAGCCTCTTTATGGGCCCACTTGAGCTTTGACCTAGCCTGTCGAAGACTGAGGTAGTGGAGTTGGACAACCCGTTGAGAGGGGCCGTGGTGGTTTTAAGTCGATCAAAGATCGATTTCTTCGCAGCTTCCTGTAACGGCATCTGAACGTTGAAGCTTGTTGGTGGGATCATAATCCTGAAGATTATCCCAGTGGTGGCTTGTGTGACTTGTTCCACCGGCATTGTAAAAAGGGAGGCCACTTGGGGCCCGTAGGTTACTCCTCCAGCGAGGACGGAGTGGGAGTTGTTGCAGTTGGTGCAGTTTGAAGCCATTGATCTTCTGTTTTCTGTACGGAGCAAGATACCAAATATTGGTACTTCACATCCAAAGGCAACCATGTCAAACCACGACTTGTTCGCGAAACACGACACACGAAGTGTGGAGTGGAAAGAGGAAAAGGTCCCACCGGGCGTGCCAGAATCTGTTCTCCGCCGAAAGACCGGGAAGACTGACGTCTTGCCTGAATTTGGGGGCAGATTCTATTTGGGTTTTATCAGTCCACCTCTCCGAAGATGCCAAGTTAATTTATGACACCATGTATCGGAGGTTTAGACAGATGTGGCCGTTATAGCAGACTTCATCAGATTCCCCCTTATTTGAGGGGGTTTTGATTGTGGGGACGTTCTTCCCTGCAGGCGTAAGCCCCTGCAGTTAATCACGCTACCGCATCGCGATAACAACTTTCTCCTTCTCCAGATGGTCACTTCGTGTCGTGTGTGTTTGTTTTATTTTTGGTTGCCCGTAGATTGTATATGGAGACTAATTTATGTTGTCGCCCGTAGGGCGTGGATTAATCCAAATCCGTATTTTCTTAGATTTGGGTTTGGGTTGGGTTTAAGGATCGTTAATCTCATTTGAGACTAAGATCACCTTAAACGTTTGTTAAGAATACGTTAGTCTAATTTTAGACTAAGATCAACTTAACCATTTGTTAAGAATATGTTAGTCTAATTTTAGACTAAGATCGACATAACAGGATCATTTAGATCCAACAAAAGAGCATTTGGACTCTATTGTTTTAGTTTAGGGACTTTGCGGTCCAAAAGTTTAAGGATATCATAGTCCATGGAGTTTAAGGACATCATAGTCCATAGTTTAAAGACATCATAGTCTATGAGTTTAAGGACCTCACAGTCCATGGTAGTATAGAGACATCATAGTCTGTAAAGTTTAAGGACATCATAGTCCATGAGTTTAAGGACCCCACAGTTTGTAAAGTTTAAGGACATCATAGTCCATGAGTTTAAGGACCCCACAGTCCGTAGAATGTCAGGTTGTCGGGATCCGTCACCTCTCTGAAGACGCTGAAGGATTACAACGACAAATATCAGAGGAGTAAAGAAATGTACCCTTGAACCAATATTGGTTGGGGGATCTGTAGTCAAATTTAGGACTAAGATCAAAGATTTATGAGCATATGGGCTCAATTAATCTGAATGAGGGTTCTGTGGCCACTTTGGGCTCGGCCCATTCAGTTAAAATGTTAAACATTTAACAATGCTGAGCATTGATTTGGTTTCTGACAATTGTTTTTTTTGTCTTTTATTGAGTGCTAAGCACTCATTATAGCTCTGGGGCTTTTTTTATAGAACGGTTTATGTTCATTTAGCGCACATGTGAGAAGCACGTGTCGCGCTTGGCGCTATGCGCCAGACAATGAGCGCATTGCGCTTCTGGTGAAGTAGCGCACACGTAAGGAGCGCTGAGCGCCAGTCAATGAGCGCATTGCGCTTCTGGTGAAATAGCGCACATGTGAGGAGCATGTGGTGCGCTTGGCGCTGAGAGCCAGTCAATGAGAGCATTGCGCTTCTGATGAAGTAGCGCACATGTGAGGAGCACGTGGCGCGCTTAGCGCTGCACGCCAGTCAATGAGCGCATTGCGTTTCTGGTGAACTAGCGCACACGTGAGGAGCACGTGGCGCGCTTGGCGCTGAGCGCCAGTCAATAAGTACAGTGCGCTTCTTGTGAAATTTGGAGCGCTAGGGCTCTGCAACGCTATGCGTTAGTTTTGGAGCGCTGAAGCGCTTTTTTTGATTGAAGCGCTATGGCTCTTTTTAGGCAGTTTTGCACCCTGAGGATTAAATTTTTTTTCTTATAAGAGAAATTGTCTCATAGTTCTAAGAACAATGTTCTTTTTTTTATCGAAGATGTTTCAATCTCTTATCTTTTTGGTGAAAGGCTTTGTCTTTTTGGATCTGTGGTCCTAAGAGAATTGAATTATTTCCCCCTTTTTATAATGAGATATTATAATCTCTGAAAGACAATTTGTCTTATAGATCTATGATCTGAAGAAGATTAAGTTCTTCCCCTTATTTTTTTATAATAAGATACTTTGATCACTGCTGTGAAAGACCTTAGTCTTATAGATCTATGATCTTAGAAAAAGATGTAAATTCTTCTTTTTATATGAGATGAACTCATCTTTCTATTCTCTTTCTTCTTCTTCTTTTTTTTTACCTTGAAGAAAATTTTCTTTTTCTGAGAGCTTGCTCTTCGTTTTTGAAATTTCTCAAAGTTTATGGGGGGGTTCCTCTATATCAGACTTGAAGTCTTGGAGCCTTTATATAGGGCAAGCTGATTTGTTGAATCAGTTGAAGAGATCTTTTCTCTAATTGATTTGTGGATATTTCCCCCGTTGGATCTTTGATCCAAGGACTTCTAATTTACAGAAGGCAATTTTCTTGTTTTTAACAAGATTAGGAAGTCATTTCCCATATAGAATTTATTCTGTATTTTGGTGATTTCTAATCACCATTGGATCATTGATCCAACGGTGCTCTAATTTTCAGAGCACAATCTTTCTTGTTTGAAAAGATTGTGAGGAATGTTTCCTTAACAGAATTTTACTCTGGTTAATTGATGATTTTTAATCATGTTCGTTGGATCTTTGATTCAACGGTTGGGAACATTTAGTTCCAGTGCTAGCGCTATCGTGCTTTGCATGTGGTGCGCTGCTTGGAGTGCAGCGCACTTACGCACTTTACACATGATGCGCTGCTTAGAGTGCAGCGCTCATGTGCTTTGCACGTTGTGCGCTGCTTAGAGTGCAGCGCTCTTAGCGCTAGCGCTCATGTGCTTTGCACGTGAGCGCTGTCTCAGAGTCTTTAACTCTCTCAGCGCTGGCGCTGCTATGAAGCACTGCTTCATTTCAAAATTTGAAATTTGTAGGCTCTGATTGGGGGAAACATTCTTCTTCTTCTTTTTATTCAAAAAGTGCTAAGCACATATTTAGGCTCTATTTGCTCAGCCCTTTTTATGAAAAAGTGCTAAGAACTTATTTGACTCTCTGACACTCACATGGATGTCATGTGAAGCATTTAATTATAGGGGCCGCCCAATGAGCACTGAGCACTCTGCCACTTTGGCTGTTTATGAGTGCTAAGCACTTTTCTCTCTTCTTTTATTTTTTGGTGGCGCCCACATAAGGAGCACGTGAGGCGCTGGGCGCTGCCCAATCTGTGCTAAGCACTCATCCGCTCTTATTATTTTTGTGGAGTCCACGTAAGGAGCACGTGTGGCGCTGGGCACAGCCCAATCATTGCTAAGCACTCAGCCGTTTTGGCTACTTATGAAGTGCTAAGCACATTTTAGGTGGCACCCACGTGAGGCGCTAGTTTCTTTTATATAAAGATTTGATCTCTGTTGATGTTTCTTTGTTAATGGTATTTTTACCATTAACGACCACCAAGATAATTATTTTGAGGATCTAGGATTATGTTCTTTAAGAACTAAGTTCTTGATTTAAAGGCACCGAGTTCCTAAAGTATTATGAACTCCATATTCTTTCTCTTTAAATTTGTTCTTCCCTAAATCTTTGATTCTCAAGAACAAGATCTTCCCAATGAGTATTAAATTCTCAACTTAAGGAAAACTTGTCTTGTTGATCTCAAATCCATAGAAAGAACTAAGATCTTTTTCAAAAAAGGTTAAACCCTTAGATGTGATGTTGTAGAGATATTTTGATCTCTTTTCTTTACCTAGAGTTTCGAGAATGAAGCTCTTCTTCTTTTCTTGAGAAATGAGTTCTCTGTTGTTTTGGAAGCTTTCTGTATTTTTTTTAAAAGCTTATAGAGGTTCCCTCTATATCAGACTTGAAGTCTCGGGTTCTTTATATAGTAGAGGCAAATTGTTTATTAGTTTTAAGAAAATCTCTCATTTAGAGATTCCAATTGATTTAATTGGTCTCAAAATTGAGTTGGGGAATTTTACCCATCATTGGATCTTTGATCCAAGAACTTTTGTTATTTTTTACAAAATATGAATTTTGTTTTTAACAATATTGTGGAAATATTTTCCTCTATACAGAATTTATTCTGTAAGATGGTGATTTTTTTAATCACCGTCGGATTTTTAATCTAAGAGTTCTCTGTTTTACAGAGAGCAATCTTTTTTTTGGAAAGATTTAGAGAATATATTCCCAAAAACTAGAATTTTATTCTATTGTTGGATCATTGATCCAACCGAGAGTATCTTTCTTATTTAGAAAGATTTAGGAAATATTTTCTCCTAATAGAATTTGATTCTTTATTTTTGATAATTTATCATCTCCATTGGATCTTTGATCCAACGGCTCTGTTTAAAAGAGAGTATTGTAAATTTTTAATTCTACCTGGGAGCCGGCGGTCACGTGTTGTGCATGTGGGCGCCACTTAAGAATATAATTCTTAATATGGGTATTCTTGTGCTTTGCACACTAGCGCCCGCGTGAGGAGCACATGCGGCCCCATCTAAGAGTTTAACTCTTATATAATAAACCCTTCTGTTCTTTGGACATTGGCGCCCGTGTGAGGAGCACGTAAGGCGCCAACATTGGATTTAATCCTATAAGATTGTTTCTAGCGCTGGCGCCCTCGTAGAGAGCACGTGAGGCACTGTCTCATTGAACTTTGGACAGAAATTATCTCTTTTATTAGGTCAAATATTAGGGGAACAAATGCCCCCACCGTTGTCTCATGTGGCTCACATATGGGTGCAACGGTGTCATCTTTTCCACCGTTCGATCTCATGGGGAGTTGAACCGTCCCTTCATGTTTTCTAAATAGGGCCTTTGGCCCATTAGATGACTTTCGTTCCATCATCTTCTTCTTTTTTCTTGAGAATTTAATTCTCTTTTCAGAGCTTAGATCTCTTGTCCAAAGAAACTTTTAGAGTTTAAACTCTGTTTAAGAAAATTGGTAAGGATTATGACCATTTTTCTCTTAAAAGAGACTCTTTTTGTCTTGGATTTTTAACCCATTAAAGCTTTGTTCTTCTCTCGGAACGATCTCTTAGAGATCTAAAAACATTGTTTAGGTAGACCATAGGTCTTGGTGATCTTAGGGTTTTACCCTATTACTAACTTTGATCTTTGAAGGTTATTTGGAATTTAATTCCATTTTCTTAGCGGATTTCTGGGATTTTATCCCCATTATCAGAGGAATTAAATTCCGGGTTGTTCTACAAAACCTAGCTCTGAGAAAATTTCTTTTTTAAGAAATTCTTTTAGGAATTTTATTCCCTTTAATATTTTCTTTTTTGGGGTTCCTTTTTGCAGATTTGAAATCTGTTGTAGAACATATTTTTCAAGGGAATTTAACTCCATAATTCAATGAGATTTCTCATTAAATGAGAATCCTTTGGGGTTCTTACTATTAGTGCTTTTCTCATCATTGATAGAGGCGTTACCTTGATTTTGTGCGGTCCATTACAATGATTTTGGTATTTTGATTGCTAACCCTTTACTGGTTTTTCTTTTCAAATACTATGGCTTCTCATCTTTATGATCCTGAAGAGATCAGCTCATATGAGGACATTCGCGTTCAAGGCCACTGTGAGGGCCAGAAGTTTACTAACACTCAATGCGCTGAGGTAATGCATCACTTCGACGTTTATAATGGTCAATTGCTCCCCCATCGTTCTGCCCTTTTGAAGATTATCGTAGGGTCGATTTGGGAAGCAATTCCTGGGCTTGATGAGGCTATGCCACTCGAGGCGCTTGACGACGCTGAAGATACGGTACATTCAGTATATCTGATGGGCCTGATCTCAAAGAAGCGAAGAGATGATCTTGCCGATGTTTTGCATCGTGTCTTCAAACATAAGGCGATAATATCCATCTAGCAGAGGATGGACGACATTAGTGGGGATCCCGATGCTTGCATTCATGAGAAAATGCACAAGAAAATGGCCAAAGAGGCCGAAAGCACTTTACTCAGACTGGCTCCCAAGTTCCTGAATCCGTGTCTGGAATTCAGTGTTTTGCCGTTGTAAACACTTCTCTTTTTTATCATCGCCCATGCATAAATTTCCTCGAAGTATGAATAACAAAATTCCCCTTTCTCTTTATACCAATGCTCATATGTGTCTTACATAAACTGTTGTTATACATATATAGAAACTGTTGCTGGCGCTCATGTGTCGTGCACGTGAGGCGCTGCTGAGGATTTTAATCCTAAAATAGCATCGGTGCTCACACGTTATGCACGTGAGGCGACACTCTAATCCCGGAAAGAATCAATGCGGGTGCTCCAGTGTCATGCACGTGAGGCGCTGCTGATGGAGTCGTTTGACCTCCTTGCTCTGATTCCTATGAGTCAGCCCTTTCTTTTCCAATGCTCTTTTTCGGGACTTGGAAATAGGTCCACCATGCACAACATTTTCTATTCCTAGACTTGAATGCTACCCTTTATAATCTAAAGCTCTGCTTCCCTTTTCTTTCAAAAGGAGAAAATCACCATTTAATAAACCGAGAGTTATGGCTTGTAATCGTCCGCATGCTTGTCGGAAACCATGGGAGGTACCTATCGAGGGAATTGTCCCTAGTTTGGTTGCGTGTTTGGTAGATCCCATTCTCACCAATGATCAGTGTGACACGGTGATGTACGATCTTTTGGCATGTCGGGGCTCTCCTCTTCCTACCGGCTCCATTTGGCTTCGGATGATCTTCTCATTTGTACTTGCTGAAATCCCTCCTCATCCTCGGAGATGACTCTGGCGATGCTCGATGCGGCAGAGGACAAGAACGAGTGCTTCCATGAGGCTTGTTTGATTACCCAGCCTCTGAGGGATTGTTCGGTTCGTATGCTAAGCCAGATACGGGCTCAGTGGGACATCATGTCTGTCTTTGCTGATGAGCATGGTGCTAACCGATGGGGAGCGACTCCTTACGAAGATCGACGCTTCTATATGGTGGAGAAGGCAGATAGGGAATTAGAAAATCTTGTATGTCGTTTTGTTATTCCTTGTATCTCTGATCCTATGTTCGACGATCTTTTCTTTGTGTAATAAATAATAAAAAAAATAATGTTGACCACTGAACGTTTCATCCCCGATGCATATTCATATGGGCATCCTTCCTCTGTACATACATTTTGTAGTTTAATCTTTAGAAGTTTCTGAAGCATGCATCTAGACATAGGTGAACATTGGACTGAAGTGATACATAGCATCTGGTCGGTTTCGAGCTGGCATGCACGACTTTTAATAGAATTTTTATCTGAGAAGATAGGGAGCGGATAAAAGCGTCTTCTCAAATCTCCATCCTTAAGAAATGTATCTCTGAACCCCGAGGCCCATGAGTTGCGCCTTTCTGTTTCTCGATGTATTGATTTAGCGCCCATTAGTCTACTTACTCGTTTCGGAGTTTGTAGTTTACGTACTCATTTCGGAGTGTGTAGTGTATTCACTCATTACAGAATCTTTAGTTTATTCACTCATTTCTTAGTTTCTAGTTTATGTACTCATTTCGGAGTTTATAGTTTATTCACTCATTTCGGAGTCTCTAGTTTATATACTTATTTTGGAGTTTATTTTGTTTACCTCCTTTGGGTTTGCACGCAAACTTGTCCTAACGTTATATGTAGATAACCTCCATTCTTTATGACAGAGATCTGTTAGGTTTGTGGTACTAGGGTTTTGGTTTATGGTACTGTCGCGTTGGCTGGTGTACTCCTCGATATGTGGCCTTTAAGCCGTTGTTCGAGTAACCCCGCGACTGTCGTGTCTCTGATCCCTTCGGGGGCTGAACAAGACGTCTTCAAGTAATCTCCTTAGGCTATATTACCGTCGGAAGAGCAAACGTTAAGAATTTGGTATGACGCTTTTTACTTGAGGTTAGGCTCAGTTTAAAGCCCCGATGAGTAATAACCACTCCGCGCTGGAGTAGAATGATCTCCGATAGTCTTTTAGGCTTTATATGAGTTATTTTCAAGACCCGAAACTGGGAATATGCCATCGCTTTATTTTTTGTTTTGACGATATCGCGCTGATTCTTTGCTGAAGTAGGGTAGACATCTGTAAGACTTTTATGTCGTATGTATTGCAGTTGAAGTCCGGAGCTAGGAATATGCTATCGTCCCATGACTGTCGTGTTTTTGATCCTTTCGGAGGTTGGATAAGACGTCTTCAAGTAATCTCCTTATGTTATATTATCGTTAGAAGAGCAAGCGTTAGGAATTTAACATGATGCTTTTTACTTGAAGTTAGGCTCAATTAGGAGCCCCGATGAGTCATAACCGCACCCTTCTGGGGTGGGATGATCTCCAATGGTCTTACGAGTTTTATATAAGTTGTCATTAAGACCCGAAGCTATAAATACGCCGTCACTTCGTTTTTTTGCTTTGACGATGTCGCGTTGATCCTTTGCTGAAGTAGGGTAGACATCTGTAGGACCTCTATACTGTATATGTTGCAACTGAAGTCCGGAGCTAGAAATATGCCATTGCTCCAATTTCATTTGATAGTCGCGTCCGTGTTAGTTATATGTATGCCCTAGAGGCCATTACTATACATAGGATGTATATTGTAGTGGATGCTTGGACATATATAGGGAGGACTTTCTTGCTCGACATGATAGTATCTATCTGGTTGATCTTTACCTTAACGTGTACACTGATTGTCTCTCTGTTACATGTTGGTAAAGCCCTTAGGATGTGTACTTGACTACCTGGACTATGATGCGGATCATATTAGTGGGGACATGGTAGTCCATAAGTACATCCTTCAAGGTCCCTAGTCGTGGGTGTATCGAGACAGGGCATCGATATACCAGTGTAGACTAGCGTATACCTTCTCGACCCATACAGATGGGCGATGGATGATCCCATATCCATTGGTGTTTGACATCAGAGATGATATACGGGTGCTCAGTGGAGACTGGGTACACTGGACGGACTCGCCGAGAACTCCCAGATGGTATTATACCTTACGTCAGATGGCAGTTCTCTGGTGACACTGGTACAGAGTAGTCTGTTGACCCGAGATCGTCATAGAGTCTTGTGTGATTCCCACTGTGCTTTGATTTCCACCTTACCACGTCCAAGAGGGCGTGCAAAACGGTGGTTTTTGGGTACAGTCCCGAATCACATGGAGGCAATGAACGATAGGAGGGGATTCGTCTCTCCCGGTATAGGGAGTTGATGTTGCGCTGTGTTCGATTGGCTATAACCGGAAATCCCTGGCCAGGGTTGCTGAGATTTACTGGTAAGTGTTACCAGTAGTTTTTCGAACTGTTATAAACCTCATATCGACACGACTTATCGAGCTATTGGGGTCTGACGTTTACCACCCCTAGGCGAGATATGCGACATATCAGACGACGAGACCGGACTGTACGGTAAGTGTTACTGGTTGGATTCACAGGAGTGTGAGCGGGCTTGCTCGTGGATCTTCTGATCGCCCAATACCCGGGTGGCCGTTACGTTTAGCAGACCGCTTGCGGCTTGTGGGTGTTTGATATGATCATCACCTGCTGCCGGCGTATTGACGAGTCTTTAGAGTCCTACACAGAGGTTTCCTGGCTCAAGCGAAATGAAATAGGAGCACATATGAGATATATGCGGGACCGAGAATAATACCAGTATGTGATACTGTATTCTATTCTCGCGATATGTATCATGGGACGGTTATATGTGATATAGCCGGGTTACCGAATCAAATGTTGATTCGATACATTGATACACATGATATTGGTCGGTTATATGCAGTATGACCGGATCATTAAATCAAGTGTTGATTTAATGATTTAATGTATAATTGTATATTTGATATATTACTTTGCATTAACTAGTATTGGTTCACTCAAGATTGATTTTCTCACTTGAAATGCACAAGTTGTATATGTGATATATTTTTGTGCACTTGTTTGTATCATGTTTGATGATACATGCAAACTTGGGTTTGTGTTTACTTTAAACCATGTTTAAGTGAATGGTTAGGGTTTTATTATCTTCTCTTGATTATTTATTTTATTTATTTATTCTTTATAGCAAGAAAAGAAATGGTTGCTTCTTTTGGATTTACTTTGAAGCTTCATGAAGCTTTGAAAAGTTCAACCATTTTTGTTTCTTTTGCTTAACCTAACCATTCACCTAACCCTAATTTATTCTCTACACTTAACCATGGTTGCATTATGATAACCATCACTAGTTTTTCTATTATTGATAATTCTTTTTTTCCATTCTTCTTCTTCATCTTCTTCTTGAAGAGAAAAAGAAAAACCTTTGCTTGAAATTTCTAAGTGATGATTCCAAGTGAGAAATCCAAATCAAAAGTGAACCCACTTCCTATTTCTTCATCCTCTACCACTTGCCATGTAGTATAGGGTGTTTTCTTCACAAGTTTCATGACTTGGTGAAGGTGGAGCTTGATCTTGAGTTGCCTCGACATAGATCATCTTCGGCATCGAAGTCGACTACCTAGCCCGATCATTTCTCCGACAAAACCACCGCGAGAGTCCAGGATCCGATGATCACAGCGAAGGGACATCGCCATGGAGCTATGGAGGTGGAGGACCGGATCTACAAAGGTTGTATTTCCGTTCACTTAGTGTAAATGTGATGTACTTTCATTTAGTTTCGCCTAAACTCTAGTTAACGATCTTTGCTTAGGGTTTCTCGGCACCTAAAATTTGAATTTGGCATGGTTGATGCCTTGTGAGACCTCTTGAGTGTGCCTAGAAACCCTACAGTGGTATCAGAGCCTAGCTAGAGCTTTAGGCGAAGTGTAGATGAAGTTAGAAGTCCGATCGAACCCGTAAACCCCGACAAAACCCTTCTCTGTACATTTTTCAAAACAGTGGATTTTTGTGAATTAAAAATTCTCAGAAAAACAAGCAGGAAAAACTAAGAATTACTATGAAGTACGGTCCACTAAGTCAATAATTTGACCGCGGAACCGCGGCTAAACCATGGGTTTGGCGGCGGTTCCGCGGACAAAATTTGGACTTAGTCCCTGAAATTTCATATATTTATTCTTAGGTCCTTTCTTGGCAATTTTTTTTGGGAATTTTTTTATTCCACTCAAGTGTTGAGTTTTCTAGGGTTTTATTGGGGACTTGTTAATTTGATCGGATAATTTAACTTCGTTTATGTTTTTCCGGATATTTTAGAAACTGTTAAAAAGTTTGACCGGATATAAATACCCACTTTTTTCCCTACCGGGAAATTTCCAAGTGTTGGATTTTTCCGTAATTTAAGAATGTTCTAAGTAGTGCAAGTAACGCGATGGACCCTCTAGAAGACAACAAACCTTAACTCGATTATGTGACCGTCTTGAACTGCCTTTTGAATCTTAGGGTTTGGGGCAGTACGGCATGCCACATGTGAGGCGTTGGCTTGACCCTTCTACGGCTGGACCGTTGGTACTGAGGCATGAAGTGAATGTTTTTAAACTTATTTCATGTGTTGATCTGTTTCGGGAAAACTTGGGTGTTTGATTGTTCGATCGGAAAGTTTAACATTTTCTATTTATCTGGAATGTGATACAATAATTGGAATTCATAAGTAGTTATGAGATAACTGAATGAATGTTATAAACATAGCAGTTTAGTCTCACTTGATCGGTTGCCACGAAATTTTGATGCGATCAAAAGTCCGTCGCAATCACGTAGCGTACGCGGATACTCACCGGGTAAACTTGATAGGCAGCTACGCCCCATAGCCCCGACCAAGTGACTGTAGGAGAACCCCGTCGCCGAAAGCATCCGTTCGGGTGCTCACGGCAGCGGTGTTCCGCCTTGGTGCACTTCATCGACGGCATCGTGGGTGCGGCCGCCTAATAAAGTTTGCGACGAGCATTCGATCAAAATGTCGGGAATCTTGTTGAATTGTCTGACTTGATATTGAAAAGAGTTTTCGATAATGAGACTAAAATGCGGGGTTTATAATTGTTAGGCATGCGATGTCTAAGGAATTCATCTGATTAGGCATGCGATGTCTAAAGAGGTTGCGGATTCCAACTGTTGTAGTTTTCACTTTCTTTTCTGCGACCGTAAGTGTAATATGTGATATCGCCGGTTTCGTTGCTATATGTCAACGACAATTGGGATGGGCATATTTGCTTACGTTGATGACATGTGATGTTATGTGTTGCTGGATATGTTATATTGAATCGTCGTGTTTGAATAGCCAGGGGGTTTTTATGTGAGATGAGTGTTTTTCTTTTTCATTCATGTAAAAACTTGTATGTAATATTCTTTTATTGGGGCACTTCCAGGTTGCGGAAGATGTCACCGTTGATGTATATTATTTTCTTTTCCGCACTAGGATAGACCCAAGGAGGAGGGCACAAGTAACCGGGTTCTAGAGTCCAGTAGGAGACCAACTCGAGGAGTCGAGTCCGGGTCTCCTAACTCTAGAATTGGTAAGGTTGCTTGCCGCTCTCGTAGGGGTCTAGGGGTGTGGGTTTGGCTATTCATCACGACCGTGGAATCCGTGTTTTGTACTGGCTCGTATTGAAAACACGGACGTCCTAGTGTATCCAATATTTCATATATGATTCTTCTGCTGCGATATCTATGATGTGATCATTTGATGTTCTGTGATAGACATTATATATAGTATATATGATATATTATATAGACGTTACTTATATTTTACATCCGCGCTAGCCCTGCCCCGCTCTGCCGTTAGTCACCTAACCTAACGGTGCACGAGGGGACATCGAGGCGAACACGGATGGCATAAGTGTACGTCGTATTTATCTGTGATGTTTAGGTGACTTAAATGATGGGAGTTCATTAATATGATTAATGAAAGAAAAGAAACCTAAGATGTTGTGGAATCGAATTTCAAAATTAAAACAGGTAGCTACAGTTCTTGCTTTACACAGTGATATATATGATATATCCAGCACCTTATTCGATGAGGAAAGGGCCGACGATCCCTTCACCGGGAGTGACCCCTTCAGCAATAACTGGCAGATGCTACAACACTCGGTTTGTCTTTTGATTGCTTTTAAGAGTTTTTGCTTTGCACAGTGATATATATAATATATCCCGCACCTTATTCGATGAGGAAAGGGCCGACGATCCCTTCACCGGGAGTGACCCCTTTAGCAAAACTAGAAAAGCCTAAAACACTCCATTTCAAAATCATTTGATTCTACAACGATATCAAGTTCATTACGCAATAGGTTTTCAGAAAAACCTGTCATAGCCCTCCGTCATTTCAGATAAGTCCTGCTTAGTATTCGTGCTGCGTTTGTTGACCTTGTCAAGGCGCAGTGTGCGGTAGCTAACCAGTATTTATCTGCTTATGCATATGATGCAGATTGGGTTAGGGTAGTCGTACGGCCTTGTTGACCTTGTCAAGGGTCGTGCGGGTGGGTTTGATTCAATCAAGAAATGATGGGTTGAACTTGACTTACGGTCTATGGTTTGTTGACCTTGTCAAGGTCATAGATCGTTTGGGGCAAAATATTATCGGGAATTTCAAGTGTTGAAATTTGCAATGAGATTGCATACCTTCTATGAGATAGTTGGATCCCGATACCCACTGCGAGTAATTGTTACTCCTGGGAGAGTGTTACACTTTACAATTAGCCGATCTAGTAGGTGTCTAGAAAAGTGTCAACGGGGTTACGTCTCTGGGAAAACGAGGTTTACTGTAATTAGGTTCGTGCGAAAGCACGGGGGACCTACCTCAAAGTACCGACACTGGCCTGGCTGAAAGATTGGCGAACTTGTAGTGTATAATTAATCCCGGCTAGTCTTTCCTTTTAGGATTTGAAGGAAGATTTGATAAAAACAGTAGGAGCCATCCTGATTAGATAAAATAATAACCAATCTATTCTTGCAAGAGCGCACGCTGAGTGTTTTCTTCTCTCTCTCTCCAGATAGCGACCATATCACGCCTTAATCAAGATAATAATACGGAATATTGACCGAACCCGCTTGTTATACTGAGCTGGGGAACGTTGGTCCCGCTCCAACTTATAATTGTTATAAGACAGAGCAGGAAATTGGGGATTACCAGAATTCCCGTGCCACCCAAACGAAGAAAGTGCATATGATGCATCTCCTTCGGGTGTGTTCATTACAATGAACTGTTTCTCTGTATCCTCTACGTCCTGGGTATTTGATACCAGATCAGGATCCCAGATATGTAATCTGTTACATAGGGCTACAGAAAGGTAGAGAACTGAGAACGGGTGATAAGTTTCATGAGACAGAAAACGGGCAAGTGTTGCAGCCAAGTCTGTTGGTCACTGTCACCCTGTATTCCAAATACATTGATTCTGAACGAATGTTATTAGATACCGAACCTGATATACAAAATCATATCAGTCTCTTTATTAGTAAAGAAATGATAAAATTTTGTATTGTTGGATAATGTTTTGAACATTTCCTATATCAAAAGTTGATCGGTTCAGGCACGTTATCTAAATGCATTAATGTTCTAAATCAAACTACAGTTCTTAGTATACAGAACACACACAAGTGGAAGAGTTCAGAAATGAATGAATCCTTCTTGAGGCATTGTAGACTAGGTCATATCAATGCGACCCGACTGGCTGAAGTTACATTAAGATGCATATTTAAATAAGTTTGAATTTACATCTTGTGAAACTTGCCAGTCATATCACAGAGATATGATGACCATAGCTCTGTTTATTGGAAACAAAGAAAGAGTTAGTGAACTCTTGGGATTGATACATGCTGATGTATGAAGGTCCCCTGTCTACACATGCCAAGACCGGTTCTTGTTATTTCATTACATTCTCTGATGATCTCTCAAGATTCAGTCATATGTTCCTGTTGAAAAACAAGTCCGAACCTTTTGAGATATTCACAGAATATATGTAAGAAGTAGAGAACCAAAACGGGTATAAGTATTATGTCCTATGATAAGATCAGGGAAGAGAATACTTGAGCACGGAAATCCTGGACTATTCTAAAGGAGAATGAGATTCTCTCTCAGCATTACTCCTCCATATACACCACAGCACGTCAGTGTATCGGGGCGGAGCAATCAAACCCTATATGATAAGGTGTGCTCTATGATGAGTACTACTGAGTTACCTATTTCCTTTTGGGAGTTATGCACTTGAGAAGCTGCATACCTATTGAATAGGGTTCAAATCAAATCAGTTGCCTACCACTTCATATTTGATATGATAAGGAAAGAGCCCATCTCTTAAGTCAGTTAAGATTTGGGGTTGTCCGGGCTATGTCTAAAAGCATAATCCGGACAAGCTCAAGGCAAGGTCTATAATGTAGAACTGGAAAGGTTCCAGCTATACAAACTACAGCAGATGATTTGATAAAACCAAAGAATTCAATAGTTACCAACGAACCTCAGCCTCTCCGCCGATCTAGTAGGGTTCCTCACCCACCTGAGAGATACTTCGGTTTCTCTATGACAGTGGGAGCGAGGATTGCATCATGAGATGATGACCCAACTAGTTTCGAGCTGGCCATCAGGAATGGGACTCTGTAAGAATGGCTGGATGCTTAGTGATCTGAGATGGAATCCTTATACACCAACAAAGTATGAACTTTGGTTGCTATATCTGAAGGGTTAAATCCCCATCAGGAGCAAGTATATCTTGAGAAGATTACTTGGTGTACTTGGAAAAGTTGAGACTTTCAAAGCTAGACTTGTTAAAGATTTGCATCATTGATCAGGTATGGATTTTTTTGAAACCTTTTCTAAGTAGCTATGCTTAAGTCCATCCAGATCTTACTTGCCACGGCTACATACCATGACTACGATATCTGGCGGTTGGGTGTCATGACTGCTCTTCTAAAATAATTTTAGAAGAGAGAGTCTATAAGTACACGTCAGAGGGCTTCGTAGACAGTGGGAGCAGCGGAAACGTGTGCAAGATGTTTTATGTGATAAAGCAGGCATCGCGGAGTTGGAACGTCTGTTTTGATGTGGTAGTCAAAGAGTTTGACTTCATCAAAATGGTAGATGAACCTTGTATATACAAAAAGGTAGTAGGGAGTATGGTGGTGATCCTCGTAGAGTACGTGGATGACATACTCTTGATAGAGAAGGAGTTTCCTATGCTACGCTCAGTCAATCTCTGCTTATCACAATGATTCTCCATATAGGATCAAAGTGATACCTCCTAAATCCTGGGTTTTGGATCTATGAGATAGATCTAATTGGATGTTAGGATTCTCACTTGTTGAAATGAGATGGTATTAATTGATCCTGGGGAGAATCACTGGAAGTGTTCCAGGGTGATAAGGACGACTGAATGTTAGTCACAGGCATTGTCTTTACCCTCAGCGGAGGGACGGTATGTTGGAAGAGTTCCAAGATAAATACCGTGGCTTACTAGAAGATAAAGGCAGGATACATCGCTACTTAAGATGCTACCAAAGAGGCAGTCTGGATGTATATTAGTTCATGAGATGAACTTGGTTCCTACCATTGTGTGACAATGGAAGTGTGGCTTTAGCCCGGGAACCCCGGTCCCATCAGTGACCCAGACATATTCTAAGGCAGTATCACCTTATCATGGAGATGGTTGATCTCCAGGGTGATCGAGGTTAGGAGAACATACTCAAAGGACAACACGGCGGATCCACTCACAAAGGCCTTTTCCCAGAGAGAGACTTTTATGGGATGGTTGAGTATTAGATACTACAACCACTGCAACAGATGGCCCTAGTGCAAGTAGGAGACTGTTAGTTATATGTATGCCCTAGAGGCCATTACTATACATAGGATGTATATTGTAGTGGATGCTTGGACATATATAGGGAGGACTTTCTTGCTCGACATGATAGTATGCTATCTGGTTGATCTTTACCTTAACGTGTACACTGATTGTCTCTCTGTTACATGTTGGTAAAGCCCTTAGGATGTGTACTTGACTACCTAGACTATGATGCGGATCATACTAGTGGGGACATGGTAGTCCATAAGTACATCCTTCAAGGTCCCTAGTCGTGGGTGTATCGAGACAGGGCATCGATATACCAGTGTAGACTAGCGTATACCTTCTCGACCCATACAGATGGGCGATGGATGATCCCATGTCCATTGGTGTTTGACATCAGAGATGATATACAGGTGCTCAGTGGAGACTGGGTACACTGGACGGACTCGCCGAGAACTCCCAGATGGTATTATACCTTACGTCAGATGGCAGTTCTCTGGTGACACTAGTACAGAGTAGTCTGTTGACCCAAGATCGTCATAGAGTCTTGTATGATTCCCACTGTGCTTTGATTTACACCTTACCACGTCCAAGAGGGCGTGCAAAATGGTGGTTTTTGGGTACAGTCCCGAATCACATGGAGGCACTGAGCGATAGGAGGGGATTCGTCTCTCCCGGTATAGGGAGTTGATGTTGCGCTGTGTTCAATTGGCTATAACCGGAAATCCCTGGCCAGGGTTGCTGAGATTTACTGGTAAGTGTTACCAGTAGTTTCTCGAACTGTTATAGACCTCATATCGACACGACTTATCGAGCTATTGGAGTCTGACGTTTACCACCCCTAGGCGAGATATGCGACATATCAGACGACGAGACCGGACTGTACGGTAAGTGTTACTGGTTGGATTCACAGGAGTGTGAGCGGGCTTGCTCGTCGATCTTCTGATCGCTCAATACCCGGGTGGCCGTTACGTTTAGCAGACCGCTTGCGGTTTGTGGGTGTTTGATATGATCATCACCGGCTGCCGGCGTATTGACGAGTCTTTAGAGTCCTACACAGAGGTTTCCTGGCTCAAGCGAAATGAAATAGGAGCGCATATGAGATATGTGCGGGACCAAGAATAATACCAGTATGTGATACTGTATTCTATTCTCGCGATATGTATCATGGGACGGTTATATGTGATATAGCCGGGTTACCGAATCAAATGTTGATTCGATACATTGATACACATGATATTAGTCGGTTATATGCAGTATGACCGGATCATTAAATCAAGTGTTGATTTAATGATTTAATGTATAATTATATATTTGATATATTACTTTGCATTAACTAGTATTGGTTCACTCAAGATTGATTTTCTCACTTGAAATGCACAAGTTGTATATGTGATATATTTTTGTGCACTTGTTTGTATCATGTTTGATGATACATGCAAACTTGGGTTTGTGTTTACTTTAAACCATGTTTAAGTGAATGGTTAGGGTTTTATTATCTTCTCTTGATTATTTATTTTATTTATTTATTCTTTATAGCAAGAAAAGAAATGGTTGCTTCTTTTGGATTTACTTTGAAGCTTCATGAAGCTTTGAAAAGTTCAACCATTTTTGTTTCTTTTGCTTAACCTAACCATTCACCTAACCCTAATTTATTCTCTACACTTAACCATGGTTGCATTATGATAACCATCACTAGTTTTTCTATTATTGATAATTCTTTTTTTCCATTCTTCTTCTTCATCTTCTTCATGAAGAGAAAAAGAAAAACCTTTGCTTGAAATTTCTAAGTGATGATTCCAAGTGAGAAATCCAAATCAAAAGTGAACCCACTTCCTATTTCTTCATCCTCTACCACTTGCCATGTAGTATAGGGTGTTTTCTTCACAAGTTTCATGACTTGGTGAAGGTGGAGCTTGATCTTGAGTTGCCTCGACGTAGATCATCTTCGGCATCGAAGTCGACGACCTAGCCCGATCATTTCTCCGACGAAACCACCGTGAGAGTCTAGGATCCAATGATCGCAGCAAAGGGACGTCGTTACGGAGCTATGGAGGTAGAGGACCGGATCTACAAAGGTTGTATTTCCGTTCACTTAGTGTAAATGTGATTTACTTTCATTTAGTTTCGCCTAAACTCTAGTTAACGATCTTTGCTTAGGGTTTCTCGGCACCTAAAATTTGAATTTGGCATGGTTGATACCTTGTGAGACCTCTTGAGTATGCCTAGGAACCCTACAGTCCGTATCCTGCTGAAATGAGGGGGAACGTCGAGATAGTATCTGGTTTGTATATGAACCGTCAAGACTTGGAGTTGGGATTTTACCGTGACTCTATTTCTATTTGACCCTTGGGTCTTTGGTTGAAGTTGCATCTGCATCCTGTTGGCATGAGAAGCACGTCGAGCTGGAGCTGGTATTTTACCATTACTCCTTTTTTGTTTGACCCTTGGATCTTTGATGACATTGCGTCTACATCCTACTGGTATGAGAAGAACGTCGAGCTGACCTCTAGGTTGTATGTGAACCGTCGAGATCTGGCTCTCCTTTTGACGGAGCATGGTGGGAAAATATGGTTCCCTTTCTTTCATTTGTGCCCATAGATTGTATATAAGAGCCAATATGGACCTACTTGTAGGGCAGAGGAAATTTCATTTTATATTTTTTTATTTCCGCGATATTCTATCTTTTCAACTTTTCATATCGCGAAAGTCACAATTGCCCAATCAATTCGGCTATTTATCGCAGTGCCCAATCATTTCGGCAATTTTTTTTTACTCCCTGCTTTACTGTGAGTTGTCCTATCATTTCGGCTATTTCATATGCATATATATTTTACTCACTAATTTTTTTTTGCGAGTTGCTCCATCATTTCGGTTATTTCATATGAATATATATTTTGCTCGCTGATTTTTTTGCGAGTCGGGGATTTGGGTCATGATACTAATTTTGGCATCAGTATTGCTGCGACTGGAATATTTCCAGGAGCGAATCATTATTTGCCTTGAGAAAACTTTGAGTTTGATACCTTTTTAGGCATCAGCAACGCTACGAATGAAATATTGCCAGGAGTAACTCATCATTTACCTTGTTGATTTGAAAAAAAGGTGGCTTACTAAACAGGGTTAAGATCCTGTCGGCTAAAGCTTTTTGACTTTATTAGCAGTAAGGGTCTCATAAAGGTATTTCTCCCTACGAGTCGTGAGGATCTCGCAGGTGTAATTTCTTCTTAAGAATCGTGAGGACTTTTCTAGGTGATATTTTCTCTTGTAAGTCGTAAAGATCATCCAAGAGTGTTTTCTCCTTATAAGTCGAGAGGACTTACAAGTATCATTCACCATATGGGACATTTATCACTAATGGTAGAACCTGCTAGGGGAATATTTATTCGTGCCCGTGGATTGTATACAAGGGTCGATATGGACCGCCTGTAGGGAAACTTAGGGGATATGACGGCATAAGAACAAGTTTACATCCCAGAAGCATAAGGCTTTTGAATCTTATGAGCCATGAGGGTTTCATAGGGGGGATTCTCCTTATGAGTCGTGAGGATCTCGCAAGTGCAATTTCTCCATAAGAATCATGGGGATTCCTAAGTGTGTTGCTCCTTTGTGAGTCGTAAGGATCTCACGCAGGTATTTTTTCTTCACAAGGTCGAGAGGACCTTGCAAGTGCCCATGAAATATTTTTAACGAGTTTGCGCCCTTCCTACTTTTCACAAATTCACCGGTAATCCTCCTGTTTTTACTCACGGCGCCCTTTCGGGTTTTCATTCATGCCCATTTTTGCCTGTGGACATACCTTTTTTTTTTTTTTGAACTCTCGAATGTAGCTTTGTCATAGGTGACCCATCTGTTTGCCGGTGGAATTTGGGAATGGATTCATCGCTGTAATAGCTGTGGAGCCGGTAGGACTTGAGTTGCAACTCTCGTCGTTGAAACTTCGATTGCAATATAGATCTCAAGGGAGTGTATCACCGTTTTGGAGGCGAAGTGCTAGTTTAGGGACATCTCAAGTCCTTATTGCCATGTTTGAGGAAAATTTTTAGTTTTAAGGACTTCTCGGTCCATTGCCGCCATGTTTTAGGTGAATAATTAGTTTAAGGACTTCTCGGTCCGGTACCGCCATTTTTGAGACGAAGTTTTAGTTTAAGGACATTTCAGTCCAATGTCGTCATATTTGAGGCGAGGTTCTAGTTTAAGGACATCTCGATCCGATATCGCCATATTTGAGGCGAATTTTTAGTTTAAGGACATCTCGGTCCGACATTCCCATTTTGGGGATGCATGTTAGTTTAAGCATATTTCGGTCCACTATCGCCATGTTTGAGGCGAATTTTAGTTTAAGGACATTTCGGTCCGACATTCCCATTTTGGGGGTGAATGTTAGTTTAAGGATATTTCGGTCCATCATTAGTTTAGAGATATTTCGGTCCATTGTTGGTTTAGGGACATCTCCTTCCGTAATCGCTATGTTTGAGGCAGATAATTTCTAGTTTAAGGACTTCTCGGTCCATTGATGACGTTTTTTGAGGTGGCGGAGCTTCTTTACATACTACTCTCAGAGTTTTTGACTCAGGAAGATGGCGAGAGGACATGAGCATCGTTATCTATCACTGACCTAGGTCATGACTCGTCAAGCATAGTATTTTTTGAGGAACCGGTCGTTTATTGGCCGGAAGGGTCTTTCTCCATGCATATCCATGAGCAGGTAGCCTCCACCTTGGTATACTTTGTCTATGATGGATGGACCTTCATAGTTCGGCTCAAATTTCTCCCATTTTGCATGATTGGGGATCATCAGTCTTTTAACGACTAGCACGAGCTTGCCTTGGCGGAATGTTCTTGGCCTAGTCGGTCTTTCGTATGACAGTGGCATCCTTTCCTTATAAGCCTCCAGGTTTTTTTGTGCTATAAGGCGAGTTTCGTTAAGGGCATCGAGCTCCTCGAGCCGAAGATGAGCATTTTCTTCATCTGTCGGCTCGTATCGAACCACTACTCATAGAGAATGGAGTTCTATTTCTAGGGGAAGCACTGCTTCCGTGCCGAATACCAACATGTATAGTGTTGTATTCGTAGTTGTTCTGAACGTTGGTCGATACGCCCTGAGAGCTTCAATCAGCCTTTCGTGCCAGTCTCTTTTATTTCTAGACACCGTTTTTTTTATAATCTTCGTCAAGGTCTTGTTGAAAGTTTTAGCTAGACCGTTGGCACAAAGATTATAGACTGAAGAGTTTCTCCAATCTATCTTATGTTATTCTACGAAGTGGCTGATTTTATAGCTTCTGTAGGATGGCCCATTATCCGTGATAATTCATCATGAAGAGCCGAACCGATAGATGACATGTGTCTTGAAGAAATAGAGAATATCCTCTGTCTTCACTTCCCTTAGTGGTACTGCTTCTGCCCACTTAGAAAAGTAATCGGTCGTTGCCAGTACGAACCGATGTCCTTTAGACGATGCTGGTTCAATGGGGCCAATTATATCTGTCCCCCACATTTCGAATGGCCAGCTAGCTACCGTTGGGTGTAACGAGTTTGGATGTTGGTGGATGAAGTCCCCGTGAATTTGGCACGAGTGACACTGCTTCGCATATTCGAGGCAGTCCTGAATCATTGTGGGCCAATAGTAACCCATTCTTTTGATCTTCAGCTTCATCTTTGGCCCAACTTGGTAAGAACCGCAGAGTCTATCATGAATTTCTTGAACGAATTTCTTTTCTTCCTCCGGCCCTAGGAATCTTATGCATAGACAGTCGAACGATCTCTTATATAGAATATCATTGACGAAGGTGAAAGACAGAGCTCGTTTTATGAGCTGATGTCTAAACAACGCATATTTGGGCATTCGTTGGGATTTGAAGTAGTCTATAAAGACTTCTCTCCAGTCGATGAACTTTTCTTCGTCCCCTATTTGAAGGGTTACTTGTTCAGTCATTTCTTTTCCTTCGGATGGCTCTATCATGTCTGCCGAAGACACATCTGTTAGCGCGAGAACCCTGCGACTCTGCACGACGATCTTTACGTCAACGAGGTCTTCATCGGATAATTCCTTAGCCAATTTGGCCAACGCATCCGCCTTGCTGTTTTCTGCACGCGGTATACTCTCCAGGATGTAGGAGAGGATTTGTGTTAGCAGTTGTTGCACTCTTTCTCCGTACTGAATCAACTCCGGTTTACACGTCTGATAGTCGCCGTTTACTTGGCTAACGATCAGCTGGGAGTCTCTATATATGAGGAGGTCTTTGATTCCCATGTCGACAGCGATCTCAAGACCTGCTATCAAAGATTCATATTCAGCATCGCTATTAGTCCTTAGCTCCGTTAAGAAGAGGGCGTAGCGCAGTATCCCTCCTTGCGGAGTTACGAAGATAAGGCCCACCCCGGCTTTGATTATAAGGGTGTTTTGCTTTCGCCTCTTCAAGGAAGATGCTCCTTCGAAGTAGAGTTCCCATTGGGAATCATTTTCTTCTCTCTTTCCTTCAATTGTGTCAAATGCATGTTCATCCGGCAACTCACAATTTAAGGGGGAGTTGGATGGTATCGGATGCTCGGCAAGAAAATTGGCATTGGCGATGGCCTGGCCTTTCACTGTTTTGAGAGGTCGATACATTATCAAGAACTCCATTAGTATGATGGCCCATTTGGCAAGCCTTCCTGTTAGTATGGCTCTTAACATCAAATATTTGAGAGGATCCACCTTTGATATAAGATGGACCTCATGTGCCAAGGCGTAATGCCTGAGCTTCGTTATCGCGAAGATTAGTGCCAGGCAGTGCTTTTCGATGGGGGAGTAGTTTTTCTGCCCCGAGGAGAACTCGGCTCAAATAATATAGAGCACTCTCATTTTCCTGATCGTTCTCTTGTGCTCATAGCGCGTCTAGAGAACCTTTAAGATCTGTTGTATATAAGATAAGGGGCTTTCCCTTAACTGGAGCGGTCAATACCAGCGAATTTTGCAGATATTGTTTGATTTCGTCTAGTGCGTTTTGGCACTTTTGATCCCAGACTAACGAGGTCCCCTTCTCCATCAAATGACTATAGGGACGACACTTTCCGGAGAGGTTGTCTATGAACCGACTAGTATATGCAAGCTTTCCTTGAAAGGATCGCAATTATTTGAGGGTCCTTGGTGTGGGCATTTCCGTAATCGCCTTGATCTTTGACGGATTGATTTCGATACCCCGATGTCGTATGATGAATCCTAAGAATTTGTCTGAGGAGACTCCAAACGCGCATTTCAGAGGATTCATCTTCAGATTATACTTCCGAAGATGTTGGAACACTACGTTTAGATGTTCCCAATGTTCCTCGTAAGATTTGCTCTTCACCAACAGGTCGTCGATGTAGCATTCGACAATCTCATGGATGAGGTCATCGAAAATCTTCATCATGGACTTCTGGTAGGTAGCACCAGCGTTCTATAAACCGAAAGGCATCACCTTGTAGTAGAATATACCCAGCAAAGTCTGGAAGGCGGAATGTTTTTGGTCTTCAGGATGCATTTTTATTTGGTTGTATCCTGAAGATCCATCCATGAAGGAAAAGTCCTTATGGGTAGACGTGTTATCGATCATCAGCTCGATAACAGGTACTGGGCAGTCATCCTTCGGGCAATCTTTGTTGAGGTCCTGAAAGTCCATGCAAATACGCACCGTCCCATTTTTCTTCATCACCGGAATGATGTTAGCGATCCAATCGGGATATTGAATTTCTTGGATGAAGCCGGAGTCAATCAGTTTCTTGACCTCGACATTTATACTCATCTCAAGTTCGAGCAGCATTCTTCTTAATGCCTTTGGATCTAGACTCGGCATTTCGGAATAGTTCCATGCAAAGCAGTCTTTATACTGCATGAGCACGTCTTTTAACATGGCTATATGTTTTTTAGATAGCATTTCACTGACGAACGTTGGCCTCGGACCATTTTTCGTCCCTAAGCCAATTTTCCTTATATTGTCCGCCGTAGTGTGTATCCTTTCTTCCAGCTCTTTTGGTGCTGGTGGAAACTCTGAGATCACCTCATCCTTGTCTTCATTTGCAAGCACTTGAAGGGGTCATCTATAGTCTCATGCCCTCCCACCTTTGAGAGTGTTATCACATGGCAAGTACGGGTTCGCATCCATCCTGGATATTGAGCCGATCTTATTCTCGCGGTGTAGGTTCTCTTTGGCTCATGCTTTTGCGGTGGAGTTACCCTCCAACTGTTGGATAAAGCGAACTTACCTTGTTGATACTGGTCCTCAACCCAGTCTTTGAAGGTGAAGCAGCCTTCAAGAGGATGACCTATTGCTCAGTGGTAGGAGCAATAATCCGGGTGATGGACCTTGTTTATTTGTTCGGGGTGCCGAGACTCCAGATGTGTCATCATTTAGTGCGTCATGACAAGGTTGAATATTTTTCTCGTCTTGCCTTGGGGGAAAGAGTATTCCCGACCCATCTTCTTTATAAAGGACAGGTTCCAATCAACTTTTCCTCGATTGCACGGCTTCTTGGATCCGCTTCGTTGTTTTCGAACGTTATTTGCACTCTTTGTCCTGTTTTTGCCTTTATTTCGAGATTTTTCCTTTTTATCCGTAAACTATTGACTAAGGAGTTGCATTTTAGATTTTTCATAAATGGCAATTTCGCGGCTGTGATTGTCTCGGCCCTTTGACAAGTTTCTTTTATTAGCTTATCTATTTGTTCTTCGAGCGACGGACTTAACGTTTTTAGAGCAGGATTTCGTTCTGTTTCAATGTCACGACCATTTGGAAGAATGTTTTCCTCTTCACTGAAGCTGTTTATGACGCGGCAGCTGTGGAACTGCTCCCGTTTCTTGGACCGAACCCCGTTGTCACCTTCTTCCCGTTGGACATCTTTCGCTGAGTCCCGGGAATATCCCAAATCTTTTTGTAGAATTGGGCTTGTCGAACAGTTTGTTCGAAGGGTACACTTTGGCGTCTTAACAGCCTTTTCAATCCCTCCGCGTAGTATCTTGACAAACGGATTGGTTGAAACTTGTCGAGCGCAAAATCGGCACCATGCCAGACTTCTTTTTCTACTTTGTTCTCCGTAGATTGGTAAAAGAGGATCGCATTTTCACCTCTTTGCCAAGGAGGCACGTAGAAAGTCTGTAGTTCCTCTACGTTGTATGTATCGAGCACATCAAGTTCCATGTAATGCCAAGGCGGAACCATTATGATTTGCAGGCTCTGATCTGCTTCGTCGAGGGTATGCGCTAGCGAGCGGATGGAGAACACTGCGTTGGCCTCATCTTTAGAGTCACTGCCAAAGAACAAAATGGGAGTAGATGATCCGGACTTGTTGTCTTGGGGTTTCCCCTAGTAGAATATTTCTTCATCTTCCTCGGTATCGGTCCCAAAGATCGGGATGGTGACTGCGGATTTCTGTTTATCCTCCGGCTTATGAAACATTTCCATATCTTCGAAGTCTGGTAGGAAGTACTTTGCATATTCATATTTCCAGACTTCATTTACCTAGAACGGGTTTAGCTCCCCCGTGACGGTGTATTCCAAGCCGTTTTTGAAATACTTCATACACTGATGTTGTGTATAAGGGATGACGTTATATTCGTGTAATCAAGGCTTGCCGAGCAACGCGTTATAGCAAGTCTTGGCATCAATGAAGGGAAATTTGATCTCAGTGATAAGCAAGCCAAAGCGTAACGTCAAAATTGTGGACCCAAGTGTTCGTGACGACTGTGAATCGAACCCGGAGATGGTAATTTTGTCCGGAGCCAACTGCTAAACGTTCATGCAAATCTCCTTCAGCACTTTAATGTTGAGAAGGTTGACGGATGATCCGTTTTCGACAAGGATTTTCCCTATTTTGATGTCGTGGCAGTCCCTGGTGACGTATAATAGGCAATCATGCTCACACATACCAAGGAGGAGGTCTTCATCGCTGAATGTAACATCAGCCGTGTGGACCTCTGCCAGCTCATCCTTCATCTTTTCTTCTGCGAGGAAAGCTTGGAACTGATCAGGTTCTTGTAATGCCTTGATCAGAGACTCTTATGCCTCTTTGGACAGGAAGAGAGCATCCAATATACTTAGTTGTGAGGGCATTTTCCTCAGATGTGCCAGGACATTGTAATCCATCTTGTTTTTCCTTGGCGGGTCCCTGGCTGCGAGCTCTTTGACAACTACATCATCAAGGGTGATTTCCTCAGGGATATTTTCTTTCCTTTTGTCTCTTTTACTCAAACCTTTGTTTGTAGGTCCGATGTTCTTCTCAGGCAGCATGCGGTTACGCAGCTGAATGTTCTCGCGGTTCTTCTCATCCTCTTCTTTTTCGGAGGTGTGTCCTTGAAGAGAGGGATGGGGGTTATTTCATCCTCAGAATCGCTCCCGAAGGTAAGAACCTGGGGTTTTTTCCCTTCCAAATTGGTATCAACCATATGACAGTTGCCGATCATTTTCTTACCCACACTTACCGCATTTCTTTGCTGTCGACGAGCTTCATGCTTCATCCTCTTGAAGTGTTTTTGATGGGCAGCATATTCTTGCCACCACTTCATGAAGGAATTGCATTCTTCGGTGGGGTGGGTAATCCTCCGATAATATAGGCAGTAGTTTGGATGTGAATCCTCTCCGTCAAGGCATATGACCTCGGGAGTGTTTCCTACGAGAGGAGGCAGCTTCATTCCCATTGACAGAGCTTTGGCGAACCACTTCTCTGTCTTGATCCTGCTCTTATTTTTGGCAGGTGTGCTTCGGTTTGGTTATAGTACTTTACGAATTGTCCTTGCCGCAGCTTCTTCATCCTGACGCTGACGCTTAGCCTTTTCGTATATAGCTATTTCACGTTCTCGGCCAGCTCTGCTTTTTCGAAAGGCTTTGTTTAAGAGCCTATCGATCGGGCCTTCTGGTAGTTCCGGGGATTTTAGCGCCGATCCTGCTCCCAGTTCCTCTTTGCTGTTTTCTGACGCTGAGGGAGCTTCTTCGCCACTTAACAACGACCATGTAGCAATTTTCTATATAGTCTTCGGTTTCTTCTGATGAGTCATTTTCCTCATCGTTGTCACTATCTTCGTTTTCAATAATATGCTTAAGGAAATCTTCGAGGGTGACCGGTGTCCGCGCTTTCTGATTGTACTCCTCCAATGTGTCGATGTACTTTTGTAGGTTTGTGCATTTGTCATCATACTCGGCAGGCTGCACAGGCTTCTTGGTCTTCTTCTTTTTCTTTGAAGACTTCGAAGGCTCGACTTAGGGATTTTGTCCTTTATCAACAAATTTCGGTACAGGACGCAGTTTCAGCATCCCTTTGATAATTTCTGGTTCAAGTGGGCTTTTCCACCTGACTGCCGGACATGCTTGTAGATCATTCAGCATTCTTTTGGTTTTAGCTGAAAGAACGACTTCCCATAGAGTTTCTTCCACAAGCGAGCATGATGCCCCCGGTGCATCAACCTTTTTGGGAGTGTGCTTCTGGGGTGGGTTCACCCTCCAGTTCTCAGACAGCGTGACCTTTCCCTGTTGATACTGTTAGTTATATGTATGCCCTAGAGGCCATTATTGTACATGATTGTATATTATAATGGATGCTTAGACGTATATAAAGAGGACTTTCTTGCTCGTCATGATATTATGATATCTGGTTACTCTTTATCATAACATGCACACTTGTATCATTATACTGTCTCTTCGTTACATGTTGATAAAGCCCTTAGGATGTGTACTTGACTACCAGGATTATGATGCAGATCATACTAGTAGGGCCAGGGTAGTCCACAAGTTCATCCTTTAATTGTTCCTAGTTGAGGGAGTATTGAGACAAGGTATCGATATTCCAGAGTAGACTTGCGTGTATGTTTCTTGACCCTGTATAGGGCGATGGTTGATCCCACAGCCATTGGTGTTTAACATCAAAGATTGTACACAGGTGCTCATTGGAGAATAGGTACACCGAACAGGACTTGCCGAGAACTCCTAAATGGTATTATACCTATCGTCAGATAGCAGTTCTCTGGTGACACTGGTACATATTCGTCTGTAGACCCGAGATCGTCATAGAGTCTTGTATGATTCCCACTATGCTCTGATTTCCTCCCTACCACGCTCAAGAGAGTCGTGCAAATAGGTGGATTTTGGGTACAATCCAGAGTCACATGTAGGCAATGAGCGATAGGAGGGGTTTCTTCTCTCCCGATATAGGGAGTTGACGTTGCGCTATGCTCGATTGGATATAATAAAAAGTCCCTGGCCAGGGCTGATGACGAGATTTACCGGTAAGTGTTATCAGTAGTTTCTCGACCCGTTATAAGTCTCGCATCGGCATGACTTATCAAGTTATTGGGGTCTGACGTTTACCACCCCAAGACTCGATATGCATCATGTCAGACAAAGAGACCGGACTGTACGGTAGTGTAACTTACTGGATTCACGGGAGTTTGGACAAGCTTGCTTGTTGATCTTCTAATCGCTCAATATCTGAGTAGCCGTTACGTCCAACTAGTACCGCTGACGGCTTGTGGGTGACTGATATGATCATTACCTACTGCTGGCATATTGACAAGTCTTTAAAGTCCTACACAGAGGTTTTCTAGCTCAAGCGAAATGAAGTAGGGCACATATGTGATATGTGCGGGACCGAGATTAATGCGTGTATATGACAAAGTATTCTAATCTCGCGATATAGGTTATATGTGATATAACTGGATTATTGAGTCAAGTGTTAATCCAATAATTTGTTATATGTATATTTTATATACATATAAATGATATTAGTCGGTTGTATGTGATATAGCCGGATTATTAAATCAAGTGTTGATTTAATAATTTAATATATACTTATATATTTGATATATTAATATATATTAACTAATATTAGCCCACTTAAGAATTTCTTTTCTACAAATACATATAAATATATATAAGATATATATTAATGTATTTACCTTTGTGTCATGTTAGACGGTACATTGGACATGGGTGTATGAGACTCATACCAAACTAAAGATAATTTGGGTGATTAATTATTAAGGGAAAAATCAAAATTAGGTGGAAATTAGCATGGCTAAAGATGCTTATGGAAGCATGTAGAAACCTTGACTTAGTCCACTAATTTTGTTTTACTCTAGATATTTACTAACCCAACCATTATGTTTAGCCATGGTTAAGTCTATACAAATATCAATTGACATATTTTTTCACTGTGGTTCATCCCTTGATCATCTTCTTCATCCCATTTTTCTTCTCTAGCTTTTGATGAGGTGAATAAAGAAAGAGAGAGAAATAATTCTAAAGTGAGCAAAATTCATAATTCATCAATCTATACCAAACTAAACATTTAGTATAGGTTGTTTACCTCACTAATTCCTCAATTAGTGAAGAGGTATCTTGAGTTGGAGATTCCTCAAGGTAGATCATCTTCGGCCTCGAAGATCTAAGCAAGCTCGTTCCTTTCGCCTAGTGGAGCCTAAGAAGAGTTCGGGGACTACTACTTGGAGCTAAGGGACTACTACACGGGGCTTTAGAAGTGAAGGGCCAGTCTACAAAGGTTGTATTCCTATTTCACTTAGTGTAAAGTTTGTTTACATGCCATAGAACCCTAATTCTCTGGTTCGATTCTAGGTTTGTGTTTCTTAGCACTCTAGATTTTTTTTAAATTGCATACTCGATACTTGCTTAAACCTAGTGGTCGTGCTAAGAAACTCCAACATGGTATCAGAGCCAAGCTAGAGCATTAGGAGTGGTCTAGGCGAAGTTAAAGTGTTCGATCGACTTTTCGAAACCCTAAAATCCGAGTTTCTGGAAATTTTTTCAAAACTTGGGATTTTTGAAATTAAAAATATTCAGAAAATAATGCAGGGTTTATCATGGGCCCCAAGAAAAACGAAGCCCTAACTCCTCTGAACCGCCGCGAAACCACGACCTAAACCCATGTTTGGCCGCGGTTCCGCCGCACATTCATGGAGTTGAGGGTTCTAATTTCTTGTGCTGCACCATTTTGTTATTTTGCATCTTCTGGGTATTTTTAGTGAGGCTCAAGTTATTGAGGTCTCATGTTTTTTTGGGTGTTTGATAAATTGATCAAAATGTTTAACATCGTCTAGATTATCTGATATGTGATACAATATTTAGAATCCACAATAATTAGTTTTGTGAAAACTAGTTAGTATTTTGTAAATTTAGCGATTTATTCTCCTTTGATCGGTTGCCACGGGGTTATGATTCAGATCAAATCTCCGTCCCAATCTCGTATAGTACGCGAACACTCGCTGGGTAATACTACTAGATAGCCATGCCCCATAGCCCCGACCAAGAGACTGTAGGAGAACCCCGTTGTGAAAAGCATCCATTCGGGTGCTCGTGGCCACGGTGTTCCGCCTAAGTGTGCTTCGTCAACAGCATCGGGGGTGCGGCCATCTACTAATGTTTCCGACGAGCATTCAATCATTTGTTGGGAATCTTATTGAATTTCCCGACTGGATATTGAAAAGTGTTTTCAATTTGAGACTAAAATGTCGGGTTTATAGTGTTAGGCATGAAATCCGAAGTTTGTGATATTCTGGGTTTATGATGTCTAAGGTGTTGCGGATTCTTATTATTGTAGTTTTCATTTCTTTTCTGGGACCGTAAGTGTAATATGTGGTGTATCGCCGGTTTCGTTGCTATACGTCAAAGACAATTGGGATACACATATTTACTTACGTTGATGACATGTGATGTTATGTGTTGCTGTGATATGTTATATTGGATCTCCATGTTTGAATAGCCGGGGGTTTTACGTGAGATGAGAGTTTTTTTCATTTTCATTCATGTGAAAATTTATATGTAATATTCTTTTATTGGGACACTTCCGGGTTGAGGACGATGTCACCATTGATGTATATTATTTACTTTTCCGCATTAGGATAGACCCAAGATGGGGAGCATAAGTAATCGGATTCTAGAGTCCAATGGGAGGCCATCTCGAGGAGTCGAGACCGGTCTCCTAACTCTAGAATTGGTAGGGTTGCTTGCCGCTCTTGTAGGGGTCTAGGGATGTGGGTTTGGCTATTCATCATGATCGTAGAATCCATGTTTTTTACTAGCTTAATTTAAAACACGGACATCCTATTATATCCAATATTTCATATGTTAACATCTGCTGCAATGTTCTGTGGTGAGATCATATAACTGTGTGAGACGAATGTTTTATATTATATATATGCTATATAATAAATATTGCTTATGTTTTACATCTGCGCTAGTCCTGCCCCTGCTCTACCAGTAGTTAAGTAACCTAACAGTGCATTACGGGACCCCGTGGTGAATGCTGATGGCATAAGCGTACGTTCTATTTTCGTTTCTTTATCTGTGATGTTTAGGAAACATAAATGATGGGACTTCATTAATGAGATTAATAAAAAGGAAAGAAACCTAAAGATGTTGTAGAATCAAATTTTTCAAAAAGGTAGCTCTAGTTATTGCTTTGCATAGCGGTATTCTTTATGAATATCCAACAGCTCATTCGATAAGGAAAGAGTCGAGATCCCTTCACTGGGAGTGACCGCTTTAGCAAAAGCTAGCATATGCTACACCCACTTGGTTAATTTTGAAAAACACTTGATTTTAAAAGCGAAGCTTAAACCACTCCTTTTCTAAATCACTCGATACTACAACGATATGAAGTTCATTACGCAAAAGGTTTTCTTAAAAACCTATCGTAGCCCTCCGTCACTCGATACTACAACGATATCAAGCTCAAGTTCATTACGCAAAAGTTCATTATGCAAAAAATTATTGGGAATTTCAAGTGTTGAAATTGCAATGAGATTGCATACCTTCTATGAGATAGTTGCATCTCGATACCCACTGCGAGTAAGAGTTACTCCAGGGAGAGTTTTGCACTTTACAATTAGCCAATCCAATAGGTGTCTAAGAAAGATGTTAACGGGGTTACACCCCTGCAGAAATGAGGTTATTTAATTAGTTCCATACGAAATCATGGGGAGACTCCCTCGAAGTACCAATTCCTACCTGGCTGAACGATTGACGAACTTGTAGGGTGTAATTAATCCCGGCTAGTCTTACCTTTTAGGGTTTGAAGGAAGATTCGATAAAAACAGTAGTAACCATCCTGATTAGATAAGATAATAATCAATCTAATCTTGCAAGATCATACGCTAAAGTGTTTTCTTCTCTCTCTCTCCAGGTAGCGACCATGACACGTCTTAATCAAGATAATAATATTGATGTATTGACCGAACCCGCTTGTTATACTGAGCTGGGGAACGTTGGTTCCGCTCTACCTTATAACAGTTATAAGTCTGAGCAGGATATAGGGGAATATCCGAATTCCCATGCGACCCAAACGAGGAATGAGCATGTTGATGCATGTTCTTCGGGTATGTTCGTTACCGAGAACTGTTTCTCAGTACACTCTACATCCTGGATATTAGATACCGAATCAAGATCCCACATATGTAATATGTTACAGTGGCTCAAGAGAACTGGGAAAATGTGATCATTCTCTAAAAGTAGAGAATGGTGCAAATGTTGCAGCCAAAACAGTTGGTGAATATTATCTTATATTACCAAATAGGAATACATTGATCTTGAACGACTGTTATTACATACCATCTATGATATGCAATTTAATATCGATTTCTTTATTAGATAAAGAAGGATATAACTTTGTAGTAGAGAAAAATGTTATGAACATTTTCCTAAATCAAGTGTTGATTGGGTTTGGTACGTTATGTAACAGTTTATACGTTCTAAATAAGAACACGAATCTTAATATACAGAACACACACAAGAGGAAAAACTTAGAGATGAACGAAGCCTTCTTGTGGCACTGTAGACTAGGTCATATCAATGCCACACGACAAGCTAAGTTGCATAAAGATAGATATTTGAATCAGTTTGAATTTACATATTATGAAACTTGTCAGTCATGTCTCAAAAGAAAAATGACCAAAACTCCGTTTACTGGACATGGAGAAAGAGTTACTAACTCTTGGAACTGATACATAGTAATGTATGCGGTCCCATATTAACACATGCCAGGAATGGTTCCTCGTACTTTATCACGTTCACCGATAATCTCTCAAGATTCAAACATGTGTTCTTGTTGAAACATAAGTCTGAAGCCTTTGAGAAATTCAAGGAATACAAGCACGAAGTAGAAAACCAAAAGGGTAAAAGTATTAAAATCCTTCGATCAGATCAGGGAAGAGAATACTTGAGCATGGAATTCTGTGACTATTTAAAAGAGAATGGGATTCTCTCTCAGCTTACTCATCCATATACACCACAGCACAACGGTGTATCGGAGCGGAGGAATCGCACCCTATTAGATATGGTGTGCTCTATGATGAGTACTGCTGAGTTACCTATTTCCTTTTGGGGTTAAGTGCTTGAGACAACCGTATACCTATTGAATTAAGTTCCATCTAAATCTGTTCCTAAAACACCATATGAGTTATGGAGTGGAAAGATACCATATCTTAAACAAGTTAAGATATGTGGTTGTCCGGCCTATGTCAAAAAACAAAATCCGGACAAGCTCGAGGTAAGGTCAGTTCTTTGTAAGTTTGTGGGATATCCAAAGAATTCACATGGATATCTTTTCTACCACAGTGAGGAACAAAAGGTGTTTGTTTCTCAATATGCCACCTTTTTAGAAAAGGAATTTCTCGTAAAAGAAATTAGTAATAAGGTAGAACTGGAAGAAGTTCCAGTTACACAAACTACAATTGATGATTTGGTAGAACCGGAGAATTCGATAGTCCCCGTGTTAGTTATATGTATGACCTAGAGGCCATTATTGTATATATGATGTATATTATAGTGGATGCTTGGACATATATAGAGAGGACTTTCTTGCTCGACATGATAGTATGCTATCCGGTTGTTCTTTGTCTTAACATGTAGACTTGTATTGTGATACTGTCTTGCTCTCGCATGTTGATAAAGCCCTTAGGATGTGTACTTGACTATCAGGACTATGATGGAGATCATACTGGTGGGGCCAAGGTAGTCCACAAGTTCATCCTTTAATTGTTCCTAGTCGAGGGTATATCGAGACAGGGCATCGATATTCCAGAGTAGACTAGCGTATACGCTTCTTGACCCATATGATGGGCGATGGATGATCCCACACCATTGTTGTTTGACATCAAAGATGGTATACGGGTGCTTAGTGGAGATTGGGTACACTGAACAGGACTCGCCGAGAACTCCTATGTGGTAGTATACCTATCATCAGATAGCAGTCCTCTGGTGACACTGGTACAGATTAGTCTGTAGACCCGAGATCGTCATAGAGTCTTGTACGGATCCCACTGTGCTTTAATTTCCTCCCTACCACGCTCAAAGGAGACATGAAAATAGGTGGATTTTGGGTACAGTCCTGAGTCGCATGGAAGCAATGAGCGATAGGAGAGTTTTCGTCTCTTCCGGTATTGGGGTTTGATGTTGCGCTATGCTCGATTAGCTATAACTGGAAGACCCTAACCAGGGATGCTGCCGAGATTTACTGATAAATGTTATCAGTAGTTTCTAGAACCGTTATAGGCCAGACATCGGCATGACATATCACGTTTCTGGGGTCTGACAATTTCCACCCCTAGACATGATATGCGACATATCAGACGAAGAGACCGGACTGTACGGTAGTGTTACTAATAGCCTTCATTGAGACTGTGGACAGGCTTGCTTGTTAATCTTCATATCGCTCGATACCAAGGTAGCCGTTACGTCCAGCTAGTACCGCTGACGGCTTGTAGATGATTGATTTGATCATCACCTACTGCTAGCGTATTGTTGAGTCATTAGAGTCCCACACAGAAGTTCCCTGGTTCAAGAGAAACGAAGTAGGACACATATGTGATATGTGTGTGGGCCTGATTAAATACGAGTATGTGATACCGTATTGTAATCTGGCAGTTATCTGTTATCGGTTCGGTTATATGTGATATAACCAGATTGTCGAATTAAGTGTTGATTTGATAATGTGATATATATTATATGTGATATAATTATATCATAACTAATATCATTAGCTCACTAATTATTCTTCATTATATATATATATAATAATGAAGCATGGCATAAGAATTTCTATTTTGTGAAAATAGAAATGAGGTGGAAAATGAGAGCAGGGTTGCAAGCATGGGATTTACTTTTTTTTATTCATCTTTACTCGCTATTCAAGCATGGTTGCAATTTTATATTTCATAATTCCATGCATGAATGAGTGAGGGGTCAAGAGTTGCCATTCATTCTAGCTCATTCTCAACACTTAGCTAATTTTCTTGAGTTGCTCCCATATTTGCTCTCTAGCTTCTTCTTCCTCCTCATGTCATGGTTCAAGCTTCAACCCTCACATGTGATTTGAACCATGAAGCTTGAACACAAACTTGTGAGCTTTTAACATCCTCTACTTCACCATCCAACACTTGACTAGCGATCGAGTGTAGCATGTTTCCTACGCTAAAGAGTTTAGTGTAAAGGTAGCTTGAGTTGGAGGGACTTCGCGTGGATCATCTTCGGCATGAAGGTCATCGGAGGAAGCTCGTTCAAAGTCTCAAGAGGAGCCTAGTGGAGTCGCAGGACTATTACACGGAGCAAGTGAAGAGAAGGACCGGTCTACAAAGGTTGTATTCCTTGTTCTCTTGATGTAAAGTTGTTTACTTTCATGTATCGTCTAATTCTCTGGTTAAGATTCTAGGGTTTGGATTATTTAGCATTGTAAATTTTTGAAAACGGCATGGATGATACCTTCCGAAACCTTGCTGTCATGCTAGGAAACCCAACACCCCGAGGAACTTAACCCACACCGCAGATCTAGTAGGGTTCCTCATCCACCTGATAGATACTACGGTTTTCTCATTGACGGTGGGAGCGAGGATTGCATCATGGAAGATGATGACCCAACTAGTTTCGAGCAAGCCATCACGAGTGGAGACTCTGTGAAATGGCCAGATGCAATGCAATCTGAGATGGAATCCATGTACACCAACAAAGTATGGACTTTGGAAGTTGCTCCTGAAGGGGTAAAACCCATTGGGAGAAAATGGATCTTTAAGAAGAAACTTGGTGTAGATGGAAAAGTTGAGACTTTTAAAGCTAGACTTGTAGCAAAAGGTTTTCGTCAATGACCAGGTATCGATTATGATGAAACCTTTTCTCCAGTGGCTATGCTTAAGTCCATCCGGATCCTACTTACCAATGTTGCATACCATGACTATGAAATCTAGAAAACGGATGTCAAGACCGCTTTTCTAAATGGTGATTTAGAAGAAAACGTGTACATGACACAGCCAGAGGGCTTCGTAGATAGTGGGAGAAGCGGAAAGGTGTGAAAGCTGCTTAAATCAATTTATAGGTTAAAGCAGGCATCGCGGAGTTGGAGCATCTATTTTGATGTGGCAGTCAAAAAGTTTGACTTCATCAAAAATGTAGATGAACCTTGTATATACAAAAAGGTTGTAGAGAATAAGATTGTCTTTCTCGTATTGTACGTGGTTGATATACTCTTGATAGGAAATGACGTTCCTATACTACAATCGGTCAAGCTCTTCTTATCACAAAGGTTCTCCATGAAGGATCTGGGTGATCCCTCCTACATCCTGGGGATTAAGATCTATAGAGATAGATATAAAAGGATGTTGGGATTGTACCAATCCAGGTACATCGATACCATACTAAAGAGGTTTATTATGGAAGATTCCAAGCGGGAAAATTTACCCACGATCTCAGGAATCACTCCCTCCAAAGAGATGCCCCCCGAGACTGATTTGGAGAGGGCTCGCATGCAAGGGTTACCCTATGCTTCGGCAGTCGGGTCTATCATGTATGAGATGTTATGTACCAGACTGGATGTAGCTTACGCACTTAATGTTGTAAGTAGGTATCAATCGGATCTTAGGGAGAATCACTGGACGGCTGTGAAGAATATTCTGAAGTACTTGAGAAGGACTAAAGAAATGTTCTTGGTGTATGGTAACAGTGAACTCCAGGTAGATTCCTTTACCGATTCGAGCTTCCAGAGTGATAAGGACAATAGTAAGTCAGTCTCGGGATTTATCTTCACCCTCTATGGAGGGGCGGTATGTTGGAAGAGTTCCAAGCAAGATACCGTGGAGACTCGACGATGGAGGCTGAATATATCGCTGCCAACGATGCTGCCAAAGAGGCCGTCTGGATAAAGAAGTTCATAACTGAACTTGGTGTGGTTCCATCCATTGAGCATCCAATACCTTTGTATTGTTATAATAAAGGAGCTGTGGCTTTAGCTGAGGAACCCAGGTCCCATCAGCGATCCAGACATATTCTGAGGCGGTATCACCGGATCCGGGAGATAGTTGATCGCCAGGAAATCGTTGACAGGAAAGTTGACACGAAGAATAACACAGCGGATCCACTCACAAAGGCCATTCCCCAGATACAATTTGAGAGACTTTTTGGGATGTTGAGTATGAGGTACTACAACAACTGGCCTTAGTGCAAGTGGGAGATCGTTAACTATGTGTATGCCCTAGAGGCCATTATTGTATATGATTGTATATTATAATGGATGTTTGGATATATATAGAGAGGACTTTCTTGCTCGATGTAACACCATAGTTCATTTATACCAGTTCTAGTCAAGTATTTCTTTATTTATGGTAGTTTATTGATTTACTGTGTTTTGGGTGCGAATAGTATTTTGACATCTGTATTTGCATCCGACCCGACCCACATGCTTGAAACCTGTCTTGATTCATGTTTATGGTTTATCCTGACTTAATACGTGGGCTCGTGCACTTTCATTTGCATACTAGCATTTTACCTGGTATCTGCATTTTAATATAACATTTAAGTCACATAAAATAGTTTAAAAATATATTGCATGGCCTTCATGATACCCCTGACCCTGTGGTAGCATCCGCGCATCTTGTTCTCGTCCCGTTCAGTGAAACGGACTTTGTTTGGATGGCTACGCGCACGTACGTGCATCCGTTCTTGAGGGTATGCAATTTCATTACCCGGATATCCGATTTTGGTTTCGGTTGACATGTATATTTTTCATATTTTAAAACTGGATTTTTAGACCCGACTTGGGCATATTTTGGAGTAAGTTTGTATTTACCAGAATATCGAATTTTATATTTTAAGTATTAATTAACAGTTTAAATTTAAAATAACGAAAAGATTTTTAAATTTAAATCTTAACCACTTAACAACCTCTTTCTCTCGCGCTGACTCTCTCTGACAATTTCTCTCTCTTTCTCTCTCCCTCTCTCGCTGACTCTCTCTCTCCTCCTTTCTCTCTCCTCTCGATCCCTCTTTCTCTCTCTTATCGCGATCACTGTGCATTCCTCCAGTCGGGTTACCACTTTCCCCCACTACGGTCACCTCCTTCCTCTTCTTTTCTCCTTCCTCTATGTAAAGCCCCTGCCTCGCCACGAGAACACAAAAGAAACCATAACAATAAGCCCAACCTCCTTTACCCTCGACCTCGTCACCAACACCTCCATCCCTATCATCTCCTTCTCCTTTTCATCTCCATCATCTCCCTCTTCCTCTCCTCTTCTTCCTCAACCGAAAAACCTGCATACCAAACCTAGCACCTCACTGCCGATCCCAGGAACCCTCATCTCACCTGCACCTCGCCGTCGGTGACCCCGACACCATCACCTCGTCTTCCCTGACCCCTGTGCACCAAACTCCAGTGAACACCAATCCCTCTCTCTTCTTCTTCATCTTCTTCTTTTTCTTTTCTTTATTCTTTTTCTTGAATCTTGATTTTCCAGCGATCGTCGGAGTCATATCGCCGCTGCCGATCCAGACGATCCAGTGAACATCCCTTACTCGCGTGATCACCCTCTTGCCTTGCCTGAACCCGTCCCGCATACCGTGTGTGCGTTGCGACGATTTACCGACGTCGGACGTGCCGTACGTATCCGTCGTACGATCCGATCGAGGCAAGTTTATCTTGCTACATGCTATGTTATTATAATTGCATCCATATTAAAAATAATATTACATGTTTATTTCATGGTGCATCCATATTACAATTTTACAGTTTTCGGATACTCGTATACATCCATATCATTTAAAATATATATAACTGCATCTATAGATCATATTAATTCATGTTATTATTGTAGTAACACCCCATGCTTAATAATGTGCATCCCACTTAGTCTTGGAGCTGTAAATATAACCCCTGATCGATATTTATGCATCCATACCATTAATTATATATCTAATTGCATGCCATGTCACGTTATTTCATATTACTGCTACATTAACACCCCATGCTAGATAATGTGCATCCTACATAGTCATGATGTAACCCCTGATAGATAATTGTGCATCCATGCTTTTACTGTACACCCGTACTTTTACCCTGATCCCATAATTGCTGCATTTTACTGTTGAATACCCATGTGATACATTGTGCACCACTTGACATGACATGATACGCCACTACTTGACATGTTACCTGATCCTGTTTCTAATGCCGACAATCCTGACCTGTTGTCCTGACGGACATATCCTGTTGTCTGTATAGACAAACCTGTACCTGCTTGATCCTGTGTTGGCATTAGCTCAAGATTATCAATACCTGACTTGAACACATAACCTTGGGGACATGGGGAAATCAAAAGTGTAACTGAAGTGTAGCTTAAAAGGGTATTACTTGATCCGTGGTCCCGGGGGATAATGGGACAGAATCATTCGTGATTCTTACTTGATCCGTGGTCCCGGGGGATAACGGGACAGAGTCATTCATGACTCCTACTACCTGATCCGTGGTCCCGGGGGATAACGGGACATATTCTTTGAGTTACATGGAGGATTACATTAATTGATTTCAAACAAACTTTAGAATAGATAACCCAGTAGCACAGCTTAGACTGATCACTGCACGTCACATATACTGATACATTTCACTGTTATACATCCTTGTTGACTTGTTACTATTTATGATTCATGCCTGCATTGTTAGTTGTATGTATGCCCTAGAGGCCAGTATTGTACAGATGATGTATATTATATTGGATGCTTGGACATATATAGAGATGACTTTCTTGCTCGACATGATAGTATGCTATCTGGTTGCTCTTTATCTTAACATGTACACTAGTCTCTTTATACTGTCTTATAGTTATATGTTGGTAAAGCCCTTAGGATTTGTACTTGACTACCTGGACTGTGATGCAGATCATACTAGTGGGGGTCCATAAGTACATCCTTCAAGGTCCCTAGTCGTAGGTGTATCGAGACGGGGCATCGATATACCAGTGTAGACTAGCGTATACGCTTCCCGACCCATGTGATGGGCGATGGATGATCCCATATCCATTGGTGTTTGACATCAGAGATGGTATACGGGTGCTCAGTGGAGACTGAGTACACTGGACGGACTCGCCGAGAACTCCCAGATGGTATTATACCTCACGTCAGATGGCAGTTCTCAGGTGACACTTGTACAGGTTAGTCTGTAGACCCGAGATCGTTGTAGAGTCTTGTGTGATTCCCACTGTGCTTTGATCTCCACCTTACCACGTCCATGAGGGCGTGCAAAACGGTGGTCTTTGGGTACAGTCCCGAGTCACATGGAGGCAATGAGCGATAGGAGGGGTTTCGTCTCTCCCGGTATTGGGGGTTGATGTTGCGCAGTGCTCGATTGGCCGTAACAGGGAAGTCCCTAGCCAGGGCTGATCAGAGATTTGCTGGTAAGTGTTACCAGTAGTTTCTCGACCCGTTACGAGCCTCACATCGGCACGACTTATCGGGTTATTGGGGTCTGACGTTTACCACCCCTAGACTTGATATGCGACATATCAGACGAAGAGACCGGACTGTATGGTAAGTGTTACTGGTCGGATTCGCAGGAGTGTGAGCGGGCTAGCTCGTCGATCTTCTGATCGCTCAATACCCGGGTGGCCGTTACGTTTAGCAGACCGCTTGCGGCTTGTGGGTGCTTGATATGATCATCATCTGCTACCGGCGTATTGACGAATCTTTAGAGTCCTACACAGAGGTTTCCTAGCTCAAGCGAAACGAAATAGGAGTGCATATGAGATATGTGCAGGACCGAGAATAATGCGTGTATGTGATACCGTATTTGATTCTCGCGATTAATGTTTCGATTGGTTGTATGAGATATGACCTAGTTATCGAATCATTGATTCGATAAATCGATGCATTGAATACTAGTCGGTTATGTGCGACATGACCGGATCATTGAATCAAGTGTTGATTTAATGATTTAATGTATAATTATATATTTGATATATTACTTTGCATTAACTAGTATTGGTTCACTTTAAACGGATTTTTCTCACTTGGATTGCACATTGTATATGTGATATACTTTTGTGCACTTTTTTGTATCATGTTTGATGATACTTGATCATATGGTTAAGTGAATAGAATTAAACCATGGTTATTATGATAATTAGGGTTTTGCATATTTATTTATTCATTTATTTGTTTATTCATTTATTTGGATAAGTTTAAATAAGAATGGTGGCAATTTTTGTTTCTTATATGAAGCTTCATGAACCCTTGACTTTTGTAACCATTCTTGTCATCTTGCTTAACCCTAACCCACTCTACTAACCATGGTTTATTCTATACACTTAACTTGAGTTAGAGTTATGATAAGTATAGTTTTTCTTTTTCTTTTAAAAGAACTAATCATAATTCTATCATCTTCTTCTTCTTCTTCAAGTGAGAAACCTAGATGCCATTAATGGAAACTTGAGATCTAGTGAGATAAATCCAATTCTAAAGTGAACCCACCTCCTATTTCTTCACCCTCTACCTCTTGCCAAGTTGTTTTGGGTGTTTTCTTCACAAGTTTCACAACTTTGTGAAGTCGGAGCTTGAGCTTGTGCAACCTCGACGTAGATCGTCTTTGACACGAAGCCGACGACCTATTCCGCACGTTTCTCCGATGAAGCCGTCACGAGAGTCCAAGGTTCAAGATGGACAGCGAGAGGACGCCCTCGTGGAGCTAAGGAAGTGGGTATCCGGATCTACAAAGGTTGTAGCATCTTAACTTTAGTTAAATTGTTAACTAGATTTATATTTCGCCTAGAATTCTAGCGACGATCCGTAGTCTAGGGTTTCTCGGCACCATTTTTTTTTGAAATTGGCATGTTCGATGCCTTGTGAGACCTTACTAGGGTGCCTAGGAATCTACAGTGGTATCAGAGCCTAGCTAGAGCCTTAGGCGAAGTCTAGACAGAGTTTGAAATCCGGACGAACCGAAAACCTTACCCCAAAATAGCTCTCTGGACTTTTTCTAAAAAGTGGGATTTTTGTCAATTAAAAATATGCAGAAAATCAAGCAGGGTGTTATTTGAATTACTGTGAAATACGATGGCCTGAATCAACTTTTCCACCGCGGAACCGCGGCGCGTGCTATGCATGCTGCGGCGGTTCCGCGGCATTACTTTTCCTTTATGTGATGTTTTCTGCACAGTAACTCATATAATTCAATGCTGTGTTTTCTGGGATATTTTTGTTGTGACTATACAGAAGAGTATTCTGGGGTACTATTGGGAATCAAAGTTTCGATCGGATTATCAAATTTCGTCTTTGTGTATTTCCGGATAATTTTTAGAATATGTTAAAAAGTTCGACCGGATAAAAATACCCAATTTTTCCCCTGTCGGGAGATTTCCAAATGTTGGATTTTTCCGTAGTTTAACGACGTTCTAAGTAGTGCAAGTAACGCGATGGACCCTCTAGAAGACAACAAACCTTAACTCGATTATGTGACCGTCTTGAACTGCCCTTTGAACCTTCGGGTTTGAGGCAGTACGGCGTGCCACATGTGAGGCGTTGGCTTGACCCTTCTACGGCTGGACCGTTGGTACTGAAGCACGAACTGAATGTTGCTAGACTTATTTCATGTGTTGGACTGTATCGGGAAAACTTGGGTATTCGACTGTTCGATCGGAAAGTTTAACATTTTCTGTTTATCTGGAATGTGATAAAATAATTGGAATTCACAAACAGTTATGTGATAACTGAATGAATGTTATAAATCTAGCAGTTTAGTTTCACTTGATATTGAAAAGAGTTTTCGATAATGAGACTAAAATACGGGATTTATATCTGTTAGGCATGTGATGTCTAAGTATTTCATCTGATTAGGCATGTGATGTCTAAAGAAGTTGCGGATTCCAATTGTTGTAGTTTTACACTTTCTTTTCTGTGACCGTAAGTGTAGTATGTTCATATCGCCGGTTTCGTTGCTATACGTCAACGACAATTGGGGTATGCATACTTACTTACGTTGATGACATGTGATGTTATGTGTTGCTGGATATGTTATATTGGATCGTCGTATTCGAATAGCCGGGGGTTTTTATGTGAGATGAGTGTTTTTCATTTTCATTCATCTAAAAACTTGTATGTAATATTCTTTTATTTGGGGCACTTCCAGGTAGCGGAAGTTGTCACCTTTTGTATATTATTTACTTTTCCGCATTAGGATAGACCCAAGGAGGGGAGCTCAAGTAACCGGGTTCTGGGATTCAGTGGGAGACCAGCTCGAGGAGTCGAGTCCAGGTCTCCTAACCCTAGGATTGGCAGGGTTGCTTGCCGCTCTCGTAGGGGTCTAGGGGTGTGGGATTGGCTATTCATCACGACCGTGGAATCCGTGTTTTATACTGGCTCGTATTGAAAACACGGACGTCCTAGTATATCCAATATTTCATATGTTTATTCTGCTGCGATATCTGTGTTGTGACTCTGTGATGGATATAGTATATAGTATATATGATATATTATATAGACGTTACTTATGTTTTACACCCGCGCTAGCCCTGCCCTGCTCTGTCGTTAGTTACCTAACCTAACGGTGTACGAGGGGACATCGAGGCGAATGCGGATGGCATAAGTGTACGTCATATCATCTGTGATGTTTAGGTATTTAAATGATGGGACTTCATTAATGTGATTAATGAAAGATAAGAAACCTAAGATGTTGTAGAATCAAATTTTAAAATAAAACAGGTAGCTACAGTTCTTGCTTTGCACAGCGGTATATATGATATACCCTGCACCTTATTCGATGAGGAAAGGACCGAGATCCCTTCACCGGGAGTGACTCCTTTAGCAATAACTGGCAGATGCTACACACTCGGTTTGCTTTTGACTGCTTTTGGGTTTTTTCTTTGCACAGCGATATATATGATATATCCCGCACCTCATTCGACGAGGAAAGGACCGAGATCCCTTCGCCGGGAGTGACTCCTTTAGCAAAACTAGAAAAGCCTCAAAATCACTCCATTTCAAAACATCATTTGATTCTACAACGATATCAAGTTCATTACGCTCATGGTTTTCAGAAAAACCTGGCGTAGCCCTCCGTCATTTCAGATGAGTAGTAGTTAGTATTCGTGCTACGTTTGTTGGCCTGCGTCAAGGCGTAGTGTGCGGTAGCTAACAAGTATTTATCTGCTTATGCATATGATGCAGATTGGATTAGGGTAGTCGTGCGACTTTGTTGGCCTGCGTCAAGGGTCGTACGGGTGGGTTTAATTCAATCAGGAATTGACGGGTTGAACTTGACTAGCGCACTATGGTTTGTTGGCCTGCGTCAAGGTCATAGGACGCTAGGGGCAAAATATTATCGGGAATTTCAAGTGTTGAAATTTGCAATGAGATTGCATACCTTCTATGAGATAGTTGGATCCCGATACCCACTGCGAGTAAGAGTTACTCCTGGGAGAGTTTTACACATTGCAATTAGCCGATCAAGTAGGTGTCTAGAAAGGTGTCAACGGGGTTACGCCTCTGGGAAAACGAGGTTTACATTAATTAGGTTCGTGCGAAAGCACGGGGGACCTCCCTCAAAGTACCGACACTGGCCTGGCTGAAAGATTGGCGAACCTGTAATGTGTAATTAATCCCGGCTTGTCTTTCCTTTTAGGGTTTGAAGGAAGATTTGATAAAAAGCAGTGGGAGCCATCCTGATTAGATAAGATAATAACCAATCTGATCTTGCACGAGCATACGCTAAAGTGTTTTCTTCTCTCTCTCTCCAGGTAGCGACCATTTCATGCCCTAATGAAGATAATAATATGGATGTATTGACCGAACCCGCATGTTATACTGTGCTGGGGAACGTTGGTTCCGTTCTTTCCTATAAGAGTTATAGGAATGAACAGGATATAGGGGAATACCAGGATTCCCATGCCACCCGATTGAAGAAAGTACATGTTGATGCATTTTCTTCGGGTGTGTTCGTTACTGAGAACTGTTTCTCCATTTGCTCTACGTCCTAGGTATTGGATACCGGGTCGGGATCCCATATATGTAATCAGTTACATGGGCTAAGGAAAGGTAGAGAACTTGGAGAAGGTGATAAAGACATAAGAGTAGGAAATGGTGCAATTGTTGCAGCCAAGACTGTCGGGGAATATCACCTTGTATTACCAACTGGTAATACATTGGTTCTGAACGAATGCTATTACATGCCGAACCTGATATGCAACATTATATCGGTTTCTTTATTAAGTAAAGAGGGATATAATTTTGTATTACAGGACAATGTTATGAACATTTTCTGTAACCAAAAGTTGGTTGGATCAGGCACGTTATGCAATGGCATTTATGTTCTAAATCAATCAACAGTTCTGAGCATAACAAACACACACAAGAGGAAGAGTTCTGAACTCAACGAATCCTTCTTGTGGCATTGTAGACTGGGCCACATCAATGCGACACGACTAGCTAAGTTGCATAAAGATGGATATTTAAATCCGTTTGAATTTTCATCTTATGACACTTGCCAGTCATGTCTCAAAGGCAAGATGACCAAAACTCCGTTTACGGGACACGGAGAAAGAGTTACCGAACTCTTAGGACTGATACATAGTGATGTATGCGGTCCCATGTCTACACATGCCAGGGATGGTTCTTCGTACTTCATTACATTCACTGACGATCTCTCTAGATTCGGATATGTGTTCCTGATGAAACACAAATCAGAAGCTTTTGAGAAATTTAGAGAATATAAACAAGAAGTCGAGAACCAAACCGGAAAAAGTATTAAAATCCTTCGATCTGATCGAGGAAGTGAATACTTGAGCAATGAATTCCTGGACTTCCTAAAAGAGAATGGGATTCTCTCTCAGCTGACTCCTCCATATACACTACAGCACAACGGTGTATCAGAACGGAGGAACCGCACCCTATTAGATATGGTGCGCTCTATGATGAGCACAGCTGAGTTACCTATTTCCTTCTGGGGATATGCACTGGAAACAGCTGCAGACCTATTGAATATGGTTCCCACCAAAACCGTGCCGACCACTCCATATGAGATATGGAAAGGAAAGAGACCATGTCTTAATTATGTTAAGATATGGGGTTGTCCGGCCTATGTAAAAACGCAAAATACAGACAAACTCGTGGCAAGGTCTATTCTGTGTAAGTTTATTGGATATCCCAAACATTCGCGAGGGTATATCTTCTACCACCCTGAAGAACAAAGAGTGTTTGTTTCTCGGCATGCCACCTTTTTAGAAAAGGAATTTCTTGAAAAAGAGATTAGTGGTCATGAGGTAGAACTGGAAGAGGTTCCAGCTGCAGAAGCTACAACAGAAGATCTGGTGGAACCAGAGGATTCCGTAGTTCCCGATGAACCCCAGCCACTCCGCCGATCTAGTAGGGTTCCTCGCCAACCTGAGAGATACTAAGGTTTTCTCATGGACGGTGGGAGCGAGGATTGCATCATGGAGGATGATGACCCAACTAGCTTCGAGCAGGCCATCACGAGTGGGGACTCAGTGAAATGGCTGGATGCTATGCGGTCCGAGATGGAATCCATGTACACCAACAAAGTATGGACTTTGGAAGTTGCTCCTGAAGGGGTAAAACCCATTGGGAGCAAGTGGATCTTTAAGAAGAAACTTGGTGTAGATGGGAAAGTGGAGACTTTCAAAGCTAGACTTGTAGCAAAGGGTTTTCGTCAAAGACCAGGTGTGGACTATGACGAGACCTTTTCTCCAGTGGCTATGCTTAAATCCATCCGGATCATGCTTGCCATCGCTGCATATCATGATTACGAAATCTGGCAAATGGATGTTAAGACCGCCTTTCTAAACGGTGATTTAGAAGAGTGCGTGTACATGACTCAGCCAGAGGGCTTCGTAGACAGTGGGAGCAGCGGGAAGGTGTGCAAGCTGCTTAAATCCATTTATGGATTAAAGCAAGCATCGCGGAGTTGGAACATCTGCTTTGACGTCGTTATCAAAGAGTTTGATTTCGTCAAAAACCCAGATGAACCTTGTATCTACAAGAAGGTTGCAGAGAGTAAGGTTGTCTTCCTCGTATTGTACGTGGACGACATACTCTTGATAGGAAATGATATTCCTATGCTGCAATCGGTCAAGCTCTTCTTATCACAAAGATTCTCAATGAAAGATCTTGGTGATGCCTCCTGCATATTGGGGATTAGGATCTATAGAGATAGATCCAAACGGATTTTGGGATTGTCCCAATCCAGGTACATTGACACCATACTAAAGAGGTTTAGTATGGAAGAGTCCAAGCGTGGGAACTTACCCACGATCTCTGGAGTCACTCTCTCCAAAGAGATGTCTCCCAAGACTGATTTGGAGAGAGCTCGCATGCAAGGGATACCCTATGCTTCGGCAGTAGGCTCTATCATGTATGCGATGCTATGTACCAGACCCGATGTAGCATACTCACTAAGTATAGTGAGCAGGTATCAAGCTGATCCTGGAGAGAGTCACTGGACAGCTGTGAAGAGCATTCTCAAGTACTTGCGAAGGACTAGAGATATGTTCTTGGTGTATGGTAACGGAGAGCTCCAAGTGGAGTCCTTTACCGATTCGAGCTTCCAGAGTGATAAGGACGACTCTAAGTCGCAGTCGGGCTTTGTCTTTACCCTTTACGGAGGGGCGGTTAGCTGGAAGAGTTCCAAGCAGGAAACCGTGGCAGACTCGACGATGGAGGCTGAATACATCGCTGCCAACGATGCTGCTAAAGAAGCTGTCTGGATCAAGAAGTTCATTACTGAACTTGGAGTGGTTCCATCCATTGAGCATCCAATACCTTTGTATTGCGATAACAATAGAGCGGTGGCTTTGGCCAAGGAACCCAGGTCCCATCAGCGATCCAGGCATATTCTGAGGCGGTATCACCTGATCCGGGAGATAGTTGATCGCCGGGAGATCGAGGTCAGGAGGGTTGACACGAAGGACAACACTGCGGATCCACTCACGAAGGCCATTCCCCAGATACAGTTTGAGAGACTCTTCGAGATGCTCGGTATGCGATACTACAGCAGCTGGCCCTAGTGCAAGTGGGAGATTGTTAGTTGTATGTATGCCCTAGAGGCCAGTATTGTACAGATGATGTATATTATATTGGATGCTTGGACATATATAGAGATGACTTTCTTGCTCGACATGATAGTATGCTATCTGGTTGCTCTTTATCTTAACATGTACACTAGTCTCTTTATACTGTCTTATAGTTACATGTTGGTAAAGCCCTTAGGATTTGTACTTGACTACCTGGACTGTGATGCAGATCATACTAGTGGGGACATGGTAGTCCATAAGTACATCCTTCAAGGTCCCTAGTCGTGGGTGTATCGAGATGGGGTATCGATATACCAGTGTAGACTAGCGTATACGCTTCCCGACCCATGTGATGGGCGATGGATGATCCCATATCCATTGGTGTTTGACATCAGAGATGGTATACGGGTGCTCAGTGGAGACTGAGTACACTGGACGGACTCGCCGAGAACTCCCAGATGGTATTATACCTTACGTCAGATGGCAGTTCTCAGGTGACACTTGTACAGGTTAGTCTGTAGACCCGAGATCGTCATAGAGTCTTGTGTGATTCCCACTGTGCTTTGATCTCCACCTTACCACGTCCATGAGGGCGTGCAAAACGGTGGTCTTTGGGTACAGTCCCGAGTCACATAGAGGCAATGAGCGATAGGAGGGGTTTCGTCTCTCCCGGTATTGGGGGTTGATGTTGCGCTGTGCTCGATTGGCCGTAACAGGAAAGTCCCTGGCCAGGGCTGATCAGAGATTTGCTGGTAAGTGTTACCAGTAGTTTCTCGACCCGTTACGAGCCTCACATCGGCACGACTTATCGGGTTATTGGGGTCTGACGTTTACCACCCCTAGACTTGATATGCGACATATCAGACGAAGAGACCGGACTGTATGGTAAGTGTTACTGGTCGGATTCGCAGGAGTGTGAGCGGGCTAGCTCGTCGATCTTCTGATCGCTCAATACCCGGGTGGCCGTTACGTTTAGCAGACCGCTTGCGGCTTGTGGGTGCTTGATATGATCATCATCTGCTACCGGCGTATTGACGAGTCTTTAGAGTCCTACACAGAGGTTTCCTAGCTCAAGCGAAACGAAATAGGAGTGCATATGAGATATGTGCGGGACCGAGAATAATGCGTGTATGTGATACCGTATTTGATTCTCGCGATTAATGTTTCGATTGGTTGTATGAGATATGACCTAGTTATCGAATCATTGATTCGATAAATCGATGCATTGAATACTAGTCGGTTATGTGCGACATGACCGGATCATTGAATCAAGTGTTGATTTAATGATTTAATGTATAATTATATATTTGATATATTACTTTGCATTAACTAGTATTGGTTCACTTTAAACGGATTTTTCTCACTTGGATTGCACATTGTATATGTGATATACTTTTGTGCACTTTTTTGTATCATGTTTGATGATACTTGATCATATGGTTAAGTGAATAGAATTAAACCATGGTTATTATGATAATTAGGGTTTTGCATATTTATTTATTCATTTATTTGTTTATTCATTTATTTGGATAAGTTTAAATGAGAATGGTGGCAATTTTTGTTTCTTATATGAAGCTTCATGAACCCTTGACTTTTGTAACCATTCTTGTCATCTTGCTTAACCCTAACCCACTCTACTAACCATGGTTTATTCTATACACTTAACTTGAGTTAGAGTTATGATAAGTATAGTTTTTCTTTTTCTTTTAAAAGAACTTATCATAATTCTATCATCTTCTTCTTCTTCTTCAAGTGAGAAACCTAGATGCCATTAATGGCAACTTGAGATCTAGTGAGATAAATCCAATTCTAAAGTGAACCCACCTCCTATTTCTTCACCCTCTACCTCTTGCCAAGTTGTTTTGGGTGTTTTCTTCACAAGTTTCACAACTTTGTGAAGTCGGAGCTTGAGCTTGTGCAACCTCGACGTAGATCGTCTTTGACACGAAGCCGACGACCTATTCCGCACGTTTCTCCGATGAAGCCGTCACGAGAGTCCAAGGTTCAAGATGGACAGCGAGAGGATGCCCTCGTGGAGCTAAGGAAGTGGGTATCCGGATCTACAAAGGTTGTAGCATCTTAACTTTAGTTAAATTGTTAACTAGATTTATATTTCGCCTAGAATTCTAGCGACGATCCGTAGTCTAGGGTTTCTCGGCACCATTTTTTTTTTAAATTGGCATGTTCGATGCCTTGTGAGACCTCACTAGGGTGCCTAGGAACCTACATGCATATCTCGTGTATCCTATTCATTTATTATTGTTTGATATCATGACGCACTGACGTCTGGGTTTTGCATGGCCCAGATCCTCTATCTTTGTCGCAGGCAGTTCAGGAGTATTTTGACCAACAAGCCGAGCAGTGAAGATCATGTTAGTTGCTAGTTAGTTTAGTTTTATTTTCGTACTTTCATTCCTGATGTGAGCCCGTATTTTGGGACGTACTTTCCAGATTGTTATTGCTTATTAGATTTATTGCTCCCGCATATATTATTTCTTGACTCGTTATTTCTGGCTCATGGACATGTACTAGATAAATTCTTTTATTTTCCTGTTCTTGATATCTATAGATAGCCGTAATGTGACTGTGGAGGGATGTTTCCTAGCCATAGGTAGCATGGTTGGCTCTGTCACGTGCCGATCTTAGCGCACTCTGGGAAGCGGGGTGTGACAGGGTTTGTTTAGTATCAGAGCCATAGAATTTAGGTTAATCGGGTTTGATTCTATTTTTAGTTGGGTATTGGACCTAATACACGAATCAGAAAATCCGTAATTAGGAACATGTCCTGCCACATTGTTCTCGTGATTCTTGAATCTTATCTTTCTCTTGATCTTTTGTCTTGACGATATACAAACAACTTTGCATCTTGGCTTGAAATCCTTTTGGTTTCCTATTGTTTCTCCCTTCCTGTTCTTTCGATTCTAATACTAGGATTTGAGCGACTTGAATGGTGTTATGTAATTGTAACTATGAACTGCAGCATGGTTACAATGCGGTACTCTATTTAAGTAACTTGGAGTCGTAGTCTTGATTCACTTCTTTGTTTTATGGTCGTTATATTGCCTTGCTTCTCTTACTTTCCAGTTCATGTTTTATCTCAAGATTGAATCCTGTTTACCGTGCTTAATCTTCTTCAGTATCTTGGCTTCGGATGAAGTCATTTAAGGTATCCTACTTGTTCATGATTTTCCCGCATTAGCATTATTCGATTCTGGTGCATCCCATTGTTGTATGTCTTCCAAGTTTATTGCTGCACATTCGATTTCTTGCATGACCCTGTCTTGTTGCTGGGACATACACACTGGGAATGGGAAGATCATATCTAGTAGTGAGTGCAAGGATTGTTCAGTTGTTATTTGCGGACGAGAGTTATTTGCAGATTTCTTGGTGATCGATACCGACAGTTATGAAGTTGTCTTGGGAATGGATTTTCTCGGCACTTTCCACGCTCACATTGATTGTAGGGCAAAGAAATTGATTTTCCATATTCCCGGACATCCAGAGTTTGTTTTTGCTGGAGAAAACAGTTCTGTCGGGTCAGTCGAGTTTAGAGCTAGGCCGACAAAGAATGTTCTTTCATCGATGGAAGTTGATAAGGAGGAAGCGCCAGCTATAGTTCGAGAGTTCATGGACGTGTTCGAGAACATCTCGGCTTTACCGCCAAAATGAGATGTGAAGCTCGCAATCGATCTTGTTCCTGGTGCAGCGCCAATCTCAAAGGCGTACTATCCGATGGCACCAGTGGAGTTGGAAGAAGTCAAGAAGCAGGTTACTGAATTACTAGAGAAGGGTTGGAAGAAGTCAAGAAGCAGGTTACTAAATTACTAGAGAAGGGTTGGATTCGTAGCAGTAATTCACCTTGGGGAGCTCCAGTTCTTCTAGTCAAGAAGAAAGATGGCACAAGGAGGATGTGCATCGATTATCGAGAATTGAACTGGGTGACTATTAAGAACAAGTACCCAATCCCTCGCATTGGCGAATTATTCGAGCAACTCAGTGGCGCGAGGGTATTCTCAAGGCAGGATTTGCGATCCGGATATCATCAAGTTCGAGTTAAACCAGAGGATATTTGTAAGACTGTGTTCCGAACTCGGTATGGATATTACGAGTATTTAGTGATGTCATTCGGAGTCATGAATGCACCGGCGATATTTATGGACTTGATGAACCAAATCTTTTCACCGTTCTTGGACCAGTTTATAGTGGTATTCATCGATGATATTCTAGTCTATTCGAGAAGCCTAGAAGAGCATGTAGAACGCTTGAAGATCGCACTGCAGTCATGGAGGCAAGAAAGGTTATATGCGAAGATGAGCAAGTGCGAGTTTTGGCTTGAAGAAGTGAAGTTTTTGGGGCATGTCTGTTTCCCCAAATCAGAGCAAGGCTCTGTTTGAATTTCAAATTTTGAAACAACGCTTCAAATTCCGTGCGCTGCGCGCAACGCGCCACGTGTCAGAAGCTGATACGTCAGCGTAGCGCCCAAGGCAGTGCGTCCAATCAGAGCAAGACTCTATTAAAAAAACAAAATTAAAAGGACGCAAAGCTTCAGTTGCGCAAGCGCTGCGCTGCGCGACACATGTCAGCGCAGTTGCTTCTGCGCAAGCTGTGCACTGCGCGATACGTGTCAGCGCGGTTGCGCTGCGCTGCGCGGGTTGCGCTACGCTGTGCGCTGCGCGCCACGTGTCAGCACGGTTGTGCTGCGCTGTGCGCTGCACGACACGTGTCAAGCGCTGGTGCATCTGCGCCAAACAGAATTAAAATTCTAATAAGATCTTTCTGTTCTTGTTAAAACAAGAACATTGTCTTCTGTAAAACAGAAGCCCTTGGATCAAAGATCCAACGGTGGGGAAAATTCTCCAAATCACTCAGAGAAGGATCTCTTTAACAAACTTAACAAATCTATGGGCACTATATAAAGACCCCTAGAACCCAACTCAAGGAATCAATCACATCGACATCAAGAACTTCAGAAAAACAGCAAAAAAGAGAAAGTTCTGAAGAACTTTGAAGAACTCAAGAAAAAGGTAAAAACCTTTATGAAAAAGAAGAAGAATTTCTTCTGAATAGATCATTGATCTAAGAACAAGATCAATGATCTTCAATAAAAAGAAAAATAAATAATAATATTGCCTTGCACTTTTTTATGAACCACTGGTTCTTTGAAAACAAGAAAAACTTGTTTTCTCTGATCTAAAATTGATCAAAAACAGTTCCCTGCACTTGCAAAATTGGCACTGTTGCACTCTTAGGTTGGCGCAAGCCGCCAGAGAGCGCCACGTGTCAGCTCCAGAATCATTTGCGCCATGCGCTTTTAAAATAGAGTACTGCTCTCTGAAATTGGCACAACTCACCAGAGCGCGCCACGTGTCAGCAGCGCAACAGCGCAGCGCACTGACACAGCGCACTGCGCTGTTGCGCTTGCGCTCACCAGAGCGTGACACGTGTCACCTCCACATGCGCTTGCGCTCATTAATTGGCGCAAAGCGCCTAACAAGCCACTGTCAGATAATTAATGCGTTGCATTATTTGCAGAAGGGCCAAGCCCAATAAAAAAAGGCCTATTAGGCCTAGTAAATACTATGCATTATTTTCAAAAAGGGCAGAGCCCAAATAAAAACAGATGCAATGCATCATTCTTTTTTTAAAAAGGGGCAAAGCCCAAATAAGGGTCTGTCAGACCAGAACAGATGCTGTGCATCATTTAAAAGGGGCAGAGCCCAAATAAAGGTCCAACAGAGACCAAGATTAATGCTATGCATTATTAAACATGGGCAAAGCCCTGGCACAGGTCTAATAAGCCAAATATAAGGAAAAACGTTGAATATTAAGTCCTCAAATTAAATTGAATGAGCACGGCTGCTCTCTTAAATAAATTTACATCCGGTTCAAGGGTACATCTCTGAACTCCTTTGACACCTATTGTTGTAATCCTTCAACGACGTCAAAGAGGCGACGGGTCCCGATGACCATGCATACAATGGACCCCTATGTCCCTAAACTAGAACATGGACCCCTATGTCCCTAAACTGGAACATGGACCACCATGTCCCTAAACTGGCAACGGACCGCAATGTCCTTAAACTACCAATGGACCACCATGTCCCTAAACTGGAACATGGACCACTATGTCCCTAAACTGGAACATGGACCACTACGTCCCTAAACTGGAACAATAGAGCCCCTAAATGCTCTTTTGTCGGATCTAAACGATCCCGTTTAAGTTGATCTTAGCTTCAAACATGGCTAACGTATCCTTAAACCTTCGAACAGACTTTAGTCCCAAATTGAACTATTGACCCACCAATCAACTTTGGCTCGAGGGTACATCTCGAAACTCCTCCGACACCTGTCGTTGTAATCCTTCAACGACGTCAGAGAGGTGATGGGTCCCGACGGCCATACAGGCAATGGACCACTATGTCCCTAAACTGGAACAATAGAGCCACCAAATACTCTTTTGTTGGATCTAAATGATCCAGTTAAGTTGATCTTAATCTCAAATTGGACTAACGTATCCTTAACGAACGTTTGAGTTGATCTTAGCCTCAAATACGGCTAACGTATCCTCAAACCAAAACCCCAAACCCAAATCTAAGAAAATACGGATTTGGACTAATCCACGTCCTATGGGCGACGACATAAATTAGTCTCCGTATACAATCCACGGGCAACCACAAAAAAAACAAACACCCACGACACGAAGTGAAATTCTGGAGAAGGAGAAACTTGTTTCCGTGATGCGGTAGCGTAATTAACTGCAGGGGCTTGCGTCTGCAGGGAAGAGCGTCCCCACAATCAAAAACCCCTCTAACGAGGGGGAATCTGACGAAGTTTGCTATATCGGCCGCATCCATCTAAACCTCCGATACACGGTGCCATAAATCAACTTGGCATCTTCGGAGAGGTGGACGGATAAAACCAAATAGCATCTGCCCCGAATTTCATGCAAGACGTCCATGTTCTGGCCGCCGTTCGGAGGGGAACAGATTCTGGCACGCCCGGTGGGACCTTTTCCTCTTTCCACTCCACACTTCGTGTGTCGTGTTCGCGAACAAATCGCGGTTTGCTGTGGTTTCCTGTGGATTCGAGGTACTAAGATTTGGTGTCTTGCTCCGTGCAGAAAGAAAACAGAAGATCAATGGCTTCAAACTGCACTACTTGCAACTGCAACTCTCACTCCGTCCTTACTGGAGGAGTGACTTATGGGCCCCAAGCGACCTCCCTTTTCAAGATGCCACTGGAGCAGGTAACTCGAGCCACCAATGGACTATTCTTCGGGACCATACTCCCACCCATGAGCTTCAACGCCCATGTGCCATCACAAGAAGCTCCCAAGAAGTCGATATTCGATCGGCTTGCTACTGCTGCGGCCCCTCCCAACGAGTCGCCCAACTCCACTGCCTCAGTTTTTAACAGACTAGGCCAGAGCTCCAACGGGCCCATGAAGAAGCCAGCAATACCAGAAGGCGTTATCCTGAAGCGGATAGCCATCCTTGCTCCCGTTCCAGGCGAAATCACCAAGGTTGCTTCCTCTACTCGGAAGTCTGCTTTTGATAGGTTGGCCGTCCCCATTCAACGGACGATGGTCTTTAAAAGGCTGATACCAGCAAATTTGACCAACACAGAGGGCTTGAGGAGGTCACCCCTACGGCTAAACCAGCTCCAATCGCGCGATATGCTCGCCGTCGTCACTGGCGCCGGGTAAGGAAAGCTGGGGGCAGCTCTCCTTCAGGATTTACTCCACCAGCTCCGATGGTGGAAATCAATGTTGCTGTTCTGACCGGGAGTAGCTTTGAACCACTAAGAAGGGTGCGAAAAAACTCGCCAACTGCCGTATTGAAAAGATCTCCTACACCTGTGGATAATGCCCCAGAGGTGAAGCTGGAGTAGCCCCCTGAACGGCTGTCCTCTAAAATTTACAAGGTCTGGCGTCAAGTCCAAGACTCCGTAATGGATCAAGACTATCTCCGCCGACAGAAAAAGATGAAGGTTCGGCAGGAGAAGGACTACTCTGCCAAGCCAGAAAAAGCAACAGCTACTTGGGTGCCCACTGCAATGGCCCCCTCAACTCCAATTACTCAAAAGAAAAGGAGGCGGCAAAAAGCCCCTGCGAACATGGCGAACCATAAAAGCGCTGAACACAAACGCCCCAAGTCTGGGGGCATAGTAGTGCACACAGTTTATATGGCTTCCGGAAAGGAGGAAAGCCGCGCTTTGACGGGTCACCAACCGCTCACCCGATCCGTGACGAAGGCTCAAGAACAGCAACAGAAGCTTCAGGAGATGATGAATGCAATGGCTGCACTTACTGGGCCAAAAGAAAGCTCGGAGTCATCATCAGAACAGCGTCACGAACAAGAAACTGACGCTGACGTCCTACGTAGAGTCCTCGAAAAGAAGGACAAAGAAGCCGCAGAGCAAGCGGCTAACATAAAACAGATGGCGCTTCTCATCCAAGATATGGTAGGGATGATGTTACAGCCGGACCCTCCAGCTGATGACCCTCCAATCATTGTTGAAGACGATAAAAGGGAGACATCTAAGCCCCCGCCGGATCTCTCAGCAGCCAAAGATGAAACCATTTCCGAAACTGCATTAGACGACTATATAGCTCAGCAGATACGAGTTCACCAGGCAAATGAAGCGGCTGGGCAAATTGTTAGAACCGGACGACCCTACCCAAGCTGGTATGATCAGATCAGTTACCCGCCGGGATATACGATCCCTAAGTTCCACGTATATAAAGGGACAGGGAATCTGCATCAGCATGTCACTCAATTCAGGGCCTTAGGCGGCAATACTAGAGGCGATGACAAATTGTTGTTTCGCCAATTCGTCGGCAGTTTAGCAGAAACATCCTTTGAATGGTATTCAGAGTTACCTAACGACTCTGTCAAAACATTTGCAGAGATGGAGCTACTATTCACATAAAGATTCGCGAGTGCTAGTGAACGCACCCCGATAACAGCACTGATTAACGCCAGAATAAGGCCCGGCGAAACGTGGGTCCATTAGGCAACACGATGGCGGAACCTATGGTCAAAATGCGAACAACGCATAGAAGAGGCACCTGTGGTAGGCATGTTTGAGGGCACTCTTGATCCGCAAGCGACCATCTCGTAATTCATGATGTTCTTCAGGCCGACCACCTTCCAGGCCTTGATCGACAAATTAGCCCAAATGGACCAGATGGGCCATGGACCGTCTCCTCCAAAACCGGACTCTCGAAATGAGAAAGGAAAAAGGAAAGCGATCGTCGTCCTAATGCTCAACAACAATCGAGCAACTCGAAGCCGGTCGTTCGCCAAAATAACGTGTGTCTACGTCCATCCCTCGAAGAGAGACTGGGATGTCCTGACTCGTTTCCTCAAAATAAAACGAGAAGACTGTTTGAACTGGCAATGCGCAACAGACTCATCAATCTGCCGAGTCCAAAATAATCAGCACCAAACGGTAAGTCACCCGATCGAAGATTGTTTCGTCTTTAAGGGATGGATCGAGGATCAGCACCTACAAGGCAAGTTCGCACTGTCTGAAAACTGGAGGGTGAACCCACCACAGCCGCACTCTCCAAAGAAGACGGACACGCCGGGGGCAACTTGTTCTTTTGTCGAGGACGAAAACGATGGAGAAGACTCATCAGGTGAATCCGAAGATTGCATAATAACTTGTCATGTGATCTCTCACTCGTTGGCGGATGATGAAGAGGCTCCTTGCACCGAGAAACCGAGAGCGAACCCTGAACCAGAAATTCCGCAGCCGTCAGACGAGTTGATCGATGCCTTCCTGAATGAGATTCGTTTGAAAGTTAAAGCCAATCAAGTGCATGGGATGGCCATACTGGAAGGAGCCAAACACCGACTACTAGGCCGAAGAGTCGAGGCATTTCCGTCAAATTAAAAGTCATCCACTGCGGATAAAAACAAATTCAAGACAAGGAAAAGTTTCGCCAAAGCCCTATCAGTAGGAATGAAGCTACCACCCTCTGAAGAAAATACTCTCGATGGAGTAGAGATGCATCCTAACTTCTGCTTATATCATCAGAAGATCATACATCCTACCGAAGACTGCGACTCCTTTAAGTGTTGGTGGCAAGGATATGTCGCTCAAAAGCAACACTTCAACAGGACGAAGTGTGAAGCTCGTAGACATCGGAAAAATGCGATAGATGAGCGCAAAAGAGCCACCAACGACTGCCATATAGCCGACTCCAAGGGATCGCAAATTATCACATTTGGAAGCGACTCTGACGAAGAAGCTGCCCTCAACCCTCTCCTCAAGGAATCCATTGCAAAAATGAAAGGATTGAGGAGTTGTGAGAACATTCAGCCGTGCGATCGTCCGCTACTCAAAAAAAATCTCAGCCCCGCAAACAAAGAATCGAGCAAAAAGGATAAAGGAAAGGAGAAAACGACTTTCGTCGCCAACACTCAACAACAGTCGAGTGGCCCTAGACCGGTTGTTCGTCAAAACAATATGCGTCCACGCATATCCCTCGAAGAGAGGCTAATACGTCCTTACTCATTTCCCCAGGGTGAAACAAGGAGCCTGTTCGAAGTGGCAGTGCATAACAGGCTTATCACTCTACCGGAACCGAAACACCAACTACAACTGGATGATGTCAACAGTTCTAATTATTGCCCTTATCACCAAGTATTAGGCCATCCGATCGAAAACTGTTACGTCTTCAAAAACTGGGTTGAAGACCAATACCAACAGGGCAAGTTCGTCATCTTCGAAAACTGGAATGTAAGCCCACCACAACCGCACGCTCCGAAAAAGATGGATACGCCGGGGGCATCATGCTCAGTCATAGAGAAATCCCCATAGACCGAAAAGTTAGTAAACTAGAAATTCGCCTCAAATACGGCGACAGTGGACCGAAACGTTCCTAAACTAACGAAGGACCGAAACGTCCTTAAACTACTACCGCAGCATCCTTAGGCTGATGAGATGAATAAAAAAAATAAAAAATATATATATATATAAATAATAATAATAATAATAATAATAATAATAATAATAATAAACGGTATGTCCATAAGCAAAATGGGCGCGGATGAAAACCCGAAAGGGCTCCGTGAGTAAAAACAGCAAGGCTACCGGCGAGTGTTCGTGAAAACCCGAAAGGGCACGACCTCGTTTAAAAAAAAGAATAAAAGGAATAAAAAAAGGTATGTCCATTAGCAAAATGGGCACGGATGAAAACCCGAAAGGGCTCCGTGAGTAAAAACAGCAGGACTACCGGCGAGTGTTTGTGAAAACCCGAAAGGGCACAACCTCGTTAAAGGACACTTACAGGATCCTCTCGACCTTGTAAGGAGAAATCACCCGCGTGAGATCCTTACGACTCACAAGGGAGCAACACACTTAGGGATCCTCACGATTCCTAAGGAGAAAATACACTTACGAAATCCTCACGACTCGTAAGGAGAACTCCCTTATGGGACCCTCACGGCTCATAAGATTTGAAAGTCTTAAGTTACAGAGGCCCAAACATGTGCTTAAGCAACCCCCACAGCCTTCGATATTGCCCTACAAGCGGCTCATACTGACCCTTGTATACAATCCATGGGCGCGAATAAACATTTCCCTAACCAAGTCCCACCCGTGACTAGGGATATGTCCATATGGTGAACAACCCTTATAAGTCCTCTCGACTTATAAGGAGAAAACCCTTTTGTAGGATCCTTACGACTTACAGGGGAACATACACTTAGGAATCCTCACGATTCCTAAGGAGAAAACACACCTACGAGATCCTCACGACTCGTAGGGAGAAATACCTTTATGAAACCCTTACGGCTCATGAAGCAAAAGCCTTAGTCGACAGGATCCTAACCCTGTTCCCTAAGCCACCTTTGTTCGACATCGACAGAGGCAAATGATGATTCGCTCCTGGCAATATCCCAGTTGTAGCGGTGCTGATGCCGAAATCGGTGTTTAATTCCAGGCTTACAGCGAAAAGCCAGCAGGCCGCACATGCACACAAAATAGCCGAAATGATTGGGCAACTCGCAACAAAAAGCAGCGAGTGAAAGTAAAATAAACAGCCGAAATGATTGGGCACCGCGAAAAATAGCCGAAATGATTGGGCAATCGCGACCATCGCGACATAAAAGCTGAAATGATAGAGCATCCCGGAAATAAAACAATAATAAAAAAATATGATGAAACTCATGCCCTACAGGTGAGATCACGTCGATCCCTGTGTACAATCCAGGGGCACAAATAAAGAGGGAACTATACCTTCCCGACAGGCCCCGCCAGAAAGCGAAGCTAAACCTCGACAGTTCACTAACAACCTAGAGACAACCGTGACATTCGTCTCGATACAGCAGACGCAATGTCAACAACGGCGTTCTTTCGCAGTCTAGCAGGATGTAGATGCAACGTCAACAAAAGACCCCATGGTCAGTAAAGCGGAGTGACGGCAAAATCCCAGCTCCACCTCAGCATTCGTCTCGTTACAGCAGACGCAATGTTAACAACAGTGTCTTTCCTCTAACAGGATTCGGACATGACAAAACAAACGAAGCGAAGGCTAAATTCCTAGCTTCAAGATCTTAACAGCGAGTCATATAAAGCCTGAAAGACAACTGGAGATCACCCCACACCAGTACGGAATGGTCACCACTTCGACGTTCGTCTCGACACAACAGACGCGACAATCAAACAAATGGAGCCATGGAAAAATCCCAGCTCCACCTCGACGTTCGTCTCGATAAAACAGATGAGATGTCACCCCAGCGTTCTTCCTCCAGCAGGGATCAGACGCAACAATCAAACAAACGGAGCCTTGGCAAAATCCCAGCTCCACCTCGACGTTCGTCTCGATACAGCAGACGAGATGTCACCACAGCATTCTTCCTCCAGCAGGGTTCAAACGCGACAATCAAACAAACGGAGCCATGGCAAAATCCCAGCTCCACCTCAGCGTTCGTCTCGATACAACAGACGAGATGTCACCCCAGCGTTCTTCCTCCAGCAGGGATCAGATGCGACACTCAAACAAATGGAGCCATCGCAAAATCCCTAGTTCCAAACCTCGACGGTTCACATGCAACCTAGAGACAACCGCGACATTCGTCTCGATACAACAGACGCGATGCCAGCAAACGAAGCAAAGGCCAAATTCCTAGCTTCAAGGTCTTAACGGCAAGTCATATAAAGCCTGAAAGACTATCGGAGATCATCCCACACCAGCGCGGAGTGGTTATGACTCATCGGGGCTCTCCAAAATGAGCCTAACCTCAAGTAAAAAGCGGCATGGCAAATTCCTAACGCTTGCTCTTCCGACGGTCAAACTGCCAAGGAGGATTGCTTGAAAACGTCTTATCCAGCCCCCGAAGGGATCAGAGACATGGTAGTCGCAGGGCTACTCGAATAGCACGATTGCATATCGAGGAATATATCAGCTGATGCGACGGTATGACGGCCAAAACCCTAAGTACCACAGACCCTAACGGACTTCTGTCGTAAAGAGCAGAGGTTAACTGTGACATTAGGATATTCTTATGAGAAATGCTCGATTCGTCTCGACTCGTGAGGAAATTGATGTCTTTGCGAGAACTGCTCGATTCGTCTCGACTCGTAAGGAAAAGCCTTAGGCAGCGGGGATAAAAAAAAAACTTGTTTCCTAAGCACTGGGACCCTACAAGTTGGTCTAAAATGGTCTCTTGTATACTATCCATGGGTTTCACTCTCCAAAGTCGAATCTCGAAAAGGAGGGAAACAACCGCTTACGAGTCCTCTCGACTCGTAAGAGGGAAAATTCTCTTATAGGATCCTTACGACTTATAAGAGAAAACACACTTAGGAATCCTCACGATTCCTAAGGAGAAAATCCACCTACGAGATCCTCTCGATCCGTAGGGAGAAAAGTCTCTATGAGACCCTCACGACTCATAGAGTTGAGAAGTCTTAGGCAGCAGATCTGAACCTGCGGCCTAAGCCATCGCTATCTCTTGGAAAAATCTAGATGCTTACTCTATTATCTGTCAATTATGTTTATCAAGACAGCATGCTGATAATAAAAGAAGGGAGAAAGCAAAGAAATAGTACAAGACATTGCAAAGAAAAATGTGTATATTTATTTATTAATTTAATCAAGTACAAGGTGAAGCGTACAAAAGAATAAAGAATGGATACATCTTATTCGAAAAAGAAAAAAAATTACAAGTATATGGATACAAGAGGAACTACTGGGAAGGAAGCGTCTTGCATAGCTCTAGCAATTGTTCGCGCACCTCCTTCTACGCTTTCTCCTGATCGGCCACCACCGCCAGTTCTGCCTCCACTTGAGCCCGCTGCTGCAAGAAAGATGCAAGCTGCTCCCCAACGGCCTGATGAGCAGCTTCGCGGCCTGGGGTGTCACGCTCGGCGACATCAAGCTTTCGCTTCAAGTTTAGCCCATGAGAGATGCGTTCCAGGAGGCCCTCAAAGATAGCCTTCACTTGGGCAGCATTCGCTTCAACCTCAGCACGCAGACGAGCCGTCTCGCTCGAGGTCTCTTGGTATTCCCTCAGCCTTAAAACCGCTTCTTGTTCCAAGTGGTGGATGTAAGAAGCGCTTTGCTCAATCCACGCTGCTCTTTGATTGCTTGCGGCTAAGGTCTCGGGAGCAGGGCGCATAAACTCCAGTTGATGCAGGCGGGCCTCAATATCCCTGCAGTGGTTAACCCAAGACGCGACGATGTCCTCGTTATGGAAGTTCACGAGTATCACCAGCATTGGATTAACCGCCATAGCAAAATCTGCGGCAGACGTAGGAGTCTCGATGTCGAGCTCCTCAATATAGTCGCTCACCATGCGCAGACTATTCACGGCGCCTTTCGAGGAAGGACGTCTCAAGAAAGGGCCTGCCGGCATCATGACACGAGGCTCGAAGGGCGCCGAGATTGGAACGACAGCTGAAACGATAAAATGTGATTAGATGACGGTTCAAGAAATATGAAAAAGCCATTGATGAGATAGTCTACTATACCAGCTGCAGCAGGTGGCAAGCCGGAAGGGCCGGTGGCGCGAACGATCTTTCGTCTCCTCCTTCGATTTGTAGCACTACAATCAGGACAAGGGAAAATTAGAAATAATTCCATTACTAAAAAAAGAAAGACATCGGTTGGAAACTATACTCACCAGCGTCACTGGAGGAAGAAGCGAGTTCAGATGGGAAGGAGAAGTGTGGGAGCAACACTTGATAAAGATGATCAAAAAGCACTCCTGAAAAGACATAACAGTGCGACTTTAGTACATAAATTATGCGGCTGAAAGAGAAAACTAATAGGTTGCAAATCCGTACCTTCCAACATCTTTAAGGGTACAAGAGAGGGCTGAGAGGTGACCACCGCCAAGGAAGTAGTTGACGGCGCTCCCTCGAGCAATGGAGCATCGGCACTGGCCGCACCTGCGTTAAAAACAAGGATAAACTTGTCAGAAGCGGTTGTAAGATAAAAAAAAGGGGGGGACTGTAACTCGAGATTTACCTGATGAGCCGCCAGCCGAAGCAGAGGTGTCTCCCTCCTCCATCGACATGAGGCCACCGCCAGTGGCCTCATCACCCGACTCAATGGGGGCTGTTGTCGTGCTTGCGTGGCCGGGAGACGGCGGAAGACAGTAGACGAGGAGGGCAATAATCGGAGCATTGCCGGACTCTTGAGAAGGAGCTGCTGGCTCTTCCCCAAGAGTCGTGTCCATCTCACCCGCAACTTCTTCGAGCTCAGCGGTCTCCATTGTCTCATCCGCCATCACCAGGGGGTCACTGGCCTCAAGCGCCTCATCCGCCGCTACCTCGGGCTCAGTTGTAGCGGTCGTCTTATTTGCCGCCATCCCAGGCTCGGCTTCAACGACCTTCTCGGGTGCGGCTCCCTCAGCCCCCAACTCAGGCTCAGCAACCCCGGCGACGTTGCCCACCGTCGGCTCGGGTTCGGCCGGTGCCTCTTCCTCTGTCTCCTTGGATTCGACGGTCTCCGCTTCCCCCTCGGTTGGACTTGGCCCTGCAAGGCAAAATATATAAGAACCGACGAGTTTACAAATTTTACAAACAAGTCTCGAAAGATTCATTACCTGAAGTGGATTTATCGTTAGCACTCCGAACTGCACGTGCCACCTATCTGCGAGCAGTGGATAGGGCGACGGGGGCCTCTTCTGAAGGAGTATCAGCACGAGGGACGGTGCTTGGGCCCGATCCAACGGCAAAAGCAGCCCTGCGTATCTTCTCCTCGCACCTTAGCCGCTTTCTCTCTTCCCGTGCCGTCAAGACGGAGCTCTCCAAGGCTTCCCTCATTGAGACGTCCTCGTCCGTGAACAGGGATGCCTCCAAATCCTTCAAGGCATCCCTCATCGATTTGTCAAGTTAAGGCTCTCGCGGCAGCCCCGAAGAAGCTGGGACTTTAATAGAGGGTTCGGGGAGAGTCCCCGCATCAACTGGCGCAGCCCTGTAAAGAAACAAAGAAAAAAGGTTAGGTTGGCCATCAGAAAAGAGGATAAAAAAAACTCAATAAGCCGAGACGTACCAACGCCCATTAAGACGCGCTTCTTCTCCTCCTCCTGGAAGGTTTTTAAAGAGGCAGCAATGGCTTCTTCGGTATTGACACCCGTTGAAAAATGGGGGAAAGTATTAGTCAAAAATAATGATAAAAAATGCGATAAAATGACGAAGAAAGCAGCTAATGATTACCTGACTTGGCGAGTTTATTCAACATCGCTTCGAGCCTCGCTGATCGCTCAGAAGCTGTAATAGCGGCCGCCAAATCGGTGTCTGTGGGGTCTACCGAGAAGCCTTTATTGCTGCCATACTCGCTTATTCCTTCGGTAAGAGGGGCCTCAGGCTCTAAACCGAGGATCGCGTCGAGGGGGAGGAGCAACTTCTTCTTCCTTTGCCCGCCAGCTCTGGATGCACTAGGGATTAATTTGCGCTTGGCAGGCACCTTGGGGCGGCGGGTCCCGATATCCGCGCCTGCGACGGACTCCGGCGATACCACATTTACCACCTCCACTGGAGCACGGGGGGCTGGTGGTACATCCACAGTATCGCGAAGCGGCAATCCGAGCGGAGGGCGCAACACGCGCGGAGGTCCAACTCCAGCACCTTTCAATGGAGGAATGACCGGGGTCCTCGGCTTCAGGGGAGCCTTGCGATCGCCGCCGGGAGGCGCACCCTTGCGGTCAACCAGCATATGCTTTTCCATTTGGATAACTGGACCCACTGCTTGCACGTACCAGGCCACGTACGCGTTGAGGACTTTAGGGGCGCAGCTCGGCTCGCTGATAAAGAAATAGGAACCCGTGTTAAGCCGCATAAAATGGTGCATTGCATCCCTTATCCCCTCTCGGCCAACCACGGGCCTTTCCAAGAAAGCTTCCATCGGGATCCCCTGGTTATAGCTCGATTGCTGAGCAAACCGGTGAGGGTTATACCTCATGAAGAGCGCCGTCTCATTTTGCCTAAACACCAAATAGCCCGGCCGAATGGAGTAGAGATGGAGGATTTCCCGAGCCTTCAATATGGAAGCCCCGTCTTTAAAATCATCACGCAGCGGCACTACCGACTTGGTGGTCTCTGAGCCTATTGTTATGACCTTATCCAAGAAGGAAACCTTCGCTCCGACCAGGTGTGGACGAAGGAGTAGCCCCCTAGCTTCCCGCGGAGGTGCAACTACGATCGAAGCACCGACCAACCGTATGACTCTTGGGAGTCTGCATTTCTCAAAAAAGGGAGGGATCTTATGGGCGCCGAACACCCCGTGCATGTGCATTTCCATCCAGGAGGTGAAGTAGTGCATCGGGAAGTTAGCGGGCTGCACCCCAGGCTCACTAGCGTCCGCCGCTACGCTAAGTCCATTATAAAGATAAGCCAGCCCGGCAATTCCTACTGACAACTGCAAACCAGCCACCATCTGATGCGCTGGGTAGAAAACAGATGGCCGTATGTGGCGCGGGTGCATGGGGAGTGCAAAGCTGCACAGCCAAAAGCCCAGGAACCCTACAAAAAAGGTTTCCTCATCCATGCATGGGACGGCGATTTCTGAGAAAGGGATGACGGCGGCGCCGGGGAGATAAAAGTCCCTTTGATCATTCTCTGATATGGGTCGGCGGTCCAAGCCGAAGCCAAAAGGGTCATCAAGCTGGGCGAACTTCTCGCTCCGCTCCGATAGGAACTCCGGTCGAATGAAGCAGGCAATAAAATCTGCGAAACTGACGCCCCGGACACCCGATTCCAAATAGAGCCCTTCATAAATCTCCGGCACCTTCACCAAGCCCGGGAACTGGTGCTGAATAGCGTTCTCCGGAGTCAAATCAAACACCAGCGGCTTGGTGGCAAAGACGTATTCATCAGGAGGAAGCAGCTCCTCGTAATGCTCCCCCCTCATCGGCAGACCCGAGACTTCAGCAAACTCCTCCAATGAGATAGCGACCTCCCTGTCCGTCATCAGGAAGGTGTGGGTGGGGATATTCCATTGTTCGATAAAGGCCTTGATCCACCACGTTGGAGGAGAGGGATACTCGAAGAGCGAGACGTAGATGGCCGAATACAAACCAATCTTCGTTAGATGAGTCTTTTTCGCCGATAAGATGTATCGGGCCCTTTGCAAATATTCGGCGGGCGGTCGCGGGACCAATCCAATATTATAGGCCTGTCCCCAAGGGCGTACTTCACCCTGACAGATTCGTCTCCCCAGAATGTCTATTGCCGGCGGCGGCTGCACGGGAATGGCATCAATTGCAGGATGGAGGAGGTCATCCAAATTCCAATTTTTGACCTCCACGGCATACTTCACCGGGGGTTCATCCGCATAGGGGATCGAAATTATGGGCTCAGACAGCGTGGCGGAACTGCAACTTCGGCGACCCTGGATGATCTCATTGTACCACCTACCCCACAGGTGAAAGCTCTTGTGCCCGAGGTCATGATCCTTTATGAGAGCGAGCACCACTCGGTCCACCGGTGCCTGGGGAAACCCTCCCTCCAAGCGAACAAACGGGAAAGAAAAATTAGCAGACATGTTTCCTGCAGAGGGACAAAAAAAATTAGCCTTCAGTGTTGTAATTCCAACGTTTAACATTTTAAAAATTTATACCACGCTGCAATGCAGTGGGTTGGGGACCAAATGGGGACCCACAAAATCTGGATGACAGTGCATCATTTAATAAGACAGCCCCATCATTGGATGAGACTGTCAATTAATGAAAAGATCCCCAAGAGAATATCCTCATTGATGGGAAATCCCTAGAGACAAGGAGAAAATCTCCTCTTTTAGAGCAAAGCTCCGTCACAGAGTGACATTTGTCAAACTCTGGTCTCAAAGGAATAAAATTTCCTTAAAAAGAGCCTAGCTCTATAACAATGATGGAAAAATCCATCAAAAAGAAAACTTTAACTCCTAAAGATTAAAAATTTGGGATTTTAAAGATCCATGAAAACTTTTAGGATTTCTCCATTTTCAGATCAAAAAAAGATCAACATTTGAGCCATGAGTAAAGCTCTGTTCATGGGTTAAAATCCATGAACAAGATCTCTGTAGATCTATGAACTTTTGAGAGCAAGGCTCTGTTGATGAAACCCCAAAAGGGTTTTCTTTAGATCAAAAATCTATGAGAGCAAGGCTCTGTTAATTCAATTTAATTTAATTTAATTTAATTTTACCTAAAATGATTCTAAGTTCTGAACTTTGAAGTTCTTGGGAAGAAACGAGAGCAAGGCTCTAAAATTCTTAAACAACAGCAAGGCTCTGAAATTCAAGTTCTTCAAAATGGTAAAGAATTACCAAGGACCAAGGGTCCTATTTATAGGCGCCTGCGCCCCTTCAACTTACCCCTTTGATCCAACGGCCAGGATCTTGCCACCGCTGCACTCACGTGTGCGCCACGTGAGCGCAACGGTGGAGGGCATTTGTTTCCCACAATCAGAGCAAGGCTCTGTTCGAATTTCAAATTTTGAAACAACGCTTCAAATTCCGCGCGCTGCGCGCAACGCGCCACTTGTCAGAAGCTGATACGTCAGCGCAGCGCCCAAGGCAGTGCGCCCAATCAGAGCAAGACTCTATTAAAAAAACAAAATTAAAAGGAAGCAAAGCTTCAGTTGCGCAAGCGCTGCGCTGCGCGACACGTGTCAGCGCAGTTGTTTCTTCCCAAGCGCTGTGCTGCGCGACACGTGTCAGCGCGGTTGCGCTAGCGCAGTTGCGCTGCGTTGTACGCTGCGCGACACGTGTCAGCACGGTTGCGCTAGCGCGCTACGCTGTGCGCTGCGCGACACGTGTCAAGCGCTGGTATATCTGCGCCAAACATAATTAAAATTCTAATAAGATCTTTCTGTTCTTGTTAAAATAAGAAGATTGTTTTCTGTAAAACAGAAGCCCTTGGATCAAAAGATCCAACGGTGGGAAAAATTCCCTAAATCACTCAGAGAAGGATCACTTTAACAAACTTAACAAATCTATGGGCACTATATAAAGACCCCTAGAACCCAACTCAAAGAATCAATCTCATCGACATCAAGAACTTCAAAAAAATAGCAAAAAAGAGAAACTCTGAAGAACTTTGAAGAACTCAAGAAAAAGGTAAAAACCTTTATGAAAAAGAAGAAGAATTTCTTCTGAATAGATCATTGATCTAAGAACAAGATCAATAATCTTCAATAAAAAGAAAAATAAATAATAACAGTGCCTTGCACTTTTTTATGAACCACAGGCTCTTTGAAAACAAGAAAAACTTGTTTTCTCTGATCTAAAATGGATCAAAAACAGTGCCCTGCACTTGCAAAATTGGCACTGTTGCGCTCTTAGGTTGGCGCAAGCCGCCAGAGAGCGCCACGTGTCAGCTCCAAAATCATTTGCACCATGCGCTTTTAAAATAGAGCATTGCTCTCTGAAATTGGCGAACCTCACCAGAGCGCGCCACGTGTCAGCAGCGCAACAGCGCAGCGCACTGACACAGCGCACTGCGCTGTTGCACTTGCGCTCACCAGAGCGTGACACGTGTCACCTCCACATGCGCTTGCGCTCATTAATTGACGCAAAGCGCCTGACAAGCCACTGTCAGATAATTAATGCGTTGCATTTTTTGCAGAAGGGCCAAGCCCAATAAAAAAAAGGCCTAACAGGCCTAGTAAATGCTATGCATTATTTTCAAAAAGGGCAGAGCCCAAATAAAAACAGATGCAATGCATCATTCTTTTTTTTAAAAGGGGCAAAACCCAAATAAGGGTCTGTCAGACCAGAACAGATGTTGTGCATCATCTAAAAAGGGCAGAGCCCAAATAAAGGTCCAACAGAGACCAAGATTAATGCTATGCATTATTAAACATGGGAAAAGCCCTGGCACAGGTCTAATAAGCCAAAAATAAGGAAAAACATTGAATATTCTCAACTGGACTTAGCCCAATCATGGCCGTAAGTCCTCAAATTAAATTGACTGAGCACGGCTGCTCTCTTAAATCAATTTACATCTGGTTCAAGGGTACATCTCTGAATTCCTTTGACACCTATCGTTGTAATCCTTCAACGACGTCAAAGAGGCGACGGGTCTCGATGGCCATGCATACAATGGACCCCTATGTCCCTAAACTGGAACATGGACCCCTATGTCCCTAAACTAGAACATGGACCACCATGTCCCTAAACTGGCAACGGACCGCAATGTCCTTAAACTACCTATGGACCCCTATGTTCCTAAACTGGAACATGGAACACCATATCCCTAAACTGGAACATGGACCACTACGTCCCTAAACTGGAACAATAGAGCCCCTAAATTCTCTTTTGTCGGATCTAAATGATCATGTTTAAGTTGATCTTAGCCTCAAACAAGGCTAACGTATCCTTAAACCTTCGAACAGACTTTAGTCCCAAATCGGGCTATTGACCCACCAATCAACTTTGGCTCGAGGGTACATCTCGGAACTCCTCCGACACCTGTCGTTGTAATCCTTCAACGACGTCAGAGAGGTGATGGGTCCCGACGGCCATACAGGCAATGGACCACTATGTCCCTAAACTGGAATAATAGAGCCACCAAATGCTCTTTTGTCGGATCTAAATGATCCAGTTAAGTTGATCTTAGTCTCAAATTGGACTAACATATCCTTGACGAACGTTTGAGTTGATCTTAGCTTCAAATACGGCTAACGTATCCTCAAACCAAAACCCCAAACCCAAATCTAAGAAAATACGGATTTGGACTAATCCACGTCCTACGGGCGACGACATAAATAAGTCTTCGTATACAATCCACGGGCAACCATAAACAAAACAAACACCCACGACACGAAGTGAATTTCTGGAGAAGGAGAAAGTTGTTACCGCGATGCGGTAGCGTAATTAACTGCAGGGGCTTGCGCCTGCAGGGAAGAGCGTCCCCACAATCAAAAACCCCTCTAATTAGGAGGAATCTGACGAAGTCTGCTATATCGGCCACATCCGTCTAAACCTCCGATACACGGTGCCATAAATCAACTTGGCATCTTCGGAGAGGTGGACGGATAAAACCAAATAGCATCTGCCCCGAATTTCAGGCAAGACGTCCATGTCCTGGCCGTCGTTCGGAAGGGAACAATGTCGTATCCGGAGATGGAATCGCCATTGATCCCGAGAAGATTGCAGCAGTTCAAGATTGGCCCATTTCGAAGAATGTAGCGGAGATCAAAAGTTTTCTTAGACTTGCCGGCTACTATAGAAGGTTCGTGGAGAATTTTGCTCGCTTGGCTGAGCCTTTGACCAAGCTTACGCGCAAAGAATTACCGTTCATATGGACGAAAAAGTGTGCATCAGCTTTTGAGGCGTTGAAGCAAAGGTTGATAACCGCTCCTATTTTGACTGTACCAGACAGTTCCGGAGGATTGGTGCAGCGACGCGTCTGGGAAAAGTTTGGGATGTGTTTTGATGCAGCATGGGAAAGTTATAGCTTACACATCGAGACAGTTGAAGATCCATGAAAAGAATTACCCAACTCATAATTTGGAGCTAGCAGCTTTGATTTTCTCTTTGAAGATTTGGAGACACTACTTATTGGGCGAAAGGGTCAAAGTATTCACCGATCACAAAAGCCTAAAGTATGTGTTCACATAGAAAGAGCTTAAAATGAGGCAGCGTAGATGGTTGGAGCTGATGGCTGACAATGATCTTGATCTTAAGTACCATCCGGGGAAAGGTAATGTAGTGCCGGATGCGCTTAGTCGGTTGCCAGCAATTCGGATGTTGACTGCACAGAAGGCGCTTATCGAAGATTTTCGGAGATTCGGGTAGGAGATTGTGCTACCGCATTCTTCGGGACAGTTGATGCAGCTGCAAGTACAGTCTTCATTGATCGATAATATTAAAGCAGCGCAGTCACAGGACCCAAGATTGCAGAAGTTTCGAGAACAGGTTGAAGCTGGACTACGAACGGACTTGTTGATTCATGAAGATGGTTCGTTGCGTTATGGTAGCCGTTTGTGTGTGCCGAAAAGAGACATTCGTGAAGAAGTTATGAAGGAGGCGCATCGTTCCGCATATTCCGTACATCCAGGATGCACGAATATGTACCGTGATCTAAGACAACATTTCTAGTAGGAAGGCATGAAAAGGGAGATTGCCTGCTTTGTAGTGAAGTGCTTGGTGTGTCATCAAGTTAAGGCTGAACATCAAAGGGTAGCTGGTTTATTGCAACCACTTTCGATCCCTCAATGGAAGTGGGAAAATATAACCATGGATTTCGTGACAGCTTTACCGCGGAGTCCAAAGGGCAACAATACAGTTTGGGTGATTGTTGATCGATTGACCAAGGCAGCTCATTTCATACTGTTTCGAGTTGGTCAGTCAACGGAAGCGTTGGCAGAACGGTACATGCAGGATATTGTGAGATTTTATGGAGTACCTGTGAGCATCGTTTTCGATCGTGACACCCGATTCTTATCGCACTTCTGAAGGAGTTTACAGGAAAGTTTGGGGACGCGATTGAAGTTTAGCACAGCTTATCATCCTCAGAAAGATGACCAGTCGGAGAGAATGATCCAAACTCTTGAAAACATGTTGAGAGCTTGCATGTTAGATTTTAAGGGTTCGTGGGAGGATTATCTACATTTGGTGGAGTTTTCGTATAATAACAGGTTTCAGGCGACTATTCAGATGGCTCCATTCGAAGCATTGTATGGTCACAAGTGTCGTTCACCTATTTGTTGGGACGATGTTGGGGAACGAAGATTTTTGGGACCGGCTTTGATCGTGCAAACAGTAGAGAAAGTTAATACTATCCGGAATCACATGAATGCAGCACAAGATCGGCAGAAGAGTTGGGCCGACACATCAAGAAGACCTCTAGAGTTCGTTATTGGTGATCTGGTATTCTTGAAGATATCACCGACTAGAGGAGTGATTCATTTTGGGAGTCGAGTCAAGCTTAGTCCTCGATTCGTAGGACTTTTCGAGATTTTGGAGCGTGTTGGAGAAGTGGCTTATCGATTGGCGTTACCACAATCTTTGGCAAATGTTCATGACGTGTTTCATGTATCTCAACTCCGTAAGTATGTTCGAGTTGAAACACACGTGCTGGATCATTCGGAGCTGACTATAAGAGAGGATTTGAACTTTGAGGAACGACCAATGTCGATTGTTGATCGAAGAGAAAAGGTCCTTAAGAACAAGGCTATCCCTCTAGTACTTGTTTCTTGGGAGATCGCTCGCGAGGAGAATCGACTTGGGAATGAGAAGACGAGATTCGATAGAAGTTTCCACACCTATTCTTATAGATTCTTGATTGTTTATCTTTTCTTGTCTTGGGAATTTCGAGGACGAAATTCTTTTTGTAGTTGGGTATAATGTAACACCCTAGTTCATTTATACCAGTTCTAGTCAAGTATTTCTTTATTTATGGTAGTTTCTTTATTTACTGTTTTTTAGGTGCGAATAGTATTTTAACATCTGTATTTGCATCCGACCCGACCCACATGCGTGAAACCTGTCTTGATTCATGTTTATGGTTTATCCTGACTTGATACGTGGACTCATGCACTTTCATTTGCATACTAGCATTTTACCTGGCATATGCATTTTAATATAATATTTAAGTCACATAAAATAGTTTAAAAATATATTGCATGGCCTGCATGATACCCCTGACCCTGTGGTAGCATCCGCGCATCTTGTTCTCGTCCCATTCAGTGAAAAGGACTTTGTTTGGATGGCTACACGCACGTACGTGCATCCGTTCTTGGGGGTATGCATTTTCGTTACCCGGATATCCGATTTTGGTTTTGGTTGACATGTATATTTTTCATATTTTAAAACTGGATTTTTAGACCCGACCTGGGCATATTTTGGAGTAAGTTTGTATTTACCAGAATATCGAATTTTATATTTTAAGTATTAATTAATAGTTTAAATTTAAAATAACGAAAAGATTTTTAAATTTAAATCTTAACCACTTAACAACCTCTTTCTCTCGCGCTGACTCTCTCTCTGACAATTTCTCTCTCTTTCTCTCTCTCTCTCTCTCGCTGACTCTCTCTCTCTCCCTTTCTCTCTCCTCTCGATTCCTCTCTCTCTTATCGCGATCACTGTGCATTCCTCGAGTCGGGTTACCACTTTCCCCCACTGCGGTCACCTCCCTCCTCTTTTTTTCTCCTTCCTCTATTTAAAGCCCCTGCCTCGCCACGAGAACACAAAAGAAACCCTAACCCTAAGCCCAGCCTCCTCTGCCCTCGACATCGTCACCAACACCGCCATCCCCATCATCTCCTTCTCCTTCTCATCTCCATCATCTCCCTCTTCCTCTCCTCTTCTTCCTCAACCGAGAAACCTGCACACCAAACCTAGCTCCTCACTGCCGATCCCTGGAACCCTCATCTCACCTGCACCTCACCGCCGGTGACCCCAACACCATCACCTCATCTTCCCTGACCCCTGTGCACCAAAATCCAGTGAGCACCAATCCCTCTCTCTTCTTCTTCCTCTTCTTATTTTTCTTTTCTTTATTCTTTTTCTTGAATCTTGATTTTCCAGCGATCGCCGGAGTCATATCGCCGCTGCCGATCCAGACGATCCAGTGAACGTCCCTTGCTCGCGTGATCACCCTCTTGCCTTGCCTGAACCCGTCACGCATACCGTGTGTGCGTTGCGATGATTTACCGACGTCGGACGTGCCGTACGTATCCGTCGTGTGATCCGATCGAGGCAAGTTTATCTTGCTACATGCTATGTTATTATAATTGCATCCATATTAATAATAATATTACATGTTTATTTCATGGTGCATCCATATTACAATTTTACAGTTTTCGGATACCCGTATGCATCCATATCATTTAAAATATATATAGCCGTATCTATAGATCATATTAATTCATGTTATTGTTGTAGTAACACCCCATGCTTAAAAATATGCATCCCACTTAGTCTTGGAGCTGTAAATATAACCCCCGATCGATATTTGTACATCCATACCATTAATTATATATCTAATTGGATGCCATGTCACGTTATTTCATATTAGTGCTACATTAACACCCCATGCTAGATAATGTGCATCCTACATAGTCATGATGTAACCCCTGATAGATAATTGTGCATCCATGCTTTTACTGTACACCCGTACTTTTACCCTGATCCCATAATTGCTGCATTTTACTGTTGAATACCCATGTGATACATTGTGCACCACTTGACATGACCTGATACGCCACTAGTTGACATGTTACCTAATCCTGTTTCTAATGCCGACAATCCTGACCTGTTGTCCCGACGGAAATATCCTGTTATCTGTATAGACAAACCTGTTACTGCTTGATCCTGTGTTGGCATTAGCTCAAGATTATCAATACCTGACTTGAACACAAAACCTTGGGGGCATGGGGAAATCAAAAGTGTAACTGAAGTGTAGCTTAAAAGGGTATTACTTGATCCATGGTCCCGGGGGATTACGGGACAGAATCATTCGTGATTTTACTTGATCCGTGGTCCTGGGGCATAACGGGACAGAGTCATTCATGACTCCCCACTACCTGATCCATGGTCCCGGGGGATAACGGGACATATTCTTTGAGTTACATGGAGGATTACATTAATTGATTTCAAACAAACTTTAGAATAGATAACCCAGTAGCACAGCTTAGATTGATCACTGCACGTCACATAAACTGATACATTTCACTGTTATACATCCTTGTTGACTTGTTACTATTTATGATTCATGCCTGCATATCCTGTGTATCCTGTTCATTTATTATTGTTTAATATCATGACGCACTGACGTCTGGGTTTTGAATGGCCCAGATCCTCTATCTCTGTCGCAGGCAGTTCAGGAGTATTTTGACCAACAAGCCGAGCAGTGAAGATCATGTTAGTTGCTAGTTAGTTTAGTTTTATTTTCGTACTTTCATTCCTGATGTGAGCCCGTATTTTGGGACGTACTTTCCAGATTGTTATTGCTTATTGGATTTATTGCTTCCGCATATATTATTTCTTGACTCGTTATTTCTGGATCATGGACATGTACTAAATAGTTTCTTTTATTTTCCTGTTCTTGATATCTATAGACAGCCGTAATGTGACTGTGGAGGGATGTTTCCTAGCCACAGGTAGCATGGTTGGCTCTGTCACGTACCGATCTTAGCGCACTCTGGGAAGCGGGGCGTGACACTCGACATGATAGTATGCTATCTGGTTACTCTTTATCTTAACATGTACACTTGTATTATTATACCGTCTCTCCGTTACTTGTTGATAAAGCCCTTAGGATGTTTACATGACTACCAAGATTATGATGCACATCATACTTGTGGGGCTAGGGTTGTCCACAAGTTCATCCTTTAATTGTTCCTAGTCAAGGGAGTATTGAGACAGGGCATCGATATTCCAGAGTATACTAACGTGTACATTTCCTGACCCTGTATGGGGCGATGGTTGATCCCACAGCCATTGGTGTTTGACATCAAAGATTGTACGCAGGTGCTCAATGGAAAATAGATACACCGAACAGGACTTGCCACGAACTCCTAGATGGTATTATACCTATAGTCAGATAGCAGTTCTCTGATGACACTGGTACAAGTTAGTCTGTAGACCCGAGATCGTCATAGAGTCATGTGTGATTCCCATTGTACTTTGATTTCCTCCCTACCACGCTCAAGAGAGTCGTGCAGACAGGTGGATTTTGGGTACATTTCTGAGTCACAAGGAGGCAATGAGCTATAGGAGGGGTTTCGTCTCTCCCGATATTAGGAGTTGATGTTACGCTATGCTCGATTGGCTATAACAGGAAGTCCCTGGCCAGGACTGATGATGGGATTTATTAGTAAGTGTTATCAGCATTATCTCGACCCGTTATGAGCCTCACATCGGCATGACTTATCAAGTTATTAGGGTCTGACGTTTACCACCCCCCAGACTTGATACGCAACATATCATACGAAAAGACCGGACTGTACGGTAGTGTTACTTACTGGATTCACGGGAGTTTGGACAAGCTTGCTTGTTGATCTTCTGATCGCTCAATACCTGGGTAGCCGTTACGTCCAGCTAGAACCGCTGACGGTTTGTAGGTGACTGATATGATCATTAGCTACTGCTGGCGTATTGATAAGTCTTTAGAATCCTACACAGAGTTTTCCTAGCTTAAGCGAAACGAAATAGGGCACATATGTGATATGTACGGGACCGAGATTATTGTGTGTATGTGATACAGTATTCTAATCTCGCGATATATGTTATATATGATATAACCGGATTATTGAATCAAGTGTTGATTCAATAATTTGTTATATGTATATTTGATATACATATAAATGATATTAGTCGGTTGTATGTGATATAGCCGGATTATTAAATCAAGTGTTAATTTAATAATTTAATATATAATTATATATTTGATATATTAATATATATTAACTAATATTAGCTCACTTAAGAATTTCTTTTCTATAAATACATATAAATATATATGAGATATATATTAATGTATTTACTTTTGTGTCATGCTAAATGATACATTGGACATGGGTGCATGAGACTCATACCAAACTAAAGATAATTTGGGTGATTAATTATTAATGGAAAAATCAAAATTTGGTGGAAATTAGAATGGCTAAAGTTGCTTGTGGAAGTATGTAGAAGTCTTGACTTAGTCCACTAATTTTGTTTTACTCTAGATATTTATTAACCCAACCATTATCTTTAGCCATGGTTAAGTCTCTATAAATATCAATTGAGATATTTTTTCACCATAGTTCATCACTTAATCATCTTCTTCATCTCATTTTTCTTCTCTAGTTTCTGATGTGGTGAAGAAAGAAAGAGAGAAAAATAATTCTAAAGTGAGCAAAAATCATAATTCATCAATCTATACCAAACTACTCATTTAGTATAGGTTGTTTACTTCACTAATTCCTCAATTAGTGAATAGGTAGCTTGAGTTGGAGATTCCTCAAAGTAGATCATCTTCGACCTCGAAAATCTTTAAGCAAGCTCATTCCTTTCGTCTAGTGGAGCCTAAGAAAAGTTCGGGGACCACTACTTGGAGCTATGGTACTACTATACGGAGCTTTAGAAGTGAAGGACCGGTCTACAAAGGTTGTATTTCTATTTCACTTAGTGTAAAGTTTGTTTACATTCTATAAAACCCTAATTCTCTAATTCGATTCTAGGTTTGTGTTCCTTAGCACTCTAGATTTTTTTTTAAATTGCATGCTCGATGCTTGCTTAAACCTGGTGGTCGTTCTATGAAACACCAACAGATACTGGTCCTCGACCTAGTTCTTGAAGACGTAGCAATCCACAATTGGATAGCACACCATTCTGTGATAGGAGCAGTAGTTGGGGTTATTGACGTCGCCGGGTTGCGGTGGACGTCGTGGATCTGGTAATGTGATGAGTTTGTTACGCATTTCCAACTCAAATATTCTCCCCATCTTATCGCGGGAAAACGAGTAAGCGCGTCCTCTCCTTTCTTCCGGGGATAGGCGTAGACCTGCATTGTTTTGGCGAACAGCCGGTTTTGGGCCACTCAGTTGTTGTTGAGTGTTGGAGATGAAGGACGCTTTCCCTTTACCCTTGGTCTTTCGAGGGTCCTTGTTTGAGGAGGAAAGCCTATAGCCCATCTGGTCCATTTGGGCCAGTTTATCGATCAGAACCTGAAAGGTAGTTGGTTTGAAGAACGTCATGAACTGGGACACAGTCGTTTGTGGATCTAGGGTCTCGGTGAACATGCCCACAGCGGGGGATTCTTTGATGCATTGTTTGCACTTTGACCGTAAGTTCCGCCACCAGATCGCATATTGGACCCAGGTTTCTCCTGACTTTACCCTGGTATTGATTCATGCCGTGAACAGGGTGCGCTCACTTGCACTGGCTAACCACTGTGTGAACAGCAGTTCCATCTCTGTGAATGTTCTTACGGAGTCATTTGGGAGCTCCTAGTACCATTCAAAGGCCGTCTCTAATAGGCTACCAATGAACTGGCGAAGCAACAGTTTGTCGTCGCCTCCAGTGTTGCCGCACAAAGCTCTGAACTGAGCGATGTGCGGGTGTGGGTTGCATGTCCCCTTGTACACATGGAACTTGGGGATCGTATATCCCGGCAGGTATTTGATTTGGTCATACCTGACGATTTGTCCAACCGCTTCATTTGATTGATGAGCTCGTATTTGTTGAGCTATATAATCAACAAGAGCAGCCTTGGAGATTGTTTCCTCCTTGGTTGCCGATAAGGATGGAAGAGAATTTGATACTTCTCCTCTGTCATCCTCGATAATTATCGGTGAATCCTCAGCTAGGGGTTCTGGTTGGATCATCATTCAAACCATATCCTGAAATAAGAAAGCCATCTGCTTTATGTTAGCAGCCTTCTCGCAGCTTCCTTGTCCTCTATGTCAAGCACCCTTCGCAGGAACTCTGTATCGGTCTCCTGCTCTTGGCACTGCTCAAATGTTGTGTCCGGGGTTTCTTTCTGCCAGGTAAGCGCTGCCATTTTGGTTAGCATTTCGTGGAGCTTTTGTTGTTGCTCCTGAGCTTTTGTCATCGGTCGAGTTTTCGGCCAGTGACCTACGGATGTACAGCTTTCTTCTTTTCGGGAAGCCATGTAGACCGTATGCATGATCATGCCCCCAGACTTGGGGCTCTTGGGTCCAGCACCTTTGGAATTTGCCGCAGCCGGTGAGATTTTCTCCGGCCTCATCCTTTTGTGGGAGGTCGAAGTTGAAGGAGCCGTTGTAACAGGCACCTGTGCAGAAGAAGTCCATTGTTGTATGACGGAGGGACAGTGTTTCTCTTGCCGAACCTTTGATTTCTACGGTCGACGAGATTTGTTTCGATCAATCATGGAGTTCTGGACTTTTTGTCAGACCCTGTGAATTTGCGAGGAGAGCCGTTGATGGGGGATCTACGTCTTTTCCTGCACTATGGTTTCTGCAAGCGGGGGCGATTTCTTTAACATCGCCATTGAAGAGTTCTTGCATACCCACCTGAGTAGATCAAAGCAGTTCTCGGTTGGAACAGCAGCATCAACTTCCACCATTGGAGCTGGCGGAGTAAGTCCGGAGGGGGAGTTGCCCCCAGCTTTTCTCACCCAGCACCAGTGGCGACGTCGAGCGTATCTTGCAAAAGGGACCGCCTCAGTTTTAGAAGCGGCTTTTTCGTGCCCCCTTCTTTACTGAGGTGCTGCTGTTGGTGTCAGTCTGTTGAAGATTGACGTCCTGATTGAAGTTTGGGGAGGGCCGGCAAATCTTTCGAAGACCGACTTTCTGGTAGGAGAAGCACCTTTGATGACTTCACCTGTAGGAGGAGTTGGGAAGGCTATCCGTTTTGGGGAAACCCCTTCAGGTATGACGAGCCTCTTTACGAGCCCGTTTTGGTTCTGGCTTAGCCTGTTGAAGACTGAGACGTCTGAGCTTCGGCTCAGCCTGTTGAAGACCGAGGCATCAGATTTGGACGGCCCATTGAGAGGAGCCGTTGTGGTTGCAAGTCTATCGAAGATCGATTTCTTGGGATCTTCGTCTAGCAGCTCTGGGGCGCAGAAACTCGTTGGTGGGATGATGGTCCCGAAGAACAATTTGGTAGTGGCTTGAGTTACTTGCCCCACCGGCATTGAAAAAATGGAAGCCGTGTTGGGCCCATAAGTCACTCCTCCAGTTGGGACGGAGCGGGAGTTGTTGTTACAAGTTGTGCAGTTGGAAGTCATAGATTTTTTTCTGCACAGGAGCAAGACACCAAATCTTAGTACCTCAAATCAAAGGGCAACCATAGCGAACCATGATTTTGTTCGCGAAACACGACACACGAAATGTGGAGTGGAAAGAGGAAAAGGTCATACCGGGCGTGTCAAAATCTATTCACCGTCGAAAACAGAGACGAACCGGGATGGATCGTCTTGCCTGAATCTGGAGGCAGATGATATTTGGATTTATCCGTCCACCTCTCCGAAAATACCAAGATGATTTATGGCACCGTATATCGGAGGTTTGGACGGATGCGGCCGTTGTAGCGGACTTCGTCAAATTCCACCTCATTTTATGCGGGGTTTTTATTGTGGCGACGCTCTTCCCTGCAAGCGCAAGCCCCTGCAGTTAATTATGTTATCGCATTGCGATAACCACTTTCTCCTGCTCCGGAAGTTCACTTCGTGTCGTGTATATTTTTTTTGTTTTGGTTTCTCGTGGATTGTATTCGGAGACTAGTTTATATCGTTGCCCATAGGGCGCGGACCAGTCTAAATCCGTATATTTTAGATTTGGGTTTGGTTTATTTAAGGACCATTAATCTGATTTGAGATTAAGGTCGACTTAAACATATGAGCATTTTGGCCCAATTATTTTAGTTTAAGGACATCGCGGTCCATTATTGTCATGTTTGAGACGAATATTAGTTTAGGGACATTTCGGTCCAACATTCCCATTTTGGGGACGAATATTAGTTTAAAGACGTTTCAGTCCATTATTCATCTTACACGCACGTGTATTTGTTACGTGACAAAGTGAACAATGGAGATATGGAATGTGCCCAATTTGGGGCATGATCCGATTTGAGGCATGCACGTCAATTTGGAAGTGCATCAAGAAGTTATTGGTCGTCGGGACCCGCCATCTCTCTGAAGACGTTGAGGAATTACAACGATGTGTATCAGAGGTGTGAAGATATGTGCCCTTAAACCAAATCCCGTATTTGAGGGAAAAAGGGTTGTTATGGACTTAAGAATCGTTAGTCATATTTAAGACTAAAATTACCTTAGGAGATATAGGATGAATATCATTTTTGATATCATCAATAAGAGATCATTAATCATGTTTGAGACTAAGATCAGTTTAATAACATTTTGGGATCACTTTTACTTAAGATCCAGCAAAGAGAGCATTTGGGCTCAGCTGCAAGCAAACTTCATAGACTTAACCAATTTGGGCTTTAGTCTGCCTACTCTTCTTCTTCTTCTTTTTATTTGAAAAGTGTTAAGCACTTATTTGGTCTCTGTTTGTTCAGCCTTTTTCTTTTTATGCAAAAGTGCTAAGCACTTATCAGACGCTCTCACACTCACATGGGTGTCATGTGATGAATTTAATTATGGGCGTCGCCCAATGAATGCTGAGCACTCTGCCACTTTGGCTGTTTATGAAGTGCTAGGTACTTTTCTTCTTCTTTTCTTTTTTGGTGGTACCCACGTAAGGAGCATGTAAGGCCCTGGGCGCTGCCCAATCTGTGCTAAGCACTCAGCTGCTCTTATTATTTTTTTGGCGCCCACATGAAGAGCACGTGAGGCGCTGGGCGCTGCCCAATCAGTGCTAAGCACTCGGACGCTTTGGCTCTTTATGAAATGCTAAGTACTTTTTAGGTGGCACCCACGTAAGGCGCTAGTTTCTTTTGTATGGAGATTTAATCTCTGTTGATGTTTCTCTGTTAATAGTATTTTGACCATTAACGACCACCAAGATCATTATTTTGAGGATTTAGGATCATGTTCTTTATGAACTAAGTTCTTGAATTAAAGGAATTGAGTTCCTGGAGTATTATGGACTCCATATATTTCTCTTTAAATTTGTTCTTCCCTAAATCTTTGATTCTCAAGAACAAGATCTTCTCGATGAGAATTAAATTCTCAACTTGTAGGAGACTTGTCTTGTGAATCTTAGATCCAGAAAAAGAACTAAGTTTTTTTTCAAAAAGGGTTAAACTCTTAAATGTAATGTTGTAGAGATATTTTGATCTCTTTTCTTTACCTAGAATTTCAAGAATGAAGCTCTTCTTCTTTTCTTGAGAAATGAGTTCTCTATTGTTTTGGAAGCTTTCTGTATTTTTTTTAAAAGCTTATAGTGGTTCCCTCTATATGAGACTTGATGTCTCGGGTTCTTTATATAGTAGAGGCAAATTGTTAATTAGTTTTGAGAAAATCTCTCATTTAGAGATTCCAATTGATTTAATTGGTCTACAAATTGAGTTGGGGAATTTTACCTACCATTGGATCTTTTGATCCAAGGACTTCTGTTTTTTTTTTACAGAATAGGATTTTTGTTTTTAACGAGATTGGGAAAATATTTTCCCTTATACAGAATTTATTCTGTAAGATGGTGATTTTTTAATCACCCTCGGATTTTTAATCCAAGCGTTCTCTGTTTTACAGAGAGCAATCTTTTTGTTTGGAAAGATTGAGAGAATATATTTCGAAAAAATAGAATTTTATTCTATTATTGGATCATTGATCCAACCAAGAGTATCTTTCTTATTTAGAAAGATTTGGGAGATATTTTCTCCTAATAGAATTTGATTTTTTATTTTTGATAATTTATCTTTGATCCAACGGCTCTATTTAACAGAGAGTATGGTAGAATTTTAATTCTACCGGGATGCCGGTGCTCACGTGTTATGCACGTGGGTTCCACTTAAGAATTTAATTCTTAATATGAGTATTCATGTGCTTTGCACACTAGCGCCCGCGTGAGGAGCACGTGCGGCGCCATTTAAGAGTTTAACTGTTATATAATGAATACTTCTGTGCTTTGCACAATGGCGCCCGTGTGAGGAGCACGTGAGGCGCCACCATAGGATTTAATCCTAAAAGATTGGTTCTGGCGTTGACGCCCTCATGGAGAGCACGTGAGGCGCTGCCTTATTGAACTTTGGACAAACCTTTGCTCTTTTATTAGGTTAAATATTGGGGGAACAATGGTATTTATTTGAAAAATGTATTCTCTTAAATTATCCATACATCTAAACCTTGTGCTATGAATCAAAAGTGTGCGTGTAGGGTAAGTCGTTACCCCGTGAATGTTCTACAGGTACATATGCTAGTTATCGATAATACGGTTATATTAAAGCTCATGGTATTTTTCTGAATCATTTATATGATCATTGGACATGAAATTTTCGTTACATGATAAGGCAATTGATGTGCATATTACATTGAAGTGATATTAGAGAATTCATATGAACTTTTATATATGGCAAAGCGACAAAAATTAGTTTAAATGTTTAGAATACATGTTAACTCTGCTTTTGTCGATAAATTTTAAAAAATATTTTGAAGTGAAAAGAGAGAGAGATGAAGGGACTTACCGGTTGAGTAGTGCTAAGAAGAGGGTAAAGAAGGGATAGGGGGCTCCGTAGGGTCGCGGTAGCTCCAGAAACAACTCCGATTTTCAACGAAAGAGGCTTGATCGCTAACTCCTCTTTGACTAGTCTTAACTCCACCTGTACTTAGAGAGTTTTGAGGATTTTTTATAGAATTTCATAATAGGGAGAGCTAGGAAAAGGGTGTGGTATTTATAGTTAAGAATTTAGGGTTTGGGAATTAAAAATTTAATTAAAAGAATTAAAATTGGTATTAAATGATGAATTGAATGGTCACTGTTTTGCCAATTTCCTCGAGATTCGTGCCACATGGTTTAATATGTGTTTACTCCTCATTGAGCATCTTTGATTTTTCTGAAACCTTTCGATTCTTCATGAATTGCACGTGCAACTTTTGGACTTCCGAAAAATTTAAAAAGAAAATTCTTTAAAATAATTGGGACTGAGGGGATTCAAATACACAATCAATGTCACAGCAGTGTAGATGATTAACCGGTGAGCTACAAATTGTTTCTTACCTTTATTAAACAAATTTAACTTATAACTCTACAACAAGCTGAAGTATCCTTTATATACAATAAATAATTAATTTTGTACAGGGATTTCAAAGTCAATACATTCTACCCTCCTTATAAAAATTTTGTCCTCGAAATTTACATAAAGGACTAATCTTCTAATAGATGAGGGTATCGTGCACGCATATCATCTTCTCGCTCCCATGTCGATTCTCCTGGCGAGTCTTTTCTCCACATCATCCGGACCAAGTTCACTTCCTTATTCCGTAAGGTCTTCACCTTTCGATCCAAGATCTTGACTGGCTGCAGCTCACAAGTCAGATCGGTCTGTACAGTGATCTCTGGGTGATCAAGTATGTGGCTGGGGTAGCTCACATATCGTCGTAATTGGGATATGTGGAACACATTGTGCACTCCTTCCAATAAGGGTGGTAGTTCCAAATGGTATACCACTTCTCCAACTTGTTAAAGTATATTGAATGGTCCAATATACCTTGGACTGAGTTTGCTCTCTTGCCAAAACGTATCACTCCTCTATTTGGAGAGATATTCAGGAACACGTGCTCTCCAGGTTGGAACTCTAGGTGTCGACGCTTTACATCTACCCAATGTTTTTGTCGGTCTTGTGCTATACGCATCTTTTCCCTGATCGTGCAAACTGCATCTTCAGTTGCCACGATCATCTCTAGTCCAAGGAGTTCACAATCTCCAACTTTGTCCCAACTCAGCGGGGAACGACATTTCTGTCCGTAGAGTGCTGCGAATGGTGCCATCCCAATACTTGCCTGGTAGCTATTGTTATATGAAATCTCCACAAGGTGTAGGTGATCTTCCCATGAACCTTCGAAGTCTAACATACTAGCTCTCAGCATGTCTTCCAGGATGTGAATTGTTCGCTTGGACTGTCCGTCTGTTTGTGGATGGTACACTGTGCGAAAATTCAGACTCGTTCCCAGGCTAGCTTGCAGACTCTGCCAAAATTATGATCGGAATCTCGTATCACGATCGGAGACGATGCAAACAAGTACTCCATGTAATCTCACGTTCTCCTGCATGAGTTTATGGGTATCAAATATGGTACATCTTGAAGGTATAAACATACTTTAGATTTATACTCACCTCTATGTATTTCCTTGCTAACGTCTCGGTTGACTAGCCAACTCGGAAAGGAATAAAGTGAGCCGAATTGGTGAGTCGATCCACAATAACCCAAATCGCATTGTTACCCTTCGAGCTGCAAGGGAGAGTGTTCATCACAGAATACTGCATTCTATACCGCCCATTCTTACGCTCGGTTGTTTATAGGTAGGTGCTTTTAATCCGTGTTTGTTACATATTTGCAGGATACAGGTTCTCGGTTCTAAAACGGTGAAATTCATGGAAAACACGACAAAATCCGGGTTCCTGCCAACCACTGAGAAAACACGGTCTCCGCTCGTCATCCGTATGTTGCCAGATACCAGTTTAGGAAGACAAAATGTCAAATCAATGTCACCTTCATGCACAAGGCTCAATGGCAACAACAAGTTCCAAGAAATCTACGCGGAGCTCGAGGCAATCATGACAAAAGCATCCACAAAAGTCCACCTTTCCTCAACAGAAATTCTGGAAGAAATGTGAAAGTATTTTCAGAAAATAGGTGTACCAGACAACAGGGGACTGCATATCAGGGCCGTACAAGAAACACCATGCCCAAAATCCATCATAGGGCCGCGGATCCGCGGCCAAAGGGGGGTCTTGGCCGCGGATCCGCGGCCATGTGGGGTCCTCACTTTGTCGTCTTTTATGGGTATTTTGGGGACTTCATATAGTGTCAGAAATTGCCTCTAGGGTTTCATTTCCCTGCCTATAAATACAGCAGGCTTGAGCAAAGCCAAGGGTCATTCTTTTGTTCTTCTTTTTGTTAGGATTTAGTCTTTTTTCTTCTTCTTCTTCATTCTTTTTCCATGAAAATTGTAGTGAGAGCTTTTTGAGTGGGAGATCAATGAAGATGAGGGCTTTTTGTATCATTCTCTTTTGTTTCTTCTTCCCCTTGAGATTCTTGCTTTCTCTTGATCATTCAACCTCTTCATTGAGCTTGAATGGTTAAGGGTTAGTTATTGATCTCAAGGGTCGTATTCTTTCATGGAATTAGCACTTCATTTCACATGCGTTCTCTACCCTTCCCTTGATCTTGCAACCTCTTGATTGAGCTTGCAAGTTTAAGGGTTGGCTATTGATCACATGCTTGTCTTGAGTTCTATTTCTTGTTCTTTTTATTGTTTATTTATTACTTGCATTTTTCATTCTTGCTTTACTTACTTGCAATTTAATTCCATGCACTTTAATTACTTGTAATCTTTTCTTTTCTTTGTTCTTTTCTTTTGCTCTCTTTTGTTCTTTTTGTGAATGAATGTAATTATTATTGTTAAGAAGAAATACGATATTATAAGTTAAAGATTTTCTTTTCTCTTTTCCTTTTCCCGTTATTTTCCATTGAACTCCGCCCAAACCATACGCAAGCGCTCCGTTAGGCACCCTACCCTAACAAGGTAACGGTGATTCCTAACCGCGACCGGTTGCGTTCGGTTTGGCCGGAGGCGAAAGCAAGAGACAAGAACGGAAGGACAAGGGTAAATAAGCCGGATTCCACGAATACCGCGCTTAAATCCCCTAATCCACGTTGTTGCCGATTGCTCTAGCTTCAATTGGTCAAGACTCGGCTCAAAGGTTTCGAGTACGGATTTCTTTAGCTTATAATCTCGTATGTTTTCTTAACAACTTTATACTTGCAAATAAACACATAGGTTAGAATCAAACTCATACTCATTCTTTATTGACTCGTCTAAGACAAGAAGGTAAAATACCACCATCTCCCTGTGGACCGACCCGTGCTCAACCGGCTAGCTGCATAGCGACACCGTCCTGATCGCGGTTATACTTTAATTCTTTGAACATCCGACACGCTTTCTGCGTGCGACCAAATGGCGCCGTTGCCGGGGAGACGGTAGCGTATTTCTTTCTTGTTATTCGGGTTAATATTCTTTTTGTATATATATATATATATATATATATATATATATAAATCTTTTTGTTTTTTGTTTTTTTTTTGATCATTTTTGTGGGCAAGAGTGCAGATTTTTGCAAGTTTGCAAACTGCGATTGTGGGGAGCAAAGTGTGCATTCAAGGCAAGGGTGATTTACGAAGTACAGTGCCAAAGATCCGGGTAGTTTGACCCGCGCAAGCGAACTTTTCAAGCTTACCGGATTTGATTCAACGGGGGTTTCCTAACCCAAAAACTTAACGGTACGTACTTTCCTAACACCTTCTTCTCAAATCCGACGCATCCAATATACTATTCTTTGCAGGATTCTTTGCAAGTTCGCTAGCAAACGCTAAAAATTGACTAACCCGTATTTGTTGCAGTGCCGCGCTTAAACTAAAAAAAAAAAAACAATTTTTTGATTCTTTATAGAATTTTTATTGAATTGTGCATTGCATCAATTAATACGGACTTAAGGGCAAGCGAACCCCACAACATACGGTAAAGGATTTCATCACCTTATCCGTGGCCCACAAATCACGAACTTGAGCATAACGTTTACCCGCACAAAATTTAAAAGAAATTAGACTTTAAGGCTTAAGGACTTCGCGCTCACTAGGAGAAGTTAACTGTGTTTAGAACCTCGCTTAACGGTATATTGTTTACGGGGTGTCTAGGAAAGTGTTAACGGCGCAACCGCCAAAAGAGAAAGGGTTATTTAATTAAGGAACTTCGCGAAAGCGTTGGAAAACCTCCCCTTATCTCTGCACTTACCTGGCCTCATGATCAGTATATCTTGAGCCCGTTTCTCGACACAGTTTTACTTCGACAATCAAGTTCTGGAGCAGGTCTAGTTGACCTAGGTGAACCCTAGAACGATTAGGTGTGTGGTATTTTTATGTCGTGATTGTTTTTGTCCATATTTTTTTATGTATATTTCATTCTTTTAATAAATTAAAAAAAAAAGAAGAAAAAAAAATCGCATTTTTTTCCTCTCCTTTTCTCTGCCTTTCTCTCTTTCTCTCTTCATATCATGGGTACCCCACCTCGAAAAACTCTTGCCGAACTTTGGTACCCACAACCAGACATTACTTCATACGGTTCTTGTTTTGGTCGAACTTCAAACGACCCCTCCATGCCAAAAATTTCTTTGAAAGATCGGATAGACGCATCTAGGACGAACAACTGGACCCCGCAATCCACTTCGTACCAACCGTTTCAAACATTCACCCCTTCTTGCGTTGATACACCTTTTGAAAGTCCAGTTGTAAACCCGAGACCAATGTCTCTTGCTGAACGAATTGAACAATCCCGTAGCCGATCTTTCACTCCTTTCACCACTTCAAATTCTTGGGATCAACAGTTCCATTCACCTTCTTATCCAAATGTTGATCCTACTCCTGTCCAGCCATTCCATTCCTACCAATCCTACCCTACTTTTGCACCTTCCCTAGACATTGCTTCAGAACCGCCGTTTGGGAGATTTCAGTATCCAAACAACTTTGAATCTTTTACTGAAACCCCTTCACAACCTATGTCTAGTCTGGAACAGTCGTTGGAAGACTTTAGGGTAGCGTCAAGCCAGCAAATGATGGATTTGAATGCGTCCATGGCCGCCCTCATACAACCTAGTGATCCGGTAGCTAGTTTTCAACTAGCTCCAAATTTTTCAATGTATGATGAGGCGGCAGGACAGGCTGTGAATTTGAGTGGAGAGAGTGAGATGTACCCCCTTCCAAATCAAACCTACCCGTCCCAAATTGAATCCCACAACTCCTGTTTTGAAAGTCTATCGAGTGTCCCACATGCTTTATCAATTGAAGATAGAATGATTAATGAGTTGTGCGACTTTGTAGTGTTTGATTTACCTGATTGTGAAGGGTCCCTTCCAAGTGAAACCAATCCCAAACCTTTTGACCTCTACACCTCCACTTTAGAACCTGAATCGATTGATATCCATGCTTTTGTTGAGGTGTCAGATAATTTTGATTTTCACTTGATTAAGGATATTGACGCCGGGAATATTTTGGATGATGAACCCGTAGATTTGGCTGAGTTTGTCTCTTCAAATCATCATCCCGAGTCATTAAATGTTTTTCCCGAACCCCATATGCGTCCGGAATTTGAAGAGAAGTGCATGGATGTGCTAAACTTTGAGGAGAATTTTGAGGATAGTTTTGAGGATGAACCATTTTTGCTTGATGAGTCGGATTTTCCAATTCATCATGTTCCTTCCACTGACTGTGTACACCCTCCTGAACCTTTAACCGATAACCTTCCTCAATCACTTCCCCCCACCCTTTCCATCGTTCCGACCTTGCAAGAACCCGTCTCACTTTCATTTCGTATGTCTGGTCTACCAAGTTCGGCGTACCCATGGTTTCTCTCGAATCTTGAGGGATTTGACCCCATTTCTCGACGAGTTAATAGATTAGCACAATCGCTTTTTACACATCGCTCATCATAAATTGTGCTAATCTATTTACTCCATTTGCACCCTCAAGTTCGTATTCCACTTCTTTTTCCTTTCCGCCATTCTTCTTCCTCTCATATACCGAGACCGTATCCCGCTTCTCTTCGCATACGGTCTCGAGTATTATCCATCTCTTTTCTCTACGCCTTCTTCCACCAACCGGTACATTATAGCGATAAAATCTTTGAATGGTTGGTGTTAACTTTTGGCCTGTGTAAGGCCTTGTATAGCTTGATACTGTTCTTTCCCCCTTAATCCTGAATTTCAACGCTTAACAGTGGAAACACTATTTTACTTAAGTTTGGGGGGGACACCTTTTTTGTATATATTTTTTGTTTTCTTTGTTGTATATAATTTGTTTTTAGGGAGCGCCGGCAATTTTGGCCCTCTTGGTATAGCCTGACAGTGAGGGCACTGTCAAGTTTAAGTTTGGGGGTGTGCTTGGTAAGCTTTCTTCCTTCGCATTCATTTGTATATTTTGCATTTGCATACCTTATTAAAAACCCATAAAAATCGAAAAATTTTCCAAAAAATATAAAAACTTTGTCGTCAAGTTAGATAATAGGGTAACTTAGATCTTTATTCCGAAAGTTTAGTTGATATGATAGAAATAACTAAATTCTAGGCTTAGGATTTGAAAACCCTAAAAATAACCCTCAATCTGTCTAACTTTGGTAAGTATACGTCCTTACAGCTTTTTTGAGAAATAGGTAATCTTGAGTTCAGTTCTTTAGTTAAGTCAAGATGAAGGGAAAGTATTGATGCTCTACTGAAGGATAAGTCTGAAAAATAGTTTCTTTTCTTGAGTTCAAATTTAGAAAGTATATACCCTACAAACTGCACATACACGCACCTTGAAACTTGGGATAGTAGAGGATACCTAGAAATACTCTTGCCTGAAAGCCTAGTATGAAAGAAAAAACGGTATTTAAAGCTAAACACCAAAAGAGCATATTGAAAAATATATCCGGTCTTGGAAAAAAAAAAGAAAAAAAAGAAAAAGAAAAAGAAAAAAATAGAATAGAATCAAGACCTGGAGACTGCTATTTACGCTTTAAGTTCACACATTCAGTAATCGGTCGTTAGTGCCTCAAGAAGCATTAATAGTCGCATGAAAGGTGTGTGAGCAAATCCGTCCATCCTTAATGAAAAGAAGTAGTATTAGGTATTAGGGCAAGGGTATTATAGCTTGAATTGAATTCTTAAGCGTAGGGGTGCAAATATACACACACGTAGGGGTATACAATCGATGTTTGAATAAAAGATAGAAATGAAGAATAAGACTTATGTTTTCTGTAAAGTTGATAAAAATCCCTGATTTGAGGCCACGCTTTAGAAGGAAAACTCAGGAGAACCGACATCTTTCTAAACTTTTTTTGGAACGTATATAATCTAAGGGTAAATAGATAGGAGGTGTGAAAAATAAGGGTTGGATATTTCTAACTTAGGATGATAGAATTTCTAACGTAAATACTAAACTGTAGGAGTAGAATCGACGTTAACTTATGACACTAGCCTGACGGGATTTTGTGGGTGTAATCCGCTGAAAACCCTCAGGAGACAACACTCCTCCTACTAGGGACACCTAGAGGTTTAACGGCTTGTTGCACGCGCTCAGTGCAATCGCGTTCCCTGCGAAAGTGCGGTTAGGATTTTATTTTTTGTGAATAATTGGTTTTGCTCGGGACGAGCAAAAGTTAAGTTTGGGGGTATTTGTTCATCACAGAATACTGCATTTTATACCGCCCATTCTTACGCTCGGTTGTTTATAGGTAGGTGCTTTTAATCCGTGTTTGTTACATATTTGCAGGATACAGGTTCTCGGTTCTAAAACGGTGAAATTCATGGAAAACACGACAAAATCCGGGTTCCTGCCAACCACTGAGAAAACACGGTCTCCGCTCGTCATCCGTATGTTGCCAGATACCAGTTTAGGAAGACAAAATGTCAAATCAATGTCACCTTCATGCACAAGGCTCAATGGCAACAACAAGTTCCAAGAAATCTACACGGAGCTCGAGGCAATCATGACAAAAGCATCCACAAAAGTCCACCTTTCCTCAACAGAAATTCTGGAAGAAATGTGAAAGTATTTTCAGAAAATAGGTGTACCAGACAACAGGGGACTGCATATCAGGGCCGTACAAGAAACACCATGCCCCAAATCCATCATAGGGCCGCGAATCCGCGGCCAAAGGGGGGTCTTGGCCGCGGATCCGCGGCCATGTGGGGTCCTCACTTTGTCGTCTTTTGTGGGTATTTTGGGGACTTCATATAGTGTCAGAATTTGCCTCTAGGGTTTCATTTCCCTGCCTATAAATACAGCAGGCTTGAGCAAAGCCAAGGGTCATTCTTTTGTTCTTCTTTTTGTTAGGATTTAGTCTTTTTTCTTCTTCTTCTTCATTCTTTTTCCATAAAAATTGTAGTGAGAGCTTTTTAAGTGGGAGATCAATGAAGATGAGGGCTTTTTGTATCATTCTCTTTTGTTTCTTCTTCCCCTTGAGATTCTTGCTTTCTCTTGATCATTCAACCACTTCATTGAGCTTGAATGGTTAAGGGTTAGTTATTGATCTCAAGGGTCGTATTCTTTCATGGAATTAGCACTTCATTTCACATGCGTTCTCTACCCTTCCCTTGATCTTGCAACCTCTTGATTGAGCTTGCAAGTTTAAGGGTTGGCTATTGATCACATGCTTGTCTTGAGTTCTATTTCTTGTTCTTTTTATTGTTTATTTATTACTTGCATTTTTCATTCTTGCTTTACTTACTTGCAATTTAATTCCATGCACTTTAATTACTTGTAATCTTTTCTTTTCTTTGTTCTTTTCTTTTGCTCTCTTTTGTTCTTTTTGTGAATGAATGTAATTATTATTGTTAAGAAGAAATACGATATTATAAGTTAAAGATTTTCTTTTCTCTTTTTCTTTTCCCGTTATTTTCCATTGAACTCCGCCCAAACCATACGCAAGCGCTCCGTTAGGCACCCTACCCTAACAAGGTAACGGTGATTCCTAACCGCGACCGGTTGCGTTCGGTTTGGCCGGAGGCGAAAGCAAGAGACAAGAAGGGAAGGACAAGGGTAAATAAGCCGGATTCCATGAATACCGCGCTTCAATCCCCTAATCCACGTTGTTGCCGATTGCTCTAGCTTCAATTGGTCAAGACTCGGCTCAAAGGTTTCGAGTACGGATTTCTTTAGCTTATAATCTCGTATCTTTTCTTAACAACTTTATACTTGCAAATAAACACATAGGTTAGAATCAAACTCATACTCATTCTTTATTGACTCGTCTAAGACAAGAAGGTAAAATACCACCATCTCCCTGTGGACCGACCCGTGCTCAACCGGCTAGCTGCATAGCGACACCGTCCTGATCGCGGTTATACTTTAATTCTTTGAACATCCGACACGCTTTTTGCGTGCGACCAGAGAGCAGTCATGAAGTCCATGGTAATGTGCTGCTATTTCCATTCTGGGATTGGTAACGGCGGAAGTAGACCAGCAGTTCTGTGATGTTCAGCCTTCACTTGCTGACATACTAGACACTTTGCTATGCTCATTACTACTTCTGGCTTCATTCCATGCCACCAGTAGTGTTGCCGTAGATCTTTGTACATCTTTGTGCCGCCAAGGTATATAGAATAAGGAGAGCTGTGAGATTCTTTCATCAACTCTTCTCGAACAGGTCCGACTGGCACGCATAAACGGCTCCCATACCGCACAGATCCATCTTCATGGATGATGAAGTCAGTTCGAAGACCGCTTTCTACATGTTCTCGGATCTTTTGTAGCTTGGCATCATTTGCTTGAGCTGCCTTGATCTGATTGACAAGAGTGGACTGGACATGTAAGTTCATCAAAGATGAAGCATTACCTGGTACAACTACTTCAATCCCCAATCTATGAAGTTCTTGCTATAGCTTCCACTGAGCGGTGAGGTTCATTTCTAATGGCTGTCGACTAAGTGCATTGGGAACTACATTCACCTTTCCAGGATAATACTGTAGGTTGATGTCGAAGACCACCATAAGCTCGAGCCATCTTCTCTGTCGCATGTTGAGTTCCTTCTGAGTAAATACATACTTCAGACTTTTGTGGTCAGTGTATAAGTCCACTCGCTCTCCCAATAATTAGTGATGCCAAATCTTGAGGACGAAGATGACGGCTGCCAATTCAAGATCATGTGTTGGATAGTTGTGTTCAAGGACTTTTGACTGCCTTGATGCAAAAACCACAACTTTCCATGCTGATGTAGAATACATCCCAATCCTTTACCGGACGCATCACAATGCACATCGAATCCGCCAGATTGATCCGATATTACAAGAATAGGTGCAGAGGTTAACCTTGACTTGAGTTCTACAAAAACCTTCTCACATATTTCTGACCATGCGAATACTTCGTCTTCAGTGTGAGCTTGGTCAGGGGTGCTGCGATCTTTGAGAATCCTTCGATGAAGCGTCGGTAGTATCCTGCTAAGCCTAAGAAACTTCTTATATCTTTCACCGTCTTTGGTATCAGCCACTCACTGACAGCTGACACCTTGGCTGGATCCACCGATATTCCTTCGCCTGAAATTATGTGTCCGAGAAATACGACTTGATCTAGCCAAAATTCACACTTGCTGTACTTAGCGTAGAGCTGGTGTTGTCGTAATGTCTTAAGGACAATGCATAAGTGCTCGGCATGTTCTTTCCGATTCTTTGAATACACCAGGATGTCGTCGATGAAGATAACAAGAAACCTGTCTAAATACACTCAAAAAACTTGGTTCATCGGGTTCATAAAGATGGCCGGTGCACTGGTCACTCCGAATGGTATTATAAGATGTTCATAATGGCCATAACGAGTCCTAAACGCCATTTTTGGATTGTCGAACTCTTGAGCTTCACCTGATGATAACCCAAACGAAAATCTAGTTTTGAAAAGACACAAGATCTACTTAACTGATCGAAAAGTTCATCGATGCGCGGTAGTGAATACTTTTTCTTAATTGTCGCTTCGTTCAGAGCTCGATAATCTACACATATCCTATAAGAACTTTCCTTCTTCTTCACTAGTAAGACCGGAGATCCCTAACTTGAAGTACTGAGTCGGATCCAACCCTTCTTCAGAAGCTCGTCTAACTGGATACAAATTTCTTTCAATCTTTTCGGACATATTCGATATGGCGCTTTGATTACAGGTTGTAAATCAATACTGAATTCAAGAGCTCGATCGGAAGGAAAAACTGATATGTCTTCAGGGAACACATCCTCGAACTCTCGAACTACTTCAGGCTTTTCTTCTTCAGCTGATATAGAGAACACTTCTGCATTCTTCGGCTTGGCACATTAGCTTCCTGACTCCAAAGTTCTGTGCCCACTTTTGAAATAGAAGACTGGGTGGTCTACTATCTCAAATACTACCCTCCTTTGACGGTAATCAATGGTAGCATAAAATACTCCCAGCCAATCCATTCCCAACACAACATCGAAATTTTGTATGTCTACTACTTTGAAATTTGCGTAGAATTCTCGACCGCAAACTACAACTGGGCACTGATCATATCCTAAAATTGCCTTCAAGACTACATTCTCGGAACTGACATTCCATCTTGAAATGAGTAGCTTCACGGGAATCGTGTGCGTTCTCACGAATTGTTGTGACATGAAACAGTGTGAAGCTCCAGTGTCGAAATGTGCGAGTGCAGGAAGGGTGGATACTAGTATAGTACCAAAGTTGTGTGAGATTGTGTTTAGATATAAGGAAACTATAACGATGCACAAGAATTGAAAGGTTGAAAGGATAGGAGAATTTACCAGTCGGTAATGACTTGTCTTGTGGCTTCAGCCTCTTCGACCGTCATTGTAAAAGCCTGTCGTCTCGGTACATTCCTCCTCGCTGGAGGCATATTCCTCAGCCCTTGAGGCACGTTTCTCTGTACCTGAAGGAATTGACGTTGAGGCTGTGCAGGTGGTCTATGTGGAGCTAGTGCAGGAAGAGCTAGGTGGAGTGCAGGTGCATGAATGGCTGGCCAATGCGGAGCTGGAATTGCAGGCTGGGTAACAGTGCTGTATTACTATAAAATGGGCATGCTCCTAAAGCGTGACTAGATGCGCTACAAATCAAACACAAACCATTCGCATGCCTGTGGTCCTTTACCAAGTGTCTAGTTCTCTTGCAGTAAAACCAGAAATCTAGACTGGACCGGTTAAACGATCCTCTTTGCCTCTTGGGTGCAAAAATTAGCCTAGGAGAGGCTCCTCTTATCATCTGGGTAGCGGGGCATTTGATTCCAGCTTCTTGGGGCTTACCCTTCTTCTTGACCACAGCTTCATAACGGCGTGATGCCTTCTGTGCGAGTTCATGAGTTAGATAGTCGCCTTTGGCTAAAGCCGCCTAAATCTCCGGGCCTAAGCCCTATTGGAATCGTCTAGCCCGAATCTTATCGGTCGGGATCAAGTGTGCCTCGAACTTGATAAGATGTTGATGTCGAGATAGTGATGTGTTTTACAAAACATAATTTGATACAAATTCTTTACCTGCTAAGCATGATGAATTCGGCATCATATTCATCCACTGATTTTACCGATATGGAGCCTTGTTGTAGGTAGATAAACAATTGCTCCATCTCAAAAAGAGCAGTCTCGGAGAAAAACGTTGCATCGAACATATTGCGGAACGTCTTCCACTCTATTGGTTGTGTGAGATGGCTTTCCACCAGACTCTTGCATTGTCGGTGAGCTAGAGCTTGGCCACACAAACCCAAGCTAGGTCTGGTACCTGTGCTGCTGCAAGTTCGTCCTCGATACTTTGGGCATATTCTTTAGCCTCAAGAGGACTCTCTTTCCCTGAAAAGTTCTTAGGATGTAACGCCTAAAATTTCTTTACTCCAGGTGCTTTGGCTTCAGGGCGGATCATGAGAATAGCAATCTGCTGCTGCTGGCCCTCCAGAAGACTTTTGATGGCTTCTAAAAGCACCGTCTATTCATTGATCGGAGTAGCAACGGTAGGGGAGGTGGTAAAATAGGTGGTGATGTGTTGCTATTGACGTTGGTGCTGGTGTTGTTAGAAGAATCCATCACCTTGATAGAAAAGAAAAGGTTAAGATGGATTCAAGAAATTTGAAATGAAAGGAATGTATAGTTGTTGATTCTTATAAATCTTGTGTATATTGCTTAAGACTTCATGCAGAACTGGCCTGCATGGGCCACCAACAAAACCTATCATGCCCTGCTTCCCAATAGACGGAAACGGTGGCGTGGTAAGCCCGCAACGTATTACTATAAAAATACGTTAAGCGTAATTAAGAAATATAACAATAAGCAAAAATGACAAGAGTAATAAAATGAAACAGTCACTTTATTTAGATTCAACTTTACATACAATTGTCTGGAAATAAAAGATATAATAATAATGCATGTGCCTAAATAATGGCTTAATGAAAGTAAGTACTAGTAGTAAGAAGCTAATAGTCTGGTTAAGTAGCAAACTGGTCCAAGTCCTCCTGGCTCGGCTCTATGTCCTCAAAGTCCGGTCCTCCTGACGAACATTCCAAAGAAAGAAAACAGGGAGGAATGGCGTAAGCTTACTAGCGCTCGATAAGTCCCAAAAGAAGTGAGAGAAGATAGTATATAATGTGAATAGAAACCAAATGAACAGTGGACGGTAAAATTTATATGATCATTCACAGGTATAAGATAGTTATTCTAACGTGGTTATTCATAGTTTGATAAAGTAAGTATTCATGTATACGAGAGGAGCCCATCTTACCCCGTGGACTATGGTAACATGTAGTACAAGGGCCCGTCATAACCCACGGGACAACGGCACGTGAATTCATGTAGGTGTCTTTTAAAGTGACCTCTCGTGCCACGATATACGTTCCGTACCAATCTACCCCTTTATCCCTACATATTGTATTGTATAGATTAAGATTACAGGTCTTGGCCGAATCTATGGATATAAAATGTACAGGTTCATGTTCAAAATTTAATCATGTATTCAGGTGTTCATGTCAAATTATATCCATGGTTCGGTCAAGTCGAGTCAAGTGTTTAAGTTCAAGTTTGATATTTGAATTAGAGTGTTCATGTTGATGATCAAGTATTCAAGTTTGTGTTTGATTTTGAATTTTGGTTTTAGTTTGGATTCAAATTGGAGTCAGAATCTTATGAAATAATTTAGTTCTTGAATTTCTCAAGTTTGGGAGTAATCGGACAACTTCTGCACATGAACGGCAGGATTTGTGTTTTTTTCCAAGACAATTACCATTGATAACTCCGTTAAACTTGTCTAACTTGAATAGGCAAGCACCCAGTTTCTCCGGCTCTCTGGAGCTCAAGAGAAATGATACCGTTTAAATCTATATTAATCTAGAGTCCTTAAATATTTATTATTTTGTTGTTTATATTGTATTTATATTGTTTGCATTTCTCGAGGGGGTTTTATGAAAAATACTTTAATATTATTTAAAAATAATCTCGATGGTGATTTATGATATTTAGAGTTTCTATGGATATGTATTTTAATTTTAGTGGCATTTTAGTGATCAAATCTAGCTTTTAAAGGTTTATGATATTTTTATGAAAACTAGCTCTTTTGGAAACTTGACAGTATTTTATTAAAATTTCAATCTTTATTTTAAAAATATATTTTAAAAAGTTGTTTTTATTGAAATTACGGATTGGTGGTTTTATATAAATTTTTCGAAGATTGTTTTGTTTAGAAAAGTCATATTTCTTAAAAATCGTATTTTTATTTCCTTCGTGACCGAATACTCCGTGAGGAGCTCTATATCTCGCTCTACTATCAAAAGAATATGCAATAATCCACACGTCCATTAGCGGGTCTCCTAACGAGAGTTGTAGAGGCGCAATTGCTAAGAATTTAAAAATATCGATAAAAACGTATTTTTTATAAAAGTGGTGGTATTTATTTGAAAAACGTATTCTCTTAAATTATCCATACATTTAAATATCATGCTATGAATCAAAAGTGTCCGTGTAGGGTAGTTCGTTACCCCATGAATGTTTTACAGGTACATATGCTAGTTATCAATAATATGGTTATATTACAACTCATGGTATTTTTCTGAAAAAGTTCATTTATATGATCATTGGACTTGAAATTTACGTTACATGATAAGGCAATTGATGTGCATATTACATTGAAGTGATATTAGAGAAGTATGAACTTTTAAATATGGCAAAGCGACAAAAATTAGTTTAAATGTTTAGAATACATGTTAACTCCGCTTTTGTCGATATATTTTAAAATTTATTTTGAGATGAAAAGAGAGAGAGATGAAAGGACTTACCGGTTGAGTAGTGCTAGGAAGAGGGTAAAGAAGGGATAGGGGCTCCATGGTGTCGCGATAACTCCACAAACAATTCCAATCTTCAATGAAAGAGACTTGATCGCAAACTCCTCTTTTACTAGTCTTAACTCCACTTGTACATAGAGAGTTTTAAGAATTTTTGATAGAATTTTAGAATAGGGGAGAGCTAGGGAAATGTTGTGGTATTTATAATGAAGAATTTAGGGTTTGGGAATTAAAAATTTGATTAAAAGAATTAAAATTGGTGTTAAATGATGAATTGAATAGATACTGTTTAATTGCAGGGAAATAAAACAGTGCAGGGGAGTAGAAGGGAGTCGAAAGGACTTGCGTGCAAAGAACGGAGATGATTGGTGCAAGGTGGACCATCGGGGCTGTAAATAAAGGAAAATGGGCAATCAGATTTTTTTCAATGCCTCGAGATTCTTGTCACATAGTTTAATCTGTGTTTACTCCTCTTTGCACCTGTTTAATTTTTCTGAAACCTTTCAATTCTCTATGAATTGCACGTGTAACACTTAGGCTTCCGAAAAATTTGAAAAGAAAAATATTAAAAATAATTGGGATTGAGTGGATTCGAACACACAGGCTATGTCACAGCAGTGTAGATTCTTAACCAGTGAGCTACAAGTTGTTTCTTGTTTTTATTAAACAAATTTAACTTACAGTTCTACAACAAGCTGAAATACCCTTTCTATACAATAAACAATTAATTTTGTACAGGGATTTTAGAGTTGTTACAGCTTCGAAGGCTTTGGAAGGCCTCCAAGATCAACTTACGGCTAATGCCATCCGAGTTTATGATATCTGGCAAGTTCTCCAACAAATCGTGACGGAAGTGGTAGCTCCTGATAGAGCCGTTAACTTCACAAAGAAAATGGTGGAAGGTCATAGAAGAGCTCAAGCACCGATTGTCCTCATATCAACAACAGCAAAAACAAGAAGGGGCTCAGCTTGCTGCGCTAATAGAGCTCGAGATGGAGGTTCAACGGAAGAGCGATGATCTGACTGGCCTATTGAATAATCCGCCGTCTTAGACTTTTTTCTTTGTTGTATACCCTTTCTTTTTTTTAGATTTTATCTTTTAACCATTTTGATTTATGATTAAAAGATACTTATGTTCATATTTGCACCACTCTGTCCCTTGATTGTCCTGAGTTGGCGTGGATTAGTTTATTTACTCATTTCAGAGTATTTAGTTTACCTTTCTCTTAGACTTATTGGCAAACTCGCCCTAATGTTAAATATAGATAACCCCATTTTTATGATAGGAGCCTGTTAGGTTTGTGGTACTGGGTTAAGTCCATCGTACCGTCGCGTTGGCTAATATATTCTCGCCATGCATTCCCTTAGGTTGCTTCTTGAGTAGTCCCGCATTTGTCGTGTCTCTGATCCCTTCCGAGGCTAAACAAGACGACTTCAAGTAGTCTTCTTAGGTTAGTATATCCACATTACCATTAGAAGATCGGCGTTAGGTGTTGCCATGGTGCTTTACTTGAGCTTAGGCTCGATTTGGAGCCCCTATGAGTCATAACGTGCTCTTCTGAGGTGGGATGACATCCAATGGTCTTTAAGCTTACTATCAAGACTCGAAACTAGGCATATGCCGTCACTTTGCTTTTGCTTTGATAATATTGTGCCAATTCTTCGCCGAAGTAGGGTAGACATCCATATGACTTCTAGATCGTACATATTTCCATTGAGATTTGGAACAAGGAATATGCCATTACTCTGATTTTATTTGACCGTTGCGCCTGCACCCTATTGGAATGAGGAGGAACATCGAGAAGCTCTCTAGGATGTAGATGTTGCTATTAAGATTTGGAGCTAAGAATATGTCATTGCTCTACTTTGATTTGACTCTTTAGAGCTTTGTTGACATCCCGTCCGTACTTTGCCGGAGTAAAAGGGGCGTCAAAATATTCTTTAGGCTATCGATGTGCCGTTAAGACTCGGTTCTTCTTTTGACGGAGCATGGTGGGAAAATATGGTTCGCTTTTTTTCATTTGTGCCCATTGATTGTACACAAGTGTCGACCTTGTTCCCCTTGTAGGGCAGAATTTTTTTATCTTATTATTATTATTCATCTTTTTATTTTCCGCGATGCTCTATCCTTTCAGCTTTTCTAATCGCGAGAGTTGCAATTGCCCAATTATTTTAGCTATTTATTCATAGTGCCTAATCATTTCGGCTATATTTTTACTTTTACTCGCTGATTTTCATTGCGAGCCGCCCCATCATTTCGGCTATTTTTCTTTTTCATACTCATCAGTTTTGTGATGAGTCGAAACTTGATATCTGGTACCTTATTTGGTATCAGTATTGGTACGAGTGGAATATTGCCAGGAGAAACTCATCATATGGCATTGCTAATTTTGGCCAATGGCGGCTAGGTAACATGTTTAGATCCCTGCTAACTAAAGCTTTTTCGACTTTACGGGCTGTAAAGGTCTCATAAAAATTTTTCTCCCTGTGAGTTGTGAGGATCTCATAGGTGTATTTTCTCCCCAGGAGTCGTGAGGGCTCCTAAGTGTATTTGACTCTTGTAAGTCGTAAGGATCTTATAGGAGTACTTTCTCCTTACCAATCAAGGGGACTTGCAAGTGTCGTTCACCTTGTTGAGCTATATTTCTCATTTTTGTTGAGACATGGTTGAGAATATATTTATTTGCGCCCGTGGATTGTATATAAGAGTCGATATTAGACCACTTATAGGGTATAAATTTTGTGGCGTTGTGATAGCTTAAGAACAGGTTTAGATCCCTGTAAGTTAAGACTTTTGAATTCCATAAGCCGTAAAGGTCTTACAGAGGGTATATTCTCCTTACGAGTCGTGAGGATCTCATAAGTGCATTTTCTCCTTAAGGATCGTATGGATTCCTAAGTGTGTTGCTCTTTTGTGAGTCGTAAAGATATCACACAAGTGTTTTCTCCTTAAAAGGTCAAGAGGACTTTGCAAGTGCATCTTTTCTTTTCTTTTAACGAGTTCACGCCCCTTCGGGTTTTCACAAGCTCGCCGGTACCCTGCTGTTTTTACTCACAGCGCCCTTTCGGGTTTTCATCCGTGCCCATTTTGCTTATGGACATACCATTTTTTTTTTTGCTTTTTTGACATCGCTTGAGGAAACAAGCGGTTCGTAATGTAACGCGCTCTCTGCTGCAGGTTACAACGTTTTTTGCATCGTTGGTAGAGCTTCCTGGACGATGGGGATTTCAGTCATAGTTATGCCGATAGGGCCTGGGAGAGATATGAATTGTTTATTCCCGTGGATTGTATATGGCTGGTTATATAGCCTATGTTATAGGGCTAAACATATTAGTTTAGAGACATTTCGGTCCAATACCAGTTTAAGAACGTAGTGGTCCATCATTAGTTTAGGGACGTTTCGGCCCAATACTAGTTTAAGGACGTAGTGGTCCAATATCGCATAATGGGGAGCATACGACTTTCAAAGTTTTAATTCAAGAAGATAGCGAGCGGACACAAGCATCGTCATCAATCATTGACCTAAGTCGCAACTCTTCAAGCGTAGTATTTTTTGAGGAATCGACCGTTTATTAGTCGAAATGGCCATTCTCCATACGTATCCATGAGCAGGTAAACTCCACCTTGGTAGACCTTATTTATGATGTACGGGTCTTTATAGTTTGGATCGAACTTCCCCCATTTTGCACGATTGGGAATTACTAGTCTTTGACAACTAGCACGAGTTCGCCTTGGCGGAATGTTCTCGACCGGGTCAGTCTCTCATATGATCATGTCGTCCTTACTTTATAAGCTTCTAGATTTTGTTGTGTTACAAGGCGGGTTTCATCGAGAGCATTAAGTTCTTCGATTCCAAGAAGAGCTTTTTCTTCATCTGTTAGCTCGTATTAAACTGCCACTCGTAATGAGGGGAGTTCTATCTCCAGTAGAAGTACTGCTTCAGTGCCAAACACCAATGCATATGGTGTTGTATTTGTGGCCATCTTGAACATTGTTCGGTATGCCCAAAGTGCTTCATGCAGCCTCTCGTGCCAGTCCTTTTTGTTCCTGGACACCGTCTTCTTTATAATCTTGGTCAAGGTCTTGTTGAATGCTTTAGCTAGACCATTGGCCCGAGAATTATAGAACGAGGAGTATCTCCAGTCTATCTTGTGTTACTGTGTGAAGCGACTTATTTTACGGCTTCTATAGGCTGGTCCAGTATCCAAAATTATCCGCTACGGAGTTCCGAACCGATAGATAATATGAGTTTTGAAAAAGTGGAGGATATTCTCCGTTTTCACCTCCCTTAGCAGTACTGCTTCTGCCCACTTAGAAAAGTAATCAGTTGTTGCTAGTATAAACTGATGCCCTCTAGATGACGCTGGTTCAATAGGGCTGACTATATCTGTTTCCCACATCTAGAACGACCAACTAGCTACAGTCGGATGCAGCGGATTTTGAAGTTGATGTATGAATTCCTCGTGTATTTAGCATGAGTGACACTGCTTCGCATATTCGAGGCAGTCATGAATCATCGTGGGCCAGTAACAACTCATTCTTTTTATCTTCAGCTTCATTTTTGGTCCTGGTTGATGAGAGCCGCAAAGTCCATCGTGTACTTCTTAGACGACTTTCTTTGCTTCCTTCGGCCCTAGGCATCTTAACTATACGAAGTCGAATGATCTCTTATATAGAGTATCATTGACGAAGGCGAATGACAAAGCTCGTTTCATGAGCTGATGTCTAGATGACGCATCTTCGGGTATTCGTTGGGCTTTAAAGTAGCCTATAAAGGCTTCTCTCTAATCCTCGACCTCTTCTTCGTTTTCAATTTGGAGAACTTCTCGTTCAGTTGTTTCTTTTTCTTCGGATAGTTCTATTAGGGCTTCTGAAGGTATATCTGCTGGCACCAGGATCTTAAGGTTTTGGACAATGATCCTTACGACATCGAGGTCTTCATCGGCCAATTCTTTAGCCAACTTGGCTAATGCGTCCGCCTTGTTGTTTTCCACTCGTAGTACGCTTTTCAGGGTATAGGAAGGGATTTGGGTCAGCAGCTGCTACACTCTTTCGCCATACATTATTAGTTCTGGCTTGCATGTCTTGTAGTCACCATTTACATAACTGACAATTAGCTGAGAATATCCATATATGAGGAGGTCCTTGATTCCCATATCGATTGCGATCTCAAGACCGGCTATCAAAGCTTCATATTCCGCTTCATTATTAGTCCTGGACTCCATCAAGGAGAGAGCATAACGCAATATTCTACCTTACGGGGTCATGAAAATAAGGCCTACCCCGGCTTTAATTATGGAAGTGTTGTTCTTTCGCCCCTTCATGGAAGATTCTCTATCGAAGTAGAGCTACCATCGAGACTCATTTTCTTTTTTCTCCTTCTCGACTGCATCGAACGTGTGTTCATCCAGTAACTCACAGTTTAGGGGAGAATCGGTTAGTATCAGATGTTCCACAAGAAATTCGGTGATGACTTGTCCTTTCACCGCTTTGAAGGGTCGATATATTATCAAGAATTCCATCAGCAGTATGGCCTATTTGGCAAGCCTTCCCGTTAGTATAGCCTTTGAAATCAGATATTTAGAGGATCCACCTTTGAATTGAGATAAACCTCGTTCGCCAAGGCATGGTGTCTGAGCTTCATTACTATGAAGATCGGTATCAAGCAGTGCTTTTCGATGGGGGAGTAGTTGCTTTCTGCCTCCAGGAGAACTCGACTTAAATAATAAAGAGCTCTCTTCTTTCCTTGATCATTCTCAACGTGCTTAAAGAACCTTCAAGGGTTGTTGTATACAAGATAAGGGGTTTCCCCTTAACTAGAGTGGCTAATACCGGTGGATTTTACACATATTGTTTGATTCGTCAAATGTGTTTTGGTATTTCTGATCCCAGACAAACGGGGTCCCTTTCTTCATTAGATGGCTATAGGGACGACATTTTCCAGAGAGGTTGGCTATGAACCGCCGGATGTATGCGAGCTTTTTTTTGGAGAGATCGCAGTTGTTTGAGGGTTCTTGGCGAGGGAATCTCCATAATTGCCTTGATCTTTGAGGGATGAATTACGATACCTCAGTGGCGGATGATGAAGCCTAGGAATTTGCTTGAGGAGACTCCAAGCGCGAACTTTAAAAGGTTCATCTTCATATGATACTTTCGAAGATGCTCGAACACGGTCTTTAGATGCTCCCAGTGTTCCTCATAAGATTTTCTTTTAACAACAAGGTCGTTGATATAGCATTCGATGATCTTATGTATGAGGTCATCGAATATCTTCGTTATGGCCCTTTGGTACGTAACTCCGGCGTTCTTCAAACCGAAGGGCATCACCTTGTAGCAGAATACGCCCAACAGATCTGGAAGGCGGTATGCTTCTGTTCTTCAGGATTCATTTTTATTTGGTTGTATCCTGAAGATCCATCCATGAAGGAGAAGACTTCATGGGTGGATGTGTTATCGATCATCAGCTCGGTAACGGGCACTAGGAGGTCATCTTTCGGGTATGCCATGTTGAGGACCCAAAAGTCCTTGCAAATGCGAACCATCCTATTTTTCTTTATCACCGGAACGATATTAGCAATCCAGTCGAGATATTGAACTTCTTGGATGAACCGGGAGTTGATTAATTTCTTGACTTCGGTGTTGATACTCATCTCGAGTTCAAGCCGCATCCTTCTTAGTGCCTTCTTGACTGGCTTTATGTCTGGCGATATGGCCAGTTTGTGTACCGCTATACTTGGATCTAAACTCGGCATTTCGGAACAGTTCCAAGCGAAGTAGCCTTTGTACTGCATAAGCACATTTTTTAATGTGGCTGCCTATTTTTCGGACAGTAGCTTACTGACAAATGACGGCCTCGGATCATCCTTCGTTCCTAAGTTGATTTTTCTTAGGTTGTCCGCCGTGGTATGTATCCTATCCTCCAGCTCTTTTAGTGCCGGTGGAAATTCTGAGATCCCCTCGTCATCGTCTTCGTTTGTGAAACGTCCGAAAAGGTCAGTTATATTCTCATCTCCTCTCTCTTTTGAGAGTGTTATCATATGACAGGTATGGTCCGCTTCCATTTTCATGATCGAGCTAGCCCCATCCTGATGGTATAGGTCTTCTTTGGCTCGTGCTTTTATGGCAGGCTTCTCCTCCAGCAATCGGATAACATGAACCTGCATTATTGATATTGGTCCTCCACCCAGTTCTTGAACGTGAAATAGTCCTCGATGTGACCTACTGCTCGGTGATAGGAGCAATAATCCAGATGATGGACTTCATTTATCTGTTTGGGGTGCCGAGACTTCGGAAGTGTCATCATTTGGTGCTTCATGACAAGGCTGAAGATCTTTCCTGTCTTGTCTCTAGAAAATGAATATTTCCGACCCATCTTCTTTATAAAGGATGGGTTCCAACCGAACTTTTCTCGATTAAAAGGTGTCTTGGACCTGCTTTGTTTTCCTTGAGCGTTACTTGCGATTGTCTCCTTATTCTTGTCTCTGCTTCGGGATTTCCTTCTTCGCGAGAGTACATAATGGGCTGTGGATGAAGAGTTTCATGACCTGCTCTTCAACTGATTGTCCATTGAGAAACTACTTCTTGGTTTTTTCATATACGGTCATTTCGCGACTGTGGTTATCTCAGCTCGCTCGACAAGCTTATTTTATTATTTTGTCAATTTGTTCTTCGAGCGACGGACTTGAGGTTCTTTGAGCGATACTTTTTTCCCGCTCGGCGCCATGGCTGCTTGGAGAAACATTTTCTCCTCCATTCGAGCTATTTATGGCTTGGCAGCTGTAAATTTGCTCCCATTTCTTAAAATGAATATATCACATCCCAGTTGTTTCTATCTTTCTGTTGGGCTTCTTTCGTTGAGTCCCAGGAAATATTATAATCTTTTTATAGAATTGGGCTAGTCGAACAGTTGTTCGAGAGGCATGCCTTGGTGCTTTAACATTTCCTTTAATCCCTGTACATAGTATCTGGGCATACGGATGGGCTAGAACTTTTCAAGAGTGGGATCAGCCCCATGCCAGACTTCTTTTTCCACCTTGGTCTCCATAAATTAATAGAAGAGAATCGCCTTTTCACCACTTCGTCTTGGAGGCATGTAGAAAGTTTCCAACTCTCACACATTATATATATTGATTGCATCAAGTTCTTTATAATGTTGAGGGGGAGCCATCATAATATGAAGACTCTGATTCGCTTCGGCAAAAGTCTGCATCGATGGGTGACTTGAGAACACTGCGTTTGTCTCATTTTCGGAGTCGTTGCTAAAGACCAGGATAGGAGTCGATGGTCCGGCTTTATTGATCTCCCTCTGAGGCTGTCCCGAGTAGACTATTTGTTCATCTTCTTCAGTATCGCTTCCAAAGACCGGGATAGTGGCCATGGATTATTGCTTATTATTTGGCCTGTGGCACCTTTTAGTATTCTCAAAATCTGGCTGAAAGTATTTTGCATCTTCATACTTTTGCACTTCATTCGCCGAGAAAGGATTGAGCTCTCCTATGACGGTGTACTCTAAGCCATTTTTGAAATACTTCATACACTGATATTGTGTAGAAGGGATGACGTTATACTCGTGTAGCCAAGGCCTACCGGGTAAAGAGTTATAACAAGTCTTGGCGTCAATGATATGGAATTTGATGTTAGTAAAGAGCAGCTCGAAGCGGAGCATCAATATTACGGACCCAAGCGTCCGCGATGACTGCGAGTCGAACCCCGAGATGGTATTTTTTTCTTGGGTAAGATGCTGGACATTCATGTATATCTCCTTCAGCACTCTCGCGTTGAGAAGATTGACGGAGATCCATTGTCGACAAGGATTTTCCCTATCATGATGTCATGGCAGTATCCGGTGACATATAGTGGTCGATTATGCTCACATGTACCGAGAAGTAGATCTTCATCGCTGAATATAATATCAAGCGTGTGGACCTCTGCCAGTTCATTTTTCATCTTCTTTTCTACGATGAAGGTTTGAAACCGATCAGGTTCTTGCAAGGCCTTGATTAAGGAGTTCGTGTCATTTTGGACAAGAGTAGAGCATCCAATATACTCAATTGTGAGGGTATCCTCTTCAAATGCGTAAGGACATTATAGTCCACCTTAGTTTTCTTAGGCATGTCCTTTGCGGCGAGCTCTTTGGCCACCTCTTCATCAAGGGAAATCTCCTCGGGCATTTTCCCTTTCCCTTTATCCTTTTTATTCCAACCCTTGTTTGCGGGTCCAAGGTTCTTTTCAGGCAGAGTGCGGTTGCGTAACCAGATGTTCTCGTAATCCTTTTCCTCTTCTTCTTTCTCGAAGGTGAAAATTTAAAAAAGAGAGTTGAGCAGCATTTCATCCTCAGAATCACTCCTGAACGTGAGAACCCGAGATTTTTCCCCTCCTGAATAGGTACCAACCATATGACAGCTGCCAGTTGCTTCTTTGTGCACTTCCGTTTCACCACTCTCATATCAACGAGCGCGAGCCTCGCGCTTCTCCTTCTTAAAGTGTTTTCTATGGGAAACATATCCTTATCACCACTTCTTGAAAGCATTGCATTCTTCGATGGGATGAGTGATCCTTCGGTGGTATGAGTAGTATTTTGGGTGTCCCTGATCATTCGAAAATATTGCATTCTTAACACATCAATTTTCCTACTTTTTCTAATCATCTAAAGGTGTTTGGTATAAATATAGCACATATTAGAAATTCGTCTGCAAAATATCAAATAACATGTGTTCTACATTATAACCGGCATTATGAGAGAAATTGTGTGTTTATTACTACACGCATGATCTTTGTATATCAACACTTGTCTCGAGATTGTGTGCAGGAAATTCTCCAGGGTAAAGAGCCGGAATCACAAAAGTGCTGATAAAACGCATCAAGTCCAAGACTTGAGATCTGGCAGTAAACTAGAAACAATAATAAGATTCCAGGTATTAGAGAAGAACCCTAAAGCCAACATAAAGAGACACAGAGAAAACCAGCCTTCAAATTCATCAAACGGCAGTGGATCCGGGCTAAGTCAGGCCGATCCGCCGTGGATCCGCGGCCGTTCTGACTCATCAGCGGCAGAAATTTTCATACGTGGCTTCTTTTCAATGGCCAAATTTCTTCTAAACGCTTCAGTTCCTCGAATTCTCCAGAAGCTTCCCTCCAACAGCAAGTCTTCTCTTGTAAGCTAGATAACTACCTTAATCTAGAAACTTCTCTTCAACTATCTAGCTTCCAAGGGAAGGTAGACCAAGCTTCTAGGGGAAGCTAAAGGGAAAACTATAAAAGGGCACCTAGGGCTTCATTACAAAGGTGGTTGATTGGTTGTTCATTAGTTCATTAATTTTGGGGTTCAATCAATTCACCCACAAGTTGAGTAACACAACTTGTAACTCAAAACCCTAACCCAAATCCAATTCCAAAGCAAAATCAAGATCCATTGAGAAGCGAATCAAGCAAGCCTTCAATGAGCCTTTGAAGCAATGCCGACCTTCATCCGAGCAAGAGATCCATGACGATCCGCGACTCAAGAAGATCTATTAAAGGCTAATTTCGGCGGATCTAGTTACCTCCTCAAATCTTGTAACCTCGACTTGAGTGAATTGTACCTAATCGTCGATTAATAAAGGTGAAAATTATAAATCTTTCTTTTCTTTACATTCTTGCATTATAAAGAGTTATCGATTCTTGATTCTTTCCTTTTTCATAATGTGTGAGTGAAATCTCCACTTATAGCGGAATCAAGAGAATAGGTAGATGATGATGATGAAATCCTTGAACGATTCTTAAGTCTTATGAGATTTGTAAACTTTAGGAAATTGAATCATCGAAGACCTAATTTGAGCGAGATCGCTTTCTTGAATGTTTTCGCTCCAAATTAGAGATCAACGATCGGTGATTTAATTTGCTAGAGGCTAGAATTTGAATGATAATCAATGAAAGGACAAGGGATGATGAAGGAGAAACCCTAGTTTCTTCAATAGATCCCTAAATCTCGTTGATTGTCATCGATCTAGCAACAAATCCTCAATAGATAAGAATTCGTAATCATTAGTATTCATCATCACTATCAATTTGATCGATTCCTACAAGCTACTTTACAAATATTGATAATTCAATTGGTTTGGACAATTTCTTGATCTTTATTAATTCTTGATTCTAGATCTAATTTCTTTATGTTCTTGAAACTAAAATCTCATAAATATTGAATCATTTTCTTTTATCTTTTCTTTTCAACTCAAATAAAACGATTTCAAACAAATTCACACTTTCTCAGTGGACGATCCGCTCTCGCTAACGAAACTACAATAGACACCGTTATTGATTGCTGTATAAATTTCTTTGGTTGTGATTAAAACTTTTCCATACACACGAAGATGATCAATCAAATGGCGCCGTTGCTGGGGATCGTGTGCTAATTTGTTCGTTTTCGTTAATTGAGTTGAATTTCTTTTATTATTTGATCAGAATTTTTAGATCAAAATTGCATCAAGTGCTTAATGATTTGTTGTGATTTGTTGCAAGGAAATCTGGAATCTCTGGAGTGAAGGAAAAAAATTTCAGGTCATCTCAGAGAGCTCAGTGAAGGTACAGGAGCATCTGCACTAATTTCTGTGCAGGGATCTCATCAGAAGACCGCGCATCCGCGGCCATAGAGTGCATTACACGGCGGAACCGCGGCGGTTCAGCAGCTTCACTGTTTCAAACTTTTCTGGTATATTCTGAACTTTCTTATCTCCTCCCTGCTCTGTCCAATAACCAATTTCTGCAGGATTCTTTGCAAAAATTCACAGCGCCGCAAAAAGAAAAATTGTGAGTGTTTGAACTTGGTTGTTTGCATTTTTAATACGGAAATTAAGGGGCAAAGACCAAATTCAGATTAGGTGGGGAGTTCATTACCCTTCCCAAGCCCCAAAAATCACAAATTTGCATCCGCATCACCCTCATTAACTAAAAAATATCTAGACAAGACTCTAAGGACCGTCGCGCTCATTTAGGACAGAAGGAGGTCTTGGATAATCTATTGCTTATCCGCGTTTCTTTTGTGGTGTCTAAGGCAAGTGTGTTTAAGGAAAGTGGTTACTTAATTAGGACACTACTTACGAAGTGGAGAACCTCCCACTTACCTGGCACTTACCTGGCCACAGAAGGGGCAAAGAGGAAGTAGAGGATCAATCCTGCGACTTGTCTTCTGAAAGTCTAGGAGCGGTCTAGAGACTTGACCTGGGTGACTACTAGATTAGGGTTGCTTGTGCATTGTTTGTATGAATTTTTTCAAAAATTCGAATTTTTTTTCAAAACAAACACTAACTCATCTTTTCCTTAATTATCACAACGCTGCCACTTGTGCTAAACCATTTAGTGCATACTCGGATGGACACGGGATTCTAGTGCCCGTCTTGTCCGTGTTCCTCCTATCGACTCCGAAGTCGGTATTTCTACGTCTACTTTTTCTTCACCCACCACCACACCCACTTCGATGGATGGTTCTTCATCGAACTTCTTTAACACTACTCTGCCACTGTCCGCAGGTGCGCAGAATTTGCCCTGCATCTCTCTCCAAGAGAGATGTTATCCTATGCGAGGTCCACTTTCGACATGTCTCACCATTCCACCAGCCAATGAGGACAATTTTGAAATCAAACCACAATACATCAATCTTCTACCAAAATATCACGGTCTCGAGTCTGAAGATGCATACGTCTTTGAAAATGTATGAGCTATGATGGGTACTTCACAGCTTTCTATGGATGCTATGCGTCTACGTCTTCTCCCATTCACTTTGTACGATATAGCTGAGAAGTGGCTTTATAACACAGCCGCACATTCTATTTCGAACTGGGGAGAATTCATAACAGTTTCCTAAAGAAATTCTACCATAATCATAAAACAGCTCGAGTCCGTAGCGAAATAAATCAATTTACCCAGCTTCCAAATGAACCATTCTCGAAGTGTTTTGAACACTTCAAGGATCTGTTAGTTCAATGTCCTCATCACGGAATTCCTAGATGGGATCTGTGCAGAATCATATATGAGGGCATTAATCCTACAACAAAACAGACCCTTGAATCCATGTGTCAAGGCACCTTCATGAATAAAGATGATGGTGAAGCGTAGAGATTTCTAGAAGATTTCGCTGAAAGAACTTTACAGTGGGAGAGTGTTAACCAATCATCGTCTAGGGGTGGTATTCACCAGCTTGATGTTTCCATAGGAGTTAGAGCTGAAATGGCAACAATGCAAAAGAAACTCGAAGCTATGGAACATAAATTTTTAACTGCCTCCCTAAATCAGTTGTCACTCTCCAAAACTGTCTACGGTTGCTGTTCCGATCCATCTCATCTTACGAAAGAATTTTAAATTCTCCGTTTCAAGGTCAAGAGCATACCAATGCTGCTTTACAACAAAGACCTAGGAACGATCCGTATTCTTCCACTTATAATCAGGGTTGGAGGAATCGCCCTAATTTTGCTTGGAACCAACAACAAAATCAAAACACGGTTCCAAATCAAAACAATTTCCAAAGGGATCCTCCACCACAACAGCAACCACTTCAAATAAGTCAGTACCCCAACCAATCACAAAACTTTTAAAATCCAGTCAACACACCTGCACAGTATAATCCATTGCAGTTGACCGATACTGATAATTCCTCTTCACTTGAACGGACTTTTGAAATGTTTATGAAACAGTCCATTAAAATGTCGGCTGAATTTAAGTCTTTCCTCGATAAGATCCAGAAAAATTCCGACTCCCAAAGTGAGAGTATTAAATCGATGGAAGCACAAATTGCACAATTAAAAACCGAAATGAGTGCTAGAGAGAAAGGGAAACTTCCGTCTCAACCCCTACCGAATCCTGGACATTCACAACACTACAATGTGAATGCCATTACAACGTTGAAATCTGGAAGAGTGCTGAATAATCAAGTCGGGGAAGAGATTGATAATCATGAAGAATTAATCAATAACACCCCAGCTTCCACTTCCACTTTTCCTTCCACTTCCACATCCACTTCTACTTCTAATCCTACTTTATCTACCCCACCATTTTCTTGCGAGCCTATTCTTCGTTTTCCCCAAGGCTCGAACCCTCAGCATATTTCTTCTAGTCCACCAAAAACGATCCCCACTTCTATTCTGGGATCAGTTCCACACACACCACCTTCTCCTATGTTGGACCCAGCTATTATTGCTAAAGCTCCTTATCCGAATCGGTTAAGGGAAAACAAATCCAGTCCACATATAGAGAAGATTATGGAAATTTTCAAACAGGTTAAGATCAACATCCCTCTCCTAGATGTTATTCAACAAATTTCGGCTTATGCGAAAATTCTAAAGGACTTGTGCACTAGAAAGAGGAAGACTCAAGTGCCCAAAAAGGTATTCATGACAAATAATGTTAGCACTGCTTTTACCCCACAGTTACCAAAGAAACGTAAGGACCCTGGATGTCCTACAATATCGATTTCTCTTGGGGGTAAAAACATTAACCATACTTTACTTGACCTTGGCGCAAGTGTTAACCTGCTTTCATATTCTGTTTACGAGCAGTTAGGGATTGGAGAGTTGAAACCAGCTCATTGCACTCTCCAAATAGCAGACCATTCAATCACCAAACCTAGGGGTGAACTGGAGGATGTGTTGATAAAAATTGGAGAATTTATATTCCCTGTGGACTTTATTGTTCTCGATACACAACCTGTAGCAAACCCACAGAACCAAATTTCGGTGATTTTGGGTCAACCATTCCTTGCCACTTCCAATGCTGTCATTAATTGCCGAAACGGTTCAATGAACCTATCTTTTGGAAAAATGACAATTGAATTGAACATCTATAAAATTGAAAGTCAGCCGTCTGAACCCTCTGCTCACATACTTGATTTCTGTTCAGTCCACGAGATTGCTCCCGAAAGTTGCGAAGTTGATGAACTTTGCATTGAAGATCTCGATGACACTAGCACATCAATGTTTGATCTTGCACATCTTAATGAGGACACTTTTTCCACTCCTGAGACTGAAACTCTTGACTCATCACCTTCCGAGTCTGTATCCTTTGCAGGCTATGAGCTTCTTCGTGACTCCGAATATCATTCGCTTACCCCACCTTCTATAATTTCTCCGCCGGCGTTAGATCTCAAACTGCTACCTTCTCATCATAAATATGCATATTTAGGTGAGAATGAGTCTTTACCGGTGATCATATCCGCTTCTCAAGCCTCAGAGCAAGAGAATGCACTTTTGATGGTATTGAAATCTAATAGGCAGGCGTTTGGTTGGACTATGGCTGACATCAAAGGGATTAGTCCCTTGATTGTAGAACATCACATACATCTGATGGATGAAACCAAGCCAACCCGAGAACCACAGAGACGATTAAACCCTATCATGAAGGATGCGGTAAAGAAAGAAATTGTCAAATGCCATGACAATGGTATCATTTACCCAATCTCTGATAGCCAATGGGTAAGTCCAATTCATGTCGTCCCTAAGAAATCTTGCATCACGGTCATAACAAATGAGGCAAATGGGTTAATCCAGACACATGCTCAAACTGGGTGGCGAGTATGTATTGATTATAGAAAACTCAATGCCGCAACGAGGAAAGACCACTTTCCTCTACCTTTCATTGACCGGATGCTAGAACGCTTAGCTGGACGAGAATATTACTGCTTCATGGACGGATACTCTGGCTATAACCAGGTCCCTATTGCCAAAAAGGATCAAGATAAAACCATATTTACTTGTCCTTTTTGTACTTTTGCTTACAGACGGATGCCCTTTGGGTTATGCAATGCTCCCGCTATATTTCAGCGGTGTATGATAGGGATATTCTCGGACATGGTCGAGAATTTTCCGGAGATTTTCATGGACGATTTCTCAATATTCGGAGATTCTTTTGATGTCTACCTATCTCACCTTGATGCGGTTCTCAATCGTTGCAAGGAGAAGAACTTAACCTTAAATTGGGAAAAATGTCATTTCATGGTCCAAGAGGGAATTATGCTTGGACATGTGATTTCACGGAAAGGCATTGAGCTTGACAAAGCCAAAATAGATGTCATTAAAAACCTTCCTCATCCCAAATGCGTCAAGGATATACGATCCTTTCTTGGCCATGCAGGCTTTTACAGGAGATTCATTAAGGATTTTAGCAAAATTGCTAGACCTTTAACTCTTCTCTTGGCTAAGGACATAACCTTTCACTTTGACTCGGATTGCGAGGCAGCAGTTGACTCACTCAAACACTCTCTCACTACAACCCTTGTTCTATCATCTCCAGATTCGAACCACCCTTTTAAGCTTATGTGTGATGCATCAGATTTTGCCGTTGGTGCAGTCTTAGGACAGCACATTGAAAAGATGCCACACATGATCTATTATGAAAGTAAGACCCTGAATGATGCTCAAATTAATTATACAACTACCGAGAAAGAACTTTTGGCTGTTGTATTTGCATTAGAAAAATTCAGGCCTTACTTGATTGGCTCACCTATTGTTGTGTACACTGACCACTCTGCCTTGAAACATCTTTTGGCGAAGAAAGATGCTAAAGGTAGGCTAATACGTTGGATTCTTCTATTACAAGAATTTGAAAAAGGATATGAAAACGTGGTAGCCGACCATCTGTCGCACATCTCTTCTTCACCTATGACCGTGGCGATCAATGATTCTTTTCCAGACGAACAACTCTTGAATGTATCTAACGAACCTTGGTTCAAAGATACTGTGAATTATCTTACTACGGGACTTATTCCCCGTGAATGGTCGAAACAGGACAAACATCGATTTCTATCCCAATTAAAACACTTTTACTGAGATGAACCCTATCTGTTTAAGTATTGTCCTGACCAGATCATTCACAGATGTGTCCCTAATGACGAATTCAAGAGTGCTCTATTTTTTTGTCATGATCAGGCATGTGGGGGTCACTTTGGTTCTCGTAAGACGGCAGAGATGGTCTTGCAATGCGGTTTTTATTGGCCGACTTTATTCAAAAATGCATTTGATCATTGCAAAACCTGTGCACAGTGTCAACATACGGGTAGGATTTCCCGGAGAAATGAGATGTCACTTCAACCCATCTTGGTGGTTGAAATTTTTGACGTTTGGGGTATTGACTTTATGGGTCCTTTTCCCAACTCCTTTGGGAATTTGTACATATTGCTTGCGGTTGATTACGTCTCGAAATGGGTGGAAGCTATTCCTTGTCGCACTAATGACAAAAAGGTTGTCATTAAGTTCTTAAAAGAAAACATCTTTTCGCGATTTGGACACCCATGCGCTATCATTAGTGATAACGGGACACATTTCTGTAATCGATCTTTCGAGACTTTGATGCGGAAATATGCAATCAACCACAAACTTTCTACATCATAATCCCCAAACGAGCGGGCAAGCTGAGGTTTCAAACAGAAAAATCAAACAAATTTTGGAGAAAACAGTTTCTAAAAATCGAAAAGATTGGTCAACCAAATTGACGGATGCTCTTTGGGCGTTCCGAACTGCATATAAAACCGATCTAGATATGTCTCCTTACAGACTAGTGTTTGGAAAGGCTTGTCACCTTCCGGTCGAGATTGAGCACAAAGCAATTTGGGCCATTAGAGAACTTAACTTTGACTTAAATCAAGCCTGCAGCTTTCGGAAGCTGCAATTAAATAAGCTAAGCGAACTCCACGATGAAGCTTACGATAATGCTGCAATTGTAAAGAACCGGACTAAGGTATTTCACGATAAAAACATTTTGAGAAAAACTTTTACACCTAGTCAACAAGTCCATCTTTATGATTCACGACACCATCTTCATGCGGGTAAGCTACAATCTTGGTGGAAAGGACCTTTTGTTGTGCGGTATGTATACCCACACGGGGCAGTTGAGGTTGAAAATGTTGAAAACGGTACAATTTTCAAAGTAAATGGATATAAATTAAAACCGTATTTTTCCACTGACCCTACGGAGGAGCTCCTGTTTTTACAGGAGCCACTTTATCTTGATTAAAATTCCTCCGTCTCACCTCCATTTTTTGTAAAATACTATATCAAATTTAGAATGGAGGTGAGTGAAAAGAATAAGTTTGGGGGAGATTTTCATATTCATATTTATTGCCCCCGTTAATAAATTTCCTCCCAAGTCTACAGGTTTCTGAGATTTAACAGATGGCAACAGTAAGGAAACTGTTGTAAATAGGTTTGGGGGAGCTTTATGCTTATTTACACATCACTTTGCATCATACTTTGCATAAGCACAAAACATACATATAAAAAAAAAAAAAAAAAAAAAAATATTTAATATTTAATTTTATAATAAAATATTAGATAGTGAAAAATTACATCCAAAAGATTAGAAAAATTTAAGAAAACCTAGAAAGTTAGAAGTTTTCTTAAACGAAACTAGTAATAAGTAGTTATGAGCTGTTGTCCCAAGGGTTAGTAAGATGAAAGAAGTCACTAATCTGAGGATAAAAATAAGTCTGAAAAATAGTTCCTATTCTGGAAGCCAAACATTTGAATATTGATACCCTACTATACGCACTTACACACTTCTTGAAACTCGGGATAGTAGAAGATACCTTGAAATGCTCTTGTCTAAAAGCCAAAGCATGAAGGAAATAATAAATGAAGAATAAAAGATAAAATGGTGAAGAAAAATGAACACTGGTTTTATTATCACCAAGGCAGCAATAAAAAAATATAGCGAGGGTGCTTCATTACCTAGTGCCTTAGAGCAACTGGTTTGGGAGTCACTGCTAAGCCTTAGGTGTTACAAGACGAGGAAAATACTAATATACCTAATAAGCAAGCACATGTAGTAATCGGTCAGTTGGTACCTCAAGAAGTATTAACGGTCGCATGAAAAATGTGTGAGCAAATTCATCTAAATATTCATCAATTAAAAAGTACTGAGGTAGATGGACAAGAGTACGATAGCTTGAATTGAATTCTCCGTGTGTAGGGATGTCTTTTACACACACATGGGGGTATATGATCGATATTTGGAATAAAGATAGGAATGAAGAATAAAGACGATATTTTATTGAGAGATGATGTGAATTCTAATATCTTTTCATGACTATTAAGATAAGGCTCATGACAACTGAAAACCTAGTATAGTTGGAAACTCTAATTTTCAAAGTTTTTCTTTTGCAATTCTTATTTTTATATGTAACTTTCACGGTCTTCCTTTTATTATGGGATTTTGTGGGTGCAATCCGCTGAAAACCCTCAGAAGACAACACTCCTCCTACTAAGGACACCTAGAGATTTAAAGGCTTGTTGCACGTGCTCAGTGCAATCGTGTTGCCTACGAAAGTGTGCTACTTAGTTTTTCTTTTTCTTTATTTTCTCCTTCTCTTAAAAATAAAAGATGTTTGCTCGTGACGACCGAAATTAAGTTTGGGGGAATTTCATCAGTCGAAAATATTGCATTCTTAACACATCAATTTCCCTACTTTTTCTAATCATCTAAAGGTGTTTGGTATAAATATAGCACATATTAGCAATTCGTCTTCAAAATATCAAATAATATGTGTTATACATTATAACCGGTATTATGAGGGAAATTGTGTTTTTATTACTACACGCATGATATTTGTATATCAACACTTGTCTCGAGATTGTGTGCAGGAAATTCTCCAGGGTAAAGAGCCGGAATCACAAAAGTGCTGATAAAACGCATTAAGTCCAAGACTTGAGATCTGAAAGTAAACTAGAAACAATAATAAGATTCCAGGTATCAGAGAAGAACCCTAAAGCCAACATAAAAAGACAGAGAAAACCAGCCTTCAAACTCATCAAACGGCCGCGGATCCGCAGCCGAGTCAGGCCAATCCGCCGCGGATCCGCGGCCGTTCTGACTCATCGGCGGCAGAAATGTTCATACGTGGCTTCTTTTCAACGGCCAAACTTCTTCAAGACGCTTCAGTTCCTCGAATTCTCTAAAATTTTCCCTCCAACAGCAGGTCTTCTCTTGTAAGCTAGATAACTATCTTAATCTAGAAACTTCTCTTCAACTATCTAGCTTCCAAGGGAAGATAGATCTAGCTTCTAGGGGAAGCTAAAGGGAAAACTATAAAAGGGCACCTAAGGCTTCATTACAAAGGTGGTTGATTGGTTGTTCATTAGTTCATTAATTTTGGGGTTCAATCAATTCACCCACAAGTTGAATGACACAACTTGTAACTCAAAACCCTAACCCAAATCCAATTCCAAAGCAAAATCAAGATCCATCGAGAAGTGAATCAAGCAAGCCTTCAATGAGCCTTTGAAGTAATGCCGACCTTCATCCGAGCAAGAGATCCACGATGATCCACGACTCAAGAAGATCGATGCGAAACTAATTTTGGCGGATCTAGTTATCTCCTCAAATCTTGTAACCTCAACTTGAGTGAATTGTACCTAATCGTCGATTAATAAAGGTGAAAATTATAAATCTTGCTTTTCTTTACATTCTTGCTTTATGAAGAGTTATCGATTCTTGATTCTTTCCTTTTTCATGATGTGTGAGTGAAATCTCCGCTTGTAGGCGAATCGAGAGAATAGGTAGATGATGATGATAAGATTCTTGAACGATTCTTAAGTCTTATGAGTTTTGTAAAGTTTAGGAAATTGAATCATCGAAGACCTAATTTGAGCGAGATCGCTTTCTTGAATGTTTTCGCTCCAAATTAGAGATCAACGATCGGTGATTTAATTTGCTAGAGGCTAGAATTTGAATGATAGTCAATGAAAGGATAAGGGATGATGAAAGAGAAACCCTAGTTTCATCAATAGATCTCTAAATCTCGTTGATCGTCATCGATCTAGCAACAAATCCTCAATAGATAAGAATTCGTAATCATTAGTATTCATCATCACTATCAATTTGATCGATTCCTACAAGCTACTTTACGAATCTTGATAATTCAATTGGTTTGGACAATTTCTTGATCTTTATTAATTCTAGATTCTAGATCTAATTTCTTTATGTTCTTGAAACTAAAATCTCATGAATATTGAATCATTTTCTTTTATCTTTTCTTTTCAACTCAAATAAAATGATTTCGAACAAATTCACACTTTCTCAGTGGACGATCCGCTCTCGCTAACGAAACTACAATAGACACCGTTATTGATTGCGGTATAAATTTCTTTGGATGTGATTAAAACTTTTCCATACACACGAAGATGATCAATCAGTCCCTTTCCACCGTCGAAATATGGGACCCCGAGAGTGTACATGATGAGAGGTGGTAGTTTCATCCCCATGGATATAGCTTTGGTAAACCGCTTCTCAGCTTTAATCCTGCTCTTATTTGTTGCAGGCATGCTTTGGTTTGGTCGGAGATCTTTATGAATCATCCTCGCTGTAGATTCTTCATTTAAACGTTGTCGTTTGGCCTTTTCATATATGGCCATTTTGCGTTCCTGATCATATTTTTTCTTTTGAAAGGCTTCTTGCAGCAGCCTTTCAATCGGATCTTCTTCTGGCAGTTCCGGAATTTTTGATACCGATTCTGCCCCTAATTCATTTATGTCGCTTTTCGATGCTGGCGGAGCTTCTTCATCATATAGTGATGAATGGGAGATCATATGACAGCTTTCTTCACGTTCTTCTGCTTCCTCTGATGAGTTATTTTTCTCATCATCGTCACTGTCCTTGTCCTCGAGAATATGCTGGAGGAACTCTTCAAGTGTGAATGACATTCGCGCCTTCTGATTGTACTCTTCCAGTGTGTCTATATATTTTTGGAGATCCATGCGGCTGTCGACATTCTCATCAGGCTGCACAGGCTTCTTAGTCTTCTTCTTTTTCTTAGAAGACTTCAAAGGCTTAACTTGGGGGCTTTTCCTTTTGTCAGCAATTTTCGGCGTGGGACGTGGTTTCAACATCCTTTCTATAATCTCGGACTCAAGCGGGCTTTTACACTTGATCTCCGGGCATGCTTGTAGATCTTTCAGCATTCTTTTGGTTTTTGCCGAAAGAAATACTTCCCATAGAGCTTCTTCTACGAGTGAGCAGGATGCCTCATGCGCATCCACTTTCTTGGGAGCATGCTTTTGGGACGGATACTTAGATTTCAGACCTGAGCTAATACCTGCACAATATCTCAAATTAAATTGTTAGTAGCATTTGGTATTTTTGAGATATTATTCCAACCATTTGTATGATATAATGTCTTAATAATATTGATTAGGAATATTTGACATGATTTGCATATCTTAATTAATAATATTTCATTTAAAAATTATATGCATATTTTTTCCCTAATTATATTACTTATAAATGAAGAAACATATGATAATAATCTTTTTACAAATAAGCCCACATACGTTCTCTATTTATATTTAACACCTTTTATTTATTAATAATAGTAGGAAAAATATTCATACAAATGAGCAATATTTTTGACTAATCAGGTGCCCAAGTCACCGGATTTTGGAAGTGCTGGGTGGCCCACTCACTTCGTTGAATAGGGTTACCTCGCTTCTGGGATTGGTGGGTGGCTTGTCGCACTCATAGGGGTTTAGAATCCGATACTACGGGCTATCCACACAGCCGGGAAAATTGCATTTCATACTTGGCTCTATTGAAATGTACTTTTCCTAGATTATCCGCATTTCCATTCTGTGTTTACTTCTGCTATGATGCTTCTGTGATGTTACTTGATATCATGCGTGAGACGAATATTGCTATATATATTATATATATCTAGTAAACGCTATATATGTTTTGCATCCGCGCTAATCCTGTCCCCGCCCTGTCGCAAGTTAAGTAATCTTACGGTGAAGACCTAGGACCCTATGGAGAATGCGGATGGCATATATGTGTGTGCATATTTTTGTTTCTTTTCTAGCATGATATGTGTAATTGATGGGACCACATTAATTCTGATTAATGCAAGGAAAACAAACCTAAATGATGTCGGAACCGAAATTTAAAACTACTCGGTTTTTCTTCTAAACCATAGTCATATTCTTTTGCATTGCATAGAGGTATTCGATTAGGAATATCCTGCACCTCATTCGATGAGGAAAGAGCTTTGATCCCTTCATAGAGAGTACACTTTTAAGCAAAAGTTTATGTTACTAATTTTAAAAGCAGAGTCTAAACAACTCTTTTTCAAAGATATTCAGTTCCTTCAACGATATCAAGTTCATTACGTTAAAAGTGTTTGCCAAAAACAAGTCGTAGCCCTCCGTCATTCCAAATCGGTACTGCTTAGTATTCGTGTTGCGTATGTTGACTGTGTCAAGGCATAGTGTTCGGTAGCTATGTGGTGCTTTTCTGTAGTATTAGTTACGATTGGTTAAGACAACCGTATAACCATTTTGACTGTGTCAAGGGTATTATGCGGGTGGGTTTAATGCAATAAAGATAATGATGGGTTGAACTTGACTAGAACCCTTTGATATGTTGACTGTGTCAAGGTCACTTGGGTCTTAGGGGCAAAAACCATATTGGGAGTTTCAAATACAAGGGAAACTTGCCAAGTATGCGCATACCTTTTGGAGTGTGGTGATTTTGGTCGGCATCCATCAAGATTATCATATGATGATAGTTGGGTCCCAATTCCCACTGACGAGTAGTTTACTCCTCGGGTTATCCCGACTAATTCTCCTTTTAAAGTTTGAAGGAGAATTCGAGAAAACAATAAGAGCCATCCTGATTAGATAAAGTGATTTACCAATCTAATTTAGGTTAGAGTGCACGCTGAGTGTTTCTTTTCCCTCTCTCTGGTTACTGTGACCATAACCTAGCTTAAACTATAACTCATGAACCAAGTTAACTGAACCTTCTTTTACATCTGGCTTTAGATTGTCGTGATTCATGACAAATTCACATATATCCCTGCAACTCCTACATTCCCTTTGCTCTTCTCCGGAATACTCTGTATCACTTTGAAGATCCATATTGCTTGAAAAAGCCAACTTATATAGTTACATACGAACTCGAAGAAACTTGCTTCAAATCGAGGATGGACACGGATTCTAAAGAAATTGAGTAGGATTATTCGGTTGTCTTTTCTCTTTACCTTCTCTCAGATTGCGAGGGCTTCCAGTGTTAGGACAGTACACCTATTACGCTTATTGGATAGTCTTCTTCCAAACCTTAGGCTGATGTCGAATGGTAGGAAAAGAAAAAAACCAATTAGCCTAAGTGTGGTGTACAGAAGGTATGAAGTAAAGACATATAAAGGGATTGGAGTGAGGGCAAGGAAATCTGTGACTACTGTCATGAATCTGGATAGTGGAAAAGGTATTATTAGGAATATCCGGCCACCCCCTCGAAACATTTTCATCTTTCGGTTTTCCTATGTGATGTCAATTGAAAACTGTTTTCCCAATTAGGCTCTGACTTCAGGGTATGTATTTACCAGACTTGATTCTCACATCTGTATGGCATTACAGATACTGAGTGGGAGTAGAATATTAGAAATTGGGTGATTAGATCCTCAATATCAGAATTCTTTGTAATTGGTGATATTTGATAAATCACTTGGGTTTTGCCTTACGGCAAATATTTGGTTTTGAATAAACGTTTTTATGCACCAATTTTTAAATTTGAATATATGTATCTTTATTTTATAAAGTGAGATATAAATTTTGAAAAATTGTGTTCTAAACATTTACGTTTATCAGTTGAAGATAAGATAAGGTGCATCGAATAACGGTATAATCATTCTTAACCAAAATACAGTTTTCAACTTACAACACCCGGAATTTGAGTTAGTATACTCTAAGAACTTATACATAGAAATGTATATTGTCCAGTGTCCTTCGGGACAAGGGGTTAGTATCCTTACTTCATTTAGTTTACTTATGAGTTATCTGATTTTAGACATGCATTCGTTTTAATGCAAAGTCCAAAGATTTTGAGAACTTTATAGATATAAGAATAATGTAGAGAACCATACGTTGGAAGTATTAGGATTCTTCGAGGTGATCGAAGATGTAGATACTTATACTAGGTATTCCATCATAGTAATATTTGAGAACTTGCTTCTTTCTCAGGTTACTCATCCATGGGTGCGCTCCTTGATGAGTAATGCTGCATGGTCTACCATTTATGTGATATGCACTGGAAACAGTTGCATGCCAATTGAATATGGTTCTATCTAAATTAGTGGCTTTGTTTCTATGTGGACATAGAATGATGACATATCTTGAGGATATTAAGATATGGAGTTATCCGATTTCTGTTTAAAAGATGAATCCGAACAAACTCAAGGCACGTTTCTGTAACGGCAGTTTGTGGGTTATTCCAGGCTTTTAGCAAGGGTTTAACTTCTAACATTTCAAAATAAAAAGTTGATTTATTCTTAACTCGCCACCATTTTATCCTTTTGCAAAAGAAACAAGTGGGAGTATGGTAGAACTGGAAGTGATTCCAGAACCATAAACGGTTACTGAAAATTTAGTAGAATATAGAGATTCAATTAGATTCGACAATCCATTAGCCATTCCGCAGTTTTTAGTGGGTTACCTCAGCCATCCGAGAGGTACTTTGATTTCCTCAAATATAGTGACAGGGAGGTTTCGATAACCCAAACTTATCACTACTGTTGTCCTTGACTATGAGACCTGGCAGGTGGATGACTATAACGTCATTCTAAATTGAATTTAGAAGTACACGTGTATGACTCTGCCAGAGAGTTGTTGTAGTCAGTGGGAGCAGCAGAAACGTGGTGGGAAGGTTGCTTATGCCTATTTATAGACTAAAGCAAGGAAAGCGGAATTGGTCATCTTCTGTTGATGTGAAAGTCAAAGATTTTGACTTTATCTGAACAACATATGGACCTGGTAAGAAAGTAGTAGGGAGTGATGTCCTAGTATTTGGATGACACACTCCTGATAGGAATTGATATTCCTATACTATGATCGGTTATACTGTGGTTGTCACAAGTTGTTTCTCCACAGAGGATCTAAATAAAATATCAGGAATTATGATGACTAGATCTATGGTTTTAGATCTAGATTTGGGAAGTGTCTCAATCGGGGTACCTTGACACTATTCTAAAGTGTTTTAGAATGGACGACTCCTGGCGTGGTGGTGTACCCGCAGGCAAGGGAGTTACCTTCTCTAAAGAGATGTCTTCTAAACTGATGAGGAGAGTGATTTGCATGATTGACATATCACATGCTTAGGAAATTGAGTCAATCATGAGATGTCAAGTACCACACCAGATATTGCTTTTGCACTAGCTGCAATAAATATATATTAAATCAATCCTAGAGAAATATTAGGAAGCAATTAAGAACATAAGATAATGTTCTTAATGTATGGTAATGGTAGGTTCCTACAGGAGGCAGTTACCAGTTTAGGCTTCCAAAGTGACCTGGATGACAGAGTAGCTGCCAGGGTTATAAGTTTACCCTCTTTTGAGGTACAGTATGTCAGATAGTTTTCCAAGCAGGATATTGAGGTGGTCATGGCGATGGGTGATGATTACATCAGCAATGGATACAGTCTAAGAAACTTGTTGGATTTGGTGTTCATGTTATGAACAAGTTCCCATCAGATATCCAGACAAGTTCTAAAACATATATCGCTCATTTCGGGAGATAGTTGTTCTCCGCGAAGTTGAGATATAGAGAGATAATGATAGAAACATTGGGGCAGATCCGCTCGCTTAGGCTATTTCTCGAACACGTAAGTTTCTCAAAATGAGTTTTAAGAAACTGACCAGTAGAGAAATTGGATATTCGGTAGCACACGAGCTCTAAGTATGCGATACCGCAATAATTATCCTTAACTGTAAGTGGGAGATTGTTGGATATAGTGTCCTCAAGGTAATTATTGTAACTGCAAGTAGGCGATAATGATAATTGAACAAGGACCTATATAGATAGAACAGTCTTACTCGAGATGATAGTATGCTATCTGGTTTGTCTTTATCATTATATATACATTTTGATAAAGCCCGTAGGATTATTGCTTGACTACTAGCATTATGATGGAGATCATATATATGGGAGCTGGGTGGTCCATAAACACATCCTTAAATTTTCCTAATCGAGAAAGTATCGAGATTGGGCATCGATGCTCCGAAGTAGAGTAGTGTATACTTTTCAAGACCCTGACGAGGGACCGTAGCCGGTCTCACAAGCCATTGGTGTTGAGTCACCTGAGATAGTATACAGGTGCTCACTGGAGATGAGTACACCGGACGGACTCACCAAGAACTTCTAGATGGTATTATATCTATCGTCGGATGGAAGTTCTCTTGTGGCATGAGTACATATTAGTCTTTTGACCTGAGATTTTCATTTTTCTTGTGTGAGTTCCCACTGTGCTTAGATTACTACCCTACCACAGCTCAAAGAAGTCGTGCAAATAGGTTTTAGTTGGGTACAGTCCCGAGCCACATGGAGGCAGTTAGCAATCGTCAAGAATTTGTCTCTCCCGGTATTAGGAGTCGATATTGCGCTGTATTGGGTCAGCTATCACCAGAAATTCTTGGCCAAGGTGGATGATATTTACTGATGTGATATCAGTAGTTTCTCAATGGGTGATAAGTTTTAGACCAACATGACTTATCAGGTTAGTAGAGATCTGACGTTATCCACCCCCTAGACCCAGTATGTGATTATCTCAGACGAAGAGACCGGACTGTACGGAGATTGTCACAGACAGGCTCAGTAAGGGTACGGATGAGTTTGCTCGTCAGCCTTCTTTTCGCTCAATACCTAGGTAGCTGTTACGTACAGCTAGTGCCGCTGACGTGCTTATGGTTAAACCCACTGCCAGCGTATTAACGAGTATTTAGAGTCCCACACAGAGGGTTTTCCCAGTTCAGGCAAAATGATGTAGTGGTCGTATATTGATACGTGCATGGTTCCGATTAGGTATGTGTGCTAGCCACGCGGACTTCAATCGGACGGATGATAATACTAGCCGGTTTAGGATTAAGTCAGATTATTAAATCAAGTTTTGATTTAATAATTTATATATATTTCGATATGTATATTCCAGTATTATATTCATTTTATTTTTCTATCTCTTGGGTATTCATATTTTGATATGAATACAGGCATGTATTTGCAGAGACGTATTCTTGTATTTATACAAGAATACTTCTAGAAGAAGGATAACTCATTTCAAGGTTTTTCTTTTTTTAAGAAAATATGAAATGAGATAGAAAAGAGAAATGGTGGAGGGTATGGGCAAATGAATTATAAATTCATTTGCAAATACTATTCAAGCATGGTTGTAGTTTTAAAATGGAAAAATTCTTTTTACAAAAATGTTGAAACATATTTGAATTTTTTAAGGATTTCATTCGTTCTACCATTCTTTCTCCTCTCTCTCTTCCATGGCTCCTTTTTCTTCCTCTTCATCTTCAACCATCTCATGAGTTGAGAATCATGAAGATAAAGAGAAAGAAAAATACTAGAACACTCACACACATCACTAAATATCCTAGATTAGCAACCTAGGGTCTTTAGTTACTTCATTGATAGAGTTGAAGCTTGAACTTGGTTCTCTCGGGTGGATCATCTTCGGCGAAGGAGGACCGGCTTGCAAGCGCGATCCGGAGCTCTTGAGAGCATGCTAGAGTCCAATCCAATTGGAGAAAATGAAGACGCTACAAAGGTTGTGATTTCTATCCTTTAGTTGTTCTAGTTTTAGGTGTTTGGTTTAAAATCTTGGGTTTAAGTTTCTAGTACCATAAAAATTTTCATTTTCGGATTCCACAGTGGTCACGGGTTAGCGACGAGGGCACTAGGAACTTTCAATTTGATCTATAGTGACAAAAATTTAACTTCAGAAAAGCCTAGTCCCTTTTGGACTGGGTATTGGGCTTTCCATTGCCCGCCCAGTGCTAAGCACTGATTTTATGAGGCTCACGTGTATATCATGTGAGACGCTCAAGTTTTGGTGTTGCCCTATCAATGCTAAGCACTTAGTCATTTAAACTATGGATATAATATCCAGATCATGTTCTGGTGCTCACATGAATATCACGTGGGACGCTCAGACTTTGGCGCTTACATGCGTATCACGTGAGATGCTCAGGCTTGGGTGCTCACATGAGACACTTTATCAGTGCTAAGCACTTTTATACAGCGCTCACGTGAGTGTCACATGATACGCTCGGTCTTTGGCGCTCACGTGGATATCACGTGGGGCGCTCAGGCTTTAGCACTCTCTTATATATCATGTGAGGCGTTGAGTGCTTGGTTAAGGGTGCTCACGTGTATGGCACGTGAGTGGCACGTGAGGCACTGTCTTCATGGGCCTTCTGTGTGCTCACGTGGATATCACGTGAGGCGCTGTCTTCATTGTTTCCTTTGAGCGCTCATGCGGATATCACGTAAGGCGTTGTGCCCTTAGAGATTTAATCTCCATTCATGTTTTTTAGAGAAGTTGAATTTCTGTTAATGGTATTTTGACCATTAACGATCTCTAAGATCACTATTTTAAGGATCTGGGATCGGGTTCTTTAAGAACTAAATTCTTAATTATGAAGGAACTAAGTTCTTGGAGTATAAACTCCATGAGTATAAACTCCATCTCTTTTATGTTCTTTCTGCTAAGATAGTTTATATGGGGGTTGATGAAATAAGATAGTTTTCCCCTAGATTTTTTAATCTGAAGAACAAGATCTTCCCGATGAGAATTAAATTCCAACTTATGAGAGATTTGTCTAACGGATCTTAGATCCATGGAAAGAACTAAGTTCTTTTTTAGAGGGTTAAACCCTTGTATATATGATAGGCAAAGCAGATGTTTTTATCTATGTGTTTACCTAGGGTTTGAGAGAAGCAAGAAGATGTTCTTTAAAAAGAATTGAATTCTCGGTTTTTGCTTCTATCGCCTTATGGGGTTCATTCTCACCCTAAGACTTGAAGTCTCGGGTCTTTTATATAGGTGAGAAAAAACCATCAATTAGTTTGAGAAAATCTCTCACTGAGAGATATCAATTGATTTAATTTATCTTACAGATCACCCGACGAATTTTTTCCACCGTTGGATTTTTGATCCAGTGGCTATTTGTTTAACAAAAAATATTTTCTGTTGGTTTTAATATGATTAGGAAAATATTTTCCTAACAAAGGATTTTCTTATTTGCTCGGTGATATTATAATCACTGTTGGATTTTAAATTCAAAGGTTTTCTGTTTAACAGAGAAAATCTTCCTAATATTAGAAAGATCAGGGGGATATATTTTCCAAGATAGAATTTAATTCTGTGTAGAATTTAATTCTATCTAAAGCTAGCACTTCAAACAGATGCGCTCACATGGTTTTCACGTGAGGGTTGTCGTATATAAATGATAGTAGCACTCACGTGTTTTGCACCAGAGCCCTCACGTGTTTAACACGTGGGGCCTGTTTGGGTTTTAATTTATTTGTATTCAGCGCTTACATACTTTGCATGTGAACGCTCTCGTGTTTAACACGTGAGGCTTATATCTTTAGGTTTAACCCTTACTGAAGCCGGAGGTCACATGCTTTGCATGTGAGCGCTCACGTATTTAACACGTAGAAGCCATTTCATAGGATTTAATCCTCCCTGAAGCCAGAGGTCACATGCTTTTCATGTGATCGCTCACGTGTTCAACACGTGAGAGGGTTTCGTTTCTTTTCCTCTTCTCTTTTTTATAATGGAACAGAAATCTTATTGCTCAAATTCAACCATCTCGATGTTGTATCTTGCCGGCGGTAAGGGCATGCTTTGTTAACGTGTACGAACCAACCTGATAGCATTCCATATGCAGGAAGACATTAATTGTCCACATTAAAGCCACACACATCATGAAAATTGTATCTTTGTTTTCATCGTAAATCTTCATACCATCAATGAATAAGGATTTTAACTCTTCGATCGGAGGTCGGAGGTAGATGTCGATATTATTTCCTAGTGATTTCGGTCCATCAATTGGAGATTGATGCCATTCAACGGTTTTTCTGAACTGTAAGGGCAAGCCATCTTTGTACTAGTAATGTTTTCCTTTCCGATTAGAGATTGATGCAAGAAAACAATAGTTCACAAAATTTGAAAGCGTGAAGCAGGGATGTTGCCCTATTTTTGGGTGTCACGCCCCGCTTCCCAATATACACTAATGCGGAAATGTAACTCGGCCAACCATGCTACCTACGGTAAGAAGTTATCCTTCCATAGTAATATTAAGGCTGTCTTGCAGTTATCAAGCAACACAATAATATAAGATTATCTAACACATGTCCATTGCTACAATAAATAACAATAGTAGAAGCAAATACTGTAATATCAAATCTCAACTAATCCAAGGAATAAATAAGAACAATAAACAAAACTAGTCCCTTATGGGTTCACAAAAGAAATCCAATAAAATAGTTCGGTAATGGAAATAAACCTAAACCATAAATATCTATAAAAACAAGAATACTTCTCATTGCTCGGCTATCTTCTCGAAATACTTCTTATCCTGTGGTTCTAATGCCAAATGATCTGGGTCATGCAACATCCAAACGTCAGAGCGTTATAGATAATATAATCATAATAATCACCGGATGTGTGATGTAATATATCATTATAAAAGAAACTGGTGTTAGGTGAGTATACAATAAAAATAGCAATAACAGGTGATATGATAAGCAAGATATAGTAAGACAGTCATGTCATGTTGAGCCTATGGGTCAATGCCACTAGTAGTTATCTATCCTAAGGTATTTAAAATCAATAAGTGAAATCTTCCTCTTCATAACTCAACAGTGTCCCGTACGTGCCCGGTGAAAGTATGTCTTAGCACCTCTACTAGGTTTATACAAGTATCAATTTAAAAAATTTAAAGGTCTAATCTATACAAATCTAGAATCGAACTAGAGAATTACGGTTTGTAAAAATAATTTCTAGACTAAGTGTAGAGGGTTACAACCTTTGTAGACCAAGTCCTTCACTTCTAAAGGTTCAAGTAATAGTCCCTAGAACTCTTCTTGACTCCACTTGAAGAAAAGATCGAGCTTACTTTGTAGTCTTCGAAGCCGAAGATGATCCACCTTGAAGTCTCTCTAATTCAAGCTCCCTCTTCACAAATCAAGGTATTAGTGAAGCAAACAAGCTATACTAAAGGGCTAGAATAGTGTAGATTGATGAAGCGGGAATTTCGCTCACTTTAGAAATCTTTTTCTTTTTCTTTTTCCAACTCAAGAAAAACCCTAGAGAGCTGAAGAGAAGGAGATGATCTTGGGTATGTGAGCGTAGTGAATGAAAGAATGAACCATAAGCTAGAGATAAGAATGGGATGAATAAATATCTAACAGTAAAACAAAAATCAAGAGATGGGTCATGGCTACTCAATACTTCTCCAAGCATTCAAAGCCATAACTCATTTCTATGCATTTTTATTTTCCTTTAAAATAAATCATCCCATTAATCTTTAGTTGATGTGTGAGTCTCATACACCCATGTTCTATGTATCATAAACCATGATACAATTCCAATACACACACACACACACACACACACACATACATAATGATATATAAAGAGAAGAAAATCATTAGTAGGCATCTATATTAGTTAATATATAAATATATCAAATATAAATATATATCAAATTATTAAATCAACACTTGATACAATAATCCGGTTATATCATATATAACCGACTAATATCATATATATATATATATATGTATGTATATCAAATTATCAAATCAACACTTGATTCAATAATCCGGTTATATCACATATAACCGACAATATTCAATACTAGATATTAAATCAACACTTGATTCAATAATCCGGTCATATCATATATAACCAGCCAATATCAAATATATATACATTTAACAAATCATTGAATCAACACTTGATTCAATAATCCGGTTATATAACATATAACCTAACCGATATCAAATATCGTAAAATTAGAATACGGTATCACATACTCGTATTTAATCAAGCTCCCGCACATATCACTATATGTGCCTTACTTCATTTCACTTGAGCTAGGAAACCTCTGTGTGGGACTCTAAAGACCCGTCAATACGCCAGCAGTAGGTATTGATCACATCAGATACCCACAAACCGTCAGCGGTACAAGCTGGACGTAACGGCTACCCAGGTAATGAGCGAATAGAAGATCAACAAGCAAACTTGTCTAAACTCCCGTGAAGCGTATAAGCAACACTTACCGTACAGTCCGATCTCTTCGTCTGATATATCGCATATCGAGTCTAGGGGTGGAATCGTCACACCCCAGTAACTTGATATGTCATGCCGATGTGTAGCCTATAACCTTTCGAGAAACTACTGATAACACTTACCAGTAAATCTCATCAGCCCTGGCCAGGGACTTGCTTCTATAGCCAATCAAGTATAGCGCAACATCAACTCCCAATACCGGGAGAGACGAAACCCCTCCTATCGCTCACTGCCTCCATGTGACTCGGGACTGTACCCAAAATCCACCTGTTTGCACGACTCCTTTGAGCCGTGGTAGGGAGGAAATCAATGCACGGTGGGAACCACACAAGACACTATGACGGTCTCGGGTCTACAAACTAATCTGTACAAGTGTCACCAGAGAACTGCTATCTGACGATAGGTATGGTACCATCTAGGAGTTCTCGGCGAGTCTTGTTCGGTGTACCCATTCTCTAATGAGCACGTGTGTACAATCTTTGATGTCAAACACCAATGGTTGTGGGATCAACCATCACCCCATACAGGGTCAAGAAACGTACACACTAGTCTACTCTAGAATATCGATGCCCTGTGTCGATACTCTCTCGATAAGGATCTGTTAAAGGATGTGCTTATGGACTATACAAGCCCCACTAGTATGATCTTTCATTATAGTCCTGGTAGTCAAGCCTACATCCTAAGGGCTTTATCAACATGTAACAGAGAGTCAGTATAATAATACAGGTGTATATGTTAAGATAAAGAGCAACCAAATAGCATACTATCATGTCGAGCAAGAAAGACCTCTATATATATGTCCAAGTATCCACTATATCATAAAATAATGTCCTCTAGGGCATACATATTACTAACACCTGGGACTACGGTGTCATGACTCTCGGGGCTGAAACCCGAGACATACCGCTAGGCAGTAATCCTACAATGTCAAGCCTGGACGAATGATGTCGGCGTCATCATTCCGGAGCACAATGGCCCATATTGACTGATCAGTCTCTAAATACTAGTTGAGTTACGATTTTGGTTCCATTCCTTGATTTTCCCTTTCCCCAGGTTTTATATTTCATGTCAGGTATCGATATAATCTTTACCTAATGCCAATACTAGAATGAGCAGGTACAAGTCGTGTCAATCAGGACAATCAAGTCAAGGTAATATCATGGGTTCGTTGACAATTGGGTAAAACATTGCATTGCATGTAGGTTATGATATGATAACATAGAAAATAATATGGATACATACAATCAATCAGTATACTAGTATGGTCAGAAATATCAATAACATATCAGATAATATATCAAAATCATATCATGATACATGTCGGGCAACATGTCTCGCATGTGTAATGTGATCTAAACATATTAGGTTGAAATATCAGTTTGAGATTGTTCATAGTTGTGTTGATACGGCTCATAATGGGGTTGAGACGGGTCATAAGTGTTTCAGAATTATGATTTCTTCTCTGGTTATATGAGATAGCTCATGACAATCTTGAGTGGACTCGAAGTCTTTCTTGAGATAGCTCAATCTAATTTAAGCCAGCTCAAAAGTTGCCTGGAAAGATATATTCTTCTTCGTTTCTAGAAGACGACTCATACTTATGTTGAGCCGGCTCAAAGCCCTTTCATTCAGACAATCAGGTAATTAAAGTTTTGATTGTTTTCTCGATACAAGTAAAATAAAACCATCATGAAATGTCGAATTCTCCAGATTTATTATATCTATCCAGATCGACATAAAAGTGGTATCTTTTAGGGTTTGATGATACATATCATAACCAATTAGATTTATCGATGCATATTTATATAGATCAAAATTATCGAGACATCGTGATTCAAATCTCGATGCATCGTCGATTAGGTGATTATTCTAAATAATCTACTAATGTACAGCAAGATCTAACTTTCCATAATAGCATGTTATGCGAGCATCTAGTACTTGCATGAATCCAAATATTGACCAGTAAATTAATGACAATCAATTTCTCATATTAATATGTTACGGCCCGATCTAATCGAATCGCAACCATATAATAAGTATTTAAAAATAATTGCCTCGATCAATGATAGAATGACGACGAAGACACGATCTTTCAACTTGGATGAAACTCGCAACACGAAGAAGAAGATGACGATGTCGGCGTGCTCGGCCTTGGATGCTTGAAGGAATAAGAGAAAGGAGAAGATGATGGCGGCAACGATGGTGATGATGAAGATATGTGGAGATGATGATTGTGATGGAGAAGATGTTGATGGCGAACGAGGATGAAAGTAGGTTTCGTGTATAGGTAAGGGTTTGGCTAGGGTTTTGTTTTGATAAGGCAAAATTGTGAGATTAAGGTTTGCATGAGAATTAAAAGGTTTAAATAGCATGGCATGTATACGGGCCGGATATCTCAAGAATTCCTATTTCAATTAGGATAAGGAATAGAGATAAGGTAAAATATGATTATCGTTCATACTAAAAAATATTAATACTTTCCAAAACATAATATTAAAAGTAGCGGGACGTATTGCAAACATAACACCATATAACAGTTTAAATAATATAAATTGACCAAAATATTTGTTAATATAGTTTTATTCCAGAGGCACCGTACGATCATTCTAGAGTGTTATATTTAGGTTGGGAAGTCACTCCCATGTGACTCTTGACATCGACCCTACAATTTGTAAGCTATAAGGTTTTGGATGCGAGAGAGATGTGATTGCACATATGTTTCTTGGATTTGTATATATGCGTCTTAAATGAAAATATATACTTAATTATTTAGTCATTTGATGTTACATATGGCAAAAGTTTTTCCATAATTTTCTTGGCCAAGAATAATTAATAGGTTTAAATGCAACAAACTCCCTTGTGGTTTCAGCCCGTGGCATATAATTACTATGAACTTTAAAAAATGCAGATAAATATCCTATTTAACAGATCCTTGTTAATACCGTTAACCCATGGGTTAAAAGAAAATTCCACCCTCATTAATTTTTTCTAAGAAAACAATAAAAATTTAAAAAACCAAGGAGGGTGATGATGTTGATGATGATGATGATGGAGGTGGTGGTGAAAAAGAGTGATGGTGATTTTAGGGGAGATCAAGAATGGGGTGGAGGAGGAGATGAAGATGATGATGGTAGCGGCGATTTTGGGGTAGGTCGAAGAAGTGGGTGGAGAAGGAGATGGTGATGATGGAGGCGATGGTAGCGGCAATTTTAGGGGAGGTCGTGTCGAGAAAGGGGGTGGTGGATGGACTGATGATGATGATGGAGGCAGTGGTGGCTGCGATTTTGGGGGAGCTCGAGTCGAGGAAGGGGCTGGTGAATATGTGTTCCCACCAAAAATTTTGGCCCAGAGCTTGTTGTTCCCTTATAAAAATAAAGGGAAGCCCTCACGTATTAAACGCATGTGCATCCATATGCAAAGCATGTGAGTGCCGCTTCTGATAAGATTAAATCCTATATTGGTTCCCATATGTTAAACACGCAAGCGTCTTACATGATATCCACGTAAGCGCTAGTGCAGCCTCTTGGCTGCGCCTCACGTGATATCCACGTGAGCATACGGGCTAGCTTCTTGGCAGCGCCTCACGTGGGCCAACGCCTTATATGCAATGCACGTGAGTGTTCTTTTTGGTAGAATTATATTCTATGTAGAATTAAATTTTATGTGGGAAATATTTCTCTGGACTTTCTCAAACTAGAAAGATCTTTTCTGTTAAACAGAGGACCTTTAGATCACAAATCCAATAGTGATTATAAAATCACCAATCGATCATCTGATAGAATTGAATTCTATCTTAGAAAAATATTTTCATAATCTTTTTAAAACAAACAAAAAATCTTCTCTGTTAAACAGAGAGCTTTTGGATTAAAAATCTAACGGTAAGTAAAATTCACCGGTTGATCTTTAAGATCAATTTGATTTAGTATGAAATCGATTAGGATCTCTCAATGAGAGATTTTCTCAAAAAAAAATTGATTTTTCTCTTCTCCTATAACTAGAAGCAAAGAGATTAAATCTCAAAAGAAGGAGACCCTCTATAAGCATCCACAAAAAATAGAGAATTTAATTTTCAATAAAGAAGATCTTCCTCGTCTCAAATCCTAGGTAAAGAAAAAACAGAGATAAAAATATCTCCATTTTACCCATCATTTCATATCTAAGGGATTAACCCTTTAAAAAAATTTAGTTCTTTCTCTGGATCTGAGATCCACAAGACAAGTCCCTCCCAAGTTGAGAATTTAATTCTCATCGGGAGGATCTTATTCTTGAGAATCAAAGACTCGGGGGAGAACAATAAGAAAAACGATATGAAGAAGATGGAGTTTATACTCCAAGAACTTAGTTCCTTCATAATCAAGAACTTAGTTCTTAAAGAATCTGATCCCAGATCCTCAAAATAGTGATCTTAATGATCATTTATGGTCAAAATACCATTAACAGAAGCTGAGCTTCTCTGAAATTAAAAAGATAAATATAAATTAAATCTCTGAGTAAGAAGCGCCACACATGATATTCACATGAACACTAAGGGGAAAATCAAACAAAAGTACCTCACGTGAAAAGCACGTGAGCGCCCAAAACAGCAGCTCACTTGAAAGACACGTGAGCACTCAAAAGAAACTATGAAGACAACGCCTCACGTGATATCCACGTGAGTGCCCAAGGCCCATGGAGACTTAGCACCTTACGTGTCATACACTTGAACACCTATAAGCAAGGACTCAGCGCCTCACATGCCAAACACGTGAGCACTTGAAAAAGACCAGAGGCTCAGCGCCTCATATGATATTCACATGAACGCTACGCGATTGAGTGCTTAGCATTGCTGGGTGGTATAGAAACCCAATTTTAGCCCTAAATTGACTAAGTATGTGAAGCTTAAACTTCTTCTTTGATTTTAAATCAACTGAGCCTACATGCTCGTGATATCTAATTTGATCTTAGTCTCATATACGGCTAATGATCTTTCATCAATGATATCCAAGTCAATCTTAGTCCCATATACGACTAATAATCTTCATCCCATATGTTCTAAGTTAATCTTAGTCTCATATAAGACTAACGATTCTTAGATCCACCATGATCTTTTCCCTCATGCCCGAGATTTGGTTCAAGGGTACATCTCTCCACACCTCTGATATATGTCGTTGTAATTTCTCAACGTCTTCAGAGATGTGGCGGGTCCCAACAACCAACAACTCTTCGTCTCAACTTGATGAAAGATATAAAATTTCATCCTAATTCTAATATTGATACACCCCATATTTATGCACTTCCATATTGATGTGCACAACTCATATTGACACGCATCCTATATAGATGTGAATCTCATATTGAGCTCCGACTTTATACATATATGTATATCTTTGAGGGAAATATCAATGCCTTCAAATTAGATCACACCCAAATATTAGGTACATCTCATATTACCATCGTTCGCTTCGCCACGTAATATATACACGTGCGTGCGAGATGAATGTTAAATCGAGATGTCTTTAAACTAATATTCATCCTAAACATGAGAATGCTGAACCAAGATGTCCTTATACTAATATTCGTCACAAACACGGGAATGCTAGACCGAGATATCCTTAAACTAATATTCGTCCCAAACACGAGAATATTAAACCGAAACAACTTTAAACTAATATCCATCCCAAACATAGGAATGTTGGACCGAAATGTCTCTAAACTAATATTGGACCACGATATCCGTAAATTAATATATGTTTGGCCCTATGACTGGTCTCCATATTGACCCCCGTATACAATCCACGGGCAAAAACAAGTCATACTCCGTCCATGTTTCCTATGGACCGCGATGTCCTTAAACTAATATGTTTTTTCTGGCGGACTGTCTCCATATTGACTACCGTATAATATCCAGGAGCTATTCATATATGATCTTATGATCAGTTGAGCCCATATGCTCATTGTTCCTAAGACGATCTTAGTCCGATATACGATTAACGATCCTTAGATCATACCCAAATATCCCGTGGACTGATGGACCTCATTTATATGAGATCTGCATTCTAAGTTCAAAACCTCAAATCTAATATACGGATTTGGACTAATCCTCGCCCTACGGGCGATAATATACATTAGTCTTCGTATACAATCCAAGGGCAATCTCATATAAAACAAACATAGCACGATACGAAGTGAAATACTGGAGTAGGTGAAAGTTGTTATCGCAACGCGATAACGTAATTAACTGCATAGGCTTGCGTCTGCAGGGAAGAGCATCCCCACAATCAAAAATCCCTCACATATCAAGGGGTATCTGATAAAATCACGCAACAACGATCGCATCTATATAAACCTCCGATATATGTTGCCAAAAATCAACTTGGAAATTTTGGAGAGGTGGATGGATATGTTCCAAATATCATTTGCCTCCAAATTTAGGCTAGAGGTCCTCCGCGTCTCGGTCCAGTTTTCGACGGTAAACAGATTCTGGCATGCCCGATGAGACCTTTTCCTCTTTCCACTCCACATTTTGTATGTCATGTTTTTCCGTGATCAAATAATCGTGGTATATATATTTGTAGTTGCCATCGGGTGATGAGATACTGAATCTGGCATTTCATCCCTTTGTAGAATCGCATTTTGTCACGCGCCGCTTCCCAGAGTGCGCTAAGATCGGCACGTGACATAACCAACCATGCTACCTGTGGCTAGAAAACATCCCTCCACAGTCACATTACGGCTGTCTATAAGATATCAAGAACAGTAGAAGTAAAATAAACTATCTAGTACATGTCTATATGCCAGAATGAACGAGTAAAGAAATAATATGCGGAAGCAATAAATCCAAATAACAATAACATCTGGAAAGTATGTCCCAAAATACGGGCTCACATCAGGAATGAAAGTACAAAAATAAAACTAAACTAACTAGCTACTAACAGGAACCTCACTGCTCGGCCTGTTGGCTGAAATACTCCTGAACGGCCTGCAACAGAGATAGAGGATCTGGGCCATGCAAAACCCAGACGTCAGTGTGTTATAATATCAAACAATAAAATATAATCAGGAGGTAACAAGATATGTAGGCATGAGTAGTAACAGTAATGAGTGTATAACAGTAACACGGGGATGAACAGTGAAGTGTATACATGCGGGTGAAGTGCGGTAAATAATCTAAACTGTGCTACTGGGTTTTTTATTCTAAATTTATTCGAAATCAATTGATGTACTCCTCATATAACTCAAAGAATATGTCCCGTTACCCCCACCACCACCACCCCTCCTGGGACCACGGATCAGGAATATGTGAACCAAGAATGGTTTTGTCCCGTTACCTCCCAGGACCACGGATCAAGAAGAATCACAAATGATTCTATCCCGTTACCCCCCGGGACCACGGATCAAGTAATACCCTTTTAAGTTACACTCGGTTCCACCTTTGATTTCCCCATACCCCCAAGGTTATGTGTTCAAGTCAGGTATTGATAAACTGGAGCTAATACCAACACAGGATCAAGCAGGTACAGGTTTCTCTATGTAGACAACAGGAAATGTCCGTAGGGACAACATGTCAGGATTGTCGGCATTAGTAACAGGATCAGGTAACATGTCAAGTAGTGGTATATCAGGTCATGTCAAGTAGTGCACAGTATAACATATAGGTGTCCAACAGTAAAATGTAACAATTATTGAATCACGGTAGAAGTACGGATGTACGGTAAAAACATGGATGCATAAATATCTATCAGGGGTTTCATCATGACTAGGTAGGATGCACATTATCAAGCATGGGATACTAATGTAACAATAATATGAGTTAATATAATATGGCATGCAACTAGGTATGCAGAATTAATGGTATGGATACACAATAAAATGTGGATGCTTAATTAACTATCAGGGGTTATAAGTACCGTTCCACGACTATGTAGGATGCACATTATCAAGCGTGGGGTGTTAGTATAACAGTAATATGAAATAATGTGACATGGCATGCAACTAGATATATAATTAATGGTATGGGTGCACAAATATCGATCAGGGGTTACATTTACAGCTCCAAGACTAAGTGGGATGCACAACTAAACAATATGTAATGTTATTATTCACATGGGTGCAAGATATAGTAGTATAGCATGTAGCAAGATAAACTTGCCTCAATTGGATCACACGACGGGTACGTACGGCACGTCCAACGTTGGGTAAACGTCGCAATATCCATACGTGTGCACGGACAAGACCAGGCAAAGCAAGAACACGACCACGCTGGCTGGGGTTGGTGCTCAGGGCCAAAGACGACAAGAACAGAGGGGTGACGATGACGAGGTCACAGGTTCGTCGACGGTGAGGTTTCACGGCGATGGGCAGTGATGGGTGTTTAGGGTTGAAGGGGTTTATGGTTGTGCAGGGGAGAGGGTATAGGAGAAGAGGGATGAGGAAGGTGCAGAGGCCGGGATGAGATCGGCGGAGTGAGTGCACCGGCGATGGGTGCAGGGTGCTGGGTTTCTTGTAGTCGGGTGTGCAGGGTTCTGGTCGGGGTTTGGAGAGAGGAGGAAGAGAAGGAGTTGATGAGATGGTAAGGGTAATGACAGGGTGGTGACGACGTCGAGTTACCGGCGGTGGAGGAGATGGGTCGCAGTGGGTTTCTTGGGTTGGCTCGAGATTTTGGAAAGAGAAGAGGAATAGAAGTAGTGACGGGATTAGGACGAAGTTGAGGAGGTGGAGGCGCTAGCTGCGATGGTGACGAGGGGGTAACGACGATGCAAGGCTAGGGTTAGGGTTCTGGGTTTTCTGGGATCTCGTCGCGGGTGCAGTGGGTTTTTAAAAAAGAAGAAAGAAATGAAGGAGGGAGTGAGCGTAGTGTAGGAGGGAGGTGATGGGATTCGCGAGTGAATAGTGATCGCGAGATGTGAGAGAGAGAGGGAGAGAAGGAGAAAGAAAGGAAGAGAGAGTGTGTGTGTGTCACAGGGAGAGAGAGAAAGAGAGAGAGAGTTAGTTAGGATTTTAATATAAAAAATATTTCTGTTAAAGTAATATAAACGAATATATATATATATATTAACATTTATATATAAAAGAATATAATACTAAATAAATTTGAGTTTTCTGACTAATACAAAAATAGTTCAAAACACGTCCGGGTTGGGTCCAAAAATCCAGTTTTAAAATACGGAAAATATACGTGTCGACCAATATTAAAACAGGACATCCGGGTAACGAAAATGCATACCTCCAAGAACGGATGCACACACGTGCACGTAGCCATCCAAATGAGTCCGTTTCACTGAACGGGACGAGAACAAGATGCGCGGATGCTATGACAGGGTTAGGGGTATCATGAAGGCCATGCTGGATATTTTTAAAATATTTTTCTTGACTTTAAATGTTATATTGAAAAAATTGCAGATGCTAGATAAAATACCAGTATGCAGTATATGAAAAAAATGAAAGTGCATGGATTTACATAACAAGCTGGGATAAATCATAAACAGGAATCAAGACGGGTTTCCAGCAAGCGGGTCGGGTTGGATGCAATACAAATGTCAAATGTACTATTCGCACCCAAAACCCAGTAAATCAGGAAAATACCGTAAATAAAAAATACTTGAAATAGAACTGGTATAAATGAACTAGGGTGTTACACATTTGCTTCCACTCACCGCAACTCAAACTCTGTCATATCTGGTGGAGTCAAGTATGAGCCACTTGCAGCCTCAAGTCTCTACAATCCGGCTCTTCATGAAATCAACGGGCTTTTCTTTAGGACAATAGACCCACCTTCTATCCTCGATGCCTCAACACTAAAGGGGAAGCCCAGAGCAAGTCTGTCTTCCATAGCCTGGATTCTCAAATATCAACTTTACCGACGGAATCAGTGCCCAAACAACTGGCACCTGCCAAAGACCAAGGTCGACACAGGGGGGCAGAATATTCATGCTCTCAAGAAAAATAGGGGGCATGCTCAGCAAATTCCTGAGGCTGAAGAAACTCTGGTCAAAAGACATGATCGACATCAATATGGGCATCAAATAAGACAAGCTAGGGTAGTTCTCCGTCCGGACTGACTCCAACTCTGATAGTGAATGCTGCTGCTCCAACCGAGAACAGTTTCGAACTGTTGCGAAGGGTCAGACAAAATTCTCCCACCGCGGTACTGAAGAAATCTCCGCAGCCCGTGGAGATCCAAAAAGAGAAGAAGCTAGATCACTCTTCAAAAAGACTTTCCTCATCCATATATAAGGTGTGGAACCAGGTGAAGAACTCAGTCATTGTCTGCGGCTCTTCTCCTAAACGTCGGCAAAACTCTAACAACTCCACTTCCAAATATAAGGGGATTCATCCCAAGGTGGTTCCTACTCTGACGGTTCCTCCTAAAGCGGCTTCTCATAAAAAAGAAAGGCCAGATAAAGCTCAAGCGTCCAAGGCAAAATCCAGAGGACAAAGTTCCAAACGCCCCAAACTTGGGGGCATGGTAGTTCATACAGTCCACATGGTGAACTCCAAAGATGAAGGTCGTGCTCCGATTAGTCACAGGCTGCATACTCGGTCTTTGACAAAGGCTCAGTAGCAACATGAAAAACTGCAGGAGATGTTTGCTCAGGCGACAGCACTCGCTGGTCCTCCGCTTATGGCAAATCTAGAAAACGCACCCGAAGAAAGAGTAGGGTAAGAGTTAGATATTGACTTCCTGAAGTGCACTCTCAAGAAGAGAGATAAACAAGCGGCAACGATGTCCACTAGAATGAACCAGATAATCCTTCTGATCCAGAATAAGGCTAGAATGATGGTCCATTCGGAACTACTGGCAGATGAACCACCGGTAGTCGCTCTTAAAGACAAGGGTGACATTTCAAATACTTTTCAAGCCTCATCAACGGCTGAGAAAGAAATGATCCCAAAAGCAAAGCTAAACACATATTTCGCTCAGCGAATCAAAACTCACTATGCCAGTGAAGTAGCAAATAGGTCAATCAAGACTGGTCGACCGTATCCGACATGGTATGATCAAGTAAAGTACCCGTCAAAATAAATACTTCCGACATTCCACATGTACAAAGGAATCGGGGATCCTCGCAGTATATCGCGCAATTTAAATCAATGTGCAGCAACACTGGAGGAAATGATATACTGCTCCTCTAACAGTTCTTTAGCAGTCTTGCGGGCATTGCGTTCGAATGGTATGCGGAATTCCCAAATGATTCCATGAATACATTCGACGGGATGGAGATGCTCTTCTGTCAAAGATTCGTCGGTGCGAATAAACGCACTACCATAGCGGCGTTGGTCAATGAAAGAGTTAGATCGAATGAGACCTGGGTTCAATATGTTACCTGATGGCAAAATCTCTAGTTTAAATACGAGCAGCGTATCGACAACGCTCCAGCCGTGGGAATGTTCATAACCACCCTTGACCCAAATTCAAAGGTTTTCCCATATATGGTCCTCTTCAAGCCGACGACCTTCCAAGAGCTCATAGATAAAATGGCTCGATTGGATCAGATGGGTCAAGACGCTTCCTCTTCCGATCAGGATATATAAAAAGCAGAGGCAAAGAGGCGTTTTTCACCAACGCTCAACAAAAAATGAGCGGTTCTGAAGAAACATGTCGCCAAAATAGCGATAGCACGGGTTCTACCTTTCGAAAGATTCAAATGCGAATACTCTCTCCCCCAAAATATACGCAGGAGGCATATTGCTCGCTAGTGGAGGAACCTCTACGTGAGGTGGTCCTTTTTTCAAAGAACAAAAAGGATATTAAGGGACCTACAAGCGGGTCCTACAATCAAAGTGTAACAACTCTGAAATCCATGTACAGAATTATTTGTTTAAATGTACAAAAATGGGTATTTCAGACTATGTAAGAGTTATAAGTTATTTTCGTTCAAGAAAAGCAAGAAGCAACTTGTAGCTCACTGGTAAAACCTCTACACTGCTGGGATGTAACTTGTGTGTTCAAATCCCATTAGTCTTAAAAATTTTAAAGATTTTCTTTTTAATTTTTCAGAAGCACAATAGTTGCACGTGCAATTCACGGAGAAACAAAAAGTTTCAGAAAAATTAAACATGCGCAAAGATGAGAAAACATCAAACTAGACACGTGGCACGAATTTCGAGGCAAACCCTCAAGATCCGACCGCCCATTCCTCCCTTATTGCCGCCGCCGACGGTCCCGATACCTCCAAAAGCCTCCATGCTTTACACACTCGTCCCTTTAGCTCCCCTCAACTCCCCTGCATTGTTTGATTTTCCTGCAATCAAATAGAGACTCTTCAAATCCCTAATTAACACCATTAAATCTATCTTAATTCATTTTATTCTACACCCTCTCTCATTTTTATCATATAAATACCACCCTATGCCCTAGCTCTTCTCTATTCTGAAAATTCCTTAAAAATTCTCTAAGTTCAAAAGGATTAAGGCTATTCAAGTGGAGTTAAGCAAGCCAAAAGAAGTAGCAATCAAATTCCGACAACCGGAGCATCTCCGACGAGACCAAGGCCCCCTCCCTCTTTCTTACCCTCTTTCTAACACTACACAACCAGTAAGTCCCTTCCCTCTCTCCTTCTTTTCAACTAAAATCGCATTCTTAAAACATATCGATAAAGTAGAGTTAGATCCAATATTATTTTCTTTTCAAACTTTTTCATCCATTTGATAAGCAAAATAAATCGCAACAACATTATAAAAACCACTCTTAATCTTATTCACATCATTTAGTTTTTTTTAGCGTAATAAAAATTTCCATGTGAAATACTCATATAACAAACTTTTTCATTAAAATATCATGAACCTTAGTATAACCCTTAATTAGCATAAATACCGTAGGAAAATTCACGGGGTAACGACCTACCCCACACGCACACTATGGTTTCATAGCACGATATTCTAGATGTATGGTTAATTCAAAGAAGATATTTTACATTAAAATACTATATTTTTTCAAAAAAAAAAGGTTTCTTTTAATCGATATTTATTAATTCTTAGCAATTTTACCTCTACAACTCTCGTTAAGGGACCCGATAATGGATGGTGCGGATTATCTCACATCCTTGGGATAATAGAGCAAGATGCAGAACTCCTCATGGAGTATTCGGTCTCGAAAGAAAATTAAAAAATACGGTTTTTAAGAAATATGAATTTTTCTAAACAAAACAAAAATTTTTGGAAAGTTATATAAAACTATGAATCCATATTTTCAATAAAGACATATTATGAAACTATATTTTTTAAATAAAAAATTAAAATTTTAATAAAATACTATCAAGTTTCCAAAAGAGCTAGTTTTCATAAAAATACCATAAACTTTTAAAAGCTAGATTTTATCACTAAAACACCCTAACAATTCTAATACATGTTCATAAAAACTCTAAGTATCATATATCACCCTCGAGATTTATTTTTAAACAATATTAAAGTATTTTTCATAACCCCCCCAAGAGATGCAAACAATATAAATACAATGTAAATAACAAAATAATAAATATTTAAGAACTTTAGATTAATATAGATTTAAGCGATATCATTTCTCTTAAGTCTCAGGGAGCCGGAGAAAGTGAGTGCATGGTTATTCAGGTTAGACAAATTTAACGGAGTTATCAATAGCAATTGTCTTGGAAAAAGACACAAATCCTGTCGTCCATGTGCAGCAGTTGCCGATTACTCCCAAAGCTAAGAATTTCAAGAACTAAATCCTTTCATAAGATTCTGACTTCAACCCGAATCCAAATTCAAACCAGAATCCAAAATCAAATACGAATTTGAATATTTGATCATGAACCTGAACAATCGAATTCAAATATCAAACTCAAACTTAATACTTGACTCGACTTGACTCAACCAGGGTTATAACTTGACATGAACTTGACATGAATACCTAAACACATGATTACATCTTGAACATGAACATGTACATTTTATATCCATGAATTCGGCCAAGACCTATAATCTTAATCTATACAATATAATACGCGGTGATAAAGGAGTAGATTGGTACGGAACGTATATCGTGGCATAAGAGATCACTTTAAAAGACACCTACATGAATTCACGTGTCGTTGCCCCGTGGGGTTATGACGGGGCCTTATACTACATGTTACCATAGTCCACGGGGTAAGATGGACTCCTCTCGTATATATGAATACCTTCTTCATCAAACTACAGATAACCACGTTAGAATAACTATCTTATACTGGTAAATAAATATGCTTAGATATTCTCTTATATAACTATGCATGTTCACTTTTACTTGGTTTTTCTTCACTTTATATACTATGTTCTTTAATTTCTTTGGGGACTTACCGAGCGCTAGTTCCGTGACGACATTTCTCTATATTCTTTCTTTGGAATGTTGGTCAGGAGGACCAGATTCGGAAGAGATAGACCCGAGCCCGGAAGACTTGGACCAGTTCGCTTCTCAGCCTGATTTTTAGCTATTTACTTCCAGTATGCTATTGTTTAGGCATTTGCTTTATCATTGTATCTTTTTTATTACAAACAGTTGTATGTAAATTTGAATATAGTTGCTGTTTAATTTTATTACTCTTGTTATTCTTGCACATTATTATATTGCTTAATTACGCTTAACATATTTTCATAGTAAATACGTTGCGGCCTTACCACATCACTGTTTCCGTCTACTGGGAAGTGGAGCATGACAGGTTTTATTGGTGGCCCATGCAAGTCAGTTCTGCATGAAGTCTTAAGCAATATATCACAAAAATTATAAGAATCGACAACTATACATTCCTTACATTTCAAATTTCTTGAATCTATCCGAACCTTTCCTTTTCTATCAAGATAATGGATTCTTCCAACAACACCGGCACCAACGTCAATGGTAACACACTACCACCTATCTTACCACCCCCCTACCATTGCTGCTTCGATCAATGAACAGAACGTGTTTCTAAAAGCCATCAAAAGTCTTCTGGAGGGCCAGAAGCAGCAGACTGCAATTCTCATGAACAACCATGAAGTCAAAGCACCTTGAGTGAAGCAATTTCGTGCATTGCATCTAAGAAACTCTTCAGGGAAAGAGAGTTCTCTTGAGGCTGAGGAATGGGCCCAAAGTATCGAGGACGACCTTACAACAGCGCAGGTACCAGACATAGCTTGGGTTCGTGTGGCCAAGCTCCAGCTCACCAACAATACAAAAGTATGGTGGAAAGCCGTCTCACACAACCAATAGAGTGGAAGACATTTCGCGATCTATTCGATGCGAAGTTTTTTCTCGAGACTGCTCGTTTTGAGATGGAACAACAGTTCATCCACTTGCAACAAGGCTCCATGTGGGTAAAATAAGTAGATGAATATGATGCCGAATTCATCATGATTAGCAGGTAAAGAATTCGTATCAAATTATGTCCCGTAAAACACATAACTATCCTGATATCAACATCTTATCAGGTTCGTGGCACACTTGATCCCAACCGATGAGATTCAGGCAAGACGATTCCAACAGGGCTTAGACCCGGAGATTCAGACGGCTTTAGCCACAGGAGACTATCCAACTCATGAACCCACACTGAAGGCAGCACGCCGTTATGAAGCTGTGGTCAAGAAAAGGGTAAGCCTCAAGCAGCCGGAATCAAACGCCCTGCTCCCCAAATGACGGGAGGAAGCTCTTCTAGGCCGACTTTTACACCCAAGAGGCCAGGAGGATCATTTAATCAGTCCTGTCCAGATTTCTATTTCTACTGCAAGGGAACTGGACACTTGGCAAAGGACTGCAGGCATGAAAATGGCATGTGTTTGATTTGTGGGAATCTACTCACGCTATAGAAGCAAACCCATATTGTGGTAACACAGCACCAGCACCCAGACTCGTAATTCCAGCTCCACATAGGCTAGCCATTCAAGCACCTGCACTTCGCCTAGCTCTTCCTGCACCAGCTCTACGTGGGCCACCTACATAACCTCAGCATCAAGTCCATCAGGCACAGAGAAACGTGCCTCAAGAGTAGAAGAATGTGCATCCAGCAAGGAGGAATGTACCGAGACGATATGCTTTTACAACGACGGTCGAGGAGACTGAAGCCACAGGACAAGTCATCACCGGTAAATTCTTCCATCCTTTCAACCTTTAAATTCTTGTGCATCGTTATACTATCCCTATATCTAAACACAATCTCACACCACTTAGGTACTATACTAGTAGCCACCCTTCCTGCACTCACACTTTTCGACACTGGAGCTTCACACTACTTCATGTCACAACGATTCATAAGAACGCACGCGATTCCCGTGAAGCCACTCATTTCAAGCTGAAATGTCAGTTCCGGGAATAGAGTCTTGAAAGCAAGTTTAGGATATGATCAGTGCCCAGTTGTAGTTTGCGGTCGAAAATTCCACGCAAATTTCAAAGTACTGGATATACCAAATTTCGATATTGTGTTGGGAATGGATTGGCTCGGAGTATTTTATGCTGCCATTGACTGCCGTCGAAGGAGCGTAGTATTTAAGATACCAGATCACCCGGTCTTCTATTTCAAAAGTGGAGACAGAATCTTGGAGCCAGAAAGGTACCGTGCTAAACCGAAGAATGCAGAAGTGTTCCCTCTACCAGCTGAAAAGAAAAACCTGAGGTAGTTCGAGAGTTTGAGAATGTGTTTCCTGAGTTCATATCAGGTTTGCCTCCCGATCGAGCTCTTGAATTTAGTAGTGATTTACAACCTGGTGCACAACCTGTAATCAAAGCTCCATACCGATTAAGTTTGGAGGGATTGAAGGAAATCCATATTCAGGTAGACGAACTACTAAAGAAAGATTGGATCCACCCAGTACTTCAAGTTGGGGATCTCTGGTGCTACTGGTGAAGAGGAAGGAAGGTTCCTACAGGATGTGCGTAGATTATCAAGTTTTGAACGAAGTAACAATTAAGAACAAGTATCCACTACCGCGTATCGATGACCTTTTCGATCAGTTAAGTGGATCTTGTGTATTTTCAAAGTTAGATCTTCGTTCAGGATACATCAGGTGAAGGTCAAAGAGTCCAACATTTCGAAGACAGCGTTTAGGACTCGTTATGGCCATTATCCCGTAATGCCATTTGGAGTGATCAATACACCTACCATCTTTATAAACCTGATGAACCAAGTTTTCCGAGAGTACTCAGACAGGTTTGTTATTATCTTCATCGACAATATCCTGGTATATTTAAAGAATCGGAAAGAACACGCCGAGCACTTACGCATTTTCCTGGAGACATTACGACAACACCAACTCTACGCCGAGTACAGCAAGTGTGAATTTTGGATAGATCAAGTCAAATTTCTCGGACATATCATTTTAAGCGAAGGAATCTTTATGAATCCAGCTAAACTGTCAGCTGTCAATGAGTGGCCGACACCAAAGACGGTGAAGGATATAAGAAGTTTCTTGGGCTTAGCAGGTACTACCGACGTTTCATCGAAGAATTCTCAAAGATTGCAGCACCCCTGACCAAACTCATATGTAAAGATGAAGCATTCGTGTGGTCAGAAGCATATGAGAAGGCTTTTGTAGAACTCAAGTCGAGATTAACCTCTGCACCTATTTTTATAATACCGGATCAATCCGGCGGATTCGATGTGCATTATGATGCGTCCGGTAAATGATTAGGATGTGTTCTACATCAGTATGGAAAAGTTGTGGCTTTTGCAATAAGGCGATTAAAAGTTCATGAACGCAGCTATCCAACACATGATCTGAAATTGGCATCCGTCATCTTCATCCTCAAGATTTGGCGCCATTACTTAATGGGAGAGCGAGTGGATATATACACTGACCACAAAAGTTTAAAGTATGCATTTACTCAGAAGGAACTCAATATACGGCAAAGAAGATGGCTAGAACTCATGGTGGACTTCGACATCATCCTACAGTATCATCTTGTGAAGGTGAACGTAGTTCCTGATGCACTTAGTCGCCAGCCATTAGCAATGAACCTCACCGCTCAGTGGAAACTACAGCAAGAACTACATGGATTGGAGATCGAAGTAGTTGTTCCACGTAACACTTCGTATTTGATGAACTTACATATCCAGTCCACTCTTATGAATCAGATCAAGGCAACTCAAGCAAATGATGCCAAGCAACAAAGGATCCGAGAACAAGTAGAAAGTGGACTACGAACTGACTTCATCATCCACAAAAATGGATCCTTATGATATCGAAGCCCTTTATGTGTACCAGTTGGCTCTGTTCGAGAAGAGTTGATGAAAGAAACTCACAGCTCTCCGTATTCGATACACCCCAGCGGTACAAAGATGTACAAGGATCTACAGCAACACTACTGGTGGCATGGAATGAAGCGCAAAGTAGCAAGGAGCGTAGCAAAGTGTTTGGTGTGTCAGCAAGTGAAGGTTGTACATCACAGAACTGCTGGTATACTTCAGTCGTTACTAATGCCAGAATGGAAATGGCAGCACATTACCATAGACTTCGCGACTGCTCTCCCTCGCAGCACGAAGGGTAACGACGTAATTTGGGTTATTGTGGATCAACTCACCAAGTCAGCTCACTTTATTCCATTCCGAGTTGACCAGTCAATCGAGACATTGGCAAGAAAGTACATGGAGGTGAGTAAAAATCTAAAGTAAGATTTATCCTTCAAAATGTACCATACTTGTCTTGACACCCATAAACCCATGCAGGAGATCGTGAGATTACATGGGGTACCTATTTGCATCGTCTCCGATCGTGATACGAGATTCCGATCACAGTTCTGGCAGAGTCTGCAAGCTAGCCTGGGAACGAGTCTGAATTTCAGCACGGCATATCATCCATAAACGGACGGACAATCTGAGCAAACAATTCAGATATTAGAAGATATGTTGAGAGCCTGTATGTTAGATTTCGGAGATTCGTGGGAAGATCACCTACACCTTGTGGAGTTTTCATACAACAACAGCTATCAGGACAGTGTTGGGATAGCACCATTCGCAGCACTTTACGGACGGAAGTGTCATTCTCCGCTGAGTTGGGAAGATATTGGAGATTGTGAACTTCTTGGACCAGAGATGATCGTGGCAACTGTAGATGTGGTTCGCATGATCAGGGAAAAGATGTGCATAGCCCAGGACCGACAGAAGATTGGGCAAAAGAAAAACATCGACATCTGGAGTTTCAACCCGCAGAGCATGTATTCTTGAAGATCTCTCCGAACAGAGGAGTGATATATTTTGGCAAGAGGGGTAAATTAAGTCCATGATATATAGGACCGTTCGACATACTCGAACGAGTTGAAGAAGTGGCGTGCCGCTTGGCACTACCACCCTCATTAGAAGGAGTGCACAATGTATTTCACATATCCCAATTACGACGATATGTGAGCGACCCCAGCTATATACTTGATCACTCAGAGCTCACAATAGAGACTGACCTAACTTGCGAGCAGTAACCAGTTGAGATCCTGAACAGAAAGGTGAAGACATTACGGAACAAGAAGGTGAACTTGGTCCTAGTGATGTTAAGAAAGGATTCGCCAGGAGAATCAACTTGGGAAAGAGAAGAAAATATGCATACACGATACTCTTATCTTTTTAAAAATTAGTCTCTATGTAAATGTAAATTTCGAGAATGAAATTTTTATAAGTGGGGTAGAATGTAACGACTCTGAAATCCCTATACAGAATTATTTGTTTAAATGTATAAAAAAAAGGGTATTTCAAACTATGTAGAAGTTATAAATTATTTTTGTTCAAGAAAAACAAGAAGCAACTTGTAGCTCACTGGTAAAGTCTCTACACTACTGGGACGTAGCCTGTGTGTTCGAATCCCATCAGTCTCAAAAATTTTAAAGATTTTTTTTAATTTTTCAAAAGCCCAAGAGTTACACGTGCAATTCACGAAGAAATAAAAAGTTTCAGAAAAATCAAACAGGCGCAAAGAGGAGTAAATATCATCCTTCATGCTTTGCACACCGTCCCTTCAGTTCCCCTTAACTCCCCTGCACTGTTTGATTTTCCAGCAATCAAACAGAGGCTCTTCAAATCCAAAATTAACGCCATTAAATCTATTTTAATTCATTTTATTCCACACCCTCTCTCATTTTTATCCTATAAATACCACCTCATGCCTTAGCTCTCCTCTATTCTAAAAATTACTCAAAAATTCTCTAAGTTCAAAAAGGGTTAAAGATATTCAAGTGGAGTTAAGCAAGCCAAATGAAGTAGCGATCAAATTCCGACGACCAGAGCATCTCCGACGAGACCAAGACCCCCTCCCTCTTCCTTACCCTCTTTCTAACACTACACAATCAGTAAGTCCCTTCCTACTCTCCTTCTTTTCAACTATAATCGCATTCCTAAAACATATCGATAAAGTGGAGTTAGATTCGATATTACTTTCTTTTCAAACCTTTTCACCCATTTGATAAGCAAATTAAATCACAACAACACTATAAAACCACTCTTAACTTTATTCACATCATTTAGTGTTTTTTAGATTTCTATGTGAAATATTATATAACGAACTTTTTCATTAAAATACCATGAACTTTAGTATAACCCTTAATTAACATAAATAGCTTAGGAAAATTCACGGGATAATGACCTACCCCACACGCACACTATGGTTTCATAGCATGATTTCTAGATGTATGGTTAATTCAAGGAAGAGGTTTTACATTAAAATACCATATTTTTTCAAAAAAGGATTTCTTTTAATCGATATTTTTTAATCCTTGGCGATTGCGTCTCTACAACTCTCATTAGGGGACCCGCTGATGGATGGTGCGGATTATCGCACATCCTTGGGAGAGTAGAGCGAAATGCAGAACTCCTCACGGAATATTCAGTCTCGAAAGAAATTTTTAAAAATACGGTTTTTAAGAAATACGAATTTTTCTAAACAAAACTAAATTTTTTGGAAAATTATATAAAATTATGAATCCGTATTTTCAATAAAACATATTATGAAACTATATTTTTAAAATGAAAAATTAAAATTTTAATAAAATACCATTAAGTTTCCAAAAGTGCTAGTTTTCATAAAAATACCATAAACTTTTAAAAGTTGGGTTTTATCATAAAACACCCCAACAATTCTAATACATTGTCATAAAAACTCTAAATATCATATATCACCCTCGAGGTTTATTTTTAAACAATATTAAAGGATTTTTCATAAAAACCCCTCGAGAGATGCAAACAATATAAATACAATGTAAATAACAAAATAATGAATATTTAAGAACTCTAGATTAATATAGGTTTAAGCGGTATCATTTCTCTTGAGCCCCAGGGAGCCGGAGAAAGTGAGTGCTTACCTATTCAAGTTAGACAAGTTTAACGGAGTTATCAATGACAATTGTTTTGGAAAAAGACACAAATCCTGCCGTCCATGTGCAGTAGTTGCCGATTACTCCCGAACCTAAGAATTTCAAGAACTAAATTCTTTCATAAGATTCTGACTTCAACCTGAATCCAAACTCAAACCAGAATCCAAAATCAAACACGAACTTGAATACTTGATCATGCATGAACCTGAACACTCGAACTCAAATTTCAAACTCAAATTTGAATACTTGACTCGACTTGACCGAACCATGGTTATTACTTGACATACCAAACACATGATTACATCTTGAACATGAACCTGTACATTTTATATCCATGGATTCGGCCAAGACCTGTAATCTTAATCTATACAATACAATACGCGGGGATAAAGGGATAGATTTGTACGGAACGTATATCGTGGCACGAGGGGTCACTTTAAAAGACACCTACATGAATTCATATGTCGGTGTCCCATGGGTTATGACGGGGCCTTGTACTACATGTTACTATAGTCTACGGGATAAGATGGATTCCTCTCGTATACATGAATACATTTTTTATCAAACTACAAATAACCACATTAGAATAACTATCTTATACCGGTAAATAAGCATGCTTAGATACTCTCTTATATAACCGTGCCTGATCATTTTTACTTGGTTTTTCTTCACTTTATATACTATTTTCTTTAACTTTTTTGGGGACTTACCGAGCGCTAGTTCGCTGACGACATTTATCTATATTCTTTCTTTAGAATGTTCGTCAGAAGGACCAGATTCGGAGGAGATAGAGCCGAGCCCGGAAGACTTGGACCAGTTCGTTTCTCAGCCTGATTTTTAGCTCCTGCTTCTATTTACTTCCAGTATGTCATTGTTTAGGCATTTGCTTTATCATTGTATTTTTTATTATAAACAATTGTATGTAAATTCGAATGTAAATAAATTTTTTGTTTCATTTTATTACTTTTGTTATTCTTACACATTATTATATTGTTTAATTACACTTAACGTATTTTCATAGTAAATACGTTGTGGGCTTTCCACGTCATTGTTTTCGTCTACTGGGAAATGGGACGTGACAAAATAGCCCGCTTGAACCAAAAATCATGAAAGGGACATAGAAGCCATGTCACACTCCTAAAATGGATGATGAGAAGAAAAACTCCCAAGTCAAGTTCATTCTTCTAAGGAGGAAGAAGACTCGGCAAAAAGAGTGACGTGATATCTCATTCCTTCGTATATGAAGAAGATACTCCGTCAGTATCAGAAAGCGACATTGATGAGCAAGGGGCAGATGCCGTGTAAAGTGCCTGGTATCTCCCGCAAAAACAACCCGAATGCTACGATGGTAAAATAAGCGGTCTAAGAAGGTGAAGATAGCTTAAGGTGTGAAGTGTCCATACAAACAAATGACAGGCAGCAGCGCCTAGACAAGCAAGTGTTAGAAGGGATGAGTTTTGTAACTCCCCGACTGAATGATAAAAGTTGAACCAAAACATCCCAAAACTAACATTTCGCTCCGAACACGAAGATGTTGGACCGAAACGTCCCTAAACTAGCATTTCGCTCTGAACACGGAGATGTTGGACCGAAACGTCCCGAAACTAGTATTTCGCTCCGAACACGGAGCTGTTGGACCAAAATGTCCCTAAACTAATAATGGAACGAGATGTACCTAAACTAGCGTATCGCCCCAAACACGGTGATAATGGACCGTAATGTCCCTAAACTAATATGTGCTTTGAGATCAACATTGCAATTAAAGTCCCACCAGTGAAGATTGCAACTCAAGTCCTACCGGCTACACAGCTACTCCAGCAATGAAGCCGTCCCCAAGTCCCACTGGTAAATAGATGGGTCATTTGTGGCGAATCTACTTTCGAGAGTTCTACCGTTCGCAAAAAAATGGTATGTCCACAAGCGAAATAGGCACGGATAAAAACCCGAAAAGGCACCGTGAGTAAAAACAATGGAACTGCCGGCGAGTTTGTGAAAACCTAAAAGGGCACAATCTCGTAAAAATAAGTGTACACTTGCAGGGTCCCCTCGACCTTGTTAAGGAGAAAATACCTGCGTGAGATCCTTACGGCTCACAAAGAAGCAACACACTTAGAAATCCATACGATTCCTAAAGAGAAAACGCACTTGCTAGTTCCTCACGACTCGTGGGGAGAATTCCCCCTTAAGAGACCCTCACGGTTCATAATATTCAAAAGCCTTAAGATTACATGGATCCAAAACTGTTCTTAAGCCGTCATATCCCCCCAAATTGCCCTTCAAGTAGTTCGATATCGACTCTTTTATACAATCCATGGGCACAAACAAAATATGTCCCAACCGAATTCCACCAATGGTAAGAAATATTCCTATATGGAGAACGACACTTGTAAGTCCTTTTGACTTACAACGAGAAAACTCTCTGATAAGATCCTTACGACTTGCAAGGGGAAAATACCACTTAGGAATCCTTACGATTCCTGAGAAGAAAATACACCTACAGGATCCTCTCGACTCATAGAGAGAAATACTTTTATAAGACTCTTATGGCTCATAAAGTTAAAAAGATTTAGTCGACACGATCCTAACCCTATTTGCTAAGCCGCCTTTGTTCAAATCAATAAGGGCAAATGATGATTCACTCCTGGTAATATCCAAGTTGTAGCGATGTTGATGCCTAAATAGGTATCAAACTTCAAGTTCTCGCAAGACATATGATGATTCGCTCCTGGAAATATTCCAGTTGCAGCGATGCTGATGCCAAGATTGGGATCAGATCCCAAATTCTTGACCCGTAATAAAACTCAGCAAGTCGCAAAAAATGCATATGAAATAGCCGAAATGATATGGTAGCTCGCAATAAAAATCATCGAGTCATAAAAAAATATATATACAAAATAGCCGAAATGATAGGGCAGCTCGCAATAAAAAAACAGCGAGTCAAAAAAAATATAGCCAAAATGATTGGGCACCATGATAATAGCCGAAATGATTGGGCAGTCGCGACTTTCATAATATGAAAAACTAAAAAGATAGAGCATCACGGAAATAAATTTTAAAAAATAAATATTAAAATAAAAAATTTCTACCGTGCAAATAGGTCCATACTAACTCTTGTATACAATTCATGGGCACAACTAAAAGAAAGAGAATTATATTTTCCCATCATATTTCGTCAAAAGAAGAACTGAATCTTGATGGCACATGTACAGCCTAGAGACTATTTGGACGTCCCTCTTACTCCAGCAAAGTACAGATGTAGTGTCGACAAAGCTCCAAGGAGCCAAATCAAAATGGAGTAATGGCAAAATTCTAGCTCAAGCTCGACGTTTCTTCTCGGTGCAAACGCGACGTCAACAAGGTACCAAAGGTCAAATAAAAGTGAAGTGATGGCAAAATTCTAGCTCTAGATCTCAATGGCGACATCTACAGCTTGGAGATCATCCTGACGTTCTTTCTCGGTGCAGATAAAATGTCAACAAGGACCCACAGGTGAAATAAAAGTAGAGTGGTAGCAAAATCCTAGCTTCAGATTTCAATGGCAACATCTACAGTCTGGAGATCATCCCCACGTTCTTCTCATTCCAGCAGGGCGCAGATACAACATCAATATAGACCAAAGGGTCAAATCAAAAGTAGATCAATAGAAAAGTCCTAGCTCCAGACCTTGATGGAGATATATAGAGCATAGAGATCATATGGATGTCTACCCCTTTTCAGCGAAGAATTGGCACGACATCACCAAAGCAAAAGTGGAGTGATGGCAAAATCCTAATTCCAGATCTCAATGGCAATATCTACAGCCTGGAGATCATCCCTATGTTCTTGTCATTCTAGCAGGGTGCGGATGCATCAGTCAAATAAAAGTGGAGTGACGGAAAAATCTTAGCTCCAGACCCCGATGGCGATATATACGGCCCGGAGGTCATATGGATGTTTACCCTATTTCAGCGAAGAATTGGCATGACATCATCAAAGTAAAAGCGAAGTGACGATATATTCCTAACTTCGGGTCTTAATGGCAATATTTACAGCATAAAGACCATTGGATGTTATCCCACCTCAGAAAGGTGCGGTTATGACTCATCAGGGCTCCAAATCGAGCCTAACCTCAAGTAAAGCGCCACGGCAATACCTAACGTTGGATTTTCTGAAGGTAATATGAATATTCAAACCTAAGAAGACTACTTAAAGATGTCTTGTCCAGCTTTAAAAGGGATCAGAGACACGACAGACGCGGGACTACTCGAGCCGCAACCCAAAGGATTGCATATCGAGAATATATCAGCCAACGCAATGGTACGATGGACTTAATCGAGTACCACAAACCTAACGAATCCATGTATCGAAAAGGGTTATCTATATTTCACATTAAGATACACCTGCGAGATCCTCTCGACTCGTAGGGAGAAATATCCTTATAAGATCCTCACGGCTCATAAAATTGAAAAGCCTTAAACGACGAGGATATCAACCTGTTTTCTAAGCCATTGTTTCCCTACAAGGAGGTTAAGACTGATTCTTGTATACTATCCACGGGCCGCATTCAACAAAGTTGCATCGAATGAGAAGAAGAAGTCACTTACGGGTCTTCTCGACTCGTAAGGAGAAAATACTCTTGCGAGATCCTTACGACTCTTAAAAAAACACACTTACAAGTCCTCACGACTTCTAAGAAGAAAATACACCAACGAGATCCTCTAGACTTGTAGGGAGAAACATCTTTATGAAATCCTCACGGCTCATAAAGTTGAAAAGGCTTTTCTATTGCAGACTCCACTATGAAAGCTGAGTATATTAATACAAATGAAGCTGCCAAGGAAACCGTCTGGATGAGGAAGTTCATCTCGGAGCTAGAAGTAGTTTCTACCATTATTGATCCAGTACCATTGTATTGTGATAATAATGGGGCAATGGCGTTAGCCAAAGAGCCCAGGTCCCATCAGTGATCCAGACACATCCTCAGGCGATATCATCTGATCCGAGAGATAGTTGATCGCCGCGAGATCGAGATTCGGAGAGTAGATACAAAAGATAACACCGCGGATCCACTCACCAAGACCCTCCCTTTGCCGCAGCATGAGCGACTTTTTGAGAGGTTGGGTCTGAGATACGCCAATAATTGGCCTTAGTGCAAGTAGGAGATTGTTGGATATAAGTATGCCCTAGAGGTCATTATATGATAATGTATGTACCGGTATGTGTGTGTGTGTGTGTGTGTGTGTGTATTCAGGGGACATTCTTGCTCGACATGATAGTATGCTATCTGGTTGCACCTTTTATCTTGACATGTTCTTTTGATCGTGCTTTCATTCATTTAGTACATGTTGATATAGCCCTTTGGATATGCAAAACTACTGAGATTATGATGCGGATCATAATAGTGGGACATGTGTAGTCTATGAGCATATCCTTGAAATGTTCCTAGTCGTGGGTGTGTCGAGACGGGGCATCGATATCACCAGAGTATACTAGCGTATGCGTTACTTGTCCCATATGATGGGTGATGGATGATCCCATATCCATTGGTGTGGTGACACCAAAGACCGTATACGAGTGCTCAGTAAGACTGGGTACACTGAACGGACTCGCCGAGAACTCCTATGTGGTATTATATCTATCGTCGGATAGCAGTTCTCAGGTGACACTGGTACAGGTTAGTCTGTAGACCCGAGATCGTCATAGAGTCTTGTGTGCCTCCCACTGTACTTTGATCTCCACCCTACCACGGCTCTACTGAGTCGTGCAAACAGGTGGATTTTGGTACAGTCCCGAGACACACGGAGGCAATGAGCGATAGGAGGGGTTTCGTCTCTCCCGGTATTGGAGGTTGATGTTGCACCATGTACTATTAGTTATAACAGGAAGTCCCTGGCTAGGGCTGCTGAGATTTACTGATAAGTATTATCAGTAGTTTCTCGATCTGTTATGAGCCATATACCGGCATGACTTATTGGGTTGTTGGGGTCAACGATACCATCCCTAGACTCACATATGCAGCATATTTGACGAAGAGATCGGACTGTACGGTAAGTGTTACTAGTTGCTCGACGAGAGTTTTAGCAGATTTGCTTGTGTTTCTTCTGATCGCTCAATACCTGGGAGCCATTACGTACAGCTTATGCCACTGACTGTTTGTGGGCATGTGATGTGATCACTGCCTACTGGTAGCGTATTGAAAAGTCTTAGAGTCCCACAAAGGGGTCTCCTAGCTCAGGCGAAAAGATGTGGGGGTGCAAATGAGATATGCGCGGTAGCTCAATTAAATGCATTATTGGATACCGTATTTTAATCGGGCGTCGTATGTGATATGACCGGGTTATTAAATCAAGTGTTGATTTAATATTAAGTCCATTAGCTCATTTATTAAAACCTATTTCTTTATGATGCATGCATGAGTATATGTATATGTTGATATGGATGCACACATGAAAGCATACATGTGTCACGGTTGATGATATATTGGTGGTGGCAATGCAATACTCACATGGTAACATTTTTTAGATATTTTGTTTATTTGAGAAAAACAAAATGGCAACATAATCATGCTTGACTATTCAACTCTCTTGAGTTAACAATAGTCAATGGTTTTTTAGCTCATGGTTTTGTTGCCCATGGTTTTGCTTAAACTCAAGTTACACCATGGTTTATCACGGATGACTTCACTTACTCTCTTGAGTTTAGAAAGGGTTATCACATTATTCTCTTGAGTTTAGTTTTATGCCATCTTCTTCCTCTCTCTCCTCAAAGCTCTCTAGGGTTTTAAAAGAAAGAGAAAGAATTAAAAAGAAAAGGTTTTGTAGTGAGATCCAAACCCACATCACCATTCCACTTTAGTCTAGCCCACTAGTGTGGAGTGTTTGCTTCATCTTCATCCTTGATCAAGTGAAGCTTGGAGCTTTGTGCAAAGGGACTTCGTGGTGGATCATCGTGGACTTGGAAGGACACAAGCCAACCGGTTCAAACCTCTATCGATCCAAGGAGTCTAGGAGGAGGTCTATAAAGGTTGTATTTTCTCCCCACTTAGTGTTAAACACTTTATAGTATGCGATACTTTAGTTTGTTACTCTACTTTTCTAGTTGGATTGTTTAGCACTCCCTTAAATTTTGTTATAGCATATGTGATGCAACCTTAAACCTAGGTATGGTGCTAAAGAATCTCTACAGTGGTATCAGAGCTAAGCTAGAACTTTAAAGTAACCTAGACGACGTTAAAAACTTCGAACGAACGAAAACCGACACCCAAAGTAGTTCTCTGGAAATTTTTCAAAAGTTGAAATTTTTCATATTAAAAATACTCAGAAAATCATGCAGGGTATTGTATGGGCCCCCAAGAAGAACGAAGCCCTAACTCGACTAAACGACCGCGGAACAACGGCCAAAAGGGTCTTTTGGCGGCAGTTATGCAGTGCCGTTGGTGAGGCTTGGACTGTGCCTTCTTGTGCTGGCCCATATGTACTTGATATAGTCTCTGGTATATTTTGATCTGACTCAAGTGTTGAGCCATCTGAGAATTCTTTGGATGATTGATCGATTGATCGAATGTTTTAATTGCACCTAGTTTATTTATGAATGCGATATAATAATTGGAATCTACACTAATTAGTTTTGTAAAAAGTAATTAGCTACATGTAAATCTAATATTTTGGCCTCGGTAGAATCGGGAATCTTGTTGAATTACCCGGCTTCTTTTGAAAAGGTGTTTTCATAATTGAGACCTAAATATAAGATTTGCATTGTTAGGCATGAAATCCTGAATATGTGATATTCCGGATTTATGATGTCTAAAGGCAGTGTTGATTCCAATTGTTGTAATTTTTCACTTTCTTTTCAGCGACCGTAAGTGTAGTATGTGGTGTTTCGCCGGTTTCATTGCTATACATCAACGACAATTGGGGTACGCATGCTTACTTACGTTAAGAATATGTGATATTATGTGTTGCTGTGATATGATGTACAGGATCGTCGTGAATGAATAGCCAGGGGTTTTATGTGAGATGAGAGTTTTTCTTTTCATTCATGTAAAATTAATTTTATGTAATATTCTTTTATTGGGGCACTTCCGGGTTGAGGATGATGTCACCATTGTTGTATATTATTTACTTTTCCGTATTAGAATAGACCCAAGGAGGGGAGCACAAGTGACCGGGTTCTAGGTTCAGTGGGAGGCCATCTCGAGGAGTCGAGACCGGGTCTCCTAAACTCTAGAATTGGTAGGGTCACTTGCCGCTCTCGTAGGGGTCTAGGGGTGTAGGCTTGGCTATTCATCGCGACTGTGGAATCCGTATTTTCTATTATTGGCTAAATACAAAATTCGGAGCTCTTAGTATATCCTGTATTTTCATATATGTGCTTCTGCTGTGGATATTTTGTGATATGATCACTTTATATGTTGAGACGAATGATGTATTATATATATGATACAATAAACATTACTTATATTTTGCATCCGCACTAGTCCCATCCCGCTATACCGTTAGTTAAGTAACCTAACGGTACATAACGGGACATTGTGGCGAATGCGGATGGCATAAGCGTGCGTTCTATTTTCGTAACTTTTCTGTAATGGCTTAGGACTTAAATGATGGGACTATATTAATAAGATTAATGTAAACAAAAGAAACCTAAAAAGATGTTGTAGAATCAAATTTGAAACTTACTCGGCTTTTTATGAATAAGAAAGATTTCAAAAGGCGAAGGTTAAGCCGCTCCTTTTTAAACCATTAGATTCTACAACGATATCAAGTTCAAAACGTTAAAGGTTTTCTTAAAAACTATTCTCAACCCTCCGTCATTTTAGAAAGTAGAATACTTAGTATTCATGCTGCGTATTTTGACTATAGTTAAGGAACAGTGTACGGTAGCTAAGTGATGTCTTCCTACACCGCATATGATGCGATTAGTTAGGATATTCATATGATTATGTTGACTATAGTTAAGGGTCATATAGGTGGGTCTAGTTAATCATGAAATGATGGGAAGAACTTGACTAGTACTTATGATATGTTGACTATAGTTAAGGTGGGTAAAAACCATATCGGGAGTTTCAAGAGTTGAAATTTGCAATGAGATTGCATACCTTCTATATGATATTAGGATCCTGATCCCACTGTGAGCAATAGTTGCTCCCGGGAGAGTTTTGCACTTTACAATTAGCTAACTCATTAGGTGTCTAGAAAGGTGTCAACGGGGCTACGCCTCTGGGAAAATGAGGTTTATTTTAATTAGGTCCGTGCGAAAGCACGGGAAACCTCCCTCAGAAGTACCGGTACTGGCCTGGCTGAACGGTTAGCGAAGTTGTAGAATATAATTAATCCTGGCTAATTTTTTCCTTTTAAGGTTTAAAGAAAAATTTGATAAAAACAGTGGGAGACATCGATTAGATAAGATAATAAACCAATCTAATCTTTGCAAGAGGTTTCGCTGAGTGTATTCTTTTCTCTCTCCTAATGGCAGATAACCATGACATGACTTAAGCTACCATTAGAGAAAAATAAGCTTACCGGAACGAATTATAAAGATTGGTTGAGGAACATTAATATTGCTCTCACATATGATAAAGTATCATATTTCTTCACTGCCACAGCCCCGCCCAAACCAGGCTCTGAATCTTCTGTTGCGGATAGGGAAATCCGCAAAACATGGGATATTGACTGTGCCACCGCCAAATGCCCCGCGCTTGCATCGATGGACAATACACATCAAAAGCAGCACGAGGAGATGGATGTTCAATCCATCTTTCTCCATACAAAGGAGTTGTTTGGAGAGCAATCTCGTATCTTACGATACGAAGCGTCTCAAAAGCTGTTTTAGATGCGGATGGCTCCTGGCACATCAGTAGGTGACGACGTTCTGAAGATGATAGCTCTTATTGAAGAGCTTGAAGGCCTCGGATGGACAATGGATAACGAGCAATATACGGATATTGTTTTACAATCTCTTCCCTCTGCCTTTGCTCCTTTCATAGTGAACTTCAACATGCACAACATGGAGAAGTCACTACCCGAACTTTTCAATATGTTGAGAAATGTGGATAGCACGCTTAAGGCGAAGTCTCCCTCCCTGCTTGTTAGACAATCTTCTTCTTCCGTCCCAAAAGCCAAGGCCAAGGGAAAGAACAAGAAGAAATCCACCAAGCCGATAAGTGGAATAAAAAAGGCAAAGGGGGAAGACAAATCCAAAGCTGCGGAGTCAGGAAAAGGAGAATATTTCTACTGCAGGAAGACGGGACACTGGAAGCGGAACTGTACTGAGTACCTTGGTCTCAAGAAAGGGAAGCATTGTGATGCTTCAGCTTCAGGTGTGTTCGTAATTGAAAACTGTTTTCTATAAACTCTGCTTCCTGAGTATCGGATACCGGTTCGAGTTCTCATATCTGCAATTCTATGCAGGGGCTGAGAAATAGCAGAGTTTTGAAGACAGGTGATCATACTCTCCGGGTTGGAAATGGTTCCAATGTACATGCAGTTTCAGTGGGAGAGTATCATCTGGGGTTGTCATCGGGTTGTATATTGGTTTTAAACCCATGTTATTTTGTACCAAGCATGCTTTGTAATATTGTATCCGTTTCTTTTTTAGACAATGAAGGATATCATTTTGTATTGCAGCATAATGTTATGAACATTAAACTGAATCAAGAGTTGATTGGTTATGATACACTTAATAACGGGATATACGTCCTGAATCAATACACAGTTTTCAACATATAACACACAAATAAAAGAAAGTTTTCAGATATAAATGAAGTTTTTCTTTGGCATTGTAGACTTGGTCATATTAATGAAACAAGACTAAACAAGCTTCATAAAGATGGATATTTAAATTCTTTTGAGTATAAATCTTATGCGACTTATCAGTCTTGTATCAAAAGGAAAATGACCAAAACTCCGTTTACTGGATACGGAGAAAGAGCTACTGAGCTCTTGGGCCTCATACATAGTGATGTATGTGGGCCAATGTCTACACATGCAAGAGGCAGTTTTACTTCATAACTTTTACTGATGATTTCTCAAGATTCGGTCTTGTGTTTTTGTTGAAGCATAAGTCTGAAGCTTTCGAGAAATTCAAGGAGTACAAACGTGAAGTAGAAAAACAAACTGGAATAAGCATCAAGATACTTCGATCAGATCGAGGTGGAGAGTGTCTTAGTACTGAGTTTTCGAACTTCCTAAAAGAGAATAGGATTCTCTCTCAGCTCACTCCCCCTTACACACCACAGCACAACGGTGTGTCAGAGCGATGGAATCGAACCCTATTAGATATGGTACGATCCATGATGAGTGATGCTGAGTTGCCCCTCTCCTTTTGGGGGCATGCATTGGAGACTGCAGCTTTTTTGTTGAACAAAACTCCAACCAAGACCGTGTCTACCACTCCATATGAGATATGATATGGGAAGAGATCATCTCTTAAACGAGTTAAGATTTGGGGTTGTCCGGCTTTTGTTAAAAAGCAGAATCCATACAAACTCGAGACACGATCGGTCAAGTGTACATTTGTGGGATATCCGAAACATTCGTTTGGGTATCTTTTCTACCACAAGGAGGAACAAAAGGTGTTTGTTTCTCAATATGCCACGTTTTTGGAAAATGAGATTTTTCCAAACGATGCTGATGGCAGTGTTGTAGATCTAGAAGAAGTTCTAGAGACAAAAATTACAAATGACGATTTGGTTGAATCTGAAGTTGTAACAGAACCTAATGAATCTCAACCACTCCGTAAATCTGGTAGGACTTCTCGTCCACAGGAGAGATACTACGGTTTTCTCATTGATGGTGATGGAGAAGATTGCATCATGGATGATGATGATCCTATCAGTTTTCAGTAAGCTATTACGAGTGGTCACTCTGTGAAGTAGCTGGATGCCATGAGATCCGAAATGGAGTCTATGTACACCAACAAAGTATGGACTTTAGAAGTTGTACCCTCTGGGGTAAAACCCGTAGGGTGCAAATGGATTTTTAAGAGAAAGATCGATGTAGATGGGCAGGTGGAGACGTATAAGGCAAGGCTTGTGGCAAAAGAATTTCGACAAAGACCGGGACTGGACTATGACGAAACATTTTCTCCTATAGCCATGCTTAAATCCATTCGGATCCTACTTGCTATTGCTGCTTACTACGACTATGAAATCTGGCAGATGGACGTTAAAACGGCTTTTCTAAATGGTGATTTAGAAGAGTGCGTTTATATGGATCAGCCAGAGGGCTTCATCGATAGTGGGAGCAGCGGGAAAGCATGTAGGTTGCTTAAATCCATTTATGGATTAAAGCAGGCATCACGGAATTGGAACATCTGTTTTGATGATGTTATCAAAGAGTTTGATTTCGTCAAAAATCCAGATGAACCTTGTTTTTATAAGAAGATTGTAGGAAGTATTGCCACATTCCTCGTATTGTACGTGGATAACATTCTTCTGATAGGAAACGACGTTCATATGCTACAATTGGTCAAATTGTTCTTATCACAAAGGTTCTCCATGAAGGACCTGGGTGATGCCTCGTACATATTAGGCATGAAGATCTATAGGGATAGATCTAAACGGTTATAGGGATTGTCCCAAACCAGGTACATTAACACCATCCTAAAGAGGTTTAGTATGGAAGACTCCAAGCGGGATTCCTTACCCGCTAGTCATGGAGTCACTCTCTCTAAGGACTTTTGCCCAAAGATTGATGAAGAGAGAGCTCGCATGAGCATTATACCCTACGCTTCTGCTGTAAGATCTATAATGTATGTGATATTATGTACACGCCCTGATGTAGCTTATGCACTAGGTGTAGTAAGCAGGTATCAATCCAACCCAGGGGAGAACCACTGGACTGCTGTGAAGAACATTCTTAAGAACTTGCGAAGGACTAAAGAAATGTTCTTGGTGTATGATAACGGGGATCTCCAAATGGAGGCCTTTACCGATTCGAGCTTCCAGAGTGATAAGGATGACAGCAAATCTATCCCACGGTTTGTCTTCACCCTCAATGGAGGGGCGGTGTGTTGGAAGAGTTCCAAACAGGATACTGTTGCAGACTCCACTATGGAAGCTGAGTTTATTACTGCAAATGATGCTGCCAAGAAAGCCGTCTGGATGAGGAAGTTCATCGCGGAGCTAGGAGTAGTTCCGACCATTATTGATCCAATACCATTGTATTGTGATAATAATGGGGCTATGGCATTAGCCAAAGAGCCCAGGTCCCATCAGCGATCCAGACACATCCTTAGACGATATCATCTGATCTGGGAGATAGCTGATCGCCGCGAGATCGAGATTCGGAGAGTAGATACAAAAGATAACACCGCGGATCCACTCACCAAGGCCCTCCATTTGCCGTAGCATGATCGACATTTTGAGAGGTTGGGTATGAGATACGCCAATAATTGGCCTTAGTGCAAGTGGGAGATTGTTGGATATATGTATGCCCTAGAGGCCATTATATGATAGTGTATGAACCGGTATATATATATATATGTATGTATGTATATATATGTATGTATGTATGTATATATATTCAGGGGACATTCTTGCTCGACATGATAGTATGCTATCTGGTTGCACCTTTTATCTTGACATGTTCTTTTGGTCGTGCTTTCATTCATTTGGTATATGTTGATATAGCCCTTTGGATATGCAGGACTATTGAGATTATGATGCGGATCATACTAGTAGGACATGTGTAGTCTATGAGCATATCCTTGAAATATTCCTAGTCGTGGGTGTGTCGAGACGGGGCATCGATATCACCAGAGTAGACTAGCGTATACGTTGCTTGTCCCATATGATGGGCGATAGATGATCACATATCCATTAGTGTGGTGACACCAAAGACCGTATACGGGTGCTAAGTGAGATTGGGTACACTGAACGGACTCGCCGAGAACTCTTATGTGGTATTATATCTATCGTCGGATAGCAGTTCTCAGGTGACACTGGTACAGGTTAGTCTGTAGACCCGAGATCGTCATAGAGTCTTATGTGCCTCCCACTATACTTTGATCTCCACCCTACCACGGTTCTACTGAGTCGTGCAAGCAGGTGGATTTTAGGTACAGTCCTGAAGCACATGGAGGCAATTAGCGATAGGAGGGGTTTCGTCTATCCCGGTATTGGGGGTTGATGTTGCACCATGTACGATTTGCTATAACAGGAAATCCCTGGCCAGGGCTGCTGAAATTTACTGATAAGTGTTATCAGTGGTTTCTCGATCTGTTATGAGCCATATACCGGCATGACTTATTGGGTTATTAGGGTCGACGATACCATCCCTAGACTCACATATGCAGCATATTTGACGAAGAGACCGGACTGTACGGTAAGTGTTACCAGTAGGCTCGACGGGAGTTTTAGCAGGTTTGCTTGTGTTTCTTCTGATCGCTCAATACCTGGGAGCCGTTACGTACAGCTTGTGCCACTGACTGTTTGTGGGCATGTAATGTGATCACTGCCTACTACTAGCGTATTGACGAGTCTTAGAGTCCCACAAAGGGGTCTCCTAGATCAAGCGAAAAGATGTGGGGGTGCATATGAGATATGCGCGAGAGCTCGATTAAATGCGTGTATTGGATACCGTATTTTAATCAGACGTTTTCTATTGGACGGGTCGTATGTGATATGACCGGGTTATTAAATCAAGTGTTGATTTAATATTAACTCCATTAGTTCATTTATTAAAACCTATTTCTTTATGATGCATGCATGAGTGTATGTATATGTTGATATGGATGCACACATGCAAGCATACATGTGTCATGGTTGATGATACATTGGTGGTGGCAATACAAGACTCACATGGTAATATTTTTTAGATATTTTGTTTATTTGAGAAAAGAAAAATGGCAACATAATCATGGTTGACTATTCAACTCTCTTGAGTTGACAATAGTCAATGGTTTTTTAGCCCATGGTTTTGTTGCCCATGGTTTTGCTTATACTCAAGTTACAAAATATCTAGATATTTTGTAACCATGGTTTAGCATGGATGACTTCACTTAATCTCTTGAGTTTAGAAAGGGTTATCACATTATTCTCTTGAATTTAATTTTGTGCCATCTCCTTCTTCTTCTCTCTTCTCAAAGATCTCTAAGATTTTAAAAGAAAGAGAGAATTAGAAAGAAAAGGTTTTGTAGTGAGATCCAAACCCACATCACCATTCCACTTTAGTCTAGCCCACTAGTGTGGAGTGTTTTCTTCATCTTCATTCTTGATCAAGTGAAGCTTGGAGCTTGGTGCAAAAGGACTTCGTGGTGGATCATCGTGGATTTGGAAGGACACAAGCCAACCGGTTTAAATCTCAATCGATCTAAGAAGTCTAGGAGGAGGTCTACAAAGGTTGTATTTTCTCCCCCACTTAGTGTTAAACACTTTATAGTATGTGATACTTTAGTTTGTTACTCTATTTTTCTAGTTCGATTCATTGTTGGATTGTTTAGCACCCCCTTAAATTTTGTTATAGCATGTGTGATGCAACCCTAAACCTAGGCATGGTGCTAAAGAATCCCTACATCAGAGACACGACAGAAGTGGGACTACTCGAGCCGCAACCCAAAGGATTGCATATCGAGAATATATCAGCCAACGCAACGGTACGATAGACTTAACCGAGTACCACAAATCTAACGGATCCATGTATCGAAAAGAGTTATCTACATTTCACGTTAGGATACACCTGCGAGATCCTCTCGACTCATAGGGAGAAATATCTTTATAAGATCCTCACGGCTCATAAAGTTGAAAAGCCTAAAACAACGAGGATATCAACCTTTTTTCTAAGCCATTGTTTCCCTACAAGGAGGTTAAGGCTGATTCTTGTATACTATCCACGGGCCACATTCGACAAAGTTGCATCGAATGAGAAGAAGAAGTCACTTACGGGTCTTCTCGACTCGTAAGGAGAAAATACTCTTGCGAGATCCTTATGACTCTCAAAAAACCACACTTACAAGTCCTCACGACTTCTAAGAAGAAAATACACCAACGAGATCCTCTAGACTTGTAGGAAGACATCTTTATGAAATTCTCACGGCTCATAAAGTTGAAAAGGCTTAGGCGACAGATCTAAATATGTTTCCTAAGCCATCGCTGCCCTAGAAGGATGTCAATACTAACTCTTGTATACTATCCACGGGCCACATTCAACAAAATTGCATGCTAATGAAGTGAAGAAGCCACTTATGGATCTTCACGACTTGTAAGGAAAAATTACCCGAATGAGATTCTTACAACTCACGGAGGCGATGGATACTTAGGAATCCTTATGATTCCCTAGGAGAATATGCATATGTGAGATCCTCAAGACTCATAAGGAGAAAAACCTTTATGAGACCCTTACGGCTCATGAAGATGAACGAAGCCTTAGCTGGCAGGGATCCAAAACCTGTCTCCTAAGCCATCAATTCTATGGCGATACATAACTTTGCACTACTTAACCCACGTAAATACTTACATGGGCAAAGTAGTGAGGGGGCATTTGTTTTCGCCAAAAATTTTGGCCCAAAGCTTGTTGTTCCGTTATAAAAATAAAGGAAAGCCCTCATGTGTTAAACATGTGCGCACCCACATGCAAAGCATGTGAGTGCCGCTTCAGATAGAATTAAATCCTATATTAGTTCCCAAATATTAAACACGTAAGCGTCTCACATGATATCCACATGAGCACTAGTGCAGCCTCTTGGCAGCGTCTCACGTGATATCTACGTGAGCGCACGGGCCAGTCTCTTGGCAGTGCCTCACGTGATATCCACGTGAACGCACTTACCAGTCTCTTGGCAACGCCTCATGAGATATCCACGTGGGCGTTATAGGCTAACGCCTCACGTGTAATACACGTGAGTGTTCTTTTTAATAGAATTAAATTCTATGTAGAATTAAATTCTATGTGGGAAATATTCCCCTGATCTTTCTCAAACTAGAAAGATTTTCTTTATTAAATAGAGAACTCTTGGATCAAAAATCTAACGGTGATTATAAAATCACCAATCAATCATCTGATAGAATTAAATTCCATCTTAGGAAAATATTTTCCTAATCTTGTTAAAACAAACAAGAAATTTTTTCTGTTAAACAGAGAGCCTTTTGAATAAAAATCTAACGGTGAATAAAATTCATCGGTTGATCTTTAAAATCAATTTGATTGATTATGAAATCGATCAGGATCTCTCAATGAGACATTTTCTCAATCAAATTGATTTTTCTCTTCTCTTATAAATAGGAACAAAGAGATTAAATCTCAAAAGAAGGAGACCCCTCATAAGCTTCCACAAAAAATAGAGAATTTAATTCTCAATAAAGAAAAAGATCTTTCTCCTCTCAAATCTTAGGTAAAGAAAATACATAGATAAAAATATCTCCACTTTACCTATCATATCATATCTAAGGGTTTAACCCTTTAAAAGAACTTAGTTTTTTCTCTGGATCTGAGAACTACAAGACAAGTCTCCAACAAGTTGAGAATTTAATTCTCATCGGGAGGATCTTGTTCTTGAGAATCAAACATTCGGGGAGAACAATGACAGAAAGGACATGAAAAAGATGGAGTTTATACTCCAGAAACTTAGTTCCTTCGTAATCAAGAACTTAGTCCTTAAAGAATCTAATCCCAGATTCTCAAAATAGTAATCTTGGATATCGTTAATGGTCAAAATACCATTAACAGAAGCTAAGCTTCTCTGAAATTTAAAAAGATAAACAGAAATTAAATCTCTAAGGAAGAAGCGTCACATGTGATATCCATGTGAGCGCTAAGGGAAAAATCAAACAAAAGCGCCTCACATGAAAGGCACGTGAGCACCAAAACAGCAGCTTACGTGAAAGGCACGTGAGCACTAAAAAAACCATGAAGACAGCGCCTCACCTGATATCCACGTGAGCGTCCAAGGCCTATGGAGACTTAGCGCCTCACGTGCCATACACGTGAGCGCAAGTAAGGACTCGGCGCCTCATGTGCCACACACTTGTACGCTTGAAAAAAGCTGGAGGCTCAGTGCTTCACGTGATATTCACCTGAACGCTACGTGATTGAGTGCTTAGCACTGCTGGGTGGTATAGAAACTCAATCTTAGCCCCAAATTGGTTAAGTCTATGAAGCTTAAGTTTCTTCTTTGATTTTAAATCAACTGAGCCCATATGCTCATGATATCCAATTTGATTTTAGTCCCATATACGACTAATGATCTTTTATCGATAATATCCAAGTTGATTTTAGTCCCATATACGACTAATGATTTTCATCATTTATCTTCTAAGTTAATCTTAGTCTCATATAAGACTGGCGATCCTTAAATCCACTTTGATCTTTTCCCACATACAAGGGATTTGATTCAAGGGTATATCTCTCCACACCTCTGATATATGTCGTAATTTCTCAATGTCTTCAAAGAGGTGGCGGGTCCAAACAACCAACAACTCTTTGTCCCAACTTGATGAAATATATGAAATTTTATCAAGATAGGAAATGTCCTAATCCTTATATTGATACACCCCATATTTATGCACTTCCATATTGATGTGCACAACTCATATTGACACGCATCCTATATAGATGTGAATCTCACATTGAGCTCTGACTTTATACATATATGTATATGTATATTTTTGAAGAAAATATAGATGCCTTCAAATTGGATCGTACCCTAAAATTTGGCGTATCCCATGTTACAATCGTTCGCTTCGCCACGTAACATATACCGTGCGCACATGATAAATGTTGGACCGAGATGTCCCTAAACTAATATTCGTCCCAAACATGAGGTTACTGGACCGAAATGTTCTTAAACTAATATTCGTCTCAAATACGGTAATGCTGGACCGAGATGTCCTTAAACTTATATTCGTCCCAAGCATGGAAATGTTGGACCGAGATTTTCTTAAACTTATATCCGTCCCAAATACGAGAATGCTGGAGCGAGACGTCCTTAAAAAATGGGAATGTTGGATCGAAATGTTCCTAAACTAATATTGGACTGCGATATTCTTAAACTAATATATGTTTGGCCCTACGGCTGGTCTCCATATTGACCCTCATATACAATCCATAGGCATAAGAAAGCCATACTCCATCCATGTTTTCCATTGATCGCGATGTTCTTAAATTAATATATTTTACCCTGCGGAATATCTCCATATTGACTACCATATGCTATCCAAGGGCTATTCATATATGATATGATGATCAGTTGAGTTCATATGCTCACTGTTCCTAAGACGATCTTAGTCCGATATACGACTAACGGTTTTTAGATCAAACCCAAATATCTCGTGAATTGATGGACCTCATTTATATGAGATCTGCGTCTTAACTTCAAAATCTCAAATCTAATATACGGATTTGAACTAATTTGTGCCCTACGGGTGATGATATATATTAGTATCCGTATACAATTCAAGAGCAATCTCATATAAAAACAAATATAACACGACACAAAGTGAAATACTAGAGCAGGTGAAAGCTGTTATTGCGACGTGATAAGGTAATTAACTGCAGGGGCTTGCGCCTGCCGGGAAGAGCGTGTGAGGGGGAATCTGATAAAATCACGCTACAATGGTCGCATCTGTCTAAACCTTCGATATACATTGTCATACATCAACTTGGTATTTTCGGAGAGATAAATGGATATATTCTAAATAGCATCTATCACCAAATTCAGGCTAGACGTCCTCCGCGTTTCAGTCCCGTTTTCGGCGTTAAACAAGAGGCTGATGATGGTGGAGGAGGAGGAGGTGGTGGCGATGAAAGGGTGCTGGATGGACCAAGGATGATGGTGGTGGAGGGGGTGGTTGTAGCGGCGAGTTTGGAGGAGGTTGAGGAAGGAGTGGTGGAGAGGCCGATGATGATTGTGGTGGTAGAGATGGTGGCAGCGGCGATTTTGGGGGAGGTTGAGGAAGGAGTGGTAGAGGGGTTATTGATGGAGGAGGTGGTAGAGTGGAAGAGGGGTTATTGATGGAGGAGGTGGTGGAGATGGTAGAGTGGTAGAGGGGTTGATTTTTTGTGATGATATGGTAGCTAATGCCAATGTGACGATAATGTGGACCGTTAATACTAACGGGACATCGTTAGATAGGGTAGTCGTCTGCTTTTTTTAAAATACATGGTAATTATCTGCTTTTTTTAAAGGGTGGTTATCTGTCACGGGGTGAAACCAGGGACTTTGTTGCAGGTGATCCTAATTAAGATATGGTTAAAAAAATATTTGATATTGAACAAAATTAAAACCGGTTTAATCTATATTTGTCAAATCTTTTCTGCATGGAACCTTACTTCATAGCTGAGATTATTTATTCGTGTGTATGGCATAAAATTACCGTTTGTTATCTAAATAGCTACAAATGAGCGATCAATCCTCCCTCCCCCCCTCCCTCCCCCCCTCTCTCTCTCTCTCAAAAAAGCACATTTTATGATTGAGACCTGGACCCAGCATGCTAACAAAGCTAAACCATAAACAATAGGCTCATGATATTACCGTATCAAGTATTAATATAGGATACTGCGCGGGCTCACTCACCCACTCTCTCTCTCTCTCTCTCTCTAGATAGATATATAGGATACTGCTCTCTCTCTCTCTCTCTATCTATCTATCTATATATATATATATATATATATATATATTAGGGGGAGGGGGGTGTTCTGGCCACTTGTGGATAAGACTGTATTTTAGAGAGAGAAAGATAGGGTTTAATTAACTAATCAGTACTACTCTCATTAAATATTATGGCCTAGAGAGAGAAATCGAAGGAGTAGTAAGGGTCGTAGCTTGTCAGTATCAGGGGACGTGATTGCATGTGAGAAGGGAGGGGGGCTAACGTGCATGGGATGCTTCCTTTGCATGGGCAACAACACGTGCTCTGCACATTTAGGTCGACCCTGCAACGTCCGTGGTGGTGGGACCATCGGGCCTGTATATATACGCGCATTATACATACATTCATACATGCATGGATTTTCTTTCATATGCACATACATACGTATGTTTGTCTGCTATACCACACGAAAATCGAATCTTGTTCTCGAAGTATCGAAGAAGAGGTGGAGGCGGCATGCAGTTGGTGGGGCCCACGCAATTGGTAGCCCTCACCAACTGTAACAACAACCAACTGCCATTTTGTGGTGGGCGCTGAGGGGTTTTCAGGGGTGACCCATGTCTCCTCTCTCTCTGTCTCTCTACATGTGCCTTTCCCCTTCTGCAGCTAGCTCTCCACATGTTTTCCTCCTCATAACTTCACATCATCATCATACATCACAATTAATGCATGCAGCTTCTATTTCATTAGTACATATAGATATTTCAAAAATTTATAAATGAAGCGAAACGATCAATATCTCAATCAAAGTTTAGACAAGTTAATTACTGTGAATATTTATCAATTACATATATTACTTTATTACCATGTATTTCTTGTTTCTTATGGCCCAAGTTATATCATTTCTTGAGGCCGACATATTCCGGTTTTATGGTATCAGAGGTATGGTTAGTTTTTTCCAATGTAATTACAAGTTACTTTCACCATACGAGAGCTGGTGCAGATTAATTAAATTCCAGTTTTAATCCAGTTTCAAGAGTAAAAAACTTTTGTAAATTTGCACTAAAGAGAGCCGACAATATACAGTTGTACACTTGCATTGGATGGACTTGAGTTGGGTGAGAACACCATTATGTGGTCCTTATAACCACTTTGGCTTGCACACATTTAAATTAAAATTAAAATTAAGCAAGTTGTGGATATGGAGTCGAGACTCAAGCTATCATATAACAAAGCTTTGTTCCCTCATAAGGGTGATATGGACAATTACGTGACATTGATGGGTTTTCCTTAAACTTATCACACCCTATGTTTTCCAGTAAGGGGTTGATATATATCATGAGTATATATATGGATTTTGAAATTGTCACTGGTTCAATGGTTATCCTTCATGTTGTCAAGATAAGACTTATCTGATTGCAGATCAAATCTCTTCATTTTCTCTTACTGTCCGAACACACGGCATCCAGTATACCGAATAATTTTCCATAACGACAAGATATTATATATAATTTGTTGGAGTGTGGTTGATCATTTCGCATGGTGTTTTTTTTATATAATCTTTTTACAAAGAGATAGGAAGAGATTATATATGTACATTCCAGATTCCTTGATAAGAGTTTTTGGTGTCCTTAGATAGGACACATTCAAAGAAATTAATAATTAAAAAAATGCAGCTAGTCTGGCATTTCCTGAGCCTACAAGGAGAAACCTATATGGGATAGGCCCTAAGGTGTACACCAAACAAAATAGGAAGGTTTTGGTTTTAATATATTTTGTTTCTCTTTATATAAAAGATAAATCCAAAGCATGAAAGCTAGCTTCAACATGTGTTGACAGTTGAGAGCTTGAGCCAAGTTTTTTTTTTATATATATATTTTAATTTGTAGGGAGTAGTAGTACTAGTAGTAGATAAGAGGTAGTCCTCTGTTAAAAAATCTTTCTTAAAGGACCACTTTAGGATCTGGTGGTCCTTTGATCATCATGATCTGCTGCATGCCAAATATATATGAGCCTTACCTAGCTGTCCGCTGCCTTATTATTTCTGTCAATGAAACAGTCCCCCCCCCCCCCTCTCTCTCCCCCCCCCTCTCTCTCAAAGATGATAGAGAAAAATTTGAATGTAAACATGTAATTACTTAATCTAATTAAGCATACTAGTTTGATTATATATATATATATATATATATATATATATAAGAGAAAAATGGGACTGGGAAACCGTTTGATGCGTAATCCAACCTAGGAGATGGAGCCTGTCCAATTAGCCACGGATCTTGGCATCCTATTTTACACTGTTGGAGGGTGGTTCACTACTACAATAAGTGGTTGCCCCTACGGCTTTATCCATAGGGGCAAAGCACCGCCCCTACGGATATATTCGTAGAGGCTAGAAAATTCTCCATACGTGCAATCGCCGTAGGTGCAAGTTTTCGTCCTGAACATGCCCCTACGGAGTAAAAATTGCCCCTACGGTTGAATACGTAGGGGATTATGTATCTACGGTGTAATCTCTAGGGACAAAATATTTATTTAATTTAGTGGTTTATAAAATAAAATACTTGTCCCTCCGGTACTATCCGTAGGGACAACTTACAGCCTCTACGGAGGTAGCCGTAGGTCTAGATATAATCCCCTACGGATATATCCGTAGGGACAAGTGTGTAACTCCTGTTACTGAGTCCATAGGGACAAAATATCAGTTATCTTGATATTTTGTCCCTACGGATAAATGTGTAGAGGCAAATATTGGACCTACGGATTAATCCGTAGGTGCAACTAATGGCCCTACGGCTTAATCCGTAGGGACATAATATCATGGGTATTTTTTTAAAAAAGGGCCTTTTGTTTTTAATTCACCCTGTGCACAATAATATATAAATCATACGATATCAGGATAAATATAATAGAAATAGACATATTACAGAAATATTCATAATCAACCATGTCATGCATAATATATAATAAAAATAGACACACAGAATACGATATCAGGATAAATCATCGTTCATAAACAACCACTAACCATTATCGTCCAAAATTTATACAATATGTATCAGATAAGTATATACATTCTCAAAAATATAAATAAAGCTACCCTATGTCGGTCCAGCTCGTCCACCTCTGATAATCGACGTAATCTGGCGCATCTGCTCCTCGGTGCATCCCTGAATCGTCAAAAACTCGACCAATGAAGGAGCGGACTGTGCAGGAGTCTGAACCGGTTGTGGAGCTGCAGGAGTGGTCTGCGCAACCGCAGCCGAAGGAGATGCATGTGGATCCACAGTCGAAGTACCCCGTTGCATCTGTTCAATTTTGTGTGTAATAAACGAGTAAGAACTGTGTATTAGTCGAATTAGTTTCATTATCAGGTTATTGCGAAAACCCAATCTAAGATTAATCAAAGTTAAGTCTACAACCAAATAAGCTCAGGCTACTAATATTGGATATGTTACTATCTATAATATGATATAATATTTTACTATTAAGTAGTATACATACCATCATCTCCTTCAACTCCTGGACGGTGGTCTTCAAGGTGGCAACATCTTGCTCTAGACGTCGCTCACGGGGGGTAAGGGAAGTAACCGCCGGAGTAGAGTCCAACCTCATATGGGCCCTGCTAGGACCCAGTCCCCGGTCTCTCTCCCAACCTCCGTGGTGCCCTCCGTGTGCGGCGTCTAGAACTGGGGTCAGCAGTATTGGATCGTTCTGTCCAGTAAAATTGATCCCCGATGCCTCCGCCTGCTCCATCACCCGCTCCTACACCCAAATTAACCATTAAAATATAAGTATATCATTTAAATTTGAACTTTTCGAAACAAAAATTTCAAACCTGTTAGAATAAATATTAACACTTACGCAATACTCCCGGGTAGCGGTGTCGGGGAATCGGAGCTCGCCGTGGAAGGATCTGTCGAAGTGCCGTGGACGGCAAGATACGCGGACAACACGCTCGGTGTACCACCCTGTGCCAGGGTCTGAGCTCTCTGCAATTCGCGAAAAATTTACATATATCATAAAATAACTCTTAATATTACATTATATCACAGTAGGTCTATTGTAATTTACCGATAACTACATGGCATGAGTAATATTTCTCGAGCCACCTGTATAAGTGGGGCGACCCCTCTTCGCCGATTTCCTATTCTTTTTATTTTGATCGGTCTGTTCTGCACAACACATTCAGATATAGTTTTCTAATTAAGCAACACAAAAAAATAAATTATATATTAAATAATAAATTACATTTAAAATGCAAACCTGTTTGCGCTGAGAGTCGAAATATTGGCACAAGAGAGGCCATGTATCTACATCGACTCTCGCAAAGGCCGGAGTATGTAGGATAGCCGCACTCTCTGCCTCGGGGGTCGCCATCCACAGGGAATAACGGTCGATCTTCAGCTTGTTCCTATTGTATCGGACCTTTGATTGCATGTTCTTCATCAGGCCATGGTACAGAGCGTGAAGATCGAGCACTCTCTCAGGCTAAACGTAACGGCCACTCGGGTATTAAGCGATCAGAAAATCAATAAGCAAGTCTGCTCTAACTCCTGTAAATCCAATCAGTAACACCACCGTACAGTCCGGTCTCTTCGTCTGATATGTCGTATATCCAGTTTAGGGGTGGTAAACGTCAGACCCCAGTAACCGATAAGTCGTGTCGATGTGAGGCTCATAACAGGTCGAGAAGTTACTGATAACACTTACCAGTAGATCTCCATATCAGCCCTGGTTAGGAACTTCCAGTTATAGCCAATCGAACACAGCGCAACATCAACCCACAATACCGGAAGAGACGAAACCCCTCCTATCGCTCATTGCCTCCATGTGATTCAGGACTGTACGTACCCAAAAGCTACCGTTTTGCACGTTCTCTTGAACGTGGTAAGGTAGAAATCAAAGCACAGTGGGAATCACACAAGACTCTATGACGATCTCGGGTCAACAGACTAACCTGTACCAGTGTCACCAGAGAACTGCTATCTGACAATAGGTATAATACCAACAAGGAGTTCTCGGCGAGTCCGTTCAGTGTACCCAGTCTCCACTGAGCACCCGTATACCATCTTTGATGTCAAACACCAATGGATGTGGGATCATCTATCGCCCATCATATGGGTCATGATGCGTATACGCTAGTCTACTCTGGAGTATCGATGCCCTGTCTCGATACACTCTCGACTAGGAACAGTTATAGGATGTACTTGTGGACTATCCTGTCCCCACTAGTATGATCTGCATCATAGTCCTAGTAGTCAAGTACATATCCTAAGGGCTTTATCAACATGTGAGAGCAAGACAGTAATACAATATAAGTCAACATGTTAAGACAAAGAGCAACCAGATAGCATACTATCATATCGAGCAAGAAAGTCCTCTCTATATATATCCAAGCATCCACTATAATATACATTATATGTACAACAATAGCCTCTAGGGCATATATATAACTAACAATCTCCCACTTGCACTGAAGCCAGCTGTTGTAATATCTCATACCCAACATCCCGAAGAGTCTCTCAAATTGTATCTGGGGAATGGCCTTCGTGAATGGATCCACAGTGTTATCATTCATATCTACTCTCCTAACCTCGATCTCCCGGCAATCAACTATCTCCCGGATCAGGTGATACCGCCTCAGAATATGCCTGGATCTCTGATGGGACCTGGGTTCCTTGGCCAAAGCCACAGCTCCATTGTTATCACAATACAAAGGTATTGGATGCTCAATGGACGGAACCACACCAAGTTCGGTAATGAACTTTTTTATCCAGACAGCCTCTTTGGCAGTATCGTTGGCAGCGATGTATTCAGCCTCCATCGTCGAGTCTGCAACGGTTTCCTATTTGGAACTCTTCCAACACACCGCCCCTCCATTGAGTGTAAAGACAAATTCCGAGTGCGACTTAGAGTCATCCTTATCACTTTGGAAGCTCGAATCGGTACAGGACTCCACCTGGAGTTCTCCATTACCATACACCAAGAACATCTCTTTAGTCATTCTCAAGTACTTGAGGATGTTCTTCACAGCTGTCCAGTGATTCTCTCCAGGATCTGCTTGATACCTACTCACTACACTTAGTGAGTATGCTACATCGGATATGGTACATAGCATCGCGTACATGATGGAGACTATTGCCGAAGCATAGGGTATCCCTTTCATGCGAGCTCTCTCTAAATCAGCCTTAGGAGACATCTCTTTGGAGAGAGTGAGTCAAGAGATCGCGGGTAAGTTCCCACGCTTGGATTCTTCCATACCAAACCTCTTTAGTATGGTGTCAATATACCTGGATTAGGACAATCCCAGTATCCGTCTAGATCTATCTCTATAGATCTTAATCCCCAAGATGCGGGAGGAATCACCTAAATCTTTCATTGAGAATCTTTGTGACAAGAAGAGCTTGACCGAGTGCAGCATAGGAACATCGTTTCCTATCAAGAGTATGTCATCCACGAACAATACGAGGAAGACAACCTTACTCTCTGCTACCTTCTTGTATATACAAGGTTCATCTACGTTTTTGATGAAGTCAAACTCTTTGATTACAACATCAAAACAGATGTTTCAACTCCGCGATACATGCTTTAACCCGTAGATGGATTTAAGAAGCTTGCACACCTTTCCGCTGCTCCCACTATCTACGAAGCTCTCTGGCTGAGTCATGTACACGCACTCCTCTAAATCACCATTTAGAAAAGTGGTCTTAACAACCATTTGCTAGATTTCGTAGTCATGGTATGCAGCAATGGCAAGTAAGATCCGGATGGACTTAAGCATAGCCACTGGAGAAAAGGTTTCGTCATAATCCACACCTGATCGTTGACGAAAACCCTTTGCAACAGTCTAGCTTTGAAAGTCTCAACTTTTCCATCTACACCAAGTTTCTTCCTAAAGATCCATTTGCTCCCAATAGGTTTTACCCCTTCAGGAGCAACTTCCAAAGTCCATACTTTGTTGGTGTACATGGATTCCATCTCAGATCGCATTGCATCCAGCCACTTCACAGAGTCCCCACTCGTGATGGCCTGCTCGAAGCTAGTCGGGTCATCATCTTCCATGGTGAAATCCTCGCTCCCACCATCTATGAGAAAACCGTAATATCTCTCAGATGGATGAGGAACCCTACTAGATCGGTGGAGAGGCTGGGGTTCGTCGGGAACTACTGAATCCTCTGGTTCTACCAAATCTTCAGTTGCAGTTTGTGTAGCTGGAACTTCTTCCAGTTCTACCTCACTACCACTAATTTCTTTTTCAAGAAATTCCTTTTTCTAAAAAGGTGGCATGTCGAGAAACAAACACCTTTTGTTCCTCACGGTGGTAGAAGATATTTCCTCGCGAATGGTTGGGATATCCTATAAACTTACACAGAAATGACCTTGCCTCGAGTTTGTCCGGATTTTACAATTTAACATAGGCCGGGAAACCCCATATCTTAACAAAATTAAGATACGGTGTCTTCCCCTATCATATCTCATATGGAGTGGTAGGCACTGATTTGGTTGGAACTCTATTCAATTGGTATATGGCTGTCTCAAGAGCATATCCCCAAAAGGAAATAAGTAACTCAGCAGTGCTCATTATAGAGCGCACCATATCTAATAGGGTGCGGTTCCTCCATTCCGATACACCGTTGTGCTATGATGTATACGGAGGAGTAAGCTGAGAGAGAATCTCGTTCTCTTTTAAATAATCCAGGAACTCATTGCTCAAGTATTCTCCTCCTCGATCAGATCGAAGGATCTTAATACTTTTACCCGTTTGGTTCTCGACTTCATTCTTATATTCTTTGAATTTCTCAAAAGTTTCAGATTTGTGTTTCAATAGGAACACATGTCCGTATCTTAAGAGATCGTCAGTGAATGTAATGAAGTATGAGGAACCATTCCTGGTATGTGTAGACATGTGACCACATACATCACTATGTATCAGTCCCAAGAGTTCCGTAACTCTTTCTACGTGTCCACTAAACGGAGTTTTGGTCATTTTGCCTTTAAGACATGAATGACAAGTTTCATAAGATGATAATTCGAACGGATTTAAATATCCATCTTTATGTAACTTAGCTAGTCGTGTCGCATTGATATAACATAGTCTACAATGCCACAAGAAGGATTCGTTCATTTTTGAACTCTTCCTCTTGTGTGTGTTTTGTATATTAAGAACTGTGCTTTGATTTAGAATGTATATGCCATTATGTAACGAGCCTGATCCAATCAACTCTTGATTCAGGAAGATATTCATAACATCATCCTTTACTACAAAACTATATCCTTCTTTACTCAATAAAGAAACTGATATAAGATTGCATATCAGGGTCGGAATGTAATAGCATTCATTCAAAATAAATGTCTTACCATTTGGTAATACAAGGTGATATTCGTCAACTGTTTTGGCTGCAACATTTGCACCATTCCCTACTCTTACAGAATGATCACCCATTCCCAGTTCTCTGCCTTTCCTTAGCCCATACAACATATTGCATATGTGGGATCCTGATCCGGGATCTAATGCTCAGGACGTAGAGTGAACTGAGAAACAGTTCTCGATAACTAACACACCTGAAGAAAATGCATCAGCATGCTTATTCTTCATTTGGGTGGCGTGGGAATTTGGATATTCTCCTATCTCCTGTTCAGTCTTATAACAATTATAAGAAAGAACGGAACCAACGTTCTCCTACTCAGTATAACAGGAGGGTTCGGTCAATACATCAATATTATTATCTTGATTAAAGCATGGCATGGTCGCTACCTGGAGAGAGAGAGAGAGAAGAAAAAAGTTTAGCGTATGCTCTTACAAGATTAGATTGGTTATTATCTTATCTAATCAGGATGGCTCCCACTGATTTAATAAAATCTTCCTTCAAAAAACCCTAAAAAGGAAAGACTAGCTGGGATTAATTACAGTCTACAATTTTGCTAACCGTTCAGCCAGGCCAGTGTCGGTACTTTGAGGGAGGTTCCCCGTGATTTCGCACGGACCTAATTAAGATAAACCTCGTCTTTCCCTAGGGGTAGCCCCATTAACACCTTTCTAGACACCTAATAGGTTAGCTAATTGTAAAGTGTAAAACTCTCCTAGGAGCAACTTTTGCTCGCAGCGGGTATCGGGATCCAACTATCTCATAGAAGGTATGTAATCTCATTGCAATTTCAACACTTGAAATTCCCGATAATATCTTTTACCCCTAACGTCCTATGATCTTGATGGAGGCCAACATACCATAGGCTGCTAGTCAAGTTCAATCCGTACATTTCATGATTGAATTAAATCCACCCGCATGACCCTTGACAGAGGCCAACAAAGTCGTACGACTACCCTAATCCAATCTCATCTTATGTTTGCAGATAAACACTAGTTAGGTACCGCACACTACGCCTTGACGGAGGCCAACAAACATAGCACGAATACTAAGTAGCACTTATCTGAAATGTCGGAGGGCTATGCAGGTTTTTAAGAAAACCATGAGCGTAATGAACTTGATATCGTTGTAGAAACCAGTGATTTTGAAAAGAAGTGTTTTTGAGGTTTTTACTAGTTTCGCTAAAGAGGTCACTCCCGGTAAATGGATCTCGGCTCTTTCCTTATCGAATAAGGTGTTGGATATTCTACAAGGAATACCGCTATGCAAAGCAAAAACTATAGAAGCAATCAAAAACAAAACCGAGTGAGTTGTAGCATCTGCTAGTTTCGCTAAAGAGGTCACTCCCGGTAAAGGGATCTCGGCTCTTTCCTTATCGAATAAGGTGCTGGATATTCTACAAAGAATACCGCTATGCAAAGCAGAAACTAGAGCTACCCTTTTTGAAAAATTGATTCTACAACATCTTACAAGTTTCTTTTCTTTTCATTAATCTCATTAATGAATTTCCATCATTTATGCTTCCTAAGCATCACAGAAGAAACGAAAGCAATAATGTTTATATATTATATATATATAGTATAAGCATTCGTCTCACGCATATAAAATGATCACATCACAGAATATCAGCAGCAGAAGAATCACATATGAAATATTGGATATACTAGGAATTCCGTATTTTATTTAAGCCAGTAAAAACGCGGATTCCATAGTCGTGATGAATAGCCAAAGCCACATCCCTAGACCCCTACAAGAGCGGAAAGCAACACTACCACTTCTAGAGTTAGGAGACCCGGTCTCGACTCCTTGAGATGGTCTCCCACTGGACCCTAGAACCCGGTTAATTGTGTTCCCTGCCTTGGGTCTATCCTAATACGGAAAAGTAAATAATATACAACAATGGTGATTTACCGATAACTACATGGCATGAGTAATATTCCTCGAGCCACCTGTATAAGTGGGGTGATCCCTCTTCGCCGATTTCCAATTCTTTTTATTTTGATCGGTTTGTTTCTGCACAACACATTCAGATTTAGTTTTCTAATTAAGCAACACAAAAAAATAAATTATATACTAAATAATGAATTACATTTAAAATGCAAACCTGTTTGCGCTGAGAGTCGAAATATTGGCACAAGAGAGGCCATGTATCTACGTCGACTCTCGCAAAGGCCGGAGTATGTAGGAGAGCCGCACTCTCTGCCTCGGGGGTCGCCATCCACAGGGAATAGCGGTCGATCTTCAGATCGTTCCTATTGTATCGGACCTTTGATTGCATGTTCTTCATCAGGCCATGGTATAGAGCGTGAAGATCGAGCACTCTCTCAGGGTGATCAGAGTCGGGTACAGGCTGAAAGTCGTAATCCAACTGCAAATACAAAAAAACAATGTTATTAAATTGCGTGTTAAATAATAATAAATATATTGGATAAGTCAAAAGAAACTATATATTGATACCCGAGCCTGATCCCAGAAGAGGGCAAATGAGCACCGGTGCTGATCGCCCCACTCAACGTGAAGTGAATACTTCTTCACGAGACGGCTCTCATCCCCTATATACCGGCCGAACCTCTCGGCATAATCGCCGGTATAGCGATAATCAAGGGTAAAGAAGAGGGGAATACTGCCTCCCCCTAGCTCTGTCGGTCCTCAGCCTGTGGGACTGATTCGAGCTTCGAGTCCCCCTCTCGGGATGGGGATGCCCTGCATCTACAAAAAATATCAAGACAATAAATATTAAGACAAAGTGGTACTAAGAAATTAAGGTTTAACGAAAATTTAAGTGTGATATATACCTCCGGGAACAGAAGCACGAGCCTGGGTCCGGGCAGCAGCACGAGCGGGACGACAGTTCCTCCTGTAAGGAACAGCCGGTCACCCGGACGTGGACGCATCTCCAACTAGAAAATAAACATCGATAAAATTACATGAAGTTCATGTTTATTCTTAAAGGATATGTAAAATGAATAAATATTTTATATTTATTCATACAAACCTGTAGACTGAGCGGAGGGTATGGAAGTGACAAGAGTGACCCCTGCACCAGACGTAGGCGCACCATCTATAATTAGACAATCAAATATTGACTATATAAGTAATTGCAAAAAGAATATGTATATCAATAATATAATATTCTAAATCAACATATTTGCACTATAGGATATATAAATATACCCGCGGGTACGGTGGTGGCCTCTGCCCGAGATATGGAGGCACTACCAACAGCCTGAGATATAAGTACGTAAAACTAAAAAGAATGTATGTATATTTATGATATAGCATTCTAAATCAATATGCATGCACTATATGATATATAAACATACCTGGAGATGCGGGAGTGGCATCTGTCCCTGATGTAGACGCACCACCAACAGCTAGACAATCAAACATTGACTATGTAAGTAATTTTGACATGAATATGCATGTATATCTATAATATTACATTCAAAATGAATATGCGTGCAACATACCTGGAGGTGCGGGAGTGGCCTCTGTCCCTGATGTAGACGCACCACCAACAGTTAGACAATCAAACATTGACTATGTAAGTAATTTTGACATGAATATGCATGTATATCTATAATATTACATTCAAAATGAATATGCATGCAATATACCTGGAGGTGTGACAAAGTCCACACGGAAGGAGGCATCCGAAGGGGTCTCCGATCGGGGTGCAAGACCGGCCCTCTGAAGCTCCTTACGCAGCTCTCCGGACGGCAGAACCGCTCTGCCTCTGCCTCTGCCGGTGCCGCGGCTGGAGCTCCTGCTGCCCTTCGCTGCTCCCGTCATCGTCATCAAATCTAGATAAAACGGTTCGTGGACACATTCGACAATCATTACATATGCATGCTATATATGTATAGATCGTAAAATGTGAAGTAATAAAATAATATTACTTATAACCTTTTTCGTTTCGTGGACGCATTAGACATATCTACTTGGATTTCATCATCGATATCATTTCTAACCCACGTAACTTTATGATCAGCCGAAGACAACCCGTCTTTCGAAACAGACGGTCGGAGCACTCTAAATCTTCTCTCTTCTTCATCCTCATCGCTGTCCTCAAATTCTGGGACATCGTAAACATCTCTGGGTTTCCAACGGCATACGACACTCCATCTCGGATGCTTTAAACAATGTGAGTAGTATACTTGGAACGCTTAGTTCGGAAAGATAAACGGATCTTCTTGACCGTAAAATCGAAGTGTGTTCACACTGGTCAATCCATATTCATATTTCCAAGTCCCGAGATCGTTTCTCCACTTATCCGTATCGGTTCATGTATCGTACCAAGTACACTGAAATATATAAAACGGTTCTGATCGTCCGGGATATTGGATGCCAAGTATACAATTTAAGTATCTATAATAAATCACACCATCTGATCCTACCGTCGTAATCCCACTATTCTGAATGGTTCTAGATGTTTCTATATTCTTAACTTCGAATTTGTATCCAAGGACACCGAATCCTTTATAATATGCAATCTCTATACTAGGAAACTGAGCTAAATATCTTGAATCACTCTCTAATGATGCAGACAAGTTCGGATCGTGGATCTAACAAAACAAATTTTACGACAAATACATAATGATATAAGTTTAGATTAAAATTGATAGCAATAACATGTTATTCGAATAACTTACATGATCTGCAACCCAATCGCAAAAATTATCCTGATGATATTTTTCCAATCGTTCATCGTTCCAATCTGGATGCCCCTTATTTACTTCGTTAAAATGAATTCTGTTCTCGACAATAAATTATGACATTAATATTATATCATTTCATACACACACAAATACAAATATAATAATTAATCCAAAAAAACTTACTCTATAATTTTTTCAAGACATGCGCTATTGAGGAGGATAAACCGGTATATTTTGTTGATAAATATAGTGTCTATTCTCTTATAATCGGCTTTACCATATGGCCCGTCCTGAATTCTTCGAGGCCGGTTAAGTATCGTCTCAATGTTCTCGTCCAGATAACGGAAATAAAATGTGGTTGCTTCATTTAGAAAATAACCTTGCATGATAGAACCCTCTGGTCGATTTCTATTGCGTATATAATTTTTAAGAGTGTAGAAGTACCTAAAGAAAAATATGTTAAATAAATAAATACGGGCATACAGGACAACAATAATTTTACAAATTGCGAGAAAAATTCCACGTACCTCTCGACGGGATACATCCATCGATATTATACCGGTCCGGCTATTTTAGCCTCGGTTGCAAGATGAACTGTCAGGTGTATTATGATATCGAAGAATGACGGTGGGAAAATACGCTCAAACTTGCAAAGTATGAACGAAATAGAATTTTCTAGTTTCTCCAGCGTCACAACATCCAGTGTTTTAGCGTACAATTCTCTGAAAAAACAACATAGATCATTGATTATTAGACCAACCGATCCGGGAAGGGAATTCCTGAGGGCTAATGGGAGAAGGTACTCCATAATAATATGATGATCATGAATTTTCAACCCATCGATCTTACCTTTCACAATTTTTATCTTCTTACTGAATGATCCTGAGAAACCTGTGGGAACTTTCAAATCATGCAACACCTGCAGGAATATTTTCTTCTCCAGTTGTGACATATGATACGCGGCATTGGGAAGTATAAACTTGCCTGGTTTACCCGCTACCGGTTTAGTATGCAATTCACTTCTAATTTCCCAGTCCTGTAAATCCATCCGAGCATTGAGGCTGTCTTTCAATTTCCCGTCTTTACAAAGAAGCAAGTTGAGTATGTGCTCGGATACTCCCTTCTATATGTGCATGCCGTCCAGACAATGACGCACTAAATTTGTTGACCAGTCTGGAAGCTCGAAGAAAATGCTTAACCTGTTCCAGAATGGTGGTTTGACCTGTTTTGTCGGATCCATCCCGAAGGTCACATTATTGTAACCATCCCACTGAGCAGTCACATCCTCTCCGGACAATGGGGCTGGAAGTCCAAGAAGCTCCTGATGACCATCAAAGTGAACAGCGTCTAACCTGTAGGGGTGGTCTAGAGGCAGGAAACGTCGATGGCCGCAATAACAAACCTTCCTGCTAAAATTCAAGAATTTTGATGTTGTATGTTTATGGCAATAAGGACATACTTTGTGACCATGTACGGACCAACCTGATAGCATTCCATACGCAGGAATGTCATTAATTGTCCACATTAAAGCCGCACGCAGTATGAAGGTTGTATTTGTGTTTGCATTGTAAGTCTCTATACCATCAATGAATAAAGATTTTAACTCCTCGATCAGAGGTTGGAGATAGACGTCAATATTGTTTCCCGGTGAGTTTGGTCCGTCGAAAAGAAGAGGCATCATAAAGTATGATTGGTCCATAGCCATCCAAGGCGACATATTTTAAACTATCATTACAATGGGCCATATGCTGTGGCATCCAGCCATATAGTTGAATAGACAGAAGCCATCACTAGCGAGTCCGAGCCTGATATTGCGAGGATCGCAACTGAATATTTCGTGCCTCCTATCGAAATCCTTCCATGCCGGTGAATCTCTTGGATGGCTCATTTTTCCATCTTCACTTGGAGGAGCACGGTGATGCCAAATCATTGCCTTGGCTGTTTTCTTGCACCTGAATAGCCTCTGCAGCTTCTGTGTTATGGGAAAATATCGTGCTATCTTGACAGGTATATTGGGCTTCTTATCAGAATCTTTCGGGTTATACCTGACCTCTCCGCATGTTGGACACTCTTTCAAATCTGAATTCTCTTCCGGTACAACACGCAATTTTTAGGACATGCTTGAATTTTCTCACACTTCAGACCTAAATCAGACATCAACTTCTGGGCTCCGTACCAGCTGTCGGGCACGTTATTTCCCAGGGGTATAGAATCTTTCAAGAACGAAAGATGTATTGTGAATGATTTGTTGCTCCATCCATTTAGGCACTTAATCTGGAAAAGTTGGACGAACCATGAGAGGGTGGAATACTTTGCATTCTCATAAATTGGTTTTCTTGCATCATTCATGAAATTTTCATAGTTATCCGCACGCGGTCCTTGACCGGAAGGAATGTCATCTTCGGTACGAATAGATTCACCTAGAGCAGCCTCAACCATATCCTCCATTTCTTCTCTTGAAAAAAAATTACCGTCTTCTTCTTCTGCCGCATTACCGTTTTCTCCTTCTTTTTCTACCGCATTACCGTCTTTTCCTTCTTCTTCTGCCGCATTACTGTGTTCTTCTCCTTCCCCGTGATATAACCAAGTTGTATAAAGTCTAGTAAAACCATGTTTAACGATATGAAGCTCTACAAATTCTACCTTCTGCCAGTACTTATTCCCACATGTATCGCACGGGCAGAAAATCTTCTCTATCACGATCTTATTATGTGCGCGTGCAAATTCAATAAAAGCAGCAACTCCTGCGACAAACTTAGCTTGCATACGTTGTTGTCAATCCACATACATCCAGTCCTTAATTCTGATGTACTCATAGGCCATGTTAGACTGTATAACATATAAATTGTAGGTTATGATGACTATATTGAGAAATCTAAGAACGGGATAGTTACTGACAAAGGAGAAAATCCGTGTATATGCTTTGTGTATGCATTTGTTGTTGGAAAGAATAAATTATCAATAATCAAAATTAGATTTGAGGATACCCATATATGAATTGTATTCTATATATGTGTGTTTCAATTTATGATTTCGCTTAATTGTAGGGTTGTTAGTGTGTATGTGCTGTGTGTGCGTTTGTTATGTATTCGTGTTGTATGTGTGTGTTTGGGCTGTCGGGGGTAAGGCTTCTATCCTATTAAGAATGTATAGAGCATACACCTATTCGCTTGTGCTTTCAACTGTTTCGAGTAAATTTCGGCAGCACCTCCCCGCTGTTCTCCGAGTACACTGTAACAGAATAGATAATCATTTCAAAACTGCGAAACAATGTTGAAATGAACATCTAATCTATCTTTGTACACGGAGAACCAGCGAAAAAGTACCGACGAAATAACTCGAAACGGATGAAAACATAAGTGAATGCAGGCGTTTGCTTTATATATTCCTAACTTTTCCACACGGGAAAAATCTATCGGTTATGATACGATTGAATCTTCTTGTCACATAGACTACACGATGGTTGTTAGTACCGAGCTATACCGTCCGATATTTAACAACTTTCATATAGTTTTATGTCACGACGAATATCGAACGTATGTTAACCGATAGACGGGAACTAAGTGGCGCTTTGAGTTTCATATATGAGTATCGATGCGAATATGAAAGTTTCATATTATCATCGAGTATCATATATTGGTTTTAACTTGAACATTTAACATGAATAGATTTTACGTTTACGTTTCGTTATTAAGGGTTCGAAATTTCAAGTTTAGGGTAAATTTTTCTTGCGTTTACGGTAAAGTTGTACGTTTACAGTAACCTACTGAATGAACTAGTGCACCCTAAACACTAACCCTAAATAACCCAAATTAACCTAATTAACCACAATTAACCATAATCGTTATCCTAACACAAATTATCCCTAATTAACCCAATTTAACTAAATTAACCTAATTAATCCTAATCAACCCAAACTTAACCCAATTTACCCAAGTTAACCTAATTAACCCTAATCAACACCCTAACCCTTTCAAATTATCACTAATTAACCCATATTAACCCTACCCTCTAATTAACCCAAATTAACCCTAGCCTCTAACCCTGAACCTGAACCAAACCCTAACCCTAAACCCTAACCCTAACCATACACTGAACCCTGACCCTAACCCTAACCATACCCTGACCCTAACCCTCACCCTAACCATACCCTGACCCTAATTACCCTAACCCTAACCCTAACCCAAACTAATTAACCCGAACCCTAACCCTAACTAATTAACCCTAACCCTAACCCCAACCCCAACTAATTAAACCTAACCCTAACCCTAATTACCCTAAGCCCAACTAATTAACCCTAACCCTAACCCTAACCCCTTACTAATTGACCCTAACCCTAACCCCAACCCCAACTAATTAACCCTAACCCTAACCCTAACCGAACCGAACCCTAACCCTAACCCTAACCCTAACCCTAACTGAACCGAACCCGAACCCTAACCCAAACACTAACCCTAACCCTCACCCTAACCGAACCCTGAACCCTAGCCCAAGTAGCAACCCATTAATCATCAAAATTATAAATAAAAACATTATTAGAATTAAAATTTGAGATTTACTAACCTGTAGCTAGACCGACGATGGAGGAGACCGGTGGTCGACGACGCAATCTGCGACGAGTCGCGGACGGTGGCAACAAGGAATTCGACGAGGAAGTTTTGTGAGATCGAGGGCGGTGGCGGGCCGCGGGCGGAGGGTGGTGGCGACGAGGCGCGGGAGAGGTGGCGACGAGAGGCGTGCACGGCAGATCGAGTGAGAAAGAGGAATTTTTGGTAACGAAGACTTTTCTATGCTTTTTTTATTAAACCCATATATATGCCCCTACGAACTTAAACGTAGGGCCTTCGTTTGCGGCTCTGTAGGGCCAAAGGGCAAAATACGTTTTTATATTTTTAAATTAAAACGTAGGGCACCGTAGGGACAACCATGGGGATCTATAGAGTAATCCGTAGGGGCAATAAAATGTTGCCCCTACGGATGCCTTTATCCGTAGGGACAACCCCTTATTGTTGTAGTGGTTGACCATAATTAGCTCATGAAACTATATATAAATATATTTATTTAAGGCTCGATCTCTCCAACTCTCTCCCTCATGGTATCAATCATATTTTAATAAATTACAAATTCGGTAGAGAAAACCATGAAAACATTACTTTCATGTATACAGCTTAATGACCTGCAGTCTGCTTCGCTTAAATGATGATAAGTAGATGATCAATTATGTTGAATTGTAAATCACCAATATTATAGTGCATTATCTATTTCTCCCTACATGGAAATGAGAGGTAAATCGACCTTCACTGTAGAGATGAAGAATGCATGCATTAATAAAATTGTAGGCATGCAGCCATATGATTCTTAATTAAACGATGAATATATATAGAGGCCAAGAAACAAATAATGGGTAGAGCAAGCCAGCCTTGTTTTAACTCCTAGGTGAGACAATTGCGCGCATTGCTGCTACGTACATGTTCTACAATTATTGGTTGAGCCTTTTCATAGGTCAGCTTTGCTTTAGATTGGATCTACATTCTAGGTTTTTTAATGAATGATTTGAAATTTTTTTACAGCCGCACTGTCAACTTAAAACCGACTCTTCCGTACGAAAAAATTAAGCATATATAGTCGTCTGCAAGTTTTGATAGCCCGGGAGTGTTCCCCGCCGAAAGACGCAGAGAGACGCGAGAGACGCCTCGCCTGAATTTCAGGGCAGATGCTAATTAGTGCTATCCGTCTACCTCTCCGAAGATACCAAGTTGATTTATGGCACCATGTATCAAAGGTTTAAACGGATGCGGCCGATATAGCAGACTTCGTCAGATTCCCCCTCATTTGAGAGGTTTTTGATTGTGGGGACGCTCTTCCCTGCAGGCGCAAGCCCCTGTAGCTAATTACGCTACCGCATTGCGGCAACAACTTTCTCCTTCTCCAGATGGTCACTTCGTGTCGTGTGTGTGTTTGTTTTGTTTTTGGTTGCCCGTGGATTGTATACGGAGACTAATTTATGTTGTCGCCCGTAGGGTGTGGATTAGTCCAAATCCGTATTTTCTTATATTTGGGTTTGGGGGTTGGGTTTAAGGATACGTTAGCCTCATTTGGGACTAAGATCAACTTAAACGTATGTTAAGAATACGTTAGTCTAATTTTAGACTAAAATCAACTTAACGGGATCGTTTAGATCCAACAAAAGAGTATTTGGACTCTATTGTTTAGTTTAGGGCATTGCGGTCGATTAGTTTAAGGACGTCACGGTCCAAGGTTAAGGACATTATAGTCCGTGAGTTTAAAGACTTCACAGTCAAGGTTAAGTACGTCATAGTCCGTGGGTTTAAATACCTCACAGTCAAAGTTAAGTACGTCGTAGTCCGTGAGTTTAAAGACCTCACAGTCAAGGATAAGTACGTCATAGTCCGTGAGTTTAAAGACCTCACAGTCAAGGTTAAGGACGTCATAGTCCGTGAGTTTAAAGACCACACAGTCAAGGTTAAGCACGTCATAGTCCGTGAGTTTAAAGACCTCACAGTCAAGGTTAAGGACGTCATAGTCCGTGAGTTTAAAGACCTCACAGTCAAGGTTAAGCACGTCATAGTCCGTGAGTTTAAAAGGACCCCACAGTCCGTAGAATGTTTGGTTGTCGGGACCCGTCACCTCTCTGAAGACGTTGAAGGATTACAACGACAAATATCAGAGGAGTAAAGAGATGTACCCTCGAACCGGCGTGAGTTGGGTTGAAAGATCTGTAGTCTAATTTGGGACTAAGATCTATTAAAATATTCATGAGCAGATGGGCTCAATTAATATGAGTTGAGGACTTATGGCCAACCTTGGGCTAAGTCCAATAAATGTTTAACATTTTATCTTGGGCTGTTGAGCCTTTATTTGGGCTTGGCCCTTTTAATAATGCTAAGTATTGACTTGCATTCTGACAATGTTTTGTATTTTATTGAATGTTGGGCATTCATCAGAGCTCTGGGCTTATTAAAGAACGATTTACGTTCTGTCAGCACAACACGTGGCGCGCTAGGCGCTTTGCGCCAGTCAAAGAGCGCAGTGCGCTTCTGCCGCGTGGCGCATATGTAAAGGACACGTGTCGTGCCCAGATGATGAGCGCATGATGCCAATTTATGAGCGCTGAGTGCTAGTCCATGAGCGCGTTGCGCTTTCAGTTTAGTGGCGCACACGTGAGTGACACGTGGTGCGCTTGGCACTGAGCGCCAGCCTATAAGCGCAGTGCGCTATTTCAGAAGCGCAAAGCGCAAGTTGTCAATTGGTGCATACGTGGTTGACACGTAGCGCATTTGGCGCTGAGCGCCAGTCCAGAGAGCGCAGAAACGTAGTTCAAGAGCACAAGGCACATCTGATCAATTTTATGATCTGGGAACAAATTTATGTTCTTTTAAAAGAGACTTTTTCTCAAGATCTAAGAACAACAGTTCTTATTTTGCAGGAGAGATTTCCAATCTCTTATGTTGAAGAAAAGGCTTTGCCTTTATAGATCCATAATCTGTGAGAAGAATTATATTCTTCTTTTATTTTATAATGAGATCTTTTGATCTTTTTGTGAAAGTCTTTTTGTCTCGTAGATCTATGATCTTTTTTAAAGAAATGAATTTTTCTTTTTATGAGATGATTTCATCTCTGTGTTCTGTTAGTGTATATGCCCTAGGGGCCATTATTGTATCATACTAGATTGTATATTACTTAATGGAAGCTTGGGATATTTACAGTTGTATATACATTCTTGCTAAAAATAGTAGTATGCTACTTGCTTTGTGTCTACTTTAATATATGCATATGTTTCTTGTAACGTATCACTTATACATATTAGTAGAGCCCATAGGATCTTTGCTTGATTACCAGCGTTGTGATGGCAGTCACACTAGTGGGGGATGGGTAGTCTATAGGCAACATCCTATACAGGTCCCTGGTCGTTGGATTATCGAGATAGGGCATATATATTCCGGAGTAGACTAAGTGTGTACGCTTCTTATCCCAGTTAGAGAGATGGTCTGTCCCACAGCCATCGGTACGTCGTACTGGAGATAGTATATAGGTGCTCGTTAAGTTACGGGTACACCGGACAGGACTCGCAGGGGAACTGATTGGTTGGTATTATACCCGTCGTCAGTTAATAGTTCCCAGATGACATGAGTACAGCATAGTCCGCAGACTTGACACTGCTATTTCGCCTCGAGTGTGTCCCATTGTTCTTAGATTGCTACCCTACCACGGCTCAAAGGAGTCGTGCAAACAGGTAGCAGTTGGGTGCAGTCCCGAGCACTTAGAGGCAGTAGTGGTTAGATAGGATTCGTCTCTCCTGGTATTGGGAGATGATATCGCGCTGTGTCAGAGAGCCATTACGCAAAGTCCCTGGCCAGGGCAAGCGAGATATACTGGTAGGTTCCAGTAGCTTCTCAGAGTGTAATGGGCTTCACTCCGACACGACTTATACAGCTATTAGGGGACTGACGCTTGCCGCCCCCTAGGCTTGATATGCGATAGTCTTAGACGAACAGACCGGAGTGTACGGAGATTGTCATATCAGGCTCAGTGGGAGTTCAGATGATTTTCCTCATCGGCCTTCTTATCGACATCTACCTGGGGACCGTTACGTACAGCTAGTGCCGCTTGCGGTCTGTGGTTAAACCCACTGCCAGCGTAATGTCGAGTCTTTAGAGTCCCACACAGAGAATTTCCCTGCTCCAGGCGAAACGATATAGAGGTCGTATGGTATTACGACAAGGGTTCGGACGCGTACGTGTGTTTACGCATGTACGACTTTTCGGACAGTTTTTTCTAGCCGGCTTTGGTTTAAGCCAGATTCTAGTATCGGGTTATTGGATTTATACAGTCTAAAGTTTTTCGTGTTTTCATGGATTGGAGGGGCATTCTCGTAATTTGTCGGGAAGCTTCGAGAAGAGTGGTGACTTGGGGGGTAAGGTGGCATTGCATTAAATGAAAGTTGTGACTCATTTGTGTGATTCACTATGTCATTAATGCATCATTTATTGCTTAAATGACTCACATAGTGAATCACTCATATTGAATTAATGAAGCATGGTGAATAATCATTTATATTCATTTATTTGATAATCCATTATGTTTCATATATTCAAGTGAGAAGCTTTTTCATTCTCATTCTCATCTTCACATTCTCTCTCCTCAAGCTCATTCTCTCTTCAAACCCTAACCCCAGCCTTTCATGTGTTGAGATCAAGGGTTAGCTAGACTAATACATCCATAACCTCACTCTATATTCCCTAGGTAGCTTAGATTAGCACTTTAAGCAACCTAGTTATCTCAAGTTTGAGATTAAGCTTGGCGTAGGAGCTTTCGGATGGATCGTCTTTGATTCGAGGAAGCCGTTGAGGTGCCGATATTCCAAGGAGCCTACGAGGAGTGGAGGACAGCGATGAAGACCCGAAGGACATGTAACGTGAGGTATAAGTTCGAATCCGAGTATTTAAACCTCTAGTATTTTGTTAGCAATGGTTTAGATAACGATTCATGCGCTCAAGTCCGTGTTACGAAGGTTTGATAATCGTTTTTCATATATTCCGCCTCCCCACAAGTTCATGGGGTGCGTGACATGGACTTACAGTGGTATCAGAGCCAACTAAACCATTACTAGCTTGTTAGCAACTGATTAGAAGTTCGATCGACGGAAAATACGAAAAACGAAAAACCAAAACCCTAAGTTTCTGTTAATTTTAAAACTGTCTGAAAAATATTTGACATACCTTAAAATTCACAGCAGGGAATTCAATGAAAACTGAGAAAATACGAGCCCCTAACTCGGCAACTCGGCCGCGGAACCGCGGCACAAAGGTGCTTTTGGCCGCGGATCCGCCGCCGAGTCAACTCCGAGTTGACTCGGATTTCCTCTGTAATTCATAATTTTTGGTTTTCTGTTTTCTTGTATGTTCTGTTTCTGCCCAGACTGCTTCTGTGCTGATTTGATTTTGGGGTAGACACGGATAAAGGTAATCGATCGATGTTCTAAATTAATTGCTAATCGGGTTATTATCTGTAATGTTTTATGTGTTCGTAAACCTCCCCTAACTGCTAGTATGTCGGTTGGCAGGGGGTTGCACATATCTGTGATGTTATTTTTTAACTGTTTGTGTATATGAACTGTGTTGGACTGTTGTGATGATTAGCCGGGGTTTGAGATGTGTTTAATATTCATTCAATGTAAATGTAATTTGATGTAATATTCTTTTGCGGGGCACATCCAGGTTGCGGTTGTAGCCACCGTTGTATTATTTCTTTTTACTGTTTTTGCTTCTAGGATAGACCCAAGGTGGGGTACACAAACTACCGGATACGTCAAAGTGTTTAGTGGCATACTCACGTTGTTGAGGGAGACCGCTTCACTTCGGGTACTTGACGGGTAGTTTGCCGTACCCGTAGGGGTCTAGGGTAGGGTAATGGCTATTCATCACAACTGTGTAATCCGTCTTTTATTGCAGGCTCAAAGCAAATGCGGATTGCTAATAAATCCAATAAAATTCATCTGTGATCTGGAATGCTTATTATTGCGTCTGACGAATGTACAATATCTATATATGATAGCTATTAGACGTCACTTATATTTTACACCCGCGCTAGCCCAGCCCCCGCTCTGTCGTTAGTTAAGTAACCTAACGGGTGATGACGGGACCCAGTGGCGAATGTGGATGGCATAAGAGAACGTGGTATTTTCGTTGTTTTCTGCAATGATAGGATAAATGATGGGACGCATTATTATAATGCAAAGAAAATAAACCAAAGTTAAATCGTTGGAACAAATTTAAAAGAAACCACTCGGTTATTTTAAAAGAGCAAAATTTTTTAATTGCGGAGCTTTAACCACTCCTTTTAAAAAAGTATCAGGTTCCTTCGATTATATCAAGTTCACTACGTTCACGGTTTTGCCAAAACCAGTCGTAACCCTCCGTCATTTCAGTTAAATATTCAGTAGTATTCAAGCTATATATTTTGACCTTCGCCAAGGCATAGTGATTGGTAGCTGCTGGATATTTATCTGTAGCACAGATAGATGCGTTGGTTTGGGACAGTCGTACTACTATTTTGGCCTTCGTCAAGGGTATGTACGGGTGGGTTCAAATTAACCTGGATAATGACCGGTAGAACTTGACATGTGACTTATGATATGTTGGCCTTCGTCAAGGTCATAAGAGCATGAGGCAAAAATCCACATCGGGAATTTCTAAAGAAACTGAAATTTGCAGAGAGATGCATACCATTTTGGAGTTTGATGAATATTGGTAGGATTCCTTCAATATTATCATACGATGATATTTTGGATCCCGATCCTACTGTGAGTATATGCTTCTTATCAGGAGATTCGTCACTTAACGATCAATGCTATAAACCAAGTAGGTGCCTAGAAAGGTGTCAGCGGGGTTACGCCCCCAGAGAAAATAGGTTATTTAATTAAGGAACTTCGCGAAAGCGTTGGAAAACCTCCCTCGAAATATCGACGCTGGCCTGGCTGAACGGTTAAGCAAGTATTGTACGGTGAGAATTGTCCTGGCTAATTCTTCTTTTATGGTTTGAGGAAGGATTCGAGAAACAGTGGGAGCCATCCTGTTTAGATAAACTTAAAACCAATCTAAACTTGCAACAACATCATGCTAAAATGTTTTCTTCTCTCTCTCTTAATTGCAGCGACCTTGTGACTACACATAGGTTACATCTAGATAACAAATTGACTGAATCTGACTTATATGACTGGCAAAGGTCTGCCCAGATGTCCATTGGCTATAACAAGCTGGACCACCATATTACTACTCAAAATCCCGCCGTCCCAGGTCCAGTTTCCACTGTCACGGATATGGATATCCGTCAGACAAGGGAAAAAGATAAAGCGAAAGCTAAGTGCCTCGTGTTAGCTTCAGTTGATGGTGTAAACCAGAAGCAGCACGAGAAGATGGACTTAGTTTCCATCTTTCTCCATAATAAAGATTTATATGGAGAGCAATCTCATATCACTAGATATGAAACCTCGAACGAATTAATTCAAGCGAGGATGGCTGATGGGTCATCTGTAGGGGACAACGTCCTTACAATGACTAGCTATATTGATGAGCTCTAGGACCTGAAGACCGCGTTAGGAAACGAGTCAAATACTGACTTGATTCTACTGTCTCTGCCTCCTACCCTGAAGGAAACCAGGGAAAGAGAAGGAAAGATAAAGGCAAAAGTTTTGGGACTAGATATAGTAAATCATGGACGTTCCTATTGTTACAGGAATGACCATTGGCAGAAAGATTGTAGGGCTTTAGAAGCCAGTAGTCAGGATTTGAAGCATGTTGTGGCTTCAGCTTCAGGTGTGTTTGTGATAGAAAACTGTATGCCAGTTAACCCTACTTCCTGGGTATTGGATACCGGGTCAGGAACCCATATCTGTAATTCTTTACAGGCTCTGAGAAACCGTAGGGTTATCGGGATAGGTGATATGACCCTCACAGTTGCTAACGGAATGAGCATGGACGCTGAATCCGTAGGGGAATATCATCTTGGATTGACAACTGGGCAGATATTGATTCTGCGTACCTGTTTTTATGTACCAGGTACGACTTGTAATATCATTTCTGTACCCTTACTTTCTAAGGAAGGATATGATTTTACTTTTGCAAGAGATGTGGTTCACATCCACCTAAATCAAGTTTTGATTGGGTCAGGTACATTAGAAAACGGAATATACGTATTAAATCAAGCTCAGATTTTCAGTGTCCAGAACACACTTAAAAGAAAGTCTCCGGAAACAAATCAGGCTTTCTTATGGCATTGTAGACTGGGTCACATCAATGAGAGAAGATTAACAAAGTTACATAGAGAGGGATACTTGGATCCGTTCGAGTATCAGTCTTATGCCACTTGTGAATCTTGTCTCATGGGAAAGATGACAAAGACTCCGTTCACTGGACACGGAGTAAGAGCGAGCGAGCTCTTAGGACTCATAGACAGTGACATGTGTGGTCCAATATCTACACATGCGCGAGGTGGTTATTCCTACTTCATTACTTTTACGGATGATTTCTCTAGGTATGGACATATCTTCTTGATGAAGCATAAATCCGAGGCCTTTGAGAAATTCCAGGAATATAAGAATGAAGTGGAAAAACAAACAGGCAAGAGTATAAAGACACTGAGATCTGATCGAGGTGGTGAATACTTAAGTGCCGAGTTCCTGGGTCACTTAAAAGAGAATGGAATTCTCTCTCAGCTTACTCCTCCATACACACCACAACACAACGGTGTATCAGAAAGGAGGAATCGAACCCTATTGGATATGGTTCGTTCCATGATGAGTAAGGCTGAGTTACCGCGATCTTTCTGGGGTTATGCACTAGAATCAGCTGCATATCTTTTAAACAAGGTTCCAACCAAAACTGTGCCTACCACACCATATCAGATGTGGAGTGGGAAGAAACCCTGTCTTCAGTACCTGAAGACATGGGGATGTCCAGCTTTTGTAAAAAAGCAGCATCCGGACAAGCTCGAGGCACGCTCAGTACTGTGTAAGTTTGTGGGATACCCAAAGAACTCCAGGGGGGTATTTTTTCTATTACGCAGAGGAACAAAAGGTTTTTGTTTCTTGTAATGCCCATTTTCTAGAATATCAATTTTTAGAAAAGGAAACAAGTGGGAGCAAAATAGAACTGGAAGAAATTCCAGAACCACAAACTACTACTGAAGGTATGGTAGAACCAGAAGTTTCAGAAGAAAGGGACATCCCGACGCCACTCCGCAGGAGTAATAGGCAATCTCATCCGCCCGAGAGATACTACGGTTTTCTCATAGACGGGAATAGAGAGGATTGCACTATTGACTATGATGAGCCTACTAGCTTCCAGCAAGCCATTCAGAGCGGTGACTCGGTAAAATGGCTGGATGCAATGCGGACCGAAATGGAGTCCATATACACTAACAAAGTATGGACTTTGGACATTGCTCCAGATGGGGTAAAACCCGTAGGATGCAAATGGATCTTCAAAAAGAAGATTGGTGTAGATAGACAGGTTGAAACCTATAAAGCTAGACTTGTTGCAAAGGGTTTCCGTCAAAGACCTGGTTTAGACTATGACGAAACCTTTTCTCCAGTAGCTATGCTAAAATCCATTAGGGTCCTTCTTGCTATTGCTGCCTTCCACGATTATGAGATCTGGCAGATGGACGTAAAGACGGCCTTTCTAAATGGAAATTTGGAAGAAAGCATCTATATGGATCAGCCAGAGGGATTCATTCAGAGTGGGAGCAGCGGTAAAGTATGCAAGTTGCTTAAGTCCATTTATGGACTAAAGCAGGCATCACGGAGTTGGAACATCTGTTATGATGATGCTGTCAAAGAATTCGACTTTATCAAAAATCCAGATGAACCTTGCATATATAGTAAGATTGTAGGGAGAGCTATAGTATTCCTCGTCTTGTACGTGGATGACATTCTCCTAATAGAAAATGATATTCCTATGTTACAGTCAGTCAAAAGATTCTTGTCATATAAATTCTCTATGAAAGACCTGGGTGATGCCACCTACATTCTGGGGATTCGGATCTATCGTGATAGATCAAAGAGGATATTGGGACTTTCGCAGTCCAGGTACATAGACACCATAGTGAAGAGATTTAGTATGGATGATTCTAAGCGCGGTAACCTACCGGCTTGTCACGGAATCATCCTCTCCAAAGAGATGTCTCCCAAGACTGATTTGGAAAGGGATCGCATGTCGATTATACCCTATGCTTCTGCGGTAGGCTCTATAATGTATGCAATGTTATGTACCAGACCAGATGTAGCATACGCATTGAGGGTAGTAAGCCGGTATCAGGCAAACCCAGGGGAGAAACACTAGATAGCAGTAAAGAACATTCTCAAATACCTGAGAAGGACTAAGGAGATGTTCTTGGTGTATGGCGGAAAGGACCTCCAGATGGAGGCTTTTGCCGAATCCGGCTTCCAGAGTGACAAAGATGACCCCAAATCCATGTCGGGTTATGTCTTTACCCTCAATGAAGGAGCGGTCTGTTGGAAGAGTTCCAAGCGGGAGACCGTTGCTGACTCAACAATGGAAGCAGAGTACATAGCTGCTTGCGATGCACCAAAAGAAGCAGTCTGGATGAAGAAGTTCCCCACAGAACTTCAGGTGGTTCCTACCAGTGTTGGTCCAATACCTCTGTATTGTGACAACAATGGCACTATAGCTTTAGCGAAGGAACCCAGGTCCCATCAGAAATCCAGACACATCTTAAGGCGGTATCACCTGATCAGGGAGATCGTAGATCGCCGGGAAATCGAGGTGAAAAGAGTAGAGACGGAGAATAACATTGCTGATCCATTCACAAAGGCCCTTCCTCAGAGGCAGTTCGAGAGGCTATTCGAGATAATAGGTCTACGATATGCCAGCTCATGGCCCTAGTGCAAGTGGGAGATTGTTAGTGTATATGCCCTAGGGGCCATTATTGTATCATACTAGATTGTATATTACTTAATGGAAGCTTGGGATATTCACAGTTGTATATACATTCTTGCTAAAAATAGTAGTATGCTACTTGGTTTGTGTCTACTTTAATATGTGCATATGTTTCTTGTAACGTATCACTTATACATATTAGTAGAGCCCATAGGATCTTTGCTTGATTACCAGCGTTGTGATGGCAATCACACTAGTGGGGGCTGGGTAGTCTGTAGGCAACATCCTATACAGGTCCCTGGTCGTTGGATTATCGAGATAGGACATCGATATTCCGGAGTAGACTAAGTGTGTACGCTTCTCATCCCAGTTGGGGAAATGGTCTGTCCCACAGCCATCAGTACGTCGTACTAGAGATAGTATACAGGTGCTCGTTAGGTTACGGGTACACCGGACAGAACTCGCAGGGGAACTGATTGGTTGGTAATATACCCGTAGTCAGTTAACAGTTCCCAGATGACATGAGTACAGCATAGTCCGCAGACTTGACACTGCTACTTCGCCTCGAGTGTGTCCCACTGTTCTTAGATTGCTACCCTACCACGGCTCAAAAGAGTCGTGCAAACAGGTAGCAGTTGGGTGCAGCCCCGAGCACATGGAGGCAGTAGTGGTTAGATAGGATTCGTCTCTCTCGGTATTGGGAGATGATATCGCGCTGTGTCAGAGAGCCATTACGCAAATTCCCTGGCCAGGGTAAGCGAGATATACTGGTAGGTTCTAGTAGCTTCTCAGAGTATAATGGGCTTCACTCCGACATGACTTATACAGCTATTAGGGGACTGACGCTTGCCACCCCCTAGGCTTGATATGCGATAGTCTTAGACGAACAAACCGGAGTGTATGGAGATTGTCACATCAGGCTCAGTGGGAGTTCGGATGATTTTCCTCATCGGCCTTCTTATCGACATCTACCTGGGGACCGTTACGTACAGCTAGTGCCGCTTGCGGTCTGTGGTTAAACCCATTGCCAGCGTAGTGTCGAGTCTTTAGAGTCCCACACAGAGAGTTTCCCTGCTCCAGGCGAAACGATATAGAGGTCGTATAGTATTACGACAAGGGTTCGGACGCGTACGTGTGTTTACGCACGTACGACTTTTCGGACAGTTTTTTCTAGCCGGCTTTGGTTTAAGCCAGATTCTAGTATCGGGTTATTGGATTTATACAGTCTAAAGTTTTTCCGTTTTTTCACGGATTGGAGGGGCATTCTCGTAATTTGTCGGTAAGCTTCTAGAAGAGTGGTGACTTGGGGGGTAAGGTGGCATTGCATTAAATGAAAGTTGTGACTCATTTGTGTGATTCACTATGTCATTAATGCATCATTTATTGCTTAAATGACTCACATAGTGAATCACTCATATTGAATTAATGAAGCATGGTGAATAATCATTTATATTCATTTATTTGATAATTCATTATGTTTCATATATTCAAGTGAGAAGCTTTTTCATTCTCATTCTCATCTTCACATTCTCTCTCCTCAAGCTCACTCTCTCTTCAAACTCTAACCCTAGCCTCTCATGTGTTGAGATCAAGGGTTAGCTAGACTAATACATCCATAACCTCACTCTATATCCCCTAGGTGGCTTAGATTAGAACTTTAAGCAACCTAGTTATCTTAAGTTTGAGATTAAGCTTGGCGTAGGAGCTTTCGGGTGGATCGTCTTTGATTCGAGGAAGCCGTTGAGGTGCCGATGTTCCAAGGAGCCTACGAGGAGTGGAGGACAGCAATGAAGACCCGAAGGACATGTAACGTGAGGTATAACTTCGAATCCGAGTAGTTAAACCTCTAGTATTTTGTTAGCAATGGTTTAGATAACGATTCATACGCTCAAGTCCGTGTTACGAAACTTTGATAATCGTTTTTCATATATTCCGCCTCCCCGCAAGTTCGTGGGGTGCGTGACATGGACTTACATGTTCATCATCCTTGATCTTTACCTTGAAGAAATATCTTCTTGCAAGAGCTTGCTCTTTATCTTTGAATTTCTCAAAGTTTATGGGGGGGGGGTTCTCTCTCTAAGACTTGAAGTCTTGGGCCTTTATATAGGGCAAGCTGATTTGTTGAATCAGTTAAAGAGATGTTTCTCTGATTGATTTGGGGATGTTTCCCACTGTTGGATCTTTGATCCTAGGGCTTCTGTTTTACAGAAGGCAATCTTCTTGTTTCTAACAAGATTGAAAAAATCTTTCCACAACAGAAGTTTAATTCTGCTTAATTAATGATTTATCATTATTATTAGATCTTTTTGATCTAACGGTGGAGAGTTTTTTAATTCCAGCGCTAGCGCACCCGTGCTTTGCACATGGTGCGCTGCTCATAGTGCAGCGTGTCCTGCGCTAGCGCACCTGTGTTTGACACATGGTGCGCTGCTCAGAGCGCAGCGCGCCCTACGCTAGCGCACCCGTGTTTGACACGTGGCGTGCTGCGCCGCGTGCCTAGCGCTAGGGCATACATGGCGCGCTGCCTAGGGCGCAGCGCACTTGGCGCTGCATCTGAAGTGTTTCTTCAATTTTTTTGAAATTTGAATTTCAAACAGAGCTTTGCTCTGATTGGGGGAAACAAATTCCCCCCTCCCCCCACCGTTGCGCTCATGTGGCCCACATGTGAGTGCAGCGGTGGCATCATCTGCCCCTTGGATCAACTCAGAAGTTGAAGAGGTATTTCAATGCCTATAAATAGGACCTTTGGTCCTTTAGATGATTCTGTTCATCTTCTTCCTTATTTTCTGAGAATTTTTATTCTCTCACAGAGCATAGCTCTCCATCTTAAGAATTTTCTTAAGGACAAAAACTTTGTCAAAATTTAGGTAAAGATTAAATCTTTTAATAATCTAGGGTTTTACCCATTAACAGAGTCTTGCTCTTCGTAGATCTTTGATCTAAAGAAAACCCTTTTAGGGTTTCATTAACAGAGCTTTTGCTCTCTTCAAATCGTGAAGAACTCTTAAGAGTTTGTTCATGGATCTTGAAGATCTTAGAATTTTAATTCATATATATAAAAAAATGATTTCAATTTTTCTGATGAGGTTTTCCATCATCTTTATAGAGCCAGGCTCTTGAGGAATTTTTATTCCTTCATGATCAGAGTTTGACAAGTGTCACTCTGTCACAGAGCACGGCTCTCAAAGGGAGATTTACTCCTCTGCCCGAGAGATCTCTCATTTAATGAGAATTTCTTTTGAGGATTTCCTCACTTAAATAATAGTCTTATCAAAATGATGAGGCTTTTTTATTAATTGATGAATTGTCATCTAGATTTTGTGGGTCCCCCCTTTGGTCCCCTTTCCACTGCATTGCAGTGTGGTACAAATTCTAAAGTACCAAGTGTCAGAAGTTAAATTAAATTATAGCACTAACAGTTAACTTTTGTCCCTTTTTACACAGGCGACATGTCTTTCGACACTTCCTTTCCGTTCATTCGCTCCGAAGGTGGATTTCCTGAAGCGCCCGTAGACCGGGAGGTTATTGCGTTGATCAAAGACTATGACCCGGAACACAAGAATCTTCATTTGTGGGGAACATGGTATAACCAGATCATTATGGGTCGACGTAGTTTCTCTTGCGCAACACCTTCAGAGGCCATTTCGGCGATTCACTATGCTGACCCACCCCCTGTAAACTATGTTGTGGAGGTGGTTAATTGGACTTCAGAGGATTGTCTTCAACCCTCTATGACTGCAATACCTATACAACCGCCGACGGCTTTGGACATTCTAGGGCGGCGTATATGCCAAGGTGAGTCGCGCCCTTGGGGACAGCCGTACAATATAAGTCTGATTCCCCATCACTCGTCCGGCTACCTGCAATGGGCCCAATATATCCTATCGGCAAAGAAGTCAGAACTACTGAAGCTTGGGTTGTATCCTGCGATTTATGCTTCTCTATTTCAGTATTCCACACCTTCCGCGTGGTTGGTCAAAACCTTCTTGGAACAATGGAACATTCCAACTCATACCTTTCTTATGCTAGATCGGGAAGTTTCCATCTCTCTGGAAGAGTTTGCGGATATCTCCGGTTTGCCTGTCAGAGGGGAGCATTATGAGGAGATCTTGCCCCCAGATGAATATGTTTTCGCTACCCGACTGGTGATGACGGGTCTAAACCCAGAGAATGCCATTCGGCACCGATTCCCTAGCTTGATCAAGGTGCTAAACATTTACGAAGGTTTATTTCTTGAATCTGGAAGCCGTGGGGTTAGCTTTGCGGACTTCATCGCCCGTTTTCTTCGCCCAGAAGTTTTATTGTTTCCAGGGTGAAAAGTTTGCCAAACTAAATGATCCTTTTGGCTTCGGTTTGGATCGCCGGCCAATATTGGAAGCTGATCAAGAGGGATTCTTTCTTCCAAACGTCGCGATCGTCCCTTTTTCAGAAATTGCTGCTCCGGGCATTGACGAGGAAGCGTTCTTTCTAGGGTTCCTCGGTTTGTGGTTAAGCTGGTTTGCGCTTCCCATGCACTCTCGCTACTTGAGGCCGTCAGTCTTTTACCCAGCTCATCGGATGGTTGAAGGGAGACAAGTTGCTGTTGGTATTGCCGGGATGGCTCATTTATATCATGGCCTTAGTTTGGCGGCTGATATTACTCAGCCGGGGGTGCAGCCCGTGAACTTCCCGATGCACTACTTTACTTCATGGCTTGAATTGCATGTGCTCGGTGCCTTCGGAATGCACAAGCGACCTTATTTCTATGAAACTTGCAATTTTCCACGGATCATGCGGTTGGTCAATGCTTCCATTGTGGAGCCAAGCCAGCGAGAGGCTCGGGGTGTAATTCTTCGCCCACGTACCGTCGGGGATGGCATGACCTTTGTTGATAAGGTTATGACCATCGGTAAGGAGTCTGCTAAGACGGCGCAGCCATTGCGGGACACCTTTAAGGATGGGGCTTTTACCCTGAAAGCTCGGGAAATTCTCCACCTATATTCCATCAGGCCGGGATATTTGGTGTTCAGACATAACGATTCGGCTCTGTTCATGAGATATAACTGAGGAGGGCATCCGGAGCGCTTTGCATCACTTCATGCGCCTAAACACAGGGTCCATTTTCTTCATTAGTGAACCAAGTTGTGTTTTTAGGGCCCTAAACGTATACGTGGTGTGGTATCAACACGCAATGGGTGCCGTTATTAGGGAGGAAAAGAAATTGTTGCTCGATCGCAAGGGTGCACCCCCGCCGGTAATCCAAGCATCCCTCTGAAGTGACGGACCATCATCCGTCCTCCCCTAAGAGGAGTCACTGCGGTCGAGGTCCCGCATGATAGGCCCGAGCTATCAGTGTCCCGTGCTCCCATGGAGACGGTGAATGTAGCTTCCCCCGAGTCTGGCGTGGGTTCAGATATCAGAACTCGTCGTCCCAAAGTGCCTACCAAGCGTAAGCTAGTGCTGGCTGCGACCGGAGCTCGCTCACAGAAGAGGAAGAAAAAGTCGATCTTTTCTGTCGACGTTGTACTCGGCCAGGAGCCTCATGCTCCTTATAGAGAGGGCCTGAGTGAATATGGGACCAACGAGGGTCTGTTCATAGCACCAGACGATACTGATTTGGCGGCTACCATTGCCGCTTCTGAGCAATTGGCAAGCCACGAAGCGGGACTGGCCACCCTCGCGTAATCAGGTAACCATTAGCTGTATCTTTCGTCATTGCATCGTATTTTTGTAATCATGTTTTAACTGACACTTTTACCCCTTTTTCTTTAACAGGCATTTCCATCGAAGAAGCTCTTGCAGCTTATCTCAAGACTTTTGAGGAAGAGGAAAGACTTCAAGCATCCTTAGGCATCGGTACATTTCGGTTCACCGTGTCTCCGCTCCCGTTTCTTATGGGTAATCTGACCCTTCTTTTTCTTCTTATCACAGGAACCACCTCTACTCAGGTTATTCCAAGCGTGGCACCGATTTCACATGGCGGTGCGGAGACGCTTCCCGGGTCGGCTATCTCAGTTCCGCCGGTATTGCCGAAAAAAGATTCACTTAAACAACCGATGACGGATGCCATAACGGCTCCAGAGGTAACTATTGGTGCGGACGAGGAAGTCCTGTTGAAGGAGGACTTTAGAAGATCTGCCCTCACGGCCCGGCTGGAGAGGAAGCGTAGGATGCATGCGGCAAGGGAGCGTACCGCCGCCTTGGATGCGGGTGCGGGTTCCAGCGCTGTTGCCCTTGCCCCTACTCCTTCAGAGGATGCTCCGGCTGCCTTGTCCACCGCCCACAGACAGGCAGCACGTGCTGCTCGAGAAGCAATCGGAAAATCGACTCAAGGTAACGTGACGTTGGGTTCTTCTGTCAAAGTTTTAATTTTTAGGTTCTCATATATCCTATCTTGCAGGGCCGAGTCTTGCCGAGGAGGTGGTGGGTGTCGTGGCAGCAACCACCGAGCCTGAGGAAGCGGCAGGTGAGACAGCCACGATCGCCGAGCCCGAGGTAGCGGTAGGTGAGATGGCTACAATTGCCGAGCCCGAGATAGCCACCCTTTCTCAAGATTCGGGTACTGCTCCAATCGTCGCTCTTTCTCCTTGCTGCTCCTTGCCGTTGCCGGGCTCTGCGAGAGTCACGAAGATTCTCGTGGAATCAGGGGATAAGGCTACGGGTGGCGAGACCATTCCGATGGAGGAGGGTGAAGCATTTGCTGCCTCCAGTGACGCCCTTGTCGCAGTCTCGACCGGCGACTCACCAGGTAGATTTTGGGTCATTACTTTCCCCTTTATTCTGCAATCCCTTTTAATTTCTTTTGCCAACGTTTCTCTTATTTCTAATGCAGGTGTGATGAGCGTTGGGGTTGTGTCACCCGAGGAATCATCTACAGTCGTTGCCTTAACGGTGACCGCTCCTCTACCTTCTCTCGTACCATCTCAAATGCTGGAAGGTGCGGATTTGTGACCCATCAGTTTTATTGTAGGCTGTATGCTTTATGTACTGACATTGCATTACTGCGTCCTTGCAGGAGTCCTTTTTGATCACCTGTATCAAGTGCTACACCCACACTTCTCTTTCCAGTCAGAGAATGCATCATCTAGTGGCGTTGGTGAGTACAACCTTCAGCTAACGTCTCTTCTTTTCTTTGACGGGTAGTCAAACCGTTTCTAATTCTTCTTTGTTTTAATTACAGCCCTACAGCTCGAAGGGAGAGACGAAAGAACAGTTGCGCCACCGGTACTTCCAGTCTTGCCACCTGTTGCAGCCGGTATAGTAAACTCCATTGTTCATGAACCTCCTATATTTCTTGAACCGTCATTTGACTGTGATTTGTTTTGCAGCGGTGATATCAACTTCAGCTCCGTTCGAATCTCGAGTCGTAATGCCTGCAGGCCCCTTTTCTCGATGTTCATCTTCTAAAGGCGCTGTGAATAGTCTGCGCGTGTTGAGCGACTATATCGAGGAGCTTGACGTGGAGACTCCCACATTCGCTGCGGATTTTGTCGCGGAGGTTAATCTTATGCTGGCGACGCTCGTGAACTTTCATAGTGAAGGCGTCGTTGAGTCTTGGGTTAATCACTGCAGGAAAATTGAGGCTTGCCTCCATGAGCTCGAGGTCGGACGTCCTGCTCTAGAGATCCTGGCTGTGAACATCCAGCGAGCTGCATGGGTCGAGCAGAGCATTCCCTACTTCCGTCATCTTGAACAAGAGGCGACCTTAAAACGTAAGGAGTGCAAAGAGACTTCAAGCGAGTCTACCCGGCTGCACGCTCAGGTTGATGCAAATTCTGTACAGTTGAAAGCTATCTTTGAAGGCCTTCTGCGATGCATCTCTGACGGGCTAACACTGAGGCAGAAGCTCGACATCATCGAGCGGGATGCACAGAATCGTGGGGCAACTTAGCGGGCCGTTGAAGAGCAACTTTCTTCCTACTTGCAGTAACGAGTTCAGGTCGAAGGAGAGTTGGCCGCGGCAGCTGACCGAGAAAAAGGGCTAAGGGAGGTGTGCGAGCGGCTGGTTGGACTATTGAAAGTGTTTCCCTCTCAATAATTGTTTTTGTACCATTTTTAATTTTGAATAAAATGTATCCATTCTTTTTTTTCTTTCATAAGATGTATTATATACCCAATTGAATTCATGAATAAAAGATACATTTCTTTCGCAATATCTTGTGTCATCTCTTTGCTTTCTTCTCTTCTTTGTCATCAGCATGTCACTTTAGTAAGCATAGCCTGCAGATGATAGAGTGAACATCCTGTTTTGAATTCTTCGAGAGGTAGTAATGGCTTAGAAAGCAGGTTCAGATCTGCTGCCTAAGACTTTTCAACTTCATGAGCCGTGAGGGTCTCATAAAGACTTTTCTCCCTACGAGTCGAGAGGACCTCATAGGTGTATTTTCTCCTTAGAAATCGTGAGGATTTCTAAGCGCGTTTTCTCTTATAAGTCGTAAGGATCTTACAAGAGAGTTTTCTTCCTTACGGGTCGAGAGGACCCATAAATGAATGATGGTGTTGCCATTATCCATATTTCACGGAGTCAGGAGTTGCTCTGGGCGTTTCCCAAGGGGTCAAGATTGACTTTAACTGTGTTCCACGGGACCAGAAATTTGCTCTGGATGCTTCCCACGGGGTCATAGCCGTGTTCTGCGAGGACCAGGCTCCGCTCTGGACGTTTTCCACGGGGTCAGGATTGACATAAGCCGCGTTCCACGTGACCAGGAATTTAGCTCTGGATGCTTCCCATGGGGTCATAGCCGTGTTCTGCGAGGACCAAGCTCCGCTCTGGATGCTTCCTATGGGGTCATAACCGTGTTCTGCGAGAACCAGGATCCGCTCTGGACGTTTCCCACAGGGTCAGGATTGACATAATCCGCGTTCCACATGACCAGGAATTTTGCTCTGGATGCTTCCCACGGGGTCATAGCCGTGTTCTGTGAGGACCAGGTTCCGCTCTGGATGCTTCCCATGGGGTCATAGCCGTGTTCTGCGAGGACCAGGATCCGCTCTGGACGTTTCCCACGGGGTCAGGATCGACATAAGCCGCGTTCCACGTGACCAGGAATTTTGCTCTGGATGCTTCCCACGGGGTCATAGCCGTATTCTGCGAGGACCAGGCTCCACTCTGGATGCTTCCCACAGGGTCATAGCCGTGTTCTGTGAGGACCAGGATCCGCTCTGGACATTTCCCATGGGGTCAGGATTGACATAAGCCGCGTTCCACATGACCATGAATTTTGCTCTAGATGCTTCCCACGGGGTCATAGCCGTATTCTGCGAGGACCAGGCTCCGCTCTGGATGCTTCCCACGGGGTCATAACCGTGTTCTACGAGGACCAGGATCCGCTCTGGACGCTTCCCACGGGGTCATAACCGTGTTCTACGAGGACCAGGATCCGCTCTGGACGCTTCCCACGGGGTCAGGATTGACATAATCCGCGTTCCACGTGACCAGGAATTTTGCTCTGGATGCTTCCCACGGGGTCATAGCCGTGTTCTTGTTAGGTCCACGTTACCTCTCCCGGTACTTTCGGGGTTGCGGAAACGGTAAATCAAAATTTTTCTAAACTTTGTAACATGGACCGTAAAAGCCGGATCTTTGCTAAACTAAACTAGCAAACTTGCAAAGAAGAATTAACTACTCGGCAAAGTGGTTATACCTCAACTTGAACTCCTTCACTTCTTGTTGTTGTTCTTCTTTGATGTTCTTCTCTTCTTGTTGTTCTTCTCATTGCTTGCTCAATGGTTGATCCGGACTCCGGTCACCTCCGCGGCCTCCTTGAGTCGAAGACGATCCACCCGAGAGATGTACACCGAGCTCCACCTCAAGCCGAGGTAACTAGGGCAAGAAGATTGCTAATCTAGAAGCCCTAGGTAGTGTAGAGAGGATGTATGGATGTGTTTGTCAAGTAGAATCCTTTTTCTCTCAACACATGAGATCAAAGGAGAAATCAAGAGGAGGAAGAAGAAGGAGATTTTCTAGCAACCATGGAGCTTCTCATTTCAAGAGAGAGAATGAGAATAATCAAAAATGAAAAGCTTAACCAAGAGAAAAGCTAACCATGGTTGCAATAATGCACAAACATTATCATTACAAATCCAATCAAGATAAAGGTGATGGCTACAAATGACATGACCATTATCATAACTAAATAAAAAGAAAACCAAAGAATACTTTAGATCTTCAAAGAAGATCCAAGTCAACTTTGGTCAAATGGTCAACAAAGTCAAGATGGTCAAACGGTCAATGTAATTAGCCATAACAAAATTATCAATGAAAGGATTAGTAAATAATGCCCCCGGCTCATTATGGTTTTGACCAAACGAACTGTCGAAACCCTAATGAGTCCGCCTCAAAATGGTTTTGACCGAATCAACTGTCAAAACCCTAATGAGCCTGCCACATAGTGGTTTTGGCCGAACCAACTGCCAAAACCCTAATGTGGCACCTCTTCCTTCATCGCTCCAGAAAACTGTGCATACACACCTGCATCCGTATTCCGTAGAATGCGGATGCGCAGAAGACAAAACAAATCCATCCGTGCAATACTAGGATCTGGCTTAAACCAAAGCCCACTAGTGCTGCCTGCCCGAACATCATACGCACACAAGTGTACGTAAGTGATCGCAGCCCTGCCGTAAAACCATACGGCCTCTACACGTTTCGCTTAGTACAGGGAAACTTTCTGTGTGGGACTCTAAAGACTCGACACTACGCTGGCAGTGGGTTTAACCACAGACCGCAAGCGGCACTAGCTGTACGTAACGGTCCCCAGGTAGATGTCGATAAGAAGGCCGATGAGGTAAACCCATCCGAACTCCTACTGAGTCTGTATGTGACAATCTCCGTACAGTCCGGTCTGTTCGTCTGATACATCGCATGTCGGGCCTAGGGGGGCGGCAAGCGTCAGACCCCTAATAGCGGTACAAGTCGTGTCGGAGTGAAGCCCAGAACACCCTGAGATAACACTGGAACCTACCAGTATATCTCGCTTTCCCTGGCCAGGGACTACTCGTGTAATGGCTCTCCTAGACACAGCGCGATGTCAACCCCCAATACCGGGAGAGACGAATCCTGTCTAACCGTTACTGCCTCCAAGTGCTTCGGGACTGCTCCCAACTACTACCTGTTTGCACGACTCAGTAGAGCCGTGGTAGGGTAGTAATCAAAGAACAGTGGGAACACACTCGAGGCGAAGTGACAGTGTCAAGTCAGCGGACTAAGCTGTACTCATGTCACCTGGGAACTGATAACTGACGATAGGTATAATACCAACCATCAGTTCCCGACGAGTCCTGTCCAGTGTACTCGTAACCTAACGAGCACCCGCATACTATCTCAAGTACGACGTACTGACGGCTGTGGGACAGACCATCTCCCGTGCTGGGAAGAGAAGCGCATACGCTAGTCTACTCCGGAGTGTCGATGCCCTATCTCGATACTCCCACGACTAGGGACGTGTATAAGGATGTGCTTGTAGATTACCCAGCCCCCACGAGTGTGATCGCCATCACAACGCCGGTAATCAAGCAAAGATCCTAAGGGCTCTACTAATGCGTATAGGTGATATAATAAATAAACACACATGTACACATTAAAGTAGAGACAAACCAAGTAGCATACTACTATATTGAGCAAGATTGTCTGTACAACTGTGAATATCCCAAACTTCCATCAAGTAATATACATACTAGTATGATACAGTAATGGCCTCTAGGGTATATACACTAACAATCTCCCACTTGCACTAAGGCCATGTACTGGCGTATCGAAGACCTATCATCTCGATCAGCCGCTCGAACTGAGTCTGGGGTAAAGCCTTCGTGAATGGGTCCGCAGTGTTGTCCTTTGTGTCCACTCTCCGCACCTCGATCTCCTGTCGATCAATGATCTCCCTGATCAGGTGATACCGCCTTAAGATGTGCCTGGATTTCTGATGGGACCTTGGTTCCTTCGCTAAAGCTATAGCCCCATTGTTATCGCAATACAAAGGTATTGGGTCAACAATGGACGGAACCACCTGAAGTTCACTAATGAACTTCTTAATCCAGACCGCCTCTTTTGCGGCATCGCTTGCAGCAATGTATTCAGCCTCCATCGTCGAGTCTGCGACGGTATCCTGCTTGGAACTCCTCCAACATACCGCCCCTCCGTTGAAGGTAAACACAAAACCCGAGACAGACTTGCTGTCATCTTTGTCACTCTGGAAGCTTGAATCGGTAAAGGACTCGACCCTGAGGTCTCCATTACCGTAAACCAGGAACATCTCCTTAGTCCTTCTCAGGTACTTGAGAATGTTCTTCACTGCTGTCCAGTGGTCCTCCCCTGGGTCTGACTGATACCGGCTTACTGCGCTCAACGCGTAAGCTACATCTGGTCTTGTACATAGCATCGCATACATTATAGATCATACCGCCGAAGCGTAGGGTATAGTGCTCATGCGAACTCTCTCCTCGTCAGTCTTAGGAGACATCTTCTTGGAGAGGGTAATTCCGTGCAATGCGGGTATGTTACCGCGCTTGGAATCCTCCATACTAAATCTCTTTAGTACGGTCTCTATGTACCTGGACTGCGAAAGTCCCAACAGTTTCTTGGATCTATCTCTATAGATCTTGATCCCCAGAATGTACGAGGCATCACCCAGGTCCTTCATGGAGAACCTTTGTGACAAAAATAGCTTGACCGATTGTAGCATAGGAATATCATTTCCTATCAAAAGAATGTCGTCCACGTACAAGACTAGGAATACGACCGTTCGTCCTACAATCTTCTTATATACACAGGGTTCATCTTCGTTCTTGATGAAATCAAATTCCTTGATTGCCTCATCAAAACAGATGTTCCAGCTCCGCGATGCCTGCTTTAATCCATAAATGGATTTAAGCAACTTGCACACCTTTCCGCTGCTCCCACTGTCTACGAAACCTTCTGGTTGATCCATGTAAACGCACTCTTCCAAACAACCGTTTAGGAAAGCCGTTTTAACATCCATCTGCCAGATTTCATAGTCATGGAAGGCAGCAATGGCAAGTAGGATCCGAATGGATTTGAGCATAGCCACCGGAGAAAAAGTTTCATCATAGTCCAAACCAGGTCTTTGACGAAAACCTTTTGCAACGAGTCTAGCTTTATAGGTTTCCACCTGCCCATCTACACCAAGTTTCCTTTTGTAGATCCATTTGCATCCAACGGGTTTTACCCCAGGTGGAGCAATATCCATGGTCCACACTTTATTGGCGTACATGGACTCCATTTCAGATTGCATTGCTTCCTGCCACTTATCAGAGTCCCTACTGATAATGGCCTGCCTGAAACTAGTAGGGTCATCTTCTTCCAAGATGCAATCCTCTCGATCCCCGTCAATGAGAAAACCGTAGTATCTTTCGGGCGGATGAGAAATCCTACCAGATCTGCGGAGTGGCTGAGGTTCGTCTGGGGTTATTGAATCCTGAGGTTCTGTCAAACTTTCAGTTTCAGTTTGTGGTCGCTGAATTTCTTCCAATTCTACCGTGCTCCCACTAATTTCTTTTGCAAGAAACTCCGTTTCCAAGAAAACGGCATGCTGAGCAACAAACACCTTCTGTTCCTCGGTGTGGTAGAATAGATATCCATAACCATTCTTTGGATATCCCACAAACTTACATAAAACTGACCGTAGCCTCTAGTTTATCCGGTTTATGCCTTTTAACATAAGCCGGACAACCCCATATTTTAGATCTTTTAAGATATGGCCTCTTTCCATTCCATATCTCGAACGGAGTCTTAGGCACAGATTTAGACGGAACATCATTCAATAGGTATGCGGCTGTCAATAGCGCATATCCCCAAAATGAAAGAGGCAACTTGGCATTACTCATCATGGAGCGAACCATATCCAGTAGGGTACGATTCCTCCGCTCCGAAACACCGTTGTGCTGTGGTGTATAAGGAGGAGTAAGCTGAGAGAGAATACCATTCTCTTTTAAGTAATCTAGGAATTCCGTGCTTAAGTACTCCCCTCCCCTGTCAGACCGGAGGATCTTGATACTTTTGCCTGTCTGGTTCTCTACTTCGTTTCTGAATTCCTTGAATTTCTCAAAAGCTTCAGATTTGTGTTTCATCAGATACACATATCCGAACCTAGAGAGATCGTCAGTGAATGTGATGAAGTACGAGAACCCACCCCTTGCATGTATAGACATCGGACCACATACATCACTATGTACGAGTCCCAAGAGCTCTGCTGCTCTTTCTCCATGTCCGGTGAACGGAGATTTGGTCATCTTTCCTTTGAGACAAGACTGACAAGTTCCATAAGATGAAAACTCGAACGCATTCAAGAGTCCATCTTTATGCAACTTACTCAGTCTTTTCTCTCCGATATGACCAAGTCTACAATGCCACAAGTAGGATTCATTTGTATCTGAATTCTTCCTCTTGCGTGTGTTTTGTATGTTGAGAACTGTATTCTGATTTAGAACGTAGATACCATTAAACAGTGTACCCTCTGCAACCAGTACCTTATCAAGGTAAATGTTCATGATATTCTTTTCAAGAACAAAGTTATATCCATCTTTATTGAGTAAAGAAACTGATATGATGTTGCAAACCATGGAGGGTACATAGTAGCAATCGTTCAAAATCATAGTCTTGCCATTTGGCAATACTAGGTGATATTCACCGACGGCTGCCGCATTAACTTGTGCTCCGTTCGCTACTCTGAGCGACATATCACCCGGTGCAACTTTCCTACTTTTTCTCAGTCCTTGTAATAAATTACAGATATGAGATCCTGATCCGGTATCGAGTACCCAGGAGGTAGGGCTGACCGTAAAACAGTTCTCAATTACAAGAACACCTGAAGTAGATGCAAAACCATGCTTCTTCTTCAACTGGGTATCCTGGAAATCCATACTTTCCTCTTTCCCATTCTCATACTCATGACTGTTGTCACAAGTTAGAGCCGAACCAACTTTCCCCAGTCCCGAATAAGAATTCGGATCGGTCGAGCGATACATTATATTATCTTGATTAGGGCGTGAAAAGGTTGCTGCCTGGAGAGAGAGAAAAGAAACACTCAGCGTATGCTCTTGCAAGATTAGATTGGTTTATTAATTTATCTAACCAGGATGTCTCCCACTGTTTACTCAAATTCTTCTTAAAACCTTTTTAAAAGAAGAACTAGCCGGGTTTTTAATTCACGTCACAATACTTGCTTAACCTTTCAGCCAGGCTAGTGTCGGTACTTCGAGGGAGGTTTTCCAACGCTTTCGCGAAGTTCCTTAATTAAAGAACCTCTTTTCCCTGGGGGCGTAACCCCGCTAACACCTTTCTAGTCACCTACTAGGTTTATAGCATTGATCGTTAAGTGAAATAATCTCCCGAGAGTAAACCAACTCATCAGTGGGATCGGGATCCAACTGTCATTGTGTGATAACCTAGATGGAATCCACTCTAGTCACCACACTCCAGAAGGTATGCTAAATCTGCAAGTTTCAGTTCTTTTGAAACTCCCGATGTGGTTTTTGCTCCTAACTGTTCATGACCTTGACTAGGTCAACAAGCCACAAACTGTTAGACAAGTTCTACCCGTCATAATCCTGATTGCATTAGATCCACCCGTACGTGCCCTTGACTAGGTCAACAAGGCCGCACGACTGTCCTAACCAATCACATTTGCAATCCACAGAAAAATATTATTTAGCTACCGTTCACTACGCCTTGACTAGGTCAACAAACGCAGCACGAATACTGAATAATATTAATCCGAAACGACGGAGGGCTACGGCTGGGTTTTTGGCGAAAAACCCGTTAACGTAATGAACTTGATATCGTTGAAGGAACCTGATTGCACCTTTTTGAAAATCATAGTGGCGAAAACTTTTGCTAAAGAGGTCACTCCCTGCGAAGGGATCTCGGCTCTTTCCTCGTCGAGTGAGGTGCTGGGCATTCATAAGATGAATACCTCGATGCAAAGCAAGAATAATCGACTATGGTGAAGTTATTACCCTGACGCAAACCTTTTGTCCAAGGGGTCACTCCCGATGAGGGGATCTCGGCCCTTGCCTCGTCGATTGAGGTGCTGGGCATTCATAACCGAATACCTCGATGCAAAACAAAAAGATGAACGTCCTTGTAATAACAGCTTTTTGAAAAACTTGTTCCAACAACGTCTTTTAGGTTTATTTTCTTGCATTAGTTCTTTTAATGCGTGATATTCTTGCATTAGTTCTTTTAATGCGTCCCATCATTTAATCCTACCATTGCAGAAAACAACCAAAATATGACGTACGCTTATGCCATTCGCATTCGCCACGGGGTCCCGTCATCACTCGTTAGGTTACTTAACTAACGACAGAGCGGGGGCTGGGCTAGCGCGGCTGTAAAACATAAGCAACGCCTAAATAGTAAAGCAATGATAGACATTACAGATCACAGATGAATACATTGGATATACTAGCAATCCGCAATCCTTTCGAGCCTGCAACGAAAAGCGGATTACACGGTCGCGGTGAATAGCCAAATACCCCACCCAAGACCCCTACGGGTGCGGCAAACTACCCACCAAGAACTCGGTAGTTTGTGCACCCCTCCATGGGTCTATCCTAGGAGCAAAAACAGTAAAAAGAATTATACAATGACGGCTACAACCCCGACCCGGTTGTGCGGCCATACAAATAATATTATTACATCAATATACATTTACAAATGAATGAAAGAAAAACAAAAGCTCATCTCACATCCACCCCGGCTATTCACCCGCGACAGTCCAACACATTCATATACACATTCCAATATCAAACACAGATCACAGAGATGTATAACCCCGACTAATCGTCTTATAGCGATTAGCCGACGTTCAATACATGCAAACATCACAGATATAACCTTCATAGTCAAAATATATTGAAGTTCGGAAAAATACGGAATTATAGGCCCCCAAAAACAAATTTCTATTCTGGAAAATCTGGGCCCATATAATATATCTGAAAAATCCTAAAACCATGTCAGAAACATTCTGCACCAAAAACGAGGCAGCAACACACCAAGTTGGCCGCGTTTCCGCGGCAATAGCTTGCTATTGCCGCGGAAACGCGGCTCTTTAGTCGAGTCGCTGTTTCGTGTTTGGTGACTTTCTTCTAAAAACCCTGAGATGATTTTTGGAGTATAACAAATTTTGTTTTGACCAGAAAAATTTTTAACAGAAACTCAGGTTTTTATAACTTGGTTTTTTCGATTTTTCCGTTTCGAACTTCGATACACTTTACTGCCAAGCTAGTTTATGTTTAGTTAGGCTCTGATACCACTGTTAGGTCCATGTTACCTCTCCCGGTACTTTCGGGGTTGCGGAAACGGTAAATCAAAATTTTTCTAAACTTTGTAACATGGACCGTAAAAGCCGGATCTTTGCTAAACTAAACCAGCAAACTTGCAAAGAAGAATTAACTACTCGGCAAAGTGGTTATACCTCAACTTGAACTCCTTCACTTCTTGTTGTTGTTCTTCTTTGATGTTCTTCTCTTCTTGTTGTTCTTCTCATTGCTTGCTCAATGGTTGATCCGGGCTCCGGTCACCTCCGCGGCCTCCTTGAGTCGAAGACGATCCACCCGAGAGATGTACACCGAGCTCCACCTCAAGCCGAGGTAACTAGGGCAAGGAGATTGCTAATCTAGAAGCCCTAGGTAGTGTAGAGAGGATGTATGGATGTGTTTGTCAAGTAGAATCCTTTTTCTCTCAACACATGAGATCAAAGGAGAAATCAAGAGGAGGAAGAAGAAGGAGATTTTCTAGCAACCATGGAGCTTCTCATTTCAAGAGAGAGAATGAGAATAATCAAAAATGAAAAGCTTAACCAAGAGAAAAGCTAACCATGGTTGCAATAATGCACAAACATTATCATTACAAATCCAATCAAGATAAAGGTGATGGCTACAAATGACATGACCATTATCATAACTAAATAAAAAGAAAACCAAAGAATACTTTAGATCTTCAAAGAAGATCCAAGTCAACTTTGGTCAAATGGTCAACAAAGTCAAGATGGTCAAACGGTCAATGTAATTAGCCATAACAAAATTATCAATGAAAGGATTAGTAAATAATGTCCCCGGCTCATTATGGTTTTGACCAAACGAACTGTCGAAACCCTAATGAGTCCGCCTCAAAATGGTTTTGACCGAATCAACTGTCAAAACCCTAATGAGCCTGCCACATAGTGGTTTTGGCCGAACCAACTGCCAAAATCCTAATGAGGCACCTCCTCCTTTATCGCTCCAGAAAACTGTGCATACACACCTGCATCCGTATTCCGTAGAATGCGGATGCGCAGAAGACAAAACAAATCCATCCGTGCAATACTAGGATCTGGCTTAAACCAAAACCCACTAGTACTGCTTGCCCGAACATCATACGCACACAAGTGTACGTAAGTGATCGCAGCCCTGCCGTAAAACCATACGGCCTCTACACGTTTCGCTTAGTGCAGGGAAACTCTCTGTGTGGGACTCTAAAGACTCGACACTACGCTGGCAGTGGGTTTAACCACAGACCGCAAGCGACACTAGCTGTACGTAACGGTCCCCAGGTAGATGTCGATAAGAAGGCCGATGAGGTAAACCCATCCGAACTCCTACTGAGTCTGTATGTGACAATCTCCGTACAGTCCGGTCTGTTCGTCTGATACATCGCATGTCGGGCCTAGGGGGGCGGCAAGCGTCAGACCCCTAATAGCGGTACAAGTCGTGTCGGAGTGAAGCCCAGAACACCCTGAGATAACACTGGAACCTACCAGTATATCTCGCTTGCCCTGGCCAGGGACTACTCGTGTAATGGCTCTCCTAGACACAGCGCGATGTCAACCCCCAATACCGGGAGAGACGAATCCTGTCTAACCGTCACTGCCTCCAAGTGCTTCGGGACTGCTCCCAACTACTACCTGTTTGCACGACTCAGTAGAGCCGTGGTAGGGTAGTAATCAAAGAACAGTGGGAACACACTCGAGGCGAAGTGACAGTGTCAAGTCAGCGGACTAAGCTGTACTCATGTCACCTGGGAACTGATAACTGACGATAGGTATAATACCAACCATCAGTTCCCGACGAGTCCTGTCCAGTGTACTCGTAACCTAACGAGCACCCGCATACTATCTCAAGTACGACGTACTGACGGCTGTGGGACAGACCATCTCCCGTGTTGGGAAGAGAAGCGCATACGCTAGTCTACTCCGGAGTGTCGATGCCCTATCTCGATACTCTCACGACTAGGGACGTGTATAAGGATGTGCTTATAGATTACCCAGCCCCCACGAGTGTGATCGCCATCACAACGCCGGTAATCAAGCAAAGATCCTAAGGGCTCTACTAATGCGTATAGGTGATATAATAAATAAACACACATGTACACATTAAAGTAGAGACAAACCAAGTAGCATACTACTATATTGAGCAAGATTGTCTGTACAACTGTGAATATCCCAAGCTTCCATCAAGTAATATACATACTAGTATGATACAGTAATGGCCTCTAGGGTATATACACTAACAGTTCTGCGAGGACCAGGCTCCGCTCTGGATGCTTCCTACGGGGTCATAACCGTGTTTTGCGAGGACCAGGATCCGCTCTGGACGTTTCCCACGGGGTCAGGATTGACATAATCCGCGTTCCACGTGACCAGGAATTTTGCTTTGGATGCTTCCCACGGGGTCATAGCCGTATTCTGTGAGGACCAGGCTCCGCTCTGGATGCTTCCCACGGGGTCATAGCCGTGTTCTGCGAGGACCAGGATCCGCTCTGGATGTTTCCCACGGGGTCAGGATTGACATAAGCCGCGTTCCACGTGACCAGGAATTTTGCTCTGGATGCTTCCCACGGGGTCATAGCTGTATTCTACGAGGACCAGGCTACGCTCTGGATGCTTCTTACGAGGTCATAGCCGTGTTCTGCGAAAACCAGGATCCGCTCTGGACGTTTCCCATAGGGTCAGGATTGACATAAGCCGCGTTCCACGTGACCAGGAATTTTGCGCTGGATGCTTCCCACGGGGTCATAACCGTGTTCTGCGAGGACCGGGCTCCGCTCTGGACGTTTCCCATGGGGTCAGGATTGACATAAGCCGCGTTCCACGTGACCAGGAATTTTGCTCTGGATGCTTCCCACGGGGTCATAGCCGTGTTCTGCGAGGACCAGGCTCCTCTATGGATGCTTTCCATGGGGTCATACCCGTGTTCTGCGAGGACCAGGATCCGCTCTGGACGTTTCCCACGGGGTCAGGATTGACATAAGCCGCGTTCCACATGACCAGGAATTTTGCTCCGGATGCTTCCCACGGGGTCATAGCCGTGTTCTGCGAGGACCAGGCTCCGCTCTGGATGCTTCCCACGGGGTCATAGCCATGTTCTGCGAGGACCAGGATCAGCTCTGGAAGTTTCCCACGGGGTCAGGATAGACATAAGCCGCGTTCCACGTGACCAGGAAGGGTCGACTTTATCCGCATTTCACGGAGTCGGGGTTTGACTCTCGGTCATCTGTGCATCACCGAGTCATGGAACTGGGAATTGCCGCGGTTCCACTTTACTTGATGTTGCGTCTGTTGTAATGAGATGAATGTTGAGATGATCTCCAGGCTGTCTGTAAACCGTTGAGATTCGGCTTCTTCTTCTGATGGAGCCTGGGTAGGGAAGGTGTGATTCCTTCTTCGTTTGCGCCCCTGGATTGTATACAAGAATTGATATGATATCACCTGTAGGGCATAAATTTCATTTTTCTTTTATTTCTTTCCGCGATGCTCTATCATTTCAACTTTTATATCGCGAAGGTCGCGATTGCCCAATCATTTCGGCTATTTTTCGCGGTGACCAATCATTTCGGCTATTTATTTTATTTTTAGTCGCTACTTTTTATTACGAGTTGCCCAATCATTTCGGCTATTTTGCATGCATATATTTTTACTTGCTGCTTTTTATTTGCAAGTTGCCCCATTATTTCGGCTATTTCGTATGCATGTGTGGTTCGCTGGCTTTTCGCTGCAAACTTGGGATTAGACACCGATTTCGGCATCAGCATTGCTACAACTGGGATATTGCCAGGAGCGAATAATCACTTGCCTCTGTCGATATCGAACAAAGGTGGCTTAGCAAACAGGGTTAAGATCTCGTCGACTAAGACTTTTGACTTCATGAGCCGTAAAGGTCCCATAAAGGTATTTCTCCCTGCGAGTCGTGAGGATCTCGTAGGTGCGTTTTCTCCTTAGAAATCGTGAGAACTCCTAAGTGTATGGCTTCTCGTAAATCGTAAGGATGTTACAAGAGTATTTTCTCCTTCTAAGTTGAGAGGATTTACAAGGGTTGTTTACCGTTTAGATATATCCCTAGTCACGGATGGGACTTTGTTAGGGAAATGTTTATTCGCGCTCGTAGATTGTATACAAGGGTCAGCATTGAGCCGCTTGTAGGGCAAAATTGGAGGTTGTGGTGGCCGCTTAAGAACAGGTTCAGATCCCTGTAGCTTAAGACTTTTGAATCTTATGAGCCGTGAGGGTCTAATAAGAGGGTTCTCCTTACGAGTCGTGAGGATCTCGCAAGTGTAACTTCTCCTTAGGAATCGTGAGGATCCCTAAGTGTATTTCTCCCTTGTGAGTCGTAAGGATCTCACGCAGGTGGTTTCTCCTCACAAGGTCGAGAGGACCCTGCAGGTATCTTTTAACGAGGTTGCTCCCTTTCGGGTTTTCACAAAAACTCGTCGGTAGCCCTGCTGTTTTTACTCACGGATCCCTTTCGGGTTTTCATCCGTGCCTATTTTGCTTATGGACATACCGTTTTCTTTTTCTTTCTCTTTTTTTTATTCTTTCTATTTTTTGTGTCAGCCTTGGGATGCTGCAGTCCACAGTAGTTTATCGACGTCTCGGTCAACAGCTAGTTTTAGGACATAGTGGTCAATCATTAGTTTAAGGACGTTTCGTTCTGGAACGGCTACTACTTATAGATTTTAGGCTTAGGAAGATAGAGAGCGGACATAGTCGTCGTCATCTATCGTTGACCTAGGCCGTGACTTGTTAGACGTAGTATTTCTTTAGGAAGCGACCGTTTATTGGCTTGAAAGGTCTTTCACCATGCATGTCCATGAGTAGGTAAGCTCCACCCTGGTAGACTTTGTCTATAATATACGGGCCTTCATAGTTCGGCTCGAAGTTACCCCGTTTGGCGCGGTTAGGGATCATAGGTCTTTTGACCACTAGCACGAGTTCGCCTTGGCGGAATGTTCTCGGCCTAGTCAATTTTTCATATGAGCGCGTCATCTTTGCTTTATAAGCCTCCATATTTTGCTGTGCCATGAGCCGGGGTTCATTAAGGGCATCTAGCTCCTCAAGCCGAAGGTGAGTATTCTCTTCGTCCGTTAGCTCGTAATGAACCGCCACTTATAGAGAAGGCAACTCTATCTCAAGAGGGAATACCGCTTCTGCGCCGAATACCAATACGTACGGCGTTGTGTTCGTGGCCGTTTCGAACGTAGTTCGATATGCCCAGAGAGCTTCATGCAGTCTCTCATGCCAGTCCCTCTTATTTCGAGACACCGTCTTTTTCACGATCTTTGTTAAGGTCTTGTTGAAAGCCTCAGCTAGACCGTTAACTCGGAGATTATAGACCGAAGAGTATCTCCAGTCTATGTTATGCCGTTGTGCGAAGCGGCTGATCTTGTGGCTTCTATAGGCCGGCCCGTTATCGGAGATGATCCGTCGTGGAGTTCCAAACAGATAAATGACGTGCGTCTTGAAGGAATGGAGGATATTCTCCGTCTTCACTTCCCTTAGTGGTACTGCTTCTGCCCACTTGGAGAAGTAATCAGTTGTCGCCAAAATGAACCGATGTCCTCTGGACGATGCTGGCTCGATGGGCCCGATTATGTCGGTTCCCCACATTTCGAATGGCCAGCTAGCTACTGTCGGATGTAGTGGATTCGGATGCTGGTGGATAAAGTCCCCATGGATCTGGCACGAGTGGTATTGCTTCGCATACTCAAGGCAATCCTGAATCATCGTGGGCCAATATTAGCCCATCCTTTTAATCTTCAACTTCATCTTCGGCCCGGCTTGGTGAGAACCGCAGAGTCCGTCGTGAGTTTCTTGGACGACTCTCTTTACCTCTTCAGATCCCAGGCATCTTAACCACAGAGAATCAAATGATCTCTTATATAGAGTATCATTGATGAAAGCAAAAGACAGAGCTCGTTTCATAAGCTGAAGTCTTGAGGATGCATTTTCAGGTGTTCAACGGGATTTGAAGTAGTCTATAAAGACTTCTCTCTAATCCGTAACCTTTTCCTGGTCTTTTATTTGTAGAGTCATTTGCTCGGTCGCTCCCTTCTCTTCAAACGACTCCGGAGATATTTCTGCCGGTGCAAGAACCCGACGGCTTTGCACAACGATCCTTACGTCATCGTGGTTCTCGTCGGCCAGTTCTTTAGCGATCTTGGCTAATGCATCCACCTTTCTACTTTCCGCACGCGGTATGCTTTTCAGGGCATAGGCAGGGATTTGAGTCAGTAGTTGTTGCACTCTTTCGCCGTATTTCACTAGCTCAGGTTTGCACGTCTGATAGTCGCCATTTACTTGACTAACGACCAGCTGGGAGTCTCCGTATATGAGGAGGTTTTCAATTCCCATGTCGACGGCAATCTCAAGACCTGCTATCAAAACTTCATATTCGGCTTCGTTATTCGTCCTCGGCTCTGTTAAGGAGAAGGAAAAGCGCATTATCCCTCCTTGTGGAGTCACGAAGATGAGGCCTACCCCTGATTTGATTATGGGGATGCTTTGTTTGCGCCTCTTCATGGAAGATGCCCCATCAAAATAGAGTTCCCATCGGGTATCATTTTCCTTTTTCTCCCCGGCGATCGTGTCAAACGCATGTTCGTCTGGCAATTCGCAGTTCAAAGGAGAATCGGTGGGTATCGGGTGCTCAGCGAGGAAGTCGGCGATGGCCTGGCCTTTCACCGCCTTAAGAGGTCGATAAGTTATCGAGAATTCCATCAAGAGCAGGGCCCATTTAGCAAGACGGCCCATTAATATGGCTTTCGACATCAAATACTTGAGAAGATCTATCTTTGATACGAGATGGACCTCATGTGCCAATGCATAGTGTCTGAGCTTCGTTATCGCGAAGATCAACGCCAGGCAGTGTTTTTCGATGGGGGAATAGTTGCTTTCTGACCTCAGTAGAACTCGACTCAGATAGTAGAGAGCTCTTTCTTTTCCTTGGTTGTTTTCTTATGCCCACAGCGCGCCTAAAGAACCTTCGAGGGCTGTCGTATACAAGATGAGAGGTTTTCCTTTAACGGGAGCGGCCAGCACTGGCGGCTTCTGCAGGTACTGCTTGATTTCGTCCAGTGCGCTTTAGCATTTGTGATCCCAGATGAACGGGGTTCCCTTTTTCATCAAGTGACTGTAGGGGCGGTACTTGCCAGAGAGGTTGGCTATAAATCGCCGGATATACGCGAACTTTCCCTGGAGAGACCGCAGTTGCTTAAGAGTCCTTGGCGGAGGAATTTCCATGATCGCCTTGATCTTCGACGGGTCTATTTCGATACCTTGGTGTCAGACGAAGAATCCCAGGAACTTGCCCGGGGAAACTCCAAACGCGCATTTGAGAGGGTTCATCTTCAAGTTGTATTGCCGAAGGTGTTGGAATACGATCTTCAGATGCTCTAGATGTTCCTCTTATGATTTGCTTTTAACTACGAGGTCGTCGATATAGCATTCGACGATTTCATGAATGAGGTCATCGAAAATCTTCGTCATGGCCCTCTGATAGGTGGCACCGGCGTTCTTTAGACCGAAAGGCATCACCTTGTAGCAGAATATACCCAAAGGGGTCTGGAAGGCGGCATGCTTTTGGTCCTCGGGATGCATCTTTATCTGATTGTAACCTGATGAGCCGTCCATGAAGGAGAAAACTTCGTGAGTGGACGTGTTATCTATCATCAGCTCAGTGACTGGTACTGGAAAGTCGTCCTTTTGGCAAGCTTTGTTGAGATCCCGAAAGTCCACACATATGTGCATCATCCCATTTTTCTTCATCACCGGGACGATGTTGGCGATCCAATCAGGATATTGAACCTATTGGATGAAGTCGGAGTCGATTAGTTTCTTGACCTCGGCGTTGATGCTCATTTCAAGCTCGAGCCACATTCTTCTCGGCGCTTGTTTGATCGGTTTGACGTCTGGAGAAATCGTCAATCTGTGGACAGCAATCTCTAGATCGAGTCCCGGCATCTCTGAATAGTTTCAAGCAAAGCAATCTCTATGCTGCATGAGCACGTCCTTTAGCATAGCCACCCTTTCTTCAGACAACAGCTCACTTACGAACGTCGGCCGCGGGTCACTTACCATCCCCAAATCAATTTTCTTGAGGTTATCTGCAATAGTATGTATCCCATCTTCCAGCTCTTTCGGCGCCGGTGGAAACTCTGAGATTACCTCGTCATCATCGTTTTCGAAGCACCAGGGAAGATCATCCGTATTCTCAGGCTCTTCTTCTGACAGCGTTATCACGTGGCAGGTATGAGATCGTTTCCAAGATTGATGTTGATCTGGTTCTACTCTCGTTATACACGTCGCTTTTGGTTCATGCTTCTGTGGTGGGCTTACCTTCCAGCTGCTGGATAGAGCAAACCTGCCTTATTGATATTGGTCTTCAACCCAATTCTTGAAGGTGAAGCAGTCTTCGAGGGGATGCCCTATTGCTTTGTGATAGGAGCAATAGTCCGGATGAGAGACTTCGCCTGCTTGCTCGGGGTGCTTGGACTTTGGGAGTGTCATCATCTGATATTTTATGACAAGATCGAATATCTTCCTTGTCTTGTCTTGGGGAAAAGAATATGCTCGACCCATCTTTTTTATAAGAGACGAATCCGGGCTGCTCGATTCCTGATCGCGTGGCTTCTTGGACCCGTTTTGTCGTTGTCGAACACCTTTCCCGTTCTTTGGTTTGTTTCTGCCTCTGCGTCGGGCCTTTTGTACAACGGGTTGACAAGGAGGAGCATTTTCATTTTTCACAGCCTGTTGAAGGAGGCATTTCGTCCTGGCTTTCTCGTAGATGGCCATTTCGCGGTTATGATCGTCTCGAACCTTTTGACCTGCTTCCCTTATAAGCTTTTCCATTTGTTTTTCGAACGACGGACTGGGCATTTTCACGGCGGGAGCTCTTTCTGGTTCAGGGTTAGCATCTTTCCACAGAGCATCTCCTTCTCCATCAATGTCATGTATGACGTAGCAGTCGCGGAACAGCTCCCGTTTCTTGGATCGAACATATCCAAGCCCGATCGTTTCCATTCTCCCGTTTGGCAACTTTCGTCGAGTTCCGGGAACATTCCAGATCCTGTTATAGAATCGTGCTTGTCGAGCAGTTTGCTTAAGGGGTACACCTTGGCGTCTTAAGAGTCTCTTTAGTCCGTCCGTGTAATATCTGGGCAAACGGATGGGCTGGAGTCTGTCAAGTGTAGAATCCGCGCTATGCCAGATTTCTTTCTCCACTTTGGTTTCCCCGGATCGGTAGAATAGGATCGTCTCTGAGGGACGTAGAATATCTGCAGTTCTTCCACACTGTAGGTATCCAGTGCGTCTAGCTCTTTATAATGCTTTGGCGGAACCATGGCAACTTGCAAACTTTGATCTTCATCAGCGAAGGCTTGTATTGATGGCCGAGCAGAGAATACGGCATTAACCTCATCTTCCGAGACGCTGCCAAAGATCAACATAGGAGCGGACGGTCCCGGCTTGTTGCACTGGGGCGGACCTGAATAAACTATTCTTCTTCCTCCTCGGTATCACTCCCGAAGATCGGAATAGTGGTGATAGCTTTATTCTTGTCCTCCGGTTTGCGACATCTTTCTGTGTCCTCGAAATCTGGTAGGAAGTATTTTGCATCTTCATACTTTCGGATTTCGGTCACGGAGAATGGGTTCAGCTCCCCTGTTACGGTATACTCGAGGCCATCCTTGAAATACTTCATACACTGAAGTTATGTAGAAGGGATAATGCTATACTCGTGTAACCAAGGCCTGCCGGGCAAAGCATTGTAGCATGTTTTGGCGTCAATGACATGAAACTTAATATCCGTGACGAGTAGCCCGAAGCACAGCGTCAGTATCACAGATCCGAGCGTCCGTGATGATTGGGAGTCAAACCCGGAGATAGTGATCTTATCCCGAGCGAGGTGTTGAACGCTCATGCAGATTTCTTTTAACACCCTTACGTTAAGGAGATTGACGGAGGACCCATTGTCGACCAGGATTTTACCTATCTTGATGTCATGACAGTATCCGGAGACATATAGGGTACGGTTGTGCTCGTATGTCCTAAGGAGGAGATCTTCATCGCCGAAGGTGATATCAGCCGTGTGTACTTCTTCCAGCTCGTCCTTCATCTTTTCTTCGGCGAGGAAAGCTTGGAATTACTCGGGCTCCTGCAGTGCCTTGATCAAAGAATCTCTTGCTTCTTTTGATAGCAAAAAGAATACTGAGCTGCGAAGGTATCTTTCTCAAGTGTGCCAAAACGTTGTAGTCCACCTTGTTTTTCTTTGGCGGGTCTTTGGCCGTCAGCTTTTTGACGGCTTGGTCATCAAGGATGATATCCTCAGGGACCTTTTCTTTCCCCTTGTCTTTTCTATTTGACCCACTGTTCGAGGGCCCAAGATTCTTTTCGGGCAGCGTACGATTGCGTAGCTGAATATTTTCACAGGCCTTCGGTTCTTCCTCTTTTCCCGGGGTGGACTCTTTAAAGAGAGGGCCAAGAGTTATTTCTTCGTCAGAGTCGCTCCCGAAGGTGAGAACTTATGGTCCCCCAGCGTCGACCATGTGACAGTTGCCAGTAGTTCCTTTAAGTTCCTCGGTCGTATTTCTTTGCTCCCGACGAATTTTGCATTTCATTTGCTTAAAATGTTTCCGGTGAGCAACATATCCCTGCCACCATCTTTTAAAAGCGTTGCACTCTTCAGTGGGGTGCGCAATCTTTCGATGATATAAGCGGTAGCTAGGATGTGTTTCCGCTTCACCGAGAATGTTTCCTTCGGAGGGTGGCAGCTTCATTCCCATTGATATGGCTTTGGCGAACCTCTTCCTCATCTTGAACCTGCTTTTATTTGCGGCGGACGTACTTCGATCTGGCAGGAGTGTTTCAATCCTTTCGTCCAGTCGCTGGCATTTGGCCTTTTCAAATATGGCCATCTCACGCTCCCGATCAGCTTTGCTTTTCGAAAGAGCTTCGTTCAGGAATGCATCAATCATTTCGTCTGATAGCCGTAGAAGTTCCGGTTCAGGACCTGCCCCCAGTTTCTCTGTGCAAGGAGCTTCTTCATCGTTTATCGATGAGTGAGATATCACATGGCAACTTGCTACATAATCTTCAGATTCCGATGAGGCTTCTCCATCATCTCCGTCCTCAAGGACGTGACTAAGAAATTCTTGGAGTGTGACTGGAGTCCGTGCCTTCTGGTTATACTCTTCCAACACGTCAATCTGTTTTTGCAGGTCCGTGCGCTTGTCACTGGGCTTCATGGGCTTTTTGGTCTTCTTCTTCTTCTTCGAAGACTTTGACGGTTGGGTGTGAGTGCTTTGGCTATCACCACCAATCTTTGGAGTTGGGCGCGGTTTCAGCATTCCCTTGATAATCTCAGGTTCCAGCGGATTCTTCCACCTGATCGCCGGGGATGTTTGGAGATCGTTCAGCATTCTTTTAGTTTTGGCCGAAAGAGCGACCTCCCATGGAGCTTCTTCTATGAAAGAGCATGATGCCTCCGGTGTGTCTGTCTTCTTGGGAGCGTGTGGCTATGGTGGGTTCACCTTCCAATTCTCGGACAGCGCAAATTTGCCCTATTGATACTGTTCTTCAATCCAGCCCTTGAAGACGAAGCAATCTTCTATTGGATGGCTAACCGTTTGATGGTAGGGGCAATAATTGGGACTATTAGCCTCGCCAGGTTGTAACGGTCGTTTTGGATTCGGCAGATTGATGAGTCTGTTGCGCACTGCCAGTTCGAACAATCTTTTCATTTTGTCCCGGGGGAACGAATAAGGATGCTTCATTTTTTCATTATAGTATCGTCGTCTCTCTTCTAATTGATCTGTTAGTTTTGGAGCACTAGGCTGCTGTTGAGTATTCGCAACGAATGTCGCCTTCCCTTTGCCCTTTTCATTTCGCGGTTCCTGCTTTGGAGGAGACGGTCTATGACCCATTTGGTCCATTTGGGCCAGTTTGTCAATCAAGGCCTGTAACGTGGTTGGCTTGAAAAACATCCTGAATTGGGAAATAGTTTCCTGAGGGTCAAGAGTGCCCACGAACATGCCCACCGCCGGCGCTTCTTCAATGCGCTGCTCACATTTCGACCACAAATTCCGCCATCGTATTGCGTACTGCACCCACGTTTCACCAGGCTTTACCCTGGCATTGATCAATGGCGTTATTGGGGTGCGTTCACTAGTGCTCGCGAATCTCTGCGTAAACAGCAGTTCCATCTCCGCAAATGTCTTGACAAAGTCGTTTGGAAGTTCAGAATACCACTCGAATGCTGTCTCTGACAAGCTACCAACAAATTGGCGGAGCAGAAGTTTATCATCACCTCTGGTGTTGCCGCACAAGGCCCTGAATTGAGCGACATGCTGATGTGGATTCCCCGTCCCTTTATATACGTGGAATTTAGGGATCGTATATCCCGGCGGGTACTTTATTTGGTCATACCAGCCTGGATAAGGTCGTCCAGTCTTAACGATCTGTCCACTCGCTTTGTTTGCCTGGTGAGCTCGTATTTGCTGAGCAATGTAATCATCCAGAGCGGCCTTGGAGATGGTTTCCTCTTTGGCTGCTGAGAGAACCGGAGGAGGGTTCAATGTCTCCCCTCTGTCATCATCAATGATGATAGGGGGTCTTCAACTGGAGGTTCTGGCTGTAACATCATCCCAGCCATGTCTTGGAATAAGAGAGCCATTCATTTTATATTGGCTGCCTGTTCCGCAGCCTCTTTTTCTTTCCTCTCGAGCATTCTTCGGAGAAACTCGGTATCAGTTTCTTGTTCCCTACGCTGCTCTGAGGTCTCTGGATTTTCTTTTGGCCCAGTAAGTTCAGCCATTGCAGTCAGCATCTCCTAAAGTTTCTACTGGTGTTGTTCCTGAGCCTTCGTTATCGATCGGGTAAGCGGTCGATGACCTGTAGAAGCACGGCTTTCCTCTTTTCCGGAAGCCATATAAACAGTATGCACCATCATGCCCCCAGACTTAGGGCGTTTAGATTCAGCGTCTTTCCGGTTTGCTGCGGTCACAGGAGCTTTCTCTGGCCTTCTTCTCTTGTGAGCAGTTGAAGTCGAGGGGGCCGTTGCAGCGGGCACCCAGGTAGCTGTCACCTTTTGTGGCTTGACAGGATTGTCCTTTTCTTGCCGAAATTTTATCTTTTTCTGTCGGCGAGAGTAATCTTGATCAATTACTGAGTCCTGAACCTGTCGCTAGACTTTATAAATTTTGGAGGACAGCCGCTCAGGGGGTTGTTCTGGCTTCGCCTTCGGTGCATTCTCCACGGGTGGAGGAGATCTCTTCAGCACTGCCGTAGGAGAGTTCCTGCGCACCTTGTTAAGCAGTTCAAAGCAGTTCCCGGTTGGAACAACAGCATCGATCTCCACCGTTGGAGCTGGTAGAGTAAATCCAGACGGAGAGCTGCCCCCAGCCTTCCTTACTCGGCGCCAGTGACGACGGCGAGCATGTCGCGAAAATGGTGTCGGTTCAGCTATGGGGATGGCTTTATCATGCCCCCTGTTCTGGTCAGGCGTTGCTGGTACCAGCCTCTTGAAGACCGATGTCCGTTGAGCAGCAGTATCCAATCTGTCAAAGACAGACCTTTAAGCAGGAACGGGAGCCGGAGTGGCCAGCCTTGTAAAGACCGATCCTTTGATGGGAGAAGCTTCTTTAGTGACCTCGAGAGCAGGAATGGCTATCCGTTTTGGGGTGTCCGCTTCAGGTATCGTGGGCTTCTTGACAGGCCCATTGGAGTTCAGGCTCCGCCTATCGAAGACTGATGTTGCCGGCTTGGTATTGGATGACCCGTTGAGATGGGTCGTGGTGGTAGTTAGCCGATCAAAGACCGACTTCTTCTGCGCTTCTTAGGGCAGCGGGATGTTAACGCTCACTGGTGGGAGCATGGTCCCGAAGAACAACCCGGTGGTAGCCTGCGTTACCTGCTCAACCGGCATCGTAAAAAGGGAGGCCGTTTAGGGCCGTAGGTTACACCCCCAGATGAGGCGGAACGGGAGTTGCAGTTGCAGCTGGAACATTTTGTGCAGGTAGACGCCATTGATCTTTCGTTTTCTGCACCGAGCAAGACACCAAATCTTAGTACCTCAAACCCAAAGGAAACCATAGCATTCGTTCGCGAACACGACACACGAAGTATGGAGTGGAAAGAGGAAAAGGTCCCACCGGGCGTGCCAGAATCTGTTCCTCGCCGAAAGACGTGGAGAGACGCGAGAGACGCCTCGCCTGAATTTCAGGGCAGATGCTAATTGGTGCTATCCGTCCACCTCTCCGAAGATGCCAAGTTGATTTATGGCACCATGTATCGAAGGTTTAAACGGATGCGGCCGATATAGCAGACTTCGTCAGATTCCCCCTCGTTTGAGGGGTTTTTGATTTTGGGGACGCTCTTCCCAGCAGGCGCAAGCCCCTGCAGTTAATTACGCTACCGCATCGCGGTAACAACTTTCTCCTTCTCCAGATGGTCACTTCGTGTCGTGTGTGTTTGTTTTGTTTTTGGTTTCCCGTGGATTGTATACGGAGACTAATTTATGTTGTCGCCCGTAGGGCGTGGATTAGATCAAATCCGTATCTTCTTAGATTTGGGTTTGGGGGTTGGGTTTAAGGATACGTTAGCCTCATTTGGGACTAAGATCAACTTAAACGTATGTTAAGGATACGTTGGTCAAATTTTAGACTAAGATTAACTTAACGGGATCGTTTAGATCCAACAAAAGAGTATTCGGACTCTATTGTTTAGTTTAGAGACATTGCGGTCGATTAGTTTAAGGACGTCACGGTCCAAGGTTAAGGACATCATAGTCCGTGAGTTTAAAGTCCCTACAGTCAAGGTTAAGGACATCATAGTCCATGAGTTTAAAGACCTCATGGTCAAGGTTAAGAGCGTCATAGTCCGTGAGTTTAAAGACCTCACAGTCAAGGTTAAGGACGTCATAGTCCGTGAGTTTAAAGACCTCACAGTCAAGGTTAAGGACGTCGTAGTCCATGAGTTTAAAGACCTCACAGTCAAGGTTAAGGACGTCATAGTCTGTGAGTTTAAAGACCTCACAGTCAAGGTTAAGGACATCATAGTCCGTGAGTTTAAAGACCTCACAGTCAAGGTTAAGGACGTCATAGTCCGTGAGTTTAAAAGGGCCCCACAGTCCGTAGAATGTTTGGTTGTCGGGAACCATCACCTCTCTGAAGACGTTGAAGGATTACAATGATAAATATCAGAGGAGTAAAGAGATGTACCCTCGAACCGGTTGAAAGATCTGTAGTTCAATTTGGGACTAAGATCTATTAAAATATTCATGAGCAGATGGGCTCAATTAATATGAGTTGAGGACTTAACATTTTATCTTGGGCTGTTGAGCTTTTATTTGGGCTTGGCCCTTTTAATAATGATAAGCATTGACTTGCATTCTAACAATATTTTGTCTTTTATTGAATGCTGGGCATTCATCAGAGCTCTGGGCTTATTAAAGAATGATTTACGTTCTGTCAGCGCAACACGTGGCGCGCTAGGCGCTTTGCGCCAGTCAAAGAGCGTAGTGCACTTCTGCCGCGTGGCGCACATGTAAGGGACACGTGTCGCGCCCAGATGATGAGCGCATGATGCCAATTTATGAGCGTTGAGCGCTAGTCTATGAGCGCGTTGCGCTTTCAGTTTAGTGGCGCACACGTGAGTGACACGTGGTGCGCTTGGGGCTGAGCGCCAGCCTATAAGCGCAGTGCGCTATTTCAGAAGCACGAAGCGCAAGTTGTCAATTGGTACATACGTGGTTGACACGTGGCGTATTTGGTGCTAAGCGCCAGTCCAGAGAGCGCAGAAGCGCAATTCAAGAGCGCAATACGCATTTCAAAAGTGCAAAGGGCATCTGATCAATTTTATGATCTGGGAACAAATTTATGTTCTTTTAAAAGAGACTTTGTCTCAAGATCTAAGAACAACAGTTCTTATTTTGCAGGAGAGATTTCCAATCTCTTATGTTGATGAAAAGGCTTTGCCTTTATAGATCCATGATCTGTGAGAAGAATTATGTTCTTATTTTATTTTATGATGAGAACTTTTGATCTTTTTGTGAAAGACTTTTTGTCTTGTAGATCTATGATCTTTTTTAAAGAAATGAATTTTTCTTTTTATGAGATGATTTCATCTCTGTGTTCATCATCCTTCATCTTACCTTGAAGAAATATTTTCTTGCAAGAGCTTGCTCTTTATGTTTGAATTTCTCAAAGTTTATGGGGGGGTTTCTCTCTCTAAGACTTGAAGTCTTGGGTCCTTTATATAGGGCAAGCTGATTTGTTGAATCAGTTAAAGAGATCTTTCTCTGATTGATTTGGGGATATTTCCCACCGTTGGATCTTTGATCCTAGGACTTCTGTTTTATAGAAGGCGATCTTCTTGTTTTTAACAAGATAGAAAAAAAATTTCCACAACAGAAGTTTAATTCTGCTTAATTAATGATTTATCATTATTATTAGATCTTTTTGATCTAACGGTGGGGAGTATTTTAATTCCAGCGCTAGTGCACCCGTGCTTTGCACGTGGTGCGCTGCTCAGAGCGCAACGCACCTTACGTTAGCGCACCTGTGTTTGACACATAGTGCGCTGCTTGGAGTGCAGCGCGTCCTGTGCTAGCGCATCCGTGTTTGACACGTGTCGCGCTGCGCAGCGCGCCTAGCGCTAGCGCACACATGGTGCGTTGCCTAGGGCGCAGCGCACTTAGCGCTGCATCTGAAGCGTTGCTTCAATTTTTTTGAAATTTGAATTTCAAACAGAGCTTTTCTCTGATTGGGGGAAACAGGGAGTATATAAACAAGAATATATAAACGAGAAAGAAGATGGATATAATTTACTATATATAGATAATTACCTAAATATAGATAATTACTAGAAATGGCCTCCACACAATGCGCGGACATGAAATCCAAAGTCAAAAATAACCATATTAATTTCAAAGTTTATTATTATATCATTTGTAACATTAATTTCAAGAGTTTTTTTTTACTTCTAACCTCCTTAAAACATAGTAAATTCGTTTCTATCCCTAAAAACTTGGTATTTACTTTTACCCCCAAAACTATAAGATACATCATTTACCCCCTTTACGATTTCTATCAACTTTTAACAGCATAACATCATGTTTTTCTTTAAAATATCCCAGCCTCTTTTCTTATTTGGAAATATGCAATTTCTTTCCTATATTGAAATTAATTTTTAGGTTTCTATTGCACTTTTTTTCAAAATCGGCCATGAAATCAGGAGTATTTTCAATATTTTTCTCTCATTATGAAGAAATTGAATATTTCTGCGGTCTTACTTATTGTTTTCAGATAAATAGTAAACCTAAAATCTATAGAGAAAAATTAAAGTTAAAATTAACGAGGGTTTTTTCCGACGGAAATCGTAAAGGGGTAAAATGATGTATCTTATTAGTTTTGAGGGATAAAAAGTAAATACCAAGTTTTAGAGGGTATAAAGGAATTTGCTGTATTTTGGTGGCCTACAAGTAAAAAACCATAATTTTAAAGTTTATTATTATATCATTTGTAAGTTGTAATGTCATGCCCCACCCTCAATACAGATAGTATTGTCCGCTCTAACCAAAACCGCACGGTTTTGTCCTTCTGGGCAAACCGGATCCGACCAGGGACCACTTCCCAGGAGGTCACCTATCCCAGAACTTTCCTGGCTCGAGCACGCTTAACTTCGGAGTTCTCAAGCTCCTGTAGTGCCGATTCACTTAAAAAGCGCCTCTGTATTGAAGAGTGGTATCATTCCATTTTTACTACAGATCTTCCCTCTTTCGGAATGTATTCCGAAAATTCCCCATTGTTCTACAGTGGGTCCCATGGACGCAAGAGGTGGCCCCTACGGATTCAAGAGGTGACCCCGCCCACTTAAACATGACACTTGGCGTGGCACTTTGTTCCGTGTGGCACTTTATTCCGTGAGCAAGAACCGGGTCCCGACATTCTCCATACCTTTAAACAACAGTTTGTCTTCGAACCACAGACCTACTATTGAGGGACCAGCTCTGATACCATTCTATCACGCCCCACCCCCAATACAGAGAGTATTTTCCGCTCTGGCTAAACCCGCACGGTTTTGTCCTTCGGGACGAACCGGACCCGACCAGGGGCCACTTCGGTAGGGTTAGCTTAGCACCTTAGCAAGGTTTTGGCAAGCATCAAACATGCTATATTAAAATTTTGGGGTGCCAAACGAACCAACCAAGTAATCGAACTAGAGAATTAGGGTTATCTTTGCATGTAAACAACTTTACATCTAAGTGACAGGGATTACAACCTTTGTAGTCCGTTCCTTCGCTTCAAAAGTTTTGAGTAGTGGTCCCTTCGCTGCGATCCATGAGCTCCTGAACTCTTGAGAGGCTCCACAAAATGTACGATGTATCCTTGTTTGAAGTCTTCAAAGTCTGTGATTGTAACACCCGAGCCCAATAATACTATTTCTGTTACTGGTTGAGTGTTAGACATTGCTCATTTCAATTATCTTGCTTGTTTGGTTCTTGTTGCAAAATTTTAACCGGCTAAGTCATTTTTGCCTATAACAAATTTTAACACCTAAAATGAAATTAAAAATATTCATATTGGCCTACTCGTCACCACTAGTCGCGTGGTAGTGTCCGCGCGTCGAGATTTCATCCCGTTCGGTGAAACGGGCGAGTTCGGACGGCTACGCGCGCGTGCAAGTGTCCGACTTGGGGGCATGCATTTTAATCATAAGACATCTCATTTTAAAATTTGGAACCCGCTTAAAATCCTATTATTTAAATTTCAAATATTTGGGCGCAACCCGGGCGCGATTTGGAAATGTTTCATTTAGCGCCAAAATCCCAATTTAATTAAATATCTAAAACTATATAATATATCCACTTCTGTTAATTATTTAACCAACTAAATATTCACAAATCCCTTTTAAATCCTTTCTGTTCTCGTGATCAGCCAATCACGAGGCTCATCCCTCGTGGGCCCCGCCTCACCCTCTCTCTCTCTCTCTAATCTCTCTCTCTCTCATCCTATAATCTCTCTCTCCCTCTATCCCTATTTACATACTGTTCCTTCGTCCTCGTCCTGCAGAAAACAATCGCGAGAACCCCACGACGAACCCCCATCGCAGAACCCTAGCCATCTCCGCTGCCGCCGCCGCCGCAGCCCCCGCGCCGACGACACCACCACCATCACCCTCGTCCCGACCTCTCCACCTTCCTCCACCTTCCCTCACCTTCTTTCCCTTGGAGAACCCGACCACCGATAGCCCCGACTTCACCTGCACCTTTCACCGCCGGCGACCCCACTTCCTCGTCGGCCCCCACTCGTCCTCCTCATCACCTGCGCACCAGCCCCCGACCTTCTTCCTCCTTCCCTCGCCGGGCTGCAACAGAACCCGACGCCTGAACCCTAGCACCTCCTCCGATCGCCGGAAAAGCGGCCGTCGACCCTCGTCGTCGTCGCCTGCGCCACCGCCGACCACCTCCTCTCCCCCTGCAACCCAAACCAGGCCAGTACCTCCCCTCATCGCTGCACCACCCGATCCAGCCACTTTCAGCCTCCTGCCGCGTTCACTGTTCCTCGCCGGCGCCCCATCGCCGTCGACCCCATCGCGGTTACCATCCTTGATATCCCAGTAAGCTCTCTTGACCTCTCCCCTTCCCTTTTCCCTTCGCTGGTCGCGTCGTGTCCATGCTTTGTATTTCGCTAACTTCGTCGCTGTTTTGACATTTCGCCGGATTCCGGCCGTGCCGACGGCTTGACCCGACTTTCCAGCAAGGTACTCCAGTCCGTGTGGTCCCGCTGTTCGCTGTTTGGACTCGATCCGTGACCCGTGCATCCGTCGCGTGTTTTCCGCCGACGTTACGTTCGTGTTTTCCGGTTTGCGAAACCGTCGAGGCAAGTATTACTTGCTACATGCTATGTTATACAAATTAAGTGTGCTTGACTCATTAAACTTGCAAGGATTAACTAAGTATAGTTACTTTTCTCATTTGGACGAAATATGATATATATCATGATACTGTAACCTAAACCGTATTTTGCCACTGTAACCCTAATAAAAAAATTACCAGTTAATCATTTTGCTATTTAAAGGACGATAATCGTACACATATAGCTTCATTACTTTCTGTTATTGATATTGCACTACCTTGTGTTTATTGCACCCCAAGGGTGCTCGAACCTGTTAATATGATAATACAACTGCACCATATTAATGCACCATTGTGATTAGATGAACTGTTGTTGTTTTTTACTTTATTTCCTGCTGTGATTCCTTATTCGATTATATACCTGTTGTGAGCACACCCTCGATTGCGTCATATATTGACCTGACCTTGATACACTTGACATATATACATACCGATGCACCGGACATGGTACCCTTTACTATCAACTCAACCTGTTGTACCATGACCCGACCTGTTACCTGATCTCATGCCTAATGCCAACAAACCTGACTTGGGGTCCTCATGGACCATTCCTGTTGTCTATCCAGACAAACCTGCTTTTACCTGATCCTGTGTTGGCATTAGTTCTTGATTACTGAATACCTGACCTGACATACATAACTTGGGTGTATGGGGAAATCAAAGGTGAAACCGACTTGTAACTCAACAGTTCGATACCTGTTCTGATCAATCTTACAGGCTTGGCCAGCCCCGGAGTGATGATGCTGACATCACTCGCCCATCCTGCTACCTATTACTGCCTAGCGGCACGTCTCGGATTCAGCCCCGAGGGTCTTGACCGTGGTCCCGGGCATGCACGGGATACTATTGAGTTACATCGACGAGTCATCAATTGATTTCAAAGACTGTAGAATAGAAAACCTGATAGAACAGTTTAGTTACCCACCGCACATTACCCTGCACTGTTGTTTCATATTATCGCTTTATTCATGTTTATCCCTGCATTGCTTATTACCATGTTCATATTATATTATTGGTTGACATGACGCGCTGACGTCTGGGTTTTGCATGGCCCAGATTCTTTATCACTGTCGCCGACTGAGCAGGAGTACTTCAGCTAGCAGGCTGATTTGTGAGTTCTGTAGTGATTAGCTTATTTACTGCATTTCATTTCCAGATGTGAGCCCGCATTATGGGACGTACTTTTCTATTTATTGTATTGGATCATTTGCTTCCGCACTTATTTATTTTTGACTCTTGTTATTCTGGATTTGGACATGTGTTAGATAGTTATTTATCTTGTTCTTGATATCTCTACAGCCGTAATGTGATTGTGGATGGATACTTCCTACCCACAGGTAGCATGGTTGGCTATGTCACGTGCCCAATCTTGCGTACTCTGGGAAGCGGGGCGTGACATGGTTCTTTTTAGTATCAGAGCCATAGGTTAGTTGGGTTGATTCTTTTGTAGTTGGGTATTGTACCCGATACACGAATCAGAATACCCGTGCTTAGGAAAACATGTCCTACCACCTTGACCGTTTTACCATTCTTGAATCACATTCTTCCGGATTATGTCGACGTGCAAACTTACTTTGCATGTTAACTCGAAAACCTGATTCCTTGTTATCTCTAGGACTTAGGCGACTTGGGTGGAGTTAAGTAATTGTGGCTATGATACCGCGGCATAGTTACAATGCGGTACTCTGTTTAAGTATCTTGGAGTTCTAGCCTTGATTATATATTTGAATCTATCATCATGCTAATGTTGGGTGTTTTGATTTCAGGAATATGGCAGATAAGAATTTCAAGACGTATCAGAGGCGCGTGGATGAAGCCGCCATGTTGGGAGTGATACGTGGGATGTTGGAGAATCAGAAGAGGCAGACTGAGCTGATCCAGCAGCAGGCAGGTTCATTTCAGGAGGGTTTGCAGGCCATTCGGCAGTCTGTAAACAGCGCTGGGGCGAAACCAGTTGACCGAGTAGGGACCGTGGCAGATTTCAGACGGTTGGGTCCTACTACCTTCACTGGTTTGGAGGAGCCGTTGCCAGCCGAGCAGTGGCTGGTGGACACGGAGAATTTGCTGATTGCAGCACAGATCCCAGAGGACAAAAGAGTTGATGTGGTGCGCATTCAGCTGGTGGATTACGCCCGAGAGTGGTGGCTTGTGGAGGAGAACCGCTTGCCCAAGCCAATCAGTTGGGCGGATTTCTCTAAAAGTTTCCTGGAGAAATTCTTCCCGCGGACTGCACGGGAGGAAATGGAAGAGAAATTTATTGGGCTGAGGCAAAATGGAGCACCTGTGGACGTACATGCAGCGGAATGGACGAGACTCAGCCGCTTCGCTGGACCCTTAGTCGCCAAGGAGGCAGACAGGGCGCGAAGGTTCTTGCGCAGTTTGGATGTGGACATCCAGAGGCAGATTGTCTCCCTGGGTTTGACCACTTTCTCGCATGTTCTTACGGCAGCCAGGGAGCAGCATAGTTTATCGGGAATGAAAGGGAATCTACAGCAGACAGCAGTTGCGGCCAGGAAGCCCGCATTTGTACCTAACCGAGATCATGGGCGCAGAGGTATTCCAGTGGACCGTCGAGGTGTAGCACCCATGAAGAAGCCTGTGATCGTTGATCGAAGAAAGAGCGTGATCTGTGACTACTGCCGTTTACCTGGGCACGTGCAGAAGGAGTGTCGAAGGAGACTGGGACTTTGTCTGATTTGTGGAGCGACCGATCACGCAGTTGGTGCCTGTCCGTCGAAGCTTCGCACGAGAGATGATATACAGAAGCCTCCGCAGAGACCGTTCCAAGGGCAGAAACAGCTGACTCAGGGACCTAATCAGGCTCGAGCTTTCACGTTGACAGCTGAGGAAGCTAAGGCATCAGGAGAAGTGGTTTCAGGTACTTTACTCGTTCATGGTTTTCCCGCATTGGCATTATTTGATTCCGGAGCATCCCACTGTTTTATGTCATCCAAATTCATAACTACGCACTCGATTACCTGCACGACCCTGTCTAGTTTTTGGGACATACATACTGGGAATGGGAAAATCATAGGTAGTAAGGAATGTAGAGATTGTACAGTTGTTGTGTGCGGTCGGGAGCTTTTTGCAGATTTCTTGGTAATAGATACGGGCAGCTATGAAGTTGTCTTGGGAATGGATTTTCTTGGCACTTTCCACGCCCACATTGACTGTAGGGCAAGGAAGGTAATTTTCCAGATTCCCGGACATCCTGAGTTTACCTTCACTGGGGGAAGCAGTTATGTCGGGCCAGTCGAGTTCAGGGCTAGGCCGACACGCAGTGTTCTTGCAGCTATGGAAGTTGATAGTAAGGAAGAGCCGGCAGTTGTTCGCGACTTTATGGACGTATTTGAGGATATATCGGGCTTACCGCCGAAGCGAGACGTGGAGTTCGCGATTGACCTTATTCCTGGTGCAGCGCCAGTATCGAAATCATATTATCCGATGGCACCAGTGGAATTGGAAGAAGTTAAGAAGCAAGTTGGTGAATTACTTGAGAAGGGTTGGATTCGAAGCAGCAACTCGTCTTGGGGATCTCCAGTTCTTTTAGTAAAGAAGAAGGATGGCACGAGAAGGATGTGCATTGATTATCGAGAATTGAACCGGGTGACTATTAAGAACAAGTACCCGATCCCTTGCATTGGAGAACTTTTTGAGCAGCTTAGTGGCGCGAGAGTATTCTTGAAACTGGATTTGCGATCCGGATATCATCAGGTCCGAGTGAAAGCAGAAGATATTTGCAAGACGGCGTTTCAAACTCGATATGGACATTTCGAATATCTGGTGATGCCCTTCGGAGTAACGAATGCGCCGGCAATATTCATGGATTTGATGAACAGAATCTTTTCACCATTCTTGGACCAGTTTATTATGGTATTCATTGACGATATTCTGGTGTACTCGAAGAGTCCAGAGGAGCATGCTGAGCATTTAAAGATCGCAATGCAGACGCTGAGACAAGAGAAATTGTATGCGAAGATGAGTAAGTGCGAATTCTGGCTGGAAGAAGTGAAATTTCTGGGGCATGTCGTGTCGGGCGATGGAATCGCCGTCGATCCCGAGAAGATTACAGCAGTTCGAGATTTGCCTATTCCAAGAAATGTGGCTGAGATAAGAAGTTTCCTTGGTTTGGCCGGATACTACAGGAGATTTGTGGAGAACTTCGCTCGCTTGGCAGAACCGTTGACCAAGCTTACACGCAAGAAAGTACCTTTTATTTGGACGGATGGATGTGCATTGGCCTTCGAGACGTTGAAGCAGAAGTTGATAACCGCCCCTATCCTGACCGTACCAGACAATTCAGGAGGACTGGTGATTCACAGCGACGCATCTGTTAATTATTTAACCAACTAAATATTCACAAATCCCTTTTAAATCCTTTCTGTTCTCGTGATCAGCCAATCACGAGGCTCATCCCTCGTGGTCCCCGCCTCACCCTCTCTCTCTCTCTAATCTCTCTCTCTCTCTCTAATCTCTCTCTCTCTCTCTCATCCTATAATCTCTCTCCCTCTATCCCTATTTACATACCGTTCCTTCATCCTCGTCCTGCAGAAAACAATCGCGAGAACCCCACGACGAACCCCCATCGCAGAACCCTAGCCATCTCCGCTGCCGTCGCCGCCGCAGCCCCCGCGCCGACGACACCACCACCATCACCCTCGTCCCGACCTCTCCACCTTCCTCCACCTTCCCTCACCTTCTTTCCCTTGGAGAACCCGACCACCGATAGCCCCGACTTCACCTGCACCTTTCACCGCCGGCGACCCCACTTCCTCGTCGGCCCCCACTCGTCCTCCTCATCACCTGCGCACCAGCCCCCGACCTTCTTCCTCCTTCCCTCGCCGAGCTGCAACAGAACCTGACGCCCGAACCCTAGCACCTCCTCCGATCGCCGGAAAAGCGGCCGTCGACCCTCGTCGTCGTCGCCTGCGCCACCGCCGACCACCTCCTCTCCTCCTACAACCCAAACCAGGCCAGTACCTCCCCTCATCGCTGCACCACCCGATCCAGCCACTTTCAGCCTCCTGCCGCGTTCACTGTTCCTCGCCGGCGCCCCATCGCCGTCGACCCCATCGCGGTTACCATCCTTGATATCCCAGTAAGCTCTCTTGACCTCTCCCCTTCCCTTTTCCCTTCGCTGGTCGCGTCGTGTCCATGCTTTGTATTTCGCTAACTTCGTCGCTGTTTTGACATTTCGCCGGATTCCGGCCGTGCCGACGGCTTGACCCGACTTTCCAGCAAGGTGCTCCAGTCCGTGTGGTCCCGCTGTTCGCTGTTTGGACTCGATCCGTGACCCGTGCATCCGTCGCGTGTTTTCCGCCGACGTTACGTTCGTGTTTTCCGGTTTGCGAAACCGTCGAGGCAAGTATTACTTGCTACATGCTATGTTATACAAATTAAGTGTGCTTGACTCATTAAACTTGCAAGGATTAACTAAGTATAGTTACTTTTCTCATTTGGACGAAATATGATATATATCATGATACTGTAACCTAAACCGTATTTTGCCACTGTAACCCTAATAACAAAATTACCAGTTAATCATTTTGCTATTTAAAGGATGATAATCGTACACATATAGCTTCATTACTTTCTGTTATTGATATTGCACTACCTTGTGTTTATTGCACCCCAAGGGTGCTCGAACCTATTAATATGATAATACAACTGCACCATATTAATGCACCATTGTGATTAGATGAACTGTTGTTGTTGTTTACTTTATTTCCTGCTGTGATTCCTTATTCGATTATATACCTGTTGTGAGCACACCCTCGATTGCGTCATATATTGACCTGACCTTGAAACTTGACATATATACATACCGATGCACCGGACATGGTACCCTTTACTATCAACTCAACCTGTTGTACCATGACCCGACCTGTTACCTGATCTCATGCCTAATGCCAACAAACCTGACTTGGGGTCCTCATGGACCATTCCTGTTGTCTATCCAGACAAACCTGCTTTTACCTGATCCTGTGTTGGCATTAGTTCTTGATTACTGAATACCTGACCTGACATACATAACTTGGGTGTATGGGGAAATCAAAGGTGAAACCGACTTATAACTCAACAGTTCGATACCTGTTCTGATCAGTCTTACGGGCTTGGCCAGCCCCGGAGTGATGATGCTGACATCACTCGCCCATCCTGCTACCTATTACTGCCTAGCGGCACGTCTCGGATTCAGCCCCGAGGGTCTTGACCGTGGTCCCGGGCATGCACGGGATACTATTGAGTTACATCGACGAGTCATCAATTGATTTCAAAGACTGTAGAATAGAAAACCTGATAGAACAGTTTAGTTACCCACCGCACATTACCCTGCACTGTTGTTTCATATTATCGCTTTATTCATGTTTATCCCTGCATTGCTTATTACCATGTTCATATTATATTATTGGTTGACATGACGCACTGACGTCTGGGTTTTGCATGGCCCAGATTCTTTACCACTGTCGCCGACTGAGCAGGAGTACTTCAGCCAGCAGGCTGATTTGTGAGTTCTGTAGTGATTAGTTTATTTACTGCATTTCATTTCCAGATGTGAGCCCGCATTATGGGACGTACTTTTCTATTTATTGTATTGGATCATTTGCTTCCGCACTTATTTATTTTTGACTCTTGTTATTCTGGATTTGGACATGTGTTAGATAGTTATTTATCTTGTTCTTGATATCTCTACAGCCGTAATGTGACTGTGGATGGATACTTCCTACCCACAGGTAGCATGGTTGGCTATGTCACGTGCCCAATCTTGCGTACTCTGGGAAGCGGGGCGTGACAGTGATGATTTACGTCGAGGAAACACGGACTCAAGCTAACTCTTCACTAATTCGAAATTAGTGAAGCTAACACACTAATCTATATGGCTAGTATAGAAGAGAATGATGAAGTAGAAATTTAGCTCACTTTAGTATTTAATTTCTCACTATTTTTCTTCTTGATCTCAAAATCTAGAGAGCAAAAATGAGATGAGGAAGAAGAAGAAGAAGGAAATATCTCAAGTGATGAAAATATCTATCATGGTTCAAATGTAACCCTTGGGTGAGTATATCATCCATACACTAACCCATGTAGAGAATTAAACATGATAAGGGTTAATGGTTAGGTCACAAAATATCTTAAATAGAAACAAAAGAGTGGACTAAATCAAAACTTATCTACAAGCTTCTACAAGCTTCTAACTTTGATTAAATCCAATAATTTGTAATTACTTAATGATAAATGAAACCCTAACATAAACCCTCGTATGGTATGAGTCTCATACATACATGTTGCATGTGTAACCTAGCATGTCACAATATTATATATCACATATATAATATTCATGTAACAAAAGAAAAAAATACAATAAATATATATCGCATATATGTTAAATGCATCATAAGTGAGAATAATAAATATTTAAGTGAGCATAATATATATATATATTATATATTATTTCAGCGAATCAATACTTGATCCGATAATCCGGCTATATCACATATAACCGGCCGATATCACATATCGCGAGAATAGAATACGGTATCACAAACGCGTATCAATCTCGATCCCGCACATATCACATATGTGCTCCTACTCCGTTTTGCCTGAGCCTGGAAACCTCTATGTAGGAATCTAAAGACTCGTCAATACGCCGGCAGTAGGTGATGATCACATCAAACACCAACAAGCCGCAAGCGGACAGCTAAACGTAACAGCCACCCGGTTATTGAGCGATCAGAAGATCAATAATCAAGTCTGCTCTAACTCCTGTAAATCCAATCAGTAACACTACCGTACAGTCCGGTCTCTTCGTCAGATATGTCGCATATCCAGTCTAGGGGCGGTAAACGTCAGACCCCAGTAAACGATAAGTTATGTCGATGTGAGGCTCATAACAGATCGAGAAGCTACTGATAACACTTACCAGTAGATCTCCATATCAGCCCTGGCTTGGAACTTCCAGTTATAGCCAATCGAACACAGCATAACATCAACCCCCAATACCGGGAGAAACGAAACCCCTCCTATCACTCATTGCCTCCATGTGATTCGGGACTGTACCCAAAAGCCACCGTTTTGCACGTTCTCTTGAACGTGGTAAGGTGGAAATCAAAGCACAGTGGGAATCACACAAGACTCTATGACGATCTCGGGTCTACAGACTAACCTGTACCAGTGTCACCAGAGAACCGCAATCTGACGATAGGTATAATACCAACAAGGAGTTCTCGGCGAGTCCGTTCACTGTACCCAGTCTCCACTGAGCACCTGTATACCATCTTTGATGTCAAACACCAATGGATATGGGATCATCCATCGCCCATCATATGGGTCATGATGCGTATACGCTAGTCTACTCTGGAGTGTCGATGCCCTTTCTCGATATACCCTCGACTAGGAATAGTTATAGGATGTACTTGTGGACTACCCTGGCCCCACTAGTATGATCTGCATCATAGTCCTAGTAGTCAAGTACATATCCTAAGGGCTTTATCAACATGTGAGACTAAGACAGTAACACAATATAAGTCAACATATTAAGACAAAGAGCAACCAGATAGCATACTATCATATCGAGCAAGAAAGTCCTCTCTATATATATCCAAGCATCCACTATTATATAAATCATATGTAAAACAATAGGCTATAGGGCATATACATAACTAACAATCTCCCACTTGCACTAAGGCCAGCTGTTGTAGTATCTCATACCCAACATCCCGAAGAGTCTCTCAAATTGTATTTGGAGAATGACCTTCGTGAATAGATCCACAGTGTTATCCTTCATATCTACTCTCCTGACCTCGATCTCCCGGCGATCAACTATCTCCCAGATCAGGTGATACCGCCTCAGAATATGCCTGGATCTCTGATGGGACTTGGGTTCCTTGGCCAAAGCCACAGCTCCATTATTATCACAATACAAAGGTATTGGATGCTCAATGGACGGAACCACACCAAGTTCGGTAATGAACGTCTTTATCTAGACAGCCTCTTTGACAGCATCGTTGGCAGCGATGTATTCAGCCTCCATCGTCGAGTCTGCAACGGCTTCCTATTTGGAACTCTTCCAACACACCGCCCCTCCATTGAGGGTAAAGACAAATTCCGAGTGCGACTTATAGCCGTCCTTATCACTTTGGAAGCTCGAATCGGTAAAGGGCTCCACCTGGAGTTTTCCGTTACCATACACCAAGAACATCTCTTTAGTCATTCTCAAGTACTTGAAGATGTTCTTCACAGCTGTCCAGTGATTCTCTCCAGGATCTACTTGATACCTACTCACTACACTTAATGAGTATGCTACATCGGGTATGGTACATAGCATCGCGTACATGATCGAGACTACTGCCGAAGCATAGGGTATCCCTTGCATGCGAGCTCTCTCTAAATCAGTCTTAGGAGATATCTCTTTGGAGAGCGTGAGTCCAGAGATCGTGGGTAAGTTCCAACGCTTGGATTCTTCCATACCAAACTTCTTTAGAATGCTGTCCATGTACCTGGATTAGGACAATCCCAGTATCCGTCTACATCTATCTCTATAGATCTTAATCCCCAAGATGCAAGAGGCATCACCTAAATCTTTCATTGAGAATCTTTGTGATAAGAAGAGCTTGACCGAGTGCAGCATAGGAACATCGTTTCCTATCAAGAGTATGTCATCCACGTACAATACGAGGAAGACAAACTTACTCTCTGCTACCTTCTTGTATATACAAGATTCATCTACGTTTTTGATGAAGTCAAACTCTTTGATTACAACATCAAAACAGATGTTTCAACTCCGTGATGCTTGCTTTAACCCGTAGGTGGATTTAAGCAGCTTGCACACCATTCCGCTGCTCCCACTATCTATGAAGCCCTCTGGCTGAGTCATGTACACGCACTCCTCTAAATCACCATTTAGAAAAGTGGTCTTAACATCCATTTGCCAGATTTCATAGTCATGGTATGCAGCAATGGCAAGTAAGATCCGGATGGACTTAAGCATAGCCACTGGAGAAAAGGTTTCGTCATAATCCACACCTGGTCGTTGACGAAAACCCTTTGCAACAAGTCTGGCTTTGAAAGTCTCAACTTTTCCATCTACACCAAGTTTCTTCTTAAAGATCCATTTGCTTCCAATGGGTTTTACCCCTTCAGGAGCAACTTCCAAAGTCCATACTTTGTTGGTGTACATGGATTCCATCTCAGATCGCATTGCATCCAGCCACTTCACAGAGTCCCCACTCGTGATGGCCTGCTCGAAGCTAGTCGGGTCATCATTTTCCATGATGCAATCCTCGCTCCCACCATCTATGAGAAAACCGTAGTATCTCTCAGGTGGATGAGGAACCCTACTAGATCGGCGGAGAGGCTGGGGTTCGTCGGGAACTACTGAATCCTCTGGTTCTACTAAATCTTCTGTTGTAGTTTGTGTAGCTGGAACTTCTTCCTGTTCTACCTCACTGCCACTAATTTCTTTTTCAAGAAATTCCTTTTTCTAAAATGGTGGCATGTCGAGAAAAAAACACCTTTTGTTCCGAATAGTGGTAGAAGATATTTCCTCGCGAATGCTTGAGATATCCTATAAACTTACACAGAAATGACCTTGCCTCGAGTTTGTCCGGATTTTGCTTTTTAACATAGGCCGGGCAACCCCATATCTTAACAAAATTAAGACACGGTCTCTTTCCCTCCCATATCTCATATAGAGTGGTAGGCACTGATTTGGTTAGAACTCTATTCAATAGGTATAGGTATATGGCTGTCTCAAGAGCATATCCCCAAAAGGAAATAGGTAACTCAGCAGTGCTCATCATAGAGCACACCATATCTAATAGGGTGCGGTTCCTCCGTTTCGATACACCGTTGTGCTGTGATGTATACGGAGGAGTAAGCTGAGAGAGAATCTCGTTCTCTTTTAAATAATCCAGGAACTCATTGCTCAAGTATTCTCCTCCTCAATCAGATCAAAGGATCTTAATACTTTTACCCGTTTAGTTCTCGACTTCGTTTTTATATTCTTTGAATTTCTCAAAAGCTTCTAACTTGTATTTCAATAGGAACGCATGTCCGTATGTTGAGAGATCGTCGGTGAATGTAATGAAATATGAGAAAGCATTCCTGGCATGTGTAGACATGGGACCACATACATCACTATGTATCGGTCCCAAAGGTTCCATAACTCTTTCTCCGTGTCCACTAAACAGAGTTTTGGTTATTTTGCCTTTGAGACATGAATGACAAGTTTCATAAGATGATAATTCGAACGGATTTAAATATCCATCTTTATATAACTTAGCTAGTTGTGTCGCATTGATATGACCTAGTCTACAATGCCACAAGAAGGATTCGTTCATTTCTGAACTCATCCTCTTGTATGTGTTTTGTATATTAAGAACTGTGGTTTGATTTAGAATGTATATGCCATTATGTAACGAGCCTGATCCAATCAACTCTTGATTCAGGAAGATGTTCATAACATCATCCTGTACTACAAAACTATATCTTTCTTTACTCAATAAAGAATCTGATATAAGATTGCATATTAGGGTCGGAATGTAATAGCATTCATTCAAAATAAATGTCTTACCATTTGGTAATACAAGGTGATATTCGCCAACAGGTTTGGCTGCAACATTTGCACCATTTGCACCATTCCCTACTTTTAAGGAATGATCACCTATTCCCAGTTCTCTGCCTTTCCTTAGCCCATACCACATATTGCATATATAGGATCCTGATCCGGTATCTAATGCCCACGACGTAGAGTGAACTGAGAAACAGTTCTCGATAACTAACACACCTGAAGAAAATGCATCAGCATGCTTATTTTTCATTTGGGTGGAGTGGGAATCCGGATATTCTCTTATCTCCTGTTCAGTCTTATAACAATTATAAGAAAGAACGGAACCAACGTTCCCCTGCTCAGTATAACAGGAGGGTTCGGTCAATACATCAATATTATTATCTTGATTAAAGCATGACATGGTCGCTACCTGGAGAGAGAGAGAGAGAAGAAAACAGTTTAGCGTATGCTCTTATAAGATTAGATTGGTTATTATCTTAGCTAATCAGGATGGCTCCCACTGATTTAATAAAATCTTCCTTCAAAAAACCCTAAAAAGGAAAGACTAGCTGGGATTAATTACAGTCTACAACTTTGCTAACCGTTCATCCAGGCCAGTGTCGGTGCTTTGAGGGAGGTTCCCCGTGCTTTCGCACGGACCTAATTAAGATAAACCTCGTTTTTCCCTAAGGGTAGCCCCATTAACACCTTTCTAGACACCAAATGGGTTAGCTAATTGTAAAGTGTAAAACTCTCCTACGAGCAACTCTTGCTCGCAGCGGGTATCGGGATCCAACTATCGCATAGAAGATATGTAATTTCATTGCAAATTTCAACCCTTGAAATTCCCGATAATATCTTTTAACCCTAGCATCCTATGACCTTGACGGAGGCCAACAAACCATAGGCTGCTACTCAAGTTCAACCAGTACATTTCATGATTGAATTAAATCCACCCGCACGACCCTTGATGGAGGCCAACTAAGTCGTACAACTACCCTAATCCAATCTCATCTTATGTTTGCAGATAAACACTAGTTAGCTACCGCACACTACGGCTTGACGAAGGCCAACAAACGTAGCACGAATACTAAGTTGCACTTATCTGAAATGACGGAGGGCTACGCAGGTTTTTAAGAAAACCATGAGCGTAATGAACTTGATATCGTTGTAGAAACCAGTGATTTTGAAAAGGAGTGTTTTTGAGGTTTTTACTAGTTTCCCTAAAGAGGTCACTCCCGGTGAATAGATCTCAGCTCTTTCCTTATCGAATGAAGTGCTGGATATTCTACAAGGAATACCGCTATGCAGAGCAAAAACTATAGAAGCAATCAAAAACAAAACCGAGTGAGTTGTAGCATCTGCTAGTTTCGCTAAAGAGGTTACTCCCGGTGAAAGGATCTCGGCTCTTTCCTTATCGAATAAGGTGCTGGATATTCTACAAGGAATACCGCTATGCAAAGCAGAAACTAGAGCTACCCTTTTTGAAAAATTGATTCTACAACATCTTATAGGTTTCTTTTCTTTTCATTAATCACATTAATGAATTCCCATCATTTATGCTTCCTAAGCATCACAGAAGAAACGAAAGCAATAATGTTTATATATCATATATATATAGTATAAGCATTCGTCTCACGCATATAAAATGATCACATCACAGAATATCAGCAGCAGAAGAATCACATATGAAATATTGAATATACTAGGAATTCCGTGTTTTATTTAAGCCAGTAAAAACGCGGATTCCATGGTCGTGATGAATAGCCAAACCCACATCCCTAGACCCCTACGAGAGCGGCAAGCAACCATACCAATTCTAGAGTTAGGAGACCCAGTCTCGACTCCTCGAGATGGTCTCCCACTGGACCCTAGAACCCGGTTCCTTGTGTTACCCGCCTTGGGTCTATCCTAATGCGGAAAAGTAAATAATATACAACAATGGTGATTTACCGATAACTACATGGCATGAGTAATATTCCTCGAGCCACCTGTATAAGTGGGGAGACCCCTCTTCGCCGATTTCCTATTCTTTTTATTTTGATCGGTCTGTTTCTGCACAACACATTCAGATTTAGTTTTCTAATTAAGCAACATAAAAAAATAAATTATATACTAAATAATGAATTACATTTAAAATGCAAACCTGTTTGCGCTGAGAGTCGAAATATTGGCACAAGAGAGGCCATGTATCTACGTCAACTCTCGCAAAGGCCGGAGTATGTAGGAAAGCCGTACTCTCTGCCTCGGGAGTCGCCATCCACAGGGAATAGCGGTCGATCTTCAGCTCGTTCCTATTGTATTGGACCTTTGATTGCATGTTCTTCATTAGGCCATGGTACAGAGCGTGAAGATCGAGCACTCTCTCAGGGTGATCGGGGTCGGGTACAGGCTGAAAGTCGTAATCCAACTGCAAATACAAAAAAACAATGTTATTAAATTGCAAGTGTTAAATAATAATAAATATATTGGGTAAGTCAAATGAAACTATATATTAATACCCGAGCCTGATCTCAGAAGAGGGCAAATGAGCACCGGTGCTGGTCGCCCCACTCAACGTGAAGTGGATACTTCTTCACGAGGCGGCTCTCATCCCCCATATACCTGCTGAACCTCTCGGCATAATCGCCGGTATAGCGATAATCAGGGATAAAAAAAGGGGGAATGCTACCTCCCCCTAGCTCTGTCGGGCCTCAGCCTGTAGGACTGATTCGAGCCTTGAGACCCCCTCTCGGGATGGGGATGCCCTGCATCTACAAGAAATATCAAGACAATAAATATTAAGACAAAGCGGTATTAAAAAATCAAGGTTTAACGAAAATTGAAGTGTGATATATACCTCCGGCGACAGAAGCACGAGCCTGGATCCGGGCAGCAGCACGAGCGGGACGACAGTTCCTCCGGTGAGGAACAGCCGGTGACCCGGACGTGGACGCATCTCCAACTAGAAAATAAACATCGACAAAATTACATGAAGTTCATGTTTATTCTTAAAGGATATATAAAATGAATAAATATTTTATATTTATTCATACAAACCTGTAGACTGAGCGGAGGGTATGGAAGTGACGAGAGTGACCCCTGCACCAGACGTGGGCGCACCACCTATAATTAGACAATCAAACATTGACTATATAAGTAATTGCAAAAAGAATATATATATCAATAATATAACATTCTAAATCAACATGTTTACACTATAGGATATATAAATATACCCGCAGGTGCGGTAGTGGCCTCTGCCCGAGATGTGGAGGCACCGCCTACAGCCTGAGATGTAAGTACGTAAAACCAAAAAGAATGTATGTATATTTATGATATAGCATTCTAAATCAATATGCATGCACTATATGATATATAAACATACCTGGAGGTGCGGAAGTGGCCTCTGTCCCTGATTTGGACGCACCACCAACAGCTAGACAATCAGACATTGACTATGTAATTAATTTTGACATGAATATGCATGTATATCTATAATATTACATTCAAAATGAATATGTGTGTAACATTCCTGGAGGTGCGGGAGTGGCCTCTGTGGACGCACCACCAACAGCTAGACAATCAAACATTGACTATGTAAGTAATTTTGACATGAATATGCATGTATATCTATAATATTACATTCAAAATGAATATGCATGCAATATACCTGGAGGTGTGACAAAGTCCACACGGAAGGAGGCATCCGAAGGGGTCTCTGATCAGGGTGCAAGACCGGCCCTCTGAAGCTCCCTACGCAGCTCTCCGGAAGGCAGAACCGCTCTGCCTCTGCCTCTGCCTCTGTCGGTGCCGCGGCTGGAGCTCCTGTCGCCCCTCGCTGCTCCCGTTATCGTCATCAAATCTAGATAAAACGGTCCGTAGACGCATTAGACAATCATTACATATGCATGCTATATATGTATAGATCGTAAAATATGAAGTAATAATATAATATCACTGATAACCTTTTTCGTTTCGTGGACGCATTAGACATATCTACTTGGATTTCATCATCGATATCATTTCTAACCCACGTAACTTTATGATCAGCCGAAAACAACCCGTCTTTCGAAACAGACGGTCGGAGCACTCTAAATCTTCTCTATTCTTCATCCTCATTGCTGTCCTCAAATTCTGGGACATCGTAAATATCCCTGGGTTTCCAACGGCATACGACACTGCATCCCAGATGCTTCAAACACTGTGAGTAGTATACTTGGAACGCTTGGTTCGAAAAGATAAACGGATCTTCCTGAACGTAAAATCGAAGTGTGTTCACAATGGTCAATCCATATTCATCTTTGCAAGTCCCGAGATTGCTTCTCCACTTATCTGTATCGGTTCGTGTATCGTACCAAGTACACTGAAATATATAAAACGGTTCTGATCGTCCGGGATATTGGATGCCAAGCATACAATTTAAGTATCCATAATAAATCACACCATCCGATCCTACCGTCGCAATCCCACTATTCTGAGTGGTTCTAGATGTTTCTATATCCTTAACTTCGAATTTGTATCCAAGGACACCGAATCCTTTATAATATGCAACCTCCATACTAGAAAACTGAGCTAAATATCTTGAATCACTCTCTAATGATGCAGACAAGTTCGGATCGTGGATCTAACAAAACAAATTTTACGATAAATACATAACGATATAAGTTTAGATTAAAACTGATAGCAATAACATGTTATTCGAATAACTTACATGATCTGCAACCCAATCGCAAAAATTATCCTGATGATTTTTTCCAATCGTTCATCGTTCCAATCAAGATGCCCCTTATGTACTTCGTTAAAATGAATTCTGTTCTCGATAATAAATTATGACATTAATATTATATCATTTCATACACACACAAAAATAAATATAACAATTAATCCAAAAAAACTTACTCTATAATTTTTTCAAGACATGCGCTATTGAGGAGGATAAACCGGTATATTTTGTTGATAAATTTAGTTTCTACCCTCGTATAATCGGCTTTACCATATGGCCCGTCCTGAATTCTACGAGGCCGGTTAAGTCTCGTCTCAATGTTCTCGTCCAGATAGCGGAAACAAAATGTGGTTGCTTCATTTAGAAAATAACCTTGCATGATAGAACCCTCTGGTCGATTTCTATTGCGTATATAGTTTTTAAGAGTGTAGAGGTAGCTAAACAAAAATATGTTAAATAAATAAATACGGGCATACAGGACAACAATAATTTTACAAATTGCGAGAAAAATTTCACATATCTCTCGACGGGATACATCCATTGATATTATACCGGTCCGGCTAACTTAACCTCAGTTGCAAGATGAACTGTCAGGGGTATTATGATATCGAAAACTTGCAAAATATCAACGAAATAGAATTTTCTAGTTTCTCCAGCGTCACAACATCCAGTGTTTTAGCGCACAATTTTATGAAAAAACAACATAGATCATTGATTACTGGACTAACCGATTCGGGAAGGGAATTCCTGAGGGCTAATAGGAGAAGGTGCTCTATCATAACATGATGATCATGACTTTTCAACCCACTGATCTTGCCTTTCACAATTTTTATCTTCTTGCTGAATTATCCTGAGAAACCTGTGGGAACTTTCAAATTATACAACACCTGCAGAAATATTTTCTTCTCCAGTTGTGACATATGATACGCGGCATTGGGAAGTATAAACTTGCCTGGTTTACCCGCTACCGGTTTAGGATGCAATGCACTTCTAATTTCCCAGTCCTGTAAATCCATCCGAGCATTGAGATTGTCTTTCGATTAAGCAAGTTGAGTATGTACTCGGATACTCCCTTCTCTATGTGCATGACGTCCAGACAATGACGCACTAAATTTGTTGACCAGTACGGAAGCTCGAAAAAAATGCTTAACTTGTTCCAGAATGGTGGTTTGACCTGTTTTGTCGGATCCATCCCGAAGGTCACATTATTGTAACCATCCCACTAAGCAGTCACGTCCTCTCCGGACAATGGGGCTGGAAGTCCAAGAAGCTCCTGATGACCATCAAAGTGAACAGCGTCTAACCTGTAGGGGTGGTCTAGAGGCAGGAAACGTCGATGGCCGCAATAACAAACCTTCCTGCTAAAATTCAAGAATTTCGATATTGTATGTTGATGGCAATAAGGACATGCTTTGTGACCATGTACGGAGCAACCTGATAGTATTCCATACGCAGGAAAGTCATTAATTGTCCACATTAAAACCGCACGCAGTATGAAGGTTGTATTTTTGTTTGCATCGTAAGTCTCTACACCATCAATGAACAAAGATTTTAACTCCTCGATCAGAGGTCGGAGATAGACGTCAATACTGTTTTCCGGTGAGTTTGGTCTGTCGATAAGAAGAGGGAAGTATGATTGGTCCATAGCCAACCAAGACGACATATTATAAATTATCATTACAACGGGCCATATGCTGTGGCATCCAGCCATATAGTTGAATGGACAGAAGCCATCACTAGCGAGTCCGAGCCTGATATTGCGAGGATCGCTACTGAATATTTCGTGCCTCCTATCGAAATACTTCCATGCCGGTGAATCTCTTGGATGGCTCATTTTTCCATCTTCACTTGGAGGAGCACGGTGATGCCAAATCATTGTCTTGGCTGTTTTCTTGCACCTGAATAGCCTCTGTAGGTTCTGTGTTATGGGAAGGTATCGTGCTATCTTAGCAGGTATATCGGGTTTCTTATCAGAATCTTTCGGGTTATTCCTGGCCTATCCGCATGTTGGACACTCTTTCAAATCTGAATTCTCTTTTCGGTACAACACGCAATTTTTAGGACATGCTTGAATCTTCACACTTCAGACCCAAATCAGACATGAACTTCTGGGCTCCGTACCAGCTGTCGGGCACGTTATTTCCCGAGGGTATAGAATCTTTCAAGAACGAAAGAAGCATTATGAATGATTTGTTGCTCCATCCATTTAAGCACTTAATCTGGAAAAGTTGGACGAACCATGAGAGGGTGGAATACTTTGTATTCTCATAAATTGGTTTTCTTGCATCATTCATGAAATTTTCATACTTATCCGCACGCGGTCCTTGACCGGAAGAAATTTCATCTTCGATACGAATAGATTCACCTAGAGCAGCCTCTACCATATCCTCCATTTTTTCTCCTGAAAAAAAATTACCGTCTTCTTCTTCTGCCGCATTACCGTTTTCTCCTTCTTCTTCTACCGCATTACCATCTTCTCCTTCTTCTTCTGTCGCATTACTATATTCTTCTCCTTCCCCGTGATATAGCCAAGTTGTATAAAATCTAGTAAAACCATGTTTAATGATATGAAGCTCTGCAAATTCTACTTTCTGCCAGTACTTATTCCCACATCTATCGCACGGACAGAGAATCTTCTCTATCACGATCTTATTATGTGTGCGTGCAAATTCAATAAAAGCAGCAACTCCTGCGACAAACTTAGGTTGCATACGTTGTTGTCAATTCACATACATCCAGTCCTTAACTCTGATGTACTCATGGGCCATGTTAAACTGTATAACATATAAATTGTAGGTTATGATGACTATATTGAGAAATATAAGAACGGGATGGTTACTGACAAAGGAGAAAATCCGTGTATATGCTTTGTGTGTACATTTGTCATTGGAAAGAATAAATTATCGATAATCAAAGTTAGATTTAAGGATACCCATATATGAGTTGTATTATATAAATGTGTGTTTTAATTTATGATTTCGCTTAAGTGTAGGGTTGTTAGTGTGTGTGTGTTGTGTGTGCGTTTGTTGTGTATTCGTGTTGTATGTGTGTGTTTCGACTGTCGGGGGTAAGGCTTCTATCCTATTAAGAATGTATAAAGCAGACACCTATTCGCTTGTGCTTTCAACCGTTTCGAGTAAATTTCGGCAGTACCTCCCCGCCGTTCTCCGAGTACACTGTAACAGAATAGATAATCATTTCAAAGCTGTGAAATAATGTTGAAATGAACATCTAATCTATCTTTGTACACGGAGAACCAGCGGAAAAGTACCAACGAAATAACTCGAAACGGATGAAAACATAAGTGAATGCAGGCGTTTGCTTTATACATTCCTAACTTTTCCACACGGGACAAATCTATCGGTTATGATACGATTGAATCTTCTCGTCACATAGACTACATGACGGTTGTTAGTACCGAGCTATACCATCCGATATTTAACAACTTTCGTATAGTTCTATGTCACGACGAATATCGAACGTATGTTAACCGATATATGGGAACTAAGTGGCGCTTTGAGTTTCATATATGAGTATCGATGAGAATATGAAAGTTTCATATTATCATCGAGTATCATATATTGGTTTTAACTTGAACATTTAAGATGAATAGGTTTTACGTTTACTTTCGTTATTAAGGGTTCGAAATTTCAAGTTTAGGTAAATTTTTCTTGCGTTTACGATAAAGTTGTACGTTTACAGTATCCTACTGAATGAACTAGTGCACCCTAAACCCTAACGCTAAATAACCCAAATTAACCTAATTAACCATAATCGTTATCCTTACACAAATTATCCCTAATTAACCCAAACTTAACCCAATTTACCCAAATTAACCTAATTAATCCTAATCAACCCAAACTTAACCCAATTTACCCAAATTAACCCTAATCAACACCCTAACCTTTCAAATTATCACTAATTAACCTAAAGTAACCCTAATCTCTAATTAACCCAAACTAACCCTAGTCTCTAACCCTAAACCTGAACCCAACCCTAACCCTAAACCCTAACCCTAACCATACACTGAACCCTGACCCTGACCCTAACCCTAACCATACCCTGACCCTAACCCACACCCTAACCATACCCTGACCCTAATTAACCCAAAGCCTAACACCAACTAATTAACCCTAACCCTAACCCCAACCCCAACCGCAATTAATTAACCCTAACCCTAACCCTAATTACCCTAACCCCAACTAATTAAGCCTAACCCTAACCCTAACCCCAACTAATTGACCCTAACCCTAACCCCAACCCCAACTAATTAACCCTAACCCTAACCCTAACTGAACCGAATCCTACCCCTAACCCTAACCTTAACTGAACCGAACCCGAACCCTAACTCTACCCTAAACTGAACACTAACCCTAACCCTCACCCTAACCGAACCCTGAACCGTGAACCCTAGCCTAAGTAGCAACCCATTAATCATCAAAATTATAAACAAAAACATTATTAGAAGTTAAAATTTGAGATTTACTAACCTGTAGCTAGACCGACGATGGAGGAGACCGGTGGTCGACAACGCAATCGGCAACGAGTCGCGGGCGGTGGCAACGAGGAAGTCGACGAGGAAGTTTTGGGAGATCGAGGGCGATGGCGGGCCGCGGGCGGAGGGCGGTGGCGACGAGGCGCAGAAGAGGTGGCGACGAGAGGCACGCAAGGGAGATCGAGTGAGAGAGAGGAATTTTTGGTAACGAAGACTTTTCTATACTTTTTTTTATTAATAACCCATATATATACCCCTATGGACTTAAACGTAGGGCCTTCGTTTGCGGCTCTGTAGGGCCAAAGGGCAAATTACGTTTTAATATTTTTAAATTAAAACGTAGGGCAATGTAGGGACAACCATGAGGACATATGGAGTAATCCGTAAGGGCAATAAAATGTTGCCCCTACGGATGCCTTTATCCGTAGGGGCAACCCCTTATTGTCGTAGTGGTTGACCATAATTAGCTCATGAAACTATATATAAATATATTTATTTAAGGCTCGATCTCTCCAACTCTCTCCCTCATGGTATCAATCATATTTTAATAAATTACAAATTCGGTAGAGAAAACCATAAAAACATTACTTTCATGTATAAAGCTTAATGACCTACAGTCTGCTTCGCTTAAATGATGATAAGTAGATGATCAATTATGTTGAATTGTAAATCACCAATATTATAGTGCATTATCTATTTCTCCCTACATAGAAATGAGAGGTAAATCGACCTTCACTGTAGAGATGAAGAATGCATGCATTAATAAAATTGTAGGCATGCAGCCATATGATTCTTAATTAAATGATGAATATATATAGAGGCCAAGAAACAAATAATGGGTAGAGCAAGCCAGCCTTGTTTTAACTCCTAGGTGAAACAATTGCACGCATTGCTGCTACGTACATGTTCTATAAATATTGGTTGAGCCTTTTCATAGGTCAGCTCTGCTTTAGATTGGATCTACATTCTAGGTTTTTTAATGAATGATTTGAAATTTTTTTACAGCCGCACTGTCAACTTAAAACCGACTCTTCCGGACGAAAAAATTAAGCATTTATAGTCGTCTGCAAGTTTTTATAGCCCGGGAGTATATAAACAAGAATATATAAACGAGAAAGAAGATGGATATAATTTACTATATATAGATAATTACCTAAATATAGATAATTACTAGAGATGGCCCCCACGCAATGCGCGGACATGAAATCCAAAGTCAAAAATAACCATATTAATTTCAAAGTTTATTATTATATCATTTGTAACATTAATTTCAAGAGGTTTTTTTTTACTTCTAACCTTCTTAAAACATAGTAAATTCGTTTCTATCCCTAAAAACTTGGTATTTACTTTTACCCCCAAAGCTAATAAGATACACCATTTTACCCCCTTTACGATTTTTATCAACTTTTAACTGCATAATATCATGTTTTTCTTTAAAATATCCCAGCATCTTTTCTTATTTGGAAATATGCAATTTCTTTCCTATATTGAAATTAAGGTTTAGGTTTCTGTTGCACTTTTTTTCAAAATCGGTCATGAAATCAGGAGTGTCTTCAATATTTTTCTCTAACTATAAAGAAATTGAATATTTCTGCGGTCTTACTTATTGTTTTCGAATAAATGGTAAACCTAAAATCTATAGAGAAAAATTAAAGTTAAAATTAACGGGCATTTTTTCCGACGGAAATCGTAAAGGGGGTAAAATGATGTATCTTATTAGTTTTGAGGGATAAAAAGTAAATACCAAGTTTTAGAGAGTATAAAGGAATTTGTTATATTTTGGCGGCCTATAAGTAAAAAACCATAATTTTAAAGTTTATTATTATATCATTTGTAAGTTGTAATGTCACGCCCCACCCCCAATACAGATAATATTGTCCGCTCTAACCAAAACCGCACAGTTTTGTCCTTCTGGGCGAACCGGATCCGACCAGGGACCACTTCCCAGGAGGTCACCCATCCCAGAACTTCCCTGGCTCGAGTACGCTTAATTTCGGAGTTTTCATGCTCCTGAAGTGCCGATTCACTTAAAAGGCGCCTCTGTATTGAAGAGTGGTATCATTCCATTTATATTACAGATCTGCCCTCTTTCGGAATGTATTGCGAAAATTCCCCATTGTTCTATAGTGGGTCCTACGGACTCAAGAGGTGGCCCCTATGGATTCAAGAGGTGGCCCCCGCCCACTTAAACATGACACTTGGCGTGGCACTTTGTTCCGTGCGGCACTTTATTCCGTGAGCAAGAACCGGGTCCCGACATTCTCCATACCCTTAAACTATGGTTTGTCTTCGAACCACAGACCTACTATTGAGGGACCAGCTCTGATACCATTCTGTCACGCCCCACCCCCAATACAGAGAGTATTGTCCGCTCTGGTCAAAGCCGCACGGTTTTGTCCTTCGGGACGAACCGGACCCGACCAGGGGCCACTTCTGTAGGGTTAACTTAGCACCTTAGCAAGGTTTTGGCAAGCATCAAACATGCTATATTAAAATTTTGGGATGCCAAACGAACCAACCAAGTAATCGAACTAGAGAATTAGGGTTATCTTTTCATGTAAACAACTTTACATATAAGTGATAGGAATTACAACCTTTATAGTCCGTTCCTTCGCTTCAAAAGTTCTGAGTAGTGGTCCCTTCACTGCGATCCATAAGCTCCTGAACTCTTGAGAGGCTCCACAAGATGTATGATGTATCCTTATTTGAAGTCTTCCAAATCTGTGATGATCTACGTCGAGGAAACACGGACTCAAGCTCACTCTTCACTAATTCGGAATTGGTGAAGCTAACACACTAATTAATATGGCTAGTATAGAAGAGGATGATGAAGTAGAAATTTCGCTCACTTTAGTATTTAATTTCTCACTATTTTTCTTCTTGATCTCAAAATCTAGAGAGCAAAAATGAGATGAGGAAGAAGAAGAAGGAAATATCTCAAGTGATGAAAATATCTATCATGGTTCAAATGCAACCCTTGGGTGAGTATATCATCCATACACTAACCCATATAGAGAATTAACCATGATAAGGGTTAATGATTAGGTCACAAAATATCTTAAGTAGAAACAAAAGAGTGGACTACGTCAAAACTTATCTACAAGCTTCTACAAGCTTCTAACTTTGATTAAATCCACTAATTTTTAATTACTTAATGATAAATGAAACCCTAACATAAACCTTAGTATGGTATGAGTCACATACATACATGTTGCATGTGTAACCTAGCATGTTACAATATTTTATATCGCATATATAATATTCATGTAACAAAAGAAAACAATACAATAAATATATATGACATATATGTTAAATGCATCATAAGTGAGAATAATAAATATTTAAGTGAGCATATAATATATATATATATATATATATTATTTCATCGGATCAATACTTGATCCGATAATCCGGCTATATCACATATAACCGGCCGATATCACATATCGCGAGAATAGAATACGGTATCACAAACGCGTATCAATCTTGAACCCGCACATATCACATATGTGGTCCTACTCCATTTCGCCTGAGCCTGGAAACCTCTATGTAGGAATCTAAAGACACGTCAATACGCCGGCAGTAGGTGATGATCACATCAAACACCAACAAGCCGCAAGCGGACAACTAAACGTAACGGCCACCCGGGTATTGAGCGATCAGAAGATCAATAAGAAAGTCTGCTCTAACTCCTGTAAATCCAATCAGTAACACTACCGTACAGTCCGTTCTCTTCGTCTGATATGTCGCATATCCAGTCTAGGGGTGGTAAACATCAGACCCCAGTAACCGATAAGTCGTGTCAATGTGAGGCGCATAACAGGTCGAGAAGCTACTGATAACACTTACCAGTAGATCTCCATATCAGCCATGGCTAGGAACTTCCAGTTATAGCCAATCGAACACAGCGCAACATCAACCCCCAATACCAGGAGAGACGAAACCCCTCCAATCGCTCATTGCCTCCATATGATTTGGGACTGTACCCAAAAGCAACCGTTTTGCACATTCTCTTGAACGTGGTAAGGTGGAAATCAAAGCACAGTGGGAATCACATAAGACTCTATGACGATCTCGGGTCTACAGACTAAGCTATATCAGTGTCACCAGAGAACTGCTATCTGACGATAGATATAATACCAACAAGGAGTTCTCGGCGAGTCCGTTCAGTGTACCCAGTCTCCACTGAGCACCTGTATACCATCTTGGATGTCAAACACCAATGGATGTGGGATCATCCATCGCCCATCATATGGGTCATAATGCGTATACGCTAGTCTACTCTGGAGTATTGATTCCCTGTCTCGATACACCCTTGACTAGGAACAGTTATAGGGTGTACTTGTGGACTACCCTGGCCCCCACTAGTATAATCTGCATCATAGTCCTAGTAGTCAAGTACATATCCTAGGGGCTTTATCAACATGTGAGAGCAAGACAGTAACACAATATAAGTCAACATGTTAAAACAAAGAGCAACCAGATAGCATACTATCATATCGAGCAAGAAAGTCCTCTCTATATATATCCAAGCATCCACTATAATATACATCATATGTACAACAATGGCCTCTAGGGCATATACATAATTAACAATCTGCTACTTGCACTAAGCCAGCTGTTGTAGTATCTCATACCCAACATCCCGAAGAGTCTCTTAAATTGTATCTGGGGAATGGCCTTCGTGAATGGATCCACAGTGTTATCCTTCGTATCTACTCTCCTAACCTCGATCTCCCGGCGATCAACTATCTCCCGGATTAGATGATACCGCCTCAGAATATGCCTGGATCTCTGATGGGACCTGGGTTCCTTGGCCAAAGCCACAGCACCATTGTTATCAAAATACAAAGGTACTGGATGCTCAATGGACAGAACTACACCAAGTTTGGTAATGAACTTCTTTATCCAGACAGCCTCTTTGGCAGCATCGTTGGCAGCGATGTATTCAGCCTCCATCGTCGAGTCTGCAACGGTTTTCTGTATGGAACTCTTCCAACACACCGCCCTTCCATTGAGGGTAAAGATAAATTACGAGTGCGACTTAGAGTCGTCCTTATCACTTTGGAAGCTCGAATCGGTAAAGGACTCCAATTGGAGTTCTCCGTTACCATACACCAAGAACATCTCTTTAGTCATTCTCAAGTACTTGAGGATGTTCTTCACAGCTGTCCAGTAATTCTCTCTAGGATCTGCTTGATACCTACTCACTACACTTAGTGAGTATGCTACATCGGGTATGGTACATAGCATCGCGTACATGATAGAGACTACTGCCAAAGTATAGGGTATGCCTTGCATGCGAGCTCTCTCCAAATCAATCTTAAGAGACATCTCTTTGGAGAGAGTGAGTCCAGAGATCGTGGGTAAGTTCCCACGCTTGGATTCTTCCATACCAAACCTCTTTAGTATGGTGTTAATGTACCTGGATTAGGACAATCCCAGTATCCGTCTAGATGTATGTCTATAGATCTTAATCCCGAAGATGCAGAAGGCATCACCTAAATCTTTCATTAAGAATCTTTATGATAAGAAAAGCTTGACCGAGTGCAGCATAGGTACATCGTTTCCTATCAAGAGTATGTCATCCACGTACAATACGAGGAAGACAACCTTACTCTCTGCTACCTTCTTGTATATATAAGGTTCATCTATGTTTTTGATGAAGTCAAACTCTTTGACTACAACATCAAAATAGATGTTTCAACTCCGCGATGCTTGCTTTAACCCGTAGATGGATTTAAGCAGCTTGCACACCTTTGCGCTGCTCCCACTATCTATGAAGCCCTCTGGTGGAGTCATGTACACCCACTCCTCTAAATCACCATTTAGAAAAGTGATCTTAACATCTATTTGCCAGATTTCGTAGTCATGGTATGCAGTAATGGCAAGTAAGATCCGGATGGACTTAAGCATAGCCACTGGAGAAAAGGTTTCGTCATAATCCATACCTGGTCGTTGACGAAAACCCTTTGCAACAAGTCTGGCTTTGAAAGTCTCAACTTTTCCATCTACACCAAGTTTCTTCTTAAAGATCCATTTGCTCCCAATGGGATTTACCCCTTCAGGAGCAACTTCCAAAGTCCATACTTTGTTGGTGTACATGGATTCAATCTCAGATCGTATTGCATCCGGCCACTTCACAGAGTCCCTACTCATGATGGCCTTCTCGAAGCTAGTCGGGTTATCATCTTCCATGATGCAATCCTCGCTCCCACCATCTATAAGAAAACCGTAGTATCTCTCAGGTGGATGAGGAATCCTACTAGATCGGCGGAGAGGCCGGGGTTCGTCGAATCCTCTGGTTCTACCAAATCTTCTGTTGCGGCTTGTGTAACTGGAACTTCTTCCAGTTCTACCTCACTGCCACTAATTTCTTTTTCAAGAAATTTCTTTTCTAAAAAGGTGGCATGTCGAGAAACAAACACCTTTTGTTCCTCAGGGTGGTAGAAGATATTTCCTCACGAATGCTTGGGATATCCTATAAACTTACACAGAAATGACCTTGTCTCGAGTTTGTCCGGATTTTGCTTTTTAACATAGGCCGGGCAACCCCATATCTTAACAAAATTTAGACACGGTCTCTTCCCCTCCCATATCTCATATGGAGTGGTAGGCACTGATTTGGTTAGAACTCTATTCAATAGGTATATGGCTGTCTCAAGAGCATATCCCCAAAAGGAAATAGGTAACTCAGCAGTGCTCATGATAGAGCGCACCATATCTAATAGGGTGCGGTTCCTCCGTTTCGATACACCGTTGTGCTGTGATGTATACGGAGGAGTAAGCTGAGATAGAATCTTGTTCTCTTTTAAATAATCCATGAACTCATTGCTCAAGTATTCTCCTCCTCGATTAGATCGAAGGATCTTAATGCTTTTACCCGTTTAGTTCTCGACTTCGTTCTTATATTCTTTGAATTTCTCAAAAGCTTCAGACTTGTGTTTCAATAGGAATACATATCCGTATCTTGAGAGATCGTCGGTGAATGTAATGAAGTATGAGGAACCATTCCAGGCATGTGTAGACATGTGACCACATATATCACTATGTATCTGTCCCAAGAGTTCCGTAACTCTTTCTCCGTGTCCACTAAACGGAGTTTTGGTCATTTTGCCTTTGAGACATGAATGACAAGTTTCATAAGATGATAATTCGAACGGATTTAAATATCCATCTTTATGTAACTTAGCTAGTCGTGTCGCATTGATATGACCTAGTCTACAATGCCACAAGAAGGATTCGTTCATTTCTGAACTCATCCTCTTGTATGTGTTTTGTATATTAAGAACTGTGGTTTGATTTAGAATGTATATGCCATTATGTAACGAGCCTGATCCAATCAACTCTTGATTCAGGAAGATGTTCATAACATCATCCTGTACTACAAAACTATATCTTTCTTTACTCAATAAAGAAACTGATATCAGATTGCATATCAGGGTTGGAATGTAATAGCATTCATTCAAAATAAATGTCTTGCCATTTGGTAATACAAGGTGATATTCTCCAACTTCTTTGGCTGCAACATTTGCACCGTTCCCTACTCTTACGGAATGATCACCTATTCCCAATTCTCTGCCTTTCCTTAGTTCATACAACATATTGCATACGTGGGATCCTGATCCGGTATCTAATGACCAGGACGTAGAGTAAACTGAGAAACAGTTCTCGATAACTAACACACCTGAAGAAAATGCATCAGCATGCTTATTCTTCATTTGGGTGGCCTACGAATCCGGATATTCTCCTATCTCCTGTTCAGTCTTATAACAATTATAAGAAAGAACGGAACCAACGTTCCCCTGCTCAGTATAACATGAGGGTTCGGTCAATACATCAATATTATTATCTTGATTAAAGCATGACATGGTCTCTACCTGTAGAGAGAGAGAAGAAAACAGTTTAGCGTATGCTCTTACAAGATTAGATTGGTTATTATCTTATCTAATCAGGATGGCTCCCACTGATTTAATCAAATCTTCCTTTAAAAAACCCTAAAAAGGAAAGACTAGCCGGGATTAATTATAGTCTACAACTTTGCTAACCGTTCAACCAGGCCAGTGTTGGTACTTTAAGGGAGGTTCCCCGTGCTTTCGCACAGACCTAATTAAGATAAACCTCATCTTTCCCTAGGGGTAGCCCCCTTAACACCTTTCTAGGCACCTAATAGGTTAGCTAATTGTAAAGTGTAATACTCTCCTAGGAGCAACTCTTGCTCGCAGCGGGTATCGGGATCCAACTATTTCATAGAAGATATGTAATCACATTGCAAATTTCAACACTTGAAATTCCCGATAATATCTTTTACCCCTAGCGTCCTATGACCTTGACGGAGGCCAACAAACCATAGGCTGCTAGTCAAGTTCAACCCGTACATTTCTTGATTGAATTAAATCCACCCGCATGACCCTTGACGGAGGCCTACAAACTCGTACGACTACCCTAATCCAATCTCATCTTATGTTTGCAGATAAACACTAGTTAGCTACCGCACACTACGCCTTGACGGAGGCCAACAAATGTAGCACGAATACTAAGTAGCACTTATCTGAAGTGACGGAGGGCTACGCAGGTTTTTAAGAAAACCATGAGCGTAATGAACTTGATATCGTTGTAGAAACCAGTGATTTTGAAAATGAGTGTTTTTGAGGTTTTTACTAGTTTCGCTAAAGAGATCACTACCGGTGAATAGATCTCGGCTCTTTCCTTATCGAATAAGATGCTGCATATTTTACAAGGAATACCGCTATACAAAGCAAAAACTATAGAAGCAATCAAAAACAAAACCGAGTGAGTTGTAGTATCTGCTAGTTTCGCTAAAGAGGTCACTCCGGGTGAAAGGATCTCGGCTCTTTCCTTATCGAATAAGGTGCTGGATATTCTACAAGGAATGCCGCTATGCAAAGCAGAAACTAGAGCTACCCTTTTTGAAAATTTGATTCTACAACATCTTATAGGTTTCTTTTCTTTTCATTAATCCCATTAATGAATTCCCATCATTTATGCTTCATAAGCATCCCAAAAGAAACGAAAGCAATAATGTTTATATATCATATATATAGTATAAGCATTCATCTCACGCATATAAAATGATCACATCACAAAATATCAACAGCAGAAGAATCACATATGAAATATTGGATATACTAGGAATTCCGTGTTTTATTTAAGCTGGTAAAAACGCGGATTCCATGGTCGTGATGAATAGCCAAACCCACATCCCTAGAACCCTACGAGAGCGGCAAGCAACCCTACCAATTCTAGAGTTAGGAGACCCAGTCTCGACTCCTCGAGATGGTCTCCCACTGGACCCTAGAACTCGGTTACATGTATTCCCTGCCTTGGGTCTATCCTAATGCGGAAAAGTAAATAATATACAACAATGGTGATTTACCGATAACTACATGGCATGAGTAATATTCCTCGAGCCACCTGTATAAGTGGGGCGACCCCTCTTCGCCGATTTCCTATTCTTTTTATTTTGATCGGTCTATTTCTGCACAACACATTCAGATTTAGTTTTCTAATTAAGCAACACAAAAAAATAAATTATATACTAAATAATGAATTACATTTAAAATGCAAACCTGTTTGCGCTGAGAATCGAAATATTGGCACAAGAGAGGCCATGTATCTACGTCGACTCTCGCGAAGGCCGGAGTATGTAGGAGAGCCGCACTCTCTGCCTCGGGAGTCGCCATCCACAGGGAATAGCAGTCGATCTTCATCTCGTTCCTATTGTATCGGATCTTTGATTGCATGTTCTTCATCAGGCCATGCTACAGGGCATGAAGATCGAGCATTCTCTCAGGGTGATCAGGGTCGGGTACAGGCTGAAAGTCGTAATCCAACTGCAAATACAAAAAAACAATGTTATTAAATTGCAAGTGTTAAATAATAATAAATATATTGGGTAAGTCAAATGAAACTATATATTAATAGCCGAGCCTAATCCCAGAAGAGGGCAAATGAGCACCGGTGCTGGTCGCCCCACTCAACGTGAAGTGGATACTTCTTCACGAGGCGGCTCTCATCCTCCATATACCGGCCGAACCTCTCGGCATAATCGTCGGTATAGCGATAATCAGGGGTAAAGAAGATGGGGAATGCTGCCTTCCCCTAGCTCTGTCGGGCCTTAGCCTGTGGGACTGATTCGAGTCTCGAGTCCCCCTCTCGGGATGGGGATACCCTGTATCTACAAGAAATATCAAGACAATCAATATTAAGACAAAGTGGTATTAAAAAATCAATGTTTAACGAAAATTAAAGTGTGAGCGAGAGTGACCCCTGCAGACTGAGCGGAGGGTATGGAAGTGATGAGAGTGACCCCTGCACCAGACGTGGGCACACCACCTATAATTAGACAATCAAACATTGACTATATAAGTAATTGCAAAAAGAATATGTGTATCAATATTATAACATTCTAAATCAACATGTTTACACTATAAGATATATAAATATACCCGAAGGTGCGGTAGTGGCATCTGCCCGAGATGTGGAGGCACTACCTACAGCCTGAGATGTAAGTATGTAAAATCAAAAAGAATGTATGTATATTTATGATATAGCATTCTAAATCAGTATGCATGCACTATATGATATATAAACATACCTGGAGGTGCGGGAGTGGCCTCTGTCCCTGATGTGGACGCACCACCAACAGCTAGACAATCAAACATTGACTATGTAAGTAATTTTGACATGAATATGCATGTATATCTATAATATTACATTCAAAATAAATATCCGTACAACATACCTGGAGGTGCGGGAGTGGCCTCTGTCCCTGATGTGGACGCACCACCAACAGCTAGACAATCAAACATTGACTATGTAAGTAATTTTGACATGAATTTGCATTTATATCTATAATATTACATTCAAAATGAATATGCATGCAATATACCTGGAGGTCTAACAAAGTCCACACGGAAGGAGGCATCCGAAGGGGTCTCCGATCGGGGTGCAAGACCGGCCCAGTGAAGCTCCCTACGCAGCTCTCCGGACGGCAAAACCGCTCTGCCTCTGCCGGTGCCGCGGCTGGAGCTCCTGCCACCCCTCGCTGCTCCCGTCATCGTCATCAAATCTAGATAAAACGGTTCGTGGACGCATTAGATAATCATTACATATGCATGCTATATTTGTATAGATCGTAAAATGTGAAGTAATAATATAATATTACTGATAACCTTTTTTGTTTCGTGGACGCATTAAACATATCTACTTGGATTTCATCATCGATTCATTTCTAACCCACGTAACTTTATGATCAGCCGAAGACAACCCGTCTTTCAAAACAGACGGTCGGAGCACTCTAAATCTTCTCTCTTCTTCATCCCCATCGATGTCCTCAAATTCTGGGACATCGTAAACATCCCTGGGTTTCCAACGGCATACGAAACTCCATCCCGGATGCTTCAAACACTGTGAGTAGTATACTTGGAACGCTTGGGTCGGAAAGATAAACGGATCTTCCTGACCGTAAAATCGAAGTGTGTTCACACTGGTCAATCCATATTCATCTTTGCAAGTCCCGAGATTACTTCTCCACTTATCCGTATCGGTTCGTGTATCATACCAAGTACACTAAAATATATAAAACGGTTCTGATCGTCCGAGATATTGGATGCCAAGTATACAATTTAAGTATCCATAATAAATCACACCATCCGATCCTACCGTCGCAATCTCACTATTCTGAGTGGTTCTAGATATTTCTATATCCTTAACTTCGAATTTGTATCCAAGGACACCGAATCCTTTATAATATGTGTCACGCCCCGCCTTCCAAAATACGGAATATAAGGGATGACTAGGTCAGCCATGCTCCTACGGTCAAGAAATAATCCTGCCGTAGTCACACTTCGGCTTCTAGCATTACATGGTAATCAGTAAACACGGCACAGAAGTAAAGGAAATACTTCAGTAGTTATTACATCAACTTTCATTGTTCACAATTTGCATCAAAACAAAGAAAGAACTACTAACCAAGTGCGAATACAAGGTTTCTTTAGGGAAAACAGTAAAGGTACTGGAGGCACGACGGTCTAAATCTATGCAAGCTCGGAGGGCAGGTCTGACTCCTGAACTGGTTCTTTCTCAAGGTCTGAGCATGCATACTCAGGTCGTCAGAGCGATATAATGGCAATATTATAATAAGAACAAGAGACAACAAAATGAAAGTAATAACGGTGGAGATAAAATGCAGGCAGTCAATATGTCACTAACTGATGCAATGTATGATCTGTGTCCCTATCGGTCTCTAAGTCATTTTTGAAATCAAGTTGTGGAAAGGAGGATCGTGTTTAACGAGGGTCTCGTACGTACTTGAGACCACGGTCCGTTGTTGCCCGGGACATAACCCTGTCAGCCGGACCGCTAGGCCCAACCTAATATATATAAGAGTCGCTGTTCGAATGATCATCCTCTAAATCACAGACCTCGCTAAATACAATTCCCTTTCCACTTCGATTTCCCCCTTTTTACCCAGGTTTCACTATTCATGAGTATGGGCTAGTTGTGTACAAGTACGCATCAATAACACGATTTTATTCACTGTTCACCGTATGGTTCATTGTCACGAATCACTCAATATTCACTGGCGTACTTGACACAACCACACTGATACTGTACACGTTCGACAATGCAATATACACGGATAATTAACACTAATATTCACTATCACTAGAGGTCTTGTGGTCGGGTAGAATTATGAATCATGCCGCTAAACAGTTTATGTGCAGTACAAGTCGTTATGCATCTTATGAACATATAAAATTCGTATTAAATCATGCATTCAGAATTAAGCAAAAAGATATAAAAGCGGTAATAAGTAAACTCAGTCGGAAGTTCAACAAAATTGATTTCAAGTCGGTCGGGTTTCGGGTTCGCAAGTTACAGTCGTTTCATATTAAGTGTTCGCTGCTGGAATTTCAATTCCTGAACTGAAGGTCCATTTCGCAACACAGTTTTCACCCTGTTGGGTTCAAAATTTGGCGACGCTATAGTTGAAAAAAATTTAGGTTTATCAGTTATGTTTTTACGCACCAGAAGGATCGATAATATCCATGGTGTACTGGAAGTTATACACTGTACAACAATGGGGTATACGTTCTGTCCCTATTTGGGACTGCTATGTGTTCTGTTGATTTAAAATACAGTTTAAATAGTAAACAATAGTAGAAATGAATGAAATCACTTTCATTGGTTAGCTAACAGATTTATCTTAGCTATGGTATAGGGTTCCGCATTATAACATTTTCATACAGTAAAGTAAAAGCATTACAAAACGAGAATCGACAGCCAGAGCTGCTCTGGAATGCAGTCCAGAGCCGCACTCCGAACCAGTTTCCGTCACCTTTTTAGCATAGAAGTAAAAACTCTTATGGGGTTCTAGGTCGTCTAGTCGGCTTCGATATGAGCCCTCGAAAGCAACGTTCCAATTTGTAATCAATTAACTGTGATTTTTACGGGTTTCAAGAACAGGAAACTTTCGGTTTTACGGGTCTAAATGGGAAAGGCCCATCACGTCATTAAAGACCGTATTTTCCAGCCAAATCGTAACATAACGTTCATTATTAATCGGGCCATCCTATGTGATCAGTTTTCGTCAATTTAACGAGGGTTTTCCATTCGGGTTTTACATCGAACACTTGCATTATATTAATTCGCACGAAGTGTATATACGGAATTTATTGGTATTTCGAATTGTAATAGATAAAATTAGCATGAATTGAACAAGTGAAGGAGGTTCACTTGCCTATTACGACGGCTCCACGACGACGGTCGTGCGGACACGAACACGACACAAGGCTTGGCACAGCATGGCCCGGGATCCTGGCGGCGGCGACTGTGGGTGCAGGGGAGCTCGGGGGCTGCAGAAGTTGATCGGCTCTCTGTCGGCAATGTGTTGGTGGCCCTGTAGACGTCAGCGAGGCGATGTGGCTGCTACGGCGATGAGTTCGCAGGCGTGGGTTCTTGTGGCGAGGGGAAGCTGGTGGTGGCGAGCTCGTCGGGCGATGTAGGCAGCTGGGAAGCAATGGTGATGATCGACGGTGTCGAGAGGGTGTTGTGGCGATGGTTCCTCGACGGCTCGAGAGGGGAAAGGAGCTCGAGTGTGGTGGCTGTTGGCAGTGAGCAGAAAAGGAAAGGAGACGGGGATTGAGCTCGTCGGCGGGGTCGTGCTGGTGGTGGCCGCGGTGATGGTCCGAGCTCGGGGGAAGTTCGGTGGTTGTCATGGGCACTTGGTGCGAGGGCTCGGGGTCGCAGGCGTAGGCGAGATGAAGGGAGTTGTCGTCGGGGATGGTGGTGGTGACGTCGACGAGTGGACGAGGGTGGTGGCGAGGTGAGGAGGCGACGGTGGACGCGAGCGACGACGAGGTAGGCGAGGAGCGCGGCGTGGGTGTGAGCTCGCGTGCGGGAAAGAAGAGGGAGGGAGTGTGCGAGAGGAGAGAGAGATAGTGCTGTGGGTTTTATAAAAAATAAAAGAATATAATATGTGTAAAATGAGAGAGGGGGACGGAGTTATCAGTTGTAAAGAGATCAAAGTGAGTTGTAAAGAGAGGTGAACATGGTTTCCAACATGGGGACGTGTGGGGGAACACGGGCTTTTAATAAAGGCATGGCTTTAATGATAAAAAGAAAGAATATATATATATATATATATATATATATATATATATATATATAAGGAAGAGAGAACGTGTCTAATGTAATTTAGGATACAATGAAAATATATAATATAGAAGGGACATAATATTAATTAAATTTGAGTTTTTGAGCTAATACAAAAAGACTCCAAGGTACGTCCGGATCGGGGCTAAAAATCTAGTTTTAAAATACGAATAATATACGTAATGACCAAAACCAAAATAGGATATCCGGGTAACGAAAATACATATTCCCAAGAACGGATGTACGTAGCGTGTACGCAGCGATCTAAACGGGTCCGTTTCACTGAACGGGACGAGAACAAAATACGCGGATGCGACCATAGAGTTAGGGGTATGATGCAGGCCATACTAGATATTTTTAAAATATTTTATTTGATTATAATTGGATTACATAAAAATGCAGATGCCAGATATACGATGCATGTGAACAGGATATACAACATGAAAGTGCACGAATCCTCATAACTAACCGGGATAAATCATAAACAGGAATCAAGACGGGTTTCCAGCACGCGGGTCGGGTCGGATGCAAATACAGACACCAATTATACTATTCACATCCATAACAACAATAAATCAAGAAATAGTCATCCAATATATAAAATAAGCAAATCAAGTATGGTATAGCGAACTAGGGTGTTACATTATACCCAACTACAAAAAGAATTTCGTCCTCGAAATTTCCGGAACAAGAAAAGACGAACAAACATGAATCTACAAGAAAATATATGAAAACTTCTGTCGAATCCCGTCTTCTCATTCCCAAGTCGATTCTCCATGCGAGCGATTCCCCCATGAAACAAGTACGAGAGGGATAACCTTGTTCTTAAGGACTTTTTCTCTTCGATCAATAATCGACATCGGTCGTTCTTCATATATCAAGTCCTCCCACTTCCACGAAGTCCATGGTTATATGTTCTCACTTCCACTGAGAAATTAGAAGTGGTTGCCACAAACTAGCTAATTTTTGATGTTCAGCCTTGACTTGCTGACATACCAACATTTTGCTACAAAGCGAGCAATCTCCCTTTTCATGTCTCCCCACCATAAATACTGTCATAGGTCACGGTACATCTTCGTGCCTCCTGGATGTACGGAATATGTGGAACTGTGCACCTCCTTTATAACTTCTCCGCGAACATCTCCTTTCGGCACACACAAACGGTTACCATATCGCAACGAACCATCTTCATTAATCAACAAGTCCGTTCGAAGTCCCGCTTCAACCTGTTCTCGAAACTTCTGCAATCTTGGATCCTGTGACTGCGTTGCCTTAATATTATCGATCAACGATGACTGTACTTGCAGCTGCATCAACTGTCCCAAAGAATGCGGTAACACGATCTCCAACTCGAATTTCCGAAAATCTTCGATAAGCTCTCTGTGTGCTGTCAACATCCGAATTGCTGGCAACCGACTAAGCGCATCCAGCACTACATTAACTTTTCCCAGATGGTACTTGAGATCAAGATCATAGTCAGCCATCAGCTCCAACAATCTATGTTGTCTCATGTTTAAACTCTTTCTGCGTGAACACATACTTTAGGATTTTGTGATCGATGAATACTTCGATCCTTTCGCCCAATAAGTAGTGTCTCTAAATCTTGAAGGCGAAAATCACTGCTTCCAGCTCCAACTCATGAGTTAGGTAATTCTTCTCATGGGTCTTCAATTGACTTGATGCGTAAGCTATAACCTTCCCATGCTGCATAAGATCAGATCCTAAACTTTTCCCAGATGCGTCGCTGTGAATTACCAATCCTCCGGAATCGTCTGGCACGGTCAAAATAGGAGCGGTTGTCAATCTTTGCTTCAACACCTCAAAACTGATGCACATCTATCTGTCCGTACGAACGACACCTCATTTCGCGTACGCTTGGTCAAAGGCTCAGGCAAACGAGCGAAATTCTCCATGAATCTTCTGTAATATCCTGCAAGTCCAAGAAAACTTCTGATCTCCACTACGTTCTTCGGAATCGGCCAATATTGAACTGCTACAATCTTCTCAGGATCAACAGCGATTCCATCTCCGGATACGATGTGACCCAAAAACTTTACTTCTTCGAGCCAAAACTCGCACTTACTCATTTTCGCATACGGTTTTTCTTGCCTCAACGTTTGCAGTGCGACCTTCAAGTATTATGCGTGCTCTTCTAAGCTCCTTGAATAGACCAGAATATCATCGATAAACACCACTATAAACTGGTCCAAGAATGGTGCACAGATTCGGTTTATCAAGTCCTTAAATATTGTCGGTGCGTTCGTGACTCCGAATGGCATCACTAAATACTCATAATGCCCATAATAAGTTCGGAACGCGGTCTTACAAATATCTTCTGATTTAACCCGAATTTGATGATATCCGGATCGCAAATTTAGCTTCGAGAATGCCCTCGCGCCACTGAGTTGCTCGAATAATTCACTGATGCGAGGGATCGGGTACTTGTTCTTAATAGTCACCCGATTTAATTCTCGATAATCGATACACATCCTCCGTGTGCCATTTTTCTTCTTAACTAGAAGAACTGGAGCATCCCAGGGTGAATTGCTGCTGCGAATCCAACCGTTCTCCAGCAATTCGGTAACCTGCTTCTTGACTTCTTCCAACTCCACTGGTGTCATTAGATAATACACCTTTAAGATTGGTGCTGCACCAGAAACAAGATCGATCGTGAACTCCACATCTCATTTTGGTGGTAAACCCGAGATTTCCTTGAACACGTCCATAAACTCTCAAACTGCTATCAGCGCTTCATCTGCAACTTGTCTACGAACTTCACTTTCCAGTAAACGGTTCTCCTCATCATGAATTTGCAAGTTGTTCTAAGACTTATGGGTTATTAGCTCACCACTCTTCCGCTGTATAACTCTGATGATCTGCGGTGGGTTCATCGGAACTCCTCGAAACATCTTGCATCTGAAAGGTCTTGAAGCAGTCAGTACTACTGCGATCAAACACTTCTCCTGTATTACTCCGTTTTCTTCGAAACACAACCGGATTGGTCACTACGGGACCAGGGGAAAGATACAACACGGTTGTTGGATTCAAGCTTGCGATAAAATATGAACTGGTAAGCAATGCAACCGAGAGAAGCAGGGTAATATAACGACCAAAAATCAAGGAAGTGAATCAAGAATAAGACTCCAAGTTACTTAAATAGAGTACCGCATTGTAACCATGCTGCAGTTCATAGTTACAATCACATAACTCCGTTCAAATCGCCCAAATCCTACTATCAGAATCGAAAGAATAGGTAGGGAGAAACAATAAGGAACCAAAAGGATTTCAAGTCGAGATGAAAAGTCATTCCATCTCGTCAAGATAAAGGTCAAGAGAAAGATAAGATTCAAGAACCACGACAACAATGTGGCAGGACTTGTTCGTAATCACGGGTTTTCTACTTCGTGTATTGGGTCCAATACCTAACTACAAAAGAATTAAACCCGATTAACATAAAACCTATGGGTTCTGATACCAACAAAACCATGTCACGCCCCGCTTCCCAAAATACGGAATACGAGGGATGACTAGGTCAGCCATGCTCCTACGGTCAAGAAATAATCCCGCCGTAGTCACACTTCGGCTTCTAGCATTACATGGTAATCAGTAAACACAGCACAGAAGTAAAGGAAATACATCACTAGTTATTACATCAACTTTCATTGTTCACAATTTGCAACAAAACAAAGAAAGAACTACTAACCAAGTGCGAATACAAGGTTTCTTTAGGGAAAACAGTAAAGGTATTGGAGGCATGACCGTCTAAATCTCTGCAAGCTCGAAGGGCAGGTCTGACTCCTGAACTGGTTCTTCCTCAAGGTCTGAGAATGCATACTCAGGTCGTCAGAGCGACATAATAGCAATATTATAATAGTAACAAGAGACAAGAAAATGAAAGTAATAACGGTGGAGATAAAATGCAGGTAGTCAATATGTCACTAACTGATGCAATGTATGATCTGTGTCCCTATCGGTCTCTAAGTCATTTTTGAAATCGAGTTGTGGAAAAGTGGATCATGTTTAACGAGGGTCTCGTACGTACCTGAGACTACGGCCCGCTGTTGCCCGGGACATAACCCTGTCAGCCGGACCGTCAGGCCCAACCTAATATATATAAGAGTCGCCGTTCGAATGATCATCCTCTAAATCACAGACCTCGCTAAATACAATTCCCTTTCCACTTCGATTTCCCCCTTTTTACCCAGGTTTCACTATTCATGAGTATGAGCTAGTTGTGTACAAGTATGCATCAATAACACGGTTTTATTCACTGTTCACTGTATGGTTCATTGTCACGAATCACTCACTATTCACTGGCGTACTTGACACAACCACACCAATACTGTACACGTTCGACAATGAAATATACACGGAGAATTAATACGAATATTCACTATCACTAGAAGTCTTGTAGTCGGGTAGAACTATGAATTATGCCACTAAACAGTTTATGTGCAGTACAAGTCTTTATGCATCTTATGAACATATAAAATTCGTATTAAATCATGCATTCAGAATTAAGCAAAAAGATATAAAAGCGGTAATAATTAAACTCAGTCGGCAATTCAATAAAATTGATTTCAAGTCGATCGGGTTTCGGGTTCGCAAGTTACAGTCATTTCATTTTAAGTGTTCGCTGCTGGAATTTCAGTTCCTGAACTGAAGGTCCATTTCGCAACACAGTTTTCACCCTGTTGGGTTCAAAATTTGGTGACGCTATAGTTGAACAAAATTTAGGTTTATCAGTTAGGTTACTAAAGCACCAGACGTATCGATAATATCCATGGTGTATTGGAAGTTATGCACTGTACAACAATGGGGTATACGTTCTGTCCCTGTTTGGGACTGCTATGTGTTCTGTTGATTTAAAATACAGTTTAAATAGTAAACGATAGTAGAAATGAATGAAATCACTTTAATTGGTTAGCTAACAGATTTATCTTAGCTATGGTATAGAGTTCCTCATTATAACATTTTCATACAGTAGAGTGAAAGCATTACAAAACGAGAATCGACAGCCAGAGCTGCTCTGGACTGCAGTCCATAGCCGTACTCCGAACCAGTTTCCGTCACCTTTTTAGCATAGAAGAAAATTAAAACTCTTATGGGGTTCTAGTTCGTCAATTCACCTTCGATATGAGACCTCTAAAGCAATGTTCCAATTTGTAATCAATTAACTATGATTTTTACGGGTTTCAAGAACAGGAAACTTTCAGTTTTATGGGTCTAAATAGGAAAGGCCCATCACGTCATTAAAGACCGTATTTTCCAGCCAAATCATAACATGACGTTCGTTATTAATCGGGCCATCCTATGTGATCATTTTCCGTCAATTTAACCGGGGTTCCATTCGGGTTTTACATCGAACACTTGCATTATATTAATTCGCACGAAGTGTATATACGGAATTTATTGGTATATCGAATTGTAATAGATAAAATTAGCATGAATTGAACAAGTGAAGAAGGTTCACTTGCCTATTACGACGGCTCCACGATGACGGTCGTGCGGACAGGAACACGGCACGATCATGACACGAGGCTTGGCACAGCGTGGCCCGGGATCCTGGCGGCGGCGACTGTGGGTGCAGGGGAGGTCAGGGGCTGCAGGGGTTGATCGGGTCTCTGTCGGCGAGGTGTTGGTGGCCCTGCGGACGTCAACGAGGCGATATGGCTGCGACGGCGATGAGTTTGCAGGCATGGGTTCTCGTGGCGAGGGGAAGCTGGTGGTGGCAAGCTCGTCGGGCGATGTAGGCAGCTGGGAAGCAATGGTGATGATCGACGGTGTCGAGGGGGTATTATGGCGATGGTTCCTCGACGGCTCGAGAGGGGAAAGGAGCTTGGGTGTGGTAGCTGTTGGCAGTGAGCAGAGGAGGAAAGGAGACGGGGATCGAGCTCGTCGGCGGGGTCGTGCTGGTTGTGGCCGCGGTGATGGTCCGAGCTCGGGGGTAAGTTCGGTGGTTGTCGTGGGGACTTGGTGCGGGGGCTCGGGGGTCGCAGGCGTAGGCGAGATGAAGGGAGTTGTCGTCGAGAATGGTGGTGGTGACGTCGACGAGTGGACGAGGGTGATGGAGAGATGAGGAGGCGACGGTAGACGCGAGCGACGGCGAGGTAGGCGAGGAGCGCGGCATGGATGTGTGCTCGCGCGCGGGAAAGAAGAGGGAGAGAGAGTGCGATAGGAAATTGAGAGTGTTGTAGGTTTTATAAAAAATAAAATAATATAATATGTGTAAAATGAGAGAGGGGGACGGAGTTAGCAATTCTAAAGAGATCAAAGTGAGTTGTAAAGAGAGGTGAACATGGCTTCCAACATGGTGATGTGTGGGGGAACGTAGGCTTTTAATAAAGGCATTGGTTTAATGATAAAAAGAAAGAATATATATATATAAGGAAGAGAGAACGTGTCTGATGTAATTTAGGATACAATGAAAATATATAATATAGAAGGTATATAATATTAATTAAATTTGAGTTTTGGGGCTAATATAAAAATACTCCAAGGTACGTCCGGATTGGGTCTAAAAATCTAGTTTTAAAATACGAATAATATACGTAATGACCAAAACCAAAATAGGATATCCGGGTAACGAAAATGCATATCCCTAAGAACGGATATACGTAGCGTGTACGCAGCGATCCAAACGGGTCCGTTTCACTGAACGGGACGAGAACAAGATACGCGGATGCGACCATAGGGTTAGGGGTATGATGCAGGCCATACTAGATATTTTTAAAATATTTTATTTGATTATAATTGGATTATATAAAAATACAGATGCCAGATATACGATGCAGGTAAACAGGATATACAATATGAAAGTGCACGGATCCTCATAACTAGCCGGGATAAATCATAAACAGGAATCAAGACGGATTTCCAGCACGCGGGTCGGGTCGGATGCAAATACGGACACCAATTATACTATTCACATCCATAACAACAATAAATCAAGAAATAGTCATCCAATATATAAAATAACCAAATCAAGTATGGTATAACGAACTAGGGTGTTACATTATGCAACCTCCATACTAGGAAACTGAACTAAATATCTTGAATCACTCTCGAATGATGCAGACAAGTTCGGATCGTGGATCTAACAAAACAAATTTTATGACAAATACATAACGATATAAGTTTAGATTAAAACTGATAGCAATAACAGGTTATTCGAATAACATACATGATCTGCAACCCAATCGCGAAAATTATCCTGATGATATTTTTCCAATCATTCATCGTTCCAATCAGGATGCCTCTTATGTACTCGTTAAAATGAATTCTGTTCTCAACAATAAATTATGACATTAATATTATATCATTTCATACACACACAAACACAAATATAATAATTAATCGAAAAAAACTTACTCTCTAATTTTTTCTAGACATGCGCTATTGAGGAGAATAAACTGGTATATTTTGTTGATAAATATAGTGTCTACCCTCTTATAATCGGCTTTACCATATGGCCCGTCCTGAATTCTTTTAGGCCGGTTAAGTCTCGTCCCAATGTTCTCGTCCAGATAGCGGAAACAAAATGTGGTTGCTTCATTTAGAAAATAACCTTGTATGATAGAACCCTCTGGTCGATTTCTATTGTGTATATACTTTTTAAGAGTGTAGAGGTACCTAAAGAAAAATATGTTAAATAAATAAATACAGGCATATAGGACAACAATAATTTTACAAATTGCGAGAAAAATTCCACGTACCTCTCGACTGGATAGATCCATCGATATTATACCGGTCCGGCTAACTTAGTCTCAGTTGCAAGATGAACTGTCAGGTGTATTATGATATCGAAGAATGACGGTGGGAAAATACGCTCAAACTTGCAAAGTATCAATGAAATAGAATTTTCTAGTTTATCCAGCGTCACAACATCCAGTGTTTTAGCGCAAAATTCTCTGAAAAAACAACATAGATTATTGATTACTAGACCAACCTATTCGGGAAGGGAATTCCTGAGGGCTAATGGGAGAAGGTGCTCCATAATAACATGATGATCATGACTTTTCAACCCATCGATCTTGCCTTTCACAATTTTTATCTTCTTGTTGAATGATCCTGAGAAATCTGTGGGAACTTTCAAATCATGCAACATCTGCGGAAATATTTTCTACTCCAGTTGTGACATATGATACGCGGCATTGGGAAGTATAAACTTGCCTGGTTTACCCGCTACCGGTTTAGAATGCAATTCACTTCTAATTTCCCAGTCCTGTAAATCCATCGGAGCATTGAGCTTGTCTTACGATTTCCCGTCTTTACAAAGAAGTAAGTTGAGTATGTGCTCGGATACTCCATTCTCTATGTGCATGACGTCCAGACAATGACACACTAAATTTGTTGACCAGTACGGAAGCTCGAAGAAAATGCTTAACTTGTTCCAGAATGGTGGTTTGACCTATTTTGTCGGATCCATCCCGAAGTTCACATTATTGTAACCATCCAACTGAGCAGTCACGTCCTCTCCGGAGAATAGGGCTGGAAGTCCAAGAAGCTCCTGATGACCATCAAAGTGAACAGCGTCTAACTTGTAGGGATGGTCTAGAGGCAGGAAACGTCGATGGCCGCAATAACAAACCTTCCTGCTAAAATTCAAGAATTTCGATGTTGTATGTTGATGGCAATAAGGACATGCTTTGTGACCATGTACGGACCAACCTGATAGCATTCCATACGCAGGAAAGTCATTAATTGTCCACATTAAAACCGCACGCAGTATGAAGGTTGTATTTGTGTTTGCATCGTAAGTTTCTACACCATCAATGAATAAAGATTTTAACTTCTCGATTAGAGGTCGGAGATAAACGTCAATATTGTTTCCCGGTGAGTTTGGTCCGTCGATAAGAAGAGGCATCATAAAGTATGATTGGTCCATAGCCAACCAAGGCGACATATTATAAACTATCATTACAACAGGCCATATGCTGTGGCATCCAGCCATATAGTTGAATGGACAGAAGCCATCACTAGTGAGTCCGAACCTGATATTGCGAGGATCGCTACTGAATATTTCGTGCCGCCTATCGAAATCCTTCCATACCGGTGAATCTCTTGGATGGCTCATTTTTCCATCTTCACTTGGAGGAGCACGGTGATGCCAAATCATTGCCTTGGCTATTTTCTTGCACCTGAATAGCCTTCGCAGCTTCTGTGTTATGGGAAAGTATCGTGCTATCTTGACAGGTATATCGGGCTTCTTATCAGAATCTTTCGATTTATACCTGGCCTCTCCGCATGTTGGACACTCTTTCAAATCTGAATTCTCTTTCCGGTACAATACGCAATTTTAGGACATGCTTGAATCTTCTCACACTTCAGACCCAAATCAGACATCATCTTCTGGGCTCCGTACCAGCTGTAGGGCACGTTATTTTCCGGGGGTATAGAATATTTCAAGAACGAAAGAAGCATTGTGAATGATTTGTTGCTCCATCCATTTAGGCACTTAATCTTGAAAAGTTGGACGAATCATGAGAGGGTGGAATACTTTGCATTCTCATAAATTGGTTTTCTTGCATCATTCATGAAATTTTCATACTTATCTGCACGCGGTCCTTGACTGGAAGGAATGTCATCTTCGATACGAATAGATTCACCTAGAACAACCTCTACCATATCCTCCATTTCTTCTCCTGAAAAAAAATTACCGTATTTTTCTTCTGCCACATTACCGTTTTCTCCTTCTTCTTCTACCGCATTACCGTCTTCTCCTTCTTCTTCTGCCGCATTACTGTGTTCTTCTCCTTCCCCGTGATATAGCCAAGTTGTATAAAGTCTAGTAAAACCATGTTTAACGATATGAAGCTCTGCAAATTCTACTTTCTGCCAGTACATATTCCCACATCTATCACACGGGCAGAGAATCTTCTCTATCACGATCTTATTACGTGCACGTGTAAATTCAATAAAAGCAGCAACTCCTGCGACAAACTTAGCTTGCATACGTTGTTGTCGATCCACATACATCCAGTCCTTAACTCTGATGTACTCATAGGCCATGTTAGACTGTATAACATATAAATTGTAGGTTATGATGACTATATTGAGAAAACTAAGAACGGGATGGTTACTGACAAAAGAGAAAATCCGTATATATGCTTTGTGTGTGCATTTGTTGTTGGAAAGAATAAATTATCGATAATCAAAGTTAGATTTGTGGATACACATATATGAGTTGTATTCTATATATGTGTGTTTCAATTTATGATTTCGCTTAAGTGTAGGGTTGTTAGTGTATATGTGCTATGTGTGCGTTTGTTGTGTATTCGTGTTGTATGTGTGTGTTTCAGTTGTCGGGGGTAAGGCTTGTATCCTATTAAGAATGTATAGAGCAGACACCTATTCGCTTGTGCTTTCAACCGTTTCGCGTAAATTTCGGCAGCACCTCCCTGTTGTTCTCCGAGTACACTGTAACAGAATAGATAATCATTTTAAAGCTGTGAAACAATGTTGAAATGAACATCTAATCTATCTTTGTACACGGAGAACCAGCGGAAAAGTACCGACGAAATAACTTGAAACGGATGAAAACATAAGTGAATGCAGGCGTTTGCTTTATACATTCCTAACTTTTCCACACGGGAAAAATCTATCGGTTATGATACGATTGAATCTTCTCGTCACATAGACTACACGACGGTTGTTAGTATAGAGCTATACCGTCCGATATTTAACAACTTTCGTATAGTTCTATGTCACTACGAATATCGAACGTATGTTAACCGATAGACAGGAACTAAGTAGCGCTTTGAGTTTTATATATGAGTATCGATGAGAATATGAAAGTTTCATTTTATCATCGAGTATCATATATTTGTTTTAACTTGAACATTTAACATGAATAGGTTTTACGTTACGTTTCGTTATTAAGGGTTCGAAATTTCAAGTTTAGGGTAAATTTTTTTTGCATTTACGGTAAAGTTGTACGTCTACAGTATCCTACTGAATGAACTAGTGCACCCTAAACCCTAACCCTAAATAACCCAAATTAACTTAATTAACCACAATTAACCATAATCGTTATCCTAACACAAATTATCCCTAATTAACCCAAACTTAACCCAATTTACCCAAATTAACCTAATTAATCCTAATCAACCCAAACTTAACCCAATTTACCCAAATTAACCTAATTAACCCTAATCAACACCATAACCCTTTCAAATTATCACTAATTAACCCAAATTAACCCTACCCACTAATTAACCCAAATTAACCCTAGCCTCTAACACTAAACCTGAACCAAACCCTAACCCTAAACCCTAACCCTAACCATACACTTAACCTTGACCCTAACCCTAACCATACCCTGACCTTGACCCTCACCCTAACCATACCCTGACCCTAATTACCCTAACCCTAACCCTAACCCCAACTAATTAACCCGAACCCTAACCCCAACTAATTAACCCTAACCCAAACCCAAACCCCAACCCCAACTAATTAACCCTAACCCTAATTACCCTAACCCCAACTAATTAACCCTAACCCTAACCCCAACTAATTGACCCTAACCCTAACCCCAACCCCAACTAATTAACCCTAACCCTAACTGAACCGAATCCTACCCCTATCCCTAACCCTAACCCTAACTGAACCGAACCCGAACCCTAACCCTAACCCTACCCTAAACTGAACACTAACCCTAACCCTCACCCTAACCGAACCCTGAACCATGAACCCTAGCCCAAGTAGCAACCCATTAATCATCAAAATTATAAACAAAAACATTATTAGAAGTTAAAATTTGAGATTTACTAACCTGTAGCTAGACCAACGATGGAGGAGACCGGTGGTCAACAACGCAATCGGCGACGAGTCGTGGACGATGGCAACGAGGAAGTCGACGAGGAAGTTTTGGGAGATCGAGGGTGGTGGCGGGCCGCGGGCGGAGGGCGGTGGTGACGAGGCGCAAGAGAGGTGGCGACGAGAAGCGCGCACGGGAGATCGAGTGAGAGGAATTTTTGGTAACGAAGACTTTTCTATACTTTTTATTTATTAATAATCCATATATATGCCCCTACGGACTTAAACGTAGGGCCTTCGTTTGCGGCTCTGTAGGGCCAAAGGGCAAATTACGTTTTAATATTTTTAAATTAAAACGTAGGGCACCGTAGGGATAACCATGGGGACCTACGGATGCCTTTATCCGTAGGGGCAACCCCTTATTGTAGCAGTGGTTGACCATAATTAGCTCATGAAACTATATATAAATATATTTATTTAAGGCTTGATCTCTCCAACTCTCTCCCTCATGGTATCAATCATATTTTAATAAATTACAAATTCGGTAGAGAAAACCATGAAAACATTACTTTCATGTATAAAGCTTAATGACCTACAGTCTGCTTCGTGATTGATGATATGAAATTCTTGTTGTGCTTGTTTGAGACAATTGTATAGAAATCACAACCAAAATAATTTGACCGCAATCAATAACGGTGTCGTATATAGATTTCGTTAGCAAGTGCGGATCGTCCACAGGTATTGTGCGATTCGTTCGTATTTTTGTTTTGTTTGAATTGAAAACTTAATAGAAAAGAAAAGCAAAATGATTCAAGATTTTATCGATGAGTTTCAAGTATCACTATTCTAATCAAGAATCAAGAAAACGATAAACATCAAGAATCAAGTATCGATAGAATTCCAATCAATTTGGGTTTCAAGATTTGAAGTAAAGCTCGTAGGAATCGATTCGATCGTAGATGTGATGAAGACTAGAAATTAACGTTTCTTATCCATTAACGATTTGATGCTAACTCGATGTCGATTGATCGAGGACTAAGGATCTTGCGAAGAATTAGGGTTTCCTCGTCCTATCCTTTGTCCTTTCGATGAATCACATTCACTAGTTAGCTTCTTGAAAATCCAATGATCGATAGTTGATCTTTAGATTGTGCAAGAACAATCAAGAATGCATTTCGCATCGATCTAGATCATCGATCATTCAATTTTCAAGAATTTCCAATTGCTATAAGATTTAAGAAAAACGTAAAAGATTCGTCAACATCATCATTCTACAATCGTTTCGATTCCTCCACGAGCGGAGTTTATTCGCGGATCATCACAAAGAATACATTCAAGAATTGAATACGAATCATAATGCTCGAATTGAAATAAAAGCAAGTTTAAAGAATCTTTACCTTTATTTATTCCATAAATTGTTACACATTGCTCAAGAGACTACAAGAATTTGAGAAGGAACAAAATTGTCGAATCTAGCGTTGCATCGGCTCCTTGAGTCGTGGATCGGCTTGGATCTCGTGCTCCGATGAATGCCGGCTTCGCTTCTAAAGGATGGTTGAAGACTTGCTTTGCTTGAACTCCATGAATCTTGAATTTGGAATCTTGATTGATTGGATTAGGGTTAGGGTTTGGAACACAAGTTTTGTCACTAAACTTGTGGGAGAAAATGGGAAAGATGAAGGTTGAAGAAGAAGTTAGCTTTCAACAACCAAAGATTAGCCCTTAACCCTAGATCTAGACTCCTATTTATAGACTTCCAAAACCCTAGATCTAGGATTCAAAATTTGAATTTCCCTCCAAAAGTTTGTTAGCTAGAGAGACTTCTAGAAGTGATTACTTAGGAGGGAGCTTCTAGAAATAGTTTGTTAGGAGCTTAATCAAGATTAGCTTAATTAATCATCCTTGCTGATCTGGCAGAAGCTTCGAGAGTCATCTGGAATTTGACATATCATTCTGAAGTGTAGGCACTGGAAGAAGCATAATGCACTAAAATTTAATTGATGATGTGGCAGAAGAGCCGCGGATCCGCAGCACGTGCCTTCTTATGCCGTGGATCCGCGGTCACGTGAGGAGTTTAGGGCATCATTTTAACAGTGCTGATTCCTGATGAACTCTAGGTATTTCCCTGATATGCCGAATCTTGTATTTCATTCTTTATCACTGCGAGATCTCTACCCTTTGAGTTGGCGTAATATTTGATCAGCAAAAATGACAATTTTGGCATTTCTTCTGTAATTTCCTGCACAGACTTCGAAATACAAGTTGCGCTACACAAGAATGATGCGATGCTATGAAATGGAGTCAATTTCCCTTAAAGTTCCGTTTTTAAAGTCTAACACATGCAATCTGATATTTTACGACTGTTTTGCTAATATGTGCTATATGAATGCCGAACACTTCTATATGAATGCAAATGATAGGAAAATTGCCGGTTTAAAAATGCAGTATTTTCGACTGATTAAATTCCCCCAAACTTATTTTCGATCGTCTAGAGCGAATGATTTTATTAAAAAGAGAAGGAGAAAATAAAGAAAGAGAAAAACTAACTAGCACACTTTCGTAGGCAACACGATTGCACTGAGCACGTGCAACAAGCCTTTAAACCTCTAGGTGTCCCTAGTAGGAGGAGTGTTGTCTCCTGAGATTTTCAGCGGATTGCACCCACAAAATCCAATAATAAAAGAAAAATCATGAATATTATATTTAAAGACAAGAATCGTAAAAGAAAAACCTTGAAAATTAGGATTTCCAACTAAGCTAGCTTTTCAGTTGTCATGAGCTCTATCTTAATGGTTATGAAAAAATGTCAGAAATCACATCCTCCCTCAATAAAATATCGTCTTATTCTTCATTCCTATCTTTCTTCCAAATATCGATCATATCACCCTGCGTGTGTGTAAAGGACATCCCTACACCCGGAGAATTCAATTCAAGCTATCATACTCTTGCCCATCAGCCTCAGTACTTTTTAATTAAAGAATATTTAGCTGAATTTGCTCACACACTTTCATGCGACCGTTAATACTTCTTGAGGTACTAACCGACCGATTACTCATGTGCTTACTTATTTGGTGTATTTTCCTCGTCTTGCACCACCTCAGGCTTAGCAGTGACTCCCAGACCAGTTGGCCTTAGGGCACTAGGTGAAGAGGCACCCTTGCTATATATTTTTTATTGCCCTTAGTCATAACAAAACCAGTGTCCATTTTTCTCACCACTTTATATATTTTTTTATTCACTTTTTCTTTTTATTTTCTTCATACATCGGCTTTAAGACAAGAGCATTTCAAGGTATCTTCTACTATCCCGGGCTTCAAGACGTGTGTAAGTGCGAATAGCAGGGTATCAACGTTCAAAATGTTTGGCTTTCCAGAATAGAAACTATTTTTCAGACTTATTTTTATCCTCAGATTAGTGGCTTCCTTCATCTTACTAACCCTTGGGACAACGGCTCATAACTACTTATTACTAGTTCGTTTAAGAAAACTTCTAATTTTCTTAGTTTTCTTAAATTTTTCTAATCTCATGGATGTAATTTTTCACTATCTAATCTTTTATTATCTTATTTATGTACAAAAACTATTTTTTATCTTTTGAAATTTTTAAAATTTTTATAGGTTTTCGAAAATGTTTTGTGCTTATGCAAAGTATGATGCTAATGATGCGAAAATAAGCACAAACCTCCCCCAAACTTGTTTTCAACAGTGTTCTCACTGTTGCGTTCTGCTAAATCTCAAAAACCTGTAAGCCTGGGAGGAATTTATTAGTGGGGGCAAAATATTTAAGTGAAGACCCTCCCCCAAACTTATTTTTGGCTCATCATTTTGTAAAAATTTTCTTTTCAAGAGCCAGAAAAATGCCCCCCCCCAAACTTAAGCAATTTTAATCTTTGAAAATTACATGAGGGGGTCAAAAATCAGTGGTCGATGCCAAGCTTTGCAAGGAACAAATGTTAACACCAACCATTCAAAAATTTTATCAATGCAGTACTCTGGTTGGTGGAAGAAGAAGTGGGGAAAGGTTAAGTGGTGGAAGAGAGTGTGTGTGCGTCTCATTTTGGAGAGACGCTGCAGTGCTTGTGATGGATTACTCGCATTCTTTTTACAATTCAGAAGAAGGGGTGGAGGTTCAATTTCAGTGATTGGGAGATGATTCATCTCAACACCCGTGTCATTCAAAAATGCGAGTTCATCAGCGAAGATCTCCTCAAAAGTTTCATCAATACCCCGAAGAATAATGTCATCATAAAGTACGGGGTGATCTTCAGACTCTAAAAGCAGTTCATAATCGGTGTTAATTGTTGATCCGGACATCTCGGTGGAAGAGTCCGTATGTGTATGATACATAGTTAAGTCAAACAATAACGTATGAAAAGAGTCTAGATCGGTATCAGGAGGATCATCAAATTCGCTGATGTCGACATCTATTAAGTCGACAGAACAGACCTGAGCAGTAGGTTCGGAGGGTACACTTCCCAACTTGTAAATGTTCAGCTTTATTGACCTATTCCCGAAGGATAGGGTCATAGAACTATTACGACAGTTGATTATAGCATTGGAAGTGGCCAAAAAGGGGCGACCTAAAATCACCGGAATTTGATTCCGTGGGTTCGCTACAGGCTGTGTATCAATTACAATAAAGTCCACAGGGAATATAAATTCCCCGATTTTTATTAACACATCCTCCAGTTCACCCCCTAGGTTTGGTGATTGATCGGTCAGCCATCTGGAGAGTTATGCTCGAGGGTTTTAACACTCTGATACCTAGTTGCTTGTAAACCGAATATGGAAGCAAGTTAACACTAGCGCCAAGGTCTAGTAAAGCACGGTTAATGTGTTTTTCCCCAATAGAAATGGAAATAGTAGGATATCCAGGATCCTTACGTTTCCTCGGTAATTGTTGGGGGAAAGCCGTGTCTACCGTCTTTGCCATGAATATCTTCTTGGGCACTTGAGTCTTTCTCTTCCTAGTGCACAAGTTCTTAAGAGTTTTCGCATAGGACGAAACTTGTTGGATAGCATCTAGGAGAGGGATGTTGATGTTAACTTGCTTAAAAATGTCCATAATCTTCTCTATATGTGGACTCGATGTGTTTGCCCTTAACCGATTAGGATAAGGTGCTTTAGCAATAAGAGATGGGTCCATCATAGGAGAAGGAAGTGTGTGTAGACCCGATCCCAGAATAGAAGTGGGGATCGTCCTTGGAGGAGTAGAAGAGGTGGGCTGAGGTGGCGAGCCTTTTGGGAAACGAAGAATCGGCTCGCAGGAAGGTGATGGGGTAGACGAACTGGGGTTAGAATTAGAAGTAGAAGTGGAAGGAAAGGTCTCAGCCGGGGTATTGATTGATTTTTCAGTATCATCAAACTCTTCCCCAACGTGGTTGTCAAGCACTCTTCCAGATCTCAACGTGATTGCATTCACAGGATGTGAATAGCCAGGATTGGGTAAAGGTTGAGCTGGAAGTTTCCCTTTCTCTCTTGCACTCATTTCGGCTTTTAGTTGTGCAATTTGTGCTTCCATCGATTTAATATTCTCATTTTGAGAGACAATGATCTTCATCACATTCTCGACGGAAGATTGCAAACTTGTCGTCCCTTGGATGGATTGTTTCATGAAAGTATCCAAGGTTTGTACTAGTGCAGAGATATTATCTGTACCGGTCAATTGCAAAGAGTTTTCATGTGGTGCAAAAGTGTTGGCCGGATTTTGGAAGTTTTGTGATTGGTAGGGGTGCTGACTCAATTGAAGTGGTGGTTGCTGTTGTGGTGGAGGGACCCTTTGGAAATTGTGTTGGTTTGGAACCGTATTTTGATTTTGTGATTGGTTCCAAGCAAAATTAGGCTGATTCCTTCAACCCTGATTATATGTGGAAGAAAAGGGTCGTTTCTAGGTCTTTGTTGGTAAGCAGAATTGATATGCTCATGACATTGAAACGGGGAATTTATTGGACATTCTTCCGTCAAATGAGAAGGATCAGAACAGCATCCACATACAGTTTTGGAGAGTGACATTTGGTTTAGGACGGCTAAAAATTTGTTTTCCATAGTCTTGAGTTTCTTTTGCCTAGCCGAAATGTCAGCTCTAACTCCTATGGAAATATCATTGCCATCCCTAGACGATTGACTCACACCCTCCCACTGTAAAGATTTTTCAGCGAAATCTTCTAAAAATTTCCAGGCTTCCCCATCATCTTTGGTCATAAAATTGCCTTGACACATGGATTCAAGGGTCTGTCTTGTGTTAGGATTAATGCTCTCATAAATGATTCGGCACAGATCCCATCGCGGGATGCCGTGATGAGGACATTGAACTAACAGATCCTTAAAGCGTTCAAGACATTGTGAAAATGTTTCATTTGGAAGCTGGGTGAATTGATTTATTTCGCTACGGACTCGAGCTGTTTTATGATGTGGGTAGAATTTCTTAAGGAATGCTTTGACAAATTCTTCCCAGTTTGAAATGGAATGTGCGGTAGTGTTATACAGCCACTTCTCGGCTATATCGCACAAGGTGAATGGGAGAAGACGAAGACGCACAGCATCCACAGAAAGCTGTGAGGTACCCATCATTGCGCATACATTTTCAAATTTGGTAATAAAGACATATGCGTCTTTAGACTCGAGACCGTGAAACTTTAGTAGAAGATTGATGTATTGGGGTTTAATCTGAAAATTTTCCCCGTTGGCTAGTGGAATGGAAAGACAGGTGGAAAGGAGACCTCGTGTAGGATAGCACCTCTCTTGGAGAGAGATGCGAGGTGGATTCTGCGCACCAACGGACGGCGGCAGAGTAGTGGTAAAGAAGTTCGATGGAGACGGATCCATCGATGTGGGTATGGTGGTGGGTAAAGAAAAGGTAAATGAAGAAATACCGACTTTTGGGTCGATCAGGGAACGCGGACAAAACGGGCACTAGAATCCCGTGTCCAGCCTATCTTGCACTAAAAAGGGTTAGTACAAGTGGCAGCGTGATTTATAATTAGGGGAAGAATGAATGTGATTGGTGTTTGTTTTGAAAAATGGACGGATTTTTTCAAAATATGATGCGATCACAACAAATGCAACAAGCAATACCCTAAAATCTAGTGGTCACCTAGGTCAGGCTCTAGACCGCTCCTAACTGCCAAAAGACAAGTCGCAGGATAAAATCCTCCACTGCCTCTTTGTCTCCCTGTGGCCAGGTAAGTGCCAGGTAAGTGGGAAGGTACTCCACTACGTAAATAGTGGGCCTAATTAATAACCGCTAGCCTTTGACACTCTTACCTTAGACACCACAAAGAAACGCGGATAAGCAATGAATTACCTATGGCATTCTCTTGTCCTAAGTGAGCGCGACGGTCCTTAGAGTCATCTCTAGATATTTTTTAGTTAATGAGGGTAAATGCGGATGCAAATTTTGCGATTTTTGGGGCTTAGGAAGGGTAATGAACTCCCCACCTAATCTGGATTTGGTCGTTGCTCCTTAATTTCCGTATTAATATGCAAACAACCAAAAATCAAAACACGCACAATTTATTTTGCTTTTTGCGGCGCTGCGATTTATTTGCAAAGAAACCTGCACAAAATATTAATTGGAGCAGACTTAGGAGGAGATAAGAAAGGGTAGAAGTCACCTGAGAATTTTGATGCAAAGATGATGCAAGAACGCGGCGGAACTGCGGTTTAAGTCACCTTATGCCGCGGAAATGCGGTCTGATGAGGAGATCACTGCACACAATTTCCTACAGAGGCTTCTGTTCACTTCCCCAACTCTCTGGAATATTCAGAAAAAAATTTCTCCAGCTCCAATAATTCCAGATTTCCTCGCAATCAAATCACAACAACACGTATTAGTGTTTGCGCGAATTTTGATCTAAAAAATTGTAATGGAATAAACTTTTCAACTCAAATTTTAAAATACGAACAATTAGCGCACTATCCCCGGCAACGGCGCCATTTGATTGATGATATGAAATTCTTGTTGTGCTTGTTTGAGACAATTGTATAGAAATCACAACCAAAAATATTTGACCGCAATCAATAACGGTGTCGTATATAGATTTCGTTAGCAAGTGCGGATCGTCCACAGGGATTGTGCGATTCGTTCATATTTTTGTTTTGTTTGAATTGAAAACTTAATAGAAAAGAAAAGCAAAATGATTCAAGATTTTATCGATGAGTTTCAAGTATCACTATTCTAATCAAGAATCAAGAAAACGATAAACATCAAGAATCAAGTATCGATAGAATTCCAATCAATTTGGGTTTCAAGATTTGAAGTAAAGCTCGTAGGAATCGATTCGATCGTAGATGTGATGAAGACTAGAAATTAACGTTTCTTATCCATTAACGATTTGATGCTAACTCGATGTCGATTGATCGAGGACTAAGGATCTTGCGAAGAATTAGGGTTTCCTCGTCCCATCCTTTATCCTTTCGATGAATCACATTCACTAGTTAGCTTCTTGAAAATCCAATGATCGATAGTTGATCTCTAGATCGTGCAAGAACAATCAAGAATACATTTCGCATCGATCTAGATCATCGATCATTCAATTTTCAAGAATTTCCAATTGCTATAAGACTTAAGAAAAACATAAAAGATTCGTCAACATCATCATTCTACAATCGTTTCGATTCCTCCACGAGCGGTGTTTATTCGCGCATCATCACAAAGAATACATTCAAGAATTGAATACGAATCATAATGCTCGAATTGAAATAAAAGCAAGTTTAAAGAATCTTCACCTTTATTTATTCCACAAATTGTTACACATTGCTCAAGAGACTACAAGAATTTGAGAAGGAACAAAATTGTCGAATCTAGCGTTGCATCGGCTCCTTGAGTCGTGGATCGGCTTGGATCTCGTGCTCCGATGAATGCCGGCTTCGCTTCTAAAGGATGGTTGAAGACTTACTTTGCTTGAACTCCATGGATCTTGAATTTGGAATCTTGATTGATTGGATTAGGGTTAGGGTTTGGAACACAAGTTTTGCCACTAAACTTGTAGGAGAAAATGGGAAAGATGAAGGTTGAAGAAGAAGTTAGCTTTCAACAACCAAAGATTAGCCCTTAACCCTAGATCTAGGCTCCTATTTATAGACTTCCAAAACCCTAGATCTAGAATTCAAAATTTGAATTTCCCTCCAAAAGTTTGTTAGGTAGAGAGGCTTCTAGAAGTGATTAGTTAGGAGGGAGCTTCTAGAAATAGTTTGTTAGGAGCTTAATCAAGATTAGCTTAATTAATCATCCTTGCTGATCTGGGAGAAGCTTCGAGAGTCATCTGGAATTTGATATATCATTCTGAAGTGTAGGCACTGGAAGAAGCATAATGCACTAAAATTTAATTGATGACGTGGCAGAAGAGCCGCGAATCCGCGGCACGTGCCTCCTTATGCCGCGGATACGCGGTCACGTGAGGAGTTTTGGGCATCATTTTAACAGTGTTGATTCCTGATGAACTCTAGGTATTTCTCTGATATGCTGAATCTTGTATTTCATTCTTTATCACTGCCAGATCTCTAGCCTTTGAGTTGGCGTAATGTTTAATCAGCAAAAATGACAATTTTGGCCTTTCTTCTGTAATTTCCTGCACAGACTTCGAAACACAAGTTGCGCTACACAAGAATGATGCGATGCTATGAAATGGAGTCAATTTCCCTTAAAGTTCCGGTTTTAAAGTCTAACACGTGCAATCTGATATTTTACGAGTGTTTTGCTAATATGTGCTATATGAATGTCGAACACTTCTATATGAATGCAAATGATAGGGAAATTGCCGGTTTAAAAATGCAGTATTTTTGACTGATCACTTCGCTTAAATGATGATAAGTAGATGATCAATTATGTTGAATTGTAAATCACCAATATTATAGTGCATTATCTATTTCTCCCTACATGGAAATGAGAGGTAAATCGACCTTCACTGTAGAGATGAAGAATCCATGCATTAATAAAATTGTAGGCATGCAGCCATATGATTCTTAATTAAATGATGAATATATATAGAGGCCAAGAAACAAATAATGGGTAGTGCAAGCCAGCCTTGTTTTAACTCCTAGGTGAGACAATTGCGCGCATTGCTGCTACGTACATGTCCTACAAATATTGGTTGAGCCTTTTCATAGGTCAGCTCTGCTTTAGATTGGATCTACATTCTAGGTTTTTTAATGAATGATTTGAAATTTTTTTATAGCCGCACTGTTAACTTAAAACCGGCTCTTCCGGACGAAAAAATTAACCATATATAGTCGTCTGCAAGTTTTTATAGCCCGAGAGTATATAAACAAGAATATATAAACGAGAAAGAAGATGGATATAATTTACTATATATAGATAATTACCTAAATATAGATAATTACTAGAAATGGCCCCTACACAATGCGCGGTCATGAAATCCAAAGTCAAAAATAACCATATTAATTTCAAAGTTTATTATTATATCATTTGTAACATTAATTTCAAGAGGATTTTTTTACTTCTAACCTTCTTAAAACATAGTAAATTCGTTTCTATCCCTAAAAACATGGTATTTACTTTTACCCCCCAAAACTAATAAGATACATCATTTTACCCCCTTTACGATTTCTATCAACTTTTAACAGCATAACATCATGTTTTTCTTTAAAATATCCCAGCCTCTTTTCTTATTTGGAAATATGCAATTTCTTTCCTATATTGAAATTAAGGTTTAGGTTTCTGTTGCACTTTTTTTCAAAATCGGCCATGAAATCAGGAGTATCTTCAATATTTTTCTCTAATTATGTTGAAATTGAATATTTCTACGGTCTTACTTATTGTTTTCGAATAAATGGTAAACCTAAAATGTATAGAGAAAAATTAAAGTTAAAATTAATGGGGGGGTTTTCCGACGGAAATCGTAAAGAGGGTAAAATGATGTATCTTATTAGTTTTGAGAGATAAAAAGAAAATACCAAGTTTTAGAGGATATACAGGAATTTGCTATATTTTGGCGGCCTACAAGTAAAAAACCATAATTTTAAAGTTTATTATTAAATCATTTGTAAGTTGTAATGTCACGCTCCACCCCCAATACAGATAGTATTGTCCGCTCTAACCAAAACCGCACGGTTTTGTCCTTCGGGGCAAACCGGATCCGACCAGGGACCACTTCCCAGGAAGTCACCCATCCCAGAACTTCCCTGGCTCGAGCACGCTTAACTTCGGAGTTCTCAAGCTCCTGTAGTGCCGATTCACTTAAAAGGCGCCTCTGTATTGAAGAGTAGTATCATTCCATTTATACTACAAATCTGCCCTCTTTCGGAATGTATTCCAAAAATTCCCCATTGTTCTACAGTGGGTCCCACGGACTCAAGAGGTGGCCCCAACGGATTCAAGAGGTGGCCCCCGCCCACTTAAACACGACACTTGGCGTGGCACTTTGTTCCGTGTGGCACTTTATTCCATGAGCAAGAACCGGATCCCAACATTCTCCATACCTTTAAACAATGGTTTGTCTTCGAACCACAGACCTACTATTGAGGGACCAGCTCTGATACCATTCTGTCACGCCCCACCCCCAATACAGAGAGTATTGTCCGCTCTGCCCAAAACCGCACGGTTTTGTCCTTTGGGGCGAATCGGACCCGACCAGGGGCCACTCCTGTAGTGTTAGCTTACCACCTTAGCAAAGTTTTGGCAAGCATCAAACATGCTATATTAAAATTTTGGGGTGCCAAACGAACCAACCAAGTAATCGAACTAGAGAATTAGGGTTATCTTTGCATGTAAACAACTTTACATCTAAGTGACAGGGATTACAACCTTTGTAGTCCGTTCCTTCGCTTCAAAAGTTTCGAGTAGTGGTCCCTTCGCTGCGATCCATGAGCTCCTGAACTCTTGAGAGGCTCCACAAGATGTACGATGTATCCTTGTTTGAAGTCTTCAAAGTTCATGATGATCTACGTCGAGGAAACACGGACTCAAGCTCACTCTTCACTAATTCGGAATTAGTGAAGCTAACACACTAATCTATATGGCTAGTATAGAAGAGGATGATGAAGTAGGAATTTAGCTCACTTTAGTATTTAATTTCTCACTATTTTTCTTCTTGATCTCAAAATCTAGAGAGCAAAAATGAGATGAGGAAGAAGAAGAAGAAGGAAATATCTCAAGTGATGAAAATATCTATCATGGTTCAAATGCAACCCTTGGGTGAGTATATCATCCATACACTAACCCATATAGAGAATTAACCATGATAAGGGTTAATGGTTAGGTCACAAAATATCTTAAGTAGAAACAAAAGAGTGGACTAAGTCAAAATTTATCTATAAGTTTCTACAAGCTTCTAACTTTGATTAAATCCACTAATTTGTAATTACTTAATGATAAATGAAACCCTAACATAAACCCTAGTATGGTATGAGTCCCATACATACATGTTGCTTGTGTACCCTAGCATGTCACAATATTATATATCATATATATAATATTCATGTAATAAAAGAAAACAATACAATAAACATATATCACATATATGTTAAATGCATCATAAGTGAGAATAATAAATATTTAAGTGAGCATATAATATATATATATATATATATATTATTATATTATATATTATTTCATCGAATCAATACTTGATCCGATAATCCGGCTATATCACATATAACTGGCCGATATCACATATAGCGAGAATAGAATACGGTATCACAAACGCGTATCAATCTCGATCCCGCACATATCACATATGTGCTCCTACTCCATTTTGCCTGAGCCTGAAAACCTCTATGTAGGACTCTAAAGACTCGTCAATACGCCGGCAGTAGGTGATGATCATTTCAAACACCAACAAGCCGCAAGCGGTCAGCTAAACGTAACGGCCGCCCGGGTATTGAGCGATCAGAAGATCAATAAGCAAGTTTTCTCTAACTCCTGTAAATCCAATCAATAACACTACCGTACAGTCCGGTCTCTTTGTCTGATATATCGCATATCCAGTCTAGGGGTGGTTAACGTCGGACCCCAGTAACCGATAAGTCGTGTCGATGTGAGGCTCATAACAGGTCGAGAAGCTACTGATAACACTTACCAGTAGATCTCCATATCATCCCTGGCTAGGAACTTCCGGTTATAGCCAATCGAATACAGCGCAACATCAACCCCCAATACCGGGAGAGACGAAAACCCTCCTATCGCTCATTGCCTCCATGTGATTCGGGACTGTACACAAAAGCCACCGTTTTGCACGTTCTCTTGAACGTGGTAAGGTGGAAATCAAAGCACAGTAGGAATCACACAAGTCTCTATGACGATCTCGGGTCTACTGACTAACCTGTACCAGTGTCACCAGAGAACTGCTATCTGACGATAGGTATAATACCAATAAAGAGTTCTCGGGGAGTCCGTTCAGTGTACCCAGTCTCCACTGAGCACCCGTATACCATCTTTGATGTCAAACATCAATGGATATGGGATCATCCATCGCCCATCATATGGGTCATGATGCGTATACGCTAGTCTACTATGGAGTATCGATGCCCTGTCTCGATACACCATCGACTAGAAACAGTTATAGGATGTACTTGTGGACTACCCTGGCCCCACTAGTATGATCTGCATCATAGTCCTAGTAGTCAAGTACATATCCTAAGGGCTTTATCAACATGTGAGAGCAAGACAGTAACACAATATAAGTCAACATGTTAAGACAAAGAGCAACCAGATAGCATACTATCATATCGAGAAAGAAAGTCCTCTCTATATATATCCAAGCATCCACTATAATATACATCATATGTACAACAATGGCCTCTAAGCATATACATAACTAACAATCTCCCACTTGCACTAAGGACAGCTGTTGTAGTATCTCATACCTAACATCCCGAAGAGTCTCTCAAATTGTATCAGGGGAATGGCCTTCGTGAATGGATCCACTGTGTTATTTTTCATATCTGCTCTCCTGACCTCGATCTCCCGACGATCAACTATCCCCCGGATCAGGTGATACCGCCTCGGAATATGCCTGGATCTCTGATGGGACCTGGGTTCCTTGGCCAAAGACACAGCTCCATTATTATCACAATACAAAGGTATTGGATGCTCAATGGACGGAACCACACCAAATTCGGTAATGAACTTCTTTATCCAGACAGCATCGTTGGCAGCGATGTATTCAGCCTCCATCGTCGAGTCAGCAACGGTTTCCTGTTTGGAACTCTTCCAACACACCGCCCCTCTATTGAGGGTAAAGACAAATTCCGAGTGCGACTTAAAGTCGTCCTTATCACTTTAGAAGCTCGAATCGGTAAAAGACTCCACCTGAAGTTCTCCGTTACCATACACTAAGAACATCTCTTTAGTCATTCTCAAGTACTTGAGGATATTCTTCACAGCTGTCCAGTGATTCTCTCCAGGATCTGCTTGATACCTACTCACTACACTTAGTGAGTATGCTACATCGGGTATGGTACATAGTATCGCATACATGATAGAGCCTACTGTCGAAGTATAGGGTATCCCTTGCATGCGAGCTCTCTCCAAATCAGTCTTAGCAGACATCTCTCTGGAGAGAGTGAGTCCAGAGATCGTGGGTAAGTTCCCACGCTTGGATTCTTTCATACCAAAGCTCTTTAGTATGTTGTCAATGTACCTGGATTAGGACAATCCCAGTAACCGTCTAGATCTATCTCTATAGATCTTAATCCCCAAGATGCAGGAGGCATCACCTAAATCTTTCATTGTGAATCTTTGTGATAAGAAGAGCTTGACCGAGTGCAGCATAGGAACATCGTTTCCTATCAAGAGTATATCATCCATGTACAATATGAGGAAGACAACCTTACTCTCTGCTATTTTCTTGTATATACAAGGTTCATCTACGTTTTTGATGAAGTCAAACTCTTTGACTACAACATCAAAACAGATGTTTCAACTCCGCAATGCTTTCTTTAACCCATAGATGGATTTAAGCAGCTTGCACACCTTTCCGCTGCTCCCACTATCTACGAAGCCCTCTGGCTGAGTCATGTACACGCACTCCTCTAAATCACCATTTAGAAAAGTGGTCTTAACATCCATTTGCCAGATTTCGTAGTCATAGTATGCAGTAATGGTAAGTAAGATCCGGATGGACTTAAGCATAGCCACTGGAGAAAAGGTTTCGTCATAATCCACACCTGGTCGTTGACGAAAACCCTTTGCAACAAGTCTGGCTTTGAAGTCTCAACTTTTCCATCTACACCAAGTTTCTTCTTAAAGATCCATTTGCTCCCAATGGGTTTAACCCCTTCAAGCGCAACTTCCAAAGTCCATACTTTGTTGTTGTACATGGATTCCATCTCAGATCGCATTGCATCCAGCCACTTCACAGAGTCCCCACTCGTGATGGCTTGCTCGAAGCTAGTCGGGTCATCATCTTCCATGATGCAATCCTTGCTCCCACCATCTATGAGAAAACCGTAGTATCTCTCAGGTAGATGAGGAACCCTACTAGATCGGCGGAGAGGCTGGGGTTCGTCGGGAACTATTGAATTCTCTGGTTCTACCAAATCTTCTGTTGTAGTTTGTGTAGCTGGAACTTGTAACAACTCCAATTTTTGTATACATAAATTTGATTTAAATTTGAAGTATACTTAGAGTATTTAATGTTGCTGATATCATTTTAAGTATCTATTCTCCTACAATAATTACAAGAAGGAGCTTGTAGCTCATTGGTAATACCTTGCACTGCTGAACCAAGCCACCAGAGTTCGAATCCCATGCCCCACATTATTTTTAGTTTATTTTTCTTTTAAAATTCTTGGAAGCCCAACAGTCCACAAGCCATAACTCCTAAATATTGAACTGAACCCCAAAAATGGAGTATGCCAAAATTTTAGTCGGAGAACCCCGCACCCGACCGTCGCCGAACCCGGCCGGGATCGGCCAACTCGGCCGGCCGGCCGGCCGGAGTTGGTCGGACGGCCGGGGTCCCAAAATGAAAAGTGTGGCTTTTCGTCTCCCATAACTCCCTGTTAACTCCAAATTATTATATCAGTTCCAGAATTTTTATTACACCCTAATTACTACAAAATTTTAATGATTTTCTTTAAATTTTTACAATTTTTTTAATAAACAAAACCTTTCACCTACCCTACCCTAACTACCCTATAAATAGACCCCTACCCCCTACCCTCTCATTCCAAAACCTTAGATTTACTCTCTTGAAATTTCCACAAGAAAAGTGTGTTGAAACCGAGTTCACGGCGAAGCGCTGACGGATTCCGGCGACGTTCTTTGAAGCAACCGGCGACAAAACAACACCTCGGCCATTTCTCTTATTCCTCTATACTCTTTAGAAGAGTTTGAAACCCGTAAGTCCCATTTTTCTCTCTTTTCTACTTCTCAAAATACGGAATTATGAAACACGACGGAAATCGGAACAAACCGATTTCCGATTCGGTTTTTCTATAAAATCTCACTTGTCACCAATTCTATAATACCCAAACATATTCATATTGACTATTAATCACATAACAACTAATTTGGACAAAGTTTCTCACATGAAATGATAGCTTTCTTGTAATATCGTATTCTTTTCACAATAATACCATAAAGTTTATTTTTCTTCTTCTAATCAGTTCCCTCATTCCTAAACACGTTCATCTTGACCACTAAACTTGTAAAAATTAATTTGAATGAGTTTTCACACATGAAATGATAACTTTTACAAATACCGTATTCTTACACTTAAATACCCTCATGTTTAATTTATCATGTTTAACCCCTAAACTTCACAATACCTTAAAATAAGTCACGAGATAATGACCTACCTCCACACACACGCAAATACAACCCTAATTAATATCATCAAAACTTAGAATACGAAAATACAAGACTTTACAATAAAATACCATAATCTTCATAAAACCATTCTTAAAGATTTTAGATTTGTTACACTTTTTAGTAAATATTTCTTACTAGGAAAAATACGATAAGTTGTGGACATTGATCGTTTATCTAAACTGACTTTGTGGTGTCTAGGCTAGGCAAGTGAGCTTGGGTAACTTTAAAAGGCTCGCCTCACGATTCGTGAGCGGATCCCTCCCTCCTCACTTGTACTTACCTGGCCACAATTGGCGGTGAAGAGGCGATTTGAGGCTTCTAATGACTTATCGTTTAGACCTTAGAAATAGGCTAGCTGGCGTAGGAAACCCTAGAAACTAAAATACGGAAATTTACATCTTTTTACAAATAAATACCTTATTTTTATAAAACCGTTTTCTAAATGAATGGTATTTATTAAATCTTTGCAAAGCGCCACTACAACCCACTTTTGGGGAACTCGTTAGGGATAGTACGATTTATCGTGCACCCGCGGGCTAGTAGTGCGAGATTCAGACCTCCGCAAGAAGCATTCGGTCTCGAAAGGTTTAGAATACGACATTTAAGGAAAATGAGATTTTTGGAAAATAAAATATTTATATAAACATATGTATATTTATCATTTAAACACCTATTTTATTATAAGATAAGTTTCCACCTTTTTCTAAAAATTACAAGATTAAAAGTTACGTTAAAATACCATGAATTTCAAATAAATCAATTAATACTTTTATTAGGATATATTCACTAGAATAACATAAATAAAATTTACACTCATTATAACCATAAAGACGAATAATAAATACTTGAGGTGTATCTTGAAAACTATACAATAGTACTTTTTACATAAAACCCCCTCAAGTTTTATAAATTACAATAAGGATCCTAACAATTATAGAACTTCAAAGTACCTTTCTTTTAGTCTAACTCGGGTTAGAGTCTGACTATTTCTGATTTGAATATGATTCAAGTCGATCTATATTCTTTATATTCCAACTCAATATGAATACATGAATCCCTAAATCCAGTTAACAATCTATTCAATTTGACTGAATCAAACCATGGATATACATCCATTATCCTGTTATTCCATTTATCTGATTATGCAGTTACAACATATTTACTGATATCATGGTTTTGGTCAGTCACCCAACTTACACAATACAATACTGTTAAAACACTATGCGGTTTAAGGGGTAGATTAGTACGGAAGGTGTTAAAGGTGGCACGAGGTGGTCAGATTAAGACACCTAACCTGAATCCCATTGCTGTTGTACCGTAGCTTAACGGTTCCTTGTACTTTCCGTTTGCCCTGGTCTCTAGCATATAGAGACCCCCCTCGTATACACTGGCATCCTTCTGTACCAAGCTACAAACAACAGCGTTAACATAACATTACAACAACAGTTTACATTTTAAAAATGTATCTTCTTATTCTGTCTTTTCTACTTCCCTCTTACTTTTGGGACTTACCGAGCGATCTGTTCGCTGACGACATTCTGTTTCTCTCTTTTTTGAATGTCGTCAGGTGACCTGGACCTGGCAGAAGTTGAGCCAACACAAGAAGACTTGGAGCAATTTGCCGAAGACCCTGCAGTATAATTTCATTGTACACTTTTCTTTTCAGTACTTTCCTTTTCCTGTTATGCCACTGTTTAGGCATCTTTATTTCAGTTGTATTTCCTTTTCATGTATTGTACAAAGAATGTTAATAAATAAAAGTTGTTGTTCTTTTTATACTCTTGTCTCTTGTGTATTTACTTTATATTGCTTAGCTACGCTTAGCGTATGTACTTCTGAGTATATACATAGCGGACCTCGCCGCGTCCCCTTCGCCGTACACTGGGGAGCGGGGCGTGACAGAACTTCTTCCAGTTCTACCTCACTGCCACTAATTTCTTTTTCAAGAAATTACTTTTTCTAAAGAGGTGGCATGTCGAGAAACAAACACATTTTGTTCCTCATGGTGGTAGAAGATATTTCCTCGCGAATGCTTGGGATATCCTATAAACTTACACAGAAATGACCTTGCCTCGAGTTTGTCCGGATTTTGCTTTTTAACATAGGCCGGGCAACCCCATATCTTAACAAAATTAAGACACGGTCTCTTCCCCTCCCATATCTCATATGGAATGGTAGGCACTGATTTGGTTGGAACTCTATTCAATAGGTATATGGCTGTCTCAAGAGCATATCCCCAAAAGGAAATAGGTAACTCAGCAGTGCTCATCATAGAGCGCACCATATCTAATAGGGTGCAGTTCCTCCGTTCCGATACACCATTGTGCTGTGATGTATACGGAGGAGTAGGCTGAGAGAGAATCTCGTTCTCTTTTAAATAATCCAGGATCTCATTGCTCAAGTATTCTCCTCCTCGATCAGATCGAAGGATCTTAATACTTTTACCGTTTGGTTCTCGACTTCGTTCTTATATTCTTGAATTTCTCAAAAGTTTCAGACTTGTGTTTCAATAGGAACACATGTCCGTATCTTGAGAGATCGTCGGTGAATGTAATGAAGTATGAAGAACCATTCCTGGCATGTATAGACATGGGACCACATACATCTCTATGTATCAGTCCCAAGAGTTCCGTAACTCTTTCTCCGTGTCCACTAAACGGAGTTTTGGTCATTTTGCCTTTGAGACATGAATGACAAGTTTCATAAGATGATAATTCGAACGGATTTAAATATCCATTTTTATGTAACTTAGCTAGTCGTGTCGCATTGATATGACCTAGTCTACAATACCACAAGAAGAATTCGTTCATTTCTCAACTCTTCTTCTTGTATGTGTTTTGTATATTAAGAACTGTGGTTTGATTTAGAATATATATGCCATTATGTAACGAGCCTGATCCAATCAACTCTTGATTCAGGAAGATGTTCATAACATCATCCTGTACTACAAAACTATATCCTTCTTTACTCAATAAAGAAACTGATATAAAATTGCATATCAGGATCGGAATGTAATAGCATTCATTCAAAATAAATGTCTTACCATTTGGTAATACAAGATGATATTCGCCAACTGCTTTGGCTGCAACATTTGCACCATTCCCTATTCTTACGGAATGATCAATTATTCCCAGTTCTCTGCCTTTCCTTAGCCCATACAACATATTGCATATGTGGGATCCTGATCCGGTATCTAATGCCCAGGACGTAGAGTGAACTGAGAAAAAGTTCTCGAAAACTAACACACCCGAAGAAAATGCATCAGCATGCTTATTCTTCATTTGGGTGGCGTAGGAATTTGGATATTCTCCTATCTCCTGTTCAGTCTTATAACAATTATAAGAAAGAACGGAACCAACGTTCCTCTGCTCAGTATAACAGGAGGGTTCGGTCAATACATCAATAATATTATCTTCATTAAAGCATGACATGGTCGCTACCTGGAGAGAGAGAGAAGAAAACAGTTTAGCGTATGCTCTTACAAGATTAGATTAGTTATTATCTTATCTAATCAGGATGGCTCCCACTGATTTAATCAAATCTTCCTTCAAAAATCCCTAAAAAGGAAAGACTGGCTGGGATTAATTACAGTCTACAACTTTGCTAACCGTCTAGCCAGGCCAGTGTCGGTGCTTTGAGGGAGGTTCCCCGTGCTTTCGCATGGACCTAATTAAGATAAACCTCGTCTTTCCCTAGGGTTAGCCCCATTAACACCTTTCTAAACACCTAATGGGTTAGCTAATTGTAAAGTGTAAAACTCTCCTAGGAGCAACTCTTGCTTGCAGCGGGTATCGGGATCCAACTATCTCATAGAAGGTATGTAATCTCATTGCAAATTTCAACACTTGAAATTCCCGATAATATCTTTTACCCCTAGCGTCCTATGACCTTGACGGAGGCCAACAAACCATAGGCTGCTAGTCAAGTTCAACCCGTATATTTGATAATTGAATTAAATCCACCCGCACGACCCTTGACGGAGGCCAACAAAGTCGTACGACTACCCTAATCCAATCTCATCTTATGTTTGCAGATAAACACTAGTTAGCTACCGCACACTACGCCTTGACGGAGGCCAACAAACGTAGCACAAATACTAAGTAGCACTTATCTGAAATGACGGAGGGCTACGCAGGTTTTTAAGAAAACCATGAGCGTAATGAACTTGATATCGTTGTAGAAACCAGTGATTTTGAAAAAGAGTGTTTTTGAGGTTTTTACTAGTTTCGCTAAAGAGGTCACTCCCGGTGAAGAGATCTCGGCTCTTTCCTTATCGAATAAGATACTGGATATTTTACAAGGAATACCGCTATGCAAAGCAAAAACTATAGAAGCAATCAAAAACAAAACCGAGTGAGTTGTAGCATCTGCCAGTTTCGCTAAAGAGGTCACTCCCAGTGAAGGGATCTCGGCTCTTTCCTTATTGAATAAGGTGCTGGATATTCTACAAGGAATACCGCTATACAAAGCAGAAATTAGAGCTACCCTTTTTGAAAATTTGATTCTACAATATCTTATAGGTTTCTTTTCTTTTCATTAATCTCATTAATGAATTCCCATCATTTATGCTTCCTAAGCATCACAGAAGAAACGAAAGCAATAATATTTATATATCATATATATATATATGGTATAAGCATTTGTCTCACGCATATAAAATGATCACATCACAGAATATCAGCAGAAGAAGAATCACATATGAAATATTGGATATACTAGGAATTCCGTGTTTTATTTAAGCCAGTAAAAACGCGGATTCCATGGTCGTGATGAATAGCCAAACCCACATCCCCAGACCCCTACGAGAGCGGCAAGCAACCCTACCAATTCTAGAGTTAGGAGACCCAGTCTCGACTCCTCGAGATGGTCTCCCACTGAACCCTAGAACCCGGTTACTTGTGTTCTCCGCCTTGGGTCTATCCTAATGCGGAAAAGTAAATAATATACAACAATGGTGATATCATCCTCAACCCGGAAGTGCCCCAATAAAAGAATATTACATATATTGAATTTTACATGAATGAAAATAAAAACTCTCATCTCACATAAAAAAAACCCGGCTATTCATAACACGACGATCTAATATAATTTATCACAGCAACACATAATATCACATGTCATCAACGTAAATAAATACGCGTATCCCAATTGTCGTTGATGTATAGCAACGAATCGGCGATACACCACATATTATATTTACGGTCGCAGAAAAGAAAATATAAAACTACAACATTTGGAATCCACAATCAGTTTAGACATTATAAACCCGAAATATCACATATTACGAATTTCATGCCTAACTATATGAATTCCACATATTGTATCACAATCACAGATAGCTAGGCGAAATTAGACAATTCGATCAATTCAACGAATTCCCAAAATTTCCCAGAGAGCAGAACACTTGAGCACTGTTAAAGTTAACCAGAGACATACCACAGTTCCTACGGACCTACAGCTGAAGGGCCCGACCCAAGCCTCTCAAGTGGCGCCGCGGATCCGCCGCCAAAACCATATTTTGGCCGCGGATCCGCGGTCACTTTGACGAGTTAGGGTTTCGTTCTTCATGTGTGTCCATAGATTTCCCTGCATGATTTTCTAAATATTTTTAACATGAAAAATTTCAACTTTTTGAAAAATTTCCAGAGAGGGGGTCCAAATCAAGTTTTCGGAGTTCGATCGGAATTCTAACTTCTTCTAGATAACGCCTAATGCTCTAGCTTGGCTCTGATACCACTGTAGACTTAGCTTAGCACCTTAGTAAGGTTTGGCAAGTATCAAACATGCTATATTAAAATTTTGGGGTGCTAAACGAACCAATCAAGTAATCGAACTACAGAATTAGGGTTATCTTTGCATGTAAACAACTTTACATCTAAGTGATAGGGCTTACAACCTTTGTAGTCCATTCCTTCGCTTCAAAAGCTCCGAGTAGTGGTCCCTTCGCTGCGATCCATGAGCTCCTGAACTCTTGAGAGGCTCCACAAGATGTACGATGCATCCTTGCTTGAAGTCTTCAAAGTCTGTGATGATCTACGTCGAGAAAACACGGACTCAAGCTCACTCTTCACTAATTCGGAATTAGTGAAGCTAACACACTAATCTATATGGCTAGTATAGAAGAGAATGATGAAGTAGGAATTTAGCTCACTTTAGTATTTAATTTCTCACTATTTTTCTTCTTGATTTCAAAATCTAGAGAGCAAAAATGAGATGAGAAAGAAGAAGAAGAAGAAGGAAATATCTCAAGTGATGAAAATATCTATCATGGTTCAAATGCAACCCTTGGATGAGTATATCATCCATACACTGACCCATATAGAGAATTAACCATGGTAAGGGTTAATGGTTAGGTCACAAAATATCTTAAATAGAAACAAAAGAGTGGACTAAGTCAAAACTTATCTACAAGCTTCTAGCTTTGATTAAATCCACTAATTTGTAATTACTCAATGATAAATGAAACCCTAACATAAACCCTAGCATGGTATGAGTCTCATACATACATGTTGCATGTGTAACCTAGCATATCACAATATTATATATCACATATATAATATTCATGTAACAAAACAAAACAATACAATAAACATATATCACATATATGTTAAATGCATCATAAGTGAGAATAAAAAATATTTAAATGAGCATATATTATATATTATTTCATCGAATCAATATTTGATCCGATAATCCGGCTATATCACATATAACCGGGCGATATCACATATCGCGAGAATAGAATACGGTATCACAAACGCGTATCAATCTCGATCCCGTACATATCACATATGTGCTCCTACTCTGTTTTGCTTGAGCCTAGAAACCTCTATGTAGGACTCTAAAGACTCGTCAATACGCCAGCAGTAGGTGATGATCATATCAAACGCCAACAAACCGCAAGCAGTCAGCTAAATGTAACGGCCACCTGGGTATTGAGCGATCAGAAGATAAACAAGCAAGTCTGCTCTAACTCCTGTAAATCCAATCAGTAACACTACCGTACAGTCCGGTCTCTTCGTCTGATATGTCGCATATCCAGTCTAGGGGTGGTAAACGCCAGACCCCAGTAACCGATAAGTCGTGTCGATGTGAGGCTCATAACAGGTCGAGAAGCTACTGATAACACTTACCAGTAGATCTCCATATCAGCCCTGGCCAGGAATTTCCAGTTATAGCCAATCGAACACAGCGCAACATCAACCCCCGAGAGACGAAACCTCTCTTATCGCTCATTGCCTCCATGTGATTCGGGACTGTACACAAAAGCCACCGTTTTGCACGTTCTCTTGAACGTGGTAAGGTGGAAATCAAAGCACAGTGGGAATCACACAAGACTCTATGACGATCTCGGGTCTACAGACTAACATGTACCAGTGTCACCAGAGAACTGCTATCTGACGATAGGTATAATACCAACAAGGAGTTCTTGGCGAGTCCGTTCAGTGTACCCAGTGTCTACTGAACACCCGTATACTATCTTTGATGTCAAACACCAATGGATGTGGGATCATCCATCGTCCATCATATGAGTCATGATGCGTATACGCTAGTCTACTCCGGAGTATCGATACCCTGTCTCGATACACTCTCGACTAGAAACAGTTATAGGATGTACTTGTGGACTATCCTGGCCCCACTAGTATAATCTGCATCATAATCCTAGTAGTCAAGTACATATCCTAAGAGCTTTATCAACATGTGAGAGCAAGACAGTAACACAATATAAGTCAACATGTTAAGACAAAGAGAAACCAGATAGCATACTATCATATCGAGCAAGAAAGTCCTCTCTATATATATCAAAGCATCCACTATAATATACATCATATGTACAACAATGGCCTCTAGGGCATATACATAACTAACAACTTCCCAGAAGGTCACCCATCTAAGAACTTTCCTGACTCGAGCACGCTTAACTATGGAGTTCTCAAGATCCTGTAGTGCCGGATCACTTAAAAGGCGACTCTGCATTGAAGAGTGATATCATTCCATTTATAACACAGATCTGCCCTCTTTCGGAATGTATTCCGAAAATTCCCCATTGCTCTACAGTGGGTCCCACGGACTCAAGAGATGGCCCCCACGGATTCAAGAGGTGGCCCGCCCACTTAAACATGACACTTGGCATGGCACTTTGTTCCGTGTGGCACTTTGTTCCGTGAGCAAGAACCGGGTCCCGACATGTAATATCTCATATAGCATAGAAAATATTGAATTTCCGAAAAAAGAATAATTTATTCATGATTATTTCATGATTTAATATATTATAACAAATAAAATATTGGAAAATGGAAATTTTGAGATTATTAAAATTACACCATATTTGTGTATTATATAGCATGCAACATGTTGAAAATTTGAGGAAACGAAAAAAAAATTGGGATTTTTGTATATTTATGTGATTCTCGTGAGCTATAACAATCAAAATATTTAAAAACCGATGAAAAATTTAAGATTTTTATAAATTTCATAATTTATGTATGTTATAACAAGAAAAATATTGAAAACCTGAAGAAAAAAATGTCCGAGAATTCGAAAGTTAATCTTTCATATAATTTTTCATATAAAGTTCATAAATATAAGATATTATGACTTACAAATAATATAATAATAAACTTTGAAATTAATATGATAATATTTGATTTTGGATTTTGTACAATGTATTGCGCGGAGGAACAAGTTAAATAATTCTCAATTTTTTTTTGCCATGCTAAAACCTGCAATATGGAGAGAGAAAAATTAAAAGAACATAAAACAGAACAAAAAAAATACAGCTAAGCTCTCAACATGCAGGGAGTATTATCAAAATATTAAGAGACCGACATTTATTTTCTATCTCATTAATATTATTTATATACCGCGATAAGCTTAGAATGAGATCAAATTTTGAAGAAAATTAAAGGCCTAACCTAATTTTGATGAATGTTATTTCTATGGATGCTAGAGCTTAGAACGTGATTAGTTTACATTTTATACAAAATTAGGGACCTAAACTAATTTTTGAATGTACAAATGAGCTTAAAATGGGATGAGTTTACATTTTATAAAAAGTTAGGGACCTAAATTATTTTTTGCACGTACAAATGAGCTTAGAATGAGATGAGTTTACATTTTATAGAGAGTTAAGAAACCTAAACTAATTTTGTTGGGAACCTAAAATAATTTTGCATATATATATGAGCTTTGAATGAGATTAATTTACATTTTATAGAAAGTTAAGGGTCTAAACTAATTTTTGCACATACAAAAAATAGAAGTGAGAACATTTCCTAAATTGTAGCACTATCCTAATTTTCATGAATATTATTTCTATGCTGGAGCTAAGAATGAGCTTGGTTTACATTTTGTAGAAAGTTAGGGACCTGAACTAATTTTTACATATACAAATGAGCTTAGAATGAGATTCGTTTACATTTTATAGAAATTTAGGGACCTAAACAAATTTTTGTGCATAGATATGAGCTTAGAAAGGGATTGCTTTATATTTTATAGAAAGTTATAGGCCTAAACTAATTTTTGCACAAAACAAACAATATAAAGGTGAGAATATTCTCTAAAATATGCCTTGCTATAGCTTTTATATGTACCATATAGATGGTCAACTCCATGTACAAATCAATTAAAACCAAAAGCTTAAAAGATCATATTCCACATTCACTAGTAAAATAGGGGGTTGCCCCTACGGATGGAAATATCCGTAGGGGCATATTTAACTTGGCCCTACGGATTAATCCGTAGGGCTAAAAGGTTGCCCCTACGGGCACTGACGTCCAAGAATAAAAATATTAATTCTTAATTTGGTGTTTGCCCCTACGGAGCCGCAAACAAAGGACCTACGGGTATATCCGTAGGGGCAAGTAAATATCGTTTTAAAATAAAGCCAGATCGAAAAGCCTACGCTCATTTTCTCTCTCCCTCAAACGCGCGCGAAAAACCCCAAATCGCCACCGTCGCGTCGCCACCGTCGTTGGGCAGAGTCGCCACCGTCGTCGCCACCGCCGATTTCGTCGCCACCGTCGTCGCCACCGCCGGTTTCGTCGCCACCGTAGTCGCCACCGCCGGTTTCTTCGCCAATTCGCCACTGTCGTCGCTCCAGCCCACCAGCGCACCCGTTCAGGTATAAATCTCGAGGTAAATTAAAGCATTTTTGGATTATTCATGGCTGGGTCTGGGTTGCGCGCGCGAGAGTTGGGTTTGGGCAGGGGCGCGGTGGCGGTCGGGGTCGGGGTCGGGGTCGGGGTAGGGTTAGGGTTGGGGTTCGGCTGCTGCTGGGGTGGGGCTGGGGTTAGGGTTACGGTGGGGCTGGGGTTAGGGTTACTGTGGGGCTGGGGTAGGGTTACGGTGGGCTGGGGTTAGGGTTGGGGCTGGGGTTAGGGTTACTGTGGGGCTGGGGTTAGAGTTATGAGAGGCATGTCAGCATATTTATGTGTAATAATTGAGAGGATCAAGCTAAGTTCTATGCAAGCAGTCCCTCAGAATACATAGATAGCTAGCCTTACATTTTAAATTAACATATTCCATAGTTGTCTTAATGGTAAGGCAGATACCCATATTGTGTAAGAGCTGACATTAATACAACCATAGGGAGCTGACAGATTATACATCTCATGTGGCATTAAAATCTATAAATGGACATACGAGATAATGCAAAGAAAGAGCAATAGATCAAGACTCAATCAACTTTCCTATGCTTTATGATTTCAGCGGATAGCTCAAGTTTAGTTTCAACTTTATATTCTTATTTTTCTCTCTTTTTTCTTTAGTGCTTCTTCCTCCATTTCTTTGAAGAGTCTCTCACAGCGAAATACACTCCAATTGCTGTTGAAGATTTTAGAATGTATCCAGAATTTAAGAAAAAAATGTTGTGCCCCTTATGCTTCTGTTATTCAACTCCTTCCATACACTCTGGACTTCTCAAATTTAAAAACTATTAGAAGTGTACTTATTTATCATACATTGAACACACCATGCATGCTATTTCTTTCACTCTCTTGTGGCATGATATTGATAGTTTATGTGAGAGTAAGACCATAACAAACATAGAAAATATTTCAACTAAGATATGAGAGACCGCTCCTAAAGAAAAACTAAAAGAGGTTAACAATGTAAAGATCAATTCCTATTCATTCTTTCCAATGTATAAAAAAAAATCACATTTTTTTAACATTACAAATCTTTGCACAAGCGTGCAGCCGCACACAAATAACCGTGTCCCTAACTAATATGTAACCATGACACATGGCAGATGAGGTGTCTCATAACTCAATATTAGCGATTTCCATGATCACGACACGTGGCAGATGAGGTGTCTCATAACGCTTTATGATATCAGTATCCTATATTTATAGTTTTAATTGTTGATTGTTATAGATGTATACCATTGCAATAATAGTTTTTGGTTGATGAATGCTATTGCAATGTAGGATGATCAGTTCTATCAATCTTGATCTCAATGGTTTAAAATCATGTTACACATACAACACGAATGCACAACAAACGCATAATTAGAGAGCGACTCGAGATATTCGGGTTAAAACCAATATATGATACTCGATGATGATATGAAACCTTCATATTCCCATCGATACCCGTATATGAAACTAAAAGCGCCACTTAGTCCCCGTCTATCGGTTAACATACGTGCGATGCTCGTCGTGACCTAGAACTATACGAAGGTTGTTAAATATCGGACAGTATAGCTCGATACTAACAACCGTCGTATAGTCTACGCGATGAGAAAATTCAATCGTATGGTAACCCATAGATTTGTCCCGTGTGGACAAGTTAAGAATGTATAAAGCAAACGCCTTCATTCACTTGTGTTTTCATCCGTTTCGAGATATTTCGTCGGTACCTTTCCGCTGGTTCTCCATGTACAAAGATAGATTAGATGTTCATTTCAACGTTGTTTCACAGCTTTGAAATGATTATCTATTCTATTACAGTGTACTCGGAGAACAGCGGGGAGGTGCTGCCGAAATTTACTCGAAACGGTTGAAAGCACAAGTGATGGGCGTTCGCTCTATACATTCTTAATGGGATAGAAGCCTACCCCCGACAGCCGGAACACATACATACAAACGCATAATTAGAGAGCGATTCGAGATGTTTGGGTTAAAACCAATATATGATACTCGATGATAATATGAAACCTTCATATTCCCATCGATACCCATATATGAAACTAAAAGCGCCACTTAGTCCCCGTCTATCGGTTAACATACGTGCGATGCTCGTCGTGACCTAGAACTATACGAAGGTTGTTAAATATCGGACAGTATAGCTCGATACTAACAACCGTCGTATAGTCTACGCGACGAGAAAATTCAATCGTATGGTAACCCATAGATTTGTCCCGTGTGGACAAGTTAAGAATGTATAAAGCAAACGCCTTCATTCACTTGTGTTTTCATCCGTTTCGAGATATTTCGTCGGTATCTTTCCGCTGGTTCTCCGTGTACAAAGATAGATTAGATGTTCATTTCAACGTTGTTTCACATCTTTGAAATGATTATCTATTCTATTACAGTGTACTCGGAGAACAGCGGGGAGGTGCTGCCGAAATTTACTCGAAACGGTTGAAAGCACAAGTGATGGGCGTTCGCTCTATACATTCTTAATGGGATAGAAGCCTACCCCCGACAGCCGGAACATATACATACAAACGCATAATCAGATAGCGATTCGAGATGTTCGGGTTAAAACCAATATATGATAATATGAAACCTTGATATTCCCATCGATACCCATATATGAAACTAAAAGTGCCACTTAGTCCCCGTCTATCGGTCAACATAAAGTGCGATAATTTATTCTTTTCAACGACAAACGCACACACAAAGCATATACATGGATTTTCTCCTTTGTCAGTAACTATCCCGTTCTTATATTTCTCAATATAGTCAGCATAACCTACAATTTATATGTTATTCAGTCTAACATGGCCCATGAGTACGTCAGAGTTAAGGACTGGATGTATGTGGATTGGAAACAACGTATGCAACCTAAGTTTGTCGCAGGAGTTGCTGCTTTCCTTGAATTTGCACGAGCACATAATAAGATCATAATAGAGAAGATTCTCTGTCCGTGCGATAGATGTGGCAATAAGTACTGGCAGAAGGTAGAATTGGCAGAGCTTCATATTGTAAAACATGGGTTTACTAGACTTTATTCAACTTGGAAATATCACGGGGAAGGAGAAGAATGCAGTACTGCGGTAGAAGAAGGAGAACACGATAATGCGGCAGGAGAAGAAGAAGAATTCGGTAATACGGCAGGATACGGAAATTTATTTCCATCAGAAGAAATGGAGGATATGGTAGAGGCTGCCCTAGGTGAATCTATTCGTACCGAAGATGACATTCCTTCCGGTCAAGGACCGCGTGCGGATAAATATGAAAATTTCATGAATGATGCTAGGAAACCAATTTATGAGAATGCGAAGTATTCCACCCTCTCATGGTTCGTCCAACTTTTCCAAATTAAGTGCCTAAATGGATGGAGCAACAAGTCATTCACAATACTTCTTTCGTTCTTGAAAGATTCTATGCCTCCGGGAAATAATGTGCCCGAAAGCTGGTACGAAGCCCAGAAAATGATGTCTGATTTGGGTCTAAAGTGCGAGAAGATTCAAGCATGTCCTAAAAATTGCGTGTTGTACCGGAAAGAGAATTCAGATTTGAAAGAGTGTCCAACATGCGGAGAGGCCAGGTATAAGCCGAAAGATTCTGATAAGAAGCCTGATATACCTGTGAAGATAGCACGATATTTTCCCATAACACAGAGGCTACAGAGGCTATTCAGGTGCAAGAAAACAGCCGAGGCAATGATTTGGCATCACCGTGCTCCTCCAAGCGAAAATGGAAAAATGAGCCATCCAAGAGATTCACCGGCATGGAAGGATTTCGATAGGAGGCACGCAATATTCAGTAGCGATCCTCGCAATGTCCGGCTCGGACTGGCTGCCGATGGCTTCTGCCCATTCAACTATATGGCTGGAAGTCACAGTACATGGCCCGTTGTAATGATAATTTATAATCTGTCGCCTTGGTTGGCTATGGACCAATCATACTTTATGATGCCTCTTCTTATCGACGGACCAAACCCACCGGGGAACAATATCGACGTCTATCTCCGACCTCTGATTGAGGAGCTGAAAACTTTGTTCATTGATGGTGTAGAGACATATGATTCAAACACAAATACAACCTTCATACTGCGTGCGGCTTTAATGTGGACAATTAATGACTTTCCTGCGTATGGAATGCTTTCAGGTTGGTCCGTACATGGTCACAAAGCATGTCCTCATTGCCATGAACACACAACATCAAAAATTTTGAATTTTAGCAGGAAGGTTTGTTATTGCGGCCATCGACGTTTTCTGCCTCCAGACCACCCCTATAGGTTAGACACGGTTCACTTTGATGGTCATCAGGAGCTTCTTGGGCCTCCATCCCCATTGTCCGGAGAGGACGTGACTGCTAAATGGGATGGTTACAATAACGTGACCTTCGGGATGGATCCGACGAGACAGGTCAAACCACAATATTGGAACAAGTTAAGCATTTTCTTCGAGCTTCCGTACTGGTCTACAAATTCAGTGCGTCATTGTCTGGACGTCATGCATATAGAGAAGGGAGTATCAGAGCACATACTTGACTTGCTTCTGTGTAAAGACGGGAAATCGAAAGACAACATGAATGCCCGGATGGATCTACAAGAGTGGGGAATAAGAAGTGAACTGCATCCTAAACCGGTAGCGGGTAAACCGGGCAAGTTTGTACTTCCCAATGCCGCTTATCATATGTCACAACCGGAGAAGAAAAGATTCCTGCAGGTGTTGCATGATTTGAAAGTCCCCACAGGTTTCTCAGGATCATTCAGCAAGAAAATAAAAATTGTGAAGCGCAAGATCGATGGGCTGAAAAGTCATGACCACCATGTTATCGTGGAGCACCTTCTTCCATTAGCCCTCAGGACTTCTCTCCCCGACTCGGTTGGTCTAGTAATCAACGACCTATGTTGTTTTTTCAGGGAGTTGTGTGCTAAAACGCTGGAGGTTGCGACGCTGGATAAACTAGAAAATTCTATTGCGTTGATACTTTGCAAGTTTGAGCGTATTTTCCCACCGTCATTCTTCGATATCATAATACACTTGACGGTTCATCTTGCAACTGAGACGAAGTTAGCCGGACCGGTACAATATTGATGGATGTATCCCGTCGAGAGGTACGTGTAATTTTTCGTTTCGCGCAATTTATAAATTTATTTTTGTCATGTATGCCCGTGTTTATTTATTCAACATATTCTCATTAGGTACCTTTACACTCTTAAGAAGTATATACGCAATAAAAATCGACCAGAGGGTTCTATCATGCAAGGTTATCTTCTTGATGAAGCAACCACATTTTGTTCCCGCTATCTGGACGAGAACATTGAGACAAGGCTTAACCGACCACGAAGAATTCAAGACGGGCCATATGGTAAAGCCGAGTATAAGAGGGTAGACACTATGTTTATCAACAAGATATACCGGTTTATCTTGCTTAATTGCGTATGTCTTGAACAAATTAGAGAGTAAGTTCTTTTGGATTAATTGTTATATCTGTGTTTGTGTGTGTATGAAATGACATAATATTAATGTCACAATTATTTGTCAAAAACAGAACTCATTTTAACGAGGTACGTGAGGGGCATCCTGATTGGAACGAAGAGCGTTTGGAAAAATACCATCAGGATAATTTTTGTGATTGGGTCACAGAACATGTAAGTTATTCGAATTACATTTTATTGCTATCAGTTTTAATCTAAACTTGTATCGTTATGTATTTATCGTAAAATTTATTTTGTTAGATCCACGATCCGAACTTGTCTGCATCATTTGAGAGTGATTCAAGATGTTTAGCTCAATTTCCTAGTATGGAGGTTGCACATTACAAAGGATTTGGTGTCCTTGGATACAAATTCGAAGTTAAGGACATAGAAACATCTAGAATCACTCAGAATAGTGGGATTGCGACGGTAGGATCGGACGGTGTGATTTACTATGGGTACTTAAATTGTATACTCGGCATCCACTATCCTGGACGATCAGAACCCTTTTATATATTCCACTGTACTTGGTACGATCCGCGAACCGATACAGACAGGTGGAGAAGCAGTCTTGGGACTTGGAAAGATGAATATGGATTGACCAGTGTGAACACACTTCGATTTTACGGTCAGGACGATCCGTTTATCTTTCCGAACCAAGCGTTCCAAGTATACTACTCACAGTGTTTGAAGCATCCGGGGTGGAGTGTTGTATGCCGATGGAAACCTAGAGATGTCTACGATGTCCCAGAATACGAGGACAGCGATGAGGACGAAGAAGAGAGAAGGCTTAAAGTGCTCCGACCGTCTGTTTCGAAAGACGGGTTGTCTTCGACCGATCATGAAGTTACGTGGGTTAGAAATGACATCGACGATGAAATCCAAGTAGATATGTATGATGCGCCCACGAAACGAAAAAGGTTATCAGTAATGTTATATTATTACTTCACATTTTACGCTCTAGATCATATATAGTCAATACTTTTAATGATTGTCTAATGCGTCCACGAACCGTTTATCTAGATTTAATGACGATGTCGGGAGCAGCGAGGGGCGGCAGGAGCTCCAGCCGCGGCAGAGGCAGAGGCAGAGCGGTTCTGCCGCCCGGAGAGCTCCGTAGGGAGCTTCAGAGGGCCGGTCTTGCACCCAGATCGGAGACCCCTTCGGATGCCTCCTTCCGTGTGGATTTTGCCACACCTCCAGGTATACTGCACGCATATCCATTTCAATGTAATATTACAGATATTCATGCATGTTTATGTCAAAATTACTTATATTGTCAATGTTTGATTGTCTAGTTGTTGGTCCTGCGTCCACATCTGGGACAGAGGCCACCCCCGCTCCTCCAGGTATGTTTATATATCATATAGTGTATGTATATTGATTTAGAATGCTATATCATAAATATACACATTCCTTTTGCTCTTACTTAGCAATTTTTATTATTGTCTAGCTGTAGGTGGTGACACCACCGCACCTGCGGGTATGTTTATATGTCCTATAGTGCATGCATATTGATTTAGAACGTTATATTATTGATCTACACATTCTTTTTGCAATTACTTATAAAATCAATTTTTAATTGTCTAGTTGTTGGTCCTGCGTCCATATCTGGGACAGAGGCCACCCCCGCTCCTCCAGGTATGTTTATATATCATATAGTGTATGTATATTGATTTAGAATGCTATATCATAAATATACACATTCCTTTTGCTCTTACTTAGCAATTTTTATTATTGTCTAGCTGTAGGTGGTGACACCACCGCACCTGCGGGTATGTTTATATGTCTTATAGTTCATGCATATTGATTTAGAACGTTATGTTATTGATCTACACATTCTTTTTGCAATTACTTATAAAATCTATTTTTAATTGTCTAATTATAGGTGGTGCGTCCACGCCTTCCACAGGGGCCACTCCTGCCGCTTCCATACCCTCCGCATCGTCTGCAGGTTAGTATGAATAAATTTAAAATATTTATTTATTTTACATATGCTATATAAAATAAATATGAACTTCATGGAGATTTAGCGTCGATGTTTATTTTATAGTTGGAGGGGATGCGTCCGGGTCCGGGACCCCGGTTGTTCCTCACCGGAGGAACTATCGTCCCGCTCGTGCTGCTGCTCGGGCCCAGGCTCGTGCGCTAATCACCGGAGGTATATATCACACTTGAATTTTTGTTTAACCTTGATTTCTTAATACAACTTTGTCTTATTATTGATTGTCTTGATATTTCGTGCAGACGCAGGGCCTCTCCATCCCCAGAGGGGGACTCGAGGCCCGAATCAGTCCCATAGGCTGAGGCCTGATAGAGCTAGGGGGAGGCAGCATTCCCCCTATTTTTTACCCTTGACTATCGCTATACCGGTCCTCATGCCGAGAGGTTCGGCCGGTATTTGGGGGACGAGAGCCGGATCGTGAAGAACTATCCACTTCACGTTGAGTGGGGCGAGCAGCACCAGCGCTCATTCGCCCTCTTCTTTGATCAGGCTCGGGTATGTATTAATATATATTTTCATTTGATCTATCCAATATATTTATTATTAACACTTGCAATCTAATAACAATGTTTTTTTTTGTATTTTCAGTTGGATTACGATTTTCAGCCTGTAGCCGACCCTGATCACTCGAGAAGGGTGCTCGACCTTCATGCTCTGTACAATGGCCTGATGAAGAACATGCAGGCCAAGGTCCGATACAACAGGAATGAGCTGAAGGCCGACTGCTACTCCTTGTGGATAGCGACCCCCGAGGCAGAGAGAGCGGCCCTCCTATCTACTCCGGCGTTTGCGAGAGTCGACGTAGAGACATGGCCTCTATTGTGCGCTTATTTCGACTCCGAACGCAAACAAGTATGTATTTTAAATTTAATTCATTATTTATGATATAATTTATTTCTTTGTGTTTCTTAATTAGAAAACTAAATGTTAATGCGTTGTGCAGAAACAGGCCGCTCAGAATACGGAGAACAGGAAGTCGGCGAAGAGGGGTCGCCCCACTTACACAGGTGGCTCGAGGAACATTACTCGAGCCATGGAGTTATCGGTAAATTAAGATTTATTCTCTAATATTCTGCAATATTAAGAGTTATTCTCAAATATTTCTAATATTAAGAGTTACTTTCTAATATTGCAGACATCTCGGACCGTGGCGTCAGGTGGTACACCGAGCGTGCTGTCCGCATATCTTGCCGTCCACGGCACCTCGACAGATCCCGCCACGGGCGAGCTTCGATGTCCCGACGTCGCTACCCAGGAGTACTGCGTAAGTGTTAATATTTTTTCTACCCAAATTTGAAATTTTAGTTTTGGAAGGTTCAAGTTTAAATTTTATACTTATACTTTACTGCTTAATGTGGGTGTAGGAGCGGGTGGTTGAGCAGGCCCAGGCCTCGGGGATCGATTTTACCGGACAGAACGATCCGAGGCTGCTGACCCCAGTTCTGGACGCCGCACACGGAGGGCACCACGAAGGTTGGGAGAGAGGCCGGGGATTGGGCCCTAGCAGGGCCCATATGAGGTTGGACTCCACCCCGGCGGTTACTTCCTCCGTCTCCAGTGACCGGCATGTCCATCAGGAACTGGATAGCTTGAGGGCCACCGTTCAGGAGTTGAAGGAGATGCTGGTATGTATACTACTTTATAGTAAAATATCATTTCATATTATATACATATCAACATATCCATAATTAGTACGTAGCTTGAGCTTATTTGGTTTTAGACTTAAGTTTGATTAATCATACATACATATGTAATTAAAATAAACAACGCTTTTCCAAACTAGATATCCAAACAGGGTTTCGAAATAACTTAATAATGAAACGAATTCGAATAATACACAGTTCTTACACGCTTCTTACACACGTTATGTCCAGACGCGACAGGGTAGATCGGCCGAGCCTCCACATGCATCTCCTTCGGCTGCGGCTCCGCAAGCTACTACATCGGCTGCGGTTCCGCAGACAGCTCCTGTAGCTCCACCGCCCACTCAGACCCCCGCAGCCGCGGCTCCGCAAGCGACTACCTCGACGGCGGCTGCGCAGACCACATCGCCAGCTCCACATGCCGCTCAGACTCCCTTATATGTAGCATTGCAGAGTGTATTGACCGAGGAGCAGGCGCGCGTTATTCTAACGTTATTCGGAGGTGGAGCTGGACCGAACTAGGGTAGCTTTTTGGTTCTTATTTTTTGAAACATGTATTTATATCATATTGTACTACATTTTGAAACGATATTGATATTGGTTTGTATTTATATCATATTCAGTTTTTGGGTTTCTTTTGTATATTATATATATACGTGAGATGTGATTATGAATACTGCAATATATGATTTGATTGATGTATATAGTATTGTGCACAGGGCGGAAAAAAATCAAGCAGCCCATATTTTAAAAAAAAACACAGACAATATGTACCTACGGATTAAGCCGTAGGTATATATGTTGCCCCTACGGACATATCCGTAGGGGCAAACTATCAGGAAACCTGATATTTTCCCACCTGATATCAGTGCAGGGTGTTGGGGGTGCTCCTACGGATATGTCCGTAGGGGCCACTGTTTATCCCTACGGATAAATTCGTAGGGGCAAAATATCAGGTTTCCTGATATTTTTCACCCCGATCTCAGTGCAGGGTGTTGGGAGTGGCCCCTACGGACTTATCCGTAGGGGCTACTTTATATCCCCTACGGAGGTATCCGTAGGGGTAGAAAAAGGACCTACGGATATATCCGTAGGTATATACAATATATTCAAAAAAAAATTACATATATGATTTTATTACCCTTACGGGGTACTCCGTAGGGGCCATAACACCTACCGAGATATCCGTAGGGGCATTAATTTATCCGTAGGGGCAAGTTCAGGGCCTCAACTTGCACCTGCGGCCTTTGCACCTACGGGGTCTTTTTTCGCCCCTACGTATATATCCGTAGGGGCAGTGGGTTGACCCTACCGATAAATCCGTAGGAGCAACCCTTATTTGTAGTAGTGATTGTCCATGTCGTTATAAACTCAAGATTAAGAGAAGATCGATATGATCGACTTACTATAGCGGGATAATTAAATATTAGAAACCTAATAATTTTCAGGCCGGGATGTAATTTCTCTAACAAAGCCGTTTCAGTTTGAGCTCAAATAGGAGCAGCATGGCTGCATATACTAACCCAAAATCGGAAAATTTATAGTAAATAAACAAGAAATTAGGGAGGAGGGGGGATATCTCAAGATAATAAAGAAAAAGCAGTGCTGCCATCACCAAAAATGAAAATCCTGCCAAAATATCAAACAATTTGGAGTTTTTCGGGTACAAATTTGGTAGACATACCCGACCCGACATATAGCTTTGAGCCTGCCGCACATATGTGAGATGGGGACATTGACACAAGCTGTCTGTCACGTGACAGGAGACCAACATTACCGGGAAAACATGACAATGTGGCCGACATCCAACATCAGGGGCCGGAGGTGGATCCACGTACATCCAGAGCTCACATGACCATGTCAAGGGATCCGATCACTTTCAAAGGGCCCTAACAAGTGACTTCATGTCCACGGTGATCATTATAGAGATGATGTCACACGCTACCGGAAGTTTTTATGAGGATGTTTCTGGATGGTTCCTAAGCAATTTGAAAGCTCAAAGCCCTGATCGTTCAACAACCCAAAAGTATCTACTCGTTAGAAATTTAGGATAGGATATGACAAATATGTATCTGTACGTAAAGGTGATATAGCATCCGTTTAGTGACGGCTTCAAGATGGGTCGAACTTAGACAAACGATCTACGTGATTAAGAATATAATAAATAACACAATGCAAACCCAGATCCATGCCTTTTGAACCTCAAGAACAGCACTGCTCTTCTTTTTTAAATTACCAGTTTAAAATTCGAGCACCATGAGCTAGTGTCTAGCATGGTATCTTTTCCTAATCAAAACAAGTAATTCATGCATTGTACAATAAAAGATGAAAATTTAATTCCAAATTAATTACTACTTTTAACTCATAACCTCTCCTTTCAGCGCCCCACAAAAAAAAAGTTGTTTAGGTTATGAGAAATTTAATAATTCTATTGGAGATTATGAGAAATTATATGACGTTCTATGAGAGTTTGTTGATAGGACATAAACCTACTTAATTAAATAATATCAAATTCTATACCAAGTTAAGTTTTTTATATGATATTTGAAAACTTTTTCTTTAATAAAACAGACAGTTGATATCTATAAGAGTTAAAATCAGTCTAGAGTGGCAAATGTGTTTAAACACATAAAATTGAAGTTGATTTAGATTTTTTTTTTGTGTGAAAATACTGGGTACAAACTCGTCGTCTACGAACTCAGTCATAAGGTGCTTGAGTGTGTAGATGGTACCCATTCAACCTTGAGCACCTTGTGACTAAGTTCGCATGTAGCGGGCCTGAGGAGATCCCAAGCCCATTTTCCATTCACGCTGTAGAAGACTCATTAATGTTGGGCCATAAGTCCAATTGTTGTTTTAAGAAAAATATTTTAGATTTCATTAGCAGCTGTTAGAATGTTTATAATATCAAATCTAACTAAAAATTTTCTAAAATCTAGATGTCTAACAAATACTTTCCTCGTATCATTTATTATAACGTGTAACATGTGTATATAAGCATCACATGTGCATTGTATATCATCTGCAAAAGACGAAAGAAATCCTTTTCTATCAGCCACTCAAGTGAAGGATTCTTGCTCCAAAAGAAAAGGAAGAAGAAATCGTTGATCCGGTTGCTCTTAAACATGCAGTTCTTACCTATGCTGCTTTTGTCACATGAGAAGGATTCGAGTATGACCTTCTCTTAGGACAACCATTCCTAATGCAAAGCAGTGTTAATAGACTTATCTCAGTGGCACTCATGCTATATATATTTTAGTTGCTCTTAAAAAGAATATTCTATTCAATTTTCTTTCCAGATGTGACCTTTTTCAAGAATTTTCTATTCAATTTTCGCTTTGGAAAGAATATGCTTATCGCATAAGCTATGCCCAATTGATACATAGGCTTAATTTCACTATACCACACAAACTTTAAGTATTTTTCACTGAACTTCGTATGCTTCAAAGTTCTAAACAGTAAAAGTAATGAATCTACATAATTTCCTGGAGATCATGAAAATTCTGATAGCATGTATTAACCTGCTAGTATCATATACTGATTCATATCTTAACTGAAAATTCAGACAAATTTCGAATCCTGCTATATTTGATTACCAAGAACCAACAACAACCCAAAAGATAATAAATAAATAAATTGCACTTTACCACAAACTTTTGCTGCCATATAATTAAGAATTGTCATTATTTATTATTAACTCAGATGCAACTTGGCAAAAAATAAAATTCGCAACCCGGCACATATTGATATAAGGTTTTAATAGGGCTGGGGTCGTCCGCGGGCCCATGGCACAATTAGCATCCGACAATTTCCCCAGATTTCATTCAGATGACTTATTTCTTACTAGAATCACACACAAGAGTCCGATGAAAACTTACCACAGTTCTGCTAGTATTATACTGGCATAATTAAGCACAAATTTCTTAATCAGTGGTTGATTTTCTCAAAGCTTGATAGCGACTTCCAACTGCTAACACAGCAACAAGCTTCTTGCTTTTGTCACACAAATTATTTGGTGTCAAACTTTATTCATCCTTCTTTAGTTCTTTAGGATAATTCTTCCTCCAATTTCCACTAGCAACAGCTAAAGCTATCAGTTCTTTTATCCCCAGACACCACCATTTTCTGTAGATGCTCACAACATATCACACTAAGAATAAAGTAACTCAAGAATCTGTTCATGATGATCTTTTGATTCTCTTTCAATCTGATGTGGTTTTATCACAAGTAATTGTCAAGAAATGTAGCATATGCGGTGAATTTTTTTTGGGTAAGATTAAACTCAGGACCACAGAATCTATTGCAAGCACAAAATGTACATGTTGCCAGTGGTTCTTTAGAGAAGTTGCAGTTAACCATATATACCATCAGTTTGTAAAGCTTCAAGATCTTGTCTATGACAAAAGATGGTGAGTTTTAAACTTTCATCCTAGTAAAGAGATATTCAGCAGCGAGTAACCAATTTAACATCAATGGAGACAAAGCATCTCAAGACCATAGAGTGCAAATAAAGATATAATAAAAGAAAGGCAAACTATCAAAAAATTCGAACAGTTTTTCCCGCTGACAAAAAAACCCGGCCTCGAAGCATTGTCAAAAACTCCTTGGATGATTTTCATGTAGTATCTGTATAGTTGCTGCCTGCTATATCTAAATAGGCCATACATATCACGGGCAACTGCACAGATAACGCATGCAACTGTATAGATATCGCATAATAACTAGACATGGCAGGCAGAACTATACAGATACACAGGCAGGGGTTTTCTTGACAAGTGAAAAGTTTCCAGGGGGTATGGACAACCGCTTTGAGCCCCCCCCCCCCCCCCGGGGGGGGTGTTAACAGCAGGAAAAACCGCTTGGTGGGTTTCGAAAATTGGCCAAATCAGGTTTAGATATTCAAAACATGCACCAACTATAATTGCACAAGTTTCTTGTGGCAAGTACCATGAGATATACATGTACTTCAATCACAGAAAATGGAAATTTTGGCACTGAAACATTGGAGGGTTCTCAAAAAGTTTATATATAAAACTTCATGAACTCCTAAGACAATGTAACAATATTGCGTGTTCCTCAAAGTATCTACTTGGCAAAGCCAATGAACATGCTAACAAAACAATGTAAACAACAAACAAAACACCATCTCTTTAAAAATTGCAAGGAGGTCTAGTTATGAAAATTTCCACAACGATCTATGAAAAAGATTTAGCTGCATCAAATTATTAACCCCTCACTGTAATAAATGATCCCAGAATTCCCAATCACCCCCCATGCCAACACTAAATCAGGGCACAAGATCAAATTCTTCAATCTCAAAATGAATAATGGGGGGTCATTAAGAGAAAAACCAAAAATAAGAACACAATGAACCTAAGAGTTGCACATACAAGACACCGTGTCGCATTCTATTTAAACTTTTGATAAAGTTTGAGTTGAAATCTTACCCAATTAGGCAAGATTCAGCATCCCATAACCGCGCAATTATAGACAAAGCTCCCCGAGTGCTTGCTCGCGATCATGTTCCACTCCGGTGGTCCCTCCTTTGGGACCCACGAATGCAGCTCTATCATCCCCCCACCCAAAACCCTAGGCCCACCAATCACAATGAGGCGGTCCCCACAGGCCCTAAACGCCAGTCCCCAACCATTCATTGACGCTGGCCTCTCTGGCAAACTCCCAAGCGTAACCCATGAGTTGTTCTCTTTCACATACTTCCTCACTTCCTTTTGCCCATAATCCGCGGCATAGAGCTCATTGTTCACGACTGCAACGAGCGGAGGTGCCCCACTAGCCCCGTTAAGCCCTGACGACATGTTAGGGATCACTCTCCAAGTCCCTCTCTCCAAATCAAACTCTTCGCCACAAGTCAACATGTTATTTGGACTCACCATTCCACCAATTACATAAAATTTGTTATCCATAAACACCCCCGAACACATTTTCCTCGGCTTGTTCATTCTCGGAAGTGTGGTCCACGTCTGGGTCTCAGAATTGTACAATTCCGCAGAATCAAGAACCATGCCATTTGAATCACTTCCCCCAGCTACAATGGCCTTTTCACCGAGACTGGCGGAGCCAAACAAGCAACGCGGTGAGTTCATTATAACACCCGGTGACCAAGAGTTGTCGAGAATGCTATATCTTAATACGACGTGGGAAGTCACTTCCTTTCCGAATACAAGTAAGGCAGTTCCCACGGCAAGGGACTCTTTATCAGAGAACATGAAGCACTCGTTGTGTGGCATTCTTGGTAAATTAATCCAACGGCGACGATCAGGATCATACGCCTCCCATTCGAGCACGTTGCAAGAGAAGTACACCCAATGCTCGGTAAACCCCATCATTCTTCGAAGTTTATAGAGCTCTCCAGATCGAATTAAGTTACGGAATCCATTGTTTACAGAGGCGATTGATCCATAGTCTGAGCGAGAACATCGAATGAGGCAATTGATAGAGTTGTCTCGGCCAATTGGGTTGATGAGAGAGTTGGTATCGGAGTAGGATGCACCTTCGTTTGAATTTGAGAGCTTTGGCAGTGATTTTTTTCTTTTCTTTCCCAAATCCTTATTGAATTCGAGTTCTTGTTCAAATTCTACGGTGAGAGCACCGCGCTTGGGTTTGGCACATCTCTCAAGCAGGCTATAGGTCATGTAGATCCATTGTGACTCTTGCTCACAAGCGCTAGGCAAGGCCCTTGAGATCAAGCAAGATTGTCCTTCTAACATCTTTTTGAGCTCCAGTAGATATGTCGGATATTGAAATTGTCAATATCGTTTTCACTCCTTAATTATTGTCTACAATCTGCATCAAATTGTGAAATTTCACCATCAATACCAGTGACTCCAAGAATGTTATTCAATTTATATAAAAGAGTCATTGGATCTACAATCTATGGAGGCGATATAAGAGAGTTTTTCTAATAATCAGCAGTAAAATCCAAGTGTGTAATCGAATTAAATAGGAACAATCTAGTGGTATTGAAGGAAGAAAATAGGTGGAAACTCTTACTAGTCTATAAACTTGTCTATGAAAGAGATTGGTAAGGTTAGGCCCTGTTTGAGTTACATGCCACCAAGCTTTTGCTTGGAGAGTGATTTTGTAGGCCCTGTTTGGGAATAAAGTTGAGTTTAGATAATTGGAGATTCATAAAATTATCTAAACTTAACAAAAAATCCTAACTATGCATGTATGGGGTGGTTTTTGGAGTTTAGATAACTATAGTTATCTAAATTACAAAGTTGAGATAACCATAGTCTAGTAAACTCCAATCCAACCAAAGTTTTCTAAACTCCAAAATTTATAAAGAAAACACCCATTTTGGAGTTTAGAAAACTCAACTCCAAAACAAGATTTTGGAGTTTAGATAGCTAGAAAGCCAAATACCTAATCAAAATTAAAGTTTTAAATGGAGTTTGGGGCTTCAAAACCATAGTTTCATACCCTCTGCCTCCACTTAAAAATAGACTCCGGTCATCCTAAACCCACACACAAATAAGGCCTTATAGGTTCATGAAGTCTCCGTCTAGTATTGCAAAGTTGATGTTTTGAGAAGAAAGGAGCATAACACTTGCGCTAAAACTCTACTTTCCTATCTAAGAGTTCCATGGTATGACTTCTATCAGAATCGACTTGAAGAAAAGTGTTGAGTTTGACTTGTATTCTCGACCTCGTGTGTGTGAGACGGCTCAGAACAATATTGAGCCGGCTCAAAAATCGTTAGGAATCTCCATTTGTTCTCTGTTTGTATGAGTCGGCTTATGATCTTCTTGAGCCGGCTCAAACCATCTCGGACCGAATTTTAGACTATTTTGGTGAATATTCGTTTTGGAGATTTATTTGGAAGATATTTGAAGATTTATTTAGAGATTATTTTTTGGAGATTTGATAAGATCTAAATTAGTTAAATTAAGTGTTCTAGTAGAATAGGTTTAGACTTTCTAGGCCTACAAATAAGATTGATTAGGATATTTTATATAGAGATGAATAAGAAAAGTTAAAAAGATTTTTGTTAGCAGAAAGATGTTGTAATTCGTATTGAAGTTTGCATAAAGAAGAAAAGTTAGAAGTATTTATTGCATTTGATTATGCTTTTATTTTATTTTTTTCTTCTCAAACATCTTGTGTTTGTTTTCTGAATTGTTTGGAACCTAAAAATCCTAACAATTGGTATCAGAGCTTGGTTGAGAGAAGAGCGACAAAAATGGAGGCAATTCAAATCGCAACAAAGACGGTGTGTTTGAATAGTACAAATTGATCGATATGAAAGTCAAGAATGGAGGACATGTTATACCTCAAAAATTTAGATGTACCTTTTTATGGGATTAGCGCCAAGCCAGAGAAGATTAGACAAGGATGGATCGAAAGACGAGGAGTCTTATTCGCGGATGGATAGAAAATTCAGTGTTCCACCATGTATCGTCAGAAAATACCGCAGAAACTTTATGGAAAAAATTGACAGGTCTCTATGAGAGAAAAACGGCTATGAACAAGGCTTTTATAATGAGAGAATTGATGAATTTGAAGTTTTATGAAGATTTCTCAATAGCAAAACACTTGAACGAAGTTCAGAATATTGTGATTGCAATCATGAAGATGTCGATTGAAGACGAGATGTAAGCACTTAGCGTATTAAGTTCTCTTTCAAGCAGTTGGGAAACTCTGGTAGTTTCTTTGAGCAATTCGTTTCCTGCGGAGTTATTTCTATGAGCGCAATAACAAATTGTCTCATAAATGAAGAATTAAGAAGAAAATTATCAAGTAGATCATCTAATTCATCTGCACTTGTTGCAAGAGAGGGTCTGAAGTGGAGGAAGGTACATAGCAACTATGGAAGAAATCAAAGATCGTGGCCTACAAGAGATGTTTGGAAGATAACGCGTTATTACTGCAACAAGATGGGTCACTAAATGCCCGATTGCTCCAAGATGAAAGATGACTTGGATGATCTGAAGAAACGTAGAGAGGAAGAGCAAGCGAACGTGGCCCACGATATCGAGATAGAGCATGATTTGCTTATGAGTAGTGATGAAAAAGTCAAGGAAGATGTGTTACATGGATTCGGGAGTATCCTTTCACGTATGTTCAAATAAGAAGTGATTCGATAAAATTAAGGAGAAAAAGGAGACGATGACATTAGCGGATAATTCTGAAGTAGAAATAGAAGTAGAAGGCGTGGGCATCGTGAAGATGAAGATATTCATTGGGAAGCAGAGAGTTCTTGGAAATGTTAGATGTCCGAAAACTGAAAAGGAATCTGATTTCACTTGAGATTGAATACGAGAGGTTACACAATTATTGCTCAAGATGGAGTGATGAAGGGGTGCCAAAAGAATTGCGTCGTGTTAAAAGGAGTCAAAAGCTCAGGTAACATATATCAAGTTGTAGGGAAGCCTGTGCATGGAAGAACAATCTTGGAGTAAGGTGGAGGAAACTTAAGTCAAGGTGGAGCTTTGTGCAAACCTCGGAAGATATCGTGGGTTGACGTTGTGAAGAGAAGATAGAAAATAGCTCGTTGAATACAAGTCAAGATAGAGATTTGTTGAGTTTGGCTTGTATTCTCGATCCTGTGTGTGTGAAACAGCTCAGGACAATATTGAGCTGGCTCACAAGTCATTGGAAATCTCCATTTGTTTTCTGTTTGTATGAGCCGCTCATGATCTTCTTGAGTCGGCTCAAACCATCTCGGGCCGAATTCTGAATTGTTTTGGTGAATATTCGTTTTGAAGATTTATTTGGAAGATATTTGAAGATTTGTATAGAGATTTTTTTGGAGATTTGATGAGATCTAAATTAGTTAAATTAGGTGTTCTAGTAGGAATAGGTTTAGGATTTCTAGACATACAAATAGAAATTGATTAGAGTATTTTATGTAGAGAAAAAGAAGAAGAGTTAAAGAAATTTTTTTTATAGGAAGAGAGATTTTGTAATTCGTATTGAAGTTTAAATAAAGAAGAAAAGTTGGAAGTATTTCTTGCGTTTGATTGTGCTTTTTATTTTATTTCTTTCTTCTCAAACATCTTGAGTTTGTTTTCTGAATTGTTTTGGACCTAAAAATCCTAACAAAAAGTTCAAGATATAAGATATTGAATTTGGCTACTTAACAATTTTGGAGTTTCCCATGTGTTTACTATTTGGCAAATACTGAAGCACTCGATTTTATCACAGTTGGTCCTTAATGACCATAAGGGTTGCTTATTTATCATGCCTTCAAAATTTATTTGAAGAAAAAAGAGATTAGCAAAATCAATTAAGTTACTAAATTACCACAAAAAATGAATTAACTGTCAATAATTTTATATCAATCTACTCTTCTTCAATCAAACTAAAAAAAAGAATAAATAAAAGAACAAACAAAGTTCCTAATGGAAAAATAAAATTAATTTTTTTATCATAAGACCAGGAATAAAATCATATTATGATCTAGAAACCATCTTTTATCATCAAAATCAATGGAAAGAACAAAACTTAGAGCCTCCTCCATTGTTTTAACAGACCCATCAATAAAAACTCATCAATCTAATTGTAGAAAAATCCAATATTCAATTGAAGCAGCTCGATCTAACAAAAACAAGTAAATAAATAATAAAAATAAAAGTAACCCAAATCAATTTAAGAATCAAAGTTTAGATCTTTAATCCTCTATTACAAAATCAATCACCCAAATCAACAACAACAATAATAATTATAACAAAAAAAAATGAAGCAGAGATCTGAGAGTGAATCGGAATCTTACAGCGAGGAGGAGGAGCAGAGGAGAGGAATTCAATTCAAAAGCCTTCCTTTATTCATCAAAATTTCATCATCTTTTTATTATTATTTATTATTCCACAAATATCCTCTCTCTCTCTCTCTCTCTCTTCTTCCTCCTCTCTCAATATATTTTGTCTCAGAAATTTGAGGCTTTGGCTTCGAGCTTTGGGGCTATCCGTCCCTTTATCTCTCTCTTCCTCCCTCCTCTTCTCTTTGATGAGAGAGAAAGATCATGTTTTTTATGTAATGAAGAATATTATAGGACTTTTTTTAATTTTTGTAAATTTAGAGGGGTTGGAATGTAAAGTTGGACAAATGAGAAGGGGCCCACTGAAGTGGGAGGGATAAGTAGCGACTGATGTGGTGTTTTTGCGTTTTTAGTTTGTTGGCGCTTATGGCCTGTTTGGTTGCAAGATTATGAAATTTGGAGTTCAAAATAGTACAGTGTTATTTGTTGTTTGGTTGGTAAGGGCCTCTTCGTTGTGGGATTATTGTGGATTTGGATTGTGGAATCCTAGGATTCCATAATTTTGTGTTTGGTTGAGAGGTTTGGATTTCAAGGATTCTTTTATTTTTTATGGGGGGCCACCATAAAACAAGGATTCTTGAATCCTAAATTTTTTTTAAGGATTTGGCACTTTTCATTGTACTTTTAGATGAGACCCATGTACTTTATTTATTTAATAATTATCTCTCTATCTCTCTATCTAAAATTCTCAAATCCAAATTCCACTTTCTTTTCACCAACCAAATAAAAATTATAAGGATCTGCAAATCCAATACCAGAAATCCAAAACTAACCAAACAACAAATTACCAAATCCAGAAATTATCAACCGTACTATTTTGGAATCCAAATTTCTAAATCCTACAACCAAAACAGGCCCTAATTGGATTTATAGTATTGGATTTGTAGATCCTTGTTATCTTTCTTTGGTTGGTGCAAAGAAGTTGGGTTTTGGATTTGAGGATTTTAGAGAGAAATAGATAGAGACAGGATTATTAAATAAATAAAGTGTCCGGGTTCCATCTAAAAGTACAATGAATAATACCAAATCCTTGGAAATTCTCCAAATTTTTAGGATTCAAGTATCCTTGTTTTGTGGTGGGCCCCCCCATAAAAAACAAGGAATCCTACAAATCCAAATCCGACAGCCAAACAAAAAATTATGGAATCATCTCAAATTTTTTGATCCCACAATCCAATTCTTTCTTAATCCTACAACCAAGCAGGCCCTTAGGGGTTTACCGCTTAATGCTTTTTTTTTTCAATACTATATTTATCATTCTTTATTCTTTTTATTTTTTCTATCTTATTATTACCAGACTGCCTGAAACACGACTAAATACAAAGCTATGACCATAAAAGAAAAACAAAGATATTAATGAAGTCATCTTCTCCAAATTTTACTGTGGCGGGTAGCTGCAATAATTTGTTGTAAGAGCGTTTGATGTAGAAATTTACTCCAAATAAGTAAATGTTAAATATAATCATAATCTGCCGTTCTAACCCAATTGAAAGAATTTACTTTAACCCGACTCAAAGAACAATAAACATAATAAATTTTATGTTTATACGCCAAGAAGTAAAATTTTCTTATAAAATTAAAAAAAAATATGGAAGAGCGAAGAGGATCAATATCTTACAAAGAAACAAAATTGAGCGCCAATAATTGCTCCTGTAGTCCTATATGGAACTTGCATCCAATGATATAAGATATCTATTTATCATGAAATTATTGTCCTCTCTAATAGTGCCTATGTTAGCATCAATTTGCCCAATACAACAGCAACAAAACAAGTCAAAAAAAATTAAAAAATTTCTCGCTATGTGCAAAAGTGAAATCCATCATCTCATAGCAAAAGAAGCCTATTGAGAGGGATAGAATGAAGCCTACTTCTCTATTAATGCCAAAAGGAATCATTTTAACATTATAAGGACCTACAATATGACACCCTACTTTAATTTGTCACTAATGACAATTACTCCCTAATTAATTGGCACATTAATATATTGTTTTATCTGTCACTTGAATGTTAAGTAAATCATTAAAGAATACACTAGAGATATAGTCTAAGAGCAAGATAAGAATGAGTAAAATAGCAAAAAAATTGCATTTTGATTGCGAAAGAAAGATCAATTTGAAAATAGAAATAGACATATATAGCGTTTTTTACTGGTCATGATTAAACCGCTCAAAATGGGACAAGTCAAATATGGTGCAACTTGGGCGTTGTTGCGTGAATGAGCATGCTTATATATTGATATCTTCGTCATTGAGGTTCATAGCATGATAACAATGAGATGTGATCAAAACATTTTCTACGAAAATTTCAAAATCTGCCTTTCCTTTTCTTGAAAATGACTCGAAGGTGTATCAGTCAAGTTTTATATATTATGAAAACATATGAAACATACGTTGCAATTGTAACCCTGCACATTACAGTATGGACGGGGCATACTAATATATTATTTTGTTTATAAGTTGATGATAAAATAATCAGTTGACAATATTCCTGATGGGGTAAATAGCTAGGTATCTATGAAATGCAACATAAGAAATTTTTTGAAGTTATATAGACCACAAATTTTTTTTGCTCCTTTTGTTTGTAGAGAATAGCCGAAGAGCTACAAATCTAGATCCATATATTATCATTAATTAAAGCAAGCAAAGACATAAATGAAAATAAAGAAAGCCCAATATTTTCCTTTTAGGCCAACATGCATGATATTGATCATCAAATTAAAAATTATATAGTTGATTTATTTTGTCCGCTGCAGGAAACCTTATTTATACAACAACTGAGAATTCGTTTTCGTAGGTAATAATAAGCACAAATTATAAGTCTAATTAACAACACTCATATCCCTCGCAATTTCTCTGTCTTGCAAGCTAAACCTTTTGTAACTTTCTTTTTTTCCTTTGACTGTCAATATCGAAGTTATTGCATTGGAACAAAAAAAATATTGGAAGCTTTGAAAATTTAGATTCAAAACATAAGAAATAAATCCACGTATAAAAAATAAAAAACTTTAACCGGCCATGATCTTTACTCATCATTTTGTTTGTCTTGAGCATCAAACCCTTTTGTTAAGAAACACTCTCATTGGTGGCATTTGCGACACTAACTAAGATTAATTAGATTAATGCAATGCACTAATGAGGGCGTCACAATTGCCCTAAAATATCAATTCAAAATATGATCTCCCCATTAGCTTACATGTAAACCATATTGACTGTCGTATTCCGTATTCTCTCTACCTAATCCCATTTCATAATTTTTCGTTCGAACCTGTTTTTCTGCGTTATTTATCTCTTAAACAAATGCCAGGTTAAATCAAAAGTTCGTAAAACTTCGTCAAATCTTAACTCGCAGGATGGGGCAGCGTCTCCATGGCTAGGCTACCGGACAAATGGACGGCGGTGATTGGCGGGGATTGAACCCAAATTTGTTTGGTACGTGGACTTCGAGGGAGATGGGGCCCCATTCTTTTAACCGTATATGGTTTAAATTTATAATAAATGATTGATATATTGATAAATGATTGGAAGGTGGGTGGAGTCCAAAAGAAATGACGGCCGTGATATGTACGAGTCATTGCCGTTTCGTTTTGGACGGACTTGCCAACGGAATTTGACTATTTTTTTCTTTTGTGAAAATGAATATTTGAAACTTGCACATTAATACACAATCATCCTTTTTATTTAATTAATGATAATAATCATCATCAACAACTGGATGAAAATTCGAGCATCCACAAGTTTCCGGTTGATGAACATCACATATATAAAGGTGATGGAGGATGGAATCTCTTTCAGATGTTGCTTTCCGTTGATCTGCGGATGGCTGCGATGTGTGGCTGATATTGGATCTGGAGGCTGCCGCTCCTGAAGCGTGTGGATCTCAATGGGTTGAGGTTGTGGTTGCCGAATTACCTGCAAGAAAGTCCCGAGGTGGTTGTACTACCGATGACCCTCCGATGATCAAGTTAGTCTAGAGATCCGAGCAGAGTAACGGCTTAGTGAGTAGAATCGGCTTATCTTGACCGTCTGAAAGAGGGGTTTAAGTAACGGTGGCAGCAGGTGCAGCAGGCGCGAGAATCACGCCGGCCGTTAAGCTCCCGACGTCACGCCCGCGTGATGAGCTGGACTTCCCATTAATGGCGAACCAGGCTCGTTAACGGGGGATCGTGGTGGTGTGGAACGTGGGACGTGGCCGGCGGAGATCTCGTGCATGGCGAGATTCGTGGGATGGCGGTTACGCCTGCAAGCGGTGTTGTTGGTCGATCGATGAGACCGAGAAAGATGACCTCGGCGGGAGACCTCGCGGACGAGCAGGAAAGCCGAGGTATCTAGTTTCTACGGTAGCTCGGGAACGAGCTGTGAGGCCGAGGAGGCCCATTGTGCTGGGGCTCGTAGGCGAGCCAGCGTATGCTCGGTAGGACGAGCATAGGGGTGGTTTGGTCGGCTGCTGTAGGCCCTTTCTTGCATGCCCTGGGACACGTCATCTGCCACGTGTCAAGATCTGGGAGGTCGCCGATATCAAGCGTCATCACTAGCCTCCTACTCTCGTCCCGACCAGATGATGGATCGGGTCGCGAGTGGTCTGCCGGGTCACCCGAGGTGAGCTCTCTTCCAAAGATATCGTCGGGCGTGTCCCCGGGCAATCCGTTGTCCTTTTCTGGATGACGCCGGCGAATCAGGGTGAGATCCTCTGCATTAAAGAGGGTGCGCCGGTTCGTGTGTTCTGCCACTGAAGCGACGGCCCACGTGTCGAGCGTCGGTTAAGCGACGCGACGTGTGGTAACCTGCGGGGTCTGATGGGATGCAGCCCAATACAGGAATGACAGGTGGAGCAATTGGGGTCGTGGGATGCGAGGAGTCGTTTTTGGCGGGAGTCGACGGCCGCCATTGGATAGGGGCGCCGAAGGCTATAGGTAGAGACGGGGCCCGCTTCAGGGCCCATCTCACTTCATATTTTCCTCATCTTTCATCTCGTAAGCTCGGCGCTCTCATCTTAGGTCGGATCTTCTGCTTTCCCGAGGGTTTCTCAATCAGGTTAGATGTCTTCTTTTTTCTTCCTTCTGTTTCTTCTCCTTCTGAGTCGAGTCTTTTCTCCCTTTTGGCAGGACGGATGGTTTGATCCCAGACTTTTGGTGCCTTCGGCGCTCAGTCCCGAAAGGGGACGGCGGTGTGGCCTTGCCTTCAGCTGACTAGAGCCCTGCGCTGGATGTGCCCCCGACGGCGGGGCCACCTGTCCTATTACGGGCTATTGGTGATTGTTCCGGTGGCAGCCAAAGGCGTACACGGGTTCCCGACATTCAGACGAGGGATGCGGGAGAGAGCGAAGACGGGGTTCCTCTCAAGCGAAAGAGGACGGTCTCCCGTGCACCGCAGGCGGACATTCTGGAGGGGACTCCCGTGCGGGACGGGGACGTCCAGTTCGTGGTCCCGTCAGGGCTCTCCATTGCCGCCAGTCTTCTCGCTGGTATGGAGGAGTCGGCCGGGGGCCGGATGACACGGGGGACCTTGAGGGCCCGAATGGCTGCTATTGTGGAGGAGGCGGTTCAGGTATGCACTCCCTCATGTGTCGCTTTGGCCGACCTTTTCTTAGTTCAGGTGTCCTTAGGTTTTTTTGTCATTTTTCGCCAGGTCCTTTAGCACTATGCCCTTATCACTCGTATAGAAGCCGAGGGGGCTATTCGGGCTGCGGGGTCAGCAGAAGAGTCTTCTTCGGAGGTCGAGGGTCTGCGACTCAAGCTGCGTCTGGAGAGGGAGAGGTCGCTCGCCCTCAAAGCTCGATCAGAAGTTGCGGACCTCACCGTCTCGAAGTGCCGGGAGTCCTACCGCCACCTAAGCGATTCCTACTGAGTCATTGAGGCGAAGTTGACGGAACCGGCCGACCGCCTTGTAGCCATGAAGAGGGCGAGGGATTCTAGCAGGCGGGATGCCGACACGGCGCGTCAAGCGGTGGAGGCCGCCGAAGCCCGGGCTAGGAGGGCGGTGACGGATTACAAGGAGTCAGACCAGTTTTACGTCGACCTCGGCGAGGCCTCTGCCATTGCATGGAACAAAGCTCTTGTTGCCGTCAAGGAGCAGCTTCCGGAGTTCGCCGACGGTGAGCTCCGTGCTCGGGTCCCACTCTTGGTGGTCCCGCCTCCGGCCGATAGTGATAAGGGGAGTGAGGTCTTGGCGGGGCTTGCTGCCCGACCTTTTTGGTTTTTCCTCCTCTCTCTTTTGTAAGCCTCCGGGTAATTTGATAAGGCTTAGGAGCCCATAGTACCCTTGTAAAAGCTTTGACTTTTTGAATAAAAACTTTTTGTTTTTGCAATAGTGTCTGTGCTTGCGTTTCCTTTTGTTGGTAGACACTTGTATTTGCACAGTACTGCTTTATGGTCGACATGTTCCTCATCTAGCGATTACTCGTCAACTTGACTCTGATCATTTGCCGAGTGTGCAAGGACCGGCGGGAAGACGGTGTCTCCATAGCCCCGAAGTCGAAGTGTAGATCGCTAAGACGTTGATAGATTGGATGCCTCTTGTTGAGTTCACGTTCCTTAGTTGTTGGAGGGGACGTGATTGGCCAACTGAGGAAGATTGCCGAGCGGGGTAGTTGCTCGGTGCCTCGTGGTGGGGGCTTTGATCTTCAGCCTGCGAGAGGGGCCGTGAGAGGCATGCTGAGGAAGATTGTCGAGCAAGGTAGCTGCTCGGTGAATCTTGGCGAGGGCTTTGATCCTCGGCGCTGGAGGGGCTGTAAGAGGCCTGCTGAGGATTGCCGAGCAAGGTAGCTGCTCGGTGCCTTTTGGTGAGGGCTTTGATCCTTAGCTGTTGGTGTCACGCCCCGCTTCCCAGTATACGGGCAGAGGACGCGACTAGGCCGCTACGTATTTACTCTGAAGTAAATACGCTAAGCGTATATAGGCAATATAAAAGTAAATACACAAGAGACAAGATATATAACTAAACAACAAATTTATTTATTAACATTCTTTTGTACAATGCAAGGAAAAGTAAAAACATGGAATAAAGCGATGCCTAAACAATGGCATAACAGAAATGAAAGTACTGAAATGGAAAAGTGTACAATGAACTAGAGCTCAGGGTCTTCACTGAACTGGTCCAAGTCTTCAGTAGTGGGCTCGATCTCTGACGGGTCCAAATCACCTGACGACATTCCAAGAAGAAAGAAATAGAATGTCGTCAGCGAACAGATCGCTCGGTAAGTCCCAAACATAAGAGGAGAAATAGAATAGACAGAGAGTAAGAGAGGGAAAGAGAGAGTAGCTTTTACAGTTGTATTTATTGTTTTAGTGTTAATGCTGTTGTTATCGTAAGTTCAAGGGTGAATGTCAACTAATCTCAAGAGTGTTCTCAAACCCAACAGGCCACAGTCCAGGGGTAAGGAACCACAGGCCCGAATTAAATGTTAGTAACGGGACTTCGACCGTCGTCGAAGTATTTCAAACTCAACAGTCCACAGTCCAGGAGCGTGGAAACACGGGCCCTCATGATTGCTTGCTTGTGTTAGTAGACATGGATTTATGATTTATGGGGACTCTTGAGATTATGTTGGATTCACGAATAACTACCCCAATACCCCGTGTAGTTATTGTATTGATAGTATTATATTGCATTGTAATGTCTTGTAAATTGAATTGAATAATTAGATGACTTGTCGAAACCATGATATCAGTAAACGATGTAACTGTAGAATCATGTAAATAACTGGAGAATCATGCAGATGGAATGTATATCTATGGTTCGGTTCGGTCAAGTTGTATAGATTGATAGATTGAATATATGGAATAATAGATTCATGGATTCGTGTTGAATTGTAATATTGTAGATTGTAGATTGTAGGTTGTACTTGAATCATATTCAAGTCAAATTATAGAGAGACTCAATCTAAGTCAGATAATTAGAAAGGTAAATTGAAGTCCTGATTGTTTTGATTAATTTGTATACCTTAGATAGGCAAGTACCCACTTCTCCGGCTCCCTGAGGCTCAAGAGATTGGTTCCGCTTAAACCTATGTTTATTAGGGTCCTGAGGGTAAATTATAGAACTTGAGGGGGTTTTATGTAAAAATATTTTTATATACTTGTCAAAATACACCCCGAGTATTTATTATTTGTATTTAGAGTTGTAATGAATGTAGATTTTACATTGTGATATTTCTAGTGAACATATCCTAATTTCAGAAATAAAGGTATTTATTTATAATATTGATTTGTGTGAAATCCATGGTTTTTTAGTGTAAACTTGATTCTTGTGAATTTTAGAAAAGGTGGAAGATTTATATCATAACAAAATAGGTATTTTAATGATAAACATACATATATTTATACAAAAATAATTTTAATATATATTTTATATTCTAAAAATCCCATTTTCTTAATATGTCGTATTTTAAATCTTTCGAGACTGAATGCTCCTTGCGGAGGTCTGAATCTCGCATTACTAAGCCCGAGGATGTGCGATAATCTGCACCACCCCGAACGGGTTCCCTAAAATGGGTTGTAGCGGCGCTTTGCAAAGATTTTATAAATACTAAATCCTTTAGAAAACGGTTTTATGAAGTAAATGGTATTTATTTGTAAAGTTGTCAAATTTCCCGTATTCTATGTTTTAGGGTCTCCTAAGTCAACTAGACTGCTCCTAACTGGTCCAAAGCGACAAGTTGTGAGATACCTTAAATTGCCTCTTCACCGCCAATTGTGGCCAATTAAGTACAAGTGAAGAAAGGAGAGATCCACTCACGAATCACTGTGAGACGGGCCTTTTAAAGTTATCTTTCTCACTTGCCTAGCGTAGACACCACAAAGTCTGGTTTAGATAAACGACTGATGTTCACAACTTATCCTAGTTTCATAATAAGTGGTATTTATTTAAAAAGTGTATCGATACTAAATTTTTTAGAAATTACTTTATTTAGTAAAGGGTATTTAAATGAAAATGTTTGTTTTTCCGTATTCTGAGTTCTCGAGAGTATCGTGTTAGGTTGTATGTGAGTGTGTGAGGAGGTAGGTCATTACCTCGTGATCTACTTTAAATGTATAGCAAGTTTAATAGAGTTAAATCTAGAATTGAAACAATGTGTTATTTAAATGAAAAACACGATGAATACAAATAGCTATCATTTTATGTACTGAAACTTGATTAATTTATTTGATTAGTATTTAATAGTCAATATGAGAAAGTTTAAGTATGATTGTATTAGTGAGAAGTGGAATTTTATAAGAAACCGAATTGGAAATCGGATTTGTTCCGATTCCGTCGGGTTTTGTAAATCCGTATTTTTAGATAGCAGAGATATGTAGAAATTGGGACTTACGGGGTTTAGATCACACAAGAGAGTGAGAGGGAAGTAGAGGAATCGCCGATGTGTTGCGTCGTCACCGGTAGTTCCTAAAACAATCGCCGGAAGACCGCCGTAGATTTCGCCGGAGTTTCGCCTTTCGCTCGTTTTCAAAGTACACACGATTCTTGGAATTTTGAGAGAGTGGGCTTAGAATTTTGGGGTGAGAGGGCAGAGGGTAGGGGTGGTATTTATAGGGTTAGGGTAGATGAAAGGTTTTAAAATAAAAATGTGATAAAATGTAATAAAAATGTATTAAAAGTGGAGTAATTGGGGTTTTTAAAGAGTTCTGGAAATGGTCTAAGGCTGAAATTTTGCAGGTGCATAGGGAATATGAAAAGACACAACTTTCATGTTGGGGTTGTCGCCAGAAACGGCCGACTCGGCCGTGACTCGGTCGAAGGACTGAGTCGGTCAAGTCGGGGCCGATTTGGCCTATTCCCGGCCGATTTGGCCGAGTCAGGCCGCCGGGATCCCTCCCGACGGTTCATCTACCCTCTGTAATGTTACATATTTGGATATAGTGGGGTTTTTGTGAGATATGCACATGTAAACTCTTGGTATTCTAAAAGTTCAAAATAAAAACAATATTAAAAATAATGTGGGGTATGGGATTTGAACTCTGGTGTCTTGGTTCAGTAGTGCAAGGTATTGCCAATGAGCTACAAGCTCCTTCTTGTAATTATGGAGCTAATTAATTACTTAAAGTAATAACAGTAAATGTAAATATCCTAAGTATACATTAATTTTAAAGCAAATTTTTGTACACTAAAAATGGAGCTGTTATATTCTTTTAACTTGTAATCAAAAAGCAAAATAATTACTTATAACTTGTGCTCATGCTAAGATACCCCTTTATGGAATTTTGAATTTTTTTTGTAAAAACTTGTATTGGAAATTTAGGCTTGTTACATTCTACCCTCCTTATAAAAATTTCGTCCTCGAAATTTGTAAAAGGAAAGTGTAACAGATTCAAGAAAGTTTAGTGACTGAAGTACTGACAGTGTGTGAAAAAATAACAAAGCGGTGCAAGGGTTTTAAAAATGTGAAAAGGCTTACCAATGTTATCTTGACCTACAGTCTCGGCTTCTACGGCTGCTAATGTGAAAGTATGTCGCCGTGGTACCTTCCTTCTAACTTGAGGCACGTTCTTTCCTTGGGGCTTGTTTCTCTGCACTCGAGGCATGTTTCTCATTGCCTGTTGGAATTGGCGAGTAGGCTATGCAGGAGTTCTGTGTGGAGGTGGTGCTGGGAGTGCAGGACGAGTTGCAGGAGCCTGGATAGCTGCCCGCTGCGGATAGTTGGTAGGTGTGTGAACTGAGTTGTATCTATATAGACAGGTTTCAATTCTGTGATTGGACGCACCACAAACTAGGCACAGGCCTTTTGTGCGCCTACAGTCCTTTATCAAATGTCCATCTCTCTTGCAATGGAAACAGAAATGTGGTCTTGGCTGGTTATTGGATTCTTCAGTTCTCCTGGGTTCGAATGTTGGCCTGGAAGAGGCTCCTCCTGCCATTTGAGTGGCAGGGCGTTTCAAACCGGCAGATTGAGGTCCGCCCTTTACTTTTATCACTGCCTCATAACTGCGGGCAGCTTCCAGAGTATCCTCATGAGTTGGAAATTTCCCTGTGGCTAGTGCAGCCTGAATTTTCGTGTCCAAACCTTGTTGAAAGCGAAGGGCTCTGATCTTATCCGTCGGTGTAACACCCTATTTCATTTATACCTGTTATGTTTTGGGGCTATTTCTTGATTTATTGCTTTTTGGGTGTGAATAATATAATTGGCATCTGTATTTGTCTCCGACCCGATCCGCTTGTTGGAAACCTGTCTTGATTCCTGTTTATGATCTATCCCGACTAGTTATGAGAATCCGTGCACTTTCATGTTGTATAACTGCATTATATCTGACATCTGTATTTTTTTCAATATGACATATAAAGTCATAAAGTAATATTTCCAACCCATAACTCTCATGCTCTCTTTCTCTTTACACCTTACATTTTTTCTTTTCCTTTTTCTGTACAACTCACATCCAACTCTTTATTCCTCTTTATATAACATATATATATTATTATCAAATGAAAAATATCAAATCCTAATGCTATTTAAACACCCCATCCTCTTCTTCTTTCTCTTATGCTTCCTCTCTCTTTCTCTCCTTCTCCCCCTCTCCCTTACCAAAAATCCTTGTCCAAACGCCCAAGCCACCGCTGCCATATCGTCATCAATTCGTCGTCAGGCAAATTCAAATACCTGCTACATGCTATTATATATTCATTTCAGTTGCGATTCTAACGTTATTATATGTGTTCGATGCAAATCCTAATCTGAAAAACCCTTTTTAAATGACGGAATTTAAGCATAACAGATGGCTCTAGTGATAACGAATACCGTGTTAAGAGTTGGCTCGAAAGTACGGATCCTAATACCGTGAAATGTCATCTCCATTTAGATCCGTCGAATCTCTAAATTTCTGCATCTGAATTTTGTAAAAATCATAGTAAATTGATTATACAACGGAATGTTGCGTTCGAGGGCTCATATCGAAGCTGACTTGACAACCTAGAACCCCATATAATTTTTAGTCTGTTCCTGTTTTAAAAAGATGTCGGAAACTAGTTCGGAGTGCGGCTCTGGACTGCAGTCCAGAGCAGCTCTGGCTGTCAATTCTCGTTTTTTAATACCTTCTCCCTGCTGTATGAAAATACCATGTTGCGGAACTCCGCATTTTATTGAAGATAAATCTGTTAGATAAATAACGCAAGTGATATCACCTCATTTTATCGTCGTTTATTATTTAAACTGAAATTTAAAAGATCAGGACGTCTAGCAGTCCCAAACAGAAACAGAATTGATGTACTAGTGTTGAACAGTGCATAACTTTTGACATGCAGACGCGATTGAGAATCCGTCTATTGCTTTGAAAACAATATTAAAAGCCCTAGATTTCATTCAACTGTAGCGTCACCAGATTCTGATCCCAACTTGGTGAAATTTGTGCCGCGAAACGGACGTTAAGTTCAGAAACTGAATTTCCTGCAACGAGCACTTAAATTGAAATGGCCGTAACTTGAATACCAGAAATCCGTTTGTACTGAAACAAATTTTCCTGAACTTCTGACAGAGTGTACTTGTTACCGTATTTGTATCGTTTCACTAAATTCTAAGCGTATGAATTATTGTAGTTTTTGTAAGCTTATGACGTGCATAATAGTTCATATTACACATGACTTGATACTTGTACATTACCTGACATGACCTGATACACCACTACATGACACGACTTGATACCGTACACTTCTTGACATGATTGGATTTATACACACTTCCTGACTTGACCTGATGTACCATGGCTTTACCTGTTACCTGATCTTGTTACCAATGCCAACAGTCTTGACATGTTGTCCCTACGGACATTTTCTGTTGTCTATTCAGACAAACTTGTACCTACTTGATCCTGTGTTGGCATTAGCTCCAGATTTATCAATACCTGACTTGAACACATAACTTGGGGGTATGAGAAAATCAAGGATGTAACCGAACGTAACTCAAAGGGCTATCATATTGTTTGCCGTTTTTCCGGGCGTTACGGAATACCTATTGTTTGCCGTTTTTCCGGGCGTTACGGAATAATCATCGATGGGTTACGATGATGATTACATTGACTGATTTTGAATAACTTTAGAATAAGATAACCCAGTAGCACATATTAGATTGATCGTTGCACCTCACCTGTGCCTTACCCTTCACTGTCCTTATTTATGTTACTGCTATACCCTAATTATGGTTCATACCCGTGTTTGCATGTCTGGTTACCCACTGATTATATTATTATTGATGTTATGACGTATTGACGTCTGGGTTTTGCATGGCCCAGATACTCTACCCTTGTCACAGACTGATCAGGAACACTGCCGCTGTTAGACCGAGCAGTGAGGATTCTGTTGCTATCCAGTTTTACTTTCCAGGTGTTTTATTTATTGGATCTTTTGCTTCCGCATTATTTTATTCTTGACTCGTTTTATCTGGCTTATGGACATGTATTAGTTAGTTTATTATTGTTCTTGATATCTCTACAGCCGTAATGTGACTGTGGAAGGATATTTCCTATCCACAGATAGCATGGTTGGCTATGTCACGTGCCCATATTAGCGTACTCTGGGAAGCGGGGCGTGACAGTCGGTATCCAATGTGCCGCAAATCTGTTACGGTCTTGTGTTAGCTGTGTAGTATATGATATTAAAAATTTGAAATACTGTGACATATCTTACTAACTGAGCATGGTGAATTCAGCGTTATACTCATCTACTGACTTGTCCCACATCGAACCTTATTATAGATGAATAAACTGTTGTTCCATGGCAAACCTAGCAGTCACAGGGAAGTACTTCGCGTCGAACTTATCACGAAAAGTCTTCCATTCAATGGGCTGATCAAGACAGCTTTCTTCTGCCTTCCACCAGTTCCGTGCATTGTCCGTGAGTTGCAGCTTCGCAACTCAGACCCAAGCTATTTCTGGCACTTGTGCTGCCGCCAGATCATCCTCGATACTTTGAGCCCATTCCTCAGCTTCCAGCGGGCTCCCCTTTCCTGAGAATTGTTTGGGATGTAAAGCTCTGAATTGCTTCACCCCAGGTGCTTCAGCCTCGGAACGGTTCAAGAGCTGCTGTTGTCCCTCTAGGAGGCTGTGGATTGCCTCAAGAAGAACCGTTTTCTCGTTGAGTGGCGCAAGAACATCATGTGTGAGAGGTAATGGTGGAGGTGTGTTGTTGACATTAGTGCTGGTGTTGTTTGGTGAATCCATAAGCTTGAATGAAAAATTTAGGTTAGGACAGATTCAAAATATATGAAATGATAAGATTCAAGGAATGTGAAATTGTAAGATTCAAGGAACATGAATTGTAAAGAATGTTTTAGTTGCTGGTTCTTGTGTTATATTACTTAGGTTTGTTCACGCAGAACAGAACTGCATAATAGGGTTTCATACAGCTCTGACCTGCATGGGCTACCAACAAAACTTGTCACGCCCCGGTTCCCAGTATACAGGCAGAGGACGCGACTAGGCCGCTACGTATTTACTTTGAAGTAAATACGCTAAGCGTATCTAAGCAATATAAAAGTAAATACACAAGAGACGATATATATAACTGAACAACAACTTTATTTATTAACATTGTTTTGTACAATGCATGGAAAAGTAAATACATGGAATAAAACGATGCCTAAACAATGGCATAACAGAAATGAAAGTACTGAAATTGAAAAGTGTACAATGAACTAGAGCTCAGGGTCTTCACTGAACTGGTCCAAGTCTTCAGTAGTGGGCTCGATCTCTGACGGGTCTAAATCACCTGACGACATTCCAAGAAGAAAGAAATAGAATGTCGTCAGCAAACAGATCGCTCGGTAAGTCCCAAACATAAGAGGAGAAATAGAATAGACAGAGAGTAAGAGAGGGAGAGAGAGTGTGTAGCTTTTACAGTTGTATTATATTGTTTTAGTGTTAATGTTGTTGTTATCGTAAGTTCAAGGATGAATGTCAACTAATCTCAAGAGTGTTCTCAAACCCAACAAGCCACAGTCCAGGGGTAGGGAACCACGGGCCCGAATCAAATGTTAGTAACGGGACTTCTACCGTCGTCGAAGTATTCCAAACTCAACAGGCCACAGTCTAGGAGCGTGGAAACACGGGCCCTCATGATTGCTTGCTTGTGTTAGTAGATATGGATTCATGATCTAGAGAGACTCTTGAGATTATGTTGGATTCACGAATGAACTACCCCAATACCCCGTGTAGTTATTGTATTGATAGTATTATATTGCATTGTAATGTCTTGTAAATTGAATTGAATAATTGGATGACTTGCCGAAACCATGATATCAGTAAACGGATGTAACTGTAGAATCATGTAAATAACTGGAGAATCATGCAGATGGAATGTATATCTATGGTTCGGTTCAGTTAAGTTGTATAGATTGATAGATTGAATATATGGAATAATGGATTCATGGATTCGTGTTGAATTGTAATATTGTAGATTGTAGATTGTATGTTGTACTTGAATCATATTCAACTCAGATTATAGAGAGACTCAATCTGAGTCAGACAATTAGAAAGGTAAATTGAAGTCCCGATTGTTTTGATTAATTTGTCTACCTTAGATAGGCAAGCACCCACTTCTCCGGCTTCCTGAGGCTCAAGAGATTGGTTCCGCTTAAACCTATATTTACTAGGCTCCTTAGGGTAAATTATAGAACTTGAGGGTTTTTTTTTTAAAAATACTTTTATATACTTGTCAAAATACACCCCAAGTATTTATTATTCGTCTTTAGATTTGTAATGAATGTAGATTTTACATTGTGATATTTCTAGTGAACATATCCTAATTTCAGAAATAAAGGTATTTATTGGTAATATTGATTTGTGTGAAATCCATAGTATTTTAGTATAAACTTGATTCTTGTGATTTTTAGAAAAAGGTGGAAGATTTATATCATAACAAAATAGGTATTTTAATGATAAATATACATATATTTATACAAAAATAATTTTAATATATATATTTTATATTCTAAAAATCTCATTTTCTTAAGATGTCGTATTTTAAATCTTTCGAGACCGAATGCTCCTTGCGAAGGTCTGAATCTCGCACTACTAAGCCCGAGGATGTGGGATAATCCGCACCATCCCAAACGGGCTCCCCAAAATGGGTTGTAGCGGCGCTTTGCAAAGATTTTATAAATACTAAATCGTTTAGAAAATGGTTTTATGAAGTAAATGGTATTTATTTGTAAAGTTGCCAAATTTCCCGTATTCTATGTTCTAGGGTCTCCTAAGTCAACTAGACTGCTTCTAACTGGTCCAAAGCGACATGTTGTGAGATACCTCAAATCGCCTCTTCACCGCCAATTGTGGCCAGGTAAGTACAAGTGAAGAAAGGAGGGATCCGCTCACGAATCACCGTGAGACGGGCCTTTTAAAGTTACCTTTCTCACTTGTCTAGCCTATAGACTACAAAGTCAGATTTAGATAAACGACTGATGTCCACAACTTATCCTAATTTCATAATAAGTGGTATTTATTTAAAAAGTGTATCAATACTAAATCTTTTAGAAATGACTTTATTTAGTAAAGGGTATTTAAATGAAAATGTTTGTTTTTCCGTATTCTGAGTTCTCGAGGGTATCGTGTTAGGTTGTATGTGAGTTTGTGAGGAGATAGGTCGTTACCTCGTGATCTACTTTAAATGTATAGCAAGTTTAATGGAGTTAAATGTAGAATTGAAACAATGTGGTATTTAAGTGAAAAACACGATGAATGGAAATAGTTATCATTTTATATACTGAAACTTGATTAATTTGTTTGATTAGTGTTTAATAGTCAATATGAGGAAGTTTAAGTATGATTGTATTAGTGAGAAGTGGAATTTTATAAGAAACCGAATCGGAAATCGGATTTGTTCCGATTCCGTCGGGTTTTGTAAATCCGTATTTTTAGATAGGAGAGATAAGTAGAAATTGGGACTTACGGATTTTAGATCACACAAGAGAGTGAGAGGGAAGTATAGGAATCGCCGATGTGTTGCGTCGTCGCCGGTAGTTCCTAAAACGATCGCCGGAAGTTCGCCGGAGATTTCGCCGGAGCTTCGCCTTTCGCTTGTTTTCAAAGTACACACGATTCTTGGAATTTTGAGAGTGGGCTCAGAATTTTAGGGTGAGAGGGTAGAGGGTAGGGGTGGTATTTATAAAGTTAGGTTAGGGTTAGGGTAGATGAAAGGTTTTAAAATAAAAATGTGATAAAATGTAATAAAAATGTATTAAAAGTGGAGTAATTGGGGTTTTTAAAGAGTTCTGGAAATAGTCTGAGACTGAAATTTTTCAGGTGCATAGGGAATATGAAAAGACACAACTTTCATGTTGGGGTCGTCGCCGGAATCGGCCGACTCGGCCGTGACTCGGTCGGAGGACTGAGTCGGCCGAGTCGGGGCCGATTTGGCCGATTCCCGGCCAAGTCAGGCCGCCGGGATCCCCCCCGACGGTTCATCTACCCTCTGGCAATGTTACATTTTTGGGTGTAGTGGGGGTTTTTGTGAGATATGCACGTGTAAACTCTTGGTATTCTAAAGGCTCAAAATAAAAACAATATTAAAAATAATGTGGGGTATGGGATTTGAACTCTAGTGGCTTGGTTCAGCAGTGCAAGGTATTACCAATGAGCTACAAGCTCCTTCTTGTAATTATGGAGCTAATTAATTACTTCAAGTAATAACAGTAAATGTAAATACCCCAAGTATACATTAATTTTAAAGCAAATTTTTGTACACTAAAAATTGAGTAGTTACATTCTTTTAACTTGTAATTGAAAAGCAAAATAATTACTTATAACTTGTGCTCAGGCTAAAATACCCCTTTATGGATTTTTGAAATTTTTTTGTAAAAACTTGTATTGGAAATTTAGGGTTGTTACAGTTGGACGGGCCGTAAGAGGCCTGCTTAGGATGGCCGAGCAGGGTAGCTACTCGGTACCTCTTGGCGAAGGCTTTGATCCCCAGCGTGAGAGGGACCGTAAGAGGATTGCTGAGGGTGGCCGAGCAGGGTAGCTGCTCGGTGCCTCTTGGCAAGGGCTTTGATCCTCAGCGCGAGAGGGGCCGTGAGAGGCCTGCTGAGGATGGCCGAGCAGGGTAGCTGCTCGGTGCCTCTTTGCGAGGGCTTTGATCCTCAGCGCGAGAGGGGCCGTGAGAGGCCTGCTGAGGATGGCCGAGCAGGGTAGCTGCTCGGTGCCTCTTGGCGAGGGCTTTGATTCTTAAGGATGCCCGAGCGGGGTTGCCGGCCGGTGCCTCTTGGCAAGGGATTTGATCCCTGGTGGTGTGCCAAGAATAACCGATCACGGATTGTGCTAAGCGGTTGCCTCTTTCGAGGGCTTTTCATTCTTAGCACGGGAGGGGCGTGGGAGGCCTACTAAGGATGTCCGGGCGGGGTTGCCGCCCGGTGCCTTATGGCGAGGGCTTTGATCCCTGGTAGTGTGCCAGGGATAACCGAGCATGGTTGTGCTAAGCAGTTGCCTCTTTCGAGGGCTTTTGGGTCCTTAAGGATGGCCGAGCAGGGTTGCTGCCCGACCGCCTCTTGGCTAGGGCTTTGATCCCTGGCGTCGTGGGGTAGGGAAGCTACCGGCCGGGGATAGCCGAGCAGGGTAGCCGCTCGGCTGCCTCTAGGTGAGGGCTTAGGTCCTTGGCGTCGTGGGTAGGGAAGCTACCGGCCAGCGATAGCCAAGCAGGGTAGCCGCTCGGCTGCCTCTAGGTGAGGGTTTAGATCCCTGGCGTCGTGGGTAGGGAAGCTACCGGCCAGCGATAGCCGAACAGGGTAGCCGCTCGGCTGCCTCTAGATGAGGGCTTAGATCCCTGGCGTTGTGGGTAGGGAAGCTACCAGCCAGCGATAGCCGAGCAGGGTAGCCGCTCGGCTGCCTCTAGGTGAGGGCTTAGACCACAAGGATAGAACTTTTCTTTTTGCAATGCTCCAACGTTCCCTTCTTGTTATTCGGATGAAAATGACTTCTTAGAAAAAAATTTACATTGTCTTTGTGACAGGAGGGGTGTACACTCGTAGGTAGTGAGTTCACTGGTACAGCTTAAGCTTCTCGGCGTTGTAAGGCCGCGGAAACTTGCGCCCGTTCGCGTCCTGTAAGCGGCAGGCTCCGCCGGGAAGTACCTCGGCGACGAGGAAAGGACCGTCCCATTTCAGGGAAAACTTATACAGTCTGCCTTGATCGCCGAAATCGTTCCGCCGTAGGACCAGGTCTCCGGTCTTGAAGGAACGAGGCTTGACCCGCGCGTTGTAGTATCGGGCAGTTTGCTGTTGATAGGCGGCAGCTATGATCTGAGCCCGGTCCCGTTTCTCCAGCAAAATGTCCAGGTTGGTCCGCAGTGCCATGGTGTTCGCTTCATCATCGAAGTGTTCGACCCAGTGGCTGGGTAGCCCGATCTCCGTTGGAACCATCGCCTCGGTCCCGTAGCAGAGGCTGAAAGGGGTTTCCCCGGTAGGGGTCTTCTTCGACGTGCGCAGGGCCTTAAAGACCCGGGGCAACTCCTCGACCCAACTGCCTTGGCGTCCCTCCAAGCGGGTCCGGAGACCCCGGAGGACATCCTAGTTGGTGATTTCGGCATGCCCGTTGCATTGGGGGTGTGCAACCGCGGCGAATTTCATGAGGATATGATATTCGTTGCAGAAATCTTTAACCTTCTCGTTCTCAAAGTTCGTCCCGTGGTCGGTAATGATGCACTTCGGGATGCCGAACCGGAATATCAGGTTGTTCTGTAGGAACTTGATGGTCGTGGCAGCGTCCGGATTTCTGATGGGGACGGCCTCGATCCATTTCGTGAAGTAATCAACCGCGACAAGAACATATTTGTGCCCGTCCGTGGCGGTAGAGAACTGGCCTATCATGTCCAATCCCCACTGGGCGAAGGGCCACGATGAGGTCAGCGCGGTTAGCTCGGTGGCCGAGAGGCGAGGTATGCTTTCGTGGAGTTGGAAGCTTTTTCATCTCCGGACGAGCTTCTGGGTGTCCTCGTGAATAGTGGGCCAGTAATACCCCTGGAGCAACGCCTTCTGGACTAAGGTTCGGGCCCCTTGGTGTGCGTCGTCGACCCTTTCATGGATTTCGCGGAGAACGTAGTCAGCTTCGTAGGGGTCGACGCACCGGAGCAGGGGCTGAGTGAAGGATTTCTTGTAAAGGTTCCCATTGCTCCAGACGAAGTGATGGGCTTTGGCTCGGAGACGGCGGGCTACTTCCCGATCTTCTGGGAGCATGTCATCCTGTAGGAATTCCATGAGGGGCTTCCTCCAGTCTTGGTCGCCCTCCTGCGCTGCATATACATGAAGCATCATCGCCCTGTCTTCCACGCTGGGCCAGGACAAGGTCTCGAAGAGGATAGATCGCTGTTCCCCTCCGAACGGCGGCCGAGATGCGGGGACGTCTGCGCCTGGGGTTCGGGACAGATGCTAATTGGTGCTATCCGTCCACCTCTCCGAAGATGCCAAGTTGATTTATGGCACCGTGCATCGGAGGTTTGAACGGATGCGGCCGATGTAGCAGACTTCGTCAGATTCCCCCTCGTTTGAGGGGTTTTTGATTGTGGGGACGCTCTTCCCTGCAGGCGCAAGCCCCTGCAGTTAATTACGCTACCGCATCGCGGTAACAACTTTCTCCTTCTCCAGATGGTCACTTCGTGTCGTGTGTGTTTATTTTATGTTTTGTTGCCCGTGGATTGTTTACGGAGACCGAGTTATGTCGTCGCCCGTAGGGCGTGGACTAGTCCAAATCCGTATTATCTTAGATTTGGGTTTGGGGGTTTGGTTTGAGGATACGTTAGCCATACTTGAGGCTAAGATCAACTCAAACGTTTGTTAAGGATACGTTAGTCTAACTTGAGACTAAGATCAACTTAACGGGATCGTTTAGATCCGACAAGAGAGCATTTGGGCTCCATTGTTCCAGTTTGGGGACATAGTGGTCCATCGTATGTGTGGCCGTCGGGACCCGTTACCTCTCTGACGGCGTTGAAGGATTACAACGACAGGTGTCAAAGGAGTTCCGAGATGTACCCTTGAACCAAAGTTAATTGGAGGGATTCATAGTCCAGTCTGTTTGAAGGTTTAAGGATACGTTAGCCATATTTGAGGCTAAGATCAACTTAAACGGGATCGTTTAGATCCGGCAAAAGAGCATGCGTGGCTCTATTGTTCCAGTTTAGGGACATGGTGGTCCATTGCTAGTTTAAAGACATTGCGGTCCATGGGTAGTTTAAGGACATTGCGGTCCATGGGTAGTTTAAGGACATTGCGGTCCATTGTTAGTTTTAAGACATCTCGGTCAAGGTTAAGGACGTCGTAGTCCATGGGTTTAAGGACCCCACAGTCCATTGTTAGTTTTAAGACATCTCGGTCAAGGTTAAGGACGTCGTAGTCCATGGGTTTAAGGACCCCACAGTCCGTTGTTAGTTTTAAGACATCTCGGTCAAGGTTAAGGACGTCGTAGTCCATGGGTTTAAGGACCCCACAGTCCGTATCAATGCGTGGTCATCGGGACCCGTCACCTCTTTGAAGACGTTGAGGGATTACAACGCCAAGTATCAAAGGAGTGAAGAGATGTACCCTGGAACCGGAGTGGATTAAATAGTCTTTGGCCCAATTTGGGATCAAGACCAATTAATTACGTTATGAGCCCATTAGCCCAGTTAATTACGAATTGAGGACTTATGGCCATCTTGGGCTAAGTCCAATCAGGTCTGTAATATTGGCTTCCTGTTGGTCCATTGAAGGAGAGGCTTTGCCTCTGGCCATTTAGCCAATTGGACCAATGCCTAGTGTTAAACACTAAAGACCAATCAGTGTTGAACACTGGGAATGAGATTGATAAGTTAGTGTTTTAACACTAAAAGATAGTTGGTGTTAAACACCAGCAACAAGGCTTTCAGATTAGTGTTGAACACTAAAACAGACCAGTGTTAAACACTGGCAACAGAAATCCCAAATTAGTGTTGAACATGAGGTAAGAGGGGTCACGTGGTAGCACGTGAGGGCGCCCTCCCTTCGTTCGTTCTGCTGAGAAGATCGCGTCTTTTGGAGCATCACGTGTCCTCACGTGACGGGTGTTTAAATGAAGTATGTTAAAGCCTCTGCCAAGGGTCACGTGGATCACGTGAGGCACTGCCTCAAAGGGGCTCTCTGTAGATCTTTTTAGGGGTCACGTGGTGACACGTGACCCTGCCTCTATATATGTTGTTTAGAAGATCTGTTAATCCCTTTCAGGAATTAAATTCCTCGTAGGGTTGAACCCTGACAATAATTTCAGAGGAATTAAATTCCTACTTCCTTTTGAAGATTTATATTCTGGAATAGAGTTGGACTCTGGATTTTCTTTAGGAATTAAATTCCTTATATATGTGAAGAACTGAATAGGGTTAAACCCTAATAAAAGCTTTAAGGAATTAAACTCCCACTCTCTGTTAGAGAATTATTCTGGGGAATAAGATTAAGGGAATTCTTGTTGTTTCAACAGAACTAAGTTCTTAACTAGGGTTAAACCCTGATTCTTTTTGTTCTGAAGGAATTAAATTCCCATAACACAGGGTCAAGCCCTAATTTTATTTTAAAGGAATTAAATTCCTATAGTTCTGTGAGAATTAAATTCTCGTGCTTCCATTCCCTCTCTATGCTTTGGATCTGCATGGCAGGATCTCAACCCATTGAGAATTAAATTCTCAACTTCAAAGGGAGATGTGCACTTTACAGATCCTCCATCAAAGAGAGAAGAAATATGTCCTTCTGTTTTATATCAGAGTTAAACTCTGTTGAGAATTAAATTCTCTTTTCTTTCAATGAAACCTTCCCTTTCTTAACTAGGGTTTTCTTTTGCAGAAGATCCAAATTCCTCTAAAGTATCAAGGCTCTCTCTCTTCTCTTCCCTCTGCACATATATCCCTTTTTATATGTCTCTTGGCTCCTATTTATAGGAGAAGCAGCCGAGTCAATTAGTTTTTGATGAATCTTTCATTGAGAGATTTGATTTGCATCCATCATTCGTTTTGGACCTTTGGATTATTAGGTGAATTTTATTCACCATTGGATTTTAAATCCAGAGATTCTCCTTTGTTATTTCAGTTAGATTTAGAGGGGAAATCTTTCCAAATTCGAGGTTTTCCCATAGATAGATGATATTTAATCACCTCTAAATCTTTAATTTAATCGGTTGCTTATAATCTTTTTCCTTTGGAAAGATTTAAGTGATCTCTCCTCAGAATTTGATTCTGTTAAAAGATAGGCTTTGAAAACCGGTCACGTGTGGCCACGTGACCCTTGGTCACGTGTGGGCACGTGACCCCCTTGGAACGAGCTTTCTTCTTTCTTTCTGCGCTCTGCTTTCTGGTCGCTGCTTAGCTGTCACATGCCACCACGTGACCCCTGGTCACGTGTGAGCACGTGACCCTCGGCTGGACTCTTTTTCTTGATTTAAACGGAGAACAAGTCTGCTGCTTTTGAGTATCATGTGCCAACACGTGACCCTGGTCACGTGGGAGCACGTGACCTCTTCTGAAGCCTTTTTCTTGATTTGATCAGGGAACCGGTTTGCCTTTGAAGCCGCTTTTAATTGTCACGTGCCAACATGTGACCCAGGTCACGTGGGAGCACGTGACCCTTTCTGAAGCCCTTTTCTTTGATGTAATCGGGAAGCTGAATTTGCCTTGCTGATGCTTTTAGATGTCACGTGCCAACACGCGACTACTGGTCACGTGTAAGTACGTGACCCTTTTCTGAAGCCTTTTCCATAAGCTTTTCTGATTTTAAATCAGGAAACAAATGCCCCCACAGCGTTGTTCTCACGTGTCCGCACGTGAGTGCAACGCTGTCACCTTTTATGACCGTTGGATTCCTCTAGGGATTGGGGGAGATGAAACGTTTCCATCACCTCCTATAAATGTTCATGTCCCTTCCGAAGAGCCTTCACTTTGCCCATCTCCTTCCTTTGAGAACTTTTTCTGAGAATTTAATTCTCTTCTTCCAGAGCTTAGTTCTCTGCCTTGAAACATTTTCAGAGTTTAACTCTGTTTAAAAGGACTCTTCCTCCTCAGGTAATGGTGATCGAAGCACCTTCGTTTTGACAATACTCTCTGGATTTTAAATCCATATCAAGGGTTTCCCATAGAACCCATTTTTCTCCAAGTCCTTTAACCAAAATATGAGACCACTTAACCTCCAACAGTAGATCTCTTAGGGTTTAGATGATCCTTAGGGAGATGATGATGGCGGTTCAAATCCATGGAATTTAATTCCATTCCAAAAATGTTTCTGGGAATTTAATTCCCTTATCTTAATAAGGAATTTAATTCCAACGAAGGACTCAATTTCTTCACACGGAGGCTTCTTGGGGTCTCTTGACCCGAGCTTGTCCTTCTGCAATTAATGAAACAGGAGCTTTCTAATGATTCTCATGAACTTTATTTCAGGTATCATGGATGCCCATCTGTATGGTCTTGACGAGATCATTTCCTATGGGAATATTCGTGCACTGGGCCGCAGTCAGAACCAGGAGTTCACCGATGCTCAGTGTGCCGAGATCATGAGCCGCTTTGACGAGTACAACCATCGGCTACTCCCCCGTCGCTCTTCTCTTCTGAGGCTGATCGTGCTGGCGATCCGAGAGGCACTTCCTCTCTTTTGCACCGGCGTACCGCTCAGGGCCTTGGACACTGCTGAGGATAAGGTACATTCGGTGTCCTGATGGGCTTGATCTCAAAGAGGAGGCGCGATCACCTCATTGATCTCTTGCACGAAGCCTTTCAGCAGTCCGCCATACTTGCCGCCTATCGGAGGGTGGAGGATATTCGTGAGGACCCTGACGCTTGCGACCGCGAGAGGAAGCATACTCGGGAGGTTCGAAATGCCTGGAAGATCTTGGACAAAGTTACCTTCGATTTCCTCAATCCATGTCCTACGTTTGAGGTCTTACCGTTGTAGTTGTGTCCTCTTTATTTTGTATGAACTTCTCAAAGTATGAATGATAAGTTTTATTATGTCTTTCCCTGTTTGCATGCCTTTCTCTGGGATTTCATCATTTCGCTATTGTTGTTGTTGATGCTTTTAATATGCAGGGTGCTACTCCATCCATTTTTTTTTGTGTACATCAAGTTTGGGCCTCATGTGTTCTGCACGCGGGGTTCCTTGATGGGGCTGTTCATAAAATTTTCCCATGCCATATTTTCAGTGCACAATATCAGATGCAGAAAAAGGGCCTTGGAAATAGTTCCATCTCCCTGATTTTCGATGCCTTTCCCTTTTTTTTTTGCCTTGGAAATAGCTTCATCATGTAAGATTTTCCGCGCACAGCACTTAATGCACTTCTTTATATATGAGGTCATAGCCTTCTCTTCCCTTCACAGAGAGATTTATATTATTTTTTTATATTTTGGTGTCACTTGTCTTGAGAAACAAACGAGCGCCATGGCCTGCAATCGCCCTCATGCTCGTCGACAGCCATGGGAAGTTCCTATTGAGGAGATGATCCCCCGCTTTGCTGCTCGGTTGGTGGATCCCCTCCTTACCGACGACGAATGCGACTCAGCAATGTATGAACTCTCGATCCGTAGGGGGTCCCTCCTCCCGATGGGTTCCCTCTAGCTCCGGATGATTCTCACGGCCGTGCTTGCCGACATCCCTTCTCACCCGGCAGAGATGACCCCGGCGATGCTTGATGCGGCTGAAGAGAAGCTCAAGGGTTTTCACGAAGCGTACCTGATTACTCAGGCTTTGAAGGACTGCTCGATTCACTTGCTGAGCCAAATAAGGGCCCGGCGAGCTATTATGTTTGCTTTTGCGGACGAACATGGCACCAATCGATGGGGAGCGACTCCTCGCGAGAACCATCGCTTTGATGTGCTGGAGAAAGCAGAGAGAGAGATGGAGAATTTTGTCCTCTGCTTCATTAACCCTTGTGCCATTGATCCCGTGTTTGGTGACCTTTTCCCGTTAGCGTAGCATTTTTAAATTAGTCCTTCTTTTTGTATGCTTTATGTTGAACTTCCATGTAGGCTCGGTACTAGTATGTATGTTTCCGCTTGCATAAATAAACTTTGTATTCTTCTCATGAGAACTTTCTTTAATTGCAAATGTTCTCATCACTTTCATGCGTATCAGCCCCTTTTTGGGCATTATGAATGTTCATACGATTGCAAATGCTATTATTATTTTTTTTTTGAATACTCATATGATTGCGAATGCCTGCTTGAAATACGTAGGAAATCTTTCCTGTTGCTTTTCACATCAGGTGATGTGAGCGCGTTTTAGATCGATTATTCCCGTTGACCGGAAGCCCATTTATACGGTCTTGTAAATGTCTTGTTTCCAAGGCTGCGGTCATGAAAGCGAGCTTACGTGGCCTGATAGAGCGACATGTAGCGAACATACTGTTGTGCGAGAAAAGGGCTCGGCCGCAATTTTTCGGAGAGGGAGCTAGCTTCCAAGGCGTTGAGCGAGCTTCGCGCCACTCTTACCGCCAAGGCCAACAAAGCGTATGAACTCTGGCGGGTGCTTCAGGAGTCCATCAAAGAGGTGGTGGCTCTCGATAAAGCTGCCGCGTTCACTCGTGAGAGGGTCGAGGCTCATAAAGCCACCGAGAAAGAGCTTGAGGCTCGGCTTGCTTCGGATCAGGCTCAGCAAGCTCAGGCGGAGGCTCGTCTTCTGGAGATCTTGCGTCATGAAGCCGTGGCTCAGCAACAGAACGATGAGCTGGTAAAATTACTGCACCGCCCGCCGGCTTGAGGATTTGTATCTTTTCCCCCTTTTTTGTACATACTCATGAATGAGAGTATCTCTTTTTTTGTTTCTTTCATAAATTGTACTTCGTATCTATTTTGGTTTATGAATAAAAGATACATTTTTCCTCTCAATGGTGTGTCCCCTTTTCATTGAATGTATTCTGCGGATATTCTACCTTGATCTCCTTGCAGGACAGTGATGGCTCAGGATTCAGGGTTAAGATCTGCTTCCCAAGACTTTTACATTTTATGAGCCACGAGGGTCTCATAGAGAGTTTTTCTCCCTACAGGTCGAGAGGATCCCGTAGGTATAAGTTCTTCTTAAAAATCGTGAGGATTCTTAAGCGGGTTTTCCCTTGAGAGTCGTAAGGATCTCACAAGAGAGTTTTTTCTTCCTTACAGGTCGTGAGGACTTGTAAGTGCTGGATGTGGTCACCCTTGTCCGTGTTTTACGGAGTCAGGGGTTTCTCCAGGTATTGTAGTTTAAAGACGTCGCGGTCAAGGTTAAGGACCTCATAGTCCGTGGATTTAAGGACTCCACAGTCCGCTGTTAGTTTTAAGACATCACGGTCAAGGTTAAGGACCTCATAGTCCGTGGATTTAGGGACTCCACAGTCCGATGTTTGGTTGCAGGGACCCGTCACCTCTTTGAAGTCGTTGAGGAATTACAACGCCAGGTATCAAAGGAGTGAAGAGATGTACCCTTAAACCAAGACAGAATCCGTAGGGAATCGGGATGGTTGATCGTTAGTTTTAAGACATCACGGATTAGCGCCTCCACAAAAGTCGTGAGCCGGTCTATGCGGCCGACGAGGGCGTTGATGGCATTTGGCGGAGGAGGCTCGCCTGTGCCCCTATTGAGAGAGAGGCGGCGGTTGGTGCTTGGATCGTCTTGAGGATCACTCGCCATCGGAGTGAGATCGGGAGGCGACCTTTTGTTTTTGTGGAATCTACGTTCCCACAGACGGCGCCAGCTGATGGAGGGTGGAATCTCCTTCAGATGTTGCTTCCCGTTGATCTGCGGATGGTTGCGATGTGTGGCTGAGATTGGATCTGGAGGCTGTCGCTCCTGAAGCGTGTAGATCTCAATGGGTTGAGGTTGTGGTTGCCGAGTTACTTGCAAGGAAGTCCCGGGATGGTTGTGCCACCGAGGACCCTCCGACGATCAAGTTAGTCTAGAGATCCGAGCAGAGTAACGGCTTAGTGGAGTAGAATCGGCTTACCTTGACCGTCTGAAAAAAGGGGTTTAAGTAACGGTGGCAGCAGGTGCAGCAGCCGTGAGAATCACGCCGGCCGTTACGCTCCCGACGTCATGCCCGTGTGATGAGCGGGACCTCCCATTAATGGCGAGACATGCTCGTTAATGGGGGATCGTGGTGGCGTGGAACGTGAGACGTGGCCGGCGGAGATCTCGCTCATGGCGAGATTCACGAGATGACGGTTACGCCTGCAAGCGGTGCTGTTGGTCGGTCGATGAGACCGACGAAGATAACCTCGGCGGGAGAGCTCGCGGACGAGCGGGAGAGCTGAGGTATCTAATTTCTGCGGTAGTTCGGGAACGAGCTGTGAGGCCGAGGAGCCCCATTGTGCTGGGGCTCGTAGGTGAGCCAGCGTCTGCTCGGTAGGACGAGCATATGGGTGGTTTGGTCGGCCGCTGTAGGCCCTTTCTTGCATGTCCTGGGACACGTCATCTGCCACGTGTCAAGATCTGGGAGGTCGCCGATATCAAGCATCATCAAAAGGCATATATACCATCCACTGGAGATCGTTGACAAGAATTCCGGTTCACAAATAGCAATGGAGAAAGTATGTAGATATAACCATTTTGGATAGAAAATAAAAAATAAATGGAAAATCATACGAGCAGCTTGATTTTTTGTTTTTATGGTACAGCATGCACAAGTATTTATAGGAGATGAAAACTGGTGTAAATGTTAAAGAAATTGCCAAGTCTACATAATAGCATAATAAAATACGGTAAGAGGTAAATAATATACTTAAACATATATAGTTTTGATGATAACCCGCTTCTATATATCTAAAGACACCGAACGGGATTTCAACATATGTTTCTAACCCTAGAATTTCATTTCAATTTTATTGATATTACTTGATGGCATGCCTAAATATCATAGCATTACCGAAATATATGATTAATTATTAAATAAGAAAAATATATGAGCAATTAAATACATCCACAACCTGGATAAGGAATTGGTGTAAACATAAGAAATATACTAGAAAACTTTAATCTGGATAGCTATACCTCTAAGCTGAGATATAACCTATGCAAAACTCTAGCATGCAAGTCCCTTCCTCTATTTAAAAAACTTTGATCTAGATGTCTTGAATGAGAAAACATATTGGTAGATTTCAAGCTTGTTGAATGCTGAGAGAGAGAGAGAGAGAGGAACCAAGGGGGGCATGGGGGGGCGGCCGCCCCTCGCTCCAGAAATTTTGGTGAACCCCCAATGTTCTCCCTCCTAAAAGATCTCGTAATATATACTACATAATTCGCAAATCATGTATCTACATATTTCCACATAATATCATTCTATAAAAAAAAAATCATAATAGCCTTCTAAAATTCAGGCACTTAAATTGATTCCATCATTTACAGTTAGAGAAATCCTACATTTTGTTTTAGTGGAGATTGCGATCCCATATAATTAGGTTACAGTCTTTAATAAAGAAGCAAATGGAATCTAACTAAATATAATCATCATAACTTCCAAATCAATTCATAAACCCTTAATTTCTAACTGTTTATACAAAAGCTTAAAAATGCATTTTTTTTGTGTCTTCATATCAAAATCTAAAGTTATTGAAATTAAAATAATGAAGAAAAGAAAAGAAAGACCAACCGTCCTACAGAGAGAGAAGAATAACAACAACAACACTATTGCATGAAAACGAAGATGAAGAATAAAAATTAATTGGGTATGATTTTTATCCTTTTCTTAAAATCATTTTTGTTGTTTGAAATTAATTCCATATATCACAAAATTCATAAGGAACATGGGCGTTTAATATTTTTTCTCATTTATCTTAGATTTGGTGAGATAATTCGCTTGGTTTTAGGATTAATGAAAATTAATGAAGTGTATGTATTATATATGTTATCAACAAGTTTATCTTTTTATATATATATGATCAATATAAATTTTTAGCAATCGATCCTCCCCATAAGATTGAAATCCTGGCTCCGTCTTGAGAGAGAATCATTTGAGGACATGAGCCATATCATTAGAGTCTGTATCATAAAAATAAGGATAAATATAGAAATAGAGATCATGACAAATTGCATGTTTCTAAGGACAAGAGAAGAAGTAAATTCAGATCAATTATATATTCTCATCATCTCAAAGTGCATGAGAGAATCAGATGCATCTCAACGTAGAATTTTTCTGTTTGTTCAGAAATCTGAAACCTAATTTATTCCTTTCCACCCTAATTATTTATTGAATGAATACAACACTCTTGCATTGATTTATCTTGTTATACCAAATAATTAATAATTACTGTTGTTATCTAGCTAGTTTTTCTCAAAAAAACACGAGACAGTGTGAGTTATATGTGCATCAGAAAGAAAGAAATAAAATGCAAGTCTCATCAAACTATTCGAAGGATGCCATAAAAGTACCATCTCTTTTTTTCTCATGCTCGGATGCATTGCACCTAATATCCCAAATAGTTTCTCATTTTTCTCAAACAAATTAAAAATGAAGATTCTATGTGAAGCGGTATGGTTAGAAAAAATAGGTTTTATTATTATTTTTTAACTAAATAGCCATTTTAAAGGGATAGCGCTGAAGTTATTAGACCACAACACACGAGGTCCGGAGAAATATATGTTGGGTTCCAACCTCATAATTGTCAATTCAAATATATATTTGTTTACCCTTGTTTATTAGAATGACACTAGAAATCTTTTCACGTGGTCCAAAGGGTCCTGCAACACATATGCAGGGTTATAAAACAACGCAATAACTTAAGCCACTAGATTTATGGTTGGATAATTTCTGAAAACTAGTTGTATAAGATTTTGGGCAGCTTTGTATTCGCCATTTTCTTGTAATTCCTATATAAATTTGTTTCTCTTGCTTTTAAAAATTTAAATTAATAAAAATTTATAGTAGTTTGCAAATAATGGTAGACACACTGTTACAAATGTGCCCAATAAAAACGGGGCATTTATAGCGGTTCCAATCACTACCAATTACTTGTAACGGTTGTCGCGGTATTGGCAGCGGTTGAAACCACTACCAAAGATAATATAGGACGGGCCCCACAACTCTGTCTAGATAAAACATCAATTTTCCCCGAACCCTCTTCTATTTCCTTCATCTGGAATTTTGAAGCCAAAATGCGCATGCGCCCGCCGCCTCTCCTCATCTCCGTGGCCCTATTTCGAGCCCCCGCCGTCTCTCCTCGTCTCCGCACCCTAGCTCGAGCCTCCGCGTACACCTTCGTGGCCGCCTCACCTCCATGCCCTAGTTCGAGCCCCCGTCTTTGCCCAAGACTTGCTCTTGCCACCTTTTGAGTACTCGCCAGCTGAAACCGTGCTCGATTTGGTCCAAGAAAGTGAGTGCCTTTCCAATTTTACTTTTTTATATGGATTATTTTGAAATTGCTATGTGAAATCTTATTTCCTTCTTTTTGATAATGATGGTTTTTCATATTAAACCCTTGAAATTTGGATTTGATGAGATTAGGGTTAGGGGTTGGGTTAGGGTTAGTACTGTTAGGGTTAGGGTTATGGTTAAAAATTGATCAGGGGTTAATGGTTAGGGTTATGGTTATGGTTAAAAATTGATTAGGGTTAATAGTTAGGGTTAGGATTAGGGTTAATGGTTAGAGTTAGTGCTAGGGTCAGGTTTAGGGTTTTTTAGAAAAAATTTAAGGATAGTTTAGTGAAAAAACAACAATGGTTAAAGTATTTTAGTGAAATTTATAGTAATTTAGTTAATTTAAGAAAATGAATTGTTTAGTTAAAATTTTTAAGATAGTTTAATGAAAAACCAACAATACTTAAGGGTATTTTAGTGTAATTTAGTAAGATTGAAGAAATAGCTTGTTTAGGAAAAATTTTAAAGCAGTTTAGCGAAAAAATAGCAGAAGTTAAGATTATTTTAGTGTAATAAGTAAAATTGAGCAAAATTGAGCAAATTTAAAACGTTAGGAAATTTTTTAAGGTATCGTGTCCCGTATCCGAATACTTGCTACTTTGCATACACATACACCTAAACTAAATTGTCAATTGAAATTAAATTTAACAAATTCGTCAATTGAACGCTAACACTAAAATTATATATACATCTAAACTAAATCGTCAATCGAAACTAAATTACGCGCTTTAGACCCCCGTCCATCGGCTAACATACGTTTGTTTTCGTCGTGATATAGAACTACATGATGATTGTCAATATTGAATGGTATCATTCAGTACTAACAACCGTCGTGTAGTCTATATGACGAGAAGATTTATCGTATGATAACCGATAGATTTGTTCAGTGTGGACAAATTAGGAATGTATAAAGCAAACACGTTCATTCACTTGTGTTTTCATTCATTTCGAGATATTTCGTCGGTACCTTTCCGCTAGTACTCCATGTATGAAGATATATTAGATGTTTGTTTCAATGTTGTCTGACAGTATTGAAATGATCATCTTTTCTATTGCAGTGTACTCGGAGAGCAACGGGAAGGTATTGCCGAAATTTCCTCGAAATGGATGAAAGCATAACTGAATGGGTGTATACTCTATACATTCTTAATGGGACAGAAACTTTACCCCCGACAGTCGTTGCGCCGTTGCATTCTACTTAGCATACACCTATACCTAAACTAAATCGTCAATTGAAATTAAACTTAATTAATAAAGCATCAAATGAATGAGTGTCTCGTATCCGTATCCAAATCCATGCTACATAGCCTACACTTAAACTAAATCATCAATTGAAACTAAACACTAAATCGTTAACTAAACCTAACACTAATACTTCTTAGTATCCGTCTATCGCGTATTTATCAAAAAATCTTAATTCTATAACTCTTTTCCATATGAATCTTATTTCGTTCGAACTGTTCCAATATGATACTTCCGTACCCCCACAACAAGATTTGGATGTATGTCAATACTCTCTCGAGAGTGCATGAGTTTTTCCTTAACGGTGTTTACTTTTTCACCGATTTTGTCTATACATGTCTTCGGTTATCGAAAAAGTACGAAATCTTATGTCTTGTTATGGAAAGATTATCATAATATCACATTCTGAAATATACAAAATAAAAATACAATACCATGCCCAACTGGTTGGAAGAAGCGAAGTCGTTTATTTCAACTTCTATACTGGTCCGATCTACTGTTGCGCTACAATTTAGATAGCATGCATATCGAGAAGGGTGTCTTTAAGCATGTCATTAATTTTCTGCTATGTAAGGATGGAAAAACAAAGGAAAACTCAATGCCCGTCGTGATTTGACGGATTTAGATAATTTGTCCATTAAAGAAGAATTGTCATCTCGGCCTGTGGCTGGTAAACCGAGTTATTACGAGATTCCACCGGCAATTTACAACCTGAACAAAGAGGAGAACCGGCGGTTCTTACGGGTGTTGAAAGAATTGAAAGTCCCCGACTGTTTCTCATTTAATATTGCCAAACAGGTACAGATAGAAAACAAAAAAATTGTAGGACGTAAGAGCCCCGATTACTATATGTCGATCCAACATCTTCTACCGTTATGCCTCGAAACATTAGTAAAATCAGAAGTTGGACTCGTGCTTAACGATTTTTAAATGTATTTTCGTCAATTGTCTTCCAAAAACGTAGACGTCAAGGAGATAGTGACGCTCGAAAAAGATATTTTTTTGATCCTCTACAAACTCGAAACTATCTTTCTACCTTCTTTTTTCGACATTATTGTTCACCTGTCCGTCCATTTAGCAACCGGGGTCAAGATTGGTTGTCCAGTGCATTGCCGTTGGATGTATCCAACCAAGAGGTATGAAAATATTTATTATTCATCATTTAAATTGCAAAATATCATCGTGGTAAATTAATATTTATAATCATTCAACAGATACCTATTAACTTTAAAAAACTATATCCGCAACAAGTATCGTCTGAAGATTCGATTGTGGAAGGTTATCACTTGGAAGAAGTCATATTTTTTTGTGCTCGTTTCCTGAACGACGATATTAGGATGAAACTGAACAAACCGCCGCTTATGCTTGACGGTCCAATTAGAGCAGGAAAACTAAAGAACATGTCTTACGATCTCATTGGTAATGTATATGCGTATATCTTGCTAACCAGCGAATGTTGTACTACATATGCAAAGTAAGTAATAATTTCATCCACTTAAATATCCGAAATTAAATTTAATCTAACTTATGTAAATTACGAACAGCTCGCACAAACCTAAACTCGAGCAATCGAATACTATATAGTCGGCCGATAGAATCGAAAAAGAACAGAGGCGCACCTTCACCGCTTGGTGTAGATAAGAAGTCGACAGACAATTGAATCGTGGAGAGCAGATTGATAAAGATATTCACGACTTTTTATGTGGTCCAATTACTGCATATATGTTTTATAATGGGTACGGGGTTTCTGGCTACAAATTTGAGATCGAAAAGACAGAACGTATTATAGCTACATAAAATAGCGGTGCCGCAACCGTCGACGAAAAAGAAAAACCCTAATTCGATGTTCTTGAAGAAGTTATAGCAGTCTCATACATGCATAAGACTGTCCCATTTTATGTAACGACTCTGAAATCTTTGTACAGAAAATTTTACTGTTAATATACAAAGAGTATTACAGTCTGAATTTGAGTTATAAGTTACTTTTGTTAAATATAAATAAGAAACAACTTACAGCTCACTGGTAAAGCCTCTGCACTGCTGTGACGTAGCCTGTGTATTCGATTCCCATCAGACACAATTTTTTTCTGAATTTTTCTTTTTAATTTTTGGAAACCCAAAAGATTGCACGTGCAATACACGGGGAAATGAAAAGTTCAGAAAAATAAAATATGTGGAAAATGGTATAAATACAGACTTTATCAGAGGGCACGAATCTCGAGAAAAATGTCTAAAGATCGACCGGCCAAAAGAGCCTATGGGCCGGCGGGGACGGGTGGATGGAAGCCAAAATGCCCCGTATTCTGCACACTAGTCTCTCCAGCTACCTTTAACTCCTCTACACTATTTGATTTTCCTGAATCAAACAGAGACCTTTCATTTCATAATTTAATACCATTTTAATGTTTTTTAATCCACAATTTTAATTCTCAAATCCTAATTCTCCACTATAAATATCACCCCACAATTTGGCTTAGCACCATTCTGAAAATTCTTGCCAAAACTCTCTAAAAAGTTCCTAAGTGCAAGTGGAGTAAAATGGAGTTAGCGAGCAAGTTGGTTCCGGCGAAGATCGAAGCTAATTTCGGAGCTTCCGTGTAACGACCGTGTTTTCTAATAGCTAATAAAAATATCTTTTATATAATTTTCTAGTATCAAGTAGTTATTTACGTGTTTCGTTGATAGAAAATTATTTTTTATTTTAAAAAAAAAGTAATGTTAGTAATTTTCAAAGCATTGAAATATAATTAAAGGAATTTTCTAAAATCTATTTATATTTTTTTAGGCTCAAAACGTTTTAATAAAATTTTATAATGTCTTAAAATAATTTGCATATTTTTATTATCAATTAACATAATTATTTCGTAATTAAAATATTTCCAAGGATAAAATAGTTTTTTAAATAATTATGCTAATTAAAAAAATCATAGATATGGGAATATTATTTAGTTTTAGCCCAAAATCATTTTTCAACTGAAGGTAACAATAAAATATATTTTCTTGAATTTTCTCATATTTTTTTTCCGTATTTTACGATACTTTAAACAATTTTTTTAAGCCCAAATTCGATTTTCTTAAATAAACAGTTAGATTTATAAATAAATAAAAACTTTATTAAATTCCCTTGATCCTGGACCGTTGGATACAAGATCCAACTGTCCAGAACTATCCGGCGACGCCCACGTGGTGGGGACCACGCGAAAACTCGTGATCCCCACACGCATGACGCGTGGGCGTACGGCGCGATCTCGGCCGTTGGATCTTGATCCAATGGCTGAGGTGAGAGGCGGCAGCGGCTAATCATACGAAATGATTGGGGGTGCGGATTTTGAGGATTTTTTAATGGATTTTGGATTTTATTGTTGCGGAAAAGACCCTATAAATAGAGACCTTCAAACCCAAATTTCTCACACCTCAGAACTCCAAAAATTCTGAAAAAAAATACGCATGCTTTCGTATCGTCGACGCTGACGCTGTGGTTCCACCCAAGTATCATGGAAAAATCCAAGCACAAAGATATTGAGGATTTAGTACGAGTCTACATTTTCGACCCATCGACACCCAATTCAAATCAAAGATAGGATCCGCCTCTCTCCACTCATCTGTCACCTTCATTCTTTTAATGATCTTAGTTTCAATTTCTAATCCCCAACCTTTTATTAAAATGATGTTAAAATATTTCTGCATCCTTATTTTGGTACCCCTTAATGATAAGAATTTGACCACATACTTAAAATGGTTTAATTAATTACCTCTATATGCGTGAATATTGCACCCTCATCCGACATGGAATATGATATGCTTAAAGTCATAACTCATGGGGCATCAATCCACCCATTTACCCATGTTACCAATATCATCTCGAAATAGGTTACTTTCACAAAATACCCCCATTTTATTAACATGTTGTATATATTTAAAATACACATAGGATGTGAGATATTTGGAACAATACTTAGACACACTGAAATGATATATGTTTACTTACACTCTTATCCACTAAATTACCATAGTTTTGTTAAAATTCCCTACCCTTTTTAAGAGGGGATAACGCTAATCTAAATACATGTGCTATAGTTTTGCAACTTAACCCCTTTCACTTAGAAGAGAATGTTTTTAGTATAATTTTCTCAGCTTATTAACTAATGTTTAATAAGATACCCTAATAGGGGAATGTTTTACCTGAATCACTCCGTAGTTACTAGACAATCGTCCATGAAAAGGACACAAATCCTGCCGCCCATATGCAGCGGTTGTCAATACGGAGTTGGTCTTGTAGAATATCACCTATAATAAAATACTCTAATTAAATAGGGTAATGTTTTACGTAAATACCTCGTGGTTGATAGGCAATTGTTCCTGAAAAGGACACAAATCCTACCGTCCATGTGCAGCGGTTGTCAACACGGACGTATTTCTAAAATGTTACTTAAAATTTAAAACACCATAAGTTTATAAAAATTATTATTTACAACAAAAATACCTCAATCCATCCTAAAAATAGATAATTTCATTTAAATACCTTGACCTTTACTAAAATTCTATCTTCAACAAAGACCATAACCCTTATAAATGTTATTTTTCAAAAGAATATCTAAAACTTTATTAAATTTTTTTTTCAAATAAATACCCTAACCTTTTAGTAAAAGGATATTTTCTCAGTAAAATATTATGGGTTTTCAAAATGATAAATATTCCAAAGATCATGGTTTTCTTATAAACAATAAATATTATTAAACGTTATCATCCTTTATTAACTAAGGTTTCTATAAAATGATACGAAACACATTACAAACCTTAAAAGATAACAAGATAAAATGAGTGGTTGTGAAAGGCCATATTTAATGAGATCAACTGTTTGATTACAAGTTTATGATATACATGACACACGATAAGGTTAGGGTTAGAATGCGCGGACCTAGGTATGGAATACTTATATATGAGCATCCCTACAGGCAGGACGGACAGTCCAATGTGTGGACAACTACTAACCCGATATTCGGGCAAATACTAACACTACTTTGGGGGTGAATCGTCCAATGTGTGGACAACTACTAACCCGATATTCGGGCGAATACTAACCCTACTTAAGGGTGAATGATCCAACATGTGGATGACATACAATGTGGAAATTCCATGCTTAAATGTATACGCACTAACTCTAATTCGTCAAAAACCTTTACACCGAATAACAGGGACGTTAGTTATATGTATGCCCTAGAGGCCATTATTATACATGTGATGTATATTATAGTGGATGCATGGACATATATAGGGAGGACTTTCTTGCTCGACATGATAGTATGATATCCTTACTCTTTATCTTAACATGTACACTTATTGTCTCTCTATTACATGTTGATAAAGTCCTTAGGACGAGTACTTGACTACTAGGATTATGATGCAAATCATACTAGTAGGGCAAGGATAGTCGGTAAGTACATCCTTCAATTGTTCCTACTCGTGGGAATATCGAGATGGGGCATCGATATTCCGGAGTAGACTAGCGTATACGCTTCTTGACCCATATGATGGGTGTTGGATGATCCCACATCCATTGGTGTTTGACATCAGAGAAGGTATACGGGTGCTCAGTGGAGACTGGGTACACTGAACGGACTCACCGAGAACTCCTAGATGGTATTATACCTATCGTCAGATAGGTGTTTTCTGGTGACACTGGTACAGGTTAGTTTGTCGACCCGAGATCGTCATAGAGTCTTGTGTGATTCCCACTGTGCTTTAATTCCCACCTTACCACGTTCAAGAGATCGTGCAAAACGGTGGTTTTTGGATACAGTCCCGAGTCACATGGAGGCAATGAGCGATAGGAGGGGATTTCGTTTCTCCCGGTATTGGGGGTTGATGTTGCGCTATGCTCGATTGGCCATAATAGGAAATCCCTAGCCAGGATTGCTGAGATTTACTGGTAAGTGTTATCATTAGTTTCTCGAATCGTTATGGGCCTCACATCGGCATGACTTATCAGGCTATTAGGATCTGACGTTTATCACCCCTAGGCTCCGATATGGGACATATCAGATGAAGAGACCGGACTGTACAGTAGTGTTACTTATTGGATTCGCAAGAGTATGAGCAGGCTTGCTTGTTGATCTTCTGATCGCTCAATACCCGGGTGGCCGTTACGTTTAGCAGATCGCTTGCGGTTTGAGGGTGACTAATATGATCACCACCTACTGTCGGCGTATCGACGGGTCTTTAGAGTCCTACACAGAGGTTTCCTGGCTTAGGCGAAATGAAGTAGGAGCACATATGTGATATGTGCGGGACCGAGATTAATACGTGTATGTGATACCGTATTCCATTCTCGCGATATGTGATATCGGTTGGTTATATGTGATATAGCCGGGTTATCGGATCAAGTGTTGATTCGATAAGTTTATACATATGATATTAGTCGGTTATATGTGATATAGCCGTATTATTAAATCAAGTGTTGATTTAATAATTTAATGAATAATTATATATTTGATATATTGATTTACATTAACTAATATTAGCTCACTTAAGCATTTCTTTTTCTCACTTATATGTGCACTTAATATATATGTGATATATATTATTGTGTCACGCATGTTGCAACATGCTACATAGGTGTATGAGACTCACACCATACTTATAATAATGTAAGGTTTTATTTATTTAAAGTAAATCAAATTAGTTGGAAATTAGTCACATGGTTAAGCTTAATGGAAGCTTATAGAACCATTGACTTAATCCACTAATTTTATTTTACATTAGATATTTATTAACCTAATCATTATCTTAAGCCATGGTTAAGTCTCTACAAGAGTTAGTATGAGATATTATCCTACCCATGATTGCTATTCTCACCACTTGATTCATTCTACACTTAATTTTTTCTATGGTTTCTTTTCTTCATCTCTTTCCTCAAGCTCTCTAGCTTTTTGGGAGGTGAAGAAAATGAGTGAGAAAATAATTTCTAAAGTGAGAAAAATTCCTATTTCATCAACCTCTTCTAGACTGGCCATTTAGATTGGGTTGTTTCTTCACTAGTTCATCACTTAGTGAAGAGCTAGTTTGAGTTTGTGTCTTCTCGACGTAGATCATCTTCGACCTCGAAGACTTCAGAAAATCATGCAGGTGTTTTCTATGGACCCTTTAGAAGAACGAAACCCTAACTCGATTCTGTGACCGTCGGAACCGCCACCAAACCCTAGGGTTTGTGGTAGTTCCGCGGTGCCATAGGTGAGGTAAGGGTTGACCCTTCTATGGTTGGTCCATAGGTGCTGTAGTATGTTCTGGGTATTTTTTAAACTCCGCTCAAGTGTTGAGCTCTTTGGAAAATTTTGGGTGTTTGTTAATTCGATTGAAAAGTTTAACATCGTCTGGCTATCCGTGATTGTGATACAATACATGGAATCCACGATATTTAGTTTTATGAAAACTTATTTGTATATACAAGAAGGTTGTAGAGAGTAAGGTTGTCTTCCACGTATTGTACGTAGATGTCATACTCTTGATAGGAAATGGTTTTCTATGCTACACTCGGTCAAGCTCCTCTTATCACGAGGATTCTCCAAAGAAGATCTGGATTATACCTACTATATCTTGTAGATTATGATCTATGGTGATAGATCTAAGTGGTTATTGGGAGTGTCCCAAATCTAGGTACATTAACACCATATAAAGGGGTTTAGTATGGATGATTCTAAAGCATAGTGGTTCGCCCACTTACTCAGAAATCACTCACTCCAAAAAGATGTCTTCCAAGACTGATTTGGAGAGAGCTCGTGTGCAAGGGATACCCTATGCTTCGGCAGTAGGCTCTATCATGTATGCGATGTTATGTACCAGACTAGATGTAGCTAACTCACTAGGTGTAGTGATTAGGAATCAATCGGATCTTGGGAGAATCACTGGATAGCTATGTAGGACATTCTTAAGTACTTGAGAAGCACTAAAGAAATGTTCTTGGTGTTTGGTAACGGTGAACTCCAGTGGGGGTCCTTTACCAATTCTAGCTTCCAGAGTGATACGGTCGACTGAAAGTCAGTCTCGGGCTTTTTCTTTACCCTCAGTCGAGGGACGGTATGTTGGAAGAGTTCCAAGCAATATGCCATGGCAAACTAGACGATAAAGGCTGAATACATCGCTACCAACGATGCTACTAAAGTGGATGTCTGGATAATTCTTGTTCATGAGATGAAAATGGTTCCTACCATTGAGCATCTAATAATTGTGATTGTGATAACAATGGAGTTGTGGTTTTGTCCTAGGAACGCCGGTCCCATCAGCGATCCAGACATATTCTGAGGATAGTATCATTTGATCAGGAAGATGGTTGATCTCCAAGGGATCGAGGTAAGGAGAGTTGAAGCGAAGGATAACATGACGGATCCACTCACAGAGGCATTTCCCTAGAGATACTTTTATGGAACGTTGAGTATGAGATACTACAACAAATGGCCTTAGTGCAAGTGGGAGATTGTTAGTTGTTCGCCGCCGAAAAAGGGGACGAAACCGCGTAGGACGTCTGGCCTGAATTTAGGGACAGATGCTATTTGGTTTTATCCGTCCACCTCTCCGAAGATGCCAAGTTGATTTATGGCACCATGTATCGGAGGTTTAGAAGGATGCGGCCGTTGTAGCAGACTTCATCAGATTCCCCCTTATTTGAGAGGTTTTTGATTGTGGGGATGCTCTTCCCTACAGGCGCAAGCCCCTGCAGTTAATTACGCTACCGCATCGCGGCAACAACTTTCTCCTTCTCCAGATGGTCACTTCGTGTCGTGTGTGTTTGTTTTATTTTTGGTTGCCCGTGGATTGTATACGGAGACTAATTTATGTTGTCGCTCGTAGGGCATGGATTAGTCCAAATCTGTATTTTCTTAGATTTGGGTTTGGGTTGGGTTTGAGGATCGTTAGTCTTGTTTTAGACTAAGATCAACTTAAACGTTTGTTGAGAATACGTTAGTCTAATTTTAGACTAAGATCTACTCAACAGGATCATTTAGATCCAACAGAAGAGCATTTGGGCTATATTGTTTTAGTTTAGGAACATTGCGGTCCATAAGTTTAAGGACGTCATAGTCCGTGGAGTTTAAACACATCATAGTCTGTAAAGTTTAAAGACATCATAGTCTATTAGTTTAAGGACCTCACAGTCCATGGTAGTTTAGAGGCATCATAGTCTGTAAAGTTTAAGGACATCATAGTCCATGAGTTTAAGGACCCCACAGTTCGTAGAGTTTAAGGACATCATAGTCCATGAGTTTAAGGGCCCCACAGTCGATGGAATGTCTGGTTGTTGGGACCCGTCACCTCTCTGAAGACGTTGAAAGATTACAACGACACATATTAGAGGAGTGAAGAGATGTACCCTTGAACCAATATTGGTTGGGAGATCTGTAGCCCAATTTGGGACTAAGATCAAAGATTTATGAGCATATGAGCTCAATTAATCTGAATTAGGGATCTGTGGCCAACTTGGGTTCGGCCCATTCAGTTAAAATGTTGGACATTTAATTAGGCTTAGACTTTTTTCATTTAACAATGCTGAGCATTGGTTTGGGTTCTGACAACCATTTTTGTCTTTTATTGAGTGCTGAGCACTCATTATAGCTCTGGGGATTTATTTAAAGAACAGTTTATGTTCCCTCAGCGTACACGTGAGGAGCACGTGGTGCGCTTGGGGCCGAGCGCCAGTCAATGAGCACAGAGCGCTTCTATTAAGTAGCGCACACGTGAGGAGCACGTGGCGCGTTTGGCGCTGAGCGCCAGTCAAAGAGCGCAGAATGTTTCTGTTAAGTAGTGCATATGTGAGGAGCACGTGGTGCGCTTGGCGCTGAGCGCAAGTCAAAGAGCGCAGAGTGCTTCTGTTAAGTAGCGCACACGTGAGGAGCACGTGGCGCGCTTGGCACTGAGCGCCAGACAATGAGCGCAGAGCGCTTCTGATCAATTTTGTGATCTGAGAAATAAGTTCTTGCTTACAAGAGACTTTGTCTCATGGTTCTAAGAACAAAGTTCTTATTTTTATAAGAGATATTACAATGTCTTCTATTTTCTTTTATGAAAGACTTTGTCATTGTAGATCTATGATATGAAGAAAATGAAATTCTTCTCCCCCCTTTTTATGATGAGATGCTATGATCTCTTTTTGTGGAAGACCTCTGTCTTATAGATCTATGATCTGAAAAAAGAACTATGTTCTTCTTCCTTGATGAGATGTTTTTTATCTCTCTGTTTTTACCTTGAAGAAAAGTTCTTCTTCTCAGAGCTTGCTCTTTTCTTCGAAATTTCTCAAAGCTTGTTGGGGGGGGGGGTTCTTCCCTTTGAGACTTGAAGTCTTGGGTCCTTTATATAGTAGAGGCTGATTTGTTGAATCAGTTGAAGAGATCTTTTCTCAAATTGATTTGGGGATGTTTCCCACCGTTGGATTTTTGATCCTAGGGTTTCTGTTTTACAGAAAGCAATTTTCTTGTTTTTAACAAGATTGGGAAATCTTTTTACATACAGAACTTATTCTATATCTTGGTGATCTTAAATCACCATTGGATCTTTGATCCAACGGCAAGGAACATTTAGTTCCAGCACTGGCGCTCTCGTGCTTTGCACGTGAGTGCTGCAACAGAGTCTTTGACTCTTAGCGCCGGCGCTGCTAGAGCTATCGCTCTCGTGCTTTGCACGGGAGCACTACATCGAAGTTTTTGACTCTTAGCGCTGGCGCTGCTAGCGCGAGTGCTCTCGTGCTTTGCACGTGAGCGCTGCAGCAGAGTCTTTGACTCTTAGCGCTGGCGCTAGTATGAAGCGCTGCTTCATTTCAAATTTCAAAATTTTGAACAGAGCTTTGCTCTGATTGGAGGAAACAAATGCCCTCCCATCGTTGCGCTCACGTGGCCTACACGTGAGTGCAGCAGTGGCAACATCTCCACCATTGGATCAACTTAGAAGTTGAAACAGCTCTCAATGCCTATAAATAGGGCCTTTGGCCCTTGAGATGACCCATGTTCATCTCTTTCCTTGTTTTCTGAGAATTAATTCTATTTTAGAGCATAGCTCTCTGTTTTAAGAACTCCCTTAAAGTCAGAACTCCGTCAAAAATCTAGGTAAAGATCTAATCTTTTGAAGCAATTATTATATAATCTAGGGGTTCACCCATTAACAAAGCTTTGCTCTTTTCAAATCATATAGATTTTTAGGGTTTCTTAATAGATCTTTGCTCTTCATAGATCTAAAGAGATCTTTCTTAGGGTTTCTTATCCTATTAACATAGCTTTGCTCTTTTCAAATCATATAGATATGTTAATCATTCATTCATTCGGAAAGCGGATTCCCTGAAGCGCCTGTAGACAGGGAAGTCTTCGCGTTGATCAAAGATCACGACCCGGAGCAAAAGAATCTCCATTTATGGGGCAGCTGGTACAGTCAAATAATCAGGGGTCAATGGAGCTTTTCTTGCATGGCACCTTCGGAACCTATTTCGGCGATCCCTTATGCTGACGCACCTCCGGTGAACTATGCCGTGGAGGAGATCAACTGGACCTCAGAGGGCCTCCTTCAGCCTGCTATGACTGCAATACCCGTAGAGCCGCCGACGGCTTTAGATACTCTAGAGCGGCGCATATGTCAGGGCGAGTCGCGCCCTTGGGGGCAGCCGTACATGATAGGCCTAACTCCTTGCCATCCATATGGGTATTTGCAGTGGGCCCGCTATATCTTGTCGGCCAAGAAGTCGCAGATGCAAAAGCTCGGGTTGTATCCCGCGATTTACACTTCTCTCTTTCAACATTCCACGCCTCCTGCATGGTGGGTCAAGGCTTTTCTGGAGCGATGGAATATTCCGACCCACACCTTCCTTCTGTCGGATCGAGAAGTCTCGATATCTTTGGAAGAGTTTGCAGAGGTCTCTGGATTATCCGTTAGGGGAGAACATTACGAGGAGCCGCTTCCTCCGGACGAGTATATCTTTGCCACCAAATCAGTGGTAACGGGTCTTACCCCAGAGAACGCCATTCAACACCAATTCCCGAGCTTGATCAAGGTGTTGAATATATACGAAAGTCTATTTCTGGAGTCCGGAGGGCATGGAGTTAGCTTGTTTCCCCCAATCAGAGCAAAGCTCTGTTTGAATTTCAAAAATTCAAAATTGAAGCAACGCTTCAAATCTCTTGCGCTGCGCGCAACGCGCTACGTGTCAAAAGCTGAAACGTCAGCGCAGCGCCCAATCAGAGCAAGGCTCTATTTAAAAGAAAATTAAAGGAAGCAACGCTTCAGTCGCTCAAGCGTTGCGCTACGCGACACGTGTCAGGGCAGTTGCGCAAGCGCAGTTGCGCTGCGCTGCGCGACACGTGTCAGAGCAGTTGCGCAAGCGCAGTTGCGCAAGCGTAGTTGCGTTGCGCTGTGCGCTGATGCATCTGCGCCAAACAGATTTAAAATTCCAGTAAGATTTTTCTGTTCTTGTTAAAACAAGAAGATTGTCTTCTGTAAAACAGAAGCCCTTGGATCAAAGATCCAACGGTGAGAAAAATTCCCCAAATCACTCAGAGAATGATCTCTTTAACAAATTTAACAAATTAATGGGCACTATATAAAGGCCCCTAGACCCTAATTCAATGATCATCAATATCATCAAGAACTTCAAAAACAACAAAACAGAGAGAACTCTGAAGAATTTTGAGAAGAACTCAAGAAAATAAAAAAGGTAAAAACCTTTATAATAAAAAGAGAATTTCTTCTGAATAGATCATTGATCTAAGAACAAGATCAATGATCTTCAAAAAAAAAAAAATAATAACAGTGCATTGCACTTTTTTATGAACCATTGGTTCTGGAATCTTAAAGATTCTTTTCTTGAATCCAAAATTGGATCAAGTAATTGAAACAGTGCCTTACACTTGCAAAAACTGCACTGTTGCGCTCCTGAGTTGGCGCAAGCCACCAGAGAGCGCCACGTGTCAGCACCATAACCACTTGCGCTATGCGCTTTTAAAAAAAAATAGAGCATTGCTCTTTAAAGTTGGCGCAACTCACTAGAGCGTGCCACGTGTCACAGCGCAACAGCGCAGCGCACTGACGCAGCGCACTGCGCTGTTGCGCTTGCGCTCACCAGAGTGTGACACGTGTCACCACCACAAGCGCTTGCGCTCAATAATTGGCGCAAAGCGCCTGACAAGCCACCGTCAGATAATTAATGCATTGCAAAAAGGCCTAACAGGCCTAATAAAATTCTATGCATTATTTTTAAAAAAAAGGGCAGAGCCCCAACAATGACAGATGCTCTGCATCATAAATAAAGGGTCAGAGCCCAAATCAAAAATGCCTAGCAGGCCAGAATAAAATGCAGTGCATTATTAAACAGGGGCAAAGCCCTAGCACAGGCCTAATAGGCCAAGGATAAAAACGTTGAATATTCTCAAATGGACTTAGCCCAATCATGTCTGTAAGTCCTCAAATTAAATTGACTTAGCAAGACTGCTCTCTTAAATCAATTTACATCCGGTTCAAGGGTACATCTCTGAACTCCTCTACACCTATCGTTGTAATCCTTCAACGACGTCAGAGAGGTGACGGGTCCCGACAACCACACATCGATACGGACTGCGGGGTCCTTAAACTCGTGGACCGAAACGTCCTTAAACTAATATTTGTCCCAAAATGGGAACGTTGGACCGAAACATCCTTAAACTAATATTCGTCCCAAAATGGGAACATTGGACCGAAATGTCCCTAAACTAATGTTCGTCCCCAAATGGGAATGATGGACCACCATGTCCATAAACTGGAAATGGACCACTATGTCCCTAAACTGGAAATCGACCGTAACGTCATTAAAATAAACAATAGAGCCAATTGCTCTCTTGTCGGATCCAAACAATCCCGTTAAGTTGATCTTAGTCTGGAGATTAGGCTAACGTATCCTTAACAAAAGTTTAAGTTGATCTTAGGCTTAAATAGGGCTAACGTATCCTTAAACTAAAACACCAAACCCAAATCTAAGAAAATACGGATTTGGACTAATCCACGTCCTACGGGCGACGGCATCACTTAGTCTCCGTATACAATCAACGGGCAACCACAAACAAAACAAACACACACGACACGAAGTGAAATTCTGGAGAAGGAGAAAGTGGCTACCGCGATGCGGTAGCGTAATTAACTGCAGGGGATTGCGCCTGCATGGAAGAGCGTCCCTACAATCAAAAAACCCCTCAAGCGAGGGAGAATCTGACGAAATCTGCTATATCGGCCGCATCCGTCTAAACCTCCGATACACGGTGCCATAAATCAACTTGGCATCTTCGGAGAGGTGGACGGATAAAACCAAATAGCATATACCCCGAATCTCAGGCAAGACGTTTATCGCGTCTCCGCCGCGCCATTCGGAGGGGAACGGATTATGGCACGTCCGGTGGGACCTTTTCCTCTTTCCACTCTTCACTTCGTGTGTCGTTTTCGTGAACGAATCGCGGTTTGTTAATGGTTGCCTTTGGATTTCAAGTTACTATGATTTGGTCTTTTGCCTGGCGCAGAAATCAAGCATCAATGGCCTCCAACTGCTCGAGCTGCTCAAAGTGCCAGTGCAACCGACGCTCCACCTCACCTGGAGGTGTAGCTTATGGGCCTCAAGCGGCCTCCATCCTTGCCATGCCGGTGGAACAAGTGACCCAGGCCACCACCGGTCTGTTTTTCGGGACCATGCTCCCGCCTGCAAGCTTCACTATGCCAGTGCCCTCACCAGGAGCAAGCAAGAAGTCGGTTTTTGATCGGCTCACTGCTACAATAGCCCCTTTCAACGGGTCGTCCAATATCAAACCGGCAGCCTCTGTCTTTGCCAGGATGAGCCAGAACCCTGATGGGCCCGCCAGGAAGCCCATGAACCCTGAAATGGCTGTCCCGAGAAAGACAGCCACCCCTGCTCCAGAAGTCGTCAAGGCGGCTTCTCCTGTTAAAGAGTCAGTCTTTTCAAGGCTGACTATTCCGGCTCCTGATCCTGCTCGAGGATCTATCTTTGACAGATTGAACATCGCCACTCAAAGGACAACATCAGTCTTTAAGAGGCTGACACCAGCAGCACCTCATTCGGACAGGGGGCAAGAAGAAGCTGTCCCTATCGCCGAGCCAGTCCCAACGGCTCGTCATGCTCGACGCCGCCACTGGCGCTGAGTAAGGAAGGCCGGGGGCAACTCCCCCTCAGGGCTAACTCCACCCGCTCCAGTGGTGGAAGTTAATGATGCTGTTCCAACTGGGAACAGTTTTGAACTGCTAAGGAGGGTACGCAAGAACTCTCCGACTGCCATGATAAAAAGATCTCCTCCACCCGCGGAGAGGGTTACAGAAACAAAGCTGGAGCAGCCCCTTCAACGGCTGTTCTCCAAAATTTATAAGGTTTGGCGGAGGGTTCAAGATTCCGTAATCGACCAAGATCACTCTCGCCGGCAGAAAAGGGCGAAAGTGCAGGAAGAAAAGAACCGTCCTGTTAAACAGCAAAGGACGACAACCGCCAGGGTCCCTACTGCAACGGCCCCTTCAACTTCAACGGCCCACAAGAGAAGGAGGCCGGAGAAAATTCCCACGCCTGCGGCAAATGTCAAAGGTGGCGAGCCCAAACGCCCTAAGTCCGGGGGCATTGTAGTCCATACTGTATACATGGCGTCGGGGAAGGAGGACAGCCGTGCATCTACAGTTCATAGACCGCTTACACGGTCAATGACCAAAGCTCAGGAGCAATAGCAGAAACTCCAGGAAATGATGAATGCGATGGCCGCGCTCATTGGGCCAAAAGAAAGCCCCGAAGCGTCCTCGTATCAACGCCAGGAGCAAGAAACTGACGCTGAATTCATTCGTCGGATATTGGAGAAGAAGGATAAAGAGGCTGCAGAACAAGCGACCAACGTAAAGCGAATGATCCTCCTGTTCCAGGACATGGTGGGTATGATGATTCAATAAGATCCTCCTGCTGAAGAAGATCCTCCGATCGTCCTTGAAGACGACAGGGAAGAAACGTCAAATCCTCCACCGACTTTGTCAACAGCCAAGGAGGAGACAATCTCCAAAGCTGACTTAGACGAATATATAGCTCAGCAGATCCGGGTTCATCAGGAGACCGAGGCAGCCGGTCAGGTCGTAAAAACGGGACGACCATATCCGAGCTGGTACGATCAGATCAAGTACCCGCCGGGCTATACAATACCGAAATTCCATGTCTATAAGGGGACGGGAAATCCCCACCAGCATGTTGCCCAGTTCAGAGCGCTTTGCGGCAACACCGGCGGTGATGATAAATTGTTGCTTCACCAGTTCGTCGGTAGCTTATCGGATACAGCGTTCGAGTGGTACTCCGAGCTTCCAAACGACTCGATCAAGACATTTGCGGAGATGGAGCTGCTGTTTACCCAGCGTTTCGCAAGCGCCAGCGAACGCACCCCGATAACAACATTGATTAATGCCTGGGTGAAGCTAGGTGAAATGTGGGTGCAGTACGCAATACGGTGGAGGAACTTATGGTCAAAATGCGAGCAACGTATCGAAGAGGCTCCTGCAGTAGGCATGTTTGTGGGAACCCTCGATCCGCAAGCGACCATATCGCAATTCATGATGTTCTTCAAACCGACTACCTTCCAGGCCCTGATCGACAAGCTAGCTCAGATGGATCAGATGGGCCATAGACCTCCCCCTCCAAAGCCGGACTCTCGAAATGAGAAGGGGAAGGGAAAAGCAATTGTTGTCGCTAATGCTCAACAACAGCCGAGCAACTTGAAACCGGCTGTCCGTCAAAATAATATGCGTCCACACCTGTCCCTCGAGGAGAGGCTGAGATGTCCTTACTCGTTTCCCTGAGATAAAACAAGAAGATTGTTCGAGCTGGCCTTGCGCAACCGACTCATAAATCTGCCGGATCCAAGACGTCCGTCGCAGCCAAACGACGTCAATGATCCCAATTACTGTCCTTATCATCGAGTACTGGGTCATCCGATCGAGGACTGCTACGTCTTCAAAAACTGGATTGAGGACCAGTACCAACAGGGCAAGTTCGCGTTGTCTGAAAGATGGAAGGTGAACCCGCCGCAACCTCATACCTCTAAAAAGGTGAATACGCCGGGGGCAACGTGCTCTCTCGTTGAAGAAGCTCCATGGGAGGTTGTGCTATCAGCCAAAACAAAGAGGATGCTGAACGATCTTCAAACATGCCCAGCGATCAAGTGGAAAAACCTGTTGGAACCGCAGGTCATTAAGGGGATGTTGAAGCCGCGTCCAACTCTAAATACCGATGGTGGTGGCCCAAGCACTCACAACCAGCCGTCAAAATCTTCGAAGAAGAAGAAGAAGAAATCCAAGAAGCCTGTGAAGCCTGGCGACAAGCGCACGGACTTACAAAGACAGATTGACGCGCTGGAGGAATATAACCAGAAAGCACGGACTCCCATCACACTCTAAGAGTTTCTCAACCACGTATTTCAAGAGGAAGATGAGGGGGAGAGTTCGTCGGATAAATCTGAGGAATACGTGGCAAGCTGTCATATGATTTCCCATTCGTTTACAGACGATAAGGAAACTCCTTGCACTGAAAAGCTGGGGGCAAATCCTAAACCGGAAATTCTGGGGCCATCAGATGAGACAATCGACGCATTCCTCAATGAAGCTCTATTGAAAAGTAAAGCTGATCGGAAACGTGAGACGGCCATATTTGAAAAGGCCAAGCGCCAGCGACTTGACGAAAAAGCTGAGACACTCCCGCTGGAGCGAAATACACCCACTGCGGATAAAAACAAATTCAAGACGAGGAAAAGATTTGCTAAAGCCATGCCAATGGGTATGAAGCTACCATCCTCTGAAGGAAGCATTACTGGTGAAGCATAAATGCACCCCTCAAACTGTTTGTATCATCGGAAGATTTCGCACCCCACTGAAGAGTGCAAAGCTTTCAATAAATGGTGGCAGAGATATGTCCCTCACCGACAACATTTTAAGCGGGAAAAGCGCAAAACTCGTCGGGAGCGGAAAAGTACGACCGTTGAGTTTAACAGAACTACCGGCGATTGTCGCATCGTTAACGCCGGGGGATCGCAAGTTCTCACATTCGGGAGCGACTCCGACGAAGAAATGGCTCTTAGCCCCCTCTTTAAAGAGTCCACCTCGGGAAAAGAAGAAGAGCAGAAGGTCTGTGAAAATATCCGGCTGCGTAATCGGACGCTACCCGAAAAGAATCTCGGACCCTCAAACAAAAAAGATAAAGGGAAAAAAAAGGTCTCTGAGGATATCGCCCTAGATGACCAAGTCATGGAAGAGCTAACTGCCAAGGACCCGCCGAAGAAAAATAAGGTGGATTACAACGTTCTAGCGCATCTGAGGAAGCTACCCTCGCAGCTCAGCATTCTTGACGCCCTTTTACTATCAAAAGAGGCGGGAGTTTCGTTAATCAAGGCACTACAGGAACCGGAGCAATTCCAAGCTTTCCTGGCCGAAGAAAAGATGAAGGATGAATTGGAGGAAGTGCATACAGCCGATGTCACTTTTGGTGATGAAGATCTTCTCCTAGGGACGTGCGAACACAATCGCCCCCTCTATGTCTCAGGATACTGCTATGATATAAAGATAGGCAAAATCCTGATCGATAACGGATCGTCTGTTAATCTCCTTAGCGTGCTGGTGTTAAAGGAAATCTGCATGAGCGTCCAGCACCTTGCTCGGGACAAGATCGCCATCTCCGGGTTCGACTCCCAATCATCAAGAACTCTTGGATCTATGATACCGACGCTACGCTTTGGGCTGCTCGTCACAGATATTAAATTCCACGCCATAGACGCCAAGACATGCTACAATGCTCTGCTCGGCCGACCATGGTTACACGAGTACAATATCATCCCTTCTACACAGCATCAGTGTATGAAATATTTTAGGGACGGTCTCGAGAATACCGTGACGGGAGAAATGAACCCGTTTTCCGTGAACGAAGTCCGCAAATATGAAGATGCCAAATACTTCTTACCGGATTTCGAGGACACAGAGAGATGTCACAAGCCGGAGAACAAAGCTAACGCCACCATCCCTGTCTTCGGGAGTGATACCGAGAAGGAAGAGGAGATAGTTTATTCGGGTCCGCCCCAATACAACAAGCCGGGACCATCCGCTCCTACGTTGATCTTTGGTAGTGACTCGGAAGATGAGGTCCATGCTATATTCTCTGCTCGGCCTTCAATACAAACATCCGCTGATGAGGAGCAAAGTCTGCAAGTCGCCATGGTGCCGCGTAAACACCATACAGAACTGGATGCGCTCGATACCTACAGTATAGAAGAGCTGCGGACGTTCTATGTCCCTCCCAGGCGAGAAGGCGAGAAGGTAATTCTATTCTACTGCTCTGAAGAAACCAAAGTGGAGAAAGAAATCTGGAACGGTATGGATCCTACGCTTGACAGGCTTCAGCCCATCCGTCTACCCAGATATTATACAGAAGGCTTGAAGAGGCTGCTAAAGCGCCAAGGGATACCCTTTAAACAGACCGCTCGAAAAGCCAAATTCTATGACAGGGTCTGGAACGTCTCCGGAACTCAGCACAAGCTGCCCAGTGGGAGGATGGAAACAATCGGACTTGGATACATTCGGTCCAAGAAACGAGAGCTACTCCATGATTGCTACGTCGTGCATGATTTCAATGAAGAAGCGGATGCTCAATGTGAGGACGTTAATACTGAACCAGTAAAAGTTCCTGATGCAAAGGTGCCCAGTCGGTCGTTCGAAGAACAAATGGATGAGCTTATAAGGGAAGCTGGTCAAAAAGTCCGAGACGACCACAACCGCGAAATGGCAATCTACGAGAAAGGCAAAACGCAACGCCTCCCCCAACAGGCCGTGAAAGATGAAAATGCCATTTCCTGTCAACCTATTATAAAAAAGGCTCGACACAGAGGCAGAAACAAGTCGAAACGCGAAAAAGACTCTCAACAACAACAAAGCGGGACTAAGAAGCCACGCAAGTGGGAATCGAGCGGTTCTGATCTATCCCTTGTGAAGAAGATGAGTCGAGCGTACTCTTTTCCTCGGGACAAGACAAAGAAGATACTTGACCGAGCTATAAAATACCAGATGCTTACACTGCCGGAGTCCAAGCACCTTAGCAAGCAGGCGAAGTTTCACACCCAAACTATTGCTCTTATCACCGAGTAATAGGGAACCCTCTCGAAGACTGCTTCACCTTTAAGAATTAAGTCGAAGATCAGTATCAGCTCGGCAAGTTCGCTCTATCAGACAGTTGAAGGGTAACGCCGCCACAGAAGCACGAACCCAGAGCCACGAAAGTAGAACCAGACCCACATCGGTCTTCGAAGTGAGCTCGTACTTGTCACATGATAACAATATCAAAAGAGGAGCTCGAGAATATGAATGACCTTCCCTGGTGCCTCGAAAACAGCAACGATGAGGTGATCTCAGAATTCCCACCTGCGCCAAAAGAGCTGGAAGATGGAATACATACTACCGCAGAAAACCTCAAGAAAATTGAGTTGGGGACGGCGAACGACCCGCGACTGACATTCATCAGCGAGCTGCTATCTGAAGAAAGGGTGGCTGCGTTAAAAGACGTGCTTATGCAGCATAGAGATTGCTTCGCATGGAACTATTCCGAAATGCCGGGAGATCCAGAAATTGCTGTGCACAGATTGGTGATATCGCCGGACGTCAAGCCGGTCAAACAAGCGCCAAGAAGAATGCGGTTCGAGCTTGAGATGAGCATCAACGCCGAGGTCAAGAAGCTAATCGACTCTGGTTTTATCCAGGAGGTTCAATATCCTGAATGGATCGCCAACATCGTCCCTGTGATGAAGAAAAATGGGACAGTGCGCATATGCGTGGACTTCCGGGATCTAAATAAAGCCTGCCCAAAGGACGATTTCCTAGTGCCAATCACCGAACTGATGATAGGTAATACGTCCACTCACGAGGTTTTCTCCTTCATGGATGGCTCATCAGGGTATAATCAGATAAAGATGCATCCCGAAGACCAGAAGCACACCGCCTTCAGGACCCCTTTGGGTATATTCTGCTACAAGGTGATGCCCATCGGTTTAAAGAATGCCGGTGCCACCTATCAGAGGGCCATGACGAAGATCTTCGATGACCTTATACACGAAATCGTCGAGTGCTATATCGACGACCTCGTGGTGAAAAGTAGATCGTATGAGGAACATCTCGAACATCTGAAGACCGTATTTCAACGCCTTCGACAATACAACTTGAAGATGAACCCTCTCAAGTGCGCATTCGGAGTTTCCTCAGGCAAATTCCTAGGATTCATCGTCCGACACCGAGGTATCGAAATAGATCCGTCAAAGATCAAGGCGATCATGGAAATGCCTCCGCCAACGACTCTCAAACAGCTGCGGTCTCTCCAAGGGAAGCTCGCGTACATCCGACGATTTATAGCCAATCTTTCAGGCAAGTGCTGCCCTTACAGTCACCTGATGAAGAAGGGAACCCCGTTCGTCTGGGATCATAAATGCCAAGACGCGCTAGACGAGATCAAGCAATACCTGCAGAACCCGCCAGTGTTGGCTGCTCCGGTCAGGGGAAAGCCCCTCATTCTTTATACAACCTCCCTTGAAGGTTCCTTAGGCGCATTATGGGCGCAAGAGAACGACCAAGGGAAAGAAAGAGCACTCTACTATTTGAGTCGAGTTCTACTGGGGGCAGAAAGTAACTATCCCCCCATTGAAAAACACTGCCTGGCGTTGATCTTTGCGATAACGAAACTCAGGCACTATGCGTTGGCGCATGAAGTCCGTCTCATTTCGAAGGTGGACCCCCTTAAATATTTGATGTCGAAGGCCATATTGACGGGGCGACTCGCTAAATGGGCCCTACTCTTGATGGAGTTATCGATAACCTATCAGCCTCTTAAGGTAGTGAAAGGCCAGGCCATTGCCGACTTCCTCGCTGAGCATCCGATACCTGGCGATTCTCCTCTGAATTGCGAAATGCCAGAAGAACATGAGTTTGATGCGATCGAAGGTATTGGTACCCGATGGGAGCTTTATTTTGATGGAGCGTTTTCCATGAAGAAGCGCAAACAAAGTACCCCTATAATCAAATCGGGGGTAGGCCTCATCTTCATAACTCCACAAGAAGGGATTATGCGCTTTGCTTTCTCCTTAACAGAGCTGAGGACGAACAATGAAGCCGAATACGAAGCTTTGATAGCAGGTCTCGAGACCGCCATCGACATGGGAATTGAAAACCTCCTCATATACGGAGACTCCCAACTGGTCGTTAGTCAAGTAAATGGCGACTACCAGACATGCAAACCAGAGTTGGTAAAATACGGCGAAAAGGTGCAACAACTATTGACCTAAATTCCTTCATACACTTTGGAAAACATACCGCGCGCGGAAAATAGCAAGGCGGACGCGTTAGCCAAGCTCGCTAAAGAACTGGCCGACGAAAATCTCGATGACGTAAGAATCTTGGTACAAAGCCGTCGGGTGCTTGCCCCAGCAGAAATACCTCCGGAATCATCCGAAGGAAAGGGAGCGACTGAGCGAATGGCTATGCAAATAAATAACCAGGGAAAGGCTGAGGATTGGAGAAAAGTCTTTATAGACTACTTTAAATACCGTCGAACGCCCGAAGATGCGTCCTCAAGACATCAGCTCATTAAACGAGCTCTGTCTTTCGCCTTCGTCAATGATACTCTGTACAAGAGATCGTTTGATTCTCTGTGGTTAAGATGTCTGGGACCTGACGAAGCAAAAAGAGTCATTCGGGAAGTTCACGACGGATTCTGTGGTTCTCACCAAGCAGGCCCAAAGATGAAGTTGAAGATTAAACGGATGGGTTATTACTGGCCCACGATGATTCAGGACTGCCTCGAATATGCGAAGCAATACCACTCGTGCCAAATCCATGGGGACTTCATCCATCAGCATCCAAATCCACTACATCCAACGGTGGCTAGCTGGCCGTTCGAAATGTGGGGAGCTGACATAGTCGGCCCCATCGAACCAGTATCGTCTAGAGGACATCGTTTCATCCTGGCGACGACCGACTACTTCTTCAAATGGGCAGAAGCGGTACCGTTGAGGGAAGTGAAAACGGAGAATATCCTCCATTTCTTCAAAACGCATGTCATTTATCGGTTTGGAACTCCGCGACGGATCATCTCCGATAACGGGCCAGCCTATAGAAGCCACAAGATCAGTCGCTTCGCGCAGCAGCATAATATAGACTGGAGATATTCCTCGGTTTATAATCCGCGAGCTAATGGTCTAGCTGAGGCCTTCAACAAGACCTTGACAAAGATCATGAAGAAGACGGTGTCCCGAAATAAGAAGGACTGGCACGAGAGACTGTAAGAAGCTCTCTGGGCATATCGAACTACATTCAAGACGGCCACGAACACAATGCCGTACGCGTTGGTATTCGGTACAGAAGCAGTACTCCCCCTCGAGATAGAGCTGCCTTCTCTATGAGTGGCAATCCACTACGAGCTGACGGACGAAAAGAATGCTCACCATCGGCTTGAGGAGCTTGATGCCCTTGATGAAAACCGGCTCATAGCGCAACAAAATCTAGAAGCTTATAAAGCAAAGATGACGCGCTCATATGAAAGATTGACCTGACCGAGGACATTCCGCCAAGGCGAACTCGTGCTAGTGGTCAAAAGACTTATGATCCCTAATCGCGCCAAGCGGGAAAAATTCGAGCCGAACTATGAAGGCCCGTACATCATAGACAAGGTTTACCAGGGTGGAGCCTATCTACTCATGGATATGCACGGTAAAAGGCCTTTCAGGCCAATAAATGGTCGCTTCTTAAAGAAATACTACGCTTAATGAGTCACAGCCTAGGTCAATGATAGATGACGACGACTATGTCCGCTCGCTATCTTCCTAAGCCTAAACTCTATGAGTAGTAGCCGACCTTCTTTACCATGGACCGTAACGTCCTTAAACTAATGATGGACCGTAACGTCTTTAAACTAATGGCGGACCGAAACGTCCTTAAACTAATGACGGACCGAAACGTCCTTAAACTAACGAAGGACCGAAACGTCTTTAAACTACTACCGCAGCATCCTTAGGCTGACGAGATGAATAAAAAAAAGAAAATATATATATATATAAATATAATAAAAATAAATAAATAAAAACGGTATGTCCATAAGCAAAATGGGCACGGATGAAAACCTGAAAGGGCTCCTTGAGTAAAAACAGCAGGGCTATCGGCGAGTGTTCGTGAAAACCCGAAAGGGCACGACCTCGTAAAAAAAAAAGAATAAAAAAAACGGTATGTCCATAAGCAAAATGGGCACGGATGAAAACCCGAAAGGGCTCCGTAAGTAAAAACAGCAGGGCTACCGGCGAGTGTTTGTGAAAACCCGAAAGGGCGCAATCTCGTTAAAAGACACTTACAGGGTCCTCACGACCGTGTAAGGAGAAACCACCCGCGTGAGATCCTTACGACTCACAAGGGAGCAACACGCTTAGGGATACTCACGATTCCTAAGGAGAAAATACACTTGCGAGATCCTCACGACTCGTAAGGAGAACTCTCTTATAGGACCCTCACGGCTCATAAGATTTGAAAGTCTTAAGTTACAGAGACCTAAATATGTGCTCAAGCAACCCCCACAACCTTCGATATTGCCCTACAGACGGCTCATACTGACCCTTGTATACAATCCACAGGCACGAATAAACATTTCCCCAGCAAAGTCCCACTCGTGACTAAGGATATGTCCATATGGTGAACAACCCTTATAAGTCCTCTCGACTTATAAGGAGAAAACCTTGTAGTAAGATCCTTACGACTTACAGGGGAATATACACTTAGGAATCCTCACAATTCTTAAGGAAAAAACACACCTACGAGATCCTCACGACTCGCAGGGAGAAATACCTTTGTGAGACCCTTACGGCTCATGAAGTCAAAAGCCTTAGTCGACAGAATCCTAACCCTGTTTACTAAGCCACCTTTGTTCAACATCGACAGAGGCAAATGATGATTCGCTCCTGGCAACATCCTAGTTGTAGTGGTGCTGATGCCGAAATCGGTGTCTAATTTCAAGTTTACGGCGAAAAGCTAGTAGGCCGCACATGCATACGAAATAGCCGAAATGATGGGGCAACTTGCAATAAAAAAAAGCAGCAAGTAAAAACGTATGCACACAAAATAGTCGAAATGATTGGGCAACTCGCAATAAAAAGCAGCGAGTAAAAATAAAATAAATAGCCGAAATGATTGGGCACCGCGAAAAATAGCCGAAATGATTGGGCAATCGCGACCTTCGCGATATAAAAGCTGAAATGATAGAGCATCGCGGAAATAAAACAATAAAAAAAATATGATAAAACTTTCGCCCTACATGTGAGATCACATCGATCTCTGTATACAATCCAAGGTCACAAACAAAGAGGGCACCATAGCTTTCCAATAGGCTCCGCCGGAAAACGAAGCCAAATCTCGACGGTTCACCAACAACCTAGAGACAACTGCGACATTCGTCTCGATACAGTAGACGCAGTGCCAGCAAGCGAAGCAAAGGCTGAATTCCTAGCTTCAGGGTTTTGACGGTAACTCATATGGAACCTGAAAAACCACCAGAGATCATTTGAAACCCCAGGGAAACCAGTGTCCTTGGCAAATACCTTAATTCAGGGAAACTACCGTCCTTGATGAGAGCCTCCTGATTCGCGTCGGCCCGCAGAGAAACCAGTGTCTCCGCAGGAATACTTCGATTCGTTTCAACTTCGAGGAAACCAGCGTCCTCGGCAAATACTTCGACTCAGGGAAACCAGTGTCCTTGACGAGAACATCCTGATTCGTGTCGACCCGCAGGGAAACTAGCGTCTTTGCAGGAATACATCGATTCGTTTCAACCCCAGGGAAACCAGTGTCCTTGGCAACTACCTCAATTTAGGGAAACTAGCATCCTTGATGAGAGCTTCTTGATTCGCGTCGGCCCGCAGAGAAACCAGTGTCTCCGCAGGAATACTCCGATTCGTTTCAACCCCGAAGAAACTAGTGTCTTCGGCAAAATACTTCGACTCAGGGAAACCAGTGTCCTTGACGAGAACATCCTGATTCGTGTCGACCCGCAGAGAAACTAGCGTTTTTGCAGGAATACATCGATTCGTTTCAACCCCAGGGAAACCAGTGTCCTTGGCAAATACCTCAATTCAGGGAAACTAGCGTCCTTGATGAGAGCTTCTTGATTCACGTCGGCCCGCAGAGAAACCAGTGTCTCCGCAGGAACACCTCGACTCGTTTCAACCCCGAAGAAACCGGTGTCTTCGGCAAAATCCTTCGACGCAGGGAAACCAGTGTCCTTGACGAGAACATCCTGATTCGCATCGACCCGCAGAAAAACTAGCGTCTTTGCAGGAATACATCGATTCGTTTCAACCCCAGGGAAACCAGTGTCCTTGGCAAATACCTCAATTCAGGGAAACTTGCGTCCTTGATGAGAGACTCCTGATTCGCTTCGGCCCGCAGAGAAACCAGTGTCTCCGCAAGAATACTCCGATTCGTTTCAACCTCGAGGAAACCAGCGTCCTCGGCAAAATACTTCAAGTCAGGGAAATTAGTGTCCTTGACGAGAACTGCTCGATTCGTCTCGACCCGTGAAGAAATTAGTGTCTTCGCGAGGACTTCCCGATTCGTTTCGACTTGGAAGATAAAGCCTTAGGCAGCAGGGATTAAAAAACTTGTTCCCTAAGTACTGGGATCATGCAAGTCGGTCTAAAATGGTCTCTTGCATACTATCCATGGGTCTCACTCTCCAAAGTCGAATCTCGACAAGGAGGGAAACAACCGCTTACGATTCCTCTCGACTCGTAAGAGGGAAAATTCTCTTATAAGATCCTTACGACTTATAAGAGAAAACGCACTTAGGAATCCTCACGATTCCTAAGGAGAAAATCCACCTATGAGATCCTCTCGATCCGTAGGGAGAAAAGTCTCTATGAGACCCTCACGGCTCATAGAGTTGAAAAGTCTTAAGCAGCAGATCTGAACCTGCGGCCTAAGCCATCGCTATCTCTTGAAGAAACCAAGATACTTACTCTATTATCTGTCAACCATGTTTATCAAGACAGCATGCTGATAATAAGAGAAGAGAAAAAGCAAATAAATGATACAAGACATTGCAAAGAAAAAAATGTGTATCTTTATTTATTGATTCGATCAAATACAAGGTGAATCGTACAGAAGAATAAAGAATGGATACATCTTATTCGAAAAAGAAAATTATTACAAGTATATTGATACAAGGGCAACTACTGGGAAGGAAGCGTCTTAAATAGCCCTATCAGTTGTTCGCGCACTTCCTTCCATGTCTTTTCCTGATCGGCCACCACCGCCAGTTCCGCCTCCATTTGAGCCCGCTGCTGCAAGAAGGATGCAAGCTGCTCCCCAACTGCCTGCTGAGCTGCTTCGCGGACTTAGGCATCATGCTCGGCGGCATCGAGCTTCCGCTTCAGGTTTAGCCCATTAGAGATACGCTCCAGAAGGCCCTCGAAGATAGCCTTCACCTGGGCAGCGTTCGCCTCAACCTCAACGCGCAGACGAGTCGTCTCGTTCGAGGTCACTTGGCATTCCCTCAGCCTTAAAGCCGCTTCTTGTTCCAGGTGACGGAAGTAAGAAGCGCTTTGCTCGATCCATGCTGCTCCTTGATTTCTTACGGCTAAGGTCTCAGGAGCAGGGCGCATAAACTCCGACTGATGCAGGCGGACCTCGATTTCCCTGCAGTGATTGACCCAAAGCTCGACGACGCCTCCATCATGAAAATTCACAAGCGCCGCCAACATTGGGTTAACCTCCACAGCAAAATCCGCAGCAGACGGGAGAGCGTCTGCGTCAAGCTCCTCGACGTATCCGCTCAGCATGCCCAAGCTCATTACAGCACCCTTTGAAGACGGACGTCTCAGGAAGGGGCCTGCTGGCATTATAACGCAAGACTTAAAGGGCGCCGGGATTGGAACGACAGCTAAAAAAAATACGATTAGATGATGGTTCAAGAAATACAAAAAAAAGTCATCGATGTGATAGTTTACTATACCAGCTGCAGCAGGTGGCAAGGCCGGGAGGGCCGGTGGCGTGACCGATCTTTCAGCCCCTCCTTTGATTTTTAGCGCTGCAATCAGGATGAGGGAAAGTCAAAAATAATTCCATTACTAAAAAAAGAAAGACATCAAATGGAAATTATACTCACCAACGCCACCGGAGGAAGAAGCGAGTTCGGATGGGAAGAAGAAGTGCGGGTGCAACACCTGATAGAGATGATCAAAAAGCACTCCTGAAAAGACGCAATAGTACGACATTAATACATAAATTATGCGGATGAAAGATAAAACTAATGGGTTGCAAATCCATACCTTCCAACATCTGCGATGGTACAAGGGAAGGCTGAGAGGTGACCACCGCCAAGGCAGTAGTTGACGGCGCTCCCTCGAGCAATGGAGCATCGGCACTGGCCGCACTTGCGTTAAAAACAAAGATAAACTTGTCAGAAAGGATTGCAAGATAAAAATGGACAGTAACTCGAAATTTACCTGATGAGCCGCCAGCTGAAACGGAGGCGTCTCCCTCCTCCATCGATACGAGTCCACCTCCCGTGGCCTCATCACCGGACTCGACAGGGGATGTCGTCGTGCTCGCACGACCAGGAGACGGTGGAGGACCGCAGATGGGGAGAGCACTGATTGGAGCATTGCCAGACTCTTGAGAAAGAGCGGCTGGCTCGTCCCCGGAAGCCATGCCCATCTCACCCGCTACTTCTTCAGGCTCGGCGGTTGCTACTGTCTCATCCGCCGTCGCCATGGGGTCGCCGGTCTCAGGTGCTCCGTTCACCGCTGCCCCAGGCTCAGTTATATCAGTCATCTCATTTGCCGCTGCCTCAGGCTCGGCATCGACGACCTTCTCTGGCGCAGTTGCTTCGGCCTCCTGCTCAGGTCCAGCAACCCCAGCGACGTCGCCCACTGTCGGCTCGGGTTCGGCCGGTGCTTCTTCCTCTGTCCCTTTAGGTTCAACGGTTTCCGCCTCCCCTTCCGTTGGACTTGGCCCTGCAGGACAAGATATATAAGAACCGACAGGTTTACAATTCTTACAACAAAATTTTGAAAGATACATTACCTGAGGCGGACTTATCGTTAGCCTCCCTATTTGCGCGCACCGCCTGTCTGTGAGCTGTGGACAAGGAGACCGGGGGCTCTTCCGAGGGAGTATTAGCACGAGCGACGGTGCTTGGTCCCGCTCCCACGGCCAAAGCAGCCCTGCGTGCCTTCGCCCCGCGCCTCAACCGCTTCCACTCCTCCCGGACTGTCGCGACGGACTTCTTCGACGCTTCCTTCATCAAGGTGTCGTCGTCCTCTTTTAGAGTTGCCTCCAGAGCCTTCAAGGCATCTCTCATCGGCTCTTCAAGTCGGGTCTCTCGCGGTAGCCCCGAAGAGGCCGAAACATCAGTGGCTGGCCCGGGAAGAGTCTCCGCGTCACTTGGCGGAACCGGCATTGTGGTTTCTGTGATGAGAAAAAGAAAGGGTTAGATCAACCATAATAAAAGGAGAATAAAGACTTAATGAATCGAAATGTACCGAGACCTAAGGAAGCGCTGAGTCGTTCTTCCTCCTGAAAAGTTTTGAGGGAAGCAGCGATGGCTTCTTCAGTGGTGATGCCTGTTTGAAGAAAAGAAGGGAAAAGCATTAGTCAAAGACAATAATAAAAGTACGATGCGATAAAAAAAATGCGACTAGTAATTACCCGATTGTGCAAGCTTAGCTAGCCATGCGTCGCGCCTCGCCAATCGCTCTGAAGCTGCGATGGCGGCCGCCAGATCAGTGTCATCTGGCGGCATAACCAATCCTTTATTGGTCCCGTACTCGCCCAAGCCCTCGCTATAGGGAGCATGAGGTTCCTGACCGAAAGCAACGTCAGCTGAGAAGAGCAACTTCTTCTTCCTCTTCTGCTCGCCAGCCCTGGGTGCACCCGAGATCGACTTGCGCTTTGCAGGCACCTTAGGGCGACGGGTCCCGATATCCGCGCCTACGCCGGACTCCGGCGATACCATATTTAACGTCTCCACTGGAGCACGGGGCGCTAGTGGCACATCCGCAATATCAAGAGGTAGTTCGCGTGGAGGGCTCAACGCACGCGGTGGCCCAGCTCCGGCATCTTTCAGCGGAGGAACGACCGGGGTCCTTGGCTTCAGGGGAGCTTTACGGTCGCCGTCGGGAGGCGCACCCTTGCGGTCAACCAGCATGCGTTTCTCCATATGGATAACGGGACCCATTGCATGCGCGTACCAAGCCACGTACGCGTTGAGGACCTTAGGAATGCAGCTCGGCTCGCTGATGAAGAAATAGGAGCCCGTGTTAAGCCGCATGAAATAGTGCATCGCACTCCTTATCCCCTCCCGGCTGGCCGCGGGCTCTTCCAAAAACGCCTCCAGCGGGATCCCCTGGTGATAGCTGGATTGTTGGGCAAACCGGTGAAGGTTATACCTCATAAAGAGCGCCATCTCATTCTGCCTGAACACCAGGTAGCCCGGCCGAATGGAGTAGAGGTGAAGAATCTCCCGGGCTTTCAGTACGGAGGCCCCGTCCTTGAAGTCGTCGCGTAGCACCACCACCGACTTGGAAGTCTCTGAGCCAATGGTTATGACTTTATCCACAAAAGAAACCTTCGCTCCGACCAGATGTGGACGGAGGAGCAACCCCCTAGCCTCCTGCGGAGGTGCAACTATGATCGAAGCGCCGACCAACCGCATGACTCTTGGGAGTCTGCACTTCTCAAAAACCGAAGGGGTCTTATGGGCGCCGAACACCCCGTGCACATGAATTTCCATCCAAGAGGTGAAGTAGTGCATCAGGAAGTTAGCAGGCTTCACCCCAGGCTCATTAGCGTCCGCCGCTACGCTAAGTCCATTATAAAGATGAGCCAGCCCGGCGATTCCTACTGTCAACTGCAGACCAGCCACCATCCGATGCGCTGGGTAGAAAACAGATGGCCGCATGTGGCGCGGGTGCATGGGGAGCGCAAAGCTGCACAGCCACAATCCCAGGAACCCTGCAAAAAAGGTCTCCTCATCCATGCCCGGGACGGCGATTTCTGACAAGGGCATGACGGCGGCGCCGGGGGGATAAAAGTCCTTGTGATCATCCTCCGATGTGGGTCGGTGGTCCAAGCCGAAGCCAAAAGGGTCATCAAGCTGGGCGAACTTCTCGCTCCGCTCCGATAGGAACTCCGGTCGAATGAAGCGGGCGATAAAATCTGCGAAACTGACTCCCCGGATGCCCGATTCCAGATAGAGCCCTTCATAGATCTCCAGCACCTTCACCAAGACCGAAAAATGGTGCTGAATAGCATTCTCCGGCGTCAGATCAAACACCAGCGGCTTGGTGGAAAAGACGTATTCGTCAGGAGGAAGCAACTCCTCGTAATTCTCCCCCTCATCGGCAGACCCGAGATTTCAGCAAACTCCTCCAAGGAGATGGAGACTTCCCGGTCTGTCATCAGGAATGTGTGGGTAGGGATATTCCATTGCTCGATAAAAGTCTTAATCCACCACGTTGGAGGAGAGGGATACTCAAAAAGCGAGACGTAGATGGCCGAATACAAACCAATCTTCATCAGATGAGTCCTCTTCGCTGATAAGATGTAACAGGCCCACTGCAAATATCCGGCGGGCGGTCGCGGGATCAATCCAATGTTATAGGCCTGTCCCCAAGGGCGTGCTTCACCCTGACAGATTCGCCTCCCCAAAATATCTATTGCCGGTGGCGGCTGCACGGGAATAGCCCCAATTGCAGGCTGGAGGAGGTCATCCGAATTCCAATTTTTGACCTCCACGGCATACTTCACCGGGGGGAAAATATTGTCTCGGTGTTAGTGTATATGCCCTAGAGGCCATTACTGTATCATACTAGTTTGTATATTACTTAATGGAAGCTTGGGATATTCACCTTGTATAAACAATCTTGCTCAATATAGTAGTATGCTACTTGGTTTGTTTCTACTTCAATGTGTATATGTGTTTATTTTTGTATATCACCTATACACATTAGTGGAGACCTTAGGATCTTTGCTTGATTACCAGCGTTGTGATGGCAGTCACACTAGTGGGGGCTGGGTAATCTATAAGCACATCCTTATACAGGTCCCTAGTCGCAGGACTATCGAGACATGGCATCGATACTCCGGAGTAGACTAGCGTATGCGCTTCTCATCCCAGTGTGGGAGATGGTCTGTCCCACAGCCATCAGTATGTCGTACTGGAGATAGTATACGGGTGCTCGTTAGGTTACGAGTACACTGGACAGGACTCGTCGGGAACTGACCGGTTGGTATTATACCTATCGTCAGTTATCAGTTCCCAGGTGACATGAGTACAGCTTAGTCCGCTGACTTGACACTGTCACTTCGCCTCGAGTGTGTTCCCACTGTACTTTGATTACTACCCTACCACGGCTCAAAGGAGTCGTGCAAACAGGTAGTAGTTGGGTACAGTCCCGAAGCACTTGGAGGCAGTGACGGTTAGACAGGATTCGTCTCTCCAGGTATTGGGGGTTGACATCGCGCTGTGTCTAGGAGAGCCATTACACGAGTAGTCCCTGGCCAGGGCAATCGAGATATACTGGTAGGCTTCCAGTGTTATCTCAGGGTGTTTTGGGCTTCACTCCGACACGACTTGTACCGCTATTAGGGGACTGACGTTTACCGCCCCCTAGGCCCGCCATGTGATGTATTAGACGAACAGACCGGACTGTACGGAGACTGTCACATTCAGACTCAGTAGGAGTTCAGATGGGGTTCACCCCGTCAGTCTTCTTATCGGCATCTACCTGGGGTTCGTTACGCACAGCTAGTGCCGCTTGCGGTCTGTGGTTAAACCCACTGCCAGCGTAGTGTCGAGTCTTTAGAGTCCCACACAGAGGGCTATTCGCCATTGGGCAAAATAGAGTAGAGGTCGCATGGTTTTGCGACAGGGTTCGTTCTCATCCGCGCACTTGTGCACGTTTGGAGTCCGGACGGATATTACTAGCGGGCTCTGGTTTGAGCCAGATACTAGTATATGTTTTGGGGTTAGTTTTATCTCATTGTGTTCATGTTCCTCGGAACAAGAATGCGGGTGTGTATGCACAGTTGATTGAGGCGGAGGAAGAGGATTTTCATTAGGGTTTCAGACCGGGTGTGTATGCACAGTTGACAGTCGTCTTTTTCCAAACCCTAATGAATTTATGATATATCAATTAATAATATTAATTAAATGAAATTGTGTCATGGTTGGGTTTGTTGACTTATTGACCAAGGTTGACTTGTTGACCATGGTTGAAACTTTGACTATCATCATTACATATCAAAGATGCTCTTTGATTCTAGCAAAACCATTTAATGTGTGTAATGATAATTGTCATTCCAAACCATCCATCAACTATTTCATTTAGATTATTATTATTAATTTGATAATTCATTTCATATTATGTTATGGTTGTAAAAAGAGTTTCATTCTATCATAACACTTCTCTCTCCTCTCTTCTTCTTCCTCCTCTCTTCTTCTTCCTCCTCTTCTAGTTCAAGGAGACTCACTCTCATGTGTTGAGAAAACCTCTCCTTGAGATAAAAACACCCCAAAACCTCTCTCTACTCACTCTAGGGTTAGAGGTCTAGCAAGCCAAAGACCCTAGTTCTCTCAAAGTTCGAGAAAGGAGCCCGAAGGTTGAACCCTCAGGTGGATCCATCTTTGACGGAAGAAGGCGACGGGGAAAGCATCATCCAAGCTCTACAAAGGTATCAAGATGAAGGAGTTCAAGTTAGGTATAACATCTTTTCCGAGTAGCTAACTCTCTTTAGCATGGTAGCTAGTTTAGTTTAGAAAAGATCCCGACTTTTGTTAGTCCATGTTGCCTAATGCGCTAAAAATTTGTTTTTTATACCGTTTCCGCCTCCCCGCAAGAACCGGGGTTGGCAACGTGGACTTACAGTGGGATCAGAGCCTAACTAAACTTAAACTAGCTAAGTAGTAAAGTGTATGGAAGTTCGATCGGAAAAATCACAAAAACCTAAACATCAAAACCCTAACTTTCTGTTGAATTTTTTGTGCTCTAAAGATAAAAAGTTTTACTCCAAAAATCGGCTCAGGGTTTTGTGAAGACACCCACCAAAAACAGTCTCCTAAATCCTTCAAACCGCCGCGGTTCCGCGGCAATGAGTATACATTTGCCGCGGAGCCGCCGCCGTTTTGGCTCTTCTCACGACCGGGTTTGGTGCAGTGTTCTTCTGGTAGGGTTTTGGGATTTTTAAGATGGTTTATTTGTGCCCAGGTTTTCCAGAAAAGAAATTTGTTTTTGGGGGCCTATAAATCCGTATTTTTTGGATCGAACTTCACTATACTTTGACTAATCTGTTATATCTGCGATGTTTATATGTATTGAACGTCGGCTAATCGCTATATGTCGATTAGTCGGGGTTATACATATCTGTGATCTGTGTTTGATGATGGTATGTGTATATGAATGCGTTGGACTGTCGCAGGTGAATAGCCGGGGTGGATGTGAGATGAGTGTTTCTTTTTCTTTCATTCATGTAATATGTAAATTGATGTAATATTATTTGTATGACCGCACAACCGGATCGGGGTTGTAGCCGTCATTGTATAATTCTTTTTACTGTTTTTGCTCCTAGGATAGACCCATGGAGGGGTTCACAAACTACCGGGTATCTCGAAGTGCCGAGTGGCCTACTCACGGCGTTGAGGGAGGTTGCTCCACTTCGGGTACTTGGCGGGTAGTTTGCCGCACCCGTAGGGGTCTTGGGTGGGGTTTTGGCTATTCACCGCGACCGTGTAATCCGCTTTTCGTTGCAGGCTCGAAGGGATTGCGGATTCCTAGTATATCTAATGTATTCATCTGTGATCTGTAATGTCTATCAATGCTATATATTTATAACTATTTAGGCGTTGCTTATGTTTTACAGCCGCGCTATCCCAGCCCCCGCTCTGTCGTTAGTTAAGTAACCTAACGGGTGATGACGGGGCCCCGTGGCGAATGCGAATGGCATAAGCGTACGTCATATTTTGGTTGTTTTCTGCAATGGTAGGATTAAATGATGGGACGCATTAAAAGAACTAATGCAAGAATATCACGCATTAAAAGAACTAATGCAAGATAATAAACCAAGCAAAAGTCGTTGGAACACTTTCGAAAAACCACTCGGTTCTTTTCAAAACTAACTTTTAAATGCGGAGCTTGAGCCACTCCTTTTAAAAGCTATCTCGTTCCATCGATTATATCAAGTTCACTACGTTCACGGTTTCGCCAAAACCATTCGTAGCCCTCCGTCGTTTCGTATGAATATTCAATAGGATTCAAGCTATGTTTGTTGACCTTCGTCAAGGCATAGAGATTGGTAGCTGTTGGGTGTTCATATGTAGCATAGATAAATGCGTTGGTTTGGGACAGTCGTATTGCCTTGTTGACCTTTGTCAAGGGTATATACGGGTGTGTTCAAATTAACCTGGAAAATGACGGGCAGAACTTGACATGTGACTTATGATTTGTTGACCTTCGTCAAGGTCATAAGAGCATGGGGCAAAAATCCACATCGGGAGTTTCATAAGTACTGAAACTTGCTAGATTTGCATACCATTTGGAGTGCGGTGATTCTGGTAGGATTCCTTCAGTTTCGTCACGCGATGATATTTGGATCCCGATCCTACTGTGAGTATATGCTACTCCTCGGGAAATTTCTCACTAAACGATCAATGCTATAAACCAGTAGGTGTCTAGAAAAGTGTTAGCGGGGCTACGCCCCCAGGGAAAAGAGGTTCTTAAATTAAGGAACTTCGTGAAAGCGTTGGAAAACCTCCCTCGAAGTACCGACACTGGCCTGGCTGAACGGTTAAGCAAGTATTGTGCGGTGGGATTGATCCCGACTAATTCTTCCTTTATGGTTTGAGGAGGGATTCGAGAGACAGTGGGAGCCATCCTGTTTAGACAAACTAAAAACCATTCTAAACTTGCAAGAGCATCGTGCTGAGTGTTTCTTCTCTCTCCCCTAATTGCAGCGACCAATCGACATGACTGGACTTAAGTTATTTCTAGATAAAAACATACTGACAGGGCCAAACTACAAAGATTGGCTCAGGAATGTCAAAATGGCAATCACTTACGACAAGCTGTGGTATCTTCTTACCACCAAAGCTCCCCCCGTCCTAGGTCCCACCTCCAGCGTCGCGGATAAGGAAATCCGTAAGACTTGGGAGATTGATTGCGCGAAGGCCAAGTGCCTCGTACTTGCCTCTATGGACAACGAACATCAGAGGAGGCACGAGAATATGGACCTGGAATCCATATTTCTTCATACAAAAGAACTGTATGGAGAGCAGTCTCGTATCGCAAGATACGAAGTATCGAAGAAGTTATTTTCGGCAAAATTGGCCGTCGGATCATCGGTAGCGGAACACGTGCTTAAGATGATTGGCTACATTGAGGAGCTCGCGGAACTTGGGACCACGTTGGAGAGTGAGCTCTATACGGACTTAATTCTCCAGTCCCTTCCTTCCACTTACGCCCAGTTTATACTGAACTTCAACTTACAAGAAAAAGAAGTTGAACTTTCAGAACTCCTCAACATGCTGAGGAGCGCAGAGGGCACCCTACAGAAAGGTAGGGAAACATCTACTTTGTTTGTAGGAGGATCTTCTTCTTCTAGGTTCAAGGCGAAAGCCAAGGGAAAGAACAGGAAAGCCCCCGCCAAACCAAGGGGCGGTGTTAGTAAAGTGGATACGAAGGGAAAGGAAAAGGCAACAAAGATAGCGGGGAAGCTTGTGGGTAAAGAAGAATGCTTCTATTATCATAAGAGTGGACACTGGAAGAAAGATTGCAGGGCTTGGAAGGCCAGGACACAGGAACTGAAGCAGGTTGCGGCTTCAGCTTCAGGTGTGTATGTTATTGAAAACTGTCTTTCAATAAACTCTACTTCCTGGGTATTCGATATCGGATCAGGATCTCATATCTGTAATTCTTTGCAGGCGTTGAGAAACCGTAGGGTTTTGAAGGCAGGTGACATGACCCTCAGAGTTGCAAACGGAGCTAGCATGGGTGCTAAAGCCGTGGGGGACTATCACCTGGGAATGTCAGATGGACATGTTTTGGTTTTGCGCAATTGCTTTTTTGTACCCAACGCAACTTGTAATATCATTTCTGTATCTTTGGTTTCTAAAGAAGGTTATGAATTTGCGTTTGTAAGTAATGTTGTAAACATTCACCTTAATCAAGTTCTGATTGGGTCAGGTACACTGAGCAATGGTATATACGTGTTAAACCAACCACAGATTTTCAATGTCCAGAATACACACAAAAGAAAGTCTCTAGATATAAATCAGGCTTTCTTATGGCATTGTAGACTGGGTCACATCAATGAGACACAGTTGACTAAGTTACATAAAGAAGGATACTTGGATCCGTTCGAGTATCAGTCTTATGCCACTTGTGAATCTTGTCTCATGGGAAAGATGACAAAGACTCCGTTCACTGGACACGGAGAAAGAGCGAGCGAGCTCTTGGGACTCATACACAGTGACGTGTGTGGTCCAATGTCTACACATGCGCGAAGCGGTTATTCATACTTCATTACTTTCACAGATGATTTCTCTAGGTATGGACATGTCTTCTTAATGAAGCACAAATCCGAGGCCTTTGAGAAATTTCTGGATTACAAGAATGAAGTTGAAAAACAAACATGCAAAAGTATTAAGATTCTAAGATCGGATCGAGGTGGTGAATACTTGAGTGCCGAGTTCCTGGACTATTTAAAAGAGAATGGAATTCTCACTCAGCGTACTCCACCATACACTCCGCAACATAACGGTATATCGGAAAGGAGGAATCGAACCCTATTGGATATGGTTCGTTCCATGATGAGCAAGGCTGAGTTACCGCGATCTTTCTGGGGTTATGCACTAGAAGCAGCAGCATATCTCTTGAACAAGGCTCCAACCAAGACTGTGCCTACCACCCCATATCAGATGTGGAGTGGAAAGAAACCCTGTCTTAAGTATCTTAAGATATGGGGATGTCCAGCTTTTGTAAAAAAGCAGCATGCGGACAAGCTCGAGGCACGTTCAGTACAGTGTAAGTTTGTGGGATACCCAAAGAACTCCAGGGGGTATCTGTTCTATTCCGCAGAGGAACAAAAAGTTCTTGTTTCTCAACATGCACGCTTCTTGGAAACTGAGTTTTTAGAAACCCAGATAAGTGGGAGCGCAATAGAACTGGAAGAAATTCCAGAACCACAAGCTATTACTGAAAGCTTGGAAGAGCCAGTAGTTTCAAAAGAATAGGACATTCCTACGCCGCTCCGTAGGAGTAGTAGGCAGTCTCATCCGCCCGAGAGATACTACGGTTTTCTCATAGACGGGGATAGAGAGGATTGCATCATAGATTATGATGAGCCTACTAGCTTCCAGCAGGCCGTTCAGAGCGTTGACTCGGTAAAATGGCTGGATGCAATGCGGACCGAAATGGAGTCCATGTACACCAACAAAGTATGGACGTTGGACATTTCTCCAGACGGGGTAAAACCCGTAAGATGCAAGTGGATCTTCAAAAGGAAGATTGGTGTAGATGGACAGGTTGAGACCTATAAAGCTAGACTTGTTGCAAAGGGTTTTCGTCAAAGACCTGGTTTGGACTATGACGAAACCTTTTCTCCAGTGGCTATGCTGAAATCCATTCGGATCCTTCTTGCCATTGCTGCCTTCCACGATTATGAGATTTGGCAGATGGATGTAAAAACCGCTTTTCTAAATGGAAATTTAGAGGAGTGTGTCTATATGGACCAGCCAGAGGGTTTCATTCAGAGTGGGAGCAGCGGAAAGGTGTGCAAGTTGCTTAAGTCTATCTATGGACTAAAGCAGGCATCGCGGAGTTGGAACATCTGCTTTGATGAGACGGTCAAAGAATTTGGCTTTATCAAAAATCCAGATGAACCATGCATCTATAGTAGATTTGTAGCGAGAACTGTAGTATTCCTCGTTTTATACGTGGATGACATTCTCTTAATAGCAAATGACATTCCTATGCTACAATCTGTCAAGGGGTTCTTGTCACACAGGTTCTCCATGAAAGACCTGGGTGATGCCTCATACATCCTGGGGATCCGGATCCATCGTGATAGATCCAAGGGGATATTAGGACTTTCACAGTCCAGGTACATCGACACCATACTAAAAAGATTCAGTATGGAAGATTCCAAGCGCGGTAACCTACCGGCTTGTCACGGGATCACCCTCTCTAAAGAGATGTCTCCCAAGACTGATTTGGAGAGGGATCGCATGTCTATTATACCCTACGCTTCTGCGGTAGGCTCTATAATGTATGCGATGTTGTGTACCAGACCGGATGTAGCTTATGCACTAAGTGTGGTAAGCCGGTATCAGTCAAACCCTGGGGAGAAACACTGGATAGCAGTAAAGAACATTCTCAAGTACCTGAGAAGGACTAAGGAGATGTTCTTGGTGTATGACGGAAAAGACCTCCAGATCGAGGCCTTTGCTGACTCCAGCTTCCAGAGTGACAAGGATGATTCCAAGTCCATGTCGGGTTTTGTCTTTACCCTCAATGGAGGGGCGGTGTGTTGGAAGAGTTCCAAACAGGAAACCGTTGCAGACTCGACTATGGAAGCGGAATACATCGCTACATCTGACGCCGCAAAAGAAGCCGTCTGGATGAGGAAGTTCTTGAAAGAACTTCAGGTGGTTCCGTCCATTGTTGATCCAATACCTCTGTATTGCGACAACAACGGGGCTATAGCTTTAGCGAAGGAACCCAGGTCCCATCAGAAATCCAGACACATCTTGAGGCGGTATCACCTGATCAGGGAGATCGTGGATCGCCAGGAGATCGAGGTTCGGAGGGTCGCTTCAGAAGAAAACACTGCAGATCCATTCACCAAGGCCTTGCCCCAGACTCAGTTCGAGCGGCTGATCGAGATGATAGGTCTTCGATACGCCAGTACATGGCCTTAGTGCAAGTGGGAGATTGTTAGTGTATATGCCCTAGAGGCCATTACTGTATCATACTAGTTTGTATATTACTTAATGGAAGCTTAGGATATTCACCTTGTATAAACAATCTTGCTCAATATAGTAGTATGCTACTTGGTTTGTTTCTACTTCAATGTGTACATGTGTTTATTTTTGTATATCACCTATACACATTAGTGGAACCCTTAGGATCTTTGCTTGATTACCAGCGTTGTGATGGCAGTCACACTAGTGGGGGCTGGGTAATCTATAAGCACATCCTTATACAGGTCCCTAGTCGCAGGACTATCGAGACATGGCATCGATACTCCGGAGTAGACTAGCGTATGCGCTTCTCATCCCAGTGTGGGAGATGGTCTGTCCCGCAGCCATCAGTACGTCGTACTGGAGATAGTATACGGGTGCTCGTTAGGTTACGAGTACACTGGACAGGACTCGTCGGGAACTGACCGGTTGGTATTATACCTATCGTCAGTTATCAGTTCCCAGGTGACATGAGTACAGCTTAGTCCGCTGACTTGACACTGTCACTTCGCCTCGAGTGTGTTCCCACTGTACTTTGATTACTACCCTACCACGGCTCAAAGGAGTCATGCAAACAGGTAGTAGTTGGGTGCAGTCCCGAAGCACTTGGAGGCAGTGACGGTTAGACAGGATTCGTCTCTCCCGGTATTGGAGGTTGACATCGCGCTGTGTCTAAGAGAGCCATTACACGAGTAGTCCCTGGCCAGGGCAATCGAGATATACTGGTAGGCTTCCAGTGTTATCTCAGGGTGTTTTGGGTTTCACTCCGACACGACTTGTACCGCTATTAGGGGACTGACGTTTACCGCTCCCTAGGCCCGCCATGCGATGTATTAGACGAACAGACCGGACTGTACGGAGACTGTCACATTCAGACTCAGTAGGAGTTCAGATGGGGTTCACCCCGTCAGTCTTCTTATCGGCATCTACCTGGGGATCGTTACGCACAACTAGAACCGCTTGCGGTCTGTGGTTAAACCCACTGCCATCGTAGTGTCGAGTCTTTAGAGTCCCACACAGAGGGCTATTCGCCATTGGGCAAAACAGAGTAGAGGTCTCATGGTTTTGCGACAGGGTTCGTTCTCATCCGCGCACTTGTGCACGTTTGGAGTCCGGACGGATATTACTAGCGGGCTCTGGTTTGAGCCAGATACTAGTATATGTTTTGGGGTTAGTTTTATCTCATTGTGTTCATGTTCCTCCGAACAAGAATGCGGGTGTGTATGCACAGTTGATTGAGGCGGAGGAAGAGGATTTTCATTAGGATTTCGGACCGGGTGTGTATGCACAGTTGACAGTCGTCTTTTTCCAAACCCTAATGAATTTATGATATATCAATTAATAATATTAATTAAATGAAATTGTGTCATGGTTGGGTTTGTTGACTTATTGACCAAGGTTGATTTGTTGACCATGGTTGAAACTTTGACTATCATCATTACATATCAAAGATGCTCTTTGATTCTAGCAAAACCATTTAATGTGTGTAATGATAATTGTCATTCCAAACCATCCATCAACTATTTCATTTAGATTATTATTATTAATTTGATAATTCATTTCATATTATGCTATGGTTGTAAAAAGAGTTTCATTCTATCATAACACTTCTCTCTCCTCTCTTCTTCTTCCTCCTCTTCTAGTTCAAGGAGACTCACTCTCATGTGTTGAGAAACCCTCTCCTTGAGATAAAAACACCCCAAAACCTCTCTCTACTCACTCTAGGGTTAGAGGTCTAGCAAGCCAAAGACCCTAGTTCTCTCAAAGTTCGAGAAAGGAGCCCGAAGGTTGAACCCTCAGGTGGATCCATCTTTGACGGAAGAAGGCGACGGGGAAAGCACCATCCAAGCTCTACAAAGGTTTCAAGAAGAAGGAGTTCAAGTTAGGTATAACATCTTTTCCGAGTAGCTAACTCTCTTTAGCATGGTAGCTAGTTTAGTTTAGAAAAGATCCCGACTTTTGTTAGTCCATGTTGCCTAATGCGCTAAAAATTTATTTTTTATACCGTTTCCGCCTCCCCGCAAGAACCGGGGTTGGCAACGTGGACTTACACTCGAACGGCATAGCAGAACCGAAGCTTTGGCGACCCTGGATGATATCGTTATACCACTTACCCCACAAGTGAAGGTTCTTATGCTCGGGGTCATGATCCTTGATGAGCGTGAGCACCTCTCGGTCCACTGGCGCCTGGGGAAATCTTCCCTCCGAGCGAACAAACGGGAATGATAGGTCAGCAGGCATGTTTCCTGTGGAGGAACAAAAATTAGCCATCAGTGTTGTAATTCCAACGCTTGGCATTTTAAAATTTTTTTTTACACCACACTGCAATACAGTGGGTAGGGGACCAAATGGGGGCGCACAAAATCTGGATGACAGTGCATCATTTGATAAGACAGCCCCATCATTGGATGAGACTTTCAATTAATGAAGAGATCCCCAAGAGAATATTCTCATTAATGGGAAATTCCTAGAGATAAGGAGAAAATCTCCTCTTTCAGAGCAAAGCTCTGTCACAGAGTGACATTTGTCAAACTCTGGTCTCAAAGGAATAAAATTTCCTAAAAAAGAGCCTAGCTCTATAATAATGATGGAAAGATCCATCAAAAGAAAATTTTAACTCCTAAAGATTAAAAATTTGGGATCTTAAAAAAATCCATGAAAACTTATAAAAAGTTCTCCATTTTTGGATAAAAAAAGATCTACATTTGATCCATGAGCAAAGCTCTGTTCATGGGTTAAAACCCATGAACAAGATCTCTGTAGATCTATGGACTTTTGAGAGCAAGGCTCTGTTGATGAAACCCCAAAGGGATTTCCTTTAGATCAAAGATCTATGAGAGCAAGGCTCTGTTAATTAAGTTTAATTTAATTTAATTTAAATTTTACCTAAGATGATTCTAAATTTTGAACTCTGAAGTTCTTGGGAAGAAACGAGAGCAAGGCTCTAAAATTCTTAAACAAGAGCAAGGCTCTGAAAACTCAAGTTCTTGAAAAATGGTAAAACATTTGATAAGGACCAAGGGTCCTATTTATAGACGCCTGCGCCCTTTCAACTCACCAGTTGATCCAACGGCCAAGATCTTGCCACCGCTGCACTCACGTGTGCGCAACGGTGGGGGGACATTTGTTTCCCCCAATCAGAGCAAAGCTCTGTTTGAATTTCAAAAATTCAAAATTGAAGCAACACTTCAAATTCCTTGCGCTGCGCGCAACGCGCCACGTGTCAAAAGCTGAAACGTCAGCGCAACGCCCAAGGCAGCACGCCCAATCAGAGTAAGGCTCTATTTAAAACAAAATTAAAGGAAGCAAGGCTTCAGTTTCGCAAGCGCTACGCTGCGCGACACGTGTCAGCGCAGTTGCGCAAGCGCAGTTGCGCTGCGCTGCGCGCTGCGCGACACGTGTCAGTGCAGTTGCGCTGCGCTGTGCACTGCGTGACACGTGTCAAGCGCTGATGCATCTGCGCCAAACAGATTTAAAATTCCAGTAAGATCTTTCTGTTCTTGTTAAAACAAGAAGATTGTCTTCTGTAGAACAGAAGCCCTTGGATCAAAGATCCAACGGTGGGGAAAATTCCCCATATCACTCAGAGAATGATCTCTTTAACAAATTTAACAAATTAATGGGCACTACATAAAGGCCCATAGACCCTAATTCAACGATCATCAACATCATCAAGAACTTCAAAAACAACAAAACAGAGAGAACTCTGAATTTTTTTGAGAAGAACTCAAGAAAAGAAAAAAAGGTAAAAACCTTTATAAAAAAAAGAGAATTTCTTCTGAATAGATCATTGATCTAAGAACAAGATCAATGATCTTCAATAAAAAAAAATAATAACAGTGCCTTGCACTTTTTTTATGAACCATTGGTTCTGGAATCTTAAAGATTCTTTTCTTGAATCCAAAATTGGATTAAGTTATTGAAACAGTGCCTTGCACTTGCAAAAACTGCACTGTTGCGCTCCTAGGTTGGCGCAAGCCACCAGAAAGCACCACGTGTCAGCACCATAACCACTTGCGCTATGCGCTTTTAAAAAAATAGAGCATTGCTCTTTAAAGTTGGCGCAACTCACCAGAGCGCGCCACGTGTCACAGCGCAACAGCGCAGCGCACTGCATTGTTGCGCTTGCGCTCACCAGAGTGTGACACGTGTCACCACTACAAGCGCTTGCGCTCAATAATTGGCGCAAAGCGCCTGACAAGCCACTGTCAGATAATTAATGCATTGCAAAAAGGCCTAACAGGCCTAATAAAATGCTATGCATTATTTTAAAAAAAAGGGGCAGAGCCCCAACAATGACAGATGCTCTGCATCATAAATAAAGGGACAGAGCCCAAATCAAAAAGGCCTAGCAGGCCAGAATAAAATGCAGTGCATTATTAAACAGGGGCAAAGCCTTAGCACAAGCCTAATAGGCCAAGGATAAAAACGTTGAATATTCTCAAATGGACTTAGCCCAATCATGGCTGTAAGTCCTCAAATTAAATTGATTTAGCAAGACTGCTCTCTTAAATCAATTTACATCCGGTTCAAGGGTACATCTCTGAACTCCTCTGACACCTATCGTTGTAATCCTTCAACGACGTCAGAGAGGTGACGGGTCCCGACAACAACACATCGATACGGACTGCGGGGTCCTTAAACTCGTGGACCGAAACGTCCTTAAACTAATATTTGTCCCAAAATGGGAACGTTGGACCGAAACGTCCTTAAACTAATATTCGTCCCAAAATGGGAACATTGGACCGAAATGTCCCTAAACTAATGTTCGTCCCCAAATGGGAATGATGGACCACCATGTCCATAAACTGGAAATGGACCACTATGTCCCTAAACTGGAAATCGACCGTAACATCATTAAAATAAACAATAGAGCCAATTGCTCTCTTGTCGGATCCAAACGATCCCGTTAAATTGATCTTAGTCTGGAGATTAGGCTAACGTATCCTTAACAAAAGTTTAAGTTGATCTTAGCCTTAAATAGGGCTAACGTATCCTTAAACTAAAACACCAAATCCAAATCTAAGAAAATACGGATTTGGACTAATCCACGTCCTACGGGCGACGGCATCACTTAGTCTCCGTATACAATCCACGGGCAACCACATACAAAACAAACACACACGACACGAAGTGAAATTCTGGAGAAGGAGAAAGTGGCTACCGCGATGCGGTAGCGTAATTAACTGCAGGGGCTTGCGCCTGCAGGGAAGAGCATCCCCACAATCAAAAACCCCCTCAAGCGAGGGAGAATCTGACGAAGTTTGCTACATCGGCCGCATCCGTCTAAGCCACCGATACACGGTGCCATAAATCAACTTGGCATCTTCAGAGAGGTGGACGGATAAAACCAAATAGCATCTGCCCCGAATCTCAGGCAAGACGTTTATCGCGTCTCCGCCGCGCCATTCGTAGGGGAACATAACTACGCAGACTTCATCGCTAGCTTTCTTCGTCCGGAAGCACTATCGAAGCAAGCCGCGCTGTTCGCTAAGCTTGACGACCCGTTTGGTTTTGGTTTGGATAACCAGCCGACGGCGGAGGCGGATTTAAAAAGTTTCTTTATTCCGGCTGCTCCTGTTGTTCCCTTTACGGAGCTTGCTTCCCCGGACGTCGATGAAGAGACGTTCGTGCTGGGGTTCATTGGCTTTTGGCTGAACTGGTTCATGCTTTCGATGCATTCTCGTTATATGAGGCCATCAATCTTTTACCCAGCCTATTGTATGGTTGCGGGAATGCAAGTGGCTATCGGAATTGCTGGGTTAGCACACCTGTACCATGGTCTCAGCTTAGCGGCGGACACCACTCAGCCAGGGGTACAGCCCGTCACTTTCTCGCTGCATTATTTTATGTCATGGATCGAGCTGCATATACATGACGCTTTTGGTGTCCATAAATGACCTCGATTCTACGACAGTTACAACTTTCCTCGGATTATGCGCCTAGTTGACGCGTCCGTTGTAAATCCGTTACAGCGGGAGGCTAGGGGTGTGCTCCTTCGTTTGCGTATGGTTGGAGATGGCATGACCTTTGTCGATAAGATTTTAACCAATGGCAAAGAATCTGCAAAAACGGTGCAGCCTCTGCGCGATACTTTTAAAGATGGGGCCTCTACATTGAAAGATCGGGAGATTCTTCATTTATACTCCATCAGACCGGGCTTTCTTATGTTTGGGCAGAATGATTCGGCGTTGTTCATAAGGTACAACACGCACCGTTTCGCCCAGCAATCAAGCTATAATCAGGGCATCGCGCTTGAGGCCTTCTTAGCTGAGCCAGTTGACACAGAAGAAGGTATTCGCAATGCATTGCACCATTTTATGCGGTTGAACACTGGCTCCAATTTCTTTATCAGTGAGCCAAGTTGCGTTCCGCGAATCTTGAACGTATATGTGGCGTGGTATCAACATTCAATGGGCGCTGTTATTAGGGAGAAAGACGGCTCTTGCTCGATCGCAAAGATGCGATCCCAGCCGGCAACCCATATGTTCCTTTGAAGCGACGGACCATCGTTCGTCCTTATTTGAGAGAAGCTGTTGCAGTGGTGGTCCCGTGCGTTATACCTGATATGCCCCTACCCCACGTGCCTGTAGAAGCGGTAGCTGTGGCGTCTCCCGAGTCTGGTGTGGGTACTGAGATTGGGACTCGTCGCCCAAAGTTACCTACTAAGCGCAAGCTCTTGTTGCCAGCTGCCGGCGGCCGTTCGCAGAAGAAAAAGAAGTCGATACTTTCTGCAGACGTTGTATTCGGCCAGGAGCCTCATGCTCCTTACAGCGAGGGCCTAAGTGAGTACGAGACCAACGAGGGTTTATTCATGGCGCCAGATGATATCGATCTAGAGGCTGCCATCGCAGCTTCCAAGCAATTAGCTCGCAACAAAGCAGGAATGATCACCCTCGCATAGTCAGGTAGACCTCAGTCGTATCTTTTTGCGGTTGTTTTAATTATTATACTTTGAATGACGCTTTCTTCTTCAACAGTTATCTCCACCGAAGAGGCTCTCGCAGCTTCCCTTAAGACTTTTGAAGAGGAAGAGAGGTTTCGCGCTTTCTTGGGCCACGGTATATTTCGGCTCATTGTGCCTTCGTTCCCTTTTTCTTCATGGGTAGTCTGACCCTTCTTTTTCATCTTATTGCAGGGACTACCTCGACTTAGGTTATCCCGAGTGCAGTGCCAATCCTGCAAGGTGGCGCGGCGACGCTTCCAGGGCCGGCTGCCGAAGTCCCAGCTCCCTCAGTATTGCCGAAAGAAGCTTCGCTTATACATCCGATGATGGACACCGTAGAGGTCCCAGAGGCAGAACTTGGTTCGGACGATGACATCTCCTTGATGGAGGTCTTGAGGAGGTCACTTCTCACTGCCAAGGCCGACAAGAAGCGTAGAAGACACACGGTGAGGGAACGTGATGCCAGCTTGGCCGTGGGTGCGGGTTCAAGCGCCATTCCATCCGTCACTATTTCTTCCGAAGACGCCCCAGCCGCCCTGTCTACCGTCCATAGACAAAAGGTGTGTGCGGCTCGGGAAGAAGTGGAAAAGCCGCCCTAAGGTAACATAACGCTGAGTCTTTTCTTAGAATTTGATCTTCAAATTCTCATATATCATATTCTGCAGGGCTCAGTCCTGGCGATGAGGCGGCAGGTGAGATGACGGCGACCACCGAGCCTGAAGCAGCTACTCTCTCTTGGGAGTCCGGGACCGTCCAAACTGCCGCTCTTTCCCTCTGCGGTTCCCCGCCATCGCCTGGCATTGCAAGTGTCATGACGGCTCTTGTAGAATCAGGGGATGAAGCCACTGGCGCTGAAACGATTCCACTGATGGAGAACGAAGAAACCGCAGCGCCCAGTGATGCTTCCATCGCAATTTCGACTGATGACCCATTAGGTGGGTTTCGGGTCACTGCTTTTCTATTTCACAATCCTTTTCAGCTTTTTCTGACAGTATTTTATTGGTAGGTATAGCGAACACTGAGATTGCGTCATCTGAAACATTTGCAGTCGTTGCCATGATGGTTGCTCCCTCGCCTTCTCCTATTTCCTCCAAGATGCTGGAAGGTATAGATTTGTGATCCTGTTTAATTGAACTATAACCACCGTCTTTCTTGTACTGACTATGAATCATCGCAACCTTGTAGGAGTTCTCTTTGATCATCTGTATCAAGTGCTGAACCCGCATTTCTCCTTCCAGTCAGAAGTTACTTTGTCTGCTGGTGCCGGTGAGTATAGTTTTTAACCGACGTCCCTTTTTCTTTGAGGGGTGACCCAGCCGTTGTTAATTTTGAATTGATTGCAGCACTACAAATTGAAGGAGGGGACAAAAGAATCGTCACGCTACCAGTACTCCCAGCTCTGCCCCCTGTTGCAGCCGGTATAGTAGACTCCATTGTTCGTGCATTTTCTTCATTTCTTAAGCTGACATTTGATTATGATTTGTTTTGCAATAATCGCACCGACTCCAGCTCCCTTCGAGTCTCGAATTCCAATGCCGACAGGGCTTTTTGTTAAACTCCCATCTTCCAGGGGTGCCGTGAACAGCCTGCGAATGTTAAGTGAGTTCGTCGAGGATCTTGACGCCGAGACTTTCACATCTGCTGCAGATTTTGCTGCTGAGGTTAATCTTATGTTGGTGATGCTCGCGAATTTCCACAGCGAGGGCTTCGTCGAGTCTTGGGTTAATCACTGCGGGAAAATTGAGGCTTGTCTGTATGAGATTGAGCTCAGACGTCCTGCTCCTGAGATTCTGGCTTTGAACTCCCAGCGGGCTGCATGGGTTGAGCAAAGTGCCATTTTCCTTCGCCATTTCGAACAAGAGGCGATCCTTAAGCGAAAGGAACGTGAGGCGACTTCTGCTGAGTCTGTCCAATTGCATGCCCAGGTCGAAGCGAATGCTGCGCAGCTGAACTCCATCTTTGAAAACCTTCAACGATGTATTTCTGACGGGCTGGTGCTGAGGAAAAAGCTTGACTTTACTGAGAAGTTCATGCAGATTCAGGGGGCTGTTTAGCAGAAAATTGATGAGAAACTTTCATCTTGTCTGCAGCAACGGGCCTAAGTCGAAGCGGAGCTGGCCGCGGAGGCTGATCGCGAAAAGGAGCTGAGAGGAGTGCGTGAGCAACTGGGTGATTTACTGAAAACGCCTCCTTCTCAGTAGCTGCCTTTGTATTGATTGTACATTTGTAACTTATGAATAACATGTATTCAATTCATTTTTTTATTCCATTCATTTTCATATGATGTAACCTGTATCCAATTGAATTTAGGAATAAAGGACACATTTCTTTTCTATCTTGTTTTATCGCCTTCTTTTCTTTGCTTTGTTGTCATGTGATTTTAACAACTTTGGCTTGTAGATGATAAATAATAGTTCATTTTGGACTCTTCGTAGGGTAGTGGTGGCTTAGGAAACAGGTTCAGATCTGTTGCCTAAGACATTTTCAACTTTATGAGCCATGAGAGTCTCATAAAGACTTTTCTCCCTACGAGTCGAGACGATCTCGTAGGTGTATTTTCTCCTTAGGATCGTGAGGACTCCTAAGTGCGTCTTCTCTTGAGATTCGTAAGGATCTCACAAGAGAATTTTCTTTTCATGTACGGGGACACTGATTTCCCTACGGGTTGAAACGAATCGAGGTATTCCTGCAAAGACACTGATTTCCTTGTAGGTTGACGCAAATCGAGAGGTTCTCATCAAGGACGCTGATTTCCTTGAATTGAGATAAGAAGCGGTGGCTTAGGAAACATGTTCAGATTTGCCACCTAAGACTTTTCAACTTTATGAGCCGTGAGGGTCTCATAAAGATTTTTCTCCCTACGGGTCGTGAGGATCTCGTAGGTGTATTTTCTCCTTAGGAATCGTGAGGATTCTTAAGTGTGTTTTCTCTTGAGAGTCGTAAGGATCTTACTAGAGAATTTTTCCACTTACAAGTCGAGAGTACTCGTAAGTGTTTGTTTCCCTCTTTGTCAATGCTCGGCTTCGGAGAGTGTGGCCCGTGAATAGTATGCAAGCGCCCATCTTAGACAGACTCTCAGGGCCCCAGTATTTAGGAAACAGGTTTTTTAATCCCCACTGCCTAAGGCTTTTCCCTACGAGTCGAAACGAATCGAGAAGTTCTCGCAAGGACACTAATTTCCTCACGCGTCGAGACGAATCGAGAAGTTCTCGCAAGAATGTCCTAACGTCACAGTTAACATCTGCTCTTTACGACAGAGGTCCGTTAGGGTCTGTAGTGCCAGGGTTTTTTCCGTCGTACCGTCGCGTTGGTTGATGTATTCCTCGACAGGCAATCTTGGTGTTCGAATAGCCTTGCAACTTTCGTGTCTCTGATCCCTTCGGGGGCTGGACAAGACGTCTTCAAGCAATCTTCCAGGTAATATTACGGTAGAAAGAGCAAGCGTTAGGGATATTCCATGTCGCTTTTTACTTGAGGTTAGGCTCAGTTTGGGAGCCCCGATGAGTCATAACCACTCCGCGCTGATGTGGGATGATCTCCGATAGTCTTTCAGGTTTTATTTGAGTTGCTGTCAAGACCCTGAAGCTAGGGATTTTCCTTTGCTTCGTTTGCTGGCATTACGTATACTGTAATGAGACGAATGTCACGGTTGTCTCTAGGTTGCGTGTGAACCGTCGAGGCTTGGAACTAGGGATTTTTCCATAGCTCCGTTGTTTTGACCCTGGGGTCAGTTGTTGACGTTGCATCTGCATCCTGCTGGAGTTGAGAAGGAATTCCGCTGTTGATCTCTAGGTTGCCTGTGAACCGTCAAGATTTGGAATTAGGGGACTTTGCCGTGGCTCTATTTGTTGATGTCGCGTCTGCATCCTGCTGGAGGAAGAACGCTGTTGGTGATCTCTAGGCTGTAGATGTTGCCGTCGAGACTTAGAACTAGGGACTCTGCCATGGCTCCGAGGTAGTCTCTATGTTGTCTGTGAACCGTCGAGATTTGGAGCTAGGGGTATGCCGTGGCTCCATTTGTTGATGTTGCGTCTGCATCCTGCTGGAGGAAGAACGCCGTTTTTGATCTCTAGGCTATAGATGTTGCTGTTGAGATCTGACTTTCTCTTTGATAGAGTTCGTTTGGGACATATGATTCCCTTTTCGTTTATGCCCATGGATTGTATACAGGGGTCAGTATGGACTTACCTGCAGGGCATATGTTTCATTCACTTTTTATTTCTTTTCACGATGCTCTATCATTTCAGCTTTTCGTATCACGAAAGTCGTGATTGCCCAATCTTTTCGGCTATTTTTCATGGTGCCCAATCGTTTCGGCTATTTTTTTCTTACTCGCTGCTTTTTATTGCGAGTTGCCCAATCATTTCGGCTATTTTTGTATGCATATATTTTACTTGCTGAATTTGTTGCAAGTTGCCCTATCATTTCGGCTATTTCATATGCATTTATGGCTCACTGATTTCTTGCTGCGAGTATGAAACTTGGGATCTGATACTGATTTAGGCATCATCACCGCTACAACTGGGATATTACCAGGAGCGAATCATCATTTGCCTTTGTCGGTTTGAACAAAGGTGGCTTAGTAGACCGGGTTAAGATCCTGTCAACTAAGGCTTTTGACTTCATGAGCCGTAAGGGTCTCATAAAGATATTTCTCCCTACAAGTCGTGAGGATCTTGTAGGTGCGTTTTCTCCTTAAGAATCGTGAGGATTCCTAAGTGTATGTTCTCTTATAAGTCGTAAGGATCTTACAAGAGTGTTTTCTCCTTGTAAATCGAGAGAACTTACAAGTGTCATTCACCAAATGAGAACATTTCACGTCATCAGTGGAACTTGGTGGGGAAATGATTATTTGCGCCCGTGGATTGTATACAAGGGTCAATATTGAACCGCTTGTAGGGCAATCTGTGGATTATGATGGCTTAAGAACATGTTCAGATCCCTGTAGCTTAAGGCTTTAGAATCCTATGAGCCGTGAGGGTCTCATAGGGTAATTCTCCTTACGAGTCGTGAGGATCTCGTAAGTGTAATTTCTCCTTAGGAATCGTGGGGATCCCTAAGTGTATCGTTCCTTTGTGAGTCGTAAGGATCTCACGCAGGTATTTTCTCCTTATAGGGTCGAGAGGACCTTGCAAGTGTGCATGAATTTTTTACGAGTCTGCGCCCTTTCGGGTTTTCACAAACTCGCCGGTAGCCCTGCTGTTTTTACTCACGGAGCCCTTTCGGGTTTTCATCCGTGCCCATTTTGCTTATGGACGTACCATTTTTTTTCTTTTCTTTTTTTTCAGCCTTAGGATGCTGCTTTTCGTAGTAGTTTATAGACGTTTCGGTCAAGCGTAGTACTTTTTTAAGAACCGACCGTTTATTGGCCTAAAGGGTCTTTCACCATGCATATTCGTGAGCAAGTAAGCCCCACCTTGGTAGACCTTTTCTATGATATACGGGCCCTCATAGTTTGGCTCGATTTCCCCCGTTTGGCACGATTAGGGATCATAGGTCTTTTTACAACTAGCACGAATTCGTCTTGGCGGAATGTTTTCGGCTTAGTCAATCTTTCGTACGAGCGCGTCATCCTTGCTTTGTAAGCCTCCAGGTTTTGCTACGCTATGAGCTGGGTTTCGTCAAGGCGTCGAGCTCCTCCAGCCGAAGGTGAGCATTCTCTTCATCTATTAGCTCGTAATGAACGCCACTCGTAGGGAGGGTAGCTCTATCTCCAAGGGGAGTACTGCTTCAGTGCTGAATAACAATGCATATGGCATTGTATTCGTGGCCGTTTTGAACGTAGTTAGATACGCCCAGAGAGCTTCATACAATCTCTCATGCCAGTCCTTTTTGGTTTTGAACACCGTCTTCTTTATGATCTTCGTCAAGGTCTTGTTTAAGGCCTCAGCTAGGCCGTTAGCTCAGGGATTATAGACCGAAGAGTATCTCCTGTTTATATTATGTTGCTGTGCGAAGCGGCTGATTTTGTGACTTATGTAAGCTGGCCCGTTATCAGAGATAATCCGCCGCGAAGTGCCGAACCGATAGATGATGTGTGTCTTGAAGAAATGGAGAATATTCTCCATCTTCACTTCTTTTAGCGGTACTGCTTCTGCCCACTTAGAGAAGTAATCGGTTGTTACCAATATGAACCGATGTCCTCTGGATGATGCTGGTTCGATGGGCTCATTTATATCAGTTCCCCACATTTCGAACGGCCAGCTAGCTACCGTTGGGTGTAGCGGATTCGGATGCTGGTGGATAAAGTCCCCATGAATCTGGCACGAGTGGCACTGCTTCGCGTATTCGAGGCAGTCTTGGACCATCGTAGGCCAATAGTAGCCCATCCTTTTGATCTTCAGCTTCATCTTTGGCCTGGCTTGATGAGAACCGCGGATTCCGTCGTGAGTTTCTTGGACGACTCTCCTTGCTTCTTCAGGTCCTAGGCATCTCATCTATAGAGAGTCGAACGATCTCTTATACAGCGTATCATTGACGAAGGTGAAAGACAGAGCTCGTTTCATGAGCTGATGTCTTGAGGACGCATCTTCAGGTGTTCGACGGGATTTGAAGTAGTCTATAAAGACTTCTCTCCAATCCTTAGCCTTTTCCTGGTCTTTTATTTGTAGGGCTGTTTGCTTGGTCGCTTCCTTTTCTTCAGATGACTCCGTAGATATTTCCGCCAGTGCAAGAACCCGACGGCTTTGCACAACGATCCTCACGTCATCGAGGTTTTCGTCAGCCAGTTCTTTAGCGAGTTTGGCTAACGCATCCGTTTTGCTGTTTTCTGTACGCGGTATGCTTTCCAGAATGTAGGAGGGAATTTGAGTCAGCATTTGTTGCACTCTCTCACCGTACCTTACCAACTCTAGTTTGCACGTTTGATAGTCGCCATTTACTTGACTAACGACTAGCTGGGAGTCTCTGTATATGAGGAGGTTTTTGATTCCCATGTCGACAGTGATCTCAAGACCTGCTATCAAAGCTTCATATTCGGCTTCATTGTTCGTCCTCGGCACTGTTAAGGAAAAGGTGAAGCGCATTATCCCTCTTTGTGGAGTCACGAAGATGAGGCCTACCCCCAATTCGATTATATGGGAGTTGTGCTGTCGTTTCTTCATGGAAGATGCCCCATGGAAGTAGAGTTCCCATCGGGTGTCATTCCCTTCTTTTTCCTTGTCGATCGTGTCAAATGCATGCTCGTCCGTCAATTCGCAATTTAGAGGTGAATCGGCAGGTATCAGATGCTCAGCGAGGAAGTCAGCGATGGCCTGGCCTTTCACTTCCTTGAGGGGTCGATAAGTTATCGAGAACTCCATCAAGAGCAGGGCCCATTTATCGAGCCGCCCTGTTAGTATGGCTCTTGATATCAAATATTCAAGTGGATCCACTTTTGATATGAGGTGGAGCTTATGCGCCAAAGCATAATGCCGAAGCTTCGTTATCGCGAAGATTAACGCCAGGGAGTGTTTTTCGACGGGGGAGTAGTTGTTTTCTGCCCCAGGAGAACTCGACTCAAATAGTAGAGGGCTCTCTCTTTCCCTTGCTCGTTCTCCTGTGCCCATTATGCTCCTAAGAACCTTCAAGGGCTGTTGTGTACAGGATGAGAGGCTTTCCCTTGACCGGAGCGGTCAGCACGGGCGGATTCTGCAAGTATTGCTTGATTTCATCGAGTGCACTCTGGCATTTGCGATCCTAGACGAAAGGGGTCCCCTTCTTCATTAAATGGCTATAGGGGTGGGATTTGCCGGAGAGATTTGCTATGAACCGCCGAATATACGTAAGCTTCCCTTGGAGTGATCGCAGTTGCTTGAGAGTTCTTGGCGGAGGCATTTCCATGACCGCCTTGATCTTTGACGGGTCTATTTCGATACCCTTATGTCGTACGATGAATCCTAGGAATTTACCTGAGGAAACTCCGAATGCGCATTTGAGAAGGTTCATCTTCAGGTTGTATTTCCGAAGGCGCTGAAACACGATCTTCAGATGCTCCCAATGCTCTTCATACGATTTACTTTTCACTACGAGGTCATCGATATAGCATTCGACGATTTCATGTATGAGGTCATCGATAATCTTCGTCATGGCCCTCTGATAGGTGGCGCCGGCGTTCTTCAGACCGAAAGGCATCATTTTGTAGCAGAATATGCCCAAAGGGGTCCGGAAAGCGGTATGCTTCTGGTCCTCGGGATGCATCTTTATTTGATTGTACCCTGATGAGCCATCCATGAAGGAGAAGACTTCGTGAGTGGACGTGTTGTTTATCATCAGCTCGGTAACCGGTACAGGGAAATCATCCTTTGGGCAAGCTCTGTTGAGGTCCCGAAAGTTTACGCAGATACGCATCGTCCCATTCTTCTTCATCACTAGGACAATGTTTGCGATCCATTCAAAGAAGCCGGAGTCGATTAGCTTCTTAACTTTGGCGTTGATGCTCATTTCAAGTTCGAGCCGCATCCTTCTTGACGCTTGTTTGACTGGCTTGACGTCCGGAGATATTGCCAATTTATGCACCGCTATTTCTGGATCTAACCCCGGCATCTCGGAATAGTTCCATGCGAAGCAGTCTTTAAACTGCATGAGCACGTCTTTGAGCGTAGCCACCTTTTCTTCAGACAACAGCTCACCGACGAACGTTGGCCATGGGTCGTTTGCCGTTCTCAAGTTGATTTTTCTCAGGTTATCTGCAGTAGTATGTATTCCATCTTCTAGCTCTTTTGGCGCTGGTGGAAACTCTGAGATCACCTCGTCATCATCGTTTTCGAAGCACCAGAGGAGGTCAGCCATATCCTCACGTACTCCTTCTCCTGACAGCGTTATCACGTGACAGGTACAAGATCGCTTCCAAGACCGATGTTGATCCGGTTCTAGTCTCGCTGCATACGTGGCTTTCGGTTCAAGCTTCTGTGGCGGGGTTACCCTCCAACTGCTGGATAAAGCGAACCTGCCTTGCTGATACTGGTCTTCTACCCAGTTTTTGAATATGAAGTAGTCTTCGAAAGGATGTCCCATCGCTCGGTGATAGGAGCAATAATCTGGGTGAGAGACCTCGTCTGCTTGCTCGGGGTGTTTGGATTCCGGGAGCGTAATCATTTGATGTCTCATGACAAGACCGAATATCTTTCTTATCTTGTCTTGGGGAAAAAAATATGCTCGACCCATCTTCTTTATATGAGATGAATCACAGCCACTCAATTCTCAATCGCGTGGCTTCTTGGACCTGCTTTGCCGCTGTCAAACGTCTTTTCCGTTCTTTAGCTTGTTTTTGCCTCCGCGTCGGATCTTTCGATTTACGGGTTGGCGATGAAGGGCATCGTCATTCTCCGTAGCCTGTTGAAGGAGGCGCTGCGTTCTGGCTTTCTCATAAATGGCCATTTCACGGTTGTGGTCATCCCCGACCTTTTGACCCACTTCCCTTATTAGCTTGTCCATCTGTTCTTCAAACGACGGACTCAGCATTTTTGTGGCAGGATCTTATTTTGGTTCAAGGTTAGCGTCTTCTAACAGAGCCTCTCCTTCTTCATCGAAGTCATGTATGATGTAGTAGCCATGGAATCGCTCCCGTTTCTTAGATTGGATATATCCAAGCCCGATCGCTTCCATTTTTCTGTTGGGCAATTTTCGCTGAGTACCGGGAACGTTTCAGATCTTGTTGTAGAACTGAGCTTTTCGCACGGTCTGCTTAAAGGGTACGCCTTGGCGTCTTAACAGCTTTTTTAATCCTTCTGTGTAGTATCTGGGCAGACGGATGAGCTGGAGACTGTCAAGTGTAGAATCGGCACCATGCCAGATTTTTTTCTTCACTTTGGTTTCCGCGGATCGATAAAAGAGGACCGCCTTTTCATCTTTTCGCCTGGGAGGGACGTAGAGCATCTGTAGTTCTTGCACACTATAGGTATCGAGTGCGTCGAGCTCTTTGTAATGCTCTTGCGGAACCATGGCAATTTGCAAACTCCGTTCATCGCCAGTGAAGGCCTGCATTGATGAACGAACAGAGAATACTGCGTTGGCTTCATCTTCAGAGTCGCTGCCGATGACCAACATAGGGGTAGACGGTTTAGGTTTGTTGCATTGAGGTAGTCCTAAATAGACTATCTCTTCTTCCTCCTCGGTATCGCTCCCGAAGACTGGAATGATGGTGATAGCTTTTTGCTTATTCTCCGGCTTATGACATCGTTCTGTGTCTTCGAAGTCTGGTAAGAAGTACTTAGCGTCTTCATATTTGTGGATTTTTTTTACGGAGAATGGGTTCAGCTCCCTTGTCACGGTATACTCAAGACCATCTTTTAAATATTTCATACACTGATGCTGTGTAGAAGGGATGATGTTGTACTCGTGTAACCAAGGCCTGCCGAGTAAAGCGTTGTAGCAAGTCTTGGCGTCAATGACGTGAAACTTGATGTCAGTGACGAGCAGCCTAAAGCGTAATGTCTATATCACAGACCCGAGCGTCCGTGATGACTGGGAGCCAAAATCGGAGATGGCGATTTTATCCCGAGCGAGGTGCTGCACGCTCATGCAAATTTCCTTTAGCACTCTCACATTTAGGAGGTTGACAGAGGATCCGTTGTCAACTAGAATCTTCCCTATCTTGATGTCATGGCAGTATCCAGTGACATACAAGGGACGGTTGTGCTCGCATGTTTCGAGAAGGAGATCTTCATCTCCGAAAGTGACGTCAGCAGCATGTATCTCTTCAAGCTCATCCTTCATCTTTTCTTCGGCAAGGAAAGCTTGAAACTGCTCGGGCTCTTGTAGTGCCTTGATCAGAGAATCTCTCGCCTCTTTGGATAGCAGAAGGGCATCGAGAATGCTTAGCTGCGAGGGTATTTTTCTCAGGTGTGCCAGAACGTTGTAATCCACCTTGTTTTTTCTTGGACGGGTCCTTGGCTGCCAGCTCTTCAACGACTCGATCATTGAGGGCAATATCCTCAGGGACTTTTTTCTTCCCCTTATCTTTTCTATCCGATCCCCTGTTTGCGGGTCTGAGATTCTTTTCGGGTAGCGTACGATTACGTAGCTGAATGTTCTCGTAGGTCTTTGTCTCTTCTTTTTTTGAGATGGTTTCCTTGAAGAGAGGGCCGATAGCTATTTCTTCATCTGAATCACTCCCGAATGTGAGAACTTGCGAACCCTTGCTATCAATCATGTGACAGTTGCCGGTAGTTTTTTTGCGCTCATTTGTCGTGCTCTTCTGCTCCCGACGCGTCTTGCGCTTCATCCGCTTGAAATGCTGCCGGTGGGCAATATATCCTTGCCACCAGTCTTTAAAGTCATTGCATTCTTTGGTAGGATGTGCAATCCTTTGTTGGTATAAGCAGTAACTAGGATGTACATCTGTTTCGTCAAAGTGTATCCCACCAGCAGTGTTTCCTTTGGAGGCTGGCAGCTTCATCCCCATTGACAGGGCTTTAGCGAATCGTTTCCTCGCTTTAAGCCTGCTTTTGTCTGCGGTGGATGTGCTTTGATCTGGTGGGAGTGTTTTAACCCTTTCGTCCAGTCACCGGCGTTTGGCTTTTTCAAATATGGCCATTTCGCGCTCTCGATCAGCTTTGCTCTTTTGACAGGCCTCATTCAGCAGCATGTCAATCATCTCGTCTGACGGTTCTAGGAGTTCAGGTTCAGGATCTGCCCCCAGTTTTTCTGCATCAGGAGCTTCTTTGCCATTTATCGAGTGAGAGATCATGTGGCAGCTCACCACATAGTCTTCAAGCCCTTCTGAAGAATCGTCTCCTTCGTCAGCGTTACCGCCTTCATTCTCAAGAACATGCTTAAAGAATTCGTCCAACGTGATTGGGGTCCGTGCCTTCTGGTTATATTCTTCCAGTGCATCGATGTATTTCTGCAGACATGTACGGCTGTCTTCGGGTTGGACGGGCTTCTTGTCCTTCTTATTTTTCTTTAAAGACTTTGGAGGCTTGATTTGAATATTTTGTCCACCATCACTAACTTTCAGCGTTGGGCGCAGCTTTAGCATCCCCTCAATGACTTCGAGTTCCAGCGGGCTTTTCCACCTGATCGCCGGGCATACTTGGAGATCCTTCAGCATTCTTTTTGTCTTGGCTGAAAGAGCGACCTCCCATGGGGCTTCTTCTATAAAAGAGCACGATACCCCAGCGTGTCCACCTTTTTAAGAGCATGTGGTTGTGGCGGGCTTACTTTCTAATTCTCAGACAGCGTGAATCTGCCCTGCTGGTATTGGTCTTCAATCCAGCCTTTGATAACGAAGCAATCTTCGATTGGATGGCTTACTGCTCGGTGGTAAGGTCAGTAATTAGGATTGTTGATATCGCCTGGCTGCAACGGACGTCTTGGATCTGGCAGATTGATGAGTCTGTTGCGTACTTCCAGCTCGAACATTCTTTTGGAAACATGACAATTGAACTCAACATTTTCAGGTTGGGGAATCAGCCCTCCGAACCTAATGCTCATATACTAGACGTTTGTTCGATCCAGGAGATCACCTCGGAGGACTGTGAATTCGAGGAGTTTTTGTTCGATCATGATAATCTTGACGCCACTAGTGCGTTCCTCTTCAAACCTGCTGCTGCTTCTGCGCCCGACAATGACTACGAGTGTTTCACTTTCTCGACCGATCTTAGCCAGTCACCACCCGAGTTTGAATCCTTCGAATTTCCTGATGAGTTACCTGAACCATCCATCTCGGTCGCTTACACTCATTTTGAACCTTTGCTGGAATCTTTTGAGTTCGAGACCTTTTCACCAATCTTGCCTTCAATCGTTTCACCTCCAACGCTCGAACTCAAGCCTTTGCCGTCTCACCTTAAGTACGCTTACTTGGGTGAAAACGAGACCCTGTTATCATTTCGGCTTCTCTAGCTCCAGAGCAAGAGAGAGCCCTTCTCACGGTCTTGCACAGCAATATGCAAGCTTTTGGCTAGTCCATGGCGGACATCAAGGGGATTAGTCCCCTAATCGTTGAACATCACATTCATCTGATGGATGATGCCAAACCAGCCAGGGATCCACAAAGGCGTCTCAACCCAGTCATGAAGGAGGCTGTAAAAAGGAGATCGTAACATGTCTAGATAGTGGTATCATTTACCCTATCTCTGATAGCCAGTGGGTCAGCCCCATTCACGTTGTCCCCAAGAAATCAGGTATAACGGTCATTCCCAACGAGGCGGACGAGTTAATCCCTACTCGCACTCAAACTGGGTGGCGAGTATGCATCGATTACAGAAAACACAACGCCGCAACGCGGAAAGACCACTTTCCGCTATCTTTCATTGATCAGATGCTTGAACGATTGGCCGGACACGAGTACTACTGCTTTCTTGATGGCTATTCCGGCTATAATCAAATTCCCATAGCCGAAAAAGACCAGGACAAGACCACATTCACTTGTCCTTTCGGCACGTTTGCATATCGTCGCATGCCCTTTGGGTTATGCAATGCGCCCGCTACCTTTCAGCGGTGTATGATGGGAATCTTCTCAGACATGGTGGAAAAATTCTTGGAGATCTTCATGGATGATTTCTCCATTTTCGGCGATTCCTTTGATGAGTGTTTGCTGCATCTTGACGCTGTCCTTACCCGGTGTAAGGAGAAGAATCTCACTTTGAACTGGGAGAAGTGCTACTTCATGGTGCGCGAAGGTATTGTCTTAGGACATATCATCTCGCAAAAAGGCATTGAGGTAGATAAAGCACAGATTGAAGTCATTTCCAATCTCCCTCATCCCAGATGCGTCAGAGACATCCGAGCCTTCCTTGGCCATGCCGGTTTCTATAGACGGTTCATCAAGGACTTTAGCAAGATTGCTAGGCCCTTGACTCTTTTGCTGGCCAAGGACACGACATTCGACTTCAACTCGAGCTGTGTGACTGCGTTCGAGTCATTAAAAAGCTCACTCACTTCTGCTCCCGTTCTTTCTTCTCCTGACTGGATGCACCCATTTGAGATTATGTGCGATGCATCCGACTTTGCCATCGGTGCTGTCCTTGGACAACACATCAACAAGATGCCGCACGTAATCTATTATGCTAGCCGAACCCTGAATGACGCCCAATTGAATTATACAACAACTGAGAAGGAATTCTTGGCTGTTGTATTTGCTTTAGAAAAGTTCAGGCCCTACCTCATCGGCTCTCCAGTCATTGTCTACACGGACCATTCTGCTCTGCGCCATCTTTTTGCGAAGAAAGATGCAAAATCTCGGCTGATACGTTGGATCATCTTGCTTCAAGAGTTTGACCTTGTCATCAAGGACAAAATAGGATGTGAGAACGTAGTCGCCGATCATCTCTCAAGACTTCCTTCTTCGCCGTCGCTTCAAATTCCGATCAATGACGTTTTTTCGGATGAACAGCTCTTGACAGTATCTTGCGAACCCTGGTTCGCAGATATTGTGAACTATTTGGCCACAGGATTACTACCGACTGAATGGTCAAGTCAGGACAGACTTCGATTCTTATCCCAAGTAAAACACTTTTACTGGGACGAACCCTAACTGTTCAAGTACTGTCCCGACCAGAGTATTCGTCGGTGTGCCCCTAACGATGAGTTCAAGAGTGTGCTGTCGTTTTGCCACGACCAAGCATGTGGCGGGCATTTTGGCCCAAGAAAGACAACTGAGAAAATCTTGCAATGTGGCTTCTACTGGCCACAACTCTTCAAAGATGCTCATGAATACTGCAAGAATTGCTCCCGGTGCCAACACTTAGGCCGGATATCCAGGAGAAATGAGATGCCGCTCCAACCGATCTTGGTTGTGGAGATTTTCGATGTTTGGGGGATTGATTTCATGGGCCCGTTTTCCAGCTCTTTTGGGAACTTGTACATCCTTCTCGCTGTTGATTATGTCTCTAAGTGGGTCAAGGCTGTGCCAAGCCGGACTAATGACAACAAGGTTGTCGTTAGATTTCTTATGGAAAACATTTTCTTACGGTTTGGGCACCCCCGAGCGATCATTAGCGACAACGGAACTCATTTTTGCAATAAGACTTTCGAGGCCTTGATGCGGAAATATTCCATCAATCATAAGCTATCCATGCCCTACCACTCCCAAACAAGTGGGAAAGCCGAAGTTTCAAATCGGCAAATTAAGCAGATACTGGAGAAGACGGTTTCCAAGAACCGTAAGGATTGGTCGTTGAAACTCACTGATGCCCTTTGGGCATTTCGAACCGCTTATAAGACCAATCTTGGCATGTCTCCCTATCGGCTTGTTTACGGAAAAGCTTGCCACCTCCCTGTGGAAATAGAGCATCGCGCATTTTGGGCGATAAAGGAGCTGAATTTGTCTCTCGAAGATGCGGGCAGCCATCGGAAGCTGCAGTTGAACGAATTAAGCGAGCTTCGGGATGAGGCTTACGAAAATGCGGTTGTCGTTAAGAACCGAATGAAGGTGTTTCACGATAAACACCTTCTGCGCAAAACTTTCACACCTGGCCAACAGGTACTTCTTTACGACACCAGATTACATTTCCATCCCGGGAAGCTCAGATCTCGCTGGAAAGGACCATTCTTGGTACGGACTGTATATCCGTACGGTGCTGTGGATTTGGAGAATCCAAAAGACGGTTCACTATTCAAAGTGAACAGACACAGGTTGAAACCATTCCACACCGCAGACCCATCAGAGGAGCTCTTGCTGTTGCAGGAGTCGGTTTACATCGACTAATCTTCCTCCCCTTACACCCGAACTTCGATTATCCAGCCATAAACAGTGGAAACACTGATTCAAATAAGTTTGGGGGTATGTATATACAATTTTGTTTTTTCTTGTGTGCCGGGAAAAATTCCACATATAAATAAACAACAAAAAAAAAACCAAAAAAAAAAACAAAATTTTCAAAAATATATATATATATATATATATATATTTAATATTATTATATTCAACCCATGAAATAGAATATTCTTTGTACATAATTCTTCATTCTTTTTATAGGGGTTTTAGTGCAAATAACCAAAACCCATATAAGTACATCTCTAACCCATTTCAGATCTTCATCCTCAAATACAACCTCACAGAAAACCCTAGCCGTCGCAGTAGATCATCTGAAGAAATTTCCAGAGAGCGCCGCCGTCACGCCACCGCGGAACCGCCGCCGGAGAGCCCTTACGCCGCGGAACCGCCTCCTTCCTGCCGACTTGCCCAGGTTTGATCTCTTTTTCCCCTATTTTAAGATCTGTAAATTCTTGTTATGGCTCCACATTTTCAATTTGAAAGAAATTTCTCACAATTATTCGACCATAACACGTATGGTAGCTATTTTGGCGACGAAATCTGGAAACGCGAATTACCTCTTGTATAACCATCCTAATGCATTCGCGCTTCCGGATCTCGTTGTACGGTTCTTTGATAGCATGGAGGAGGGTTGCTTTGAAAAATACGGGTTTCTTCGCTTATTTTGGGGTGATCGAGAGATTCGAATAGACAGAGACTTCATTCACGAAGTCACATTGATACCCCGTATACCCGCTCATGACCAACCCCTCCAATTTGAGGATTACACGCCATTGATGGGCAATGATTGTTATAGGGAGCCTAGAAATGGGATTCAGGCGCGTACACTGTACGCGAATGTGTTGACCGTGTGCCGATGGGCACAAAATAATATATTTGGCAGTTCGCACAATACGACGTTTTTCACACCTTCACTACACATCGTGCACACGTTAATGAGTAAAAACCCGAGTTATGATATGTGTACCGTGTTACTTCAGTCGATTGACGCGGGCAAACGTTCGGCCAATTATCCGTGCCTAATGTTGGTGACACAACTGTGTCGCAATTTCCTCCTTGTTGACGAGTTTGAATTTCACATGCATAATGGGGCCCCCATTAGACCCCTTCTTGAGGGTATCTCCACATCCTATACTCGACTCCACGATATATGGTCGCGCACCGAGCCGACCGAGAATTTGATGGCCAGGACATCTAGCTCGAGCTCCACAGCGAGCGACGAAGAGCTCACCCCCGCTGCGCAAGCGCGCCTAATTCGACGAACACATGGGGGGGTAGAGAGAGTAATTGGGATGATGACGAACTTTGATCAGCGTCTAACGAACCTGGAACACGGAATGGCCACCCTATTGGCAAGAGAGGAAAGATTAAGATCACGATCCAGGGGCCCTAGGGCAGAGAGTAGTGAGGCAGGGACAAGCGATGCAGCGTCTAGGAGGCGACGCAAGGGGCAGTGAGGACACTGCTATCAATAAGTTTGGGGGTGGGATTTGATTGTAGATAGTTATCCTTGCATTGCATCTACACGTTTTATTTATCTTTTATGTAAATATTTGTTTCTACTTTACATGTTTAAATTCCACATCGCATTTTTTTTCTGCATTGCATTTTTTATAAAAAATATATAAAAAAATGGAAAATGAAAAAAAAAATTAAAAAAAACTAAAAATCTTGAAAATGAAAACAAAAATTTTAGAAGGAAATTTTTTTTCTTATTTATTGACCATTTTTGACTCAAGTCCGATATGACAGTTGACTAGTTAGAAACAACTAGATCTTAAACTTAGTTAATTATAAACCCTAAAAATAACCTTCCTTGAAATATAACTATAGAAAATATACGTCCCAACGGTTTATTTTGAAATAAGCAAATTTTGAGTCTAGTTCTCAGGTTAAGTCAAAATGAGGGAAGAGTATTGAAGCTCTATTTGAAGAGTAAGTCTGAAAAATAATTCTGAATCTTAAGTCCAAATTTCTGAAAATATATACCCTACAAATCGCACATACCCCACCTTGAAACTCGGAATAGTAGAGGATACCTAGAAATACTCTTGCCTGAAAGCCTAGTATGAAAGAAAAAACGGTATTTAAAGCTAAACACCAAAAGAGCACAATTGGAAAATATATCCGGTCTTTAAAAAGAAAAATAAAGGAAAAAAAGAGAATAAAATACAAGACCTGGAAACTGCTATTTACTCTTTAAAGCTCACACATTTAGTAATCGGATGTTAGCGCCTCAAGAAGCATTAATAGTCGCATGAAAGATGTATGAGCAAAACCGTCCATCATTAATGAAAAGAAGTAGTGCTAGGTATTAAGGCAAGGGTATTATAGCTTGAACTGAATTTCCAAGTGTAGGGGTGATAATTACACACACGTAGGGGTATATAATCAGAGTTTGGAGGAGAGATAGGAATGAAAAATAGGGCTTATTTCTTCAGTAGAGTTGATAAAAATTCCGGATTCGAGATTGCGCTTAAGAAGGAAAACTCAGGAGATGCTGAAGGCTTTGTAAAATGGCTAGACGTATAGGATCTTGAGTTAAATAAAAAGGAAGTGTGAAGAATACGGGTTAATGATTTCTAAGTTGATGATAATAGAGTTTCTGGCTAGAATGCTGAAATAAAGGATTAGAGTCGACGGCCAATTTGATCGGATTTTGTGGGTGTAATCCGCTGAAAACTCTCAGGAGACAACACTCCTCCTACTAGGGACACCTAGAGGTTTAACGACTTGTTGCACGTGCTCAGTGCAATCGCATTCCCTGCGAAAGTGAGGTTAGGAATTTTTATGAATAAAATGGCTTTGCTCGGGACGAGCAAAAGATAAGTTTAGGGGTATTTGTTCATCACAGAATTTTGTATTTTATACCGCCCATTCTTGATCACATTGCATATAGGTAGGTGCTTTTAATCCGTATTTGCTTCATGTTTACAGATTACAGGTTTCCAGTCCATAAGAATACAAATCCGACAACATCTCCACAGTTACGCCAAAATCCAGAACATCTGTCACAAAACAGATAAAAGCCGGGTTCCAGTATCCGTCCAGTACCAGTTCAGAAGATGTGACGAAACTAGTTGTCATTTATGACTAAATCAAGTTAGAAGTCAAAGGAGATAAAAGTCAAAGGAGGAGAAATTAAAAGCAATCTTGGACTATGAATTCTGAAGATATTCTGGAAGACTTATTGCAGATCTAAGTTTTCAAAAACAAGGAAAAAGGAGTACAAGACCACAGAAATCAACCTGACAGGGTTTGGCCACCAACCCACCGCGGTTCCGCGGCCAAATGCCTACTATGGCCGCGGTTCCGCGGCCGACACGTGTCCTCTTCTGTTAAAATTTTGGGGTTATTCCTGTAATTGTATTTGGGCTTATATTTTATTCCTATTGTTTCAGGAAACTGCCTATAAATAGCCCAGAACATAGCCAAGAGAAAGGTGCTTATTTTTGTGTGTAATTTTTGTATTAAGTTTTAGTTTAGTTTTAAATAAAAGAGTATTTTCTCCATCTTCCTCCATTAAAGCTTGTGTGAGATTTATTGAATGTTGAAGAATGCAAGAAGTATTCTTTTACTACATGCATGATTTGTAATCTAGTTCTTTAGTTTGCTTGTAATTTCAATTAGTAGTTGTTGTTATTTATTTGTTGTTTTATTCTCTTCTATTTTCTTTTATCCTTACAACCATGATGCTTAGTGTGATCCTTGCCTAAGTGAGGTCCCAAATAGCTAGTTGTGATTTTCTACCTCAATTCTTATTACCCTCTTTCTTTGTTTCATTTATCTTTTATAATGGGTGAGTAATTTCTCACTTGTTAGGGTAGGAAACGGAAAGTTTGAGAGAAGGAAATCTCTCTCACTCTTCTCTTTGCCCAACATCTTGATTTGAACTCCCGATTAATTGATCCACAATCCACTCCCTACGGCACCCTATTCTTTATAATAGCGGTGATACCCTAGTGAGACCGGCTGTGGTTGAATCAACTTGAGGTTGCGACTAAGAGCCAAGAACGGACGGACAAAGATCAAAAAGAGGAAACTAAGTGTTGGAAAGCCTAGCTTATACTCGCAAGTTTCCTCCTTAGTCGTGCTAATCCCCGTTGTTGCCGATTACCGTAACATCGATATTAAGAGTGGCAAATGAATTAAGTGAGCGACCTCCTAACTCAAACCAACCAAATCCTAACCCTTAACAAGTTCTCTTATCATTCATTTCTAATTAGCTAATCTTAAACAAACCTGGACACATTTGGGCTTAACTCGTTAAAACATAAAGAAAAAGACTCCCATCTCTCTGTGGATCGACCCGTACTCATCCAGCTAGCTGCAAAGCGAAACCGTCCTGATTGCGGTAATTAAACTAGAGTACGCAAGAAACGTATCAATCAAGGAACTCAGCATTGGTTTTTTGTTCTTGACGCTGCTTCGACGACACTTCCGGGCTTTCTATTGGCCCAGTGAGTGCAGCCATGGTTGTCAGCATCTCTTGGAGCTTTTGCTGTTGCTGCTCCTGAGCCTTTGTCACTGATCGGGTGAGTGGTCGATGACCCGTAGAAGCACGGTTTTCCTTTTTTCCGGAAGCCATATAAACAGTATGCACTACCATTCCCCCAGCCTTGGGGCGCTTGGATTCAATGCCCTTGCGATTCGTCGCAGACGCAGGGATCTTCTCCGGCCTTCTTCCTTTGTGAGCGGTCGAAGTTGAGGGGGCCATTACGGCGGGCACCCAAGTAGACGACACCTTTTGTGGTACGATAGGGTGGTCCTTCTCTTGCCGAACTTTCATATTTTTCTGTCGGCGGGGGTAGTCTTGATCAATCACGGAGTCTTGGACCTGTCGCCAGACCTTCTGAATTTTAGAGGACAACCGCTGAGGGGGATGCTCCAGCTTTGCCTTTGTGACGTTCTCTGGAGGTGGAGGAGATCTTTTCATCACAGCAGTCGGAGAGTTCTTGCGCACCCTCCTAAGTGGTTCAAAGCTGTTCCCAGTTGGAACAGCAGCATCAACTTCCACCGATGGAACTGGCGGAGTCAGTCCAGAAGGGGAACTGCCCCCAGCTTTCCTCACTCGATGCCAATGGCGACGTCGAGCATGCCTTGCAGATGGTATTGATTCAGCTATGGGGGTAGCTCCCTCATGCTCTATGTCCTGGTGAAGGGTTGCCGTTGGTGCCAGCCTATTGAAAACTGACGTCCGTTGAGTGGGGATGGCCAACCTGTCGAAGGCAGACTTCCGAGCAGGGGAAGCAGCCTTGGTGACTTCGCCTGAAGCGGGAGTTAGAGCGGACAGTCTAGCGAAGACTGATCCCTTAGCAGGAGAAGCCTTTCTGATGATTTCGTTTACTGGAGTAGGGATAGCTATCCGTTTCGGGATAACCCCTTCAAGTATTGCAGGCTTCTTTACGGGCCCACTTGAGCTTTGGCCTAATCTGTTGAAAACCGAGGCCTTGGATTTGGGCGACCCGTTGAGAGGGGCTGCGGTAGTCGTAAGCCGATCAAAGACCGACTTCTTCGGAGTTTCTTGCGACGGCAGTGGGGCGTTGAAACTCATTGGTGGGAGCATAGTCCCAAAGAACAGCCCAGTAGTGGCTTGCGTCACCTGCTCCACTGGCATCATCAAAAGGGAGGCCGCTTGAGGCCCATAGGCCACTCCTCCAGCAAGGACGGAGTGGGAGTTGTTGCAGTTTGTGCGGTTGGAAGCCATTGATCTTCTTTTTTATGCACGGAGCAAGACACCAAATCTTAGTATCTCGAATCCGGGGGCAACCATAGAAAACCGCGATTCGTTCGCGAAACACGACACACGAAGTATGGAGTGGAAAGAGGAAAATGTCCCACCAGTCGTGCCAGAATCTGTTCGCCACCGAAAATGGGGACGAAACCATGTAGGACGTCTGACCTGAATTTGGGGGCAGATGCTATTTGGTTCCGTCCACCTCTCCGAAAATGCTAAGTAGATTTATGACACCATGCATTGGAGGTTTAGATGGATGCGGCCGTTGTAGTAGACTTCGTCAGATTCCCCCTCGTTTGAGGGGTTTTTGATTATGAGGATGCTCTCCCCTGCAGGCGCAAGCCCCTGCAGTTAATTACGCTACCGTATCGCGGCAACAACTTTCTCCTTCTCCAGATGGTCACTTCGTGTCGTGTGTATTTGTTTTATTTTTGGTTGCCCGTGGATTGTATACGGAGACTAATTTATGTTGTCTCCCGTAGGGTGCGGATTAGTCCAAATCCGTATTTTCTTAGATTTGGGTTTGGGTTGGGTTTAAGGATCGTTAGTTTTGTTTTAGACTAAGATCAACTCAAACGTTTGTTGAGGATACGTTAGTCTAATTTTAGACTAAGATCTACTCAACAGGATCATTTAGATCCAACAAAAGAGCATTTGGGCTCTATTGTTTTAGTTTAGGGACATTGCGGTCCATAAGTTTAAGGACGTCATAGTCCGTGGAGTTTAAAGACATCATAGTCTGTAAAGTTTAAAGACATCATAGTCTATAAGTTTAAGGACCTCACAGTCCATGGTAGCTTAGAGATATCATAGTCTGTAAAGCTTAAGGACATCATAGTCCATGAGTTTAAGGACCCCACAGTCCGTAAAGTTTAAGGACATCATAGTCCATAAGTTTAAGGACTCCACAGTCCGTGGAATGTCTGGTTGTCGGGACCCGTCACCTCTCTGAAGACGTTGAAGGATTACAACGACACATATCAGAGGAGTGAAGAGATGTACTCTTGAACCGATATTGGTTGGGAGATCTGTAGTCCAATTTGGGACAAAGATCAAAGATTTATGAGCATATAGGCTCAATTAATCTGAATTAGGGATCTGTGGCCAATTTGGGCTCGACCTATTCAGTTAAAATGTTGGACATTTAATTAGGTTTAGTCCTTTGTCATTTAACAATGTTGAGCATTGGTCTGGGTTCTGACAACCGTTTTTGTCTTTTATTGAGTGCTGAGCACTCATTATTGCTCTGGGGCTTTGTTTAAAGAACAGTTTATGTTCCCTCAGCATACACGTGAGGAGCACGTAGTGCGCTTGGGGTTGAGCGCCAGTCAATGAGCGCAGAGCGCTTCTGTTAAGTAGCGCACACGTGAGGAGCATATAGCGCGCTTGGCACTGAGCGCCAGTCAAAGAGCGCAGAGTGTTTCTGTTAAGTAGCACATACGTGAGGAGCATGTGGCTCGCTTGGCGCTTAGTGCCAGTCAAAGAGCATAGAGTGCTTCTGTTAAGTAGCGCACATGTGAGGAGCACATGGCGCGCTTGGCGCTGGTCACCAGATTTGGAGCGCTAAGGCGCTTCTTATGAAGTAGCGCACACATGAGGAGCACGTGGCGCGCTTGGCGCTGAGCGCCAGACAATGAGCGCAGAGCGCTTCTGATCAATTTTGTGATTTGAGAAATAAGTTCTCGCTTACAAGAGACTTTGTTTCATGGTTCTAAGAACAAAGTTCTTATTTTTATAGGAGATGTTACAATCTCTTCTATTTTCTTTTATGAAAGACTTTGTCTTTGTAGATCTATGATATGAAGAGAATGAAATTCTTCTCCCCCCTTTTTATGATGAGATACTATGATCTCTTTTTGTGAAAGACCTCTATCTTATAGATCTATGATCTGAAAAAAGAACTATGTTCTTCTTCCGTGATGAGATGTTTTTTATCTCTCTGTTTTTACCTTGAAGAAAAGTTCTTCTTCTCAGAGCTTGCTCTTTTCTTCAAAATTTCTCAAAGCTTGTAGGTAGGGGGGTTCCTCCCTTTGAGACTTGAAGTCTTGGGTCCTTTATATTAGTAGAGGCTGATTTGTTGAATCAGTTGAAGATATCTTTTTTCTAATTGATTTGGGGATGTTTCCCACCATTGGATCTTTGATCTTAGGGCTTCTGTTTTACAAAAAACAATCTTCTTGTTTTTAACAAGATTGGGAAATCGTTTCCCATACAAAACTTATTCTGTATCTTGGTGGTCTTAAATCACCATTGGATCTTTGATCCAACGGCAGGGAACATTTAGTTCCAGCGCTGGCGCTCTCGTGCTTTGTACGTGAGCGCTGCAACAGAGTCTTTGACTATTAGCGCCGGCGCTGCTAGCCCTAGCGCTCTCGTGCTTTGCACGTGAGCACTGCATCGGAGTTTTTGACTCTTAGCGTTGGCGCTGCTAGCGCTAGCGCTCTCGTGCTTTGCACGTGAGCGCTGCAGCAGAGTCTTTGACTCTTAGCGCTGGCGCTAGTATGAAGCGCTGTTTCATTTCAAATTTCAAAATTTTGAACAGAGCTTTGCTCTGATTGGGGGAAACATTAGTTATATATATGCCCTAGAGGCCATTATTATACATGTGATGTATATTATAGTGGATGCTTGGACATATATAGGGAGGACTTTCTTGCTCGACATGATAGTATGCTATCCGGTTGCTCTTTATCTTAACATGTACACTTATTGTCTCTCTATTACATATTGATAAAGCCCTTAGGATGAGTACTTGACTACCAGGATTATGATGCAGCTCATACTAGTGGGGCAAGAATAGTCGGTAAGTACATCCTTCAATTGTTCCTAGTCGTGGGAATATCGAGACGGGGCATCGATATTCCAGAGTAGACTAGCGTATACGCTTCTTGACCCATATGATGGGCGATGGATGATCCCACATCCATTGGTGTTTTACATCAGAGAAGGTATACGGGTGCTCGGTGGAGACTGGGTGCACTGAACAGACTCGCCGAGAACTCCTAGATGGTATTATACCTATCGTCAGATAGGTGTTCTTTGGTGACACTGGTACAGGTTAGTCTGTCGACTCGAGATCTTCATTAGGCAAGGAGATGCGGAACTCGGATTCCTCTACTACTCGATCATGATCTCGGGAAGTGAAACCGTATATTTCACTTCCCCAGTTGTTGTTCCGTGTCCATAACAGAATAATCACGAGTACCTAGATCCTTGTTTGACAAACTAAAACGATTACGATACTTATTGATGTTCACCACTAAACTCACATAATATCATGCGCTGTACCCACATGTTACTTTATCTACCTTTATTTATGAGACACGAATCATTCAGTATCTTGGATGTCGATATTTTACCAGTTTAGTCTTTTTGTTTATTATGGAACTGAAGGGTAGAAATACCTGTATACTTAAGTGATATTCACGCTAGACAAATCTTCATCGTAGTCATGGGACACCTTTCGGGGATGTTCACGCTACCGCACTGATTTCCACCTCAGGCACGAGCGCCAGCTCATACTGCTTCCAGCTAGTTATGGGATACCTCAAGGATATGAGTACATCCACCAGTCAATTCCATCAATACACACCTTATTTAACTTGATCTAACTCTTAGACTGAATACCCGATTGACTTGACTTGAATTTTACTCACATACACCTCATACAACATACTCATATTCACATATATCTCTGTCAACATGTCTTAATTGTATACGCCTCATACCTTTATACCCATATACATCATATATATTATATTTATATACACCCGTTCGTTTCTATACCTTTACTTCTTTATGAGGCAATCCTTCCCGAGTATAACTCGCTGACGGACTTTCCTTTTCTTCCTCTATCTTTGGAATGTCCGCCAGATGAGAATGAGTATTATGATGAGGATCAAGGTGTGGAGCCAACTAATGAATATTATGCAAACTTGACGACGGAAGATTAGCTAGTTTTAATTTTTGTTGTTGCCTACATGTTTAGGGCTTTTCTTTCTCGTCGATGTAATTAAACTACTTAGTTTATTTTAGTCTTTCTTTTAGGATGTAATAAAACTTGGTTAATGGAAATAAATGCCTTTCGTTTTTATTATTATTGTTTTGGTACACATCCTGCATGTTAAATATTCATACGCTTAATGTAACTGTATTGAATAGACCACCTTTAATACAGTTAGGTTGCGGACTATGCCACGTCATCCTTCACCTTCTTTTGGGAAGTGGTGCGTGACATTCCGCGACGTCCCGAAGCATCCCTCTTCTTCCCCACTCTTTCCTTGAAATTTCTAAAACGTAAGTCCTCCCAATCTCTCTTTCTTTTCTTTGAAACTCAATTTTAAAACTTATATCGGTAAGTGGAGTTATTACCGATATCTTTTTTCTAAACCATAAAAACTCCTTCTCCTTTATACTTTGATCATCCAAATTTTTACACAATACTTGTAACTCTAAATAACAATGTTTAGAATCAAATTTTAACTAAGAATCTCATGTGAAACATCCATACTTGAACTTTTTCATTTAAATACCATGAACTTTGATATCACTTCTTTTAGTTTTGTTAGAACTATATCTTTAGGAAAAACTTCACGGGATAACGACCTACCCCTCACGTACACTTTGGTTTCATAGCACGATGCTAATTTGTATGAATATTTGTTTCGAAATATAAGCTTTACAATAAAATACCACCTACTTTAAAACCGGGTTTCTTTTAAACTGTATTTCATATTCTTTTGCAATTATGCATCTACAACTCTCGTTAGGAGACCCGCTAATGGATGGTGCGGATTATCGCATATCCTGGAGATAGTAGAGCGAGATGCAGACCTCCTTACGGAGCATTCGATCTCGAAAGGATATAAATACGGCTTTTAAGAAAAACGAATTTTCAAAATAAAACTAATATTCTAAAAATTTAAAATTATACAAAATTATAAATCCATATTTTCATTATATTATGAAACAACTTTTTATAAAAAGGAAAGATAAAAAAATGTCAATAAAATACCATGAAGTTACTAAAAAGATTAAATTTCAATAAAATACCATAAATTTTCAAAAGCTAGATATTCATCATTAAAATACCTCAATATTTAAAACACATGCTCATGAAAACCCTAAGTAATATAAAACCCCTTCGAGGTTTTACTTTTAACTATATTAAAATATTTTTCATAAAATCCCCTTGAGATATATAAAACACTATTTTAAGGATTTTAGTAAATATAGGTTTAAGCGGGATTAATTCTCTTGAGCCTCAGGGAGCCGGAGAAAGTGAGTGCTTGCCTATTCAGGTTAGAAAACTTAACAGGAGTTATCAATGACAATTGTTTTAGAAAAAGACACAAATCCTGCTGTCCATGTGCAGCAGTTGCCGATGACTTCCAAACCTAAGAATTCAAGGGTTAAATCAGTATAAGTGTATGACTCAGTCTGAGTCCAACCTCAAACCTGAATCCAAATTCAATCATGAATACTTGATCATGAACATAAATACTTGAATTCAAACATCAATATTAAACACGTATACTTGACTTGACTTGACCGAACCATAGTTATAACTTGACATGACTACTTGAATACATGAGTATATCCTGAATATGAATACCTGAACATTTTGTATCCATGGTTTCGGCAAGACTTGTAAACATAATCGATACAATACATTACGCGGGGATAAAAGGGATAGATTGGTACGGAACGTATATCGTGGCACGAGAGGTCACCTAAAAGTCACCTACATGAATTCTCGTACCGTTGTCCTGAAGGTTATGATGGGGCCTTGTACTACATGTTACCATAGTCCACGGGGTAAGATGGACTCCTCTCATATACATGAATACATTCCTTACCAAACTACAAACAACTACGTTATAATAACTATCATATACCAGTAATCAGTCAGATACAACTTTATCTGTTCATTTCACTTTATTCTTTCTTTTGGGACTTACCGAGAGGTCACTTAAAAGTCACCTACATGAATTCTCGTGCCGTTGTCCCGTGGATTATGACGGGGCCTTGTACTACATGTTATCATAGTCCACGGGGTAAGATGGGCTCCTCTCGTATACATGAATACCTTCCTTACCAAACTATAAACAACTACGTTCTAATAACTATCATATACCAGTAATCAGTCATATACAACTTTATCTGTTCATTTCACTTTATATATTATCTTCTCTTCTTCTTTTGGGACTTACCGAGCATTAGTTCACTGACGATATTCCTTTCTCTTTATTTCTTTGGATTGTTCGTCAAGAGGACCGGACACTGAAGAGATTGAGCCAAGGCTGGAGGACTTGGACCAGCTTACAGCTCAGCCGGACTACTAGTTCTTTTGCACTTATTTTCTGCATGCCATTGTTTAGGCATTTGATTTATATCATTGTATCTTTTCATTTCAAGCAGTTGTATGTAAAGTTGAATGTAAATAAAGTTGTTGTTTATTTTATTACTTTTGTCATTCTTGTTCATTTTTATATATTGCTTAATTACGCTTAACGTATTTATTTCATAGTAAATACGTTGCAGTCTGCCACGTCACCGTTTCCTTCAACCCAGGAAGCGGGGCATGACATTTTAAATATTCTAATGTAGATGGGAACGGGGTATGAAGATCGGTGAATACGGTCTCACTTTGGTTAACACCTAGCGGACAGTCTACGAATACGATAATATTATCTTTCTCTCAATGGCAACACAAATATATTATTCTCGGGACTTGAAGAAGGTTGAATGGAGTGTTGTTTGTCGTTGGAAATTGAGAAATTATTATAATGTGCCGACATTGAATGTCTCTGAAGATAAAAAAGTGACGAGAAAGAAGCGCTAACACGATTCAGTCCTTCTATTGAACGTATCAACGATCTCTCTTCTGCGCCGTCGAACAATACGTTAGTAAGATGTGATATCGGCCAATTGATTGTCACATATCAAGATTTTGATAATCCACCTAAGAAATCTTTAGCTAATGTACCGAAGAAACGCGTTAGGTAATGAAATCGAACTAAATGTTTTAAATTGTATAATAATTATAAATAATGAAATAATATTTAGATATATATAAAGAGTCTGATGCCAGGCCTTGGCAGATCTGGACGTCAGAAGAAAAGACGTCTAGTTGAGCTTAGGTAGAGCTCCAGGCCAGCCCAGCAGATTCGGCCACCGATGAGATTGATACACTTATAGGAGTAGATCCTCCTACCCCTACTAGCGCTCCAACAGATCTGTCTATCCTTACTGGCGCCCCAGCAGATCCGGGCACTCTAGCCACTCCTGCACCTGGTATATAGTTTACTCATTTAGAATTTAATACATCATTACAATATAGTTATCTATTAAATTTCTAGTTATCTATTAAATTCTATTGAATCACCTAACAGTTTATTATTTATAGATCCACGTTCTATTCGCGAGATGGTGTCTGGCACCGATTATAGTAGCACGCCAGGGACATCAGGGGCAGATATAATCGTTATTGCTTAAAAGCTTTTAAATAACAATTGTAATTTAAATTTGTTAAATGCTATATATATACTCTGAATATTATAATATTTTATGTATATCTTTTTGCAGGTTTCAGCAGTGTTAGGAGGAGGGGTCGTTCTTAGCCTTCCAGCTCTAAGCCAGTCAGAGGAACCGGACCATGGACGCTGATGTTCAATAAGCGGGGTCTTCCTGTTGGCGACAATGCCACCAAGTGGGGGGATTATATGGGCCACGAGGTCCATACATACCATCGGTACTCGCTCCATATTAGGCGGGCGCGCCATACCGATCATGCCCGGTTTTTTTTTGTGTCGGACACGGTATCACATATCATTTTAAACATTTAAATTTCAATAGTCATTTTATATATATTTAAAATTTTGTAATGTCGGACCCGGCGAAATTACTGGTTCATCGGCGTTCTCGACAAGGATGACGCGTATGTGATGATCGATGCACATCGCGCCCTTACCTGTGTCATAGACGAGATGCAGAATATCAAGAGAAAACGTCGATGAGAAGTAAATAATCTTTACTATCAAGCCTGGGTCATGGTGACTGATGATACTCATAATTAGGAATTCCTCGGATCATGACACGTGGCAAATGATGTGTCTTTCGTGCCAACACGCTAGAATCCTGGGGGCTGCCGAGGTAAAATCAGAGTGAAGCGTTGAAGACTTTCCTCGGATGGTCTCCGAGTATACATTCCTGCTTCTTGCCTATGAGTAATCCAGCAGCTGAACTTACACCCTTCCTCTTTTTCTCATCTCCGAGCTATTGCAGAGCTGAGCTTCCTTGGCCTCCCGGCTCGCCTCCGAGCATCCTGCTGTGCTAAGCCTCCCCGGCTCTCCTATTCGACCGAGAGCACGGAGCCCAATCGCCCCGCAACGACTCCGCGTATCTCGCTAGGGCGAGATATCCTCCGCCCCACGATCCACGTCCCATGCTAGCGCATCCCCCCATTAACGAGCATATCCCCCCATTAATGAGCCCATCCCGCCATTCAAGGCAAGGATAACGCCGGGCGTAACTGACGGCCGTGATCTCGTGCCTGCTCGCTCCACACAACTCCTATATAAACCCCTCTCTCAGACGACTCAGGTAACTGGAATTCATTCCAATACGCCGCTACTCTACCAATATTCCTCGGCCTAACTTTATCGTCGGAGGGTCATACGGTGGTCACCCACCCCGGGACTTACTTGCAGGTAGCTCGGCTTCCACACCAAACACAACCCATTGAGATCCACACGCTCAACCACAGCCAAATCAAATCTCAACCGTCCGAGACACTCGCTACTAGATCGATGGAGGACAGTGTCATGCCCCGCTTCTCGGTGTATGGGGAGGGACATGGCGAGGTCCGCTATGTATTTACTCAGAAGTAAACACGCTAAGCGTATCTAAGCAATATAAAGTAAAATATACACAAGAGACAGGAATATAAATGAACAACAACTTTTATTTATTCAACATTTCTTTACAATACAAATGGAAAAATAAATACAAGTCTGGAATGCAATGCCTAAACAATGGCATGAACTGAAAATAAAATGAGTACAAGTAAAGTCAATGCTCAGTGTCATGCCCCGCTTCCCAGTATACAGGCAGAGGACGCGACGAGGCCGCTATGTATTTACTCTGAAGTAAACACGCTAAGTGTATCTAAGAAATATAAGTAAAATGCATAAGAGACAATGTCAATGGATATAATTGAACAGCAACTTTATTTATTAAACATTCTTTTTACAATACAACTGAAAAGTAAATACATGGAATGGAAAGCAATGCCTAAATAGTGGCATAAAAGAAATGGAAACTACAGAATGTAAATGTGTACAAGGAATATAAAGCTCTAGGTCGAAAGCTAGCCGGTCCAAATCCTCTCTGGTGGGCTTGATCTTCAGTGAGTCTGAATCACCTGACGACATTCCAAAGAAGAAGAAAGAGAATGTCGTTAGCAAACAAATCGCTCGGTAAGTCCCATAAATAGACAAGAATGGAATAGACAAAATAAAGAGTGTATTGTTATAATGTTGTATTTAGTGTTAACGCTGTTGTTTGTGGCTTGGTATAGAAGAATGCCAGTGTATACGAGAGGAGTCCCACTATTCCGGAGACTAAGGTATATGGAGCACAAGTAATCGTTCAGCCACGGTACAACGGCAATTGAATTCAGGTTAGGTGTATTATGGTTACAGTCTCGTGCCACTTCTAACACCTTCCGTACCAGTTTACCCCTTATAAACCCCGCGATGTCTTGATTGTATTGTTTGTATTGTTTGAATTGTATATTGTATATAGATGGATGACTTTCCGGAACCATGATATCAGTAATGGGACGGATATAATGGATGAACATATAGATGGAATATATCCATGGTTCGGTTCGATCAATATAGATTGATTAGATTGAATAGACGGATTCATAAATCCATGTTGTATTGAAATTTGATACTTGAATCATATTCAAGTCAGATTGATTATATTGAGACTCAGTCTGAGTCAGACAATTAGAAAAGAAATTGAAGTCCTGAATTATGTTTTGGTGCTATCGGTAACTGCTGCACATGGACGGCAGGATTTGTGTCTTTTTCAAAGACAATTACCGTGTTGATAACACCGTTTGTTAAGTTGTCTAGCTTAAATAGGCAAGCACCCATATCTCCGGCTCCCTGGGGCTCAAGAGACTGGTCCCGCTTAAACCTATATTTACTAGGGTCCTTATTGTAATTTTGTATAACTTGAGGGGGTTTTATGTAAAAATAGTTTTGTTATACTTTCAAAATATATCTCAAGTATTTAATTATTATCTTTAGAGTTTTTATAGATGTTTCTTTTATTCAATGTGAAATTTCTAGTGAATATGACCTAGTTTTTAAAGTATAATGTATTTATTTGAAATATTGAAATTGTATGGTATTTTCTTGTAAATGGGATGTTTTTCTTGAATTTTGGAAATGTGGAATATTATAAATATTAAAAATAGATCTTTCGATATTAATTACACATATATTTATTTATAAAAAATATATGTTTTATTTATAATAGAAATCACATTTTTCTAAAGGAAAATGTATTAAAATCTTTCGAGATCGTATGCTCCTTGCGGAGGTATGCATCTCACTCTACTAAGCCCGAGAATGTGTGATAATCCACACCATCCCGAACGGGTTCCCCAAAATGGGTTGTAGAGACGCAATTGCAAAGATTTGTTAAAATACACTTCTTATAGAAAAGGGTTTATAAGTTGAAAGTAGTTATATGTAAAGTTGTGTTTTTCCAAATCTATGTTCTCAAATTCCATCGTGCTATATTAGATATGAATGTTGTGAGGAGGTAGGTCATTACCCTTTGAGCTATCAATAGGTATAATAAGGAATTATGATGGTTTATGTCGAAACGAAACTGTATGGTACTTTTCTGAAAAATATATAATAAAAGTTACCAAATAATTAGTTTGATGTGCAACTTGTTTTATTAAGTTTGTTAATATTTAATGAAAAATATGTGATGATATGAAGGTATCTTGATTAAGAAAAATTATAGTTTTTAAAGAAAACTGAATCGAAAGTCGAACTAACTCCGCTTCCGTCGGGTTTTAGTTTTGAATGTTTTTAGAATAGAGAAAAGAAGGAGAAGTAGGGATTTACAGGTTACTAGACTAGAAGAGAGAAGGAGGAAGAGGTAGAAGGTGCCGGTGTGTCGTTTCGTCATCAGAATCTTCTCGGATTGCCGTCGGAAGTTCGTCGGAGTTTCGCCCTTTTGCTAACTCCACTTGCACACAAAAAGTCTTGGGAATTTTCTTGAGAATTTGGGCAGAGATTTATGAGTGAGGAGGGTGATTTGAGGGGTGGTATTTATACGAAAAATCTAGGGTTTAGGGTAGTGAAAGGGTGTGATAAAAATTGTATTTAAATTTGCATTAAAAAGGATTAAAGGGGGTATTTTAATTCTCTGGTTAATTGCAGAGAATTTAAACAGTGCAGGGGGAGCGGGGTAGTCCAAAGGGTGCAGGGGGTTCAAGAAAAAGTGGGATCAGACCGAGTTGACCCGGCGACGCCGGCCGATTCAAGCGCTTCGCCGGCCCGAGTCGGGCAAGTTGGGGCTCGTCTTGATGCCACGTGTCCCTGACGCTTGGTCTAGCCTAGTGGTCATATTTGTTTATTCTGTAAATTACCTTATTACGTGTAGTGCACTTGTAGACTCTTGGGCTTCTAAAAGATTAAAATAATTTAATTAAAAAAGGTGTGGTTGATAGGATTTGAACTATGGTACTTTGGTTCAGCAGTGCAAGGTCTTATCAATGAGCTACAAGCTCCTTCTTGCTGTTCAAAAGCAAATAAAACCTATAACTTGTGCTCAGGCTCAATTACCCCTTTCTGTATTTTTGAAAAATTTGTACAGAAAGTTTAGGGTTGTTACACTTAGGGTCTTCTGTGAACTACTCCAAGTGCTCCTGGCTGGTCTTGACCTCCTCAAAGTCGGGTCCTCCTGACAACATTCTAAAGAAGAGAGAAATAGGAATGTCGTCAGCGAACAATTGCTCGGTAAGTCCAAACGAAAGAAGGAGAAGAATAGACATAGAATAGAACAAATGAAGTAGATATGTTATATTTGTTATACTAACGTAATTGTTGTAGCTTGGTACAGAATATACCAGTGTATACGAGAGGAGTCCAACTTACACCGTGGACTTTGGTAACCCGTAGTACAAGGCTCCGTCGATAATACCATGGAACAACGGCATGAATGTAATTACGTCTTTTAGTAACCACCTCGTGCCACCTTTAACATGTTCCGTACCAGTCTACCCCTTTATAAACCCCGTAATGTTTATTGTATTGATTGTATTGTATTGTCTTGTAGTAAATGGAAGACTTGCCGAAACCATGATATGAGTAAACGGAATGATATAAATAGATAGTCATGTAATCAGAGTATATCTATGGTTCGGTTCAGTCATGTTCATGCTGATATGGATTGTATTATGGTATTCGTGGATTCATGTTGTATTGCAGTTATACTTGAATCAAATTCAAGATAGAATATAATCAGATTTGACTATGACTCTAACTGAGTCAGACTTTTAAACAGAAATGAAGCCCTAATTTTTTTGGAGTTATCGGTAACTGCTGCACATGGATGACAGGATTTGTGACTCTTTCCAAGACAATTACCGTGTTGATAACACCGTTTTTAGGTTGTCTACCTTAGATAGGCAAGCACCCATATTCTCCAGCTCCCTGATGTAGGGTTTCTAGGCACTCTCAAGAGGTCTTACAAGGCATCAACCATGCCAATTTCAAATTTTAACGGTGCCGAGAAACCCTAACAAGATCGTTGGCTAGAATTTTAGGCGACAAAGCAAACTAGTTTACAACTAAACTATAAGTAAACGGAAATACAACCTTTGTAGATCCGGTCCTCCACCTCCATAGCTCCGCAATGAAGTCTCCTCGCTGTCCAAGTCGAACCCCGGGCTCTAGCGTCGGCTTCATCGGAGAATGGACGGGCTAGGTCATCGACGACGATGCCGAAGATGATCTACGTCGAGGCATCACAAGATCAAGCTCCAACTTCACCAAGTCATGAAACTTGTGAAGAGAACACACTCTACTACTTGGCAAGAGGTAGAGGATGAAGAAATAGGATGGGTAGACTTTAGAATTGGATTTCTCACTCATTTTCATCAATCACCATTGATGAAGCAAGGTCTCTTTTCTTGAAGAAGAAGAAGAAGAAGATGAAGAATATTATGATAAGTTATATTTTAAAAATAAAAACAATATGATACTTATCATAATCTCAACCATGGTTTAGTGTAGAGATTTAACTAAGGTTAGATGAGTGGTTAGGGTTAGAGAAGAGACAAGAATGGTGGACTTGTTCAAAGCTTCAAGAAGCTTCAAATAAAACAAAACTAGCAACCATTCTTTTCTCTTTATCTTTTCTTAAATAAATAAATAAATAAATAAATGAGAAAAGGAAATGAAACCCTAACCACTTATGTAACCATGGTTTAATTCTTTACACAAACCCAAGCTAGCATGTATCATCAAACATGATACAATCTTGTGCACAAAAAATATATCATATATACAATGTGCACAAACAAGTGAGAAAATCCATTTAAAGTGAACCAATACTAGTTAATGCAAAGTAATATATCAAATATATAATTATGCATTAAATCATTAAATCAACACTTGATTTAACGACCCGGTCATATCGCATATAACCGACTAATATTCAATGTATCGACTTATCGAATCAACGCTTGAATCGATAACTAGGTTATATCGCATACAACCATTCGATACATTCATCGCGAGAATGGAATACGGTATCACATACACGCATTATTCTCGGTCCCTCACATATCTCATTTGCGCTCCTATTTCGTTTCGCTTGAGCCAGGAAACCTCTGTGTAGGACTCTAAAGACTCGTCAATACGCCGGCAGCAGATGATGATCATATCAAACACCCACAAGCCGCAAGCGGTCTGCTAAACGTAACGGCCACCCAGGTATTGAGCGATCAGAAGATCGACGAGCAAGCCCACTCACACTCCAGTGAATCCAACCAGTAACACTACCGTACAGTCCGGTCTCGTCGTCTGATATGTCGCATATCTTGCCTAGGGGTGGTAAACGTCAGACCCCAATAGCTTGATAAGTCGTGTCGATATGAGGTCTATAACAATTCGAGAAACTACTGGTAACACTTACCAGTATATCTCAGCAACCCTGGCCAGGGATTTCCTGTTATAGCCAATCGAACACAGCGCAACATCAACCCCCTATACCGGGAGAGACGAATCCCCTCCTATCGCTCATTGCCTCCATGTGAATCGGGACTGTACCCAAAAACCACCGTTTTGCATGCCCTCTTGGACGTGGTAAGGTGGAAATCAAAGCACAGTGGGAATCGCACAAGACTCTATGACGATCTCGGGTCAACAGACTACTCTGTACCAGTGTCACCAGAGAACTGCCATCTGACGTAAGGTATAATACCATCTGGGAGTTCTCGGCGAGTCCGTCCTGTGTACCCAGTCTCCACTGAGCACCCGTATATCATCTCTGATGTCAAACACCAATGGATATGGGATCATCCATCGCCCATCTGTATGGGTCGAGAAGGTATACGCTAGTCTACTCTGGTATATCGATGCCCCGTCTCGATATACCCACGACTAGGGACTTTGAAGGATGTACTTATGGACTACCATGTCCCCACTAGTATGATCCGCATCATAGTCCAGGTAGTCAAGTACACATCCTAAGGGCTTTACCAACATGAAATAGAGAGACAATCAGTATACACGTTAAGGTAAAGTGTAACCAGATAGCATACTATCATGTCGAGCAAGAAAGTCCTCCCTATATATGTCCCAGCATCCACTATAATGTACATCCTATGTACAGTAATGGCCTCTAGGGCATACATATAACTAACAATCTCCCACTTGCACTAGGGCCATCTGTAGCAGTGGTTGTAGTATCTCATACTCAACCATCCCATAAAAGTCTCTCTCTGGGAATAGGCCTTCGTGAGTGGATCCGCCGTGTTATCCTCTGAGTCCGCTCTCCTAACCTCGATCACCCTGGAGATCAACCATCTCCATGATTAGGTGATACTGCCGTAGAATATGTCTGGATCACTGATGGGACGGACGTTCCTTGGCATAAGCCACAACTCCATTGTCTCACAATGGTAGGAACATAGTTCATCTCATGAACCATTATACATCCAAACAGCCTCTTTGGTAGCATCTTAAGTAGCGATGTATCCTGCCTTTATCGTCTAGTATGTCACGGTATCTAGCTTGGAACTCTTCCAACATACCGTCCCTTTACTGAGGGTAAAGACAATGCCTGCGACTTACATTCAGTCGTCTTTATCACTCTGGAACACTTCCAGTGATTCTCCCCAAGATCAATTGATACCGTCTCACTACATCTAGTGAGTATCCTAATATCCAATTACATCTATCTCATAGATGAAAACTCAGAATTTAGGCGGTATCACATTGATCCTTTATGGAGAATCCTTGTGATAAACGGAGATTGACCGAGCGTAGCATAGGAAACTCCTTCCCTATCAAGAGTATGTCATCCACGTACTCTACGAGGATCACCACCATACTCCCTACTACCTTTTTGAATATACAAGGTTCATCTACCATTTTGATGAAGTCAAACTCTTTGACTACCACATCAAAACAGATGTTCCAACTCCGCGATGCCTGTTTTATCCTATAAAACATCTTACACACGTTTCCGCTGCTCCCACTGTCTACGAAGCCCTCTGGCTGTGTACTTATAGACGCACTCTTCTAAATCAATATTTAGAAAAGCAGTCATGGCACCCAACCGCCAGATATCGTAGTCATGGTATGTAGCCGTGGCAAGTAGGATCTGGATGGACTTAAGCATAGCTACTAGAAAAAGTTTTCATCATAATCCATGCCTGGTAAATGATGCAAACTTTTAACAAGTCTAGCTTTGAAAGTCTCAACTTTTCCATGTACACCAAGTAATCTTCTCAAGATATACTTGCTCCTGATGGGGATTTAACCCTTCAGATATAGCAACTAAAGTCCATACTTTGTTGGTGTAGAAGGATTCCATCTCAGATCACTAAGCATCCAGCCATTCTTACAGAGTCTTACTCCTGATAGCCAGCTCGAAACTAGTCGGGTCATCATCTCATGATGCAATCCTCGCTCCCACTGTCATAGAGAAACCGAAGTATCTCTCAGGTGGGTGAGGAACCCTACTAGATCGGCGGAGAGGCTAAGGTTCGTTGGAATCTACTGAATCCTTTGGTTCTATCAAATCATCAGCTGCAGTTTGTATAGCTGGAACCTTTCCAGTTCTACATTACAGACTTTGCCTCGAGCTTGTCCGGATTTTGCTTTTAGACATTAGCCGGACAACCCCAAATCTTAACTAGCTTAAGAGATGGGCTCTTCCCTTTCCATATCACATATGAAGTGGTAGGCTACTGATTTGATCGGGACCCTATTCAATAGGTATGCAGCTTCTCAAGCGCATAACTCCCAAAGGAAAAAGGTAACTCAGTAGTACTCATCATAGAGCACACCATATAAAATAGGGTGTATCTGCTCCGCCCCGACATACCATCGTGCTATGGTGTATTCGGAGGAGTAATGCCGAGAGAGAATCTCATTCTCCTTTAGAATAGTCCAGGAATTCCGTGCTCAAGTATTCTCCTCCTCGATCACATCAAAGGACATAATACTTATACCCGTATTTTGGTTCTCTACTTCTAACTTATATTCTGTGAATATCTCAAAAGGTTCGGACTTGTGTTTCAACAGGAACATAGGTCTGAATCTCGAAAGATCATCAGAGAATGTAATGAAGTAAAAAAGAACCAGTCCTGGCATGTGTAGACCGGGGACCTTACATACATCAACATGTATCATCCCAAGAGTTCACTAACTCTTTCTCTGTTTCCAATAAACAGGGCTATGGTCATATTATCTCTGTGACATGACTGGCAAGTTTTCACAAGATGTAAATTTAAACAGATTTAAATATGCATCTTCGTGCAACTTAGCCAGTCGGGTTGCATTGATATGACTTAGTCTACAATGCCTCAAGAAGGATCCGTTCATTTCTGAACTCTTCTTCTTGTGTGTGTTCTATATACTTGGAACTGTAGTTTGATTTAGAACGTCAATGCTTTTAGATAACGTGCCTGAACCGATCAACTTTTGATATAGGAAATGTTCAAAACATTATCCAACAATACAAAATTTTATCATTTCTTTACTGATAAAGAGACTGATATGATTTTGTATATCAGGTTCGGTATCTAATAACATTCGTTCAGAATCAATGTATTCTGGTAATACAGGGTGACAGTGACCAACAGACTTGGCTGCAAATCTTGCCCCGTTTTCTGTCTCATGAAACTTATCACCCGTTCTCAGTTTTTCTACCCTTTTGTACCCTATGTAACAGATTACATATCTGGGATCCTGATCCGGTATCATATACCCAGGATACGGAGGATACTGAGAAACAGTTCTTTGTAATGAACACACCCGAAGATGATGTATCAGCATGCACTCTCTTCGTTTGGGCGGCACGGGAATTCTGGTAATCCCCAAATTCCTGCTCTGTCTTATAACTATTATAAGTTGGAGCGGGACCAACGTTCCCCAGCTCAGTATAACAAGCGGGTTCGGTCAATAATCCGTATTATTATCTTGATTAAGGCGTGATATGGTCGCTACCAGGAGAGAGAGAGAAGAAAACACTCAGCGTGCGCTCTTGCAAGAATAGATTGGTTATTATTTTATCTAATCAGGATGGCTCCCACTGCTTTTTATCAAATCTTCCTTCAAACCCTAAAAGGAAAGACTAGCCGGGATTAATTACACACTACAAGTTCGCCAATCTTTCAGCCAGGCTAGTGTCGGTACTTTGAGGGAGGTGCCCCGTGCTTTCGCACGGACCTAATTAATGTAAACCTCGTTTTCCCAGAGGCGTAACCCCGTTAACACCTTTCTAGACACCTACTTGATCGGCTAATTGTAATGTATAAAACTCTTCCAGGAGTAACTCTTACTCGCAGCGGGTATCGGGATCCAACATCTCATAGAAGGTATGCAATCTCATTGCAAATTTCAACACTTGAAATTCCCGATAATATTTTGCCCCTAACCTCCTATGACCTTGACAAAGGCCAACAAACCATAGGATGCTAGTCAAGTTCAACCCGTCATTTCCTGATTGAATTAAACCCACCTGCACGACCCTTGACAAAGGCCAACAAGGTCGCACGACTACCCTAACCCAATCTGCATCATATGCATAAGCAGATAAGCACCAGCCAGCTACCGCACACTGTGCCTTGACAAAGGCCAACAAACGCAGCACGAATACTAACTACTACTTATCTGAAATGACGGAGGGCTACGACAGGTTTTTCTGAAAACCTATTGCGTAATGAACTTGATATCGTTGTAGGATCGAATGAATTTTGAAATGGAGTGTTTTTGAGGCTTTTCTAGTTTTGCTAAAGGAGTCACTCCCGGTGAAGGGATCGTCGGTCCTTTCCTCGTCGAATGAGGTGCGGGATATATCATATATATCTCTGTGCAAAGCAAAAACTCTTAAAAGCAATCAAAAGACAAACCGAGTGTGTAGCATCTGCCAGTTATTGCTAAAGGAGTCACTCCCGGTGAAGGGATCTCGGTCCTTTCCTCATCGAATAAGGTGCAGGATATATCACATATACCTCTGTGCAAAGCAAGAACTGTAGCTACCTGTTTTATTTTGAAATTCGATTCTACAACATCTTTAGGTTTCTTTTATTTCATTAATCACATTAATGAAGTCCCATCATTTAAATACCTAAACATCACAGATAAATACGACGTACACTTATGCCATCCGCATTCGCCTCGATGTCCCCTCGTGCACCGTTAGGTTAGGTAACTAACGGCAGAGCGGGGCAGGGCTAGCGCGGGTATAAAACATAAGTAACGTCTATATAATATATCATATATACTATATACTGTATCTATCACAGAACATCACATGATCACATCACAGATATCGCAGCAGAAGAATCATATGAAATATTGGATATACTAGGACGTTCGTGTTTTCAATACGAGCCAGTATAAAACACGGATTCCACGGTCGTGACGAATAGCAAAACCCACACCCCTAGACCCCTACGAGAGCGGCAAGCAACCCTAGCAATTCTAGAGTTAGGAGACCCAGACTCGACTCCTCGAGTTGGTCTCCCACTGGACTCCAGAACCCGGTTACTTGTGCTCCCCTCCTTGGGTCTATCCTAGTGCGGAAAAGTAAATAATATACAAAAGGTGACATCTTCCGCAACCTGGAAGTGCCCCAATAAAAGAATATTACATACAAGTTTTTACATGAATGAAAAAGAAAAACACTCATCTCACATAAAAACCCCCGGCTATTCAAACACGACAATCCAATATAACATATCCAGCAACACATAACATCATATGTCATCAACGTAAGTAAATATGCGCATCCCAATTGTCGTTGACATATAGCAACGAAACCGGCGATATCACATATTACACTTACGGTCACAGAAAAGAAAGTGTAAAACTACAACAGTTGGAATCCGCAATCTGCATAGACATCGCATGCCTAATCAAATGAATACTTTAGACATCACATGCCTAACAATTATAAACCCCGCATTTTAGTCTCAAAATCGAAAACTCTTTTCAATATTAAGTCGGGCAATTCAACAAGATTCCCGACATCTTGATCGAATGCTCGTCGCAAACTTCAATAGGCGGCCGCACCCCCGATGCCGTCGACAAAGTGCACCAAGGCGGAACACCGCTGCCGCGAGCACCCGAACGGATGCTTTCGGCGACGGTGTTCTCCTACAGTCACTTGGTCGGGGCTATGGAGTGAGGCTGTCTATTAAGTTTACCCGGCGAGTATCCGCATACGCTACGTGATTGCGACGGACTTTTGATCACATCAAAATTCCGTGGCAACAGATCAAGTGAGACTAAACTGCTATGTTTATAACATTCATTCAGTTATCTCATAACTGCTTGTGAATTCCAATTATTGTATCACATTCCGAATAAAATAGAAAATGTTAAACTTTCCGATCGAACATCCAAACACCCAAGTTTTCCCGATAATATCACAACTCTTGAAACAAGTCTAATAGCATTCAGTTCGTGCCTCAGTACCAACGGTCCAGCCGTAGAAGGGTCAAGCCAACGCCTCACATGTGGCACGCCGTACTGCCCCAAACCCGAAGGTTCAAAGGGCAGTTCAAGACGGTCACATAATCGAGTTAAGGTTTGTTGTCTTCTAGAGGGACCATCGCGTTACTTACACTACGGGTTCAAGAAAAAGTGGGATCAGACCGAGTTGACCCGGCGACGCCGGCCGATTCAAGCGCTTCGCCGGCCTGAGTCGGGCAAGTTGGGGCTCGTCTTGATGCCACGTGTCCCTGACGCTTGGTCTAGCCTAGTGGTCATATTTGTTTATTCTGTAAATTACCTTATTACGTGTAGTGCACTTGTAGACTCTTGGGCTTCTAAAAGATTAAAATAATTTAATTAAAAAAGGTGTGGTTGATAGGATTTGAACTATGGTACTTTGGTTCAGCAGTGCAAGGTCTTATCAATAAGCTACAAGCTCCTTCTTGCTGTTCAAAAGCAAATAAAACCTATAACTTGTGCTCAGGCTCAATTACCCCTTTCTGTATTTTTGAAAAATTTGTACAGAAAGTTTAGGGTTGTTACACTTAGGGTCTTCTGTGAACTACTCCAAGTGATCCTGGCTGGTCTTGAACTCCTCAAAGTCGGGTCCTCCTGACAACATTCTAAAGAAGAGAGAAATAGGAATGTCGTCAGCGAACAATTGCTCGGTAAGTCCCAAAGAAAGAAGGAGAAGAATAGACATAGAATAGAACAAGCGAAGTAGATATGTTATATTTGTTATACTAACGTAATTGTTGTAGCTTGGTACAGAATATACCAGTGTATACGAGAGGTGTCCAACTTACACCGTGGACTTTGGTAACCCGTAGTACAAGGCTCCGTCGATAATACCATGGAACAACGGCATGAATGTAATTACGTCTTTTAGTAACCACCTCGTGCCACCTTTAACATGTTCCGTACCAGTCTACCCCTTTATAAACCCCGTAATGTTTATTGTATTGATTGTATTGTATTGTCTTGTAGTAAATGGAAGACTTGCCGAAACCATGATATGAGTAAACGGAATGATATAAATAGATAGTCATGTAATCAGAGTATATCTATGGTTCGGTTCAGTCATGTTCATGCTGATATGGATTGTATTATGGTATTCGTGGATTCATGTTGTATTGCAGTTATACTTGAATCAAATTCAAGATAGAATATAATCAGATTTGACTATGACTCTAACTGAGTCAGACTTTTAAACAGAAATGAAGCCCTAATTTTTTTGGAGTTATCGGTAACTGCTGCATATGGATGATAGGATTTGTGACTCTTTCCAAGACAATTACCGTGTTGATAACACCGTTTTTAGGTTGTCTACCTTAGATAGGCAAGCACCCATATTCTCCAGCTCCCTGATGTAGGGTTCGTAGGCACTCTCAAGAGGTCTCACAAGGCATCAACCATGCCAATATCAAATTTTAACGGTGCCGAGAAACCCTAACAAGATCGTTGGCTAGAATTTTAGGCGACAAAGCAAACTAGTTTACAACTAAACTATAAGTAAACGGAAATACAACCTTTGTAGATCCGGTCCTCCACCTCCATAGCTCCGCAATGAAGTCTCCTCGCTGTCCAAGTCGAACCCCGGGCTCTAGCGTCGGCTTCATCGGAGAATGGACGGGCTAGGTCATCGACGACGATGCCGAAGATGATCTACGTCGAGGCATCACAAGATCAAGCTCCAACTTCACCAAGTCATGAAACTTGTGAAGAGAACACACTCTACTACTTGGCAAGAGGTAGAGGATAAAGAAATAGGAAGTGGGTAGACTTTAGAATTGGATTTCTCACTCATTTTCATCAATCACCATTGATGAAGCAAGGTCTCTTTTCTTGAAGAAGAAGAAGAAGAAGATGAAGAATATTATGATAAGTTATATTTTAAAAATAAAAACAATATGATACTTATCATAATCTCAACCATGGTTTAGTGTAGAGATTTAACTAAGGTTAGATGAGTGGTTAGGGTTAGAGAAGAGACAAGAATGGTGGACTTGTTCAAAGCTTCAAGAAGCTTCAAATAAAACAAAACTAGCAACCATTCTTTTCTCTTTATCTTTTCTTAAATAAATAAATAAATAAATGAGAAAAGAAAATGAAACCCTAACCACTTATGTAACCATGGTTTAATTCTTTACACAAACCCAAACTAGCATGTATCATCAAACATGATACAATCTTGTGCACAAAAAATATATCATATATACAATGTGCACAAACAAGTGAGAAAATCCATTTAAAGTGAACCAATACTAGTTAATGCAAAGTAATATATCAAATATATAATTATGCATTAAATCATTAAATCAACACTTGATTTAACGACCCGGTCATATCGCATATAACCGACTAATATTCAATGTATCGACTTATCGAATCAACGCTTGAATCGATAACTAGGTTATATCGCATACAACCATTCGATACATTCATCGCGAGAATGGAATACGGTATCACATACACGCATTATTCTCGGTCCCGCACATATCTCATATGCGCTCCTATTTCGTTTCGCTTGAGCCAGGAAACCTCTGTGTAGGACTCTAAAGACTCCTCAATACGCCGGCAGCAGATGATGATCATATCAAACACCCACAAGCCGCAAGCGGTCTGCTAAACGTAACGGCCACCCGGGTATTGAGCGATCAGAAGATCGATGAGCAAGCCCGCTCACACTCCAGTGAATCCAACCAGTAACACTACCGTACAGTCCGGTCTCGTCGTCTGATATGTCGCATATCTTGCCTAGGGGTGGTAAACGTCAGACCCCAATAGCTTGATAAGTCGTGTCGATATGAGGTCTATAACAATTCAAGAAACTACTGGTAACACTTACCAGTATATCTCAGCAACCCTGGCCAGGGATTTCCTGTTATAGCCAATCGAACACAGCGCAACATCAACCCCCTATACCGGGAGAGACGAATCCCCTCCTATCGCTCATTGCCTCCATGTGAATCGGGACTGTACCCAAAAACCACCATTTTGCACGCCCTCTTGGACGTGGTAAGGTGGAAATCAAAGCACAGTGGGAATCACACAAGACTCTATGACGTTCTCGGGTCAACAGACTACTCTGTACCAGTGTCACCAGAGAACTGCCATCTGACGTAAGGTATAATACCATCTGGGAGTTCTCGGCGAGTCCGTCCAGTGTACCCAGTCTCCACTGAGCACCCGTATATCATCTCTGATGTCAAACACCAATGGATATGGGATCATCCATCGCCCATCTGTATGGGTCGAGAAGGTATACGCTAGTCTACTCTGGTATATCGATGCCCCGTCTCGATATACCCACGACTAGGGACTTTGAAGGATGTACTTATGGACTACCATGTCCCCACTAGTATGATCCGCATCATAGTCCAGGTAGTCAAGTACACATCCTAAGGGCTTTACCAACATGAAATAGAGAGACAATCAGTATACACGTTAAGGTAAAGTGTAACCAGATAGCATACTATCATGTCGAGCAAGAAAGTCCTCCCTATATATGTCCCAGCATCCACTACAATGTACATCCTATGTACAGTAATGGCCTCTAGGGCATACATATAACTAACACCTGAGGCACAAGAGATCTGGTCCCGCTTAAACCTATATTTACAAGGATCCTTATTGTAAATTAATATAACTTGAGAGGGTTTTATGTAAAAATAGTTTGATATATTTTCAAAATGCACCTCAAGTATTTGATTATCATTTTTAGGGTTTTCATAGTTGTAATTTTTATAAAGTGAAATATTCTAGTGAATATAACCTAATTTTCATTGTATATGGTATTTTGGTGTAATCTTGGAATGGTATTAAATTGTAAAGGTGGTTTCATGAAATTTGTGATTCCATTGATTTAGAAAACATGGAATATATATATATATATATATATATATATATATTGTATACTTAAAATAGATATTTTGATAGTATTTATATATATATAAAAGAAAATAGAATTTATTTATAGAAATCATATTTTTCTTTAAAATTGCATTAAAAATTCCATGAAGATCGAATGCTCCTTGCGGAGGTCTGCATCTCGCTCTATTAGGCCCGAGGATGTGCGATAACCCACACCATCCCGATCGGGGTTTCCCCAAAATCGGTTGTAGAGGCACAATTACACGGAATTAAATAACATACTTTTTAAAGAAAGCGGTTTTTGAATGTTTAAGGTATTTAATCGTAAACTCGTATTATCCCATAAACTAATATCCCAAGAGTTATCATTCTATGTCAAAAATGTGTGTTGTGATGAGATAGGTCATTATCTTGTGAGTTTTCAAAAGGTAATATAAGGGAATATGTTGAATTGTGTTGAAAGTAAAGTATATAGTATTTAACCGTAAAAATGCGATAAAAGTTGCACAATAGATTTTTTTGAGATGAAACTTATTCTAATGTGTTTGTTTATGATTACTAAACAATCTATTAAAAATTTGTAGGTTTGTTATTAAGAAAAAATTAGATTTTTAAAGAAAAGAGAATCGGAAGCCGGAATAACTCCGCTTCCGACGGGTTTTGAAAAGGAGATGTTTCTAGAATAGCAAAAGAAAAGGGGAGAGGGGACTTAAAGATTGATTAAAAAGAGGAGAGATAGACGAAACTATCGGAATCTTCGGGAAGTCGTTTCATCACCGGAATCTTCCTAAAACGTCGCCGGAATTTCGAGCTTTGCTAACTCCACTTCCACAACTTAGGACTTGAAAATTTTAGAGAGTTTTTGTAATGGAATTCTGAATGAGGAGGGATGAAATGTAGTGTGGTATTTATAGGGAAAATTAAGGTTTAGGCTAATGAAGAATGAAATTAAAATGTGCATTAAAAATGAATTAAAGAGAGGAATTATCACTCTATGGATATTTTCAGAGTAAACAAACAATATGGGGGTAGTGGGGTAGGTGAAGGGGTTCAGGGGTAAAATTTTTGAGGCATTATCCAGGGGGGACCGGCAGCGCTGGCCCCAATGATGATCTCGTCGGTCTTCAAGAGGGTGGGGGGATCTAGATGCTTGACACGTGTCATGTTCAGTGTGTACAATATTTTCCACATGTTTGTTTTATTTGTGAATTTTCATTTTACGTGTAGTGCACGTGCAAACTGTTGGGCTTCTAAAATTTTAAAAGAAAAATCATTTAAAAATATATGTGGCTGAAGGGATTCGATCACAGGGACTACGTCACAGCAGTGCAAGGCTTTACCAATGTGCTACAAGTGCTTTCTTGCTGTTCAAAAGTAAATCAAATTTATAACTTGTGCTCAGGCTTAGGTATTCTTTTCTGTATTTCGGGAAAATTTTGTACATAAATTTTAGGGTTGTTACAGACAGCATCTGAGAGAGATCTCAACCTCCATCAGTTGGCGCTGTCTGTGGGAACTGTTCACCGCCAAAAATAGAGACGAACTGGGATGGATTGTCCTGCCTGAATTTAGGGGCAGATGCCATTTGGATTTATCCGTCCACCTCTCCTAAGATACCAAGTTGATTTATGGCACTGTATAACGGAGGTTTGGACGGATGCGTCCATTGTAGCATGACTTCGTCAGATCCCCCCTCGTTTTGCGTGGGGTTTTTTGATTGTGGGGACGCTCTTCCCTGCAGGCGCAATTCCCTGCAGTTAATTACGTTACCGCATCGCGATAACAACTTTCTCATTCTCCGGAAGATCACTTCGTGTCGTGTTTGCTTTTGTTTAGTTTTGGTTGCCTGTGGATTGTATACGGAGATTAATTTATGTCGTCGCCTGTAGGTCGCGGATTAGTCCAAATCCGTATATTTGAGATTTGGTTTTGGGTCAAGAATTTGCTTGGCGAGATCCACGTTGGTAGCTTGGTTTGCCAACGGGGATGATCTTAGGACGCAGATCTCATATAAATGAGGTCTATCAGTTCACGGGATATTTGGGTTTGATCTAAGAATCGTTAGTCATATTTGAGAGTAAGATCAACATAGAAATAGTGAGTATATGGGCTCAACTGATCATTAGATCATATATGAATAGCCCATGGATAGTATACGATAGTTATTATGGAGACAGTCCTCAGGGCGAAACATATTAGTGTAAGGACGTCGCGGTCCATCATTCAACTTGCGCGCACGTGTATTTGTTACGTGACGAAGTGAGCGATGTTGATATGGAATGTGCCCAATTTGGGGCACGATCCGATTTAAGGCGTGCACGTCAATTTGGAAGTGTATCAACGAAAGAAGTTTGGTTGTCATCGGGACCCGCCACCTCTCTGAAGACGTTGAGGAAGGTGTGAAGAGATATACCTTTAAACCGAATCCTGTATTTGAGGGAAAAGATTGTGATGGACCTAAGAATCGTTACTCATATTTGAGACTGCGATTAATTTAGGTGATATGAATGAAGATCAGTTTGGATATCAGTTTGGATATCATAAACATAAGCTTAGCCAATCTGGGCTAGGATTAGGTTGCCATGTTTGAGGCGAATATTTAGTTTAAGGGCATTTCGGTCTATTATCGCCGTATTGGGGGCGAATATTTAGTATAGGGAAATTTCGGTCCATCATTCAACTTGCGCGCACGTGTATTTGTTACGTGCCGGAATGAACGATGTTGATATGGAATGTGCCCAATTTGGGGCACGATCCGATTTGAGGCATGCACGTCAATTTGGAAAGAGAAGTTGTTGGTCATCGGGACCCGCCACCTCTCTGAAGACATTGAGGAATTTCAACGACATATATCGGAGGTGTGAAGAGATGTACTCTTAAACCAAATCTCGTTTTTGAGGGAAAAGATCATGGTGGATCATCTAAGAATCATTGTTCTCCTCCGAACACAGAGACGCGACCGCGTAGGTTCGTCTTGCCTGAATTTGGGGGCAGATGCTAATTGGTGCTATCCGGCCACCTCTCCGAAGATGCCAAGTTGATTTATGACATCATGTATCGAAGGTTTAAACGGATGCGGCCGATGTAGCAGACTTCGTCAGATTCCCCCTCATTTGAGGGGTTTTTGATTATGGGGACACTCTTCCCTGCAGGCGCAAGCCCCTGCAGTTAATTACGTCACCGCATCGCGGTAACCACTTTCTCCTTCTCCAGATGGTCACTTTTTGTCGTGTGTGTTTGTTTTATTTTTGGTTGCCCGTGGATTGTATACGGAGACTAATTTATGTTGTCGCCCGTAGGGCGTGAATTAGTCCAAATCCGTATCTTCTTAGATTTTGGTTTGAGGGTTGGGTTTAAGGATACGTTGGTCTCATTTGAGACTAAGATCAACTTAAACGTATGTTAAGGATACGTTAGTCTAATTTCAGACTAAGATCCACTTAACGGGATCGTTTAGATCCAACAAGAGCATTCGGGCTTTATTGGACATTGCGGTCAGTTACCAGTTTAAGGACATAGTGGTCCAAGGTTAAGGACATCATAGTTCATAAGTTTAGGGACCCCACAGTCTGAGGTTAAGGACATCATAGTCCATGAGTTTAAGGACCCTACAGTCCGAGGTTAAGGATATCATAGTCCATGGGTTTAAGGACCCCACAGTCCAGTTTAAAGACGTCATGGTCTATGGAATGTATGGTTATTGGGACTCGTCACCTCTCTGAAGACGTTGAAGGATTACAACGACAAATATCAAAGGAGTGAAGAGATGTACCCTTGAACCAATGTTGATTGGGAAATCTGTAGTCCAATTTAGGACTAAGATCAACTAATTATATTATGAGCACATGGGCTCTGTTAAATCTGAATTGAGGACTTATGGCCAACTTGTGCTAAGTCCAATTAGGTTTGAAATGTTGGACCTTTGTTTGGGTTCAATTCTTCTTTATTTAGCAATGCTAGACAGGGATTTGGGGGCTCTGACAATATTTTTTCTTTGGCTGAGCACTAAACCCTTCATTATAGCTCTAGGCTTTACTCTGCATATCATATGAAATGATCAATTTTGAAGTTCAGTTGAAGGAGAGGCTTGCCTCTGGAAAACTTAGCTAATTTGGGCTAAGATTGGCTTTAAAATAGTGTTAAACACTAGAGGATATTTAGAGATCACGTGCTCCCACGTGATGTGCTGAAAAATAGTGTTAAACACTAAGGACGAAGCGCTTAAAGTAGTGTTAAACACTAAAATTGAATTGGTCACGTGGGGCCACGTGAGGCATCTGAAGATGGGGCCAGACTTCCTTTATTTTGTTCTCAGAATATTCAAATAAGTGTTAAACACTTTTAGTCTTTGAAATCATCACGTGTGGACACGTGACAATGCCTCTGCGTTGGGCATCAATTCCTCTGTATTCCCCTTTTTAAAGGGTGTTTGTCAGGGGTCACGTGGGGACACGTGAGGCGCCCTAGATCAGTACTGCCTTTGGCTTTGTTCTCTTTTATTTTGAGGGTCACGTGGGAGCACGTGAGGCATTGCCTCCAAGCTTGTTCTTTCACATTTTGAGGAGTCCATTAAAGGGTCACGTGAGGGCACGTGAGCATGCTTTATTCATTCCTTTTTGTTCATTGGGATGAAGAGTCACGTGTTACCACGTGATCATGTTGGATACTTGATCTTTACGTGCATGGAGAGTGATTGTTGTGAAAAAGTGTTTGTAGAAAAACCGCAATCAATAACGGTGTCGCTTGTAGCTAGCCGAGATGAGTACGGGTCGTCCGCAGGGAAACGTGGAATATTTTATTCTTACTTTAGGCGTGTTGAGAAAGAAAGGAGGAAGAAATAAGAATGGTTGTAGGTTCTAGATATACGTTAAACACGGATGCAAAATATGGATCTAGATTAATTATGGATGTAAGTTCAATATTAAAAGGGAGCTTGTAGGGTTCATTAGGATTTAGTAGTTATGGATGGTTAATTAAAGATTACTCTTTTTATCTTTTAATAGATTTAAAACTAGAACGACAGAGATGCATGTAGATTAGGGTTTCTGGGGGGAAAAGGGTTCCCACTCTTAACCTCTATCTGGACAAGGAACTCCGTTCATATTTAGCCTTTACCAAAACAATCATTAATCTAATCTCTAATCGCGGTCGAGACTAACAATAAATTGGTAGCGCGCCCGATTAGGATGTTAATGATTCTTTTAGTAAAGTTTATAAAATTTATAGGACGTAAAAAGAGTTTAAAGATCTTCATCATCTATTAATCTACCCTAATCCTATGAACCCTAACAAGCGGAGAATTACTCGCGCATGTTGGGAAAAAAAGATGAAAAGACAGAGAGGGAAAACATAATAAAAAATGCAAAAGAATTAAATAAAACAACTACCTTTATTAATCAACTTGAACAATCTACACTTTATTCCTTAGAAAATGATTACAAAAACTTGGTTTGCTTCTCGAATTCTTCCGAAGGAGGTAGATGAACAGTTGATGATCAGCCTGGATGCGTGAGCCATCTTGGACTTCGTGATCTCTTCGGCTTGATGCCTTCTAACTTTAGCCCTTGGTCCTTTATATAGCCCTCAAAGAAGAAAAACTAGTTACCATATATGATGACTTCCTAATATGGTGACTTTCCATATATGGATTCTGAGTCCCTATCAGTATTGATTTTATGATTTTGGCAGATTTTTGATCCTGATATCTTGAACATCTTGATCTCTTGACCTGAGCTAAATCTTGCACAATATCTCTATGAATAATGTTAGTACTATTTATTAAATTAGAGAGAGTATCTTAATCACTATATATGGTAATAAATGTTTAAGAAACTTGATTAAGAATATTTAATATGCTATGCACTTTATATGGTAATAAATCTTTAAAAAACATGATTAAGAATATTTGATATGCTATGCATCTTGAATTACTAAAATATTATGCATATATTTTGAAATATTATTCTAACCATTTGTATGATATTATATCTTTTAAGAATTGTGATTAGAATATTTGATATGATATGCATATTTTCAATTACCAAAATATTATATAAATATAAAATGCCTATAATGTTAATTATAATATAAAAACATATGGTAAATAGTATTTTGCAGATAAATCCAAATATGTTCTATATTTATAATAAACACCTTTAAATATTTAAGAAAAGTAAGGAAAATGTTATATCAAAAGTGCAATATTTTCGATTGAACAAATACCCCCAAACTTAACTTTGATCGTCCCGAGATAACTAGTTATTCAAGAGAAGGAGAAAAATAAAAACCTAAGTAGCATACTTTCGTAGGCAACACGATTGCACTGAGCACGTGCAACAAGCCGTTAAACCTCTAGGTGTCCCTAGTAGGAGGAGTGTTGTCTCCTGAGGGTTTTCAGCGGATTACACCCACAAAATCCAATAATAAAAGGAAGACCGTGAAAATTACATATAAAGACAAAAATTATAAAAGAAAGACTTTGAAAATCAGAGTTTCCAACTACACTAGCTTTTCGGTTGTCATGAGCACTATCTTAATAGTCATGAAAAGATATTAGATATCACAGCATCCCTCAATAAAATATCGTCTTTATTTTTCATTCCTACCTTTCATCCAAACATCGATCATATACACCTACGTGTGTGTAAAAGACATCCCTACACTCGGAGAGTTCAAATCAAGCTATTATACTCTTGTCCATCTACCTCAGTACTTTTTAATTTGATGAATATTTAAATGGATTTGCTCACACACTTTCATGCGACCGTTAATACTTCTTGAGGTACTAACCGACCGATTACTCATGTGCTTCCTTATTAGGTGTATTCCTCGTCTTGCACTACCTAAGGCTTAGCAGTGACTCCCAGACCAGTTGGTTTAAAGCACTAGGTGATGAAGCACCCTCGGTATATTTTTTTATTGCTGCCTTGGCGATAACAAAACCAGTATTCATTTTTCTTCACCATTTTATCTTTTATTTTCCATTTATAATTTCTTTCATACTTTGGCTTTCAGATAAGAGCATTTCAAGGTATCCTCTACTATTCCGAGTTTCAAGACGTGTGTAAGTGCATATAGTAGGGTATCAACATTCAAATGTTTGGCTTCCAGAATAGGAATTATTTTTCAGACTTATTTTTATTCTCAGATTAGTGACTTCTTTCATCTTACTAACCCTTGGGACAACGGTTCATAACTACTTATTACTAGTTAATTTAAGAAAACTTCTAATTTTCTTGGTTTTCTTAAAATTTTCCAATCTTTTGGATGTAATTTTTCACTATCTAATCTTTTATTATTTTATTTATGTACAAAAATTTTTTCTTCAAATTTTTTTTTTCAAAATTTTTTTTATATGTTTTGTGCTTATGCAAAGTATGCGAAGTGATGCGTAAAAGCAAAAACCTCCCCCAAACTTGTCTAGAACAGTGTCCTCACTGTTGTCTTCTGCTAAACCTCAAACAACCTATAAGCTTGGGAGGACATTATTAATGGGGGTAAGAATAAGTGAAAGTGAAAATCCTCCCCCAACTTATTTTTGGCTCACAATTTTAGAGGACAACTTTTATTTTCAAGAGCCAAAAATATACCCCCCCCTCAAACATGAGTTAGACAATATTAAGCATTTTAAAAGGGGGTAAGTCATTTGGTCAAAATAAAAATTTACAAAGACCAAAAATTAGTACCAACTATTCAAAGATTTTATCAGTGTAACGTATAGGTCGGTAGAAGAACATGTTATATAGAGTCAGGCAGAAATAAGGAAGAGATAAGTGGTGGTCTGGAAAGGGTTTGAGTTTTAAATTATAGAAATGAAAGAATGAGGATGAATGACAGGGAGAATGTGAATAATTAGGAAGAATGAGTGGTGCCGGTTCAACTTTTATAGGTGGAGGTTGATCAATCACAAAATCCATATTGTTTAGAAATGCAAGTTCGTCAGCAAAAAGTTCTTCAAAACTGTCGTCGATGATGTCATCGAACATTTTGCTGTCAATAAGTTTTGTGTCAGATTTTACCATACTTGATTTGTCAAAATACATGGAGGTAGAAGACTCGAAAAACTCATCTACCTCATTTTCAAAAATATCCAAATTAAGTTGGCTTTCTGGGATTGTCGAACTCGAATTATCGGATTGTGATTCATCAAAACTCACTGAAACTATAGGAAGAATAGAAGAAGAAATGGAGAAAGTAGAAGGTGAAATGGGTACACAAATTGGTGTGTCGAGGATCGCAAAACCAGATGTGGAAGATGTAGGCTGAATTTCGGTCTGCTGTTCGGTTATACCATTATTATCAACGTGGAGAAGCATTTGGGGTTCGGGAAGTATTATCAAAGGCTCGAGATGATGACCACAAGGAAGTGAAAGGACCTGATGAATTGGTGGGACAAACTCATCCAAAATTTCAGGTTCATCAATCAATATATCCCCAACGTCAATCACCTCATTCAAGTGAAGGTTAAAATTCTCAAACACCTCATCAAAAGTATAGTTTTCAATCAATTTTGGTTCAAGAGTGGAGGTGTAGAGATCACAAGGATTTGGTATGGTTTCACTCGAAATGGACCCTTCACAGTCGGGTAAATCAAACACTGCATTATTACACAACTTCTCATACATTCTATCGTCAATTGGTGAATCATTTGGTATACTCGATGAATCTGTGAAACTGGAGTTGTGGATTTCAGTTTGGAAAGGGAATGTTTGATTAGGAAAGGTGTACAGTTCTCTCTCACTACCCAAATTCTCATTTTGTCCTAGGCCTGAATTATATACTGAAAATTTTTGGGCTGGTTTGAAATTAGTTGCTCCTTCATATTTAGACATGCTTACCTTCAATTCCTCTCTGATGCGGTTCAACATCACTAAACCTTCTTCTAATGTCCATTCAAGACTAGACTTGGGTTGATAAGGAGTTTCAGTATATGATTGAAATTCTTGTGGACAATTAAAACTCCCAAATGACTGATTAGAAGGACCGTTTAGAGAAGATGGAAAAGTCGGATTTGATTGATAGGAATAGAATGGTTGTGAAAATTGGAAAGGAGTAGAGTCAACATTATGATAAGAAGAACATTGATATTGGTTGGTCGGTTGGCTATTGGATATCATACATGCCACAAACCGATTATGAAATTCTTCTTTAGAAAGTGGAGGTGATGGTTGATAATTGTCCGGATTGAAACTTTGGCCTCTAGCCCTAGCTATATGCTCAGCAATGGACATGCGTCTAGGGGCATCCTCACTCGGAGTATCAACTGAAACGGATGTAGAATTAGGATACGGTTGATATTGGTTCGGATTGAAACTTTGGCCTCTAGCCCTAGCTATATGCTCAGCAATGGACATGCGTCTAGGGGTATCCTCACTCGGAGTATCAACTGAAACGGATGTAGAATTAGGATACGGTTGATAAGACCTAGACTGAGGTAGCCAACTGTTTCTACCCGCTTGTTCTATCCGATCTCTTAAGGACATGGAAGAGTCGGACGGTATACCGAAGGGATTACGAAAACAAGAAATATTTGATTGTGGACAGCAAAACTCGGCAAGAGTTCTTCTATTTGGGTCACCCATTATAAGAAGAGAAGAGGGGGAAAAGAAGGGTAAAAAAAGGGAGAAAATAATTGGTTTGTTTTGAAAAAGGACGGATTTATGAAAATTCACACAAACATGCACAAGCAACCCTATATCTAATGGTCACCTAGGTCAAGTCTCTAGACCGCTCCTAGACTTCCAGAAGACAAATCGCAGGATAAATCCTCTATTGCCTCTTTGCCCCTTCTGTGGCCAGGTAAGTGCCAGGTAAATGGGAGGTTCTCCACTACGTAAGTAGTGGGCCTAATTAAGTAACCACTTGCCTGGGACACCACAAAAGAAAAGCGGATGAGCAATAGATTACCCACGACCTCCTTCTATCCTAATTGAGCGTGACGGTCCTTAGAGTCTTATCTAGATATTTTTTAGTTAATGAGGGTGATGCGGATGCAAGTTTTTGTGATTTTCGGGGCTTAGGAAGGGTAATGAACTCCACACCTAATCTGAATTTGGTATTTGCCCCTTAAAGTCCGTATTAAAATATGCAACAACAAACCAATAACAAAACATTGCAAAAAGATTTTTGAGCGGCGATATTTTGCAAAGAATCCTGCAGAAAAAATATTTTATTGGATTTCAGAGGAGAGAGAAAAATGTAAAGAAGATACCAGAGAAATTGGAAACCCTAAATCCCTTAATGAGCCGCGGTTCCGCCGCCAATAGGCACTTTATGCCGCGGTCCCGCGACCGACTAGGAAGATCTGATGAAGATTTTTGCTAAGTGGCCTCCCTTCCTCCTTTGGCTCTTGATGAATGTCTCTGAATTTATATCTCCTCACTCAAATGACTCCAGATTCCGTCGCAAAATTCACACAATAATCGTTAAATATACAATTTGCAATTTTGTTTATTTATGATATGGATCGAATAAGAATTCAACACGAATAGTAAGAAAAAAATTACGCACGTATCCCCGGCAACGGCGCCATTTGATTTGTGTGAAAAAGTGTTTGTAGAATAACCGCAATTAATAACGGTGTCGCTTGTAGCTAGCCGAGATGAGTACGGGTCATCCGCAGGGAAACGTGGAATATTTTATTCTTACTTTAGGCATGTTGAGAAAGAAAGGAGGAAGAAATAAGAATGGTTGTAGGTTCTAGATCTACGTTAAACACGGATGCAAAATATAGATCAAGATTAATTATGGATGTAAGTTCAATATTAAAAGGGAGCTTGTAGGGTTCATTAGGATTTAGTAGTTATGGATGGTTAATTAAATATTACTCTTTTTATCCTTTAATTGATTTAAAACTAGAACGAAAGAGATGCATGTAGATTAGGGTTTCTGGAGGGAAAAAGGTTCCCACTCTTAACCCCTATCTCGACACGGAACTCCGTTCATATCTAGCCTTTACCAAAACAATCATTAATCTAATCTCTAATCGCGGTCGAGACTAAAAATAAATTGGTAGCGCACCCGATTAGGATGTTAATGATTCTTTTAGTAAAGTTTATAAAATTTATAGGACGTAAAAAGAGTTTAAGGATCTTCATCATCCATTAATTTACCCTAATCCTATGAACCCTAACAAGCGGAGAATTACTCGCGCATGTTGGGAAAAGAAGATGAAAAGACAGAGAGGGAAAATATAATGTAAAATGCAAAAGAATTAAATAAAACAACTACCTTTATTAATCAACTTGAACAATCTATACTTTATTCCTTAGAAAATGATTACAAAAACTTAGTTTGCTTCTCGAATTCTTCTGAAGGAGGTAGAGGAACAGTTGATGATCAGCGTGGATGCGTGATCCGTCTTGGACTTCGTGATCTCTTCGGCTTGATGCCTTCTAACTTTAGCCTTTGGTCCTTTATATAGCCCTCAAAGAAGAAAAACTAGTTACCATATATGGTGACTTCCTAATATGGTGACTTTTCATATATGGATTCTGAGTCCCTGTCAGTATTGATTTTATGATTTTGGCAGATTTTTGATCCTGACATCTTGAACATCTTGATCTCTTGACCTGAGCTAAATCTTGCACAATATCTCTATGAATAATGTTAGTACTATTTATTAAATTAGAGAGAGTATCTTAATCACTATATATGGTAATAAATATTTAAGAAACTTGATTAAGAATATTTAATATGCTATGCAGTTTATATGGAATGTGCCCAATTTGGGGCACGATCCGATTTGAGGCATGCACGTCAATTTGGAAAGAGAAGTTGTTGGTCGTCGGGACCCGCCACCTCTCTGAAGACATTGAGGAATTTCAACGACATATATCGGAGGTGTGAAGAGATGTACTCTTAAACCAAATCTCGTTTTTGAGGGAAAAGATCATGGTGGATCATCTAAGAATCATTGTTCTCCTCCGAACACAGAGACGCGACCGCGTAGGTTCGTCTTGCCTGAATTTGGGGGCAGATGCTAATTGGTGCTATCCGGCCACCTCTCCGAAGATGCCAAGTTGATTTATGACATCATGTATCGAAGGTTTAAACGGATGCGGCCGATGTAGCAGACTTCGTCAGATTCCCCCTCATTTGAGGGGTTTTTGATTATGGGGACACTCTTCCCTGCAGGCGCAAGCCCCTGCAGTTAATTACGACACCGCATCGCGGTAACCACTTTCTCCTTCTCCAGATGGTCACTTTTTGTCGTGTGTGTTTGTTTTATTTTTGGTTGCCCGTGGATTGTATACGGAGACTAATTTATGTTGTCGCCCGTAGGGTGTGAATTAGTCCAAATCCGTATCTTCTTAGATTTTGGTTTGAGGGTTGGGTTTAAGGATACATTGGTCTCATTTGAGACTAAGATCAACTTAAACGTATGTTAAGGATACGTTAGTCTAATTTCAGACTAAGATCCACTTAACGGGATCGTTTAGATCCAACAAGAGCATTCGGGCTTTATTGGACATTGCGGTCGGTTACCAGTTTAAGGACATAGTGGTCCAAGGTTAAGGACATCATAGTTCATAAGTTTAGGGACCCCACAGTCTGAGGTTAAGGACATCATAGTCCATGAGTTTAAGGACCCTACAGTCCGAGGTTAAGGATATCATAGTCCATGGGTTTAAGGATCCCACAGTCCAGTTTAAAGACGTCATGGTCTATGGAATGTATGGTTATTGGGACTCGTCACCTCTCTGAAGACGTTGAAGGATTACAACGACAAATATCAAAGGAGTGAAGAGATGTACCCTTGAACCAATGTTGATTGGGAAATCTGTAGTCCAATTTAGGACTAAGATCAACTAATTAGATTATGAGCACATGGGCTCTGTTAAATCTGAATTGAGGACTTATGGCCAACTTGTGCTAAGTCCAATTAGGTTTGAAATGTTGGACCTTTGTTTGGGTTCAATTCTTCTTTATTTAGCAATGCTAGACAGGGATTTGGGGGCTCTGACAATATTTTTTCTTTGGCTGAGCACTAAACCCTTCATTATAGCTCTAGGCTTTACTCTGCATATCATATGAAATGATCAATTTTGAAGTTCAGTTGAAGGAGAGGCTTGCCCCTGGAAAACTTAGCTAATTTGGGCTAAGATTGGCTTTAAAATAGTGTTAAACACTAGAGGATATTTAGAGATCACGTGCTCCCACGTGATGTGCTGAAAAATAGTGTTAAACACTAAGGACGAAGCGCTTAAAGTAGTGTTAAACACTAAAATTGAATTGGTCACGTGGGGCCACGTGAGGCATCTGAAGATGGGGCCAGACTTCCTTTATTTTGTTCTCAGAATATTCAAATAAGTGTTAAACACTTTTAGTCTTTGAAATCATCACGTGTGGACACGTGACAATGCCTCTGCGTTGGGCATCAATTCCTCTGTATTCCCCTTTTTATTCTTTTGAAAAGGGTGTTTGTCAGGGGTCACGTGGGGACACGTGAGGCGCCCTAGATCAGTACTGCCTTTGGCTTTGTTCTCTTTTATTTTGAGGGTCACGTGGGAGCACGTGAGGCATTGCCTCCAAGCTTGTTCTTTCACATTTTGAGGAGTCCATTAAAGGGTCACGTGAGGGCACGTGAGCATGCTTTATTCATTCCTTTTTGTTCATTGGGATGAAGAGTCACGTGTTACCACGTGATCATGTTGGATACTTGATCTTTACGTGCATGGAGAGTGATTGTTGTGAAAAAGTGTTTGTAGAAAAACCGCAATCAATAACGGTGTCGCTTGTAGCTAGCCGAGATGAGTACGGGTCGTCCGCAGGGAAACGTGGAATATTTTATTCTTACTTTAGGCGTGTTGAGAAAGAAAGGAGGAAGAAATAAGAATGGTTGTAGGTTCTAGATATACGTTAAACACGGATGCAAAATATGGATTTAGATTAATTATGGATGTAAGTTCAATATTAAAAGGGAGCTTGTAGGGTTCATTAGGATTTAGTAGTTATGGATGGTTAATTAAAGATTACTCTTTTTATCTTTTAATAGATTTAAAACTAGAACGACATAGATGCATGTAGATTAGGGTTTCTGGGGGGAAAAGGGTTCCCACTCTTAACCCCTATCTGGACAAGGAACTCCGTTCATATCTAGCCTTTACCAAAACAATCATTAATCTAATCTCTAATCGCGGTCGAGACTAACAATAAATTGGTAGCGCGCCCGATTAGGATGTTAATGATTCTTTTAGTAAAGTTTATAAAATTTATAGGACGTAAAAAGAGTTTAAAGATCTTCATCATCTATTAATCTACCCTAATCCTATGAACCCTAACAAGCGGAGAATTACTCGCGCATGTTGGGAAAAAAAGATGAAAAGACAGAGAGGGAAAACATAATAAAAAATGCAAAAGAATTAAATAAAACAACTACCTTTTTTAATCAACTTGAACAATCTACACTTTATTCCTTAGAAAATGATTACAAAAACTTGGTTTGCTTCTCGAATTCTTCCGAAGGAGGTAGATGAACAGTTGATGATCAGCCTGGATGCGTGAGCCATCTTGGACTTCGTGATCTCTTCGGCTTGATGCCTTCTAACTTTAGCCCTTGGTCCTTTATATAGCCCTCAAAGAAGAAAAACTAGTTACCATATATGATGACTTCCTAATATGGTGACTTTCCATATATGGATTCTGAGTCCCTATCAGTATTGATTTTATGATTTTGGCAGATTTTTGATCCTGATATCTTGAACATCTTGATCTCTTGACCTGAGCTAAATCTTGCACAATATCTCTATGAATAATGTTAGTACTATTTATTAAATTAAAGAGAGTATCTTAATCACTATATATGGTAATAAATGTTTAAGAAACTTGATTAAGAATATTTAATATGCTATGCACTTTATATGGTAATAAATCTTTAAAAAACATGATTAAGAATATTTGATATGCTATGCATCTTGAATTACTAAAATATTATGCATATATTTTGAAATATTATTCTAACCATTTGTATGATATTATATCTTTTAAGAATTGTGATTAGAATATTTGATATGATATACATATTTTCAATTACCAAAATATTATATAAATATAAAATGCCTATATTTTCCTTCATAATGTTAATTATAATATAAAAACATATGGTAAATAGTCTTTTGCAGATAAATCCAGATATGTTCTATATTTATAATAAACATCTTTAAATATTTAAGAAAAGTAAGGAAAATGTTATATCAAAAGTGCAATATTTTTGACTGAACAGATAGCTTTAAGTCTCTTGTTTTAAGAATTAAATTCTTTTGTAGGGTTAAACCCTAGTTTCATTTAGAGGAATTAAATTCCTATGAATTCGGAAGAATTAAATTCTTATGTAGGGTTAAACCCTAATTTCATTTGGAGCAATTAAATTCCTATGAATTTGGAAGAATTAAATTCTTTAAACTTAATTCTCCCTCTAAGTTTTGGATCTGCATGACAGAATCTCCCCGATGAGAATTAAATTCTCAACTTATGGGGAGATTTGCTTCTACTGATCCTCAACCAAAGGATGAACTAAGTTCTTATTCAGAAAAGTTAAACTCTTAGTTTTGAGAATTAAATTCTCATTTATTTTATGAGAGCTTGTAGAATGAACTTCTTCTTTTTTCTCACCTAGAGTTTTTTTTCCTGAAGAGATCTTCTTTTTCTCTCTTGAGAATTAAATTCTCTTCTCTTTTTTCTCTCTGTTGTTGTATCTCTCCAAAAAAAAAGTCCATCCCTTCTCTTCTCTTCTTGGCTACTATTTATAGGAGAAAGAAAATAATCAATTTGTTTAGTCAATCTTTCATTGAATGATTTTGGTTGTTTTTGTAACCAACATGATCTTTTAGATCATCCAGTGAATTTTATTCACCATTGGATTTTTAATCCAAAAGATATTTTATCTGTTATTCCTGGCAAATTTCAGGGAAATCTTTCCTTGTATAAAATCTTTCCATAAATTGGTGATTTTTAATCACCATTGGATTTTTAATCCAACGGTGCTCCATTTTACAGAGCACCATCTTTCTTGTTTGGAATGATTTAAAGAAATATTTTTCCAGTTAGGGTTCTCGATTCCCTCTTAATTAGAATTTAATTCTATTATTTCAAAGATCTTAGGATCCCATCACGTGTTGACACATGACCCCCTCGATTAAGCATTTAACCAGAATTTAATTCTGTTGTTTTAAAGAACACAGGAATTATCACGTGTCAGCACGTAACCCTTGGTCACGTGTGGGCACATGATGCCCCATTGGGATTTTTCCTTACTGTTTTATTATACTTTTAATTCTTTTCAGTGAGTTTAAAGGCCCATCACGTATTGGCACGTGACCCCATTGTTAGAATTTAATTCTTATTAGCCAGAGAACTTGGGAACCCATCACGTGTCTGCACATGACCTGTGGTCACGTGTGGGCACGTGATGCCCCATTGCGGTATTCCCTACTGTTTTGTTATACCTTTTAATCCTTTTTAGTGAGTTTAAGAGGCCCATCACATGTGGGCACATGACTCCTGTTGATTAGAATTCAATTTTATTATAACAGAATCCTCAGGAAACCATCACGTGTCAGCACGTGACCCTTGGTTACGTGCGAGCACGTGATGCCCCATTGGGGTTTTTCCTGATATTTTTATGAGGGAACAAATGCCTCCACAACGTTGTTCTCACGTGTTTTCACGTGAGTGCAACGCTGTAACTTTTATGGCCGTTGAATCTGCCTTAGGAAGGGGGTAGATGAACCATTTCCCATCACGTCCTATAAATGCAGGGGTCTTTTCATAAGCGCTTCCACTTTTTCCTTCTTCTTCCTTGCTCGTTTTTCTCTGAGAATTTAATTCTCTTTCCCAGAGCCCAGTTCTCTGTTTCAAAAATTTTCAGAGTTTAACTCTGTCGACAAAAGATTTCCTTTTTTATATAAGGATCTTGAACGGCCGAAGAATTTCTTATAGAAATTTTCCTTCGATTTCAAATCCGCACCAAGGGTTTTTTCCTTTAACAAGAACCCATCTTTCCAAGTTCTTTAAAAATGTCCCATCTTTAAATAATCAACCTCTTTTGCTAGGGCTTCTCTGATCTCAGGGATCGATGGTGATACTTGTCCTCTCTCTGGAATTTAATTCCATTCCAAAAAGTTTTTATCTCTGAAAATATTTTCTAGGAATTTAATTTCTCTGTTCAAAAGGAATTTAATTCCTCTAAAGAACTTAGTTCTTAAAAGCAAACTTCTTAGTTGTTCTTGCAGAAAAAATTTCAGTGGAGATTCTACTTGATTTTTGCAGAGTCCATTATGGGTTTCTCTTTGGGGGAATGTGTAGAGTCATTTGAATTCATTGAGAATCTTCCTTTTATTCGCATGATGATTGCTCAGCCTTATTATCAGTGAGCCGCCATCTTGATTTTGTGGGGCTCTTGTGTTTTGTAACCAATGGTCCCATAAAATAAGTTCTTTGTCGTTTTCTTCCACTGACTTTATATATATATATATATATATATATATATATCTTTATAAATATATATATATATACACGTGTGGGCTTTACTAATAGCTTCCTTTCCTTTGTTTCTGGAGTAATGGCTTCTCTTCCGTACTTCCCTTTCACCCGCTCAAAGCCTGCCTTTCCTCAGTCACCGTCTGACGAAGAGGTGATGGCGATGATCAGGGCTCATGACCCGGAGTGCACCAATTTACTTTTATGGGGGACCTGGTATGGTCATATCATCCGCGGTCGCCGAAGCTTTCTTTGCGAGGTACCGACAGAGCCTACCTATCCATTTTTGCCGATGGAGCGTCCATGGACCGCCTTTGCTGTGGAGATGTCGAATTGGACCCCTACGGGACGGCTCGAGCCATCGACAACTGGGATTCCAAACCACCCTGTGCTAGCTATAGATATCTTAGGGCGTCGTATCTGCCAAGGTGAAGCCCAGCCCTAGGGACAGGTTTACAAAATAGGGCTTACTCCTCGCCATCCCACGGGCTACCTTCTCTGGGCTCGTTATATCTTGTCCGCCCATCGTGCGCGACTGCAGAAGGTTGGGCTCTACCAGGCGGTGTACGCGTCTCTCTTCTACTATCAGTCCCCTCACGTCTGGTGGGTTAAGGCTTTCCTAAATCAATGGAGTCTTTCCACCAACACCTTCTTGCTAAGGGATCGCGAAGTTTCGATTTCTCTGGAAGAGTTTCGTGACATCTCGGGGTTGCCGATCAGGAGGACGCTCTATGAAGAACTGCTGCCTTCTGAAGAGTATGTTTTTGATGTTGAGCCTGCTATGCTTGACGGCTTGTCGACTGAAAATGCCGTCCACCACAAGCATCCAAGTCTAATCAAGGCTCTTGGCATTTTTTAGAAGCTGTTCACAGAGTCGAAGGAACAGAGCGTCACCTTCAAAAGCTTTATCGCCTGCTTCCTTCGCGGAGACGTTCTATCAAAGACGGCTCCAAAGTTCGCGAATATCAATGACCCCTTCGGGTTCGGTCTAAATAAGCTACCGGCTAAAGAAGAGGATTTGCCGCAGTTCTACATTCCAATCCTATCGGCTGTACCTTTTGAGTCAATCACACCCCCTGGCATAGATGGAGAGACTTTCTTCATGGGTTTTATCAGCGTCTGGCTCAGCTGGTTCGCCGTTCCCACGCACCGTCGTTTCATGAGAGCCTCGGTCATTTACCCTGCCCATCGCATTGCCGAAGGGACGCGACTAGTCGTGGGCATTGCGGGGCTAGCACATCTGTATCATGGGCTAAGCGCTGCAGCCAATACTTCAACCCCAGGCGTGAATGTGGTAAATTTCTCTCTTCATTACTTTACGTCATGGATTGAAATGCACATGCTAGGGGCATTTGCCGCTCATCAGAGACCCAGCTTTTATGATACCTACACTTTTCCGCGGCTCATGAGGTTGGTGAATGCTTCTACTCCTGATCCGACTCAATCCGGCGCTATTCGTGTGCTGCTTAGTCCCTATGCCAATATAGGCGGGATGGTGTTTAACGATCGAGTCCTCTCTGCTCCTTCAGGACCGATTCAGCAGCTTTTTGACTCGTCAAAAGAGGGAGCACCCTCCCTGAAGCCCAAGGAAGCCGCGCACTTATATTCAATCTGACCGGGTTATCTGGTGTTTCGTCAAAACGGTGCGGCCCTTTTTATGCGGTACAACCCACACCGCATTGCTCGGCAACTGGGATATAACCAGGGTGTCCCCTTTGAAGCATTTACAGTGGAGCCCAGCCCGTCGTCGGAAGTTGTTCGTGACGCCGCTTATCACTTCATGCGGCTGAACACCGGCTCTCGCTTCGTGATTCCTAAAGCTGACTATATTCCTCGATACATGGGGGATTTCACGGGCTGGTACCTCCACCGAGTCAGTCCTATTATTGCTGAGGAGAGGAGGATGCTCCTCGGATATAGGGCTCCCACTCCGATCCAGGCTACCGGAGTCCCGTCGCGACCGCAGACAGTGGTTCGCCCTCCCCTGAGAGATACTGGTGTCGTGCTTATTCCTGAGGCGACGGAAGTGGATCTAACTCCCACAGCTGGTATGCCGCTGCGCACTAGAGCTCAATCAAGGGCCAATAAGGCGCCAGTAGCAGTATCATCAGCTGTGGCATCAGCAATGACAGTGTCCTCATCGGTAGCACCGCCGAGAAAAGACACCGAAGGCAAAGTGGGTCAACGTCGCACTAAAGCACCGAGGGGAAAGAAGCGATCGTCTTCTGTAGTTAGTTCTGGGTCCAAGAGGCGAAAGAAGGCAGTCACCAATCTGCTCGACTTTTTAGTGGAATCAGAGCCTATCCTTCAAGATGAACCACTAGCTATGCAAGAATTGGATGGTGGTCTACTTTTCCCGGGTTCATCTTCCGAGAAAGCTGCACAATTGGCTGAGGCTATAAGACGCTCTCAGGATAAGACTGAGAATGTAAGGATCCCGAAGAGGCCTTATCCTGCCGTCATCTTTTACGAAGATCCTCCATCGATACAGCGGCTATTTATAGGTCTTTTGGAAGATGGAGGCGAGATAGCTCTTAAACAGCCTATCTCGGTCGATGCCAAAGATGCGCTTTCGTTGTGGACCGGTGGCCACGAGTCTACACTCGAACCCCGGCGAGCATACCTCCTCAGGAAGGAACGCCGGCTTAAGCAAGCCATACTAGAAGCTCCTTTGCGCATTGGTATACTTATATATCTTTTTGTATTATTTTGCACTGCTTATATATATATATATATATGCATTCTTATCTCCATGAAAACTTTGCAGGGACTTCGACAATGGCGGAGGATCTGAGTTCGAGTCGCGCCTTGATTATGGACTCTGTAAATATCCCCGATGAGACACTAGTAAGTGTGGAGGGGGTCGATACAACTGTTGTTCCTGCCACGGAGCTCCCATCGGTGATTTCCGTTCCCCCGGTGCTTGCTCTTCTGGAAGAGGCATCTTCATTGGCCGTAGATTCAATGGATCTTTCTGGGGACGGCCCGGAGACTGTGGGACAGGTAGTCGAGGTCACCGTCCTCTCATTGGAGCCTGCAACGGTGGTTGTTGCTCCTCAATTGGGAGTTGTTATACCGGCCCATGTCCCCGATGATGTGCTTGGGGGCATGGAGAAGGCCGCCGAAGCTGCTATCCCTCCTGTTCAGAGCGGGAGGAGCATCGAAGGTAGCCCTCTATATTTTATTTTAATAATCTCTCCCCTATCTGAACCTTTCTGTCTTTTCAGAATTGCGCGGGTTGGCGTCGTCTATCGCTGATCTGTCTCCCAGGAAATCTTTCCAACGTCTGCTAGAGATGGCCGCTCCGCAGACAATAACCCCTTAACGCATCATCCTATCTTCCGGGCAAGGTTAGTGTTGTTCTCCTTCTTCACGGCATTATCATTATTCCGTATAACGATATTGATGTCTTCTGCAGTTCTGGAGGCCGATAACGAAGTTGAGATCCTTGACGGGCCTGGGGATCCTTCAGACCCTTCTTGCATGACTGTGGGTAAGTAAAGTTTTGATGTTGTTCCATCCGCTCTTTGCTTATGACCTCGTTGACTGTTTATAAATCTTAACAGCTTTGCCAGTTATTACCGTGCTGGAATCTCGCATCGTCATGCCACCCGGCCCCTATGCTCTGCGTGCCTCGGAACGGATGGCAAAGCTAAGCCTTCACTCTTTGTCGGCTTTAATTGAAGACCTTCGTGCTGGCAGTCTGATCAGGGCCGAAGTATTTGCCGCTGAAGCCAATGGTTCTCTTCCCTTTCTTGCTACTTACTATAGTGAAACATTGGTGCAAGTCTTGGTTGAGTTCGTCAGGTGGAGGCTTTCTTGCATAGTCTTGAATGTACACGCCTTCCTTCAGAGGTTGTGGCTGCAAAGGCGAGCTTGCGGGGGATGATTGAGCGCTGCGCTGCGAATATGCTGTCATGGGAGAAGAGGCTCAGCCGAAAGTTTTCGGAGAGGGAGCTGGCTTCCAAAGTGCTGAGGGAACTTCAAGCTAATCTTACGGCCAAGACCACTCAGGCGTATGAACTTTGGCTAGTGCTTCAAGAAACTATCAGGGAAGTGGTAGCCATTGATAAAGCCGTCATTTTCACTCGCGAAATGGTCGAAACTCATAAGGTTACCGAAAAGGAGCTTGAAAGTCGGCCTGCCTCGTACCAGGCCCAACACGCTCAAGCGGAGGCCCGTCTCTTGACGATAATAAATCATGAAGTCGAGGCCCAGCGGAAAAAGGATGAACTAGCAAGCCTATTAAATCGTCCATCGGCTTGAAAAATTGTATATTTTTTCTATTCTTCTTTTGTACATACTCCTGAAGGAGAGTATTTTTTCATTCTTTCATAAATTGTACTTTGTATTCATTTTGATTCATGAATAAAAGACATATTTTGCTTCATGATGGTGTGCCCCTTTTAGTAAATGCATCTTGTAGATAATCTATTTCAATTTCCTTGTAAGACAGCGATGGCTTAGGAGTCAGGTTCAGATCTTCTTCCTAAGGCTTTCCAACTTTATGAGCCGTGAGGGTCTCATAAAGGTATTTCTCCTTACGAGTCGTGAGGATCTCGTAAGTGTAATTTCTCCTAAAGAATCATGAGGATTCCTAAGTGTATTTTCTCTTGAGAGTCGTAAGAATCTCACAAGAGGATTTTCCCTCTTACAGGTCGAGAGGACCGTAAGTGGTTGTTTCCCTCCTTGTCGAGATTCGACTTTGAAGAGTATGGTCCGTGAATAGTATGCAAGAGCCCATTTGGACCGACTTGCAGGGCTCCAGTGCTTAGAAAACGGGTTTTTTTAATCCCCACTGCCTAAGGCTTTTCCCTACGAGTCGAGACGAATTGAGAAGTTCTCGCAAGGATATCCTAACGTCACAGTTAACCTCTGATCTTTACGACAGAAGTCCGTTAGGGTCTGTGGTACTAGGGTTTTGCCTGTCGTACCGTCGCGTTGGCTGATGTTTCCCTCGATAAGCAATCTTGCTGTTCGAGTAGCCTTGCGACTGTCATGTCTCTGATCCCTTCGGTGGTTGGACAAGACGTCTTCAAGAAATCTTCCTAGGCAGTTTGACCGTCGGAAGAGCAAGCGTTAGGAATTTTGCCATGCCGCTTTTTACTTGATGTTAGGCTCAGTTTAGGGAGCCCCGATGAGTCATAACCACCCCACGCTGGTGTGGGATGATCTTCGATAGTCTTTCGGGTTTTATTTGTGTTTCCGTTAAGACCCTGAAGCCAGGAATTTGGTCTTTACTTCGTTTGCTGGCATTGCGTCTGCTGTATCGTGACGAATGTCGCGGTTTTCTCCAGGTTGTTGGTGAACCGGCGAGGCTTGGAACTAGGGATTTTGCCGTGGCTCCGTTGTTTGATTGTCACGCTTGAATCCTGCTGGAGGAAGAACACTGGGATGACATCTTGTCTGCTGTATCGAGACGAAGGTCGAGGTGGTGACCATTCCGCGCTGGTGTGGGATGATCTTCGATAGTCATTCAGGTTTTATATAATTTGCCGTCAAGACCCAAAAGCATAGGAATATTGCCTTTGCTTCGTTTTTGGCGCGTCCGAATCCTGTTGGAGGAAGAACGCTGGGGTGACATCTCGTCTGCTGTATCGAAACGAACGTCGAGGTGGTGAATATTCTGCGCTGGTGTAGGATGATCTCCGATAATCTTTCAGGTTTTATATAAGTTGCCGTCAAGACCCTGAAGCATAGGAATATTGCCTTTGTTTCGTTTTTGGCGCGTCCGAATCCTGTTGGAGGAAGAACGCTACGGTGACATCTCATCTGCTGTATTGAAACGAACGTCGAGGTGGAGCTGGGATTTTGCCATCACTCCGTTTTGTTTCGACCGTGAGTTCTTTCGTTGACGTTGCATCTGCATCCTGCTGGACTGCGAAGGAACGCCGTTGTTGATATTGCGTCTGGTGTAACAAGACGAATGCTGAGATGGTCTCTAGGTTGTCTGTGAGCCGTCGAGATCCGGAACTAGGGACTATGCCGTGGCTCCGTTTGGTGATGTTGCGTCTGATGTAACGAGACGAACGTCGAGGTGGTTTCAAAGTTGTTGGTGAACCATCAGGACTTGGAACTAGAGACTTTGCCATGGCTCCGTTGTTGGTGTCGCGTCTGCATCCTGCTGGAATGAGGAACGCTGGGGTGACATCGCGTCTGCTGTATCGAGACGAACGTTGAAGTGGTCTTTAGGTTGTTGGTGAACCATCAGGACCTGGAACTAGGGACTTTTCCATGGGTCCGTTGTTGGTGTCTTTTGCATCCTGCTGGGGAAGAACGCTGGGGTGACATCGCATCTGCTGTATCGAGAAGAACGTCGAAGTGGTCTCTAGGTTGTTGGTGAACCGTCGGGACCTGGAACTAGGGACTTTGCCATGGCTCCGTTGTTTTGTGTCGCGTCTGCATCCTGTTGGGGGGAGAACGCTGGGGTGACATCGCGTCTACTGTATCGAGGCGAACGTCGAGGTGGTCTCTAGGTTGTTGGTGAACCGTCGGGACTTGGAACTAGGGACTTTGCCATGGCTTTGTTGTTGGTGTCGCGTCTGCATCCTGCTGAGGAAGAACGCTTGGGTGATCTCTAGGCTGTCTGTGAACCGTCGAGATTTGGAACAGAGACTTTGCCATGGCTCCAAGGTTGATTGTCGCTTCTGAATCCTGCTGGAATGAGGAGGAACGCTGTTGTGGGTCTCTAGGCTGTAGATGCGGCCGTTGAGACTTGGCTCTCTTTCTGATGGAGCCTGGTGGGAAAGTATGGTTCTTTCTTTTTTTGTGTCCCTGGATTGTATACAGGGATCGATGTCATCTCACCTGTAGGGCAAAAGTTTTATTTTTTCATTTTTTTAATTTCCGCGATGCTCTATCATTTCAGCTTTTATAAGTTCGTGATTGCCCAATCATTTCGGCTATTTGTTTTATTTACTCGCTGCTTTTTATTGCGAGTTGCCCAATCATTTCGGCTATTTTTGTATGCATATATTTTTTACTTGCTGATTTTGTTGCAACTTGCCCCATCATTTCGGCTATTCATATGCATTATTGGCTCGCTGATTTTTTCTCTCTCGCGAGTATGGGATTTAGGATCTGATACTGAGCATCAGCATCGCTACAACTGGGATATTTCCAGGAGCGAATCATCATTTGCCTTTGTCGATGTCGAACAAAGGTGGCTTAGTAAACAGGGTTAAAATCCTGTCGACTAAGGCTTTTGATTTCATGAGCCGTAAGGGTCTCATAAAGGTATTTCTCCCTACGAGTCGTGAGGATCTCGTAGGTGCGTTTTCTCCTTAATAATCGTGAGGAGTCTTAAGTGTATGGTCTCTTGTAAGTCGTAAGGATCTTACAAGAGTGTTTTCTCCTCATAATTCGAGAGGACTTACAAGGGTCGTTCGTCATATGAGCATATCCCCAGTCTCTGGTGGGACTTTGTTAGGAAAATGTTTATTCGTGCTCGTGGATTGTATACAAGGGTCAACATTGAACTGCTTGTAGGGCAACGTTGGAGATTGTGATGGCTTAAGAACAGATTCAGATCCCTGTAGCTTAAGGCTTTTGAATCCTATGAGCCGTGAGTCGTGAGGATCTCGTAAGTGTAATTTCTCCTTAGGTATCGTGGGGATTCCTGAGTGTGTTTCTCCCTTGTGAGTCGTAAGGATCTCACACAGGTGGTTTCTCCTTACAGGGTCGAGAGGACCTTGCAAGTGTCTTTTAACGAGATTGCGCCCTTTTGGATTTTCATAAAACTCGCCGGTAGCCCTGCTGTTTTTACTCATGGAGCCCTTTCAGGTTTTCATCCGTGCCCATGTTGCTTATGGACATACCGTTTTCTTTTTCTTTTTCCTTTTTTTTTGTCAGCCTTGGAATGTTGCGGTCCGTAGTAGTTTATCGACGTTTCGGTCAATTGCAACTTTTTAGGACATTGCGGTCTATCGTTAGTTTAAGGACGTTTCGGTCCGTCGTTGCCATATTTGAGGCAAATTTGTAGTTTACGGACTTTTCGGTCCATTGTTAGTTTTAGGACATTTCGGTCCGTGGGGCTTTCTCTATGAATAAGAACGATGCCTCCGGCATGTCCATCTTTTTCGGATCATGTGGTTGTGGCGGGTTCATTTTCTAGTTTTCAGATAATGTGAACTTGCCTTGTTGGTATTGATCCTCAATCCAGCCTTTGAAGACGAAGCAATCTTCGATTAGATGGCGTACTGCTTGGTGGTAAGGGCAGTAATTAGGATTGTTGACATCGCCTGCCTGCAACAGGCGTTTTGGATCCGGTAAGTTGATGAGCATGTTGCGCACTGCCAGCTCGAACAGTCTCCTCGTTTTATCCCGGGAAAACGAGTAAGGACGTCCCAGCCTCTCCTCGAGGGATGGGCGTGGGTGCACGTTGTTTTGGCAAACAACCGGCTTTAAGTTGCTCAGTTGTTGTTGAGTATTGGCGACAAAAGTTGCTTTCCCTTTGCTTTTCTTATTCCGAGGCTCCGGCTTCAAAGAGGAAGGCATGTGGCTCATCTGGTCCATCTGGGCCAGCTTGTCAATCAGGGCCTGGAAATTAGTTGGCTTGAAGAACATCATGAATTGTGAAATGGTCGCTTAGGGGTCAAGGGTCCCCAAGAACATGCCTAGCGCAGGCGCTTCTTCAATGCGTTGTTCGCACTTCGACCATAGATTCCGCCACCGTATCACGTACTCAACCCATGTTTCTCCAGGCTTCACCCTGGCATTGATCAATGCCGTGATTGGGGTGCGTTCGCTAGCGCTTGCAAAACGCTGAGCGAATAACAGCTCCATCTCCGTGAATGTCTTGACGGAGTCGTTGGGAAGCTCGGAATACCATTCGAATGCCGTCTCTGCCAAGCTGCCGACGAATTGTCGAAGCAGCAGCTTATCGTCACCTCCAGTGTTGCCGCACAAGGCTCTGAATTGAGCGACATGCTGATGAGGATTTCCCTTCCCCTTATATACGTGGAATTTGGGGATCGTGTATCCCGACGGGTACTTTATTTGGTCGTACCAACCCGGATAGGGTCGCCCAGTTTTAACAATTTGTCCAGCCGTATCATTCGCTTGATGAGCTCGTGTTTGTTGAGCTATATAATCATCGAGCGTGGCTTTAGAGATGTCTCCTCCTTGGCTGCTGACAGAGCCGGCAGAAGATTTGATGTTTCTCCTCTATCATCTTTAATTATTACTGGAGGATCTTCGGCTGGAGGGTCCGGCTGGATCATCATGCCCACCATATCCTGGAATAGAAGGGTCATTTGTTTTATGTTGGCCGCTTGTTCCGCGTCCTCTTTGTCCTTTTTCTCAAGTATTCTCCGAAGGAATTCGGCATCAGTTTCCTACTCATGACGCTGTTCTGAGGACGTCTCTGGGCTTGCTTTTGGTCCCATGAGTGCGGCCATGGCTGTTAGCATTTCTTGGAGCTTTTGTTGTTGTTGCTCCTGGGCCTTAGTTACTGATCGCGTAAGCGGCTGATGACCCATGGAGATACGGCTATCCTCTTTTCCGGATGCCATTGTGCACCACCATGCCCCCAGACTTAGGGCGTTCGGGTTCAGTGGTCTTGCGATTCATCGTAGACGCAGAGATTTACTCCGGACTTCTCCTCTTGTGGGCGGTCGAAGTTTAGGGGGCCGTTGCAGTGGGCACCCAAGTAGATGTCGCCTTTTGTGATTTGACAGGATGGTCCTCTTCTCACTGAACTTTCGCCTTTTTCTGTCGGCGAGAGTAATCTTGATCAACCACCGAGTCCCGAACCTGTCGCCAAACTTTGTAAATTTTAGAGGACAGCCGCTGAGGGGGCTGCTCTAGCTTCGCCTTTGGGGCATTCTCCACAGGTGGAGGAGATCTCTTCAGCACGGCAGTCGGAGAGTTTTTGCGAACCCTCCTTAGCGGTTCAAAGCTATTCCCAGTTGGAACAGCAGCATCGATTTCCACCGTTGGAGCCGGCGGAATCAATCCAGAAGTAGAGTTACCCCCAGCCTTCCTCACTCGGCGCCAGTGGCGACGTCGAGCGTGTCTTACATTTGGAATTATCTCAGCTGTAGGGGTGACTTCCTCATACCCTCTGTGTTGGTCAGAAGTTGTCGTTATCAGCCTATTGAAGACTGATGTCCGCTGAGTGGGAATAACCAACCTATTGAACGCAGACTTCCGAGCATGGGAAGCAGCCTTGACGATTTTGCCTGGAACAGGAGCTGAAACAGTTAGTCTTGTGAAGGCCGACCCTTTGGCAGGAGAAACCGCTTTGACGACTTTGGGAGTAGGAATGGCTATCCTTTTTGGGATAACCTTTTCTGGTATTGCGGGCTTCTTCACGGGCCCGTTGGAGATTTGGCCTAGTCTGCTGAAAACTGAGGCTCTTGGTTTGGGCGACCCGTTAAGAGGGGCCACAGTAGTGGTAAGCCAATCAAAGACCGACTTCTTCTGAGCTTCTTGCAATGGTACAGGGGCGTTGAAGCTCATCGGTGGGAGCATAGTCCCAAAGAATAGCCCAGTGGTGGCCTGAGTTATCTGCTCCACTGGCATCTTGAAAAGGGAGGCCGCTTGGGGCCCGTAGGTTATACCTCCAGATGAGGCGGAACGGGAGTTGCAGTTGCAGTTGGTGCAGTTTGAAGCCATCGATCTTCTGTTTTCTGCACGGAACAAGCCACCAAATCTTAGTACCTCGAATCTACGGGCAACCATATTAAACCGCAATTCGTTCGCGAACACGACACACGAAATGTGGAGTGGAAAGAGGAAAAGGTCCCACCGGGCGTGCCAGAATCTGTTCTCCTCTGAACACAGAGACATGACCGCGTAGGTTCGTCTTGCCTGAATTTGGAGGCAGATGCTAATTGGTGCTATTCGTCCACCTCTCCGAAAATGCCAAGTTGATTTATGACACCATGTATCGAAGATTTAAACGGATGCGACAGATATAGTAGACGTCATCAGATTTTCCCTCATTTGAGGGGGTTTTGATTGTGGGGACGCTCTTCCCTGCAGGCGCAAGCCCCTGCGGTTAATTACGCTACCGCATCGCGGTAACCACTTTCTCCTTCTCCAGATGGTCACTTTGTATTGTGTGTGTTTGTTTTATTTTTGGTTGCCCGTGGATTTTATACGGAGACTAATTTATGTTGTCTCCCGTAGGGCGTGGATTAGTCCAAATCCATATCTTCTTAGATTTGGGTTTAAGGGTTGGGTTTAAGGATACGTTAGTCTCATTTAAGACTAAGATCAACTTAAACGTATGTTAAGGATACGTTAGTCTAATTTCAGACTAAGATTAACTTAACCGGATCATTTAGATCCAACAAAAGAGCATTCGGGCTCTATTGGACATTGCGGTCAGTTACCAGTTTTAGGTCATAGTGGTCCAAGGTTAAGGACATCATAGTCCATGAGTTTAGGGACCCCACAGTCCGTGGTTAAGGACATCATAGTCCACCCCACAGTCCAGTTTAAATACGTTATAGTCTATGGAATGTATGGTTGTTGGGACCCTTCACCTCTGTGAAGACGTTGAAGGATTTCAACGACAAATATCAAAGGAGTGAAGAGATGTACTCTTGAACCAATGTTGATTGGGAAATCTGTAGTCCAATTTAGGACTAAGATCAATTAATTAGATTATGAGCACATGGGCTTAGTTAAATCTGAATTGAGGACTTATGGCCAACTTGGGCTAAGTCCAATTAGGTTTGAAATGTTGGACCTTTGTTTGGGTTCAATTCTACTTTATTTAGCAATGTTAGACAAGGATTTGGGGGCTCTGACAACATTTTGTCTTTGGCTGAGCACTAAACCCTTCATTATAGCTCTGGGCTTTACTCTGCATATCATATGAAATGATCAATTTTGAAGTTCAGTTGAAGGTGATGCTTGCCTCTATAAAACTTAGCCAATTTGGGCTAAGATTGGCTTTAAAATAGTGTTAAACACTAGAGGATATTTGGCGATCACGTGCTCCCACGTGATGTGCTGAAAAATAGTGTTAAACACTAAGGATGAAGCGCTTAAAGTAGTGTTAAACACTAAAATTGAATTGGTCACGTGGGGTCACGTGAGGCATCTGAAGATGGGTCCAGACTTCCTTTATTTTGTTCTCAGAATATTCAAATAAGTGTTAAACACTTTTAGTCTTTGAAATCATCACGTGTGGACACGTGACAATGCCTCTGCGTTGGGCATCAATTCCTCTGTGTTCCCCTATTTTATTCTTTTGAAAAGGGTGTTTGTCAGGGGTCACGTGGAGACACGTGAGGCGCCCTAGATCAGTACTGCCTTTGGCTTTGTTCTCTTTTATTTTGAGGGTCACGTGGGAGCACGTGAGGTATTGCCTCCAAGCTTGTTCTTTCTCATTTTGAGGAGTCCATTAAAGGGTCACGTGAGGGCCCGTGAGCATGCTTTATTCATTCCTTTTTGTTCGTTGGGATGAAGAGTCACGTGTTACCACGTGATCATGTTGGATACTTGATCTTTACGTGCATGGAAAGCTTTAAGTCTCTTGTTTTAAGAATTAAATTCTTTTGTAGGGTTAAACCCTAGTTTCATTTAGAGGAATTAAATTCCTATGAATTTGGAAGAATTAAATTCTTATGTAGGGTTAAACCCTAGTTTCATTTGGAGAAATTAAATTCCTATGAATTTGGAAGAATTAAATTCTTTAAACGTAATTCTCTCTCTGAGTTTTGGATCTGCATGGCAGAATCTCCCCGATGGGAATTAAATTCTCAACTTATAGGGAGATTTGCTTCTGCAGATCCTCAACAAAATGAAGAACTAAGTTCTTATTCAGAAGAGTTAAACTCTTAGTTTTGAGAATTAAATTCTCTTTTATTTTGTGAGAGCCTGTAGAATGAACTTCTTTTTTCTCACCTAGAGTTTTTTTTCCTGAAGAGATCTTCTTTTTCTCTTTTGAGAATTAAATTCTCCTCTCTTTTATCTCTCTGTTGTTGTATCTTTCCAAAAAAAAGTCCATCCCTTTTCTTCTCTTCTTGGTTCCTATTTATAGCAGAAAGAAAAGAATCAATTTGTTTAGTCAATCTTTCATCTAAAGATTTTGGTTGTTTTTGTAACCAACATGATCTTTTAGATCATCCAGTGAGTTTTATTCACCATTGGATTTTTAATCCAAAAGATATTTTATCTGTTATTCCTGGAAAATTTCAGGGAAATCTTTCCTTGTATAGAATCTTTCAATAAATTAGTGATTTTTAATCACCATTAGATTTTTAATCCAACGGTGCTCTATTTTACAGAGCACCATCTTTTTTGTTTGGAAAGATTTAAAGAAATATTTTTCCAGTTAGGGTTCTCAATTCCCTCTTAATTAGAATTTAATTCTATTACTTCAGAGATCTTCGGATCCCATCACGTGTTGACACATGACCCCCTCGATTAGGCATTTAACCAGAATTTAATTCTGTTGTTTTAAAGAACTCAGGAATTATCACGTGTCAGCACGTGACCTTTGGTCACGTGTGGGCATGTGATGCCCCATTGGGATTTTTCCTTGCTGTTTTATTATACTTTTAATTCTTTTCAGTGAGTTTAAACGCCTATCACGTGTTGGCACGTAACTCCATTGTTAGAATTTAATTCTTATTAGCCAGAGAACTTGGGAACCCATCACGTGTTTGCACGTGACCTGTGGTCACGTGTGGGCACGTGATGCCTCATTAGGGTATTCCCTGCTGTTTTGTTATACCTTTTAATCCCTTTTAGTGAGTTTAAGAGGCCCATCACGTGTGGGCACGCGACTCCTGTTGATTAGAATTCAATTTTATTATAACAAAATCCTCAGGAAACCATCACGTGTCAGCACGCGACCCTTGGTCACGTGCGAGCACGTGATGCCCCTTTGGGGTTTTTCCTGATATTTTTATGAGGGAACAATCATTAGTCATATTTGAGACTAAGATAAACTTGAGAGATATGGGATGAATATTATTTTGGATATCATCGATGAGAGATCATTAGTCATATTTGAGACTGAGATTAGTTTGGATATAAATTTGGATATCATAAATATATGCTGAGCCAATTTGGGGAATGATTGGGTTTCTGTAACACCCAGCAGTGCTAAGCACTCAGTTGTCTATAACGCTCACGTGTATATCACGTGAAGCACTATAATAGTGCTAAGCACTAGCTTTTGTGGCGCTCACGTGTGTTTTGCGTGAGGCGCTCAAATAGTGCTAAGCACTTAATTTTCCTGGCACTCACGTGTGTTTCACGTGAGGTGCTATACAACTTTGCCTTGAGCACTCACGTGCTTTTTACGTGAGGCGCTGAGTTCTTTTGGAGATTTAATCTCTGCTGATATTTTTAGAGAACTTAAATCTCTTTTAATGGTATTTTGACCATTAACGATCACTAAGATCATTATTTTGAGGATCTTTAATCGGCTTCTTGAAGGAACTAAGTTCTTGATTTGAAGGAACTAAGTTTCTAGAGTATTATGAACTCCATCTTCTCCGAGAGGTTAAACCTCTTTTAATGGTGTTTTGACCATTAAAGATCACCAAGATAACTATTTTTAAGATCTTAGATCGGGTTCTTTAAAGAACTAAGTTCTTGATTTGAAGGAACTAAGTTCTTGGCGTATTATGAACTCCATCTTCTCCGAGAGATTAAACCTTTTTAATGGTGTTTTGACAATTAAAGATCACCAAGATCACTATTTTTGAAGATCTTGGATCGGGTTCTTGAAAGAACTAAGTTCTTGATTTGAAGGAACTAAGTTCTGGAGTATTATGAACTCTATCTTCTCCGAGAGGTTAAACCTCTTTTAATGGTGTTTTGACCATTAAAGATCACCAAATCACTATTTTTGAAGATCTTGGATCGGGTTCTTTAAAGAACTAAGTTCTTGATTTGAAGAAACTCCATCTTCTTTCTTTTCAAATTTGTTCTTTCCTGAATCTTTGATTCTCAAGAAGAAGATCTTCCCGATGAGAATTAAATTCTCAACTTGTGGAAGATTTGTCTTGCGGATCTCAGATCTATAGAAAAAACTATGTTCTTTGAGAAGAGTTAAACCCTTATATAAGATAGGTAAAGGAGATATTTTGATCTCGATATTTTCTTTACCTAGGGTTTTGAGGAAGAAGATCTTGTTTGAGAATTAAATTCCCTTTTGTTTTGTGGGAGAATTTGGGAGCCTTCTATATATATTTTTTTACAGAAGTTTATAGGGTGGTCTCCTCCTCTATATTTGGAAAGTGGGATCATTGGTCGTTGGGACTCACCACCTCTCCAACGACGCTGAGAGATTAAAGCGCCATGTATCGAAAGTGTGGAGGGATGTACCCTTTGAACCGTATCCCATTCATTAGGGGGAAGAACAAATTGGAGGTTAAACTCCTAACTGCTGAAAAATGCTTCTTTGCGTTCGCGCATGTGCGTCACACATGGCAGGCGCACGCGCGTCGCACTTGGCGGGCACACATGCGTCACACTTGGTGGGCGCACATGCGTCGCACGTGTTACGCACTTAGCGGGCGCACATGCGTTGCACATGGCGCTTGCGCCTATGAGCATCATGGGAGGCAACTAAAGCCCTAGCTTGGAGAACTAAGCTCCTTTGATGATTGAATTCTCGAATGGCGGGCACACATGCATTGCACGTGGTGCGCACGTGGTGGGCGCACGTGCGTTGCATATGGCGCATATGCACATTATGGGGGAAGCTAATGTAGGGTTTCTTAGCACCCTCACGGTGTTTACTAGGGCATCGAACATGCCATTTCAAAATTTTCTAAAGAGCTAAAGAACCCGAACGAGGATCGAAACTAGAGAATTAAGGTTAAACATGATATGTAAACACTTTACAACTAAGTGAATGAGGGAATACAACCTTTGTAGACCGGTCTTTCACTTCTAAAGCTCCATGTTGTAGTCCCTTCGCTGGGAATGGTGAACACCCGGACTTTAGAGAGGGTTCACATGAGGAAACGAACAAGCTTGCTCAATGCCTTCGAAGCCGAAGATGATCTACGTCGTGGAGACTCGAGCTAATGCTACCTCTTCACTAATTTGTGAAATTAGTGAAGCCCACACCCTAAACTAAATGGCTAATAGTAGAGGATGATGAAATAGGAAGTGGGCTCACTTTAGTTTTATTTTTCTCACATGGTTTCATCACTCTTGAAAAAACTAGCAAGCTTTTTCACTTGAAGAAGAAGAAGAAGTGATGAAGAGATGAATGAACTCATGAGGTTAGAAATGCAACCATGGTAAGTGTATGCCATGCACTAACCATTGTAGAGAATAAACCATAGCTATGAGTTAAAAGTTGGGTTAAAAAATATCTTAAGATAGAGAAACAAGTGGACTAAGTCAATATTTTCTACAAGCTTCTCCAAGCTTCGACCATGACTCATTATCCAAGTTGTTTGAATTACTTAAAAAAAATAAAACCCTAACTTAACCCTAGCATGGTATGAGTCTCATACATACATGTTGCAAGTGTAACCTAGCATGACACAACAATATATATCACATATATATTTTGTGTGCAAAAAGAAAACAATACATTTAACATATATCACATATATATCAATGCATTATAAGTGAGAAAAATGAATACTTAAGTGAGCTAATATTAGTTAATGTAATGTAATATATCAAATATATAATTATATATTAAATTATTAAATCAACTCTTGATTTAATAATCCGGCTATATCACATATAACCGATTAATATCAAATGTATCCTTTTATCGAATCAACACTTAATCCGATAACCTGGCTATATCACATATAACCTATCGATATATATATCGCGAGAATAGAATGCAGTATCACATACACGCATTAATCTCGGTCCCGCACATATCACATATGCGCTCCTACTCCATTTCGCGTGAACCAGGAAATCTCTGTGTAGAACTCTAAAGACTCGTCAATACGCCGGCAGTAGGTGATGATCATATCAAACACCCACAAGCCGCAAGCGGTCTGCCAAATGTAACAGCCACCCAGGTATTGAGCGATTAGAAGATCAACAAGCAAGCCTGCTCGTACTCCTGCGAATCTAATCAGTAACACTACCATACAGTCCAGTCTCTTCGTCTGATATGTCGCATATTAAAGCCTGGGGGTGGTATAACGTTAGACCCCAATAGCCTGAAAAGTCATGCCGATGCAAGGTCCATAACGGTTCGAGAAACTACTGGTAACACTTACCAGTAAATCTCAGCAACCCTGGCGGGGATTTCCTGTTATGGCCGATCGAGCATACCGCAACATCAACTCCCAATACCGGGAGAGACAAAACCCCTCCTATCGCTTATTGCCTTCATGTGACTCAGGAATGTACCCAAAAACCACCGTTGTGCATGATCTCTTGACCGTGGTAAGGTGGAAATCAAAGCACAGTGGGAATCACACAAGACTCCATGACGATCTCGGGTCTACAGACTAACCTGTACCAGTGTCACCAGAGAACTGCTATCCAACGATAGGTATAATACCATCTAGGAGTTCTCGGCGAGTCTGTTCAGTGCACCCAGTCTCCACTGAGCACCCGTATACCATCTCTGATGTCAAACACCAATAGATATAGGATCATCCATCGCCCATTACATGGATCGAGAAGCGTATACGCTAGTCTACTCTGGGGTATCGATGCCCTGTCTCGATACTCCCTCGACTTGGAACAATTATAGGGTGTACTTATGGACTACCCTTAGCCCCATTAGTATGATCTGCTTCATAGTTCTGATAGTTAAGTACTCATCCTAAGGGCTTTATCAACATGTAATAGAGAGACAATAAGTGTACATGTTAAGATAAAGGACAACCAGATAGCATATTATCATATCGATCAAGAAAGTCCTCTCTATATATGTCCAAGCATCCACTACAATATACATGGCATGTACAGTAATGGCCTCTAGGGAATACATATAACTAGCAATCTCCCACTTGCACTAAGACCATCTGTTGTAGTATCCAATACCCAACAATATAGCAGTGGTTGTAGTATCCCATACTCAACCATCCCATAGAAGTCTCTCTAGGGGTAAAGCCTTTGTGAGTGGATCCACTGTGTTATTCCCTGTGTCTACTCTCCTTACCTCGATCCCTTGGAGATCATCCATCTCCCTGATCAGGTGATACTTGCCTCAGAATATGTCAGAAACGCTGATGGGACCTGCGTTCCTAGACCAAAGCCACAACTCCATTGTTGTCACAATAACAGTTATTGTACGCTCAATGGTAGGAACCTTGTTCATCTCATGAACAAGAAATGCCCAGACAACCACTTTGGCAGCATCATTGGTAGCAATGTATTCAGCCTTTATCGTCTAGTATGTCATGGTATCTATCTTAGAACTCTTCCAACATACCGTCCCTGCACTGAGGGTAAAGACAATTCCTGTGACTGACTCTCAGTCAAACTTATCACTCTGAAAGATAGAACCAAGAACTTTCTTTTAGTGCTTCTCAAGTACTTAAGAATGTCCTCCACAGCTGAACAGTGATTCTTCCAAGATCCGATTGATTCCTGATCACTATACCTAGTGAGTCATCTACATCTGGTCTGGTACATAACATCGCATACTCTGATAGAGCCTTCTACCGAAGCATAAGATATCCCTTGTACGCGAGCTCTCTCCAAATCAGTCTTGGAAGACATCGTTTTGGAGAAAGTGATCCATGAGTAAGTGGATGAACCACCACGCTTGGAATCTTCCATACTAAACCTCTTTAATATGGTGTTAATGTACCTGAATTTGGGACACTCCCAACATCCACTTAGATCTATCAACATAGATCATAATCCATAAGATGTAGTAGGAATCATCCAAATCTTCTATTGAGAATCCTCGTGATAAGAGGAGCTTGACCGAGTGTAGCATAGGAAACCATTTCCTATCAAGAGTATGTCATCTACGTACAATACGTGGAAGACAAACTTATTCTCTACATCCTTCTTGTATATACAAGGTTCATCTACCTTTTTGACGAAGTCAAACTCTTTGACTACCACATCAAAACAGATGTTCCAACTCCGCGATGCTTGCATTGATCCTGATGGATTTAAGCATAGCTTAGAAATTCTCAACTTTTCCATCTAAACCAAGAATCTCCTCAAGATTCATTTGCTCCCAATGAGTTTTACCCCTTCAGGTGCAACATTCAAAGTCATACTTTGTTGGTGTGCATGGATTCCATCTTTGATTGCATAGCATCCAGCCATTTTACAGAGTCACCAATCCTAATGGCCTGCCTGAACCTGGTTGGGCCATCATCTCATGATGCAATCCTTGCTCCCAATGTCACCGAGAAAACCGTAGTATCTCTCAAGTGGATGAGGAACCCTACCAGATTCGCGGAAAGGCTGAGGTTCGTTGGAGACTATTGAATCCTTTGGTTTCACCAAATCATCAGCTGTTAGTTTGTTTAGCTGGAACTCCTTCCAGTTCTACCTCATGACCATAAATTTCTTCATAAGAAATTTCTTTTCTAAAAAGGTGGCATGCTGAGAAACAAAACACCTTTTTCTCCTCATAGTGGTAGAAGATATTCCCTCACAGATGTTTGGGATATCCTAACAAACTTTTACAGGACTGACCTTGACACGAGCTTGTCAGGATTCTGTCTTTCAACATAGGCCGGACAACCCCATATCTTAACAAACTTAAGACATGGTCTTTTCCCCTTCCATATCTCATATGTAATGGTAGGCACTGATTCGGATGGAACCCCATTCAATAGGTATGCGGCTTCTCAAGTGCGTAACACCAAAAGGAAACAGGTGACTCAGTAGTACTCATCATAGAGCGCGCCATATCTCATAGGGTGCAACACCTCCGCCCTGATACACCATTATGCTGTGGTGTACTCGAAGGAGTAAGCTGAGAGAGAATCACATTCTCCTTTTAGAAACTCCAGGAACTCCATGCGTAAGTATTCTCATCCTCGATCACATCGAAGGACTTAATACTTCTACCCATCTGGTTCTTAACTTCAAGCTTATATTACCTGAATTTCTCAAAAGTTTCAGACTCGGGTTTCAACAGGAACACATGTCCGAATCCTGAGAGATAGTCGATGAATGTAATGAAGTACCAAGAACCAACCTTGGCATTTGTAGCCACAGGACCGTATACATCACCATGTATTCGTCCCAAGAGTTCACTAACTCTTTCTCTGTTTCCAGTAAACGGAGTATTGATCATTTTACCTTTGAGACAAGACTGGCAAGTATCATAAGATGAAATTTCGAACAGATTCTCATATTCATCCTTATGTAACTTAGCTGGTCGTGTCGCATTGATATGACCTAGTCTACAATGCCACAAGAAGGATTCGTTCATTCTTGAACTACTCCTCTTGTGTGTGTTCGGTATACTTTGAACCGTGGTTTGATTTAGAACGTATATGCTATTATATAACGTGCCTGATCGAATCAACTCTTGATTCAAGAAAATGTTCACAACATTATCCTTCCAATACAGAATTATATTCTTCTTTAACTCAGTAAATAATATGATGTAATGTTGTATATCAAGTTCGGTATGTAATAACATTTGTTCAGAATCAATGTATTTGGTAATACTAGGTGATATTTGCCAACTTATTTGGCTGCAACAATTACACCATTCTCTAACACTTAGAGACATATCACCCATTATCAGTTCTCTACCTTTCTGTAGCCCATGTAAAATATTTCATATACAGGATCCTGATCTGGTATCATATACTTAGGACGTAGAGGATACTGAGAAACAATTCTCGGTAATGAACATACTCAAAAAGATGCATCAGCATGCACTTTCTTCGATTAGGTGGCATGGGAATCCGGATATTCCCCTATTTCCTGCTTGGACCTATAACAGTTATAAGATATAGCGGAACCAACGTTCCCTGGCTCAGTATAATAAGTAGGTTCGGTCAATGCATCCATTTTATTATCTTGATTAAGGCGTGACATGGTCGCTACCAGGAGAGAGAGAAGAAAACACTCTGCGTGCGCTCTTGCAGGATTAGATTGGTTGTTAATTTATCTAATCAGGATGGCTCCCACTGTTTTAGTCAAATCTTCCTTCAAATCCTAAAAGGTAAGACTAGCCGAGATTAATTACACTTTACAAGTTCGCCAATCTTTCAGCCAGGCCAGTGTCGGTACTTTGAGGGTGGTTCCTCGTGCTTTCGCACGGACCTAATTAAAATAAATCTCGTTTTTCCAGGGGCGTAATCCCGTTAACACCTTTCTAGACACCTACTTGATCGGCTAATTGTAATGTGTAAAACTCTTCCAGGAATAACTCTTACACGCAGTGGGTATCGGGATCCAACTATCTCATAGAAGGTATGCAATCTCATTGCAAATTTCAGCACTTAAAATTCCCGATAATGTTTTTCCCCAAGTCTCCTATGACCTTGACAGAGGTCAACAAACCATAGGCTGCTAGTCAAGTTCAATCCATCATTTCTTGATTGAAATAAACCCACCCGCATGACCCTTGACAGAGGTCAACAAGGTCGCATGACTACCCTAATCCAATCGCATCATATTCTTTGCAGATAAGCACTAATCAGCTACCGCACACTACTCCTTGACAGAGGTCAACAAACGCAGCACGAATACTAAATATTACTTATCTGAAATGACGGAGGGCTACGACAGGTTTTTATGAAAACCCTTTGCGTAATGAACTTGATATCGTTGTAGAATCGAGTGAATTTTTAAAATGGGTGTTTTTGAGGCTTTTACTAGTTTTGCTAAAGTGGTCACTCCCAGTGAAGGGATCTCGGCTCTTTCCTTATCGAATAAGGTGCAGGATATTTCAAAAATATCACTATGCAAAGCAAAATCTATAGAAGCAATCAAAAGACAAACCGAGTGGGTTGTAGCATCTGCCAGTTTCGCTAAAGAGGTCACTCCTGGTGAAAGGATCTTGGCTCTTTCCTTATCGAATAAGGTGTTGGATATTCTACAAGGAATACCACTATGCAAAGCAAGAACTAGAGCTACCATTTGTTAAAACAAATTTCTACAACATCTTTAGTTTTCTTTTATTTTATTAATCTCATTAATGAAGTCCCATTTATTATGCTTCCCAAGCATCACATATGAAACGAAAACAGCAATATTAATTATATCTCATATATATAATATAGGCATTCGTCTGAACATATCACAGTGATCACATCACAGAGCAACAGAAGATAACATATGAAATATTGGATATACTAGGATTTTCATGTTTTAAATTAAGCCAGTATAAAATACGGATTCCACGGTCACGATGAATAGCCAAACCCATATCCTTAGACCCCTACGAGAGCGGCAAGCAACCCTGCCAATTCTTGAGTCAGGAGACCCGGTCTCGATTCCTCGAGATGGTCTCCCACTGTACCCTAGAACCCAGTTACTTGTGCTCCCCACCTTGGGTCTATCCTAATACGGAAAAGTAAATAATATACATCAATGGTGACATCATCCTCAACCCGGAAGTATCCCAATAAAAGAATATTATATACAAGCTTTTACATGAATGAAAATAAAAAACTCTCATCTCACATAAAAAAACCGGCTATTCAAAACACGACGATCTAATATAACATATCACAGCAACACATAACATCACATGTCATCAACGTAAATAAATATGTGTATCCCAGTTGTCGTTGACTTATAGCACCGAAACCGGCGATACACCACATATTACACTTACGGTCGCAGAAAAGAAAGTGAAAAACTACAGCAGTTGGAAACTGCAACCACCTTAGACATCATAAACCCAATGTATCACATACTTTGGATTTCATGCCCAACCAAATGAATTCCTTAGACATCACATGCCTAACAATTATAAACCCGCATTTTAGTCTCGATATTGAAAACACTTTCTAATAACATGTTGGGTATTTCAACAAGATTCCCAATAACCTGATCGAATGCTCGTTGGAAACTTTAGTAGACGGCCACACCCTTCCGATACCGTCGACGAAGTGCACTAAGGCGGAACACCGCATCCGCGAGCACCCGAACGGATGCTCGCGGCGACGGGGTTCTCCTACAGTTACTTGGTCGGGGCTATGGGGCGTGGCTATCTATTAAGGTTACCTGGCGAGTATCCGCGTACACTACGTTATAACGACGGACTTTTGATCCACATCAAAATTCCGTGGCAACCGATCAAATGAGACTAAACTGCTAGATTTATAAAATTCCAAATATTGTATCACAATCACAGAAAGCTAGGCGACGTTAAATATTTCGATCGAATCAACGAATTCCCAAATTTCCCAGAAAGCTCAACACTTGAGTATTGTTAAAGTTAATCAGAGACATACCATAGTACCTACGGACCTACAGTTGAAGGGCCCGATCCAAGCCTTTTAAGTGGCGTCGCGGATCCGCTGCCAAAACCTTGTTTTAGCCACAGTTCCGTGGTCACTTAGACGACTTAGGGTTTCGTTCTTTAGGTGTGTCCATAGTATTACCTGCATGATTTTCTGAATATTTTTAACATGAAAAATTTCCAGAAAGTGGGAAAATTAGGGTTTTCGGAGTTCGATCAGACTTTTAATTTCGTCTACGCAATGCCTAATACTCTAGCTAGGCTCTGATACCACTGTAGAGTTCCTTAGCACCCACACGGTGATTACTAGTGCATCGAACATGCCATTTCAAAATTTTCTAGAGAGCTTAAGAACCCAGACGAGGATCGAAACTAGAGAATTAGGGTTAAACATGATATGTAAACACTTTACAACTAAGTGAATGAGGGAATACAACCTTTGTAGACCGGTCCTTCACTTCTAAAGCTCCATTTTGTAGTCCCTTTGCTGCGAATGGTGAACACCCGGACTCTAGAGAGGGTTCACATGAGGAAACGAACAAGCTTGCTCAATGCTTTCGAAGCCGAAGATGATCTACGTCGAGGAGACTCGAGCTCATACTAGCTCTTCACTAATTTGTGAAATTAGTGAAGCAAACACCCTAAACTAAATTTCTAATAGTAGAGAATGATGAAATATGAAGTGGGCTCACTTTAGTTTTATTTTTGTCACGCCCCGCTTCCCGGTGTACGGTGAAAGGGACGCGACGAGGCCGCTACGTATTTACTGTGAAGTAAATACGCCAAGCGTATCTAATCAATATAAATGCACAAGAAACAAGATATAATGAAACAACAACTTTATTTATTCACATTCTTTTTACAATACATGGAAAAGTAAATACAACTGAATGCAAGCAATGCCTAAACAGTGGCATAACAGAAATGAAAAGTACTGAAATAAAAATGTGTACAATGAAGCTAGAGCTTTGGTTCGTAGGAAAGCTGGTCCAAGTCCTCACTAGTAGGCTCGATCTCCTAAGTGTCCAGATCACCTGACAACATTCCAAAGAAGAAAGAGAAGGAATGTCGTCAGCGAACAATCACTCGGTAAGTCCTAAAGATAAGGGAGAAAAAGAATTGACAGAAAGAGAAGATAGATTTTAAAGTTGTATTATATGAGTATTTGGTGTTAACGTTGTTGTTTGTAGCTTAGTACAGAAGGATGCCAGTGTATACGAGAGGAGTCTCTATATGTCAGAAACTAGAGGCACGTATAGTATAAGGAACCGTTTATGCCACGGTACAACAGCAACGAAATATAAGTTAGGTGTATTAAATCTTACAGTCTCGTGTCACTTCTAACACCTTCCGTACCAATCTACCCCTTAACCCCGCGATGTCTTGTATTGTATTATTTGTGTTGTATTGTAAATTGTATATGGATGACTTGCCGAAACCATGATATCAGTAAATGGATGTAACTGGAGAATCATGTAAATGGAAGTATATCCATGGTTCAGTTCGGTCAATACAGATTAAATAGATTGAATATAAGTATTCAAGGATTCATGTTGGATTGTAGATTGTACTTGAATCATATTCAAGTCAGATTATTAATGAGACTCAGTCTGAGTCAGACAATTAGAAAAGAAATTGAAGTCCCGATTGTTTTGATATTATCGGAAACCGCTGCACATGGGCGGCAGGATTTGTGTCTTTTTCAAAGACGGTTACCGTATTGATAACACCGTTGTTAAGTTATCTACCTTAAATAGGCAAGCACCCACTTCTCCGGCTCCCTGAGGCTCAAGAGATTGGTCCCGCTTAAACCTATATTTACTAGGATCCTTAGGATAATTTATAGAACTTGAGGGGGTTTTATGTAAAAATAATTTGTATACTTTTCAAAATACATCCCAAGTATTTATTTATCGTCTTTAGAGTTTTCATAGTTGTAGATTTTATATTTGTTACATTTCTAGAGAATAAACATATTTTTCATAATACATGGTATTTAATTGTAATATTGAACTTGTATGGATTTCATGATATTTTAATGTGAAGTGATCCTTGGAATATTTAGAAAAAAATTAGAATATTTAAATTATCATAAAATAGATATTTTAATGATACATATATATATATATTTATATAAAAATAATTTTACTATATATTATATTTCTAGAAATATCATTTTCTTAAGATTTTCGTATTTTAAATCTCTCGAGACCGTATGCTCCTTGCGGAGGTCTGCATCTCACACTACTAAGTCCAGGGATGTGCGATAATCCGCACCATCCCAGTCGGGTTCCCCAAAATGGGTTGTAGCGGCACTTTGCAAAGATTTATAAAAATACGAATTCTTATAGAAAACGGTTTTAATAGTTAGTGGTATTTATATGTAAAGGTTCATTTTCCCGTATTCTATATTCCCGAAAGGTATTGTGCTATGTTGCATATGATTGTGTGAGGAGGTAGGTCATTACCTTGTGATCTACTTAAAAGTATAGCAAGATTAAGGTTGTTTTAAAGTCGAAACTATACTACATGGTATTTTACTGAAAAAGAGCTATAAAAATTACAAATGAAATAATTTGTTAGAAACTTGTTCAAGTTGTTTGTTAATGATTACTAGTCAACATGATAGAGTTTGGTATGGTTGTTGTTTAAGGAAAAGTTAGTTTTTAGGAAAAAACCGAATCGGAGAGCGGATAACTCCGATTTCCGTCTGGTTTTAAAAATACGGATTTTGAGAATAGTAAAGTGAATAAGGAATTGGGACTTACTCGTTAAAAAGAAGGAGAGGAGATAGAGGGTGAGAGAGGAATCGCCGGTGCGTCGTTTCGTCGCCGGTTGCTCCTTGAAACGTCGTCGGAAGATCGTCGGAGTTTCGTCCCTTTGCTAACTCCAAAAGTACACTAAACTTCTATGGATTTCTTGAGAGTTTTGATCAGAATTTTGGAGCGTGGGGGTGTGTTTAGGGGTTGTATTTATAGGGTAAGGCTAGGGTTTAGGGTAGGTGAAAGGTTGAAATGAAAATTGTATTAAAATGTATTAAAAATGGAGTAATTAGGGTTTTAAAAGGTTTCTGGAACCGATCCAGAGAATTAAAGTGTGCAAGAGTGATGGGGAGGTGAAAAGACACAACTTTCATGTTGGCCGATTCCTCATCGGGGCTGACTCGGCCGCCGTCGCCGGCCGAGTCTCCGCCGCCGCCGGTCGAGTCGCCGTTGCCGCCGGCCCGATCCGGCCGAGTCAGGCCGGGTCGGGGGTCTAAGTTGGCCATCGTCTGTTGGTCTTCACCCTGGTCCAGTTTGTTTTTAGTGTGACTTTTGGTTTTTACGAGTTATGCACGTGCAAACCCTTGGACTTCTAAAAGTTTAAAAAGAAAATAATATTAAAAATAATGAGGGGTGTGGGATTTGAACTCTAGTGGCTTGGTTCAGCAGTGCAAGGTATTACCAATGAGCTACAAGCTCTTTCTTGCTATTAAAAAGCAAATCAATTACTTATAGCAATCACAGTAAATGCAAATACCCCAAGTATACATTAATTTTTAAACAAATTTTTGTACACCAAAATTGGAGTTATAATTTTTCTCACAAGGTTTCATCACTCTTGAAAAAACTAGCAAGCTTTTTCACTTGAAAAAGATCAGAAGTGATAAAGAGATGAATGAACTCATGAGCTTAGAAATGCAACCATGGTAAGTGTATGTCATGTATTAACCATTGTAGAGAATAAACCATAGCTATGAGTTAAATGTTGGGTTAAAAAATATCTTAAGCTAGACAAACAAGTGGACTAAGTCAATGTTTTCTACAAGCTTCTCCAAGATTCAACCATGACTCATTATCCAAGTTGTTTGAATTACTTAAAACAAATAAAACCCTAACTTAACTCTAGCATGGTGTGAGTCTCATACATACATGTTGCAAGTGTAATCTAGCATGACACAACAATATATATCATATATATATTTTGTGTGCAAAAAGAAAACAATACATTTAACATATATCAATGTATTATAAGTGAGAAAAATGAATACTTAAGTGAGCTAATATTATTTAATGTAATGTAATATATCAAATATATAATTATACATTAAATTATTAAATCAACTCTTGATTTAATAATCCGGCTATATCATATATAACCGACTAATATCAAATGTATCCTTTTATCGAATCAACACTTGATCCGATAACCCTGCTATATCACATATAACCTACCGATACATATATCACGGGAATAGAATGCGGTATCACAAAAACACGTTAATCTCGGTCCCGCACATATCACGTATGTGCTCCTACTCCGTTTCGCATGAACCAGGAAACCTCTATGTAGGACTCTAAAGACTCGTCAATACGCCGGCAGTAGGTGATGATCATATCAAACACCCACAAGCCGCAAGCAGTCTGCCAAACGTAACGGCCACCCAGGTATTGAGCGATCAGAAGATCAACAAGCAAGCATGCTCGTACTCCTGCGAATCCAATCAGTAACACTACCGTACAGTCCGGTCTCTTTGTCTGATATGTCGCATATCAAAGCCTGGGGGTGGTATAACGTCAGACCCCAATAGCCTGATAAGTCATGCCGATGCAAGGTCCATAACGGTTCGAGAAACTACTGGTAACACTTACCAGTAAATCTCAGCAACCCGGGCCAGGGATTTCCTGTTATGGCCAATCAATCATAGCGCAACATCAACTCCCAATACCGGGAGAGACGAAACCCCTCCTATCGCTCATTGCCTCCATGTGACTCGGGACTGTACCCAAAAATTACCGTTTTGCACGATCTCTTGACCGTGGTAAGGTGGAAATCAAAGCACAGTGGGAATCACACGAGACTCTATGATGATCTCGGGTCTACAGACTAACCTGTACCAGTGTCACGAGAACTGCTATCCGACGATAGGTATAATACCATCTAGGAGTCCTCGGCGAGTCCGTTCAGTGTACCTAGTCTCCACTGAGCATCCGTATACCATCTCTGATGCTAAACTCCAATGGATATGGGATCATCCATCACCCATCACATGGGTCGAGAAGCGTATACGCTAGTCTACTCTGGAGTATCGATGCCCTGTCTTGATACTCGCTCGACTAGGAACAATTATAGGGTGTACTTGTGGACTACCCTTGGCCCCACTAGTATGATCTGCTTCATAGTCCTGATAGTTAAGTACTCATCCTAAGGGCTTTATCAACATGTAATAGAGAGACAATAAGTGTACATGTTAAGATAAAGGACAACCAGATAGCATACTATCATATCGAGCAAGAAAATCCTCTCTATATATGTCCAAGCATCCACTACAATATACATCGCATGTACAGTAATGGCCTCTAAGGCATACATATAACTAACAGTTAAGGCCCTAACTTGGAGAACTAAGCTCCTATGGAGAACTAAGCTCTTTTGAGAATTGAATCCTTGCAGGGTGGGCGCACGTGCGTTGCACGTGGTGTGCACGTGGCGCTTGCGCATATGCGCATTATGGGAGGGACAGCTAAAGCCCTAACTTGGAGAACTAAGCTCCTATGGAGAACTAAGCTCCATTGAGGATTGAATCCTATTTTTTCTAAGAAATATCCCCTCTTATTTATGTGGGAGTGGTAGAGAAAGGATTTCTCTTTTTCCCGATATAGGACTAAAAAAGTATCCTCCATGTGGTAAAGCATTACATAGACTATACGTGCATAGCATATTTGCTCATAACTTTTGATTCCGGAAGAGTTATGAGGCCCGTAATATATCAAATCGAAGGATTTTTCAAGACGCTTTCGATGCCATCATAATTTACTTGATTCTCATTCAGGAGTTTGGCAAAATTCAGCCCAGAAAACACTGATTTTTATTTTCTTAAGCGTATTGCTGCTATTTGATACCTTGGGATTTTTTGCACAGAATGTTTTTTGGCGGGAACAGGAACGTTTCAGAAACTTCTCCACCCCTAAAGTTGATCTTCCATCTTCAACCCGATAGCGAGCAAAAACCGCGATGATCCAACTTCGAGACGCTACAACGGAGGCGGGAGCGGCTCAACTCCCCCTCCTAACGCCATCAACGCCTTATCCGCTCAGATAGACAAGCTCACATAGCTGATGGATGCCCTCGTCCACGTCCAAGTAGCGAGGCCCACCCACTAGGCCGCAGTTCCTCCTCTCCGGGATAACGGCGCCCGCAAAAGGACAGACGGACATACTCCGGCCCTCAATCTCACTCACGCTCATCCCTGCGTCACAGGGCGCCGGTGTGCCGACTCCGGCCACCGTGACCCGCATGCGGCGATTAATTATATGATCCGCTGGGCGCCGGACAGCTCCACACCCCGTTCTCAGGAAAGATTGGGCCGTCGCACCAATGCCCACCGTGCGTTCTCGCCCTCCGAGGAGGTATCGATCAGCTCGCCTACTTCCAGGCATGACCGACACCCCCTCCCGTCGGGGTCACGCGAATGACGAATGCTGGGGCCACTCGAGAAGGACCTCGCCCGTGGATTTGCAAAATCTGATAGAGCGGAATCGGAGCCCCACTGTCACGCCCCGCTTCCCAGTGTATGGCGAAATGGACGCGACGAGGCCCGCTACGTATATACTCAGAAGTACATACGCTAAGCGTAACTAAGCAATATAAAGTAAATCACAAAAGACGAATGATATAGAAATAACAGCAACTTTTATTAATAACATTCTTTGTACAATGCATGAAAAGGAAATACAACTGAAATGAAAAGCGATGCCTAAACAGTGGCATAACAGAAAATGAAATAAACTGGAAAGAACAAGGTACAGTATCTAGAGCTCTGGATCTTCCTGGAACTGCTCCAAATCTTCACCGGTGGGCTCGATCTCAGCTTGGTCCAACGCACCTGACGACATTCAAAGAAGAAAGAAATAGAATGTCGTCAGCGAATAGGTCGCTCGGTAAGTCCCAAAGATAAGGAAGAATTAGAATGACAGTGTAAAATTATTTTCTAAAGTATTACATTGTTGAATATTATGGAATATTGAGTTAACGCTGTTGTTTGTAGCTTGGTACAGAAGGATGCCAGTGTATACGAGGGGGATCTCTATATGCTAGAGATCAGGGCAAAAGGAAAGTATAAGGAACCGTTATGCCACGGTACAACAGCAATAGGATTCAGGTTAGGTGTCTTAATCTGGCCGCCTCGTGCCACCTTTAACACCTTCCGTACCAATCTACCCCTTAAACCCCGTAATGTTTTAACAGTATTGTAGTATTGGAATATGTAAGTTGGGTGACTGACCAAAACCATGATATCAGTAAACATGTTGTAACTGTATAATCAGGTAAATGGAATATCAGGATAATGGATGAATATCCATGGTTTGATTAAGTCAAAAAGAATATATTGTTAACTGGATTCAGGGATTCATGTATTTAAATTGTGTTGGAATATAAAAGAATATAGATTGACTTGAATCATATTCAAGTCAGAAATAGTCAGACTCTAACCCGAGTCAGACTAAAAGAAAGGTAATTTGAAGTTCAATATTAGTTAGGGGCCTTATTGTAATTTGTAAAACTTGAGGGGGTTTTATGTAAAAAGTACTTTTGTATAGTTTTCAAAATACACCTCAAGTATTTATTATTCGTCTTTATAATTATAATGAATGTGAATTTTATTTGTGTTATTCTAGTGAATATATCCTAATAAAAGTATTAATTGTTTTATTAGAATTTCATGGTATTTTAATGTAACCTTTAATCTTGGAATTTTAGGAAAAAGTGGAAACTTTATATTATGATAAAATAGGTGTCTAAATGGTATTTAAATATATATTAATACAAGAATAATTTTAAATAAATATTTTAATTTCCAAAATCACATTATTCTTAAATGCTGAATTTTAAACCTTTCGAGACCGAATGCTCCTTGCGGAGGTCTGAATCTCGCACTACTAACCTGTGGGTGCACGATGAACCATACTATCCCTAACAGGTTCCCCAAAAATGGGTTGTAGCGGCACTTTGCTTAGGTTTTATAAATACTTTTCATTTAGGAAAACGGTTTTATAAATATAAGGTATTTATTTGTAAAAGAGTATAGTTTTCCGTATTTTAGTTATTAGGGTTTCCTAAGCCAACTAGCCTATTTCTAAGGTCTAAACGATGAGTCATTAGAAGCCTCAAATCGCCTCTTCACCGTCAATTGCGGCCAGGTAAGTGCCAGGTAAGTGGGAAGGAACCACAGTCGTGGGCCTAATTAAAAACCACTAGCCTAGACACACTTGCCTAGACACCACAAGACAGTTTAGATAAACGATCGATGTCCATGACCTATCGTGCTTTCATTTTATTTAAAATTTTATACAACTTAAAGCTTTCAAGTAAAGATTATAAAGAATATGGTATTTTAGTGAAAAGTCCTGTAATATCGTATTCTATATTTTGACATTTATCAGTTAGGGTTATATTTGTGTGTGTGTAGAGGTAGGTCATTACCTCGTGACTTGTTTTAAGTTTTGATGACGTTTAGAGGTAAAACATGACATGTTAAAGTTGAAGGTATTAAAGCGCAAGAATACGGTATTTGAAAACGTTATCATTTCATGTGTGAAAATTCATTCAATTTGATTTCTACAAGTTTAGTGATCAAGATAAACTTATCTAGGAGTGAGGGAATTGATTAAACGAAGAAAAATGAACTTCATGGTATTTTTATGAAAAGAATACAGTTTTGCAAAGAAGTTATCATTTCATGTGAGAAAGTTTGTTTAAATTAGTTTATGGGTGATTAATAGTCAACATGAATATGGGTAGGTATTATGTATTAGGTGACAAGTGGAAATTTGCAGAAAAACGAATCGGAAATCGGTTTGTTCCGATTTCCGTCGGGTTCCAAAAAGTCGTATTTTTATATTAAAGAAAAGAGAGATAGAAGAGATGGGACTTACGGGTTTGGACAAGCTAAGGAGGCTAAGGAAGGTGATGGTTGTCGATGCGTCGAAAACGTCGCGAAGGTTCTAGTCCGGTCGCCGGAATCCGTCGTCGGTTTCGGCAGCGCTTCGCTTCTCGCTCTTTGTACCGAGTTCTCGAGAATTTGGGAGAGTGGACTTAGAGTGGTGAGGTGAAAATGTAGAGGGTAGGGGTATTTATATAGGGCTAGGCTAGGGTTAGGGTTAGGATTAAAAAATATTTTAAAAAATATAAAATTCATTAAAAATTCATTAAATTTGGAATTAAAAGAGGTTTAATGAAAAATCAGTAACAGTACAGGGAAAATTGACTCTGCAGGGGAATTGACCAAGTCAACACGAAACTTTTTCGTGTTGACGACTCGGCCGACCGGCCGAGTCCGGCCGGCGGCGCCGGCCGATTCGGCCGAGTCAGGGCCGAGTCGGGTCACGTTGGGTGGGGAATTGTTTGGGGGAGATTTTGGTATACTTTATTTTTTATAAATTGCATTAATTTGTGAGTTATGGCTGTTTGACTGTTTGACTTCCCAATAAAATTAAAACAAAATGATATAAAAATTATGTGGGGCATGGGATTCGAACTCTGGTGGCTTGGTTCAGCAGTGCAAGGTATTACCAATAAGCTACAAGCTCCTTCTTGTAATTATTGTGTTATTTAATTACTTAAAATGATAGCAGCAAGAGTAAATACTCTAAGTATACATTAAATTTTAAAGTAATTTCTTGTACACTAAAAATGGAGTTATTTCATTCTTGTAGCTTGTAATTAAAAACAAAAATAATTACCTAAATCTTGTGCTCAGGCTCAAATACCCCTTTGTGGATTTTTGAAAAAAAAATATTTGAAAAAAATTTGTATAGGAAATTTAGGATTGTTACATTCTAACCTCCTTATAAAAATTTCGTCCTCGAAATTTGTAAAAGAAAGGTGTAACAGTTTCAAGGAAGGTTTTGTGTATGAAAATATTTAGAAGGAAGAAATATTGCAAGATGTTTTGGTCAAAGTGAGGGAGTTACCTGGGTTACCTTGGTTCTTAGTCTCAGGTTCTAAGGCCGTTAAGGTGGAGGCTTGACGTCTCGACACATTTTTCTGTGTAAAACGATACATCGATGCCTGAATAGATAGGGATGGTCCATGTGGAGGTGGTGCTAGGAGTGCAAGACTAGGTGTAGGAGTCTGGATAGCTGGCTTCTTCGGGTAGATAGTAGGTGTGTGGGATGAGTTGCGTCTATAGGGACAGTCTCCGATTCTATGATCGGATGCGCCGCAAACTAGGCACAGGCCTTTTGCGCGCCTACAGTCCTTCCACAAATGTCCCTTTCTATGGCAGTAGTAGCAAAATCCTGAACTTGACTAGTTAATTGTTTCCTTCTGTCTCTTGGGTTTTGCAGGTTGTGTAGTGTAGGTTCCTCTTGCCATCTGGGTGGCAGTGCGTTTCTTGACGGTTGCTCTTGCTTCTGGTCGGTTCAATAATATGGCAGTCTGTTATTGCAGTCCAACCAGGAGGCTTTGGATTTCCTTAAGCTGAACCGTCTGCTCGTTGGGTGGAGCAGAAACGGCAGGTGTGAGAGGTAGTGTTGGAGGTGTAGGTGTGTTGTTGACATTGGTGCTGGTGTTGTTCGGGGAATCCATAATCCTGAAGAAAAATTTGGATTAGGACAGATTCAAATACATGAAATGATAAGATTCAAGGAATAGGGATTTGCAAGATTCAAGGAACTTGAATTGTAAAGAATGTTTTAGTTGCTGTTTCTTGTGTTATATTGCTTAGGTTGTTCACGCAGACCAGAACTGCATGACAGGGATTCATACAGCTCGGACCTGCATGGGCCACCAACAAAACCTGTCACGCCCCGCTTCCCAGTGTACGGCGAAGTGGACGCGACGAGGCCCGCTACGTATATACTCAGAAGTACATACGCTAAGCGTAACTAAGCAATATAAAGTAAATCACAAGAGACGAATGATATAGAAATAACAGCAATTTTTATTAATAACATTCTTTGTACAATGCATGAAAAGGAAATACAACTGAAATGAAAAGCGATGCCTAAACAGTGGCATAACAGAAAATGAAATAAACTGGAAAGAACAAGGTACAGTATCTAGAGCTCTGGATCTTCCTAAACTGCTCCAAATCTTCACCGGTGGGCTCGATCTCAGCTTGGTCCAACGCACCTGACGACATTCAAAGAAGAAAGAAATAGAATGTCGTCAGCGAACAGGTCGCTCGGTAAGTCCCAAAGATAAGGAAAAATTAGAATGACAGTGTAAAATTATTTTCTAAAGTATTACATTGTTGGATATTATGGAATATTGAGTTAACGCTGTTGTTTGTAGCTTGGTACAGAAGGATGCCAGTATATACGAGGGGGATCTCTATATGCTAGAGATCAGGGCAAAAGGAAAGTACAAGGAACCGTTATGCCACGGTACAACAGCAATAGGATTCAGGTTAGGTGTCTTAATCTGGCCGCCTCGTGCCACTTTTAACACCTTCCATACCAATCTACCCCTTAAACCCCGTAATGTTTTAACAGTATTGTAGTATTGGAATATGTAAGTTGGGTGACTGACCAAAACCATGATATCAGTAAACATGTTGTAACTGTATAATCAGGTAAATGGAATATCAGGATAATGGATGAATATCCATGGTTTGATTCAGTCAAAAAGAATATATTGTTAACTGGATTCAGGGATTCATGTATTCAAATTGTGTTGAAATATAAAAGAATATAGATTGACTTGAATCATATTCAAGTCAGAAATAGTTAGACTCTAACCCGAGTCAGACTAAAAGAAAGGTAATTTGAAGTTCAATATCAGTTAGGGGCCTTATTGTAATTTGTAAAACTTGAAGGGGTTTTATGTAAAAAGTACTTTTGTATAGTTTTCAAAATACACCTCAAGTATTTATTATTCTTCTTTATAATTATAATGAATGTGAATTTTATATGTGTTATTCTAGTGAATATATCCTAATAAAAGTATTAATTGTTTTATTAGAATTTCATGGTATTTTAATATAACCTTTAATCTTGGAATTTTAGGAAAAAGTGGAAACTTTATATTATGATAAAATAGGTGTCTAAATGGTATTTAAATATATATTAATACAAGAACAATTTTAAATAAATATTTTAATTTCCAAAATCACATTATTCTTAAATGCTGTATTTTAAACCTTTCGAGACCGAATGCTCCTTGCGGAGGTCTGAATCTCGCACTACTAGCCTGTGGGTGCACGATAAACCGTACTATCCCAAACAGGTTCCCCAAAAGTGGGTTGTAGCGGCACTTTGCTTAGGTTTTATAAATACTTTTCATTTAGGAAAACGGTTTTATAAATATAAGGTATTTATTTGTAAAAGAGTATAGTTTTCCGTATTTTAGTTATTAGGGTTTCCTAAGCCAACTAGCCTATTTCTAAGGTCTAAACGATGAGTCATTAGAAGCCTCAAATCGCCTCTTCACCGTCAATTGCGGCCAGGTAAGTGTATGGTAAGTGGGAAGAAACCACAGTCGTGGGCCTAATTAAAAACCACTAGCCTAGACACACTTGCCTAGACACCACAAGACAGTTTAGATAAACGGTCGATGTCCATGACCTATCGTGCTTTCATTTTATTTAAAATTTTATACAACTTAAAGCTTTCAAGTAAAGGTTATAAAGAATATGGTATTTTAGTGAAAAGTCCTGTAATGTCGTATTCTATATTTTGACATTTATCAGTTAGTGTTATATTTGTGTATGTGTAGAGGTAGGTCATTACCTCGTGACTTGTTTTAAGTTTTGATGACGTTTAGAGGTAAAACATGACATGTTAAAGTTGAAGGTATTAAAGCGCAAGAATACGGTATTTGAAAACGTTATCATTTCATGTGTGAAAATTCATTCAATTTGATTTCTACAAGTTTAGTAATCAAGATAAACTTATCTAGGAGTGAGGGAATTGATTAAACGAAGAAAAATGAACTTCATGGTATTTTTATGAAAAGAATACGGTTTTGCTAAGAATTTATCATTTCATGTGAGAAAGTTTGTTTAAATTAGTTTATCGGTGATTAATAGTCAACATGAATATGGGTAGGTATTATGTATTAGGTGACAAGTGGAAATTTGCAGAAAAACGAATCGGAAATCGGTTTGTTCCGATTTCCGTCGGGTTCCAAAAAGTCGTATTTTTATATTAAAGAAAAGAGAGATAGAAGAGATGGGACTTACGGGTTTGGACAAGCTAAGGAGGCTAAGGAAGGTGATGGTTTTCGATGCGTCGAAAACGTCGCGAAGGTTCTAGTCCGGTCGCCGGAATCCGTCGTCGGTTTCGGCAGCGCTTCGCTTCTCGCTCTTTGTACCGAGTTCTCAAGAATTTGGGAGAGTGGACTTAGAGTGGTGAGGTGAAATGGTAGAGAGTAGGGGTCTTTATATAGGACTAGGCTAGGGTTAGGGTTAGGATTAAAAAATATTTTAAAAAATATAAAATTCATTAAAAATTCATTAAATTTGGACTTAAAAGAGGTTTAATGAAAAATCAGTAACAGTACAGGGAAAATGGACCATGCAGGGGAATTGACCAAGTCAACATGAAACTTTTTCGTGTTGACGACTAGGCCGACCGGCCGAGTCCGGCAGGCGGCGCCGGCCGATTCGGCCGAGTCAGGGCCGAGTCGGGTCACGTTGGTTGGGGAATTGTCTGGGGGAGATTTTGGTATACTTTTTTTTTTATAAATTGCATTAATTTGTGAGTTATGGCTGTTTGACCGTTTGACTTCCCAAAAAAATTAAAACAAAATGATATAAAAATTATGTGGGGCATTGGATTCGAACTCTGGTGGCTTGGTTCAGCAGTGCAAGGTATTACCAATGAGCTACAAGCTCCTTCTTGTAATTATTGTGTTATTTAATTACTTAAAATGATAGCAGCAAGAGTAAATACTCCAAGTATACATTAAATTTTAAAGTAATTTCTTGTACACTAAAAATGGAGTTATTTCATTCTTGTGGCTTGTAATTAAAAACAAAAATAATTACCTAAATCTTGTGCTCAGGCTCAAATACCCCTTTGTGGATTTTTGAAAAAAAAATATTTGAAAAAATTTTGTATACGAAATTTAAGGTTGTTACACCCACCATCGTGCAGACCCAGAGCGGGGATAGCCACCACTCTGACTGTGCAGAATCCACGGGGTACCACCACTGACTTGATGCCCTCGACAAGAAAATAGAAGGCATACGATGGGATGGCTATGCGTCCGGCGAAGGGGCCCGATACTCCGCGGTTTCACTGACGAAGCCCTTTGCAGAAGAGTTGCTGGGCGAGCACGTCTCGTCCAAGAACAAACCGCCCAAGGTGGCCTTCTTCGATGGGAAATCCGACCCGAAGAACCACCTAGACGCATTTACGGCGGGCATGAGCTTCCAGGATAACTCCGACATGGCCTAATGCCGAACTTTCCCCGCCACCCTCATCCGGGCTGGTCGGGACTTGTTCCGAGGACTCACGCTACGCTCCATCTCAACCTTCAATGAGCTGGCCATCCAATTTCTCGGCCACTTCATCGGGAATCGACGGCAGAAAAGGACGGTCGACTACCTGTTCACCATCAAGAGCGGAGACAAAGAATCCTTCAAAGGATATGTCACCCGCTTCTACAACGCGCTCCTTGAGGTCCCTGCACCGCGATGAAATGGTCATCACTGCGCTGAGGTCGGGTCTTAGGCACAAAGAGTGGCTCCGCTCTTTTGCATTAGCGTAACCTAAGACTATGGCCGATGTGAAATCTTGGACCAAGCGAGAAATCTAACTCGAGTCCGAAGTGAATTCAAACTTGCCCCGGGATGACCAGCCAGACAAAAAGAAAAGGGACATAGTGGAGAAAAAAAAAGCCGATCGTCCGAAACCTTACTCCCCAAAGTTCCAGGAGTACACTCCTCTTAACATCTCCCAGACCGAGCTGTTGGAGGAAGCGAAGGGCGAGAGGTTCTTTAAGCTCCCTCCAGTCACCCAAAGGGAGGGCAAACGTCTCCGTGGCCCGTACTGCTCCTTCCATAGGACGCAGGGTCACCCGACCGAGAACTGCAAACTCCGTGACAACATTGAGGAGTTGATCCACTCTGGCCACTTGGCGAAGTACCTAAGGGACAAACGGCAGGTGGAACGGGAACAAAGGGACTCAATCGCCCCCGGGGAATTAACGATCGGCCAAATAATAGTCGTTACCCCAGATCCTGCTCGGGAAAGAGGCGGAAACCACCTCCTCCTCCCTGTCGAAGGTGTAATCGATCCACCACAGAAGAGGTGTAGGAAGGACGGGCCCATCATCTTCTCCGATGAAGACCTCCATGGAATATTGCTGGCTCACAATGGACCCTCGTGATAACGGTCCGGGTCTACCGTTATGAGGTACAGAGAATATTGGTCGATTCGGGTAGCTTGGCGGATACCCTGTTCTATGACTGTTTCCAGTGTATGGGGCTAGGACCATCCGACCTACGGCCGACCTCCCATGTTCTCTCTGTATTCACCAATCACTTTATCCCTGCCGAGAGAATGGCCACCCTCCTCCTCAACATCGGGGAAGTATGTCGCACGCAAACCATACCGGTGAACTTCCTCGACGCCAAGGTGCCTTCGTTTTATAACATTCTACTGGGACGCCCAACATTGAATGCCCTTCGGGCTCAAATCTCGACCTATCACCTTGCGATCAAATTCCCATTGGACCAAGGGAGATAGGCCGGGCCTACTGAAACCAGCAGATCGCTAAGATTTGCCTTGCTTCGACGTCCCCTGCCGGAAAGCAGGGTGACGATTTGGAAGACGCGCCTGATTTCCAGGGGTCTTTAGATACGCATGACGACCAGAAGGAAATCTGAAGCGCCCCGGTGGAGACACTGACAGAAGTCCTCCTCGTTGAAGGGATCGATGACCGAACCGTTCAGATCGGCTCTCTTTTGACGGGAGACCATCACGAGAACTTGATCCGTTTCCTCCGAGAAAATTCCGATGTATTCGCCTGGACACCGACAGTCATGCCCGGAACCGACCCCAAAGTCATCTCCACAAGCTCGGAGTCAACCCGAAAGCCCGACTCATCCGACAAAAGAAGAGAAGTTTTGCGCCAATCAAACAAAAGGCAATTGAGGATGAGGTCGATCGATTACTCGCAGCCAACTTCATTAGAAATCTTGACTACTCAGATTGGCTGGAAAACGTGGTCATGGTCAAAAAGGCGAATGGGAAATGGAGCATGTGCGTTGATTTCACGGATCTGAACAAGGCTTGCCCTAAAGACAACTATCCCCTCCCTCGGATAGACCGGCTAGTAGACAGTTCGACCAGCCATGAGTTACTTAGCTTCATGAATACTTTCTCCGGTTACAATTAGATCTGGATGAACCCAGCAGATGAAAAACTTATTGCGTTCACTACGGATCAGGGTGTATACCCTTCGGTCTCAAGAATGCCGGGGCCACGTATCAGCGCCTCGTCAACAAACTATTCAAACCGCAGATCAGGAGGAACATGGAATTCTACGTCGACGACATGCTCGTAAAATCCACCGGGCACACCCAAGACCTCAGTGAAACATTCGACGTCTTGCGCAAGTACAAAATGAAGCTGAATCCAGCTAAGTGCGCGTTCGGAGTCACCAGCGGGAAATTCCTCGTGTTCATGGTTACCCATCGAGGAATCGAAGAGAACCCAAAAAAGATCAGCGCCATTCTCAACATGGACACACCGAAGAGCAATGTTGAGATCATGCGGCTCACAGGAAGAGTGGCAGCTCTGAGTCGTTTTATGTCAAGATCCTGAGAGAAGTAACTCCCGTTCTTCAAGGCCTTGACAAAAATTCCTAAGTTCAAATGGTCGAAGGAGTGTCAAAAAGCTTTCGAACAGCTCAAGGTGCACCTAGCAACTCTCCCACTACTCACTCGACCAGTCGAGGGTGACGAGCTATTATTATACCTTGCGGTCTCTGACCAAGCTGCAGGCCCAGTGCTCGTCAGGGAATTCGAAAGTGTACAGAAGCCGGTTTACTACATAAGCCACATCTTCAAGGACGCGGAAACAAGGTACCCGGCCATAGAAAAGATTGTCTTGGCGCTTGTCGTCGCCTCAAAGAAACTACGGCACTACTTCAAAAGTGCACACCATCCTCGTCCTTACTGAGCGACCTATAGGGACTATTCTCGCTTCTCCTGAATCATCAAGTTGTTTGGAAAAATGGAGGTAGGAATTATCCCAATTCGACATCAAGAACCGCCCCAGGGAAGCCATCAAAGCGCAAGTCCTAGCAGACTTCGTGGTTGAATGCACTATTCCCACTAAAGAAGGAGCGGCAGCATGGGGCCCCGAACCACGTCCCTTGGTCGAGGAAGTACCGACTCTATCCCCGATTGGGTGCTCTACGTGGACGGATCTTCTACCGAGGAAGGGAGCGGGGCTGTCCTGATCATCTGAGGCCCGGACGAGGCTGAGATAGAATATTCTCTAAAGCTCAGATTCAGAGCGTCAAACAATGCCACGGAGTACGAGGCGTTGTTGGCCGGATTGCGAATCTCCTCCAGGGTAGGGCTGAAGACGATCTAAATTCGCAGCGACTCCGCATTGGTCTTCGACTAAGTAACCGAGCGCTTCGAGGCCCAGGAACCACTCATGATGAAATATCTGGCCGAGATAAAAAGACTTCGGAAAAATTTCGACGAAATCCAGGTGGAGCAGATTCCCTAGATCCTAAACACTCAAGCCGATACTTTGAGCAAGCTCGCTTCTTCCTATATGGCCAGGTATAAAGGGAACATCCTCTTCGAGGTCTTTCCACGACCCAGTGTGGATGACGGAGAGGTAACGCTCCAAGCATATACTACTCAGGAAGGATGTCAAGATTGGAGGAAGCCCCTTGTAGAGTTCCTAAAAGATAGTATACTCCCGGAAGATCGGGGAGGGGGATCGCCGCCTTCGGGAGAAAGCTCATCATTTCATCTGGAGAAAAGGAAACCTCTATAAGAAGTCGTACACTCAGCCCTTACTCTGATGCGTCGACCCCCATGAAGCCGACTACGTTCTATAAGAGATACATGAGGGGGTCGGGGAGCGCATCAAGGTGCCTGCACCCTGGTCCAGAAAACTCTGCTCCAAGGATATTGTTAGTCGAGGATACACCAGGATGCCGAGAAACTTGTCATAAGATGCAAGAATTGCCAACTCCACGGCAGCATACATCCTCTCCCCGCTACCGAACTAATGCCTCTCAGTTCCCCTTAGCCGTTTGCACAATGAGGGATGGATATGGTGGGCCAACTCCCCACCGGTACGGGCGAACACAAATACATACTTGTCGCGGTAGACTACTTCATGAAGTGGATAGAGGTCGCACTCATCAGAAAACCAGATGCAGTCTCTACTATCAAATTCTTGCAAAACAACATAATCGCTCGATTTGGAATCCCGAGGTGCATTGTTACTGACCACGGAACCAACTTCGAAAATGACAAAGTCAAAGAATTTTGCAACAACTACTGCATACTGATGAAGTTTGCCGCGGTCGCGCATCCTCAATGCAACGGACAGGTCGAGGTAGCAAATTGAGGAGTTATCCGCGGACTTAGAGCCCGCTTAGAAGGAAGGCATGGCAGCTGGGTCGATGAACTGCCGTGGGTACTGTGGGCATTACGTACTTCAAAGAAAACACCTACGGGAGAAACCCCCTTCAGCCTCTGCCATGGTACCGAGGGTATGGTTTTAGCGGAAATCGGACTGCCCAGTTATAGAGTCGAACACTTCGATGATGAAGCAAACACCTCGGCCCTCTGGACCAACTTGTACGTTTTATTGGAAAAAAGAGATCGGGCGCAAATCAAAGCGGGCATCTATCAACAGCAAACCGTTCGCTACTACAATGCCCGAGTTAAACAACGGACCTTCAAGGCAGGAGACCTGGTCTTATGAAGGAACGAGTTCGGAGATCAAGCAAGGCTGCATAAATTCACCCCGAAGTGGGATGGGCCATTCCTCATGGTCGAAGCATTGCCCGGTGGAGCCTACCACTTGCAAGACAATAGGAGGCGTAAGTTTCCTCGGCCTTATAACGCCGAAAAACTCAAATTGTATAAATATACTTGTTTTCTTCCTTTGGAACAATGTAAATTTTTTTGGCATTGAATCAAGTCTCTCGGATTCTGTCCACTCATAGAAGAGACTTTTTTGCGCTACTTCTATTTCTTTTCTCGGTTTCGAGATCCCTATGTTCATTTTATGAAATGTATAAAATGTACTAAGGGGATAAAAGGAGACAATACACCTCAAAAACGAAGAGGTTTATTCATTAAGGAGCTACTGTGGGCTCCACAGCCTTAAAAAAATTACAACAAAGGTGGAAGGGGTTAAGGTAGCATTGCCGATGATATGTTGAGGAAATCTCCTCCAAACGACCCAATGCAGCATCGACCCATTCCCTTTAGCGGTACTCGCAAACCCCAGACGCCACGGACTCCCCAGGTTCCTCGTCCGCCGAGTTTGATGCGACGACCAATCTTTGCTGGGAACTCTCGAGCAGAAGGTCCACCGAGCGATCCCGCCTGCTCTTTGGGATAAAACCAAGCCCATGAACCATGTACATCTTGTTAAAGGCCTCGTCCATCAACTGCGGCGACAACGTGTTGTACAAACCCGGGGAAGTCCTCCATATTGCGTAGAGGAGCACCTGAAGGAGAGGGGATTGCCGGGGATGCAGGCGCCCACAGTGGCTCTCCAACTGACTTATCACCGCCTCACATGTCTCCTCTGAACGATTGAGGTTGTAGAGGTATACGTCATCGCGAGAAACTATCTCCCTAATGGTGTAAACCCGGCCGACCATTTTCGGAAACTCAAGACTAGGAAGAAAGCCAATGTACCTTCGGTATTTTTAGCCTCAAAGAAAATCTTCCAATGTCCAAGATTTACTCTCCCAAACGACACGAATCATGGAGCATCGCACTTTCCCGATATGGTTCCGCCACGTGTCATCTGCGGCGGTCACTCTTCCTGATTTTACGGGTCAAGGAAGAGTTTACAACGCCCCAGGAAGACGCTACCAAGTCAACGAAGCCCTCCTCGTGAGGCCACCTAACAGTTTCCTGCCCGGTCTATCCCTAGCAGGTATCTTTCTACCCATTAATGCTAAGGATCTAAAGCCTTCCTCACGAGGCCACCGAGCAGCTTCCTATTTGGTCCATCCCTAGCGGGTAGCTTCCTACCCATCTACGCTAAGAATCTGAAGCCCTACTCATGAGTCCACCGAGAAGCTTCCGGCCCGGTACATCCTTAGAGGGTAGTTTCCTACCCATCTATGCTAAGGATCTAAATCCATCCTCGCGAGGCCACCAAGCAGCTTCCTGAACGGTCCATCCCTGTTTACCGCCGAAAACGGAGATGAAACCACGTAGGACGTCTGGCCTGAATTTGGTGGCAGATGCTATTTGGTTTAATCCATCAACCTCTCCGAAGATGCCAAGTTGATTTATGGCACCATGTATCATAGGTTTAGACGGATGCGGCCGTTGTAGCAGACTTCATCAGATTCCCCCTCGTTTGAGGGGTTTTTGATTGTGGGGACGCTCTTCCCAGCAGTCGCAAGCCCCTGCAGTTAATTACGCTACCGCATCGCGGTAACAACTTTCTCCTTTTCCAGATGGTCACTTCGTGTCGTGTGTGTTTGTTTTATTTTTGGTTGCCCGTGGATTGTATACGGAGACTAATTTATGTGGTCGCCCGTAGGGCGTGGATTAGTTCAAATCCGTATTTTCTTAGATTTGGGTTTGGGTTGGGTTTAAAGATCGTTAGTCTTGTTTTAGACTAAGATCAGCTCAAACGTTTGTTGAGGAAACGTTAGTCTAATTTTAGACTAAGATCTACTCAAAAGGATCATTTAGATCCAACAAAAGAACATTTGGGCTCTTTTGTTTTAGTTTAGAGACATTGCGGTCCATAAGTTTAAGGACGTCATAGTCCGTGGAGTTTAAAGACATCATAGTCTGTAAAGTTTAAAGACATCATAGTCTATGAGTTTAAGGACCTCACAGTCCATGGTAGTTTAGAGACATCATAGTCTGTAAAGTTTAAGGACATCATAGTCCATGAGTTTAAGGACCCCACAGTTCGTAAAGTTTAAGGACATCATAGTCCATAAGTTTAAGGACCCCACAGTCCGTGGAATGTCTGGTTGTCGGGACCCGTCACCTCTTTGAAGACGTTGAAGGATTACAACGCACATATCAGAGGAGTGAAGAGATGTACCCTTGAACCAATATTGGTTGGGAGATCTGTAGTCCAATTTGGGACTAAGATAAAAAAAATTTATGAGCATATGGGCTCAATTAATCTGAATTAGGGATCTGTGGCCAACTTGGGCTCGGCCCATTCAGTTAAAATGTTGGACATTTAATTAGGCTTAGTCCTTTTTCATTTAACAATTCTGAGCATTGGTTTGGGTTCTGACAACCGTTTTTGTCTTCTATTGAGTGCTGAGCACTCATTATAGCTCTAGGGCTTTATTTAAAGAATGGTTTTTGTTCCCTCAGCGTACACGTGAGGAGCACGTGGTGCGCTTGGGGCTGAGCGCCAGTCAATGAGCACAGAGCGCTTTTGTTAAGTAGCTCACACGTGAGGAGCACGTGGCGCGCTTGGTACTGAGCGCCAGTCAAAGAGCGCGGAGTGTTTCTGTTAAGTAGCGTACACGTGAGGAGCATGTGGCACGCTTGGCGCTGAGCACCAGTCAAAGAGCTTAGAGTGCTTCTGTTAAGTAGCGCACATGTGAGGAGCACGTGGCGCGCTTGGCGCTGGTCAGCAAATTTGGAGCGCTAAGGCGCTTCTTATGAAGTAGCGCACACGTGAGAGCACGTGGCGCGCTTGGCGCTGAGCGCCAGACAATGAGCGCAGAGCGCTTCTGATCAATTTTGTGATCTGAGAAATAAGTTCTCGCTTATAAGAGACTTTGACTCATGGTTCTAAGAACACAGTTCTTATTTTTATAGGAGATATTACAATCTCTTCTATTTTCTTTTGTGAAAAACTGTCTTTGTAAATCTATGATCTGAAAAGAATGAAATTCTTCTCCCCCTTTTTTATGATGAGATCCTATGATCTCTTTTTGTGAAAGACCTCTGTCTTATAGATTTATAATCTGAAAAAAGAATTATGTTCTTATTTCTTGATGAGATGTTTTTTTATCTCTCTGTTTTTACCTTGAAGAAAAGTTCTTCTTCTCAGAGCTTGCTCTTTTCTTTGAAATTTCTCAAAGCTTATGGGGGGTTCTTCTCTTTGAGACTTGAAGTCTTGGGTCCTTTATATAGTCGAGGCTGATTTGTTGAATCAGTTGAAGAGATCTTTTCTCTAATTGATTTGGGGATGTTTCCTACCGTTTGATCTTTGATCCTAGGGCTTCTGTTTTACAGAAGGCAATCTACTTGTTTTTAACAAGATTGGGAAATATTTTCCCATACAGAACTTATTCTGTATCTTGGTGATCTTAAACCACCATTAGATCTTTGACCAACGGCAGGGAACATTTAGTTCCAGCGCCGGCGCTCTCGTGCTTTGCACATGAGCGCTGCAACAGAGTCTTTGACTCTTAGCGCTGGCGCTGCTAGCGCCAGCGCTCTCGTGCTTTGCACGTGAGCGCTGCATCAGAGTCTTTGACTCTTAGCGCTGGCGCTGGCGCTGGCACTGCGAGCGCTAGCGCTCTCATGCTTTGCATGTGAGCGCTGCAGCAGAGTCTTTGACTCTTAGCGCTGGCGCTAGTACGAAGCACTGCTTCATTTCAAATTTCAAAATTTTGAACAGAGCTTTGCTCTGATTGGGGGAAACAATCCCAAGCGGGTAGCTTCCTACCCATCAATGCTAAGGATCTAAAGCCCTCCTCGCGAGGCCACCGAGCAGATTCATGCCCGGTCCATCCCCAGCGGGTAGCTTCCTGCCCATCAACGCTAAGGATCTAAAGCCCTCCTCGCGAGGCCACCGAGAAGCTTTTTTCCCGGTCCATCCCTAACGGATAGCTTCCTACCCATCAACGCTAAGGATCTAAAGCCCTCCTCATGAGGCCACCGAGCAGCTTCCTGTCTGGTCCATCCCTAACGGGTAGCTTCCTACCCATCTACGCTAAATATCTAATGCCCTCCTCACGAGGCCACCGAGCAGCTTCCTGTCCGGTCCATCCCTAGCGGATAGCTTCCTACCCATCAACGCTAAGGATCTAAATCCCTCCTCGCGAGGCCACCGAGCAGCTTCCTGCCCGGTCCATCCCTAGCGGGTAGCTTCCTACCCATCTACGCTAAGGATCTAAATCCCTCCTCACGATACCACCGAGCAGCTTCCTACCCGGTCCATCCCTAGAGAGTAGCTTCCTACCCATCGACATTAAGGATCCTAAGACCTCCTAAATAGGCCACCGTGCACTTTCCTGTTCGGTTCATCTGCGAGGGGTAAATTCCTACCCTACGAAGACATAGATCTAAGACCCGCATCAAGGAAGAATCAGTCGATGCCGGCCTATCCGAACTTAGCTATTTTTCGACTCATGCTAAGACATACGGTTTTCACCACTCCCTGGACATGGACTGAGATTGATGTTCCTACACATGGAAATTTATTGGTTCATGCTAAACGAACGATCATCGCCTCGTCTCCGGGGAAAGGGAGGGCTATTATTCGACTTACACTCGACACGCGATCGTCGCCTAAAAATCCGGGCAACGACCTACGAAAGGAGAAGACTGACGAGCTAAATACACTTGCGAATGAATGAAAATTTGTACAAGAAAGAGTATACGACCTAAAATACTCGCGCAGAAAACAGACAGTTATGCAGAAGAAAATAGGCTCAAACTTTATTTATGATCAAAATAAGTACAAGGTATTCTAGGCTTCTCAGCCTTGCCAAAAGTGCCCGGAGGATTACAAAATTTTGAAAAAACGAAAAACAAAAATGCCTAAGGGAAGAAAGCTTAGGCCACAGGATCCGCCGGGATCTCGCCCCGCTCGACGTTGCCCTTGGAGGCCGGAGCTTCAGTCTCTGGGACGGTTTCGCCCCCGACGGCCACCTCGGCGCCAGCCCCTTGCAGCGCATCCTCGGAGAGCGGGTACTTGGCGCGGAGCTCCCCGACGGCGAACTCCAGCATCGACGCCTTGACGGCGTCAAGAGCCTCATGCCAAACGATGACCGAGGACTATGCAAGGTCGGCATAGAACTGGTCAAACGCCTTATACCTCTCCACCGCCTTCGTAGCCCGGAGCTCGGCGAGCTTCACGGCCTCGAGTGCCACCCATGCATCCTTCTTAAAAGCTTCCCTCGACTTCTTCATCGTGTTATAGAGGCTACCAATCTCGCCCAACTTGGTATGGATAGCCCGGTTGGATTCACTCAGAAGTCGATGAGACTCCTTGTACTTGGAGTTCGTCAACTTCTCGGCGACCACTCGAGCGTCGAGAGCGGCCACCCTCTCCTCCGACCGTTGCAGCTGAAAGCGAAGCTCTTCCTCCCACGAGGAAGACTCGCCCGCCTTCTTCGGACCGGGGCCACCTCCTCTGACTCCATCGCGACGAGGAGGGCGCATTGGTGAAGGACCTGAAGAAAACAACAAACGGGTTAGAAGCAGCATCCGAGGAAAAAATACCGGGTTCAATTTATTTCAAAAAAAAATAATAATAAAGATTGAAAACCAACCTGAACTGCCTCCTGAGCAATGGCGGCCACCTGCGCCTTTATGGTCCATCATAGAATCTTGCCTCTGACCGCTTGCTCCATACCTGAGAGCAAACTGTCGGCGACTGAAAGCCCCGAGGGGACCTCGATGCAGAAGTCACCCTCCTGCAGTGGGATCCCGGCGGTAGGCGAACAAGAAACTGTCCTTTTATACCTCTGGAGGGGGACCTCGGCAGGCTCGGCCTCCTCCTCCACCCCCCTCGCCTGGGTAGTCGGGTCTCGCGTGTGCTTCTGGTCCCCGCCGCTGTTTCTTCCGGGGCTCAGGGCGTGGCAGAAGGCTTGCTCGGCGGAGTTGGAACGAACATCTACCCCCGGTCTTCTTTTGGGCCTTCACGGCCATGGCAGCCAAGAACTTGGATTAGTTCATTTGCTTTGCAAAAAGGAGAATACACCAATGAGAGTTAGTGACGCTGAAAAGGGCAAAGAAAATTTATCAAAGTCTAAATTGATCGTCGACAACCCTAACTTACCCAGAAAATGCGCAAGGCTGAGCCCAACCTAGCTCAGAGCCTACTCAGAAATTAGGACGTCGGCCCGCTGGATCGGCTCCCATAAAGACACCACCCTTCCCTCAGGTGAGGATGATGGTTTCTCCCTCGGGCAGTCGGTCCTATGCCACTGTGTAGGCACAGTCCAATCCTCGCTCTCGGGTGGCCCGACGAATACGAACTTCTCCTTCATTCATGGATGGAAGAAGGGACGGCTACCACACCCGACCTGGCCATCCCACCCCTACATTTTTTGAAGGAAAAATACACCCAGCTCGGCTCATCCTTGCTGGTGCCAGGGTGATTCTTATAACAGAGGAAGGAAATAAGGATGGTCAAACTGAAGGGGATGTTTTCAAGTTTCAACCGGACCAGAAACCCGAGAAAGATTCTCTACGAGTTCGGCGCTAGCTGGCCCGGGGATAAATGGAAGCAACGAAGCACCCCACATACCTCGGTTGAGAAAGGCAGACACATTTTGGCCCGGAATGCTTCCAAATACAGGGCAATCTCCTTGCCCTGCACCTGGTCCGCCCGCTCACCCTCCCTAGCTAAGCGAAGCAAATAGTTGGAGGGAATATGGAATCAAGCCCGAATCTCGGTAAGCTCATCCACATTCCTCAAGATGGAGGGCGCATCGCGAGCGTTCCCGATGCGCACCTTAGAGGCCCTTGTCGCCGCCCGATGGCGAACGACACAGACAGCCCTGGATCTAGGGGCGAGCCCGACACGGATGATGCAGCAGAAGAACCTTCTCGGCTATCTGAAGCCGGAGGGGAGGAAGACCCGCCGGACTCGGCTTCGATAACTGGAGCCTCATCGTCCGACTCAACCCCAACTATCTCTATAGACTTCTCAGATGAAGACATCTAACCTGATTCAAGAGAATGGGCTCGCCGAGGAAAAAGCTCGGGTGATCCGATCTAAAAGGAAGGAGCACTGGGCAATCTTTGACAATGAAAGTGAATTATGGTGGAAGTGTTAGCCCTAGGGGGTTCCCTCCTATTTATACACTCCAAAGAAAGAATCCAACGGCCTATATCGATTCCTGCCAAAACGAAACGTCACGCCTGCCATCCGTCAGAGCACCACGTGGCGATCAACCATTAGGGATGTCCCCTCGGTTGCAGGTGACAGCGACAGCCTGTCGCGTCCGCCTATCCGTATCAGACATGTGGCCTGCAGCCCAACAGACGAGCAGACGAAACAACGCCCCCTCTTTAATGCGCAATCATTTCACTGATCCGCTAATATCATCGGAATACACGCAAAGGTCTGGGCGCATGGGGAAGTGCTACGTGGGCTCAAAGATCGAAACGGCGCAACTGCCCTACACCACGTCATCTCGGACAATCTGCATTAATGATTCTCGGCAAACAAACTGGTTCGAGAAAACTAAGCAGGCAACTCTTGACCTAACCCATAAATAGGTCAGAACGAGTGTGTGGGGCTAATGATGATACTCATAAGTGGGAATTCCTCGGATCACGACACGTGGCAAATGACGTGTCTTCCGTGCCAACCCGCTAGACTCATGGAGGCTGCCGAGGTAAAATCAGAGTGAAGCATCGACAACTTTCCTCGGATGGTCTCCGGGTTTATATTCCCGCTTCTTTCCCACGAGCAATCCAGCAGCCGAACTAGCACCCTTCCTCTTTTGCTCGTCTCCGAGCTATTGTAGAGCTGAGCTTCCTCGACCTCCCAGCTCGCCTGCGAGCATCCTGCCGAGCTAAGCCTCCCCGGCTCTCCCGTTCGACCGAGAGCACGGAGCCCAAGCGCCTCTGCAACGACTCTGCGTATCTCGCTAGGGCAAGATATCCGCCGCTCCACGATCCGTGTCCCACACTAGCGCATCCCCCATTAACGGGTGTATCCCCCCATTAATGAGCACATCCCGCCATTCAAGGCAAGGATAACGCTGGGCGTAACTGACGGCGGTGATCTCGCGCCTGCTCGCTCCACGTGACCCATATATAAACCCCTCTCTCAGACGACTCAGGTAATTGGAATTCATTCCAATACGCCACTACTCTGCCAATATTGCTTAGCCTAACTTGATCGTTGGAGGGTCTTACGGTGATCACCCACCCTGGGACTTACCTGCAGGTAGCTCGGCTTCCACACCAAACACAACCCATTGAGATCCACACGCTCAACCACAGCCAAATCAAATCTCAACCGTCTGAGACGGTTGCTACCAGATCGACGGAGGACAGCATCTGGGGGAGATCTCAACCTCCATCAGTGACCGAGGAGCAGCGAGTGCAGATGCTGGATCGAATAACGGCGGATGTCCTGAGACCAGATTGGCTGCGGCTGGTCGACTACTTTTCTCGCACCGATATTCAGGTATAAATTTAATTTTAAAAAATATAACAATATAACATGAAATCATATTCTGAAATATAATATAATCTTATTTATATTTGCAAGGCGGAGTCGGTTCGCAACACGCAGTACCGAAACAACAGTATGAGATCCAGCGTTGTCCCGATCCAAGGGAAGCGCACGCAGGCTAGCGCACAGTACCTCCTCGTGAGTACTTCGACGCTTATAAATATATGTTTTCTTTGCCGCAAATTATTTATTAAAATAAATCCTAATTTTATCATAGAAAAAGAAAAATGTTGCCGGATACAATCCTGCCGCTGGGTGGGCCGCATTACACGGGGACACCGGCGAATACATAGTAAGTTTCATATAATCAAATCGATTCAGAAGTTTAAGTTAACACATATCTATTATATCTATATAAATTATTTGCATAGCCAGTTCTGAGAGAAGATGGCCCCCTTAGGACTTGGTCCCAACGATCCGATTACCACCATTACCCCTTTTCTCAATGAGCTATCCGACGGGTATCACGATGGGTATGAGCGCGGGGATGGTCCTGGGGCCCACTGACTCTTTACCGGGGGTGAGGCAGTTCATGAGTACGCCATGACCAAGATGCGGGAAGATGTGGCAGCAGTGTCGGCGGAGAAAATTCGATCGCTCCGCGAGGAAAATAAGCACACGCGACAGCAGCTGCAGGCGCTTACGGAACGGTTCTGTAGGGTGTTTTTCATCACCCCATTGAGATGGAAATACGCGTTGCTTTTCAGGCGTATACAAATTCCCCCTGCTTAGGGTAGGCCAGGGTTTATTGATTGTGGGGATCTGAATCTCCGCCAGCCGCGGACTAAACTGCCATTAATTATCTCTCGCCTTTGAAGCGAAGGAACCTTCAATTGACGGGTCAACTAGTCATGCGAACTCAATGTGCAGTGTGCATATGTGTGTATTGAGAGGTTTTGGGTATATCGGGGGTCTCGCAGAGTTTGCGGGGGTCCCGCTACCCGAATAGCGGGCTGGGGTCAAGAGGGTGAGCAGCCCCCTTGCAGGGTGCAGGACAGCACCCCGTTAGAAATTTTTTTAACGGATGATGTGATTTGAGTGTGGAGTGTATGGCGAACAAGTGGTGAGTAGCATCCTAAGGACGTTTGGGCGTCAGCGCCTCACGCGCCCGGCACGTGGATGCTGGGTGCCAGCGCCTTACGCTCCCGGCACGTGGGCACCAGGCACCTGCAGAAAGAAAGGGCTTAGCCCCGGAATTAGGAGTTAAACTCCCGAGAGACTTTGGAAACTCCCAAAAAATGTAAGGATTTTTATTTTTATAGAGTTAAACCCTAAAAGGATTTTGAGTGGAGTTAAACTCCCAAAAAGATTTTATTTATGTAGTTAAACTCTACAAGATTTTGAATGGAGTTAAGCTTCTAAAAGGATTTTATTTATGGAGTTGAACTCCCTGAAATGTTTGAAGATGATCAAAACAGATCCCTTTCTTCTTCCTTTTAGCCCTGGATTTTCTTTTGAGTCTTGGATCTTCCTGAAGTGGGGTTTTTGGATATGGGTCTTCTTCTTCCTCCTCTTTGTTGGCTGGATCTTGGAGGAAAAAATGGGTGAGTCTTAAAAATCTCCCATTTTAGAGATTTGATGGAACATCCGAACTCCCCTTCAAGGGTTTTATGGTGAAAAATTGTTTCTTTTTGGAAAAAGAAGAGTTAAATTCTTGATTTAATTCAAATAAAGAAAGAAAGTTTAGAACCTTGAGAAAGGAGGAGGCACAGTACGTAAATGGCACGATTATTTTTGGAAAACATGATTGTTGGGGTTAAAATTTATACCCCGTTGACCAAAAGTCAAAATCAAACCGTGGACAAGTAGGCTCAAGCAGAGCCAAACCGTGGACAAGTAGGCCTAAGTCAAAGCAAACGGACCCTACTGTCGAATCCAAACCGTGGACAAGTAGGCCCAAGTCAAAGTAAACGAACCCTACTGTCGAATCCAAACCAGGCCCTTGCCTGAACCTAAGACGGACCCACGTCCGAACCCAAATCCAAGTAGGTGGGTCCAAGCCCAGACCGGCCCCTCATGCTAAAAGAATAATTAATAAATATGTTTGATGAATAAATGTAAAATAAATGGGCAAAAGGCCAAAATTTTGTAAAGTCCATGGTTCATGTGCAAAAAAAATAAAAATAAACACATGTGCATGAGATGGGGAAAATGCCATTTTGTAAAGCCTAAGGGGCTATGTGTAAATTTATAAGCATATATAAGGCAACATTATAAAAAATAAAACATAATTCATTCCCCTAAAAAAATACTGGGGTTTGTGCCTCCATCTTCTCTCTCTCAAGTTCCTTCTCTTCCACTTCATTTCTAATTAAATTAAGCGCTTAACTCTCTTTTTCTCAAAACTAAATAAAGTTTAGCGATAAACTCATTGAAGGAGAGTTCAACTCTCACGTCAAATCCAAAAAGAGAAGATTTTTATTATCTTCTTCTTCCTTCTCAAGATCCAATTTGAGTGAGAGAGAAGAAGAGAAACCCACCTCCTAAGCCTTCATCAAAAGAAGAAAAGAGATCTTTTTTTATCACCCAAGATCTAAATCTTGGAATATCAAGAGAACCCATTTGGGTTTCTTCGCAAAAGAGAAAGGGGGAAATCTTTTTGAGTTTAACTCCACCAAAATTCTTTTGGGAGTTTAAGTCCAAAATAAAAAATTTTGGGAGTTCAATACCATATTTTAAAATCTTTTGGAGTTTAACTCGATAATAAAAATTCTTTTGAGAGTTTAACTCCACTAAAATTCTTTTAGGAGTTTAACTCCAAAATAAAACTTTTGGGAGTTCAACTCTATATTTTAAAAGCTTTTGGAGTTCAACTGCATTTAAAATTCATCTGGGAGTTTAACTCCACTAAAATTCTTTTGGAAATTTAACTCCAAAATAAATCAAATGAATTTAACTCCAATTCCGGTCCACACAACTCTGGGCCCGCGTGCGCGGGCCCACAGACGTGCTTACGCTTCGCCTTCACAATCGTTCTTAAAAAAATAAAAAAATAAAAAAAATGCTTTCTTTGAAATAAAAATATCTTTTGTCACAAATAGAATTAAAAAAATGAAATGAACGTGCCTTTTTGTATTGTTTTTTTTATTTTCAAAAATACACACATATCGCATACTGCACATTGAGTTCGCGTGATATGTTTGATCTGTTAATCGGAGGTTCTCTCGCTCCGAAAACGAGGAATAATTAACGGCAACTTAGTTCGCAGCTGCCGGAAATTTAGATCCTCATAATCATTAAACCCCATCTTGACCCAATCGGGGGAATCTATAAATACTTGAAAAAGCGTGCATTCCAATCTCATTAGGGTGATGAAAAACACTCTACAGATTCTGGCACACCCGGTGGGATGTATCTTTCCTCACATACTTCGGGTTAATCAATCATGCGAACTTATATATATATATATATATATATATATATATATATATATCAGTATTTATACTGAAATAATGCTTTTTTATGTTGCAATCAAGCAATCGACTCTCAAGAATCAAATAGCCCAAAGGTGTCTCCGAAAACAAGCTCAGCTCGTAAGGTAACTTCCGTCTCCCACACGATGAAGACAGACGCTCGAACGATTCTCCCGGCAAGTATCGAGCGGCAGTGGGAGGAACCGCTGCTACAATTTGGATCTATTTTATTTGTCTCGGCTATCACCATTCCTGCTCCTCAAGCCTCGGTAATAGATAAACCGGCCTCAAAAGGCAAAAGGCCAAATGCTATGGTCACGAAGGCACTTCAGCTTGAGCACAAATCTGTCTCCCAACGACTCTCCGTTGCTCTAGCTGGGGGCAAGGCTATCAACACCAACAAAGTAACGAGGCATTTCGGGCAAGTTTCGGCGGTGCCCTTGACAATTGCTCGATCGGATATCTTTTCTAAACTCCTCATCAATCGATTCACGGTGGCTTTCCGGAAAACGGATGTTCTCTAAGTTCTCAAAATCGAGAAGCTAAGAAAGAAAATGCGCAGATACAGAGCCAACAAAAAGGCTAAGGCCCTTGTTGGACTGAACTTCATGAGATTCTAAGAATAGGGTTACCCCACAACAACAGCTGAATTAAAGCTCGTTAACTCTTTTGAACCGCTGAAATTGATTCAGAAGAATACTATGACTGCAAGAGTCAAGAAAACTGCGATCCGGACAACGTCACTCAAGGACCCAACCAGACCAACCGTTTTCAGTCACCTGTCCTTTTCCGAAGAGAAAGGGCTACGAAGATGGTCCAAAAGATCAACCACCAAAGATAAAGAGATGGTTGGATATACGGTCTACACTGTTTACATGGCGGGCACACTCAGAAAGAGTAAGGATGGAGCCACCACATCTCAAATCCAATCTGGTTTGAATGTGGCTGCCACTTCCCAAAACCATCCTGCTTTAGAAGATAATGAAAACTCTTCCAGTGAGGTTGATAAGAAGAGAATCCCCTCGGTTTATGAGGAGTCGATCTCGGAAAGCGAAAAGGAGCCAATTTTCCGTCCCAAGACTACAGAACAGCAACTTCTCCAAGAGCTCCAGAAGCAGCTCGGAAACAAAGACAAAGAGATGGCCAAGCTCACTCAAAAATTGACGGATTGACAAACGTCATCTTACAGCTCACGGCCCAAGCTACCTCTCAACCGCCCAACACTTGTCCTTCACCTCCACACTGGTTCTTAAAAGGAATAAAAAATTTAAAAAATTTAAAAAATGTTTTCTTTGAAGTAAAAAAAAATCTTTTGTCATAAATCGTATAAAAAAAGAAAATAAACATGCTTTTTTGCATTGTTTTTTTCTTTTAAAAAATACACATATATTGCATACCGCATATTGAGTTCGCATGATATGTTTAACGTGTTAATCGGAGGTTTTCTCTCTATAAAAATGAGGGGTAATTAACGGAAGCTTAGTCCGCGGCTGCCGGAGATTTGGATCCCCACAATCATTAAACCCTAACCCACCCCAAACATGGGGAATCTTTACATACCTGACAAGCACGCGCATTCATTTCAATGGGGTGACGAAAAACACTCTACAATGACGTTGAACAGGATGCGACAATTAAATGGATCCTTTATATCTTCGAGATGTGGTCAAGGCCGCGAATAAACTATGACAAGAGCGTGACCAACTTCTGAAATGGAGAGGAAGCAAGAAATTCAGTCATAACAAGATTGTTCAACTGCAAATCACAGATGTTCCCCATTAAGTATTTAGGCCTACCAATTCGTCCAGGAGCTCTCAAGAAGGATGACTGGATGCCGCTGATAGAGTGCTTTCAAAAAAGGCTTAAAAGATGGAAAGCCAACTGCTTGTTGCTTCGCGGGAGATTAACCTTAATCAACTCGGTTCTTTCTGTCCAGCCGGTTTACATGTCCTTCTACCGGCTCCCAAGATGGGTAATTGTCATAATTGACAAAATTCGAAGATCCCACCTTTGGAAAAGGAAGACGTGTCAGGAAAGATTATCATCTGGTTAAATGGAAAATTATTTACAGACCAAAAGTGGAGGATGGCCTAGGAGTGAAAGACCTTGATATTATGAGTAAGTGCAAAATGGTGGCTGCGGGTGGATAGGTATTTATTCGCTAGTGTGATTTGCTGGGTCATGTGGATTGAACGGAACAATAGAAATTTTAATTCCGTTTCCAAATTTATACCCGGATTATTATGTATAACTGAAACCACGATATCATTTTAGACAGGTGCAGCGACCTCAAGAGCCAGAAAGAGGGACCGGATGATTCATTGGGACAAGAGGGAGGAGGACGACCACCTTCTCACAATACCGGTTGGCCGGCTACACTTGCCTGCGGTCTCCGAGGGCGCTGACCGGCATACTTAGCCTTTGGGTTATCTGGTTTTCATATAGAAGGTGGAGATTTTACTTTATGCTTGAGAGCTGTGACCGAGTTGTATTTTCCCTTTCTTTTTTTTGTTTTTTTAGAACTTTGTAGTGTCCTTAAATTATCTTTTAATGAAATGCAGAGTCAAGGATTTCGCCTTCGTTTTAATAAAAAAACATTTTATAAAATACAAGAACTAAAGACATGAATCACAAAAAAGAATTTACAGGAAAGTACTCATATTTTACACGTTTGGATAAGCTTGAACACAAGGGGAGGATAAATGGTCCCGATATTGTACAAATTAAGAACATTTCTTAGAAAACGACTTTAAAATTTTAACCATTTGCATCCTTGTTAGCATCGCAATTGTTATTTCTCTACTCAATTTAATTGATTAAACGTCCCTTTCTTGATTAGGCCCATGTCGTTAATAATTTAGGTAATCAAAGTATAATGAAATCTCAGTGGTAATATTACAAAATGTTTGTTTGTTTCTGAGCTATGGAAGTGGAAAGACGAACGGGGAGTGGATCAAAGGTGCAAGCAAAAGGCTAGCCAAAAAAACCGCACTAAGCTAGATATATATATAGAGAGAGAGAGAGAGGTTGTTGTTCTTCTTTTTCATATTAATCTTTTCTCCAAGAGTATGCACGCTTCACAAGTATTATTAATGAAATAGCTGGAATTAAATAAATGGATGCCAAAACAACTTATATAGATAAAGACAATTATAATTAGCATGAGACTTTTCTTTCTTTCCAGTATGACAGCTAGCGCTCATTCTTCCGGCCCATAGCATTTTAAAAGGTTGACTTAGGCAATATAAATATTTTTGTGAATTTGTAGAAAACAGTGGGTTAGATGCTAAATATCCATAATTTAATCTCTGAGAAAAATAATTTGGCATGCATCCATGTTATGTTGTGAAAAATGACACAAAAGTACCCAGCGGATGATCGATACATGTGAATCGGAACTAATGAAAAATATAAAACACAGCACCTATGCAAAAACAATAAGTAATAAAGGAAAAACACACCAAGCAAAGAACACAAGATACTACCCAGGTTCGATGCGTATTTGCACATAATTCTACAAACCGACGACGGATTGCTTCCACTATTCAACGACGATACAAGAGAATTTACTGCTCTCTCGATCTCATCCAAATACAAAGCAATCTCGCTATATCTTTCTCGGTTTCCAAAGCCTTGCTGCAGCCCTCTCATCTCAAGCCACCGACTTGCATTGCTGCCCTCTTTAATCCTTGGTTGCATACCTCAATTCTTCTCTGTGGAATTTTTTTTTAATTGAAGCAGCACTTTATTGCCCGCAGCATCCTTAATAGCAGCCTCCTTAATATAGGCTTTGTGGATTTAATTGATTGCATCCGCTCTCAATTAATTAATATATTTAGAGGGCATATATAGGTTTCTAAAAGATAAAAGATAAGATTGTATATTTAAACAGAATAAATTTGAGAATTTAATTAATTAGAGTAATTAAATCCTCTTCAAACATATTCCTACTCAAAACCCTATACCTGACTCTTGCACATGCCTAACAGCACATATCGCGTTCCACAAGTGTTGCACTTGCACGCACTATGCACGTTCCTCCGTGTCTTGGGCTCTTGATCTCGGACTCCGAATTTGAAATCAATTTCAACAATCTCCATTTTTATTCAAATTCGCAAAATCTCTACACTTCTATGAAAAAACATGGAAGTCCGCAATTCGTCATCTCTAAACTTTATCACGCAATTAGGCAAATCAAGTCAAAACAAAGCTTGAACTTTGAAATCAGTAAACACCTTATGGGTGTAAATGCGTCTGCCGGATTTTCATGCGTACCGATCTTCGTAAGCGAAATAATTTTCTTCTCGTTTTCCAAAAAGAAATCTTTCACCTCGATATGCTTAGTTCTCGAATTATAAGCTTGATATTCCGCCAAGTGAATTGCGCTCTGATTGTGGCAAAACACTTCCGTGAAATCCTGCGAAACACCTATTCCACCCATCAATCCACGCAAATATATGGCCTCCTTGACAGCCTTCGTAGCAGGTATCAACTCTGCCTCTGTCGTTGAAAATAAGACAATGGACTGTAACGTCAATCTCCATGACACTGCGCCAGTGCCCAACGTGAACGTAACCCGTCGTAGATCTCCGTTTGTCCCTATCACCCGCAAAATCTGAGTCACAATACCCTGTCACAATACAACCATTCGTATTGTCTCTGCTGAATAACAACTTGATCCCTACAGTACCCCTCAAGTTTCTTAGAATCCACTTTACAGCCTGTCAATGCTCCTTGCCCGGATTAGCCATGTATTAGCTGACCATCCTTACTGTTTGTGCAATGTCTAGACGCATGCAAACCATCGCATATATCAAACTGACCACTGCACTCGCATATGGTACTTTAGACATATACTCACTATCCATATCCGACCCTGGTGATAACTTCGCCGAAAGCATGAAGCGTGCCCTAAAAATATAAACCCGGGCTTTGCCTTCTCCATCCCATACCGAGCAAGAACTTTCTTAATATTTTGTTTCTGTCGTAGACGCAACTCAACATGCTTCCTCTCCCTGACAATCTCTGTGACAAGTATCTTCTTCGCAACCCCCAAATCTTTCATCTTGAACTTCTCACTCAACTGTTGTTTCAACATGTTGACCTCCGACATGCTGTGTGATACCACCAATATATCGTTCACATACAATAGGAGATATATCCTGGACCCATCGTCTAGTAGCCTCAAAAAAATGCACTGATCCTTGATATTCCTCATGTACCCTATCGCCAACATAAACTGATCAAATTACTTGTACCACTGTCTTAGAGACTGCTTCAAACCATAAAGCAACTTCTTCAATTTGCAAACATAGCCATCCTTGCCATCGACTACGAACCCATCTGGGCTGATGCATATAAATATCTTTCTCCATCGCAACTCTCCAACTAGGAAAATTGGTAGACTGCACAATCTCTTTTTAACTGGCTGGTTCCTCATGCTCAATAGTGAACGCATATAATGCCACGTCGTCGAAACTAACTGCGGTCATGTCCTCACAACCAACTCTGACTAGAGGACGCCTAATTCGCAAAAATCTCCGCTCCTCTGTCTGTACTGGACTATCTGGCTCTGTCGAACCCTCCGCCTGAATCTTAGTATCAATCATCTTATCTCTCCTACTATTCAGAACCGGAACGTCGATCTCTATCTCGCTTGGTGGCGCAAGCGTTCTCTTTTCACCACCTGATTAAGTCTGTTTTCTACAAACTGTAACGACTCTGTTTTAATGTACAGAAAATTTGTTTAAAAGTTAATGTACGAATGGAGTATTTGCAATCCTGTATATGCTATAAGTATTTAAATTGCTTTTAAACAGCAAGAAGCACTTGTAGCTCATTGGTAAAGACTTGCACTGCTGTGACATAACCCATGTGTTCGGATCCCCTCAGCCACATATTATTTTTTTATGATTTTTCTTTTAAACATTTAGAAGTTCAAAAATTTACACGTGCAATGCACGTAAAATGAAGTCATACTAAAAACAAACATGTGCACTGAGTCATATGAAACAACTAGGACACGTGTCTTCAATCCAGAGCCCTCCACCTCCTAGAAGACCGGTGAGATCAACATATGGACCGGTACCGCCAGTTTTCTCCGTAGGGAATGCCCCAAAAATTTAACCCTAGCACCCCTTAGCCTACCCCACCATCCCCATACTGTTTGATTTCTCTGCATTTATCCAGAGAATGATAAATCCCTTTTTTAATCCATTTTAATGCATATTTTTAATTCATTCTTCAATCCTCAAAACCCCAATTTCTCCTATAAATACAAACATCACACCATAGCCTCCTCATTCAGAAATCCATTGCCAAAACTCTCTAAAATTTTCTAACTCCAAAAGTTGTACAGGTGGAGTTAGCTCAAGTCAAAGTTCCGGCGACGTTTCAGGACAAATCCGGCGACGAAACGACTCCACGACGTCTTCAAAAGTTCCCTCTACCTCTTCCATCTTCTTTCAATCAGTAAGTCCCTTCACTTCTCACCACTTTCTAGTCTAAAACAATAATCTATTAAAACTCGTCGGAAGCGGAGTTAATCCGACTTCCGATTCTAATTTCATCAAAAACGCAATCTTTCTTAATAACAAATTTACCAACTTTTTATATATTATTTATTAACCATTAAATAACATTTGGAACAAGTTTTAATTCAAAATATAATGTTAAATAACATTTATTTAACTTTTACGGTAAAATACCATCTAGTTTACATACGACATTACTTTATAGTTTGGATCATATTACCTTTAGAAAACTCACGAGATAATGACTTATCTCATCACAACACTCATCTTGACATAGCACGATGGCTTTTGTAACAATTTTTGTGGGACAAATCACAATTTACATTAAAATACCCTAAACTATCAAAACCCGTATTCTTTAAATTGTTTTAATTAATTCCTTACAAATAAGCCTCTACAACCCATTTTGGGGAACCCGGTCGGGATGGTTCAGTTTATCGCACGTTCTCGGGACTAGTAGAGCGAGATGCAGACCTTCTCACGGAGCATTCGATTTCGATGGAATTTTTATTACAATTTTTAAGAAAACGTGATTTTTATTTAATAAATAAATTCTATTTTTTTATAATTATATATATATATATATATTATCAAAATATCTATTTTAAATATAATATATATTCCATATTTTCTAATCAAAAGAAAAGAATCACAAAAGTTCATGAAAATACCATCACATTCAATACAAGTCAAATTACAAGAAAATACCATATACAATTTAAAGTTAGGATTACATCCACTAGAATATTTCATTTTATAAAAATTACAACTATGAAAACTCTAAAGACGATAAATAAATACATGAGGTGTATTTTGAGAATAAATCAAAACTATTTTTCATGAAAACTCTAAAGACCATAGTAAATATAGGTTTAAGCGGGACTAGTTCTCTTGAGCCTCAGCGAGCCGGAGAATGTGGGTGCTTGCCTATCTAAGGTAGACAACCTAAAAATGGTATTATCAATACGGTAATTGTCTTGGAAAAAGACACAAATCCTGCCGTCCATGTGCAACAGTTACTGATAATATTAAAACTAATTCAGGACTTCAATTCGTTTTAAAGTGTCTGACTCGGACAGAGTCTCAGTCTAATCTGAAATCAATCAATCAATCTATCCTTGAATATGTGTCAGGCCCCGCTTCCCGAAGTACGGTAATGAGACGCGACGAGTCCCGCGGTGTATTTACTCAGAAGTAAACACGCTAACCTTATCTAAGTAATAAAAAGTAAAATGTACACAAGAGACATGAATATAAATGAACAGCAACTTTTATTTATTTAACAATTCTTTACAAGTACAACTGGAAATATAAATACAGAAATAGAAAGCAATGCCTAAACAATGGCATAACTGAAATGAAAAGTATATACAAGTGCTTACAGCTCTGGGTCAATGGCAAACTGCTCCAAGTCCTCAGTACTGGGCTCGATCTCTAATGAGTCGGATCCACCTGACAACATTCCAAAAAAAGAAGAAAAGGAATGTCGTCAGCGAACAATCGCTCGGTAAGTCTCAAAGAAAAAGGGAAGTAGAATAGACAGAAAAGAGAATATAACTGTATAATGTTATCTTTGTTCTATTAACGCCGTTGTTTGTAACTTAGTACAGAATATGCCAGTGTATACGAGAGGAGTGCCACTATTCCGGAGACTAGGGTATATGGAGCACAAGGAACCATTAAGCCACGATACAATATCAATGGATATTCAGGTTAGGTGATTAAAGTGACCGTCTCGTGCCACTTCTAACACATTCTGTACCAGTTTACCCCTTTAAAACCCCGTAATGTCTTTTGTATTGTATTTGTAACAACTCCAATTTTTGTATACATAAAATTGATTTAAATTTGATGTATACTTGGGGTATTTAATGTTGATGTTACCACTTTAAGTATTTAATTTCCCACAATAATTACAAGAAGGAGCTTGTAGCTCATTGGTAATACCTTACACTGCGGAACCAAGCCACCAGAGTTCAAATCTCATGCCCCACATTATTTTTAGATTATTTTTCTTTTAAATTTCTTGGAAGCCCAATAGTCCACAGGCCATAACTCCCAAAAGTTGAACTGAACCCTAAAAAGTAAAAATACCAGGAGCTACGTCTGAAGACCCCACACCCAACGACCACCGGGATCGGCCGGCGGACCGGCCGACGCCGCCGGCTGGACTCGACCGGACGGCCGAGTCCCCAAAACGAAAAATGTGTCTTTTCGTATTCTCTACCCCCTGTATACTCTAAATGCTTAGATCGGTTCCTGAATCTTAAATACACCCTATTTACTACAAATTTTAATGTTTTTTCTTTAATTTTACAAGAAGGGTGTACTTTGAAATACACCCCCTAAACGAAAAAAAACTTTCACCTACCCTACCCTAGCCTACCCTATAAATACACCCCCTACCCTCTACTCTCTCATCCCAAAATCCTAGGTTTACTCTCTCAAAATTTTTCCAAGAAGGGTGTACTTTGAAATCAAGTTCACGGCGAAGCTCTGACGGAATTCCGGCGACGTTTCTTGAAACAACCGGCGATGAAGCAACGCCTCAGAAACTCATCTAGTTCCCCTATACTCTTTAGTATAGATCGAAACCCGTAAGTCCCATTCTATCTCCTTTTCTATTTCTCAAAAATACGAAATTACGAAACCCGACGGAATCGGAACAATCCGATTTCCGATTCGGTTTTTTATAAAATTTCACTTATAATCAATTCATTCATGCCTAAATACCTTTATCTTGATTATTAAACTTGTAAAAATCAATTTTAACAAGTTTTCTCACATGAAATGATAACCTTTCCAATTTACCGTATTTTTTCACTTTAATATCATCATTTTCAATTTCACATTTAACCCCTTAACTTGCTATACATTTAAAGTAGAGCACGAGATAACGACCTACCTCCACATACACGCAAATGCAACCCTAAAACGATATCATCAAAACTTAGAATACGATAAAACTAAACTTTCATTTAAATACCATAATCTTGATAAAACCATTCTTAAAGGTTTTAGATTTGATACACTTTTAAGTAAATACTTCTTATTTGGAAAATACGATAAGTTATGGACATCGATCGTTTATCTAAACCTGACTTTGTGGTGTCTAGGCTAAGCAAGTGAACTTAGGTAACTTTAAAAGGCCCGCCTCACGATTCGTGAGCGGATCCCTCCTTCCTCACTTGTACTTACCTGGCCACAATTGGCGGTGAAGAGGCGATTTGAGGTTTCTAACGACTTGTCGTTTAGACCCTTTAGAAATAGGCTAGTTGGCTTAGGAAACCCTAGAATTTAAAATACGGAAAACTACACTTTGCAAATAAATACCTTTTACTTTATAAAAACCGTTTTCTAAAGAATTAGTATTTTACAATCTTTGCAAAGCGCCGCTAAAACCCACCTTTGGGGAATCCGTTAGGGATAGTACGGTTTATCGTGCACCCTCGGGCTAGTAGTGCGAGATTCAGACCTCCGCAAGGAGCATTCGGTCTCGAAACGTTTAAAATACGACATCTTAAGAAAATTAGAATTTTGGAATATAAAATATTTACTAAAATTATTTTTGTATAAACATAGGTATATTTATCATTTAAATATCTATTTTATTATAATATAAATTTTCCACCTTTTCCTAAAAATCATAATAAATAAATTTTACACTAAAATACCATGAACTTCAAATAAACAATATTACAGATAAATACCTAAAACTAGAATATTCTCACTAGAAATGTCATAATATAAAATCCACTCTCATTACAACTCTAAAGACGAATAATAAATATTTGAGGTGTATTTTGAAAAGTATATAAATGTATTTTTACATAAAACCCCCTCAAGTTTTATAAATTACCTTAAGGACCCTAGAAATTATAAGACTTCGATTCACATTGTCTGACTTGGGTTTGAGTCTGATCAATCTGACTTGAACATGATTCAAGTCAATTTATAAACTACAAGATTCCAATTCAAAATGAACACATGAATCCATGAATACAATTATCAATTTATACAATTTCGCTGAACCGAACCATGGATATATTCCTTTTACATGATTCCATTTACATGACTCTACGGTTATAACCGCTTCCTGATATCATGGTTTCAGTCAGTCAGTCAAACAATCTTACAATCACTACAATTTACAAGATAACAATACAAACAAGATATCACGGGGTTTAAGGGGTAGATTGGTACGGAAGGTGTTAAAGGTGGCACGAGGTGGTCAGATTTAACATACCTAACATGAATCCGGTTGCTGTTGTACCGTGGCATAAATGGTTCCTTGTACTATACGTGCCCCTAGTCTCTGGCATATAGAGACTCCCCTCGTATACACTGGCATCCTTCTGTACCAAGTTACAAACAACAGCGTTAACATGACATTACAACAATAGTATACAATTTTAAAAGATATCTTCCTTTTCTACTTTCCTCTTACCTTTGGGACTTACCGAGCGACCTGTTCGCTGACGACATTCTGTTTCTTTTTTCTTTGAATGTCGTCAGGTGATTTGGACCTAGCAGAGATCGAGCCATCGCAAGAAGACTTGGAGCAATTTGCCGAAGACCCTGCACTTTAGTTTCATTGTACACTTTTCCTTCCCGTACTTTTCATTTCATGTTATGCCACTGTTTAGGCATCTTTTATTTCAGTTGTATTTCCTTTCATGCATTGTACAAAGAATGTTAATAAATAAAAGTTGTTGTTCTTTTTATTTCTTGTCTCTTGTGTATTTATTTTATATTGCTTGGATACGCTTAGCGTATGTACTTCTGAGTATATACGTAGCGGAACTCATCGCGTCCCCTTCGCCGTACACTGGGAAGCGGGGCGTGACAGTATTGTATTGTTTTGTTATATAGATGGATGATTTGCCGAAACCATGATATCATGTAAACAGAATGGATATAAATGGATAGTCATGTAATCAGAGTATATCCATGGTTCGGTTCGGTTGAGTTGTGTTGATATAGATTGTATTCTGGTATTCATGGATTCATGTTGTAAATGGAGTTATACCTGAATGGAATTCAAGATATATTGTATTCAGATTTGACCATGACTCGAACTGAGTCAGACTTTTAAACGGAATTGAAGTTCTGAATTAGTTTTGATATTATCAGTAACTGCTGTACATGGACGGCAGGATTTGTGTTTTTTTCCAAGACAATTACCGTGTTGATAACACCGTTATTAGGTTGTCTACCTTAAATAGGCAAGCACCCATATTCTCCGGCTCCCTGAGGCTCAAGAGAACTGGTCCCGCTTAAACCTATGTTTACTAGGGTCCTTATTGTAAATTAATATAACTTGAGGGGTTTTTTATAAAAATAGTTTTGATATATTTTCAAAATACACCCCAAGTATTTAATTATCGTCTTTAAAGTTTTCATAATTTTAATTTTTTTATAAAATGAAATATTCTAGTGGATATAATCTAGTTTTTATTGTATATGGTATTTTAGTGTAACCTTGTAATTGTAGATTCATGAAATTTGTAATTCCTTTGATTTAGAAAACATGGAATATATATATAATATATTTAAAGTAGATATTTGATAATATTTATATATATCTAATATTTATTAAAAAAAATAGAATTTATTTATTAAATAGAAATCACATTTTTCTTAAAAATTGCATTAAAAATTTCATCGATATCGAATGCTCTTTGCGGAGGTCTGCATCTCGCTCTACTATGCCCGAAGATGTGCGATAACCCACACCATCCCGATCGAGGTTCCCCAAAATGGGTTATAGAGGCGCAATTGCACGGAATTAAATAACACACTTTTTAAAGAAAACGGTTTTTGAATATTCATGGTATTTAAATGTAAACTCGTATTTTCCCATAAACTAATGTCCTAAGAGTTATCTTGCTATGTAAAAAATGTGTGTTGTGATGAGATAAGTCATTACCTCGTGAGTTTTCTAAAGGTATTAGGGTAAAACATTAAATAAAAGCCGTATGTAAACATGATGGTATTTTACTGTAAAAGTGAAATAGAAATTGCAATACTTATTATTTTGAGATGAAACTTATTCTAATGTCTTTATTTATATTTGTTGATCATTATGAGGGAATACGGTATTTTATTGTTTAATAAAAATGGAGTTTTTAAAGAAAAACGAATCGGAAGTCGGAATAACTCCGCTTCCGACGAGTTTTGAAATAGATTGTTTTATAATAGAGATGGAGGAGGGGAGTGAGGACTTATAGATTTTCAAACAAGAGGAGAGAGAGGGGAAGCTATTGGAACTGTCGGGAAGTCGTTTCGTCACCGGATTCTTCTTGAAACGTCACCGGAACTTCGCCTCTTGCTAACTCCACTTGTATAATTTTAGACTTGGAAATTTTAGAGAGTTTTTATAATGGAATTCTGAATAAGGAGAGGTGAAAAGTAGTGTGGTATTTATAGGGAAAATTAGGATTTAGGATAATGAAGAATAAAATTAAAATATGCATTAAAATGTGGATAAATGCCCATTTTTAATTCTCTGGAAATGTATAGAGAAATCAAACAGCATGGGGGTAGTGGGGTAGGCCAAGGGGTTCTGGGGTTAAAAATCCAAGGCAATCCCTACGGATATGCCCGGCAGTGTCGGCCCCTCAGCTCATCTCGCCAGTCCAATCCGGTGGGATGGGGTGTGGGATTTTGCTACGTGTTGGTGTCGTTTAGTATACTTCAATGCACATGTTTGTTTACTTTGTGACTTTTTATTTTACTTGTAGTGCACGTGTAAACCTTTGGGCTTCTAAAAATTAAAAGAAAAATCAATCAAAAATATATATGGCTGGGAGGATTCGATCATAGGGATTACGTCACAACAGTGTAAGGCTTTACCAATGAGCTACAAGTGCTTTCTTGCCGTTCAAAATTAATTTAAATACTTATAGCATACTCAGCATTGTAAATACTCCATTTGTACTTTTAGTCAAATTTTCTGTACACTGAAACATTGTTGTTACAATATGATTCAAGTATAACTCCTATTCAACATGAATCCATTTATACCAGAATTCAATCTATATCAACATGACTCGACCGAACCGAACCATGGATATACTTTGATTACATGGCTATCCATTTATATCCATTCCGTTTACATGATATCATGGTTTCGGCAAGTCATACATCTATTAAACAAAACAATTTACATCAGTACATAATACATTACGGGGTTTTTAAAGGGGTAGACTGGTACGGAATGTGTTAGAAGTGACACGAGATGGTCACTTTAATACACCCAACCTGAATATCCATTACTGTTGTTCCATGGCTTAACGGTTTCTTGTGCTCTGTATACCTTAGTCCATGGAATAGTTGGACTCCTCTCGTATACACTGGCATATTCTGTACCAAACTACAAACAACTGTGTTAACATAACAAACTCACAATACACCAGTTATATTATCATATATGTCTATTCATCTGTCTATTCTATTTATACCTTTTTTGGGACTTACCGAGCGATTGTTCGCTGATGACATTCCTTCTCTTTTCTTTCATTGGAATGTTGTCAGGTGGATTTGACTCACTGGAGATAGAGCCCAGTTCAGAGGACGTGGATCAGTTCAGCGAGGACCCCGAGCTCTAGACTCTTGTATATACTTTACTTTCATGTTCATGCCATTATTTAGGCATTGCTTTCATCATTGTATTTACTTTTCTGTTGTATTATAAAGAAATGTTTAATAAATAAAAGTTGTTGTTCATTTACATTTCATGTCTTTTTGTGTATATTTACATTATATTGCTTAGTTATGCTTAGCGTGTTTACTTCTGAGTAAATACGTAGCGGGCCAGTCGCGTCCCCTTACCATACACCGGAAAGCGGGGCGTGACAGGTTTTGTTGGCGGCCCATGCAGGTCAGTTCTGCATGGACATGTAGGTCATTCTGCATGAAGTCCTAAGCAATATAACACAAGAATCAGCAACTAAAAACTTTCTTTACATTTCATATTCCTTGAATTTTACAATTTCATATTCTTTGAATCTATCCTAACCCTATTTTTTCTTTCAAGGTTATGGATTCTCTAAACAATACCGGCACAAACGTCAACAACACACCACCACCACCTCTTCCACTTACGCCTACCGTTGCAGCTACGATCAACGAGCAAACGGTATTGTTTGAGGCAATCTGAAGCCTCCTGGAAGGACAGCAGCAGCAGACTTCTATCTTATTGAACCGCACAGAAGCGGAAGCATCCAGAGTGAAGCAATTCCGGGCATTGTACCTGAAGCAATTTTATGGGAAAGAGAGCCCTTTAGGAGTTGAAGAATGGGCTAAGAGCATTGAGAACGATCTGACAGCAGCATAAGTGCCAAACATCGCTTGGGTACGGGTTGCGAAGCTGCAACTCACCGACAACACCCGAGTATGGAGGAAGGCAGAAGAAAGCCGTCTTGCCCAGCCTATCGAATGGAAAACTTTTCGCGACATGTTCGACGCAAAGTACTATCCAGAGACTGCCCAATTCGACATGGAGCAGCAATTCATTCACTTACGACAAGGCTCTATGTGGAGCAAATCGGTGGATGAGTATGATACCGAGTTCACTATGTTGAGCATGTAAAGATATGTCTCAAATATTCGATTTTCTTATATCACATACTATACAGCTAACACAAAACCATAACAGGTTCGCGGCACATCTCATTCCGACGGCTGAGATCAGGTCCAGACGATTTCAGCAAGGGTTAGATCCGGAGATCCAAGCTGCCTTAGCTACAGGGGATTTTCCAACCCACGAACTGGCTCTGAAAGCTGCCTGTCGATATGAGGCGGTAATAAAGATGAATGGCAGACCCCAATCTGCCGAAGTGAATCACCCTGCCACTTAGATGGCAGAAAGAGCCTCTTCAAGGCCATCTTTTGTACCCAGGAGACCGGGAGTACCTTTCAACCGGCCCAGTCCAGCCTTTTGCACCTACTGCAGGAGGGATGGACACCTGGAGAAGGATTGTAGGCGTGGTAATCGCCTTTGCTTAGTCTGCGACTCAGCCACACATGATATTGGGTCTTGTCCTCATAGACTCAATCCAAATGCTGCACCCAGACCAGCAATTATCTATCCACAGCGGCCAGCTATCTAGGCACCTGCTCCACGTCTTGCTCTCCCAGCTCCACCTCCCCGTGGACCAACCGCACCTCCTCCTCATCTGTTCCACCAAGCACAAAGGAACTTACCTCAAGTATAGAGGAACAGACAGAGGAATGCTCTTCCAGCAAGGAGGAATGTACCGAGGCGACAGGCTTTTACAATGACTGTGGAAGAAGCTGAAGCCACTAGCCAAGTCATCACCGGTAACTCTTTCCTTTCAAGCTTTCTTTCAATCTTTATATATACCCATATATTTTTTTCTTATACCTAAAACCTATCCCACATAACTTAGGTACGATCTTACTAGCCCCACTTCCTGCACTAGCACTCTTCGATACTAGAGCATCTCATTGCTTTATGTCGCAACGGTTCATCCGAACTCATACGATTCCAGTCAAACCACTTATATCCACCTGGAATGTCAGTTCAGGGAACGGCGTTCTAAAGGCAATAATGAGATACGACCTGTGTCCAGTGGTTATCTGCAGTAGAGAATTCTATGCTGACTTTAAGGTGCTAGACATACCAAATTTCGATGTCGTTTTGGGTATGGATTGGTTAGGAACATTCTATACTACCATTGACTGTCATCAAAGGAGGGTAGTGTTCGAGATTCCAGAGCATCCGGTCTTTTATTTCAAAAATGGAGACCGTACCCTGGAGCCAAGCACATACAAAGAAAAACCGAAGAAGACAGTGATTGCAACACTTTAAGCAGAGGAAGGATCGAAGCCAGAGGTAGTTCGAGAGTTCGACGATATATTTTCTGAAGACATATCAGGTTTGCCTCCCGATCGAGCACTTGAATTCAGCATTGATTTAGTACCTGGAGCACAACCAGTGATTAAAGCTCCGTATCGCTTGAGTCACGAAGGTTTGAAAGAGATCCGAACTCAGTTGGTTGAATAATTGAAGAAAGGATGGATTCGTCCCAGCACTTCAAGTTGGGGATCGCCGGTTCTGCTTGTGAAGAAGAAAGAAGGTTCATATCGAATGTGCATTGTGTAGGGTTCCTAGGCACTCTCAAGGGGTCTCACAAAGCATCAACCATGCCCATTTCAAAAATTACGGTGCCGAGAAACCCTAGACTACGGATCGTTGGCTAGATGTCTAGGCGAAAAAGAAACTAGTTAACAACTTAACAAAAGTTTAAACGGAAATACAACCTTTGTAGATCCGGTGCTCCACCTCCATAGCTCCGCAACGAAGTCCCCTCGCTGTCCAAATGAAATCCCGGGCTCTAGCGTCGGCTTCGTCGGAGAATAGGCGAGCTAGGTCGTCGATGTCCATGCCGAAGATGATCTACATCGAGACATCGCTAGATCAAGCTCCACCTTCACCAAGCCATGAAAACTTGTGAAGGAAACACACTCTACTACTTGGCAAGAGGTAGAGGATGAAGAAATAGGAAGTGGGTAGACTTTAGAATTGGATTTCTCACTCATTTCATCAATCTACCATTGATGAAGTCAAGCTTTTTCTTCATGAAGTGAAGAAGAAGAAGAAGATAAAGTTATGATAAGTTAATTCCAAAAAGAAAATTAAAAGAATACTTATCATGACAAAACCATGGTCAAGTGTAGAGAATAAATCATGGTTAGTGGGATGGTTAGGGTTAAGCATGAGACAAAATGGTCACTTGGTCAAAGTCTTCATGAAGCTTCATGAACAAAACAAAACAAGCCACCATTTTCTCTTTTGCTTTTCTTTTTCCAAAAGAATAAATAAATGAATAAAATGAATAAGGAAATAGTAAACCCTAACCATTTCATTAACCAAGGTTTAATTCTTTACACTTAACCAAAAGGCATGTATCATCAAACATGATACAAGCAAGTGCATAAAATCATATCGCATATGCAATGCGCACATCCGAGTGAGAAAATCCGTCTTAAGTGAACCGATACTAGTTAATGCAAAGTAATATATCAAATATATAATTATGCATTAAATCATCAAATCAACACTTGATTTAATGATCCGGTCATATCGCATATAACCGACTAATATCTACAGTAACAACTTATCGAATCAACACTTGATCCGATATGCCGGCTATATCGCATATAACCGATCAATGTCATATTTCGCGAGAATCGAATACAGTATCACATACTGGTATCATTCTCGGTCCCGCACATATCTCATATGCGCTCCTATTTCGTTTCGCTTGAGCCAGGAAACCTCTGTGTAGGACTCTAAAGACTCGTCAATACGCCGGCAGCAGGTGATGATCATATCAAACACCCATAAGCCGCAAGCGGTCTGCTAAACGTAACGGCCACCCGGGTATTGAGCGATCAGAAGATCGACGAGCAAGCCCGCTCACACTCCAGTGAATCCAACCAGTAACACTACCGTACAGTCCGGTCTGATCGTCTGATATGTTGCATATCTCGCCTAGGGGTGGTAAACGTCAGACCCCAATAGCTCGATAAGTCGTGTCGATATGAGGTCTATAACAATTCGAGAAACTACTGGTAACACTTACCAGTAAATCTCAGCAACCCTGGCCTGGGATTTCCTGTTATAGCCAATCGAACACAGCGCAACATCAACTCCCTATACCGGGAGAGACGAATCCCCTCCTATCGCTCATTGCCTCCATGTGATTCGGGACTGTACCCAAAAACCACCGTTTTGCACGCCCTCTTGGACGTGGTAAGATGGAAATCAAAGCACAGTGGGAACCACACAAGACTCTATGACGATCTCGGGTCAACAGACTACTCTGTACCAGTGTCACCAGAGAACTGCCATCTGACGTGAGGTATAATACCATCTGCGAGTTCTCGGCGAGTCCGTCCAGTGTACCCAGTCTCTACTGAGCACCCGTATATCCCCTCTGATGTCAAACACCAATGGATATGGGATCATCCATCGCCCATCTGTATGGGTCGAGAAGGTATACGCTAGTCTACTCTGGTATATCGATGCCCCGTCTCGATACACCCTCGACTAGGGACTTTGAAGGATGTACTTATAGACTGTCTGTCCCCACTAGTATGATCTGCACCATAGTCCAGGTAGTCAAGTACACATCCTAAGGGCTTTACCAACATGTAACAGAGAGACAATCAGTATACACGTTAAGGTAAAGGGTAACCAGATAGCATACTATCATGTCGAGCAAGAAAGTCCTCCCTATATATGTCCCAGCATCCACTACAATATACATCCTATGTACAGTAATGGCCTCTAGGGCATACATATAACTAACACATTGATTATAGAGCTCTGAACGAAGTAACTATAAAGAACAAGTATCCACTTCCACGCATCGACGATTTGTTCGATTAGCTAAGTGGGTCTTGCGTTTTCTCCAAGTTAGATTTTCGTTCGGGATATCATCAGGTGAGGGTTAAAGAGTCCGATATTCCAAAAACGGCATTCAGGACTCGCTATGGTCATTATGAGTTCCTTGTGATGCCATTTGGAGTGACCAACACACCAGCTATATTCATAAACCTAATGAATCAAGTTTTCCGAGAGTACTTAGACAGATTTGTTGTCATCTTCATCGACGACATCCTGGTTTATTCTAAGAGTCGGAAAGAACATGCCGAGCACCTATGAATTGTCCTGGAGACTTTACGACAGCATCAACTCTATACCAAGTACAGAAAGTACGAGTTTTGGCTAGGTCAAGTCGGTTTTCTCGGACATATTGTATCAGGCGATGGAATCTCTGTAGATCCAGCTAAGGTATTAGCAGTAAGCGAATGGCAGACACCGAAGTCAGTGAAGGACATTCGAAGTTTCTTGAGTTTAATAGGATACTGCAGAAGATTCATTGAAGGATTTTTGAAGATTGCAACACCCTTGACCAAGCTCACGCGTAAGGATGAATAATTCGTGTGGTCAAAAGCATGCGAACAAGCTTTCGTAGAACTTAAGTCAAGATTGACATCAGCACCTATTCTCGTCATACCAGATCAATCTGTAGGTTTTGAAGTGCATTGCGATGCATCCGATAAGGAATTAGGATGTGTTATACATCAGCACGGTAAAGTGGTAGCTTATGCATCAAGACAGCTGAAAATTCATGAGCACAACTATCCGACGCATGATCTGGAGTTGGCAGCCGTTATCTTTGCTCTTAAGATTTAGCGCCATTATCTTCTTGGAGAACGAGTGGACATATACACCGACCACAAGAGTCTGAAATATGTGTTTACTCATAAATAATTGAATATGCGGCAGAGAAGATGGTTAGAACTTATGGCAGATTTCGACATCAACCTATAATATCATCCAGGGAAGGTGAATGTAGTTCATGATGCACTTAGTCGCCAACCACTATTAATGAATCTCACCGTACAGTGGAAGCTTCAACAAGATTTGCATCAAATGGAGATAGAAGTGGTCATGCCAGGTAACACATCAAGTTTGATGAACTTACAAGTTCAGTCTACTATTGTCAATCAGATCAAAGCAGCTCAAGCAAGTGATGCCAAGTTGCAAAAGATCAGAGAACAAGTAGAAAGTGGACTTAGAACAGACTTCATCATCCATGAAGACGGATCTTTGAGATATGGCAGTAGAGTGTGTGTACCATAAGGTTTTATTCGGGAAGAATTGATGAAAGAAGCTCATAGCTCTCCCTATTCAGTACACCCTGGTGGTACAAAGATATACAAAAATCTGCGACAACATTACGATGGCATGGAATGAAGCGTGAAGTAGTCAGAAGCGTCGCTAAATGTTTGGTATGTTAGCGGGTAAAAGATGAACATCACAAGACTGCTGGTTTACTACAACCGTTACCTATTCCAGAATGGAAGTGGTAACACATCACTATGGACTTCGTGACTACTCTTCCTCGCAGCACGAAAGGTAACGATGCGGTATGGGTTATTGTAGATCGACTCACAAAGTCGGCTCACTTTATTCCCTTTCGAGTTGGCCAATCTACCGAGACATTAGCAAAGAAGTACATGGGTGTAAGTTTGAATCTAAGTAAGATTTAACTTTTCAATATGTACTATCTCTGATACCCATGAACTCTTGCAGGAGATCGTGAGATTACATGGAGTACCGATTTGCATTGTCTCCGATCGTGACACCAGATTTCGATCACAATTTTGGCAGAGTATGCAAACTAACTTAGGAACAAGTCTGAACTTTAGCACAGCTTACCATCCACAAACAGATGGACAGTCTGAGCGAACGATTCAGATCTTAGAAGACATGCTAAGAGCTTGTACGCAAGACTTCGGAGGATCGTGGGAAGATCACCTACATCTTGTGGAGTTTTCATACAACAACAACTACCAAGCAAGTATTGGAATGGCACCCTTTACAGCTCTATATGGAAGGAAGTGTCATTCACCATTAAGTTGGGACGACATCGGAGATAGAGAACTCCTTGGACCTGAGATGGTAGTAGCAACAGTGGATGTGGTTCGCACTATCAGGGAAAGAATGCGTATAGCCCAAGACCGACAGAAACACTGGGTTGATGCAAAGCGCTGTCACTTGGAGTTCCAACCGGGAGATCATGTCTTTTTAAAGATCTCACTAAACCGTGGAGTGATTCGCTTTGGAAGGCGGGGTAAGCTAAGTCCGAGATTCATTGGACCGTTCGACATACTCGAACGAGTCGGAGAAATGGCTTATCGCTTGGCACTTCCACCCTCATTGGAAAGAGTGCACAATGTGTTCCACATATCCAAACTCAGAAGGTATATAAGTGACCCCAGTCATATTCTTGATCACTCCGAGCTCACTGTACAGACGGATCTATCTTGTGGGCAACAACCCGTTGAAATCCTGGACAGAAAGGTAAAGTCACTACAGAACAAGGAAGTAAACTTAGTCCGGGTAAAATGGAGAAAAGACACCCCTGGAGAATGAATGTGGGAAAGAGAAGACGACATGCGTGCAAGATTCCCTCACTTGTTTGTAAATTAGTCCTTAAAATAATTGTAAATTTCGAGGACAAAATTTTTGTAAGGAGGGTAGAATGTAACGACTCTGTTTTAATGTACAGAAAATTTGTTTAAAAGTTAATATACAAATGAAGTATTTGAAATCCTGTATATGCTATAAGTACTTAAATTTCTTTTGAACAGCAAGAAGCACTTGTAGCTCATTAGTAAAGTCTTGCACTACTGTGACATAGCCCATGTGTTCGAATCCCCTCAGCCACATATTATTTTTTTAGGATTTTTCTCTTAAACTTTTGAAAGCTCAAAAGTTTACACGTGCACTGCATGTAAAATGAAAAGTCACACTAAAAACAAACATGTACACTGAGCCATATGAAGCGACTAGGACAGGTGTCTTCAATCCAGAGCCCTCCATCCCCCTAGAAGACCGGTGAGATCAACATATGGACCGGCACCGTCGGTTTTCTCCATAGAGAATGCCCCTAAAATTTAACCTTAGCACGCCTTGGCCTACCCCACCACCCCTATACTATTTGATTTCTCTCCATTTATCCAGAGAATGATAAATCTCTTCTTTAATCCATTTTAATGCATATTTTTAATTCATTCTTCAATCTTCAAAATCCTAATTTCTCCTATAAATACAAACATCACACCCTAGCCTCCTCATTCAAAAATCCATTGCCAAAACTCTCTAAACTTTTCTAACTCCAAAAGTTGTACAAGTGGAGTTAGCTCAAGTCAAAATTTCGGCTACGTTTCGGGACAAATCCAACCAAGAAACAACTCTACGACGCCTTCGAAAGTTCCCTCTACCTCTTCCCTCTTCTTTCAATCAGTAACTCCCTTCACTTCTCACCTCTTTCTAGTCTAAAACAATAATCAATTAAAACTCGTCGGAAGCGGAGTTAATCCGACTTCCGATTCTAATTTCATCAAAAACACAATCTTTCTCATTAACAAATTTACCATATTTTTATATATTGTTTATTAACCATTAAATAACATTTGGAACAAGTTTCAATTCAAAATATAATATTCAACAACTTTTAATTAACTTTTACGGTAAAATACCATCTAGTTTACATACGACATTACTTTATAATTTGGCTTATATTACATTTAGAAAACCCACGAGATAATGACCTACCTCATCACAACAGTCATCTTGATATAGCACGATGGCTTTTGTAACAATTTTTGTGGGACAAAACACAATTTACATTAAAATACCCTAAACTATCAAAACCCGTATTTTTTAAATTGTTTTAATTAATTCATTGCAAATAAGCCTCTACAACCTATTTTGGGGAACCCGATCAGGATGGTGCGGGTTATCGCACGTTCTCGGGACTAGTAGAGCGAGATGCAGACCTCCTCACGGAGCATTCGATTTCGATGGAATTTTTATTACAATTTTTAAGAAAACGTGATTTTTATTTAATAAATAAATTCTATTTTTTATAATTATATATATATATATAAATATTATCAAAATATCTATTTTAAATATAATATGTATTCTAAGTTTTCTAATCAAAAGAAAAAAAATCACAAAAGATCATGAAAATACCATTACATTCAATACAAGTCAAATTACAAGAAAATACCATATACAATTTAAAGTTAGGATTACATCCACTAGAATATTTCATTTTATAAAAATTACAACTATGAAAACCCTAAAGACGATAAATAAATACATGAGGTGTATTTTGGGAATAAATCAAAACTATTTTTCATAATACCCCCTCAAATTATATTAATTTACAATAAGGACCCTAGTAAATATAAATTTAAGCGGGACTAGTTCTCTTGAGCCTCAAGGAGCCAGAGAATGTGGGTGCTTACTTATCTAAGGCATACAACCTAAAAACGGTGTTATCAATACGGTAATTGTCTTGGAAAAAACACAAATCCTGCCGTCCATATGCAGCAGTTACCGATAACATCAAAACTAATTCAGGACTTCAATTCGTTTTAAAGTGTCTGACTCAGACAGAGTCTTAGTCTAATCTAAAATCAATCAATCAATCTATCCTTGAATATGATTCACGTGTAACTCATATTCAATATGAATCCATTTATACGAGAATTCAATCTATATCAACATGACTCGACCGAACCGAACCATGGATATACTCTGATTACATGACGATCCATTTATATCCATTCCATTTACATGATATCATGGTTTCGGCAAGTCGTATATCTATTAAACAAAACAATATACATCAAGACATAATACATTACGGGGTTTTAAAGGGGTAGACTGGTACGGAATGTGTTAGAAGTGGCACGAGACGGTCACTTTAATACACCCAACCTGAATATCCATTACTGTTGTTCCGTGGCTTAACAGTGCTCCGTATACCTTAGTCCACGGAATAGTTGGACTCCTCTCGTATACACTGACATATTCTGTACCAAGCTACAAACAACTGCGTTAACATAACAAACTCACAATACACCAGTTATATTATCATATCTGTCTATTCATCTATCTATTCTATTTCTACCTTTCTTTGGGACTTACCGAGCGATTGTTCGCTGACGCCATTCCTTCTCTCTTCTTTCTTTGGAATGTTGTCAGGTAGATCTGACTCACTGGAGATAGAGCCCAATTCAGAGAACTTGGATCAGTTCAGTGAGGACCCCGAGCTATAGACTCTTGTATATATTTTACTTTCATGTTCATGCTATTATTTAGGCATTGCTTTCATCATTATATTTACTTTTCAGTTGTATTGTAAAAAAATGTTTAATAAATAAAACTTGCTGTTCATTTACATTTCATGTCTTCTTGTGTATATTTACATTATATTGCTTAGTTATGCTTAGCGTATTTACTTCTGAGTAAATACGTGGCAGGTCAGTCGCGTCCCCTTACCGTACACCGGGAAGCGGTGAATGACACAAATCATGGAAGACTCATAGAATGTAACATGCCTGCTGATTACTATTTTCTGGGTCTCATGACATCACAGCATGTACCCTTTAGTTTCACTTCTGTAACCAAGTAAGACACACTTTCCAGCTCTCTGCTCTAACTTATCGCTCCTCTGCTAAATATAAGCTGGGCACCTAAATATAAGAAGCCGCCTAAAACCTCCGGCCTTCCCGGACCTTATTAACAAATCATAGCTAATGGTGATTTGTTGATGAGGTACATAGCGGTAGATAGGGATTCAGCCCAAAACTCTTTAGGAGGCTCAGCTGTAAACCGCAAACATCTGGTCTTCTTCAGTAGTGTTCGATTCATCCGTTCTACAACACCATTTGAGTGAGGGTCTCCCGAAGTGATGTAATGGTGCACAATCCGCTCTGATTTGCAGAACTTTACAAACGCATGCGAAATAAACTCTTCGCCATTATCAGACTGAAGAACTTTTATATGCCTACATGTCTGCTTCTCCACTCTGGTCTTCCATATCTTAAACTTCTCGAAAGTCTCGGTCTTAGACTTGAGAACATACACCCAGACTTTTCTCGAAAAGTTATCAATGAAGAAAACAAAGTATCTGGCTCCATCTCGCGAAAGAACCGGTGCTTGACCCCAAACATCAGAATGGACATAATCAAGAATACCTATGTATCATGTACCGTTGTCCCGAACTTCACATTTATTTGCTTTCCTAAGATACACTCCTCATAGAATTCAAGACTGTAAAAATATCCATCTCCAAGTAGCTGCCTCTTACGAAGCACCTTCAAACCCGACTACCCTATATGGCCCAACCGTAAGAGCCACATCTAATCAAATCCGAATCACCTGAACGAGTAGATATCGTTGCAATATCATCTATAACTAACTGCCCCTCTAGAAAATACTAGTTCCTCATCTTCTTTTCTTTCATGACAATAAGAGACCTTTTAGAAATTTTCATGGAACATTCATCGATTACGCACTTGCAGCTGATCCTCGCTAAAACTCTTATAGAAATCAAACTTTTTTCAAGATCTGGCACATAGCTGACATCCGTCAAAATCCGTATTATCTTATCAAACATGTGTATATGAACAGAACCAATTCTCTCAATCTTGCACGCCGCATTATTCCCCATCAAGACTGAACCTCCATCAAGAGAACGAAAAGTCTCAAACCAACTCCTATATGGATTCATGTGGAAAGAGCTCCTTGAATCTAGCATACATAGATCATGTACGTCGCCGACTGCACAAACTAATAATACGGAACAATCGATGTCATCATCTGAATCATCTATGACAACTGTGGTACTAGAAGACTCTTTCTTAGTATCCTCCATGAACTTCTGACAGTCTATCTTCCAATGGCCTTTCACCTTGAAATAATTGCAGTTTTCATTAGTGTGATTCCTTGATTTAGACCTTACTCTATTCTTTGAACCATTATGTGACCGCTTCTCAAAACGACCCCTAGAAACCAGCGCATTGCCCCGACCACCCTTATCACTCGATACCTTCTCCTTCAACACCTCGTTGTGTAGGCCCATTTTAACATCTTGTAAAGAAATTTTATCTCTGCCGTACACCAACGATTTCACGAACTGGCTATATTCAGAAGTCAAAGAGCAAAACATGATCATAGATTGGTTATCGTCTTCAATCTTCACCTCTACGTTGAGCAAGTCCATAATAATTTGGTTGAGTTTGTCTAGATGGTCTTTGACCGATGTACCTTCCTTGATCTTCAATGTGTATAGATGCTGCTTGAGATAGAGATAATTTGTTAAGCATTTTTTATGTATAAGGATTCTAACCCACTCTATAAATCGGCTGCCGTTATCTCTTGCACAGTCTCGCATAGAAGCCCGTCAGCTAAGCTCAGATGCATCGAACTGAAAGTCTTATTCTTTATATTTTCTTTCTGAATATATGTGATCATCGAAAGAATCTTATTTTTTTCGAAGACTATCTTATGAACTCCTTATTGCTTCAAATTCGCCGCCATTTTCAATCTCCATAAACTGAAATTGTTCATTCCATCAAACTTATCGATATTATAATGTGTATAAGCCATCTTCCCAATAATCCGAAACAATGCAACAAAGCACTAATATCACTTATTGTGAAAAATAGCACCAAAATACATAGCGGATGATCGATACGCGTGAATTGAAACTAATGAAAAAGATCAAATGCAGCAACTAAGCAAAAGCAATAAGTAATAAAGGAAAAACACACCAAGTAAGGACATAAGATATCATCCAGATTTTGTGCACACTTGCACCTAATCTTGTAAACCGACGATGCATTATTTCCACTATTCAACGAAGAATTACAAGAGAATTTACTGTCCATTCGATCTCATACAAATACAAAATAATCTCTCTCAATACAAATCTCTCAATCTCTCAATCTCTTTCTCGGCTTCCATATCCTTGCTGCATCCCTCTTCTTTAAAGCCGCGGACTTGGATTGCTGTCTCGGGCCTCTTTTAAATCTTGGTTGCAGACCTCAATTCTTCTATGTGGATTATTTTTAATTGAAGCAGCACCTTCATTATTGGCTGGAGCCTCCTTAATATATAGGCACTGTGGATTTAATTGATTGCCTACACTCTCAATTAATTAATATATATCTAGAGCATATATAGGTTTTTAAGAGATAAGATTGTATATTTAAATAGAGATCGCAGCCGAAAATCCGGTCTCTTTTTTTTAGAGAAGATCCGGGTTTAAAGGGTCGGATCGATACAGTACTCCTTGCGGGTTCGCTACACAGCAAGTCCTTGCATTTCGGAACAGCTAGGTGGACAATTCCTAACTTAAGCTTTTCTGGGCTTGACTTTGTATTTATTTGAATGTGAAATCGAAACAACCTAACCATGAGCAACCAATCGCGCCCGTTCGACTGATCCATCACTTCGTCGCTTCACCTTGTATACCCACTTGCAAGAAATTTGCTTTACTCCAGCAGGCAATGGAACAAGGTCCCATGTCTCATTCTTCTTTAGGGCGGAAATCCCCTCGCGCATTGCGTTCTCCCACTCTGCATTACCCTTTTCGTCTGCCTAACTCCTCAGCGCGATGCATTGCTACGACACATATGGCTAAGGGGTCAAGTAGATACGACCAATATAGCGTAACTTTACAGATTCACCCTTCGGAAAAGGCTTTTTGATTGTGGAGGCTAAATTTCCTACAGGCGCAAAGTCCTGTAGTTAATTACCCCTCCATATTAAACGGAGAGAAATTTCTGGAAGTGATTTTTTTCTGAGTGCATTAAATGCAAGAGCAATACGAATGACGATGGCATGCATATATATATTCAACAACAAAAGTATACAGAGACAGCAATCGGAATATGTATTTCATAATCATCATATACAACACTGTGCATCTCAATTTACATTTATTCTGTTGCCTCATGAAATACATCTCATGTTATATACATCTTATCGTATGATAAAAATATGTCTCATGATATACATGTCTTTACTGTCGGGAAAATATACACTCGAACTGCTATTTACGTCTGTAGATTGTATACGGTTTTATAGAATGTATTATCCAGGGCGTAGGGCAGCGATGGGAAAACAAATAGTATGTGCTTGTAAGGAGAAGCCCGTAAATCCTATATGACAAATTATAATTATTTGCCATGGGGGAAAACATATGGTTTTTAGGGTTTTTGATTAAAATGTCACGAAGGTTGCCCATAAGGCATTTTTGGCGTTGGGTGCAGTCGAATTCAATGTCACATGTTGAGTTCTATGTCATGAATGGTAGCCCGCGAATAGTATATGACAAGTTATTTTACTTGCCATAGGACGATTTGGTTTAGATCAGTATATTTGTAGACTTTTGTGTCACGATAGACGCCCGTGGGTTGTATATTACGAATTATAATTAATTTTCATAGGGAAAAACATATGGTCATTAGTGTTTTTGACTTCAATGTAATGAAGGTAGCCCGTAGGATATTTTTGACGTTGGGTGTAGTTGACTTTAATGTCACATGTTGATTTCTATGTCACGAATGGTAGCTTATAGATAGTGTATGACAAGTTATTTTACATTCCATAGGCAAAACATATGGTATTTAAGGTTTTTGACTTCAATGCCACAAAAGTTGCCCATAGGGCACTTTTGGAGTTAGGTGTAATTGACTTCAATATCACATGTTGAGTTCTATGTCATGAATGATAGCCCATGAATAGTTTATGAAAAGTTACTTTACTGGCCATAGGACATAATATATGGTTTGCAAATAAAGGATATTTGATGTCATTTGTCACATAAGGACGTTTTGGGGATTTGTGTCGCGGGTGGGCAATATGGTCATTTATACCACAGAGGGATGATATGGTAATTTGTGCCACAAAGAGGCAACATGGTAATCTTCATGATTTTTGCTTGACAGGGCGGGGACCTCTGGGGTTGCCCACTATTGGCTTGATAGGGCGGGGACCTCTGGAAGGTGCCCACCATAGGCTTGATAGGGCGGGGACCTCTAGAGGGTGCCCACCATTGATTTGATAGGATGGCGGGGACCTTTGGGGTGCCCGCCATTACTTATTGTTTATTGTCTGTTTGGACACTTATCACAACTTTGAGATTTGTTCTGGGTATTTATGTGTCTCCCACATTGACTATTTTGTCAATAGGTCATTTAAGGCCTTGAATGTGTTGTAAGAGGCATTTCCAATATGCATATGCATGTATTTGTGTATTTATTCATCTTTTATCCATGCATATGCTCGTGGAGTCCATTAGGGGGACGATCTTGTAACATTTTGAAATATTCTAAATAATGAATTAAATTATTTAGTTAAATAGATAAAGTTATTTAAATTTTTATTGTAGTAAAGAGGGCTTTTTAAGTTGAAGTAGAATTAAATTAGTAAAGAAAATAGTGTTTATATAATAACATATGTAATGAGGGGTTTATGTGAAAAAGGTTAGCTTCCATATGCAAATTAGTGTTGTATGAGGGTGTTTATGCAAATAGGGCTAGATAATGGTTAAGGTTAAGTTATACCTCCTAGACACCACACCCTAAATTAACCTAATGGCCACACCTCCTCCTTGCATGAAACCCACACCATGTTGTATGGTGACACCACCTCATTCCTTATCTCCCCTTATCCTTTAATGTTAAATTTGTTCAGTTGATATAAATTAGGTTAGGGAAAAAGAAACAGAGTTAGAAAAGAAAACCCTTAGAACACAACAAGAGAAAAAGAAAGAGAGAAGAGAAGAGAACTAAGGGCTAAGGACTTTCACCATTACCATCAAGTTAGGAGCTAAGAGCTTGTGCATCTTGGAGGAAGCCCTTTCAGCATTCTTCTATAAGTATAATCTTTAAGCACTGTAGAAATTAGTTCGGAAATGTTTAAAAGTAGAAATCGGATATCGGAAATGTCGTATTTTGAGTAAATATAGGCTATGTGTAAATCTGCTATAGTTTAGATAAAAATTAACATAATCAAACAGTTACATCATCTTATAATTTGGATATAGAATAAGTCATAGGAAGACGGACCCATACCCTCGGATTTTGGTCCGCGACACATAGAGAAAATCCGAGCTCGCTGGATTTTCAGAGGATTTGGGTGCTGGGATTTTTAGGGTAGGTATCTTATATATATTAAGATGTTTGGTATTATTTGTGTAAGTTATTTTAGCAGTATATGGAATCTGGAAGCTAATATCTGAAATAGGGGCTAAGATTCTAAAACACGACACGGATGTTCGTAACGCGTTCTGTTTTCTGTTACGAACAGCGATTGGTTAAATTCCAGTTAGTATTGGTCTTAGATAGTTTACAATAGCCGTACGTAGTGTAGTTAATACGTAAAACTTGTATTTTCATGTTTTCGCCATATCGGAGTTTAGCCGTTTCTTATACAAATTAATGTCGATATTAGATTTGAGTACGGGAACTTCGGAAGCCGCAAGGAAAGGAAAGGGATTGGTGATATCTGAGTAGACTCGACGTATTCTGGTGAGTAGACAAAATATCTACCGGGAAATTTTGTATGGATGGCGTGATACGCCCGTAGTTTAAGTTTAAATTACAATTGTTCCTTCGTTTATAAAGTTTGATCGTATGCATTCATATATATAAATATCATCAGGTTAATAATTGTAAGAACACTGCACAAATTATCGACGAGTCATGCTGCACATGCACATATCTACATATTACACTACACCTTGTCGATATTAACATGTCACATATACACTTAGTACTTATTATACTAAATATGATTCACATCATAGCTTAAACATCAAGAACGGTAGTTATTTTTCATAAATGCCATCATGTTTTACCTTCAAGTATTTTTAGTTTTGATATAAGATGCATTGGGTTACTACGGATTTATGGTTTTGAGTTTTATACATTATCGAGTAGATTCAATGATTTTTCATGATTGATGTGACATGTCCACCATGAGATATTGTTTTTATGATTTGGTTTTATTCCGAACCGAGTGGGGTAGCTATACGGTTATGGATTTTTACGTATATCCAGGCTGAGTGGGGTAGCTATACAGCTGGATTCATGGTGGACCCGGTCAAGGCCGAGGGGTAGGAAAGCCGCTCTTTAGGCGGGGAGCCTAACGAGCATACTCGATATCGAAGACAGTTGTGAACACGGCGGATATCTAGGTGATACCGACCGGTGTTACTGATTGACAGGATCGTTCAGAGAACGGTGCCTGATGGAAACAAAAGATTTGTATCGATGTTGGACACGGAAAAATGAAACTTATTTGGAAATAATTGATGAGATTTTAGTTTTGATTTATACATTGAGTAGTATATATTCATGCTTCCACCTGTTATCATGCATCACATTCATGGTTGTTGATATTAACTCTAGTTCGTCATACTTACCTTATCAGCCGATATATGTTAGTTTTATTCACTGAGTTGGCAACTCACCCCCGTTGTGCCATAGTTCCTTGCAGGAGTCGGGTGGACGCGTAGCAGCAGTGCGGATCCACTTATCAACTTTCATCGCTCTTTTTGGTAGGTGGGTTACCTGCGCAGTAACCTCCTATTTTGGTTTTGTATATTGGATCTAGTATTACTCCATCAGACCCTGTATAGTTGACTTGGAACGAGATGTGGTTGTATATATCTTATTTTGACTGTTGAGATCGTTTAGTTGTGTTAAATTATATTCCTTTTAGTTATGCGTGAGATTCTTCATTTGAGTGTCGTATTATTATTGTGTATTGATTTCCACTATTTGGCATCGTTTTGTTCCCAACTAGGAATGCAACCTATTCACACACCCTATAACTGCTTATTTAATAATTAAAAAGGATGTACTGTTGAAGTTTCAAAACCAGTTGTTTAAACTTTTCTTATTTAAAAAAAAACATTCGGCATGCTGGTTCATTCTTTTACTTAAAAACTAATTTTTTTCTAAATTCCGCAAAAAGGGTTTCGATCTTGGTTTTTGGCTTACTCAAATTGTGTCAATATCTTTAGATATCCTACAATCTAAGGGTCGGTCACATCCAAACTTTGGGTCGTGACAGATCTCATGGAGGATAACTCCAAAGAGCATCCGTATACATGGGGATAACTCCGCAGAGCATCCAAAAAAGATAGCTTTTGCAAGTATCCCATAATTTTATTTTTAAAACCATCATAAAGCAATTAAAGATCTTCAGGCCATCGAATTGGTTCAGAACGGGTTGTGTCAAGTTATCTTTTTTGGATGCTCTGCGGATTTATCCCCATGTATACGGATGCTCTTTGGCGTTATCCTCCATGAGATCTGCCACGACACAAAGTTTGGATGTGACCGGCACTTAGATTGCAGGATATCTAAAGATATTGACACAATCTGAGTAAGCCAAAAATCAAGATCAAAACCCTTTTTGCGGAATTTAGAAAAAATTTAGTTTTTAAGTAAAAGAATGAAGTGGCATGCCGAATGTTTTTTTTTTAAATAAGAAAAGTTTGAACAACTGGTTTTGAAACTTCAACGGTACTTCCTTTTTAATTATTAAATAATCAGTTATAGGGTGTGTGAATAGGTTGCATTCCTAGTTGGGAGCAAAACGATGCCAAATAGAGGAAATCAATACATTCCTTTTTTAATAATTAAAAAGGAAGTACCGTCGAAGTTTCAAAACCAGTTGTTTAAACTTTTCTTATTTAAAAAAAACATTCGGCATGCTACTTCTTTCTTTTACTTAAAAACTAATTTTTTTTTAAATTCCGCAAAAAAGGTTTTGATCTTGGTTTTTGGCTTACTCAGATTGTGTCAATATCTTTAGACATCCTGCAATCTAAGTGCCAGTCACATCCAAATTTTGGGTCGTGACAAAATTGGTATCAGAGCTTAGGATTAACCTTACGGAACCGAGTAGTAATTTGGAATTAGTAGACTTAAGTTTCGTTATGTAGGATGACCTTAGGTTTGATGGAGTAGGTGATTTAGGATGAGTAAGGTACCGTACATAAGTTCCGCGGCATATTTACGCTACGATACTTAGCCTAAGTAACCTTAGAATATATATCTTGCTTAATCCTTCCTTGACTTCCTGTTGTTGTTGCTCCTATTCGTACACCTTATCAACTCTCGTTTCTTATTTCAGTTGCTATGGCTACGCGAGCTAGGTGAGCCGCAGCCAGGGATGCAGCTAGGGCGAATCCTCCTGTGCTGGCGACTGACGCACCGGATATTCCGGCGGAACCTGAGCATGTTGATTCTCCTCCTCCTGACAGACTGACTAGCATAGAGGAGGGCATGTTGGGCATACAACAAATGGTGGGACAATTGACTGAGGCCACCGATGTTCAGAGGCATGATCAGGTACCGACGATGGTAGAACCCGATGAACAGCCTATGCAGACTGTCGCACTGGTAGGACCGAGAGTGATGGAAGTATCTCTTCCAGAGTTCATGAGGTTGAGGCCTCCGGTGTTTACAGGGACCGTTGCAGCGGAGGATACTCAGTTCTTTCTTGATAGGATGACCAGGATTGGCAGATCATTGCGATGTTCTGATGAGAGGTCAGTGGAGCTGACCGGCTTTCGATTAGAGGGACTTGCACATACATGGTGTGATTCGATGGAGAGAGGGAGAGCTGCGGGTCTTCCTCCGATATCATGGACAGAGTTTTCTGAGGTCTTCCTTACCAGATTCCTTCCATAGAGCGTGAGATACGCTAGAGCCAGCAGTTTGGAAGTGTTACGGAAAACTGCGAGTGTGTCGGTGGCGGAGTATGACTTACAGTTCACCCAGTTGTCACGTTATGCTCCGTACTTAGTTCCCAAGGAGGAGCACCGGGTGAAGAGATTTGTGAGGAGCCTGGATACCCAGTTGTTCCTTGCTATAGGCTCCCAGCATTTCAATACTTATGCACAGGCCATGGACACAACTATGCGAATAGAAGAGCATCTGAGCGAGGCAGTGATAGTTCTGGAGCCAAAGAGGACCAGGCCCATTGGGTCAGTTACTAGGCAGTTTGGCAGAAGTAGAGGCAGACACTTTCCAGACCGCAGTTTTGGGCGAGGTTGGACCCAGGGCCAAATGTTCAGTTCGTACCCCGATGATAAGAGGCCCCCATCTACATGTTTTAGTTGCGGACTTCTAGGGAATTTCGTGAGGGATTGTAGACTACAGGGAGGGACTGTTTTTCCACAGGCTGCTTTACCCCCTCCACCTTCTACTTCGATGGCCTTACTTCCTCCTCCAGTGGGCACTATGTGCCAGGCTATTGCACTTCGAGTTTAGGGCTTAGTGGGATGCTTTAAGAGAGGCCGAGAAGACCGAGGAGACCGAAGGAGAGGACGAAAGGATGGGGGTAGGGTCCAGGCACGAGTTTTTGCACTGACTCCACGGGATGCCCAGGCATCCAACGCAGTTGTGACTGGTACTCTCGCAGTTTGTTCCTTAGATGCACATATTTTATTTGATCCCGGTTCTACGCATTCTTACGTATCTGCACACTTTGCACTTTCTCTGGGGAGAGAGTCATCGTTGATAGAGTTACCGCTGGTTGTGATTACTCTTGTAAGAAATTCTTTTGTAGCTCGACACGTATTCATGTCTTGTTCAGTACGTATTGGTGATAGGGATTCATTAGTAGTTTTGATCCTCCTAGATATGCTAGATTTTGATATACTTCTTGGTATGGATTGGTTGACCGCTTGTCATGCTTATGTAGATTGTCGGGGGAAAACGGTCAGATTCTGTTTTCCAGGCGAACCGATTTTTGTTGTGCAGGGAGACCGATTTTTGTTGTGCAGGGAGACTGTAGTATAACTCCTACCAATATGATTTCTGCTCTTTGTGCGGGACAGCTCTTGAAGAAGGGTTGTCGTGGGTTCTTAGCGTTTGTTCGAGACGTAGGAGCCGCTGAAGTCCCGTTGGACCAGGTTCCGATCGCACGAGAATTTCCGGAGGTGTTTCCTGCTGAATGACCAGGATTGCCGCCTGATCGCGATATCGAATTTTGCATTGACTTGATTCCGGGTGCGGGGCCTATTTCTATACCACCTTATCGGATGTCCCCGACGAAGTTGAAGGAACTCAAAGGTCAGTTGCAAGAGTTGTTGGATAGAGGACTTGTTCGTCCAAGTGTATCACCGTAGGGAGCTCCAGTATTGTTCGTTAAAAAGAAGGACGACAGCATGAGACTGTGCATCGACTACAGGCAGCTAAATCGTGTTACTGTGCGAAATAGATATCCACTACATCATTTCGATGACTTATTCGATCAGCTGCAGGGAGCTGGCTATTTCTCGAAGATTGATTTGCGGTCAGGGTACCACCAGTTGAGAGTTCGGAAGGATGACATTCCGAAGACTGCTTTTCGCATACGATACGGGCATTACGAGTTTTTGGTGATGTCGTTCGGACTCACTAACGCCCCAGCAGCTTTCATGGATATAATGAACCGCATTTTTAGGCCATTCCTTGATCAGTTTATTATTGTATTCATTGATGATATTCTTGTTTATTCCCGGAGCCGGGAGGAGCACGAACAGTATTTGCGTATCACCTTGCAGACCTTGAAGGAGCATCAGATGTTCGCTAATTCTCCAAGTGTGCCTTCTGGTTGGATAGTGTAGATTTCTTGGGTCACGTAATTACGAGAGATGGTATACGTATGGACCCAAAGCAGATCAAAGCAGTACAGCACAGGCCCAGACCTGTGTCAAATACAGAGGTACGCAGTTTCTTGGGTCTGGTCGGTTATTACCGACGTTTTGTGCAGGACTTTTCTCGGATCGCTGCACCGCTGACCGGGTTGACCAGGAAAGAGGTTCCATTTTTTTGGACTGAAGTATGTGAGCAGAGTTTCCAGTAGTTGAAGACTCTCTTGACGACTGCCCCAGTATTAACTTTGCAATCTGGGTCAGGTGGTTTTGTTGTTTATTGTGACGCCTCTCGAGTAGGTTTAGGCCGTGTGTTGATACAGCACAGCAGGGTCGTCGCTTATGCTTCGCGAAAACTGAAGAGGCACGAACAGAATTACCCCACTCATGACTTAGAGATGGCTGCTGTGGTATTCGCACTAAAGATTTGGAGGCATTACTTGTACGGTGAGTCGTGCTATATTTTCACAGACCACAAGAGCTTGAAATATATTTTTCAGCAGGGGATCTAAATCTGAGGCAGCATCGATGGATGGAACTCTTGAAGGATTACGATTGCGAGATTCTTTACCATCTGGGAAAGGCGAATGTTGTAGCGGATGCTTTGAGTCGGAGGCATGGAGGTATCTTATCTCATTTGTGCGCTATGCTGAGACAGTCTTCTGCAAACTGACAGATTCTGTGTGATAGCCGTGTACAGTTTGAGTTCACATCGACAGGAGGACAGTTAGCTCATGTTCACACCCGTCCTCAATTATTGAATCGTATTCGAGAGACACAGCTACAGATACTAGTATGTCGGAGATCATGGATCAGGTTAGACAGGGTAGAGAGTATGGGTTCGTGATAGATGACCGTGGAGTATTACGATTTGGGACTCATCTTTGTGTGCAGGATTCGGAGGGACTAAGACGTGAGATCTTAGAGGAGGCCCATCGGTCAGCATATAGTATTCATCCTGGTTCCACTAAGATGTATCATGACTTGAAAGAGGTCTATTGGTGGGAAGTCATGAAGAGAGATGTCGCGGAGTTTGTTTCGAGATGCTTGACTTGTCAGCAAGTCAAGGCCGAGCACCAGAGACCGGCAGGAAAGTTGCAGCCCTTGCCTATTCCGGAGTGGAAATGGAAGCAAATCTCCATAGATTTCATTGTGGGTCTACCCAGGACTAGCAGAGGGTATGATTCCATTTGGGTGATTGTAGATAGATTGACACAAATAGCTCACTTTCTTTCGATGAAGACGACATTTGGATATGCGCAGTATGCTCAGATCTATATTGATGAGATTGTGCGATTGCATGGAGTTCCGACGTGCATAGTGTCCGGTAGGGGTACACAATTTACCAGCCGACTATGGCAGAAACTTCAAGACGCTCTAGGTACTCGACTGAGTTTTAGTACAGCTTTTCACCCGCAGAAAGATGGTCAGTCAGAGCGGACCATATAGACTCTAGAGAATATGCTTCGAGCTTGCAGTCTTGATTTTGGTGGTAGTTAGGATCGTCACTTACCGTTGATAGAATTCTCTTACAACAACGGTTTTCAAGAGACGATCCAGATGGCACCCTATGAAGCATTGTATGGGAGAAAGTGTCGATCACCCGTTTGCTGGACAGAACTCAGCGAGAGTAGTATTTTGAGACCGCAGATAGTACATGAGACTACAGAAAAGATCCAGTTGATACGGGACAAAATAAGAGCGGACCAATGCAGACAGAAATCGTATGCCGATCGATGTCGTTGTACACTTGAGTTTGATATGGGAAACCATGTGTTCCTTCGGGTATCTCCGATGAAGGGTGTGATGCGTTTCGGGAGGAAGGGGAAGCTTAGCCCCAGATATGTCGGACCCTATGAGATTCTGGAAAGAGTGGGTGCGGTAGCTTATCGTTTAGCACTTCCACCGAATTTTCCCGATGTGCATCTAGTGTTTCATGTGTCTATACTTCGCAAGTATCTTCACGATCCCTCTCACACGATCCAGCATCAGACTTTACTGCTTAAGCAGGATTTATCCTACACAGTGCAGCCAGTAGCTATTCTAGACCGACAGGGAAAGAAACTGAGATCAAGGGTACTTCCGTCTGTGAAGGTTCTTTGGAGAGGAACAAATCGCGATGAGATCACTTGGGAAGCCGGGGATGCGATGCGGAAGAAATTTCCACATCTTTTTGAAGGTACGTGTAGTTAAATTTTAAATTCGGAGACCGAATTTTCTTAAGGGGGAATATTGTAATATTTTGAAATATTCTAGATAATGAATTAAATTATTTAGTTAAATAGATAATGTTATTTAAATTTTTATTGTAGTAAAGAGGGCTTTTTAAGTTAAAGTAGAATTAGATTAGTAAAGAAAATAGTGTTTATATAATAACATATGTAATGAGGGTTTTATGTGAAAAATGTTAGCTTCCTTATGCAAATTAGAGTTGTATGAGGGTGTTTATGCAAATAGGGCTAGATAATGGTTAAGGTTAAGTTATACCTCCTAGACACCATACCCTAAGTTTACCTAATGGCCACACCTCCTCCTTGCATGAAACCCCCACCATCTTATATAGTGACACCACCTCCTTCCTTATCTCCCTTATCCTTTAATGTTAAATTTGTTCAGTTGATATATATTAGGTTAGGGAAAAAGAAACTGAGTTATAAAAGAAAAAACCTTAGAACACAACAAGAGAAAAAGAAAGAAGAGAAGAGAAGAGAACTAAGGGCTAAGGACTTTCACCATTACCATCAAACTAGGAGCTAAGAGCTTGTGCATCTTGGAGGAAGCCCTTTCAGCATTCTTCTGTAGGTATAATCTTTAAGCGCTGTAGAAATTAGTTCGGAAGTGTTTAATAGTAGAAATCGGATATCGGAAATGTCGTATTTTGAGTAAATATAGGCTCTGTGTAAATCTGCTGTAGTTTAGATAAAAATTAACATAATCAAACAGTTGCATCATCTTATAATTTGGACTTTGAATAACTCATAGGAAGACGGACCCATACCCTCGGATTTTGGCCAGCGACACATAGAGAAAATCCGAGCTCGCCGGATATTTAGGGGATTTGGGTGCTGGGATTTTTAGGATAGGTCTCTGTATATGTATTAAGATGTTTGGTATTGTTTGTTTAAGTTATTTTAGAGGTATATGGAATCTGAAAGCTAATATCTGAAATAGGGGTTAAGATTCTAAAATACGACACGGATGTTCATAACGCGTTCTGTTTTCTGTTACGAACAGCGATTGGTTAAATTCCAGTTAGTATAGGTCTTAGATAGTTTACAATAGTCATACGTTGTGTAATTAATACGTAAAACTTGTATTTTCATGTTTTCGCCGTATCGGAGTTTAGCCGTTTCTTATACAAATTAATGTCGATATTAGATTTGAGTAGGGGAACTTCGGAGGCCGCAAGGAAAGGAAAGATATTGGTGTTATCTGAGTAGACTCGATGTATTCCGGTGAGTAGACTAAATATCTACCGGGGGATTTTGTATGGATAGCGTGATACGCCCGTAGTTTAAGTTTAAATTATAATTGTTCATTCGTTTATAAAATTTGATCGTATGCATTCATATATATAAATATCATCATGTTAATAATTGTTAGAACAATGCAAAAATTATCGACGAGTCATGCTGCACATGCACATATCTATATATTACATTACACCTCGTCGTTATTAACATGTCACATATACACTTAGTACTTATTATACTAAATATGATTCACGTCATACCTTAAACTTCAAGAATGATAGTTATTTTTCATAAATGTCATCATGTTTTACCTTCAAGTATTTTTAGTTTTGATATAAGATGCATTGGGTTACTACGGATTTATGGTTTTGAGTTTTATATACTATCGAGTAGATTCAGTGATTTTTCATGATTGATGTGACATGTCCACCATGAGATATTGTTTTTATGATTTGGTTTTATTCCGAATCAAGTGGGGTAGCAATACGGTTGCGGATTTTTACGTATATCCAGGCTGAGTGGGATAGCTATACAGCTGGATTCATAGTGGATCCATTCGAGGCCGAGGGGCAGGAGAGCCGCACTTTAGGCGGGGAGCCTAACGAGGATACTCGATACCGGAGACAGTTGTGAACACGTCGGATATCTAGGTGATACCGATCGGTGTTATTGATTGACAGGATCGTTCGGGGAACGATACCAGATGGAAACAGAAGATTTGTGTCGATGTTGGACACGGAAAAATGAAACTTATTTGGAAATAATTGATGAGATTTCAGTTTTGATTTATACATTGAGTAGTATATATTCATGCTTCCACCTGTTATCATGCATCACATTCATTGTTGTTAATATGAGCTCTAATTCGTCATACTTACCTTATCAGCGGATATATATTAGTTTTATTAACTGAGTTGGCAACTCACCCCCGTTGTGCCATAGTTCCTTGCAGGAGTCTGGTGGACGCGTAGCAGCAGTGCGGATCCACTTATCAGTTTTCATCGCTCTTTTTGCGAGGTAGGTTACCAGCGCAGTAACATCCTATTTTGGTTTTGTATATTGGATCTAGTATTACTCCATCAGACTCTGTATAGTTGACTTAGAACGAGATGTGGTTGTATATATCTTAGTTTGACTGTTGAGATTGTTCATTTGAGTTAAATTATATTCCTTTTATTTATGCATGAGATTCTTCATTTGAGTGTCGTATTATTATTGTGTATTGATTTCAATTGTTTGGCATCATTTTGCTCCCAACTAAGGATGCAACATATTCACACACCCTATAACTGCTTATTTAATAATTAAAAAGGGAGTACCGTCGAAGTTTCAAAACCAGTTGTTTAAACTTTTCTTATTTAAAAAAAAACATTCGGCATGCTACTTCATTCTTTTACTTAAAACTAAATTTTTTCTAAATTCCGCAAAAAGGGTATTGATCTTGGTTTTTGGCTTACTCAGATTGTGTCAATATCTTTAGATATCCTGCAATCTAAGTGCCGGTCACATCCAAACTTTGGGTCGTGACAAAGTTGGTATCAGAGCTTAGGATTAACCTTACGGAACCGAGTAGTGATTTGGAATTAGTAGACTTAAGTTTCGTTACGTAGGATGACCTTAGGTTTGATGTTGTAGGTGATTTAGGATGAGTAGGGTACCGTACATATGTTCCGTGGCATATTTACGCTACGATACTCAGTCTAAGTAACCTTAAGATATATATCTTGCTAAATCCTTCCTTGACTTCATGTTGTTGTTGCTCCTATTCGTACACCTTATCAACTCTCGTTTCTTGTTCCAGTTACTATGGCTACATGAGCTTTGCGAGCCGCAGCCAGGGATGCAGCTAGGGCAAATCCTCCTGTGCCGGCGACTGACGCACCGGATATTCCGGCGGAACCCGAGCATGTTGATCCTCCTCCTCCTAACAGACTGATTAGGATAGAGGATGGCATGTTGGGCCTACAACAAATGGTGGGACAATTGACTGAGGCCACCCGTGTTCAGAGGCATGATCAGGTACCGACGATGGTAGAACCCGATGAACAGCCTATGCAGACTGCCACACTGGTAGGACCGAGAGTGATGGAGGTATCTCTTCCAGAGTTCCGGTGTTTCCAGGGACCGGTGCAGCGGAGCATCCTCGGTCCTTTCTTGATAGGATAGCCAGGATTGGCAGGTCATTGCGATGTTCTGATGAGAGGTCTGTCGACCACCAAAAACCGGGAAGACGAACGTCTTGCCTGAATCAGGGGGTAGATGCTAATTGGTGCTATCCGTCCACCTCTCCGAAGATGCCAAGATGATTTATGGCACCATATATCGAAAGTTTAAACGGATGCGGCCGATGTAGCAGACTTTGTCAGATTCCACCTCGTTTGTCATGGGTAATGGACATCTGGACAGACCTTTGTCATTGATAACAGTCAGATTCAGTCATTTTATTATCTAGATGTAACCTATGTCTGGTCACTGGGTCGCTGCAATTAAGAGAGAGAGAAGAAAACACTCAGCATGATGCTCTTGCAAGTTTAGATTGGTTTTTAATTTATCTAAACAGGATGGCTCCCACTGTTTCTCGAATCCTTCCTCAAACCATAAAAGAATAATTAGTCGGGATCAATCTCACCGTACAATACTTGCTTAACCGTTCAGCCAGGCCAGTGTCGGTACTTCGAGGGAGATTTTACGACGCTTTCGCGAAGTTCCTTAATTAAATAACCTCTTTTCCCTGTGGGTGTAGCCCCGCTAACACCTTTCTAGACACCTACTTGGTTTATAGCATTGATCGTTAAGTGAGAAAGTTCCCGAGGAGTAGTATATACTCACAGTAGGATCGGGATCCAAATATCATCGTGTGATAAAACTGAAGGAATCCTACCAGAATCATCACACTCCAAATGGTACGCAGTACTAGAAAGTTTCAGTTTCTTTAGAAACTCCCGACGTCGATTTTTGCCCCATGCTCTTATGACCTTGACGAAGGTCAACAAATCATAAGTCACATGTCAAGCTCTACCCATCATTGTCCAGGTTAATTTGAACCCACCCGTATATACCCTTGACGAAGGTCAACAAGGTAATACGACTGTCCCAAACTAACGCATCTATCTATTCTACATATGAACACCCAACAGCTATCAATCACTATGCCTTGACGAAGGTCAACAAACATAGCTTGAATACAATTGAATATTCATATGAAATGACGGAGGGCTACAAATGGTTTTGGCGAAACCGTGAACGTAGTGAACTTGATATAATCGATGGAACATGATAGCTTTTAAAAGGAGTGGTTTAAGCTCCGCGTTTAAAAGTTGGTTTTGAAAAGAAACCAAGTGGTTTTTGAAATTGTTCCAACGACTTTACTTTGGTTTATTTTCTTGCATTAATTTAATGCGTCCCATCATTTAATCCTACCATTGCAGAAAAAAACGAAAATACGACGTACACTTATGCCATCCGCATTCGCCACGGGGCCCTGTCATTACCCGTTAGGTTACTTAACTAACGACAGAGCGGGGGCTGGACTAGCGCGGATGCAAAACATAAGCAACGCCTACTAGATATCATATATAGATATATATATTCGTCAGATGCAATGATAGTCATTCCAGATCACAGATGAACACATTGGATATACTAGGAATCCGCGTTTCGTTTGAGCCTGCAACGAAAAGCGGATTACACGGTCGCGATGAATAGCCAAGACCCCCCTAGACCCCTACGGGTACGGCAAACTACCCGCCAAATACCCGAAGTGAAGCAACCTCCCTCAACAACGTGAGTAGGCCACTCGACACTTCGAGGTACCCGGTAGTTTGTGCACCCCACCTTGGGTCTATCCTAGGAGCAAAAACAGTAAAAGAAATAATATACAATGGCGGCTACAACCTAATCCCGGATGTGCGGCCATAAAAATAATATTACATCAATTACATAATACATCAAATGAAAAGTAAAGAAAACTCTCATCTCACAACCCCCCGGCTATTCATCCGCGACAGTCCAACGAGTTCATATACACAAACCATCAACATTACAAATCACAGATATGTATAACCCCCACTAATCGACGTATAGCGATTAGCAGACGTTCAATACATATATCACATCACAGATATAACCCATTAGCTAAAGTCTACAGAACTTCGATCAAAAATACGGATTTGTAACTACCGCAAACACAACTTTGTTCTCTGAAAAATCTGGGCAGAAACAAAATATTCTAAAACTCCCAAAACAGAACACTGAGAATACTGCAGTAAAAACGATTCACGGCCGAGTTAACTCGGCCGCGGATCCGCTGCAAGAAGTTTGTTCTCGCCGTGGTTCCGCGGCGCGTTGACCGAGTCAGTGACTCGTTTTTCCTGTTTCTTCCTACAAAACCCTGAGCCGATTTTTAGTGTATGTGGAATCATTTTTTGAACAGTTTAAAAATCGGCAGAAAGTTCAGTTCTTGGACTCGTTTTGTGATTTTTTTTCTTCGATCGAAATTCTAAATACTTTGCTAACTTGCCAGTTGTTGTTTAGCTAGGCTCTGATACCACTGTAAGTCCACGTTATCCGTTCCGGTTCTTTCGGGGATGCGGAAACGGTAAAAAACGATTTTTACGGTGAAGATAACACGGACTAGAAATAGGATCTTTGCTAAACAAAATCCTAGAAAACTAACTACAAGTTTAACTACTATGTTAGGGGGTTATACCTAGGTCTTGAACTCCTTCTTTTCTTGCTCCTTGGAGTGGTCGGATCGGCTCCACCTCGTCGTCTCCTTGTTGTCGAAGAAGGATCCACCCGAAAGCTTCTATCTTGAGCTCCTACCTCAACCGAGAGAAAACTAAAGTGCTTGGCTTGCTAGAACTTGTACTCTAGAGTGAGTAGAGAAGTGTTTTTAGGGTTTTATCTCAATGGATCATGTTTCTCAACTCATGAGACATGAGAGCCTTGAGAGAGAGGAAGAGGGAGAGCTTGGATGAGAGAGAATGAGAATGATAGAATGAGCTCAATTATTTGCAACCATGCTCACCAAAAAGAAAATAATCATGATAATAATAATAATTAAGTATTGTGATGGTTAGTTTCAATGGCCATTATCATTTCATGCATTTAATGCATTTTGTAAAGAACAACAAGTAAACATAAGTCATAGCCATGAAATGATGATAGTCAACAAGTCCAAAATAGTCAACCGGTCAACAAAGTCAACAAGTCAACAAAAGTCAAAATTTCAACTCAACCATGGCACAATAATACTTAATTAATATTATTATTAATCATATTTTTTATTCTCATTAGGGTTTAGAAAAGGTCAACAGTCAACAACCCTAATGAGAATCCTCTGCCTCTGTCTCTGTCAACCGTGCATACACACCCGCATCCGTGTTCCGAGGAACACGAATACAATGAGATAAAACCAATCCCAAAACATATACTAGGATCTGGCTTAATCCAAAGCCCGCTAGTAATAACTGCCCGGACACCAAACGTGCACAAGTGCGCGGATGTGAACGAACCCTGTCGCAAAACCATGCGACCTGTACTCTGTTTTGCCCAAAGGCGAATAGCTCTCTGTGTGGGACTCTAAAGACTCGACACTACGCTGGCAGTGGGTTTAACCACAGGCCGCAAGCGGTACTAGCTGTACGTAACGGTCCCCAGATAGATGCCGATAAGAAGACTGATGAGGTGAACCCATCCGAACTCCTACTGAGCCTGAATGTGACAATCTCCATACAGTCCGGTCTGTTCGTCTGAGAGTATCGCATGTCGGGCCTAGGGGGCGGTAAACGTCAGTCCCCTAATAGCGGTACAAGTCGTGTCGGAGTGTAGCCCAGAACACCATGAGATAACACTGGAAACGCTACCAGTATATCGCGCTTGCCCTGGCCAGGGACTTTGTGTAATGGCTCTCCTAGACACAGCGTGATATCAACCCCCAATACCGGGAGAGACGAATCCTGTCTAACCGTCACTGCCTCCAAGTGCTTCGGAACTGCACCCAACTACTACCTGTTTGCACGACTCATTTGAGCCGTGGTAGAGTAGTAATCTAAGAACAGTGGGAACACACTCAAGGCGAAGTGGCAGTGTCCAGTCAGCGGACTAAGCTGTATTCATGTCACCCGGGAACTGATAACTGACTATAGGTATAATACCAAACCAATAGTTCCCAGCAAGTCCTGTCCAGTGTACTCGTAACCTAACGAGCACCCGCATACTATCTCCAGTACGACGTACTGATGGCCGTAGGACAGACCATCTCCCCTCCTGAGATGAGAAGCGTATACACTAGTCTACTCTGGAGTATCGATGCCCCGTCTCGATAATCCTACGACTAGCGACCTGTATAAGGATGTGCTTGTAGATTACCCAGCCCCCACTAGTGTGACTGCCATCACAACGCTGGTAATCAAGCAAAGATCCTAAGGGCTCCACTAATGTGTATAGGCGATATGCTAAAAGAAACACATGCACACATTAAAGTAGAAACAAACCAATTAGCATATTACTATTTCGAGCAAGATTGTCTATACAACTGTGAATATCCCAAGCTTCCATCAAGTAATATACAAACTAGTATGATACAGTAATGGCCTATAGGGCATATACACTAACAATCTCCCACTTGCACTGAGGCCATGTACCGGCGTATCGAAGACCTATCATCTCGATCAGCCGCTCGAACTGAGTCTGGGGTATGGCCTTCGTGAATGGATCTGCAGTGTTATTCTCCGAATTTACTCTCTTCACCTCGATCTCCCGGCGATCTACGATCTCCCTGATCAGGTGGTACCGCCTCAAAATGTGCCTGGACTTCTGATGGGACATGAGTTCCTTCGCTAAAGCTATAGCGCCGTTGTTGTCACAATACAGCGGCATTGGATCAACAATGGTAGGAACCACCTGAAGCTCCGTGAGGAACTTCTTCATCCAGACAGCTTCCTTTGCGGCATCACAAGCAGCTATGTACTCCGCTTCCATAGTTGAGTCAGCAACGGTTTCCTGCTTGGAGCTCTTCCAGCAAACCGCCCCTCCATTGAGGGTAAAGACATAACCCGACATGGACTTGGAGTCATCCTTGTCACTCTGGAAGCTGGAGTCAGCAAAGGCCTCGATCTGGAGGTATTTTCCGCCATACACCAAGAACATCTCCTTAGTTCTTCTCAGGTACTTGAGAATGTTCTTTACTGCTATCCAGTGTTTCTCCCCTCGGTCCGACTGATACCGGCTTACAACGCTCAATGCGTATGCTATATCTGGTCTGGTACACAACATCGCATACATTATAGAGCCTACCGCAGATGCGTAGGGTATAGATGACATGCGAGCCCTTTCCAAATCAGTCTTGGGAGACATATCTTTGGAGAGGGTGATTCCGTGACAAGCCGGTAGATTACCGCGCTTTGAATCTTCCATACTGAATCGTCTTAGTATGGTGTCGATGTACCTGGACTGAGAAAGTCCCAACATCCTCTTAGATCTATCACGATAGATCTGGATCCCCAGAATGTAATTGGCATCGCCCAGGTCCTTCATGGAGAACCTCTGTGACAAGAATCCTTTGACTGACTGTAGCATAGGAATATCATTTCCTGTTAGGAGAATGTCATCCACGTATAAGACAAGGAATACCACAGTTCTCCCTACAATCTTACTGTAAATGCATGGTTCATCTGGGTTTTTGATAAAGTCGAATTCTTTGACAGTATCATCAAAGCAGATGTTCCAACTCCGCGATGCCTGCTTCAGTCCATAGATGGACTTAAGCAACTTGCACACTTTACCGCTGCTCCCACTCTGAATGAATCCCTCTAGCTGATCTATATAGACGCACTCTTCCAAATTTCCATTTAGGAAAGCCGTCTTTGTAAGTCCATATTGCGACCCCCGGTTCTTACGGGGAGGCGGAAACGGTATAAAAAACGAATTTTTATCGCAAGAGGCAACATGGACTAAACTATGGTCGGGATCGTTGTCTAAACTAAAACTAGCAAACTATGCTAAAGAGAGTTAGCTACTCGGATGAAGATGGTTATACCTAGACTTGAACTCCTTCGTCTTCAAACTTTGTAGAGGTTGATGGTTCTCCTTTGTCGCCTTCTTCCGTCGAAGATGGATCCACCTCGAAGGCTCGACCTTTGGGCTCTTTCTCGTACTTGGAGTGAACTAGAATCGCCGGCTTGCTAAACCCTTGATCCTAGAGTGAGTAGAGAGTGTCTAAGGGTTGCTTTTGTTTTTCAAGAGAAGGATTCTCAACACATGAGAAGGTTTCTCTTGGCTAGAGGAAGAAGAAGATGAAGTGAAGAGAGAGAGTGAATATGATAGAATGAGCTATCATTTCCTTTCTTGCAACCATAATGCAAAAAGAAAATGAATTATCAAATAATAATAATCAAAATGAAAAGGTTGATGGAAAGTTTTAGAATGACTAATATCATTACAAGCATTAAATGAAAATGCAAGAATCAAGAGCATCTTTCTCTTGTAATGATAATGGTCAAATGTTCAACCATGGTCAACAAGTCAACCATGGTCAACAAGTCAACAAAAACTAACCATGACACAATTTCATTTTATTATATATTATTAAATGATATAATACAAATCCATTAGGGTTTGGAAAAATACAACTGTCAACTGTGCATACGCACCCGTTCCGAAACCCTAATGAAAAATCATCTTCCTCCTCCTCAAAAAGAACTGTGCATACACACCTGCATTCTTGTTCCGAGGAACATGAATACTGAGAGATAAAAGCAACCCCAAATACTATACCAGTATCCGGCTCAAACCAGAGCCCGCTGGTAAAATCCGTCCGGACTCCAAACGTGCACAAGTGCGCGGATGAGAACGAACCCTGTCGCAAAACCATGCGACCTCTACTCTGTTTTGCCCAGAGGCGAATACCCTCTGTGTGGGACTCTAAAGACTCGACACTACGCTGGCAGTGGGTTTAACCACAGACCGCAAGCGGCACTAGCTGTGCGTAACGGTCCCCAGGTAGATGTCGACAAGAAGGCTGACGAGGTGAAACCCCATCTGTACTCCTACTGAGTCTGAATGTGACAGTCTCCGTACAGTCCGGTCTGTTCGTCTGATACATCGCATGGCGGGCCTAGGGGGCGGTAAACGTCAGTCCCCCAATAGCGGTACAAGTCGTGCCGGAGCGAAGCCCAAAACACCCTGAGATAACACTGGAAACCTACCAGTATATCTCGTTTGCCCTGGCCAGGGACTACTTGTGTAATGGCTCTCCTAGACACAGCGCGATGTCAACCCCCAATACCGGGAGAGACGAATCCTGTCTAACCGTCACTGCCTCCAAGTGCTTCGGGACTGCACCCAACCACCACCTGTTTGCACGACTCCTTTGAGCCGTGGTAGGGTAGTGATCAAAGTGCAGTGGGAACACACTTGAGGCGAAGTGCCAGTGTCAAGTCAGCGGACTAAGCTGTACTCATGTCACCTGGGAACTGATAACTGACGATAGGTATAATACCAACTAGTCAGTTCCCGACGAGTCCTGTCCAGTGTACTCGTAACCCAACGAGCACCCGTATACTATCTACAGTACGACGTACTGATGGCTGTGGGACAGACCATCTCCCACACTGGGATGAGAAGCGCATACGCTAGTCTACTCCGGAGTATCGATGCCCTGTCTCGATAGTCCTGCGACTAGGGACCTGTATAAGGATGTGCTTATAGATTACCCAGCCCCCACTAGTGTGACTGCCATCACAACGCTGGTAATCAAGCAAAGATCCTAAGGGCTCTACTAATGCGTATAAGTGATATACTGAAATAAACACAAGTACACATTGAAGTAGAAACAAACCAAGTAGCATACTACTATTTTGAGCAAGATTGTATATACAAGGTGAATATCCCAAGCATCCATTAAGTAATATACAAACTAGTATGATACAGTAATGGCCTCTAGGGCATATACACTAACAGTCTTTACGTCCATCTGCCAGATCTTATAATCGTGGAAGGCAGCAATGGCAAGAAGGATCCGAATGGATTTGAGCATAGCCGTCTTTACGTCCATCTGTCAGATTGTCTATACAACTGTGAATATCCCAAGCTTCCATCAAGTAATATACAAACTAGTATGATACAGTAATGGCCTCTATGGCATATACACTAACACTATGATCTTTTTTTTTAGAAGATAGTTCTTCTTTTTATGAGATGCTTTCATCTCTGTGTTCTACAATCATGTTCTTTACCTTGAAGATAATGATCTTCTTTCGCCAAGAGCTTGCTTTTCTTTCTCTTTGAGTTTTCTCAAAAGTTTGCAGGGGGGTTTCTTTCTTTTTTTTTTAGACTTTAAGTCTTGGGGCCTTTATATAGGGCAAATTGATTTGTTAAATCAGTTAAAGAGATCTTTCTCTGATTGATTTGGGAATATTTCCCCACCGTTGGATCTTTGATCCTAGGCCTTCTGTTTTACAGAAGGCAATCTTCTTATTTTTAACAAGATTGGAAAGATCTTTCCATAACAGAATTTTAATTCTGATTAATTAATAATTTATTATTATTAGATCTTTTGATTTAATGGTGGGGAATTTTTAATTCCAGCGCTGGCGCACCTTGCGCTAGCACGCCTGCGTTTGACACGTGGCGCGCAGTGCAGAGCGCAGCGCAGCTGCACTAGCGCACCCATGTTTGACACGTGGCGTGCAACGCGCCTAGCACTAGTGCTGGATCTGAAGCGTTGCTTCAATTTTTGAATTTTGAATTTTGAAACAGTGCTTTGCTCTGATTGGGGGGCGCTGCCTAGGGCGCAGCGCACCTGGCGCTAGCGTATCCGTGTTTGACTCGTGGCGCGCACCGCGCTAGCGCTGAATCTAAAGCATTGCTTCAATTTTTAAAATTCGAATTTCAAATAGAGCTTTGCTCTGATTGGGAGAAACAAATGCCCCCCCCCCCACCGTTGCGCTCACGTGGCGCACATGTGATTGCAGCGGTGGTAGCATCTGAGCCCTTAGATCAACTCAGAAGTTGAAGAGGCAGTTCAACGCCTATAAATAGGACCTTTGGTCCTCTAGGTGATTATCATCTTCTTTGAGAATTTTTTTATTCAGAGCACAGCTCTTCTGTTTAAGAACTTCTCAAGAGTAAAAACTCTTTCCAAACTTAGGTAAAGTTTTAAATTTTTTTAATAAATTAGGGTTTTACCCATTAATAGAGCCTTGCTCTTTATAGATCTTTGATCTACAGAAAACCCATTTAGGGTTTCATTAGCAGAGCTTTGCTCTCTTGAACCCATAGATCTAAAGAGTTCTTTTGGGGCTTCTCCGCTTATAAACAGAGCTTTGCTCTTTTGAATCATGTGTAGATTTCTTAATTTTTGATGAAGAACTCTTAAGAGTTTTTTCATGGATCTTGAAGATCCCAGAATTTTTAATTCATAAAAATTATTTTATTTTAATTTTCCTTTCTGATGGGTTCTTCCATCATCATTACAGAGCCGGGCTCTTTAAGAGTTTGACAAGTGTCACTCTGCCATAGAGCTTTGCTCTCAATGGAAGATTTTCTCTTTTTCCGAGGGATTTCTCATTCAATAAGAATTTTCTTGAGGATTTCCTCATTAATTAACAGTCTCATCCAATGATGAGGCTGTTTTATTTAATTGATGCATTGTCATCTAGATTTTGTGGCTCCCCCTTTGGTCCCCTTTCCACTGCATTGCAGTGTGGTACAAATTTTAAAGTATCGTCAAAATTTAGAATTAAATTATAGTACTGACAGTTGACTTCTGTCCCTCCTTGCAGGCGACATGTCTTTCGATGCTACGTTTCCATTCGTCCGTTCAGAGGGAGGATTCCCTGAGGCACCTGTGGACCGGGAGGTCCTCGCACTCATTAAAGACTGTGACCCGGAACACAAAAATCTTCACTTGTGGGGTAGATGGTACGAACAGATTATCAGAGGTCGTCAAAGCTTCTCTTGTGCGACGCCGTCGGAGCCTATCTCGGCGATTCCGTATGCAGATGCTTCCCGGTGAACTACGCCGTGGAGGTTGTCAATTGGACTTCGGAGGGTCTTCTTCAACCTTCGATTGCCGCCGTACCCATGCAGCCGCCGACGGCTTTGGATACCTTGGGGTGGCGCATATGCCAAGGTGAGTTGCGCCCTTGGGAACAACCCTACAACATCGGGCTAACTCCCTGTCCTCTGGCCGGGTATTTGCAGTGGGCCAGGTACATCTTGTCGGCGAAGAAAACGCAGCTGCTAAAGCTCGGCCTATACCCTACGGTTTATGCTTCGTTGTTCCAATATTCTGCTCCTCCCACATGGTGGATTAAGGCATTCTTGGAGCAGTGGAACATCCCGACCCATACCTTTCTTCTACTGGACAGAGAAGTCTCTATCTCTTTGGAGGAATTTGCTGAGGTTTCCGGTCTGCCGGTTAGGGGAGAGCACTACGAGGAGCTGCTTCCTCCGGATGAATACGTTTTTGCCACCAAGCCGGTGGTGATGGGCCTCACGCCAGAGAACGCCATTCAGGACTAGTTCCCTAGTCTGATAAAGGTGTTGAACATGTACGAGAGCCTCTTTTTAGAATCCGGAGGTCGGGGGGTCAGTTTTGCGGACTTCATTGCCCGATTTCTTCGTCCGGAGATTTTGTCGCAACGAGGCGAAAAGTTTGCCAAGCTCGATGATCCCTTCGGCTTTGGCTTGGACCGTCGACCAGTACTGGAAGATGATCAGAAGGGCTTTTTTCTTCCTGATGCTGCGATCATCCCTCTGTCAGAAATCGCCGCTCCGGGCATTGACGAGGAGGCTTTCTTTCTTGGGTTTCTTGGGCTATGGTTGTGCTGGTTCGCGCTCCCTATGCATCCTCGTTACATGAGGCCTTCCGTCTTCTACCCCACGCATCGCATGGTGGATAGAATACAAGTGGCCATCGGGATCGCCGGGTTAGCCCATTTATACCATGGTCTTAGCGTGGCGGTGGATACCACTGAACCGGGGGTGCATGCTGCCAACTTCCCGATGCATTACTTTACTTCATGGATGGATATGCACGTGCTCGGGGTCTTTGGCATTCACAAAAGACCTTCGTTTTACGAGAAATGCAAGTTCCCGCGAATTATGCGGCTGGTTGACACCTCCATCGTGAGTCCGTCACAGCGGGAAGCTAGGGGTTTGCTCCTTCGTCCGTGCACGGTCGGAGATGGTATGTCTTTCACGGACAAAGTCCTGACGATCGGCCAGGAAACTTCCAAGACGGTGCTGGCATTGCGCGACGTTTTTAAGGACGGGGCCTCCGTGTTGAAAGCCCGGGAGATTCTCTATTTATACTCCATCAGGCCGGGCTTTCTTGTATTAAGGCAAAATGATGCGGCGCTACTCATGAGATACAACCCCCATCATTTTGCCCAGCAGCTGAGCTATAACCAGGGGGTCCCGCTGGAGGCTTTTTTGGTAGAACCCGCTGCCACCAGAGAGGGAATACGGGGTGCGCTGCATCACTTCATGCGCTTAAATACGGGCTCTCACTTCTTTATCAGCGAGTCGAGTTGCGTCCCGAAGGCCCTTAACGTACACGTGGCCTGGTATTAACACGCAATGGGTGCTGTTATCAGGGAAGAGAGGCGGCTGCTGCTCGATCGCAAGAGCGCGCCCCCTGCCGGTGATCGCAATGTCCCTTTGAAGCAACGGACCGCTGTCCCCCCTCCGCTAAGAGAGGTCACTGCAGTTGAGCCTCCACGTGTGCTAAGCCCTACGCGCGGGTTGCCCCGTGCTCCTATGAAGACGGTGGATGTACCATCGGTGCCCCGTGCTCCCGCGGAGACGGTAAATGTAGCTTCCCCCGAATCTAGTGTTGGCTCAGATATCGGGACTCGTCGCCCCAAGGTGCCTACAAACGTAAGCTCGTGCTTGCTGCGACTGGAGCTCGCGCGCAGAAGAGGAAGAAGAAGTCGGTCCTCTCCCCGGATGTTGTACTCGGCCTGGAGCCTCAGGCTCCTTATAACGAAGGCTTGAGTGAATATGGGACCAATGAGGGTCTCTTCATAGCGCCAGAAGACACTGATCTCGAGACCGCTATTGCAGCTTCTGTGCTCTCTGCAACCCACCAAGCAGAAATAGCTGCCCTCATGCAATCAAGTAAACATCAGTCGCACCTTGTTATTGCACCATATCCTTATTTTTTTATTACCAAGTCTTGACTGACATTTTTTCTTTTGTAACAGGCTTTACCACTAAAGAGGTTCTGGCGGCTTCCCTCAAGACCTTCGAGGAGGAAGAGAGGAATCGTGCTTTGTTAGGTATCGGTATGTCTCGGCTTATTGCATCTTCATTCTCCTTTCTTGTAGACAATCCGACCCTTTCTTTATCTTATCGCCAGGACCATAATGCCGATCCCGCAAAGTGATGTGGAAATTCTTCCCGGGCCAGCCACCAAAGTCCCGTCCTCTTCGGCACTGCCGAAAGAGGCCTTACTCAAACGATCGATGACGGAAGCCATGACGGCTCCATAGGTAACCCTTGGTGTGGGCGGCGACGTCCTGTTGATGGAGGCGTCTAGAAGGTCCGCCTTGACAGCCCGGGCGGAAAGGAAGCGCCGAATGCGCACGGCAAGGGAGCGTAGTGCTGCCTTAGCCACGGGTGCGGGTTCGAGCACCGCTGCCCCTGCCCCTACTCCCTCAGAGGAATCACCGGCTGCCTTGTCCACTGCCTACAGATAGGCAGCACGTGCGGCTCGGAAGGAAAATGGAAGATCAAGTCAAGGTAATGTGACATGGGGTTCCGTTGTCAAAATTTTAAATTTCCAGTTCTCACATGTCTTATCTTGCAGGGCCGAGTCCTACCGAAAAAGCGGCGGCAACCGCTGAGCGTGTGGTAGCGGTGGAGGAAGTAGCCACGATTGACGAACCCGAGTCGATGGTAGGTGAGATGACCACCTTTGCCGAACCAGAGGTAGCAGCTGATGAGACAATCACGATTGCTATGCCTGAGATAGATACCATTGCCAAGCCCGAGGTGGCGACGGGTGAGATGGCTACAATTGCTGAGCCCGAGGTGGTCGCTCTTTCTCAAGAGTCGGGCACCGCCCCAATCATCACTCTTCCTACCTACGGTTCTTTTCCATCTCCTGGCGTTGCAAGCGTTACGACGGCTCTCGTAGAGTCGGGGGATGAGGCGACGGGAGGTGAGACCATCCCGATGGAGGAGGATGAAGCCGTCGCTGTATCCAGTGATGTCTGTTGGAGATAGTGCCCTCAGAGTCAATTATTGGATCACAGGCACGTGATTGCAATGATTGAGGGAGGACCTATCCCGGTAGGACAGTCTTACTCAAGATGATAGTATGCTATCTGGTTTATCTTTATCATCGTGTACTGCTTTAGGTGACATTACTGATCACTATTGCACGTTGATAGAGCCCTTAGGATTCTTGCTTGACGGCCAGCAGTATGATGGCGATCATATACGTGGGAGCTGGGGTCTATAAGCACATCCTTAGAAGGTCCCTAGTCGTGGGAGTTTCGAGACTGGGCATCGATACTCCATTAGTAGACTAGTGTATACAGTCGAGACCCCGACGAGGGGCGGTGGCCGGTCTCACAAGCCACTGGTGTCAGTTGGTTCACCTAAGATGATACAGGTGCTCATTGGGTTATGAGTACACCGGACAGGACTCGCCGGGAACATGCTAGTTGGGATTATACCAGATGTCAGATAGCAGTTCCCTGGTGACATGTGTACAGGTTAGTTCATCGACCTGAGATCGTCATTTGTCTCGTGTGAGTTCCCACTGTGCTTTGATTACTACCCTACCACGGCTCAAAGGAGTCATGCAAACAGGTTTTAGTTGGGTACAGTCCCGAGCCACATGGAGGCAGCGAGCGGATCTGCAGGGGTTCGTCTCTCCCGGTATTGGGGGTGAGGTCGTGCTGTGTCTAGGAGAGCCATTACACTAAGCCCTCGGCCGAGGCAGAAGATTTACTGGTAGGTATTCCAGTAGTATCTCAGGGTGTTCTGGGCTTCACTCCGACACGACTTGTACTGCTTTTGGGGGTCTGACTTTTACCAACCCCCTAGGCCCGCCATGCGATACTCATAGACGAATGGACCGGACTGTACGTATATTGTCACTGACAGGCTCAGTAGGGTGTCAGGATGAGTTCGCTCATCGACGTCCCTTTTGGTCAATAGCTGGTGGCCCGTCACGTATGGCAAATACCTCTGACGTGCTAGTGGTTAAATCCACAGCCATAGTATTGACGAGTCTTTAGAGTCCACCACACACAGTTACTCAGGTTTCGAGAGAAACGCTGTAGAGGTCGTATGGAGATATGGCAGGGTTCGATCAGATACGTGCGGTATTGCACAGATCGTGATCGGACGGTTTTTACTAGCCGGCTTTGGCTTAAGCCGGATCCTAATATTAGATAGTGTAGATTTTGTCTCTTTGCATTTGTGTTCATTGGGAATACAAATGCGGGCATGTATTTGCAGTCGCGGGGTTTTCCTGTAATTTATTACGGGATCAGTTTTCTGAAGTTGCCAGTTTGCATTCCGTTCCGGCCGGTTTTCCTTTGATCCTTCACGGCCGGTCTTTCGTTGGAGGGTGTTATTTGCAGTTTGCAAATAATATTTTGTGGAAGGGGTTTATTGTGATTGTGGCTTCCTCATGATGAGATTCCTTTTGCATCATATGTCTTGCATTTATTGTGATGAGGTTGAGTGAGGTTGAGATGAGAAATGAGTGTGAAAAATTTCATTTGATCATGATACATTTTCTTCTCTTGATAATTCCATGGGATTTTCTCTCCCACTATTCTATATCGGGCCGGCCACATTCTAGGGAGAGAGAGAGAGGAATTCTTTTTGTGGGAAAATCTTCATCTCATTTGGCTTGCTTCAAAAATCCCTCACTACTCTCCAAAGTTCTTCTCTTCTCCTCCACATCCATGGCAATTTCACTACCCCAAAAGAGACATGGTTTCTACACTTGCCTACAGCATTCCTTGGACGCGTCGGCTAGCCAACTTCGGGCCCGAGTTGCCTCGGTCCAGAGGTGGGAGCCCGTAAAAGAAATCGGCTACGTGGTGCCCGATTCGACGAGGAGGTGACGGACGGAGATTCCACGCGAGATCGGAGTGGAGACGAAGACCGAAGGACATGGATCGCTTAGTATAACTCTCTACCCATTCTCTTGATAGCTAGGATTAGGTTAATGGTTACGATCCGGGTTTTTATTGTCCGCGGTAGCGCCGGTTAAAGTTAAGAAAAAATTTTGATTCCGCATTTTGGCCTCGGATAAACGGCCGGGGCGCTGCCGTGGCGCAACATGGTATCAGAGCCACGCCATTAACCTAGTCTAGCTTTGTCTAATGTGTTTATATTTCCGATCGAACAAAATTCCAAAAACCGCGTTTTCACGTGCATCAGTTTCTGTCGAAATTTTTTCTCCAAAAATTTTTCAGGTTGTTGCAAAATGATGTACATGGAATTCCAAGAACACTGTAAAATTTTGGTAACTTGATCCTTCCATAAGACCGCGGAACCGCGGCCATAACCCCTATTTGGCCGCGGTTCCGCCGCAGGATGTTGGCTTCACTTTACCATTTTTTTTGCAGTGGGCTTTTGGACTGAAAATAGGGGTTTTGGCATACTTTGTTTGGGCCCAGAATTTCTTTATGTGCTAGAGTAATGCTTTGGGGCCCACTTGGTAATATTTGATCGATCGAATGTTTCAAACATATTAGTTCACAGTATTTACATTATATCTGCGACCGTGAATGTCACTTGATCGGTAAATCATGTCTAACTGCTATAACCCGGTTAGACGGATTTGCGAACGTGACATTCACGTTGATGTTCTGTGTATTGCTGTGATGTTGTGGATCGGTCATGGGGGATAGCCTGGTTGCAGTGGTAGTACAGTTTTGATTTTATATGTACATTTGATATTGCGGGGCGAGCGTCCGACATGTGGACTGCCGTCACTGCCTGTTTGTATATTATTCTTTTGGGATACGACCGGGTCGAGGTCGATGTACCCGTTGTATGTATATTTTACTTTCTGTACTAGGATTACCCCAAGGAGGGGTGCACGGATAGCCGGGTTCTAGAGGGCAACGGGCCCGCATCTCATGGCATTGAGACGGAGGGGGCTTTACTCTAGAATTGGCGGGCTATTCGCCGCACTGGTAGGGGGTATAGGTTGACCCAGGAGGGGTGCCCAAGTTACCGGATTCCGTGAAGTGCTGGATGGTCCATTCACATTACTGAAGGGGGCTGCCTCGCTTCAGGTTTTGGCAGGTGACTTGCCGCGCCCGTAGGGGTCTAGGATTTTGATTGCACAGGCTATCCATACGACCAGGGGAACGTCGGGTTTCAGTAGCGGCTCTATGAAACCCGGGGATCCCAGATATCTGTATTGTTCTGTGATGCTGGTTACATTTCTGTAATGTTGCATTTTATCATGCCTTGAGCGAAATATTATATATTGATATATATACTAGTAGATGTTGTATAAGTTTTGCATCCGCACTAGTCCAGTCCCCGCTCTGTCATTAGTTAAGCAACCTAACGGGTGATGACAGGACCCAGTGGCGAATGCGGATGGCATATACGTACATCATTATTTTCGTTCTTTATTAATGTGATCAATTGATGGGACTGCGTTGATTCGGATCAATGCAAGATAAACAAACCTATTCTGATGTTGTTGGAACATTTTTCAAAAAGCTGTTATTGCAAGGGCGTTCTCTTTTGTTTTGCATCGTGGTATTCAGTTGGAATATTCTGCTCCTCAGTCGACGAGGCAAGGGCCGAGATCCCTTCACCGGGAGTGACCCTTTGGACGGAAGTTTGCGTCAGGGCAATAACTTCACTATAACCGATTACTTTTGCTTTGCATCGTGGTATTCAGTTGGAATATCCTGCACCTCATTCTACGAGGAAAGAGCCGAGATCCCTTCACCGGGAGTGACCTCTTTAGCAAAGGTTTTCGTCACTATATTTTTTATAAAAAGTTATCCGGTTCCTTCAACGATATCAAGTTTATTACGTTAAAGGTTTTTCGCCAAAAACCAGCCGTAGCCCTCCGTCATTTTAGATTAGTATTGCTTAGTATTCATGCTACGTATGTCGTGCTCAGCCGAGACGTAGTGTGCGGTAGCTCTGTAATGCTTATCTGTCTTATGGATATGTGATTGGTTAGGACAGTCGTACGGTCATTTTGGCTCAGTCAAGGACTCGTGCGGGTGGGTCTAATGCGATCAAGATAATGACGGGTTGAACTTGACTAGGACCCTTTGATATGTTGGCTCAGTCAAGGTCACTTGGGTTCTAGGGGTAAAAATCGCATCGGGGGTTTCTAAAGAAACTGAAACTTGCCAGGCATGCGCATACCTTCTGGAGTGTGATAACATGAGTGGATTCCGTCACGTTATCATGCGATGATAGTTGGATCCCGATTCCCACTGATGGGTTGGTTTACTCCTCGGGTGATCCCGACTAATTCTTCTTTCAGGTTTGGGGAAGAATTTGACGTTACAGTGGGAGGTTTCCTGATTAGATAAAGTGATAACCATTCTGATCTAGGTTAGAGTGCACGCTGAGTGTTTCTTTTCTCTCTCTCTCTTTGGCAGCGACCATTGACCCGACCCTAGACTATGACTCAGTGACCAAGTTGACCGAACCTTCTAAAACACTGGCTTTTGGATTGTCAAAGTTGCAAACCTCATTGCCACTCCTACTTTTACCCTTTTCTCCAGGACACCCCGTATTACTACGAACGTCCACTTCCATTGGACAAAACCATCGTATGGTTAGATACGAACTCGAAGGAATTCGAGGATGGTTTCCGGTTCTGGAGAAAACGAATAAGACTATTCAGTTGTCTTTTCCTTTTACCTTCTCTCAGGTTGTGAGTACTCCTTGGTTTAGGAGATAGTACACCTATTACGCAAATTGGATAGTCTTCTTCCAAACCTTAGGCTGGTGCCGAACGGTGGGGAATGAAAAAAACCAATTAGCATAACAATGGTGTGCAGAAGGTATTAAGTTAAGACAAAGAAAAGGATTAGTAAGAGGGCAAAGTAAATTGCGACTGCTATTCATGACCAAACCAAGTATTTCTTCGCCAATCCTAAATCACCTTTGTATTTCTCCAGGACACTCCGTATCACTACGAAGATCCCAAGTTTATTGGATAATCCATCGTATGGTTATATACGAACTCGAAAGGAACTTGTTCCAGTTCGGGGATGGATCCTGGTTCAGGAGAAATAGGAATAAGGTTTATTCGGTTGTCTTGTATCTTCACCTTCTCTCTCATTGCGAGTGCTCCTAGGATTAGGACAGTACACCCATTATGCTTATTGGATAGTCTTCTTCCAAACCATAGGCTGGTGCCGAACAGTAGGGAAGGAAGAAAACCATTTGGCCTAAAGGGGTGTACAGAAGGTAATGACTAAAGACATATAAAGGGATTTGGAGAGATGGAAAAGAGATATACAGTTACAGTTGTGAATCTGGATAATGGAAGAGGCATTACTAGGAATATCAGGATACCCCATCGAAACATTTCAATGTTTCAGTTTCACTGTGTACTGTTAAAAGAAAACTGATTCCCGATTAGACACTTGCTCCAGGGTATGTATTTACCAGGTATGATTCTCACATCTGTATGGTTTTACAGATGATGAGTGGGAGTAAGTTATTGGGAATTAGATGATCATCCTCATAATATCGGGATTCGTTGTAATTGGTGATATTTGAGGAAGTCACCTGGGTTGTTTGCTGGATGGAAAATATTTGGTTTTGAATATCCGTTCTTGTGCACCAATTTCAAATTGATATATCTGTACGTCTATTTTCATAGAATGAGATATACCTTTTTGAGATTATGTCCATGATATTTACCTATATCAGTGGATGGTTAGGTAAGGAGCATTAAACGACGGTGTAATTCTTCATAACCATAGTACAGTTTTCAACCTACGACACACAGTGAATGAGTCACTAGACTCAAGGGACTTATACAGAGTATTGTATATTGTCCAGTGTCCATTAGGACAGAGGGGTTGGTCCTCGTACTATATTCGGTTTACTTATGACTTCTCTGGTTCTTAGACAAGTGTTTCGTAGAAACACAGGGTCCAAGTTTTGAGAAGTTATGGGTCTATGAATAAAGTAGAGAACCAGGTGTTGCAAGTATCGGGATTCTTCAAGGTGATCGAAGATGTAGATACTTGTATGTGGTATTCAGTTGATAGTAGTGGTTAAGAGAACTTGCTTCTCTTTCAGGTTACTCATAATTGGAAGTACTCCTAAGTTGAGTAACGATGATCAGCCTCCTTCCATTCAGTTGACATGCACTGGTGACAGTTGCATGATTTGAATCTGGTTCAATTAAATCAGTGCCTTTGTTTCTATATTGGATATAGAACAGTTCATATTTTAACGATGTTAAGGTACGGGGAGTTGTCCGGCTTATGCTTAAAACCAGACTCCGGATAACTCAAGGCACGTTTCTGTAATGGCTGTTTGTGGGTTGACCCAGGCTATGACGGGGTTGACTTTCTACCATCTGGAAGATCAATAGTGATATTGTTCTTGACTCGCCACAGTTTTAATAAAATGGATTTTTTCAGAAAACAGTAGTGGGGGTATGGTAGAACTGGAAGTGATTCCAGAACCGCAAACGATTACTGAAGATTTGATAAGAACCTAAAGATTCAATCTGGTTTAACATTCCATTAGCCACTCCGCAGATAAAGTGGGTAACCTCAAGCACCCGAGAGGTACTTCGGTATGCTCAAGGACGGTGGCAGGGAGGTTCTTGTTTACCCAGACTTGCCATTGCTGTTGTTCCAGACTATGAGACCCGGCAGGAGGATGAGTATAGCGTCGTTCTAAACTAGCTTTAGAAGTGTAAGTCTATATGACTCTGCCAGAGGGTTGTCGTAGTCAGTGGGAGCAGCGGAAGCATTGGTGGACAGGTAGCTTATGTCTATTTACAGACTAAAGCGGATACAGCGGAGATAGATCATCTGTTTCTGATGTGACAGTCATAGGTTTGACTTCATCAGAATAGGGGATGGATCTGTTAAGAAGGTAGTAGGGTGTGATGTCCTGGTATTTGGATGATATACACAGAGTAGGAAGTGAAATTCCTATACAACGATCGGTTATACTTTGGTTGTCACACAGTAGTTTCTCCACATAGGAATTGGATCTTATATCGTACATTCTGGTTACTAGATCTATGGTTTTAGATCTAGATTTGGGTGGTTTCCCAATCAGGGTACTTAGACAGCATTCTAAGAGTATTTAGAATGGACGACTCCTGGCATGGTGGTGTACCTGCAGGTAATGGAGTCACCCTCTCTAAAGGTGTCTTACAGACTAAAGGGGAGAGGGGTGTGCATGATTGGCAGATCACTTGCTTAGGCAATTGAGTCAATCATGAGATGTCAAGTACCACACCAGATGTTGTTTTTGCAGAAGATGCAATAAGTTGATATTGATCCAATCCTGGAGAAACATTCGGAAGCAGTTTTAGAACATAAGTGAATGTTCTAGGGATTTGATAACAGCAACCACTTTTAGGAGACAGTTATCATTCCAGGCTTCCAAGGTGACATGGACGACAGGGTGGTCGTCAGAGTCATAGTTTTCCCTCTGACGAGGGGCAGTATTTTGGACAGGTGATCCAAGCAGATACTGAGGGAGGCATGGCGCAGGATACTGATTAAGTTCAGTTGACGATACAGTCTAAGAAGTTTGGATTTGGAGTTCATTTATGAGCTAGGTCCCATCAGATATCCAGACATATTCTAAGACAGGTATTGCTCATTTAGGGAGATGGCTTTCTCCGCGAACTTGAGATATAGAGAGACATAGAAAGAAACATCACAGCGGATCCACTCACTGAGGCTATTCCTCGAACGCAATAGTTTCGCAAACGAGCTTTGTGAGACTGACTAGTAGAGGAGTTGGGTGTTCGGTATCACACGGGCTGTGAGTATGCGACATCGCAATAATTAGCCTTGAGTGCAAGTGGGAGATTGTTGGAGATAGTGCCCTCAGAGTCAATTATTGGATCACAGGCACGTGATTGCAATGATTGAGGGAGGACCTATCCCGGTAGGACAGTCTTACTCAAGATGATAGTATGCTATCTGGTTTATCTTTATCATCGTGTACTGCTTTAGGTGACATTACTGATCACTATTGCACGTTGATAGAGCCCTTAGGATTCTTGCTTGACGGCCAGCAGTATGATGGCGATCATATACGTGAGAGCTGGGGTCTATAAGCACATCCTTAAAAGGTCCCTAGTCGTGGGAGTTTCGAGACTGGGCATCGATACTCCATTAGTAGACTAGTGTATACAGTCGAGACCCCGACGAGGGGGGTGGCCGGTCTCACAAGCCACTGGTGTCAGTTGGTTCGCTTAAGATGTATACAGGTGCTCATTGGGTTATGAGTACACCGGACAGGACTCGCCGGGAACATGCTAGTTGGGATTATACCAGACGTCAGATAGCAGTTCCCTGGTGACATGTGTACAGGTTAGTTCATCGACCTGAGATCGTCATTTGTCTCGTGTGAGTTCCCACTGTGCTTTGATTACTACCCTACCACGGCTCAAAGGAGTCGTGCAAACAGGTTTTAGTTGGGTACAGTCCCGAGCCACATGGAGGCAGTGAGCGGATCTGCAGGGGTTCGTCTCTCCCGTTATTGGGGGTGAGATCGCGCTGTGTCTAGGAGAGCCATTACACTAAGCCCTCGGCCGAGGCAGGAGATTTACTGGTAGGTATTCCAGTAGTATCTCAGGGTGTTCTGGGCTTCACTCCGACACGACTTGTACCGCTTTTGGGGGTCTGACTTTTACCAACCCCCTAGGCCCGCCATACGATACTCATAGACGAACGGACCGGACTGTACGGATATTGTCACTGACAGGCTCAGTAGGGTGTCAGGATGAGTTCTCTCATCGACGTCCCTTTTGGTCAATAGCCGGTGGCCCGTCACGTATGGCTAATACTTCTGACGTGCTAGTGGTTAAATCCACAGCCATAGTATTGACGAGTCTTTAGAGTCCACCACACACAGTTACTCAGGTTTCGGGAGAAACGCTGTAAAGGTCGTATGGAGATATGGCAGGGTTCGATCAGATACGTGCGGTATTGCACGGATCATGATCGGACGGTTTTTACTAGCCGGCTTTGGCTTAAGCCTGATCCTAGTATTAGATAGTGTAGATTTTGTCTCTTTGCATTTGTGTTCAGTGGGAATACAAATGCGGGCATGTATTTGCAGTCGCGGGGTTTTCCTGTAATTTATTACGGGATCAGTTTTCTGAAGTTGCCAGTTTGCATTCCGTTCCGGCCGGTTTTCCTTTGATCCTTCACGGCCGGTCTTTCGTTGGAGGGTGTTATTTGCAGTTTGCAAATAACATTTTGTGGAGGAGGTTTATTATGATTGTGGCTTCCTCATGATGAGATTCCTTTTGCATCATATGTCTTGCATTTATTATGATGAGGTTGAGTGAGGTTGAGATGAGAAATGAGTGTGACAAATTTCATTTGATCATGATACATTTTCTTCTCTTGATAATTCCATGGGATTTTCTCTCCCACTATTCTATATGGGGTCGGCCACATTCTAAGGAGAGAGAGAGAGAGGAATTCTTTTTGTGGGAAAATCTTCATCTTATTTGGCTTGCTTCAAAAATCCCTCACTACTCTCCAAAGTTCTTCTCTTCTCCTCCACATCCATGGCAACTTCACAACCCCAAAAGAGACATGGTTTCTATACTTGCCTACAGCATTCCTTGGACGCGTCGGCTAGCCAACTTCGCGCCCGAGTTGCCTCGGTCCAGAGGTGGGAGCCCGTAAAAGAAATCGGCTACGTGGTGCCCGATTCGACGAGGAGGTGACGGATGGAGATTCCGCGCGAGATCGGAATGGAGACGAAGACCGAAGGACACGGATCGCTTAGTATAACTCTCTGCCCATTCTCTTGATAGCTAGGATTAGGTTAATGGTTACGATCCGGGTTTTTATTATCCGCGGTAGCGCCGGTTAAAGTTAAGAAAAAATTTTGATTCCGCATTTTGGCCTCAGATAGACGGCCGGGGCGCTGCCGTGGCGCAACAATGTCCTCGTCTCGGTTCCGACTGGCGACTCATCAGGTAGATTTTGGGTCATTGCTTTTCTTTTTATTCTGCAATCCTTTTCAAGGTGACCCCTCCTCTACCTTCTCTCGTACAATCTGGGATGTTGGAAGGTACGGATTCATGATCCATCAGTCTTATTATTTTTTGTATGACTCATGTACTGACGTTGCATTACTATTTGCAGGAGTCCTTTTTGATCATCTGTATCAGGCGCTGCATCCACACTTCTCCTTCCTGTCAGAAATTAGTCCGCCAGGTGGTGTCGGTGAGTATCTTTTCTAAATGACATTCTCTCTTTAACGGGCAGTCACGTTTTTTTTATCCCTCTTTGTATTGCTTGTAGCCTTATAAATTGAAGGAGGGGACGAGGCTATCTTCGCGCCCCCGGAACTCCCAGCTCTGCTCCCTGTTGCAGCCGATATAGTAGACTCTATTGGTGTATTTTTATATTTCTCGAGTCGTGATCTGATTGTGATATGTTTTATAGCGGTTACATCGACTCCAGCCCCGTTCGAGTCTCGCGTCGTAATGCCGGCCGGACCTTTTTCCCGACGTCCATCCTCGAAGGGTGCCACAAATAGTCTGCGCACGTTAAGCGATTATATTGAGGAGCTTGACATGGAGGCTCCCGTATCTGCTGCGGAGTTTAACCTAATGCTGGCAACGCTTATGAACTTCCATAATGAAGGTGTTGTCGAGTCTTGGGTTCACCACTGCCAGAAGATTGGGGCCTGCTTGCATGAGCTTGAGCTAAGGTGTCCTGCCCCTGAGATTCAGGCTTTGAACTCCCAGCGAGCTGCATGGGTTGAGCGGAGTGTTGCATTCCTTCGCCATTTCGAACGAGAGGCAACCCTTAAGCGAAAGGAACGTGAGGCGACTTTCGCTGAATCTGTTCAATTGCGTGCTGAGGTTGCAACAAATGCCGCCCAGCTAAACTCCATCTTTGAAAACCTTCAACGATGTTTCTCTTACGGGCTAGTGCTGAGGAAGAAGCTTGACCTTAGTGAGCAGGTTGCGCAGAGTCAGGAGGCTGCTCAGCAGGAAATTGATCAGAAACTTTCATCCTGTCTGCAGCAACGGGCCCAAATTAAAGCAGAACTGGCCGCGGCGGCTGCTCGTGAGAAGGAGTTGATATGAGTGCGCGAACAGCTAGCTGATTTATTGAAGACGCCTCCCTCCCAGTAGTTGTTTTTGTATAGATTGAACACTTGTAATCTCTGAATGACATGTATCCATTTTTACTCTTTTATATGATTTGCCTTGTACTCATTTGAATTCATGAATAAAAGATACACATTTTTTTGTTCTGCTGTTGCCTTCTTCTCTTTGCTGTGTTGTTGCCATGTGATTGTAGCAAATGCGGCCTGTAGATGTTAGGTTTACCAAGCACCTCATGAAGGGTTTGGAAGCATCACATGTCTCAAAATCAAATTTTTAAAGTGCTAAGTGAATATACAAAGAATCATCACTAGAATTTTAAGGTTTCATTCACAAGAAGGAAAGTTAGGGTTTTGAGAGTACAACCTTTGTAGCTCTCTACGCTAGACTCCTTGGCTACTTGAGGGTTGGAAAAAGTCCGCTTGAGATCCTTCTAGGTCCACGATGATCCACCCGGAGTCCTCTTTGTCCAAGCTTGAAACTTCACAAGATCAAGAGAAGAAATGGAAGCTAACACTCTTCACTAATGGGCAAGACTAGTGTAGAATGGTGTTGTGATTGGTTTTCTCACTTAAAAATCCTAACTTGACAACTCTTTTGCTCACTTCAAAGAACTAGAGTGCAAGAGAGAAAGGAGGAAGAAGATGATGGCTCTAGAAAACTCAAGATAATGAAAAGCCTCTTTAGAAAATGAGAAAATGAAAAAATATATATTTTCACTCTCTCATTCTTAACTAGGATTATAAAATATCTAGATATTTTTGTTTGGAAAAGAAATGACCATAGAAATTAAATCATGGTTAGTCAAGAGGGTTAATGAAGGAATAAAATATTAAACCATGAAACAATTTCCATTTTCATTTCCTTTTTCCAAATAAATAATATCCATATATTTTATATGGTGTGAGTCTTATATTGCCACCATCTACTATATCAACAACCATGATAATCTTTATGTATGCATGTATGTGTGCATGCACATCCTATGTGCATGAATGAGAATGAATGCATACATGCATGCATAAAGACAAGAAAGGATTTCTAGTGAGAAACTAATGGTTAATGATAAATCAACATTTGATTTAGCAACCCGGTCATATCACATACGACCCGACCAAAAGCAAACCCCCGATTAATATACGGTATCTCATACGCGCATTTTAACCGAGTTCACACGCATATCGCATATGCGCACCACAACGTTTCGTCTGGACTAGGTAACTCCATTGTGGGCTCTAAGACTCGTCAATACGCCGGCAGTGGGTGATGATCATATCAAGCACCCCCAGGCCGCAAGTGGTCAGCTAAACGTAACGGCCACCCGGGTATTGAGCGATCAGAAGAAAACAAGCGAACCTGTTACAACTCCCGTCGAGCCAACCGGCAACACTACCGTACAGTCCGGTCTCTTCGTCAGATATGCTGCGTATCGAGTCTAGGGATGGTAACGTCGACCTCAATAACTCAATAAGTCATGCCGATGAATGGTCTATAACAGATCGAGAAACTACTGATAACACTTATCAGTAAATCTCAACAGCCCTGGCCAGGGACTTACTGATATAGCCAGTCGAGCATAGCACAGCATCAACTCCCAATACCGGGAGAGACGAAACCCCTCCTATCGCTCATCGCCTTCATGTGTCTCGTGACTGTACCCAACGGCCACCTGTTTGCACGACTCAGTAGAGCCGTGGTAGGGTGGTAATCAAAGTACAGTGGGAGAACACATAAGACTCTATGACGATCTCGGGTCTACAGACTAACCTACACCAGTGTCACCTGAGAACTGCTATCCGACGATAGATATAATTCCATATAGGAGTTCTCGGTGAGTCCGTCCAGTGTACCCAGTCACCACTGAGCACCCGTATACGATCTCGATGTCAAACATCGATGAATGTGGGAACATCCATCGCCCATCATATGGGTCTAGTGTCATATACGCTAGTCTACACTGGTATATCGATGCCCCGTCTCGATACACCTACGACTAGGGACATTTCAGGATATGCTTATAAACTACAGATGTCCCACTAGTATGATCTCCATCATAATCACAGTAGTCAAGCCTATATCCTCAGGGCTTTATCAACATATATGAATGAATAAAAGCATGATCAAATCAACATGTCAGATAAAGAAGAACCAGATAGCATACTATCATGTCGAGCAAGAATGTACACTGAATATATATATATATATATACATGTATAGATACATCAACTATCATATAACGGCCTCTACGGCATACATATATCTAACAGTAGATAGTATATAGCTGTCCATCTTGGACTCTTTGTAGGGTGATGATGGCTTAGGAAACAGGGTTAGGATCTGTCACCTAAAACTTTTCAATTTTATGAGTCGTGAGGGTCTCATAAAGATTTTTCTCCCTATGAGTCTTGAGGATCTCGTAGGTGTATTTTCTCCTTAGGAATCGTGAGGATTCCTAAGTGTGATTTCCCTTATAAGTTGTAAGGATTTTAAAAGAGATTTTTCTTCCTCACGGATCGAGAGGATCCGTAAGTGTTTAGTGGGATTGACATGTAAGTGACGTATTTCCGAAACGGGGTCATATGGATGACGTATTTCCGAGACGGGATCACGTGGATGACATATTTCCAAAACGGGGTCATATGGATGACGTATTTCCGAGATGGGGTCACGTGGATGACGTATTTCCGAACGGGGTCATGCGGATGACATATTTCCGAACGGGGTCATGTTGATGACGTATTTCCGAACGGGGTCATGTGGATGACGTATTTCCGAGCTGGGTCATGTTGATGACGTATTTCCGAACGGAGTCATGTGGATGACGTATTTCCGAACAGGGTCATGTGGATGGCGTATTTCCGAACGGGGTCATGTGGATGACGTATTTCCGAACGGGGTCATGTTGATAACGTATTTCCGAACGGGGTCATGTGGATGACGTATTTCCGAGCGGGGTCATGTTGATGACGTATTTCCGAACGGGGTCATGTGGAAGACGTATTTCCGAACGGGGTCATGTGGATGACGTATTTCCGAACGGGGTCATGTGGATGACGTATTTCCGAGCGGGGTCATGTTGACGACGTATTTCCGAACGGGGTCATGTGGATGACGTATTTCCGAGCGGGGTCATGTTGACGACGTATTTCCGAGTGGGGTCATATGGATGACGTATTTCCGAACGGGGTCATATGGATGACGTATTTCCGAACGGGGTCATGTGGATGACGTATTTCCGAACGGGGTCATGTGGATGACGTATTTCCGAGCGGGGTCATGTTGATGACGTATTTCCGAACGGGGTCATATGGATGACATATTTCTGAGCGGGGTCATGTTGATGACGTATTTCTGAGCGGGGTCATGTGGATGAAGTATTTCCGAACGGGGTCATGTGGATGACATATTTCCGAGCGGGGTCATGTTGATGACGTATTTCCGAACGGGGTCATGTGGATAACGTATTTCCGAGCGGGGTCATGTTGATGACGTATTTCCGAACGGGGTCATGTGGATGACGTATTTCCGAACGGGATCATGTGGATGACGTATTTCCGAACGGGGTCATGTAGATGACGTATTTCCGAAGGGGGTCATGTAGATGACGTATTTCCGAAGGGGTTCATGTGGATGACGTATTTCCGAGCGGGGTCATGTTGATGACGTATTTCCGAACGGGGTCATGTGGATGACTGATTAGTGTAGGATTTTAACGATCAAAAATAATTTACCGCAATCAAGAACGGCGTCGCTTTGCAGCCAGCCGGTGAGTACGGGTCGGTCCACAGGGATGTTGTAATTTTCCTAAGTGTTCTTACGAGCTAATTCCAAAAGGTGTTTGGTCCTTTAATTGAATCTAAAAACTAAGTTGTACGATGGCTAAGAAACTTGCTAGGATTAGGTCTAAGGTGAAGTTTGGTAAGATTAAATTTCACACCTAATTCAATGCCCTCAATTAAATCTTTTAGGAGTTATAGAATTTATTAGTAAAGGGGATTAGGATGATTGGAAAGAAATGAAGTTTCTTCCTCTAGATTCTTGTCCGTCCTTTCCTAATAATTGCTCTAACCTTCATGGAAGACATGCATGTCCGGTCCTTTATACTACGGTTTCACCATTACCTCGTGAGTAGGGTGCCGTAAGGGGCGGATCATGCATGCATGCATGAAGTTCTAGTTATTAAAAATGATTGGGTATGAAAGAGATGAGAGATATTCATCTCTCAAACTCCTCTCTATTCCTAACCCTAACAAGCGAGGAAATTACTCGCTCATTAGGGGATCTGTTAAAAACATCATTTTATTGTATGTATTTTTTAGATCTAATAGATTAGTTACCTACTGCAGGTTAAAAGATTCTACACTAGATTAAACTAGGGCAAAAGAAATGATTAATCTAAGGCAAGAGTTTAATTATAAAGCTAGGGCAAAGAAATGATTAATCTAGGGCAAGAATTTAATTATAAACTAAAGCAGAAAATAAAAAAACAACTTACAGAATTGATGCTCTCAACTTTGATTGAATCTGAATTTTTATTTATGAAAAAGAGGCATCCCTAATACAATCTTTAGAATACATTTTTATAGGGAATAGGAAAATTAGGGTTACAATTGCTCGCACATGTGCTATTACAGATATACCCCCGAAAAATCCCAACAAAAGCACCGACGCACCGCCACCAGAATTCTGCACCGACACGTGCAGCAGATGGCCGCGGAACCGCAGCACGGGTGGGGGTAGGGCCGCGGTTCCGCGGCCCTTTGGTGAGAACACTGTGTGTGTTTTTCAGGGCTTCTTCTCTTCTGTTTGGGCTTCTCATTTATTTGGTCCTTTCATCAAGTGGGCTTCTAAGTTGGTTCCAGATTTCCAGTGAACAATTTGCAGTGGACTTTTAACCTTCGCTTTGTAATCTTGGACCTTGCGTTGCCTTGCACATTGTGAACTGTTATTCATCTAGGCTTGACTAAGATCCTTCTATTTGTTGGTCAAAAGTCCCTTTTTGTATCGTCTTTTGTCTTTTTCACTGTTTTCGCTCCAAGAACCTGTAACCTGTACTATGTAGCAGACATGCGTCAAAAGCACCTGTTTATTTATAAAACGAATAAGAATGGGGAATATAATAATACAATATTATGGTGTGAACAAATACCCTCAAACTTATCTTTTGCTCGTCCTCGAGCAAACTTGTTTTTTTATTCTCTACAAAAAACCTAACCACACTTTCGCAGGGAAACGCGATTGCACTGAGCACGTGCAACAAGCCGTTAAACCTCTAGGTGTCTCTAGTAGGAGGAGTGTTGTCTCCTGAGGGTTTTCAGCGGATGCTACCCACAAAATCCTATCATTTTGGCTCATTAACTTTAATTCTCCAATTAGGTTTTCTAACAAGGAATTCTATTATCGTCGACTCGTAAACTATCCACCCATATTCTTCACACTTCCTCATTATTTAACTTAAGAATATATATATTTCCTATAGAATTACTTAGCTTTCAGCATTTCCCAAGTTTTCCTTCTAGGGTTCCATCTCTACTTAGGAATTTTTAATCAAATCTACTAAAGATACAAGTTCTATTCTTCATTCCTTTCTCTTATCTAAATTCTAATCATATATCCCCACGTGTGTGTATAAATCACCCCTACACATGGAAATTCAAATCAAGCAATCATACCCTTGTCCGTTGTCCAAAGTACTTATTAGTTGGTGAATTTTTAATTGAATTTTTGCTTACACATCCTTCATGTGGCCGTTAATACTTCTTGAGGTACCAACGACCGATTACAAGATGCGTTTGCACTTTAAAACGTACTTCCTAGTCTTGCAACACCCAAGGCTTTTAGCAGTGACTCCCAAACCAGTTGGTCTAAGGCACTAGGTGATGAAGCACCCTCGCTAAATATTTTTCTATTTTTCACAGCCTTAAGTAATCACAAAAGCCTGTGTTCATTTTTCTTTCTTTATTCACACTTGTATTTTTATTTTATTTTCTTCATACTAAGGACTTTAGACAAGAGCATTTCAAGGTCTCCTCTACCATTCCAAGTTTCAAGGTGCGTGATTGTGCAAATTGTAGGGTATACATTTTCAGAATCTAGACTTAAGCTAGGAATTATTTTTCAAACTTATACTCTAATAAAAATCAATACTTTTTCCTTTATTTCGACTTAGCCCAGGAAGTGAACCCAAAAGTTGCCTATTTCTAAATAAACCACGAAGACATATACTTTCTACCGTTAATCTTTAAAGAAGGTTATTTTTAGGGGTTTCAACTTACTCAGTCTAAGATCTAGTTGTTCGTAGCCAGTTAACCTATTTGTCAAACTCAAGTTAAATATGATCAAAATTGAATACAATAATTTTTATAATCTTTGAAGTTTTTCAATTTTTATGGGTTTTCAAATAAGTATGCAAATGCAAAAAAAAATATACATATGAATGCGAAGGAAGAAGACGTACCGAGCATACCCCCAAACTTAAACTGGACAGTGTCCTCACTGTCATGCTGCACCAAGAGGGTCAAAATGTCGGCACTCCCCTGTTTATTTATTTATAATTTTTTTTATTTTATTGTTAAAATAAAAACAAAAATATATACAGAAAGGCCCCCCAAACTTCAGTGAAACAATGTTAGACATTACTGTCAAACTTTGCATAGACCAAACGTCAACACCAACCAGTCGAAAAATTTATCTGTAAAGAGTATCGGTTGGTACAAGAACATGTTGTACCTATCCAAAAAGAATTGGGGAAGATAGAAGTGGTGGTAGGGAAAGTATGGAAGTGAATATATATGATGTGGTGATGAATCAAAACGAGAATGGGAATGATTAGCAATCAGTGGAATATTGGCATTCTCGTAGCTTATTAAAAGAAATGGGGGTGGTTCAACTTCTAAAGGAAGAGCTTGACTAACCACAATATCCCCAAGATGTTTCTGTGGATCCTTTATTGACTTGGCATCATCCATCATATGCATATGATATTCAATTATGAGGGAACTAATCTCCTCGATGTCCGCCATAGTCCAACCGAAAACCTGTCGCCTATCTTGTAAGACCATTAAAATAGCGTTCTCTTGCTCGAAGGCTAGAGAGGCCGATATGATAATGGGAAAGGTCTCATTCTCACCTATGTAGGCATATTTAAGGTGAGACGGCAAGGGCATGAGTTCGAGTTTCGGAGGCGAAAAAATCATAGGTAAAATTGGGGAATCTACCTCGAACTCAAAAGACTCCAACACAGGTTCGAAATCACTGCAAACAACCGATTCGGATGGTTCAACTAACTCATCCAAAAATTCAAAAGACTCATATTCGGGCTGTGAGTCGTCATCATCCGAAAAAGTGAAACTTTCATAATCAATATCGGTTGTGTCAACTGTGGTGGATTCAAGGAGGGACGCACTAGTGGCGTCAAAACTGTTTTCATCAAACAAAAATCTTCCAAGCTCGCAGTCCTCCTGCGTGATTTTGTGAATAGAGCAAACTTCTCGTGTACTAGTTTTAGGCACGGGGGGCAGACTTTCTAACTTGTAAATATTGAACTCACTAGACGTCTTCCCAAAAGATAGAGTCATGGAACCATTGCGACAATTTATTACGGCATTGGAAGTGGCCAAAAATGGTCGACCGAGGATCACCGGAATTTGGTTCCGTGGGTTAGCAACAGGTTGTGTGTCCATAAAAATAAAATCAACGGGGAATATGAAATCCCCAACTTTGATCAACACATCCTCAAGCTCACCCCTAGGATGGGTGATTGATCGATCAGCCATTTGGGGAGTACAACGAGTGGGTTTCAACTCTCCAACCCCTAATTGCTCGTACACGGAGTAGGGAAGCAGGTTAACACTAGACCCAAGATCTAAAAGTGTTCTATTGATGTTCTTGTCCCCAATTGTTATCGAAATAGTAGGACAACCAGGGTCCCTGTGCTTTTGGGGTAAAGATTGGACAAGAGCATCGCTAACTGCACTAGCCACGAAAACTTTCTTTGGTACTTAAGACTTCCTCTTTTTGATGCATAAGTCCTTTAAGATTTTTGCATATGAAGGAACTTGTTGGATTGCATCCAAAAGAGAGATATTTATGCTAACCTGTTTGAACAACTCGACAATCTTCTATATTTGTGGAGTTGGTTTATTGGATCCCAACCTGTTTGGAAAAGGAACATTTTGAAATGTTGTTGAGTCCAATTTTTGCGGATCAGATTGTTGAGTAGGAACGGAACCCCGTGTAGATGTGTTCGTATTGTGAGAAGTGGGTCCGTTCGAGGTAGAAGAAGTAGAGCCTTGTGAAGGATGGAAAACGGGATCTAACGAAGAAGAAGGTGATGAAGAAGATGAAGAACCACCGGCAGGGGTGTCATAGTTGATACCCACATTGTTTTGCAACACTTTTCCGGATCTCAACGTGGTCACAGCATTTACTTTATGATTTTGCTGTTGATATGCAGCATGTGCGTGACCGGGATTTGGCAGTGGTTGAGATGGAAGCTTTCCTTTTTCTCGCTCGCTCAATGCTGCATTGAGTTGTGCAATTTGTGCCTCAATAGATTTGATACTTTGATCGTGTGAGGCACTATTCTGCACCAAAGATTGAATAGAAGTCTCTAATCTTGCTGTAGATTGTGTAGATTGCTTTAGGAACGCCTCTAGACTTCTTTCGAGCGAAGTAACCTTGTCATTATTAGGTTGAACAAAATTGTTTGGCGGGTAAGAATTGTTAGGCACAAAATTGTTCACTTGATTAGGGTAAGGTTGCTGTTGAAAAGGTTGCTGTTGAAATTGAGTTTGTGGAGGTGCTTGTTGTTGTGGAGGAGGAGGCCTTTGAAAATTGTTGTTTTCTTGGAATTGTTGATTTTGGTTCCAAGCGAAATTTGGGTGACTCCTCCAACCCGGATTGTATGTCGAAGAGTATGGATCGTTTCTCTGTCGTTGCTGGTAGGCAGCATTGACTTGATCATGTCTTTGAGTAGATGCATTGTAAGGACACTCTTCGGTAAGATGTGATGGATCCGAACAACAAGTACAAACAGTTCATGGAGGCACAACAGGGGCAGGAGAAGACGATGAGATTTTGGTCTCAATCGCTTCTAGCTTTTTCGTAAGAGCGGCCATCTCGGCCTTCATAGAAATCGACATATCTAATTGATGTACGCCTGCCCTAGATTGACCACTAGAAGAAGATGATATGGTCTTGGTGCTCTCCCACTGAATTGTTTGTTCACTAAGGTCCTCAAGAAACTGCCACGCTTCCTCACTAGATTTGGTTAGAAAGTGACCTTGACAAATGGTTTCTAGCAACTGCTTCGTTGCCGGGTTCAATCCCTCGTATAATGTTTGGCAGAGTTGCCAACTTTCGATCCCATGATGAGGGAATTGAACGAGTAGGTCTTTAAATCTTTCAAAACACTTCCAAAATGGTTCGTGAGGAAGCTGGGAAAATTGTATAATCTCATTACGGATTCTAGCAGTTTTGTGATGAGGATAGAACTTTTTGAGAAAAGCTTTCACAAACTCATCCCAATTTCTAATTGAATGTGATGCTGTGCTATATAGCCACTTCTCGGCTAAGTCACATAAGGTGAAAGGAATGACCCTTAGCCTTATAGCGTCATCACTTAATTGGGTCGTTTTCATCATAGCGCAAACGTTTTGGAATTTATTAATAAAGATATAAGCATCTTCAGATTCTAATCCATGAAATTTTGGCAGCATATTGATGAAATGGGGTTTTATTTCAAAATTGTCCCCATTTGCCGGTGGGGGTGAAAGACAGATAGGTAAAGAAATGCGGACAGGGTAGAAGAGATCCTGGAGCGCAACTCGTGTGGGCGCTTCAACAGGAGGTTGATTCGGGTTATTCGCACCTAACGGAGGTGGAATCATTCCCGTCGGTAAGGTATTGTTAGGATTGTATCCCGACATGCCTTCGGAAGGAGAATTTGAAGGTGGAGATAAGAAAGTGGACGGAATTTCGACTTCGGTGTCGAAAGGTTCGTCGGTCGGTACCAACGAAACATGGACTAATCGGTCGTTAGTGTCCCTAGTCCACAGTGACATACACTAAAGGGGTAGTGTAGTCAGAAAAATGAAAGACAAAATGTGGAGGTAGGATAATGTCAATGAGAGGAAGTGGTGTAAGTGAGTTGCAAGATTTCTTTAGTGACAAGTTGCAAGTTTTGAAAAGATTTTTTCTTTTTTTTTTATGTGAGATTTTTGCAAAAAGATTTTTGACAAGAGACTTGTGACACAAATGCGATCAACCACACATGCACAATCAGGCCTAGATCTAGGGTCACCTAAGTCAGCTAGACAGCTCCTAACTAGGATTAGAAATAGGACCTCAAACCACCTCTTCACCGCCAATTACGGCCAGATAAGTGCCAGGTAAGTGGGAGGCTCCCCGCTACAAGTAGCGGTCCTAATTAAATAACCACTTGCCTTAGACACACTTTCCTAGACACCGCAAAGTCAGGTTGGGATAAACGGTCGATGCCTATGACCAGTCCTTTGTCCTATTGAGCTCGAAGTCCTTAGGGCTGAGTCTAGTATTTTTTAATTAAGAGTGGTCAATGCAAATGCTTTAAGTGCTTTCTGGGGTCCTGGGAAGGGTGATGAAATCCCCACCCAATCTGAGTTGGTCAATAGCCCCTTAAAGTCCGATTAAAATATGCAAAACAGTAAATTCACTTGCAATTAATTATTTTTAGCGCGGCGCAAAGAAACCTGCAGAAAATCTGTTATTGAGAAGGGGAGAGATATTCTTATTTTTATGCGCAAAGAATCCTGCAGAACATTTCGCAAAAAGATATATGGAAGTTGGCAGATAAGGGAAATAGGAGCAAACCGACAAAATTTCGCGCACTACCGCCACGTATCCGCCGCGGTTTCGCGGTCTATAAGAAAGATCAGAGCTCCAAAAAATTTCTGCATCTCTATTGTTTCAAATCCCTTCTATCTTGATATGCCTTTTTCTGTTTCGCACTCTGTAATTTTCCAGATCCGAGATTCTTCGTTGTTTCTGCAAAATTCAAACGATAAACCCTTCAAACAATAAAAAAAATTGATAAAAATTTTTGTACTTTTTATATTTTCAGATTTTTATGATTTTTTTATTTTGATTAATCCGAAATTGCAAAAAGGAAATTTTACGCCATCCCCGGCAACGGCGCCATTTGATTAGTGTAGGATTTTAACGATCAAAAATAATTTACCGCAATCAAGAACGGCGTCGCTTTGCAGCTAGCCAGTGAGTACGGGTCGGTCCACAGGGATATTGTAATTTTCCTAAGTGTTCTTACGAGCTAATTCCAAAGGGTGTTTGGTCCTTTAATTGAATCTAAAAACTAAGTTGTACGATGGCTAAGAAACTTGCTAGGATTAGGTCTAAGGTGGAGTTTGGTAAGATTAAATTTCACACCTCTTTCAATGCCCTCAATTAAATCTTTTATGAGTTATAGCAATTATTAGTAAAGGGGATTAGGATGATTGGGAAGAAACGAAGTTTCTTCCTCTAGATCCTTGTCCGTCCTTTCCTAATAATTGCTCTAACCTTCATGGAAGACTTGCATGTCCGGTCCTTTATACTACGGTTTCACCGTTACCTCATGGGTAGGGTGCCGTAGGGAGCGGATCATGCATGCATGCATGAAGTTCTAGTTATTAAAAATGATTGGGCATGAAAGAGATGAGAGATATTCATCTCTCAAACTCCTTCCTATTCCTAACCCTAACAAGCGAGGAAATTACTCGCTCATTAGGGGATCTGTTAAAAACATCATTTTATTGTATGTATTTTTTAGATCTAATAGATTAGTTACCTACTGCAGGTTAAAAGATTCTACACTAGATTAAACTAGGGCAAAAGAAATGATTAATCTAAGGCAAGAGTTTAATTATAAAGCTATGGCAAAGAAATGATTAATCTAGGGCAAGAATTTAATTATAAACTAAAGCAGAAAATAAAAGAAAAACAACTTACAGAATTGATGCTCTCAACTTTGATTGAATCTGAATTTTTATTTATGGAAAAGAGGCATCCCTAATACAATCTTTAGAATACATTTTTATAGGGAATAGGAAAATTAGGGTTACAATTGCTCGCATATGTGCTATTACAGATATACCCCCGAAAAATCCCAACAAAAGCACCGACGCACCGCCACCAGAATTCTGCACCGACACGTGCAGCAGATGGCCGTGGAACCGCGGCACGGGTGGGGGTAGGGCCGCAGTTCCGCGGCCCTTTGGTGAGAACACTGTGTTTGTTTTTCAGGGCTTCTTCTCTTCTGTTTGGGCTTCTCATTTATTTGGTTCTTTCATCAAGTGGGCTTCTAAGTTGGTTCCAGATTTCCAGTGAACAATTTGCAGTGGAATTTTAACCTTCGCTTTGTAATCTTGGATCTTGCGTTGTCTTGCACATTGTGAACTGTTCTTCATCTAGGCTTGACTAAGATCCTTCTATTTGTTGGTCAAAAGTCCCTTTTTGTATCGTCTTTTGTCTTTTTCACTGTTTTCGCTCCAAGAACCTGTAACCTGTACTATGTAGCAGACATGCGTCAAAAGCACCTGTTTATTTATAAAACGAATAAGAATGGGGAATATAATAATACAATATTATGGTGTGAACAATGACGTATTTTCGAACGGGGTCATGTGGATGACGTATTTCCGAGCGGGGTCATGTTGATGACGTATTTCCGAGCGGGGTCATGTGGATGACGTATTTCCGAACGGGGTCATGTGGATGATGTATTTCCGAACGGGGTCATGTGGATGACGTATTTCCGAGTGGGGTCATGTTAATGACATATTTCCGAATGGGGTCATGTGGATGACGTTGCGTCTGTTGTATTGAGACGAATATCGAAGCGGTCTCCAGGTTGTCTGGGAACCATCGAGATTTGGAGTAGGGGCTTCGCCGTAGATCCAGGGTTAATTGCAGCGTCTGAATCCTGCTGGAATGGAGAGGAACGCTGTTGATGATCTCTAGGCTATCCCTGAACCGCCGAGATTTGGCTTCGTTTTCTGAAGGAGCCTAGGGAGGGAAGGTGTGATTCCTTCTTTGTCTGGGCCCCTGGATTGTATACAGGGATTGATGTGATATCACCTATAGGGCATAAATTTTTTTTTTATTTTTTTATTTCTTTCCGCGATGCTCCATCATTTCAGCTTTTATATCGCGAAGGTCGCAATTGCCCAATCATTTCGGCTATTTATCGCAGTGCCCAATCATTTCGGCTATTTATTTTATTTTTACTCGCTGCTTTTTATTGCGAGTTGCCCAATCATTTCGGCTATTTATTTTATTTTTATTCGCTGCTTTTTATTGCGAGTTGCCCAATCATTTCAGCTATCTTGCATGCATACATTTTTACTTGCTGATTGTTGCAAGTTGCCCCAACATTTCGGCTATTTCGTATGCATGTGTGGCTTGCTAGCTTCTTCCTGCAAACTTGGAATTAGACACCGATTTCGGCATCAGCACCGCTACAACTGGAATATTGTCAGGAACGAATCATCATTTGCCTCTGTCGATGTCGAACAAAGGTGGCTTAGCAAACAGGGTTAAGATCCTGTCGACTAAGGCTTTTAACTTCATGAGCCGTAAGGGTCTCATAAAGGTTTTTCTCCCTGCGAGTCGTGAGGATCTCGTAGGTGCGTTTTCTCCTTAGGAATCGTGAGGACTCCTAAGTGTATGGCTTCTCGCAAGTCGTAAGGATCTTACAAGAATATTTTCTCCTCATAAGTCGAGAGGGCTTACAAGGGTTGTTCACCGTGTAGACATATCCCAAGTCACGGATGGGACTTTGTTAGGGAAATGTTTATTCGCGCCCGTGGATTGTATACAAGGGTCAATATTGAACCGCTTGTAGGGCAATATTGGAGGTTGTGGTGCTTGCTTAAGAACAGGTTTAGATCCCTGTAGCTTAAGACTTTCAAATCATATGAGCCGTGAGGGTTTCATAAGAGGGTTCTCCTTACGAGTCGTGAGGATCTCGCAAGTGTAATTTCTCCTTAGGAATCGTGAGGATCCCTAAGTGTGTTTCTCCCTTGTGAGTCATAAGAATTTCACGCAGGTGATTTCTCCTTACAAAGTCGAGAGGACCTTGCATGTTTTTTTTATTCTAACGAGGTTGGGCATTTTCAGGTTTTCACAAAACTCGCCGGCAGCCCTGCTGTTTTTACTCACGGAGCCCTTTCGGGTTTTCATCCGTACCCATTTTGCATATGAACATACCGTTTTTTTTTCTTTTTTTTTATTCTTTTTTTTTGTATCAGCTTTGGGACGCTGCAATCCATCGTAGTTTATCAACGTTTCGGTCAACAGCTAGTTTTAGGACATAGTGGTCCATTGTTAGTTTTAAGGACGTTTCGGTCCGTTGTTAGTTTAAGCACGTTTCGGTCCGTTGTTAGTTTAAGGACGTTTCGTCCGTTTTTAGTTTAAGATTTTTCGGTCCGTTGTTAGTTTAAGAAAGTTTCGGTCCGTTGCTAGTTTAAGGACGTTTCGGTCCGTTAGCCGGCTACTACTTATAGAGTTAGGGCTTAGGAAGATAGCGAGCGGGTATAGTCGTCGTCATCTATCATTGACCTAGGTCATGACTCGTCAGGCGTAGTACTTCTTCAGGAAGCAACCGTTTATTTGCCTGAAGGGTCTCTCACCATGCATGTCCATGAGTAGATAGGCCCCACCTTGGTAGACCTTGTCTATGATATACGGGCCTTCATAGTTCGGCTCGAATTTCCCCCGTTTGGCAGGATTGGGGATCATAGGTCTTTTAACCACTAGCACGAGTTCGCCTTGACGGAATGTTCTCGGCCTAGTTAATCTTTCGTATGAGCGTGTCATCTTTGCTTTATAAGCCTCCAGATTTTGTTGCGCTATGAGCCGGGTTTCATCAAGGGCATCGAGCTCCTCAAGCCGAAGGTGAGCATTTTCTTCGTCTACTAACTCGTAATGAACTGCCACTCATAGAGAGGGTAACTCTATCTCGAGGGGGAGTACCGCTTCTGTGCCGAATACCAAGGCGTACGGAGTTGTGTTCGTGGCCGTTTTGAACGTAGTCCGATATGCCCAGAGAGCTTCCTGCAATCTCTCATGACAGTCCTTTTTATTTCGAGACACCGTATTTTTCACGATCTTCGTCAAGGTCTTGTTAAAAGCCTCAGCTAGACCGTTAGCTCGGGGATTATAGACTGAGGAGTATCTCCAGTCTATGTTATGTTGTTGTGTGAAGCGGCTGATCTTGTGGCTTCTATAGGCTGGCCCGTTATCGGAGATAATCCGTTATGGAGTGCCAAACCGGTAAATGACGTGTGTCTTGAAGAAGTGGAGGATATTCTCCGTCTTCACTTCCCTCAGCGGTACTGCTTCTGCCCATTTGGATAAGTAATCAGTCGTCGCCAAAATGAATCGATGTCCTCTGGACGATACTGGTTCGATGGGGCCGATTATGTCAGTCCCCCACATTTCGAACGGCCAGCTAGCCACTGTCGGAGTGGATTTGGATGCTGATGGATGAAGTCTCCGTGAATCTGGCACGAATGGCATTGCTTCACGTATTCGAGGCAGTCTTGGATCATCGTGGGCCAATAATAACCCATCCGTTTGATCTTCAGCTTCATCTTCGGCCCGGCTTGGTGAGAACCGCAGAGTCCGTCGTGGGTTTCTTGGATAACTCTTTTTACTTCTTCAGGTCCCAAGCATCTTAGCCACAGAGAATCAAATGATCTCTTATACAGGGTATCATTGACGAAAACGAAAGATAGAGCTTGCTTTATAAGCTGATGTCTTGAAGACGCATCTTCAGGTGTTCGACGGTATTTTAAGTAATCTATAAAGACTTCCCTCCAATTGGTAACCTTTTCTTGGTCTTTTATTTGTAGAGTCGTTTGCTCGGTCGCTCCCTTTTCTTCGAGCGACTCCGGAGATATTTTTGCCGGTGCGAGAACCCGACGGCTTTGCACAACGATCCTCACGTCATCGAGGTTTTCGTCAGCCAGTTCTTTAGAGAGCTTGGCTAATGCATCCACCTTGCTATTTTCCACACGCGGTATGCTTTCCAAGGTGTAGAAAGGAATTTGAGTCAGCAGTCGTTGTACTCTCTCGCCGTATTTCACCAACTCAGGCTTGCACGTCTGATAGTCGCCATTTACTTGACTAACGATCAGTTGGGAGTCTCCGTATATGAGGAGGTTTTTAATTCCCATGTCAATGGCGATCTCGAGACCTTCTACCAAAGCTTCATACTCGGCTTCTTTATTCGTTCTCGGCTCTGTTAAGGAGAAAGCAAAGCGCATTATCCCTCCTTGTGGAGTTACGAAGATGAGGCCTACCCCTGATTTGATTATGGGGTGCTTTGTTTGCGCTTATTTATGGAAGATGCTCCATCGAAGTAAAGTTCCCACCAGGTATCACCGCCGTCAATCGTGTCAAACGCATGTTCGTCTGGCAATTCGCAGTTCAAGGGAGAATCGGCAGGTATCGGATGCTCAGCGAGGAAGTCTGTGATGGCCTGGCCTTTCACCGCTTTAAGAGGCTGATAAGTTATCAAGAACTCCATCAAGAGCAAGGCCCATTTAGCGAGACGCCCCGTCAATATAGCCTTTGACATCAAATACTTGAGAGGATCCACCTTTGATATGAGATGGACCTCATGTGCCAACGCATAGTGTCTGAGCTTCGTTATTGCGAAGATCAACGCCAGGGAGTGTTTTTCGATGGGGGAGTAATTGCTTTCTGCCCCCAAGAGAACTCGACTCAGATAATAAAGAGCTCTCTCTTTCCCTTGGTCGTTTTCTTGTGCCCACAGCGCGCCTAAAGAACCCTCAAGGGTTGTTGTGTATAGGATGAGAGGTTTTCCTTTAACGGGAGCAGCCAGTACTGGCGGATTCTGCAGGTATTGCTTGATTTCGTCCAGTGCGCTTTGGCATTTGTGATCCCAGACGAACGGGGTTCCCTTTTTCATCAGGTGACTGTAGGGGCGACACTTGCCTGAAAGATTGGCTATAAATCGCCGGATATACGCAAGCTTCCCTTGGAGACACCGCAGTTGCTTAAAAGTCCTTGGCGGAGGCATTTCCATGATCGCCTTGATTTTGACGGATCTATCTTGATGCCTCAGTGTCGGACGATGAATTCCAGGAACTTGCCCGAGGAAACTCCGAACGTGCATTTGAGAGGGTTCATCTTCAAGTTGTATTGCCGAAGGCGTTGGAACACGATTCTCAGATGCTCTAAATGTTCCTCGTATGATTTGCTTTTCACCACGAGGTCGTCGATATAGCATTCGACGATTTCATGTATGAGGTCATCGAAGATCTTCGTCATGGCCCTCTGATAGGTGGCACCGGCGTTCTTTAGACCGAAGGGCATCACCTTATAGCAGAATATGCCCAAAGGGGTCCGGAAAGCGGTATGTTTCTGGTCCTCGCGGTGCATCTTTATCTGATTGTATCCTAATGAGCCGTCCATGAAGGAGAAAACCTCATGAGTGGACGTATTGTCTATCATCAGTTCGGTGACCGGTACTGAGAAGTCGTCCTTCGGGCAGGCTTTATTGAGATCCCGAAAGTCCACACATATGCGCACCGTCCCATTCTTCTTCATCACTGGGACGATGTTGGCGATCCAGTCAGGATATTGAACCTCTTGGATGAAGCCTGAGTCGGTTAGCTTTTTGACCTCGGCGTTGATGCTCATCTCAAGCTCGAGACGCATTCTTCTTGGCGCTTATTTGATTGGCTTGACGTCCGGAGATATTGCTAATTTGTGCACAGCGATCTCTGGATTGAGTCCCGACATCTCTGAATAATTCCATGCGAAGCAATCTTTATGCCGCATGAGCACGTCTTTTAGCGTAGCCACCCTTTCTTCAGACAACAGCTCACTGACGAACGTCGGCCGCGGGTCACTTGCTGTCCCCAAATCAATTTTCTTGAGGTTATCTGCAGTAGTATGTATCCCATCCTCCAGCTCTTTCGGTGCCGGTGGAAATTCTGAGATTACCTCGTCATCATCGTTTTCGAAGCACCAGGGGAGTTTGTCCATATTCTCAGGTTCTTCTTTTGATAACATTATCACGTGATAGGTACGAGCTCGCTTCCAAGACCGATGTGGATCTGGTTCTACCCTCGTAGATTTGGGACCATGCTTCTGCGGCGGGGTTACCCTCCAGCTGCTGGATAGAGCGAACCTGCCTCGTTGATATCGATCTTCGACCCAGTTCTTGAAAGTGAAGCGGTCTTCAATAGGATGTCCTATTACCCTATGATAGGAGCAATAGTCTGGGTGAGAGACTTCGCCTGCTTGCTCGGGGTGCTTGGACTCTGGGAGGATAATCATTTGATGTTTTATGGCAAGATCAAGTATCTTCTTTGTCTTGTCTTGGGTAAAAAAGTATGCTCGACCCATCTTCTTTATAAGAGATGAATCCTGGCCGCTCGATTCCTGATCGCGTGGCTTCTTGGACCCGCTTTGTCTCTGTCGAACGCCTTTCCCGCTCTTTGGTTTATTTCTGCCTCTGCGTCGGGCTTTTTGTACAACGAGTTGATAAGGAGGAGCATTTTCATTTTTCGCGGTCTGTTGAAGGAGGCATTGCGTCCTGGCTTTCTCGTAGATGGCCATTTCGCTATTATGGTCGTCTCGAACCTTTTGACCTACTTTCCTTATAAGCTTGTCCATCTGTTCTTCGAACGACGGACTTGGCATTTTCACGGAGGGATTTCGTGCTGGTTCAGGGTTAGCGTCTTCCCATAAAGCATCTCCTTCTTCATCAAAGTCATGTATGACATAGCAGTCGCGAAGTAGCTCCCGTTTCTTAGATTGAACATACCCAAGCCCGGTCGTTTCCATTCTCCCGTTGGGTAACTTTCGTTGAGTTCCGGGAACGTTCCAGATCCTATTATAGAATCGTGCTTGTCGCGTAGTTTGCTTAAGAGGTACACCTTGGCGTCTCAAGAGTCTCTTTAGTCCGTTCATGTAATATCTGGGCAAACGGATGGGCTGGAACCTGTCAAGTGTAGAATCCGCGCCATGCCAGATTTCTTTCTCCACTTTGGTTTCCCCAGATCGGTAGAATAGGATCGCCTTTTCACCTTCTCGTCTGGGAGGGACGTAGAATGTCTGCAGTTCCTCCACATTGTAGGTATCAAGCGCGTCTAGCTCTTTATGATACTTTGGCAGAACCGTGGCAACTTGCAAACTTTGATCTTCATCAGCGAAGGTTTGTATTGATGGCCGAGCAGAGAATATGGCATTGACCTCATCTTCCGAGTCGCTGCCGAAGATCAACATAGGAGCGTACGGTGCCGGCTTGTTGTAGTGGGGCGGCCCTGAATAGACTATCTCTTCTTCCTCCTCAGTATCACTCCCGAAGATCGGGATGGTCGTGATACCTTTGTTCTTCGGTTTGTGACATCTTTCCGTGTCCTCAAAGTCTGATAAGAAGTATTTTGCATGTTCGTACTTGTGGACTTCGTTCACGGAGAATGGGTTTATCTCTCCTGTTACGGTATATTCAAGACCATCTTTGAAATACTTCATACACTGATGTTGTGTAGAAGGGATGATGTTGTACTCGTGTAACCAGGGCCGGCCGAGCAAAGCATTGTAGCATGTCGTGGCGTCAATGACATGGAACTTAATTTCCATGACAAGCAGGCTAAAGCGTAGTGTCAATATTACAGACCCAAGCGTCCGTGATGCCTGGGAGTCAAATCCGGAGATGGTGATTTTATCGCGAGCGAGGTGTTGAACGCTCATGCAGATTTTCTTTAACACCCTTACGTTAAGGAGATTGACGGAGGACCCATTGTCTACCAGGATTTTACCTATCTTTATGTCATGATGGTATCTGGAGACATATAGGGGACGGTTGTGCTCGCATGTCCCAAGGAGGAGATCTTCATCGCCGAAGGTGATATCGGCTGTGTGCACTTCTTCCAACTCGTCCTTCATCTTTTCTTCGGCGAGGAAAGCTTGGAATTATTCAGGCTCTTGTAATGCCTTGATTAAAGAATCTCTCGCCTCTTTGGATAGCAGAAGGGCGTCGAGAATACTGAGCTGTGAGGGTATCTTCCTCAAGTGTGCCAGAACGTTGTAGTCCACCTTACTTTTCTTTGGCGGGTCCTTGGCTGTCAGCTTTTCGACGGCTTGGTCATCAAGGATGATATCTTCAGAGACTTTCTCTTTCCCTTTATCTTTTCTATTTAACCCACTGTTCGAGGGCCCAAGGTTCTTTTCGGGCAGCGTACGATTGCGCAGCTAAATATTTTCACAGGTCTTCGGTTCTTCCTCTTTTCCCGAGGTGGATTCTTTGAAGAGAGGGCCAAGAGTCATTTCTTCGTCAGAGTCGCTCCCGAAGGTGAGAACTTGCGATCCCCCGACGTTGACCACGCGGAAGTTGCCGATAGTTCTTGTATGCTCCTCGGTCGTACTTCTTTGCTCCCGACGAGTTTTGCGTTTCATCCGCTTGAAATTTTGCCGGTGAGCGACATATCCTTGCCACCATCTTGTAAAAGCATTGCACTCTTCGGTGGGGTGCGCAATCTTTCGATGATATAGGCAGTAGCTAGGATGTGTTTCTTCTTCACCAAAGGCGTTCGCTTCGGAGGATAGTAGCTTCATTCCCATTGATATGGCTTTAGCAAACCTTTTCCTCATCCTGGACCTGCTTTTGTTTGCGACGGATGTACTTTGATCTGGCGAGAGTGTTTCGACCCTTTCGTCCAGTCGCCGGCGTTGGGCCTTCTCAAATATGGTCATTTCACGCTCCCGATCAGCTTTGCTTTTAAGAAGAGCTGTGTTCAGGAACGCATCAATTATTTCATCTGATGGCCCCAGAAGTTCTGGCTCAGGACTTGCCCCCAGTTTCTTTGTGCAAGAAGTCTCTTCATTTTCTATTGATGAGTGAGAGATCACGTGGCAACTTGCCACATAACCTTCAGATTCATCAAATGAGTTTTCTTCGTCATTTCTGTCCTCAAGGACGTGGCTGAGGAACTTTTGGAGCGTGATTGGAGTCCGCGCCTTCTGGTTATACTCTTCTAACGCGTCAATCTGCTTTTGTAGGTCCGTGCACTTGTCGCCAGGCTTCACGGGTTTCTTGGACTTCTTCTTCTTTTTCGAAGATTTCGACGGCTGGGTGTGCGAGCTTTGGCTATCACCACTGATTTTTGGAGTTGGATGCGGTTTCAGTATACCCTCAATGATCTCAGGCTCCAGTGGATTCTTCCATCTAATTGCCGGACATGTGTGGAGATCCTTCAGCATTCTTTTTGTCTTGGCTGAAAGAGCGACCTCCTATGGAGCTTCTTCTACAAAAGAGCATGATGCCCCCGGTGTATCTGTTTTCTTGGGAGTGTGTGGCCGAGGCAGGTTCACCTTCCAATTCTCAGATAATACGAATTTGCTCTGCTGGTATTGATCTTTTATCCAGCTTTTGAAGATGTAACAATTCTCGATCGGATGGCCTAACATTCGGTGATAGGGGCAGTAGTTAGGATTGCTAATGTTGCTGGGTTGTGCTGGGCATCTTGGCTCCGGCAGATTGTTGAGCCTGTTGCGCAGTACAAGCTCGAATAACCTCTTCGTCTTGTCTCTAGGGAACGAGTAAGGGCGACTCATTTTATCTTCAAGAGATCGAGTTCTATTATTTTGGCGATCAACTGGTCTTGGGCCACCGGGCTGCTGTTGAGCATTGGCGACGACGATCGCTTTCCCCTTTCCCTTCTCATTTCGAGAGTCCGGCTTTGGAGGAGACAGTCTATGACCCATCTGGTCCATTTGGGCCAGTTTGTCGATCAAGTCCTGGAAAGTGGTCGGCTTGAAGAACGTCATGAACTGGGAGATAGTTGCATGAGGGTCCAAAGTGCCCACGAACATACCCACCGCCGGTGTTTCTTCGATGCGTTGTTCGCATTTCGACCTCAGATTCCGCCATCGTATGGCGTATTGGACCCACGTCTCGCCTGGCTTCACCCTGGCATTGATCAATGCCGTTATTGGGGTGCATTCACTAGCACTCACGAATCGTTGGGTGAATAACAGCTCCATTTCTGCAAAAGTCTTGACGGAGTCGTTTGGAAGTTCGGAGTACCATTCGAAGGCTGTCTTCGACAAGCTGCCGACGAACTGATGGAGCAAAAGCTTATCATCGCCCCCGGTGTTGCCGCAAAGAGCTCTGAACTGGGCGACGTGCTGGTGAGGATTGCCTGTCCCCTTGTACACATGGAATTTGGGGATTGTGTATCCCGGCAGGTATTTTATTTGGTCATACCAGCTTGGATACGGTCGCCCAGTTTTGAAGACTTGGCCGGCCGCTTCATTTGCCTGGTGAGCTCGTATTTGCTGAGCAATATAGTCATCCAGAGATGCCTTGGAAATAGTTTCCTCTTTGGCTGCTGAAAGAGCCGGAGGAGGGTTCGATGTCTCCCCTCTGTCGTCTTCAATAATGATCGGAGGGTCTTCAGCTGGAGAATCCGGCTGTAACATCATCCCGACCATGTCTTGGAAGAGAAGCGCTATTCATTTTATGTTGGCAGCTTGTTCTGCAGCTTCTCTGTCCTTCTTTTCGAGGACTCTGCGTAGGAAGTCAGCATCGGTTTCTTGTTCGTGAGGCTGCTCTGATGATACCTCCGGGCTTTCTTTTGGCCCGGTGAGTGCGGCCATTTGCGTCAGCATTTCCTGAAGCTTCTGTTGTTGCTCCTGGGCTTTGGTCACGGATCGGGTGAGCGATCGATGACCCGTCGAAGCGCGGCTTTCCTCTTTTCTGGAAGCCATGTAAACAGTATGGACCGTTATGCCCCCAGACTTGAGGCGTTCGGGCTCAGCGTCTTTATGGTCTGCCGTAGTCACAGGGGCTTTCTTTGGCCTCCTTCTCTTTTGAGCAGTTGACGTTGAGGGGGCCGTTGCAGCGGGAACCCAGGTAGTTGTTGTCCTTTGCGGCTTGACAGGACGGTCCTCTTCCTGCTGAACCTTCACCTTTTTATGTCGGCGAGGGTAATCTTGATCAATCACCGACTCCTGGACCCATCGCCAGACTTTGTAAACTTTGGAGGAGAGCCGTTGAGGGGGTTGCTCCGGCTTTGTTTCTGTAACATTCTCCACCGGTGGAGGAGATCTTTTCAGTATGGCGGTAGGAGAGTTCCTGCGCACCTTGTTCAGCAGTTCAAAGCTGTTCCCGGTTGGAACAGCAGTATTGACTTCCACCGTTGGGGCTGGTGGAGTTAGCTCAGATGGGGAGTTGCCCCCAGCCTTCCTTACTCGGCGCCAGTGGCGACGTCGAGTGTGTCGAGCCGATGGTGTTGGTTCAGTGACGGGGATGGCTTTGTCATGCCCCTTGTTCTGGTGAGGCGTCGCTGGTACCAGCTTCTTGAAGACTGAGGTCCGTCCAGCAGCAGTGTCTAGCCTGTCAAATACAGACTTTTGAGCAGTAGCTGGAGTGGGAGCTGGAACAGTCGGTCTTGCAAAGACCGACCCTTTGGCAGGAGAAGCCGCCTTGACGACTTCAGGAGCAGGGATGGAGATCCTCTTCGGAACAACATTTGCAAGTTTCATCATGGGCCCACATGAACTTTGGCCCAGTCTGGCGAAAACTGAGGCGCTGGAGCTGGACGACCTGTTGAGAGGGGACGTGGTAGTAGCAAGCCAATCAAAGACCGACTTCTTGGGAGCTTCTGGTGTTGGTACAGGGGTGCTGAAGCTCATCGGTGGGAGCATAGTCCCAAAGAACAATCCGGTGGTGGCCTGAGTCACCTGGTCCACCGGCATCGTAAACAAGGAGGACGCTTGGGGCCCGTAGGCTATGCCTCCAGATGAGGCGGAGCGCGAATTGCAATTGCAGTTGTAACCAAGTGGATGCCATTGATGTTTCGCTTTCAGCGCCAAGCAAGAAACCAAATCGTAGTACCTCGAACCCAAGGGCAACCATACCAAACCGCGATTCGTTCGCGAACACGACACACAAAGTGTGGAGTGGAAAGAGGAAAAGGTCCCACCGGGCGTGCCAGAATCTGTCGACCGCTGGAAATCGGGAAGACGAACGTCTTGCCTGAATCAGGGGGCAAATGCTAATTGGTGCTATCCGTCCACCTCTCCGAAGATGCCAAGTTGATTTATGGCACCATGTATCGTAGGTTTAAACGGATGCAGCCGATGTAGCAGACTTCGTCAGATTCCCCCTCGTTTGAGGGGTTTTTGATTGTGGGGACGCTCTTCCCTGCAGGCACAAGCCCCTGCAGTTAATTACGCTACCGCCTCGCGGTAACAACTTTCTCTTTCTCCAGATGGTCACTTTGTGTCGTGTGTGTTTGTTTTGTTTGTGGTTGCCCGTGGATTGTATACAGAGACTAATTTATGTTGTCGTCCGTAGGGCGTGGATTAGTCCAAATCCGTATCTTCTTAGATTTGGGTTTGGGGGTTGGGTTTAAGAATACGTTGGTCTAATTTTTAGACTAAAATCAACTTAAACGTTAGTTAAGGACACGTTAGTCTAATGTTTAGACTAAGATCGACTTAACAAGATCCTTTAGATCCAACAAAAGAGCATTTGCACTCTATTGCTTAGTTTAAGGACATTGCGGTCAATTAGTTTAAGGACATTCCGGTCCAATGTTAGTTTAAGGACGTTTCGGTCCATGGGTTTAAACGGACCCCACAGTCCAGGTTAAGGACATCGTAGTCCATAAGTTTAAGGACCCCACAGTCCGAAGTTTAAAGACATCATAGTCTGTAAAGTTTAAGGACATCATAGTCCATGAGTTTAAGGACCCCACAGTCCGAAGTTTAAAGACATCATAGTCTGTAAAGTTTAAGGACATTATAGTCCATGAGTTTAAGGACCCCACAGTCCGTAGTTTAAAGACATCGTAGTCTATAGGGTTTAAGGACATCGTAGTCCATGAGTTTAAGGACCCCACAGTCCGTAGAAATGTGTGGTCGTCGGGACCCGTCACCTCTCTGAAGACGTTGAAGGATTACAACGACAAATATCAGAGGAGTAAAGAGATGTACCCTCGAACCGGTGTGAGTTGCTTGAAAGATCTGTAGTCCAATTTGGGACTAAGTTCTGTTGAAATATTCATGAGCAGATGTGCTTAATAAGTTGAGGACTTATGGCCAGAATTGGGCTAAGTCCAATTAAAATGTTTAACATTTCTTTATTCTGGCTATTGAGCCTTTGCTTGGGCTCAGCCCTTTTAATAATGCTAGGCATTGGGTTCTGACATCTTTTGTCTTGTATTGAATGCATAGCATTCATCAGAACAATGTGTGTTCTGACAGTGCAGCACGTGGCGCGCCAGGCGCTTTGCGCCAATCAAAGAGCGCATAGCGCTTCTGTCGGGTAGCGTACACGAAGATGACACATGTCGCGCTTAGCGCTAAGCGCTAATTTATTAGCGCATTGCGATTTCAATTTATGAGCGCATTGCGCTGGTTTAATGGCGCACCAGCGAGTGACACGTGGCGCGCTTGGCGCTGAGCGCCGGTCCATGGGCACAACGTGCTGTTTCAGAAGCGCAAAGCGCAAGCTGTGTCTGTGGTTGACCCGTGGCATGTTTTGGCGCTGAACGTCGGTCCATGGAGCGCTAAAGCGCAGTTCATGAGTGCAAGGCACTTTTCAATAGCGCAGAGCGCACTTGATCAAATTTATGATCAGAGAACCTATTTATGTTCTTTTAAAGGAGGCTTTGCCTCAAGATTCAAGAACAAAAGTTCTTATTTATAAAAAGGGCTCTGCCTTTGTAGATCAAGGATCTGTGAATGAAGTGAATACTTCTTTTTTTTGTTTTTATAATAAGATCTTTTGATCTCCTTTTCATCAAAGACCTTGGTCTTTTGTAGATCTATGATCTTTTCTTTTAGAAGATAGTTCTTCTTTTTATGAGATGCTTTCATCTCTGTGTTCAACAATCATGTTCTTTACCTTGAAGAAAATGATTTTCTTTCGCCAAGAGCTTGCTTTTCTTTCTCTTTGAGTTTTCTCAAAAGTTTGCAGGGGGGTTTCTTTCTTCTTTTTTTTAGACTTTAAGTCTTGGGGCCTTTATATAGGGCAAATTGATTTGTTAAATCAGTTAAAGAGATCTTTCTCTGATTGATTTGAGAATATTTCCCCACCGTTGGATCTTTGATCCTAGGGCTTCTGTTTTACAGAAGGCAATCTTCTTGTTTTTAACAAGATTGGAAAGATCTTTCCATAACAGAATTTTAATTCTGATTAATTAATAATTTATTATTATTAGATCTTTTGATTTAACGGTGGGGAATTTTTAATTCCAGCGTTGGTGCACCTTGCGCTAGCACGCCTGCGTTTGACACGTGGCCCGCAGCGCAGCTGCACTAGCGCACCCGTGTTTGACACGTGGCGCGCAGCACGCCTAGCGCTAGCGCTGGATCTGAAGTGTTGCTTCAATTTTTGAATTTTGAATTTTGAAACAGTGCTTTGCTCTGATTGGGGGGCACTGCCTAGGGCGCAGCGCACCTGGCGCTAGCGTATCCGTGTTTGACACGTGGCGCGCAGCGCGCCTAGCGCTGAATCTGAAGCGTTGCTTCAATTTTTGAAATTCGAATTTCAAACAGAGCTTTGCTCTGATTGGGGGAAATAAGGTCAGTGGAGCTGACCAGCTTTCGATTAGAGGGACTTGCACAGACATGGTGTGAGTCGATGGAAAGAGGGCGAGCTGCGAGTCTTTTTCCGATATCATGGACAGAGTTTTCTGAGGTCTTCCTTGCCAGATTCCTTCCACAGAGCATGAGGGACGCTAGAGCCAGCAGTTTTGAAGTGTTACGGAAAAAAAAAATTGCGCAAAAGAGCCCAAGGTATCAAATGGCAGCGATACGTGGAAGAAAATGCGAACCAGTATTTTCCGGGATATATTTTGACAAACTCCCGAATGAGAAAGAGCTAGATTCTGATGGTATTGAAAGCGTCTCGAAAAACCCTTCAATTTGATATATTATGGGCCTCATAATTCATCCGGGATCAAAAGTTATGGGGGCATCACGTGCCCACACGTGACCGGGCATCACGTGTCCACACGTGACTGAGCATCACGTGCCCACACGTGACCATTTACAGGCAAATCCTATAGACACTGAATAAAATAAATAATTAAATGGGGTCACGTGCCAACACGTGATGGGCCTTTAAACTCACTGAAAGAATTAAAGGTATAATAAAATGACAAGGAAAAACCCCAATGGGGCATCACGTGCCAACACGTGACCAAGGGTCATGTGCTAACACGTGATAATTTCTGAATTCTTTAAAACAACAGAATTAAATTCTGGTCAAATGCTTAATCAGGGGGTCACGTGCCAACACGTGATGGGTTCCTAAAGATCCATGAATTAATAAAATTAAATTCTAATTAAGAGGGAATCAAAAACTCTAACTGGAAAAATATTTCTTTAAATCTTTCCAAACAAAAAAGATTGTGCTCTGTAAAGTGGAGCACCGTTGGATTAAAAATCCAATGGTGATTAAAAATCACCAATTTATAGAAAGATTTTATACAAGGAAAGATTTCCCTGAAATTTGCTAGGAATAACAGATAAAGGATCTTTTGGATTAAAAATCCAATGGTGAATAAAATTCACTGGATGATCTAAAAGATCGTGTTGGTTACAAAATCAATTAAAATCTTTCAATGAAAGATTGACTAAACAAACTAATTCTTTTCTTTCTCTTATAAATAGGAGCCAAGAGGAAAAGAGGAGGATCTACTTTTTTTGGGAGATAACAACAACAGAGAGAAAAAAGAGAGGAGAATTTAATTCTCAAGAGAGAAAAAAAAAAGATCTCTTCAGAGAAAAGAAACCCTAGGTGAGAAAGGGGAAAGAGATCTAAGCTCCATAAAACAAAGAGAATTTAATTCTCAATTTAAGAGTTTAAATCTTCTGAATAAGAACTTAGTTCTTCCTCTGGTTGAAGATCTGCAGAAGCAAATCTCCCCATAGGTTGAGAATTTAATTCTCATCGGGTTGAGATTCTGCCATGCAGATCCAAAACTTAGAGGGAGAATTGAGTTTAGGGAATTTAATTCCCCCAAATTCATAGTAATTTAATTCCTCCAAAACAAAACTAGGGTTTAATCCTATATGAGAATTTAATTCTCCCAAATTCATAGGAATTTAATTCCTCCAAAATAGAACTAGGGTTTAACCCTACATAAGAATTTAATTCTTCCATATACATAGGAATTTAATTCCTCTAAAACAGAATTAGGGTTTAACCCTACAGAGAATTTAATTCTTAAAACAAGAGACTTAAAGCTCTCCATGCACGTAAAGAACTTGGTCACGTGGTAACACGTGACCCCTATTCTCAATGAGCAGAAAAGAGAGAACAAAACTAGGTCACGTGTTGTCACGCCTCGCTTCCCAAAATACGGAAAACAAGGGATGACTAGGCCAGCCATGCTCCTACGGTCAAGGAATAATCCCGCCGTAGTCACACTTCGGCTTCTAGCATTACATGGTAATCAGTAAAATGCAATACGGGTAAAGAGAATGCAGTCACTACAACTATCAGGTATAAAGGAAACTGAGCTCAATGGAAGTAAGCAAAGGCAACTAACCAGGAATATCAGTGTAGAAATGTAGCTGGTTCACTAGTCTGGATCTTCACGGTCTTCTCAAGGTCAGGCGAATCCACCTCTATCACCGAGCATGCATACTCAGGTCGTCAGAGCGACACAATAGCAATTTTTATATTAATGACATGAAACATGCAAATACGATAATAACAGTGAAAGTAATATGCTGATAATCGCTATGTCACTAAATGATGCAAAGTATGATCTGTGTCCCTATCGGTCTCTAGGTCATGTTTGAAATCGTATAGTGGAAAGGAGGATCATGTTTAAAAGGAGTCTCGTACATACCCGAGACAACGGCCCACACGCCCGGGATATAACCTTGTCAGGCGGATCGCTAGATCCTACCTAATATATATAAGAATCACTGTTCGGATGATCATCCTCTAAAACACGGTCCCGCTAAATACGATGCTATTTCCACTTTGATTTCCCCTTTTTCCCCAGGTTTACACTATTGATGATTATGATTTAGTCGTGTACAAGTATGCACTAATAGCACGGTTTTGTCACTGTTCACTGTATTAATCACTGTCACGAATCATTCACTTTTTCATTGGCGTACTTGACACTCCTAAACCAATACCATTCACGCACGATAATGCAATGCCCACTGAATAATAACGTGCACTATCACTATGTATATGGCAGTCGGGTAAGGTATGTACATTTATGCAGTTAACAAGTCATGTATGATATGAACTATTATGCATGTCATAAGCTTACGAAAATTGCAGTAATTCATATGTTCAGAATTCAGTGAAACGTTACAAATACAGTAACAAGTACACTCTGTCAGAAGTTCAAAAAAATTTGTTTCAGTACAATCGGATTTCTGGTATTCAAGTTACAGCCGTTTCAATTTAAGTGCTCGCTACAGGAAATTCAGTTTCTGAACTGAAGGTCCGTTTCGCGGCACAATTTTCACCCAGTTGAGATCAGAATTTAGCGAAGCTACAGTTGAATGAAATCTAGAGTTTTCAATAGAGTTTCCAACGTAATAGACAGATTCTCAATCGCATCTCTATGTCAGAAGTTATGCACTGTTCAACACTAGAGTATCAGTTCAGTTTCTGTTTGGGACTGCTAGACGTCCTGTTCTTTTAAATTGCAGTTTAAATAGTAAACGACGATAAAACGGGGTGAAATCACTTGCGTTATTTATCTAACAGATTCATATTCAATAAGGTGTAGGGTTCCGCAACATACAAGTTCAGGAAGCAAGGTAGTAAACATTACGGGACAGAAAACAATAACCAGAGTTGCTCTGGACTGCAGTCCAGAGCCGCTCTCCGAACCAATTCTCGTCATAATTTCAGTACAGAAACAATTAAGAACTTGCATAGGGTTATAGGTCGTCGAGTCGGCTTCGATTTTAGACCTCGAACGCATCATTTCAACGTGTAAGAAATTAATTATGATTTTAACAAGTTTCAGGTGCGGGAAATTCTCAGTTTTTATGGGTGTAATTGGGGGTGATCGTTTAAGCCAGTAACAATCATATTTTTCAGTGAAATTTCTACACAAGGTTCATTGCCAGACGGGCCAGAATATGCAATCGAGTTCTGTTAAATTAAATGAAGGTTTTCATTTGGATCTTGCATCAAAAACTTATGTCTTATAAGTTTCACGAATTATAAACACGGAATTAATGGCATTTTGGTTTGTAACGAAAATAATCTAGCATGTAGCAAGGAGGGTACTTGCCTGGAGACGCTTTGGCGATGCACGGTAGCAGCAATGGCACGAACGCGCGATGAACGGTGCGGCTAGGGTTCACGGCCTCGGCTCGCGTTTCGGTTTCGTCGTCGGAGTTGTCCGGGGAACGACTCGCAATCACCGGAGGCGGAGTGTGGTGCTGCGGATCTCCAGGGGCGTGCTGGGGTCGACGATGGTCGGCGTGTCGTTCCGGCGATGGGCGGCAGTGGGTGTTTGGATAAAGGCAGTGGGTTTGGAGAGAGGGGGGGCAGTGGGGCTCGGGTTTGGAGGTAAAGGCGATGATACTGAGGATGTAGTGTATCGACGAGGTGTTTCTGGTGCAGTAGGGGCTCGCCGGCGTCGAGGTGCAGGGGTGGCCGAGATGGGTGTCGAGGGTCGGCGGTTGAAGAGAGTGGGTGTTGAGGTGAAGGTGAGGGCTTTAGGAGGAGTCTAGGGTGCTCGGTGATGAAGAAGGTGGTCGGAGGAGGTTCGTCGTCGTCGTCGGAGGGTGAGCGGGTGATGGGAGCTTGAGGTTGGGTTTTCTGTAGAGAGAGAGAGAGAGAAGAGGAGGAGTTGGAGAGCGAGAGGGAGCGACGAGTTGGAGACGAGGAGATGTTTGAGGGGCTCTCGGTCGTGGTCGGGGTCGCGGGGACATGGGGCAACGGCGCGAGCGACGTGGGCGTGAGGGGGAGGCTCGGGGACGTGCAGAGGGAGGAATGAGCGGGAAAATGAAATGGGGAAGAAGGGTTAAAGAAACGGGTCGGGTAGGGGTTAGGCGGGCTTGGGCGCGGGCAGGGCTGATGGAATTTTTATTATTTGCTTTAAGTTTGGGCCTATGGAAGTTATGGGCTTGGGGAATTTGAAGGTTAATTAAATTTTATTTATGTTGGGTTGAGGAAGGGGATGTTGGACTGAGGAATGGGTATTTTTATTTGGTTTTGTTTTATTTTGTTTGTTTTGTTGGGCTTGGTTTTTGGTTTTGATTTTAAATGAGTATTTATTTTGATTTTGGAAGGTTTAAATACTGAAACCTAAACGACTAATTTCACACCGGGTAAAACGAGAAAACTAGGATAATATTAGGGGACTTGGGGAAAATATAAAGAAAAATTTTATTGAAGGAAACGGGGATTTACATCATACCCCCCTTATAAAGATTTCTTCCTCGAAATTTAACAAGGATACAGAGAAACAAGGTACTAAACAAAGAGATATGGAAAACGTGCACGGATATCTTCCTCCCGCTCCCAGGTAGATTCTCCTGGGGAACGACCGTCCCAAGACACTCGGACTAACGGAATGACCTTGTTCTTCAGCACTTTCTCTCTGCGGTCGAGGATGGTGGTGGGCTGCTCCTCGTATGATAGATCGGTACCCAAAACTAACTCCGAATAGTCCAGAACGTGGCTCTCATCACGAATATAACGCCGCAACTGTGACACGTGGAAGGTATTGTGCACACCAGCTAGCGATGGAGGCAAGGCAAGTTGATAGGCTACCTCTCCTACTTGCTCTAGCATCTCAAAAGGTCCGATGAAACGGGGACTGAGCTTTCCCCGACCTCCGAACCTGATAACTCCACGGGTAGGGAAAATCTTCAGGAACACGTGATCTCCGACTTCAAATTCTAGTGCTCTCCTGCTGGTATCTGCCCAACTCTTCTGTCAATCCTGAGCCCTCTTAATACGCTGCCTGATCATTTGGACCTTGTCGACTGTCTGAACAATGAGCTCGGGACCCAGTAATCTTCGTTCTCTCACATCATCCCAACAAACTGGGGATTAACACTTCCGCCCGTAAAGTGCTTCGAAAGGGGCCATCTGGATGCTAGCCTGGTAACTGTTGTTATAAGAAAACTCGACTAGATGCAGATGATCTTCCCAGGAACCCTGAAAGTCCAACATGCAGGCTCTCAACATATCCTTGAGCGTCTGAATCGTACGCTCAGATTGTCCATCCGTCTGTGGGTGATAAGCTGTACTGAACTTGAGGCGGGTACCCAAACTCTCCTGTAAGCTCCTCCAGAAGTGCGAAACGAATCTGGTGTCTCGATCTGACACAATACGACCGGAACACCATGAAGCCGCACTATCTCCTGCATGTATCTCTCTGCCAGTGACTCTGTCGACTGTCCCACCCGGAATGGTAAGAAGTGTGCAGTTTTCGCGAGGCGGTAGACGATAACCCAAATGGCGTTGTTACCTCTAGGGCTCCGTGGTAAGGCCATCACGAAATCCATGGTAATGTGCTCCCACTTCCATTATGGTATCGGAAGCGGTTGTAACAATCCTGCTGTTCTCTGATGTTCCGCCTTCACCTGCTGGCATACCAAGCACCTGGATACGAACCTCGCAATTTCCCGCTTCATTCCGTTCCACCAAAAATGCTGCTTTAGATCCCGATACATCTTTGTACCTCCCGGATGCACAGAATAAGCTGAACTATGCGTTTCAACCAGTACCTCTTCTCGAACATCTCCTTTGGGTACGCAGAGTCTGCTACCGAATCTCAGAGAGCCGTCTTCATGTATGATTAAGTCCGATCTCAGCCCGGCTTCTACTTGCATCCTGAACTTTTGCAATCGAGGATCATCCGCTTGTGCAGCCTTGATGCGATCCACAAGGGAAGACTGCACCTGTAGTTGCCAAAACTGACTGAGTGCGCTCGATGTAACGACCTCAAGCTCGAGTCTCTGAAATTCCTCAATAAGACTTCTCTGATTAGTCAACATCATGACCGCTGGCTTTCGACTGAGAGCATCTGGTACAACATTTACTTTCCCCGGGTGATACTGAAGGTCCAAGTCGTAATCCGCCATCAGTTCTAGCTATCGGCGCTGCCTCATGTTTAGTTCTTTCTGAGTGAAGACGTACTTCAGACTTTTATGATCCGTGTATACCTCCACCTTCTCGCCCAACAGATAGTGCCTCCAAATCTTCAACGCAAAAACCACTGTGGCTAACTCCAAGTCATGCGTAGGGTAGTTCCTCTCGTGATTTCTCAACTGTCGAGAGGCGTAAGCAACCACTCGGCCGTGCTGCATAAGAACACAGCCTAATCCCTTCCCTGAGGCATCACTATGTATCACCAAACCACCGGAATCATCTGGTACTGTAAGGATAGGCGCCGTGGTTAACTTCAGCTTCAGTGTGTCAAATGCCTGAGTACACTCCTCTGTCTACGCAAACGGTACATCCTTCCGTGTCAGCCTCGTCAACGGTTAAGCGATTCTTGAAAATTCTTGGACGAACCTCCGATAATATCCTGCCAATCCCAGAAAGCTTCTGATCCCGGCCACTGACTTCGGCGTTGGCCAATCTCTGACAGATTCTATCTTTACTGGGTCCACTGAGATGCCTTCGCCCGAAACGATGTGTCACAAGAACTGAACCTTGTCGAGCCAGAATTCACACTTGCTTAATTTCGCGTACAGCTTCTCTTCCTGAAGAATTTGTAGAACCGTGCGCAAATGCTCGACATGCTCCTCCCGAGTCTTTGAGTAGACAAGTATGTCGTCGATAAATACAACGAAAAACGTATCCAAGTACTTTGCAAACACCCTGTTCATCAAGTCCATGAATATCGCTGGAGCATTAGTAACACCGAACGGCATCACAAGGAACTCATAGTGTCCGTATCGGGTCCTGAAAGCCGTCTTGCATACATCCTCGGCTTCTACTCTGATCTGATGATAGCCAGAACGGAGATCCAACTTCGAAAACACCTTGGCCCCACTTAGCTGATCGAAAAGGTCGTCGATGCGCGGGATTGGGTACTTGTTCTTTATTGTGACTTTGTTCAGCTCCCGATAATCTATACACATCCGCAGTGATCCATCCTTCTTCTTCACTAACAGAACTGGTGCACCCCATGGTGAAACGCTTGACCGAATAAATCCCTTTTCCAAGAGTTCTTCAATTTGCTTCTTCAACTCCGCCAACTCAACCGGTGCCATTCTGTACAAGGCCTTGGAAACGGGTGCTGTACCTGGAGTCAAATCGATCGAGAATTCCAAGACGCGTGGAGGTGGTAAACCTGATAAATCTTCAGGAAACACGTCCAGAAAGTCCCGAACAATCTCTGGGGCTGCGCTCTCATCAATCTCCATAGCTGTCAGCTCTTTTGGCTTGGCTCTATACTTGGCTGGCTCCAAGGATTCGCTCCCGCCTTCGAAAATAAACTCCGGGAGATTGGGAATGCGGAAGGTCACATTCCTCGCTCGACAATCAATAACTGCATGGAAATTACTCATCCAATCCATCCCGAGAATTGCGTCATAGCTGCCTGCTCCGAGTCCTCTTCTGGATCCTCTTCCAGAGGGTCTTCCTCAGGGTCTTCCTCTTTAGGATCCTCATCGGGTTCCTCCTCTACCGCATTTCCATGTGGATCCTCTTCTATTGGGTCCTCTTCGTCGATAGAGTCATTAATCATATTGATCTCTGGAGTTACGACATCGATTCCCTCGTCATCTGAACTCGCTAACATACAGTCGAAAGAAACGCAGGACCAAGTATCCTCCTCAAGAAGCGGTGCTGCCCCATGGTTGGCCATGGCCAGAAAAGTAAGGGTCATGATCAGATAGTGGAACACGAAGGAAAATAACGATTTATGATGCGGACACGAGGAAAAGATAAGGTAGATAAGATTCAAAACATGAGCTTGAGTGGTGATGCACAGGTAGTATATGGAAGTGACAGAAAAGAAACCAAGTATGATTCAAGGGATCCCTAAATTGAACTGCAATTTTATTCTAAACCCGGCGCTCTGATACCAACAAAACCATGTCATGCCCCGCTTTCCAAAATACGGAAAACGAGTGATGACTAGGCCAGCCATGCTCCTACGGTCAAGGAATAATCCCGCCGTAGTCACACTTCGTGTAACAACCATAATTTTCTTTTACACTTTTTCCTATACAATTTTTTTCAAAATATTTTTAAAATCCACAAAAGGGTATTTTAGCCTGAGCATAAGATTTAGGTAATTATTTTTGTTTTTAATTACAAGCTACAAGAATGAAATAACTCCATTTTTAGTGTACAAGAAATCACTTTAAAATTTAATGTATACTTGGAGTATTTACTCTTACTGCTATCATTTTAAGTAATTAAATAACACAATAATTACAAGAAGAAGTTTGTAGCTCATTGGTAATACCTTTGTTAGTGTATATGCCCTAGAGGCCATTACTGTATCATACTAGTTTGTATATTACTTAATGGAAGCTTGGGATATTCACCTTGTATATACAATCTTGCTCAAAATAGTAGTATGCTACTTGGTTTGTTTCTACTTCAATGTGTACATGTGTTTATTTTTGTATATCGCCTATACACATTAGTGGAGCCCTTAGGATCTTTGCTTGATTACCAGCGATGTGATGGCCGTCACACTAGTGGGGCTGGGTAATCTATAAGCACATCCTTATGCAGGTCCCTGGTCGCAGGACTATCGAGACAGGGCATCGATACTTCGGAGTAGACCAGCGCATGCGCTTCTCATCCCAGTGTGGGAGACGGTCTGTCCCACAGCCGTCAGTACGTCGTACTTGAGATAGTATGCGGGTGCTCGTTAGGTTATGGGTACACTGGACAGGACTCGTCGGGAACTGACTAGTTGGTATTATGCCTATCGTCAGTTATCAGTTCCCAGGTGACATGAGTACAGCTTAGTCCGCTGACTTGACACTGTCACTTCGCCTCGAGTGTGTTCCCACTGTACTTTGATCACTACCCTACCACGGCTCAAAGGAGTCGTGCAAACAGGTAGTGGTTGGGTGCAGTCCCGAAGCACTTGGAGGCAGTGACGGTTAGACAGGATTCGTCTCTCCCGGTATTGGGGGTTGACATCGCGCTGTGTCTAGGAGAGCCATTACACGAGTAGTCCCTGGCCAGGGCAAACGAGATATACTGGTAGGTTTCCAGTGTTATCTCAGGGTGTTTTGGGCTTCGCTCCGGCACGACTTGTACCGCTATTGGGGGACTGACGTTTACCGCCCCCTAGGCCCGCCATGCGATGTATCAGACGAACAGACCGGACTGTACGGAGAACGTCACACTCAGGCTCAGTAGGAGTTCATATGGGTTTCGCCTCGTCGGTCTTCTTGTCGGCATTACCTGGGGACCGTTACGCACAGCTAGTGCCGCTTGCGGTCTGTGGTTAAACCCACTGCCAGCGTAGTGTCGAGTCTTTAGAGTCCCACACAGAAAGCTTTTCGCCTTTAGGCAAAAGAGTAGAGGTCGCATGGTTTTGCGACAGGTCGCATGGTTTTGCGACAGGGTTCGGTCACATCCGTGCACTTGTGCACGTACAGTGTCCGGACAGTTTACACTAGTGGGCTTTGGTTTGAGCCAGATCCTAGTGTACCTTTTGGGATTGGATTTATCCAGTGTGCATTCGTGTTCCTCGGAACGCGGATGCGGGTGTGTATGCACAGTTGACAGGGAGACAGAGGCAGCGGATTCTCATTAGGGTTGTTGACAGTTGACCGTTGACTATTTGACTTTTTGTTCAACCCTAATGAGAATATGATATGTGATTAACTATTATATTAATTAAGTATTATGGTGATATGGTTGTTGACTTTGTTGACTTTTGTTGACTTGTTGACTTTGTTGACTTTTGTTGACTTGTTGACTTTGTTGACCGGTTGACTAGGCTTGACTAGTTGACCATCATGATAACCATAGCCATCATTTCATGGCAAAGACTTTTGTTTGCTTGCTCATTTGTGTAAAATGAGTGCATGAAATGATATGGTTATGGTTGCTTCTACCATCACATAAGACTTTTTTTTAGTATGATGAGTTATCATGACTTTGGATTATGAGAGGGTGAGAGACAAAAGAGTTGCTCATTCTTTCTTGCTCACTCTCTCTCTTGTTCTTGAGCTCTCTTGTTTTGCTCTCACCCTCAACCTCTTGCTCCCTCTCTTGATTCTATGGTTCTCTTGTCTCATGAGTTGAGAATCAAGAACCATAGTTAAAATCCCATACAAACTCTTCTCTACTCATTCTAGTTCACTAGGTTTAGCAAACCAAGTGAACTAGTTTCTTCAAAGAACGAAGAAGGAGCTAAAGGTTGGAGCTTTCAGGTGGATCTATCTTCGGCGCACGGAGACGACGAGAAGAAGCCATTCCGGACCACCATCGGAGCTTGAAGACGAAGGAGTTCAAGACAAGCAAGGTATAACCCCCTAACCGAGTAGCTAGAAACTCGTAGTTAGGTTGTTAGATAGATGTTTAACCAAGATCCGGGTTTTAGGTCCATGTTACCACCTCCGTAAAAATCGTTTTTTACCAAATTCCGCATTCCCGAAAGTACCGGGAGAGGTAGCATGGACTTACAGTGGTATCAGAGACTAGTTAAACTCTATCTAACATGTTAGCAAGTAACTAGAAGATCGATCAAAGAAAAGTCCCGAAAACGAACCCCAAGAATTTCAAGTTTCTGTCGATTTTTTTACTGTTCAAAAGTTGATTATTTTAACACCTAAAATCGGCTCAGGCTTTTGTGTGAATAACCACCAAAGATGGACCCACGATCGAGTTAAAGCGCCGCGGAAGCGCGGCGGGAGCACGCTCCCGCCGCGGATCCGCGGCCGAGTTGACTCGGCCGAGGTCAATCTTTGGTGCAGTGTTATTCTGGGGGTATTTTGGGATTTTTAGTATATATTTTCAACCCAGATTTTCCAGAACGAAAATTTTATTTTGGGGTCCCGAAAATCCGTATTTTTGATCGAACTTCTAAAAGACTTAAGCTAACGGGTTTTCTGTATTGTGATATTTGTATTGAACGTCTACTAATCGCTATATGTCGATTAGTGGGGGTTATACAAATCTGTGATCTGTAATGTTGCTGGAATGTGGATATGAATATGTTGGATTGTCGCGGGTGAATAGCCGGGGGTTGTGAGACGAGAGTTTTCTTATCTTTCAATTCATGTAAATTTGTAAATTGATGTAATAATTATTTGTATGGCCGCACAACCGGGTCGGGGTTGTAGCCGTCATTGTATAATTTCTTTTTACTGTTTTTGCTCCTAGGATAGACCCATGGAGGGGGTGCACAAACTACCGGGTATGCCGAAGTGTCGAGTGGCCTACTCATGGAGATGAGGGAGGTTGCTACGCTTCGGGTACTTGGCGGGTAGTTTGCCGCACCCGTAGGGGTCTTGGGTGGGGTATTGGCTATTCACCGCGACCGTGTAATTTTTCTTTCGTTACAGGCTCGTACGAATTACAGATTCCTAGTATATCCAATGTATTCATCTGTGATCTGAAATGTTTATCATTGCAGTATATCTATATATGATATTATTTAGGCGTTGCTTATGTTTTACAGCCGTGCTAGCCCAGCCCCCGCTCTGTCGTTAGTTAAGTAACCTAACGGGTAATGACGGGGCCCCGTGGCGAATGCGAATGGCATAAGCGTACGTCATATTTTGGTTGTTTTCTGCAATGGTAGGATTAAATGATGGGACGCATTAAAAGAACTAATGCAAGAATATCACGCATTAAAAGAACTAATGCAAGATAATAAACCAAGTTAAAGTCGTTGGAACACTTTCGAAAAACCACTCGGTTCTTTTCAAAACCAACTTTTAAATGCGGAGCTTGAGCCACTCCTTTTAAAAGCTATCTCGTTCCATCGACCAAATCAAGTTCACTACGTTCACGGTTTTGCCAAAACCATCCGTAGCCCTCCGTCGTTTCACATAAATAGTCAATAGTATTCAAGCTGTGTTTGTTGGCCAAAGTCAAGGCACAGTGATTGGTAGCTATTGGGTATTCATGTGCAGCATAGATAGATGCGTTGGTTTGGAACAGTCGCACTGCCTTGTTGGCCAAAGTCAAGGGTAGGTGCGGGTGGATTCAAATTAACCTGGACAACGACGGGTAGAACTTGACATGTGACTTATGATTTGTTGGCCAAAGTCAAGGTCATAAGAGCATTGGGCAAAAATCCACATCGGGAGTTTCATAAGTACTGAAACTTGCTAGATTTGCATACCATTTGGAGTGTGATGATTCTGGTAGGATTCCTTCAGTTTCGTCACGCGATGATATTTGGATCCCGATCCTACTGTGAGTATATGCTACTCCTCGGGAAATTTCTCACTAATCGATCAATGCTATAAACCTAGTAGGTGCCTAGAAAGGTGTTAGCGGGGCTACGCCCCCAGGGAAAAGAGGTTCTCTAATTAAGGAACTTCGCGAAAGCGTTGGAAAACCTCCCTCGAAGTACCGACACCGGCCTGGCTGAACGGTTAAGCAAGTATTGTGCGGTGGGATTGATCCCGACTAATTCTTCCTTTATGGTTTGAGGATGGATTCGAGAAACAGTGGGAGCCATCCTGTTTAGACAAATTAAAAACCACTCTAAACTTGCAAGAGCATCATGCTGAGTGTTTCTTCTTCTCTCTCCTAATTGCAGCGACCAAATCGACATGACTGGACTTAAGTTACTCCTAGATAAAAACAAACTGACAGGGCCAAACTACAAAGATTGGCTCAGGAATGTCAAGATAGCAATCACTTACGACAAGCTGGGGTATCTTCTTACCACCAAAGCTCCCCCTGCCCCTGGTCCCACTTCCAGCGTCGCGGATAAGGAAATCCGTAAGACTTGGGAGATTGATAGCGAAGGCCAAATGCCTCGTACTTGCCTCTATGGACAATGAACATCAGAGGAGGCACGAGAATATGGACTTGGAATCCATATTGCTTCATACAAAAGAACTGTATGGAGAGCAATCTCGTATCGCAAGATACGAAGCGTCGAAAAAGTTATTTTCGACAAGAATGGCCGTCGGATCATCAGTAGCCGAGCACGTGCTAAAGATGATCGGCTACATTGAGGAGCTCGCGGACCTAGGGATCACATTGGAGAGTGAACTATATACGGATATAGTTCTCCAGTCCCTTCCTTCCACTTACGCCCAGTTTATACTGAACTTCAACTTACAAGAAAAAGAGGTTGAACTTTCAGAGCTCCTCAACATGCTGAGGAGCGCAGAGGGCACCCTACAGAAAGGTAGGGAAACATCCACTTTGTTTGTAGGAGGATCATCTTCTTCTAGGTCCAAGGCGAAAGCCAAGGGAAAGAAGAAGAAAGCCCCCGCCAAACCAAGGGGCGGTGTTAGTAAAGTGGATACGAAGGGAAAAGCTAAAGCAACAAAGATAGCGGGGAAGCTTGTGGATAAGGAAGAATGCTGCTATTGTCATAAGAAAGGACACTGGAAGAATGATTGCAGGGCCTGGAAGTCCAGAACACAGGAATTGAAGCAGGTTGCAGCTTCAGCTTCAGGTGTGTATGTTATTGAAAACTGTCTTTCAATAAACTCTACTTCCTGGGTATTGGATACCGGATCAGGATCTCATATCTGTAATTCTTTGCAGGCGTTGAGAAACCGTAGTGTTTTGAAAGCAGGTGACATGACCCTCAGAGTTGCGAACGGAGCTAGCATGGATGCTAAAGCCGTGGGGGACTATCACCTGGGAATGTCAGATGGACATGTTTTGGTTTTGCGTAATTGCTTTTTTGTACCCAACGCAACTTGTAATATCATTTCTGTATCATTAGTTTCTAAAGAAGGTTATGAATTTGCGTTTGTAAGTAATGTTGTAAACATTCGCCTTAATCAAGTTTTGATTGGGTCAGGTACATTGAGTAATGGTATATACGTATTGAACCAACCACAGATTTTCAATGTCCAGAATACACACAAAAGAAAGTCTCCAGAAATAAATCAGACTTTCTTGTGGCATTGTAGACTGGGTCACATCAATGAGAGAAGGTTGACTAAGTTACATACAGAAGGATATTTGAATGCGTTCGAATATCAATCGTATGCCACTTGTCAATCTTGTCTCAAAGGAAAGATGACAAAGACTCCGTTTACTGGACATGGAGTAAGAGCGAGCGAGCTCTTGGGACTCGTACACAGTGACGTGTGCGGTCCAATGTCTACACATGCGCGAAGCGGTTATTCTTACTTCATCACTTTTACGGATGACTTTTCAAGGTACGGTTATGTTTTCTTAATGAAACATAAGTCCGAAGCCTTTGGAAAGTTCCAGGAATATAAAAGTGAAGTAGAAAAACAGACCGGCAAAAGTATTAAGATTCTAAGATCGGATCGAGGTGGAGAATACTTAAGTGCCGAGTTCCTGGACTATTTAAAAGAGAACGGAATTCTCTCTCAGCTTACTCCTCCATACACCCCGCAACATAACGGTGTATCGGAGAGACGGAACCGCACCCTATTGGATATGGTGCGGTCCATGATGAGTAAAGCTGAGTTGCCGCGATCATTCTGGGGATATGCGCTAGAATCAGCCGCATATCTTTTGAACCGAGTTCCTACTAAGACTGTGCCTACTACGCCATATGAGATGTGGTGTGGGAAGAGACCCTATCTTAAGCACATTAAGACATGGGGATGTCCAGCTTTTGTCAAAAAGAAGCATGCGGACAAGCTCGAGGCACGCTCAGTACAGTGCAAGTTTGTGGGGTATCCAAAGAACTCCAAAGGATATTTCTTCTACTGCGAAGAGGAACAAAAAGTTCTTGTTTCTCGTCATGCCTACTTCTTGGAAACTGAGTTTTTGGAAAACCAGATAAGTGGGAGCACAGTAGAACTGGAAGAGATTCCAGAACCACGGACTATTACTGAAAGTTTAGTGGAACCAGAGGGTTCGAAAGAACAGGACATTCCTACGCCGCTCCGCAGGAGTAGTAGGCAGTCTCATCCGCCCGAGAGATACTACGATTTTCTCATAGACGGGATAGAGAGGATTGCATCATAGATTATGATGAGCCTACTAGCTTCCAGCAGGCCGTTCAGAGCGTTGACTCAGTGAAATAGCTGGATGCAATGCGGACCGAAATGGAGTCCATGTACACCAACAAGGTATGGACGTTGGACATTGCTCCAGACGGGGTAAAACCCGTAGGATGCAAGTGGATCTTCAAAAGGAAGATTGGTGTAGATGGACAGGTTGAGACCTATAAAGCTAGGCTGGTAGCAAAGGGTTTTCGTCAAAGACCTGGCTTGGACTATGACGAAACCTTTTCTCCAGTAGCCATGCTGAAATCCATTCGGATCCTTCTTGCCATTGCTGCCTTCCACGATTATGAGATCTGGCAAATGGACGTAAAGACAGCTTTTCTAAATGGAAATTTAGAGGAGTGTGTCTATATGGACCAGCCAGAGGGTTTCATTCAGAGTGGGAACAGCGGAAAGGTGTGCAAGTTGCTTAAGTCCATCTATGGACTAAAGCAGGCATCGCGGAGTTGGAACATCTGCTTTGATGAGACGGTCAAAGAATTTAGCTTTATCAAAAATCCAGATGAACCATGCATCTATAGTAGATTTGTAGCGAGAACTGTAGTATTCCTCGTTTTATACGTGGATGACATTCTCTTAATAGGAAATGACATTCCTATGCTACAATCTGTCAAGGGGTTCTTGTCGCACAGGTTCTCCATGAAAGACCTGGGTGATGCCTCATACATTCTGGGTATCCGGATCTACCGTGACAGATCCAAGAGGATATTAGGACTTTCACAGTCCAGGTACATCGACACCATACTGAAAAGATTCAGTATGGAAGATTCCAAGCGCGGTAACCTACCGGCTTGTCACGGGATCACCCTCTCTAAAGAGATGTCTCCCAAGACTGATTTGGAGAGGGATCGCATGTCTATTATACCCTACGCTTCTGCGGTAGGCTCTATAATGTATGCGATGTTGTGTACCAGACCGGATGTAGCTTATGCACTAAGTGTGGTAAGCCGGTATCAGTCAAACCCTGGGGAGAAACACTGGATAGCGATAAAGAACATTCTCAAGTACCTGAGAAGGACTAAGGAGATGTTCTTGGTGTATGGCGGAAAAGACCTCCAGATCGAGGCCTTTGCTGACTCCAGCTTCCAGAGTGACAAGGATGATTCCAAGTCCATGTCGGGTTTTGTCTTTACCCTCAATGGAGGGGCGGTGTGTTGGAAGAGTTCCAAACAGGAAACCGTTGCAGACTCGACGATGGAAGCGGAATACATCGCTGCATCTGATGCCGCAAAAGAAGCTGTCTGGATGAGGAAGTTCTTGAAAGAACTTCAGGTGGTTCCGTCCATTGTTGATCCAATACCTCTGTATTGCGACAACAACGGGGCTATAGCTTTAGCGAAGGAACCCAGGTCCCATCAGAGATCCAGGCACATCTTGAGGCGGTATCACCTGATCAGGGAGATCGTGGATCGCCAGAAGATCGAGGTTCGGAGAGTCGCTTCAGAAGATAACACTGCAGATCCATTCACCAAGGCCTTGACCCAGACTCAGTTCGAGCGGCTGATCGAGATGATAGGTCTTCGATACGCCAGTACATGGCCTTAGTGCAAGTGGGAGATTGTTAGTGTATATGCCCTAGAGGCCATTACTGTATCATACTAGTTTGTATATTACTTAATGGAAGCTTGGGATATTCACCTTGTATATACAATCTTGCTCAAAATAGTAGTATGCTACTTGGTTTGTTTCTACTTCAATGTGTACATGTGTTTGTTTTTGTATATCGCCTATACACATTAGTGGAGCCTTTAGGAGCTTTGCTTGATTACCAGCGATGTGATGGCCGTCACACTAGTGGGGCTGGGTAATCTATAAGCACATCCTTATGCAGGTCCCTGGTCGCAGGACTATCGAGACAGGGCATCGATACTCCGGAGTAGACCAGCGCATGCGCTTCTCATCCCAGTGTGGGAGACGGTCTGTCCCACAGCCGTCAGTACGTCGTACTTGAGATAGTATGCGGGTGCTCGTTAGGTTACGGGTACACTGGACAGGACTCGTCGGGAACTGACTAGTTGGTATTATGCCTATCGTCAGTTATCAGTTCTCAGGTGACATGAGTACAGCTTAGTCCGCTGACTTGATACTGTCACTTCGCCTCGAGTGTGTTCCCACTGTACTTTGATCACTACCCTACCACGGCTCAAAGGAGTCGTGCAAACAGGTAGTGGTTGGGTGCAGTCCCGAAGCACTTGGAGGCAGTGACGGTTAGACAGGATTCGTCTCTCCCGGTATTGGGGGTTGACATCGCGCTGTGTCTAGGAGAGCCATTACACGAGTAGTCCCTGGCCAGGGCAAACGAGATATACTGGTAGGTTTCCAGTGTTATCTCAGGGTGTTTTGGGCTTCGCTCCGGCACGACTTGTACCGCTATTGGGGGACTGACGTTTACCGCCCCCTAGGCCCGCCATACGATGTATCAGACGAACAGACCGGACTGTACGGAGAACGTCACACTCAGGCTCAGTAGGAGTTCATATGGGTTTCGCCTCGTCGGTCTTCTTGTCGGCATTACCTGGGGACCGTTACGCACAGCTAGTGCCGCTTGCGGTCTGTGGTTAAACCCACTGCCAGCGTAGTGTCGAGTCTTTAGAGTCCCACACAGAAAGCTTTTCGCCTTTAGGTAAAAGAGTAGAGGTCGCATGGTATTGCGACAGGTCGCATGGTTTTGCGACAGGGTTCGGTCACATCCGTGCACTTGTGCACGTACAGTGTCCGGACAGTTTACACTAGTGGGCTTTGGTTTGAGCCAGATCCTAGTGTACCTTTTGGGATTGGATTTATCCAGTGTGCATTCGTGTTCCTCGGAACGCGGATGCGGGTGTGTATGCACAGTTGACAGGGAGACAGAGGCAGCGGATTCTCATTAGGGTTGTTGACAGTTGACCGTTGACTATTTGACTTTTTGTTCAACCCTAATGAGAATATGATATGTGATTAACTATTATATTAATTAAGTATTATGGTGATATGGTTGTTGACTTTGTTGACTTTTGTTGACTTGTTGACTTTGTTGACTTTTGTTGACTTGTTGACTTTGTTGACCGGTTGACTAGGCTTGACTAGTTGACCATCATGATAACCATAGCCATCATTTCATGGCAAAGACTTTTGTTTGCTTGCTCATTTGTGTAAAATGAGTGCATGAAATGATATGGTTATGGTTGCTTCTACCATCACATAAGACTTTTTTTTAGTATGATGAGTTATCATGACTTTGGATTATGAGAGGGTGAGAGACAAAAGAGTTGCTCATTCTTTCTTGCTCACTCTCTCTCTTGTTCTTGAGCTCTCTTGTTTTGCTCTCACCCTCAACCTCTTGCTCCCTCTCTTGATTCTATGGTTCTCTTGTCTCATGAGTTGAGAATCAAGAACCATAGTTAAAATCCCATACAAACTCTTCTCTACTCATTCTAGTTCACTAGGTTTAGCAAACCAAGTGAACTAGTTTCTTCAAAGAACGAAGAAGGAGCTAAAGGTTGGAGCTTTCAGGTGGATCTATCTTCGGCGCACGGAGACGACGAGAAGAAGCCATTCCGGACCACCATCGGAGCTTGAAGACGAAGGAGTTCAAGACAAGCAAGGTATAACCCCCTAACCGAGTAGCTAGAAACTCGTAGTTAGGTTGTTAGATAGATGTTTAACCAAGATCCGGGTTTTAGGTCCATGTTACCACCTCCGTAAAAATCGTTTTTTACCAAATTCCGCATTCCCGAAAGTACCGGGAGAGGTAGTATGGACTTACAGTGGTATCAGAGACTAGTTAAACTCTATCTAACATGTTAGCAAGCAACTAGAAGATCGATCAAAGAAAAGTCCCGAAAACGAACCCCAAGAATTTCAAGTTTCTGTCGATTTTTTTACTGTTCAAAAGTTGATTATTTTAACACCTAAAATCGGCTCAGGCTTTTGTGTGAATAACCACCAAAGATGGACCCACGATCGAGTTAAAGCACCGCGGAAGCGCGGCGGGAGCACGCTCCCGCCGCGGATCCGCGGCCGAGTTGACTCGGCCGAGGTCAATCTTTGGTGCAGTGTTATTCTGGGGGTATTTTGGGATTTTTAGTATATATTTTCAACCCAGATTTTCCAGAACGAAAATTTTATTTTGGGGTCCCGAAAATCCGTATTTTTGATCGAACTTCTAAAAGACTTAAGCTAACGGGTTTTCTGTATTGTGATATTTGTATTGAACGTCTACTAATCGCTATATGTCGATTAGTGGGGGTTATACAAATCTGTGATCTGTAATGTTGCTGGAATGTGGATATGAATATGTTGGATTGTCGCGGGTGAATAGCCGGGGGTTGTGAGACGAGAGTTTTCTTATCTTTCAATTCATGTAAATTTGTAAATTGATGTAATAATTATTTGTATGGCCGCACAACCGGGTCGGGGTTGTAGCCGTCATTTTATAATTTCTTTTTACTGTTTTTGCTCCTAGGATAGACCCATGGAGGGGGTGCACAAACTACCGGGTATGCCGAAGTGTCGAGTGGCCTACTCATGGAGATGAGGGAGGTTGCTACGCTTCGGGTACTTGGCGGGTAGTTTGCCGCACCCGTAGGGGTCTTGGGTGGGGTATTGGCTATTCACCGCGACCGTGTAATTTGTCTTTCGTTACAGGCTCGTACGAATTACAGATTCCTAGTATATCCAATGTATTCATCTGTGATCTGAAATGTTTATCATTGCAGTATATCTATATATGATATTATTTAGGCGTTGCTTATGTTTTACAGCCGCGCTAGCCCAGCCCCCGCTCTGTCGTTAGTTAAGTAACCTAACGGGTAATGACGGGGCCCCGTGGCGAATGCGAATGGCATAAGCGTACGTCATATTTTGGTTGTTTTCTGCAATGGTAGGATTAAATGATGGGACGCATTAAAAGAACTAATGCAAGAATATCACGCATTAAAAGAACTAATGCAAGATAATAAACCAAGTTAAAGTCGTTGGAACACTTTCGAAAAACCACTCGGTTCTTTTCAAAACCAACTTTTAAATGCGGAGCTTGAGCCACTCCTTTTAAAAGCTATCTCGTTCCATCGACCAAATCAAGTTCACTACGTTCACGGTTTTGCCAAAACCATCCGTAGCCCTCCGTCGTTTCACATAAATAGTCAATAGTATTCAAGCTGTGTTTGTTGGCCAAAGTCAAGGCACAGTGATTGGTAGCTATTGGGTATTCATGTGCAGCATAGATAGATGCGTTGGTTTGGAACAGTCGCACTGCCTTGTTGGCCAAAGTCAAGGGTAGGTGCGGGTGGATTCAAATTAACCTGGACAACGACGGGTAGAACTTGACATGTGACTTATGATTTGTTGGCCAAAGTCAAGGTCATAAGAGCATTGGGCAAAAATCCACATCGGGAGTTTCATAAGTACTGAAACTTGCTAGATTTGCATACCATTTGGAGTGTGATGATTCTGGTAGGATTCCTTCAGTTTCGTCACGCGATGATATTTGGATCCCGATCCTACTGTGAGTATATGCTACTCCTCGGGAAATTTCTCACTAATCGATCAATGCTATAAACCTAGTAGGTGCCTAGAAAGGTGTTAGCGGGGCTATGCCCCCAGGGAAAAGAGGTTCTCTAATTAAGGAACTTCGCGAAAGCGTTGGAAAACCTCCCTCGAAGTACCGACACCGGCCTGGCTGAACGGTTAAGCAAGTATTGTGCGGTGGGATTGATCCCGACTAATTCTTCCTTTATGGTTTGAGGATGGATTCGAGAAACAGTGGGAGCCATCCTGTTTAGACAAATTAAAAACCACTCTAAACTTGCAAGAGCATCATGCTGAGTGTTTCTTCTTCTCTCTCCTAATTGCAGCGACCAAATCGACATGACTGGACTTAAGTTACTCCTAGATAAAAACAAACTGACAGGGCCAAACTACAAAGATTGGCTCAGGAATGTCAAGATAGCAATCACTTACGACAAGCTGGGGTATCTTCTTACCACCAAAGCTCCCCCTGCCCCTGGTCCCACTTCCAGCGTCGCGGATAAGGAAATCCGTAAGACTTGGGAGATTGATAGCGAAGGCCAAATGCCTCGTACTTGCCTCTATGGACAATGAACATCAGAGGAGGCACGAGAATATGGACTTGGAATCCATATTGCTTCATACAAAAGAACTGTATGGAGAGCAATCTCGTATCGCAAGATACGAAACGTCGAAAAAGTTATTTTCGACAAGAATGGCCGTCGGATCATCAGTAGCCGAGCACGTGCTAAAGATGATCGGCTACATTGAGGAGCTCGCGGACCTAGGGATCACATTGGAGAGTGAACTATATACGGATATAGTTCTCCAGTCCCTTCCTTCCACTTACGCCCAGTTTATACTGAACTTCAACTTACAAGAAAAAGAGGTTGAACTTTCAGAGCTCCTCAACATGCTGAGGAGCGCAGAGGGCACCCTACAGAAAGTAGGGAAACATCCACTTTGTTTGTAGGAGGATCATCTTCTTCTAGGTCCAAGGCGAAAGCCAAGGGAAAGAAGAAGAAAGCCCCCGCCAAACCAAGGGGCGGTGTTAGTAAAGTGGATACGAAGGGAAAAGCTAAAGCAACAAAGATAGCGGGGAAGCTTGTGGATAAGGAAGAATGCTTCTATTGTCATAAGAAAGGACACTGGAAGAATGATTGCAGGGCCTGGAAGTCCAGAACGTAGGAATTGAAGCAGGTTGCAGCTTCAGCTTCAGGTGTGTATGTTATTGAAAACTGTCTTTCAATAAACTCTACTTCCTGGGTATTGGATACCGGATCAGGATCTCATATCTGTAATTCTTTGCAGGCGTTGAGAAACCGTAGTGTTTTGAAAGCAGGTGACATGACCCTCAGAGTTGCGAACGGAGCTAGCATGGATGCTAAAGCCGTGGGGGACTATCACCTGGGAATGTCAGATGGACATGTTTTGGTTTTGCGTAATTGCTTTTTTGTACCCAACGCAACTTGTAATATCATTTCTGTATCTTTAGTTTCTAAAGAAGGTTATGAATTTGCGTTTGTAAGTAATGTTGTAAACATTCGCCTTAATCAAGTTTTGATTGGGTCAGGTACATTGAGTAATGGTATATACGTATTGAACCAACCACAGATTTTCAATGTCCAGAATACACACAAAAGAAAGTCTCCAGAAATAAATCAGACTTTCTTGTGGCATTGTAGACTGGGTCACATCAATGAGAGAAGGTTGACTAAGTTACATACAGAAGGATATTTGAATGCGTTCGAATATCAATCGTATGCCACTTGTCAATCTTGTCTCAAAGGAAAGATGACAAAGACTCCGTTTACTGGACATGGAGTAAGAGCGAGCGAGCTCTTGGGACTCGTACACAGTGACGTGTGCGGTCCAATGTCTACACATGCGCGAAGCGGTTATTCTTACTTCATCACTTTTACGGATGACTTTTCAAGGTACGGTTATGTTTTCTTAATGAAACATAAGTCCGAAGCCTTTGGAAAGTTCCAGGAATATAAAAGTGAAGTAGAAAAACAGACCGGCAAAAGTATTAAGATTCTAAGATCGGATCGAGGTGGAGAATACTTAAGTGCCGAGTTCCTGGACTATTTAAAAGAGAACGGAATTCTCTCTCAGCTTACTCCTCCATACACCCCGCAACATAACGGTGTATCGGAGAGACGGAACCGCACCCTATTGGATATGATGCGGTCCATGATGAGTAACGCTGAGTTGCCGCGATCATTCTGGGGATATGCGCTAGAATCAGCCGCATATCTTTTGAACCGAGTTCCTACTAAGACTGTGCCTACTACGCCATATGAGATGTGGTGTGGGAAGAGACCCTATCTTAAGCACATTAAGACATGGGGATGTCCAGCTTTTGTCAAAAAGCAGCATGCGGACAAGCTCGAGGCACGCTCAGTACAGTGCAAGTTTGTGGGGTATCCAAAGAACTCCAAAGGATATTTCTTCTACTGCGAAGAGGAACAAAAAGTTCTTGTTTCTCGTCATGCCTACTTCTTGGAAACTGAGTTTTTGGAAAACCAGATAAGTGGGAGCACAGTAGAACTGGAAGAGATTCCAGAACCACGGACTATTACTGAAAGTTTAGTGGAACCAGAGGGTTCGAAAGAACAGGACATTCCTACGCCGCTCCGCAGGAGTAGTAGGCAGTCTCATCCGCCCGAGAGATACTACGGTTTTCTCATAGACGGGGATAGAGAGGATTGCATCATAGATTATGATGAGCCTACTAGCTTCCAGCAGGCCGTTTAGAGCGTTGACTCAGTGAAATAGCTGGATGCAATGCGGACCGAAATGGAGTCCATGTACACCAACAAGGTATGGACGTTGGACATTGCTCCAGACGGGGTAAAACCCGTAGGATGCAAGTGGATCTTCAAAAGGAAGATTGGTGTAGATGGACAGGTTGAGACCTATAAAGCTAGGCTGGTAGCAAAGGGTTTTCGTCAAAGACCTGGCTTGGACTATGACGAAACCTTTTCTCCAGTAGCCATGCTGAAATCCATTCGGATCCTTCTTGCCATTGCTGCCTTCCACGATTATGAGATCTGGCAAATGGACGTAAAGACAGCTTTTCTAAATGGAAATTTAGAGGAGTGTGTCTATATGGACCAGCCAGAGGGTTTCATTCAGAGTGGGAGCAGCGGAAAGGTGTGCAAGTTGCTTAAGTCCATCTATGGACTAAAGCAGGCATCGCGGAGTTGGAACATCTGCTTTGATGAGACGGTCAAAGAATTTGGCTTTATCAAAAATCCAGATGAACCATGCATCTATAGTAGATTTGTAGCGAGAACTGTAGTATTCCTCGTTTTATACGTGGATGACATTCTCTTAATAGGAAATGACATTCCTATGCTACAATCTGTCAAGGGGTTCTTGTCGCACAGGTTCTCCATGAAAGACCTGGGTGATGCCTCATACATTCTGGGTATCCGGATCTACCGTGACAGATCCAAGAGGATATTAGGACTTTCACAGTCCAGGTACATCGACACCATACTGAAAAGATTCAGTATGGAAGATTCCAAGCGCGGTAACCTACCGGCTTGTCACGGGATCACCCTCTCTAAAGAGATGTCTCCCAAGACTGATTTGGAGAGGGATCGCATGTCTATTATACCCTACGCTTCTGCGGTAGGCTCTATAATGTATGCGATGTTGTGTACCAGACCGGATGTAGCTTATGCACTGAGTGTGGTAAGCCGGTATCAGTCAAACCCTGGGGAGAAACACTGGATAGCGGTAAAGAACATTCTCAAGTACCTGAGAAGGACTAAGGAGATGTTCTTGGTGTATGGCGGAAAAGACCTCCAGATCGAGGCCTTTGCTGACTCCAGCTTCCAGAGTGACAAGGATGATTCCAAGTCCATGTCGGGTTTTGTCTTTACCCTCAATGGAGGGGCGGTGTGTTGGAAGAGTTCCAAACAGGAAACCGTTGCAGACTCGACGATGGAAGCGGAATACATCGCTGCATCTGATGCCGCAAAAGAAGCTGTCTGGATGAGGAAGTTCTTGAAAGAACTTCAGGTGGTTCCGTCCATTGTTGATCCAATACCTCTGTATTGCGACAACAACGGGGCTATAGCTTTAGCGAAGGAACCCAGGTCCCATCAGAGATCCAGGCACATCTTGAGGCGGTATCACCTGATCAGGGAGATCGTGGATCGCCAGAAGATCGAGGTTCGGAGAGTCGCTTCAGAAGATAACACTGCAGATCCATTCACCAAGGCCTTGACCCAGACTCAGTTCGAGCGGCTGATCGAGATGATAGGTCTTCGATACGCCAGTACATGGCCTTAGTGCAAGTGGGAGATTGTTAGTGTATATGCCCTAGAGGCCATTACTGTATCATACTAGTTTGTATATTACTTAATGGAAGCTTGGGATATTCACCTTGTATATACAATCTTGCTCAAAATAGTAGTATGCTACTTGGTTTGTTTCTACTTCAATGTGTACATGTGTTTATTTTTGTATATCGCCTATACACATTAGTGGAGCCTTTAGGATCTTTGCTTGATTACCAGCGATGTGATGGCCGTCACACTAGTGGGGCTGGGTAATCTATAAGCACATCCTTATGCAGGTCCCTGGTCGCAGGACTATCGAGACAGGGCATCGATACTCCGGAGTAGACCAGCGCATGCGCTTCTCATCCCAGTATGGGAGACGGTCTGTCCCACAGCCGTCAGTACTTCGTACTTGAGATAGTATGCGGGTGCTCGTTAGGTTACGGGTACACTGGACAGGACTCGTCGGGAACTGACTAGTTGGTATTATGCCTATCGTCAGTTATCTGTTCCCAGGTGACATGAGTATAGCTTAGTCCGCTGACTTGACACTGTCACTTCGCCTCGAGTGTGTTCCCACTGTACTTTGATCACTACCCTACCACGGCTCAAAGGAGTCGTGCAAACAGGTAGTGGTTGGGTACAGTCCCGAAGCACTTGGAGGCAGTGACGGTTAGACAGGATTCGTCTCTCCCGGTATTGGGGGTTGACATCGCGCTGTGTCTAGGAGAGCCATTACACGAGTAGTCCCTGGCCAGGGCAAACGAGATATACTGGTAGGTTTCCAGTGTTATCTCAGGGTGTTTTGGGCTTCGCTCCGGCACGACTTGTACCGCTATTGGGGGACTGACGTTTACCGCCCCCTAGGCCCGCCATGCGATGTATCAGACGAACAGACCGGACTGTACGGAGAACGTCACACTCAGGCTCAGTAGGAGTTTATATGGGTTTCGCCTCGTCGGTCTTCTTGTCGGCATTACCTGGGGACCGTTACGCACAGCTAGTGCCGCTTGCGGTCTGTGGTTAAACCCACTGCCAGCGTAGTGTCGAGTCTTTAGAGTCCCACACAGAAAGCTTTTCGCCTTTAGGTAAAAGAGTAGAGGTCGCATGGTATTGCGACAGGTCGCATGGTTTTGCGACAGGGTTCGGTCACATCCGTGCACTTGTGCACGTACAGTGTCCGGACAGTTTACACTAGTGGGCTTTGGTTTGAGCCAGATCCTAGTGTACCTTTTGGGATTGGATTTATCCAGTGTGCATTCGTGTTCCTCGGAACGCGGATGCGGGTGTGTATGCACAGTTGACAGGGAGACAGAGGCAGCGGATTCTCATTAGGGTTGTTGACAGTTGACCGTTGACTATTTGACTTTTTGTTCAACCCTAATGAGAATATGATATGTGATTAACTATTATATTAATTAAGTATTATGGTGATATGGTTGTTGACTTTGTTGACTTTTGTTGACTTGTTGACTTTGTTGACTTTTGTTGACTTGTTGACTTTGTTGACCGGTTGACTAGGCTTGACTAGTTGACCATCATGATAACCATAGCCATCATTTCATGGCAAAGACTTTTGTTTGCTTGCTCATTTGTGTAAAATGAGTGCATGAAATGATATGGTTATGGTTGCTTCTACCATCACATAAGACTTTTTTTTAGTATGATGAGTTATCATGACTTTGGATTATGAGAGGGTGAGAGACAAAAGAGTTGCTCATTCTTTCTTGCTCACTCTCTCTCTTGTTCTTGAGCTCTCTTGTTTTGCTCTCACCCTCAACCTCTTGCTCCCTCTCTTGATTCTATGGTTCTCTTGTCTCATGAGTTGAGAATCAAGAACCATAGTTAAAATCCCATACAAACTCTTCTCTACTCATTCTAGTTCACTAGGTTTAGCAAACCAAGTGAACTAGTTTCTTCAAAGAACGAAGAAGGAGCTAAAGGTTGGAGCTTTCAGGTGGATCTATCTTCGGCGCACGGAGACGACGAGAAGAAGCCATTCCGGACCACCATCGGAGCTTGAAGACGAAGGAGTTCAAGACAAGCAAGGTATAACCCCCTAACCGAGTAGTTAGAAACTCGTAGTTAGGTTGTTAGATAGATGTTTAACCAAGATCCGGGTTTTAGGTCCATGTTACCACCTCCGTAAAATTCGTTTTTTACCAAATTCCGCATTCCCGAAAGTACCGGGAGAGGTAGCATGGACTTACAACCTTGCACTGCTGAACCAAGCCACCAGAGTTCGAATCTCATACCCCACATTATTTTTATATTATTTTGTTTTAATTTTTTTGGGAAGGTCAACAGTCAAACCGTCATAACTCTCAAAATTTATACTGCACAGAAAAAGTTAGATACACCAAAATTCCCCCTAGGAGTTTCCCCACCCATCGGTGTCCCGACTCGGCCGAGTCGGCCGGCCGGCCGAGTCGTCAACACGGATTTTCTCCGTGTTGACTTGGTCAACCTCCCTGTATACTTCTTTTCTCCAAAACAGTTACCAAATGCACAATAAACCTCTTTTACTCCCAAATTTAATGATATTTTAATGAATTTTTATATTTTTTAATATTTTTTTTAATCAAAACCCTAACCCTAGCCTAGCCCTATATAAACACTCCTACCCTCTACCATTTCACCCTATAATTCTAAGTCCACTCTCTCAAATTCTCAAGAGAACACGGTACGTTAGAAAAAGAGCGAGAAGCAAAGCGCTGCTGAAACCGACGACGAATTCCGACGACCGTACTAGGATCCTTGGCGACGTTTCGACGCACCGACAACCCACTATTTCCTTAGCCTCCTTAGCCTGTCCAAACTTGTAAGTCCCACTTTTTCTATCTCTTTTCTTTTAAGAAAAATACGACTTTTTAGAACCCGACGGAAATCGGAATAAACCGATTTCCGATTCGGTTTTTCTACAAAATTCCACTTGTCACCTAATCCATAATACCTAAATATATTCATGATGACTATTAATCACATAAAAACCAATTTAAACAAAGTTTCTCACATGAAATGATAACTTTCTTGTAATATCGTATTCTTTTCATAAAAATACCATAAAGTTTATTTTTCCTCTTCTAATTAATTCCCTCATTCCTAAACATGTTCATCTTGATAAATAAACTTGTAGAAATCAATTTGAACGAGTTTTCACACATGAAATGATAACGTTTTCAAATACCGTATTCTTACACTTAAATACCCTTATGTTTAATTTAACATGTTTAACCCCTAAACTTCACTAAACCTTAAAATAAGTCACGAGGTAATGACCTACCTCTACACACACACAAATATAACCTTAATTGATATCGTTAAAATTTAGAATACGAAAATACAAGACTTTTCGCTAAAATACCATATTTTTTATAAACCTTTTCTAAAAGCTTTAAGTTGTACACAATTCTAAAACAAAATCTTTTAAAATGAAAGTACGATTTGTCATGGACATCGATCGTTTATCTAAACTGACTTTGTGGTGTCTAGGCAAGTGTGTCAAGGCTAGTGGTTTTTAATTAGGCCCACTACTGTGGTTCCTTCCCACTTACCTGGCACTTACCTGGCCGCAATTGGCGGTGAATAGGCGATTTGAGGCTTCTAATGACTTGTCGTTTAGACCTTAGAAATAGGCTAGTTGGCTTAGGAAACCCTAGAAACTAAAATACGGAAATCTATACCCTTTTACGAATAAATACCTTATATTTATAAAACCGTTTTTCTAAATGAATAGTATTTATTAAACCTAAGTAAAGCGCCGCTATAACCCACCTTTGGGGAACCCGTTAGGGATAGTACGGTTCATCGTGCACCCGCGGGCTAGTAGTGCGAGATTCAGACCTCCGCAAGGAGCATTCGGTCTCGAAAGGTTTGAAATACGACATTTAAGAAAAATGAGATTTTAGAAAATAAAATATTTATTTAAAATTATTCTTGTATTAACATATGTATAATTATCATTTAAACGCCTATTTTATCATAAGATAAAGTTTCCATCTTTTTCTAAAATTTACAAGATTAAAGTTACATTAAAATACCATAAATTTCAAATAAATCAATATTATAAATTAATACTTTTATTAGGATATATTCACTAGAATAACACAAATAAAATCCACACTCATTATAACTATAAAGACGAATAATAAATTCTTGAGGTGTATTTTGAAAACTATACAAAAGTACTTTTTATATAAAACCCCCTCAAGTTCTATAAATTACAATAAGGACCCTAACAATTATAGAACTTCAAATTACTTTTCTTTTAGTCTGACTCGGATTTGAGTCTGACTATTTCTGACTTGAATATGATTCAAGTCAATCTATTTTCTTTAATATTCCAACTCAATATGAACACATGAATCCCAGAATCCAGTTAACAATCTATATAACTTGACTGAACCGAACCATGGATATATTCCTTTTACATGTTTCCCAGTATTCCATTTACATGACTCTACGGTTATAACTGTTTCCTGATATCATGGTTTCGGTCGGTCAGTCAGTCAATCATGCAATCAATACAATTTTACAAGATAACAATACAAACAAGACATCGCGGGGTTTAAGGGGTAGATTGGTACGGAAGGTGTTAAAAGTGGCACGAGACGGTCAGATTTAAGACACCTAACCTGAATCCAATTGCCGTTGTTCCGGGTTGTATAACGGAGCCTTGTACTCTATTTCCGTTTGCCCTGGTCTCTAGCATATAGAGACCCCTCTCGTATACACTGGCATTCTTCTGTACCAAGCTACAAACAACATCGTTAATATAACATTACAACATTACAACAATACAATACAATATTAAAAGCGCTCTCTCTCTCTCTCCTACTCTTGTCTATTTCTTCCTCTTACCTTTGGGACTTACCGAGCGATCTGTTCGCTGACGATATTCTGTTTCTCTCTTCTTTGAATGTCGTCAGGTGACTTGGACCCGGCAGAAGTTGAGCCATCACCAGAAGACTTGGAGCAGTTTACTCAAGACCCTGCAGTATAATTTCATTGTACACTTTTCTTTCCAGTATTTTCACTTCCTGTTATGCCACTGTTTAGGAATCGCTTTTCATTTCAGTTGTATTTCCTTTTCATGTATTGTACAAAGAATGTTATTAATAAAAGTTGATGTTCTTTTTATACTCTTGTCTCTTGTGTATTTTATATTGCTTAGCTATGCTTAGCGTATGTACTTCAGAGTACATACGTAGCGGGCCTCGTCGCGTCCCCTTCGCCGTACACTGGGAAGCGGGGCGTGACAGGTTTTGTTGGTGGCCCATGCAGGTCAGAGCTGTATGAATCCCTGTCATGCAGTTCTGGTCTGCGTGAACAACCGAAGCAATATAACACAAGAACCAGCAACTAAAACATTCTTACAATTCATGTTCCTTGAATCTTGCAAATCTCTATTCCTTGAATCTTATCATTTCATGTATTTGAATCTGTCCTAACCCAAATTTTTCTTCAGGGTTATGGATTCCCCGAACAACACCAGCACCAACATTAACAGCACTCCTTCAGCACTACCTCTCACACCAGCTGTTCCTGCACCACCCACTGAGCAAACGATGCTATTCGAGACGATCCGCAGTTTTCTCGAGGGACAGCAACAACTTCTGAACCGTCCTGAGGCCGATGCACCGGGAGTAAAGCAATTCAGGGCAATTCTCTGGAAAAGGAAGCCCTCTTGAAGCGAAAGAATGAGCACAAAGCATCGAAGACGATCTGGCAGCAGCTCGAGTGCCAGACAATGCTTGGGTCTGTGTAGCAAAGCTACAGCTCATGGATAATGCTCGCAATTGGTGGAAGGCGGAAGAAAGCCGTCTGGTACAGCCGATTGAATGGAAGACATTTCGCGAGAAGTTCGACGCGAAATATTTCCCTGTGACTGCCAGGTTTGCAATGGAGCAGCAGTTTATTCATCTACAGTAAGGATCAATGTGGGACAAATCGGTAGATGAATACGACACTGAATTCACCATGTTGAGTCGATTCACGGCACACTTGATACCGACGGACGATATCAGAGCCCGTCGCTTTCAACAAGGTTTGGACACAGAGATTAAGGCTGCTCTAGCCACAGGAAAGTTTTTGACTCATGAGGAAGCTCTAGAAGCTGCCCGCAGCTATGAGGCAGTGATAAAAGAGAGGGGTGTTGGGGTAAAAATTTACACCCCCGTTGACCGAGTCAAAGTCAAGGTCAACCCCAAGGCAGGTGGGCCCAAGCCCAGGGCAAGCGGGCCCATGCCCAAGTCAAGGCCGCGGCCAGCCTCCTCCATGCCAACAACAAAAATCATGTAACAAATAATTTTTATGTAATTTTTGTGCATGATTTTTTGTATGCAAAATGGGCATAAAGCCAAATTTTTGTAAGCTCATGGCTTATGTGCAAAAACAAATGACACATAAGCCATGTGATAGGCAAAAAGCCATTTTGAAAAGCCCAAGGGGCTATATGTAAATGTGTAAGCCTATAAAAGGCAACATGATGAATAAAAAAAAAACAACTTTTCATTCCCCCAAAAATTAGGGTTCTTTGTGCCTCCTGCTCCTTCTCCAAGGTTCTAAACCTTCTAATTTCTTTTGAATTAAATCAAGAGTTTTACTCTTTCTTTTCAAAAACTAAGAAGTCTTTCACCACAAAACCCACAAAGGGGAACTTGGATCTACCATTAGATCTCAGAAAGGAGAGATTTTTAGATCTCACATCTCTTGATCATCAAGATCCAGCCAACAGAGGAGGAAGAAGAAGAACATCTTTCACTAAACCCCCAAGAAAGAAGAAAAAAACACTCAGGAGTCCAACTCCTCTTTGATCTCTCTTCAGAGAAATCCTTTTAGGCTAAAAGCCTCTTGTCCTCTCCGGCGCGCAGCGCAAGTGCGCAAAGCGCCCGCGTGCCGACACGTGGCGCGCGCTTGCGCACCTGCGCGCTTGCGCAAGTGCGCAAAGCGCCCGCGTGCCGACACGTGGCGCGCTTGCGCAAGTGCGCAAAGCGCCCGCGTGCCGACACGTGGCGCGCGCGCGCTTGCGCACCTGCGCGCAGCGCTCTTGCGCAAAGCGCCCGCGTGCCGACACGTGGCGCGCGCACTTGCGCACCTGCGCGCTTGCGCAAGTGCGTAAAGCGCCCGCGTGACGACACGTGGCGCGCTTGCGCAAGTGCGCAAAGCGCCCGCGTGCCGACACGTGGCGCGCGCTCGCTTGCGCACCTGCGCGCAGCGCTCTTGCGCAAAACGCCCACATGCCGACACGTGGCGCGTGCGCTTGCGCACCTGCGCGCAGCGCTCATGCGCAAGTTGCCCACGTGTCGACACGTGGCGCGCGCGCGCCTGAGCGCACAGCACCTTAGCGCACAGCGCTCTAGACGCTGGCCCCACGCATCCTTTGGATGTCTTTTCCCCCTTTACTTATATTTACATGTATATATATACATATGTATATAAATGTACACATACACATACTCCGCGACACTGTCCCTGTTAGAAAAAAATTTCTAACGGGGCGCTGCCCCGCACCCCGCAAGGGGGCTGCTAGCCCCCTTGACCCCCAGCCCGCTATCCGGGTAGCGGGACCCCCGTAAAAACTCTGCGTGGCTCCCGATATATCCAAAACCCCCCTTTCAAAACACAACACACGTACACTGCACATTGAGTTCGCATGACCAGTTTAACCCGTTAATCGGAGGTTCCCTCGCCCCAAAGGCGAGGGGTAATTAACGGCAGCTTAGTCCGCGGCTGCCGGAGATTCGGATCCCCACAATCAATAAATCCCGGCCTACCCTAGGCCGGGGGAATCTGTAGTGCGCCTGACAAGTGCGCGCGTATTCCCATCTCAATGGGGTGACGAAAAACACCCTACAGATTCTGGCACGCCCGGTGGGACCAATCTCTCCTCCCATATTTCGGGTTAAATGTTCATGCGAACTCAATCAATATACATGCCTGTATTTGTACTAAAATAATGCTCTTTCATGCAGGTTCTCAAGCAATCACTTCTCAACGATGTCTCTAAAAACCTGCTCAGCTCTCAACACGGCTCCCATCTCATACACGATGAAGATAGACTCCAGGATGGTCCTTCCGGCCAATCTTGGGCGACAATGGGAGGAGCCTCTGCTACCTTTTGGCTCTATCATGTTCATGCCAGTTGGCGCCATCCCAGCTCCTCAAGCCCCGGTGGCAGACAAACCGGTCTCGAAAGGCAGGAGACCAAATGTGGTGATCTCAAGGGCGCCCCAACTCAAACGCGAGTCGGTATCTGAACGACTTTCCTTGGCCCCAGCTGGGGGCAAGGCCATCAACACCAACAAAGCTACAACGCGTCCCGAGCAAGCTCCAGCGGCGCCCCTGAAAAATGCGCGATCGGGTGTCTTCTCTAAGCTCCCCGTTGATCAACTCACAATGGCTTTCCGGGCAGCGGATGCCCGCCAAGCCTTCAAAATCGAGAAGCAGAGGGAGAAAAGGCTCAGATATAGAGCCAACAAAAGGGCTAGGGCTCCTGCCAGGCTAAACCTCATAAGGTTCGAAGAACAGGGTTACCCCGCCGAAGATGAGGAAATGGCTGGGTATATGGTCCACACTGTCTACACGGTGGGCACGCGCAGCAAGAGCAAGGACGGGGCTACCACATCTCAAATCCAATCTGGCTTGAACGTGGTGGCCGCTTCCCAAGAGCAGCCGCCTCTGCTGGGTGATGAAAACCCCATTGATGAGGATGATAGGCGGAAAGACCCTTCGGTCCATGAGGAGTCGGGCTCGGAAGGCGAAGAAGAGCCGACTTTCCTCCCCAGGACCGCGGAGCAAGAGCTGCTTCAAGAGCTCCGAAAGCAGCTCAGAAACAAAGACAAGGAGATGGCCAAACTCTACTCCAAAATCGATGACTTGACGAATGTCGTGATGCAGCTCACAACCCGACTTGCCTCTCAGCCGCCCAATCAAGCGGAGGGCTCTGCTCGTGAACCGGGAAGTGGTGTGCCAAAGCAACCGATGCTTATTCCCTCAAATCCAAAAGTGGGCGAACTACATGAAAATCAGTCGCATCATATCTCAAGAAATGCCTTGGCTACCGATGAAAGTAGCCCGCTAACTCAAGATCAAATCATGGATTTGGTTGCCAACAAAGTCAAAACCTTGGTAGCCGAAGCCGAAGCGCAAAAAGATATCAGCAGTAGTGGGAGACCATATCCTGCTCAGTATGATCTGGTGGAATTTCCTAGCGGCTATGTCATCCCTAAATTCGGAAGATTCGATGGGACGGGAAATGCGAATCAACACATCGCCCACTTCAAAGCCTCTTGCGGGAATACTGGGGGCAATGATGCGCTTCTCCTCCGCCAGTTCGTTAATAGCTTGACCGATGTTGCTTTCGACTGGTACGCGAGCATACCGGATGGCTCCGTCACAACTTTTGTCCAAATGGAGTCTCTGTTTCGGCAGAGGTTCATGAGCGTCAGCGATAAGATTACCATTGCCGAGCTCGTGAGGACCAAGCCCAAGAGCGACGAAAGCAGCACGGATTTTATAACCCGATGGCGCAATCTCTCCGTCAAATGCGAACCGCCGATAGAGCAGGACCAATCTGTCAGTCTCCTCGTCGGAAATCTCAACAACTGGATGGCCCCGTTTCTATGTACCGCGGGTCTCAAAACATTCCAAGAGCTGACCAAAAAGGTCCAAACGTTGGAACGCTCAAAGCCCGAGTCCGCTCAGGATCTTCAGTTCACAAACAGACCGAAACCTTGGAGGGACGACAACCGAAAAGGCGGAAGTTCTAACATCACCGATTCTCCAAATAAGCAGAGAACGGGCGGGGCAAAGACTGACCAGCCTCGAGAGCCAACTTTGGAGGAAAGGAGAAATAAGGTCTACTCATTCCGAAAGGACAAGGTCCATAAAATTTTTAAAGATGCTCTAAAGAATGGCCTGCGGCTACCAGAACCGAGAAGGCTAAGTGAAGCGAACAAGACTGATCATCCCAACTTTTGCCCATACCACCGAGTGCTGGGGCACACTATTGAAGACTGTTGTATCTTCAAGGATTGGGTTGAGAAACAATACAAGGCGGGAGAAATATCATTGTCCCCTGGCGTGTTAACAAACAATCAAGCTGCGACCGCCAATTTCATACAAACGGAGACCGAAGTCCTTCAGGGACCTGATTCTGTCAAACACCCACCTTTCTCTGGAAACAATCGACCACCACGTCATTAAACTGGGAACAATCGACCACCACGTCATTAAACTGGGAATAATCGACCTCTAAGTCGTTAAACTGGGAATGTAAAAAAAAAAGTGTAAATAAGAAAAAAAAAGAATGTGTAAATAAAAGAAAAATAAAGAAAAGCCGAAATGATAGGGCAACTCGCAATAAAAATCAGCGAGTAAAAATGAAAATGAAAATAAAGCCGAAATGATGGGGCAACCGCGAATAAATAGCCGAAATGATAGGGCAATCGCGACCTTCGCGATAAGAAAAGCTGAAATGATAGAGCAATCGCGGTAGTAAAAAAAAAAAAAAAAAAAAAAAAAAAAAAAAAAAAAAAAAAAAAAAAAAAAAAGGCGAATGATGAGTCGCTCCTGGTACCATATTCCAGTGCAGCGATGCAGACGCCAACCAAAATCCAATTTCCAAAATTCTTCCAGCCCTACGGCCAGTCCCCAAATTGACTACCGTATACAATCCACGGGCTCAAATGATTCTCAGCATACCCATGCCCCACCGCAACCACCAGTTACGCGGCTGGTCTCCGCCTTTGGAATTACGCTTCATTGGAAAGACCCACTCATGTGTCCTCACGATGCATGAGGAGAACAAACCTTCGTGAGATCCTTACGACTCACCAAGGAAAAACACACTTAGGAGTCCTCACGACTCTTAAGGAGAAAACACACCTGCAGGATCCTTACGACTCGCAGGGAGAAAATACCTTTATGGGACCCTCACGGCCCATAAAATTGAAAAGTCTTAGGTGATAGGGATCCAAACCTGTCTCCTAAGCAATCGCTCCCCAATCCCCAAGTGGCGAATGATGAGTCGCTCCTGGTACCATATTCCAGTGCAGCGATGCAGACGCCAACCAAATTCCAAATTCCAATCCCCAAGCGGCGAATGATGAGTCGCTCCTGGTACCATATTCCAGTGCAGCGATGCAGACGCCAACAAAGCCCTAAAATTTTTATGGCCCTACGGTCTGGATCATACATCCTGCAAAACCGTATACAATCCACGGGCATAAAACGATCCCAATCTCTCCCAAGTCCTCCCGGGCACATGATGAGTTGCTCCTGGCATTATTCCAGTGCAGCAATGCAGATGCCAAACAAAAACCAAATTCAAATCCTCCCCGGGCACATGATGAGTTGCTCCTGGCATTATTCCAGTGCAGCAATGCAGATGCCAAACAAAAACCAAATTCAAATCCTCCCCGGGCACATGATGAGTTGCTCCTGGCATTATTCCAGTGCAGCAATGCAGATGCCAAACAAACCAAATCCAAATCCTCTCTGAGCACATGATGAGTTGCTCCTGGAATTATTCCAGTGCAGCAATGCAGATGCCAAACAAACCAAATCCAAATCCTCTCTGGGCACATGATGAGTTGCTCCTGGCATTATTCCAGTGCAGCAATGCAGATGCCAAACAAACCAAATCCAAATCCTCTCTGGGCACATGATGAGTTGCTCCTGGCATTATTCCAGTGCAGCAATGCAGATGCCAAACAAACCAAATCCAAATCCTCTCTGGGCACATGATGAGTTGCTCCTGGCATTATTCCAGTGCAGCAATGCAGATGCCAAACAAAAACCCCAATTCCCAAATCCTCTCAAGGACAGATGATGATTCGCTCCTGGTACCATATTCCAGTATAGCGATGCTAATATCAACTCAAATCAAACAAATCAAACCAACTAATTCCAACATCGACCTCTGCGTCAACCACAGGCACTCCGTCTCGGGGATAAGCCCTACAACAGGCACCCCGTCTCGGGGATACGTCCTACAACAGGCACTCCGTCTAGGGGAAACGTCCTACAACAGACACTCCGTCTCTAGGATACGTCCTACCACAGGCACTCCGTCGCGGGGAAACGTCCTACAACAGACACTCCGTCTCGGGGAAACGTCCTACAACAGGCACTCCGTCTCGGGGATACGTCCAACCACAGGCACTCCTTCTTGGGGATACGTCCTACAACAGGCACTCCGTCTTGGGGATACGTCCTACAACAGGCACCCCGTCTCGGGGATACGTCCTACAACAGGCACTCCGTCTAGGGGATACGTCCTACCACAGGCACTCCGTCGCGGGGAAACGTCCTACAACAGACACTCCGTCTCGGGGATACGTCCAACCACAGGCACTCCTTCTTGGGGATACGTCCTACAACAGGCATTCCGTCTTGGGGATACGTCCTACAACAGGCACTCCGTCTCGGGGAAACGCCCTACAACAGGCACTCCTTCTCGGGGATACGTCCTACCACAGGCACTCCGTCTCGGGGAAACGTCCTACAGCAGACACTCCGCCTCGGGGAAACGTCGACCAGCGACACTCCGTGCCGGGGACACGTCTACCAAATCGCTTCGGATCAGAGCGTCGACCGTCTATGTCGCAAAAAGGGCAGTGCAGGCTCCCGCAAATTGGGAACCCAAATCGCTTCGTAACAGAGCGTCGACCGTCTATGTCGCAAAAAGGGCAGTGCAGGCTCCCGCAAATTGGGAACCCAAATCGCTTCGTAACAGAGCGTCGACCGTCTATGTCGCAAAAAGGGCAGTGCAGGCTCCCGCAAACTGGGAACCCAAATCGCTTCGTAACAGAGCGTCGACCGTCTATGTCGCAAAAAAGGGCAGTGCAGGCTCCCGCAAACTGGGAACCCAAATCGCTTCGTAACAGAGCGTCGACCGTCTATGTCGCAAAAAGGGCAGTGCAGGCTCCCGCAAATTGGGAACCCAACTCGCTGCATAACAGAGCGTCGACCGTCCATGTCGCAAAAAGGGTAGTGCAGGCTTCCCACAAATCGGGAACCAAATTACTCTGGGTCAGGGAAACGTCTACCACGGACACTCCGTCTCGGAGACGCGTCAAGCGTCGACCGTCCATGTCGTAAAAAGGGCAGTGCGTCCCAAAAAGTGGGAACCAAAGCAAGTCGCCTCCACGTGAAAGAAGATCCATCAATTTCATGCACACGACCCATATATGCTGTGTGCATTTATTGATGGGGGGCACTTTGTTGGGGTAAAAATTTACACCCCCGTTGACCGAGTCAAAGTCAAGGTCAACCCCAAGGCAGGTGGGCCCAAGCCCAGGGCAAGCGGGCCCATGCCCAAGTCAAGGCCGCGGCCAGCCTCCTCCATGCCAACAACAAAAATCATGTAACAAATAATTTTTATGTAATTTTTGTGCATGATTTTTTGTATGCAAAATGGGCATAAAGCCAAATTTTTGTAAGCTCATGGCTTATGTGCAAAAACAAATGACACATAAGCCATGTGATAGGCAAAAAGCCATTTTGAAAAGCCCAAGGGGCTATATGTAAATGTGTAAGCCTATAAAAGGCAACATGATGAATAAAAAAAAAACAACTTTTCATTCCCCCAAAAATTAGGGTTCTTTGTGCCTCCTGCTCCTTCTCCAAGGTTCTAAACCTTCTAATTTCTTTTGAATTAAATCAAGAGTTTTACTCTTTCTTTTCAAAAACTAAGAAGTCTTTCACCACAAAACCCACAAAGGGGAACTTGGATCTACCATTAGATCTCAGAAAGGAGAGATTTTTAGATCTCACATCTCTTGATCATCAAGATCCAGCCAACAGAGGAGGAAGAAGAAGAACATCTTTCACTAAACCCCCAAGAAAGAAGAAAAAAACACTCAGGAGTCCAACTCCTCTTTGATCTCTCTTCAGAGAAATCCTTTTAGGCTAAAAGCCTCTTGTCCTCTCCGGCGCGCAGCGCAAGTGCGCAAAGCGCCCGCGTGCCGACACGTGGCGCGCGCTTGCGCACCTGCGCGCTTGCGCAAGTGCGCAAAGCGCCCGCGTGCCGACACGTGGCGCGCTTGCGCAAGTGCGCAAAGCGCCCGCGTGCCGACACGTGGCGCGCGCGCGCTTGCGCACCTGCGCGCAGCGCTCTTGCGCAAAGCGCCCGCGTGCCGACACGTGGCGCGCGCACTTGCGCACCTGCGCGCTTGCGCAAGTGCGCAAAGCGCCCGCGTGACGACACGTGGCGCGCTTGCGCAAGTGCGCAAAGTGCCCGCGTGCCGACACGTGGCGCGCGCTCGCTTGCGCACCTGCGCGCAGCGCTCTTGCGCAAAACGCCCACATGCCGACACGTGGCGCGTGCGCTTGCGCACCTGCGCGCAGCGCTCATGCGCAAGTTGCCCACGTGTCGACACGTGGCGCGCGCGCGCCTGAGCGCACAGCACCTTAGCGCACAGCGCTCTAGACGCTGGCCCCACGCATCCTTTGGATGTCTTTTCCCCCTTTACTTATATTTACATGTATATATATACATATGTATATAAATGTACACATACACATACTCCGCGACACTGTCCCTGTTAGAAAAAAATTTCTAACGGGGCGCTGCCCCGCACCCCGCAAGGGGGCTGCTAGCCCCCTTGACCCCCAGCCCGCTATCCGGGTAGCGGGACCCCCGTAAAAACTCTGCGTGGCTCCCGATATATCCAAAACCCCCCTTTCAAAACACAACACACGTACACTGCACATTGAGTTCGCATGACCAGTTTAACCCGTTAATCGGAGGTTCCCTCGCCCCAAAGGCGAGGGGTAATTAACGGCAGCTTAGTCCGCGGCTGCCGGAGATTCGGATCCCCACAATCAATAAATCCCGGCCTACCCTAGGCCGGGGGAATCTGTAGTGCGCCTGACAAGCGCGCGCGTATTCCCATCTCAATGGGGTGACGAAAAACACCCTACAAGGGGCAGATCTCAGTCTGCAGGAATCAAGCGCCCTGCCAACCAGATGGCAGGTGGAGCCTCTTCCAGGCCATCGTTTGAACCCAGGAGGACTGAAGAAATTTGTCATTACTGCCATAGAAAGGACATTTGTGGAAGGATTGTAGGCGCGCAATAGGCCTGTGTCTAATTTGTGGCGCATCCAACCACGGCATTGGAAACTGTCCTTACAACAGCAACTCATCTCACACACACACCAACCAACCGCAGCGGCCAACCATTCAGGCTCCTGCAACTCGTCTTGCCCTACCTACTCCATCACCTGCACAAGCTGCTCGCTAATTCCAACAGGCAATGAGGGACATGTCTAGAGGGCAGAGAAACAGGCCCCAAAGGCAGAATGTGTCTCCAGCCAGAAGGAATGTACCACGGCGACAGACCTTCACATTAGAAGCCGTAGAAACCGAGACTGTAGGTCAAGGTAACACCGGTAAGCCTTTTTCACCCTTGTATCTCTTTGTTATTTATACACTATCTATACTACAACCACCAAACTTCTTTGCACTGTTACACTTTCCTTTTACAAATTTCGAGGACGAAATTTTTATAAGGAGGGTAGAATGTAACAACCATAATTTTCTTATACACTTTTTCCTATACAAATTTTTCAAAATATTTTTAAAATCCACAAAGGGGTATTTTAGCCTGAGCACAAGATTTAGGTAATTATTTTTGTTTTTAATTACAAGCTACAAGAATGAAATAACTCCATTTTTAGTGTACAAGAAATCACTTTAAAATTTAATATATACTTGGAGTATTTACTCTTGCTGCTATCATTTTAAGTAATTAAATAACACAATAATTACAAGAAGGAGCTTGTAGCTCATTGGTAATACCTTGCACTGCTGAACCAAGCCACCAGAGTTCGAATCCCATACCCCACATTATTTTTATATTATTTTGTTTTAATTTTTTTGGGAAGGTCAACAGTCAAACCGTCATAACTCTCAAAATTTATACTGCACAGAAAAAGTTAGATACACTAAAATTCCCCCCAGGAGTTTCCCCACCCATCGGTGTCCCGACTCGACCCGACTCGGCCGAGTCGGCCGGCGGACCGGCCGGCCGGCCGAGTCGTCAACACGGATTTTCTCCGTGTTGACTTGGTCAACCTCCCTGTATACTTCTTTTCTCCAGAACAGTTACCAAATGCACAATAAACCTCTTTTACTCCCAAATTTAATGATATTTTAATGAATTTTTATATTTTTTAATATTTTTTTTAATCAAAACCCTAACCCTAGCCTAGCCCTATATAAACACCCCTACCCTCTACCATTTCACCCTACAATCCTAAGTCCACTCTCTCAAATTCTCAAGAGAACACGGTACGTTAGAAAAAGAGCGAGAAGCAAAGCGCTGCCGAAACCGACGACGAATTCCGACGACCGTACTAGGATCCTTGGCGACGTTTCGACGCACCGAAAACCCACCATTTCCTTAGCCTCCTTAGCTTGTCCAAACTTGTAAGTCCCACTTTTTCTATCTCTCTTTTCTTTTAAGAAAAATACGACTTTTTAGAACCCGAAGGAAATCGGAATAAACCGATTTCCGATTCGGTTTTTCTATAAAATTCCACTTGTCACCTAATCCATAATACCTAAATATATTCATGATGACTATTAATCACATAAAAACCAATTTAAACAAAGTTTCTCACATGAAATGATAACTTTCTTGTAATATCGTATTCTTTTCATAAAAATACCATAAAGTTTATTTTTCCTCTTCTAATTAATTCCCTCATTTCTAAACATGTTCATCTTGATAAATAAACTTGTAGAAATCAATTTGAACGAGTTTTCACACATGAAATGATAACGTTTTCAAATACCGTATTCTTACACTTAAATACCCTTATGTTTAATTTAACATGTTTAACCCCTAAACTTCACTAAACCTTAAAATAAGTCACGAGGTAATGACCTACCTCTACACACACACAAATATAACCTTAATTGATATCGTTAAAATTTAGAATACGAAAATACAAGACTTTTCGCTAAAATACCATATTCTTTATAAACCTTTTCTAAAAGCTTTAAGTTGTACACAATTCTAAAACAAAATCTTTTAAAATGAAAGTACGATTTGTCATGGACATCGATCGTTTATCTAAACTGACTTTGTGGTGTCTAGGCAAGTGTGTCAAGGCTAGTGGTTTTTAATTAGGCCCACTACTGTGGTTCCTTCCCACTTACCTGGCACTTACCTGGCCGCAATTGGCGGTGAATAGGCGATTTGAGGCTTCTAATGACTTATCGTTTAGACCTTAGAAATAGGCTAGTTGGCTTAGGAAACCCTAGAAACTAAAATACGGAAATCTATACCCTTTTACGAATAAATACCTTATATTTATAAAACCGTTTTTCTAAATGAATAGTATTTATTAAACCTAAGCAAAGCGCGCTATAACCCATCTTTGGGGAACCCGTTAGGGATAGTACGGTTCATCGTGCACCCGCGGGCTAGTAGTGCGAGATTCAGACCTCCGCAAGGAGCATTCGGTCTCGAAAGGTTTGAAATACGACATTTAAGAAAAATGAGATTTTAGAAAATAAAATATTTTTTTAAAATTATTCTTGTATTAACATATGTATAATTATCATTTAAACGCCTATTTTATCATAAGATAAAGTTTCCATCTTTTTCTAAAATTTACAAGATTAAAGTTACATTAAAATACCATAAATTTCAAATAAATCAATATTATAAATTAATACTTTTATTAGGATATATTCACTAGAATAACACAAATAAAATCCACACTCATTATAACTATAAAGACGAATAATAAATTCTTGAGGTGTATTTTGAAAACTATACAAAAGTACTTTTTACATAAAACCCCTTCAAGTTCTATAAATTACAATAAGGACCCTAACAATTATAGAACTTCAAATTACTTTTCTTTTAGTCTGACTCGGGTTTGAGTCTGACTATTTCTGACTTGAATATGATTCAAGTCAATCTATTTTCTTTAATATTCCAACTCAATATGAACACATGAATCCCAGAATCCAGTTAACAATCTATATAACTTGACTGAACCGAACCATGGATATATTCCTTTTACATGTTTCCCAGTATTCCATTTACATGACTCTACGGTTATAACTGTTTCCTGATATCATGGTTTCGATCGGTCAGTCAGTCAATCATGCAATCAATACAATTTTACAAGATAACAATACAAACAAGACATCGCGGGGTTTAAGGGGTAGATTGGTACGGAAGGTGTTAAAAGTGGCACGAGACGGTCAGATTTAAGACACCTAACCTGAATCCAATTGCCGTTGTTCCGGGTTGTATAACGGAGCCTTGTACTCTATTTCCGTTTGCCCCGATCTCTAGCATATAGAGACCCCTCTCGTATACACTGGCATTCTTCTGTACCAAGCTACAAACAACATCGTTAATATAACATTACAACATTACAACAATACAATACAATATTAAAAGCTCTCTCTCTCTCCTACTCTTGTCTATTTCTTCCTCTTACCTTTGGGACTTACCGAGCGATCTGTTCGCTGACGATATTCTGTTTCTCTCTTCTTTGAATGTCGTCAGGTGACTTGGACCCGGCAGAAGTTGAGCCATCACCAGAAGACTTGGAGCAGTTTACTCAAGACCCTGCAGTATAATTTCATTGTACACTTTTCTTTCCAGTATTTTCATTTCCTGTTATGCCACTGTTTAGGTATCGCTTTTCATTTCAGTTGTATTTCCTTTTCATGTGTTGTACAAAGAATGTTATTAATAAAAGTTGCTGTTCTTTTTATACTCTTGTCTCTTGTGTATTTTATATTGCTTAGCTACGCTTAGCGTATGTACTTCAGACTACATACGTAGCGGGCCTCGTCGCGTCCCCTTCGCCGTACACTGGGAAGCGGAGCGTGACACTTCGGCTTCTAGTATTATATAGTAATCAGTAAAATGCATTACGGGTAAAGAGAATGCAGTCACTAAAACTATCAGGTATAAAGGAAACTGAGCTCAATGAAAGTAAGCAAAGACAACTAACCAGGAATATCAGTGTAGAAATGTAGCTGGTTCAATAGTCTGGATCTTCACGGTCTTCTCGAGGTCAGACGAATCCACCTCTATCACTGAGCATGCATACTCAGGTCGTCAGAGCGACACAATAGCAATTTTTATATTAATGACATGAAACATGCAAATACGATAATAACAGTGAAAGTAAAATGCTGATAATCGCTATGTCACTAAATGATGCAAAGTATGATCTGTGTCCCTATCAGTCTCTAGGTCATGTTTGAAATCGTATAGTGGAAAGGAGGATCATGTTTAACAGGAGTCTCGTACATATCCGAGACAACGGCCCACACGCCCGGGACATAACCCTGTCAGCCGGATCGCTAGATCCTACCTAATATATATAAGAATCATTGTTCGGATGATCATCCTCTAAAACACGGTCCCGCTAAATACGATGCTCTTTCCACTTCGATTTCCCCTTTTCCCCCAGGTTTACACTATTGATGATTATGATTTAGTCGTGTACAAGTATGCACCAATAGCACGGTTTTGTCACTGTTCACTGTATTAATCACTGTCACGAATCATTCACTTTTTCATTGGCGTACTTGATACTCCTAAACCAATACCATTCACGCAAGATAATGCAATGTCCACTGAATAATAACGCACACTATCACTATGTATATGGCAGTCGGGTAAGGTATGTACATTTATGCAGTTAACAAGTCATGTATGATATGAACTATTATGCACGTCATAAGCTTACAAAAATTGCAGTAATTTATATGTTCAGAATTCAGTGAAATGTTACAAATACGGTAACATGTAAACTCTGTCAGAAGTTCAGTAAAATTTGTTTCAGTACAATCGGATTTCTGGTATTCAAGTTACAGCCGTTTCAATTTAAGTGCTCGTTGCAGGAAATTCAGTTTCTGAACTGAACATCCGTTTTGCGGCACAATTTTCACCCAGTTGGGATCAGAATTTAGCAACGCTACAGTTGAATGAAATCTAGGTTTTTCAATATAGTTTCCAACGTAACATACGGATTCTCAATCGCGTCTCTACATCAGAAGTTATGCACTGTTCAACACTAGAGTATCAGTTCAGTTTCTGTTTGGGACTGCTAGACGTCCTGTTCTTTTAAATTGCAGTTTAAATAGTAAATGACGATAAAACGGGGTGAAATCACTTGCGTTATTTAGATAACAGATTCATCTTCAATAAAGTGTAGGGTTCCACAACATACGAGTTCAGGCAGTAAGGTAGTAAACATTACGGGACAGAAAACAATAACCAGAGTTGCTCTGGACTGCAGTCCAGAGCCGCTCTCCGAACCAATTCTCGTCATAATTTCAGTACAGAAACAATTAAGAACTTGCATAGGGTTACAGGTCGTCGATTCGGCTTCGATTTGAGCCCTCGAACTCATCATTTCAACGTGTAAGAAATTAATTATGATTTTAACAAGTTTCAGGTGAGGGAAATTCTAAGTTTTTACGGGTGTAATTGGGGGTGGTCGTTTAAGCCAGTAACAGTCATATTTTTCAGTGAAATTTCTACACAAGGTTCATTGCCAGACGGGACAGAATATGCAATCGAGTTCCGTCAAATTAAATGAAGTTTTTCATTTGGATCTTGCATCAAACACTTATGTCTTATAAGTTTCACGAATTATAAACACGGAATTAAAGGCATTTTGGTTTGTAACGGAAATAATCTAGCATGTAGCAAGTAGGGTACTTGCCTGGAGACGCTTTGGCGATGTACGGCAGCGGCAACGGCACGAACGCACGATGAACGGTGCGGCTAGGGTTCACGGCCTCGGCTCGCGTTTCGGTTTCGTCGTCGGAGTTGTCCGGGGAATGACTCGCGATCACCGGAGGCGGAGTGTGGTGCTGCGGATCTACAGGGGCGTGCTGGGGTCGATGATGGTCGGCGTGTCGTTCCGGCGATGGGCGGCAGCAGGTGTTTGGATAAAGGCAGTGGGTTTGGAGAGAGAGAGGGGCAGTGGGGCTCGGGTTTGGAGGTAAAGGCGATGATACTGAGGATATAGGGTGTCGACGAGGTGTTTCTGGTGCAGTGGGGGCTCGGCGGCGTCGAGGTGCAGGGGTGGCCGAGATAGGTGTCGAGGGTCGGCGGTTGAAGAGAGTGAGTGTTGAGGTGAAGGTGAGGGCTTTAGGAGGAGTCTAGGGTGCTCGGTGATGAAGGAGGAGGTCGGAGGAGGTTCGTCGTCGTCGTCGGAGGGTGAGCGGGTGATGGGAGCTCGAGGTTGGGTTTTCTGTAGAGAGAGAGAAGAGGAGGAGTTGGAGAGTGAGAGGGAGCGAGGAGTTGGAGACGAGGAGATGTTTGAGGGGCTCTCGGTCGGGGTCGGGGTCGCGGGGACGTGGGGCAACGGCGCGAGCGACGTGGGCGCGAGGGGGAGGCTCGGGGACGTGCAGAGGGAGGAATGAGCGGGAAAATGAAATGGGGAAGAAGGGTTAAAGAAACGGGTCGGGTAGGGGTTAGGCGGGTTTGGGCGCGGGCAGGGCTGATGGAATTTTTATTATTTGCTTTAAGTTTGGGCCTATGGAAGTTGTGGGCTTGGGGAATTTGAAGGTTAATTAAATTTTATTTATGTTGGGTTGAGGAAGGGGATGTTGGGCTGAGGAATAGGGATTTTTATTTGGTTTTGTTTTATTTTGTTTGTTTTGTTGGGCTTGGTTTTGAGTTTTGATTTTAAATGAGTATTTATTTTGATTTTGGAAGGTTTAAATACTAAAACCTAAGCGACTAATTTCACACCGGGTAAAACGAGAAAAATAGGATAATATTCGGGGACTTGGGGAAAATATAGAGAAAAATTTTATTGAAGGAAACGGGGATTTACACGTGTTCCCACGTGACCCTTAAACAGACTCCCCAAAATGAGAAGAAAAAAGCTTAGAGGCAATGCCTCACGTGCTCACACGTGACCCTCATAAATGAAGAGAACAAAGCCAAATGCAGTACAGATTTTGGGCGCCCTCACGTGTCCCCACGTGACCCCTTAATAAACACTTTAATAATCAGTACATGGCTACCCATCACGTGCCAACACGTGATGGCCTGAAGACTAAAAGTGTTTAACACTTATTTGAATATTCTGATAATAAAATAAAGGAGGTCTGGCCCCATCTTCATGCGCCTCACATGACCCCACGTGACCCCTTCCTTTCTAGTGTTTAACACTATTTTGAGCATTTTGTCTCCAGTGTTTAACACTGTTTTAAATAAATCACGTGAGGATACGTGACCGCCAGATGTCCTCTAGTGTTTAACACTATTTTCAAATCAGTTTAGCCCAAATTGGCTAAGTTTTCCAGAGGCAAATCGCCCCTTCAAATGAGCCTTAAAATCCACTTTTATAATGTTTAAGTGCTCAGCCGAAGACAAAATGTTCTCAGAGCCCTCAAACTCTTGTTTAGCATTGTTAAATAATGAGGGGCTGAACCTAGACAAATGCTCAACAGGCCAACAAAGGGCCAACATTTCAAATTTAATTGGACTTAGCCCAAGTTGGCTATAAGTCCTCAATCCAGATTTAACTGAGCCAATGAGCTCATAATCTAATTAATTGATCTTAGTTCCAAATTGGACTACAGATCCCCAATCAACCTCGGTTCAAGGGTACATCTCTTCACTCCTTTGATATTTGTCGTTGTAATCCCTCAACGTCTTCAAAGAGGTGATGGGTCTCAACAGCCACATATTTCACAGACTATGACGTCTCTAAACAACGGACTGTGGGGTCCTTAAACCCATGGACTATGATGTCCTTAACCTCGACCGTGATGTCTTTAAACTAACATTGGACTGTGGGGTCCTTAAACTCATGGACTATGATGTCCTTAACCTCGACCGTGATGTCTTTAAACTAACATTTGACTGTGAGGTCTTTAAACTCACGGACTATGATGTCCTTAACCTCAACCGTGATGTCTTAAAACTAACAACGGACTGTGGGGTCCTTAAACTCATGGACTATGATGTCCTTAACCTCGACCGTGATGTCTTAAAACTAACAACGGACTATGGGGTCCTTAAACACATGGACTATGATGTCCTTAACCTCGACCGTGATGTCTTTAAACTAATATCGGACTGTGGAGTCCTTAAATCCACGGACTATGATGTCCTTAACCTCGACCGTGACGTCTTAAAACTAACATTGGACTGTGGAGTCCTTAAACCCACGGACTATGATGTCCTTAACCTCGACCATGATATCTTTAAACTAACATTGGACCGAGATGTCCTTAAACTAACAACGGACCGTAATGTCCTTAAACTAATTATCGACCGCAATGTCACTAAACTAAATAATAGAGCCCAATTGCTCTCTTGTTGGATCTAAACGATCCCATTAAGTTGATCTTAGTCTAAAATTAGACTAACGTATCCTTAACAAACGTTTAAGTTGATCTTAGTCTCAAATGAGGCTAACGTATCCTTAAACCTAACCCCCAAACCTAAATCTAAGAAGATACGGATTTGGACTAGTCCACGCCCTACGGTCGACAACATAAATTAGTCTCCGTATACAATCCACGGGCAACTAAACACAAAACAAACACCCACGACACGAAGTGACCATCTGGAGAAGGAGAAAGTTGTTACCGCGATGCGGTAGCGTAATTAACTTCAGGGGCTTGCGCCTGCAGGGACGAGCGTCCCCACAATCAAAAACCCCTCAAACGAGGGGGAATCTGACGAAGTCTGCTACATCGGCCGCATCCGTTTAAACCTTCGATACATGGTGCCATAAATCAACTTGGCATCTTCGGAGAGGTGGACGAATAGCACCAATTAGCATCTGCCCCGAAATTCAGGCAAGACATTTATCGCGTCTTCGTCGTATCTTTCGGAGGGAAACAGGTACTTCCGTCTGTGAAGGTTCTTTGGCGAGGAACAAATCGCGAGGAGATCACTTGGGAAGCCGAGAATGCGATGCGGAAGAAATTTCAACATCATTTTCAAGGTACGTGTAGTTAAATTTTAAATTCGGGGACCGAATTTTCTTAAGGGGGGAATATTGTATCATTTTGAAATATTCTAGATAATGAATTAAATTATTTAGTTAAATAGATAATGTTATTTAAATTTTTATTGTAGTAAAGAGGGCTTTTTAAGTTAAAGTAGAATTAAATTAGTAAAGAAAATAGTGTTTATATAATAACATATGTAATGAGGGGTTTATGTGAAAAAGATTAGCTTTCTTATGCAAATTAGAGTTGTATGAGGGTGTTTATACAAATAGGGCTAGATAATGGTTAAGGTTAAGTTATACCTTCTATACACCACACCCTAAGTTAACCTAATGGCCACACCTCCTCCTTGCATGAAACCCCCACCATCTTGTATGGTGACACCACCTCCTTCCTTATCTCCCCTTATCCTTTAATGTTAAATTTGTTCAGTTGATATATATTAGGTTTGGAAAAAAGAAAACGAGTTAGAAAAGAAAAAACCTTAGAACACAACAAGAGAAAACGAAAGAAATAAGAGAAGAGAACTAAGGGCTAAGGAGTTTCACCATTACCATCAAGCTAGGAGCTAAGAGCTTGTGCATCTTGGAGGAAGCCCTTTCAGCATTCTTCTGTAGGTATAATCTTTAAGCACTATAGAAATTAGTTCGGAAATGTTTAAAAGTAGAAATCGGATATCGGAAATGTCGTATTTTGAGTAAATATAGGCTCTGTGTAAATCTGCTGTAGTTTAGATAAAAATTAACATAATCAAACAGTTGCATCATCTTATAATTTGGACTTTGAATAACTCATAGGAAGACGGACCCATACCCTCGGATTTTGGCCAGCGACACATAGAGAAAATCCGAGCTCGCTGGATATTTAGGGGATTTGGGTGCTGGGATTTTTAGGATAGGTCTCTGTATATGTATTAAGATGTTTGATATTGTTTGTTTAAGTTATTTTAGAGGTATATGGAATCTGGAAGCTAATATCTGAAATAGGGGTTAAGATTCTAAAATACGATACGGATGTTCGTAACGCGTTCTGTTTTCTGTTACGAACAGCGATTGGTTAAATTCCAGTTAGTATAGGTCTTAGATAGTTTACAATAGTCGTACGTAGTGTGGTTAATACGTAAAACTTGTATTTTCATGTTTTCGCTGTGTCAGAGTTTAACCGTTTCTTATACAAATTAATGTCGATATTAGATTTGAGTACGGGAACTTCGGAGGCCGCAAGGAAAGGAAAGAGATTGGTGATGTCTGAGTAGACTCGACGTATTTCGGTGAGTAGACTAAACATCTACCGAGAGATTTTGTATGGATGGCGTGATACGCCCGTAGTTTAAGTATAAATTACAATTGTTTCTTCGTTTATAAAGTTTGATCGTATGCATTCATATATAAAAATATCATCATGTTAATAATTGTTAGAACACTGCACAAATTATCAACGAGTCATGCTGCACATGTACATATCTACATGTTACACTACACCTCGTCGATATTAACATGTCACATATACACTTAGTACTTATTATACTAAATATGATTCACATCATACCTTAAATATCAAGAACGGTAGTTATTTTTCATAAATGTCATCATGTTTTACCTTTAAGTATTTTTAGTTTTAATATAAGATGCATTGGGTTACTACAGATTTACGGTTTTAAGTTTTATACACTATCGAGTAGATTCAGTGATTTTTCATGATTGATGTGACATGTCCACCATGAGATATTGTTTTTATGATTTGGTTTTATTCCGAACCGAGTGGGGTAGCTATACGGTTGCGGATTTTTACGTATATCCAGGCTGAGTGGGGTAACTATATAGCTAGATCCATCATGGACCCGGTCGAGGCCGAGGGGCAGGAGAGCCGCACTTTAGGCGGGGAGCCTAACGAAGATACTCGATACCGGAGACAGTTATGAATACGGCGGATATCTAGGTGATACCGACCGGTGTTATTGATTGACAGGATCGTTCGGGGAACAGTGCCTGATGGAAACAGAAAATTTGTGTCGATATTGGACACGGAAAAATGAAACTTATTTGGAAATAATTGATGAGATTTCAGTTTTGATTTATACATTGAGTAGTATATATTCATGCTTCTACCTGTTATCATGCATCACATTCATTGTTGTTGATATTAGCTCTAGTTCGTCATACTTACCTTATCAGTCGATATATGTCAGTTTTATTTACTGAGTTGGCAACTCATCCCCGTTGTGCCATAGTTCCTTGCAGGAGTCAGGTGGACGCGTAGCAGTAGTGTGGATCCACTTATCAGCTTTCATCGCTCTTTTTGCTAGGTGGGTTACCTGCGTAGTAACCTCCTATTTTGGTTTTGTATATTAGATCTAGTATTACTCCATTAGACTCTATATAGTTGACTTAGAACGAGATGTGGTTGTATATATATCTTATTTTGACCGTTGAGATCGTTTAGTTGTGTTAAATTATATTCCTTTTAGTTATGCGTGAGATTCTTCATTTGAGTGTCATATTATTATTGTGTATTGATTTCCGCTATTTGGCATCGTTTTGCTCCCAACTAGGGATGCAACCTATTCACACACCCTATAACTGCTTATTTAATAATTAAAAAGGAAGTACCGTCGAACTTTCAAAACCAGTTGTTTAAACTTTTCTTATTTAAAAAAAAACATTCGGCATGCTATTTCATTCTTTTACTTAAAAACTAAATTTTTCTAAATTCCGCAAAAAGGATTTTGATCTTGGTTTTTGGCTTACTCAGATTGTGTCAATATCTTTAGATATCCTGCAATCTAAGTGTCGGTCACATCCAAACTTTGGGTCGTGACAGATCTCATAGAGGATAACTCCAAAGAGCATCCGTATACATGGGGATAACTCCGCAGAGATCCAAAAAAGATAGCTTTTGCAAGTATCCCATAATTTTACTTTTAAAACCATCATAAAGCAATTAAAGATCTTCAGGCCATCGAATTGGTTCAGAACAGGTTATAGAACTCGTATCTTAAGATAACTCTATCAAGCATCCCTTTAAATACGTTTCACAGCAAGTTTGAAATGAATCACTAAAATAGAGGAATTTTGTAGAGAAGAGGAGCCCAATTACTCCACACTTACATGAATTCAAGTTTTCTCTTCTTCTTCTTTTTTAGAAAATTTGATTTGATCAGCGTTTAATATGTTTTCAGTGATTCACCCTCACCCGGCTACATGGGAAGGGTATTTATATCCTCTAGGACGGTTAAAAACGTGGCCATGGACATAGGCCAAAAAAGAGGACGTGGGGGAACGGTCATAACCACTTCCCCACGTTTGGCGGGGACCTCCCCGATGTCGGGGGGTCCTTTTGAGGAAGGCGGGGACCCTTATATCGACATGGCGGGAACCCTCATGTCCGGGACCCCTTTAAACATAGCGGGGACTCTCATGTACGGGGACCCTTTTGGGTGTCTTCCTGGGCTTTTGAACCCCGCTTGATGACTCGGATAGTTTTATCAAGTGGGTGTACTCTTTCTGAGACTGTAAGTTTGGATAGCGGACACAAGCGTCTTCACTCAAAGCAGAACCGGTCTCATCCAGAATGAGCACATCCAATAAAATAGTTAGAGTAGATATGCCTGGTATTTTTATAAAATTCAACAGAGATTAATTCAAATAGAGATAAGTTTGAGAATTTAATTAGTTAAATTAATTAAATCTTCTCCAAATATATTCTTACTCAAAGGCTTATAGCTGCCTCTTGCGCACGTCTAACCACACACGTATCGCATTCCACACGTGCTGCACTTGCACGCACTATGTGCGTGCCTCCGTGGCTTGGGCTTTTAGGCTCCTGATCTTGGCCTTCGAATTTGCAATCAATTTCAATACAGTGTTCATCGGCACAATAACAAAGCACTTAATGGCGTCACAATTTGCCAACCTAAACACGCACACCAAAGCCCAACATCAAACGGCAAAACCCGACGGTGTCTCGAGAACATAGAGTAACGCACGTGTGAAAAGAGAAGCTGTGATGGAATCAGCCCAGATCACAATGGGTCGACTCACGTGCCAGAAAAATTTAAACGGTCCCTTCACTATTTTATTTATTATATTTTATACATTTATTATTATTATTAAAAACTAATATTTTGCACGTGCGATGCACGCGTGTATATTAGACGTATTAGATAGAGAAATGAAAATTAAAAAAACTAAAAAATGAAATATTTAAAGGGTTATTTATAAATTGTTTTATCTTTTTATTACACATAAATGAGAGTGTATGTGTGTGCGTGAGAGAGGGGAAGGATGGAGGGAGGGAAGAAGGTTTGAATTTTGAATTCAAAAAATCATTTAAAAATGTTAAGCGTGATCATGCTGACGTCATGAATGAGAGAATCTATTTTATTTTATTTTTATTAAGATGAGGTGTACAAGCTAGTTGATCATCTTTGCTTGTAGAAATTTTTCTCTTTTTTCTAATTATTTCTTTTGTAAAATAAAATAATAATTACATCTTCATTCAAAGAGTTTGGGTTATAATAGTAAATATACATGTAAAGCATAAATTTTGAGAGAAAGAAAGAGAAATAAAAGAGAGATGAGTAGGACATCTTATGGTTTAAAGATAATTTTTTTTTTAAAAATTCCTTTTTAAGAATTTTCTTTGATAATTATGAAGATGACATGTGCCTGATCTTGGGTTCTAGTTATAATGGTAAAAATACTGCTCTATTATATCTTTTTCTTTTTTATATTTTAATTTGAATAATTAATGAGTGCTGATAAGGCTCATAAACGGGAATTTTCCAGATTACGATACGTAGCAGATGACGTGTCGTCCACGTAAGCCCACTAGATTTCTGGGGACCACAGAGGTAGAATTAGTATGATGCATAGGGGACTTTCCTCGGCACCTCGTCTTCGAGGTTGCATCCAACCTTTCAGAGACCTCTCCGGAGTACTTTCCCTATGCGTCTAGCAACCAGCCAACAACTTGTCCCAGAGCAATCCTGCAGCCAATCTTTCACGGCTTTTCTGCTTGTCTCCAAGCTATCCACCGAGCTGAGCTTTCTTGGCTTTCCTATTCAACCGCGAGCACGGAGCCCAAGCGTCCTCGTAACGACTCTGTATATCACGCCAAAACAAGATCTCCGCCGCTCCACGTCCCGCATCCCACGCTGGCACGTCTCTCCATTGACGAGCGTATCCCGCTATTAATGAACGCACCCTGCCATCAACGCGAACGTGACGCAAGTACGTAACAGACGGCGAGAATCTCGCGCCGGTTCACTCCATGCGACCGCTATATAAACCCTCTCTTCCAGACGATTCAGGTAACTCGAACCCATTCCAATACGCCGCTATCCTGCCATTATTCATCGGTATTTACTTGATGGTTGGAGGGTCCTACGGTGGTTATCCATCCCGGGACTTCCCTTGCAGGTAGCTCGGCGTCAACGACAACCTATTGAGATCCACACATTCAACCATCAAACCAAATCTCAACAGTTCAGAACCGCTTGCAGCAAGATCGACGGAGGACAACAACTGAGTGAGATCCGGACCTCCCTCAAGTGCGGAAAAATATATCATGTTAGAGATTACTAATAAGGCTATTTGTCCTATCGAATTCAGTAAGTTAAATATTATAAACTTAATAAATCATAGATAAGTACTGCAAAGTTTTCTAAATTTTCAGTATCTATATATTATTATCCATGTTAGCTAAAGCTATTTAAGTTTATAATTATTGACATTATTTACCATTTATGATGTATGTTGTAATTTTGAACAGTTGAAACTTTGTTGTATTTATTTGAATTTACTTGGTTTGTAATATCTATCCGTATTTGCAAAGTGGTATATTAACAAAAGGTAAAAATTTCATCTCAAATTTAGTTAAAATTTTGTTATGAAACAGTACAACCGTACCAATGCGTTGACACTTATTTGAGTAATGTAGGATAGGTCCCACATGCTTTGCTTTTGTAGGAAACGGACACCTCTTTTTTTCCAAAAGGCTAAAAAAATCCAAAAAACAAACTTCTCAATTTCGTGCGCCAACAGCACACAAGCCATATACATTTTCTTTAAATAATATATATTTACGAAACAATAAAGTATATAAAATAAAGTTTTTAAGTAATGGAAAGTACAAGAAAAAGTAATAAAGAAGACATGAAAAACAGAACAAACAATAAAAGTGAAATGTGACGGAAGAAAAAGGCTTGGATATCAAACATGAAATGAGTATATATTTTGTACGTAAATGATGGAAGGGTCATTTGCCTATTTCACTAGGTTTATGCTGAGTTTTAGGTTCCTATAAGTTAAATGATGATATATTGTAGTATTATTTTGAAACATAGTGATCTGTGTGTGATGGAACCCAAAACTTGGTGGGTTACAGTGAGTTGGCTTTTTTGAAATATTAATTCTCAATGATCAATTGCTCGATCAGTTGGTATGACGCTTCCTTCTCTCGGAAGAATGCGGGGTTTCAATCCCCAGTGAGAGAAGAGACCACAATTTAACACTTTCGGGACAAATGCATAGGTCTATAGCTATGTGTGTGATGTTATTAAGGCTAGGGCCTATGGCTTATGAGACAGTTACTGAAAATAAAGGCCACAATTTAATGTTAGGACTCCTGGCCAGCGACAAAAAGAAATTTTAAAAAATAAGAATAATAATTCAAATGTGGGGACAACTAATTAACTTTTTTGGTCATCTTTGGTGGTGTATGAGTTTCCCTTTTTTTCTTTGATGAAAATGGATGCGTTATAAATGATCGCATGTGAGGACGAAATCTCTGGTGCATTTTGTCCACAAACTAAGATAGGAAGCTGGTTTTGTATTTTTGTGATGGATAATTTTATCTATTTTTGTATGCTTCCTATTTTCGGTATGAACTTCGAATAATTCAATCTTCTTCCCTTTTTTTTTACCGCAACGAGCCCGCCGGTCCCATGTGCTCCTCTTCGAGGTACGAAATAGAAAATCTCGGATTTGATCCTGAGTCTCCTCCCACAAAATCCTATTGTCCACCACCGGGGCCATGTGCCCAGCACATAATTCAATCTTTATTTTCGTGCTTAATATTCTCAGCCAAAATTATTTGCCTATTTGAATTTAGAGTTTAATTTCACCATAGTGAAGCAACGGATCTAATAGAGTCCGGATTGTTGTGGACGTATTTGATATGAGCAGAGGACTTTATAATGATTAACTTCATGTTTCCAGCAGATTAATAAAGTTGTTTTTGGTGTTATTAAGACTTAAAAAAGACAAATGAAGCTGACACACTCATATTTAAAGTCTTTCTGTCGACAGCCTTTATATGCTGTCATTTAGTAGTTTTGCCATGCTAATAATTTTCTTTCCTATTAATTGGATTTATTTTGCCATTACCATTTAAGCATTTTTACCCAAAAAGCCATCCTTAAAATATTTTGTTACCTTTAAGCAAGCGCAAACCGTATTCTAATTGTTGTCTGCCCTCATTGTTGCCTGAAAATCAGGAAATATCCTAAACTTGAAAAACATGCATTTTATCCCTAAAATTTAACACCATCACTTTGTTAGTGTATATTTCCTGTAATCCCCATCAAGTCTTTCTTCTCCATTTTTTCGCTATTTCTTGTGTAATTTTTTTTTCCCTCCAAACATATTTGCCTTGTTTCCCTCCCCAAAATTTCTAATTCAAAATACCATTTATTTTCTTTCTACTCCACCAACAAAAAAATGAGCATAGATTCAAGAGAGTACGAATTTGGGGAAAAAATACGAAGAAAAAGAATAAAAAAATATTAGGTTGGTCAATTAAATTTATTAGAGTGGCATTTTTGACATAAAAAATTCTTATGGATGGAAAAATTAACACCTTTAGTGTTTTAAGGTAAACTACATGTTTTTCAAGTTTAGGGGGATTTCATATTTTTCAGTCAAAAGATAGGGGGTCTCCTGCATTTTAGCCTAGCACTTTACTTAAATGGATTTGGATGGTCTGATATGCAGGAATCCTCCATTAATTTTGCCCGAGAAGCAGAAAACCTCCAAAGTTTTAAAAAACATACATTTTATCCCATAAATCTAACACCATTAATTTTCCTTATGTATATTTCACAAAATACTCTTCAATCCTTTCTCCTACACAATTTCCCCCTCATTATTCATTATAATTGTTTTTCTCCAAGCATTTTTTTGAATCTTTTCTTCCCCAAGCTCTAATTCAAAAAATTTCTCTTGCCTTCTCTTGGCACTCGGAAAAATGAGCATAGATTCCAAGAGTGGATTTGAAAAGATGTTTAAAAAGAAAAGAGAGTATTAGGTTATTCAATTAAATTTATTAGAGAGGCGTTTTTGACATAAAAGAGTCTAATGGGTGGAAACCTAACACCGATAGAGGTTTTGGGAGGTAAAGTGCGTGTTTTTTCAAGTTTAGTGGTGTTTCCTGTTTTTCGGACAAAAGTGGAAGGGTTTGCCCGCATTTTAGCCATTTGGATATGGCTTTTGTTCAATATATTGTAGATAATTAATTATGTTCATCATTTGCATAATTCTGAATAATGGATATTTCTATAAATTTTGGGAGTTGCATGGCTCTAAAATACCGAGTAAATTTGAAGCTTGTTTAAAAGCCTAATGCATAGATGCTGTGCTACCCTATCAACTATCATGAATTCAAATAATATGTTCTCTTAATACATAATTTTAAAGCTAAATGTTTTTTTAGATCGAAGCGATTTTTATAGATTTGGTGGCATAAATTTTGATTTTACAAAAATGAATGAGATAAAGTGAGAGAGCAAATAATGATTGGGACGGAACAATATACAACGTTGGATAAATTAATTTATCCAACAAATCCGAACTATTTATTTTAACCGCTGCTTAAAGTAGCGGTTAAAATAAACAATTCAGAATTAACCGCTACTTAAAATATAGGTTAAAATATTTAACCGCTACTTAAAATAGCGGTTCATATTATATAAAAGAGGAAAACGTCCCAACAGCTTCTGCGGTTTAGGGTTTTGAGATTAAAATTGGATGATTTTTGCTATAATTTAAACTGCGATTCTTTCTGGGTATTCTCTTAATTCTTTCATGAGATAAATTAATTATTTTAATTAGTATATGGTTTGTTATTTTTTTGGGGATTTTTGGGCTTTTAGACGTAAATTGGGGCTTTTCCCTATAATTTGAATTGCAGTTGTTGCTAGTTAGTCTTATGTTTCTTTAATCGATTTTATAACATAAATCAATTAGTTCTATTGTTTTTTCGTCTGTTTCGACTACTATTCCTTCTTTTTTCCTTATAATTCTGGGTTAGTTTACCCATATGCTAGATTAATAGACATGATAGCGTATATAAATGTAGAAATAAAAAATATATTATAACCATTTCGAAAAACCTCGTTGAGGAAGACATTGGTGTTAACCACTATTTTAAGCAGTAGTTCTGATTTGTTGGAGTCTTTTTTATTTTAACCGCTACTTTAATTATATGTTAAATAAAAACCGTTAGATTTGTTGAATTCTTAAGTAGAGGTTCTGAGTTGTTGTATTCCTTTTTATTTTAACCACTACTTGGTTCTGATTTGCTGGTTTTTTTTAATTTTAACCGCTACTTTAAATGTAGAAGTTAAATAAAAACCGTTAGATTTAATCGCAACTTAAAATAGCGGTTCAATATAAACGGTTCTGATTTGTTGCATAATTTTTATCCAAGTTGATGTTAACGGCTACTTAAAGTAGCGATTCTGATTTGTTGGATAAAATGTTAACTTTTGATTTTAACCGCTGCTTTAAGTATATGTTAAATAAAAAACGTCAGATATAATCGATACTTAATGTAGCGGATAAGTATAAACGGTTCTGATTTGTTGTATAATTTTTTATCCAACGCTGATGTTAACTAATGGTTAAATAACAACCGTTAGATTTTAAAAAATTTCTAAAGAAACGGTTGATTTTGAACGGTTCTGATTTGTTGGATAATTTTTTTTTTATAAACCCTGTACCCCACACTCATTCATAGATATATAGTTGTAATAAAATAAATAAAAATTATTCCGAAAGGAGCAAGCGTCATGTTTATCTTGAGCACTCTTGCCATGTGGTTGTTATCGGGTGATGGGAAAGGCAGTTGAGATTGTGGCGGACATCTACTATTTTTTATTTTTATTTTTAGGAATATTATTTAATTTTGCGTTTTTTACATTAATAAATTAATTTGTTTTCATGGAATCGAGGGGTAAATATTTCAATGTGATGGTCATATGAGGGTGATCAGGAAAATAGAAGTCTTATAAAGTTGTGTAATATCTCTATACTGTTTTGAGATCATTATGAAATACAAATTTGCGGTGCGGCTGATATGACAGAAATCAAACCACCACACCCCCCTATAAGTTTTATATGATAATAATATGCAGCTGGCCAAAAAGAAATAATTTGAAGTTATGCTATTCATGCCGCACATTTTTTAAAGTAAATTGGCAGTCTATACCTTATATCAGACAAATCAAACTTATGTTACATCAACCCAAATAATAGTTAGAATTCAATAACATAATTTCATCTCATGTTGATTTTATTATAATTATCTTTGTTTGTATGATGTCATTGTAGACCTACTTTATAGCGAAAAGTTGAGGCATGAGGGAAGGCTGCGCTCACGTGCCTTAGCCGGGAGGATATGATCCCCCGCGAGTTGCATATTTGCATATTCGGTTACCATCTCAAAATGCGTAGATTGTAGAAGCATGTAAGGTATGATGAATAAAAATTGCGGCAAATGCAACAATACCTTTTTCCTTTTGATCTTTTTCCCCCACTTGTAGACTAAATCTCACGTGACAGGTAAAATCTATCAACAATTTGCACCATTGGAAACGGCTTATTGCTTTATTAGGTCAATTTTTTTTTTCTTCAATTTTTTTAAATTAATGTACGATTTTTGAATGCGGTTTTTCTGATTAGGGTGGCGATATTGTCAAAACTCTATTTGATAAATCCACATCAAAAATTTTGTATGGACAAAATAATCCCGACAAAATCAGTCTTTAATTATGATGTTGGTTTAATTTACTAAAATACTATTTTTATGACTTAAAAAATATTCTCTCTGCTGCCCACCAATGACATTAATTTTTTTTAGATAATTAATTCACTCTTTAACTGATCGAAATTGCAATCTTTTTTGTCACATGCTGGGAATATTTTGCTCTACAAGAATCTATGACGGTGGGTCAATAATGTTTTGCTGGGAATATTTTGCTATGATATCCATCTGTACCGCCACTTTCTAAAACGGAAAGTTAGATTTATTTTCATAAAACGGTTTTTATAATATGAACATAACAGAATACTTAAACAAGATAGAATATTCAAGTGATGCAACTTTAACTCGAAAAAAAATGGGTAGAACAGATAACAGACTACTACAAAAAATTAAATTAGTGTATAACAGGCCTATGTAAATATGTATATGTTATATAAATCAATTTAACCAATTTTGCCAACTAATACAAATCAATCCCTATTCATTGATATATTCACTTGAACAAAGCCCTTAAAATTGAATGGTTTTTAGAAGCTTGTAAATTCGTATCCAAATGTTCATTAACAAACTATTATAAATCAATACCACTGAAGGCCAAAATTTCATAAAAGAGTAATCTAAATTAACAAAAATATAAACAAAAAAGACGGGGGATGAGAGATTAGAGAGAGTTGGAGGAGAAATGTTTGTGAAAGGGTGGGTAGAGCATAGTCACATAATTCGCGAATTATTCGCCGATTTCGTGAATAATTCGTGGATTTTTGATCAGCCGAATTAATCGTCATTGCCGAACTGGCCGAATAATTCGCGAATTATTCGCGAATTATTCGTGAATTATTCCCGAATTATGTGAAAAACAGCGAATAATTCAAAAAACAGCAAATAATTCATAAGATCAAAACCTAGCGTCTCATATATTAATTTATTGCTCGAAATCCTTCCCGAACACTTCCCGAACACTTACCGAATCTTTCCTGAATACCTGCCGATTTTTTCCGAATAGTTCTCCAAATCCGAATTTTCGACCTCGCCGAATTATTCCCGAACGACGAATTTGTGACTATGGGGGTAGAGTGATTAGAGAGAATATTTTTTTAAGTTATAAAAGGGCATTTTAATAAATTGAACCAGCATCATAATTAAAGACTGATTTTGTTGGGATTAATTTTGTCCATACAAAACTTTTGGTGTGGATTTATCAAATAAGGGTTTGGCATTATTGCCACCCTTTAATTATGATATGCATAACTTAAGCAGGTAATATAATATTTTAAAAAATATTATGATTATATTTAGGCTAAATTACACTAAAATGCATGACCTTTTCTCTCGTTATCCAAATAAATAGCATAGACTTTATCAATTAAGATTAATGAAATTGTCTTAGAACCACTGTGCCTTTTCTTAATTCATCACTTAACTCGTCATACATTACTTTCATTATCACTCCCCAAACATTCCACCTTGTTCTGTAGCTCCCTCACATTTTGAAACTACATGCAGTCGACGTGTAAATGTCATGTCATTTGTCTGTAATAAATAAAGTAATATGGTATTGACCTGAAAAATGTTGAAGGCATTTTAACGTAAATTGGCCATATATTTAGGAAACTATGATGCTAAATTCAGATGGCACTATGTATGCTAGCTAGTTTTATGAATTTCTTTTTTCTATCATAGAGACCAAATCTCACGTGACAAGGAAAGTATTCATTAAATTGCACTATCGACCGATGGAATCAACTTTAAACCACTTTGCTCAGATTTGATCATTCATTAAGACTGACACCTTAGGCAGCTACCATGATAATGACATCCTCTTTGTATTGTGATGGTGAAGAAAAGAGGAATGACGATCATAAAGGTTGGGATATTCCTAAGGTTGGGATATTTTTTTCTAGCGGGTCCGTAAGTCATAATCTTTTGGTTGGGATATTTGTATTGTGATGGTGAAGAAAAGAGGAATGACGATCATAAAGGTTGGGATATTCCTAAGGTTGGGATATTTTTTTCTAGCGTCGGTCCGTAAGTCATAATCTTTGTAAACGACACACACAATACATCTGCGCACACGTCGCACACATGCAGGGGACCCATGAATTTGCCCCGAAAGTGTTGCATTATGGTCATTTCGTCCACTGGAGATCGAACCCTTGCTCTCTCCACAAGGAGGGATGTGCCATACCAACTAAGCTATTGCTCATTGGTAGATTTGGGTTAGCTTGGTTTTATTTGGAATGTAGAATTCCACCACTCAAAACCACTTATAAGGTGATGTTTTGATAGCAAATTGATACAAGATCCTCACTTGCAGGGTTATCACATTTTTTCACTACAATACCTCAAAGTTTTTCACTATAGTAACACACCTTATGTTCTACATTTAAGGGTCTTTTATTAAAATAAAAAAAAAAATCATTAAAACCATAGTTTAAGGTATTTTAGTGAAAAAACCGATAGTTAACCGTATTTTATCCTAAAAAATAAACCACTCTTATTTGTCATGTCAATGCCAGAAACATTAAAATACTGGCTAATCTGATCCGGATATAGTGCAGTACTACTGAAAACCCCAATTCTGTTCTTACCAATTTATCTGATAAGGATGTTGAAAATAAAGCTATTCAATATTAGAAAAGATTTCTTAACTCGGTAGCTAGGCGAAAGTTGGTGATCCATCAACATTCAAGATGTGTCCGAATCATCGGGCAGGAGGTTGAGGAGGCGATTCTCGTCGCAGCGGTGTCTCTGCCACCATCAAAATGGACCAGATCAAAGTGATGGAGATGGAGATGTCAGCCTCATTATTTTGAGATGTGGCCTGAGCCATACATGCCTCATCTTTTGCTCCTAACTATTGTGTGTTTATGTTTCAGCCTCGTAAACCTATTGGGGGCCAATCAATTTGCACATTATGCTAAACTTAATGACATTTAAAACAACAAATAGAAAGGCCGTTTTGTTAGTTGGGAATCAAGGGCTCATGCGTTTGATCGAGGATTGGAGAGAAGAGGTGGAATAAAAAGGCTCGGGATGGATGACAGAGTCCTTTCTTCAAACGGAACGAACAGAGATAGAATCAGATCGATTCTCAAAATGTCAGGATAACCAGAGCTTCATAAAATTATCCAAAATTAATTTCAGAATCTTTAACTACATCCCGTTTGGCTTTCACTTCAGAGTTCAGAAAACTCGTGTTATCATTACTCCGAAGTTGAGGTAATTGGACTTTATGAAATTACAATCCGACACAAGGTCTACGAACTTCAAAGAGCGTGAAGAAAATGCTTTTACAACCGGGAGGTAGGAGTTAGCGAACTAGAATTTGCAAAGTCTCCGCATCCACTTAAAAAAAATCAAGATGTTTCTTAATTCAAGCCCATCAACCTGAGGCCCAAGTTTCAAAATGGGAATTTGAGATAGGATACGTCTACGCCTGGGCACTGAGAGGTTCAAGTTTATATGTGCAAATTCAATTTATTTGGTAGGATACTCAGCGGAAAGAACCGGGAATTCTTAGGCGTTTGTTTCCCAAGAATTTAGGAGAAGGGAATTGGCATGTGGCACCGGAATCGGTTATTGGAGGACTGGCGGCTATCAGATTGGCGACGGTGGTTTTCGATGGGCATACACAAGCATATGTCATGGTCAAGAAGTCGTTGATTGCAAGCGACGGTTATAGATAGGCACGCCTGAAACGGTGATTGGCGACAATTGAATGATTGAGATGGTCATTCTAACTGTCGACAAAAAATTCAGCAGCCTAGCGGTTAATGGTGGTCGGTTGCCTACAAAGGTTAACACTCGGTGGCTGATGACTGGCGATGATGAGCGATATACGGCGAGAGGGGCGGACGCTCGCTTCCAGTGGCCATTACCCGGTGGCGGATGATGGTAGGCGATGGCGAGCGGCCCCGTCTATGCTTGGTTTGATGGTTTTGAATTTGTTCATTGGAGATATTGGCGCTAATTGGTGTCGTCCATGTGGACGGTCTCCGAATTTCATAAATCTAGAAGGTACAAGCAAATTGAAGTGAAAGAGGCCATAAGGAGGGATTTCTCTTCTATGGCGTCGAAAAAACACATCCTACATGTGTTTACCAACGATTGGAATGTATCATTTTCATCGTTATCATCTAAGATGTGGATACACCAAATTTCATGTGATTCTACAATTTTTTCACCGTCAATTTAGCAATGTAAAAAGTTCTATTATCGGTAAACCGTTAATTTTGAACCCACTAATTCAACGGTGAAAAAGTTGTAGAATCACATGAAATTTGGTGTATACACATGTTAGATGATAACGATAAAGATGATGCACTCCGATCGTCGGAAAACACGATGGAGTGTGTGTTTTTTCAACACCATAGGAGGAAATTCCCTCCTACGGTATCTTTCCTCCATTATTCTCTTATATTATATGCTAGACTTTGAACCCACACTTAACGCGTGTGATAAAAAACGATTCAATATATTCATAGATAAATTCCCACGGTATATAAAATTCTTACAATTTGAAATACAGGCAACACATGAAAAAAGAAATTACAACTATCTTCTTCTAGTTCAAAATAATCGTCATTAATCGGATTTTTTTTATAGATTGTGATATTTCTTCATAAACGTTATAGTTCTTACAAAACAAAATAGAGTTAGCATTTATTTTTAGTTTTGTAGGAATTATAAGCACCTAATACATTATTAGTTGTGATGGAACTATAATTATTGAATGTAATTTATTAAAAAAAGATAATTACATAGTTTATATTATGCTTGATAAATAATTTAATTATTGAATATAATTTTAATAATTTTCTAAATACTCTGTCTCTTTAGTTGAATATTAAGATAGTATTTGACTTCTTTTTTTATAAAAAGTATCATATGAAAATTTAGATCTTCGTTTAATATTTCATGATCGTATAAAGGCTAAATTTCACTTAAATGCCAAAACATTTTAGTAATTTTTTAATATAAATACCATATACTTAGTGACTTCTGAGCATATACCAAGAATGATCACCATATCTAAATAAATACTATATTTTGGTGTTTCAATTTACAATTTACAAATACGAACGTCAAGTTTATGTTATGTAGTGGTTATAAACCAATAAAAATAATAAATTATGTAAATATTTTAGCTAAAAAAATTATTTTTCAATGAATTCATTATATAGTAAATTGTTAAATAGAAATAGTTATTTAAGTCGTGAAATTTCAGCATAAGCTTTAAAGTATTTATAGTTTTTATAAATAAATGTAAAATAACTATTGTTATTTGAAACATTATTGTTTCACCATATTTGAAAAAAAGATATAAGACATTTTTAGTGTCTATTTTGATACAAAATATTATTATTTTTTTTAAAAATATTTTTCTTAATTCGTAACAAATATTATGAATTATAAAACCTAAGGATAATTAATGGAAAGACTCCATTGCACTCACACTATAGTCAATGAGAAAGCTATTTTCTTAGGGTTTTACAATTCTTTTTATGAATAACATGGGAAATATTACGATTTTTTTTCCAAATTTGCTCTTGCTCAACCAAATTGAAAAATTAGCAAGGGCATTTGGAAAAAACTTGCCTAAAATAGCGTTTTAGCAAAAGATGTCATCCTATGCAAAAGATTCCATTCGCATGATCCAATTTTATATTACTTAATTAAATTGTTTATGAAGAGCTTTGCAAATTTAACACTAGCATTTTAAGAAAAATGCTTAACCTACCGGGCTTGAAATCGTAACACAATCTATCCAAGAGATAAAGGGTCCACTTTTTTGGCTCTAGTATTTAGGTGTTGCGGCTCTTACTGTTACGCCCTACTTTTCAAAGTACAGATGCAGTGACATGGCACGGTCCGCAACCTAACTATACCGAGAGTGGTCTAACTCGATACAGTTACGTTAAGCGTAAAAAGATCATGCAGGCAATTTACCAAAATAACAAATAAAGGCAAAAGCTTTTATTCTCATTAACTAAAACGTTTATTACATCACAGGGGCACCAAAATAAAACTTATTGTTTGATACATCAAGGAAAGACATGATGACTTATGGTTTTATGGTTTTGATGATATGATTCAAAACATGAATAGGTGTTTAGTGTCACATACTTATCTTGCCTTCTCTATCGAAACTAAACCTGGATACACTTGATATTTAGCTTGCTTATCCTATATCTTGTGTATATCGAGTAATATATCAATATTGATATGCTTACTTGTGTTATATTCTTTGATATCGATATATTACTCACATTCATTTTTTTGATGATTCACAATATGAATATGTATATACATGTGTTCTATATCTTGGTTTTCATATAACATGTATATTTGTATGGTATATCAATATCTTATACTTTTCTTTTGACTTATATCTTAATATTGATATACTATTCATAGTTGTGATATCGAAACAATGAATGTTCATATAGATATATTTATATCTTGTTTATTCCATAATACTGTATATGATGAGCTTGGTCTTTGAGATTGCATTTCAGGATATTGGATATCTCGAGACGAAGCTCTATAAAAAAAGATGGAGGAAATTGAGCTTAAACAACAAATCTAATTGAGGTTGGAGGATACAGACGAGAGCTTCCCAAATTGCATATTCAAGCTTCATGAAGCTAAGTAGCGAAGGAATAAATGTTCAAGAATTCAAGCTACGAATAGCTAAGAAGCTAGAAGCCAAGTTAAGGTGATGCGTCGAAGTCAAGTCCGAGATTTGAAGATCAAAATATCAACTTCAAGACACAAGTGAGTGGAATGACGTGTTCGAATTTGAAGCGTCAAGTGTTGAAACCAATTGAAGATCAATCGACCAACGCAAAGTTCAAGCGAAGCGCCAAAGGTTCGAGAGCTCGAGTCGAGAAGGTCAAAGATTCAAGATATCAAAGACATGTAATATCGACATAGGATTCTATATAAGTACTCTATAAAATATGGTGTATATCAATTAGAGCTCTTGAACACTCACACAATAGCATGTAAGAAACATTTGGTTTTATAACTTTGCAAAGATTTTCATTCAAAACGATTTCGTATTTTGAAAAGCAAAGTTTTCTGAGTTTTCTTTATTCAGACGTTTGTCCATTATTGGTTCAGACGTCTGTCTACTATTAAAAACCAAATATCTGTTTCAAATATCATTTTTGTCTTCAGAACAAACGTCTGAAGCTTTTCAGAACAAACATCCGGCCTTTTAACAAACGTCCGTGCCAAAGTCTCCGGTTGAAAACATTTCTTTTTCTGACGTTCGTAAAATGCTTCTTCAGACGTCTATTCGTTCCATGTGCTTTTTATTGGCTTAACTTGTTTTAAGGAACAAATGTCTGAAGCTATATGAAACAAATGTATGCATTACAAAATCTTTGAAATTTTTTTCTTCTTCAGACATTTGGCCAAAACTTCTTCAGATGTTTGTCTGATCTCTGTGTTTTGTTTTGGCTTCTTTAAAAAGGTCGACGAACGTCTGAACCTTTACTCGACAAACATCTGCATTTGTTTTGATTTGAAAAATTAGCTATTTATAGCTGTTGGGGTTTTTTACAATTGAACTTCAGACGTCTGCCCATATTGCCTTCAGATGTCTGTCGTGCTTTAAAACTGTTGTCCCTACTTGTTTTGAGTTATTTTTTCATTGGGGCTATAAATAGGTTTTTTCTTTGGATTTTTGGTTGACAATCACTCACAGATTTTCACTTGTTTATTCTTAAGTGATATTGAAAATAAAAATCTCATCTCTTGTGAGAGTTTGTTTGTGTTTTCCATTGCTATCTAAATCACCCACACACACAAAAGATCAAGAACTCAATTTGTATATCCATATTTCTTAGAATATTAGAAGTGAGCTTGAGAGAAACTCTATCAAGAGTATTTGTGCTTCATTGTATCATTTTCTTTTCTTTGTGTTTAGGCTCTTGAGTGCTAGAGTTGTTAGCGTGTTGTGCTCGCGCCGCGGAAGCCGCGGCCAAGGTGGAAGCGAAAACAATGATTTTTAAGCAAGCACAAAACATATATTCCCAAGGAATCAAACCATACACTGAAACTAGCAAGCAAGCAAGCAATGGTTAGGAAATGCAACTTTTGATGCGTGTCTATCCAATCGTGGAAGATCCATCTAAGCTCCTTGTATGCCGTCCGAAACGAGCTCGAATGGCGACCGCCCTTACCGAAGATGATCCACCCGAGAGAAACGATCCAAAATCCGGCTTCACCTGGTGAAGCAACCGACGCTCCAAACTCGCTATGAATGGAGAATGGAGATGTAGGAATTTTCCATTATTCTTTTCTCTCTATTTTGAAGCTCAAGAGAGCATCTAAGATGAAGGAGGAGGAGGTGAAGAAGTTAGCCATAACAATAAAAAATGGTTAAGTGTTTGTGTGTAGAAAAAAATCAAGGTAGAAAAAATGGCTATCTTTTTATTTTTGCAACCATGAAAGAATAGTAAACACAAATGATTTTTATAATATAAAAACCAACGCATACCTCTCTACCATACTCCTTTACACCTGATTGAATGAAATTTTGCGTGTCGTATTTAGTTCTAAAGTAACCGCAATCAAGATGGCGTCGCGTGTAGCTAGCCGTGATGAGTACGGCTCGTCCACAAAGGGATAGTACGTTTTAGGTTCTTGTTCTCACGAGTTAAATCAAAGGTCGGAAAAGTTTGATTGTAACCTATGTGTTTTGTATATATGCAAATGAAACACTTGTTAGGGATAGAGATAGGTTAGTTTAAATTAGGAAAATCCGTATGCTTTATCTTATGCCTCACCTAACTATTGATGCTAAGGTAATCGGCAACAACGTGGATTAGGGTGTTTAAGTACGGTATTTGTGAAATCCGGTTTATTGACCTTTATCCTTCCGTTCTTGTCTCTTAACTTTCGCTTCCGGTCAAACCAAATGCAACCGGTCACGTTTAGGAATCACCGCTACCGTGCTAAGGTAGGGTGCCTAACGGAGTACTTGCATGAGATTTGGATGGAGTTCAATAGGTAAGTTAAAGGGAAAAGGAAAGTATAAAGAGAAACCTAATTTAAACATTATCTCTCACTCCTTAACAAGATCAACTATTCACAAGCCATCACAAATATCAAAAGAAAATACAAGAGAGAAAAGATCAAAGAAAACATCACAAATAAGTAAAGAGAAAGAAAAGAAAATTGCAAGTAAGTGCTAGTAAAGAAAGTAAGAAGATACTAAAAACCAATTGAACCAAATGCAAATAAACTAAAGCTTCATTAATTCTTCAAGTCAAGGTACAAGCTATGAGTTCAATAACCAAAACCTAAACTTACAAACTCATTGAAGAGGTTGCAAGATCAGGAGAAGGCAAGGAACTCAAACCAACTAACTATTATGTACAGAGAGTTAAACAAAATTACAAAATGTAAGAATAAAAATGAAGTGAAGTGTGATCAAGTATGGCTTCCAAGCTTGCTCTCTGTTCTGGTATATATAGGCACTTCATCAACAAAACTAAACAATAAAATTAAAATGATATGACAACTTGGAAGGACCAGAAGAAAAATGGAGCAATTTGGTGGAGGTGGGACCGCCGGTGGCGAAGAAATAGCCAATTCTGGCGGTTTTACTTTGAGTGGTGGGGCCCGTCTTCTTGTAGCGATTTCATGTCCTCTCCATGATCTCTCTGGTATTGTTTGATTTTTCTATATCAATTTGAGTTGTAATCTGTAGATTTGGAGAGAAATGCAAAGTTTAAATCATATCAACACTTTATTTTTACTCATCACACCAAACCCACTTACTTTAAACAACTTGCCCACTTGCCCACTTGAGCTCATATCATTATCATGGCAGCTGCCCACTTGGTTTGTGCACTAAAATATTGTGTTCACACTTGACTATTTCTTTTCACAACATGTATCATGATGGACTATTTGTATAAAAATATTGTGAACACTTGTTTGTATGAAATAACTTCTTGAATAATTATTGGTTTTCCGTTCCGGTTGCAGTGTCGGCTCACAAATATCATATCCGTGCATTTGAGTGTGTTTCCAGTGTGTTGTCACGAATACCTGTATCTGTACTTATTGAGCAGACACGGATTAATAGTACCATTATATCACAAAATTGATAATGAATGAGCGGTATTGAAATGCAGTTTTTCGTGATGAACAAATACCCCCAAACTTATCTTTTGCTCATTCCAAGTAAAACAAAATCCTAACCTCAATTTCGCAGAGAACGCGATTACACTGAACCCGTGCAACAAGCCGTTAAATCTCTAAGTGTTCATAGTAGTAGGAGTTTTGTCTCCTAAGGGTTTTCAGCGGATTACACCCACAAAATCCCGTCAAGGTAGTTTCGCGAAATGACTGTTGATTCTAACCCTAAGGTTTAGTATCAGAGCCATAAATTCTGTTATCCTAAGTTAAAAATATCGAACTCTTATTTTTCACACCTCGCTTCTTGTTAAACTTAAAATCCTATATGTTTTTACGTGCGGTGCAAATAGTATCGTTACGTTTCAAAAAGTTTGATTAGAGTTGTTATGTTATAAAATAAAGACCGGATAAAACTTCAAAAGGATCAGACAAGTTTGTAAAGAGTTATGATTTTCTCAAGTTTTGTTTTCCAGCTAGATTTCAAATTCAGAATTTCTATCATTCTTAACAGAAAACTAAGTCTTATTTTTCACTCCACTTTTTACTTGTTTTAGTTCATACACACCTTCGTGAACGTGTATTAGTCTTTATCATCAAGCAAAACCTTTATATCTCCGTTTAAAAATATTTTTATAAAAACTTGTTTTTAGTCAAGATTAGTCTCACACAAAAAAACCGTTAGAAATTTTAACTCAGAAAGAACACTTACTTGCTTTGTTTTAAAATGGACTTTCTAGGCTTCTTAGCGGGTTTTAGGCCAATGCACCAAAACCAGTTGGTTTTAGGGCATTAGATGTAGAGACATCCCGGCGGACTTAATTGCCCAAGTTACCTAGGCCCTAAAACAAAAAGACTCATTTTAGTGTGAAAATCATAACAATTCAATACGAACGGAAATATAACCAGTTGTTGAAGTATTTTTTTAAAATAAAAAACGTGTTTGTGTAGAAAAGGTGTGTAATCACTCCAATCAAGTTTCAGATGAGTTATTTTTCAGACTTAGTTCCTATTAAGGATTCAGATGAGTTATTTTTCAGACTTGTCATCTAATTTTTAAAACTCACGACATGTGTAGTGATGAAAAGACGTATTTTAGCTACGGTTAAACTCAAAGGAGGGTTATTTTTCAGGTTTTCAAAATCTAAAAATAGGATTTAGTTGATCCTATCTTATCAAACTAAACCGTCGGTATTTCGAATCTAAGTTCTCTCACTAGCTACCTTGACGACAAAGTTTTTATGTTTTTGGAAAATTTTCTGATTTTTATGAGTTTTCAAATATGTATGCAAACAGAATATACAAATGAATGCAAAAGTTAGAGATGCTTATCGAGCACACCCCCAAACTTAAACTTGACAGTGTCCTCAGTGTCATGCTACACAAAGAGGGACAAAATTGTGGAGGGGTCAAAATTTGTCGGTGCTCTCGTGTTTTTTTAAATTTTTTTATTCAAGAAAAAGCAAAAAAAATACACAAAAAGCCTTACACAGACCAAAGATTGACACCAACCATTCAAAAATTCCATCGTGAGGCGATCAGGGTTGGTGGAAGAACGCGGAGAGAGAGAAAGAAAACGAAAAATACGCGAGACCGTGTGTGGATGGAAGTGGTATACGGTCTTAGTAGATGAGATGTGTTCAGTCGAAAATATTGCACATTTGATATAATATTTTCCTTACTTTTGATAAATATTTAAAGGTGTTTATTATAAATATGAAACATATGAGGGTTTATCTGTAAAATATCTATTTTCATATGTTTATATATTATAATTAACATTATGAAGGAAAATATATTTATATAATATTTTGGTAATTAAAATATGCATATCATATCAAATATTCTAATCATATTCTTAACATATAATATGGTTAGGATAATATCTCAAAAATACCAATTACGACTAATACTTTGAGTTGAGATATTGTGCAGATCAAGACTGGAATCCATAAGATCGAGATTCAGAATCAAATCTGTCGACACATTGATGCAAATCATAAGATTTAGCATTGACAGAAATTCAGGGCACTAATTTCAGAATATAGACATCTAGAGGATCTATAAACATTAATATAAAATATCACAAAAAATCTCAAACCATGAATCCATCAAAGAACCGTGGATGAGCGGCCAAATCCCATTGTTTGTGGCAGATTCGCCGCAATATTTGGGACTTAGGAGTTTGGATTTTTTTGGGTAGGATCGTATCAACAAACCCTCTTATGGCATCTAGGGTTTGCATCTTCTGTGACTATAAATAGAACCGAGAGCCACACTTGTAAAATATCAAACCGAAGAGATCACGAGGTGACAGACAATCCATGCATCCAGGTTGATCAATCAGCTGTTCAGCTATCTCCTTCAAGAGAGATCGAGAAGCAAACTAGAGTTGTGTATTTTTACTTTCTAAACAAACAAAAAGTGTAATTGATCTAATTGATTAATAAAGGTAGTTACTTTATTCTTATCGCATTTTACTTTCTGCATTCTGCAATATGTTCTCCTTTTCTATCCATTCTTCTTCTTCTCAAAACACGCGCGAATAATTCTCCGCTTGTTAGGGCTTATAGGATTAGGATAGATTAATGGATGATGAAAATTCTTAACTCCTTTTACGTTTAATAAAGTTTATAAACTTTACCAAAAGAATTGTTAACATCCTTATCGGGCGCACTACCAAATCATTGATAGTATCGACTGCGATTTGAGATTAGATTAACAATGGTTTTGATAAAGGCTATACATGAATAGAGGTCAATGAAAAGATATGGGTTAAGAGTGGAAACCCTGGTTTCTTCCAAAAACCCTAATCTTCATTCATCACTATCGATCTAGTTTTAAATCTATTAAAAGATAAAAATAGTCATCTTTATTTAATCATCCATTACTACTAAATTCTAACGAACCCTACAAGCCCTCTTCTTTATATATATATATATATATATATATATATATTCTACATCCGTGTTTAATATAGATCTAGAATCTATTCTCCTTTCTTCTTTTATTTTATTCAACTCGTCTAAAGAAAGATTAAAAGTTCCACGCATCCCTGCGGACGACCCGTATTCATCTCAGCTAGCTACACGCGACACCGTTATTGATTGTGGTTACCACTACAAACACTTTTTCACATCAATCAAGATGAATGGAAGGGAGAAATAAACGGAGCGTGAACTCGAGCTTGTAAATTGATTGAGTAAATTAGTACAGTCTGTATTGATTTGAAATTGGTGTTTTCTAACTGTACTAATTTATCAATACGTTGAGAAATGGGGTCAAACCTTTCAAGATTCGCAAGAAAATATGGGCTCGAACTTGGTGAACCAGATGAAGGAAATGAAAGTATTAAGTGGTCTTGTGGTAGGGAAACGATGAGAACGACGAAGGTGTCACGACCCGGAATTAGTACGTGATCGGCACTTGAATCATGTGAAGTCAATAGGTCCCCACCGTAACCCAAGTAAGCAACAAACTCAGAAATCTAAATCTTTTTAGGAAAATAATGGAGGTGAAGTTTTGAAATAAAGGTATAATGAAATCAAGTCCTTTCTTTTAAAGTATATATAAAGTTTGTTTGAAATGCAAGTAGACTATATACTATAACATTGAAAACATTTTCGTTGGTTGAAATTTGGATAGCACCTCCTTTATAAATTTTGATCCAAAACCAATATATATACAATAACAATATTGGCATCCCATGCAGGATCTATCTCTTCGCCAATTGGTGGAATCACAACCACACAATATGAAATATACAACGCCCAATGCAAAGATCAATTACAGAAAGAAGTAAAGAAAACCAATATAACATTTCAGAAAATATAAAATATTAGTTTTGGAATTTAATATTAAAATAATACATTGCGCGAAAACTACCCGATTTACGAATCTGGGGTTTTCGTAAAATGGTATAAATATATACCAATAATTGTGAAATAATTGAAAATTAAAATGATTTATTCATTTAAAAATATATTTATTGGATTTGGAATTTTTTATAATTAATTATATACGAGTTTAAAATTAAACCCGATTAGTGCACTACTAATCGCGATTAAGCCAAATCCACATTTCTACATTTTTCCATGGTTGATGCACCATGTCATGTTGCATTTTGGTTATATGTTATTTTCTTGTGTTGTTTTTAGAGTATTATGTGATTTGGTTTTAAAAAGAAAAGAGTGTGCATTATTGAGGGGAGAGAGAGAGGGGGGACCACATCATGGCATGGGAGCATGCCATGAGAGAGAGTGAGAGTGAGAAAGAGAGAGAGAGGGACAGGGCTGCCCCATTCATTTCCTCCATCATTTTCTTCATCGTTCAACCTCAAGCTCCCTCCATCTTCTACCCTCATGACCCATCTCAAAATCTTCATCAAAATCCTATACTCCCTTCATTAAAAATGATCCCCATCTCATCCTCAACACATTGGACCAAGCAAAGTTGGATTTTGAAGATGTTGAGCAACTCAAGAAAATTCTTGAGTTGCCAAATGTGGTATAATTCTAGACCCTCGTTTTAGTTTTGAGTTTAATAGCATCCTAGCTTAGTTTAGAGTTAAACTTATTTAGATTAGTGATGCTTAGAAATTCCTAGAGAAGGGTTTGGGTGATTGTGTGGACTTATGAACTATAGTGGGTGTTTACTTAACCCCTAGTGTTGATTTACTGGCCATGAGCAGAAAATAGAACCCAAATACGGACTTAGAATTTCCCGACGTCGGATTTGTGATAGATTTGGATGGTATATAGGAATCTGGGATGACCTGAGACCACCATAAAATAAGTTCCCTTCACAGTGATACGTACAGGCAATTTTGCAGCAACCCCTGAAACCCGAGACCCAAATGCCAATATCTGGCCGCAAATAAATCCCTTGTGGCCGCAAATTGCGGCCACATCAGAGTGAAACTTGGAGATTTTCGGTGAGTGGCTTTGTTATGTTATATCTAGAGCAACCCTATATGCAAAATTCCCTAGTTTAGCCTAGGGTGAAATCTGGGAGTGATTTCCTTCGTTGCTATTTTCGTGTTTTGCGAGTCTGAAACTTGGGTTTTAGTATTTGATATTGTGTTTGATCGTTTGATGTTTGTACGTCAACGACGAGGGTTGTTTGGTTGGTTTGCATGCGTAGGCTATAGGTTCTAACCTATGAGCGCACCGTGTGCCGTATTGATTTTCCAGACTTGATGTTAATAGCATTTGCGATTGTGTATTTATTGTAGGTACCCTCGAGTGGACTTCGGATGACGAAGAGGAGAATGGCGACATCAACCTCGGCATGCAAGGATCAAAGTGAGTAGATTTATATCTACGGGGGAAGTCGGGTGGATGGCGTATAGCACCCCCACAATTATGAATGGAAACCGATTTATAGGATACAGTCATAGAAACCTATATTAGAAAACTAGGGATATGGTTAAAGGATAGTTAGAGATGATATGAATAAATATATCGAGATATGAGATGAAAGTGATGGGGATAGGATATATATATGTAAATGACTTGATGTGGGATATAAATGTGATGAAAAGAATATATGATGGGATAAGTTGATACGAGCGGATACGATTGATATAAGATTTATAGTGGCATGATATGAGAACGCTATATATATATATATATATATATATATATATATATATATATATATATGAGAATGATGAGTGATATACCGTACGAGACTTGAGATCCGTACCCTCATTGTTGTATAGGTCGATAGAATCCCTATTTTTGTTTTAAGTCACCGTACGAAGGATTACCGTATGCGATGTGAGTTACCGGATGGATGATCCGCGCTCATGTTTTCTTAAGGATGTTATTCGATGGTATCGCCGTATCAGATACTATGAGACTGGATAGCCGACGTGAATGTGTCACCCGAACCATACATATTTCCAAAACTGACGAATCGTATGCATCTTTTAAATGGATACCTTGAGGGACGTTACGTATTTTCAAATGGTGTCTTTTCCTTAAAAACACCATAGCCCCTACTTTCAAAATTACGATTCGCATCTTTTAAAAGCTGACCGTATGGTTCATGTGTAGGGGTTAGATTTGATACGCTTACGAATTACTTTCTGCTACGTTTAGGATATTCTCATTTGCATTATATATACTCCCATAATTTGTTATGATATCGTTGGCTAGTACACCTGCACAATTATCGATGATGCGTATGTTACACTTACACAGATTGCCGGCTCACACACTTCATCATCGATAATTGTTATGTCACTTACACAGTAGAATTGGTACATCATGCTATGCTATGATATACTTGCTAGGTTCACATCACCATACCATGTCACATGATATGCTTGATATGCTCACACTTCTGTTATATGTTTGCATACATCATGCTTTATGATTATACGCATTGAGATTTGCTGATTTCATGAGATTCTGGATTTGAGAACCGTGGTCAAATTTCAAAGAAAATTATGCATTGTTTTAAAAACACGGTTTCTCTTGATATGATATTTTGAGACGTCCACCATGTGTTTTCTCAGTTCTGAGATTGGCTGTGAAACCCGATTCGAGGAGCGGTAGGCACCGTCAGCGGGTACATGGTGGACCCGGTGAGGTACCCCGAGGCAAGAAGACTCGTATTGTTAGGCGGTGAGCCTGGCAGGCGAGCACTACCTACCGGTGATAGTATTTGGACTCGGTGGTTATCCGGAGGATACCGACCGGAGTCATGAGATGGATATGAGGGCCGACCAGAGTAGGCGGCGCCTGAGGGCCGATCCAAGGATGCGGCTCCTGATATATGAGGATTTGCATGTTGATGTTGGACACGAGTTTCATGACGTTTCGAGTGTCGATATTGGACACTCAGGTTCCATGATTTTTGATGTGTCGTTGATGGACACACGTTAGTGATATCCTCATATTTACATGCATATGCTTTCATGATATTTACATGCATGTTGTTGTTGTGTCATTGGTTGACAGGTGGATGAGATCCACATGCATATAGGCATTGATTATATGGTTGGATGATATCCACATGCATATAGGCATTGGGTATATTGTTGGCACATATACAGACACGGTCACCCTAGATATCATAGTATTATCTTATGATATAGTTGACCTAGGAATCGTTATTTATTCGATTTCTACCTGATGATGTTTTCTACTGATGAGTTGGCAACTCACCCCCCGTTGTGCCACAGTTCTTGCAGGTTGACCGCATGGATCAGTAGCGGCATCGCTGGTATACAGCTGCATTCGGGTGTTTTGCTTTGGTAGGTGGTACATGTTGGATCGTACCCCTCTTGTATTATCATTCATATTGTATCTAGTCAACTCCATCAATCAGAAACTAGTATTTGTATATGTAGTAAGACTTAGCAAGAATTGTAGTTGCGAAACTTAGAGCGATGGGTTATATGTTCGCTTGGTGGGTTTGATGTCTTGCTTATTTCATTATTCTTGGTGTTGATCTTCGCCGTTGGGCGTCGTATACTATATTCTGTTTTGCGTGGTTGTGACTCCGCCGATTGGAGAAGAGATAGCTCTCGCTTGGGGATGCCTTTTATATTATCATGTATATGTGGTTTTGGATCAAAATATACAAAAGAGGTGCTGCCCAAATTTTTAAAAGACAAAACATGTTTTTAAACTAATAAAACCCACTTGCATTTTTCATGTTCCATTATCTATGCATTTAAGAAAACTTTTGATTTCAACATACCTTTATTTTCAAAACTTCACATCTTTTATTTCTTTAAAAAAACATTTAGATTTCTGGGCTTCGGCTTACTTGAATTACGTTACGCCTTTAGACGTGGCGTGCTTTAAGTGCCGGTCATGAGCTAATATTTTCGGGTCGTGACAACTAAATATCATCAAATTCAATATAAGAATAATACAAGTCTCGCCATTAAGTCTGAAACAATATACAAACCGGTCTCTAAGTCGGTTAAATATACATAGTCTGGTTGATGGAGGTTTTAACTAGATACAATGAATATAACAGTAAACAATGGTGGTTATGCTATGAACTGTAACCCACCTACCAATGCAAATCACCCAGAAAGGAGCAATGTTCCAGCAAGCCGCTATTGAATCCTAGTGGTCGATCCTGCAAGAAAACTGTGGCACAACGGGGGGTGAGTTGCCAACTCATGAGTAGGAGACATCATCAAGTAGAAATCGAATGTATAATGATTTCCTAGATCATACTGTAATATAATAATATCATATCGTGTGGTAATGAAGGCGATCGTGTATACATAGGTATATAAATATATAATGCCGTGCCTGTGTCAATATATAGTACCATGTCATCTGTTATATATATATATTTATATATATCATCCAATATGTGTCTATCAACGACACATCAAAATCATCATAAAATCCTGAGTGCCTAGTATCGACACTCGAAATCATCATAAAACCCGTGTCCAGTATCAATATATAAATTCTCATATCTCAGACGCCGTCTCATCGGATCAGCCCTTATATCTCAGGAACCATCTCATCAGATCAGTCCTCATATCCATCTGTCTCATATCACTTCGGTCGGTATCCTCCGGATACCCACCGAGTCCAATACTGTCACCGGTAGGTAGTGTTTCCCTGCCAGGCTCAACGCCTTTCTATACGATCTTCTTATCCCGGTGTACCGTACCGGGTCCATCATGTATCCGCAATCGGTTTCTCCCCATGCCTCGATTCGGATAATCATCATAGCCTAGCACCGAGAAATCTCATGGTGGACGCCGAAATATCATATCAAGAGAAACCGCATTTTTTAAACAATCACAAGTTTTTAAATAATATCCGCGTTTTCTCAAATCCAGAAATCTCATGAAAATAGAATCTCATGAAATGCATGGCAGTAATGAAATAATATGCACATGCACGGAACAATACTGTAATGCATAGCAAGTGTGTTCATATGAGCGTGTCATATAGCAAGGTAAAAAAAGTGTAATAACTGCACTAGTATGTGGTACTGGGTACTAAACAGTAACTAAAATACTACCAGGTTATATGGTGATACGGTAACAAAATGATTTCTATCTATATACGTGGCATGGCAATTACCGATGATGTGTGTGTGAGCCGGCAAGTAGGTGTACGTGCAACATGTGCATCATCTGTAATGGTGCATGTGTCATAACAGATGAAATCATATATAAAGATAAGGGTATGAACGTATATATCGTAAACGAAAATAATGCGAGCGTATGCAGAAATAAGAAATCATAGCGCGAGCGTAAATAGAATAAAGAAATCGTAAACACGAACGGTATAAAAATAATACGCAAATACGTATGAGCCATACAGTTATAGTTTAAAATAGTATGAATCGTTGTTTTAGAAAATATGGGGTTATGATGTTTTTGAAAAAGATACCATTTGAAAGGTCATAGCGTCCCTTTAAGTTATCATTTAAAAGTGCGTAACGATTCGTTAGTTTTGAAAATAGATATAGTTCTAGATATATCATAATATCTACCATGTGAATTTAAACAAGATTTTCTCGAGTCGATATATAAGTCGACGATCCATCCTCATCATATCATGTACGGTATAATCCATCATACGGTATCATCAATCAAATAGTACGGATTTATAGTCACGTACATCATCTCATCTCATCAAACCATCTCATGTCATATCGTGTCATGCTATGCCATATCATATCATATATATATTGTCTCGTATCATCATATCAAATCATATCGACCCATATCATCATCATGTCATATCGACTCGTATCATCATCATATCATGATTATCCTCATATCATATATATGTGTGTGTATATGTATAGCCTAATGGTAAAAAAATAAAACTAGGGAATGTTTACCGCCGGAAATAGAGACGAACTGGGATGGATCGTCTTGCCTGAATCTGGGGGCAGATGCTATTTAGATTTATCCGTCCACCTCTCCGAAAATGCAAAGTTGATTTATGGCACCGTATATCAGAGGTTTGGACGGATGCGGCCGTTTGTAGTAGACTTCGTCAGATTCTCCCTCATTTGCGAGGTTTTTTTTGATTGTGGGGACGCTTTTCCCTGCAGGCACAAGCCCCTGCAATTAATTACGTTACTGCATCGCGATAACCACTTTCTCCTGCTCCGGAAGTTCAATTTGTGTCGTGTGTGTTTTTGTTTGTTTTGGTTGCCCGTGGATTCTATACGGAGACTAATTTATGTTGTCGCCCGTAGGGCGTGGATTAGTCCAAATCCGTATATCTTAGATTTGGGGTTTTTTTATTTAAGGACCGTTAATCTATTTTGAGATTAAGATCGACTTAAACGTATGTGAACATTTGGGGGCTCGGTTGGTTTTTTGTTAAGGATATGTTAGTCCAATTTGAGACTAGGATCTACTTAACAAGATTTTAGGATCATTTTTGTTTCAGATCCAATAAGAGAGCATTTGGGCTCTGTTGTCTTAGTTTAGGGTCATTTCGGTCCATTATCGCCATTTTGGAGGTGATGTTCTAGTTTGAGGACATCTCGGTCTGTTGAACACCATTTTGGAGGCGAGGTTTTAGTTTAAGGACATCTCGGTCCGTTGATCACCATTTTGGAGATGAGATTTTAGTTTAAGGACGTCTCGGTCCGTTGATCACCATTTTGGAGGTGAGATTTTAGTGTAAGGACGTCTCGGTCTGTTGATCACCATTTTGGAGGTGAGATTTTAGTTTAAGGATGCACCCACGTGTATTTGTTACGTGACGGGATGAACAACGATGAGCGCACGTGTATTTGTTACGTGACGGGATGAACAACGATGATATAGGATGCACCCAGTTTGGGGTGCGGTCTGATTTGAGGTGTACACATCAGTGCACCAAAAATCTGTTGGTTGTTGGGACCCGCCACCTCTCTGCAGACGTTGAGGAATTATAATGATGTGGATCAGAGGTGTGGAAAGATGTACCCTTAAACTAATTCTCGTATTTGAGGGAAAAAGGAGTTAGTGGTAAACTAAGATTTCCTCGGGAGGATATGGGATGAGTATCATTTTGGATATCATCAGTTGAAAGATCAATAGTCATATTTGGGACTAAGATCAATTTGGAAAAACATGAGTACAGAGGCTCGGTCGATTTGGAGATCAAAGAAGTTTTGACCTCAGGAAGATTTAGCTAATTTGTGACTAGGTTTTGGTCTTCATATTTACCCCTGTAGTGCTAAGCACTGGTAAATGTAGTACCCACGTGTGTCCCGCGTGAGGCATTAGACCAGTGTTAAACACTAAACTTTGGAGGCACTCACGTGAGACGTCTCAAAGTGGGCACTGTTCTTTGGGTTTTATTCCTTTTTTGTATATAAGTGCTAAGCACTTGGTTTTTGTGGTGCTCACATGTGAACACGTGAGGCGCTGCAAAGTTGGGTACTGTATTTTGGGTTTTATCCCCTCTTTTTTTAAAGAGCTAAGCACTTGATTGGTGATCACGTGTAAAACATGTGACTGCCCTAAGAGGGACTTCTTGTTCTTCTTTTAAGCGCTTGCATGGGAAACACGTGCGGTCCTCGTTATAGTGTTTAAACACTAATGAATCATCAGTCTTTCCTTCTGGGTGTTTAGAGATTTTGATCTCATGTTAATGACCCTAGGATTTGGAGGATCTCATGTCTCTTGTTTTGTAAGAATTAAATTATTTTTATAGGGTTAAATCCTAGTTTTCAGAGGAACTAAATTTCCATGTGTTTTGTAAGAATCAAATTCTTTGAACACAATTCTTTCCCCTAGGTTTTGAATCTGCATGACAGAATCTCCCCGATGAGAATTAAATTCTCAACTTGTGCGGAGGTATGCTTCTGCAGATCTCAACCAGAGGAAGAACTATGTTCTTGCATGAAGGGTTAAACTCTTAGAGAGGCAAAATAGAGACAAGATGATCTCTGAGTTTTGTTTTCTTTTTACCTAGGGTTTCAATGAAACAAGTCTTCTTCTGTGAGAATTAAATTCTCTGTTTCTTTTGAAGTTTTTCTTTCTTCTTCTCTCTTTTTTTTAAAAGCTTCTGAGGGGGTTCCTTTTTTCACTCTCTGTCCCGAGACTTGAAGTCTTTGGTTCTTTATATTGAAGTTTGTTTAATTATGAGAAAATCTCTCATTGAGAGATCCTAATTGATTTAATTGGTTTCAGAATTGATTTGGGAAATTTTGCCCATCATTGAATTTTTGATCCAAGGGTTTTTGTTCTACAGAACATATTTTTCTTGTTTTTAATAAGATTGGGGAAATATTTTTCCATATGCGGAATTTTATTTTGTAAAAATAGTGAATTTTAATCATCATTGGAATTTTAATCCAAGGGTGCTCGGTTTAACAGAGCACAATCTTTCTTTGTTTAGAAAGATATGAAAAATATTTTCCATCTCATAGGGTCTTTGATCCACCAACTTTCTGTTTAACAGAGAATTTCCCTCCTCATTAGAAAGCTCTATGTTTAATCACCATTGGATTTTTGATCCAACGATCCCTTATTGAGTAGAATTTAATTATTCGTAGGGAGGTTCCCTCACGTGTTTAACACGTGAGGTTTATTTAGTTTGTCAGCTGTTTGATTGCAGCGCCTATATGCTTTGCATATAGGCGCTCACGTGTTTAACACGTGAGGCTTATTTAGCCTATAGTTGTTTGATTTGCAGCGCCTATATGCATTACATATAGGCGCTCACATGTTTAACATGTGAGGCTTTGTTTTAGTCTATCTGTTGTTTAATTACAGCGCCTATATTCTTTGCATATAGGTGCTCACGTGTTTAACACGTGAGGCTTTGTTTTAGCTTATCTGTTGTTTAATTGCAGCGTCTATATGCTTTGCATATAGGCGCTCACGTGTTTAATACGCGAGATTTGAACAGTAAGGAATTTTCCATCTTCCCTTTTTTTTATAAGGGAACAGGGAATATCTTCTACTAAGTATACTACTAGGGTATGATATTCTAGACACCTTACTAACTAAGTACACACACACACATCCTAATTCTACGGTTGCGAAGGTGCTACACGCCATCCATCCGACTTTTCCCGTAGATATATATTTACTCACCTACAACGCCTCGCTATAGTCGATCCCGACGAATGCCTTTCCCTCCTACGTCGTCCCGGAAGTCCACGCGCTTGTACCTACAAATCAAAATATATCGTATCGCATCAAAATCAAATTCGAAAACCGATACGACAAGCAAAACGCACATAGGTTAGAATTTATGGTCAACGTGTGCTAGAACAACAAAATAACTCCGAACGTCAACATACGAATGTCGAACGACCGAGTCAAAACTCAAATATCCAAAAATCAAGTTTCAAAAGTCGCAAAACATTGACAGAAAGCAAGTAAAACAACTCCAGATTTTTCTTAAGGTGGTTTTAGACTGTTTAGAATATAAGGTAGGCCTAGTTATTTAGTGAGCGAGCTGCAGACCAAAAACCAAACCCTAATTCCAAAGTCGAACCGCAAATTGCGGCCAGGGGGATTTTTTTGGCGGTTTGGGCTTGGGGTTAGAGGCTAGGGCTTCTAGGGTAGCTCTCTATAGATCTGCACATCTCACCATATTCTCAATATAATTTTCAGAATCCCTGAGTAATACCAAATTTCATTTGATCATCAAAAGTCATCCAAAACTAATATCGGAAAATTCAAAACTCGTCAAATCCGAGAACTTCTCCACTAAAACACTCACTTATCACTAATGGTCTTGTATACACTCACTAAACCTTCACTAAATCTCTACTGCAAGTTTCACTCACTAATTCTCACCCTAGAATTTTCCAAGTTCATAAAATATGTTTATATTAACTCTAAATTAGTTGTGAAGGTAAGAAAAGTTAAAAACTTAAACAAAAGGTGAGTGTTTTACCTCAAAATGCAACTCAAGAAATTTCTAAGATGGCTAAAACTCCCCAAAACAAAATCTTGAACATACCAAGAGGTGTAGGATGAGGTGAGGAACAATTTTTGTGAAGTGTTTGTGATATTTTGAGTTGATTTTGGGGGTGATTTATGGTGGTAGTGAGGATGGAGGAGGTGGAGATGAAGGAGATGAAGAAGGAGGTGAGATAAAGAAAATAATGAGATGAAGAAAAGAAATGGTGCAACCATAACTCTCATTCTCTCTCTCATACACTCTCTCTCACCTATACCCCCATGTCTCTTTGTCCCCCTTCTTTTCTTTTTCCTTATTCTTTTCTCTCTTTTCTATTTTCTTTTCTTTAAAACAAATGAAAAGCCATCACAAAAGAAAAGAAAAGAAAAGAAAACATGTAAATCACATGTCATGCACACAACAAAATAAAACATGGTTTAATGCATAATTAGTGAAACACTAATCAAGTTTAACATTAAACTTGTATGTAAATAATTATATATTAATTTATAAAAAGTCCAAATCAAATAAATACTTTCATAATTAATAATTTATTTTAAATTCTAATTATTTTCCAAACTATAGGTATATAATTATATCAATTTACGAAAACTCAAATCTATACTCGCAAAATATCCGTGATATTTATTATTTTATTATTTAATTCCAAAATAATATTTTCTATTTTCTGAAATGTTACAGGAGGGGAGTAACTGAGGAATGATATCGGTTAGAAACTCAGGAGGATGTTCACAGTCAATGATGGGACAGCATGAATCGGAAAATCCAACTCATCCAACAAAACGTGCATATCCTCAAAGATATTCTCAAAATTCTCCATAAAATCAAGATCATCCATGCATTCATTCAAATCGTCATCAATAATATCCAGAAACAAATGGAGTTCAGAAAAAACAGTTAATGGATCTAGATGATGTTCACACGGTTCTGAAAGATAGTGTTGAATTGGTGAGAAAAATTCACCCAAATTTATGGATTCATTATCAAAAGTATCCCCAATATCGATATCCTCAATCAAGTCAATCTTAAAGTTCTCAAACACCTCAACAAAAGCATGGTTTTCAATTGATTGGGTTTCTAGAGTGGGGATGTAGAGATCAATGAGAGTGGCATTGATTTCACTTGAAGGGGACCTTTCAAAATCAGGTAAATCAAATACTACGTAGTCGCACAACTTATTAAACATTCTATCTTCAATTGGTGAATCATTTTGTCTACTCAATAGATCTTCGGAACTGGAGTTGTGGAATTCAATTGGAAACGGATAGGCTTGATTTTGAAGGGTGGATTACGTCCTTTCACTACTCAAATCATCAAATTGTTTTATAGCCACATCATATATTGTAAAATTTTGGGTTAATTGGGAGCTAGATGTTGGTTTGTAAGGTTGTATGAGTGTGGCCATGGATGCATTCAATTCCTCCATCTGTCGGCACGAAGCTACCCAAATTTTTTCTAATGTGCGTTCAAGACTAGACATGTATTGTGAAGGGGTTTTGATGAAAGATTCAAATTCGTTTGGATACGTCCCAAATTGATGTTTAGAAGCAATGTCTATGAAAGGTGTGAAAAACTGGATAAGATTGATATGAATCGAATAGTTGTGTGGAATGGGTAGGATTATGATCAACATCTTGATAGGATGATGGTTGAAATTGTTGTCCTAATGAATTCGAAGTGGTGAAAGGCGTGAAAGATCGGCTATGAGATTGTGCAATACGTTCAGCAATGGACATGGTTTAAGAGTTGCCATATTACCCTCAGGAGGGGTATCAACATAAGAAGGGGTAAAAGTTTGAAAATATTGATATGACGTGGATTGTGGTGTCCAAGTGGCGTTTCTAGAAGCGTCTATCCGATCTTTCAAAGAGATTTTAGGCATGGATGAATCTTTTGAAATTCTACCAAAATAAGAGCCGTATGACGAAATACCTGGTTGAGAGTACCAAAGTTCGGCAAGAGTTGGTCGATGTGGGGTACCCATGATATGAAAAGAAGATGAAGGGATGAAAAAGGAGGTGAAGTTTTTTTTTTATTTTGTGTTAGTTATTAACAAAAGAATGAATAGAAATATACACACAAAATGGTAAAGCAAAAACAATCACGACACAATACTACACACCTAATCGGTTTAGGGTTCACCTAAGTCAACTATACCTGCTCAAGAACTTGATTGTCGAAGTAAAACTATGTCGAGAAACGGGCTCAAGATATATTGATCACGAGGCCAGGTAAGTGCATAGATAATGAGAGGTTTTCCAATGCATTCGCAAAATTCCTTAATTAGAATAACCCTTTCTCTTTTGGCGGTTGCGCCGTGAACACTTTGCCTAAATACCCCATGAACGATATACTGTTAAGCGGTGTTCTAAATACAGTTAACTTCTCCTAATGAGCGCGAAGTCCTTAAAAGCTTAAAGTCTAATTTTTTTAAAAATTTGTGCGGGTAAATGTTATGCTCATTTTCGTGATTTGTGGGCCACGGAAAAGATGATGAAATTTTTTACCGTATGTTGTGGAGTTCGCTTGCCCTTAAGTCCGTATTAAATAGATGTAATGAGCAAATCAATGAAAAGATTGTTCAAAACATCAAACAATCGTTTTTTAAGTTTAAGCGCGGCGCTGCAACAAATATGGGTTATTGAATTTAGCTTTTGATAGTGAGCTTGTAAAGAATCCTGCAAAGATAGAATAGTGGACGCGTCGGATTTAAGAAAGAAGGAGTTAGAAAATACGTATCGTTAGGTTTTGGTTAAGAACCCCCCGTTGAATTAAATCCGATTTGCTTGGAAAATTCGCTTGCGCGGGTCAAACTACTCGGATCTTTGGCACTGTACTTCATTATCACCTTGGCTTTGAATGTACACTTTACTCCACACGATCGCAGTTCGCAATTTCTTAAAATATGAAAACGTCGGAAAAACGGATATTTGGTGCGAAAAAGCGATATATGTGGCCAATCTTCCGAAAACACAAAATTATGAAATAAAACTATAAAAATAGGATAATAATAGAACAATGGAGCCTACGGCAAAAGATTAGAGCAATACAAGGATATTGGACAGCCGGTGGCGGGAAAATGGAAATATCCGACGGTCGGTTTGAAGAATTGGGGCTCCAATTTCTTACTGTATTCTCTATGTTCTAATATTGTCCCAATTTTATAGTTTAACTTTTCCAATTAGTCTCGGAGTGTTAGCAGGTCAAAATATCAGAGAACAAAAAATTAGAAACGTTAATTTTTGTGTTGGTTTTTTGAATTTTTTTTGATTTTTAGTTTCGTTTTTTAGAATAGTGTTGGTTTCATACAAAAAATATACAGAGATTAATCAGAAATAACAAGAATAAAAACGTTAACGTCTCTCCAGTAACGACGCCATTTGATTGAATGAAATTTTGTGTGTCGTATTTAGTTCTAAAGTAACCACAATCAAAACGGCGTCGCGTGTAACTAGCCGTGATGAGTATGGCTCGTCCGCAGGGAGATGGTACATTTTAGGTTCTTGTTCTCACGAGTTAAGCCAAAGGTCAGAAAATTTTGATTCTAACCTATATGTTTTGTATATATACAAACACAACACTTGTTAGGGATAGAGATATGTTAGTTTAAGTTAGGAAAATCTGTATACTTTGCTTTGTGCCTCACTTGACTATTAACGCTAAGATAATCAACAACAACATGGATTAAGGTGCTTAAGTACGGTATTTATGAAATCCGTCTTATTGACCATTGTCCTTCCGTTCTTATCTCTTAACTTTGGCCTCCGGTCAAACCAAACCCAATTGGTCACATTTAGGAATCACTGCTACCATGGTAGGGTAGAGTGCCTAACGGAGCACTTGCGTGAGGTTTGGATGGAGTTTAATAGGTAAGTTAAAAGGAAAAGAAAAGTATAAAGAGAAACCTAACTTCAACATCACTTCTCATTCCTTAGCAAGATCAACTATTCACAAGCCATCACAAACATCAAAAGAAAACACAAGAGAGAAAAGATCAAAGAAAATATCACAAATAAGTAAAGAGCACGAAAAGGAAATTGCAAGTAAGTGCTAGTAAAGAAAGTAAGAAGATACTAAGAACCAATTGAATCAAATGCAAATAAACTAAAACTTCATTAATTCTTCAATTCAAGGTACAAGCTATGGGTTCAATAACCAAAACCTAAACTTAGAATGAAAATGAAGTGAAGTGTGATCAAGTATGGCTTACAAGCTTGATCTCTGTTATGGTATATATAAGCACTTCATCAACAAAAACAAACAATAAAATTGAGATGATGTGACAATTTGGAATGACCAGAAGAAAAATGGTGCAATTTGGTGGAGGTGGGACCGGTATAAATACGGAATACAACCGGGTATACGTATCGAAATACATATACATGTATTTGTATAAAAATACGAATAGCCAAGAGAGAGAAAATGAATAGTGAACAATAATACTAGAATACATATATTAAAAATATATATATAAATTATTAAATCAAAACTTGATTTAATAATCTGGCTTAATTCTAAACCGCTAGTATTATCAACCGTCCGATTAAAGTCCGTGTAGCTTGTACACATATTTAATCGGATCTCTGTATGTACCAACATACGTCATCTACATCATATCGCATGAACTGGGAAAACCCTATGTGAGAGACTCTAAAGACTCGAAAATACGCTGGCAGTGATTTATTGGATAAATCCAAAACCCACAAGCACGTCAGCGGTACTAGCTGTATGTAACGGTGACCCAGGTATATGCCGAAAGGAAGTTCAACAATCAAGTCCGTCCGTACCCTACTAAGCCCGAATGTGACAATCTCCGTACAGTCCGGTCTCTTCGTCTAAGAGTATCGCATACGGGTTTAGAGGGTGGATAACGTCAGACCCCTAATAACCCGATAAGTCGTGTCGGAGTCAAGTTCATCACCAACTGAGAAACTACTGAACTCATATCAGTAAATCTCGTCCGCCATGGCCATGGATTTAGGGTGATTGCTAACCGAACACAGCGCGATATCGACTCCTAATACCAAAAGAGTCGAATCCCGACAATCGCTCACTGCCTGTATTTGGCTCGGGACTGTACCCAACTAAAACCTGTTTGCACGACTCCTTTGAGCCGTAGTAGGGTAGTAATAAAAGTACAGTGGAAAATCACACGATACAAATGAAGATCTCAGGTCAAAAGACTAACCTGTACTAATGACATTAGAGAACTTTTATATGACGATAGATATAATACCATCTAGAAGTTCTCGGCGAGTCCGTCCAGTGTACTCATCTCCAATGAGCACATGAGTACTATCTTATATGAAACGGTACCAATGGATTGTGAGTCCGGCCACCGCTCTTCGTTGGGGTCTCGAAATGTATAAACTAGTCTACTCTGAAATATCAATGCCCAGTCTCGATACTCCCACGACTAGTGACTGTTAGTGATATATGCCATAGAGGCCATTATTGTATCATACTGGTTTGTATATTACTTAATAAAAGCTTGGGATATACACGGATATAGTAACATTCTTGCTCGAAATGGTAGTATGCTACCTGGTTTGTTTCTACCTCAATATGTGCATGTGTTTCCTCTTAGCATATCGCTTATACATATTGGTAGAGCCCTTAGGATCTTTGCTTGATTACCAGCGTTGTGATGGCAGTCACACTAGTGGGGGATGGGTAGTCTATAAGCACATCCTATACAGGTCCGTAGTCATAGAATTATCAATACGGGGCATCGATACTCCAGAGTAGACTAGTGTATACGCTTCTCATCCCAGCAGGGGAGACGGTCTGTCCCACAGCCATCAATACGTCGTACTGGAGATAGTATGCATGTGCTCATTAGGTTATGAGTACACTGGACATGACTCGTCGGGAACTGTTGGTGGGTATTATACCTATCGTCGGGTAGCAGTTCCCAGGTGACATGAGTACAGCTTAGTCCGTCGACTTGACACTGCTACTTCGCCTCGAGTGTGTTCCCACTGTACTTTGATTACTACCTTACCATGACTCAAAAGAGTCGTGTAAACATGCAGTAGTTGGGTGCAGTCCTTAAGCACTTGAAGGTAGTAGCGGTTAAATAGGATTCGTCTCTCGCTGTGTTGGGGGTTGGTATCGCGCTGTGTTCGGAAGGCCATTACACAAAGTCCTTGGCAAAGGCAAGCGAGATTTACTGATAGGTACTCCAGTAGTTTCTCAGGGTGTTTTGGGTTACACGTCGATATGACTTATTGCGCTATTAGGGGTCTGACGATTACTGCCCCTAGGCCCGATATGCGATACTCTTAGGCGAACAGACCAAACTGTACGGAGATAGGCTCAGTAGGAGTTCGGATGAGTTAGCTCATCGGCTTTCTTATCGACACATATCTAGGTAGCCGTTACGTGCAGCTAGTACCGCTTGTGGATTGTGGTTAAACCCACTGCCAGTGAAGTGTCGAGTCTTTAAAGTCCCACATAGAGAGTTTCCTGCACCGGGCAAAAGGTGTAGAGGCCGTATGGTTTTACGACAGGGCTTCGATCACTTTCGTGCACTTGTGCACGTATGATAATCGGGCGGATAATACTAGTGGGCTTTGGTTTAAGCCGGATCCTAGTATTATATTGATGGATTATTTTCATCTCTTTGTATTCGTATTCTTCGGAATGCGGATGCGGGTATGCATATACGGTTGAGGGGCATTCTCGTAATTTCTCGGGAAAGCTTCTAGAAGGAATTGCTAAATTAGGGTTTTGATTTTCTTTTAGAAATAAAACCTAATTTAGGTGGAGAAATGAGGTGGAGATATTTTCTTTGGATGGCTATAACTCATCACTTGACAAAAAAGATATTTGTAAACCATAGATATTTTTGTGAGATATTATCTCATCAATAATTCCCATGGTTCATTATTCATCACAAATGAGAAGTCATTTCTTCATCCAAGATTTCTTCTCCTCTCTTATTTTCTTCCAGTGACCTTCTTCTTCATAACCCTAAACCTCTCATGAGTTGAGAAACCAAGGGTTCCAAGAGACAAATCACTCTATCTTCTTACTCTACACCCTCTAGGCCTTCTAGTTTAGCGAACTAGAAGCCATAGTTATCTCAGATTTGAGGTAGGAGCTCGGACTATAGACTCTCGAGTGGATCTTGCTTGACTCGAGGAGGCTGTCGAGGTTGCCCGATCCGTTTCGATCCTTGGAGCTGACGATGAGGTAGAGGACAGCGATGAAGACCCGAAGGACTTGGTATCGTGAGGTATAAATTTCATCCGAGTAGTTAAATCTCATTGCAAATTAGCCAGTTAAGGTTTAGTATCGATCCTGGAGTTCAAGTCGGTGTTGCGATCTTTGAAAAATCGTTTTTTGCATATTCCGCCTCCCCGCGAACACGCGGGGTGCGCGACATCGACTTACAGTGGTATCGGAGCCAAACTAAACCTTTACTTGCTTGTTAGCAACTTATTAGAACTTCGATCGTCGGAAAACTCGAAAACTATACACTTGCATCCCTTAAGTTTCTGTCAAATTTTAAAACTGTGCTAAAAATTATTTCAGAAGCGTGAAAATTCACTGCAGGGAATTCTAAGACTTCAGAAGAAAAACGAGTCACCAACTCGTTACAACCACCGCGGAACCGTGGCGAATCGGTCGATTTGCCGCCGTTCCGCGGCCGAGTTGTAGCCGAGTTAGCTCGTTCTTCCTCTGTGATTCTTATTTTAGGTGTACAGTTTTCTTGTATATTTGGTTTCTACCCATGATGATCTGAGTGCTAGTTTGCATTTGGGGTAGACATGGAAAATAGTTTTCGATCGAAATTCTAACTTATTTGCTAATCGGGTTTTATCTGAGTTGTGATATATGTGCTGAACGTCTGCTAATTGCTATACGTCGATTAGTGGAGGTTGTACATATCTGTGATATTGGTTTGTGTATATGAACTTATTGGATCGTCGTGGATGAATAGCCGGGGATGTGAGATGAGGGTTTTATTTATCTTTCATTCGATGTAAATTTGTAAAGTGATATAATATTATTTTGCAGGGCACATCCGGTTGAGGTTGTAGCCACCGTTGTATTATTTTATTTTACTGTTTTCTGCTCCTAGGATAGACCCAAGGTAGGGTGCACAAACTACCAGATACTTTGAAGTGTCGAGTGGCCTACTCACTTTGATGAGGGAGCTTGCTTCTCTTCTGGTATTTGGCGGGTAGTTTGTCGCACCCGTAGGGCTCTGGGGTGGGGTTTGGCTATTCATCATGACCGTGGAATCCGTCTTTCGTTACAGGCTTAAACGAAATACGGAATTCCTAGTATATCCAATATGTTCATCTGTGATCTGGAATGCCTATTATTGCGTCATACGAATGGTTATTATATATATGCTATATAATAGACGTTGCTTATGTTTTGCATCCGCGCTAGTCCAGCCCCCGCTTTGGCGTTAGTTAAGTAACCTAACGGTGTTAGACGGGGCCCAATGGCGAATGCAGATGGCATAAGTGGACATAGTATTTTCGCCTTGTTCTGTGATGATAGGTGTAAATGATGGGACTGTATTACATTAATGCAAAGCAAACAAACCAAAGCTGATTCATTGGAAAAAAATTTAAAAACCACTCGGTTATTTTAAAACAGAGACTTTTAAATGCGGAGCTTAAACCACTCCTTTTAAAAGCTATCAGGTTCTTTCGATTATATCAAGTTCACCACGTTCACGGTTTCGCCAAAACCATTCGTAGCCCTCTGTCATTTCATATGATTATTCAGTAGTATTCAAGCTATGTTTGTTGACCTTTGCCAAGGCATAGTGTTTGGTAGCTGCTGGGTATTCATATGTAGCATAGATAGATGCATTGGTTTAGGACAGTCGTAATACTTTGTTGGCCTTCATCAAGGGTATATACGGGTGGGTTCAAATTAACCTGGACAATGATGGGTAGAACTTGACATGCGACTTATGATTTGTTGGCCTTCGTCAAGGTCATAAGAGCATGGGGCAAAAATCCACATCGGAAGTTTCTAAGGAAACTGAAACTTGATAGTGCTGCATACCATTTGGAGTGTGATAATGTTGGTAGGATTCCTTCAGGATTACCAAACAAAGATATTTGGATCCCGATCCTACTGTGAGTATATGCTACTCCTTAGGAGATTTTTCACTTAACGATCAATGCTATAAACTAAGTATGTGTCTAGAACGGTGTTAGCGGGGATATGACTCCAGAGAAAAGAGGTTTTTTAATTAAGGAACTTCGCGAAAGCATCGTAAAACCTCCCTCGAAGTACCGACACTAGCCTGGCCGAACGGTTAAGCAAGTATTGTACGGTGAGATTAATCCTGACTAATTCTTCTTTTATGGTTTGAGGAAGGATTCAAGAAACAGTGGGAGCTATCATGTTTAGATAAATTAAAAACCAATCTAAACTTGCAAGAGTATCATACTGAGTGTTTTCTTCTCTCTCTTAATTGCAGCAACCAGGTGACCAGATTAGGTTACAGATAGATAATAAAATGACAGAGTTATATTATATTGACTGGCAAAGTTTTGTCCAGATGTTCATTACCTATGACAAGCTGGACCACCTCATTACTACCCAAGTCCAGTTTTCACCGTCGTGGATGTTGATATCCGTAAGACAAGGGAAAAAGACAGTGCGAATACCAAGTGCCTCGTGTTGGCCTCAGTTGATGGTGTAAACCAGAGACAGCACGAGAAGATGGACTTAGTTTTTATCTTCCTCCATAACAAAGTTTTATATGGAGGGCAATCTCGTATCGCAAGATATGAGACCTCGAAGGAATTGCTTCAAGCGAGGTTGGCTGTCGGGTCATCTATAGGGGACCACGTCCTTACAATGACTAGCTATATTGAAAAGCTCATGGACCTGGAGACCACGTTGGAGAACGAGTCATGTACTGACTCGATTCTACAGTCCTTACCTTATACTTATGCCCAGGAGAAGAAAGTTATACTTCCAGTTGAGGGCACCATGAAGGAAACCAGGGAGACACCCGCTCTGCTTATTGGGGGATCTTCCTCTTCTGGATCCAAGGCGAAAGCCAAGGGTGAGTAGAAGAAGACCTCTACAAAGCCGATAGGCGGTGTCAGTAAGGTAGAAGGAAAGAGCAGGGCAAAAAGTTCCGGGGCTAACAGTAGGGAAGGAGGGATGTTTCTATTGTCACGGGAAAGGGCATTGGCAGAAAGGATGCAGGGCTTGGAAAGCCAGAATCCAGGATCCGAAGCATGTTGTGGTTTCGACTTCGGGTGTGTTTGTGATTGAAAACAATCTGTCAATTAACTCAACTTCCTGGGTACTAGATACCGGATCAGGATCTCATATCTGTAATTCATTGCAGACTTTGATAAACCGTAGAGTTATCAGGGCAGGTGATATGACTCTCAGGGTTGCTAACGGAATGAGCGTGGACGCTGTATCCGTAGGGTATATCACCTAGGATTGAAAAGTGGAAAGATATTGATTCTACGTAACTGTTTGTGTGTACCTAGTCTAGTATGTAAGCAATGTGGTCCACATCCACCTAAATCAAAATTTGATTGGGTCAGGTACACTAGAGGACAGTCTATACATGTTAAATCAAGCTCAGGTTTTCAACGTCCAGAACACACTTAAAAGAAAATCTCCAGAATTAAGTAGGGCTTTCTTATTGCATTGTAGACTGAGTCATATCAATGAAATACGGTTGTCGAAGTTACATAGAGAGGTATATTTGGATCCGTTCGAATACCAGTCTTTTGCAACTTGTCAATCTTATCTCATAGGAAAGATGACAAAGACTCCGTTCACTGGACACGGAGTAAGAGTGAGCGAGCTCTTAGGACTCATACACAGCGACGTGTGTGGTCCAATATCTACAGATGCACGAAATGGTTATTCCTATTTCATTACTTTTATGGATAATTTCTCTAGGTAAGGATATGTCTTCTTGATGAAGTATAAATCCGAGACCTTTGAGAAATTCTAAGAATATAAGTATGAAGTGGAAAAACAAACAGGCAAAAGTACCAAGACAATGAGATCTGATCGATGTGGTGAATACTTAATTGCCGAGTTCCTGGATTACTTAAAAGAGAATGAAATTCTCTCTCAGTTTACTCCTCCATACACACCACAACACAACGGTGTATCGGAAAGGCGAAACAGAACCTATTGGATATGGTTCGTTCCATGATGAGTAAAAATAAGTTATCGCGATCCTTCTGAGGTTATGCACTAGAATCAGCTGCATATATTTTGAATAAGGTTCCTACCAAGACTGTGCCTACCACACCATATCAGATGTGGAGTGGGAAAAAACCCTATCTTCAGTATCTGAAGATATAGGGATGTCCAGCTTTTGTCAAAAAGTAGTATGCAGACAAATTCGAGGCACGGTCAGTACTGTGTAGGTTTGTGGGATACCCAAAGAACTCTAAGGGGTATATTTTCTATTACGCAGAGGAACAAATGGTTTTTTGTTTCTCGTCATACCCACTTTTTAGAAAATCAATTTTTTAAAAGGATTAGTAGGAGCGCAACAGAACTAGAAGAAATTCTAGAACCACAAACTATTGCTGAAAGTATGGTAGAACCAAAGGTTTCAAAAGAACAGGACATCCATGTGCCAATCCGCAGGACTAGTAAGGCAGTCTCATCCGCCCGAGAGATACTACGGTTTTCTCATAGACGGGGATAGAGAGAATTGCATCATTGACAATGATGAGCTAACTAGCTTCCAGCAAGCCATTCAGAGCGGAGACTCGGTAAAATGGCTGGATGCAATGCGGAACGAGATGGAGTCCATATAAACCAACAAAGTATGCACTTTGAACATTGCTCCAGAAGGGGTAAAACCCGTAGGCTGCAAATGGATCTTCAGAATGAAGATTGGTGTAGATGGACAGGTTGAAAGCTATAAGTCTATACTTGTTGCAAAAGGTTTTCGTCAAAGACCTGGTTTGGACTATGATGAAACCTTTTCTCCAGTGTCTATGCTCAAATCCATTCGGATCCTTCTTTCCATTGCTGCCTTCCAAGATTTTAAGATCCGGCATATGGACGTAGAGACGGCTTTTCTAAATGGTTATTTGGAAGAGTGCGTCTATATGAATCAGCCAGAGGGTTTCAATCAGAGTGGGAGCAGCGGGAGAGTGTGCAAGTTGCTTAATTCCATTTATGGACTAAAGCAGGCATCGCGGAGTTAGAACATTTGTTTTAATGAGACAGTCAAAAGAATTCGACTTTATCAAAAATCCAGATGAGCCATGCATTTATAGTAAGATTGTAGCTAGAACTGTGGGATTCCTCGTCTAGTACGTGGATGACTTTCTCTTGATAAGAAATGACACTCCTATACTATAATCAGTCAAAGGATTCTTATCACTAAGGTTCTCCATGATTGACCTGGGTGATGCCAAATACATTCTGGGGATCCAGATCTATCGTGATAGATCAAAAAGGATAATAGGACTTTTACAGTCAAGGTACATAAAAACCATACTAAAAATATTTAGTATGGAAAATTCAAAGCGCTGTAGTCTACCGTCTTATCACGGAATCATCCTCTCCAAATAGATGTCTTCCAAGACTGATTTGGAAAGGGCTCGCATCACATCTATACCCCACGCTTCTTCGGTAGGCTCTATAATGTATGCGATGTTGTGTACTAGACCAGATGTTTCTTACACACTAGCGTGGTAAGCAGGTATCAGTCAAACCCAGGGGAGAATCACTGGATAGCAGTAAAGAACGTTCTCAAAGTACCTGAGAAGGACTAAGGAGATGTTCTTGGTGTATGGCGGAAAAGACATCCAGATCGAGGCCTTTGCTGACTCCAGCTTCCAGAGTGATAAGGATGACTCCAAGTCCATGTCGAATTATGTGTTTACCCTCAGTAGAGGGGCGGTCTATTGGAAGAGCTCCAAACAGGACACCGTTACAGACTTGACGATGGAAACGGAGTAGTTCGCTGCATGAGACGCCGCAAAAGAGGCAGTCTAGATGAGAAAGTTCTTAACTGAACTTTAGGTGGTTCCTTCCATTGTTGGTCCAATACTTTAGTATTGTGACAACAACGGCGCTATAGCTTTATGGAAGGAACCCAGGTCCTATCAGAGATCCAGACATATCTTGAGGCGGTACCACCTGATCAGGGAGATTGTTGATCCCCAGGGGATCGAGGTAAGGAGAGTAGATACGGAGAACAACACTGCAGATCCACTCACAGAGGCCATCCCTCAGACAGATTTGATTGGCTATTCGAGATCTTCGGTCTACGATATGCCAGTACATGGCCTTAGTGCAAATGGGAGATTGTTAGTGATATATGCCCTAGAGGCCATTATTGTATCATACTGGTTTGTATATTACTTAATGGAAGCTTGGGATATACACGGATATAGTAACAGTCTTGCTCAAAATGGTAGTATGCTACCTGGTTTGTTTCTACCTCAATATGTGAATGTGTTTCTTTTAGCATATCACTTATACATATTGGTAGAGCCCTTAGGATCTTTACTTGATTACCAGTATTGTGATGGCAGTCACACTAGTGGGGGCTGTGTAGTCTATAAGCACATCCTATACAGGTCCTTAGTCGTAGGATTATCGAGATGGGACATCGATACTCCAGAATAGACTAGTGTATACGCTTCTCATCCCAGCAGGGGAGATAGTCTGTTCCACAGCCATCAGTACGTCGTACTGGAGATAGTATACAGGTGCTCATTAGGTTATGAGTACACTGGACAAGACTCGTCGGGAACTGTTGGTGGGTATTATAGCTATCGTCAGGTAGCAGTTCCCAGGTGATATGAGTACAACTTAGTCCATCGACTTTGTTAGTTGTATGTATGCCCTAGAGGCCAGTAATGTACAGATGATGTATATTATATTGGATGCTTGGACATATATAGAGATGACTTTCTTGCTCGATATGATAGTATGCTATCTGGTTACTCTTTATCTTAACATGTACACTTGTCTCTTTATACTGTCTTATAGTTACATGTTGGTAAAGCCCTTAGGATGTGTACTTGACTACCTGGACTATGATGCAGATCATACTAGTGGGGACATGGTAGTCCATAGGTACATCCTTCAAGGTCCCTAGTCGTGGGTATATCGAGACGGGGCATCGATATACCAGTGTAGACTAGTGTATACGCTTCTCGACCCATGGGATGGGCGATGGATGATCCCATATCCATTGGTGTTTGACATCAGAGATGGTATACGAGTGCTCAGTGGAGACTGGGTACACTGGACGGACTCGCCGAGAACTCCCAGATGGTATTATACCTCATGTCAGATGGCAGTTCTCAGGGGACACTTGTGCAGGTTAGTCTGTAGACCCGAGATCGTCATAGAGTCTTGTGTGATTCCCACTGTGCTTTGATCTCCACCTTACCACGTCCATGAGGGGGTGCAAAACGGTGGTCTTTGGGAACAGTCCCGAGTCACATGGAGGCAATGAGCGATAGGAGGGGTTTCGTCTCTCCCGGTATTGGGGGTTGATGTTGCGCAGTGCTCGATTGGCCGTAACAGGGAAGTCCCTGGCCAGGGCTGATCAGAGATTTGCTGGTAAGTGTTACCAGTAGTTTCTCGACCCGTTATGAGCCTCACATCGGCACGACTTATCGGTTATTGGGGTCTGACGTATACCACCCCTAGACTTGATATGCGACATATCAGACGAACAGACCGGACTGTACGGTAAGTGTTACTGGTTGGATTCATAGGAGTGTGAGCGGGCTAGCTCGTCGATCTTCTGATCGCTCAATACCCGGATGGCCGTTACGTTTAGCAGACCGCTTGCGGCTTGTAGGTGCTTGATATGATCATCATCTGCTACCGGCGTATTGACGAGTCTTTAGAGTCCTACACAGAGGTTTCCTGGCTCAAGCGAAACGAAATAGGAGCGCATATGAGATATGTGCAGGACCGAGAATAATGCGTGTATAAGATACCGTATTTCATTCTCGCGATGGATGTATCGAATGGTTATATTCGATATAACCTAGATATCGAATCAAGGATTGATTCGATAAGCTGATACATAGGATACTAGTCGGTTATATGCGATATGACCGGATCGTTAAATCAAGTGTTGATTTAATGATTTAATGTATAATTATATATTTGATATATTACTTTGCATTAGCTAGTATTAGTTCACTTTAAATGGATTTTCTCACTTGATGTGCAAGTTGTATATGTGATATACTTTTGTGCACATATTTGTATCATGTTTGATGATACTTGATCATTTGGTTAAGTGTAAAGAATTAAACCAGGGTTAAGAGATGATTAGGGTTTTGCTTTGTCATTTATTTATTTGTTTATTTATTTGGAAAAGATTTAGATAAGAATGGTGGCTATTTTTGTTTCTAGTTGAAGCTTCATGAAGCTTTGACTTCTTAACCATTCTTGTCTTCATGCTTAACCCCAACCCATCCAAGTAACCATGGTCTATTCTCTACACTCTACCCTAGTTAGTTTATGATAAGTATTCATTTATTATTCATTTTAACTCAAGACTTATCATAATTCTAGCATCATCTTCTTCTTCATCTTCAAGAATGAAAACTTGATGCCATCAATGGCAACTTGATCAAAAGTGAGAGAAATCCAATTCTAAAGTGAACCCACCTCCTATTTCTTCATCCTCTATCTCTTGCTAAGTGGTTTTGGATGTTTTCTTCACAAGTTTCACAACTTGGTGCAGTCGGAGCTTGAACTTGTGAAACCTCGACGTAGATCATCTTCGGTACGAAGCCGACGACCTTGCCCGCTCGTTTTTCCGATGAAGCCGACGATCGAGTCTAGGATTCGAGACGGACAGCGAGAGGACGCCTACGTGGAGCTAAGGAAGTGGAGAACCGGATCTACAAAGTATGTAGCCTCTCTCCTTTAGTTAAGTTGTTAACTAGTTTAGTTTTTCGCCTAAATTTCTAGTCTACGATCTAGTCTAGGGTTTCTCGGCACCGTAAAATTTAAAATTGGCATGGTTGACCCTTGTGAGACCTCTTGAGAGTGCCTAGGAACCCTACAGTGGTATCAGAGCCTAGCTAGAGCCTTAGGCGAAGTCCAGACAGAGTTTGAAGTCCGATCGAACCGAAACTCTAATATCAAAGTTGCTCTCTGTACATTTTTTAAAAACTGGGTTTTTTCCAAATTAAAAATATGCAGAAAATTCAGCCGGACTTTCTAAGAATTACTGTGAAACACGATCACCCAATTCTTCCAAAGTACGGCGGAACCGCGGCAGAAGCCTGGATTCTGCGGCGGTTCCGCGGCCGTATGATGACGTCACCCACCCTATTTTGCACAGTAACTTCTTTTATTCAGTGCTGAGTTCTCTGGGAATTTTTAATATTTATTCAAGAGTTGAGTATTCTGGGTTGTATTGGGGACTCGGTATTTCGATCGGATTATCGAATTTTGTCTAAGTGCTTTCCGGATAATTTTTTGAATATGTTAAAAAGTCCGACCGGATATAAATACCCAACTTTTCCCCTGCCGGAAAATATCCAAGTGTTGGATTTTTGTGTGGTTTAAAGACGTTCTGAGTAGTGCAAGTAACGCGATGGTCCCTCTAGAAGACAACAAACCTTAACTCGATTATGTGACCGTCTTGAACTGCCCTTTGAACCTTCGGGTTTGGGGCAGTACGGCGTGCCACATGTGAGGCGTTGGCTTGACCCTTCTACGGCTGGACCGTTGGTACCGAGGCATGAAGTGAATGTCTTTGAACCTATTTCATGTGTTGGACGGTTTCGGGAAAACTTGGGTGTTCAAATGTTCGATCGGAAAGTTTAATATATTCTATTTATCCGGAATGGGATACAATAATTGGAATTCACAAACAGTTATGAGATAACTGAATGAATGTTATAAATCTAGCGGTTTAGTCTCATTTGATATTGAAAAGGGTTTTCGATAATGGGACTAAAATGCAGGGTTTATAACTGTTAGGCATGTGATGTCTAAGTATTTCATTTGATTAGGCATGTGATGTCTAAAAGGGTTGCGGATTCCAACTGTTGTAGTTTTACACTTTCTTTTCTGTGACCGTAAGTGTAATATGTGATATCACCGGTTTCGTTGCTATATGTCAACGACAATTGGGATGCGCATATTTACTTACGTTGATGACATGTGATGTTATGTGTTGCTGGATATGTTATATTGGATTGTCGTGTTTGAATAGCCGGGTTTTTTTTATGTGAGATGAGTGTTTTTCATTTTCATTCATGTAAAAACTTGTATGTAATATTCTTTTATTTGGGGCACTTCCAGGTTGCGGAAGTTGTCACCTTTTGTATATTATTTACTTTTCCGCATTAGGATAGACCCAAGGAGGGGAGCACAAGTAACCGGGTTCTGGGGTCCAGTGGGAGACCAACTCGAGGAGTCGAGTCCGGGTCTCCTAACCCTAGAATTGGCAGGGTTGCTTGCCGCTCTCGTAGGGGTCTAGGGGTGTGGGATTGGCCATTCATCACGACCGTGGAATCCGTGTTTTATACTGGCTCGTATTGAAAACACGGACGTCCTTGTATATCCAATGTTTCATATGTTCCTTCTGCTGCGTTATCTGTGATGTGATCATGTGATGTTCTGTGATAGATACTTTATATAGTATATATGATATATTATATAGACGTTACTTATGTTTTGCACCCGCACTAGCCCTGCCCTGCTCTGTCGTTAGTTACCTAACCTAACGGTGCACGAGGGGACATCGAGGCGAATGCGGATGGCATAAGTGTACGTCGTATTTATCTGTGATGTTTAGGTATTTAAATGATGGGACTTCATTAATGTGATTAATGAAAGAAAAGAAACCTAAGATGTTGTAGAATCAAATTTTAAATAAAAACAGGTAGCTACAGTTCTTGCTTTGCACAGCGGTATATGTGATATATCCTGCACCTTATTCGATGAGGAAAGGACTGAGATCCCTTCACCGGGAGTGACTCCTTTAGCAATAACTGGCAGATGCTACACACTCGGTTTGTTTTTGATAGCTTCTATAGTTTCTGCTTTGCACAGTGATATATATGATATATCCTGCACCTCATTCGACGAGGAAAGGACCGACGATCCCTTCACCGGGAGTGACTCCTTTAGCAAAACTAGAAAAGCCTCAAAATCACTCCATTTCAAAACTTCATTTGATTCTACAACGATATCAAGTTCATTACGCAATAGGTTTTCAGAAAAACCTATCGTAGCCCTCCGTCATTTCAGATAAGTCCTATTTAGTATTCGTGCTACGTTTGTTGACCTCCGTCAAGGCGTAGTGTGCGGTAGCTAACTAGTATTTATCTGCTTGTGCATATGATGCAGATTGGATTAGGGTAGTCGTGCGGCCTTGTTGACCTCCGTCAAGGGTCGTGCGGGTGGGTTTAATTCGATCAAGAAATGACGGGTTGAACTTGACTAGTAGCCTATGGTTTGTTGACCTCCGTCAAGGTCATAGGGTGCTAGGGGCAAAATTTTATCGGGAATTTCAAGTGTTGAAATTTGCAATGAGATTGCATACCTTCTATGAGATAGTTGGATCCCGATACCCACTGCGAGTAAGAGTTACTCCTGGGAGAGTTTTACACATTACAATTAGCCGATCAAGTAGGTGTCTAGAAAAGTGTCAACGGGGTTACGCCTCTGGAAAAACGAGGTTTACATTAATTAGGTTCGTACGAAAGCACGGGGGACCTCCCTCAAAGTACCGACACTGGCCTGGCTGAAAGATTGGCGAACTTGTAGTGTGTAATTAATCCCGGCTAGTCTTTCCTTTTAGGGTTTGAAGGAAGATTTGATAAAAACCAGTGGGAGCCATCCTGATTAGATAAGATAATAACCAATCTGATCTTGCACGAGCTTACGCTAAAGTGTTTTCTTCTCTCTCTCTCCAGGTAGCGACCATTTCATGCCCTAATAAAGATAATAATATGGATGTATTGACCGAACCCGCATGTTATACTGTGCTGGGGAACGTTGGTTCCGTTCTTACCTATAAGAGTTATAGGACTGAACAGGATATAGGGGAATACCAGGATTCCCATGCCACCCGAATGAAGAAAGTACATGATGATGCATTTTCTTCGGGTGTGTTCGTTACAGAGAACCGTTTCTCCATTTGCCCTACGTCCTGGGTATTAGATACCGGGTCAGGATCCCATATATGTAATCAGTTATATGGGCTTAGGAAAGGTAGAGAACTTGGAGAAGGTGATAAAGACATTAGAGTTGGAAATGGTGCAATTGTTGCAGCTAAGACTGTCGGGGAATATCACCTTGAATTACCAACTGGTAATACATTGGTTCTGAACGAATGCTATTACATGCCGAACCTGATATGAAACATTATATCGGTTTCTTTATTGAGTAAAGAGGGATATAATTTTGTATTACAGAATAATGTTATGAACATTTTCCGTAACCAAAAGTTGGTTGGATCAGGCACGTTGTGCAATGGCATTTATGTTCTAAACCAATCAACAGTTCTGAGCATAACAAACGAGCACAAGAGGAAGAGTTCAGAACTGAACGAATCCTTCTTGTGGCATTGTAGACTGGGTCACATCAATGTGACACGACTGGCTAAGTTGCATAAGGATGGATATTTAAATCCGTTTGAATTTTTATCTTATGACACTTGCCAGTCATGTCTCAAAGGCAAGATGACCAAAACTCCGTTTACGGGACACGGAGAAAGAGTTACCGAACTCTTGGGACTGATACATAGTGATGTATGCGGTCCCATGTCTACACATGCCAGGGATGGTTCTTCGTACTTCATTACATTCACTGACGATCTCTCTAGATTCGGATATGTGTTCCTGATGAAACACAAATCAGAGGCTTTTGAGAAATTTAGAGAATATAAACAAGAAGTCGAGAACCAAACCGGAAAAAGTATTAAAATCCTATGATCTGATCGAGGAGTTGAATACTTGAGCATTGAATTCCTGGACTTCCTAAAAGAGAATGGGATTCTCTCTCAGCTAACTCCTCCATATACACCACAGCACAACGGTGTATCAGAACGGAAGAACTGCACCCTATTGGATATGGTGCGCTCTATGATGAGTATAGCTGAGTTACCTGTTTCCTTCTGGGGATATGCACTGGAAACAGCAGCATACCTACTGAATAGGGTCCCACCAAATCTGTGCCTACCACACCATATGAGATATGGGAAGGGAAGAGACCATATCTTAATTTTATTAAGATATGGGGTTGCCCGGCCTATGTCAAAAGACAAAAACCGGACAAACTCGAGGCAAGGTCTGTTTTGTGTAAATTTGTTGGATATCCCAAACATTCGCGAGGGTATATCTTCTACCACAGTGAGGAACAAATAGTATTTGTTGCTCAACATGCCACCTTTTTAGAAAAGGAATTTCTTGCAAAAGAGATTAGTGGCTCTGAGGTAGAACTGGAAGAGGTTCCAGCTGAACAAAACACAACAGAAGATTTAGTGGAACCAGAGGATTCAGTAGCTCCCAATGAACCTCAGCCACTCCGCCGATCTAGTAGGGTTCCTCGCCAACCTGAGAGATACTACGGTTTTCTCATGGATGGTGGGAGCGAGGATTGCATCATGGAGGATGATGACCCAACTAGCTTCGAGCAGGCCATCACGAGTAGGGACTCAGTGAAATGGCTGGATGCTATGCGGTCCGAGATGGAATCCATGTACACCAACAAAGTATGGACTTTGGAAGTTGCTCCTGAAGGGGTAAAACCCATCGGGAGCAAATGGATCTTCAAGAAAAAATTTGGTGTAGATGGGAAAGTGGAGACTTTCAAAGCTAGACTTGTTGCAAAAGGTTTTCGTCAAAGACCAGGTGTGGACTATGACGAAACCTTTTCTCCAGTGGCTATGCTTAAATCCTTCCGGATCATGCTTGCCATCGCTGCATACCATGACTACGAAATCTGGCAAATGGATGTTAAGACCGCCTTTCTAAATGGTGATTTAGAAGAGTGCGTGTACATGACTCAGCCAGAGGGCTTCGTAGACAGTGGGAGCAGCGGGAAGGTGTGCAAGCTGCTTAAATCCATTTATGGATTAAAGCAAGCATCGCGGAGTTGGAACATCTGCTTTGACGTCGTTATCAAAGAGTTTGATTTCGTCAAAAATCCAGATGATCCTTGTATCTACAAGAAGGTCGCAGAGAGTAAGGTTGTCTTCCTCGTATTGTACGTGGACGACATACTCTTGATAGGAAATGATATTCCTATGCTGCAATCGGCCAAGCTCTTCTTATCACAAAGATTCTCAATGAAAGATCTTGGTGATGCCTCCTACATATTGGGAATAAGGATCTATAGAGATAGATCCAAACGGATATTGGGATTGTCCCAATCCAGGTACATTGACACCATACTAAAGAGGTTTAGTATGGAAGAATCCAAGCGTGGGAACTTGCCCACGATTTCTGGAGTCACTCTCTCCAAAGAGATGTCTCCCAAGACTGATTTGGAGAGAGCTCGCATGCAAGGGATACCCTATGCTTCGGCTGTAGGCTCTATCATGTACGCGATGCTATGTACCAGACCCGATGTTGCATACTCACTAAGTGTAGTGAGCAGGTATCAAGCTGATCCTGGAGAGAGTCACTAGACAGCTGTGAAGAGCATTCTCAAGTACTTACGAAGGACTAAAGAGATGCTCTTGGTGTATGGTAATGGAGAACTCCAAGTGGAGTCTTTTACCGATTCGAGCTTCCAGAGTGATAAGGACGACTCTAAGTCGCAGTCGGGATTTGTCTTTACCCTTTACGGAGGGACGGTTAGCTGGAAGAGTTCCAAGCAGGAAACCGTGGCAGACTCGACGATGGAGGCTGAATACATCGCTGCCAACGATGCTGCCAAAGAGGCTGTCTGGATCAAGAAGTTCATTAGTGAACTTGGAGTGGTTCCATCCATTGAGCATCCAATACCTTTATATTACGATAACAATGGAGCGGTGGCTTTGGCCAAGGAACCCAGGTCCCATCAGCGATCCAGGCATATTCTGAGGCGGTATCACCTGATCCGGGAGATAGTTGATCGCCGGGAGATCGAGGTCAGGAGGGTTGACACGAAGAACAACACGGCGGATCCACTCACGAAGGCCATTCCCCAGATACAGTTTGAGAGACTCTTTGGGATGCTCGGTATGCGATACTACAACAGCTGGCCCTAGTGCAAGTGGGAGATTGTTAGTTGTATGTATGCCCTAGAGGACAGTATTGTACAGATGATGTATATTATATTGGATGCTTGGACATATATAGAGATGACTTTCTTGCTCGATATGATAGTATGCTATCTGGTTACTCTTTATCTTAACATGTACACTTGTCTCTTTATACTGTCTTATAGTTACATGTTGGTAAAGCCCTTAGGATGTGTACTTGACTACCTGGACTATGATGCAGATCATACTAGTGGGGACATGGTAGTCCATAGGTACATCCTTCAAGGTCCCTAGTCGTGGGTATATCGAGACGGGGCATCGATATACCAGTGTAGACTAGCGTATACGCTTCTCGACCCATGAGATGGGCGATGGATGATCCCATATCCATTGGTGTTTGACATCAGAGATGGTATACGAGTACTCAGTGGAGACTGGGTACACTGGACGGACTCGCCGAGAACTCCCAGATGGTATTATACCTCACGTCAGATGGCAGTTCTCAGGCGACACTTGTGCAGGTTAGTCTGTAGACCCGAGATCGTCATAGAGTCTTGTGTGATTCCCACTGTGCTTTGATCTCCACCTTACCACGTCCATGAGGGCATGCAAAACGGTGGTCTTTGGGAACAGTCCCGAGTCACATGGAGGCAATGAGCGATAGGAGGGGTTTCGTCTCTCCCGGTATTGGGGGTTGATGTTGCGCAGTGCTCGATTGGCCGTAACAGGGAAGTCCCTGGCCAGGGCTGATCAGAGATTTGCTGGTAAGTGTTACCAGTAGTTTCTTGACCCGTTATGAGCCTCACATCGGCACGACTTATCGGTTATTGGGGTCTGACGTATACCACCCCTAGACTTGATATGCGACATATCAGACGAACAGACCGGACTGTACGGTAAGTATTACTGGTTGGATTCACAGGAGTATGAGCGGGCTAGCTCGTCGATCTTCTGATCGCTCAATACCCGGATGGCCGTTACGTTTAGCAGACCGCTTGCGGCTTGTAGGTGCTTGATATGATCATCATCTGCTACCGGCGTATTGACGAGTCTTTAGAGTCCTACACAGAGGTTTCCTGGCTCAAGCGAAACGAAATAGGAGCGCATATGAGATATGTGCAGGACCGAGAATAATGCGTGTATAAGATACCGTATTTCATTCTCGCGATGGATGTATCGAATGGTTATATTCGATATAACCTAGATATCGAATCAAGGATTGATTCGATAAGCTGATACATAGGATACTAGTCGGTTATATGCGATATGACCGGATCGTTAAATCAAGTGTTGATTTAATGATTTAATGTATAATTATATATTTGATATATTACTTTGCATTAGCTAGTATTAGTTCACTTTAAATGGATTTTCTCACTTGATGTGCAAGTTGTATATGTGATATACTTTTGTGCACATATTTGTATCATGTTTGATGATACTTGATCATTTGGTTAAGTGTAAAGAATTAAACCATGGTTAAGAGATGATTAGGGTTTTGCTTTGTCATTTATTTATTTGTTTATTTATTTGGAAAAGATTTAGATAAGAATGGTGGCTATGTTTATTTCTAGTTGAAGCTTCATGAAGCTTTGACTTCTTAACCATTCTTGTCTTCATGCTTAACCCTAACCCATCCAAGTAACCATGGTCTATTCTCTACACTCTACCCTAGTTAGTTTATGATAAGTATTCATTTATTATTCATTTTAACTCAAGACTTATCATAATTCTAGCATCATCTTCTTCTTCATCTTCAAGAATGAAAACTTGATGCCATCAATGGCAACTTGATCAAAAGTGAGAGAAATCCAATTCTAAAGTGAACCCACCTCCTATTTCTTCATCCTCTATCTCTTGCCAAGTGGTTTTGGATGTTTTCTTCACAAGTTTCACAACTTGGTGCAGTCGGAGCTTGAACTTGTGAAACCTCGACGTAGATCATCTTCGGCACGAAGCCGACGACCTTGCCCGCTCGTTTTTCCGATGAAGCCGACGATCGAGTCTAGGATTCGAGACGGACAGCGAGAGGACGCCTACGTGGAGCTAAGGAAGTGGAGAACCGGATCTACAAAGGTTGTAGCCTCTCTCCTTTAGTTAAGTTGTTAACTAGTTTAGTTTTTCGCCTAAATTTCTAGTCTACGATCTAGTCTAGGGTTTCTCGGCACCGTAAAATTTAAAATTGGCATGGTTGATGCCTTGTGAGACCTCTTGAGAGTGCCTAGGAACCCTACAGACTTGACACTGCTACATCGCCTCAAGTGTGTTCCCACTGTACTTTGATTACTACCCCACCACGGCTCAAGGAGTCGTGCAAATAGGTAGTAGTTGGGTGCAGTCCCGAAGCACTTAGAGGCAGTGGCGGTTAGATATGATTCGTCTCTCCCGGTGTTGGGGGTTGATATCGCGTTGTGTTCGAAAGGCCATTACACAAAGTCTTTGTCCAAGGCAAGCGAGATTTATTGGTAGGTACTCCAGTAGTTTTTCAGGGTGTTTTGGGCTACACTCTGACATGACTTATTGTGCTATTAGGGGTCTAACGATTACCGCCCTTAGGCCCGATATGCGATACTCTTAGATGAACAGACCGGACTGTACGGAGATTGTCACATACAGGCTCAGTAGGAGTTCGGATGAGTTAGCTCATCGACCTTCTTATCGACACATACCTGGGTAGCCGTTACGTGCAGCTAGTACCGCTTGCGGATTGTGGTTAAACCCACTGCCAGTATAGTGTCGAGTCTTTAGAGTCCCACATAGAGAGTTTCTCTGCACCGGGTAAAAGTTGTAGAGGCCGTATGGTTTTACGGCAGGGCTTCGATCACTTAGTTGCACTTGTGCACATATGATGATCGGGCGGATAATACTAGTGGGCTTTGGTTTAAGCCGGATCCTAGTATTATATTGATGGATTATTTTTGTCTCTTTGTATTCGTATTCTTCGGAATGCAAATGCGGGTATGCATATACGGTTGATGGGCATTCTCATAATTTCTCGAGAAAGCTTCTAAAAGGAATTGCCAAATTAGGGTTTTGATTTTCTTTTAGAAATAAAACCTAATTTGGGTGGAGAAATGAGGTGGAGATATTTTCTTTGGATGGCGATGACTCATCAATTGACAAAAAAGATATTTGTGAACCATGGATATTTTTGTGAGATATTATCTCATCAATAATTCACATGGTTCATTATTCATCACAAATGAGAAGTCATTTCTTCATCCAAGCTCTCTTCTCCACTCTCATTTTCTTCAAGTGACCTTCTTCTTCCTCATAACCATAAACCTCTCATGAGTTGAGAAACCTAGGGTTCCAAGAGACAAATCACTCCATCTTCTTACTCTACACCCTCTAGGCCTTCTAGTTTAGCGAACTAGAAGCCGTAGTTACCTCGGATTTGAGGTAGGAGCTTGGACTATAGACTCTCGCATGGATCGTCTTTGACTCGAGGAGGCCATCGAGGTTGCCCGATCCATTTCGATCCTTGGAGCTGACTACGAGGTGGATGACAGCGATGAAGACCTGAAGGACTTGGTATCGTGAGGTATAACTTTCATCCGAGTAGTTAAACTTCATTGCAATTTAGCTAGTTAAGGTTTAGTATCGATCCTGGAGTTCAAGTCAGTGTTGCGATCTTTGAAAAATCATTTTTTGCATATTCCGCCTCCTCGCGAACACGCGGGGTGCGCGACATCGACTTACAGGGATATTTAAGGATGTGCCCATGGACTACCTAGCTTTCATGTATATGATCGCCATCATAATGCTCGTAGTCAAGAGAGAATCCTACGGGTTTCATCATTATGTATTAGCGACACGTAATAACAAGTAAAACGTGTACACATCAATGATAAAGACAAAGCAGATAGTATACTATCATCTCAAGTAAAATTTTTCTACCTGTATAGGCCCTCCCTCAATTATCATAATTGCGCGCCTGCAATTACAATAATTGCCTTGAGGACACTATATCCAACAAGAGTACCATTGTAAGAGAGAGAAGCTTGTATTAAGAGAAGAGCGTGAAGAGCCTTGTAGAGAGGAGTGTTGTTTGTAGTGATGAACAATGTATGGTATTTTGAGGAGACGTGTTTGGTTTAGCCTCCATTGGAAACGGAGTTGCGGGTTGCGGGTGCGCAACGTGTGTCTCCGAAAAAGACGTGTTTAGTAGAACGGGGCCGTGCGCCTAAAGAAAGCGGACTAGGAGATCATCCGAACCACTATAAATCTTCTGTGTTTGAGTTTGCAATATCTCTTATTCGCTTTTTAGTTTAGAACTTTCATGCTCAATATCTCTTGCTCTGTATGCTCATTGCTTGCTCTTAATATTTCTCTTGCTATATATTCATTGTTTCACAATTGTAGTTTGCTTAGCCACTTATCATATTGGTATATCATTTGTTAAGATTTTCAATTGTGTTCTCTATTTACAAGTGTAAATTTTTTAATTTGAGCATATCGGTAGCTTATTCCTATTCACCTTCCTTCTAGGAATTCTTTCAAGACAACCCTAAACAGGTGGGCAACTAGAAAAGGAAAAAGAACTATTTCTAAGAGTAGGTTGACAAGTCCACATAGTCCTCTTTAGTGGGTTCCACTCCTTCATCTCCATCTCGCGCTTCGTCTTCTTTTAACGGAAGTTCCAGGAAGAAATAGGAGAAAAGAAAGTCCATCAGCGGGTTATACTCGGATAGGATATCTCATAAAGATGGGAAGGATGTCTCATAAAGATAGGTAGGTAAGATAACATGTGTGTGCGATACATGATATCATATGCGTAGTGGTAAAAATATCATGCATCTACTAAATATTATGAATGTATTAGTTTGGTAGGCAAGGGTATCAGGCTCTCGCCATTATTCCGTTGGGGCCATGGAATAACAGCTTTTGGGAGTGAATAGTACTCGTTTCACTCTCCGGACCATGGCTAATCAATAGGGGAATCCGATACCCTTAATACCGCCTTTCCTAGTCAAACTACCCAGCCCCGGTCGTATATAGTAATATAGTAGTACATGTTGTTGTAGTTCTACTAAGCATAGAATTTCAGTAGTATTAAGATCGCATCCGTATATGAGTCATCGGTAGTATAAGGTCACATCCGTATATCGGAGTCAACAGGAGTATTCCATATCTTCTACCAGGCATGGAATTTCAGTAGTGTAAGGTCACATCCGTATATCAGAGTCATTAATAAGTATTCCATACCTTCTACCAAGCATGAAATTTCAGTAGTATAAGATCACATTCATATATCGGAGTCATTAATAAGTATTACATATCTTCTACCAGGCATGGAATTTCAGTAGTATAAGGTCACCCGTATATCGGGATTTTCAATAAGTATTTCTTACCTTCTACAAAGCATGGAATTTCAGTAGTATAAGGTCACCCGTATATCGGCATCTTCAATAGTATTTCATACTTAGGATTCACGTGTCTAACCCCAACCGTACCAGATAGCATGTCATAAAGAGTTCCTTGCATAAGGTTAAGTATTGCACTCAATTTGTGAAGAGACTGCAAGTCCATGTAAAAGGGTAAGTGTAGGGTATGCTCATGTACTGGGGTTTCCATAATAGTTCATGGTATTTTAGTGAAATTATGACTTAGGTATATTTATGGTATTTTAAAGGAAATATAACTTAGCGTAAATATAACTGGGAAAACCCATGGTATTTTAGCGTAAATATAATTTGGGAAACCCATGGTATTTTAGTGTAAATATAATTTGGAAAACCCATGGTATTTTTAGCGTAAATATAATTTAGGAAAACTCATGGTATTTTTGCGTAAATATAATTTTAGGAAAAATCCATGGTATTTTAGTGTAATTAAAAGTTAACTAAATTACATGACTAACACGTAAAAATTTGGTAATGTGTCGTGGTCGGTCGTTACCACGACACCTAGGATCCTAAGTTAAAATTACCAACTAATTTAATCCGTAAACATGCAATATATTAACAATTAACAAACTAACTAAATAATTAAAGAGAACTATAGGGGTTTTTCTTCAAAACTAAACTACTCATAATTTACCAAATTTACCTAATCTAATTATTGAACATAAAAAGATATATAATTTTTAAGAAGGAGATCAAGAGAAGAGAGGCGGATCCTACCTCTTGATGAACGTTGAAAAAAAGCAATTACGACGTTCTCGAGCTCCTTCTTCCTTCTTAAATATTTTTAATTTTTCTAAAACTCACAATCATTACCCTTGTGAAGAGCGTCGAAAAACGATTGCGTGGGAATTTTTGTGACCTTTTTTGAGCTCCAGAGTTGTGAGAAAAGTCCAAAGGAACGGAGGGCTATTTATAGGGTTCTCAAAAACCGTAACACCCTAGTGCATTTATACTATATTTGGGGTTTTCAAATCTTGTGACAAATTTCTTTATTATTATTGCTTTTGGGTTATGGATAGTGCAGTTGGTAGTTGTGGGTATTATCCGACCCGACCCGCATATTTGAAACCCATCATGGTTCAAGATTACATCAAATATTTGCTAGTACAGAGGATCCATGCAAATCTAGATTTTATACACATATATAATATATTTCACATATCATTTAATAATACAATAAAAACCAAATAACATATTTGGTTATCTAGCCTTGCATGTCATAGTACCCCATATCATGTGGTTGCACCCATATATCATGTTCATATACTAATGGTTAAAACAGACTCGTAATTGATCGCCATGTTTATTTACGTAGATCCGTACTTGGGGGTATATGTTTTTAATTGTAGAATATCGTACTATGGTTTAAACTTTTATGTATATTCTCCATATTTAAAAACTAGATTTTTTGAAGGGACATAGGTAATATTCGGAGTAATCTGGTATTAGCTGTAAAATCCTATAATATATATATTATAATATTTTATATAACTAATAATATAAAATGTTATTATATATATAATATATAATTTAACTAATTATAATCATTCTCTCTCTCCCCCCATTAAAAAAAACCCGTCCCCACCTCTTTCTCTCTCTCACTCTAATATATATAATATATTATTTATTATAAAACCTCACCTCTCTCTCTCTCCTCTCTCGTTCTTCTTCTTTTCCCCACCGCGAACCGAAGCCCTAGCCCACGTCCTCGTCGTCGTCGCTCCTCACCATCACCGTTCCCCCTCTCATCCTCGTCGTCCTCTCCCCTGCCTCACCTCCATCACCTCCTATTTCCTCTTCACCTTTTCCCGAGCACACCTTGCACCTTTCCCCGATGCCAAGATCCAGCACCCCCATCGCCGGCAACCCTTGTCGCTGGGAAAACCCGTCACCATCGACCACCTCTTCACATTCTCGCCTCCCAGCACCAAGAACACTCCATACCACCACCACCACCACCACCAACCCTACACTTTCCCCGATCACCCTTCAAGACTCACGGCCATACCCTCGCCACCTCGCCGTCGTTTTGTCGCCACCGTCCCCTCTGTCCATCTCCAGAACTCCAGAAACCCAACATCAACCTTCACTCTTCTTCTTCTTCTTCTTCTTCTTCTTTCCTCTCTTTCTTTCTTTTCTTTTTGTGGACGGCTGTCTCGCCGGAGTTGCGCGTCGCCGACGATCCAGACGACCCAGCCACCATCGTCGTCTAACCAAGTCACCACGTCATTGTTCTCCGCCGAAAACAGAGACGAATCGGGATTGAATGTCTTGCCTGAATTTGGGGGCAGATGTTATTTGGACTTCTCCATCCATCTCTCCGAAGATACTAAGTTGATTTATGGTACCATATATCGGAGGATTGGATAGATGCGACCGTTGTAGCAGACTTTACCAGATTTTCCCTCATTTGTGAGGGGTTTTTGATTATGGGGACGTTGTTCCCTGCAGGCACAAGCCCATGCAGTTAATTACATTATCGTGTTGCGATAACCACTTTCTCCTGTTCTAGTAGTTCACTTCGTGTCATGTGTATTTTTGTTTATTTTGGATACCCGTGGATTGTATACGGAGACTATTTTATGTCGTCGTCCGTATGACTCGGATTAGTCCAATTCCTTATATTCTAGATTTAGGATTTTGAACTTAAGTTATATTTTTCCTTTATTTCAAAAATATTTTGTTTGGTTTAAGGACCGTTAATCTAGTTTGAGATTAAGATCAACTTAAACATATGAGCATTTGGGCCCAATTTATTTTTTAACTAAGGATACATTAGTCCTATTTGAGACTAGGATCAACTTAGCAATATTGTAAGGATCATTAAATTTTATTAAGATCCAGAGCATTTGGGCTCAGTTGCAAAAAAAAACTTCAGAGACTTAGCTAATTTGGACTTAGTCTGCTCTGTCCTTTTTTTTTTGTTCAAAATTGCTAAGCACTTATTTGGGCTCTGTTTGTTCAGCCTTCTTTTTTATGCATAAGTGCTAAGCACTTGTTTGACGCTCTGGCGCTCACATAGGTATCATGTGAAGTCTTCGGTTATAGACGCTGCCCAATCAGTGTTAAACACTCAGTTGTATATATAGTGCTAAGCACTTTTTTTATATGGCGTCCACGTGAGGAGCATGTGCGGCGCTTGGCGCTGCCCAATCAGTGCTAAGCACTCAACCGTTTTGGCTGTATATGAAGTGCTAAACACTTTTGTGTGGCGTCCACGTGAGGAGCACGTGAGACGCTGGGCGCTGCCCAATCAGTGCTAAGCACTCTGCCGTTTTGTCTGTATATGAAGTGTTAAGCATTTTTATTCAGCGCTCACGTGTATTTCACGTGAGGCGCTGGCCTTTTGCTTTGGGCAACCGCGTATTTCTCACGTGAGGCGCTGGATGTTGTTGGGAGGGCGCCCACATGGAAAATACATGATGAACTAAGTTATTTTCTTTTTCAGAGATTGAATTTCTGTTAATGGCATTTTGACCATTAATGATCACCAAGAACATTGTTTTGAAGATCCGGGATTAGGTTTTCTGAAAGAACTAAGTTCTTTTATAAGAACTAAGTTTCTTTTAGGGTTAAACCCTATTTTCCGAGGAATTAAATTCTCATAGGATAGGTTCTTTTTCTTTTTTCTTTCTTTCTTTTTAACCTAGTTCTTTTCTGAATCTTCGATTCTCAAGAACAAGATCTTCCCGATGAGAATTAAATTCTCAACTTGTGGAAGACTTATCTTGTGGATCTCAGATCCAGAGAATGAACTAAGTTCTTGAGAAGGGTTAAACCCTTGGATATGCTATGTGTCACGCCCCGCTTCCCGGTGTACGGATAAGAGGACATGGCGGGTCACGCGACGTATTTACTCAGAAGTAAACACGCTAAGCGTAAATAAGCAATATAATAAAGTACACAAGAAAAATGACAAGAGATGTAATTGAACAACAATTTTTTTTTATTAAATATTTCTTTACAATACAACTGAAAATGTAAATACAAGAATGGAAAGCAATGCCTAAACAATGGCATGAACTGAAAGTAAAGATATATAAGAGTCTAGAGCTTTGGATCTTCTACAAACTGCTCCAAGTCGTCTGAACTGGGCTCTATCTCCTGAGAATCGGATCCACCTAAAAACATTCCAAAGAAAGAAGAGAAAGGAATGTCGTTAGCGAACAATCGCTCGGTAAGTCCCAAAGAAAAGTAGAAATAGAATAGACAGATAAGAAAGAATATAACTGTATAATATTTGATTGTTATGTTAACGCAGTTGTTTGTACCTTGGTACAGAATATACCAGTGTATACGAGAGGAGTCCAACTTACCCCGTGGACTATGGTATACGGAGCACAAGGAACCGTTAAGCCACGGAACAACAACAACGGATATTCAGGTTAGGTGTATTAAAGTGACCGTCTCGTGCCACTTCTAACACATTTCGTACCAGTCTACCCCTTTTAAAACCCCGTAATGTATTTTGTATTGTTGTTTATTATTTTGTTTAATAGATGTAAGACTTATCGAAACCATGATATCATTAGCTCATGCAAACGAAAGAGATATAAACGGATAGTCATGTAACAATGTATATCCATGGTTCAGTCAAATCAATTCATGTTGATATAGATTGTATCTGGTATAAATGGATTCATATTGAATTGGAGTTTGTACTTGAATTGTATTCAAGAATGGATTGATTTCATATTAGACTGGGACTCTGTCTGAGTCAGACACTTTAAAAAGAATTGAAGTCCTGAATTAGTTTTGGAGTTATCGGTAACTGCTGCACATGGACGGCAGGATTTGTGACTTTTTCCAAGCCAATTACCATATTGATAACCCTGTTTTTAGTTGTTTACCTTAAATAGGCAAGCACCCAAATTCTCCGGCTCCCTGAGGCTCAAGAGAACTGGTCCCTCTTAAATCTATATTTTCTAGGGTCCTTATTGTAATTTAATATAACTGTTAGTTATATGTATGCCGTAGAGGCCATTACTGTACATAGGATGTATATTGTAGTGGATGCTGGGACGTATATAGGGAGGACTTTCTTGCTCGACATGATAGTATGCTATCTGGTTGAACTTTACCTTAACGTGTATACTGATTGTCTCTCTGTTACATGTTGGTAAAGCCCTTAGGATGTGTGCTTGACTACCTGGACTATGATGCGGATCATACTAGTGGGGACATGGTAGTCCATAAGTACATCCTTCAAAGTCCCTAGTCGTGGGTGTATCGAGACGGGGCATCGATATGCCAGAGTAGACTAGCGTGTACCTTCTCGACCCATACAGATGGGCGATGGATGATCCCATATCCATCGGTGTTTGACATCAGAGATGATATACGGGTGCTCAGTAGAGACTGGGTACACTGGACGGACTCGCCGAGAACTCCCAGATGGTATTATACCTCACGTCAGATGGCAGTTCTCTGGTGACACTGGTACAGAGTAGTCTGTTGACCCGAGATCGTCATAGAGTTGTGTGGTTCCCACTGTGCTTTGATTTCCATCTTACCACGTCCAAGAGGGCGTGCAAAACGGTAGTTTTTGGGTACAGTCCCGAGTCACATGGAGGCAATGAGCGATAGGAGGGGATTCGTCTCTCCCGGTATAGGGGGTTGATGTTGCGCTGTGTTCGATTGGCTATAACAGGAAATCCCTGGCCAGGGTTGCTGAGATTTACTGGTAAGTGTTACCAGTAGTTTCTCGAATTGTTATAGACCTCATATCGACACGACTTATTGAGCTATTGGGGTCTGACGTTTACCACCCCTAGGCGAGATATGCGACAGATCAGACGATCAGACCGGACTGTACGGTAGTGTTACTGGTTGGATTCACTGGAGTGTGAGCGGGCTTGCTCATCGATCTTCAGATCGCTCGATACCCGGGTGGCCGTTACGTTTAGCAGACCGCTTGCGGCTTGTGGATGTTTGATATGATCATCATCCGCTGCCGGCGTATTGACGAGTCTTTAGAGTCCTACACAGAGGCTTCCTGGCTCAAGCGAAACGAAATAGGAGCGCATATGAGATATGTGCGGGACCGAGAATAATGCGTGTATGTGATACCGTATTCGATTCTCGCGATGTGACATTGATCGGTTATATGCGATATAGCCGGGTTATCGGATTAAGTGTTGATTCGATAAGATGTTACTAATGATACCAGTCGGTTATGTGCGACATGACCGGATCGTTAAATCAAGTGTTGATTTAATGATTTAATGCATAATTATATATTTGATATATTACTTTGCATTAACTAGTATCGGTTCACTTTAAATGGATTTTCTCACTCGGGAGTGCGCATTGCATATGCGATATGATTTTGTGCACTTTATTGTATCATGTTTGATGATGCATGATTGCTAGGTTATGTGTAAAGAATTTAACCAAAGTTATTTAAATGGTTAAGGGTTTTACTTATTCATTAATTAGTCTTTTTATTTTTGGAAAATAAGGAAAAGAAATGAGAGAAAAATGGTGGCTTATTTTGTTTGCACTTGAAGCTTCATGAAGCTTTTATGATGCAACCATTTTTGTCTCATCTCCTTAACCCTAACCATTCTTTAACCTTGGTCAATTCTCTACACTTAACTTGGGTTATGTTATGATAAGAATGGATTTATTCTTTTCTTTTTAATATGAATATCATAACATTTCTTCTTCTTCTTCCTTGAACTCAAGGAGAAAAAGCTTTCTTCATCAATGGTGAATTGAGCAAACAAGTGAGAAATCCAATTCTAAAGTCTACCCACTTCCTATTTCTTCATCCTCTACCTCTTGCCAAGTAGTAGAGTGTGTTTCCTTCACAAGTTTTAGGGCTTGGTGAAGGTGGAACTTGATTTAGCGATGCCTCGACGTAGATCATCTTCGGCATGGACATCGACGACCTAGCTCACTTTTTCTCCGACGAAGCCGACTCTAGAGCCCGGATTTGTTTTGGACAGCGGAGAGGACCTCATCTCGGAGCCGTGGAGGTGGAGGACCGGATCTACAAAGGTTGTATTTCCGATCTCCCATTAGTTAATTGTTAACTAGTTATGTTTTCGCCTAGAAATCTAGCAAACGATCCGTAGTCGGGTCTCTCGGCACCTAGAATTTTTGAAATTGGCATGGTTGATGCCTTGTGAGACCTCACTAGTGTGCCTAGGAACCCTACAGTGGTATCAGAGCCTAGCTAGAGCCTTAGGCGAAGTCTAGACGGAATTTGAAACCCGATCGAACCCGAAACACCAAATCAATCTTGCTCTCTGTACTTTTTTGAAAACAGTGAGTTTTTCCAAATTAAAAATTGCTAAAAAATTCAGCAGGGAAAAATAAGAATTACGGTGCAAAAAGTTTCTGGTGAACAGTAAATTTCGCGGCGGATCCGCGGCATAAGCATAGCTTCTGCGGCGGATCAGCGGCCCCTTGATGACGTCAGCCATGTTCCTTTGCACAGTAATTCCTAGTTCAAAGAGCTGAGTTTTCTGGGAATTTTTAATATTTATTCAAGAGTTGAATTTTTCTGATGTGTTTTTGGGGATTCGGTGTTTCGATCGGAGTATCAAATTTTGTCTATGTGGCTTTCCGGATAAATTTTAGAATATGTTAAAAAGTTCGACCGGATATAAATACCCAATTTTTCCCCTGTCGGGAAATTTCCAAGTGTTGGATTTTTCCGTAGTTTAACGACGTTCTAAGTAGTGCAAGTAACGCGATGGTCCCTCTAGAAGACAACAAACCTTAACTCGATTATGTGACCGTCTTGAACTGCCCTTTGAACCTTCGGGTTTGGGGCAGTACGGCGTGCCACATGTGAGGCGTTGGCTTGACCCTTCTACGGCTGGACCGTTGGTACTGAGGCACGAACGGAATGTTGTTAGACTTATTTCATGTGTTGAGCTGTATCGGGAAAACTTGGGTGTTCGATTGTTCGATCGGAAAGTTTAACATTTTCTATTTATCTGGAATGGGATACAATAATTGGAATTCATAAAAAGTTATGAGATAACTGAATGAATATTATAAACATAGCAGTTTAGTCTCACTTGATCGGTTGCCACGGAATTTTGATGTGATCAAAAGTCCGTCGCAATCACGTAGCGTACGCGGATACTCGCCGGGTAAACTTAATAGACAGCCTCACGCCATTGCCCCGACCAAGTGACTGTAGGAGAACCCCGTCGTCGAAAGCATCCGTCCGGGTGCTCGCGGTGGCGGTGTTCCTCCTTGGTGCACTTCGTCGACGGTATCGGGGGTGCGGCCGCCTACTGAAGTTTGCGACGAGCATTCGATCAGGATGTCGGGAATCTTGTTGAATTGCCCGACTTGATATTGAAAAGAGTTTTCGATTTTGAGACTAAAATGCGGGGTTTATAATTGTTAGGCATGCGATGTCTAAGGAATTCATTCGGTCAGGCATGTGATGTCTGAGGTGGTTGCGGATTCCAACTGTTGTAGTTTTACACTTTTTTTTCTGTGACCGTAAGTGTAATATGTGATATCGCCGGTTTCGTTGCTATATGTCAACGACAATTGGGATGCGCATATTTACTTACGTTGATGACATGTGATGTTATGTGTTGCTGGATATGTTATATTGGATCGTCGTGTTTGAATAGCCGGGGGTTTTTATGTGAGATGAGTGTTTTTTATTTTCATTCATGTAAAAACTTGTATGTAATATTCTTTTATTGGGGCGCTTCCAGGTTGCGGAAGTTGTCACCGTTGATGTATATTATTTACTTTTCCGCACTAGGATAGACCCGAGGAGGAGGGCACAAGTAACCGGGTTCTGGAGTCCAGTGGGAGACCAACTCGAGGAGTCGGGTCCGGGTCTCCTAACTCCAGAATTGGTAGGGTTGCTTGCCGCTCTCGTAGGGGTCTAGGGGTGTGGGTTTGGCTATTCATCGCGACCGTGGAATCCGCATTTTATACTGGCTCGTATTGAAAACACGGACGTCCTAGTATATCCAATATTTCATATGATTCTTCTGCTGCAATATCTGTGATGTGATCATGTGATGTTCTGTGATAGATACAGTATATAGTATATATGATATATTATATAGACGTTACTTATGTTTTACACCCGCGCTAGCCCTGCCCTGCTCTGTCGTTAGTTACCTAACCTAACGGTGCACGAGGGGACATCGAGGCGAATGCGGATGGCATAAGTGTACGTCGTATTTATCTGTGATGTTTAGGTACTTAAATGATGGGACTTCATTAATGTGATTAATGAAATAAAAGAAACCTAAGATGTTGTAGAATCGAATTTCAAAATAAAACAGGTAGCTACAGTTCTTGCTTTGCACAGCGGTATATGTGATATATCCTGCACCTTATTCGATAAGGAAAGGACCGAGATCCCTTCACCGGGAGTGACTCCTTTAGCAATAACTGGCAGATGCTACACACTCGGTTTGTCTTTTGATTGCTTTTAAGTGTTTCTGCTTTGCACAGTGATATATATGATATATCCCGCACCTCATTCGACGAGGAAAGGACCGACGATCCCTTCACCGGGAGTGACTCCTTTAGCAAAACTAGAAAAGCCTCGAAAGCACTCCATTTTAAAATCATTTGATTCTACAACGATATCAAGTTCATTACGCAATAGGTTTTCAGAAAAACCTGTCGTAGCCCTCCGTCATTTCAGATAAGTGCTGTTTAGTATTCGTGCTGCGTTTGTTGGCCTCCGTCAAGGCGCAGTGTGCGGTAGCTAACCAGTATTTATCTGCTTATGCATATGATGCAGATTGAGTTAGGGTAGTCGTGCGACCTTGTTGGCCTCCGTCAAGGGTCGTGCGGGTGGGTTTGATTCGATCAAGAAATGACGGGTTGAACTTGACTAGTAGCCTATGGTTTGTTGGCCTCCGTCAAGGTCATAGGGTGCTAGGGGTAAAATATTATCGGGAATTTCAAGTGTTGAAATTTGCAATGAGATTGCATACCTTCTATGAGATAGTTGGATCCCGATACCCGCTGCGAGTAAGTGTTACTCCTGGGAGAGTTTTATACATTACAATTAGCCGATCAAGTAGGTGTCTAGAAAGGTGTCAACGAGGTTACGCCTCTGGGAAAACGAGGTTTACATTAATTAGGTTCGTGCGAAAGCACGGGGGACCTCCCTCAAAGTACCGACACTGGCCTGGCTGAAAGATTGGCGAACTTGTAGTGTGTCATTAATCCCGGCTAGTCTTTCCTTTTAAGGTTTGAAGGAAGATTTGATAAAAAGCAGTGGGAGCCATCCTGATTAGATAAAATAATAACCAATCTATTCTTGAAAGAGCGCACGCTGAGTGTTTTCTTCTCTTTCTCTCCAGGTAGCGACCATATCACGCCTTAATCAAGATAATAATACGGATTATTGACCGAACCCGCTTGTTATACTGAGCTGGGGAACGTTGGTCCCGCTCCAACTTATAAATGTTATAAGACAGAGCAGGAAATTGGGGAATACCAGATTTCCCGTGCCGCCCAAACGAAGAGAGTGCATGCTGATGCATCATCTTCGGGTGTGTTCATTACAAAGAACTGTTTCTCAGTATCGTTTACGTCCTGGGTATGTGATACCAGATCAGGATCCCAGATATGTAATTTGTTACATAGGGCTACAGAAAGGTAGAGAACTGAGAACGGGTGATAAGTTTCATGAGGCAGAAAACGGGGCAAGAGTTGCAGCCAGGTCTGTTGGTCACTGTCACCCTGTATTACAAATACATTGATTCTGAACGAATGTTATTAGATACCGAACCTGATATACAAAATCATATCAGTCTCTTTATCAGTAAAGAAATGATAAAATTTTGTATTGTTGGATAATATTTTGAACATTTCCTATATCAAAAGTTGATCGGTTCAGGCACGTTATCTAAAAGCATTGATGTTCTAAATCAAACTACAGTTCTTAGTATACAGAACACACACAAGAGGAAGAGTTCAGAAATGAACGAATCCTTCTTGAGGTATTGTAGACTAGGTCATATCAATGCGACCCGACTAGCAGAGTTACATAAAGATGCATATTTAAATCAGTTTGAATTTACATCTTGTGAAACTCGCCAGTCATGTCACAAAGATAAGATGACCAAAGCTCCGTTTATTGGTAACAGAGAAAGAGTTAGTGAACTCTTGGGATGATACATGTTGATGTATGTAGGTCCCCAGTCTACAAATGCCAGGACTGGTTCTTTATACTTCTTTATATTCTCTGATAATCTCTCAAGATTCAGTCATATGTTCCCCTTGAAACATGAGTCCGAACCTTTTGAGATATTCACAGAATATAAATTAGAAGTAGAGAACCAAAATACGGGTATAAGTATTATGTCCTTTGATGAGATCAGGGAGGAGAATACTTGTGCATGGAATTCCTGGACTATTCTAAAGGAGAATGAGATTCTCTCTCAGCATTACTCCTCTGTATACACCATAGCACGATGGTATATCGGGGTGGAGCAGATACACCCTATTTGATATGGTGTGCTCTATGATGAGTACTACTGAGTTACCTATTTCTTTTAAGGGGGTTATGCACTTGAGAAGATGCATACCTATTGAATAGGGTTCGAATCAAATCAGTTGCCTACCATTTCATATGTGATATGGAAAGGGAAGAGCTCATGTCTTAAGCTAGTTAAGATTTGGGGTTGTCCGGCTTATGTCTAAAAGCAAAATCCGGACAAACTCGAGGCAAGATCTGTTATGTAGAACTGGAAATGTTCCAGCTATACAAACTGCAGCTGATAATTTGAAAGAACCAAAGAGTTCAATAGTTACCAATGAACCTCAGCCTCTCCGCCGATCTAGTAGGGTTCCTCACCCACCTGAGAGATACTTCTGTTTCTCTATGACAGTGGGAGCGAGGATTGCATCATGAGATGATGACCTAACTAGTTTCGATCTGGCCATCAAGAGTGAGACTCTGTAAGAATGGCTGGATGTTTATCAATCTGAGATGGAATCCTTATACACCAACAAAGTATGGACTTTGGTTGCAATATCTGAAGGGTTAAATCCCCATCAGGAGCAAGTATATCTTGAGAAGATTACTTGGTGTACATGGAAAAGTTGAGACTTTCAAAGCTAGACTTGTTAAAGGTTTGCATCATTGACCAGGTGTGGATCATGATGAAACCTTTTCAAGTGACTATGCTTAAGTCCATCCAGATCCTACTTGTCACGGCTACATACCATGACTACGATATCTGGTGGTTGGGTGTAATGACTGCTTTTCTAAATGATGTTTTAGAAGAGTGCGTCTATAAGTACACAGCCAGAGGGCTTCGTAGACAGTGGGAGCAGCGGGAACATGTGCAAGATGCTTTATAGGATTAAAGCAGGCATCGCGGAGTTGGAACATCTGTTTTGATGGATTAGTCAAAGAGTTTGATATCATCAAAATGGTAGATGAACCTTGTATAAACAAAAAGGTAGTAGGGAGTATGGTGACGATCCTCGTAGAGTACGTGGATGACATACTCTTGATAGGGAAGGAGTTTCCTATGCTACGCTCGATCAATCTCCGCTTATCACCATAATTCTCCATATAGGATCAAAATGATACCTACTAAATCCTGGATTTTGGATCTATGAGATAGATCTAATTGGATGTTAGGAATCTCACTAGTTGTAGTGAGAAGGTATCAATCGACCCTGGGGAGAATCACTGGAATGGTTCCAGGGTGATAATGACGACTGAGTGTCAGTCACAGGCATTGTCTTTACCCTCAGTAAAGGGACGGTATGTTGGAAGAGTTCCAAGCTAGATACCGTGACATACTAGACGATAAAGGCAGGATACATCGCTACTTAAGATGCTACCAAAGAGGCTGTTTGGGTGTATATTGGTTCATGAGATGAACTACGTTCCTCCCATTGTGTGACAATGGAGTTGTGGCTTATGCCAAGGAACGCCGGTCCCATCAGTGATCCAGACTTATTCTAAGGCAGTATCGCCTGATCATGGAGATAGTTGATCTCCAGGGTGATCTAGGTAAGGAGAGTAGATTCAGAGGACAACACAGCGGATCCACTCACAAAGGCCTGTTCCCAGAGAGAGACTTTTATGGGATGGTTGAGTATGAGATACTACAACCACTGCTATCAGATGGCCCTAGTGCAAGTGGGAGATTGTTAGTTATATGTATGCCCTAGAGGCCATTACTGTACATAGGATGTATATTATAGTGGATGCTGGGACGTATATAGGGAGGACTTTCTTGCTCGACATGATAGTATGCTATCTGGTTGAACTTTACCTTAACGTGTATACTGATTGTCTCTCTGTTACATGTTGGTAAAGCCCTTAGGATGTGTGCTTGACTACCTGGACTATGATGCGGATCATACTAGTGGGGACATGGTAGTCCATAAGTACATCCTTCAAAGTCCCTAATCGTGGGTGTATCGAGACGGGGCATCGATATGCCAGAGTAGACTAGCGTGTACCTTCTCGACCCATACAGATGGGCGATGGATGATCCCATATCCATCGGTGTTTGACATCAGAGATGATATACGGGTGCTCAGTAGAGACTGGGTACACTGGACGGACTCGCCGAGAACTCCCAGATGGTATTATACCTCACGTCAGATGGCAGTTCTCTGGTGACACTGGTACAGAGTAGTCTGTTGACCCGAGATCGTCATAGAGTCTTGTGTGGTTCCCACTGTGCTTTGATTTCCATCTTACCACGTCCAAGAGGGCGTGCAAAACGGTGGTTTTTGGGTACAGTCCCGAGTCACATGGAGGCAATGAGCGATAGGAGGGGATTCGTCTCTCCCGGTATAGGGGGTTGATGTTGCGCTGTGTTCGATTGGCTATAACAGGAAATCCCTGGCCAGGGTTGCTGAGATTTACTGGTAAGTGTTACCAGTAGTTTCTCGAATTGTTATAGACCTCATATCGACACGACTTATTGAGCTATTGGGGTCTGACGTTTACCACCCCTAGGCGAGATATGCGACAGATCAGACGATCAGACCGGACTGTACGGTAGTGTTACTGGTTGGATTCACTGGAGTGTGAGCGGGCTTGCTCGTCGATCTTCAGATCGCTCGATACCCGGGTGGCCGTTACGTTTAGCAGACCGCTTGTGGCTTGTGGATGTTTGATATGATCATCATCCGCTGCCGGCGTATTGACGAGTCTTTAGAGTCCTACACAGGGGCTTCCTGGCTCAAGCGAAACGAAATAGGAGCGCATATGAGATATGTGCGGGACCAAGAATAATGCGTGTATGTGATACCGTATTCGATTCTCGCGATGTGACATTGATCGGTTATATGCGATATAGCCGGGTTATCGGATTAAGTGCTGATTCGATAAGATGTTACTAATGATACCAGTCGGTTATGTGCGACATGACCGGATCGTTAAATCAAGTGTTGATTTAATGATTTAATGCATAATTATATATTTGATATATTACTTTGCATTAACTAGTATCGGTTCACTTTAAATGGATTTTCTCACTCGGGAGTGCGCATTGCATATGCGATATGATTTTGTGCACTTTATTGTATCATGTTTGATGATGCATGATTGCTAGGTTATGTGTAAAGAATTTAACCAAAGTTATTTAAATGGTTAAGGGTTTTACTTATTCATTAATTAGTCTTTTTATTTTTGGAAAATAAGGAAAAGAAATGAGAGAAAAATGGTGGCTTATTTTGTTTGCACTTGAAGCTTCATGAAGCTTTTATGATGCAACCATTTTTGTCTCATCTCCTTAACCCTAACCATTCTTTAACCTTGGTCAATTCTCTACACTTAACTTGGGTTATGTTATGATAAGAATGGATTTATTCTTTTCTTTTTAATATGAATATCATAACATTTCTTCTTCTTCTTCCTTGAACTCAAGGAGAAAAAGCTTTCTTCATCAATGGTGAATTGAGCAAACAAGTGAGAAATCCAATTCTAAAGTCTACCCACTTCCTATTTCTTCATCCTCTACCTCTTGCCAAGTAGTAGAGTGTGTTTCCTTCACAAGTTTTAGGGCTTGGTGAAGGTGGAGCTTGATTTAGCGATGCCTCGACGTAGATCATCTTCGGCATGGACATCGACGACCTAGCTCACTTTTTCTCCGACGAAGCCGACTCTAGAGCCCGGATTTGTTTTGGACAGCGGAGAGGACCTCATCTCGGAGCCGTGGAGGTGGAGGACCGGATCTACAAAGGTTGTATTTCCGATCTCCCATTAGTTAATTGTTAACTAGTTATGTTTTCGCCTAGAAATCTAGCAAACGATCCGTAGTCGGGTCTCTCGGCACCTAGAATTTTTGAAATTGGCATGGTTGATGCCTTGTGAGACCTCACTAGTGTGCCTAGGAACCCTACAATAACTTGAGGGGGTTTTATGAAAAATAATTTTGATATATTTTCAAAATACACCTCAAGTATTTAATTATCGTTTTTAGGGTTTTCATAGATATAATTTGTAAGAGTGATGAGATAGTCTAGTGGATATAAACTTAACTTGAATAGTATATGGTATTTTCATGTAATTTGACTTGTATTGATTTTTGATGGTATTTTCATGAACTTTTGTGATTCTTTCTTTGATTTAGAAAATATGGAATATATTATATATTTAAAATAGATATTTTGATAATATTTATATATATATATAATTATTAAAAATAGAATTTATTTATTAAATAGAAATCACGTTTTCTTAGAAATTGTAATAAAAATTCCATCATGATCGTTTGCTCCATGAGGAGGTCTGCATCTCGCCATACTAGTTCGATGGATGTGTGATAACCCGCACCAACCAAATCGGATTCCCCAAAATGGGTTGTAAGGAATTAATCGTATGGAATTTGATTAAAACAATTAAAAGAAATACGGTTTTATTAGTTTAGGGTATTTTAATGTAAAATATTGTATTTTGTCCCACAAAAATTGTTACAAAAGCCATCGTGCTATGTCAAGATGAGTGTTGTGATGAGGTAGGTCATTACATCGTGAGTTTTCTAAAGGTAATATGAGCAAAACGATAAAGTAATGTCGTATGTAAACTTGATGATATTTTACCGTAAAAGATGAAATAAAAGTTGCAATACATATTATTTTGAATTGAAACTTGTTGTAAATGTTGTTTTATATTTTTTAAACAATACAAGAAGAGATGGTTAATTTGTTATTTAAGAAAAGTTGAGTTTTTAAAGAAATGAGAATCGGAAGTTGGAATAATTCCGCTTCCGACGAGTTTTGAGAAGAGAGTGTTTTAGATTAGAAATGTAGGAGGGGAGAGTGGACTTACAGTTTGATAATAGAGGGGGGAGGTAGAGAAAGATTTTGAAGGCGTCGTGAAGTCGCGTCGTCGACGGATTTGTCCCAAAATGTCGCTAGAACTTTGACCTTGGCTAACTCCACTTGTACAACTTTTGGACTTAGATATTTTTTAGAGTTTTGATACTAGATTTCAGAATAGAGAAGGCTAAAATGTAGTGTGGTATTTATAGGATAGAATTAGGGTTTAGGGGATTAAAATTGAGAATTAAAATGCATTAAAATTTTGATTAATGCCTCATTTTAATTTTCTGGAAATGTGCAGAGAAAACAAAAAGACTAGGGGTAGTGGGGTAGGCCAAAGGGTACTAGGGAAAAAAATTGGAGCATTTTCTATGGGGAGGACCGGCGGCGTCGGCCCCAAGCCCGATCTCACCGGTCCAATGGTGGGGTCGGGGTGTGGGATTGATGCCACGTTTTGGTATCGTTTCATATATCTCGGTGCGCATGTTTGATTATTCTGATTTTTCATTTTTACGTGTTTTGCACTTATAAACTTTTGGGCTTCCAAAAAGTTTAAAAGAAAAATCAGCAAAAATATTATGTGGCTGAGGGGATTCGAACACAGGGGCTATGTCACAGCAGTGCAAGGCTTTACCAATGAGCTACAAGTTGTTTCTTGCTGTTTAAAAGCAAATTAAATATTTATAGCATACTCAGGATTGCAAATACTCCATTTGTACATTAACTTTTAAACAAATTTTTTGTATACTGAAACAGAGTCGTTACACTATGATAGGTAAAGGTGATGTTTTGATCTCTGTGGTTTCTTTACCTAGGGTTTGAGAGGAAAAAGATCTTCTTCATTACCGAGAATTAAATTCTCTGCTGTTTTTGAGAGCCTTCTGTATTTTTTGCAGAAGCTTATGGGGAGTTCCCTCTATATGAGACTTGAAATCTCGGGTCCTTTATATAGGAGGCAAATCGTTAATTAGTTTTAAGAAAATCTCTTATCGAGAGATTCCAATTGATTTAATTGGTCTCAAAATTTGTTTGGGAAACTTTACCGACCGTTGGATATTTGATCCAAGAATTTCTGTTTTACAGAATATGTTTTTCTTGCTTTTGACAAAATTGGAAAAATATTTTCCCATATACAGAATTTATTCCGTCAAACGGTGATTTTTAATCACCGTTGGATTTTTGATCCAAGGGCTCTCTGTTTTACAGAGAGCAATCATTGTTTATTTAGAAAGATTGAGGAAAAATATTCCTCAAAATAGAATTTAATTTTATCATTGGATTTTTGATCCAACCGAGAATATTTTTCTCACTTAGAAAGAATTGGGAGATATTTTCTCCTGATAGAATTTAATTCTATTATTTGATGATTTATCATCACCATTGGATTTTTGATCCAATGGCTCTGTTTAACAGAGAGTAACCCAATTTTTTAGGGAAATATTCTCATGTAGAATTTAATTCTACTGATTTAAACTTGGGCGTTGGCGCTCACGTGTTGTGCACGTGGGCGCCACTTAAGAATTTAATTATTATTTATGATAGGCTCTCCTGTGCTTCGCACATTGGTGCCCACGTGAGCTTCACGTGTGGCGCCATCATAGGATTCAATGCTAAGGAGTTGGCGCTGGCGCCGTCGTGGGGAGCACGTGAGACACCGCCTCATCAAATTTCAACAGACCTTAGCTCTTCAGTTACGTTCAAATTTTAGGAGAACAATTGCCCTCCACTGTAGTTCTTACGTGGCTCACACGTGAGTGCAACGGTGTCACTTTTACCACCGTTTGATCTTCTAGAGAGTTGAACCGTCCCTTCATATCCTATAAATAGGGCCTTTGACCCTTAAGATGACTGTCGTTTTATCATCTTTCTTAAGTTTTCTTCTTCCTTAAGAATTTAATTCTTATCTCAGAGCTTAGATCTCTTCCTACAGAACTCCTTTTGATCATAGTTAAACTCTGCCACACAAAAATTAGTAAGGATCATGAACAGAGTTTAACTCTTAAAAAAACCATTTTTGTTTTGGATTTTTAACCCATTAACAGAGCTTGGCTCTTTTTTTAAATGATCTCTCAGAGATCTTAAAAAGAAATTTTCACCCCTTTTTGAGTAGACCGTGGGTCTCAAATCAATGGGCACTCCTGAGAATCGTTAGTTTTTTTTTTTTATGATTTTACCCTATCATTGATCTTGATCTTTGAGGATTTCTGTAATTCAATTTCATTATATTTCCCATCTGTATCCCAACATGAGGATTTCTGGGATTTAGTCCCATTATCTGAGGAATTTAATTCCATTTTGTCTTACAGAGCTTAGCTCTGAGAAATTTTGGAACTTTTGGGAAATTTATTCCCCCTTTCGATTCCTTTTTAGGGTTCTAACACCCTTCTTACAGATTTGAATCTGTTGCAGAGCTCGCTTTTCGAGAACATTGGGAGTTTTTAACTCCACTGCTCAATGGGATTATTCATTTAATGAGAATCCTTTTGGATTCTCACAATTGGTGCATGCCTCATCATTGATGAGCTATCACCTTGATTTTGTGGGGCTCACTATTTCTTTTTCTTTTTCTTTTAGACTGTAGTGATTTTAATATGCCTTTTCCCCCCAATAAAAAAGCAAAACTCTGTTCAAAATTTAAGAGGCAGCGCCTCACGTACCTTCCATGAGGGCGCCAGCGCCAGAGTTAAAAACTCTTATATGAGCGGTGCCAGTATGCAAAGCACACAAAAATCTTAATCAGCGCCCACATGCACAACACGTGAGCGCCGGCGCCCGGTAGAATTAAATTCTACTCTCTTTTAAATAGAGCCGTTGGATCAAAGATCCAACGGAGACGATAAATCATCAAGATGCAGAATTAAATTCTATTTAGAGGAAATATTTCTCGAATCTTTCTAAACAAGAAAGATTGCCCTCTGTAAAATAGAGTACCGTTGGATTAAAAATCCAATGGTGATTAAAGAATCACCAATCTACAGAATAAATTCTGTATGGGTAAATATTTTCCTAATCTTGTTAAAAACAAGAAAATTCTTTCTGTAAAACAGAAGTCCTTGGATCAATGATCCAACGGTGGGTAAAATCCCCAAATCATTTGGGATCTTTTAATGAGAGATTTCTTTGGAGCTAATCAACAAACTGCCCCTACTATATAAAGGACCCAAGACTTCAAGTCTGAGGGAGAGGAACCCCCCATTAGCTTAAAAAAAAAGAGAAAGCTTCGAAAGAACAGAGAATTAAATTCTCGAGGAAGAAAAATCTCTTCTTGGAAATTTTAGGTTAATAAAAGTAGATAAAGATCCTGTGGATCATTCAAGAAAAAAAAAGAGAGCTCAGTACCCAGCGCCCCACGTGTTCCTCACGTTGGCATTACAAGAGTGCCTAGCACTCATTGAGTGGCGCTCAGTGTCTAATGCCCCACATGCCCCTCACGTGGGCGCCACAGAATAAAAAGATCTCAGGGAGTGGCGCTCAGCGCCTAGCGCCCCACGCGCCTCTCACGTGGGCACTATAAAAGAACTCAGGAGTGCTTAGCAGTCAGTGGGTGGCGCTCAGCGCCCAGCGCCCCCATGTGCCTCTCACGTGGGCGCTACAACTCAGGAGTGCTTAGCACTCAGTAGGTGACGCTCAGCATCCAGCGCCTCATGTGTCTTTCATGTGGGCGCTACAAAAGAACTCAGGAGTGCTTAGCACTCAGTAGGTGACGCGCAGCACCCAGCGCCCCACGTGCCTCTCACGTAGGCGCTAAGAAAGAACTCGAGAGTACTTAGCACTCACTTGGCAGCGTCTAGAGCCTAGTGCCTCACGTGTTTCACATGTGGGCGCCATAAAGAGTGCTTAGCACTCCATATAATGAAAAAGGGATAAAGTGTTTAACATTTATTAGGCAATTCCTATTACTGAAAACCCCACATGATTATATGTTAGCGTCAGAACTTACATAAGTTCTCAACACTTTTTGCATAAAGAAAAGGGACTGAGCCCAAATAAGTGCTTAGCACTCTTTTTTCAAATAAAAAGAAAACTGAGTGGACTAAGCCCAAGTTAGTTAGGTCCCTTAAGAGTAGAAACTCTTTAATTCAGATCAACCGAGCCCATGTGCTCACTACTTCCCAAACTGATCTTAGTCACGAATACGACTATTGATCTTCCAACTGATGATATCCCAAAACAATATTCGTACTATATTCCTCTGAGGAAATCTTAATCTCAAAATACGACTAATGATTCCTGGGTTTACCATTAATCCATTTTCCCTCAATTACGGGAATTGGTTCAAGGGTACATCTCTCGACACCTCTGATACATGTCGTTGCAATTCCTCAACGTCTTCAGAGAGATGGCGGGCCCTGACAACCAACTGCTTTTTGGTGCACTTCCCAAACTGACGTGCACATCCCAAATCAAACCACATCCCAAACTGGATGCATCCCATATCATCGTTGCTCATCCCGTCACGTAACAAATACACGTGCACACAAGATGGACAATGGACCGAGACGTCCCTAAACTAACAATGGACCGAAACGTTCTTAAACTAACCGTTTCCTCCAAAATGGCAACAATGAACCGAGACGTTCCTAAACTAACAACAAACCGAAACGTCCTTAAACCAACTGTTGCCTCCAAATTACAACAATGGACCGAAACGTCCTTAAACTAACAATGGATCGAGACATCCTTAAACTAAAATCTCACCTCCAAAATGATGATCAACGGATTGAGACGTCCTTAAACTAAAATCTCACCCCCAAAATGGTGATCAACAGACCGAGATGTCCTCAAACTAGAACTTCGCCTCCAAATTGTGATAATGGACTGAAATTTCCCTAGACTAAGACAATAGAGCCCAAATGCTCTCTTGCTGGATCTGAAGCAAAAATGATCCTAAAACCTTGTTAAGTAGATCTTAGTCTCAAGTTGGACTAACGTTTCCTTAACAGAAAACCAACCGAGCCCCCAAATGCTCACATACAATTAAGTCGATTTTAATCCCAAAATAGATTAACGGTCCTTAAATAAAAATCCCAAATCTAAGATATACGGATTTGGACTAATCCACGCCCTACGGGCGACAACATAAATTAGACTCCGTATACAATCCACGGGCAACCAAAAAATAAAACAAACATACACGACACGAAGTGAACTTCCGGAGCAGGAGAAAGTGGTTATCGCGATGCGGTAATGTAATTAACTGCAGGGGCTTGCGCCTGCAGGGAAGAGAGTCCCCACAATCAAAAACCCCTCATAAACGAGGGGGAATCTGACGAAGTCTTCTACAACGGCCGCATCCGTCCAAACCTCCGATATAAGGTGCCATAAATCAACTTGGAATCTTCGAAGAGGTGGACGGATAAATCCAAATAGCATCTGCCCCCAAATTCAAGCAAGACGATCCATCCCGGTTTGTCTCTGTTTTCGGCGGTAAACAGATTTTGGCACGCCCGGTAGGACCTTTTCCTCTTTCCACTCCACACTTCATATGTCATGTTTTGTGAACAAAAATCGCGGTTTGCTATGGTTACCCTTGGATTCGAGGTACTAAGATTTGGTGTTTTGTTCCTGCCCATGCCTAGGGTTTGGGTTGCATCACACATGCTATATTAAAATTTTAGGGGGTGCTAAACAATTCCAACCATGAATCGGACTAGAAATCTAAGGTAAAAACATATAGTATCACATACTAGGTAGTGTCTAACACTAAGTGAGGAGAAATACAACCTTTGTAGACCTCCCTCTTTGACTCCTTGGATCAACTAAAGTTTGAACCGGCTTTCTTGAACCCTTCCAAGTCCACGACGATCCACCCAGAGTCTCTTTGCTCAAGCTCCTAGCTTCACTTGATCTTTGAAGAAGTGGAGCAAACAACCTACACTAATGGGCTAGAGTAGTATAGATTGGTGATGTGGTTTGTATTCTCACTTAAAAAACCCTTTTCTTTTAAGTTCCTCACTCAATGGAAAACTCAAGAGAGCATGAAGGAGGAAGAAGAAGGAGATGGCAAAGCTTGAGCTCAATAATGATAATCTCTTGATAAAAAGAGAAAAGAAAATAATATATATGAGAGTCACACTCTCAACAAACCATGGTAAATAAATATCTAGATATTTTTGTAGATGAGTTAATGAGCAAAGAAATTAAACCATGGTCAAAACTTAGGTCAAGTACAGAATAGTGATGAAGAATGTTCAACCATGATTAATTCCTTTTTCCTTTTATCAAATAACAAAAATATACATATATTCATTCCATGTGAGTCTTGCATTGCCATCTCCTATGTATCAATAACCATGATAAATAAGTATGTATGTATGTGTGCATTCACATCATTATGTGCATGTATAAATATATAAATGCATACATGCATGCATTCATCCAATAAGAAAAGGTTTTAAACAAGTGAGCTAAAAGTCAATATTAAATCAACACTTGATTTAATAAACCGGTCATATCCCATACGACCCGACCAATAGAAAACGCCCGATTAAAACACGGTATCATATACACGCATTTAATCGAGCTCCCCCACATATCTCATATGCACACCATATCATTTCGTCTGAGCTAGGAAACTCCTCTGTGGGACTCTAAGACTCGTCAATACACTGGCAGTAGGTGATGATCACATCAAGCACCCACAAGCCGTCAGCGGTACTAGCTGGACGTAACGGCTACCCGGATATTGAACGATTAGAAGATCAACAAGCAAGCCTGCTCATACGCCTGTAAAGCCTTTCAGTAACACTACCGTACAGTCCGGTCTCTTGGTCTGATATGTCGCATATCCAGTCTAGGGGTAGTAAACGTCAGACCCAAGTAACCGATAAGTCATGCCGATGTGAGGCTCATAACGGGTCAAGAAACTACTGATAACACCTACCAGTAGATCTTCATGTCAGCCCTGGCCAGGGACTTCCTGTTATAGCCAATCGAACACAGCGCAATATCAACCCCCAATACCGGGAGAGACGAAACCCCTCCTATCGCTCATTGCCTCTATGTGATTCGGGACCGTACCCAAAAGCCACCGTTTTTCACGTTCTTTTGAACGTTTTAAGGTGGAAATCATAGACACAAGACTCTATGACGATCCCGGGTCTATAGACTAATCTGTACCGGTGTCATAAGAGAACTGCTATCTGACGATAGGTATAATACCAACTAGGAGTTCTCGGCGAGTCCGTTCAGTGTACCCAGTCTCCACCGATCACCCGTATACCATCTTCGATGTCAAACACCAATGGATGTAGGATCATCCATCGCCCATCATATGGGTCAAGAAGCGTATATGCAAGTCTACTCTGGAGTATCGATGCCCTGTCTCGATACACCCTCGACTAGGAATAATTATAGGATGTACGTGTGGACAACCCTGGCCCCACTATTATGATCTCCATCATAGTCCTAGTAGTCAAGTACACATTCTAAGGGCTTTATCAACATGTGAGAGCAAGACAGTATCACAATATAAGTCTACATGTTAAGACAAAGAGCAACTAGATAGCATACAATTATGTCGAGCAAGAAAGTCCTCTCTATATGTATCCAAGCATCTACTATAATATACATCATATGTGCAATAAAGGCCTCTAGGGCATATACATAACTAACAAATGGAAGCTTGGGATATAAACGGATATAGTAATAGTCTTGATCGAAATGGTAGTATGCTACCTGGTTTGTTTCTACCTCAATATGTGAATGTGTTTTCTTAGCATATCGCTTATACATATTGGTAGAGCCCTTAGGATCTTTTGCTTGATTACCAGCGTTGTGATGGCATTCACACTAGTGGGGGCTGGGTAGTCTATAAGCACATCCTATACAGGTCCTTAGTCGTAGGATTATCGAGACGGGGCATCGATACTCCAGAGTGGACAAGTGTATACGCTTCTCATCCCAGCAGGGGAGACGGTCTGTCCCACAGCCATCAGTACGTCGTACTGGAGATAGTATGCATGTGCTCATTAGGTTATGAGTACACTGGACAAGACTCGTCGGGAACTGTTGGTGAGTATTATATCTATCATCGGGTAGCAGTTCCAGGTGACATGAGTACAGCTTAGTCCGTCGACTTGACACTGCTACTTCGCCTCGAGTGTGTTCCCACTATACATTGATTACTACCCTACCACGGCTCAAAGGAGTCGTGCAAACACGTAGTAGTTGGGTGCAGTCCCGAAGCACTTGGAGGCAGTGGCGGTTAGATAGGATTCGTCTCTCCCGGTATGGGGGTTGATATCGCGCTGTGTTCGGAAGGCCATTACACAAAGTCCTTGGCCAAGGCAAGCGAGATTTACTGGTAGGTATTCCAGTAGTTTCTCAAGGTGTTTTGGGCTACACTCCGACACGACTTTTTACGCTATTAGGGGTCTGACGATTACCGTCCCCTAGGCTCGATATGCGATACTCTTAGACGAACAGACTGGATCGTACGGAGATTGTTACAAATAGGATTAGTAGGAGTTCAGATGAGTTAACTCACCGGCCTTCTTATCGACACATACCTGGATAGCCGTTACGAGCAGCTAGTACCGCTTGCGGCTTGTGGTTAAATCCACTGCCAGCGTAGTGTCGAGTCTTTAGAGTTCTACACAGAGGATTTCCTTGCACCAGGCAAAAGGTGTAGAGGCCGCATGGTTTTACGGCAGGGCTTCGATCACGTACGTGCACTTGTGCGTGTATGATGATCGGGCGGATAATACTAGTGGGCTTTGGTTTAAGCCGGATCCTAATATTGTATTGATGGATTGTTTTCGTCTCTTTGTATTCGTATTCTTCGGAATGCGGATGCGGGTATGTATATACGGATGAGGGGCATTCTTGTTAATTCTCGGGAAATATTCTAGAAGAGGATACCTAATTAGGGTTTAATTCTTTTTGGATTAAACAAAATTGGGTAGAGTAATGAGGTGGAGTTTTACATTGAATCTAACATAGCTACTTGGTGACTCATGGTCATGACCCATCACTAGATATTTATGAAGCATACCTGATATTTTGTTGTGATATTTATCTCATAAATTATTTATATGCTTCATATTTATCAAGAGAAGGCAGCCAAGCTTCATCCAAGTTCTCACTTCACTCTCACTTCCTCAAGTGTTCTTCTTCTTCTTCATCAAAACCCTAATCTTCTCATGTGTTGAGAATCCTAGGGTTCCAAGCGACAAATCAATTCAAATTCTCACTCTACACCACCTAAGACTTCTAGTTTAGCGAAATAGAAGCCATAGTTATCTCAGATTCGAGGTAGGAGCTCGGACTATAGACACTCGGGTGGATCGTCTTTGACTCGAGGAGGCCGTCGTGGTTGCCCGATCCGTTTCGATCCTTGGAGGCTATGACGAGGTGGAGGACAGCGATGAAGACCTGAAGGACTTGTATCGTGAGGTATAACTTCATATCATAGTAGTTAACCTCATACCAAGTTAAGCTAGTTAAGGTTTAGTATTGATCCTGGAGTTCAAGTCGGTGTTGCGAGCTTTGAAAAATCCTTTTTTGCATATTCTTCCTCCCCGCGAACACGTGGGTGAGCGGCATCGACTTACAGTGCTATCAGAGACTAACTAAACCTTTACTAGCATATTTTCAAGTTATTAGAACTTCGATCATCGGAAAACTCGAAAATTATACACTCGGATCCCTCAAGTTTCTGTTGTTTTTAAAAACCGTGCTAAAAATTATTTCAGAGGCATGAAAAATACAAGCTGGGAATTCTAAGAACTCAGAAGAAAAACGAGTCATTAACTCGTCACAAACACCGTGGAACCGCGGTGAATCAGTCGATTTGCCGCCGTTCCGCGGCCGAGTTGTGGCCAAGTTGGCTCGTTCTTCCTCTGAGTGTCTTATTTTGGGTGTATAGTTCTCTGGGATATTTGGTTTCTACCCATAAGTTTCTGAGTGCTGGTTTGCATTTGGGGTAGACACAGAAAATAGTTTTTGATCGAAATTCTAAGTTATTTGCTAATCGGGTTTTATCTGTGTTGTGATATATGTGCTGAGCGTCCGCTAATCGCTATACGTCGATTAGTGGAGGTTGCACATATATGTTATTTGTGATGCTAGTTTGTGTATATGAACTTATTGGATCGTCATGGATGAATAGCCGGGGGATGTGAGATGAGGGCTTTTCATTCTTCCATTCGATGTATATATGTAAAGTGATGTAATATTATTTTGCGGGGCTCATCCGGGTTAAGGTTGTAGCCACCGTTGTATTATTTTGCGGGGCACAGTCCGGTCTCTTCGTCTGATATGTTGCATATCCAGTCTAGAGGTGGTAAACTTCAGACCCCAGTAACCGATTAGTCATGCCGATGTGGGCTCATAACGGGTCGAGAAACTACTGATAACACTTACCAGTAGATCTCCATGTCAGTTCTGGCCAGGGACTTCCTGTTATAGCCAATCGAACACAACACAACATCAACCCCCAATACCGGGAGAGAGGAAACCCCTCCTATCGCTCATTGCCTCCATGTGATTCGGGATTGTACCTAAAAGCCACTGTTTTGCACGTTCTGTTGAACGTGGTAAGGTAGAAATCAAAGTACAGTAGGAATCACACAAGACTCTAGGACGATCTCGGGTCTACAGACTAACCTTTACCAGTGTCACCAGAGAACTGCTATCTGACGATAGGTATAATACCAACTAGGAGTTCTCGGCGAGTCCGTTCAATGTACCCAGTCTCCACTGAGCACCCGTATACCATCTTTGATGTCAAACACCAATGGATGTGGGATCATCCATCGCCCATCATATAGGTGAAGAAGCATATACGCTAGTCTACTCTGGAGTATCGATGCCATGTCTCGATACACCCTCGACTAGGAACAATTATAGGATGTACTTGTAGACTACCCTGGCCTAACTATTATGATCTCCATCATAGTCCTAGTAGTCAAGTACATATCCTAAGGGCTGTTCCCCTCCGAACAGCGGCGCACAGGACCGCTGGGTCCTGGCACTGAATTTTGAATTTTAACAGAGCTTTGCTCTGATTGGGCGAAACAAATGCCCCCCCACCGTTGCGCTCACGTGGCGCACACGTGAGTGCAGCGGTGGCAAACTCTTGATCGTTGGATCAAGGGGTGAGCTCAAGGGGCGCAAGCGCCTTATAAATAGGACCTCTGGCCCTTAGAAAAATCTTACCGTTTTAAGATTTTTATTTTCCAGAGCTTTGCTCTCACTCAAGAACTTCAGAGCTTTGCTCATTTCTAAAGTCAGAAAATTTAGGTAAAAATTAATTTAAATCAAATTAATTTGACTTAATCTTAACCAAAGAGCTTTGCTCTCACAGATCTTTCGATCCAAAGGGATCCCCATTGGGGTTTCATGAACAGAGCTTTGCTCTCAAAACTTATAGATCTACAGGGATCTTATTCATGGGTTTTAACCCATGAACAGAGCTTTGCTCATAAATCAAGTGTGGAACTTTTAGATCTGCCAAATGAAGAACTTATCATAAGTTTTCATGGTTTTTTTTTTTCAAGGTCCCAAAAATTTTTAAAAGAAAAATTTTAAATATTAAGATCTTCTGATGGATCTTTTCCATTATTATCACAGAGCTATGCTCTTTTTAAGGAATTTTATTCCTTTGAGACCAGAATTTGACAAGTGTCATTCTGTGACAGAGCTTTGCTCTGAAAGAGGAGATTTTCTCCTTGTCTCTATGGATTCTTCCCTCCCTTTTTTTTAAATGGGCATGTTTTCCTGGGGCCAACTGACAATCTCATCCAATGATGAGATTGTCTTATTAACTGACGTATTGTCATTTAGATTTTGTGGGTCCCTCTTTGGTCTCCTACTCACTGCACTGTGGTGCGGTGTAATTAATTAATTTTAATTTGACTAATGCATTTTCTCTTCTTTTTTTTTTAGACGCCAAACGTTGGAATTACAATACTAACGGCTAAATTATTCTTTTTGCAGCGATCATGTCTCTAGACACTTCATTCCCGTTCGTCCGCTCGGAGGGGGGACTTCCTGAGGCACCCTTGGACCGTGAAGTCCTGACCATGATTAGAGAATATGACCCGGAGTACAAGAAACTCCACCTTTGGGGGTCTTGGTATAACCAGATTATTATGCGCCGACGGAGCTTCACCTGTGCGGTACTGTCAGAACCCATCACGACAATTCACTACGCTACCCCACCTTCAGTGCAGTATGCTGTGGAGATGATAGACTGGACCGCGAACAGCTTACTTCATCCGGCTATGGATGCGGTTCCGGTTCAGCGTCCTATGGTCTTGGATATTCTAGGACGCCGTATTTGTCAGGGAGAAGCACGACCCTGGGGGCAATCATATAACCTTGGTTTGATTCCCCGTCACCCGATTGGCTATCTGCCGTGGGCCCGGTACATCCTGTCGAAGAAGAAGTCGCAGTTGATAAGACTAGGACTGTACACCGCGGTCTACGTCTCTCTCTTCCAATATCCTACGCTCCCCACCTGGTGGTTCAAGGCTTTCTTGGAGCAATGGAATATTCCCACCCATACTTTCCTTGCCATGGATCGGGAAGTGTCCATCTCTTTGGAGGAATTCGCGGAGCTATCCGGCCTACCGGTCATGGGAGAACATTACGAGGAGCTGCTCCCGACAGATGTGTACGTCTTTGGTGCTAAGCCAGTGGTCAGGGGGGTCACGCCGGAGAATGCCGTTCAACATCAATTCCCGAGCTTGATTAAGGTGTTGAACATCTATGAATCTCTCTTTATCGAACGCGGGAGTCGCAGAGTTAATTTTGAGAATTTCATTGCTCAGTTTCTTTATCTAAACGTCCTCTCGGCAGAAGCTACCAAGTTTGCCACCCTTGAGGACCCTTTCGGTTTAGGTTTGGATAACCTACCAGCCAGAGATATAGACCAAAAGGACTTCTTTCTTCCTAACTCCCCAACTACGTCCTTTGCAGAAATTGCGGCCCCCGGAATGGATGAGGATGCCTTTTTCTTAGGATTTCTCGGACTGTGGCTGAGTTGGTTCGCGATCCCAATGCACTCTCATCGCATGCGGCCTTCTGTCTTTTACCCAGCCCACCGAATGGTCATCGGGGTAAAGGTGGCTGTGGGGATCGCTGGCCTGGCGCACCTATATCATGGCCTCAGCCGAGCAGCGGATGCCAACGAGCCCGGGGTACTGCACGTGGTCTTCCCGATGCGCTACTTTGCATCGTGGCTCGAGCTACACACGGCGGGTGTCTTCGGTATGCATAAAAGGCCTTCATTCTTTGACAAGTGCGGTTTTCCTCGCATTTTACAGCTGATTGGCTCATCAATCGTGACCCCTTCACCACGGGACGCCAGGGGTTTACTGCTTCTCCCTTACACCGTTAGAGTCGGGATGTCCTTTATTGATAAGGTATTAACCATTGGGAAAGCGTCCACCACTGCGGTGCGACCATTACAGGACTCCTTCAAGGATGGAGCTTCAGTGTTAACGGCCCGGGAGATCCTCCATTTGTATTCTATTAGACCGGGTTTCCTAGTCTTCAGGCAGGGCGGTGCAGCAGTCTTTATGAGATATAACCCGCATCGTTTTGCCCAACAACTGGGTTACGATCAAGGAGTACCCTTGGAAGCTTTCTTACTGGAACCTGCTGTCAATGAAGAAGGGATGGAGAACGCGTTACATCACTTCATGCGCCTGAACACGGGTTCTCGTTTTTTTATCAGCACGCCGGCCTGCGCTCCACGACTCCTTAATGTATATAAAGAGTGGTACAATCATGCGACGGGGGCTGTTATAAAGGAAGAGAGGCGAGTGTTGATCGACCGTAAAGAAGTACCCCCCGGCACCAACCGTAACGCTCCCTTAGTGCCAAGGATCCCGGTGGCTCCTCCTCTAAAAGATGCCGGGGGCAGACCATCACGTGCACAAAGTCCTCCACGTGAGCTGCCGCTCCCTGATATCACAGATGCACCTCCCGCACCCAGCGCTCCAGTGGAGACAGTGGTTGTACCCTCACCGGAGTCTGGCGTGGGTGCGGACATCGGGACCCGTCGTCCTAAAGTGGCTGCTAAGCGGAAGTCGATCCCCCGTGAGCCTAGGGTCGGAGGGCAAAAGAAAAAGAAGTCGCTCTTCGCTGCGGACGTCGTGTTCGGTCAGGAACCCCATGCTCCTTATGTCGAGGGTCTGCTCGAATATGGGACTAACGCAGGATTAGTGATGCCGCCGCCGGACGATACAGACTTGGAGGCTGCTCTCAAAGCTTCAGCATGGTTGGCGAGGCGTGACGCGTGGTTAGCTAAGCTTGCGCAGTCAGGTAACTACTGATCGCCTTTCTTTATTGCAATATGTATTCTCCATTACCTTTGACTAATGCTTTTCTTTCCTTTCTTTTAACAGGCATCACTGATGAAGAAGCCATTGCCGCTTCTCTGAAGACTTTCCAGGAGGAGGAACGTCTCAGAGCGTCTATGGGCCTTAGTAAGTTTTAATCCATCAAGTTTCCATCTTCCTCGTGTTATGGTCGATCTAACCTTTCTCTTTTTATTGCAGAAACCTCAATGCCGTTCCCACCAAGCGACGCAGATGTTTTACCAGCTGCCGATGTTCCCGCTTCCTCTGGGCCACCGCAGGAGGTTCGTCTTGAAGAGCCGATGAAGGATGCCTTAAAGGCTCTTGAGGCATCCCTGAACGAGGATGACGACGCCTTGAAGGAGGCGTCACTAAGGTCCATCGCGACAGCCCGGGAAGAGAGGAAGCGGCAAAGGCGTGAGGTGAAGGCGCGCCGGGCTGCCTTAGCTGCGGGAGCGGGCCCCAGCACCGTCCCTCGTGCTGATACTCCATCCGAAGAGGCCCCTGTCGCCCTATCCACTGCTCGCAGAGAGGTGGCGCGCGCAGTTCGGAGCGCAAACGGTAAATCCGCTTCAGGTAATATTTCTCTCAGAGTTTTTATTATAAGGGTTTTCAATGTCATTGGTCCTTATATCCCTCATCTTGCAGGGCCGAGTCCGATCGAGGGGGAGGCGGAAACCGTTGATCCCAAAGAAGCAGAGGAGGCGGTACCTGCCGAACTCGAGCCGACGGTAGGCAATGTCGCTGTGGCTTTGGAGCCTGAAGTGGAGGTCGAGGGGCCTACCGCCGAGAAGGTCATTGATGCCGAACCTGAAGTGGTGGCAGATGATATGATCATTATAACCGAACCGAGGCTGGTGGTGGACGAGGCGCTTGAGGCCGGCGACCTCGTGGTGATAGTGGATGAGCCGATGGAGACGGCGGAGCTCGAAGAAGTTGCGGGCGAGATGGGTACGACTCTTGGGGAAGAGTCAGCCGCTTCCTTCCAAGAATCCGGCAACGCTCCAATTATTGCGCTCCCTGCTTGCGATCTCCTGCCGTCTCCTGGTCGCGCTAGCACGACGATGGTCCCCATCGAGTCGGGTGATGAGGCTACGGGCGGTGGCCTTATGTCGATAGAGGAGGGAGTCGCTTCTGTTTCGGCCGGGAGCTTCTCAGGTAAACCTTAGGTTACTGTCTTTCTTATTTTACAATCCTTTCTGACAAGTTCACTTTTCTTGTAACGCAGGTGCAGCCAGCGCCGATGCCCCACTGCTTGAAGGAGCGCCTTCAACGACTGCCTTGGCGGTGGTTACCTCCCAACCCTCTCTCATACCGTCTAAAGATGTTGGAAGGTATGGGTTTGCAACTTATTAGTCTTATCTTTTAGATGTATAGTGCATGTACTAAAGTCGTGCTGTTGTGTCTTTTCAGGAGTACTTTTTGATCATGTATATCAGATGTTGCTCCCACACTTTTCTTTCCCATCCGAGCTCGCTTCTTCGTCTGGTGGCGTTGGTGAGTATGATTTCCGTTGACATCCTTCCTCCTTTTTTTATTGATGGAATTACCTCTAACCTCTTTTTCTCATCTCAACTGCAGTGCTACAGATTGAAGGAGGGGATAAGAGATCAGCTGCGTTGCCGACTCTTCCGGCTCTGCCACCTGCCTCAGCTGGTACAGCGACTATCACATTGATAAAGTCTTCCTTTTTTATTTTCAGAACTGTTATCTGATCACATCCTGTTTCTCTTCAGCTGTTGTTCCGGTCTCGGCGCCCTTTGAATCTCGCATCATAATGCCAGCAGGTCCTTACCTGAAACGTCCATCTTCGAAAGGCGCCGCAAACAGCTTACGTATGCTGAGTGATTATATTGAGGAGCTTGACGTCGAGACCCCTACCCCTGCTGCGGATTTTGCTATAGCGGTTAACCCGATGCTGGTGATACTCGTGAACTTTCACGACGAGGGTATCATCGCATCTTGGGTTAACCATTGCAGGGAGATCGAGGCCCGCCTGCATCGGTTGGATTCGCTGCGTCCCGCTCCCGAGGCCTTGGCTGCCAGTAATCAAAGAACAGCGTGGATCGAGCAGAGTGCTCCTTACTTCCATCACCTCGAACAAGAAGTCATTTCAAGACGTAAGGAGCGAGGTGAGACTTCGAGCAGGTCTGCCCAACTGCATGCTCGGGTGGAGGCCAACGCCGCACGGCTGAAGGTTGTCTTTGAGGGCCTTCTGCAATGTCTTTCTGAAGGGTTATCATTGAGGCAACACCTTGATGTTATCGAGCGAGCTGCACCCAGCTAGGAAGCAGCCCAGAAGGCGGCGGAGGAGCAACTTTCATCTTTCTTGCAGCAGCGAGCCCGGGTGGAAGCGGAGGTGTCCGCGGCAGCCGCTCAGGAGGAGGCGCTGAAGGAAGTGCGAGAGCAACTTGTGGATTTACTAAAGACACTTCCTCCTCAGTAGCTATCCCCCTTTGTATCGTTTGTAATTGTAGATAAAAGAATGTATATATATACTTTTTCATTCCTTGACATAATGTATCCTGTACCCAATCAAGTTTATGAATAAAAGATACACTCCCCTTTTTTTTTGTAATGTGTCATTTTCTCCGTCTTTTCTTTCTTTCATTACCAGCATGACATCTTTAATGCAGCTTATTGGCAGATAACTTCATTTCTCCCAGAGATAACGATGGCCTAGACTGCAGGTTCAGATCTGCCGCCTAAGACTTTTCAACTCTATGAGCCGTGAGGGTTTCATAGAGACTTTTCTCCCTACGGGTCGAGAGGATCTCGTAGGTGGTTTTTTTTTCTTAGGAGTCGTGAGGAGTCCTAAGTGTGGTTTTCTCTTATAAGTCGTAAGGATCCTACAAGAGAATTTTTCCCTCTTACGAGTCGAGAGGACCCGTAAGCGGTTGTTTCCCTCCTTATCGAAACTCGACTTTGGAGAGTGAGACCCGTGTATAGTATGCAAGAGACCATTTTAGATCGACTTGTAGGGTCCCATCGTTCAGGAAGCAAGTTTTCCCACCTCTGTTGACTGAGGCTTCATCTTGCAAATTAAGAAGTAAGTCCAATTTGTTGAAGAAATCCCCTTTTCTGAATGATTTGGCGGAATTTCCCCCACTGTCGGATCTTTGATCCAAGGGTTTCTGTTTTACAGAAGAAAATCTTCTTGTTTTAACAAGAACAGAAAAGATTTCTTCAGAACCTTAATTTTGTTTAGCGCAAATGCTCCAGGGTATGACACGTGTCGCACAGCGCACAGTGCAGCGCAACTGCGCTAGCGCATCTGCGCCAACACGTGCCACGCAGCGCGCGGCGCATACGCCACTGAAGCGTTGCTTCCTTTAATTTTGCTTGAAATAGAGCTTTGCTCTGATTGGGTGCGCTGCTTTGGGCGTTGCGCTGATGCGTCTGCGTCATACACGTGGCGTATTGCGCAGCGCAAATAATCTGAAGCGTCGCTTTATTAATTTTCAAGTCAGAGCACGGGGAAGACGAAGCGTTGCTTCATCTCCCGCCTTGGAATTTGAACAGAAGTTCGCTCCGATTAGGGTAAACTGCCGTGACAACTCTTGGAAGTCGAAGAGGCACTTGATGCCTATAAATAGGACCTTTCGTCCCCCCCAGATATTTATCATCTTTCAGATTTCTATTTTCGAAGACCTCAGAGCTTTGTTCTTGCCTTCAAGAACTCCGGTGCCTTGCTCCTCCTTTTTTTTCCAAAGTTTTTAGGAAAACTTTAGGTAAAATCGATTCTTAGATTAATCTTAACCAGCAGAGCTTTCATCCAGGGGACTTTATCCTTGAACATAGTTTTGCTCTCTAGGAATTTAGTCCTCTATGTATATTATTGCTGTTCTATTGCTGATCTTCCTGTAATATTTCCTCCAGGCATAATGGCGGCGGTGCATCTATACAGTTTGCACGAGTTTATTACCTACGACGATATCCGCGCTCAGGGTCGTCAACAAAACCAGGAGTTTACAGACGCTGAATGTGCAGAAGTCATGGGTCGTCTGAACGCAAGCGGTGGTTGGCTGTTGCCTCGTCGTTCGGCCCTTTTGAAAGTCGTGTTGGGAGCCATATGGAGAGCACTTCCGGGTCTTCATGAGGCCTTACCGCTCAACGCACTGGATGATGCCGAAGACAAGGTGCATTCAGTGTACCTGACAGGGCTGATTTCAAAGAAACGACGGAACAGCCTTATTGACATCCTACACCAAGACTTCCAGCAGACGACGATAGTTGCTGCTTATCAAAGGCCAGGAGGGCTCGCCGATGATCTCGATACAGTGGAGCGAGAAAGACTGCGCATAAGAATAATTAGAAAGGCCAGAAGAACTTTGGATGGCCTTACTTTTGATTTCCTCAATCCGTGCCCCGGATCTGAGGTTATACCGTTGTAATAATTCATTATTCTTGTGCTTGTAAAAGAATTTTTTTTTAGCAGTATGAATGGAAACCCTTCCCTTTTCTATTTCAGCTTGTCTTATTTCTCGTCCTGAGTCTTCTGCCCATGCATAAATGAATGCGTCACGCACGCCAGATCAAATGTAGACCGGATATTCTTTCTGTCATCTTCTCTTTTTTTTTATTGTCAGCAGGCTGTCTTAATAACCATGGTTGATGGATGTCTAAAACGAGTATTCCGACTTCCTTAGGAAATAGCGATGGCTTAGGCCGCAGGTTCTGGTCTGCTGCCTAAGATTTTTCAACTCTATGAGCCGTGAGGGTCTCATAGAGGCTTTTCTCCCTACGGATCGAGAGGATCTCATAGGCGGATTTTCTCCTTAGGAATCGTGAGGATTCCTAAGTGTGGTTTTCTCTTATAAGTCGTAAGGATCCTATAAGAGAATTTTCCCTCTTACGAGTCGAGAGGATTCGTAAGCGGTTGTTTCCCTCCTCGTCGAAATTCGACTTCGGAGAGTGAGACCCATGAATAGTATGCAAGAGACCAGTTTGGATTGACTTGCAGGGCCCCATTGCTCAAGAAGCAAGATTTTCAATCCTTGCTGTCTGAGACTTCTTCTTACAAATTGAGACGAATCGGGGATTTGCTTGCGGAGAGGGTGGTGGCTCTGCGAGTTGACATGAGTTAAGAAGCTCTCGTCACGGAGTGTTTGTATCCGTGAGTCGAGGAGTTTGCTAGGGATTATTTGTTTCCCAAGCGCCAAGGATTATTTGTTTCCTTGGGGTTTGAAACGAGTCGAGAGTTCCCACGGGGCACTGGTGGCTCTGCGGGTCGACGCAGATCAGGAGGCTCTCGTCAAGGAGTGTTTGTATCCGTGAGTCGAGGAGTTTGCTAGGGATTATTTGTTTCCCAAGCGCCAAGGATTATTTGTTTCCTTGGGGTTTGAAACGAGTCGAGAATTCCCACGGGGGCACTGGTGGCTCTGCGGGTCGACGCGGATCAGGAGGCTCTCGTCAAGGAGTGTTTGTATCCTTGAGTTGAGGAGTTTGCTAGGGATTATTTGTTTCCCAAGCGCCAAGGATTATTTGTTTCCTTGGGGATTGAAACGAGTCGAGAATTCCCACGGGGGCACTGGTGGCTCTGCGGGTCGACGTGGATCAGGAGGCTCTCGTCAAGGAGTGTTTGTATCCGTGAGTCGAGGAATTTGTTGGGAGGGCATGGTTCCCTCTTTGTTTATGCCCTTGGATTGTATACAGGGATCGATGTGATCTTAACTGTAGGGCAAAAGTTTTATCATCATTTTTTTTGTTTTATCTCCGCGATGCTCTATCATTTCAGCTTTATATCACGAAGGTCGCGATTGCCCAATCATTTCGGCTATTTTTCGCGGTGCCCAATCATTTCGGCTGTTTATTTCATTTTTACTCGCTGCTTTTTATTGCGAGTTGCCCAATCATTTCGGCTATTTTTATTTTTACTCGCTGCTTTTTATTGCGAGTTGCCCAATCATTTTGGCTGTTTATTTCATTTTTACTCGCTGCTTTTTATTGCGAGTTGCCCAATCATTTCGGCTATTTAACATGCATACATTTTTACTTGCTGTTTTTTTTATTTCAAGTTTTCTTATCATTTCGGCTATTTCGTATGCATGTGCGGCCTATTGGCTTTTCGCCGTAAACCTGAAATTAGACGTCAATTTCGGCATTAGCACCGCTACAACTGGGATATTACCAGGAGCGAATCATCATTTGCCTCTGTCGATGTCGACCAAAGGTGGCTTAGCGAACAGGGTTAAGGTCCTGTCGACTAAGGCTTTTGACTTCATGAGCCGTAAGGGTCTCACAAAGGTATTTCTCTCTACAAGTCGTGAGGATCTTGGAGGTGTATTTTCTCCTTAGGAATCGTGAGAATTCCTAAGTGTTTGTTCCTCTGTAAGTCGTAAGGATCCTACAGGAGGGTTTTCTCCTTGTAAATCGAGAGGATTTTCAAGGGTTGTTCACCATGCGAACGTATCCCCAGTCTCGGATGGGACTTAATTAGGGAAATGTTTATTCGCGCCCGTGGATTGTATACAAGGGCCAGTATTGAGCCACTTGTAAGGCAATATCGGAAGTTGTGGGGGTTGCTTAAGCACAGGTTTAGGTCTCTGTAACTTAAGACTTTCAAATCTTACGAGCTGTGAGGGTCCCATAAGAGCGTTCTCCTTACGAGTCGTGAGGATCTCGCAAGTGTATTTTCTCCTTAGGAATCGTGGGGATTCCTAAGTGTGTTGTTCCCTTGTGAATCGTAAGGATCTCACGCGGGTGGTTTCTCCTTATAGGGTCGAGAGGACCCTACAAGTGTTTCTGAGCGAGGTTGCGCCCTTTCGGGTTTTCACAAACACTCGCCGGTAGTCCTGCTGTTTTTACTCACAGAGCCCTCTCGGGTTTTCATCCGTGCCCGTTTTGCTTATGGACATACCGTTTTTTTTTATATTCTTTTTTATTATTATTATTTATTATTATTATTTTTTTTACGAGGTCGCGCCCTTTCGGGTTTTCACGAACACTCGCCGGTAGCCCTGCTGTTTTTTACTCACGGAGCCCTTTCGGGTTTTCATTCGTGCCCTTTTGCTTATGGACATACCGTTTTTTTTTTATTTTATTTTTATATGTTTTTTTTATATCTCGTCAGCCTAAAAGATGCTGCGGTAGTAGTTTAAAGACGTTTAAGGACATTTCGGTCCGCTATTAGTTTAAGGACATTTCGGTCCGACATTGAGAGGTTGGCTACTGCTTATAAAACTTGAGCTTAAGAAGATAGCGAGCGGACATGGTCGTCGTCATCTATCATTGACCTAGGCTATGGCTCATTAAGCGTAGTATTTCTTCAGGAAGCGACCGTTTATCGGCCTGAAAGGCCTTTCACCGTGCATGTCCATGAGTAGATAGGCCCCACCCTGGTAAACTTTATCTATGATGTACGGGCCTTCATAGTTTGGCTCGAATTTTCCCCGCTTGGCGCGATTGGGAATCATAGGCCTTTTGACCACTAGCACGAGTTCTCCTTGGTGGAATGTCCTCGGTCGGGTCAATCCTTCGTATGAGCGCGTCATCTTTGCTTTATAAGCTTCCAGATTTTGTTGCGCTATGAGCCTAGTTTCATCAAGGGCGTCAAGCTCCTCAAGCCGAAGGTGAGCATTCTCTTCGTCCGTTAGCTCGTGGTGAACTGCCACTCGTAGAGAGGGTAACTCTATCTCGAGAGGGAGTACTGCTTCCGTACCGAACACCAACGCGTACGGCGTTGTGTTCGTGGCCGTCTTGAATGTAGTTCGATATGCCCAAAGAGCTTCTTGCAGTCTTTCGTGCCAATCTTTCTTATTACGGGACACCGTTTTCTTTATGATTTTTGTCAATGTCTTGTTGAAGGCTTCAGCTAGTCCATTGGCTCGCGGGTTATAAACCGAAGAATATCTCCAGTCTATATTATGCTGTTGCGCGAAGCGACTGATCTTGTGGCTTCTGTAAGCTGGCCCGTTATCGGAGATGATCCGTCGCGGAGTTCCAAACCGATAAATGACATGCGTCTTGAAGAAGTGGAGGATATTTTCCGTCTTCACCTCTCTTAACGGTACTGGTTCTGCCCATTTAGAGAAGTAGTCAGTCGTCGCCAGGATGAAACGATGTCCCCTAGACGATGCTGGTTCGATAGGGCCAACTATGTCAGTCCCCCACATTTCGAATGGCCAGCTAGCCACCGTTGGATGCAACGGATTTGGGTGCTGGTGGATGAAGTCCCCATGAATCTGGCATGAGTGACATTGCTTCGCATATTCGATGCAGTCTTGAATCATCGTGGGCCAGTAATAGCCCATCCGTTTGATCTTTAACTTCATCTTTGGGCCTGCTTGGTGAGAACCGCAGATTCCGTCATGAACTTCTTGAACGACTCTTTCCGCTTCGTCCGGTCCTAAGCACCTCAGCCACAGAGAATCGAATGACCTCTTGTATAGAGTATCATTGACGAAGGCGAAAGACAGAGCTCGTTTCATGAGCTGGTGTCGTGCGGACGCATCTTCGGGCATTTGGTGGGATTTGAAGTAGTCTATAAAGACCTCCCTCCAATCCTCAACCTTCTCATGGTTTTTTATTTGTAAGGTCGCTTGTTCAGTCACTCTCTTTTCTTCGGGCGATCCCGGAGGTATTTCTGCGGGGGCGAGCACCCGACGACTTTGTACCATGATTCTAACCTCATCGAGGTTCTCGTCAGCTAGTTCTTTAGCAAGCTTAGCTAACGCGTCCGCTTTGCTATTTTCTGCGCGTGGTATACTTTCCAAAGTATAGGAGGGAATTTGGGTCAACAGTTGTTGCACCTTTTCCCCGTATTTTACCAATTCCGGTTTGCATGTTTGGTAATCGTCGTTCACTTGACTGACGACTAGCTGGGAGTCCCCATATATGAGGAGGCTTTCAATTCCCATGTCAATGGCGATCTCGAGACCTACTATCAAAGCTTCATATTCAGCTTCATTATTCGTTCTCGGTTCTGTCAAGGAGAAAGCGAAGCGCATTATTCCTCCGTGTGGGGTCACGAAGATAAGGCCTACTCCCGATTTGATCATTGGCGTACTTTGTTTGTGCTCTTTCATGGAAGATGCTCCATCGAAATAAAGCTCCCAACGGGTATCACTACTGTCGACTGCGTCAAACGCATGTTTGTCTGGCAAATCGCACTTTAGGGGAGAATCGGCAGGTATCGGGTGCTCAGCAAGGAAGTCGGCGATGGCCTGGCCTTTCACTGTCTTGAGAGGTCGGTACGTTATCGAGAACTCCATTAAGAGCAGGGCCCATTTAGCGAGTCGTCCCGTCAATATGGCCTTTGACATTAAGTATTTAAGAGGGTCCACCTTCGAAATGAGGCGGACCTCATGCGCCAACGCATAGTGCCTGAGCTTCGTTATCGCGAAGATCAACGCTAAGCAATGTTTTTCAATGGGGGAGTAGTTGCTTTCTGCCCCCAGTAGAACTCGACTTAAGTAGTAGAGTGCTCTTTCTTTCCCTTGATCGTTCTCTTGTGCCTATAATGCGCCTAAAGAACCTTCGAGGGCGGCTGTATAAAGAATGAGAGGCTTTCCCTTAACCGGAGCGGCCAACACTGGAGGGTTTTGCAGGTACTGTTTGATCTCGTCTAGTGCGCTTTGGCACTTTTGATCCCAGATGAACGGGGTTCCCTTCTTCATCAGGTGGCTGTAAGGACGGCACTTTCCTGAGAGGTTGGCTATAAATCGCCGTATGTACGCGAGTTTCCCTTGGAGAGACCGCAGCTGTTTGAGAGTTCTCGGCGGAGGCATTTCCATGATTGCCTTGATCTTGGACGGATCTATTTCGATACCCCGGTGTCGAACAATGAATCCCAGGAATTTTCCTGAGGAAACTCCAAATGCACACTTGAGCGGATTCATCTTCAAGTTGTATTGCCGAAGACGTTGAAATACGGTCTTCAGATGCTCGAGATGTTCCTCGTATGATTTGCTTTTAACAACGAGGTCGTCGATATAGCATTCGATGATTTCGTGTATAAGGTCATCGAAGATCTTCGTCATGGCCCTTTGGTAGGTGGCACCGGCGTTCTTTAAACCGAAGGGCATCACCTTGTAACAGAATATTCCCAAAGGAGTCCGGAAAGCCGTATGTTTCTGGTCTTCAGGATGCATTTTTATTTGATTATATCCTGATGAGCCGTCCATGAATGAGAAAATCTCATGCGTTGACGTATTGTCTATCATCAGTTCGGTGACTGGTACTGGGAAATCATCCTTCGGGCAGGCTTTGTTGAGATCCCGAAAGTCCACGCATATGCGCACCGTCCCATTTTTCTTCATCACTGGGACGATATTAGCAATCCATTCAGGGTATTGAACCTCCTGGATGAAGCCGGAGTCTATCAGCTTTTTGACTTCAGCGTTGATGCTCATCTTGAGCTCGAGCCGCATTCTTCTCGGTGCTTGTTTGACTGGCTTGACACCCGAGGATATCGCCAGTCTATGTACAACAACTTCTGGATCTAGTCCCGGCATCTCGGAATAGTTCTATGCGAAGCAATCTTTATGCTGTACAAGGACATCTTTTAACGCAGCCACCCTCTCTTCAGACAGCAGCTCGCTGACGAATGTCGGTCGCGGATTGTTTATCGTCCCCAACTCAATTTTCTTGAGGTTATCTGCAGTGGTATGTATTCCATCCTCCAGTTCTTTCGGAGCTGGGGGAAATTCTGAGATCACCTCATCATTACTGTTTTCGAGGCACCAGGGAAGGCTGTCCATGTTCTCGGATTCTTCTTGCAGTATTGTTATCATGTGACAGGTACGAATTCGCTTCCAATCCCAATGTGGAACTGGTTTTTCTTTCGTGGCCTTAGGCTCGTGCTTTTGTGGTGGTGCTACCCTCCAGTTGTTGGACAGAGTGAATTTACCAAGCTGATATTGATTTTCGACCCAATTCTTGAAGGTGAAGCAATCTTCAAGAGGATGACCTACTACTCGATGGTAAGAGCAATAGTCCGGGTGTGAGGCTTCGCCTGCTTGTTCAGGGTGTTTAGACTCCGGCAATGTAAGCATTTGATATTTCAGGGCGAGATCAAGTATTTTCTTCGTCTTGTCCCGAGGAAACGAGTATGCTCGCCCCATTTTCTTCATAAGGGATAGATCAATAACACTCGACTCCCGTTTGCGTGGCTTCTTAGCCCTGCTTTGTTGTTGTTGAGTGCCTTTTTGGCCTTCCGACTTATTTCTGCTTTTGAGCGGAGCCTTCTTTATAACAGGTTGACAAGGAGCGGCATTTTCATCCTTTACAGCCTGTCGGAGAAGGCGTCGCGTCTTGGCTTTCTCGTAGATGGACGTCTCACGGTTGTGATCATCTCGGACCTTTTGACCAGCTTTTTTTATAAGTCTGTCCATTTGTTCCTCGAACGACGGACCGGGTTCTTTTGCATCTGGAACTTTCACTAGCTTAGGATTAGCGTCCTCCCATTGAGCATCCGCTTCTTCATCAAGGTCATATACGACGTAGCAGCCGGGTAGTAACTCTCGTTTCTTTGAATGGATGTATCCAAGCCCTCTTGTTTCCATTCTCCCGTTAGGCAGTTTGCGTTGGATCCCGGGAATGTTCCAGACCCTGTCATAGAATTTGGCCTCTCTAACGGTCTGTTTGAAGGATATCCCCTGGCGTTTCAGCAGCTTCTTCAAACCTTCTGTATAATATCTGGGAAGATGGATAGGCTGAAGCCTGTCGAGCATGGGATCCGCGCCATGCCAGACTTCTTTTTCCACCTTGTTTTCTTCAGAACGGTAGAATAGGATTGCCTTCTCGTTTTCTCGCCTGGGAGGGATATAGAATGTCCGCAGCTCTTCTACACTGTAGATATTAAGTGCGTCCAGTTCTTTATGATGTTTAGGCGGCACCATGGCGACTTGCAGACTTTGCTCTTCGTCAGCGGAAGCTTGTATTGAAGGTCGAGCAGAGAATACGACATGGACCTCATCCTCCGAGTCACTACCAAAGACCAATGTAGGAGTGGACGGTCCTGGCTTGTTATGTTGGGGCGGACCCGAATAAACGATCTCCTCTTCCTCCTCGGTATCACTGCCGAAGACAGGGATGGTGGCGTTAGTTTTATTTTCCGGCTTGTGACACTTCTCCGTGTCTTCGAAATCCGGCAAGAAGTATTTGGCATCTTCGTATTTGCGGACCTCGTTCACAGAGAACGGGTTCAGTTCTCCCGTCACGGTATACTCGAAACCATCCTTAAAATACTTCATACACTGATGTTGTGTAGAAGGGATGATGTTGTACTCGTGTAACCATGGTCGGCCGAGCAAAGCGTTGTAGCATGTCTTGGCGTCTATGACGTGAAACTTAATGTCTGTGACGAGTAGCCCGAAGCACAGCGTCAGTATCACAGATCCAAGAGTCTTTGACGATTGGGAGTCGAACCCGGAGATGGTGATCTTGTCCCGAGCAAGGTGCTGAACGCTCATGCAGATTTCCTTCAACACCCGCACGTTGAGTAGGTTAACAGAAGACCCGTTATCGATCAGGATTTTGCCTATCCTTAAATCATGGCAGTATCCCGAGACATAGAGAGGGCGATTGTGTTCGCACGTCCTAAGTAGAAGGTCTTCATCACCAAAAGTAACATCAGCCGTGTGTACTTCCTCTAATTCATCCTTCATCTTTTCCTCGGCCAGGCATGCTTGGAATTGTTCCGGGTCTTGGAGCGTCTTAATCAACGAATCTCTCGCCTCTTTTGATAGCAAAAGGGCGTCAAGAATGCTGAGCTGTGAGGGCAGCTTCCTCAGATGCGCCAAAACGTTGTAGTCTACCTTATTTCTCTTCGGCGGGTTCTTGGCGTTTAACTCTTCCGCCGCTTGGTCATTTAAGATGATATCTTCAGAGACCTTTTCTTTCTCTTTATCTTTTCTGTTCAAGGGTCCGAGGTTCTTTTCAGGCAGCGTCCGATTCCGCAGCCGGATATTTTCGCAGACCTTCGGTTCTTCTTCTTTTCCTGAAGCGGACTCTTTAAAGAGAGGGGCAAGTTCTAGCTCTTCATCAGAATCACTCCCGAATGTAGGCACTTGTGATCCACCGGTGTTAACCATGCGACAATCGCCAGCAGTTCTTTTAAGCCCTTCGGTCGTATTTCTCTGCTCCCGATGAGTTTTACGTTTTTTCCGCTTAAAGCGTTGTCGATGAGCAACGTATCCTTGCCACCATCTATCGAAAGCTTTGCACTCTTGAGTGGGGTGCGAAATCCTCTGATGATATAAGCAATACGAGGGGTGCGTTTCCACTTCACCGGCGATGTTTCCTTCAGAGGATGGTAGCTTCATGCCCATTGATATGGCTTTAGCGAACTTTTTCCTCATCCTGAGTTGGCTTTTGTCGGTAGCGGAGGCGTTTTGCTCCAGCGGGATTGTCTCAGCTCCTTCATCAAGTCGCTGGCGCTTGGCCCTTTCAAATATAGCCGCCTCGTGCTCCCGATCAGCTTTACTTTTCAACCGAGCTTCATTAAGGAGTGCGTCAATTTCTTCATCTGATGGCCCCAGAACTTTTGGTTCAGGATCTGCCCTCAGCTTTTCGGTACAAGGAATCTCCTCATCATTCGTGATCGAATGGGAAATCATATGACAGTTCGCCACATATTCCTCGGATTCATCTGATGAACTTTCTCCCTCATCCTCTTCTTGAAAGACATGGCTGAGGAACTCTTGGAATGTAATGGGGGTTCGTGCCCTCTGATTGTATTCCTCCAGCGCGTCAATTTGCTTCTGTAAGTCCGTGCGCTTGTCGCCAGGCTTCACGGGCTTCTTAGATTTCTTCTTCTTCTTTTTCGAAGATTTTGACGGCTGGTTATGAGTGTTTGGGCCACTTCCACCAATCTTTTGAATCGGACGAGGTTTTAGCATTCCCTCCATAATTTGTGGCTCCAATGGGTTCTTCCACTTGACCGCTGGACATGTCTGAAGATCGTTTAGCATCCTCTTTGTCTTGGCTGATAATACGACCTCCCAAGGAGCTTCTTCGATGACGGAGCATGTTGCCCCTGACGTATTCGTCCCCTTAGAGGTGTGGGGCTGCGGGGGATTCACCTTCCATTTGTCAGATAACGCAAACTTGCCCTGTCGGTATTGGTTTTCAAGCCAATTCTTGAAAACGTAGCAATCTTCGATCGGGTGGCCTAGTACTCGATGATAAGGACAGTAGTTGGGCCCGTTGACGTCACTTGGTTGCAACAGACGTTTTGGATCCGGCAGATTTATGAGTCTGTTGCGCAACGCCAGCTCGAATAACCTCCTCGTTTTATCGCGGGGGAAGGAATAAGGATGTCCCATCCTATCCTCAAGGGGTACGTACGGGCGCGTATTGTTTGGACGAGCAACCGGCTTCGAGTCGTTCGGTTGTTGTTGAGCATTAGCGACAACGATCGCTTTTCCCTTTCCTTTGTCATTTCGGGAATCCGGCTTTGGGAGAGGGGGTTTATGGCCCATCTGGTCCATCTGCGCTAGTTTGTTAATCAAATCCTGGAAGGTAGTCGGCTTGAAGAACATCATAAACTGTGAGATGGTTGCTTGTGGATCAAGGGTTCCAACAAACATTCCCACCGCAGGGGCTTCTTCTATGCGTTGCTCACACTTCGACCATAGATTACGCCACCGTATAGCGTACTGAACCCATGTCTCGCCGGGTTTTACCCTAGCGTTAATAAGTGCCGTCATCGGGGTACGTTCACTGGCACTTGCAAAGCGTTGGGTAAACAGCAGCTCCATTTCCGCGAAGGTTTTAATAGAATCATTAGGGAGTTCAGAGTACCACTCGAACGCCGTATCTGATAGACTTCCAACGAACTGGCGGAGCAAAAGCTTGTCATCGCCGCCGGTGTTACCGCAAAGCGCCCTGAACTGGGCAACATGCTGATGGGGATTGCCGGTCCCCTTGTAGACATGGAACTTGGGAATTGTGTAACCCGGCGGGTACTTGATTTGGTCATACCAGCCTGGATATGGCCGCCCCATTTTTACGACGTGGCCGGTTGCTTCGGCCGCATGATGAACCCTTATTTGCTGGGCTATGTATTCGTCCAGATCAGTTTTAGAGATTGTATCCTCTTTAGCCGTTGATAGAATGGGCTGAGGATTCGATGTCTCTCCCCTATCGTCTCCAAGGACGATCGAAGGTTCTTCATTCGGGGGATCTTGTTGTATCATCATCCCTATCATGTCCTAGAAGAGGAGGCCCATACGCTGTATGTTGGCCGCTTGTTCAGCAGCCTCTTTGTCCTTCTTTTCCAATATTCGGCGAAGGAACTCGGCGTCGGTCTCTTCGTCTCGGCGCTCATCTAAGGACGCTTCAGGGTTTTCTTTTGGCTCTGTAAGCATGGCCATAGCATTCATCATCTCCTGGAGCTTTTGTTGCTGCTCCTGAGCCTTGGTCACTGATCGGGTGAGCGGTCGGTGACCCGTAGAAGTGCGGCTTTCCTCCTTTCCAGAAGCCATATAAACTGTATGAACCGTTATGCCCCCTGACTTGGGGCGTTTAGGTTCACCGCTTTTAGACTTTGCCATTGTCACGGGAGCTTTCTCTGGCCTCCTTCTTTTGTGGACCGTTGAAGTGGGCATCTTAGCAATTGTTGCCCCCTGTTGTTTAATGGGGCGATTTTTGTCTTTTTCCACCTTTGCCTTTTTCTGGTGATGAAAGTGGTCCGGGTCAATCATGGAGTCTTGAACTCTACGCCAAACCTTGTATATTTTTGACGACAGTCGTTGAGGGGGCTGTTCCTGCTTTGTCTCTGGAGCTTTGTCTATAGGCGGAGGAGATCTTTTCAATGTAGCGGTTGGAGAGTTCTTCCATACCCTTCTCAGCAGCTCAAAGCTGTTCCCAGTTGGAACAGCAGCGTTGACTTCCACCACTGGAGCCGGTGGAGTTAGCCCTGAGGGAGAGTTGCCCCCTTCCTTCCTCACTCGTTGCCAATGGCGACGTCGTGCACGACGAGCCATCGGGATTGGTTCGGAATTTGAGATAGTTTCTTTTTGCCCCCTGTTTGAATGTGGGGTGACTGCCAATGTCAGCCTATTGAAGACTGATGTCCTTTGACCAATAGGGGCAGGAGTGGGAATCGTAAATCTCGCGAAGACCGATTCTTTGATGGGAGAAACCGCTTTAACGTCTTCCGGGGCAGCGGCCGTTGCCCTCTTTGGGACGGCCACTCTATGGTTCTGATCTAGCCTGGTGAAAACGGAGGCTGTTAGTTTGGTAACGGGCGACCCGTTGACAGGGGCCGTCGTAGCAGTGAGCCGGTCGAAGACCGACTTTTTGCTTACTTCCGGTGCAGTTATTGGTGCAGAGAAGCTTGTAGGTGGGATCATGGTCCTGAAGAACAAGCCGGTGGTGGCTTGGGTCACCTGGTCTACCGGCAGAGCGAGGAAGGAAGCTGCTTGGGATCCATATGCTACACCTCCTGGTGAGGTAGAGCGTCCGTTGCAGTGGCATTTCGAGCAGTTGGTGCAGTTAGAGGCCATTGAATCTTGAATTCTACGCTAAGTAAAAGACCAAATCTTAGTAGCTTGAAATCCGAAGACAACCATTTAACAAACCGCGATTGGTTCGCGAAGACGACACACGAAGTGTGGAGTGGAAAGAGGAAGAGGTCCTACAGGGCGTGCCAGAATCTGTTCCCCTCCGAACGGCGGCGCACAGGACCGCTGGGTCCTGGCACTGAGATTCGGGGCAGATGCTATTTGGTTTTATCCGTCTACCTCTCCGAAGATGCCAAGTTGATTTATGGCACCATGTATCGGAGGTTTAGACGGATGCGGCCGATGTAGCAGACTTCGTCAGATTCCCCCTTGATTGAGGGGTTTTTGATTGTGGGGACGCTCTTCCCTGCAGGCGTAAGCCCCTGCAGTTAATTACGCTACCGCATCACGGTAACCACTTTCTCCTTCTCCAGAATTTCACTTCGTGTCATGTGTGTTTGTTTTGTTTGTGGTTGCCCGTGGATTGTATACGGAGACTGAGTAATGCCGTCGCCCGTAGGACGTGGACTAGTCCAAATCCGTATTTACTTAGATTTGGGTTCGGTGTTTTTTAGTTTAAGGATACGTTAGTCGCGTTGCGGCTAAGATCAACTTAAACATTCGTTAAGGATACGTTAGTCCAGTTTGAGAATAAGATCAACTTAACGTGATAATCCATTTAATATCTGGCCATCGGGACTCGTCACCTCTCTAACGTCGTTGAAGGATTACAACGGCAGATGTCAGAGGAGTTCAGAGATGTACCCTTGAACCAAGGTTGATTTGGAGTTTTATAGTCCGTTTGAATGTTTAAGGATACGTTAGCCGTGTTTGGGGGGCTAAGATCAACTTAAACGAGATCGTTTAGATCCGGCAAAAGAGCATTTGGAGGCTCTATTGTTCCAGTTTAGGGACGTAGTGGTCCATAGATGGTTTAGGGACGTTGCGGTCCATGCTCCAGTTTAGGGACGTGGTGGTCCATGTTCCAGTTTAGGGACGTGGTAGTCCATATTCCAGTTTAGGGACGTGGTGGTCCGACATTAGTTTAAGGACGTTTCGGTCCGACATTAGTTTAAGGACGTTTCGGTCCGACATTAGTTTAAGGACGTTTCGGTCCAACATTAGTTTAAGGACGTCTCGGTCCGATATGTGGTCGTCGGGACCCGTCACCTCTCTGACGTCGTTGAAGGATTACAACGATAAGTGTCAGAGGAGCTCGGAGATGTACCCTCGAACCGGATATAAATTAATTTAAAAGAGCAGTCGTGCTCATTCAATTTAATTTAAGGACTTATGGCCAAAATTGGGCTAAGTCCAGCTTCAATATTTTTTTGTCTTCGGCCTGTTCTAGGGCTTTACCCCTTTTTAGTAATGCACTGCATTATTCTTGTTTTGATTGGGCTCTGCCCTTTATAAATGATGCAGAGCATCTATTTTGTTTGGGCTCTGCCCTTTTTAAAATGCATAGCATATTTGATTGAGCCTGTTAGGCCTTTTAATTGGGCTCTATCCCTTTTCTTTATGATGCAGCGCATCTGTTTTAGTTTGGGCTCTGCCCCCCTTTTTTTTAAAGTAATGCGTTACATTTTATTAGGCCCGTTAGGCCTTCTTTAATTGGGCTTGGCCCTTTTGTAAGCAATACAGTGCATTTGTTTGGCGCTTTGCGCTAAGTAATGAGCGCAAGCTTATATGATGATGACACGTGTCATGCTCTGATGAGCGCAAGCGCAACAGCGCAGTGCGCTGGGCTAGTGCGCTGCGCTGTTGCGCTGCTGACACGTGGCGTGCTCTGGTGAGTTGCGCCAATTCCAGAGAGCAAAGCTCTATTTCAAGAGCGCAAGTTGTTTTACAGCTGACACATAGCGCTCTCTCAAGAGCGCAACAGCGCAGTTTGGAAGTGCAAAGCACTAAGAATCTTTTAGATTCAAGAACAGGAGTGCAGAGCACTATTTAATTTCTTGATCTAATTTAGATCAAAGAAAATAAATTTTTCTTTTTTGTTTCAGGAACCAGAGAATCATAAAAAAGTGCAAAGCACTATTATTACTTATTTTTCTTTTTATTTAAAAATTATTGATCTTGTTCTTAGATCCATAATCTGTCCATAAGAGAATTTTCTCTTTTTCCTAAAGGTTTTTTACCTTTTGTTGTTCTTGAGGAATTCTTCAAGAGTTCTCTTCTCTTTTTCTTTTAGCAAGATGTTCTTCCCTTTTAATTGAGGCCTAGGGTCCTTTTTATAGTGCCCATAAATTAGTTAAATTTGTTAAAGAGATCTTTCTCTGAGTGATTTGGGGAATTTTCCCCACCGTTGGATCTTTGATCCAAGGGCTTCTGCTTTGCAGAAGAAAATCTTCTTGTTTTAACAAGAACAGAGAAGATTTCTTGGAAATTTAATTCTGTTTGGCGCAGATGCCCCAGCGCGTGACACGTGTCGCGCAGCGCAGAGCGCAGCGCAACTACGCTAGCGCATCTGCGCTGACACGTGTCGCGCAGCGCAGAGCGCAGCGCAACTGAAGCGTTGCTTCATAAAAATAGAGCTTTGCTCTGATTGGGCGCGCCTTCTTGGGCGCTGCGCTGACATATCAGCGCTTGACATGTGGCGCGTTGCGCTCGAGATTTGAAGCGTTGCTTCAAAATTTTGAATTTTGAATTTTAACAGAGCTTTGCTCTGATTGGGCGAAACAAGGGCTTTATCAATATGTGAGAGCAAGACAGTATCACAATACAAGTCTACATGTTAAGACAAAGAGCAACCAGATAGCATACTATCATGTCGAGCAAGAAAGTCCTCTCTATATATATCCAAGCATCCACTATAATATACATCATATGTACAGTAATGGCCTCTAGGGCATATAAATAACTAACAATCTCCCACTTGCACTAAGGCCAATTGTTGTAGTATCTTATACCCAACATCCCAAAGAGTCTCTCAAATTGTTTCTGGGGTATGGCCTTTGTGAGTGGATCCACAGTGTTGTTCTTCGTGTCAACTCTCCTGACCTCGATCTCCCGGTGATCAACTATCTCCTGGATCAGGTGATACTGCCTCAGAATATGCCTGGATCGCTGATGGGACCTGGTTTCTTGGCCAAGCCACTGCTCCATTGTTATCACAATACAAAGGTATTGGATACTCGATGGACGGAACCAGTCCAAGTTCGTTTATGAACTTCTTCATCCAGACAGCCTTTTTGGCAGCATCGGTGGCAGCGATGTATTCAGCCTCCATCGTCGAGTCTGTCAAGGTTTCCTGTTTGGAACTCTTCCAACAAACCGCCCCTCCATTGAGGGTAAAGACAAATCCCGAGTGCGACTTAGAGTCGTCCTTATCACTCTGGAAGCTCGAATCGGTGAAGGACTCCACTTGGAGTTCACCGTTACCATACACCAAGAACATCTCTTTAGTCCTTCTCAAGTACTTGAGAATGTTCTTCACAGCTGTCCAGTGACTCTCTCCTGGATCTCCTTGATACCTACTCACTATACTCAGTGAGTATGCTACATCGGGTCTTGTACATAGCATCGCGTACATGATAGAGCCTACTGCCAAAGCATAGGGTATCCCTTGCATGCGAGCTCTCTCCAAATCAGTCTTGGGAGACATCTCTTTGGATAGAGTGAGTCCTTTGATCGTGGGTAAATTCCCGCGCTTGGATTCTTCCATACTAAACCTCTTTAGTATGGTGTCAATGTATCGAATTGGGACAATCCCAGTATCCTTTTAGATCTATCTCTATAGATCTTAATCCCCAAGATGTAGGAGGCATCACCTAGATCTTTCATTCAGAATCTATGTGATAAGAAGAGCTTGACTGAGTGCAGCATAGGAACATCATATCCTATCAAGAGTATGTCATCCACGTACAATACGAGGAAGACAGCCTTACCTTCTGCCACCTTCTTGTATATACAAGGTTCATCTACGTTCTTGATGAAGTCAAACTCTTTGAATACCACATCAAAAAAGATGTTCCAACTCCGCGATACCTGCTTTAACCCGTAGATGGATTTAAGCAGCTTGCACACCTTTCCGCTTCTCCCACTATCTACGAAGCCCTCTGGCTGAGCCATGTACACACACTCTTCTAAATTACCATTTAAAAAGGCGGTCTTAATATCCATTTGCCAGATTTCGTAGTCATGGTATGCAGCTATTGCAAGTAGAATCCGGATGGACTTAAGCATAGCCACTGGAGAACAGGTTTCATCATAGTCCACACCTGGTCGTTGACGAAAATCTTTTGCAACAAGTCTAGCTTTGAAAGTCTCAACTTTTCCATCTACACCAAGTTTCTTCTTAAAGATCCATTTGCTCCCAATGGGTTTTACCCCTTCGGGAGCAACTTCCAAAGTCCATACTTTGTTGGTGTACATGGATTCCATCTCAGATCGCATTGCATCCAGCCATTTCACAGAGTCCCCACTCGTGATGGCCTGCTCGAAGCTAGGTCATCATCTTGCATGATGCAATCCTCGCTCCTACCATCAATGAGAAAACCGTAGTATCTCTCAGGTGGATGAGGAACCCTACTAGATCAGCGGAGAGGCCGAGGTTCGTTGGGAACTACTGAATCCTCTGGTTCCACCAAATCTTCTGTCGCAGTTTGTGTAGTTGGAACTTCTTCCAGTTCTACCTCATTGCCCACTAATTTCTTTCATAAGAAAACCCTTTTCTAAAAAGGTGGCATGTCGAGAAACAAACACCTTTTGTTCCTCGGAGTGGTAGAAGATATACCCTCGCGAATGTTTGGGATATCCAATAAACTTGCACAGAACAGACCTTGTCTCGAGCTTGTCCGAATTTTATGTTTTCACATAGGCCGGACAACCCCATATCTGAATAAAATTAAGATATGGCCTCTTCCCATTCCATATCTCATAATGAGTAGTAGGCACTTATTTGTTTGGAACTCTATTCAATAGGTATGCTGCTGTCTCAAGCGCATAACCCCCGAAGGAAATAGGTAACTCAGCGGTGCACATCATAGAGCGCACCATATTTAATAGGGTGCGAATCCTCTGCTCCGATACACCGTTGTGTTGTGGTGTATATGGAGGAGTAAGCTGAGAGAGAATCCCATTCTCTTTTAAATAATCTAGGAACACATTGCTCAAGTATTCTTCTCCTCGATCAGATCGAAGGATTTTAATACTTTTACCAGTTTGGTTCTCGACTTCGCGGTTATATTATTTGAATTTCTCAAAAGCTTCAGACTTGTGTTTCATCAGGAACACATGCCCGTATCTTGAGAGATCGTCAGTGAATGTAATGAAGTATGAGGAATCATTCCTGGCATGTGTAGACATGGGACCACATACATCACTTTGTATCAGTCCCAAAAGTTCCGTAACTCTTTCTCCGTGTCCACTAAACGGAGTTTTGGTCATCTTGCCTTTGAGACATGACTGGCAAGTGTCATAAGATGAAAATTCGAACGGATTCAAATATCCATCCTTATGTAACTTAGCTAGTCGTGTCGCATTGATATGACCTAGTCTACAATACCACAAGAAGGATTCGTTCATTTCTGAACTCTTCCTCTTGTGTGTGTTTTGTATATTAAGAACTGTGGTTTGATTTAGAACGTATATGCCATTATTCAACGAGAATGATCCAATCAACTTTTGATTCAGGAAGATATTCATAACATTATTTTGTACTAAATAATTATATCCCTCTTTACTTAATAAAGAAACTGATATAAGATTGCATATCAGGTTCGGAATGTAATAGCATTCGTTCAGAATCAATGTATTACCATTTGGCAATACAAGGTGATATTCGCCAACTGCTTTGGCTGCAACATTTGCACCATTCCCTACTTTTACGGAATGATCACCCATTCACAGTTCCCTACCTCTCTTTAGCCCATGTAACATATTGCATATGTAGGATCCTGATCCGGTAACTAGTACCCAGGATGTAGAGTGAACCGAGAAACAGTTTTCGATAGCTAACACACCCGAAGAAGATGCATCAACATGCTTATTCTTCGTTTGGGCGGCGTGGGAATCCGGATATGTCCCTATTCCCTGCTCAGTCTTATAACAATTATAAGAAAGAACGGAACCAACGTTCCGCTGCTCAGTATAACAAGCGGGTTCAGTCAATACATCCATATTATTAGCTTGATTAAGGCCCGACATGGTCACTACCTGGAGAGAGAGAGAGAGAGAGAAGAAAACACTTTAGCGTATGCTCTTGCAAGATTAGATTGGTTTTTATCTTATCTAATCAGGATGGCTTCCACTGTTTTTATCAAATGTTCCTTCAAACCCTAAAAGGTAAGACTAGCCGGGATTAATTACACTTTACAAGTTCGCCAATCTTTCAGCCAGGCCAGTGTTGGTACTTTGAGGGAGGTTCCCCGTGCTTTCGCATGGACCTAATTAAAATAAACCTCATTTTCCCAGAGGTATAACCCCGTTAACACCTTCCTAGACACCTACTTGATCGGCTAATTGTTATGTGTAAAAATCTCCCAGGAGTAACTCTTACTCGCAGTGGGTATCGGGATCCAACTATCTCATAGAAGGTATGCAATCTCATTGCAAATTTCAACACTTGAAATTCCCGATAATCTTTTTACCCCTAGCGTCCTATGACCTTGACGGAGGCCAAACTACCCATAAGGCGCTAGTCAAGTTCAACCCGTTCATTTCTTGATTGAATTAGATCCACCCGCACGACCCTTGACGGAGGCCAAACAACGCCGTACGAATACCCTAATCCAATCGCATCTCATGCTACAGATAAGTAGTAATCATCTACCATACACTACGCCTTGACGGAGGCCAAACTACCGTAGCACGAATACTAAATATTACTTATCTGAAATGACGGAGGGCTACGTCAGGTTTTTATGAAAATCTTTCGCGTAATGAACTTGATATCGTTGTAGAAACAAGTGATTTTGAAAATGAGTGTTTTTTAGGCTTTTACTAGTTTCGCTAAAAAGGTCACGCCCGGTGAAGGGATCGTCGGCTCTTTCCTTATCTAATAAGGTACTGGATATTCTATAAGGAATACCGCTATGCAAAGCAAGAACTATAGAAGCAATCAAAAACAAAACCGAGTGAGTTGTAGCATCTGCTAGTTTCGCTAAAGTGGTCACTCCCGGTGTAGGGATCTCGGCTCTTTCCTTATCGAATAAGGTTCTGGATATTCTACAAAGAATACCGCTATGCAAAGCAAAAACTAGAGCTACCCTTTTTGAAAATTTGATTCTACAACATCTTTTAGGTTTCTTTTTTTTCATTAATCTCATTAATGAAGTCCCATCATTTATGCTTCCTAAGCATCACAGAAGAAACGAAAATACGATGTACGCTTATGTCATCCGCATTCACCACAGTATCCCGTTATGCACTGTTAGGTTACTTAACTAACGGCATAGCGGGGCGGGACTAACGCGGGTGCAAAACATAAGCAACGTTTATTATATATCATATATATTATACCATTCGTCTCAGCATATAAAGTGATCACATCACAGAATATCAACAGCAGAAGCACATATGAAAATATAAGATATTCTAGAAGATCCGTATTTTGTATTTAGCCAACAATAGAAAATACGGATTTCACGGTCGCGATGAATAGCCAAGCCCACACCCCTAGACCCCTACGAGAGCGGCAAGTGACCTTACCAATTCTAGAGTTTAGGAGACCCGGTCTCGACTCCTCGAGATGGCCTCCCACTGAACCCTAGAACCCGGTCACTTGTGCTCTCCTCCTTGGGTCTATCCTAATACGGAAAAGTAAATAATATACAACAATGGTGACATCATCCTCAACCCGGAAGTGCCCCAATAAAAGAATATTATATATAATGAATTTTACATGAATGAAAATAAAAACTCTCATCTCACATAAAACCCCCCGGCCATTCATTCACGACGATCATGTACATCATAACTCAGCAACACATAACATCATATGTCATCAACGTAAGTAAGTATGCGTACCCCAATTGTCGTTGATGTATAGCAATGAAACCGACGATACACCACATACTACACTTACGGTCGCAGAAAAGAAAATGTCAAACTACAACATTTGGAATCCACAATCACCTTAGACATCATAAACCCGAAATATCACATATTTCGGATTTCATACCTAACTATATGAATTCCACATATTGTATTACATTCCACATAAATCTAGACGATATTAAACGTTTCGATCGAATCAATAAATACCCACAAATTACTCCGAGAGCTCAACACTTATGCAAACTTAAGATACCCGAAAAATGTGCTGCAGTGTCTATGGACCAGCCATAGAAGGGTCAACCCTTGCCTCACTTATGGCGCCACAGAACTACGGCAAACCCTAAGGTTTAGCCGTGGTTCCATAGTCATCGGATCGAGTTAGGGTTACGTTCTTCTAGAGGGTCCATAGGGATACTTGCACGATCTTCCGAATATGTTCAACTTGGGAAATTCCAACAGTTGAAAATTTCCAGCGAGAGTAATGAGGTGGTGTGTGATATTCTTTGAACTGTTAAACGTCGTCCAAGTTACCATTACAATGTTTAAAATTACGACTATGAAATACTCTGAAATAGCCCATAATCAAAATTAACATCATATGAAATTTTGGGCTAAACAAACAATACCTGAAACCCCAAAACCTAGAGACCAGAGCACAGAGGAAAAACGAGGCAATTCTGAGCAAAAGGGGACGACCTCCTCGGTTTTTATGGGCATGTGCTCGGGGGAAAACCAAAGGAAAGGCCTCATTTTTCATTTGTGTTCCCAGTGCACCACATGCAAGTTTCTGCAGTTGCTAAAATAATTTTTACAGACCATTTAAAAATCGACAGAGAGCAATTTTCAGGGTTCCAGAAATCCGTATTTTTCGGAGTTGTTTCAGTTTCGTAATATTTGTAATATCGTCTAAGTTTCTAGCTTGGCTCTGATACCACTGTAGGGATTCTTCAGCACCATGCCTAGGGTTTGCGTTGCATCACACATGCTATATTAAAATTTTAGGGGGTGCTAAACAATTCCAACCATGAATCGAACTAGAAATCTAGGGTAACAACATATAGTATCACATATTAGGTAGTGTCTAACACTAAGTGGGGAGAAATACAGTCTTTGTAGACCGCCCTCCTTGACTCCTTGGATAACTAGAGTTTGAACCGGCTTGCTTGAACCCTTCCAAGTCCACGACGATCTACCCGGAGTCCCTTTGCTCAAGCTCCTAGCTTCACTTGATCTTTGAAGAAGTGGAGCAAACAACCTACATTAATGGTCTAGAGTAGTATAAATTGGTGATTTGGTTTGTATTCTCACTTAAAAAAACCCTTTCCTTTTAAGTTCCTCACTCAAGGGAAAACTCAAGAGAGCATGAAGGAGGAAGAAGAAGGAGATGGCAAAGCTTGAGCTCAATAATGATAATCTCTTGATAAAAAGAGAAAAGAAAATAATATATTTGAGAGTCACACTCTTAACAAACCATGGTAAACAAATAACTAGATATTTTTGTAGATGAGTTAATGAACAAAGAAATTAAACCATGGTCAAAACTTAGGTCAAGTAAAGAATAGTGATGAAGAATATTCAACCATGATTAATTTCCTTTTTCCTTTTCTCAAATAACAAAAATATACATATATTCATTCCATGTGAGTCTTGCATTGCCATCTCCTATGTATCAACAACCATGACAAATATGTATGCATGTATGTGTGCATTCACATCATTATGTGCATGTATAAAAATATATATGCATACATGCATGCATACATCCAATAAGAAAAGGTTTTAAACAAGTGAGCTAAAACTCAATATTAAATCAACACTTGATTTAATAAACCGGTCATATCTCATAAGACCCGACCAATAGAAAACGCGCGATTAAAACACGGTATCATATACACGCATTTAATCGAGCTCCCGCGCATATCTCATATGCACACCACATCATTTCGCCTGAGTTAGGAAACTCCTCTGTGGGACTCTAAGACTCGTCAATACGCCGGCAGTAGGTGATGATTATATCAAGCACCCACAAGCTGTCAACGGTACTAGCTGGACGTAACGGCTACCCGGGTATCGAACGATTAGAAGATCAACAAGCAAGCCTGCTCATACTCTTGTAAAGCCTGTCGGTAACACTACCGTACAGTCCGGTCTCTTCGTATGATATGTCGCATATCCAGTCTAGGTGTGGTAAACGTCAGACCCCAGTAACCGATAAGTCGTGCCGATGTGAGGCTCATAACGGGTCGAGAAACTACTGATAACACTTACCAGTAGATCTCCATGTCAGCCCTGGCCAGGGACTTCCTGTTATAGCCAATCGAACACAGCGCAACATCAACCCCCAATACCGGGAGAGACGAAACCCCTCTTATCGCTCATTGCCTCCATGTGATTCGGGACTGTACCCAAAAGCCACCGTTTTGCACGTTCTGTTGAACGTGGTAAGGTGGAAATCAAAGCACAGTGGGAATCACACAAGACTCTATGACGATATCGGGTCTACAGACAAACCTATACCAGTGTCACCAGAGAACAGCTATCCGACGATAGGTATAATACCAACTAAGAGTTCTCGGCGAGTCTGTTCAGTGTACCCAGTCTCCACTGAGCACCCGTATACCATCTTTGATGTCAAACACCAACGGATGTGGGATCATCCATCGCCCATCATATGGGTGAAGAAGCGTATACGCTAGTCTACTCTAGAGTATCAATGCCCTGTCTCGATACACCCTCGACTAGGAACAATTATAGGATGTACTTGTGGACTACCCTGGCCCCACTATTATGATCTCCATCATAGTCCTAGTAGTCAAGTACACATCCTAAGGGCTTTATCAACATGTGAGAGCATGACAGTATCACAATACAAGTCTACATGTTAAGACAAAGAGCAACCAGATAGCATAATATCATGTCGAACTAGAAAGTCGTCTACCCAAGCATCCACTATAATATACATCATATGTACAATAATGGCCTCTAGGGCATATACATAACTAACAAATGGAAGCTTGGGATATACACGGATATAGTAACAGTCTTGATCGAAATGGTAGTATGCTACCCGGTTTGTTTCTACCGTAATATGTAAATGTGTTTTCTTAGCATATCGCTTATACATATTGGTAGAGACCTTAGGATCTTTTGCTTGATTATCAGCGTTGTGATGGCATTCACACTAGTGGGGGCTGGGTAGTCTATAAGCACATCCTATACAGGTCCCTAGTCGTAGGATTATCGAGACGGGGCATTGATACTCCAAAGTAAATAAGTGTATACGCTTCTCATCCCAGCAGGGGAGATGATTTGTCCCACAGCCATCAGTACGTCGTACTGGAGATAGTATGCAGGTGCTCATTAGGTTATGAGTACACTGGACAGTACTCGTCGGGAACTGTTAGTGGGTATTATACCTATCGTCGGGTAGCAGTTCCCATATGACATGAGTACAGCTTAGTCTGTCGACTTGACACTGCTACTTCACCTCGAGTGTGTTCCCACTGTACATTGATTACTACCTTACCATGGCTCAAAGGAGTTGTGCAAACACATAATAGTTGGGTGCAGTCCCGAAGCACTTGGAGGCAGTGGCGGTTAGATAGGATTCGTTTCTCCCGGTATGGGGGTTGATATCGTGCTGTGCTCAGAAAGCCATTACACAAAGTCCTTGGCCAAGGCAAGTGAGATTTACTGATAGATATTCCAGTAGTTTCTCAGGGTGTTTTGGGCTACACTCCGACATGACTTATTGCGCTATTAGGGGTCTGACGATTACCGCCCCTAGGCCCGATATGCGATACTATTAGACGAATAGATCGGACTGTAAGGATTGTCACAGATAGGCTCAGTAGGAGTTCGAATGATTTAGCTTACCGGCCTTCTTATCGACCCATACCTGGGTAGCCGTTACGTGCAGCTAGTACCGCTTGCGGCTTGTGGTTAAATCCACTACCAGTGTAGTGTCGAGTCCTTAGAGTCCCACACAGAGGGTTTCCTTGCACCGGGCAAAAGGTGTTGTTCGTATCAGATTTTTGCATTTTCATACCGTCCAATTTTTATCACATTGCATATCCGTAGATACTCTTGAGCCGTGTTTGCTAGTCAATTGCAGGATACAGGTCCTCGGTTCCAAAACGGTGAAATTCATGGAAAACACGAAAAAATCCGGGTTCTTGCCGACCACAGATAAAACACGGTCTCCGTCCCTCATCCGTATGTTGCCAGATACCAGTTTAGGAAGACAAAATGTCAAATCAATGTCACCTTCATGCACAAGGCTCAATGGTAGCACAAGATCCAAGAGATCTACGCGGAGCTCGAGGCAATCATGACAAAATCTTGACAAAAAGTCCACCTTTCCCTCAACAGAATTCTGGAAAATTCGTGAAGCAATTATAAGAAAATACATATACCAGAATGAAGTACTCATCAGATCAGGCCACCGCCCAAAGCCCAACTCGACAATAAGGCCGCGGATCCGCGGCAAAAGTGGGGTCCAGGCCGCGGATCCGCGGCCGTTCTGGCGCCAAATGTTCAGGGTTTTCAGGGGGTGTTTGGTAATTTCATATGGGCCCGTATTGTTGCCCTAGATTCTCATTTTCCAGCCTATAAATACCCCAGAATTCTGTGAAGGAGGGGGTCCATTCTTGTAGTTTCATTTTGCTAAAGTTTAGTGTGTTTCTTCTTCCTCTTCTCACCTCTTCTCCATTAAACTTGTAGTGAGCTTTTGAGTGAAGAGTGATGAATAAAGAAGAACCATTTATTATCATGCTTGTCTCTTTATTTTGTTAAATGTTGTAATTTTAATTCGTTAAGTAGTTGTTGTTATTTCCTTGTTGTTTCTTTCTTCTCTTTTTTTCTTTATCATTCATACGACAATGATACTTACGCTCGATCCTCGCCAAGGTGAGGTCGCAAATAGTTAGTCGTATTCTTCTAATCTCCCTCTTTCTATCTTCCTCTTTTGTGTTGTTTTATTTTTCCGTATTATGAAGTGTGAGTAGTTTTATACTTGTTAGGGTAGGATAAGGGAAGTTTGAGAGAAGGAAATCTCTCTCACTCTTTCCTTGCCCAACAACTTAAATCGACTCCCATTAATTGAACCACAATCCGCTCCTTACGGCACCCTATCCTACATGATAGCGGTGATTCCGTAGTGAGACCGGTTGTGGTTGAATTAACCGGAGGTTATGGATAAGAGCCAAGAACGGACGGACAAGCACCAAAAGGAAGGACTATGCGTTGGAAAGCCTAGCTTATACTCGCAAGTTCCTTCCTAGTCGTGCTAATCCCCGTTGTTGCCGATTACCGTAACACCGATCTTAAGAGGGGCAACGAAAGATGTGGAGACTCCTAACTCAAACTAACCTAATCCTCACCCTAACAAGCTCTCTTTAAATATCAACTTACACTTAGATAACCACAACAAAATCTGAAAACAGGACTTAACTCGTTAAAACACTTTGAAAAAGACTCCCATCTCCCTGCGGACGACCCGTACTCAACCGGCTAGCTACAAGCGAAACCGTCTTGATTGCGGTATTTAAACTAGAACTTGAACACGCACGTAACCTACCAATCAGGTGTAAAGGCCGTATGGTTTTACGGCAGAGCTTTGATCACGTACGTGCACTTGTGCGCGTATGATGATTGGGCGGATAATACTAGTTGGCTTTGGTTTAAGCCGGATCCTAATATTGTATTGATGGATTGTTTTCGTCTCTTTGTATTCGTATTCTTCGGAATGCGTATGCAGGTATGTATATACGGATGAGGGGCATTCTCGTTAATTCTCGGGAATACTTCTAGAAGAGGATACCTAATTAGGGTTTAATTCTTTTTGGATTAAACAAACTTGGGTGGAAGAATGAGGTGGAGTTTTACATTGAATCTAGCATGGCTACTTGGTGACTCATGGTCATGACCCATCACTAGATATTTATGAAGCATACCTGATATTTTGTTGTGATATTTATCTCATAAATTATTTATATGCTTCATATTTATCAAGAGAGGGCAGCCAAGCTTCATCCAAGTTCTCACTTCACTCTCACTTCCTCAAGTGTTCTTCTTCTTCTTCTTCTTCTTCAAAACCCTAATCCTCTCATGTGTTGAGAATCCTAGGGTTCCAAGAGACAAATCAATTCATATTCTCACTCTACACCACCTAGGACTTCTAGTTTAGAGAACTAGAATCCATAGTTATCTCAGATTCGAGGTAGGAGCTCGGACTATAGACTCTTGGGTGGATCGTCTTTGACTCGAGGAGGCCGTCGAGGTTGCCCGATCCGTTTCGATCCTTGGAGGCTATGACGAGGTGGAGGACAGCGATGAAGACCTGAAGGACTTGTATCATGAGGTATAACTTCATATCATAGTAGTTAACCTCATACCATAGTAGTTAACCTCATACCAAGTTAAGCTAGTTAAGGTTTAGTGTCGATCCTGGAGTTCAAGTCGGTGTTGCGAGCTTTGAAAAATCGTTTTTGCATATTCTTCCTCCCTGCGAACACGAGGGGTGCGCGACATCGACTAACAGTGCTATCAGAGACTAACTAAACCTTTACTAGCTTATTTTCAAGTTATTAGAACTTTGATCGTCGGAAAACTCGAAAACTATACATTCGGATCCCTCAATTTTCTATTGTTTTTAAAAACCGTGTTAAAAATTATTTCAAAGGCATGAAAAATACAATCTCGGAATTCTAAGAACTCAGAAGAAAAACGAGTCACTAACTCGTCACAAACACCGCGGAACCGCGGTGAATCAGTCGATTTGCCGCCGTTCCGCGGCCGAGTTGTAGCCAAGTTGGCTCGATCTTCCTTTGAGTGTCTTATTTTGGGTGTATAGTTCTCTGGGATATTTGGTTTCTACCCATAAGTTTCTGAGTGCTGGTTTGCATTTGGGGTAGACACGGAAAATAGTTTTCGATCGAAATTCTATGTTATTTGCTAATCGGGTTTTATCTGTGTTGTGATATATGTGCTGAACGTCCGCTAATCGCTATACGTCGATTAGTGGGGGTTGCATATATCTGTGATCTGTGATGCTGGTTTGTTTATATGAACTTATTAGATCGTCGTGGATGAATAGCCGGGGGATGTGAGATGAGGGTTTTTTATTCTTCCATTCGATGTATATATGTAAGTGATGTAATATTATTTTGCGGGGCACATCCGGGTTGAGGTTGTAGCCACCATTGTATTATTTTCTTTTAGTGTTTTCTGCTCCTAGGATAGACCCAATGTAGGATGCACAAACTACCGGGTACTTTGAAGTGCCGAGTGGCCTACTCACTTTGATGAGGGAGGTTGCTTCGCTTCGGGTATTTGGCGGGTAGTTTGCCGCATCCATAGGTGTCTGGGGTGGGGTTTGGCTATTCATCACGACCGTGGAATCCGTCTTTCGTTACAGCCTTAAATGAAATGAGGAATTCCTAGAATATCTCACATCCCCCGCCATCCCAGGTCCAATTTCTACCGTCACGGATGTTAATATCCGTAAGACAAGGGAAAAGGACACTGCTTATGCCAAGTGTCTCATGTTGGCCTCAGTGGATGGTGTAAACCAGAGGCAGCATGAGAAGATGGACTTAGTTTCTATCTTCCTCCATGACAAAGTTTTATATGGAGAGTAATCTCGTATTGCAAGATATGAGACATCGAAGGAATTGCTTCAAGCGAGGTTGGCTGTCGGGTCATCTGTAGGGCACCACGTCCGTACAATGATCAACTGTATTAACAGCTCACGAACATGGAGACCACGTTGGAGAACGAGTCATGTACTAACTTGATTCTACAGTCCCTACCTTCTACTTACGTCCAGGGGAAGAAAATTATACTTCCAGTTGAGGGCACCCTGAAGGAAACCATGGTGACACCCGCTCTGCTTATTGGGGAATCTTCCTCTTCTGGATCCAAGGCGAAAGCCAAGGGTGAGTAGAAGAAGACCTTCACAAAGCCGATAGGCGGTGTCAGTAAGGTAGAAGGAAAGGGCAGAGAAAAAGTTTCAGGGTCAACAGTAGGGAAGGTGGGATGTTCCTATTGTCACGGGAAACGGCATTGGCAGAAGGGATGCAGAGCTTGGAAAGCCAGAATCCAGAATCCGAGGCATGTTGTGGCTTCGACTTCAGGTGTTTTTGTGATCGAAAAAAGTCTATCAATTAACTCTACTTCCTGGGTACTAGATACCGGATCAGGATCTCATATCTGTAATTTATTTCAGGCTTTGAGAAACCGTAGAGTTATTAGAGCAGGTGATATGACTCTCAAGGTTACTAACGGAATGAGCATGGACGCTGTATCCGTAGGGGAATATCACCTAGGATTGACAAGTGGGCAGATATTGATTCTACGTAACTGTTTGTGTGTACCTAGTCTAGTTTGTAAGCGATGTGGTCCACATCCATCTAAATCAAAGTTTGATTGGCTCAGGTACACTAGAGGACAGTATATACGTGATTAATCAAGCTCAAGTTTTCAACGCCCAGAACACACTTAAATGAAAGTCTCCAGAATTAAATAAGGCTTTCTTATGGCATTGTAAGAATGGGTCACATCAATGAAACACGGTTGTCGAAGTTACATAGAGAGAGATATTTGGATCCATTCGAATATCAGTCTTATACAACTTGTCAATCTTGTCTCATAAGAAAGATGACAAAGTTTCCATTCACTGGACACGGAGTCAGAGCGAGCTCGCTCTTGGGACTCATACACAGCGACGTGTGTGGTCCAATATCTACAGATGCACGAAGTTGTTATTCCTATTTCATTATTTTTACGGATGATTTCTCTAGGTATGGACATGTCTTCTTGATGAAGCATAAATCCAAGGCCTTTGAGAAATTCCAGGAATAAAAGAATGAAGTGGAAAAACAAACAGGCAAAAGTATCAAGACAATGAGATCTGATCGATGTGGTGAATACTTGACTGCCGAGTTCCTGGATTACTCAAAAGAGAATGGAATTCTCTCTCAGCTTACTTCTCCATACACACCACAACACAACGGTGTATCGGAAAGTCGGAACAGAACCCTATTAGATATCGTTCGTTCCATGATAAGTAACGCTGAATTGCCGCGATCCATCTAAAGTTATGCACTAGAATCAGCTGCATATCTTTTAAATAAGGTTCCTACCAAGACTGTGCCTACCACACCATATCAGATGTGGAGTGGGAATAAACACTATCTTCAGTATCTGAAGATATAGGGATGTCCATCTTTTGTCAAAAAGCAGTATGCAGATAAGTTCGAGGCACACTTAGTACTGTGTAGGTTTGTGGGATACCCAAAGAACTCCAGGGAGTATCTTTTCTATTACGCAGAGGAACAAAAGGTTTTTTGTTCCTTGTCATGCCCACATTTTAGAAAATCAATTTTTTGAAAGGACCAGTGGGAGCGCGATAGAACTGGAAGAAATTCTAGAACCACAAACTATTACTGAAAGTATGGTAGAACCAGAGATTTCAAAAGAACATGACATCCCTGCGCCAATCCGCAGGACTAGTAGGAAGTCTCATCCGCCCAAGAGATACTACGGTTATTCTCATAGACGGGGATAGAGAGGATTGCATCATTGACAATGATGAGCCAACTAGCTTCCAGCCAGCCATTCAGAGCGGCGACTCGGTAAAATGCCTGGATGCAATGCGGACCAAGATAGAGTCCATATACACCAACAAAGTATGCACTTTGAACATTGCTCTAGAAGGGGCAAAACCCGTAGGCTGCAAATGGATCTTCAGAAAGAAGATTGGTGTAGATGGACAGGTTGAAACTTATAAGGCTAGACTTGTTGCAAAAGGTTTCGTCAAAGACCTGGTTTGGACTATGATGAAACCTTTTCTCCAGTGTCTATACTCAAATCCATTCGGATACATCTTTCCATTGATGCCTTCTAAGATTTTGAGATCTGGCAGATGGACGTAGAGACTGCTTTTCTGAGTGGACATTTGGAAGAGTGCGTCTATATGGATCAGCCAGAGGGTTTCAATCAGAGTGGGAGCAGTGGGAAAGTGTGCAAGTTGCTTAAGTCTATTTATTGACTAAAGCAGGCATCGCGGAGTTGGAACATCTGTTTTAATGAGACAGTCAAAAGAATTCGACTTTATCAAAAATCCAGATGAACCATACATTTATAGTATGATTGTAGGAAGAACTATGGGATTCCTTGTCGAGTACGTGGATGACTTTCTCTTGATAGGAAATGACACTCCTATACTAAAATCAGTCAAAGGATTCTTGTCACTAAGGTTCTCCATTAAAGACCTGGGTGATACCTACTACATTCTGGGGATCCAGATCTATCATGATAGATCAAAAAGGATGGTGGGACTTTCACAGTCATGGTACATCAACACCATACTGGAAATATTTAGTATGGAAGATTCTAAGCGCGGTAATCTACCATCTTGTCACGGAATCACCCTCTCCAAAGAGATGTCTCCCAAAGACTAATTTGGAAAGGGCTCACATGTCGATTATACCCTACGCTTCTACGGCAGGCTCTATAATGTATGCGATGTTGTGTACAAGACCAGATATTGCTTACGCACTCAGCGTGGTAAGCCAATATCAGTCAAACCCAGGGGAGAAGCACTGGATAGCAGTGTAGGGTTACTTAGCACGACAGCAAGGTTTCGGGAGGCTCTTCCATGCCGTTTTCAAATTTTTCCCGTTCTAAAGAACCCTAAATCTAGAATCTTAACTAGAGTTTTAAATGAAACGATATGTAAACAGCTTTACAACTAAGTGAATAAGGAATACAACCTTTGTAGACCGGTACTTCACTTCAAATACTCCGTGTAGATGTCCCTTCACGGCGAGTAATGATCTCCCGAACTCTTGAGAGGATCCACAAGGTGAAAAATGCAAACTTGCTCGAAGTTTTCGAGGCCGAAGATGATCTACGTCGAGGAGACTCAAGCTCATGCTACCTCTTCACTAAATTAGGGTTTAGTGAAGAAAATACCCTAAACTAAATGGCTAATAGTAGAGGACGATGAAGTAGGAAATGGGCTCACTTTAGATTTAATTTTCTCACCATCTCAAAAGCTAGAAAGCTTTCTCAATGAAGAAAAAGATGATCAAGTGAAGAATGAGAGAATGAATTCATGAGGTGAGAATGTAAACCTTGGGTGAGTTAGTGTCATGCACTAACTCATGTAGATACTTGACCATGGGTGAGGTTTAATGGTTAGGTTAATAAATATCTACAAGTGAAACAAAAATGGTGGACTTGGTCAATGTTTCTACAAACTTCTACAAGCTTGTAGCCATGACAAAATCCATCCAATTTTGAATTACTTTGATAAATAAAAACCATAAATTAAATCAAGCATGGTGTACGTCTCATACACCCATGAAGGATGTGGCATCTAGCATGACACAAAATAATGTACATTAATATATATCACATATATACTAAGTGTACACAAGTGAGAAAAAGAAATGTTTAAGTGAGCTAATATTAGTTAATGTAAATTAATATATAACATATATAATTATACATTAAATTATCAAATCAACTCTTGATTTAATAATCCGGCTATATCACATATAACCGACTAATATCAAATGTAATAACTTATCGAATCAATACTTGATCCGATAACTCGGCTATATCACATATAACCGACCGATATCACATATCGCGAGAATAGAATGCGGTATCACATACGCACATTAATCTCGGTCCCGCACATATCATATATGTGCTCCTACTTCATTTCGCATGAACCAGGAAACCTCTGTGTTGGACTCTAAAGACTCGTCAATACGCCGGTAGTAGGTGATGATTATATCAAACACCCACAAGCCGCAAGCGGTCTGCTAAACGTAATGGCCACCCAGGTATTGAGCGATTAGAAGATCAACAAGCAAGCATTCTCATACTCCTGCGAATCCAATCAGTAACACTATCGTACAGTCCGGTCTCTTCGTCAGATATGTCGCATCTGTAAGTCCACGGTAGCGCCCCGGCCGTCTAACAGACGCCAAATGCGGAATAAAAACTTTTTCAACTGGCGCTATCGCGTACCGTAACCCGGATCTGCCATTAAAGCTAAACTAACAAATTACAAATGGGTAGAAACGTTATACCGAATGATTCGAGTCCTTCGGTCTTCAACCATCATCCCACGCTTTGTTGCGGCTGCTCCGATCTCCGGAATCTCCAATCTTCTCGTCCAGGTGGCACCACGTCGACGGATCTTTAAACGGGCTCCCGCCTCTGAACCGAGGCAACTCGGTCGTCAAGTTTGCTAAAAGAGACGACCAAGATGTTGTAGAGAATGAGTAGAACACTTTGTCTCGTTACGTCCAAGGCTATGGACGAACGGTTATGGAAGTTTCCTTTTGGATCGGGTGAAATGAGAAAGAGGCTATCTAATTTTCATGAACCCGAATCTATCATAATCTTTTCTCTAGCAACCATTATCAAACCTCAAGGGGGTGGCCGGCCACTTATAGGAAGTGGGGGGTGAATGTAGGAGGAGGGAGTGGTGACCACAAGAAAAAGATCATGAAAGAAACAATGAGTCACATATACACCTAGTATGAATGCAATCAATGCATACATTGAACCTTAACCCTTAGTCATCAAGCATTAATTGCTCCATTAATGCACTAATGACTCACTAGCCTTGTCACCCTCTCTAGAACCATCTAGAACACTGACTCACCTCATCAAGAAAAGATAAATCCGCATTTTAACCGAATGTTAAATACGGCTGATAGAAAACTGGAAACTGGCAACTTCCAAAAGTGATCCTGAAACGAATTTCAGGATAACCCCGTATCAGTATAAACATACCCACATTTGCATTACGACCGAATACAAATGCAACTGAAACAAAGATATTATATCTAAACAGTATAATACTGGGTTCCGGCTTAAACCAAAGCCTACCAGTATTATCTGCCCGAAAAACGACACGTGCGAAAACGCACGTGCTTTTTCCGAACCTTGCCATATCACCATACGGCCTCTACAATGTTTCGCCCGAACTTGGGAAAGTGTCTGTGGGGGACTCTAATGACTCATCAACACACTGGCACTGGGTATAACCCCCAGCACGTCAGAGGTACAAGCTGCACGTAACGTTTTGCCTATGTATTGATTGGAAGGGAAGCTGACGAGCGAACTCATCTATAAACCCTACTGAGCCTGACAGTGACAATGTACATACAGTCCGGTCTATTCGTCTAAAGAGTATTGCATATCGAGTCTAGGGGGTGGATAAAGTCAGACCCCTAATAACGCGATAAATCGTGTCGGCATGAAGCCCATCACCACCTAAGAAACTACTGATCCAAATCAGTAATTCTCCACTACCTCGGCCGAGGATTCCTAGTGATGGCCACCCGTGCACTGCGCGACATCAACCCCCAATACCGGGAGAGACGAATCCCCGACGATCCGCTCACTTGCCTCCAATGTGGCTCGGGACTGTACCTAACTAAAACCTGTTTGCACAACTCCTTTGAGCGTGGTAGGGTAGTAATCTAAGCACAGTGGGAACTCACACGAGACAAATGACGATCTCAGGTCGATGAACTAACCTGTACACATGTCACCAGGGAACTGCTATCTGACGATATGTATAATACCAACTAGCAGGTTCCCGGCGAGTCCTGTCCGGTGTACTCATAACCCAATGAGCACCTGTATACATCTTAGGTGATCAAACTGACACCAATGGCTTGTGAGACCGGCCATCGCCCTTCGTCAGGGTCTCGACTGTATACACTAGTCTACTCTGGAGTATCGATGCCCTGTCTCGAAACTCCCACGACTAGGGACACTTTAAGGATGTGCTTACAGACCCCAGCTCCCACGTATATGATCACCATCATACTGCTGGTAGTCAAGCAAGAATCCTATGGGCTCTATCATCATGCAATAGTGAACTAAAGCATGTATACGATGATAAAGACAAACTAGATATCATACTATCATCTTGAGTAAGACTGTCATATCGGTATAGGTCCTGCCTCAATCATTGTAATCACGTACCTGCGATCCAATAATTGACTTTGAGGGCACTATCTCCAACAATCTCCCACTTGCACTCAAGGCTAATTATTGCGATGTCGCATACTCACAGCCCGTGCGATACCGAACATCCAACTCCTCTACTAATCAGTTTCACAAAGCTAGTTTGTAAAACTCTTGTGTTCGAGAAATAGCCTCAGTGAGTGGATCCGCCCTGATGTTTCTTTCTATGTCTCTCTCAATCTCAAGTTCGCGGAGAAAGCCATCTCCCGAATTGAGCAATACCTGTCTTAGAATATGTCTGGATATCTGATGGGACCTAGTTCATAAATGAACTCCAAATCCAAACTTCTTAGACCGTTTTGATAACTGAACCTAATCAGTATCCAGCACCATGCCTCCCACAGTATCCACTTAGACCACCTGTCCATAATACTGTCCCTCGTCAGAGGGAAAACTATAACTGTGACAATCACTCTGTCATCCATGTCACCTTGGAAGCCTGGAATGATAACCGTCTCCCGAAGGAGGCCGCCGTCATCAAATCTGTAGAACAAGCACTTATGTTCTAAAACTGCTTCCTTATGTTTCTTCAGGATTGGATTAATATAAACTTATCGCAACTAGTTTAAGAACAACATCTGGTGTGGTACTTGACATCTCATGATTGACTCAATTGCCTAAGCAAGTGATCTGCCAATCATGCACTTCCCTCTCTCCTTTAGTCTCTAAGACACCTTTAGAGAGGGTGACTCCATCACCTGCAGGTACACCACCATGCCAGGAGTCATCTATTCTAAAATACTATTAGAATATTGTCTACCCAAATCTAGATCTAAAATCGTAGATCTAGTAACCAGAATGTCTGATATTACATCCATATTCTTTCTGAAGAAACAACTGTGTGACGACCAAAGTACGACCGATTGAAGTATAGGAATTTTACTTCCTACTCTGTGTATTTCATCCAAATACCAGGACATCGCACCCTACTACCTTCTCAACAGATCTACTATTCTGATGAAGTCAAAACCATGACTATCTCATCAAAGTTAGATGATCTATCTCCGCTATAATTGCTGAAGTCTATAAATAGACATAAGCTACTTGCCCACTATGCTTCCGCTGCTCCACTGACTACGATAACCCTCTGGCAGAATAATATACACGTACACTTCTAAAGCTAGTTTAGAACGACGCTATACTTATCCTCTTGCCGGGTTTCATTGTCTGGAACAACAGTAGTGTCAAGTCTGGGTAAACAAGAACCTCCCTGTCACCGTCCTTGAGGCTACCGGAGTACCTCTCGGGTGTCTGAGGTTACCCACCATGTCTGCGGAGTGGCTATTGGAATGTCTAACCTTATTGAATATATAGGTCCTATTAAATTTTCCGTAATTGTTTGCGGTTCTGGAATCACTTCCAGTTCTACCATACTCCCACTACTGTTTTCTGAAAAAATCCATTTTAATAAAATTGTGGCGAGTCTAGAACAATATCACTATTGATCTTCCAAATGGTAGAAATGTTAACCCTCGTCAAAGCCAGGGTCAACCCACAAACAACCATTACAGAAACGTGCCTTGATTTATCCAGTGTCTGGTTTTAAGCATAAGCTGGACAACTCCCCGTATCTTAACATCGTTAAGATATGAACCATTCTATATCCAATATAGAAACAGAGACACTAATTTAATTGGAACCAGATTCAAATCATGCAGCTGTCTCCAGTGCATATCAACTTAATGGAGAGAGGCTTATCAGCATTACTCAACTTAGGAATCCATCCAATTATGAGTAACCTGAAAGAGAAACAAGTTTCTCAAAACCGTTACTATCAATTGAATACCAATCACAAGAATCTACATCTTCGATCTCTTTGAAGAATCCCGATACTTGTGATACCTGGATCTCTACTTTATTCTTATACCCACAACTTCTCAAAACTTAGACATTGTATTTCTACGAAACACTTGTCTAAAAACTAGAGAAGTCATAAGTAAATAGAACATAGTACGTGGACCTAGCCCTTTGTCCTGATGGAGACTGGACAACATACAATACTCGGTATAAGTCCGCTGAGTTGAATAACTCAAAACCTGTGCGTCGTAGGTTGAAAACTGTACCCAGGCAATTTTCTTAAATATCACCAATTTAAACGAATTCCGATATAATGAGGATGATCTCTTAATTCCTAATAACTTACTCCCACTCATCATTTGTAAAACCATACAGATATGAGAATGTAACCTGGTAAATACATACCTTGGAGTAAGTATCTAATCGGGAAATCAGTTTTCTTTTAACAATGCACTGAAACATGAAGATGTTTTGTAGGGGTATCCTGGTATTCCTAGCAATGCCTCTTCCATAATCCAATTCATGACTTTAACCGTATATTTCCTTTGCCATCTCTCCAAATCCCTTTATTCGTCTTTATTCATTACCTTCTGTACACCAACGTTAGGCTAAGTGGTTTTCTTTCTTCCCTACCGTTCGGCACCAGCCTATGGTTTGGAAGAAGACTATCCAGTAAGCATAACAGGTGTACCCTCCTAATCCTAGGAGTACTCGCAACTTGAGAGAAGGTGATGATAAAAGATAACTGAATAATACCTTATTCTATTTCTTCCGAACTGGGGAAAAAGCAAAGGTGAAATAGGAGTGGCGATGAAGTACGCGGTTTGGTCGTGAATGATAACAGTCGCAATTTACTTTGCCCTCTTTCTAATCCCTTTATCTTGTCTTTAGTTATTACCTTCTGCATACCCTACTTAGGCTAATTGGTTTTCTTCATTCCCTACCTTTCGGCACCTGCCTATGGTTTGGAACAAGACTATCCAATAAGCGTAATAGGTGTACTCTCCTTAACTAAGGAGCTCTCGCAACCTGAGAGAAGGTGATAATAAAAGACAACCGAATAAACTAATTCTATTTCTCTTGAACCTGGATCCATCCTCGAAGAAGTCCCTTCGAGTTTGTATATAACCATACGATGGATCTATCCAATGGAAGTGGATGTCCGTAGTAATACGGGGTGTTCTGAGAAATAAAAAGGGTAAAAGAAGGAGCGGCAATGACTTATGCAACTTGGACAATCCAAAAGCCAGTATTTTAAGAAGGTTGGTCTACTTGGTCACTGAGTGATAGTCTAGGGTCGGTCAAAGGTTGCTGCCAAAGAGAGAGAGAAAAGAAACACTCTGCGTGCACTCTAACCTAGATCAGAATGGTTATCACTTTATCTAATCAGGAAACCCCCCACTGTTATCTCAAATTCTCCTCCAAACCTGAAAGAAGAATTAGTCGGGATCACCCGAAGAGTAAACCAACTCATCAGTGAGAATCGGGATCCAGCTATCATCGCATGATAACTTTATAGAAGCCACTCAAGTTATCACACTCCAGAAGGTATGCGCATGCCTGGCAAGTTTGCTTTATGTTTGAAACTCCCGATGTTATTTTTTGCCTCATGCTCTCATGACCTTGACTTTGGCCAACAAATCATAAGTCACATGTCAAGTTCTACCCGTCATTATCCAGGTTAATTTGAACCCACCCGCACATGCCCTTGACTTTGGCCAACAAGGCAGAACGACTGTCCCAAACCAACACATCTATCTATGCTGCAGATGAATGTTCAGCAGCTACCAAGCACTATGCCTTGACTTTGGCCAACAAACATAGCTTGAATACTATTGACAATCCATAAGAAATGACGGAGAGCTACGGCTGGTTTTTGGCGAAAAAAACCTTTAACGTAATGAACTTGATATCGCTGAAGGAACCTGATATCTTTTTATAAAATATAGTGACGAAAATGTTTTGCTAAAGAGGTTACTCCCGGTGAAGGGATCTCGGCTCTTTCCTCGTGGAATGAGGTGCAGGATATTCCATCTGAATACTGCGATGCAAAGCAACTTGTAATCGACTATATTAAAGTTACTACCCTGACGTAAACTTCTGCCCAAGGGGTTTTTCCCGGTGAAGGGATCTCGGCCCTTGTCTCGTCGAATGAGGTGCGGGATATTCTAACTGAATATCACTATGCAAAAAGTAAACATCTTTGTAATAACACCTTTTTAAAATTTGTTCCAACAACATCAAATATTGGTTTGTTTTATCTTTACATTGATAAGAATCAACGCAGTCCCATCAATTAATCATACCAGAAAAGAACGAAAATATAATGTACGTATATGCAATCCGCATTCGCCACTGGGTCCCGTCATCACCCATTAGGTTACTTAACTAACGACAGAGCGGGGGCTAGACTAGCGCGGGTGTAAAACATATACAACATCTAATAGTATATATCAATATACAATAATCGCTCCAGGCATGATAATATGCAACATTACAGAAAAGTAATAAGCATCACAGAACAATACAGATAATCTGGGATCCCCGAGTTTCACAGAGCCGCTGCTGAAACCCGACGTTCCTCTGGTCGTGTGGATAGCCTGTGCAATAAAACCTAGACCCCTACAGGTGCGGCAAGTTACCCGCCAAAACCTGAAGCGAGGTAGTCCCCACAGCATAGAGAATGGAACACCCGGCACCTCACGGAATCCGGTAAATTGAGCACCCCTCCTTGGGTCAACCTGTACCCCCTTACGAGTGCGGCGAATAGTCTGCCAATTCTAGAGTGAGGTCCCTTTGCCTCTCAAAGCCATGAGATACTGACCCGTTGCCCTCAAGAACCCGGCTATCTGTGCACTCCTTCGCGGGATAAACCTAGTACAGAAATAAAAATATGTACAACGGGTACATCGACCTCGACCCGGTCGTGCCCCAAAAGAATATTATACAAACAGGCTGTGAAGGCAGTCCACTTGTTGGACGCTCGCCCCGCAATATCAAATGTACAAATAAATTCAAACTGCACTATCATTGCACCCTGCTATCCACCATGACATATCCGCAACATCACAGCACAACACAGAACATCAACGCGAATGTCACGTTTGCAAACCTGTCTAAAAGAACTATAGCAATCAGACACGGTTTACCGATCAAATGACATTCCCGGTCGGAGATATAAAGTAAGTACTGCATACTAACAAATTTAAAATTTCGATCGACCAAATTTCCCGAAGTGGGCCCCACGTACTTCTGCTGTACAGTAAAAAAATCTGGGCCCAAAATAAATATTCCAAAACCCACAATTTCCAGGGACGAAGCTACTGTGCAAATTTGGAGCAGTGATCATATAGAATGGCCGCGGATGCATGGTCAAACCCTAGGTTTGACCGCGATTCCGCGGCGATCTTGAAGGATCACGTGCCCAAATTTTCACCACGTGCTTATAAAACCCTGCACAACTTTCTGTGATATGAAAAATAATTTTAGGACTTGATTTAAAATCGACAGAAACTGTGAACTTGGAAAAATGTGATTTTCGAAATACGGTTCGATCGATATTTTAAACGCGTTAGCACAAGTTAGTATAGCTTAATAGTGAGGCTCTGATACCACTATAAGTCCACGGTAGCACCCCAGCCGTCTAACAGATGCCAAATGCGGAACAAAAACTTTTTCAACTGGCGCTATCGCGTACCGTAACCCGGATCTGCCATTAAAGCTAAACTAACAAATTACAAATGGGTAGAAACGTTATACCGAATGATCCGAGTCCTTCGGTCTTCAACCATCATCCCACGCTTTGTTGCGGCTGCTCCGATCTCCGGAATCTCCAATCTTCTCGTCCAGGTGGCACCACGTCGACGGATCTTTAAACGGGCTCCCGCCTCTGAACCGAGGCAACTCGGTCGTCAAGTTTGCTAAAAGAGACGACCAAGATGTTGTCGAGAATGAGTAGAACACTTTGTCTCGTTACGTCCAAGGCTATGGACGAACGGTTATGGAAGTTGCCTTTTGGATCGGGTGAAATGACAAAGCGGCTATCTAATTTTCATGAACCCGAATCTATCATAATCTTTTTTCTAACAACCATTATCAAACCTCAAGGGGGTGGCCGGCCACATATAGGAGGTGGGGGGGTGAGTGTAGGAGGAGGGAGTGGTGACCACAAGCAAAAGATCATGAAAGAAACAATGAGTCACATATACACCTAGTATGAATGCAATCAATGCATACATTGAACCTTAACCCTTAGTCATCAAGCATTAATAGCTCCATTAATGCACTAATGACTTACTAGCCTTGTCACCCTCTCTAGAACCATCTAGAACACTGACTCACCTCATCAAGAAAAGATAAATCCGCATTTTAACCGAATGTTAAATACGGCTGATAGAAAACTGGAAACTGGCAACTTCCAAAAGTGATCCTGAAACGAATTTCAGGATAACCCGTATCAGTATAAACATACCCATATTTGCATTACGACCGAATACAAATGCAACTGAGACAAAGATATTATATCTACACAGTATAATACTGGGTTCCGGCTTAAACCAAAGCCTACCAGTATTATCTGCCCGAAAAACGACACGTGCGAAAACGCACGTGCTTTTTCCGAACCTTGCCATATCACCATACGGCCTCTACAACGTTTCGCCCGAACTTGGGAAAGTGTCTGTGGGGGACTCTAATGACTCATCAACACACTGGCACTGGGTATAACCCCCAGCACGTCAGAGGTACAAGCTGCACGTAACGTTTTGCCTATGTATTGATTGGAAGGGAAGCTGACGAGGGAACTCATCTATAAACCCTACTGAGCCTGACAGTGACAATGTACATACAGTCCGGTCTATTCGTCTAAAGAGTATTGTATATCGAGTCTAGGGGGGTGGATAAAGTCAGACCCCTAATAACGCGATAAATCGTGTCGGCATGAAGCCCATCACCACCTAAGAAACTACTGATCCAAATCAGTAATTCTCCACTACCTCGGCCGAGGATTCCTAGTGATGGCCACCCGTGCACTGCGCGACATCAACCCCCAATACCGGGAGAGACGAATCCCCGATGATCCGCTCACTTGCCTCCAATGTGGCTCGGGACTGTACCCAACTAAAACCTGTTTGCACAACTCCTTTGAGCTTGGTAGGGTAGTAATCTAAGCATAGTGGAAACTCACACGAGACAAATGACGATCTCAGGTCGATGAACTAACCTGTACACATGTCACCAGGGAACTGCTATCTGACGATATGTATAATACCAACTAGCAGGTTCCCGGCGAGTCATGTCCGTTGTACTCATAACCCAATGAGCACCTGTATACATCTTAGGTGATCAAACTGACACCAATGGCTTGTGAGACCGGCCATTGCCCCTCGTCGGGGTCTCGACTGTATACACTAGTCTACTCTGGAGTATCGATGCCCTGTCTCGAAACTCCCACGAATAGGGACACTTTAAGGATGTGCTTACAGACCCCAGCTCCCACGTATATGATCGCCATCATACTGCTGGTAGTCAAGCAAGAATCCTATGGGCTCTATCATCATGCAATAGTGAACTAAAGCATGTATACGATGATAAAGACAAACCAGATAGCATACTATCATCTCGAGTAAGACTGTCATATCGGTATAGGTCCTGCTTCAATCATTGTAATCACGTACCTGCGATCCAATAATTGACTTTGCGGGCACTATCTCCAACAGCATATCACAGCCTGGGGGTGGTATAACGTCAGACCCCAATAGCATAATAAGTCATGCCGATGCAAGGTCTATAACGGTTTGAGAAACTACTGGTAACACTTACCAGTAAATCTCAGCAACTCTGGCCACGGATTTCACGTTATGGCCAATCGAGTATAGTGCAACATTAACTCCCAATACCGGGAGAGACGAATCCCCTCCTATCGCTCATTACCTCCGTGTGACTCGGGACTGTACCCAAAAACCACCGTTTTGCACGATCTCTTGACCATGGTAAGGTGGAAATCAAAGCACAGTGGGAATCACACAAGACTCTATGACGATCTTGGGTCGACAGACTAACCTGTACCAGTGTCACCAGAGAACTGCTATCTGACGATAGGTATAATACCATCTAGGAGTTCTCGGCGAGTCCGTCCGGTGTACCCAGTCTCCACTCAGCACCCGTAAACCTTCTGATGTCAAACACCAATGGATGTGGGATCATCCATCGCCCATCATATGTGTCAAGAAGCGCATGTGCTAGTCTACACTGGAGTATCGATACCCTGTCTCGATACTCCCACAAGTAGGAACAATTATAGGGTGTACTTGTGGACTACCCTTGGCCCCACTAGTATGATCTCCATCATAGTCCTGGTAGTCAAGTACACATCCTAAGGGCTTTATCAACATGTAATAGAGAGACAATAAGTGTACATGTTAAGATAAAGAGCAACCAGATAGCATACTATCATGTCGAGCAAGAAAGTTCTCCCTATATATGTCCAAGCATCCACTACAATATACATCCTATATGCAGTAATGGCTTCTAGGACATACATATAACTAACAATGTCCCACATGCACTAAGGTCATCTGTTGTAGTATCCAATACCCAACAATTTAGCAGTGGTTGTAGTATCCCATACTAAACCATCCCAAAATCTCTCAAATAGTATTTGGGGAAGCAGGCCTTGGTGAGTGGATCCGCAGTGTTAACCTCAAAATATACTCTCCTTATCTTGATCCCTTGGAGATCAACCATCTCCCTGATCAGGTGATATTTGCCTCAGAATATGTCTGGATCGCTGATGGGACCAGTGTTCCTAGGCTAAAGCCACAACTCCATTGTAGTCACAATAACAGTTATTGGACGCTCAATGGTAGGAACCGTGTTCATCTCATGAACAAGAAATGCCCAGACAACCACTTTGGCAGCATCATTGGTAGCAATGTATTCAGCCTTTATCGTCTAGTATGTCTCGATATCTAGTGATTGAATGAATTCTCGGTTCGTGTCGGTAGAAAATGTATAGAAATCACAACCAAAGAAATTTTTGACCGCAATCAATAACGGTGTCGAATGTAGCGCGTTAGCGAGTGCGGATCGTCGACAGGAAAAGTGAGATCCGTTCGAATTTGAATTAGATGAATTGAAAATTAAAGAAAAGAGAAAAAACAATTCAATTCAAGATTATAAAGTGAATTTCAAGAATTATTAAAATCTAATATCAAGAAAACATTAAAAATCAAGAATCAAGAATTGATGATATCCAATCGAATTAGGTTTCAAGAATCGAAGTGAGGCTCGTAGGAATCGATCGAATCTATAGACGTGATGAAAACTATTGATTACGTTTTCTTATCCATAGATGATTTGATGCTAGATCGATGATGATCAACGAGAATTAGAGATTTCTTGCGGAAACTAGGGTTTCATCATCTATCTCTTGTCCTTTCGTTGATTTCATTCACATTCTAGCCTCTAGTAAATTCAAGAATCGATCGTGGATCACTAATTAAGAGCGAACACAATCAAGAAAGTATCGCTCGAAACTAGGTTGTAGATTATTCAATTTACTAAAGTTTACAAAACTCATAGGACTTAAGAATCGTTTCAAGATTTGTAACATCATCATCTATTGATTCTCTCGACTCCTTCACGAGCGGAGTTTTACTCAAAGATCATAACAAGAAACACAATCAAGAATTGAGATCTAATCATGATGCAAGAATGTAAAGAAAGCAAGATAAAGAATTTCACCTTTTATTTATCAACAATTTTATTACAATTCTCTCAAAATCTACAATGAGGAAAGAACTCGATCGTCGATTTAGCGTCGCTCGACTTCGTAAGTCGCGGATCGTCTTGGATCACTTGCTCGGATGAAGATCGGCTTCGCTCCTAAAAGGTTGAAGGCTTCTTGCTTGAATTGTACTCGGTGTTCTTGATTTTGACTTGAATTTGATTGGATTAGGGTTAGGGTTTTGAATGCACAAGTTGTGTCACTCAACTTGTGTGTGTATTGATTAGTGAAAAACCCAAAACCCTAGATCTAGGTTTCCTTTTATAGCCATCTTAATCTTAGATCTAGAATTCAAATTTCAAATTTCCCTCCAAAAGTTTGTTAGAGAGAGGCTTCTAGAAGAAGTTAGTTGGAGAGAATATTCTAGAGCTGGGTTGTTAGGCCGAGCCTTCTGGATGAAGCCATGTGGTGTTTCTGAAGTCTTCTGGAAGCTTGTCTGTTACAAGGAAGCACATGGGAGAAATATGTCACACTGACGTCATCAATACGCCGCGGATCCGCGGCAGGAAGGGGCTATTGGCCGCGGATCCGCAGCCCAAAGAGGAGATCAGTGTCTGGAAATTCTGGGCTGTTATTTAGCTGACTTTGTGGCCTTTTTCAAATGTGTGGAATCTCATTTTGCTTTCTTGCTTTCTGCCAGATCTCAAGTCTTGGACTTGGCGTATTTTTCTCAGCACTTTTAACAGTTTCGGCTTTTCTCCTGCAATTTCCTGCACAGATTGTCGAGACAAGTGTTGCGCTATTCAAAGATTATGCGATGCAATGATAAACACTCAATTTCCCTCAGAAATGTCGGTTTTAATATATAACACAAGTTATTTGGTATTTTACGGCTGTTTTGCTAATATGTGCTATATTAATACCAAACACTTATAGATGAGTGCAAATGGTAGGGAAATTGACGTGTTAAAAATGCAATATTTTCGACTGATCATCTAGCTTGGAACTCTTCCAACATACCGTCCCTCCACTGAGGGAAAAGACAATACCTGTGACTGACTTTCAGTCGTCCTTATCACTCTGGAAGCTCAAAACAAAAACATTCATTTAGTGCTTCTCAAGTACTTAAGTATGTCCTCCACATCTATCCAGTGATTCTCCCAAGATCCGATCGATTCTTGATCACTACACCTAGTGAGTCGGCTACATTTGGTCTGGTATATAACATCGCATACTCTGATAGAGCCTACTGCCGAAGCATAGGATATCTCTTGCATGCGAGCTCTCTCTAAATCAGTCTTGGAAGAAATCTTTTTGGAGAGAGTGATTCCTGAGTAAGTGGGCAAACCACCACGCTTAGAATCTTCCATACTAAACCCCTTTAGTATGGTGTTAATGTATCTGGATTTGGGACAATCCCAATATCCACTTAGATCTATCACCATAGATCATAATCAACAAGATGTAGTAGGTATCATCCAGATCTTCCATGGAGAATCCTTGTGATAAGAGGAGCTTGACCGAGTGTAGCATAGGAAACCATTTCCTATCAAGAGTATGTCATCTACGTACAATACGTGGAAGACAACCTTACTCTCTACAACCTTCTTGTATATACAAGGTTCATCTACCATTTTGATGAAGTCAAACTCTTTGACTGACACATCAAAACAGATATTCCAACTCCGCGATACTTGCATTGATCCTGATGGACTTAAGCATAGCTTTGAAAGTCTCAACTTTTCCATTTACACCAAGAATCTTCTTAAGACCCATTTGCTCCCAATGGGTTTTACCCCTTCAGGTGCAACATGCAAAGTCATGCTTTGTAGGTGTACATGGATTCTATCTTTGATCGCATAGCATCCAGCCTTTTCACAGAGTCGCCACTTGTGATGGCCTGCCTGAACTTAGTTGGGCCATCATCAACCATGATGCAATCCTTGCTCACACTATCACCGAGAAGACCGTAGTATCTCTCAAGTGGATGAGAAACCCTATCAGATTCGTGGAGAGGCTGAGGCTCGTTGGAGACTATTGAATCCTTTGGTTTCACAAAATCATCAGCTGTTGTTTGTCTAGCTGAAACACCTTCCAGTTCTGCCTCATGACTACAAATTTCTTCACAAGAAATTCCTTTTCTAAAAAGGTGGCATGCTGAGAAACAAAACACCTTTTGCTCCTCAGTGTGGTAGAATATATATCCTCGCAAATGTTTGGGATATCCTAACAAACTTATACAGAACTGACCTTTCCTCGAGTTTGTCCGGATTTTGCTTTTCAACATAGGCTGGACAACCCCATATCTTAACTCGTTTAAGACAGGGTCTCTTCCCATTCCATATCTCATATGTAGTGGTAGGCACTGATTTGGACGGAACCTCATTCAATAGGTATGCAGCTTCTCAAATGTATTACACCGAAAAGGAAACATGTAACTCAGCAGTACTCATCATAGAGCACGCCATATCTCATAGGGTGCGATACCTCCGTCCCGATACACCGTTGTGCTGTGGTGTATATGAAGGAGTAAGCTGAGAGAGAATCGCATTCTCCTTTTAGAAACTTCAGGAACTCCATGCCCAAGTATTCACCTCTTCGATCACATCGAAGGACTTTAATACTTCTACCCATCTGGTTCTTAATCTTCAGCTTATATTCCTTGAATTTCTTAAAAGTTTCAGACTTGTATTTCAACTGGAACATAAGTCCGAATCCTAAGAGAAGATCGGTGAATGTAATGAAGTAAGAAGAACCAACCTTGGCATTTATAGACATAGGACCGTATACATCATCATGTATCTGTCCCAAGAGTTCAGAAACTCTTTCTCTGTTTCGAGTAAACGGAGTATTGGTCATTTTACCTTTGAGACAAGACTGGAAAGTATCATAAGATGAAAATTCGAACAGATTCTCATATTCATCTTTATGTAACTTAGTTGGCTGTGTCGCATTGATATGACCTAGTCTACAATACCACAAGAAGGGTTCGTTCATTTCTGAACTACTCCTCTGTGTTGGACTCTAAAGACTTGTCAATACGCCGGCAGTAGGTGATGATCATATCAAACACCCACAAGCCGCAAGCGGTCTGCTAAACGTAACGGCCATCCGGGTATTGAGTGATCAGAAGATCAACAAGCAAGCCTGCTCATACTCCTGCGAATCCAATCAGTAACACTACCGTATAGTCCGGTCTCTTCGTCAGATATGTCGCATATCACAGCCTGGGGTGGTATAACGTCAGACCCCAATAGCCTAATAAGTGATGCCGATGCAAGATCCATAACGATTCGAGAAACTACTGGTAACACTTACCAGTAAATCTCAGCAACCGTGGCCAGGGATTTCATGTTATGGCCAATCGAGCATAGCACAACATCAACTCCCAATACCAGGAGAGACGAATCCTCTCCTATCGCTCATTGCCTCCGTGTGACTCGGGACTGTACCCAAAAACCACCGTTTTTCATGATCTCTTGACCATGGTAAAGTGGAAATCAAAGTACAGTAGGAATCACACAAGACTCTATGACGATCTCGGGTCGACAGATTAACCTGTACCAGTGTCACCAGAGAACTGCTATCTAACGATAGGTATAATACCATCTAGGAGTTCTCGACGAGTCTGTCTAGTGTACCCAATCTCCACTTAGCACCCGTATACCTTCTCTGATGTCAAACACCAATGGATGTGGGATCATCCATCGCCCATCATATGGGTCAAGAAGCGCATACGCTAGTATACACTAGAGTATCGATGCCCTGTCTCGATACTCCCACGACTAGGAACAATTATAGGGTATACTTATGGACTACCCTTGGCCCCACTAGTATGATCTCCATCATAGTCCTGGTAGTCAAGTACACATCCTAAGGGCTTTATTAACATGTAATAGAGAGATAATAAGTGTACATGTTAAGATAAAGTGCAACCAAATAGCATACTATCATGTCGAGCAAGAAAGTCCTCCCTATATATGTTCAAGCATCCACTACAATATACATGCCATGTACAGTAATGGCCTCTAGGGCATACTTATAACTAACAAGTAGTAAAGAACATTCTCAAAGTACCTGAGAAGGACTAAGGAGATGTTCTTGGTGTATGGCGGAAAAGACCTCCAAATCGAGGCCTTTGCTGACTCCGGCTTCTAGAGTGATAAGGATGACTCCAAGTCCATGTCGGGTTATGTCTTTACCCTCAGTGGAGGGGCGGTCTGTTGGAAGAGCTCCAAACATGACACCGTTACAGACTTAACGATGGAAACGGAGTAGTTCGCTGCATGAGTTCCCACAAAAGAGGCAGTCTGGATGAGAAAGTTCTTAACTAAACTTCATGTGGTTCATTCCATTGTTGGTCCAATACTTTAGTATTGAGACAACATACGGCGCTATAGTTTTAGGGAAGGAACCCAAGTCCCATCAGAGATCCGGACATATCTTGAGGCGGTACCACCTGATCAGGGAGATCATTGATCTCCAAGATATCGAGGTGAGGAGAGTAGAAACGGAGAACAACACTGCAGATCCACTCACAGAGGCCATCCCTCAGACAGAGTTCTAGAGGCTATTCGAGATCTTCGGTCTGCGATATGCCAGTATATGGCCTTAGTGCAAGTGGGAGATCGTTAGTGATATATGCCTTAGAGGCCATTATTGTATCATACTGGTTTGTATATTACTTAATAGAAGCTTAGGATATACACGGATTTAGTAGCAGTTATGCTCGAAATGGTAGTATGCTACCCGGTTTGTTTCTACCTCAATATGTGTATGTGTTTTCTTAGCTTATCGCTTATACATATTGGTAGAGCTTTTAGGATCTTTTGCTTGATTACCAGCGTTGTGATGGAAGTCATACTAGTGGGGGCTGGGTAGTCTATAAGCACATCCTATACAGGTTCATAGTCGTAGGATTATCGTGACGAGGCATCAATACTCCAGAGTAGACTAGTGTATAAGTTTCTCATCCCAGCAGGGGAGATGGTCTGTCCCACAGCCATCAGTACGTCGTACTGGAGATAGTATGCAGGTGCTCATTAGGTTATGAGTACACTGGACATGACTCATCAGGAACTGTTAGTGGGTATTATACCAATCGTCGGGTAGCAGTTCCCAGGTGACATGAGTACAGCTTAGTCCATCGACTTGACACTGCTACTTCGCCTCGAGTGTGTTCCCACTGTACTTTGATTACTATCCTACCACGGCTCAAAGGAGTTGGCAAACATGTAGTAGTTGGGTGCAGTCCCGAAGCACTTGGAGGCAATGGCAGTTAGATAGGATCCGTCTCTCCCGGTATGGGGGTTGATATCGCGCTGTGTTCGGAAAGACATTACACAAAGTCCTTGGCCAAGGCAATCGAGATTTACCGGTAGATATTCCAGTAGTTTCTCGGGGTGTTTTGGGCTATACTCCGACATGACTTATTGCGCTATTAGGGGTCTGACGATTACCGCCCCTAGGCCCGATATGCGGTACTCTTAGACGAACAGACCGGACTGTACGGAGATTGTCACAGATAGGCTCAGTAAAAGTTCGGATGAGTTAGCTCACCGGCCTTCTTATCAACACATACCTGGGTAGCTGTTACATGCATCTAGTACCGCTTGCGGCTTGTGGTTAAACCCACTGACAGCGTAGTGTCGAGTCTGTAGAGTCCCACACAGAGGGTTTCCCTGCACCGGGCAAAAGGTGTAGAGGCCGTATGGTTTTACGGCAGGGCTTTGATCACATACGTGCACTTGTGCACGTATGATGATCGGGTGGAAAATACTAGTAGACTTTGGTTTAAGCCGGATCCTAGTATTGTATTGATGGATTATTTTCGTCTCTTTGTATCCGTATTCTTCGGAATGCGGATGCGGGTATGTATATACATATTAGGGGCATTCTCGTAAATTCTCGGGAAAACTTCTAGAAGAGGATACCTAATTAGGGTTTAATTCTTTTTGGATTAAACAAAATTTGGTGGAGGAATGAGGTGGAGTTTTACATTGAATCTAGCATGGCTACTTGGTGACCTATGGTCATGACTCATCACTAGATATTTATGAAGCATACATGATATTTTGTTGTGATATTTATCTCATAAATTATTTATATGCTTCATATTTATCAAGAGAGGGAAGCCAAGCTTCATCCAAGTTCTCACTTCACTCTCACTTTTTCAAGTGTTCTTCTTCTTCATCATCAAAACCCTAATCCTCTCATGTGTTGAGAATCCTAGGGTTCCAAGAGACAAATCAATTCATCTTCTCACTCTACACCACCTAGTACTTCTAGTTTAGTGAACTAGAAGCCATAGTTATCTCAGATTCTATTGGATATGTATGCCGTAGAGGCCATTATTGTATAGTACTAGTTTGTATATTACATTTTGGAAGCTTGGGATATATACACGGATTGATGACAGTCTTGCTCGATATAGTAGTATGCTACTTGGCTTGTATCTATCTTAATATGTGTATATGTTTCTTTTAACATATCGCTAATACATATTGATGGAGCCCTTAGGATCTTTGCTTGACTATCAGCGTTGTGATGGTGATCACACTAGTGGGGGCTGGGTGGTCTATAAGCACATCTTTATACAGGTCCCTAGTCGTAAGATTGTTAAGACAGGGCATCGATACTCCAGAATAGACTAGTGTATACGCTTCTCATCCCAGCAAGGGAGATGGTCTATCCCACAGCCATCAGTACGTCATACTGGAGATAGTATGCAGGTGCTCATTGGGTTATGAGTTACACTGGATGGACTCGTAGGATACTGCTGGTTGGTATTATACCTATCGTCAGGTAGCAGTTCCCAGGTGACATGAGTACAGCTTAGTCCGTTGACTTGACACTGCTACTTCGCCTCAAGTGTGTTCCCACTGTTCTTTGATTACTATCCAACCACGGGTCTATTGAGTCGTGCAAACAAGTAGTAGTTGGGTGCAGTCCCGAAGCACTTAGAGGCAGTGGCGGTTAGATAGGATTCGTCTCTTCCAGTATTAGGGGTTGATATCGCGCTGTGTTTGGATAGCCATTACACAAAGTCCCTGGCCAGGGCAAGTGAGATTTACTAGTAGGTGTTCCTGTAGTTTCTCGGGGTGTTCTGGGCTACACTCTGACACGACTTATACCGCTATCAGGGGTCTGACGTTTACCACCCCCTAGGCCCGATATACGATACTCTTAGACGAACAGACCGGACTGTACGAAGATTGTCACAGATAGGCTCAGTAGGAGTTTGGATGAGCTTGCTCGTCGACCTTCTTATCGACAGATACCTGGGTATCCATTACGCACAGCTAGTGCCGCTGACGTGCTTGTGGTTAAACCCACTGCCAGAGTACTGTCGAGTCTTTAGAGTGCCACACAGAGGGTTTCCCAGCTTCGGGCGAAACGAGTAGAGGTCGTATCGTTTTACGACAGGGTTCGATCATATACGTGTACTTGTGCGCGTGTGGTGTTCGAGCGGACAATACTAGTGGGCTTTGGTTTAAGCTGGATCCTAGTATTTGATTATTGGATTAGTTTCGTCTCATAGTATTCGTGTTTCTCGAAACACGGATGCGGGTATGTATATACGTATGAGAGGAGGTATAGAAGGAGACACCTCATTAGGGTTTTGACCATTGACTTGGTCAAAACAAAAATAAGGTGGAGAAAAGAATTTGTTATTTTTGGTAAATGATAATTATTTGGCATGGCTACTTGGTTTGACCTTTTGACTTGGCTTGACTTGTTGATCTTAAATATTTTGATGAGATATTTTTGACCTAGAAATTTTTGAGGAGATATTTTCCATGCCATGCTTATGGTCATATAAAAGATAACCATTCCATTTTTTATTATCATTATCACAAATACTTTCTCTTTCTTCAAGCTTGCTCTCTTCTTCTTCCTCTCAAACCCTAAGTGTATCATGTGTTAATAATCAAGGGTTAATGAGACTTAGCTACTCTAAATCACACTCTACTCACTCTAGTCTACATAGATTAGCAAGCTAAGTATTCTAGTTACCTCAACATAGAGGTTTAGCTCAAGATTGGAACTCTCGGGTGGATCATCGTTGACACAAGGAGGCCGAAGTTCAAGCACGATCCATACTTCTATCGAGGAGCTTAAGGTGAGGATCAAAGACCTGAAGGACTTGTTTTCGTTAGGTATACTTTCTATCATACTAGATAGAACCCTAACATGCTAGTTAGGTTTATGGTTAAAGATCCAGTTTAGGTTTATTCTAGCGCCAAGTTTCGTATCGTTATAAAATTTTTGTTCCGAATTTGGCCACGGAAGTTGGCCGGGGCGCTAGCGTAACCCTTCAGATTCGAGGTAGGAACTCAGACTATATACTCTCGGGTGGATCGTCTTTGACTCGAGGAGGCCGTCGAGGTTACCCGATCCGTTTCGATCCTTGGAGGCTATGACGAGGTGGAGGACAACGATGAAGACCCGCAGGACTTGTATCGTGAGGTATAACTTCGTATCATAGTAGTTAACCTTATACCAAGTTAAGCTAGTTAGGGTTTAGTATCGATCCTGGAGTTCAAGTCGGTGTTGCGAGCTTTGAAAAATCATTTTTTTCATATTCCACCTCTCCGCGAACACGCGGGTGCGCGACATCGACTTACAACACCAGTGTATGAAGTATTTCAAAGAAGGCCTCGAGTACACAGTTACAGGGGAGTTAAATCCATTCTCCGTAAACGAAGTCCGAAAATATGAAGACGTGAAGTATTTCCTACCAGACTTTAAAGATACGAAAAGATGTCATAAGCCGGAGAATAAACAAAAAGCCGTCGCCACTATCCCGATCTTTGGGAGCGATACCGAGGAAGATGAAGAGGTAGTCTACTCGGGGCAATCCCAATGCAACAGGCCCGAACCATCTACTCCTATTTTGGTCTTCGGCAGTGAATCTGAGGACGAGGCCAACACCTTATTCTCCACTCGCCCGTCAGCACAAACCATTACTGGAGCTGATCAGAGCTTGCAAATCACCATAGTTCCACCGCGGACTTACAAAGAACTTGATGCACTCGATACATATAATGTACAAGAGCTGCAAACTCTCTACATCCCTCCCAGGCGAAGAGGTGAAAAGGCGATCCTCTTCTATCAATCTACAGAGACCAAAGTGGAGAGAGAAGTCTGGCATGGTGCAGAACTTACGCTTGACAGGCTTCATCCAATCCGTCTGCCCAGATATTACGCAGAGGGATTGAAAGGGCTATTAAGATGCCAAGGCGTACCCTTCAAATAAACCGCCCGACAATCCTAGTTCTACAACAAGATTTGGGACGTTCCCAGGACTCAGCAAAAGATGCCCATCGGGAGGATGGAGACGACTAGGCTTGGATACGTTCGGTCCAAGAAACGGGAGCGATTCCATGGATGCCATGTCATAAATAACTCCGATGGAGAAAGGAATGCTTTTCCAGATAGCGCTGATATTGAAACAGAGCGAGATGCCGCCATAAGAATGCCAAGTCCTTCATTCGAAGAATAATTTGACAAGCTAATGAGAGAAGCCGGTCAAAAGGTTAGGGATGACCACAGCCATGAAATGGCCATTTACGAAAAGGCAAGGACGCAGCATCTCACTCAGCAGTCTGCGGAAAGAGAAGATTATGATGCCCTTCATCCTCCGCCCGCTGTACGTTCTCACGACAAGAAAAAAGCCCGACGCAGAGGCAAAAATAAGGTGAAGAACGAAAATGACGTTTGAAAATAGCGAAACGGATACAAGAATCCACGCGATCGAGAAAAAGTCAGCCGGAATCCTTCTTTTATCAGGAAGATGGGTCAGGAATACTCTTTCCCTCAAGACAAGACAAGGAAAATATTCGACCTTGTCATTAAGAATCAAATGATGAAGCTCTCGGAGCCTTGGTACCCCAAACAGGTAAATGAGGTCCATCACCTGGATTATTGCTCCTATCATCGAGCAATAGGACATCCTCTTGAAAACTGCTTCACCTTTAAAGACCGGGTCGAAGACCAATATCAACTGGGCAAGTTCGCTTTATCCGACAGCTGGAAGGTGACCCCACCGCAAAAGCATGAGCCCAAGAGAACCTATATCGCGAAGGCGGGACCAGCTCAACACCAAGAATGGAAACTCGTACTTGCCATATGATAACACTCTCAAAGGAGGGAGACCACGAGAATACGAATGACCCCTCCAGATGCTTCGCAGATAAGGATGAGGATGAGGATATCTCAGAGTTTCCACCGGCACCTAAAGAGCTGGAAAATAGGACACACACCACGGCGGAGAATCTAAGGAAAATTGACTTGGGAACAGTAAACGATCCGAGACCAACGTTCGTCAGTGATCCGCTGTCTAAAAAGCAGGTGGCTACTTTATAAGATGTACTCATGCAATATAAAAACTGCTTTGCATGGAACTATTCCAAGATGCCGGGATTGGATCTAAAAATAGTGGTGCATAAACTGGCTATATCGCCGAATGTTAAGCCAGTCAAACAGGCGCCAAGAAGAATACGGCTCGAACTCGAGATGAGTATCAATGCCAAAGTCAAGAAACTAATTGACTCCGGCTTCATCCAAGAAGTTCAGTATTCCGAGTAGATCGCCAACATCGTTCTAGTGATGAAGAAAAATAGGACGGTGTGCATCTGCGTAGACTTTCGGGGCCTCAACAAAGCTTGTCCGAAGGATGACTTTCCAGTACCTGTTATCTTGCCGATGATAGATAACACGTCCACTCATGAGGACTTCTCTTTCATGGATGGATCTTCAGGCTACAATCAAATAAAAATGCATCCTGAAGACCAAAAGCACACTGCCTTCCAAACTCCGCTAGGCATATTCTGCTATAAGGTGATACCCTTCGGTTTGAAGAACGCATGCGCTACCTACCAGAGGGCCATGACGAAGATCTTCGATGACCTTGTTTACTGCCGGAAGCCGGGAAAGACAAACGTCTTGCCTGAATTTGGGGGCAGATGCTATTTGGTTTAATCTGTCCACCTCTCCGAAGATGCCAAGTTGACTTATGGCACCGTGTATCAAAAGTTTAGACAGATGCGACCGTTGTAGCGGACTTCGCCAGATTCCCCCTCGCTGTGAGGGGTTTTTGATTGTGGGGACACTCTTCCCTGCAGGCACAAGCCCCTGCAGTTAATTACGTTACCGCGTAGCGATAACCACTTTCTCCTGCTCCAGAAGGTCACTTCGTGTCGTGTGTGTTTGTTTTATTTTTGGTTGCCCGTGGATTGTATACGGAGACTAATTTATGTTGCCGCCCGTAGGGCGTGGATTAGTCCAAATCCGTATATTCTTAGATTTGGGTTTGGTTTGATTTAAGGATCGTTAATCTCGTTTGAGATTAAGATCAACTTAAATGTTTGTTGAGGATACGTTAGTCTAATTTTAGACTAAGATCTACTCAATAGGGTTTTGGATCATTCAGATACGACAAAAGAGCATTTGGGCTCTATTGCTTTAGTTTAAGGACGTTTCGGTCTGTTGCTAGTTTAAGGACGTTGCGGTCCATAGCTAGTTTAAGGACGTTTCGGTCCATAGATCACCATTTTTAGTGTGAGGGTTTAGTTTAAGAACGTTGCGGTCCACAGCTAGCTTAAGGATATTGCGGTCTATAGATCACCATTTAGCGGTGAGGTCGTAGTTTAAGGACATTGCGGTCCATAGCTAGTTTAAGGACGTTGCGGTCCATAGGGATGTGCTCATGGGTTTTGGGTTGCACCAAAGAGCTGTTGGTTGTCGGGACCCTCCACCTCTCTGAAGGCGTTGAAGAATTACAACGACATGTATCAGAGGTATGGAGAGATGTACCTTTGAACCAAATTCTAGATTTGAGGGGAAAGATCATAGTGGCCCATCCAAGAATCATTAGTCATTTTTGAGAGACTAAGATTAACTTAGGAGATTGAGAAATCATCATCAGTTTGGAAAGTCATGAGCATAGTGGCTCGGTCTATTAAGAAATCCAAGATGTTTTAATCCTCAGGGAGACTTAGCCAATTTGGAGTTAGAGTTGGCTTTCTATAGTGTTAAACACTAATGTATACTCAGTGCTCACGTGCTCCCACGTGAGACTCCAAGGCAGTATAAAACACTGAAATTTGGGGAAGGCTCACGTGTGGCACGTGAGCCTCTTGAAAGTTGGCGCTGTTCACTTGGGTTTATTCCCTTGTTCTTGTATAAGTGCTAAGCACTATTGGGGGTCACTTGGGATCATGTGAGGAGCCCCAAAAATGGGAACTGTTTTGATTTATTCCCCTTTCCTTTTTCAAGTTCTAAGCACTATTACGGGGTCACGTGGGATCACGTGAGGCGCCCTAAAATGGGGACTGTCTTTAGGTTTATTCCATTTTCCTTTTACAAGTGCTAAGAACTATTAGGGGGTCACGTGGGATCACGTGACTCGATCTCAGTCGTTCTTTTTTTGTCCTCAGAAGTGCTCACGCGGGAACACATGATCTGTTGTTATAGCATTGAACGCTAATATGCATGGAGCTCTTGATCTAAGTCTTGAGAATTTCAATTCCTTTGTTTTATAAGAATTAAATTCTTATGCAGGGTTAAACCCTAGTTTTATCAGAGGAATTAAATTCCTATGTCTTTTGGAAGAATTAAATTCTTCAAACTTAGTTCTTTCCTATAATTTTTTGGACTGTATGACAGAATCTCCCCGGTGAGAATTAAATTCTCAACTTGTGGGGAGATCTTCTTCTGTAGAACTCAAACAGAGGAAGAACTAAGTTCTTTTTTGGAAGAGTTAAACTCTTATAAGAGGAGATAAAATGATCTCTAGTTCTTCTTTCTCACCTAGAGTTTCTTTTTCTTCAAAGAGAACCCCTCTTCTTCTTTGTTTTCTCAAGTCTTATGGGGGGGTCTCCTCTGTCTCTCCTTTCAGTCTCGAGTCCTTTATATAGTAGAGGTAAGTTTGTTGATTTAGTTAAGGAAATCTCTCATTGAGAGATTTTTTTCATTGATTCGGGGATTTTATCCGTCGTTGGATTTTTGATCCAGGGACTTCTGTTTTACAGAAGATATTTTTCTTTTTTTTAACAAGATTGGAAAAATGTTTCCCATACAGAGCTTATTCTGTAGCTTAGTGATTTTTAATCACCAATAAATCTTTAATCCAACGGTGATATGTTTTACAGAGCGTAATCTTTCTTGTTTAGAAAGATCGGGGAAATATTTTCCCATACAGAGCTTATTCTGTAGCTTGGTGATTTTTAATCACCATTGGATTTTTAATCCAATGGTGCTCTGTTTAACAGAACGTAATCTTTCTTGTTTAGAAAGATCTGAGGAAATAGTTTCCAAATAGGGTTTGATCCCTCTTATTTAGAATTTAATTCTATCGGCTCAGAAGGCATTAGGAACCCTCACGTGTAGCACGCGACCCATAGCATTAGACCGGTTTGCCTATATGCAACAGTCCCAGAGAAAATCATCACGTGTTGGCACGTGAGCTTTTCTAGCCTGTTATTTGTTTTAGGAAGGCACCTATATACTTTGTATTATAGATGCTCACGTGGTTGCACGTGAGGCTCAATTTCAGCCTTATTTATTGGGCGCAATGCCTATAATCTTTGCTCCAAGGCGCATCACGTGCGGGCACGTGATGCTCCATTTGGGGAATTTCTTCCACCGCTTTTTGTTCATTATTTATTTTTTATAAGGGAACAGACCTCATACATGAAATTGTCGAATGCTATATTGACGACCTTGTGGTGAAAAACAAATCATACGAGGAGCACTGGAAACATCTGAACATAGTGTTCCAGCGTCTTCGGAAATACAATCTAAAGATGAATCCTCTGAAATGCGCGTTTGGAGTATCCTTAGGAAAATTCATAGGATTCATCATACGACACTGAGGTATCGAAATAGACCCATCGAAGATCAAGACGATAACGGAGATGCCCACGGCGAGAACTCTTAAACAACCGCGGTCTCTCCAAGGAAAGCTCGCGTATATCCGGCGGTTCATAGCCAATCTCTCTGGCAAATGCCACCCCTACAGCCATCTAATGAAGAAGGGGACCCCGTTCGTTTGGGATCATAAATGCCAAAGTGCACTGGACAAAATCAAGCAATACCTGCAAAACCCGCCGGTACTGACCGCTTCGGTTAAGGGAAACCCCTTATCCTGTACACAACTGCCCTGGAAGGTTCTCTAGGTACGTTATGGGCACAGGAGAACGACAAGGGGAAGGAGAGAGCTCTCTATTATTTGAGTCGAGGTCTCCTGGGAGCAGAAAACAACTACCCCCTATCGAAAAGCAGTGCCTGGCACTGATCTTCGCTATAACGAAACTCAGACACTATGCCTTGGCACATTAGGTCCATCTCATATCAAAGATGGATCCTCTCAAATATATGATATCAAGGGCCATATTAACAGGAAGGCTTGCCAAATGGGCCCTCCTGTTGATGGAATTCTCGATAACGTATCGACCCCTCAAGGCAGTGAAAGGTCAGGCCATCGCCGACTTTCTCGCTGAGCATCCGATACCAGCCGATTCTTCCTTAAATTGCGAATTGCCAGACGAACACGCATTCGACATAATCGAAGGGGAGAAGGAAGAAAATAATGAATGTCCAATGGGAATATCTACTTCGATGGAGCATCTTCTATGAAGAAGCGGAAGCATAACAAACCTATAATCAAAGCCGGGGTGGGCCTCATCTTCGTAACTCCTCAAGGAGGGATAATGCATTTCGTGTAAGACTACAGTAGCGCCCCGGCCGTCTTTCCGAGGCCAAAATGCGGAAACGAAATTTTTTCTTAACTTGAAAACCGGCTCTATCGTATGCTTAAAACCCGGATCGAACCATTAACCTACAACTAGCTATCTAGAGAGAGGGTTGGAAAGCTATACCGATCGATCCGTGTCTTTCGATCTTTGGCCACCATCCCAAGCTCCTCGTCGGAAAGGGCACCAAATCTACGAGTCTTTTTACGGGCTCCCGCTTCATCCGAAGCAACTCGGGCACGAAGTGTGCTAGCCGACGTTTCCAAGGTGTTGCAGAGAATGTTTGTGATCACTTTGTCTCTTGCATCCATGGATTTGGATGGAGGTTAGAGGTGTTGCCATTAATGGATATAATGAGCTAGAGGAAGAAGAAGAAGAAGAGGACTTTTTCTTTTCTTTTGTTGTGCTAAAAAATGAGCGAGAGTGAGAACAAAAATACAAGACCAAGCTCACTCAAGGCAGCCCCTCTCTCTCTTCTCTCATCATATCAACATAAAACCATCATCTAATGTGACATTAGCACATAAAAAGAGACCATGAGTCACTAATGTGTCCATGTCACATTAAATGCATGTCATGATGAATTCTAGCTCACAATTTCCATTTACAAACATTAATCCAAATGTTTGCAACAATAAAAAGATACGGCAACATCTAAAGTAAACTCGTGACGGATCACAAGGATACCCCTCACCTGTATATACATACCTGCACCCGCATTCCGACTGAATGCGAATGCGATGAGACTAAAGTAATCCAACAAATCTAATACTAGGATCCGGCTTAAACCAAAGCCCACTAGTATGATCCGTCCGATCATGAACCGTGCAATACCGCACGTATATGATCGAACCCTGCCATATATCATACGGCCTCTACAACGTTTCGCCTGAAACTTGAGAAACTGTCTGTGGGGGACTCTAAAGACTCGTCAATACTTTGGCTGTGGATTTAACCACTAGCACATCAGAGGTATTAGCGGTACGTAACGAGCTACCAGGTATTGACCAAAAGGGAAGTCGATGAGCGAACTCATCCTGACACCCTACTGAGCCTGTCAGTGGCAATATCCGTACAGTCCGGTCCGTTCGTCTATGAGCATCGCATGGCGGGCCTAGGGGGTTGGTAAAAGTCAGACCCCCAAAAGCGGTACAAGTCGTGTCGGAGTGTAACCCAGAACACTCTGAGATACTACTGGAATACCTACCAGTAAATCTCCTGTCTCGGCCTAGGGCTTTGTGTAACGGCTCTCTTAGACACAGCGCGATCTCACCCCCAATACCGGGAGAGACGAAACCCCTGCCGATCCGCTCACTTGCCTCCATGTGGCTCGGGACTGTACCCAACTAAAACCTGTTTGCACGACTCCTTTGAGCCGTGGTAGGGTAGTAATCAAAGCACAGTGGGAACTCACACGAGACAAATGACGATCTCAGGTCGATGAACTAACCTGTACACATGTCACCAGGGAACTACTATCTGACGTCAGGTATAATACCAACTAGCATGTTCTCGGCGAGTCCTGTCCAGTGTACTCATAACCCAATGAGCACCTGTATACATCTTAGGTGATCCATCTGACACCAATGGCTTGTGAGACCGGCCACCGCCCCTCGTCGGTGTCTTGACTGTATACACTAGTCTACTCCGGAGTATCGTTGCCCTGTCTCGAAACTCCCACGACTAGGGGCCACTTTTGAGGATGTGCTTATAGACTACCCAACTCTCACGTATATGATCGCCATCATACTGCTGGTAGTCAAGCAGGATCCTAAGGGATCTATCAATGTATAATAGTGACCTGTAAGGTCACCTAAAGCAATACACGATGATAAAGACAAACCATGGCAGCATACTATTCTCTATCAACGTGTAATAGTGAACTACAATGTCACCTAAAGCATGTACACGATGATAAATACAAACCAGATAGTATACAATCATCTCGAGTAAGACTGTCCTACCGGTATAGGTCCTCCCTCAATCATTGCAATCACGTGCCTGCGATCCAATAATTGACTCTTAGGACACTATATCCAACATTTCGCCCTTTCCTTAACGGAACCAAGAACAAACAACGAGGATGAATATGAAGCTTTGATAGTGGGTCTTGAGATCGCTGTCGATATAGGAAGCGAAGACCTCCTCATATATGGAGACTCCCAGTCGGTCGTTAGCCAAGTAAATGGCGACTATTAGACGTGCAAACTAAAGTTGATAAAATATGGTAGGAGAGTGCAATAACTGCTGACACAAATCCCCTCCTACAGCCTGGAAAGCATACCACATGCGGAAAATAGCAAGGTGGATGCATTAGTCGAGCTTTCTAAGGAACTGGCTGACGAAAACCTCGATGACGTAAGGATCGTTATGCAAAGTCGTCGGGTTCTCGCGCTAGCAGAAATATCTTTGGAAAATTTAACAGAGTCGTCTGAAGGAAAGAAGTGATTGAACAAGCGGTCTTCCAAATAGAGGACGAAGAAAAGGCTGAGGATTAGAGAGAAGTCTTCATAGATTACTTCAAATCCCATCGAACGCCCAAAGATGCGTCATCAAGACATCAGCTCATCAAACGAGCTTTGTCTTTCACCTTCGTCAATGATACTCTATATAAGAGATCATTCGGCTGTCAGTGGCTGAGATGCCTGGGACCAGAAGAAGCAAGGAGAGTCGTCCAAGAAACCTACGACGGACTCTGCGGTTCTCATGAAGCCAGGCCAAAGATGAAGCTGAAGATCAAAAGAATATGTTACTATTGGCCTACAATGATTTAGGACTGTCTTGAATATGCGAAACAGTGTCACTCGTGCCAGATTCACGGGGACTTCATCCACCAACATCCAAATCCGCTACACCCAACGATAGCTAGCTGGCCGTTCGAAATGTGGGGAACCGATATAATCGGCCCCATTGAGCCCGCATCATCCAAAGGACACCGGTTCATACTGGCAACGACTAACTACTTTTCTAAGTGGGCAGAAGCAGTACCACTAAGGGAAGTGAAGACGGAGAATATTCTCCATTTCTTCAAGACACATGTCATCTACGGGTTCGGCACTCCGCGATGAATAATCTCGTATAATGGACCAGCCTACAGGAGCTATAAAATCAGCCGCTTCGCAGAACAACATAAAATAGACTGGAGATACTCTTCTGTCTATAATTCTCGTGCCAATGGTCTAGCTGAAGCTTTCAACAAGACCTTGACCAAGATTATAAAGAAAACGGTGTCCAGAAACAAAAAGGACTGGCACGAGAGATTGCACGAAGCTCTCTTGGCGTACCGAACGACGTTCAAAACAGCTACAAATACAACACCATACGCATTGGTATTTGGCACTGAAGCGGTACTCCCTTTGGAAATAGAACTCCCTTCTCTCCGAGTAGCGGTTCGATACGAGCTAACAGATGATGAAAATGCCTATCTTCAGCTTGAGGAGTTCGACGCCCTCGATGAAACTCGCCTCATGGCGCAACAAAACCCAGAAGCTTACAAGGCAAGGATGACGCGCTCATACGAAAAACTGACTAGGCCGAGAACATTTCGCCAAAGTGAATTCGTGTTAGTCGTCAAAATACCTATGATCCCCAATCATGCAAAATGGAGGAAATTTGAGCCAAACTATGAAGGCTCGTACATCATAGACAAGCTCTACCAAGGTAGGGCCTATTTGGTCCTGGATATGCATGGAGAAAGACCTTTCTGGCCAATAAACGGCAGAGTCCTCAAGAAATACCACGCTTGACGAGTCACGACTTTAGTCAATGATAGATGACGACGCTCGTGTCCGCTCGCTATCTTCCTGCGTCAAAACTCTAAGTGGTATTCGAAAAAGCTTCACCTCAAAAATGGTGATAGTGGACCAAAATGTCCCTAAATTAACAACGGACCGTAATGTCCTTAAACTAAAGCCTCACCTCAAAAATGGTGATAGTGGACCACTACGTCCTTAAACTGGCAATGGACCAGTACGTCCTTAAACCGGCAATGGACCGGAATGTCCTTAAACTAATGCATCACCTCAAACACGGAGATAATAGACCACTACGTCCTTAATCTGGCAACGGACCGAGATGTCCCTAAACTAAAAATGGACCAGAATGTCTTTAAACTAGCGCGTTTCCTCAAACACGGCAATAATGGACCGAAACGTCCCTAAACTAGTGCTCCGCCTCAAACATGGCGCATCGCCCCAAATACGGCGATATCCTTTCTTGAGATCTATATTGCAATCAAAGCTCCAATGGCGAAGACTGCAACTTAAGTCCAGCTAGCTACACAGCTACTCCAAAAGTGAAGTCACCCCTAAGTCCCATTGGTAAACATATGGGTGTTAAAAAAACAGTATGTCCACAAGTAAGATGGGCATGGATGAAAACCCGAAAGGGCGCTTTGAGTAAAAACAGCAGGGCAACCGACGAGCTTGTGAAAACCTGAAAGGGCGCAATCTCATTGTTATAAAAATGGTACGTCCACAAGCAAAATGGGCACGGATGAAAACCCGAAAGGGCGCCATAAGTAAAAACAGAAGGGCTACCGGCGAGCTTGTGAAAACCCGAAAGGGCGCAATCTCGTAAAATTTCACTTACTAGATCCTCTCGACTCGTAAGGAGAACTTCCCCTATGAGACTGTCACGGCTCATAGAATTTGAAAGTCTTAAGCTACAGGGACCTGGACCTGTTCTTAAGCCATCGTATTCTCCAAGTTGCCTTACAGGTGGTCCGATATTGGCCCTTGTATACAATCCACGGGCATAAATAAATGTTTCCCCCACCAAGTTCCACAAATCACAAGGAATGTCCTCATATGGTGAACGACACTTGTAAGTCCTCTCGAATTATAAGGAGAAAACACTCTTGTAATATCCTTACGACTTATAAAAGAACACACACTTAGGGATCCCCACGATTCCTAAGGAGAAAATACGCCTACGAGATCCTCACGACCCATAGGGAGAAATAACTTTATGAGACCCTTACATCTTATAAATTCGAAAAGTCTTAGTCGACAGGATCCTAACCCTGTATACTAAGCCACCTTTGTTCAAATCAGCTCAGGCAAATGATGTTCACTCCTGGCGATGTTCCATTAGTAGCGATGTTGATGCCTAAATCGGTGTCAAACTCCAAGTCCTTTCACGGAAGATGATTCTCTCCTGGCAATATTCCAGTCGTAGCGATCCTGATGCCTAAATCGGTGTCAAACTCCAAGTCCTTTAACGGCAAATGATGATTCTCTCCTGACAATATTCCAGTCGCAGCGATGCTGATGCCAAGATTGGTATCAGATCTTAAGTTCCATACTCGCAATAAAAATCAGCGAGCAAAAAATACATATAAAATAGCCAAAATGATAGGGCAACTCGCAATAAGCATCAGCGAGCAAAAAAAATATATGCATATGAAATAGCCGAAATGATGGGGCAACTCGCAATAAAAATCAACGAGCAAAAAAATATATGCATATGAAATAGACGAAATATTTGGGCAACTCACAATAAAAAACAGTAAGTAAAAATATAAAAATAGCCGAAATGATTGGGCACCACGATAAATAGCCGAAATGATTGGGCAATCGCGACTTTTGCAATATGAAAAGCTGAAAAGATAGAGTATCGCGGAAATAAAAAATAAAATAAAATAAAATTTTCTCTGCCCTGGAGGTAAGTCTACACCGACCTTTGTATACAATCCATGGGCACAAATGAAAAAGGGAACCATGTTTTCCCACCAGGCTCCGTCAAAGGGAGAGCCAAGTCTTGACGGTTCACAAAACAACCTAAACACTATCCCGACATTCTTCTCGTTACAGCAGACGGAATGTCAACAACGGTGTTCCCTCTCACTCCAGCCGGATGCAGACGCGATGTCAACAAAGACTCCAGGGTCAAAACAAAACAGAGCCATGGTAAAATTCCTAGCTCCAAATCTTGACGGTTCAAAAACAACCTAAAAACTACTCCGACATTCTTCTCGTTACAGCAGACGAATGTCAACAAAGGATCCAAAATAGCCGAATCAAAAGGAAGCAAATGCCAAATTCCTAGCTTCAGGGTCTTGACGACAACTCAAATAAAACCCGAAAGACTATCGGAGATCATCCCACACCAGTGCGGAGTGGTTATGACTTATCGGGGCTCCCAAACTGAGCCTAACCTCAAGTAAAAAGCGACATGGCAAAATTCCTAACACTTGCTCCTCCGACGGTAAAACTGTCTAAGAAGATTACTTAAAGACGTCTTGTCCAGCCCCTGAAGGGATCAGAGACACGAAAATCGCGGGACTACTCGAACAATAGCGTAAAGTCTGCATATCGGGGAACGCATCAGCCAACACGACGGTACCATTAACTAAAACCCTTGTACCACAAAACCTAACGGAACTCTATCGTAAAAAGCAGGGGTTAACTATAACGTTAGGACAAGTTTGCCTATAAGCCCAAGGGAAGTAAACTAAATAAACTCCGAAATGAGTCTATAAACTAGAGACCCCGGAATGAGTGAATAAAATACAAACTCCGAAATAAGTCTATAAACTAGAAACTCCGAAATGAGTGGATAAACTACAGGCTTCGAAATGAGTGGATAAACTACAGGCTCCGAAACGAGCGCATAAACCACAAACTCTGAAACGAGTAAGTAAACTAATTACCGCCACATTAAGACATCAAGACATGGATAAGCGCATAAAAGAGAATGTATTTTCTTATTCATGAATCAAAATCTTTAAGAGATACAACCAATACAAAAAGGGAAATACAATTACAATGATTAAGAAGGAGGCGCTTTCAACAAACTGACGACCCGCTCACACGCTCCCTGCAATTCCTCCTCGCGTTCAGCTACGGTGACCAGCTCCGCTTCGATTTGAGCTCGTTGTTGCAAGCAGGATGAAAGCTTCTCAGTAAGTTCCCGTTTGGCAACTTCGCAACTTGCGTGACCCGCTCATTGAAGTCAAGGTTCTGCCATAGTGCCAACCCGTCAGAAATACATCGTTGGAGGTTTTCAAAAATAGCTTTCATCTGCGCGACATTCGCTTCAATTTGGGCGTGCAATTGGACGGATTCGCCGGAAGCTATCTCATGCGCCTTTTGCCTCAGAGTCACCTCTTGTTCAAAATATCAAATGAAAGCGATACTCTGCTCGATCCACCCAATTCGCTGAGATTTCAAAGTTAATACCTCAGGAGCGAGGCGCTTAAGCTCAATCTCATGCAGATAAGTCTCGATCTTCCTGCAATAATCAACCTAAGAACCGACGAGGTCTCCAGTATGGAAATTCACGAGCGTTGCTAACATTGGATTGACTTCGTCGGTAAAATCCGTAGCAGAAGTGAGAGCCTCGGCGTGAAGATTCTCGATAAACTCGCTTAACATTCGCCGGCTAGTCACCGCGCCCCTAGAAGATGGACGTTTAGCGAAGAGCCCCGTGGGCATGGGAATGCGGGACTCAAAAGGAGATGAAGCCGGTATAATAGCTGCAAAATAAATTACGGTCATATTTCAACTTGAAAGACAAAGAAGACACCTGACAGATGAAATCTACCGCACCAGCTGTTGAAGGTGGCAAAATAGGGAGCTCCGGAGGCTTGGCTATTCTTTCGCTCCCTCCTTTGAACTGTGATACTGGGGTCAATATAAGGAAGGCTTATCAGCAGAAAGTTTACTCATGAAAAGGAGAAACACTAAACAAAGAATATACTGACCACTGCTGGAAGAGGGAACGACTTCCGATTGGAAGGAAAAGTGCGGGTGTAGCACTTGGTATAAGTGGTCAAAGAGCACTCCTGCAAGGTTGCGACAATATATGGTTAAGCCAAAGAAAATTGGTATCTACAATAAAGCAACTAAATGAGAAACCCTTACCTTCCAAAACTCGGGGAGGCACAGAAGAAACCGTGATAGTCAAGGCAGCGGCCGGCGGTAATTCTTCAGCCAGTACAACTTCAGGGTTTATGGCGCCTATGCTCAAGACAAAGGAAATATAAAAAAAATCAAAGATAATAACCCAAGGAATACCTGAAAAGTCAGAAACTGAAACCGTGCCATAAGCGTCACCAGCTGTGACGGCTTCTTCGGTTTCTATTGGGAGAGCAGATTCAACGCCCACAGCTTCATCCCTTGATTCGATAAGGGCTGTCGTAACGCTTGCGTCACCTACCGATATCAAAGATCCACAGGGTGAAAGAGCAGCAGTTGGAACGGTCCCAGAGTCCAGAGAAAGATTGGGCGCTTCATGCTCTTTAGTTGTCGGCCCTTCATCTGTCACGCCGTCATCCAAATTTGGTCCTATAAATAAAATGCGTATGTTAAAAAATAGACAAGGGGAGGAGCTGTTATTAAGGACCGTGCGTTGTTCTACCTTGATGTAGTCGTTCACTCTCTTCACGAGCTATAGGCGCAACCTGTCTATGGGCAGTAGACAGAGCAGAAGGAACGTCCACCGAAGAAGTGTCAGCAGGCGGAACATTGCTCGAGCCAGCACCCGCGGCCAAGACAGCGTCGCGTTCCCTCACCGCATGCTTTCTGCGCTTCCTCTCAGCCTGAACCGTGAGAACCTACCTCCTTAAAACTTCCGACATGGGGACGTCGTCGTACAAATCGAGCTCTGCCTCTGGAGCCGCTGCGGCGTCCATCATTGGCTGCTTCAGCAACGCCTCCTGTGGTGGCTTTGGGATGGCCTCGGTCATAGTCGGTGGCTCTGGAAGCTTTTCTGCGTCACCACCTGGGATTGGAATTACACTTGGAACAACCTGGGTTTTGGTAGTCCCTGCAGCAAGATAAAGAAAAATGTCAGACCATGAATAGAAGGACTAAAAGAGAAAAGGTGTAGTGAAGCGAATTATACAAAGATCCAAAGTGGCACGAAGCTTCTCTTCCTCCTTAAACGTCTTGAGGGAAGCTGTGAGAGCCTCTTCGGTAGAAATACCTGTTAAAAAAGAGAGCGTTAATAAAGCTTAATAAGGGGAGAAGGTATAGATGCAGAAGAATATAAATGAAGTATACCCAACTCCGCAAGAGACACCAACGCTGCTTCCTCGCGAGCCAGTCGCTCAGAAGCTGCGAAGGCAGCCTGAAGATCGGTATCAGTTGCAGGCATGTCAAACAAACCCTCATTGGTGTCATATTCGCACAAGCCCTCACTGTAGGGAGCATGGGGCTTCTGGCCGAATATGACATCAGCAGAGAATAGAGATTTCTTTTTCTTCTGCGAACTGACACCAACAGCCGACGATAAAAGCTTTCGCTTGACAGGATTCTTCGGACGGCGGGTCTCGATCTCCGAACCAATGCCCGATTCCAGGGACGCCATGGCTACCGCAGTCGCGGGAACATCTGGCCGAAGCTTATCAGGAAAAGCTTAGGGGACTATAGCCGTAGTGATTTCTCTTAAAGAAGGGAGAACCGCTGCTCGTCGCTTTAAAGAGACCGCTGGATTGCCGACTGGGACGGCATCCTTGAGATCGAGTAACAACCACCTCTCCTCCCTGACAACAGCACCCGTCGCATGCTAGTACCACGCCACGTGAGCATTCAAAGCTTTCGGCACATAGCTCGGCTCGCTGACCAGGAAATGGGACCCCGTATTTAACCGCATAAAATGATGCATCGCGCTGCGAATACCCTCCTCTGTAGCAACCTGCTCGACTAAGAATGCCTCAAAAGGACACCTTGATTATAACCCAATTGTTGAGCGAAGTGATATTGGTTGTACCTCATGAACAGCACCAAGGCGTTCTGTCTAAACACTAGGAAGCCCAGCCTGATAGAGTACAGGTGTATGACCTCCTGGGCCCTCAACGCAAAAGCCCCATCCTTAAAAGTATCGTGCAACGGTTGGACCACCTTGGTGGATTCTTTGCCGATAGCCAAGACTCTATCGACAAAGGTCATACTGTCCCCAACCATGCGTAGTCGAAAGAGTAATTGTCGAGCCTCTTGCTGTGACGATTCTGGAGCGGAAGCGTCAACTAGATGCATGACCGGGGGAAGTTGTAGCTTTCATAAAATCGGGGTCGTTTAAGAACACCAAAGGCACCCGGCACGTGCATCTCGACCCATGATGTGAAGTAATGCAATGGGAGATACACGGGCTTTACCCCCGGTTGAGTAGTGTCAGCCGCTAAACTCAGGCCGTGGTATAGATGAGCTAACCCCTCGATCCCAATGGCCACGTGCGTCCCTACGACGATGCGATGAGCCAGATAAAAAACAAATGACCTCATGTAGCGGGGTGCGTCGGAAGCGTGAACCAACTCAGCCACAGGCCAATGAACCCCAAAAAGAACGTCTCTTCATCAACACCCGGGGCAGTGATCTCTGCAAAGGGGACGACTGGAGTGTCTGGAATAAAGAAATTCTTTAGATCCGCCTCCGTCGTCGGCAAATTATCCAAACCAAATCCGAACGGGTCGTTGAGTTTGGCGAATTTCACAGCCTGTTTAGACAGAACTTCCGGACGAATAAAGTGGGCGATAAAATCCGCGAAGCTAACTCCGTGCCGACCAGACTTCGGGAATAAATTCTCATACATGTTCAACACCTTGATCAAACTGGGGATGTTGGATATAGTGCCCTCAAAGTCAATTATTGGATCGCAGGCACGTGATTGCAATGATTGCGGAGGACCTATACCGGTAGGACAGTCTTACTCGAGATGATAGTATGCTATCTGGTTTGCCTTTATCAGTCGTGTAAAGGTTCAAGTGACAGATCACTATTACACGTTGATAGAGCCCTTAGGATCTTGCTTGACTACCAACAGTATGATGGCGATCATATACGTGAGAGTTGGGTGGTCTATAAGCACATCCTTAAAAGTGGTCCCTAGTCGTGAGAGTTTCGAGACAGGGCATCGATACTCCGGAGTAGACTAGTGTATACAGTCGAGACCCCGACGAGGGGAAGTGGCCGGTCTCACAAGCTACTGGTGTCAGTTGGATCACCTAAGATGTATACCGGTGCTCATTGGGTTATGAGTACACCGGACAGGACTCGCCGGGAACCTGCTAGTTGGTATTATACCTATCGTCGATAGCAGTTCCCTGGTGACATGTGTACAGGTTAGTTCATCGACCTGATGTCGTCATTTGTCTCATGTGAGTTCCCACTGTGCTTTGATTTCTACCCTACCACGGCTCAAAGGAGTCGTGCAAACAGGTATTTTTTGGGTACAGTCCCGAGCCACATGGAGGCAGGTGAGCAGATCGGCAGGGGATTCGTCTCTCCCGGTATTGAGAGTGGAGATCGCGCTGTGTCTAGGAAAGCCATTACACCAAGTCTTTGGCCAAGGCAGGTGAGATTTACTGGTAGGTACTCCAGTACTATCTCAGGGTGTTCGGGGCTTGTCTCCGACACGACTTATACCGCTATTGGGGGTCTGACGTTACTAGCCCCCTAGGCCGGATATGCGATACTCATAGACGAACGGACCAGACTGTATATACATTGTCACTGTTAGGCTCAGTAGGGTTTCAGGATGAGTTCGCTCATCGGCCTCCCTTGAGGTCAGTACATGGGCAGCCGTTACGCACAGCTAGTATCGCTGACGGCTTGTGGTTAAACCCACTGCCAGGGTACTGACGAGTCATCAGAGTCCCCCACAGATGGTTTCCCATGTTCGGGCGAAACGTTGTATAGACCGTATGGTTTTATGGCAGGGTTCGGAAAATGCACGTGTGTTTACGCACGTGTCATATTTCGGGCAGATAATACTGGTGTGCTTTGGTTTAAGCCGGATCCATGTATTATACAGAGTAGATATAATATCTTTGTCTCGGTTGCATTTGTATTCGGTCGTAATACAAATGCGGGTATATTTATACAGTTACGGGGTTTTCCTGAAATTCGTTTCGGGATCGCTTTTGGAAGTTGCCAGTTTTCTATCACCCGTATTAAACATTCGGTTTAATGCGGATTTGTCTTTTTTTCTTTTAGGTGAGTCATGAGTGTGGAAGGTTCTTAGATTGGTGACTAGGTTAATGATTCATTGTTTGCATTAATGAATGGATGACTAGGTTAGATGAGTCATTCATTGCATTAATGGGTTTTGGTTTTGACTAAGATTTTTCTTCTTGATCTTTTAGCTTAAGGTTACCCTCCCCCCTCCTACACTCACCCCCCCACCTCTGTATTGGCCGGCCCCTTGTGAGAATGAGAGAGGGATTCGTTGTTGAAAAAAAAGATTATATAGTTTTGGTGTATGGAAATTTCATAGACCCTTTTATTCCATCACAGTTTCATATGGCAACTTCATTAACCGTTCGTCCATGGCTTTAGACGAAGTGAGACAAAGTGTTCTACGCATTCTCTACATCAATCTTGGTCATCTCTTTTAGCAAACTTGATGACTGAGTTGCCTCAGGTCAGAGGCGGGAGCCCGTTTAAAGATCCGTTGACGTGGTGCCACCTGGACAAGGAGATCGGAGATCGACAAGATCGGAGCAGCCGCAACGGAGCATGGGATGATGGTTAAAGAACGAAGGACTCGGATCGTTCGGTATAACCTTTCTACCCTCTTTGTAATTTGTTAGTTTAGCGTTAATGGCAGATCCGGGTTATAGTATGCGATAGCGCCAGTTATAAAAGTTTTTGTTCGCATTTGGCGTCTGAAAGACGGCCGGGGCGCTACCGTAGACTTACAGGGGAACTGATGTTGAACGACGTTCTCCGGGGTAAGGCCCATTACCACTGACTTAGTGGCAAAGATGTACTCATCGGTGGGAAGTATCTCCTCATAGTGCTCCCCTCTGACGGGTAAACTGGAGATATCCGAGAGTTCTTCTAATGAAATCGAAACCTCCCGATCTGATAAGAGAAAAGTATGGGTCGGGATGTTCTATTGTTCAAAAAGGACTTGATCCATCACACATGATGAGCGTGGTAGTGAAAGAGGGACGCGTAGATTATGGGGTATAACCTGGTCTTTAATAACAATGACTTCTTGGCCGACAGGATATACCGGGCCCACTGTAGATAGCCAGCCGAATGACGGGGGGTCAATCCTATCATATAAACTTGCCCCTAAGGGCGCGACTCTCCTTGGCATATACGTCGCCCCAAAATGTCCAAAGCCATCGGTGGTTGTACGAGTATCGATGCCATGGAAGTCTGAAGGCGACCTTCCGAGGTCCAGTTGACCTCCTCTACGACGTAAGTCACTTGAGGCGGGTCAGCGTAATGAATCGCTGGGATTGGCTCCGAAGGTGCTGCACAAGAAAAAACTGCGCCGATCCCAGATAATATGACTATACCATGACCCCCACAGGTGAAGAGATTTTTGCTCTGGGTCATGATCCTTAATAAGCGCAAAGACTTCCCGATCTACGGGCGCATCGAAAAAAGCGATTTCCAAACGTACGAATGGAAAAGAGGAATCGGAAGCCATAGTACCTGCACAAAAAGGGAGGAGTCATCTATCGACACAATGATTAAGGCCTTAGCATTCTTTGTCACTTAAAATTATACTGCACCGCACTTCAAAAAAGGGGGGACAGGGGCCCCACAAAATCAAGGTAATACCCCATCAATGATGGGGCAGTCACTCATTAAAAATAGAATCCAAAAGGATCTTCATTTAATGAGAAAAAATCATTGGACTCGGGAGTTAAACTCCCTCGAGAACTGTGTTCTGCAAACAGATTTCAAATCTGTTAAGAAAATTAGGAAGGGAATAAAATTCCCAAAAATTTTCAGAGCTAAGCTCTGTAGAAAAATGGGATAACATCCCAGAACCCTCAAAAGCAATGCTTTCTAACGGGATAAACCCCAAAGATCTCAAGATCTGCAAGGAAAAAATCTTAGAACACTAAGAAATCTTTGTAAAATAAGAGCAAAGCTCTGTTAATGGGTTAAACCCTTAGAACATGAAGAGATTTTTTCAAGAGTTTGGTCATAATTCTTACCAGATTTTGACAGAATTTTGACTCTAAAAGAGTTTCCTTGGACAGAGATCTGAGCTCTGGAAAAGGGAATTAAATTCTCAGAGAAAGAAGAACGTTAGGGAAGATGAACAATAGTTATCTCAAGGGCCAAAGGCGCTACTTATAGGCACTGGAAGACGGTTCAACTTCCAAGAAGATCAAACGGTGGAAAAGGTGCCATCGCTGCACTCACGTGTGAGCCACGTGAGCGCAACGGTGGGGGGGGGGGAATTTGTTTCCCCCAATAAAACACCAAAGCTCTATTCAAAATTCATGAGACAGTGCCTCACGTGCTTTCCACGAGGGCGCCAGCGCCATAGTTAAAAACTCTTATATGAGCGGCGCCAGTGTCCAAAGCACACAAAAATCTTAAGCAGCGCCCACGTGCATAACACGTGAGTGCCGGCGGCCAGTAGAATTAAATTCTACTCTCTGTTAAACAGAGCCGTTGGATCAAAGATCCAATGGAGACGATAAATCATGAGGATGCATAATTAAATTCTGTTTAGAGGAAATATTCCTCAAATATTTCTAAACAAGAAAGATTTCCCTCTATAAAACAAAGTACCGTTGGATTAAAAATCCAATGGTGAATAAAGAATCACCAATCTACAGAATAAATTCTGTATGGGTAAATATTTCCCTAATTTTGTTAAAAACAAGAAAATACTTTCTGTAAAACAGAAGTCTTTGGATCAAAGATCCAATGGTGGGTAAAATCCAGAAATCATTTGGGATCTCTTAATGAGAGATTTCTTCAGAGCTAATCAATAAACTGCCCCTACTATATAAAGGACCCAAGACTTCAAGTCTGAGGGAGAGGAACCCCCCCCCCCCATAAGCTTAAAAAAAAGAGAAAGCTTCAAAAGAACAGAGAATTAAATTCTCGAGGAAGAAGAACTCTCTTCTTGAAAATTTTAGGTAAATAAAAGTAGATAAAGATCCTGTGGATCATTCAAGAAAGAAAGAAGAGAGAGCTCAGTACCCAGCGCCCCACGTGTTCCTCACGTAGGCGCTATAAAAGTGCCTAGCACTCATTGAGCGACGCTCAGTGCCTAGTGCCCCACGTGCCCCTCACGTGGACGCCACAGAATAAAAAGATCTCAAGGAGTGGCGCTTAGCACCCAGCACCCCACGCGCCTCTCACGTGGGCGCTACAAAAGAACTCAGAAGTGCTTAGCACTCAGTAGGTGGCGCTCAGCGCCCAGCGCCCCACGTGTCTCTCACGTGGGCGCTACAAAAGAACTCAGGAGTGCTTAGCACTCAGTAGGCGACTCTCAGAACCCAGCGCCCCACGTGCCTCTCATGTAGGCGCTAAGAAAGAACTCGAGAGTGCTTAGCACTCACTAGGCACCGCCTAGCGCCTCACGTGCTTCGCACGTGGGCGCCAGAAAGAGTGCTTAGCACTCTATATAAAGACAAAAGGGGTAAAGTGTTTAACACTTATTGGGAAATTCCTATGACTGAAAACCCCACATGATTATATGTGAGCGTCAGAACTTACATAAGTGCTCAACACTTTTTGCATTAAAAAAGGGACCGAGCCTAAACAAGTGCCTAAAACCTTAGACAATAGAGCCCAAATTCCCTCTTGCTGGATCTGAAGCAAAAATGATCCTAAAACCTTATTAAGTAGATCTTAGTCTCAAGTTGGACTAACGTATCCTTAACAAAAAACCAATCGAGCCCCCAAATGCTCACATACGTTTAAGTCGATCTTAGTCCCAAAATAGATTAACGGTCCTTAAATAAAAACCCTAAATCTAAGATATACGGATTTGGACTAATCCACGTCCTACGGGCGAAAATATAATTTAGTCTCCGTATACAATCCACGGGCAACCAAAAAATAAAACAAACACACACGACATGAAGTGAACTTCCGGAGCAGGAGAAAGTGGTTATCGCGATGCGGTAATGTAATTAACTGCAGGGGCTTGCGCCTGCAGGGAAGAGCATCGCCACAATCAAAACCCCTCATAAATGAGGAGGAATCTGACGAAGTCCGCTACAATGGCCACATCCATCTAAACCTCCGATATACGGTGCCATAAATCAACTTGGCATTTTCGGAAAGATGGACGGATAAATCCAAATAGCATCTGCCCCCAAATTCAGGCAAGACGATCCATCTCGGTTCGTCTCTGTTTTTGGTGGTAAACAATGCCATAATGGAGTACAAATTTGGGTGTATTGAAAATGCTAAGGTCCTTAGCTGCATTTAATTATATTATGCTAATCACTAACTCTCTACTGTTTTTTCTTTTCAGGTACTATGGCTTCCAGTTCCCTTTTTCCTTACGTTCGTTCGGAGAGCGCTTTTGCCGACGCGTCTATAGATCATGAAGTCTTTGCTTTAATCTGGGACTATGATCCAGAGAAGAAATCTCTTCATCTATGGGGATCGTGGTATAGCTATATTATCCGGGGTCGGCGCAGCTTCACCTCATGGATCGAGATGCATATGTTAGGTGCTTTTGGTGTGCATAAAAGGCCTAGATTTTATGAAGGGTACAACTTCCCTCGGGTCATACAATTGGTTGACGCTTCTTCTCCAGACCCAACACAGCGAGAGGCTCAGCGATTGCTCCTACGTCCACGCATAGTTGGGGACAACATGACCTTCGTTGATAGGGTTCTGACCATTGGTAAGGAACCCTCCAAAGTGATCCAGCCGCTCTACAATGTCTTTAAGGATGGAGTTTCTGCTTTGAGGGTCCAGGAGATTGCGCATTTGTATTCCATCAGGCCGGGTTTCCTTGTATTCAAGAAAAATGCCTCGGTATTATTCATGAGATATAACCCGCATCGCTTTGCTCATCAATTTGGTTATAACCAAGGTGTTCCCTTTGAAGCGTTTCTCATTGATCCAGTTGCTACAGAGGAGAGCGCTCGCAATGCGGCACACCATTTTATTCGACTGAATATGAGGTCTCATTTCCTGATCGCTGAGCCGAGTCATATCCCGAAGGCCTCCAATGCTTACATTGCCTAAAATCAGCATGCAACGGGTGCCTTTATCAAGGAGGAAAGGCAGATGCTTCTTAACCATAAGGATTATGTCCCGACCAATAATCCTGCGGTTCCGCTAAAGCGACGGGCAGTTGTCCGTACTTCTTTAAGAGAGAGCAACGCGGTTGTAGTTCCGCGAGCCTTTCCGGCTAAGTCACGGCCAGACGTAAGTGCTCCTAGGAATGTGGTGGCTGCGGCATCTCCTGAGTCGGGTATTGGCTCGGAAGTCGGGACTCGCCATCCCAAGAAGCCTGTAAAGCGAAGCTTTTATTGTTGGGTGTTGTTGCCGGCTCGCAGAAGAAGAAGAAAACTTTATTTTCAGCTGTTGTTGTATTCAGTCAAGAGCCTCATGCTCCCTACAGCGTAGGCTTGTCTGAATATGGCACGAACGACAGTTTGTTCAGGGCTTCTACTGATGAGAATGTCGCTTTCAAGCCACTATTGAGGTTTCTGAGAGATTAGCCTGCGAGCAAGCAACGCTTGCTTCTCTTGCGGTGTAAGGTATATCTCATTTACATTATTTCGTGTGTGTGTGTGTGTGTGTGTGTGTGTGTGTGTGTATGTGTGTGTGTGTTAGAATTTATTATGTTTTATTAACGCTCTTTTCTTAATAGGCATCTCCACTGAAGAGGCTCTTCTGGCGTCCCTCAAAACATTTGAGGAAGAGGGGAGCCTTCGCGCTTCTATGGATCTCGTTATGATTCGTTTTGCGACGCCTTTGAATATACATATTTAGCTCATTTCGTTCACACCTTGACTCCCTTCTTTTTTATTATAGGAACCACCACAACTTGTGTTATTCCAAGTGAGATGCCGTCTTTAGGTGGTGGTGCGGAGGATATTCCTCCCTCGATGGCACCTACGGAGCCTGCAGAGCTACCGGCTACAGTTGAGGTCTCCCCAGGGCCGCTATGGGAAGCATCACTAAAGCAGCCGATGACAAACATTGCAGCAGATCCAGAGGCCAAGCCTGATTTAGATAAAAACGTTCATCTGTCTGAGGTTATGAAGAGATCTATTCGTACGGCTAAAGTCGAAAAGAAGCGCCGGAAGCACGTAGCGAGGGAGCATCAAGCTTACATGGCCACAGGTGCGGGTTCGAGTGATGTACGACCCCCTGATGTTCTCATGGAGGATATTCCTTCTGCCTTGTCAACTGCTCATATGCATATTGTACGTGCAGCTCGTGAAGAGGCTGAGCAGTTACTTTAAGGTAAGACAGCGCACGATATCCTGATGAAACCTAATAAGACTTAGCATTTTTTTTTTGAATTATGACACGCTTTTCCTTGAATGATACAACAGGGCCAAGTTTAAGTGTTAACGTGGCGGGTGAAGTGCCAACATTTGAAGATTCTGGGGTGTCGGGCCTTCATTTCGAATCTAGGACTGTTCCAACTACCGCTTCGTCCCCTTGTAGCTCCCCGATATCGGCGGGTGATGCTAGCATGACGACGGCCCTTATTAATTCAGGGGACGAAGGTGCAGACGTTGAGTCCATCTTTCCGGTAATGGTGGAAATTGAGGAGTCTGTCACAGCTAGTAGCGCTCCAGATACCGCTATGGTTTCTGCACCGTCAAGTATTCCTCGTGTTATTACTTTTCGGTTCTCAGTCCTGCTAGACACATTCGCTAATATCTCCTTTATTTCGAATATAGGTACGGTAAATCCCGGCGCTATGCTGATTGAAGAATCATCGTCAGCCGTTGCCATGACTGTCGCTGCTCCACATATCTCTTTTGCACACACACACACACACCCCCCGAGTTCTCTCGGGTTCAGCGACAGAAGATAAAGATCTTTTGTTTCCTTGTTTCAGTATTGATATTATTTCTTGGATTAATTTCTTTACCGCATATTGTAGGAGTGCTTTTCGACCGCTTATGCCAAATGTTAAACTCGCACTTCGCCTTCCAATCAGAATCCGTCCCTCCTTCGGGAGTTGATAAGTATATTCTTCATTTCTTACTTCATCTTTCTACAAATAATTTTTTTATTGCTAAGATTTTCTCGTATTGACCACAGTCTTACGGCTCGAAAGAGAGGACGAAGGAATAGTTGAGCCTCCTATACTCCCTGATTTGCCACTTTCGACTATTGGTATGTTAGATTTCATTCATTATTATTCTTTTTTATTTTTAGGTTGAAACCTGACCCTTATTTGTACGTGTCTTACTCTGTAACAGCTACACCGGCTTTGGCTCCTCTCGAGTCTTACATTTCTATGCCCGCGGGGAGCTTCACTAAGCGTCGGTCTTCCTGGGGTGCGGCAAATTGCAGGAGGATTTTAAGTGAATTTATTGATGACCTTAATATCAAAGCTCTCACTTTTGCTGCGGACTTTGCGGACGAAGTCAACCCCATGCTGATGACTCTTGTGACTTTCCACAATGAAGATTTCGTCGGCATTTGGGTTGACTACTGTAAGCGAATTGAGGCTTGCCTCCATGAGATCGAGCACAAATGTCTTGCGCCTAAAGCATTATCCTCGAAGGCCCAACTGGTCACATGGATCGAGCAAAGTGCCGCTTCCATTCAATACTTTGAGCAGAAGTTGGTCCTAAAGCAGAGGGAGCATGAGACAGGTTTCAACGAATCAAACCAATTGCATGCCCAGGTTGAAGCGAATGCTGCGCAACTCCAAGTTATCTTTGAAAATATTCAACAATACATTTTTGAAGGAGTGGCGCTGAAACAGAACCTTGACTTTACTGAGCGAGGAATGCGGGACTGCGAAATTGCTAAGCAGGACATCTCAGAGAAGCTTTCTTCGTGCTTGCAACAACGGGCTTAAGTCGAAGCAATGCTGGCTGCAATAGTGGAGGGTGAGGAGGAGCTGCAGCAAGAGAGTGAACGGGTCGCTACTTTATTGAAAGCCCCGCCCTCTTAAAGGCTAGAATTGTATCCCCTTTTTATATATATAAATTGTATCTTTCAAACATTTCGATTCATGAATAAAGAATATATATTCTTTTCTTTTGTATGCACTCCCTGTGTTGGATGTCTTGATCTAGCGCGAAATAGTTTACATACTCATTTCAGAGTTGGTAGTTTATTCATTCATTTCGGAGTCTCTAGTTTATGTACTCATTTCGGAGTTTGTAGTTTATTCACTCATCTCGGAGTGTTTAGTTTATGTACTCATTTCGGAGTGTTTTTAGTTTACCTCTCTTAGATTTACAGGCAAACTTCTTAACGTTCTGTGTAGATAACCCCTATTCTTTACGACAGGGATCCGTTAGATTTGTGATACTAGGGTTTTAGTCTATGGTACCGTTGCGTTGGCTGATGTATCCCTCGATATGCAGTATTTATGCCGCTGTTCGAGTAGCCGTGCGATTGTCGTGTCTCTGATTCCTTCACGGGCTGGACAAGACGTCTTCAAGTAATCTTCTGGGGTCATATCACCGTCAGAAGAACAAGCATTAGGTATTTACCATGACGCTTTTTAATTGAGATTAGGCTCAATTTATAGCCCCGATGAGTCATAACCGCACCCTTATGGGGTGGGATAATCTCCAATAGTCTTTTAAGCTTTATATGAGTTGCCATCAAGACCCAAAGCTGGGAATATGCCGTCACTTCGTTTTTTGCTTTGACGATATTGTGCCGATTCTTTGCTGAAAATAGGGTAGACATCTATAGTACCTCTATGCTGTATGCATTGCAATTGAAGTCTGGAGCTCGGAATATGCCATTGCTCCAATTTCATTTGATAGTTGCGTCTGCATCCTACTAAAACGAGGGGGAATTCCGGGATTGTCTCTAGGTTGTTTATGTACCGTCAAGACCTGGAGCTAGAATTTTTCCATGGCTCTATTTTTGCTTTGACCCTTAGGTCTTTTGTTGACGTTGTGTCTGTATCCTGCTGGAATGAGAAGAACATCGGGGTGATCTCTAAGCTTTAGATGTTGCCATTAAGACCTGAATCTAGGATTTTGCCGCCACTTCACTTTTATTTGATTGTTGTGTCTGTCCCCGCTGGAATGAGGTGGGAAGGGACACGGGGATAGTCTCTAGGTTGTTTATGTACCGTCAAGACTTGGAGCTCCTTTTGACGAAGCGTGGTGGGAAGATATGCTTCTCTATCTCTCATTTGTGCCCCTGGATCATATGCAAAAGTCAATATAGACGTACTTGCAAGACAGAAAGTTACGTTTTCATTTCATATTTTTTATTTCTTTCCGCGATACTCTATCTTTTCAGCTTTTATGTTGCGAAAGTCGCGATTGTCCAATCATTTCTGCTATTTATCGCGGTGCCCAATCATTTCGGCTATTTTTTAAAATTTTACTCGTTGCTTTTATTGCGAGTTACCCAAACATTTCGGTTGTTTATGCATATTTCTTGCTCGTTGATTTTTATCACGAGTTGGGGACTTGGTCCTGATACCCATTGTGGCATCAGTATCTCTATAACTGGAATATTTCCAGGAGCGAATCATCATTTGCCGCGAGGGGGCTTGGAGTTTAACACCTATTTAGGCATCAACATCGCTACAACTGGAATGTTGCCATGAGCGAATTATCATTTGCCTTTGTCGATTTGAACAAAGATAGCTTAGTAGACAGGGTTAGGATCCTGTCGACTAAGGCTTTCTCCCTATGAGTCGTGAGGATCTCGTAGGTGTATTTTTTCCTTACGAATCGTAGGGATTCCTAAGTGTGTTTTCTATTGTAAGTCGTAAGGATCTTCTAAAAGTGTTTTCTCCTTATAAGTTGAGAGGACTTACAAGAGTCGTTCACCATATGGGGACATTTCTCGTCATTGGTGGAACTTGGTGAGGGATATATTTATTTATGCCCATGGATTGTACATAAGAGTCAATATAGGACCGCCTGTAGGGCAATATTAGGGGAATATGACGGCTTAAGAATGGGTTTAGATCCCTGTAGCTTAAGGCTTTTGATCCTATAAGCCATGAGGGTCTCATAGGGGGAAATGCTCCTTACGAGTCGTGAGGATCTCACAAGTGTAATTTCTCCTTAGGAATTGTACGGATTCCTAAGTGTGTTGCTCCTTTGTAAGTCGTAAGGATCTCACGCAGGTATTTTCTCCTCACAAGGTCGAGAGGACCTTGCAAGTGTACATGAATTTTTTTATTTTACGAGTTTGCGCCCTTTTCGGGATTTTAAAAACTTGCTGGCAGTCCTACTGTTTTTACTCACGGCGCCCTTTCGGGTTTTCATCCTTGCCCATTTTGCTTGTGGACATATCGTTTTTTATGAGATTGCGCCCATGCGGGTTTTCACAAACTCGCCGACAGTCCTACTGTTTTTACTTACGGCGCTCTTTCGGCTTCTCATCCGTTCCCATTTCGCTTTTGGACATACCTATTTTTTTAACACGGTGAAACTCTCGAGAATAGTTTCATCACAGGTGACCCATCTGTTTGTCGATGGGACTTAGAGATGGTTTCATTGCTGGAGTAGCTGTGCGGCCAGTGGGACTTGAGTTGCAACCTTTGCCGCTAGGACTTCGGTTGCAATATAGATCTCAAAGGAGCATATCGCCGTATTTAGGCCGGTGTGCTAGTTTAGGGACGTTCTGGTCCATTATCGCCATATTTGAGGCGAATTTTTATTTTAAGGACTTTTTTTGGTCTAACATTCCTATCTTGGGGACGAACGTTAGTTTAATAATATTTCGGTCCATTATTAGTTTAGGGACATCTCGGTCCGATATCGCCATTTTGGGGCGACGGAGCTTTTTGGATACTACTCTCGAAATTCTGACTCAGGAAGATAGCGAGCGGACACATGGATCGTCATCTATCATTGACCTAAGTCGTAACTCGTCAAGGTAGTATTTTTTTAGGAATCGGCCGGAAGGGTCTTTCGCCATGCATATCCATGAGCAGGTAGGCTCCACCTTAGTAGACTTTGTCTATACTGTATAGGCCTTCATAGTTCGGCTCGAATTTCTCCCGTTTTGCACGATTGGGGATCATCGGTCTTTTAACGACTAGCACGAGTTCGCCTTGGCGGAATGTTCTCGGCCTGGTCAGTTTTTCGTATGACTATGTCATCCTTGCCTTATAAGCCTCCAGATTTTGCTGTGCTATAAAGCGAGTTTCGTCGAGGGCGTCGAGCTCCTCAAGCCTAAGATGAGCGTTTTCTTCATCTGTCAGCTCGTATCGAACCGCTACTCGTAGATAAGGGAGTTCTACCTCCAGCGGGAGCACTGCTTTCGGGCCAAACACCAACGCGTATGGTGTTGTATTCATGGTCGTTTTAAACGTTGTTCTGTACGCCCAGAGATTTTCGTACAGCCTTTCATGCCAGCCTTTTTTGTTTCTGGACAACATTTTCTTTATAATCTTTATTAAGGTCTTGTTGAAAACATCAGCTAGATCGTTGGCCCGAGAATTATAGACTGAAGAGTATTTCCAATCTATTTTATATTGTTGTGCGAAGTGGCTTATTTTATGGCTTCTATAAGTTGGCCCATTATCCGAGATTATTCGTCGCGGAGTGCCGAACTGATAGATGACATCGGTTCTGAAGAAATAGAGGATGTTCTCCGTCTTCACCTCCCTTAGTGGTACTGATTCTACCCACTTAGAGAAGTAATCGGTCATTGCCAATATGAACCGATATCCTTTAGACGATGCCGGTTCAATGAGGCCAATTATATCGGTTCCCCACATTTCGAACGGCCAGCTAGCCGCTGTTGGGTGTAGAGGATTTGGATATTGGTGAATGAAGTCCCCATGACTTTGGCACGAGTGACACTGCTTTGCATATTCGAGGCAGTCCTGAATGATTGTGGGTCAATAGTAAGCCATTCTTTTTATCTTCAGCTTCATCTTTGACCCAACTTGATGAGAACCACAGAGTCTGTCGTGAGTTTCTTGGACGACTTTCTTTGCTTCCGCCAGCCCTAGGCATCTTAGCCACTGCCAGTCGAACTATCTCTTATATAGAGTATCATTGATGAAGGCGAAAAACAAAGCTCGTTTCATGAGCTGATGTCCAGACGAAGCATTTTTGGGCGTTCGTTGGGACTTAAAGTAGTTTATAAAGACTTCCTTCCAATCCTTGACCTTTTCTTTGTTCTCTATTTGAAAGGCTATTTGTTCGGTCATTTATTTTCTTTCGGTTGGCTCTATTAGTTCATCCGAAGATATACCCGTTGGAGTGTGAATCCTGCGGCTTTGCACAATGATCCTTACGTCATCGAGGTCTTCATCGGCCAGTTCCTTAGCCAATTTGGCCAACACGTCCACCGTGTTGTTTTCTGCACGCGGTATACTTTCCAAGATATAGGAAGGGATTTGTGTCAGCAGTTGCTGCACTCTTTCGCCATACTTTATCAGCTCTAACTTGCATGTCTGATAGTCACCATTTACTTGGTTGATGATCAGCTGGGAGTCTCCATATATGAGGAGGTCTTTGATTCCCATGTTGAAAGCGATCTCGAGACCTTCTATCAAAGCTTCATATTCAGCGTCGTTATTAGTCCTTGGCTCTGTTAAGGAGAGGACATAACACAATATCCCTTCATGCGGAGTCACGAAGATAAAGCCCACCCCGGCTTTGATTATGGGGGTGTTTTGCTTTCGCCGATTCATGGAAGATACTCTATCGAAGTAGTGTTCGCATTGGGAATCATTTTCTTCTTCGATTATATCGAATGCATGTTCATCTGGCAACTCACAATTTAAGGAGGAGTCGGCTGGTATCGGATGCTCCGCTAGAAAGTCGGCTATGGCCTGACCTTTTACTACTTTGAGGGGACGATACATTATCGAGAACTCCATCAAATGGAGGGCTCATTTGGCAAGCATTCATGTTCGTATGGCCCTTAATATTAGATATTTGAGAGGATCCACTTTCGATATGAGGTGGACCTCATGTACCAAGGCGTAATGTCTGAGCTTCGTCCAATGCCAGGCAATACTTTTCAATGGGGGAATAGTTGTTTTCTGCCCCCAGGAGAACCCAACTTAAATAGTATAGAGCTCTCTCCTTTCCCTAATCATTCTCTTGTGCCCACAATGCGCCTAGAGAACCTCAAAGGCTGTTGTATATAGGATAAGGGGTTTTCCCTTAACCGGAGCGGTCAATACCGGCAGATTTTGCAGGTATTGCTTAAGTTCGTCTAGTGTATTTTGGCACTTTTGATCCCAGACGAACGAGGTCCCTGTTCAGTTGATAAAACTGCACATTTGTTATTACATTTTTCCTACTATTTCTATATTAGAAAAGGTGTTTATTATAATATATGATACATATGAGGGTTTATCTGTAAAAAGACTGTTTTCATGTATTTATATATTATAATTAGCATTTGGTAGGAAAATGTATGCAAAAAATATCATTGACCAAATCTTATGAAAACAAACTCTACTAAATATCATTTGAGTTGTTGTGCAGAATTTTCAGGACTAAAATCAAGGAAATCAAGTTGTTAAAGCAAACCTGCCTAATTAAGAAAGCAAAACTTAGAAATCAAGTTGTTAAAGCAAACCTGCCTAATTAAGAAAGCAAAACTTAGAAATCAAGTCTGGCAGCAACTACGAGAAGATTTCCAAGTTCCAAAGGTTCCAGAGATCGCCACATGTCACAAAGATCAAGCCATAGAAAAATGATCCAACGATCCCTCTTTTTGGCCGTGGATCCACGGCCAAACCCCTCTATTGGCCGCGGATCCGCCGCGGTTTGGAAGACTTAGGAGATGGGATTTTCTCTATTGGATACTAACTATTTGCTTCCAAATTCGGAAGCTAATTTTCTGGCTTTGGGACTATAAATAAAGACCGAGAGCCTCTTGGAAAAATCATCAAGCCGACGAGATCACGAAGTCCAAGACGGCTCACGCATCCAGGCTGATCATCAACTGTTCGTCTACCTCCTTAGAAGAGATCGAGAAGCAACTAGTAATTGTAATCATTTTCTAAGGAATCAAAGTGTAATGAATATTGTTGATTAATAAAGGTAGCTTTCTTTTTCTTATTCTATTTCTTCGTAGTTTAATTATGCATTTTCTCTCCATCTCTCTTTCTCCCAACATGCGCGAGTAATTCTCCGCTTGTTAGGGTTCGTAGGATTAGGGTGGGTTAATGGATGATGAAAATACCTAAACTCTTTTTATGTCCTATAAAGTTTATAAACTTTATCAAAACAATCATTAACATCCTAATCGGGCGCGCTACCAATTCATTGTTAGTCTCGACCGTGATTAGAGATTAGATTAATGATTGTTTTGGTAAAGGTTAGATATGAACGGAGTTCCGTGTTGAGATAAGGGTTAAGAGTGGGATTCCTTTTCCCTCCAGAAACCCTAATCTACACGCATCACTGTCATTCTAGTTTTAAATCTATTAAAGGATAAAAGGGGTAATCTTTAATTAATCATTCATAACTGCTAAATCCTAATAAACCCTACAAGCCCCCTTCTTATATAAACTTACATCCATAGTTAATATAGATCTATATTTTACATCAATGTTTAACGTAGATCTAGATCCTACCATTCTTTAATATTCTTTATCCCTCCTCTCTTTTTCAACACATCTAAGGTAAGATTAAAATATTCAATGTTTCCCAGAGGACGACCCGTACTCATCTCGGTCTAGCTACACGCGACACCGTTATTGATTGCGGTTATTCTACAAACAAACTTTTTCACATCAATCAATCCCCTTCTTCATCAAATGACTGTAGGGATGGCATTTTCTGGAATGGTTGGCTATGAACCGCCGGATATACACGAGCTTTCCTTGGAGAGACCACAGTTGTTTGAGAGTTCTTGGCGTGGGCATTTCCATAATCGCCTTAATCTTTGAGGGGTAGATTTCAATACCTCGGTGACGTATGACGAATTCTAGGAATTTGCCTGAGGAAACTCCAAACGCGCATTTCAGAGGGTTCATCTTCATATTATACTTCCGAAGACGTTAGAACACTATTTTTAGATGTTCCCAATGTTCCTCGTGTGATTTTCTTTTTACCACAAGGTCGTCGATGTATCATTCGGCGATCTTGTGTATGAGGTCATCGAAGATCTTTATCATGGTCCTCTGGTAGGTAGCGCCAGCGTTCTTCAAACTGAAGGGCATCACTTTAAAGCAGAATATGCCCAATGGGGTCCGGAAGGCGATATGCTTTTGGTATTCTGGATGCATTTTTATTTGGTTATATTCTAAAGATCCATCCATGAAAGAGAATACCTCATGGGTAGACGTGTAAACGATAATCAGCTCAGTAACAGGTACTGGGAAATCATCCTTTGGGCAAGCTTTGTTGAGGTTCCGAAAGTCCACACAGATGTGCACCGTTCCATTTTTCTTCATCACCGGAATGATGTTACCGATCCGGTTGGTATATTGAACTTCTTGGATGAAGCCGAAGTCGATTAGTTTCCTGACTTCAACATTGATGCACATCTCAGGTTCGAGTCGCATCCTTCTTGGTGTCTGTTTGATTAGATTTATTCCCGGCGATATAGCCAGTTTATGTACTGCCACTTTTGGATCTAGACCTGGCATTTTAGAGTAGTTCCAGGCGAAGCAATCTTTATATTGCATGAGCACGTCTTTTAACGTGGCCACCTGTTTTTCAGATAGCAGTTCACTGATGAACGTTGGCCTCGGATCATTTTCCGTCCTTAAGTCAATCTTTTAGGTTGTCCGCCGTGGTGTGTATCCCATCTTCCAGCTCTTTTGGTGGTGGTGGAAACTCTGAGATCACCCCGTCCTCGTCTTCGTTTGTGAAGCACCTGAAGAGGTCATTCATAGTCTCGTGCCCTCCATCTTTTGAGAGTGTTATCATATGACAAGTATGAGTTCGCTTCCCTTCTCGATGTTGAGATGGTCCTATCCTGAAGGTATAGGTCCTCTTTAGGTCATGCTTTTGTGGGGGGGTTACCCTCCAGCTGTTGGATAAAGCGAACCTGCCTTGTCGATACTGGTCTTCTACCCAATCTTTGAAGATGAAGCAGTCTTCAAGGGGGTGACATATTACTCGGTGATAGGAGCAATAATCCGGAGGATGGACCTCGTTTATTTATACGGGGTGCCGAGACTCCGGAAGCGTCATCATTTGGTGCTTCATGACAAGGTTGCATATTTTCCTTGTCTTGTCTTGAGAGAAAGAGTATTCCCGACCCATCTTCTTTATAAAGGACGGGCTCCAACCGAGTTTTTCTCGATTGCATGGCGTCTTGGATCCACTTTGTTGTTATCAAACGTTGTTTGCATTCTATGCCCTGTTTTTATCTCTATTTCGGGATTTTCCCCTTTCGCAAGAACATACAGTGGGCCGGGGATGAAGAGCATTATAGTTTTCCTTCTTCGCAGATTGCTGACTGAGATGCTACGTCCTGGCCTTTACATAAATTGCCATTTCCCGGCTGTGATTGTCCCGACTCGTTTGACAAGATTCTTTTATTAACCTTTCAATTTTCTCTTCCAGCGACGGACTTAACGTTTTTAGAGCGGGGTCTCGCTCCGATTTGACGCCACGGCTATTTGGAAGAGCGTCTTCCACTTCACTTGAGCTGTCTATAATGCGACAACTGTGGAACTGCTCCCGTTTCTTGGACCGAACATATCTGAGTCCGGTTGTCTTCATCTTCCCGTTGGGCATCTTTTGCTGAGTCCCGAAAATATCCCAAATATTTTTGTAGAATTGGGCTTGACAAACAGTTTGTTTGAGGGGTACACCTTAGCATCTTAGCAGCTTTTTCAATCCCTCTGTGTAGTATCTTGGCGGACGGATTGGTTGAAGCCTATCGAGTACAAAATCGACACCATGCCAGACTTCTTTTTCTACTTTATTTTCCGTAGATTGGTAGAAGAGGATCGCTTTTTCACCTCTTCGCCTGGGAGGTATGTAGAAAGTTTGCAGTTCTTGTACGCTGTGTGTATGGAGCGCATCAAGTTCCTTGTAATGCCAAGGCGGAGCCATCGTAATTTGTACACTCTGATTTGTTTCAGGAAAAGTTTGCATTGACTGGCGGACGGAGAACACTGCGCTGGCCTCGTCCTCTGAGTCGCTGCCAAAGACCAAAATAGGAGTAGATGGTTGTTCACACTATAATATTGTATTATTATATTACCCATTCTTATTCGTTTTATAAATAAACAGGTGTTTTTGACGCATGTCTGCTATATATTACAGGTTACAGGTTCTTGTACAGAAAACAGTGAAAACGATGAAAAGACGATGCAAAAGTGGACTTTGACCAACACACAAAAGACTCTTGATCAAGCCTACATCAAAGATAAAATTCACAAAGTACAAGGCAATGCAAGGTCTAAGATTACAAAGCGAACGGTTAAAAGTCCACCGCAATTATTCACTGGAGATCTGGAAGAAACATAGAAGCTATTTTAATAAAAGAACCAAATAATAAGGAAGCCCAAAGACAGAAGAGCCAACAAAGGAAATTTCAAGGCCCAATACTTCCTTTTAAAGAGACAAAGACATAAAATTTTACCAAAGCTTGGAGTCTACTTTGACTAGGTCTTCCTAAGGATATTTTGGTAAATGTAGACGTGCGAATCAATTGTAACCTAGAGTTTCCTATCCTCTATAAATAGGAACTCTAAATCATTGTAAAAGCTATACCTCCCTATGCCTCTTTTTATCAATAAAATTTAGATTTCTTTTGGAGAGCATCGATGCCTCTTTTCATTTCAGAAATTCAGATCTGACAAGTCTTGTGTTGATGTTTGGAGAGAGCCATCTGTAAAGTAAGTAGGTAATTTCAATTTTGCCCTAGGTAATTTTTCATTCTCTGCCCTAGAATAAATTTAATTCCTTGCCCTAGTTAGATAGTTAGATCTTTAATTCAATTGCCCTAGATTAATTTAGTTTTTAGATTTAATTAATCCATTCACACCATTTGGAATTAACTCGTAAGAGCGATTAGGAAATTCACAACATCCCTGTGGACCGACTCGTACTCACCGGCTAGCTGCAAAGCGACGCCGTTCTTGATTGCGGTTAATAGATAGTTTTTGAGATTAATCAAATGGCGCCGTTGCCGGGGATGGCATGTTATTTCCTTTTTGCAATTTCGGGTTAATCTAAAATTAAAAAATCATAAAAACTGAACAATCAAAAAAATATAAAAATTTATCATTTTGTTATTTTGTGAAGGGTATCTTTGTTTGAATTTTGCAGGATCTACAATCAAGTTCGGATCTGGAAATCTCCAGAGATCAAAATAGCAAATATCAAATCCGAACAAACAGAAGAATATCACAACAGATAACAGAAGAAATTTGGAGAACCGAGTCAACAAAAAGAACCGCGGAGATCTGGTGAGGAAAGGAAAAAAAACGGTGCCGAAGCGACCAACCGGCGGCGGATCCGCGGTCGGAGGCGGCTATTCGCGGCGGTTCCGCGGTATAGCTGACGGATCGGTTCCCCCAAAAAAAAGGCTGAAATGCGGTAAAAAAAAACTATGTAAGTCTTCTGATCTCCTCCTCTGCAAATCTCTAATATATCTTCTGAAAAATTTGCCTGCAGGATTTCTTTGCGCTTAAAAATCTTCCCCCTTCCAAATAACAAATCTTGTGCAGGATTCTTTGCGCGCGTTTAAAATAAAAATTGATTGCAAGAAATCTTTTCTGTTTTGCATATCTTTTCTCAAATTGCAATAACAAAAAATCTTTGATTGCAAGTGATTTACTGTTTTGCATATCTTTAATCGGACTTTAAGGGGCTTTTGACCAATTCAGATTGGGTGGGGATTTCATCACCCTTCCCAGGACCCCAGAAATCACATAAGGCATTTGCATTGACCAATCTTTAATTAAAAAATACTAGACTCAGCCCTAAGGACTTCGAGCTCAATAGGACAGAGGACTAGTTATAGGCATCGACCGTTTATCCTAACCTGACTTTGCGGTGTCTAGGCAAGTGTGTCTAAGGCAAGTGGTTACTTAATTAGGACCGCTACTTGTAGCGGGGAGCCTCCCACTTACCTGGCACTTACCTGGCCGCAATTGGCGGTGAAGAGGCGGTTTGAGGTCCTATTTCTAGCCTTTTGGAATAGTTAGGAGCTGTCTAGCTGACCTAGGTGACCCTAGATCTAGGCCTGATTGTGCATTTTTGGTTGATTGAAAGTGTGTCTTAGCTCTTTTCTCGAAAATCATTTTGCAAACAGTTCTAAATAAAGAGAAAAAGGAAAAAGGAAAATTTTTTTAAAAAAAAAAGACTTGCAACTTTTGTCGCTAAAAAATCCTTGCACCACCTACCTTATTTCTCTTCTCATCATGGGTACCCCACATCACAAATCTCTTGCCGAACTTTGGTATCCCGAACCTAACTTTGCTTCGTACGTCAATTGTTTCAGTCGATTTAAGGAAGATCCCTCCGTGCCCAAAATTTCTTTGAAATATCAAATAGAAGATCTAGGAGAAACAGTTCGACGTTGCAACCCACTTTGTGTCAACCATGTCAACCATGTCAACCTCCACCACCTTCGTACGTTGATACCACTTTTTCAAGTCCTACTGTAACTCCTAAACCGATGTCCATTGCTGAGCATATTGCTCAATCTCGTAGCTGATCTTTCACCCTTCTCAACATATCTAGTTTTAGGGATCAACAAGTCCATTCACCTTTTTATCCACATGTTGATCCTACTCCTGTCCAACCATCCAATGCCTACCAGTCCTACCCGACTTTCCCATCTTCACTAGACATTGCTCTTACACAGCCATTTAGGAGTTTCACGTATCCAAACAATTTCGAACCTTTTACCGAAACCCCTTCCCAATCCATGTCTAGTTTGGAACAGTCGTTGGAAGCTTATATTGCAGCAACAAACAAAATGACTAGGAATGTGGAAGCGTCCATGGCCGTCCTTATGCAACCTAGTGAACCGGCAGCTGGTTTTCAACTAGCTCCAAATTTTCCAATGTATGAGGAGGCGGTTGGACAGTGTGCAAATTTGAGAGGATTTCCAAATCAAACCTACCCATACCCAATTGAAGCCCACAACTCCGGTTTTCCATCGATTGTTCCAAATAGTTCACAAGTTGAAAATAAAACATCAAACGAGTTGTGTGATTTTGTAGTGCTTGATTTGCCAGATTGTGAAGAACCCCTTTCGAGTGAAACCACACTTAATCCTTTCGATCTTTATACCTCCAATCTAGAACCTAAATTGATAAACATCCATGCTTTTGATGAGATGTCAGAAAAAATTGATTTTCACTTGATTGAGGATATAGACGCCGGGAATATTTTGGATGATGAACCCGTTGATTTGATTGAAATTTTATGTCCAACTCATCATCCCGAGTCATTCATTGTTTCTCCCGAACTTCATATGCGTCTTGATTTTGATGATATTGGCATGGATGAGTTAAATATTGAGGAGAATTATGAGGATAGTATTGAGGAGAGTCTTGAGGATAATATTGAGGTTGAACCATTTTTGTTTGATGTGTCGGATTTATTCAGCCTCCTGAACCTTTAACTAAATCACCCTCCCTCCTTTCCATCGTTCCGACCGCGCAAAACACCACGCTTGAAGACTGTGAGCTTGAAAAATTTTCCTTTGAATCTGACACAGTTCTCACAGCCGATAACACTTACGAGTGCTTCACTTTTTCGGACGATGTTGCAGACTCACCGCCCGAGTTTGAGTCCTTTGAGTTTTCAGATGAGTTAGTTGAACCATTAGACTCGGTTGCTTACAGTCGTTTCGACCCATTGATGGAATCTTTCCAGTTCGAGACAGTTTACTACGGTGAGAATGAGACTATTCCTAATTCACTCCCTTCCCTACCTCCTATCGTTCCGACCGTACAGGAGACCGTTACGCTTTCATTTCCTATACCAAGTTCGACGTACCCATGCCTTCTTGCGAATCTTGAAAGATTTGATCCCATTTCTCGACGGGTTGATAGGTTAGCATAATCGCTTTTAACATATCGGTCATCACAAATTGCGCTAATTTATTCACTCGATTTACACCCTCAAGATCGTACTCCACTTCTTTCTCTTTTCCGCCATTCTTCTCCCCCACCGAGACCGTATCCCGTTTCTACCTCCACACGGTCTCGTGTGCTTCTCATCTCTTTTCTTTCCACTCCATTCTTTCACCAACTCGACCATTACCACGATAAGATTTTTGAATGGTTGGTGCTAACCTTTGGTTTATGTAAGGCCAAGCTTAAGTTTGGGGGGAACCTTGTTGTATATATATATATATATATTTTTTGTTTTCTTTTTCTATAAAAAAATAAAAAAAATTCAAAACAAAAAAATAAATAAATAAATAAACAGGAGAGTGCCGATATTCTCAACCATCTTGGTGTAGCATGACAGTGAGGATACTGTCAAGTTTAAGTTTGGGGGTATGCTCGGTACGTCTTCTTCCTTTGCATTCATTTGTATATTTTTGCATTTGCATACTTATTTGAAAACCCATAAAAATTGAAAATTTTCAAAAATTATAAAAATTAATGTATTCAATTTTGGCTGTATTTGATTTAAGTTTGACAAATAGGTCAACTGGCTGGGAAAAACTAGATCTTAGACTTAGTAAATTAAAAACCCTAAAATTAACCTTCCTTGAAGTTTAGCGGTAGAAAATATATGACTTTGTAGTTTATATAGAAATAGGCAAATTTTGGGTTCACTTCTTGGGCTAAGTCGAAACAAAGGAAAAGTATTGATATTCTTATTAGAGTATAAGTTTGAAAAATAGTTCCTAGCTTAAGTTTAGATTCTGAAAATGTATACCCTACAATTTGCACAATCACGCACCTTGAAACTTGGAATAGTAGAGGAGACCTTGAAATGCTCTTGTCTGAAGTCCTTAGTACGAAGAAAATGAAATAAAAAAATACAAGTGTGAATAAAGAATAAAAAAAAAATGAACACTGGTTTTTGTGATTACTTAAGGCTGCAAAAATAGAAAAATATTTAGCGAGGGTGCTTTATCACCTAGTGCCTTAGACCAACTGGTTTGGGAGTCACTGCTAAAGCCTTAGGTGTTGAAAGATTAGGAATTACGCTTTAAAAGTGCAAACGCATTTTGTAATCGGTCGTTGGTACCTCAAGAAGTATTAACGGTAGCATGAAGGATGTGTAAGCAAAATTCAATTAAAAATTCACCTACTAATAAGTACTTTGGACAACGGACAAGGGTATGATTGCTTGATTTGAATTTCCAAGTGTAGGGGTGATTTATACACACACGTAGGGGTATGCGATTGGAGTTTAGATGAGAGAAAGGAGTGAAGAATAGAACTTGTATCTTTAGTAAAGGTTGATAGAAATTCCTACGTGGAGATGGAACCCTAGAAGGAAAACTTAAAAGATGCCGAAAGCTAAGTAAGTTTACAGAACATATATAATCTTAAGTTAAATGATAAGGAAGCGTGAAGAATACGGGTGGATAATTTACGGGTCAAAGATAATAGAATTCCTTATTAGAATACCTAATTGGAGAATTAAAGTCAATGGGCCAAATTGATAGGATTTTATGGGTAGTATCCGCTGAAAACCCTCAGGAGACAACACTCCTCCTACTAGGGACACCTAGAGGTTTAACGGCTTGTTGCACGAGCTCAGTGCAATCGCGTTTCCCTGCGAAAGTGCGGTTAGGTTTTTGTAGAGAATAAAAAATAAGTTTGCTCGAGGACGAGCAAAAGATAAGTTTGGGAGTATTTGTTCACACCATAATATTGTATTATTATATTCCCCATTCTTATTCGTTTTATAAATAAACAGGTGCTTTTGACGCATGTCTGCTACATATTACAGGTTACAGGTTCTTGGACAGAAAACAGTGAAAACGATGAAAAGACGATGCAAAAGTGGACTTTGACCAACACACAGAAGACTCTTGATCAAGCCTACATCAAAGATAAAATTCACAAAGTACAAGGCAATCCAAGGTCCAAAATTACAAAGTGAACGGTTAAAAGTCCACCGCAATTATTCACTGGAGATCTGGAAGAAACATAGAAGCTATTTTAATAAAAGAACCAAATAATAAGGAAGCCCAAAGACAGAAGAGCCAACAAAGGAAATTTCAAGGCCCAATACTTCCTTTTAAAGAGACAGAGACATAAAATTTTACCAAAGCTTGGAGTCTACTTTGACTAGGTCTTCCTAAGGATATTTTGGTAAATGTAGACGTGCGAATCAATTGTAATCTCGGGTTTCCTATCCTCTATAAATAGGAACTCTAAATCATTGTAAAGGATATGCCTCCCTATGCCTCTTTTTATCAATAAAATTTAGATTTCTTTTGGAGAGCATCGATGCCTCTTTTCATTTCAGAAATTCAGATCTGACAAGTCTTGTGTTGATGTTTGGAGAGAGCCATCTGTAATGTAAGTAGGTAATTTCAATTCTGCCCTAGGTAATTTTTCATTCTCTGCCCTAGATTAAATTTAATTCCTTGCCCTAGTTAGATAGTTAGATCTTTAATTCAATTGCCCTAGATTAATTTAGTTTTTAGATTTAATTAATCCATTCACACCGTTTGGATTTAACTCGTAAGAGCGATTAGGAAATTCACAACATCCCTGTGGACCGACCCGTACTCACCGGCTAGCTGCAAAGCGACGCCGTTCTTGATTGCGGTTAATAGATAGTTTTTGAGATTAATCAATGGTCCGGACTTATTTTTTTCTTTTGGGGGTTGCCCCGAGTAGACTATTTCTTCGTCTTCCTCGGTGTCGCTCTCAAAGATTGGGATAGTGGTGACGGACTTCTGTTTATTCTCCGACTTGTGGCACCTTTCAGCATTCTCGAAGTCTGGTAGGAAGTACTTTGCGTCTTGGTATTTCCGGACTTCGTTTACGGAGAATGGGTTTAACTCTCCCATGATGGTATACTCCGAGCCATCCGTGAAATATTTCATACACTGATGTTGTGCAGAAGGGATGACGTTGTACTCGTGTAACCAGGGCCTGCCGAGTAAAGCGTTATAGCAAGTCCAGGAGTCAATGACATGAAATTTGATGTCAGTGATGAGCAGCCCGAAGCGTAACGTCAGTATTACGGACCCCAGTGTCCGTGATGACTGTGAGTCGAACCCGGAAATGGTAATTTTATCTCGGGCTAGGTGCTGAACATTCATGCAAATTTCCTTCAGCACCCTCATGTTGAGAAGGTTGACGAAGGATCCATTGTCGACAAGAATTTTTCCTATCTTGATGTCGTGGCAGTAACCGGTGACGTATAACAGGCGATTATGTCTGCACGTACCGAGGATGAGATCTTCATCGCTAAATGTAATGCCAGCCGTGTGGATCTCTGCCAGTTCATCTTTCATCTTCTCTTCCATGAAAAAAGCTTGGAACTGATCGGGCTTTTGTAATGCCTTAATCAGGGAATCTCGTGCCACTTTAGACAGGAGAAGAGCATCCAATATGCTCAGCTACGAGGGTATTTTCCTCAGATGTGCCAGGACGTTGTAATCCACCTTGTTTTTTTAGGCGGGTCCCTTACTGCGAGCTCTTTGACTGCTTCTTCATCAAGGGCGATTTCCTCGGAGATTTTCCCTTTCCCTTTGTCCTTTTTATTCGAACATATGTTTGTAGGTCCGAGATTCTTCTCAGGCAGCGTGCAGTTACGCAACTAAATATTCTCGCAGTTCTTCTCCTCTTTTTCTTTTTCGGAGGTTGAATCTTTGAAAAGAGGGATGAGGGGTGTTTCATCTTCAGAATCGCTCCCGAAAGTAAGAACTTGGGGATTTTCCCCTTCTGAACTGGTACCAAACATATGACAGTTGCCAATCATTTCTTTATGCGCATTTGTCGCACTATTTTTCTGTCGACGAGCACGAGCTTCGCGTTTCCTCCTCTTGAAGTGTTTTTGATAGGCAATATCCTTGTCACCACTTCTTGAAGCCACTGCATTCCTCTGTATGGCGGGCGACCCTCCGACGATATAGGCAGTAGTTTGGGCATGCATCTTCTCCATCAAGACATATGACCCCGGGAGTGTTCTTTACGAGAGGTGACAGCTTCATTCCCATTGACAAGGCTTTGGAGAACCGCTTCTCTGTTCTAATCCTGCTCTTATTTGTAGCAGGTGTGCTTTGGTTTGGTCGGAGTACTTTACGACTCGTCTGTGCCGTAGCTTCTTTATCCTGACGCTGACGCTTATCCCTTTCATATATGGCTGTCTCGCATTCTCGATCAGCTTTGCTTTTTTGAAAGACTTCTTTTAACAGCCTATCGATCGGGTCTTCTAGCAATTCCGGGGATTTTAGCGCCGATTCTGCCCCCAGTTCCTCCGCGTTGTTTTCTGACGCTGAAGGAGCTTCTTCGTCATATAATAACGAATGGGAGATCATGTGGCAAGTTGCTATACGGTCTTTAGTGTCTTTTGATGAGTCATTTTCCTCTTCATTGTCACTGTCTTCGTCTTCAAGAATATGCTTGAGGAATTCTTCGAATGTGACCGGTGTCCGCGCTTTCTGATTGTAATCCTCCAGCGCGTCAATGTATTTTTGGTAGATCTGTGGGCCTGTTGTCATACTCAGCAGGCTGCACAAGCTTCTTGGTCTTCTTCTTTTTCTTCAAAGACTTTGAAGACTTGACTTAAGGGGTTTTCATCTTGTCAACAATTTTCGGTGTGGGACGAGCTTTTAACATCCTTTCGATTATTTTGGGTTCAAGTGAGCTTTTCCACCTGACTGCTGGACATGCCTGTAGATCCTTCAACATTCTTTTAGTTTTTGCTGAAAGAATGACTTCCTATGGAGTTTCTTCAACGAGTGAGCATGATGCCCCCTGTGCATCCACCTTTTTAAGAGTGTGTTTTTGGGGTTGGTTTACCTTCTAGTTATCAGACGGCATGAATTTCCCCTGTTGATACTAATCTTCAACCCAGTTCTTGAAGATGTAACAATCTTCAATTGGGAGGCTCACCATTTTGTAATAGGAGCAGTAATTAGGGTTGTTGACGTCGCCAGGATGCAGTGGACGCTGCGGGTCTGGTAATGTGATGAGTTTATTACGCATTTCCAATTTGAACAGTCTCCTTATCTTGTCATGGGGAAACGAGTAAGCGTGTCCTTGTCTTTCTTCTAAGGATGGGCACGGTCGCGTGTTGTTTTCATGAGCAGCTGGTTTTGGGCCACTCGGCTATTGTTGCGTATTGGCAACGAAGGTTGCTTTCCCTTTACCCTTGGCATTTTGGGGGTCCTTATTTGAGGAGAAAGGCGCGTGGCCCATCTATTCCATTTGAGCCAGTTTATCTATGAAAGCATGAAAGGTTGTTAGTTTGAAGAATGTCACGAACTGGGACACAGTAGTTTGAGGATCAAGGGTCTCGATGAACATGCCCACGACAGGGGATTCTTCAATGCACTGTTTGCATTTAGACTACGGGTTCCGCCACCGGATCGCGTATTGGACCTAGGTTTCTCCCGGCTTTACCCTGGCATTGATTAATGCCATGATTGGAGTACGTTCGCTCGTGCAGGCGAAACTGTAACGTTTTGAAAATCATTTCGGTGAAATTTCGAAAAATCGGTAAAATAAGGGGGTTTTCTGTAAAAAGTCAAAATACAAATATCTTTATTATAAAATTAAATATACATATTCTAGCTATGTAATTTCTAGTATTTGGTGTTTATTGACCCACTGGTGAAATTTCAAATTTTCTGAAAATTTTTCCGAAATTAATTATTTTAATATTATTTTAAGCCGTCACTAATACATTTAATTTGAAAAAATTACAAATTGGAATGGGTTGATACAAATTTTAGAATTCATGACACACTAAACTGGCATGTAAAATATTGTTTTTGAAATGAAATGGTTTGCCAAAACGGTTTAGAAAATATTGAAGAAAAAAGCTTTTTTTGGTGAAATTAGTGTAAGTGGAAGTGGGGTATAACATTTATCATTGTTTCTCACCCCAAACAAAACCCACACCCATCCCCAAAATTCTGGGCCGAGCTCATGCTACCCCCCTCCATCTCACACTTCTAGTTAGTTTGGAAAGAAAACAAGAGAAGAAAAGGAAATGATAGAATAAAAGAATATATATGTATGGGCTTTGACCTTGGGTTTCTTTGACTTTGACATTTCCTCTCTCCACACCTACACCCACACTCCCATTTCCCCTCTTGTAGCCGAAAATTCCAGCAGCCCCCTTTCCTTTGTTCTTCTTCATTTCTTGCAAAACCCCAAAGTATTTTCATCAAAATCCAAGTCAAAAACCCCATAAACTCCAAATCCAACCTCTACCCATTATTTCTTTGCCCAAGCTAGCATGGATCTTGGAGGAAATTTGGCATTTTGGAGGCTATGATCTTCATGTTGATCTCTTGATCATGAGGTATAAAGATTCATCCATATTTATTAGTTGTTAGTTGAATGTTTAAATCAAATTTGATTAGGTGTTTTAAAAAATATAAATAAAGGGGTTTTGAATTCAAGTTTGGAAATTCAAGTGGATGGTTTTAGATTATAGTTAGGGTTTTGGTGTATGATTATGGTTGCAAGTGGAATTCTTCATTTTGTGGAATGTGAAGCATAATCAAATTGTTAGGTTGCAAATTGTTATATGTAAATTGTCCTAATTATGTTTATTTTGCAAACTAGATTTTTGTATTTAATATAAAAAGTGAGATTAAAATCTAGTTAATGGTTGTGTGGCTTAGTTAATATGTTTTAAGGAGAATTATGGCCACTAGAATTGTTAAAATAGTTAAAGTTGATTAAAACCCAAGTTTTGAGCTAAAATGGAAAATTGTGCTAATTTTGTTAACTAGGTTTTGTAAATATATATATTTTGAGGAGAATAAATTATTGGAATGGTTTATATGACTTGGTTATGATATTGAGTGGATATTGCGGCCACTAGATTTGTTTAAACGCCGAGTTTTGTACTAAAACGGGTAATTTTGCTTAATAGATTTTCGAAAAAATAGCTTTTAAAGTGAGTTTGAGGTTTTTGTGAATTTTAACCTATTTTATGTTATAATTAGTGCTTGTGATTATGCAAATGAGTGTGTTTGGGTTTTTCTCGATGGTTTGGCGTTTGTACGCCGACGTCGAGGGTTTTTGGGTTGATTTGTGAAAGCAACCATAGGTTTTGACCTATGTGGGATTCGTGTGTCGTTTTGGTCATGAGTCGGATTTTAATGCGATACGGTGCGTTATGATATGTAGGTACCCCATGTGGACTTCGAGACGACAAGCAAGCGCGTGGCGACGTCGGCACCGGCGAGCGAGGACCAGGTGAGTAGATTTATATCTGCGGGGAGAAGTCGGGTAGATGGCGTGTAGCACCCCCGCGGTTCGTAGTGATGTATACGAATACGTATACACACATATATATTGATTATATATTGTTGAGTTTACTGATGATAAAGATAGATTTTAGGTGTGATTGGATAGGTTTAGTGTTGCGAGACCCTAGAGTAGAGGTTGCACCACATTTACACACACACCCATACTTGCATGCATTCTTCTTTCATATGTGCTTATATGGGGTATATTATTATGTGTTCATATGGGTATGAGACTATGTGTTCACATACTGGATTTGAGGATAGTATTTGGGATTTGAGATGAGTCGATAAGATTTGATTGAGACCGCGAGAACGGTGATATGGCAGGATTCGTACTTGAGATACGTCCTGATGTTATAGAGGATCTTGGGACGACGATACGGGTGAATAGTGTTATACATTGAATGGTTGGCTTGTGATTGTGATATGAGATAAGATATATTAAGATATTCATAATAGGTCGCATTAGGCAATGTATACCTCTTTATGACGATATATGATGATGATATCGGTTTGTATGAGGCTGTAGATCAGCAGTCAGATCATGACTATATTGATGATATTAGTATCGTACTAGACGTAGATAGTATCCCGGATTATGATCTTTGATAAAGAGGATACCAAATGATTAATTTGATGAATGTGATACTGACTTGTACCCATATTTGGGGTGACGTACGACGGATTTATGAACGAGCTATATATTGATGTTTGATCCGCACTCTTGACTTGGGAATGTCTGATTTTAGATATGGTATCGGATGTGATATTATTGAGGCAGGATCACCGACTAACATATACATGTAGGTATATGTATCGACTCAGAGGTTAGGCGGTTTCCTTACCCTCAGTAGCCAGTTAGCTTAGCTTTTAGTTTAGTGTAGTTGTTAGACTAAATTTATATTAAATATAGATTTGTTATCTTGTGTCTAGTATTTAGCTCCCGCTCATTATTGCTGTTCGCTCCGCACCGCATACTTATATTGCGATTCCTATTTGCATTGTTGATATCATGCTGTTAAGACACCAGCACCATTACCGATGATCCGTATGTACCACGTACACTTACTTGTCGGCTCACACACATCTTCATCGGTAATTGCCATGCCACGTACACTTTAGAAATACTATTGCATTGATATAGGTTATTAGCTAATAATTTAGACATGATATTAGTGTACTTGCCTTATATGCTAAATTAGACATTGTAGTTATTACTTGTTACTTCATGCATGTTATTATTCATTGTTATGCCGCCTTCATGGATTTTTATGCCTATATTCACTGTTTACATGCTATTGAGGATTTGGATTCGGATTTCCATGAGATTTTCTGGATTTGGGGGAAAACCGCAAAACTTATATAAACTTCTTCTCTCTTTAAAATAAAAAGTGCGGTTTTCCCATGATGTATGAGTCGTTCACCATGAGTTTGCTGATGGATTTCGAGACCCGAGTTCGAGGAGTGGAGGAACCGTTTCGAGTACATGGTGGACTCGGCGCGGTACCCCGGGGCAAGAGGATCGCAGATGATGGCGTTGAGCCTGGCAGGGGAGCACTACCGACCGGTGATATTACCCGACGCGTCGGATATCCGGAGGATACCGTCGTGGTCTTGAGATGGATGGTAGAGGCCGGTCTGGACTGACGGCGCCCTAGATATTGAGATTGAGACATTGAGATTTCGAGATATTGAGGTACTGAGATTTGATGATTCAGGCCAGTCCGGATAGCCGAAGCTTGAGGTTTTGAGACATTGAGATTTATGTTTTGTGTCGATGCTAGACACTGTTTATACTGATTTCATTATGATACCTCATTTTAAAAATATAAAGGAAATCTCACTAAATTATGAAAGCAGTTTCTTTAGTACATGTATTCTGTTTTCATGCATTCATAAATCATCCATATGATATATTGCTACCTGAGTCACTGACACGGGCATATGGGAGTACACTTGGGTTAGATATTTACCCTAGCCATTGTTATAGGCTGCTGGTTATATATTTGAGGATATATTATGATCATTGACCTAGGATTGCGTTGTTCATGAGATTTCTGTTCGTAGATGTTTTTCTACTCACGAGTTGGCAACTCACCCCCGTTGTGCCACAGTTTCTTGCAGGTTTTGCCGTACAGGTTTCTTTACGGCTTTGCTGGCACTGCTTCTTTCGGGTGACTTGCTAGTAGGTGGGTTTATTTGTATCGTACCCATCATTATACATTTTATATTATTATTCAGTTGTGTCTAGAAGTTCCATCAACCAAACATGTATTTATTGAGATAGAGACCAGAGATGTTATTCTTTCGACCTTAGAGTCGCGCGTTATATTTCTGTGGAATTCTTATTGTTTTGAGTTTCTTTTTGAGTTTTGATCCTCGCCCTTGGCGTTGTATATTATATTACTTGTGTGGTTGTGACCGTCGATTGACGAAGAGCTAGCTCCCGCTTGGGGATGCCTTTTATTGATTTCGTATACTATTCATATTGTATCCCGTTTGGGGGCCAGTATTTACAAAGGAGACTCTGCCGAAATTTTCAGGAAATATTTGATGTTTTTAAAAATGCATAATTCGGCTTATGCTATTAAAACTACTTGATTTAAATTGGTTTTCCTTCACTCTACTACTTTTCTTGGTTTGGATTTCTGGGTTTTCGGCTTACTTAGATTACGTACGCCTCAAGACGTTTGTAGTTTAAGTGCCGGTCATATTCCGTACTTTCGGGACGTGACAGAAACGTTGTGTGAATAGCAGTTCCATCTCTGTGAATGTTTTCACGGAGTCATTTGGGAGCTCCGAGTACCATTTGAAGTCCGTTTCTGACAGGCTGCCAACGAACTGGCGAAACAATAATTTGTCCTCTCCTCCAGTGTTGCCGCACAGATCTCTAAACTACGCGACGTGTTGGTGAGGGTTTCCTCTTCCTTTGTATACATGAAGCTTAGGGATCGTATATCCCGGCAGGTATTTGATTTGATCATACCAGTATGGATATGGTCCCCCAGTTCTGATAATTTGGCCAGCAGCTTCATTGGCTTGATGATCTCTGATTTGTTGAGCAATATAATCATCAAGGGCGGCCTTGGAGATCGTATCCTTCTTGGCTGCTGATAAGTCCATAGGAGGGTTTGATGTTTCCTTTTTGTCATCCTTGACGATTATCGGCAGAACTTCGGCCGGGGGTTCTGGCAGGATTATCATTCTAATCATGTCTTGGAACAAAAGAACCATTTTCTTTATGTTGGCAGCTTGATCAGCGGCTTCTTTGTATTTTCTCTCGAGCACCCTTCGTAGAAACCCTGTATCGGTCTCCTGCTCTTGGCACTGTTATTCATATCAGATTTTTGCATTTTTATACTGCCCATTCTTGATCACATTGCATATCGATAGGTACTCTTGATCCGTGTTTGCTAAATAATTACAGGTTACAGGTTCTCAGTTCTAAACAGTGAAATTCATGAAAAAGCACAACAAATTCAGGACTTCCGCCAACCACAGATAAATACGGGTTTCCGCGGACTATCCGTATAATGCCGCCTACCAGTTCAAGGGACAAAATGACAAATCATTGGTCATTTTCATGCACAAAGCATAAAGGCAGCACAAGATCCAAGACTTCTACGCGGAGCTCAAGAAAATCAAGGCAAAAAGTCCACATCAATTCACCTTTTTGATCTGCTGAAAATCTGGAAGAAAAATGAAGAGTTTCTGAGAAACCAAGTATACCAAACAGAAGAGAACAGCAATATGGAGAAGCCCTGAGAAGATGGTCCCATAATTCAACCAAATGGTCGCGGAACCGCGGCCAAAATGGCACTTCTGCCGCGGAACCGCGGCCGCATCATAACAGCGTTGACTCGGCTCTTTTGGGGTAGTTTTGTAATCTCGTGATTGGCTCAGTATGTATACCTAGGGTTTCACTCTCCTGCCTATAAATAGCAGAGCTCAAAGCCAAATTAGGGTGTGCTTTTCTTTATTAGATCTAAGATTAAATGCTGTAGTTCTTCTTCCTTATTATTTTCTTCCATTAAAAATTGTAGTGAGTTTTTGAGTGGTGATAAATAAAAAAAGAGAGTTCTTTTATTATCTTGCATGTCTTTTTATATATTGCTCATAATTTTTCATTTGGTAATCTAGTTGTAATTATTTTTTTGCTTTCTTTATTTTTTTTTCTTCTTCTATTTTTTTTTTATCCTTTACAACCATGATGCTTGAGTAAGATCATTGCCAAGGTGAGGTCTCAAATAGCTAGTTGTACTTTTTCTCAACCTCATTTCTTTCTACCTTCCTTCTTGTTTTTTTTTATCTTTTTAATGGGTGGGTAATTTCTCACTTGTTAGGGCAGGAGAAGGAAAGTTTGAGAGAAGGAAATCTCTCACTCTTTTCTTTGCCCAACACCTTAATTCGGTCTCCCTTTAATTGAACTATAATTCGCTCACTACGGCACCCTATCCTATATGATAGCGGTGATTCCATAGTTAGACCGGTTGTGGTTGTATTAACCGGAGGTTAGGGCTAAGAGCAAAGAACGGATGGACAAGGACCAAAAGGAAGAAACTAAGCATAGAAAGCCTAGTTTATACTTGCAAGTTCCTTCCTAGTCGTGCTAATCCCCGTTGTTGCCGATTACCGTAACACCGATATTAAAAATGGAAATGAAAGAAGTGAGTAACTCAAACTAACCTAATCCTAACCCTAGCAAGTTCATTTATCATTCGTTATCTCATTAGTTGATCTTAAAACAAATCTGGACATATTTGGATTTAACTCGTTAAAACATAAAGAAAAAGATTCCATCTCCCTGTGGTTCGACCCGTACTCAACCGTCTAGCTACCAAGCGAAACCGTCTTGATTGTAGTAATTAAAACTAAGCATGCAAAAACTCTACCAATCAAATGGCGTCGTTGCCGAGAAGACGGTACTTTATTTCTTTGTGCAATTTCGGGTTAATTAAAAAATATATTTATAAAAACATAAAAATACAAAAACAAAACAAAAATATAAAATATATATATATATATAAATCATCTTGTTATTTTTGATTAGTTTTTGTGCAAGTGTGCAGGATAGGAGGAAGGTCAAGTTCAGTGCCAAAGCCGTGGGGAGTTAGACCCATCTCTCGCGGCTACACCGCGGCGGATCAAGATGGAACCACGGCTTTGCTGTAAAATTCTGGAGCACATTCAGTGAGCAAATCAAGATTCAGGAGATCTAAACAGGAAGAGGAGAACCAAATCAGCACAGGGAAAAAATTCGAAGCCGTCAACCTTCTGAACTGCCGCGGAACCACAGCAGAATCACAAGTTTGACCGCGGAACCGCGGTCAAAGGGTGACGTCAGCACCCAAAACTCTGTGTGAGTATTCCATTTCTCTTCTCCACTCCTCTGAACTCCGCTGAACTATATTTTTCTGCAGCATTCTTTGCACAAATTCTCTTCCCCTCTCCAATAAATTGTTTTTGTGCAGGATTCTTTGCGCCACCGCCAAATAAATTTTTGCAAGTGTTTTAGATTTTTGGTTGTTACTGTTTTGCATAAATAATACGGATTTTAAGGGGCTATAACACCAATTCAGATTAGTTAGGGATTTCATCACTCTTCCTAAGACCCCAAAAATCATTAAAAGCATACGCATTACTCTTGAGCTTAATTAAAAAATATCTAGACTCAGCCAACTAAGGACTGTCATGCTCAACAGGACAGAGGAAGGTTGTGGGCATTCAATCGTTTATCTAAACTTGACTTTGTGGTGCCTAGGTTAGACAAGTAAGAAAGGTAATTTTAAAAGGCCCGTCTCACGGTGATTCGTGAGCGGAACGCTTCTTTCTTCATTTGTGCTTACCTGGCCACAATTGGCAGTGAAGAGACGATTTGAGAGTTATCTCACAACTTGTCACTTTGAAACAGTTAGGAGCAGTCTAGTGGACTTTGAAGACCATAGCTCTAGGTATGATTGTGCATGTTTTAACTGTGATTGTTTGAAGTTGTGCCGTAAGTCCTTACACATTTTTGCAAAACTCTTTCTAAAAAAACAACAAAACAAAAACTTTTATAAAAACTTGCCCTTTGACGCCAGAATCCGATTTCACTCACCTTTCATCCGCATTTCTTCATTAACGTTTTCTTACCCTCACATTCTACGCTTTGACTATACTAAACTCGTTTAGTGTATGTCCGGTTGGACTCAGGACACTAGTGCCCGCCTAGTCCGCATTTCGTTAGTCGCTACCGACTACGCGATCGACTCCGACGTCGAAACTCCCTCCACGCCTCTTTCATCCTTACCTTTGCCGGCCAACTCCGACGTTGACCGGAATTCTGTTTATACATCCTCACCTTCACCTTCATCATCATCACCAAATTCTTCTTCTGAGATGTCAGGATTTCCTCCTAACATCACTTTACCTCCCGTGGGACTGATTCCACCTCATCTGGATGCGAATAACCCGCAACCACCTCCTGTTGAAGCGCTACAGTGAATCGCGCTCCAGGATCGTTTCAATCCTACCCGCTCCGCACTTCCTACCTGTCTTTCACTTCCGCCGGCCAATGGGGATAATTTCGAAATTAAGCCCCATTTCATCAATATGTTGCCCAAATTTCACGGGCTGGAATCTAAAGATGCCTACATCTTCATCAACAAGTTCCAGAACGTCCGTGCAGTGATGAAGACAACCAAACTGTCTGACGATGCTATACGGCTACGAGTCATTCCATTCACTCTGTGTGACCTTGCTGAGAAGTGGCTGTATAGTACCATATCGCATTCCATAAACAGTTGGGATGAGTTTGTAAAAGCGTTTCTTAAAATGTTCTACCCAAATCACAAGACCGCGAGAATACGAAACGAAATTAACCAATTTTCCCAACTTCCTGCCGAACCTTTTTGGAAGTGCTTTGACCGATACAAAGATCTTCTTGTTCAGTGCCCTCATCACGGTATTGAGAGATGGCAACTTTGCCATACCTTATATGAGGGCCTGAATCCATCAACTAAGCAGTTGCTAGAAATCATTTGTCAAGTCCACTTCCTATCCAAATCTGATAAGGAAGCTTGGCAATTTTTCGATGATCTCGCAGAACAAACACTTCAGTGGGAAAGCACCAGACCGAACACTTCATCTACTTCTTCTACTTCTTCCAGTCTCTTTAGGGCAGGCGTTCATCAACTTGATATCTCAATTGCAATGAAGGCCGAGATGGCAGTAATCACGCGGAAACTGGAAGCAATTGAGAGCAAATTTTCATCTCCTTCTCCTGCCCCTGCTCTTCCTCCTCATACCATCTGCGCTTGTTGTTCAGACCCATCACATTTGACCGAAGAGTGTCCTTACAACCCACCTGCTCAAGGACAGGATCAGTTCAATGCTGCATTTCAACAAAGACCAAGAAATGATCCATACTCTTCCACTTACAATCCTGGTTGGAGGAACCACCCCAATTTCGTCTGGAATCAGAACCAGCAACAATTCCAAGTCCACAACAACTTCCAAAGGCCTCCTCCTTCTCAACAACAAGCTCATCAACAAACTCAACATCAATATCAGCAGCCCTTCTAACCCCAACCTTTTCAAAATCCGACGAACAATTTTGCACCCAACAATTCTTTTCCTCAAAACAATTTTGTTCCGCCAAACAACGATAAGGTTTCCTCGTTAGAACGAAGTCTGGAGGCATTTGTAAAGCAATCGACTCAATCCACCGCCAACATCCAGTCTTCCATTCAGTCTTTGGTACAACACACTGCTGCACATGGGCAAAGCATCAAAACCATCGAAGCCCAGATTGCACAACTGAATGCGGCTTTAAGCGAGCGAGAGAAAGGGAAGCTTCCATCTCAACCACTCCCAAATCCTGGTCACCCACATAATGTACATATTGCTCTTGAACAACAGAACCATAATGTGAGTGCCGTGACTACGTTGAGATCTGGAAGACTGCTGCACAATAACGTTGGCACAGATGATGACACCCCGACTGCTTCTTCTTCTTCTTCTTCTTCTTCTCTTTCTTCTTCGTCTTCTGAGCCTGTTCTCCATTCTTCAAAAGGCTCCTCTTCTTCTGCTGCTCCGAACGGACCCACATCTCACTCTACGAAAACACCAGCACTGGGATCCGTTCCAACTCCACAATCTCCTCCATAAGTATTGGACTCAACCAATTTCAAAAACGTTCCATTTCCAAACCGGTTGAGATCTAATAAACAAAATCCACAAATGGAGAAGATTCTGGAGTTGTTTAAACAGGTTAACATTAATATTCCCCTCTTGGATGCAATCCAACAAGTCCCTTCCTACGCAAAAATCTTGAAGGACTTGTGCACTAAGAAGAGGAAATCTCAGGTACCCAAAAAGGTTTTCTTAGCTAGTGCTGTGAATGGTGCTCTTACCCAAGCTTTTCCTAAAAACGGAAGGACCATGGCTGTCCTACGATTTCAATAACCATTGGGGATAAGAACATCAACCGCGCACTTTTGGATCTTGGTACCAGTGTTAACCTGCTTCCGTATTCGGTATATGAGCAACTAGGTGTAGGAGAGCTGAAACCCACACACTGTACTCTCCAAATGGCCGACCGATCTATTACCCATCCTAGGGGTGAGCTAGAGGATGTGTTAATAAAGGTAGAGGACTTCATATTCCCCGTTGATTTTATTGTTTTAGACACACAACCTGTAGCTAACCCCCGGAATCAAATTCCGGTGATACTTGGTCGCCCATTCCTTGCAACATCAAATGCTGTGATCAATTGTCGAAATGGTTCGATGAACCTATCTTTTGGAAACATGACAATTGAACTCAACATTTTTAGGTTGGGGAATCAGCCCTCCGAACCTAATGCTTATATACTAGACGTTTGTTCGATCCAGGAGATCGTCCCTGAGGACTGTGAGTTCGAGAAATTTTTGTTCGATCACAGCAATCTTGACGCCACTAGTGCGTTCCTCTTTGAACCTGATACTACTTCTGCTCCCGACAGTGATTATGAGTGTTTCACTTTCTCGAACGATCTTGGATTGTCGCCACCCGAGCTTGAATCCTTTGAATTTTCGGATGCGTTAGCTGAACCATCCAACTCGGTCGCGTACACTCGTTTTGAGCCTCTGTTAGAATCCTTTAAGTTCGAGACATTTTCACCGATCTTGCCTTCAATCGTTTCACCTCCAACGCTCGAACTCAAGTCGTTGCCGTCTCACCTCAAGTATGCTTACTTAGGTAAGAACGAGACCCTCCCTATCATCATCGGCTTCTCTAGCTTCAGAGCATGAGAAAGCCCTTCTGACGGTCTTGCAGAGCAATCGGCAAGCTTTTGGCTGGACTATGGCGGACATCAAGGGGATTAGTCCCCTGATCGTTGAATATCACATTCATATGATGGATGATGCCAAACCAGCCAGGGATCCACAGAGGCGACTCAATCCAGTAATGAAGGAGGCTGTGAAAAAAGAGATCGTCAAATGTCTTGATAGTGGTATCATTTATCCTATCTCTGATAGCCAGTGGGTCAGTCCGATACATGTTGTCCCTAAAAAGTCGGGCATAACGGTCATCACCAATCAGGAAAACGAGTTAATCCCTACACGCACCCAAACTGAGTGGCGAGTATGCATTGATTATAGAAAACTCAATACCGCAACGCGGAAAGACCACTTTTCGCTACCATTTATTGACCAAATGCTCAAACGATTGGCTGGACATGAGTACTACTGCTTTCTGGATGGCTACTCCGGCTATAACCAAATTCCCATCGACGAAAAAGACCAGGCCAAAACCACGTTCACCTGTCCTTTCGGTACGTTTGCATATCGCCGCATGCCCTTTAGGTTATGAAATGCACCCGCTACCTTCCAGCGGTGTATGATGGGAATTTTTTCAGACATGGTGGAGAAATTCTTGGAGATATTCATGGATGATTTCTTCATTTTCGGTGATTCCTTTGACGAGTGTTTGCAGCATCTCGACGTTGTCCTTACCTGATGTAAGGATAAAAACCTCACTTTGAACTGGGAGAAGTGCCACTTCATGGTACACGAAGGTATTGTATTAGGAAATACCATCTCGCAAAATGGCATTGAGGTAGATAAAGCTAAGATTGAGGTCATTTCCAATCTCCCTCCTCCCAGATGCGTCAGAGACATCCGAGTTTTCCTTGGCCACGCCGGTTTTTATAGACGGTTTATCAAGGATTTTAGTAAGATTGTTAGACCCTTGACTCTTCTAATGGCCAAGGACACCACATTCGATTTCAACTCGAGCTGTGTGATTGCGTTCGAATCACTAAAAAGCTCACTCACTTTTGCTCCCGTACTTTCTTCTCCTGACTGGACGTGTCCCTTTGAGATTATGTGTGATGCATCCGACTTTGCCATCGATGTTGTCCTAGGACAGCACATCGATAAGATGCCGCACGTAATCTACTATGCTAGCCGAACCCTGAATGATGCCCAGCTGAATTACACAACAGCCGAGAAGGAATTCTTGGCTGTTGTGTTTGCATTAGAAAAATTCAGGCCTTACTTGATCGGCTCTCCATTCATTGTCTATACAGACCATTCTGCTCTACGCCATCTTTTTGCAAAGAAGGACGCAAAATCTCGGCTGATACGTTGGATCCTCTTACTCCAAGAGTTTGACCTTATCATCAAAGACAAAAGAGGATGTGAAAACGTAGTGGCCGACCATCTTTCATGACTTCATTCTTCGCTGACGCTTCCACTTCCAATAAACGACGTTTTTCCGGATGAACAGCTCTTGACAGTATCATGTGAACCCTGGTTCGCAGATATTGTGAACTATTTGGCAACAGAATTACTACCAAACGAGTGGTCAAGTCAGGACAGACTTCGATTCTTATCCCAAGTAAAATACTTTTACTAGGACGAACCCTATCTGTTCAAATACTATCCCGACCAGATTATTCATCGGTGTGTGCCTGATAATGAATTCAAGAGTGTGCGGTCAATTTGCCACGATCAAGCGTGTGGCGGGCATTTTGGCCCAAGAAAGACAGCTGAGAAGATCTTGCAGTGTGGCTTCTACTGGCCACAACTCTTCAAAGACGCTCATGATTACTGCAATACTTTCTCCCGGTGCCAACACTTGGGCCGGATATCCAGGAGAAACGATATGCCGCTCCAACTAATCTTGGTTGTCGAGATTTTCGATGTTTGGAGGATTGATTTCATGGGGCCGTTTCCCAGCTCTTTTGGGAACCTGTATATTCTTCTAGCTATTGATTATGTCTCTAAATGGGTCGAGGCCATGCCCAGCCGGACTAACGACAACAAAGTTATCGTTAGATTCCTTAAGGAAAACATCTTTTCCCGGTTTGGACACCCTCGCGCGATCATTAGTGACAATAGAACGCATTTCTGTAATAGGACTTTCGAGGCCTTAATGCGGAAATACTCCATTAATCATAAGCTATCCACGCCCTACCACCCCCAAACATGTGGGTAAGCCGAAGTGTCTAATCGGAAAATCAAACATATTTTGGAGAAAACGGTTTCCAAGAACCGTAAGGATTGGTCTTTAAAACTCACTGATGCCCTTTGGGCATTTCGAACTGCTTATAAGACTGATCTTGGCATGTCTCCTTATCGGCTTGTTTACGGAAAGGCTTGCCACCTTCCAGTGGAAATCTAGCATCGCGCATTTTGGGCGATCAAGGAGCTGAATCTATCTCTTGATAATGCGGGCAGCCATCGGAAGCTGCAGATCAACGAACTAAACGAGGTTCGGGATGAAGCTTAAGAAAACACGGTTGTCGTTAAAAACCGAACGAAGGTGTTTCATGATAAACACCTTACGCGCAAAACTTTCACACCTGGTCAACAGGTACTTCTTTACGACACCCGACTACATTTCCATCCCGGAAAGCTCAGATCCCGCTGGAAAGGACCATATTTTGTGCGAACTGTATATCCGCACGGTGCGGTGGATTTGGAAAATCCAGAGGACGGTTCACTATTCAAAGTGAACGGACACAGGTTAAAACCGTTCCTCACCGCTGACCTATCGGAGGAGCTCCTGATGTTGCAGGAGCCAGTTTACATCGACTGATCTCTCTCTGCTTACCACAAAATTTCGGTTATCCAGCCATAAACAGTGGAAACACTGTTTCAAATAACTTTGGGGGTATGTATATACCATTTTCCCACTTGTAATTATAGAATAAAATAATTATAAAATAAAAAAATTCAAATTTCCGGGGGGTGTTTTTGTAAATATTCAGTTCTATTAAATAAATAAATAATAATACAATTTTTTCTTTACAAAATAAATTTCTCTTCTTAAGGGGGCTTTTGTATATATAACCAAACATCCCCTATAAAAACATCCCGACCCCCCTGCAGCATTCCCCGAGCCTCATTATAACCCTAAAACAAAACCCTAGCCGTCGCACCAGACTCAGCCGCTGATCTCCTTGAGGAGCCGCGCAACTGCCGCCGAACAAGACTCCTTGCCACACTTCCGCCGCCGCTCAGACTCCTCTCCCTCTGAAATTTTCAGAGGAGGTTTGCTTTTCTCTTATCCCCTCTGTAAAATTTTTAGCTTTCTGCAAATTAATTCCATGGCCCCTACACTTCAGTTTGAAAGGGATTTCTCCCATTTATTTGCGCATAATATTTACGGTAGTTATTTCGGCGACGAGATCCGAAAGCGTGGATGGAACTTTCTATTATTTAACCATCTGAACGCATTCGCGCTTCCGGATCTTGTTGCACGTTTTTATGAATGTATGGAGGAGGGTTGTCTGGCACAACACGGGTACATTAGATTACTGTGGGGAGATCGGGAAATTTTAATCGATAGGGACTTCATTCACGAAGTCACCTTAATACCACAACTCCCCATTCACGATCAACCCCTCCGATTTGAGGACTACCTACCCTTAATGGGAAATGACTGTTCTATAGATCCCAGAAAAGGCATTCAGGCTCGCACGCTTTTTGCGAACGTTTTAACTGTGTGCCGTTGGGCACAAAAAATATTTTCGGAAGTTCGCACAATACAACATTTTTTACACCATCCCTACACATAGTGTACACATTGATGACTCGAAACCCTAGCTACGACATGTGCACTGTGTTGCTTCACTCGATTGGCGCCGGCAAAAGGGCGGCCAATTATCCATGTCCAATGTTGGTGACACAACTGTGTCGCCATTTCCTTCATGTTGAGGAATTTGAATTTTATATGCACGGTGGGATTCCCATTCGACCCCTTCTTGAGGGTGTCTCCACGTCCTACACACGACTTCATGATTTATGGTCACACACCTAGCCGACCGAGGACGTGATGGCCAAGACCCCTAACTCGAGCTCTACAGTGAGCGATGAAGAGCTTACCCCCGCTGCGCAAGCGCGCTTAATTCGACGAACCCATAGGGGGGTAGAACGAGTGATAGGGATGCTGACTAACTTTGATCAGCAACTAACGAGCCTGGAACATGGAATGTCCACCCTACTGGCAAGAGAGGAACGTTCACGATCACGATCGAGAGGATGGGGGACAGATAGAGGTGAGGCTGGACCAGTAAGGCCGCGTCTAGTAGACGCCGCAGGGAGCAGTGAGGACACTGCTATCAGTAAGTTTGGGGGTGAGAGTTGATTGTAAATAGTTATCTTTGTATTGCATCTCCATGTTTTTATTTCTTTATACATATTTGTTTTTCTTTGCATATTTAATTCCGTATCTTATTTTTCTGCATTGCATCTTTATAAAAAATGAAAAATTGAAAAATTGAAAAAAACATTATAAATTAAAAAAAATTGAAAATTTCAATATTGATCATATTTGACTCATGTTCAACATGACGGTTGACTGGTTAGGAAAAACTAGATCCTAAACTTAGTAAATTAAAAACCCTAAAAATAACATTTCTTAAAGTTTAAACTGTAGAAAATATACGTCCTTACAGTTTATTTAGAAATAATAAAATTTTGAGTTCAGTTCTTGGGCTAAGTCGAAATAAGGGAAGAGTATTGAAAGTTCTATTTAAAGTATAATTCTAAAAAAAAATTCTGAACCATAAGTCCAAATTCTGAAAATATATACCCTACTATACGCACTTACACACATCTTGAAACTTGGGATAGTAGAGAATACCTTGAAATGCTCCTGTCTAAAAGCCTTAGTATGAAGGAAAATAAAATAAAAGTATAAGTGGTGAAGAAAGAAAATAAAAAAATGAACACTGGTTTTGTAATTGCCTAAGGCGGCATAAAAAAAATATATAGCGAGGGTGCTTTATCACCTAGTGCCTTATACCAACTGGTTTGGGAGTCACTGCTAAGCCTTAGGTGTTGCAAGACGAGAAATTACGCCTAAATGCGTAAGCACATTTTGTAATCGGTCGTTTAGTACCTCAAAAAGTATTAACGGTCACATGAAGGATGTGTGAGCAATTTCATCTAGAATTCACCAACTAAAAAGTATTTTGGAAGATGGAAAAGAGTATGATCGCTTGAATTGAATTTCCAAGTGTAGGGGTGATAATTACACACACGTAGGGGTATATGATTGAAGTTTGGAGGAGAGATAGAAATAAAAAAAATAGGGCTTATAACTTCAGTAGAGATGATAAAAATTCCTGAGTTAAGACCGCGCCTTAGAAGGAAAACTCAGGAGACGCTGAAAGCTTTATAAACTGGAAAAACGTATATGATCTTAAGTTAAATAAAAAGGAAGTGTGAAAAAATATGGGTTGATGATTTCTAAGTTGAAGATGATAGAATTTCTGGCTAGAATACTAAATTGAAGAATTAGAGTCAACGGCCAAATTGATCAGATTTTGTGGGTAGTATCCGCTGAAAACCCTCAGGAGACAACACTCTTCCTACTATGGGCACCTAGAGGTTTAACGGCTTGTTGCACGAGCTCAGTGTAATTGTGTTCTCTGGGAAAGTGAGGTTATGACTTTTTGAATAAATTGGCTTTGCTCGGGACGAGCAAAAGATCAGTTTGGGGGTATTTGTTCATATCATATTTTTGCATTTTTATACTGCCCATTCTTGATCACATTGCATGTAGGTAGGTACTCTTGATCCGTATTTGCTAAATAATTGCAGATTACAGGTTTTCAGCTCTAAGCAGTGAAATTCATGAAAAAACACAACGAATTCAGGACTTCCGCCAACCACAGATAAATACGGGTATCAGCGCACTATCCGTATAATGCCGCCTACCAGTTCAAATGACAAAATGGCAAATCGTTGGTCATTTTCATGCACAAAGCACAAGGGCAGCACAAGATCCAAGACTTCTACGCGGAGCTCAAGAAAATCAAGGCAAAAAGTCCACATCAATTCACCTTTTTGATCTGCTGAAAATCTAGAAGAAAAATGAAGAGTTTCTGAGAAACCAAGTATACCAAACAGAAGAGAACAGCAACATGGAGAAGCCCTGAGAAGATGGTCCTATAATTCAACCAAATGGCAGCGGAATCGCGGCCAAAATGGCACTTCTGCCGCTGAACCGCGGCCGCGTCATAACAGCGTTGACTCGGCTCTTTTGGGGTAGTTTTGTAATCTCGTGATTGGCTCAGAATGTATACCTAGGGTTTCACTCTCCTGCCTATAAATAGCAGAGCTCAAAACCAAATTAGGGTGTGCTTTTCTTTATTAGATTTTAGATTAAATTTTGTAGTTCTTCTTCCTTTCTATCTTTTTCCATTAAAAATTGTAGTGAGTTCATGAGTGATGATTAATGAAAAATAAAAAAAAGAGTTCTTTTTATTATCTTGCTTGTCTTTCAATTATTTATTTATTTTTTGCAATTTTTCATTTGCTAATCTAGTCGTATTATTTTTATTGTTGTTTTTCTTTTTCTTTTTCTCTCTTCTATTTTTCTTTATCCTTTACAACCATGATGCTTGAGTATGATCCTTGCCAAATTGAAGTCTCAAATAGCTAATTGTAATTTTTCTTAACCTCATTTCTTTCTATCTTCCTTTTTGTTTTCTTTTTTATCTTTTTAATGGGTGAGTAGTTTCTTACTTGTTAGGGCAGGATAAGGGAAGTTTGAGAGAAGGAAATCTCTCTCACTCTTTTCTTTACCCAACATCTTGATTCAGACTCCCGTTAATTGAACCACAATCCGCTCACTATAGCACCCTATCCTACATGATAGCGGTGATTTCCTAGTTAGACCAGTTTGGTTGAATTAACCGGAGGTTAGGACTAAGAGCCAAGAACGGACGGACAATAACCAAAAGGAAGAAACTAAGCATGGAAAGCCTACCTTATACTTGCAAGTTCCTTCCTAGTCGTGCTAATCCCCGTTGTTGCCGATTACCTTAACACCGATATTAAGAGTGGCAATGAAAGAAGTGAGAAATTCCTAACTCAAACTAACCTAATCCTAACCCTAGCAAGTTCTTTTATCATTCGTTATCTCATTAGTTGATCATAAAACAAATCTGGAGATATTTGGGTTTAACTTGTTAAAACATAAAGAAAAAGATTCCATCTCCCTGTGGTTTGATCCGTACTCAACCGGCTAGCTACTAAGCGAAACCGTCTTGATTGCGGTAATTAAAACTAAGCACGCAAAAACTCTAACAATCAAATGGCGCTGTTGCCGGGGAGACGGTAGTTTATTTCTTTGTGTAATTTCGGGTTAATTAAAAAATATATATAAATATATAAAAAAACAAAAATATATAAAATATATATATATAAAAAAAATCATATTGTTATTTTTTTATTAGTTTTTGTGCAAGTGTGCGGGATAGGAAGAAGGTCAAGTTCAGTGCCAAAGTCGTGGGGAGTTAGACCCATCTCTCGTGGCTACACTGCGGCGGATCAAGACGGAACCACGGCTTTGCTGTAAAATTCTGGAGCACATTCAGTGAGCAAATCAAGATTCAGGAGATCTAAACAGGAAGAGGAGAACTAAATCAGCACAGGGAAAAAAATGCACTTAGAGATCAAGACGGAACCACGGTTTCACTCAAGTTTGGGGGGATATATTTTGGATCTTGAAAGAAAATAAATTTTTACAAAATTGTGAGCCAAAAATAAGTTTGGGGGGATTTCACTTTCATTATTTCTTGCCCCCGTTACTAACTTTTCCTCCCAAGTCTACAGGTTTTTTTTAAGCTTAACAGAGGATATCAGTGAGTACACTGCTGCAAACAGGTTTGGGGGAGCTTTGTGCTTATTCACGTATTATTTTGCATTATACTATATATAGGCACAAAAAAATTGATAATAAAAGTATGAAAGTGAAAATTTCCATATGAATAGGAATAGTTTGAGAAAATCAAGAAAATTAGATATTTTCTTAAACAAAACTAGTAATAAGTAGTTATGAGTCATTGTCCCAAGAGTTAGTAAGATGAAGGAAATTGCTAATCTGAGAATAAAAATAAATCTGAAAAATAGTCCCTATTGTTGAGGCCAAACATTTGAACGTTGATACCCTACTATACGCACTTACACACATCTTGAAACTTGGGATAGTAGAGAATACCTTGAAATGCTCTTATCTAAAAGCCTTAGTATGAAGTAAAATAAAAATAAAAAAAAGTATAAGTGGTGTGTTCCCCCTCCCCCGAATGACGGCGACGACGTGAGGACGTCTTGCCTGAGATTCGGGGCAGATGCTATATGGTTTTATCCGTCCACCTCTCCGAAGATGCCAAGTTGATTTATGGCACCGTGTATCGGAGGTTTAGACGGATGCGGCCGATGTAGCAGACTTCGTCAGATTCCCCCTCGTTTGAGGGGTTTTTGATTGTGAGGACGCTCTTCCCTGCAGGCGCAAGCCCTTGCAGTTAATTACGCTACCGCGTCGCGGCAGCCACTTTCTCCTTCTCCAGAATTTCACTAAATGTCGTATGTGTTTATTTTGTTTGTGGTTGCCCGTGGATTGTATACGGAGACTGAGTAATGCCATCGCCCGTAGGACGTGGATTAGTCCAAATCCGTATTTACTTAGATTTGGGTTTGGTCTTTTTAGTTTAAGGATACGTTAGCCGTATTGAGGCTAAGATCAACTTAAACGTTCGTTAAGGATACGTTAGTCCTGTTATGAGACTAAGATCAACTTAACGTGGTGATCCATTTAATATATGGCCGTCTGGACTCGTCACCTCTCTGACGTCGTTGAAGGATTACAACGATAGGTGTCAGAGGAGTTCAGAGATGTACCCTTGAACCAAAGTCGATTTGGAGTTTTACAGTCCATTTGAATGTTTAAGGATACGTTAGCCGTGTTTGGGGCAAAGATCAACTTAAACGGGACCGTTTAGATCCGGCAAAAAAGCATTTGGAGGCTCTATTGTTCCAGTTTAGGGACGTGGTGGTCCATGTTCTAGTTTAGGGACGTGGTGGTCCATTATTAGTTTAAGGACGTTTCGGTCCGATATTAGTTTAAGGACGTCTCGGTCCATCGCCAGTTTAGGGACGTAGTGGTCCATTATTAGTTTAAGGACGTTTCGGTCCGATATTAGTTTAAGGACGTCTCGGTCCATCACCAGTTTAGGGACGTGGTGGTCCATTATTAGTTTAAGGACGTTTCGGTCCGACATTAGTTTAAGGACGTTCCGGTCCAATATTAGTTTAAGGACGTTTCGGTCCATATTAATGTGTGGTCGTTGGGACCCGTTACCTCTCTGACGTCGTTGAGGAATTACAATGATAGGTGTCATAGGAGTTCGGAGATGTACCCTCGAACTGGATGTAAATTGATTTAGGAAAGCAATCTTGCTCAGTCAATTTAATTTGAGGACTTACGGCCATGATTGGGCTAAGTTCAGTTTCAAGATTCTTTTGTCTTTGGCCTATTGGACCTGTGCTAGGGCCTTGCCCCTTTACTGCATTATTTTTCTTTGTTTTAGTTGGGCTCTGCCCTTTTATAAATGATGCAGAGCATCTATTTTGCTTGGGCTCTGCCCTTGTTAAAATGCATAGCATTTTTGATTAGGCCTGTTAGGCCTTTTAATTGGCCTCTCTGACCTCACATGGCTCATCAGGCGCTTTGCGCAAATTAAAGAGCGCAAGCGCATGTGGAAGTGACACGTGTTACGCTCTGGTGAGCGCAAGCGCAACAGCACAGTGCGCTGCGTCAGTGCGCTGCGCTATTACACTGCTGACACGTGGCACTTCCTGGCGGCTTGCGCAATAACGCAGTTTTGGCAAGTGCTGGGCATTGTTCTTATTCTTTTGGATCAATTTTAGATCAAAGAAAACAAGTTTTTTCTTGTTTTCAAAGAACCAGTGGTTCATAAAAAGTGCAAGGCACTGTTATTGTTTATTTTTCTCTTTTCTTGAAGATCATTGATCTTGTTCTTAGATCAATGATCTGTTTTTAAGAGAATTTTCTCTCTTTCTAAAGGTTTTTACCTTTTTTTTGTTCTTGAGAAATTCTCTCTAATTCTTCAGAGTTCTCTCTGTTTGAAGTTCTTAATTTCTCCCAAAAATGTTGATGCTTTTGAATTGAGGTCTAAGGGCCTTTTTATAGTGCCCATAAATTAGTTAAATTTGTTAAAGAGATCTTTCTCTGAGTGATTTGGGGAATTTTCCCCACCGTTGGATCTTTGATCCAAGGGCTTCTATTTTACAGAAGAAAATCTTCTTGTTTTAACAAGAACAGAAAGATCTTATTAGAATTTTAATTCTGTTTGGCGTAAACGTCCCAGCGCTTGACACGTGTCGCGCAGCGCAGCAGTTGCGCAGCTGTGCTTGCACATCTGCGCAGACACGTGTCGCACAGCGCTGTGCTTGCGCAACTGCGCAGACACGTGTTGCGCAGCGCAGCGCTTGCTCAGCTGTGCTTGCGCAGCTGTGCAGACACGTGTCACGCAGCGCAGCGTTTGCGCAACTGAAGCGTTGCTTCCTTTACTTTTTGTTTTAAAAGAGCCTTGCTCTGATTGGACGCACTGTCTCGGGCGCTGTGCTGACGCATCAACTTCTGACACGTGGTGCGTTGCGCGCAGTGCACGGGATTTGAAGCGTTGCTTCAAAATTTGAATTTTTTTTTTTTTGAAATTCAAACAGAGCCTTGCTCTGATTGGGGGAAACAAATGCCCAACCACCGTTGTGCTCACGTGGCGCGCACGTCAGTGCAGCGGTGGCAAGATCCCAGCCTTTGGATCAACTGATAAATTGAAGGGGCGCGAGCGCCTATAAATAGGTCCCTTGGTCCTTTAAAAATTCTTTACAACTTTCAAGAATTTTGATTCTCAGAGCCTTGCTCTTGCTTAAGAACTTTCAGAGCCTTGCTCTTGTTTCTTCCCCAAGAACTTCAAAGTTCAGAACTTAGAATCACTCTAGGTAAAAATTTTAAATTAAATTTAATTTAATTAACAGAGCCTTGCTCTCAAAAACTTACAGATCTACAGAGATCTTGTCCATGGGTCTTAACCCAGGAACAGAGCTTTGCTCTTGGATCAAATGTAAATCTTTTTAGATCTGAAAAATGAAGAATTTTTTTATAAGTTTTCATGGATTTTTCAAGATTCCAAAATTTTAATTCCTTTAAGAGTTAAAAAAAAATTGATGGATCTTTCTATTATTACCACAGAGCTGTGCTCTTTTAAAGAATCTTGTTCCCCTGAGATCAGAGTTTGACAAATGTCACTCTGTGACAGAGCTTTGCTCTAAAAGAGGAGATTTTCTCTTGTCTCTAGGGATTTCCCATCAATGAGAATATTCTCTTGGGGATCTTTTCATTAATTGACAGTCTCACCCAATGATGGGGCTGTCATCCAGATTTTGTGGGTCCCCCTTTGGTCCCCTACCCACTGCATTGCAGTGTGGTGTAAAATTTTAAAATGCCAAGCGTTGGAATTATAACACTGATGGTTGTTTTTGTCTTTCTATAGGAAACATGTCTGCCAACTTGTCTTTCCCATTTGTTCGCTCGGAGGGAGGGTTTCCCCAGGCACCAGTGGACCGAGTGGTGCTCGCTCTCATTAAAGATCATGATCCCGAGCACAAAAACCTTCACTTGTGGGGTAGGTGGTACAATGAAATCATTCAGGGTCGCCGCAGTTTCGGTTCCGCCATGCCGTCTGAGCCCATAGTTTCGATTCCTTATGCGGATAAACCCCCGGTGAAGTATGCCGTGGAGGTCAAGAACTGGAATTCGGATGACCTTCTCCAGCCTGCAATTGGTGCTATTCCCGTGCAGCCGCCGCCGGCAATAGACATTCTAGGGAGGCGAATCTGTCAGGGTGAAGCACGCCCTTGGGGACAGGCTTACAACATTAGATTGGTCCCACGATCGCCCGCCGGATATTTACAATGGGCTCGGTACATCTTATCGGCTAAAAGGACTCATTTAACGAAGATTGGTTTGTATTCGGCCATCTACGTTTCACTCTTCGAGTATCCTTCCCCTCCAACGTTGTGGATTAAGGCTTTTATCGAGCAATGGAATATCCCCACCCATACTTTCTTGATGACGGACAGGGAGGTCTCTATTTCCTTGGAGGAGTTTGCCGAAATCTCGGGTCTGCCGATGAGGGGAGAGCATTAAGAGGAGTTGCTCCCTCCTGACGAATACGTCTTTGCCACTAAGCCGCTGGTGTTCGATCTGACTCTGAAGAACGCTGTTCAAATCCAGCATCCGGGCTTGGTGAAGGTATTAGAGATCTATGAGGTACTCTATCTAGAATCGGGCGTCCGGGGCATCAGTTTCGCAGACTTTATTGCCCGCTTCGTTCGGCCGGAGTTCTTATCAGAGCAGAACGAGAAGTTCGCCCAGCTTGATGACCCTTTTGGTTTCGGCTTGGACCGCCGACCCATATCGGAGAATGATCAAAGGGACTTTTATCTCCCCGGCGCTGCCATCATCCCTTTCTCAGAAATCGCCGTCCCGGGCATGGCTGAGGAGACCTTTTTTGTAGGGTTCCTGGGCTTGTGGCTGTGCAGCTTTGCGTTCCCTATGCACCCGCGCCACATGCGGCCATCTGTCTTCTACCCAGCACATCGGATGGTGGCTGGTTTGCAGTTATCGGTAGGAATCGCCGGGCTGGCTTACCTTTATAATGGACTTAGCGTAGCGGCGGACGCTAGTGAGCCTGGGGTGCAGCCCGCTAACTTCCCGATGCACTACTTCACCTCCTGGATGGAAATGCACGTGCAAGGGATGTTCGGTGCCCATAAGATTCCTCCGTTCTTTGAGAAGTGCAGACTCCCGAGAGTCATGCGGTTGGTCGGCGCTTCAATTGTGGTTGCATCTCCGCGGGGGGCTATGGGGCTGCTCCTTCGACCACACCTGGTCGGGGCGAAGACTTCTTTCATGGATAAGGTCATAACAATAGGCTCAGAGACCACTAAGTCGGTAGTGCCGCTGCGCGATGATTTTAAGAACGGGGCTTCCATATTGAAGGCTCGGGAAATCCTCCACCTCTACTCCATTCGGCCGGGCTATTTGGTGTTTAGGCAGAATGAGACGGCACTCTTCATGAGGTATAACCCTCACCGGTTTGCTTAGCAATCGAGCTATCACCAGGGGATCCCGATGGAAGCCTTCTTGGAAAAGCCCATGGTCAGCCGAGAGGGGATAAAGAATGCAACGCACCATTTCATGCGACTTAACACGGGTTCTTATTTCTTCATCAGCGAACCAAGCTGTGTCCCCAAGGTACTCAACACGTACGTGGCTTGGTATGCGCATGCAATGGGCCCAGTTATCCTGATGGAGAAGCGCCTGCTGGTTGACCGCAGGGGTGCGCCTCCTGGCGGTGATCGCAAGGCTCCCTTGAAGCCAAGGACCCCGGTCATTGCTCCGCTGAAAGATGCTGGAGTTGACCGACCACGCGTACTGAGCCCCCCGCGTGGATTGCCGCTGCCCGCTATGGTGGATGTGCCACCGGCGCCTCGTGCTCCCACAAAGATGGTCAGTGTAGTATCGCCGGAGTCCGGCGCAGGAGCGGATATCGGGACCCGCCGCCCCAAGGTGCCTGCCAAGCACAAATCAATCCCAGGAGCATCTAGAGCTGGAGGGCAAAAGAAGAAGAAGTCGATCCTTTCCCTTGACGCGATCCTCGGTTTAGAGCCTGAGGCCCCTCTTACCGAAGGAATAAGTGAATATGGCAGCAACAAGGGCTTCTTGGTAGACCCCGCAGACACCAATTTAGCGGCCGCTATTGCAGCTTCTGAGCGATCGGCAAGGCTCGAAGCGATGCTAAGTAAACTCGCTGAGTCTGGTAACCATTAGCTGGTTTCTTCGTCATTTTATCGCATTTTTTATCATTATTTTTGACTAATACTTTCCCTCATTTTCCCACAGGTGTCACTACCGAAGAAGCTATTGCTGCCTCTTTAAAGACCTTCCAAGAGGAGGAGGAGAAGCGTGCTTTAACGGGCGCTGGTATGTCCCACCCTTTTTTTTTAAAACAAATTTTGTTATCTTTTCCGATGGTCAACCCAACCTTCTTCCTTTGTTTCTTTGCAGGGGCTATACCAGTTGATGCGGGGATCCTCCCCAAGCCTGTTGCTGAAGTTCCGGTCTCGTCGGGGCTGCTGCAAGAGCCTCGACTTAACAAGTCGACGAGGGATGCCTTGAAGAATTTGGAGGCATCCCTGTACACGGACGAGGATGCTTCAATGAAAGAGGCTCTGGTGAGGTCCGTCTCAACGGCCCGGGAGGAGAGGAAGCGGCTGAGGCGCGAGGCGAAGGCGCGTAGGGCTGCTTTAGCCATGGGGGCGGGTCCAAGCACCATCCCTCGCGCTGATACTCCCTCAGAAGAGGCTCCCGTCGCCCTATCCACCGCTCGCAGACAGGTGGCACGTGCTTCCCGGAGTGCTAATGACAAGTCCAGCTCTGGTAATGTATCTTGCAAGACTTTGTTGTAAGAATTATAAACCTGTCGGTTCTTATATATCTTATCCTGCAGGGCCAAGTCCAACCGAAAGGGAGGCGGAGACTGTCGAACCTGAGGGGCCAGAGGAAGAGGCGTTGGTCGAGCCCGAGCCGACGGTGGGCAACGTCGCCAGGGTTATTGAGCCTGAGGTGGGGGCCGAGGGGGCTACACCAGAAAAAGTCGTTGATGCCGAGCCTGAGGAGGTGGCAAATGAGACGACCCTTATAACTGAGCCCGAGGTAGCGGCGGGTGAGGCACTTGAGGCCGGCGACCTCATGGTGACGGCTGATAAGGAGATGGAGACCGCTGAGCCCGAACTAGCGGGTGAGATGGGCACGACTCTTGGGGAAGAGTCGGCCGCTCTTTCTCAAGAGTCCGGCAATGCTCTGGTTATTGCCCTCCCCGTCTACGATCTTCCGCCGTCTCCTGGCCGCGCGAGCACGACGACGGCCCCCATTGAGTCGGGTGATGAGGCCATGGACGGTGGCCTCATGTCGATGGAGGAGGAAGTCGCCTCCGTTTCAGCCGGCAGCTCATCAGGTAAATTTCGAGTTACTGTCATTCCCAATCTATATCTTGCGATCTTCTCTAACAAGTTTGTCTTTGTTTTCAACGCAGGTGCGGCCAGCGCCGATGCTCCATTGCTCGAAGGAGCACCATCAACGACTGCCTTGGCAGTGGTCACCTCTCAACCCTCTCTCATACCATCGAAGATGTTGGAAGGTATGGGTTTGCAATTTATTAGTCTTATCTTTAAGACGTATAATTTGTGTACTAAAGTCGCACTGTCGTGTCTTTTCAGGAGTACTCTTTGACCATCTTTATCAAGTGTTGCTCCCACACTTCTCCTTCCCATCTGAACTCGCTTCTTCCTCTGGTGGCGCTGGTGAGTATGGTTTCCATTGATATCTTTCTTTTTCATTTATGGAATTACTTCTAACTTTTTTTTTCTCGACTGCAGTGCTACAAATCGAAGGAGGGGATGAAAGATCGGTTGCGCCACCGACCCTTCCGGCTTTGCCGTCCGTTGCAGCTGGTATAGTAAATTTCCTTATTGATGACTCTTCAACATCTCTTGAACCGTCGTTTAACCATGTTTTGTTTTGCAGCTATCGTTCCGGCTTTGGTCCCTCTTGAGTCTCGCATCTTTTCACCGGCAGGCCCCTTCTTGAAACGCCCATCTTTAAAGGGTGCCGTGATGAGTTTAGGCATGTTGAGCGGGTATATCGAAGAGCTTAATGTTAGTTATATGTATGCCCTAGAGGCCATTGCTATACATAGGATGTATATTGTAGTGGATGCTGGGACATATATAGGGAGGACTTTCTTGCTCGACATGATAGTATGCTATCTGGTTACTCTTTACCTTAACGTGTATACTGATTGTCTCTCTGTTACATGTTGGTAAAGCCCTTAGGATGTTTACTTGACTACCTGGACTATGATGCAGATCATACTAGTGGGGATATGGTAGTCCATAAGTACATCCTTCAAAGTCCCTAGTCGTGGGTATATCAAGACGGGGCATCGATATACCAGAGTAGACTAGCGTATACCTTCTCGACCCATACAGATGGGCGATGGATGATCCTATATCCATTGGTGTTTGACATCAGAGATGATATACGGGTGCTCAGTGGAGACTGGGTACAGAGTAGTCTGGACGGACTAGCCGAGAACTCCCAGATGGTATTATACCTTACGTCAGATGGCAGTTCTCTGGTGACACTGGTACAGAGTAGTCTGTTGACCCGAGATCGTCATAGAGTCTTGTGTGGTTCCCACTGTGCTTTGATTTCCATCTTACCACGTCCAAGAGGGCGTGCAAAACGGTGGTTTTTGGGTACAGTCCCGAGTCACATGGAGGCAATGAGCGATAGGAGGGGATTCGTCTCTCCCGGTATAGGGAGTTGATGTTGCGCTGTGTTCGATTGGCTATAACCGGAAATCCCTGGCCAGGGTTGCTGAGATTTACTGGTAAGTGTTACCAGTAGTTTCTCAAACTGTTATAGACCTCATATCGACACGACTTATCGAGCTATTGGGGTCTGACGTTTACCACCCCTAGACGAGATATGCGACATATCAGACGATCAGACCGGACTGTACGGTAAGTGTTACTGGTTGGATTCACAGGAGTGTGAGCGGGCTTGCTCGTCGATCTTCTGATCGCTCAATACCTGGGTGGCCGTTACGTTTAGCAGACCGCTTGCGGCTTGTGGGTGTTTGATATGATCATCACCTGCTGCCGGCGTATTGACGAGTCTTTAGAGTCCTACACAGAGGTTTCCTGGCTCAAGCGAAACGAAATAGGAGCGCATATGAGATATGTGCGGGACCGAGAATAATGCGTGTATGTGATACCGTATTTCATTCTCGCGATGAATGTGTCGAATGGTTGTATGCGATATAACCTAGTTATCGAATCAAGGATTGATTCGATAAATCGATACATTGTATACTAGTCGGTTGTGTGCGACATGACCGGATCATTGAATCAAGAGTTGATTTAATGATTTAATGCATAATTATATATTTGATATATTACTTTGCATTAACTAGTATTGGTTCACTTTAAATGGATTTTCTCACTCGGATGTGCACATTGTATATGTGATATATTTTTGTGCACTTGATTGTATCATGTTTGATGATACATGTTTGCTAGGGTTTTTGTGTAAAGAATTAAACCATGGTTATTTAAATGGTTAGGGTTTTGATTATCTTAACTAATTATTTAGGTTATTTCCTTTTTAGGCATGTAAAGAGAAAATGGTTACTTTTCATTCATGAAGCTTGATGAAGCTTCATGAAGACTTTGACCAAGTGACCATTTTGTCTCATGCTTAACCCTAACCATTCCATTTAACCATGATTAACTCTCTACACATTACCATGGTTAATATTATGATAAGAATGATTTTATTATTCTTTTTCATAATAACTTATCATATATTCTTTCTTCTTCTTCTTCATCTAAAACAAGAAGAAAGCTTGCTTCATCAATGGCAACTTGAGCAATTGAGTGAGAAATCCAATTCTAAAGTGAACCCACCTCCTATTTCTTCATCCTCTACCTCTTGCCAAGTAGTAGAGTGTGTTTTCTTCACAAGTTTCATGACTTGGTGAAGTGGGAGCTTGATCTTGCGACGCCTCGACGTAGATCATCTTCGGCATCGTCGTCGATGACCTAGCCCGCTTTTTCTCCGATGAAGCCGACGCTAGAGCCCAAGATCCGATTTGTACAGCGAGGAGACTTCATCGCGGAGCCATGGAGGTGGAGGACCGGATCTACAAAGGTTGTATTTCCGTTCTCTTAGTAAAGTAGTTTACTAGTTGCATCTTTCGCCTAGACATCTAGTTAACGATCCGTATTAGGGTTTCTCGGCACCCGTAAAAGTTAAAAATGGCATGGTTGATGCCTTGTGAGACCTCTTGAGAGTGCCTAGGAACCCTACAGTGGTATCAGAGCCTAGCTAGAGCCTTAGGCGATGCGTAGACGGAGTTTGAAGTCCGATCGAACCAAAACCCTAACCCGAAACATGCTCTCTGGACTTTTTATAAAAACTGGGATTTTTCCACATTAAAAATGCTTAAAAAATTCAGCAGGGAATTATAAGAATTACGGTGCAAAATTTGACTCATGAACAGTACACAGAGCGGCGGAACCGCGGCATAAGCATGCCTTCTGCGGCGGTTCCGCGGCCGAAGGATGACATCATCATCCCCTGTTTGCACAGTAACTCCTATTTTATTATGCTGGATTTTCTGGGAATTTTTAATATTTATTAAAGAGTTAAATTTTCTGGGGTTATTTTGGGGATTCGGTGTTTCGATCGGAGTATCAGATTTTGTCTATGTGGCTTTCCGGATAATTTTTGAATATGTTAAAAAGTTCGACCGGATATAAATACCCAATTTTTCCCCTGTCGGGAAATTTTCAAGTGTTGGATTTTTCCGTGGTTTAAAGACGTTCTAAGTAGTGCAAGTAACGCGATGGTCCCTCTAGAAGACAACAAACCTTAACTCGATTATGTGACCGTCTTGAACTGCCCTTTGAACCTTAGGGTTTGGGGCAGTACGGCGTGCCATATGTGAGGCGTTGGCTTGACCCTTCTACGGCTGGACCGTTGGTACTGAGGCACGAACTGAATGTTTTTAGACTTGTTTCATGTGTTGATCTGTATCGGGAAAACTTGGGTGTTTGAATGTTCGATCGGAAAGTTTAACATTTTCTAATTATCTGGAATGTGATACAACAATTGGAATTCATAAGAAGTTATGAGATAACTGAATGAATGTTATAAACATAGCAGTTTAGTCTCACTTGATCGGTTGCCACGGAATTTTGATGTGATCAAAAGTCCGTCGCAATCACGTAGCGTACGCGGATACTCTCCGGGTAAACTTAATAGACAGCCTCACTCCATAGCCCCGACCAAGTGACTGTAGGAGAACCCCGTTGCCGAAAGCATCCGTTCGGGTGCTCGCGGTAGCGGTGTTCCGCCTTGGTGCACTTCGTCGACGGTATCGGGGGTGCGGCCGTCTACTAAAATTTGCGACGAGCATTCGATCAGGATGTCGGGAATCTTGTTGAATTGCCCGACTTGGTATTGAAAAGTGTTTTCTATAATGAGACTAAAATGCGGGGTTTATAATTGTTAGGCATGCGATGTCTAAGTAATTCATTTGATTAGGCATGCGATGTCTATGCAGATTGCGGATTCCAACTGTTGTAGTTTTACACTTTCTTTTCTGTGACCGTAAGTGTAATATGTGATATCGCCGGTTTCGTTGCTATATGTCAACGACAATTGGGATGCGCATATTTACTTACGTTGATGACATGTGATGTTATGTGTTGCTGGATATGTTATATTGGATCGTCGTGTTTGAATAGCCGGGGGTTTTTATGTGAGATGAGTGTTTTTCATTTTCATTCATGTAAAAACTTGTATGTAATATTCTTTTATTGGGGCACTTCCAGGTTGCGGAAGATGTCACCTTTTGTATATTATTTACTTTTCCGCACTAGGATAGACCCAAGGAGGAGGGCACAAGTAACCGGGTTCTGGAGTCCAGTGGGAGACCAACTCGAGGAGTCGAGTCCGGGTCTCCTAACTCTAGAATTGGTAGGGTTGCTTGCCGCTCTCGTAGGGGTCTAGGGGTGTGGGTTTGGCTATTCATCACGACCGTGGAATCCGTGTTTTATACTGGCTCGTATTGAAAACACGGACGTTCTAGTATATCCAATATTTCATATGATTCTTCTGCTGCGATATCTGTGATGTGATCATGTGATATGTTCTGTGATGGATACTGTATATAGTATATATGATATATTATATAGACGTTACTTATGTTTTACACCCGTGCTAGCCCTGCCCCGCTCTGCCGTTAGTTACCTAACCTAACGGTGCACGAGGGGACATCGAGGCGAATGCGGATGGCATAAGTGTACGTCGTATTTATCTGTGATGTTTAGGTACTTAAATGATGGGACCTCATTAATGTGATTAATGAAATAAAAGAAACCTAAGATGTTGTAGAATCGAATTTCAAAATAAAACAGGTAGCTACAGTTCTTGCTTTGCACAGCGGTATATGTGATATATCCTGCACCTTATTCGATGAGGAAAGGACCGAGATCCCTTCACCGGGAGTGACTCCTTTAGCAATAAATGGCAGATGCTACACACTCGGTTTGTCTTTTGATTGCTTTTAAGAGTTTTTGCTTTGCACAGTGATATATATGATATATCCCGCACCTCATTCGACGAGGAAAGGGCCGACGATCCCTTCACCGGGAGTGACCCCTTTAGCAAAACTAGAAAGGCCTCAAAAACACTCCATTTTAAAATCATTTGATTCTACAACGATATAAAGTTCATTACGCAAAAGGTTTTCTCAAAAACCTGCCGTAGCCCTCCGTCATTTCAGATAAGTGCTAGTTAGTATTCGTGCTACGTTTGTTGGCCGCGTCAAGGCGTAGTGTGCGGTAGCTAACTAGTATTTATCTGCTTATGCATATGATGCAGATTGGATTAGGGTAGTCGTGCAACTTTGTTGGCCTGCGTCAAGGGTCGTACGGGTAGGTTTAATTCAATCAGGAAATGACGGGTTGAACTTGACTAGCGCACTATGGTTTGTTGGCATGCGTCAAGGTCATAGGACGCTATGGGCAAAATATTATCGGGAATTTCAAGTGTTGAAATTTGCAATGAGATTGCATACCTTCTATAAGATAGTTGGATCCCGATACCCGCTGCGAGTAATTGTTACTCCTGGGAGAGTTTTACACATTACAATTAGCCGATCAAGTAGGTGTCTAGAAAGGTGTTAACGAGGTTACGCCTCTGGGAAAATGAGGTTTACATTAATTAGGTTCGTGCGAAAGCACGGGGGACCTCCCTCAAAGTACCGACACTGGCCTGGCTGAAAGATTGGCGAACTTGTAGCGTGTAATTAATCCCCGCTAGTCTTTCCTTTTAGGGTTTGAAGGAATATTTGATAAAAACAGTGGGAGCCATCCTGATTAGATAAAATAATAACCAATCTATTCTTGCAAGAGCGCACGCTGAATGTTTTCTTCTCTCTCTCTCCAGGTAGCGACCATATCACGCCTTAATCAAGATAATAATACGGAATATTGACCGAACCCGCTTGTTATACTGAGCTGGGGAACGTTGGTCCCGCTCCAACTTATAATTGTTATAAGACAGAGCAGGAAATTGGGGATTACCAGAATTCCCGTGCCGCCCAAACGAAGAGAGTGCATGTTGATGCATCATCTTCGGGTGTGTTCGTTACAAAGAACTGTTTCTCAGTATCCTTTACGTCCTGGGTATGTGATACCAGATCAGGATCCCAGATATGTAATCTGTTACATAGGGCTACAGAAAGGTAGATAACTGAGAACGGGTGATAAGTTTCATGAGACAGAAAACGGGGCAAGTGTTGCAGCCAAGTCTGTTGGTCACTATCACCCTGTATTACCAATACATTGATTCTGAACGAATGTTATTAGATACCGAACCTGATATACAAAATCATATCAGTCTCTTTATCAGTAAAGAAAGGATATAATTTTGTATTGATGGATAATGTTTTGAACATTTCCTATATCAAAAGTTGATCGGTTCAGGCACGTTATCTAAAAGCATTAATGTTCTAAATCAAACTACAGTTCTTTAGTATACGGAACACACACAAGAGGAAGAGTTCAGGAATGAACGAATCCTACTTGAGGCATTGTAGACTAGGTCATATCAATGCGACCCGACTAGCTGAAGTTACATGTAGATGCATATTTAAATCAGTTTGAATTTACATCTTGTGAAACTTGCCAGTCATGTCACAGAGATAATATGACCATAGCTCTGTTTACTGGAAACAGAGAAAGAGTTAGTGAACTCTTGGGATTGATACATGTTGATGTATGTAAAGTCCCCTGTCTACAAATGCCAAGACCGGTTCTTTGTACTTCATTAAATTCTCTGATGATCTCTTTTGATTCAGACGTATGTTCCTGTTGAAACACAAGTCCGAACCTTTTGAGATATTCACATAATATAAGTTAGAAGTAGAGAACCAAAATACGGGTATAAGTATTATGTCATTTGATGAGATCAAGGAGGAGAATACTTGAGCACGAAATTCCTGGACTTTTCTAAAAGAGAATGAGATTCTCTCTCAGCATTACTCCTCCGAATACACCATAGCACGTTGGTGTATCGGGGCGGAGCAATCGCACCCTATATGATAAGGTGTGCTCTATGATGAGTACTACTGAGTTACCTATTTCCTTATAGGGAGTTATGCACTTGAGAAGCTGCATACCTATTGAATAGGGTTCGAATCAGATCACTGCCTACCAATCCATATGAGATATGGAATGGGAAGAGCCCATGTCTTAAGCTAGTTAAGATTTGGGGTTGTCCGGCCTATGTCTAAAAGCAAAATCCGGACAAGCTCGAGGCATGGTCTGTAATGTAGAACTGGAAAGGTTCCAGCTATACAAACTACAGCAGATGATTTGATAAAACCAAAGGATTCAATAGTTGCCAACGAACCTCAGCCTCTCCGCCGATCTAGTAAGGTTTCTCACCCACCTGAGAGATACTTCTGTTTCTCTATGACAGTGGGAGCGAGAATTGCATCATGAGATGATGACCCAACTAGTTTCGAGCTGGCCATCAGGAGTAGGACTCTGTAAGAATGGCTGGATGCTTAGCGATCTGAGATGGAATCCATGTACACCAACAAAGTATGGACTTTGGTTGCTATATCTGAAGGGTTAAATCCCCATCAGGAGCAAGTATATCTTGAGAAGATTACTTGGTGTACTTGGAAAGGTTGAGACTTTCAAAGCTAGACTTGTTAAAGCTTTTCGTCATTGACCAGGCGTGGATTATGATGAAACCTTTTCAAGTGGCTATGCTTAAGTCCATCCAGATCCTACTTGCCACGGCTACATACCATGACTACGATATCTGGTGGTTGGGTGTCATGACTGCTTTTCTAAATGATGTTTTAGAAGAGAGCGTCTATAAGTACACAGCCAAAGGGCTTCGTAGACAGTGGGAGCAGCGGAAACGTGTGCAAGATGTTTTATGTGATAAAGCAGGCATCGCGGAGTTGGAACATCTGTTTTGATGTAGTAGTCAAAGAGTTTGATATCATCAAAATGGTAGATGAACCTTGTATAAACAAAAAGGTAGCAGGGAGTATGGTGATGATCCTCATAGAGTACGTGGATGACATACTCTTGATAAGAAAGGAGTTTCGTATGCTACGCTCGGTCAATCTCCGCTTATCACAATGATTCTCCATATAGGATCAAAGTGATACCTCCTAAATCCTGGGTTTTGGATCTATGAGATAGATCTAATTGGATGTTAGGATTCTCACTAGTTGTAGTGAGATGGTATCAACCGATCCTGGGGAGAATCACTGGAAGGGTTCCAGGATGATAAGGACGACTGAATGTCAGTCGCAGGCATTGTCTATACCCTCAGTGGAGGGACGGTATGTTGGAAGAGTTCCAAGCTAGATACCGTGGCATACTAGATGATAAAGGCTGGATACATCGCTATTTGAGATGCTACCAAAGAGGCAGTCTGGATGTATATTAGTTAATGAGATGAACTTAGTTCCTCCCATTGTGTGACAATGGAGTTGTGGCTTATGCCAAGGAACGTCCGTCCCATCAGTGATCCGGACATATTCTAAGGCAGTATCACCTGATCATGGAGATAGTTGATCTCCAGGGTGATCAAGGTTAGGAGAGTTGACTCAGAGGACAACACAGCGGATCCACTCACAAAGGCCTTTTCCCAGAGAGAGACTTTTATGGGATGGTTGAGTATGAGATACTACAACCACTGCTACAGATGGCCCTAGTGCAAGTGGGAGATTGTTAGTTATATGTATGCCCTAGAGGCCATTGCTATACATAGGATGTATATTGTAGTGGATGCTGGGACATATATAGGGAGGACTTCTTGCTCGACATGATAGTATGCTATCTGGTTACTCTTTACCTTAACGTGTATACTGATTGTCTCTCTGTTACATGTTGGTAAAGCCCTTAGGATGTTTACTTGACTACCTGGACTATGATGCAGATCATACTAGTGGGGACATGGTAGTCCATAAGTACATCCTTCAAAGTCCCTAGTCGTGGGTATATCGAGACGGGGCATCGATATACCAGAGTAGACTAGCGTATACCTTCTCGACCCATACAGATGGGCGATGGATGATCCCATATCCATTGGTGTTTGACATCAGAGATGATATACGGGTGCTCAGTGGAGACTGGGTACACTGGACGGACTCGCCGAGAACTCCCAGATGGTATTATACCTTACGTCAGATGGCAGTTCTCTGGTGACACTGGTACAGAGTAGTCTGTTGACCCGAGATCATCATAGAGTCTTGTGTGGTTCCCACTGTGCTTTGATTTCCATCTTACCACGTCCAAGAGGGCGTGCAAAACGGTGGTTTTTGGGTACAGTCCCGAGTCACATGGAGGCAATGAGCGATAGGAGGGGATTCGTCTCTCCCGGTATAGGGAGTTGATGTTGCGCTGTGTTCGATTGGCTATAACCGGAAATCCCTGACCAGGGTTGCTGAGATTTACTGGTAAGTGTTACCAGTAGTTTCTCAAACTGTTATAGACCTCATATCGACACGACTTATCGAGCTATTGGGGTCTGACGTTTACCACCCCTAGGCGAGATATGCGACATATCAGACGATCAGACCGGACTGTACGGTAAGTGTTACTGGTTGGATTCACAGGAGTGTGAGCGGGCTTGCTCGTCGATCTTCTGATCGCTCAATACCCAGGTGGCCATTACGTTTAGCAGACCGCTTGCGGCTTGTGGGTGTTTGATATGATCATCACCTGCTGCCGGCGTATTGACGAGTCTTTAGAGTCCTACACAGAGGTTTCCTGGCTCAAGCGAAACGAAATAGGAGCGCATATGAGATATGTGCGGGACCGAGAATAATGCGTGTATGTGATACCGTATTTCATTCTCGCGATGAATGTGTCGAATGGTTGTATGCGATATAACCTAGTTATCGAATCAAGGATTGATTCGATAAATCGATACATTGTATACTAGTCGGTTGTGTGCGACATGACCGGATCATTGAATCAAGAGTTGATTTAATGATTTAATGCATAATTATATATTTGATATATTACTTTGCATTAACTAGTATTGGTTCACTTTAAATGGATTTTCTCACTCGGATGTGCACATTGTATATGTGATATATTTTTGTGCACTTGATTGTATCATGTTTGATGATACATGTTTGCTAGGGTTTTTGTGTAAAGAATTAAACCATGGTTATTTAAATGGTTAGGGTTTTGATTATCTTAACTAATTATTTAGGTTATTTCCTTTTTAGGCATGTAAATAGAAAATGGTTACTTTTCATTCATGAAGCTTGATGAAGCTTCATGAAGACTTTGACCAAGTGACCATTTTGTCTCATGCTTAACCCTAACCATTCCATTTAACCATGATTAACTCTCTACACATTACCATGGTTAATATTATGATAAGAATGATTTTATTATTCTTTTTCATAATAACTTATCATATATTCTTTCTTCTTCTTCTTCATCTAAAACAAGAAGAAAGCTTGCTTCATCAATGGCAACTTGAGCAATTGAGTGAGAAATCCAATTCTAAAGTGAACCCACCTCCTATTTCTTCATCCTCTACCTCTTGCCAAGTAGTAGAGTGTGTTTTCTTCACAAGTTTCATGACTTGGTGAAGTGGGAGCTTGATCTTGCGACGCCTCGACGTAGATCATATTCGGCATCGTCGTCGATGACCTAGGCCGCTTTTTCTCCGATGAAGCCGACGCTAGAGCCCAAGATCCGATTTGTACAGCGAGGAGACTTCATCGCGGAGCCATGGAGGTGGAGGACCGGATCTACAAAGGTTGTATTTCCGTTCTCTTAGTAAAGTAGTTTACTAGTTGCATCTTTCGCCTAGACATCTAGTTAACGATCCGTATTAGGGTTTCTCGGCACCCGTAAAAGTTGAAAATGGCATGGTTGATGCCTTGTGAGACCTTTTGAGAGTGCCTATGAACCCTACACTTAACGCAGACGCTCTCCCATCTGCCGCAGATTTCGCTGTGGAGGTTAACCCAATGTTGGCGGCGCTCGTAAACTTTCATAACGAAGGCGTCGTCGAATCTTGGGTTAATCACTGCAGGGAAATCGAGGCCTGCCTACATCGGCTGGAGTCGACGCATCCTTCCCCTGAGGTATTGGCCGTAAGTACTCAACGGACAGCCTGGCTCGAGCAAAGCACTTCTTATCTCCGCCATTTGGACCAAGAAGCAGCTTTAAGGTTGAAGGAACGTCAGGAGTCTTCAAGCGCAACCGCTCGTCTACGTGCCGAAGTTGAGGCGAACGCTGCCGAAGTGAAGGCCGTCTTCGAGGGCCTTCTGGAGCGTATCTCTAATGGGCTAGCGCTGAAACGGAAGCTTGATGCCGCCGAGCGTGATGCCCGAGGCCATGAAGCAGCTCAGCAGGTCGTTGGGGAGCAGCTTGCATCCTTCATGCAGCAGCGGGCTCGAGTAGAGGCCGAACTGGCGGTGGTGGCAGATCAAGAAAGGGCGTGGAAGGAAGTACACAAACAATTAACAGAGCTATGCAAGGCGCTTCCTCCCCAATAATTCCCCTTGTATCTAGATATTTGTAAAAATTTTCTTTTTAAACAAGATGTATCCATTCTTTATTCTTCTGTATGCTTCACCTTGTACTTGATTACATCCAATAAAGATACACATTTTCCTTTGCAATGTCTTGTATACTCTTTTGCTTTCTGTTTTCTCTTATTATCAGCATGCCGTCTTGATAAACACATTTGACCGATAATAGAGTAATCATCTAGATTTCCTCAAGAAAGAGCGATGGCTTAAGCCGCAGGTTCAGATCTGTTGCCTAAGACTTTTCAACTCTATGAGCCGTGAAGGTCTCATAGAGACTTTTCTCCCTATGGATCGAGAGGATCTCGTAGGTGGGTTTTTGTTCATAACATAATATTGCATTTTGTATTCCCCAGTCTTATGCATTTTACAATGAAAACAGGTGCTTTTGACCCATGTCTGCTACATGTTACAGGTTACAGGTTCTTGGCGCGAAAACAGTGAAAAAGACAAAAGACGACACAAAAAGAGACTTTTGACCAACAAATAGGAGGATCTTAGTCAAGCCTAAAAACGAAGAATAGTTCTCAATCAATAAGGCAACTCAAGGTTTAAATTGTCATGGCAAGCGGTTAAAGGATCGGTACAAGTGTTCACTGAAGTTCTGGAATCACCGCAGAAGCCCAAATGGAAAAAGAACTAAAGAAATGAAAACCCCAGAAGAACTTGAAGAATCCCAGAAAAGCCCATCAGATGACCTCACTAAAGGGCCGCGGAACCGCGGCCCAAGCACGCCCATGCCGCGGTTCCGCGGCTGTTTGAAGCCCTAATGCGCAGGAAATTTTGCCATAATTCTTTGGCGGCTGTGGAAAGATTTTCTAGGGGTATATTTGTAATTGTAGACATGCGGTGCAATTGTAAATCTAGGGTTTCTATGTCCTATAAATAGAACCCAAGACCTTGTATTTTCTTATGCCTCTACTCATGAATAAAATTCTATTTTCTTGAAGTTAGAGCGCATCAAAAGTAAGTAGGTTATTTTCCTTGCAGTAGTTGTAGTTTTTCATATCTGCTCTTATTTTCTCGCCTTAGTTTAATTTAGTTTAGCTTTTATTAACTTGCAATCGATGTTTTCTCTCTTTAATAAACTCTTGTCTTTTTTCATCCCCTCAATGAGCGAGTAGTTTCCTCGCTTGTTAGGGTTAGGAATAGGGAAGGATTTGAGAGACGAAGATCTCTCATCTCTTTTCGTTGCTAAACTTTTATGAACATTAGAACTCCATGCATACCTTTTTATTCCGCTCTCTACGGCACTTTTACCCTCAAGGTAACGGTGATTCCGTAGTCTAAAGGCCCGGATTTTAAGGTTTTCCATGGAGGTTAGGGTAAAGATTAAGAAAGGAAGGACAAGGATCTAGAGGAAGAATCAATCTTCCCAATCATCCTAATCCCCTTTGTTAAGATTTACCATAACACTAATATGATACATTTAATTAATGGCAATGGAAAGAAATGTAGATCTTTGTTTACCAAATTTTCCCTAAACCTAATCCTAGCAAGTTTCTAATCCTAGTATCATACAACTTCAATTTTTAGGTTTAATTATAAATCCAAACACCATTTGGAATTAACTCGTAAGAACTTAAAGGAGATTTACACATCCCTGTGGACCGACCCGTATTCACCGGCTAGCTTCATGCGACGCCGTTCTTGATTGCGGTAAATATTTTTTGATCAACAAAACCTCTCTTAATCAAATGGCGCCGTTGCCGGGGATGGCGTAAAAATTTTCTTTTTGTAATTTCGGGGTAATATAAAATCTAAAAAATCATAAAAATCGGAAAAATTCCAAAAATAAAAAAAAATTTATCATCTTTTATTGTTTGAAGGGTTTTCTTTGTGGATCTTTGCAGGACTGACGGATCTGAAACAATACAGAAGGAGAATCAGGAAAAGGTACATCAGAACAGAGGTATATTGCTATAGAAGAGCCGTACAAATTTTTTCAGAGCACGATCCCTCATATTCACCGCGGAACCGCGGCCTAGGGGTGTCATCTGCGGCGGAAACGCGGTCGTCTGGAGTCTTCTTTGCGCGAAATTTGCTCGGTTTGCTTCCTCATTCTTCCCTCTACAAATCCCCATATATCTTTTGCCAAATCTTCTGCAGGATTCTTTGCGCTAAAAATCTTCTTCCCCCTTCCAATAATTGATTTTCTGCAGGATTCTTTGCGCCGCGCTAAAAAGCAAATTGATTGCAAGTGATTTACTGCTTTGCATACTTTAATCTGACTTTAAGGGGCTATTGACCAATTCAGATTGGGTGGGGATTTCATCACCTTTCCCAGGACCCCAGAAATTACTTAAAAGCATTTGCATTGACCACTTTTAATTTAAAAAATATTAGACTCAGCCCTAAGGACCTCGAGCTCAATAGGACAGAGGACTAGTATAGGCTTCGGCCGTTTATCCTAACCGACATTGCGGTGTCTAGGCTAGTTGTTTTTAATTAGGCCCACTGTCGTGGTGGTTCCTTCCCACTTACCTGGACGTACTTGTCCGTGAAGAGGCGGTTTGAGGTCTATCTCTAGCCCTTTGGAACAGTTAGGAGCTGTCTAGCTGACCTAGGTGACCCTAGACTTAGGCCTGATTGTGCATGTGTGGTTAATTGCAAGATTTTTTTGCAAAAGCTCACTTAAAAAGAAAAAGGAAAATCGTTTCAAAACTTGCAACTTGTCGCTAAAGAATCTTTGCACTCACTTACACCACTTCTTCTCATTGACGTTTTCTTACCTTCACATTCTGTCTTTCATCTTTCGACTACACTAACCCTTTTAGTGTATGTCCGGTTGGACTAGAGACCCTAGCGCCCGATTAGTCCGTGTTTCGTTGGTACCGACCGACGAACCTTTCGACTCCGAAGTCGAAATCTTGTCCACTTCTTCACTTTCACCATCACATTCTTCCGAAGGTATGTCGGGATACGATCCTAACAACACCTTACCGACGGGAATGATTCCACCTCCGTTAGGTGCGAATAACCCGAATCACCCACCTGTCGAAGCGCCCGCACGAGTCGCGCTCCAGGATCTTTTCTACCCCATCCGCACCGCCCTTCCTACTTGTCTTTCCCTCCCACCGGCTAATGGGGACAATTTTGAGATCAAACCCCACTTCATCAATATGCTGCCTAAGTTTCATGGTTTGGAATCCGAAGATGCATATATCTTTATCAACAAATTCCAAAACGTTTGCGCCATGATGAAAACTACCCAATTAAGTGATGACGCTATAAGGCTAAGGGTCATTCCTTTCACCTTATGTGACCTAGCCGAGAAGTGGCTATACAGCACCGCATCACACTCAATTAGAAATTGGGACGAGTTTGTGAAAGCTTTTCTTAAAAAGTTCTATCCTCATCACAAAACTGCTAAAATCCGTAATGAGATTATACAATTTTCACAGCTTCCTGCCGAACCATTTTGGAAATGTTTTGAAAGATTCAAAGACCTACTCGTTCAATGCCCTCACCATGGGATAGAAAGATGGCAACTTTGCCAAACATTATACGAGGGATTAAACCCGGCAACGAAGCAGTTGCTAGAAACCATTAGTCAAGGTCACTTTCTGTCCAAATCTAGTGAGGAAGCGTGGCAGTTTCTTGAGGATCTTAGTGAACAAACAATTCAGTGGGAAAGCACCAAGACCACATCATCATCTTCTTCTATTGGTCAACCTAGGGCAGGCATACATCAAGTAGAGATGTCAATTGCTATGAAGGCCGAGATGGCCGCTCTTACGAAAAAGCTAGAAGCGCTTGAGACCAAAATCTCAGCACCTTCTCCTGCCCCTGTTGTGCCTCCACGAACTGTTTGTGCTTGTTGTTCGGATCCATCACATCTCACCGAAGAGTGTCCTTACACTGCTTCTACTCAAGGACAAGATCAAGTCAATGCTGCCTTTCAGCAACGACAAAGAAATGATCCATACTCTTCGACATACAATCCGGGTTGGAAGAGCCACCCTAATTTCGCTTGGAACCAAAATCAACAATCCTAAGGAAACAACAATTTTCAAAGAGCTCCTCCTCCACAACAACAAGCACCTCCACAAGCTCAATTTCAGCAACCTCTCCAACAGCAACCTTACCCTAATCAGATGAACAATTTTGTGCCCAACAATTTTGTTCCCCCTCAAAATGCTGTTAGCTCGCTCGAGAGAAGTCTAGAAGCATTCCTAAAGCAATCCGCACAGTCCACAGCTAGGATAAAGACTTCTGTTCAATCTTTAGTGCAAAACAGTGCCTCACACGATCAAAGCATCAAAGCTATTGAAGCACAAATTGCACAACTCAACGCAGCATTGAAAGAGCGAGAGAAAGGAAAACTTCCGTCTCAACCACTCCCAAATCCTGGTCACGCACATGTTGCACATGAACAGCAGAATCATAACGTGAATGCTGTGACCACGTTGAGATCCGGAAAAGTGCTGCAAAACAATGTGGGTATTCACCGTGACACCTCTGCCGGTGGTCCTTCATCTTCTTCTTCTTCTTCGTTAGAGCCTATTCTCCATCCTTCACATGGCTCTACTTCTTCTAGCTCGAACGGACCCTCTCCTTACAACACGAACACATCTACACGGGGTTCCGTTCCAACTCAACAATCTGATCCGCAAAAATTGGACTCAACAACTTTTCAAAATGTTCCTTTTCCAAATCGGTTGAGATCCAATAAACTAACTCCACAGATGGAGAAGATTGTAGAGTTGTTCAAACAGGTTAGCATAAATATCCCTCTTTTGGATGCAATCCAACAAGTTCCTTCATATGCTAAAATCTTAAAGGACTTATGCACCAAAAACAGGAAGTCACAAGTACCAAAGAAAGTTTTCGTGGCTAGTGCTGTTAGTGATGCTCTTGTCAATTCGTTACCCCCAAAGCACAAGGACCCCGGTTGTCCTACTATTTCGATCATAATTGGGAACAAGACCATCAATAGAGCACTATTAGATCTTGGTGCTAGTGTCAATTTGCTACCCTATTCGGTGTACGAACAATTAGGCGTTGGAGAGCTCAAGCCCACTCATTGTACTCTCCAAATGGCCGACCGATCAATCACCCATCCTAGGGGAGAGTTGGAAGATGTGTTAATTAGAGTAGGGGATTTCATTTTCCCCGTTGACTTTATTGTTATGGATACACAGCCTGTCGCTAACCCCCGTAATCAAATTCCGGTGATACTTGGTCGACCATTCCTCGCAACTTCTAACGCAGTAATCAACTGTCGTAACGGTTCAATGAATCTATCTTTTGGCAAGATGACAGTTGAACTTAACATTTTCAAGTTAGGAAGTCAGCCTTGCGAGCCTAATTCTAGCGTACTTGATGTGTGCTCGATCGATGAGATCGCGGAGGAGGACTGTGAGTTCGAGAATTTCATGTTTGATCACAGTAATATTGACGCCACTAGTGCGTTCCTCCTAGAATCCGACACAGCATTCACGACGGACAAAGATTATGAGTGTTTCACCTTTATTGATGATCTTGAATACTCTCCACCCGAGTTTGAGTCTTTTGCTTTTCCGGATGAGTTAGTTGAACCATCCGACTCGGTAGCATACACTCAATTTGAACCTTTGATGGAATCCTTCGAGTTTGAAACAGTTACTCCATTGTTACCATCTATTGTTTCACCATCGAAACTCGAGCTAAAGTTTTTGCCATCGCACCTAAAATATGCTTATCTAGGTGAAAATGAGACCTTACCAGTTATCATATCGGCCTCTCTAGCTCTTGAGCAAGAGAAGGCTCTTTTAACGGTCTTATACGATAATCGGCAAGCTTTCGGCTGGTCTATGGCGGACATCAAGAGGATTAGTCCCCTAATAGTCGAACATCATATACACTTAATGGATGATGCCAAGCCGGAAAGGGATCCTCAAAGACGCCTCAACCCCGTCATGAAAAAGGCGGTCAAGAAGGAGATTGTTAAGTGTCTTGATAGCGGTATTATTTACCCTATCTCGGATAGCCAATGGGTTAGCCCCATTCATGTCGTGCCAAAGAAATCGTGCATCACGGTCATCACCAATGAGGCAAATGAGTTAATTCCCACTCGCACCCAAACTGGGTGGCGAGTTTGCATCGACTACCGGAAACTCAACACCGCGACAAGGAAGGACCACTTTCCTTTACCATTCATTGACCAAATGCTAGAACGATTGGCGGGGCACGAATTCTACTGCTTTTTAGATGGCTATTCCGGTTATAATCAAGTCCCCATAGCCAAAGAGGATCAAGACAAGACTACATTTACTTGTCCCTTTGGCACTTTTGCTTATCGTCGCATGCCCTTTGGGTTATGCAATGCACCCGCTACATTTCAGTGGTGTATGATGGGGATCTTTTCGGACATGGTGGAGAAGTTTTTGGAAATCTTTATGGATGATTTCTCCATTTTTGGTGACTCCTTCAATGAGTGTTTACGACATCTTGACGCAGTTCTCACCCGCTATAGGGAGAAGAACCTAACTTTGAATTGGGAGAAATGCCACTTTATGGTACGAGAAGGCATTGTCTTAGGACATGTGATCTCGCAAAACGGCATAGAGGTTGATAGAGCTAAAATCGAAGTCATTTCTAATCTTCCTCCTCCTAAATGCGTCAAAGATATCCGAGCTTTCCTTGGCCATGCCGGTTTCTATAGACGGTTCATCAAGGACTTTAGCAAGATTGCTAGACCCTTGACTCTCTTGTTGGCCAAGGACACTACTTTTGTTTTCGACTCAACTTGCATGAAAGCGTTCGAGTCTTTGAAACACTCACTCATTTCTGCGCCCATCCTTTCATCTCCAGACTGGACGCACCCTTTTGAAATTATGTGCGACGCATCAGATTTTGCCATTGATGCTGTTCTTGGACAACACATTAACAAGTTGCCGCATGTAATTTACTACGCTAGCCGAACATTAAATGAGGCCCAATTAAACTACACAACAACAGAAAAAGAGTTTTTAGCAGTTGTGTTTGCCCTTGAAAAATTTCGGCCTTATTTAATCGGCTCTCCAGTTATAGTGTACACGGATCACTCAGCTCTTCGCCACCTTTTTGCGAAGAAGGATGCTAAGTCTAGGCTAATACGTTGGATCCTTTTGCTGCAACAATTTGACCTTGTTATAAGGGACAAAAAGGGATGTGAAAACGTAGTAGCTGATCATCTTTCACGACTTCCTTCTTCGCCTACACTTGAACTTCCTATCACTGATGTTTTCCCCGATGAGCAACTCTTGACCGTTTCTTGCGAACCATGGTTCGCCGATATTGTAAACTACTTAGCCACCGGCTTGATACCTAACGATTGGTCGAAACAAGATAAACTTCGATTTTTGTCCCAAGTAAAGCATTTTTACTGGGATGAACCTTATCTTTTTAAATACTGTTCCGACCAAATCATTCGTCGGTGTGTACCTGAAACTGAGGTTAAGAGTGTGCTGTCTTTTTGCCACGATCAAGCATGTGGCGGGCACTTTGGCCCAAAGAAGACAGCCGAGAAAGTATTGCAGTGTGGTTTCTATTGGCCACGACTCTTCAAAGTTGCATTCGAATACTGCAAAACTTGCTCCCGGTGCCAACACTTGGGCCGGATATTGCGGAGAAACGAAATGCCGCTCCAACCAATTTTGGTTGTAGACATTTTTGATGTTTGGGGTATAGACTTCATAGGACCATTTCCTAACTCTTTTGGAAATGTGTATATTCTTTTGGCTGTTGACTATGTTTCAAAGTGGGTCGAGGCTATACCAAGTCGAACGAATGACAACAAGGTTGTCGTTCGATTTCTAAAAGAACACATCTTTTCTCGATTTGGGCACTCTCGTGCGATAATAAGTGATAATGGTTCTCACTTTTGCAATAGGACTTTTGAGTCCTTAATGCGCAAATACTCTATCACCCATAAGCTGTCAACACCATACCATCCCCAAACATGTGGGCAAGCAGAGATCTCGAATCGACAAATTAAGCAAATCTTGGAGAAAACGGTTTCTAAAAACCGTAAAGATTGGTCACTAAAACTGATAGATGCACTATGGGCTTTCCGTACTGCATATAAGACCGATCTTGGTATGTCTCCATACCGGCTTGTGTATGGGAAGGCTTGCCACCTCCCAGTGGAGATCGAGCATAAAGCATTCTGGGCTATCAAAGAGCTCAATTTGTCTTTAGGAGATGCGGGCAGCAACAGAAAGCTGCAATTGAATGAGTTGGAGGAGTTGAGGGATGAGGCATATGATAATGCCATAACTGCTAAAAACCGAGCCAAGGTGTTCCACGATAAATACCTTTTGCGAAAAACTTTTGAACCTGGTCAACAGGTTCTACTTTATGACACTCAGTTACATTTTCATCCCGGGAAGCTCCGTTCTAGGTGGAGAGGACCTTTTGTAGTCCGCACCGTTTATCCGCACGGTGCGGTTGATCTTGAGAATCCAGAAGACGGTACTTTATTCAAAGTAAATGGACATCGTTTGAAACCGTTCTTCTCAGCGGACCATTCGGAGGAGCTCCTGCTTTTACAGGAGCCGATCTACACTGAGTAATTTTCCTCCACTTTCACCCCCAAATTTCATTTTTTCCAAAACAGTATTTCAAATAAGTTTGGGGGTGTGTATATAATTTTTAAATATATATTTCCAAAATACCATAAAAAATGAAAAAAAAATTTAAAAAAAATAATAATTTTTGGACCTAATTGCAAATTTGCAGATTAATAGCTGAATTTACAAATAAAACCCTCGCTTTAGAGGGTGTTTTTTGCAAATCACCTCCTCCCCCCTATTTAAAGGTACCCGACCCCCCTGTCATTTTACCCAAAATTCTTTCCTCTTCACAAAACCCTAGCCGCCACCCCCTACCCTCTCCAGAAAAATCTCGCCGCAACTCCACCAGAGAGCCGCGCAACCGCCGCATCCGCCGCCTCCCGCCGCTGATCCGCCGTCGTCTCGAATCTTCACCCCCTGAAATTTTCAGGGGAGGTATATCTTCCTGTTTCCTCTCTGTTACTGCATATACTTTCACTGTAGACATCTAAAATGACACATAAAATACAGTATGAAAGGGATTTTTCCCCTGTTTTCGCACACGAGATTTACGGTACATATTTCCCACACGAAATCGCACAAAGGGGCTGGAATTTCCTCCTCTATAATCACGGATCTGCATTTGCCCTACCTGAACTCGTTGATCTATTTTATGAATCAATGGAGGAAAATAGTCAAGACAACTTAGGTTACATTAAACTGAATTGGGGAACTCAAGAAATTCGCATCGATAGGGACATGATACACGAGGTTACACTCATACCACGTGTACCTGCACATGAACACCCACTGCGCTTTGAAGATTATATGCCTTTAATGGGTAATAACTGTGCACGAGAGCCGCGTAAGGGTATCCAAGCACGGACCCTTTTCGCAAACGTTTTAACTGTGTGCCGGTGGGCACAAAACAATATTTTTGGAAGTTCTCACAACACGACCTTTTTCACCCCTTCGTTACATGTCGTCCACACTCTAATGACGAAAAATCCTAGGTTCGACATGTGTACGGTTTTGCTCCACTCTATAGGTTCGGGGAAACGAGGTCCTGTATACCCATGCCCCATGCTAGTTACCCAACTCTGCCGTTATTTCCTCCCAGCCGAGGAATTTGACTCATATTTGATAGACGGTGCCCCAGTCCGACCACTTTTAGAGGGCGTCTCGTCGTCCTACTCTAGACTTACGGATATTTGGACACGAACAGAACCGGCAGAAAATGTACCCGCACACACCCCGAGCTCGAGCTCGACTTCGAGCGGGGAAGAGCTAACTCCCCAAGAGCATGCGCGATTGATGCGGAAAGCAGTGAGAAGGATTGACTCTTTGAGGGATGAGTTTCGGGCAACTGCACGAGAGCACGACCGTCGGTTGACGGAAATTGAGAGGGGGATCCAAACACTTTTGGCTAGAGGGGACAGATCACGTTCACGTTCACGAGCGCGACGTGGGGCCGGGCAGTGAGGGCACTGCTTTGCTCAAGTTTGGGGGAAAGGGTAGTGTATATAGTTATCTTTTGCATAGCATATTGTATATATTTTTTCTTTCCCTTTTTGCATATTTAATTTCTGCATTGCATCTTTATAAAAATCATAAAAATTTGAAAAATTTGAAAAATAAAAAAATTAGAAAACAGAAAAACCCATAAAAATTGAAAAAATTCAAAAATTATAAAAATTAATGTATTCAATTCTGGTTAATTGACTTGAGTTTGATAAATAGGTTAACTGGCTAGGAAAAACTAAATCTTAGACTTAGCAAATTAAAAACCCTAAAAATAACCTTCCTTAGAGTTTAACGGTAGAAAGTATATGTCTTTGTAGGTTATTTAGAAATAGGAAAATTTTGGGTTCACTTCTTGGGCTAAGTCGAAACAAGGGAAGAGTATTGATGTTCTTATTAGAGTATAAGTTTGAAAAATAGTTCCTAGCTTAAGTCTAAATTCTGAAAATATATACCCTACAATATGCATAATCACGCACCTTGAAACTTGGAATAGTAGAAGAGACCTTGAAATACTCTTGTCTAAAGTCCTTAGCACAATGAAAATAAAAAGAAAAAAGTGAATAAAGAAAAAATGGACACTGGTTTTTGTGATTACTTAAGGCTGTAAAAATAGAAAAATATTTAGCAAGGGTGCTTCATCACCTAGTGCCTTAGACCAACTGGTTTGGGAGTCACTGCTAAAGCCTTGGGTGTTGCAAAACTAGGAAGTACGCTTTAAAGTGCTAACGCATCTTGTAATCGGTTGTTGGTACCTCAAGATGTATTAACAGTCGCATGAAGGATGTGAAAGTGAAAAATCACCAATTACTAAGTGCTTTGGACAACGGACGGGAGTACGATTGCTTGATTTGAATTTCCAAGTGTAGGGGTGATATTTACATACACGTGGGGATATGTGATTAGAGTTTAGATAAGAGAAAGGAATGAAGAATAGAACTTGTATCTTTAGTAGAGTTGATAAAAATTCCCAAGTGGAGATGTAACCCTAGAAGGAAAACTTAAGAAATGCCGAAAGCTAGGTAATTCTACAGGATATATATAATCTTAAGTTAAATAATGAGGAAGTGTGAAGAATATGGGTGGATACTTTGCGGGTCGACGATAATAGAATTCCTTGTTAGAAAACCTAATTGGAGAACAAAAGTCGAAAAACCAAATTGATAGGATTTTGTGGGTGTAATCCGCTGAAAACCCTCAGGAGACAACACTCCTCCTACTAGGGACACCTAGAGGTTTAACGGCTTGTTGCACGAGCTCAGTGCAATCGCGTTTCCCTGCGAAAGTGCGGTTAGGATTTTAGTGAATAAATAATAAGTTTGCTCGAGGGCGAGCAAAAGATAAGTTTGGGGGTATTTGTTCATAACATAATATTGCATTTTGTATTCCCCAGTCTTATGCATTTTACAATGAAAACAGGTGCTTTTGACCCATGTCTGCTACATGTTACAGGTTACAGGTTCTTGGCGCGAAAACAGTGAAAAAGACAAAAGACGACACAAAAAGAGACTTTTGACCAACAAATAGGAGGATCTTAGTCAAGCCTAAAAATGAAGAATAGTTCTCAATCAATAAGGCAACTCAAGGTCCAAATTGTCATGGCAAGCGGTTAAAGGATCGATACAAGTGTTCACTGAAGTTCTGGAATCACCGCAGAAGCCCAAATGGAAAAAGAACTAAAGAAATGAAAACCCCAGAAGAACTTGAAGAATCCCAGAAAAGCCCATCAGATGACCTCACTAAAGGGCCGCGGAACCGCGGCCCAAGCACGCCCATGCCGCGGTTCCGCGGCTGTTTGAAGCCCTAATGCGCAGGAAATTTTGCCATAATTCTTTGGCGGCTGTGGAAAGATTTTCTAGGGGTATATTTGTAATTGTAGACATGCGGTGCAATTGTAAACCTAGGGTTTCTATGTCCTATAAATGGAACCCAAGACCTTGTATTTTCTTATGCCTCTACTCATGAATAAAATTCTATTTTCTTGAAGTTAGAGCGCATCAAAAGTAAGTAGGTTATTTTCCTTGCAGTAGTTGTAGTTTTTCATATCTGCTCTTATTTTCTCGCCTTAGTTTAATTTAGTTTAGCTTTTATTAACTTGCAATCGATGTTTTCTCTCTTTAATAAACTCTTGTCTTTTTTCATCCCCTCAATGAGCGAGTAGTTTCCTCGCTTGTTAGGGTTAGGAATAGGGAAGGATTTGAGAGACGAAGATCTCTCATCTCTTTTCGTTGCTAAACTTTTATGAACATTAGAACTCCATGCATACCTTTTTATTCCGCTCTCTACGGCACTTTTACCCTCAAGGTAACAGTGATTCCGTAGTCTAAAGGCCCGGATTTTAAGGTTTTCCATGGAGGTTAGGGTAAAAATTAAGAAAGGAAGGACAAGGATCTAGAGGAAGAATCAATCTTCCCAATCATCCTAATCCCCTTTGTTAAGATTTACCATAACACTAATATGATACATTTAATTAATGGCAATGGAAAGAAATATAGATCTTTGTTTACCAAATTTTCCCTAAACCTAATCCTAGCAAGTTTCTAATCCTAGTATCATACAACTTCAATTTTTAGGTTTAATTATAAATCCAAACACCATTTGGAATTAACTCGTAAGAACTTAAAGGAGATTTACACATCCCTGTGGACCGACCCGTATTCACCGGCTAGCTTCATGCGACGCCGTTCTTGATTGCGGTAAATATTTTTTGATCGACAAAACCTCTCTTAATCAGTTTTCTCCTTAGGAATCGTGAGGATTCCTAAGTGTGTTTTTTCTTACAAGTCGTAAGGATCCTATAAGAGAATTTTCCCCTCTTACTAGTCGAGAGGACTCGTAAGCGGTTGTTTCCCTCCTTGTCGAAACTCGACCTTGGAGAGTGAGAACCGTGAATAGTATACAAGAGACCGTTTTAGATCGACTTGCAGGGTCCCATTGTTCAGGAAGCAAGTTTTTTTTTTTAATCCCTGCTGCCTAAGGCTTCATCTTGCAAGTTGAGACGAATCGGGAATTTCCCGCGGAGACACTGGTTTCTCTGCGAGCCGATACGAATCAGGGGGCTCTCATCAAGGACGCTAGTTTCCCTGAGTTGAGGTATTTACCAAGGATTATTTGTTTCCCTGGTGTTGAAACGAGTCGAGAATTTCCCATGAAGACACTGGTTGCTCTGCGAGTCGACGCGAATCAGGATGCTCTCGTCAAGGATTGTTTGTTTCCCTGAGTTGAGGTATTTGCCAAGGATTATTTGTTTCCCTGGTGTTGAAACAAGTCGAGAATTTCCCACGGAGACACTGGTTGCTCTGCGAGTCGACGCGCATCAGGAGGCTCTCGTCAAGGATTGTTTGTTTCCCTGAGTTGAGGTATTTGCCAAGGATTATTTGTTTTCCTGGTGTTGAAACGAGTCGAGAATTTCCCACGGAGACACTGGTTGCTCTGCGAGTCGACGCGCATCAGGAGGCTCTCGTCAAGGATTGTTTGTTTCCCTGAGTTGAGTTATTTGCCAAGGATTATTTGTTTCCCTGGTGTTGAAACGAGTCGAGAATTTCCCACGGAGACACTGGTTGCTCTGCGAGTCGACGCGAATCAGGAGGCTGTCGTCAAGGATTGTTTGTTTCCCTGAGTTGAGGTATTTGCCAAGGATTATTTGTTTCCCTGGTGTTGAAACGAGTCGAGAATTTCCCACGGAGACACTGGTTGCTCTGCGAGTCGACGTGAATCAGGAGGCTCTCGTCAAGGATTGTTTGTTTCCTTAAGTTGAGGTATTTGCCAAGGATTATTTATTTCCCTGGTGTTGAAACGAGTCGAGAATTTCCCACGGAGACACTGGTTGCTCTGCGAGTCGACGCGCATCAGGAGGCTCTCGTCAAGGATTGTTTGTTTCCTTGAGTTGAGGTATTTACCAAGGATTATTTGTTTCCCTGGTGTTGAAACGAGTCGAGAATTTCCCACGGAGACACTGGTTGCTCTGCGAGTCGACGCGAATCAGGAGGCTCTCATCAAGGATTGTTTGTTTTCTTGAGTTGAGGTATTTGCCAAGGATTATTTGTTTCCCTGGTGTTGAAACGAGTCGAGAATTTCTCACTGAGACACTGGTTGCTCTGCGAGTCGACGCACATCAGGAGGCTCTCGTCAAGGATTGTTTGTTTCCTTGAGTTGAGGTATTTGCCGAAGACACTGGTTTCTTCGGAGTTGGGATGAATCGTTGAGGTTTGGCTTCGTTTTCTGGCGGAGCCTGTTGGGAAAGTAAGGTTCCCTCTTTATTTGCGCCCTTGGATTGTATACAGGGATCGATGTGATCTTAACTATAGAGCAAAAGTTTTATCATCATATTTTTTTGTTTTATTTCCGCGATGCTCTATCATTTCAGCTTTTATATCGCGAAGGTCGCGATTGCCCAATCATTTCGGCTATTTTTCGCGGTGCCCAATCATTTCGGCTGTTTATTTCGTTTTTACTCGCTGCTTTTTATTGTGAGTTGCCCAATCATTTCGGCTATTTTGCATGCATACATTTTTACCTGCTGCTTTTTATTGCAAGTTGCCCCATCATTTCGGCTATTTCATATGCATGTGCAGCCTACTGGCTTTTCGCCGTAAACCTGAAATTGGACACCGATTTCAGCTTCAGCACCACTACAACTGGGATATTACCAGGAGCGAATCATCATTTGCCTCTGCCGATGTTGACCAAAGGTGGCTTAGCGACCAAGGTTAGGGTCCTGTCGACTAAGGCTTTTGACTTCGTGAGCCGTAAGGGTCTCACAAAGTTATTTCTCCCTACAAGTCATGAGGATCTTGTAGGTGTATTTTCTCCTTAGGAATCGCGAGGATTCCTAAGTGTTTTGTTCCTCTGTAAGTCGTAAGGATCCTACAAGAGGATTTTCTCCTCATAAATCGAGAGGATTTACAAAGGTTGTTCACCATGTGAACATATCCCCAGTCACGGATGGGACTTGGTCAGGGAAATGTTTATTCGCACCCGTGGATTGTATACAAGAGCCCGTATTAGACCACTTGTAGGGCAATATCGAAAGTTGTGGGGGTTGCTTAAGCACATGTTTAGGTCTCTGTAACTTAAGACTTTCAAATCTTATGAGCCGTGAGGGTCCCATAAGAGAATTCTCCTTACGAGTCGTGAGGATCTCGCAAGTGTATTTTCTCCTTAGGAATCGTGGGGATCCCTAAGTGTGTTGTTCCCTTGTGAGTCGTAAGGATCTCACGCGGGTGGTTTCTCCTTACAAAGTCGAAAGGACCCTATAAGTGTCTTTTAACGAGGTTGCGCCCTTTCGGGTTTTCACAAACACTCGCCGGTAGTCCTGCTGTTTTTACTCACGGAGCCCTTTCGGGTTTTCATCCGTGCCCGTTTTGCTTATGGACATACCGTTTTTTTTCTATTCTTTTTATTTTCTTTTCTCTTTTTTTTTTTTACGAGGTCGCGCCCTTTCGGGTTTTCACGAACACTCGCCGGTAGCCCTGCTGTTTTTACTCACGGAGCCCTTTCGGGTTTTCATCCGTGCCCGTTTTGCTTATGGACATACCGTTTTTTTTTTTTTCTTTTTTTTTCTTTTCTTTTTTTTTTTACGAGGTCGCGCCCTTTCGGGTTTTCACGAACACTCGCCGGTAGCCCTGCTGTTTTTACTCACGGAGCCCTTTCGGGTTTTCATCCGTGCCCTTTTTGCATATAGACATACCGTTTTTATTTATTATATTTTTCTCCCTTTTTTTTATCACGTCAGCCTACGGATGCTGCGGTATTAGTTTAAGGACGTTTCGGTCCGCTATTGAGAAGGCAGGCTACTGCTTATGAAGCTTGAACTTAGGAAGATAGCGAGCGGACATAGTCGTCGTCATCTATCATTGACCGAGGCTGTGGCTCATTAAGCATAGTATTTATTTAGGAAGCGACCGTTTATTGGCCTGAAAGGCCTTTCACCGTGCATGTCCATGAGTAGATAGGCCCTACCCTGGTAGACCTTATCTATGATGAATGGGCCTTAATAATTTGGCTCGAATTTTCCCCGCTTGGCGCAATTGGGGATCATAGGCCTTTTGACCACTAGCACAAGTTCGCCTTGGCGGAATGTCCTTGGTCGGGTCAATCTTTCATATGAGCGCGTCATCTTTGCTTTATAAGCTTCCAGGTTTTGTTGCGCTATGAGCCGTGTTTCTTCAAGGGCATTAAGCTCCTCAAGCCGAAGGTGAGCGTTTTCTTCGTTCGTCAGCTCGTAGTGGACTGCCACTCATAGAGAGGGTAATTCTATCTCGAGGGGGAGTACTGCTTCCGTGCCGAATACCAACGCGTATGGCGTTGTGTTCGTGGCTGTCTTGAACGTAGTTCGATATGCCCAAAGAGCCTCTTGCAGTCTCTCATGCCAGTCCTTCTTATTTCGGGACACCGTCTTTTTCATGATTTTCGTCAGGGTCTTGTTGAAGGCTTCGGCTAGACCATTAGCTCGTGGATTATAAACCGAGGAATACCTCCAGTCTATATTATGCTGCTGTGCGAAGCGGCTGATCTTGTGACTTCTGTAGGCTGGACCGTTATCGGAGATGATTCGTCTCGGCGTCCCAAACCGGTATATGACGTGCGTCTTGAAGAAATGGAGGATATTCTCCGTCTTCACCTCCCTCAATGGCACTGCTTCTGCCCATTTGGAGAAGTAATCAGTCATCGCCAGGATGAAACGATGTCCCCTGGACGATACTGGTTCGATGGGGCCGACTATGTCAGTTCCCCACATTTCGAATGGCCAGCTAGCCACTGTTGGATGTAGTGGATTTGGATGCTGATGGATGAAGTCCCCATGAATTTGGCATGAGTGACATTGCTTCGCATTTTCGAGGCAATCTTGAATCATCGTGGGCCAGTAGTAACCCATTCGTTTAATCTTCAACTTCATCTTCGGGCCCGCTTGGTGAGAACCATAGATTCCGTCATGAACTTCCTGAACGACTCTTTCTACTTCTTCAGGTCCTAAGCATCTCAGCCACAGAGAATCGAAAGACCTCTTTTATAGAGTATCATTGACGAAGGCGAAAGACAGAGCTCGTTTCATGAGCTGATGTCTTGTGGACGCTTCTTCAGGTATTCGGTGGGACTTAAAGTAGTCTATGAAGACTTCCCTCCAGTCCTTAGCCTTTTCTCGTTCTTTTATTTGCAGGGTCGTCTGTTCAGTCGCTCCTTTTTCCTCAGATGATTACGGAGATATTTCTGCTGGGGCGAGCACTCGACGGCTTTGTACCACGATTCTGACGTCATCAAGGTTCTCGTCAGCCAGTTCTTTAGCGAGCTTAGCTAACGCGTCCGCTTTACTATTTTCTGTGCGTGGTATGCTTTCCAAAGTATAGGAGGGAATTTGGGTCAACAGTTGTTGTACCTTTTCGCCGTACTTCACCAACTCCGGTTTGCACGTTTGGTAGTCGCCGTTTACTTGACTAACGACCAGTTGAGAATCTCCGTATATGAGGAGGTTTTCAATTCCCATGTCAATGGCGATCTCGAGGCCTGCTATCAAAGCTTCGTATTCGGCTTCGTTATTCGTTCTCGGCTCTGTTAGGGAGAAAGCAAAGCGCATTATCCCTCCTTGTGGAGTTACAAAGATGAGTCCTACCCCTGATTTGATTACAGGGGTATTTTGTTTGCGCTTCTTCATGGAGGATGCTCCGTCGAAATAAAGTTCCCATCGGGTATCACCACCGTCGATCGCATCAAACGTATGTTCGTCTGGAAGATCGCAATTCAAAGGAGAATCGGCGGGTATCGGATGCTTAGCGAGGAAGTCGGCGATGGCCTGGCCTTTCACTGCCTTGAGAGGTTGATAAGTTATCGAGAACTCCATTAAGAGCAGAGCCCATTTAGCGAGTCGTCCCGTCAATATGGCTTTTGACATTAAGTATTTAAGAGGGTCCACCTTCGAAATGAGACGGACCTCATGCGCCAACGCATAGTGCCTGAGCTTTGTTATCGCAAAGATCAACGCCAGGCAGTGTTTTTCAATGGGGGAGTAGTTGCTTTCTGCCCCCAGTAGAACTCGACTTAAGTAATAAAGAGCTCTCTCCTTCCCTTGATCGTTCTCTTGTGCCCATAATGCGCCTAAGGAACCTTCGAGGGCGGTTGTGTAAAGAATGAGGGGCTTTCCTTTGACCGGAGCAGCCAACACTGGCGGGTTCTGCAGGTACTGTTTAATCTCATCCATCGCGCCCTGGCATTTTTGATCCCAAACGAATGGTGTTCCTTTCTTCATCAGGTGACTGTAAGGACGACACTTGCCCGAAAGGTTGGCTATAAATCGCCGTATATATGCGAGCTTCCCTTCGAGAGATCGCAGCTGCTTAAGAGTCCTTGGCGGAGGCATTTCCATGATCGCCTTGATCTTTGACGGATCTATCTCAGTACCTCGGTGTCGGACGATGAATCCCAGGAATTTGCCCGAGAAAACTCCGAATGCACACTTGAGAGGATTCATCTTCAAGTTGTATTGCCGAAGGCGTTGAAATACAGTTTTTAGGTGCTCGAGATGTTCCTCGTATGATTTGCTTTTAACCACGAGATCGTCGATATAGTATTCGACGATTTCATGTATGAGGTCATCGAAGATCTTCGTCATGGCCCTCTGGTAGGTGGCACCGGTGTTCTTTAATCTGAAGGGCATTACTTTATAACAGAATATTCCCAAAGGAGTCCGAAAAGCGGTGTGCTTCTGGTCTTCGGGGTGCATTTTTATTTGATTATACCCTGATGAGCCGTCCATGAAGGAGAAAACCTCATGAGTGGACGTATTGTCTATCATCAGCTCGGTGACTGGCACTGGGAAATCGTCTTTCGGGCAGGCTTTATTGAGATCCCGAAAATCTACGCATATGCGCACCGTCCCGTTTTTCTTCATCACCGGGACGATGTTGGCGATCCATTCAGGATATTGAACCTCCTGGATAAAACCAGAGTCGATTAGCTTCTTGACCTCAGCATTGATACTCATCTCAAGCTCAAGCCGCATCCTTCTTAGCGCCTGTTTGACCGGCTTGACGTCCGGGGATATCGCCAATTTGTGCATAGTAATTTCTGGATCTAGTCCCGGCATTTCGGAATAGTTCCATGCGAAGCAATCTTTATGCTGTACAAGGACGTTTTTTAACGCAGCCACCCTTTCTTCAGATAGCAGCTCACTGACGAACGTCGGCCGTGGGTCACTTGCCGTCCCCAACTCAATTTTCTTGAGGTTATCTGCAGTAGTATGTATTCCATCCTCCAGTTCTTTCGGAGCTGGCGGAAATTCTGAGATCACCTCATCATTGCTGTTTTCGAAGCACCAGGGAAGGTTGTCCATGTTCTCGGGCACTTCTTTTAATATTGTTATCATGTGACAAGTGTGAATCCGCTTCCAATCCCAATGTGGAGTTGGTTCTGTTCTTGTGGCTTTGGGTTCGTGCTTCTGTGGCGGCGCTACCCTCCAGTTGTCAGACAGAGCGAATTTGCCAAGCTGATACTGATCATCAATCCAATTCTTGAAGGTGAAGCAATCTTCAAGAGGATGCCCTATTACTCGATGGTAAGAGCAATAATTTGGGTCGGAGACTTCGCCTGCTTGTTCGGGGTTTTTGGACTCCGGCAGTGTAAGCATTTGATGTTTTAGAGCAAGATCAAGTATCTTCTTCGTCTTGTCCCGAGGAAACGAGTACGCTCGACCCATTTTCTTCATGAGGGATAGATCAATAACGCTCGACTCCCGTTTGCGTGGCTTCTTAGCCCTGCTTTGTTGCTGTTGAGCGCTATTTTGGCCTTTCGACTTATTTCTGCCCCTGCGTCGAGCCTTTTTTATAACAGGTTGACAGGGAGCGGCACTCTCATCTTTGACGGCCTGTTGAAGGAGGCGTTGCTTTTTGGCTTTCTCGTAGATTGCCATTTCACAATTGTGATCATCTCGGACTTTTTGGCCGGCTTCCCTTATAAGCCTGTCCATTTGTTCTTCAAACGACGGACTGGGCACTTTTGCATCAGAAACTTTTACTGGTTCAGGATTAGTGTCCTCCCATTGAGCATCTGCTTCTTCATTGAAGTCGTGCACGACGTAACAGTCGTGGAGCATCTCTCATTTCTTGGAGCGAATGTATCCGAGCCCGATCATCTCCATCCTCCCACTAGGCAGCTTGTGCTGAGTTCCGGGGACGTTCCAGACCCTGTCATAGAATTTAGCCTTTCTCATGGTCTGTTTGAAGGGTATCCTTTGGCACTTCAACAACCTCTTCAAGCCTTCTGTATAATATCTGGGTATATGGATGGGTTGAAGCCTGTCCAGCGTAGGATCTGCACCGTGCCAGATTTCTCTCTCTACTTTGTTTTCTTCAGTGCGGTAGAATAGAATTGCCTTCTCGCCTTCTCGCCTGGGAGGGATATAGAACGTCTGCAGCTCCTCTACACTGTTAGTATCAAGCGCATCCAGTTCTTTATAATGTTTAAGTGGCACCATAGCGACTTGTAGACTTTGCTCTTCGTCAGCGAAAGCTCGTATTGAAGGTCGAGCAGAGAATACAGCATGGACCTCATCCTCTGAATCACTACCAAAGATCAACGTAGGAGCGGATGGTCCCGGCTTGGTGTATTGGGGAGGACCCGAATAAACTATCTCCTCTTCCTCCTCGGTATCACTGCCGAAGACAGGGATGGTAGCGTTAGTTTTATTCTCCGGCTTATGACACCTTTCCGTGTCTTCGAAATTCGGCAAGAAATATTTGGCATCTTCATATTTGCGAACTTCGTTCACGGAAAACGGATTCAATTCTCCCGTCACGGTATACTCGAGACCATCCCTAAAATATTTCATACACTGATGCTGTGTAGAAGGGTTGATGTTGTACTCGTGTAACCATGGTCGGCTGAGCAGAGCGTTGTAACATGTCTTGGCATCTATGACGTGGAATTTAATGTCCGTGACGAGCAGCCCGAAGCATAGCGTCAGTATCACAGATCCAAGAGTCTTTGACGATTGGGAGTTGAACCCGGAGATGGTGATCTTATCTCGAGCAAGGTGCTGGACGCTCATGCAGATTTCCTTTAACACCCGCACATTAAGGAGATTAACAGACAACCCGTTATCGATCAGGATTTTGCCTATCTTTATATCATGGCAGTATCCTGAGATATAGAGGGGGCGATTGTGTTCGCACGTCCCAAGGAGAAGGTCTTCATCGCCAAAAGTGAAATCGGCCGTGTGCACTTCCTCTAATTCATCCTTCATTTTTTCTTCGGCCAGGAAAGCTTGGAACTGCTCCGGGTCCTGTAGTGCCTTGATTAATGAATCTCTCACCTCCTTTGATAACAAAATGGCGTCAAGAATGCTGAGCTGCGAGGGTAGCTTCCTCAGATGCGCTAAGACGTTGTAATCCATCTTATTTTTCTTCGGCGGGTCTTTGGCAGTTAGCTCTTCCACGAATTGGTCATCTAGGGCGATGTCCTCAGAGACCTTTTATTTCCCTTTATCTTTTTTGTTTGAGGGTCCGAGATTCTTTTCGGGCAGCGTGCGATTACGCAGCCGGATATTTTCACAAATCTTCGGCTCTTCTTCTTTTCCCGAAGTGGACTCTTTAAAGAGGGGGCTAAGCTCCAACTCCTCATCAGAATCGCTCCCGAATGTGAGTACTTGTGATCCTCCGGCGTTGACCATACGACAATTGCCGGTGGTTCTGTTAAGCCCTTCGGTCGTACCGTTTTGCTCTCGGCGGGTCTTACGCTTTTCCCGCTTAAACTGCTGCCGGTGAGCAACATATCCTTGCCACCATCTATCGAAAACTTTGCACTCTTCAGTGGGGTGCAAAATCTTCCAATGATACAAGCAATAGGAGGAGTGCGTTTCCGCTTCACCAGTAACGCTTCCCTCAGAGGATGGTAGCTTCATACCCATTGACACGGCTTTAGCAAACCTCTTCCTCGTCTTGAATTTGATTTTATCTGCCGTGGGTGTACTTTGCTCCAGCGGGAGTATCTCAATTCTTTCGTCAAGGCGCTGGCGTTTGGCCCTTTCGAATATAATCGCCTCGCGCTCCCGATCAGCTTTGCTTTTTAAGAAAGCTTCATTGAGGAATGCGTCAATTACTTCCTCCGATGGCTCCAGAATTTTTAGTTCAGGATCTGCCCCCAGCGTTTCAGCACAAGGAGTCTCCTCATCGCCCATGAACGAGTGGGAAATCACATGACAGCTCGCCACGTATTCTTCAGACTCATCAGACGAACTTTCTCCCTCATCTTCCTCTTGAAAGACGTGGTTGAGAAACTCTTGGAATGTAATGGGAGTCCGTGCCTTCTGGTTGTATTCCTCCAGCGCGTCAATTTGTTTTTGCAAGTCCGTGCGCTTGTCGCCAGGCTTCACAGGCTTCTTTGACTTCTTTTTCTTCTTCTTTGAAGATTTCGACGGCTGGTTATGAATGTTTGGGCCACCTCCCTCAATCTTTTGAGTTGGACGAGGCTTCAACATCCCTTCAATGATCTGCGGCTCCAACGGGTTCTTCCACTTGATTGCTGGGCAAAATTGAAGATCATTTAGCATCCTCTTTGTCTTGGCTGATAATACAACCTCCCAAGGAGCTTCTTCAACGACAGAGCATGTTGCCCCCGGCGTATTTATTCCCTTAGAGGTATGGGGCTGCGGTGGATTCACCTTCCATTTGTCAGACAATGCAAACTTGCCATGTCGGTACTGGTCTTCAAGCCAATTTTTGAAGACGTAGCAATCCTCGATCGGATGACCTAGTACTCGATGATAAGGACAGTAGTTGGGCTCATTGACATCACTTGGTTGCGATGGACGTTTTGGATCCGGCAGATTTATGAGTCGGTTGCGCAACGCCAGCTCGAATAACCTTCTCGTTTTATCTCGGGGAAACGAGTAAGGACGTCCCATCCTCTCCTCAAGGACTACGTACGGGCGCATATTATTTTGACGAACGACCAGCTTCGAGATGTTCGGTTGCTGTTGAGCGTTAGCGACAACGATCGCTTTTCCTTTTCCTTTCTCATTTCGGGAGTCCGGCTTTGGAAAAGGAGGTTTATGGCCCATTTGATCCATTTGCGCCATCTTGTCGATTAGTGCCTGGAAGGTGGTCGGCTTGAAGAACATCATAAATTGCGAGATGGTTGCTTGCGGATCGAGAGTTCCCACAAACATACCCACTGCAGGAGCTTCTTCAATGCGTTGCTCGCATTTTGACCATAAATTACGCCACCGTATAGCATATTGGACCCATGTCTCGCCTGGCTTTACCCTGGCATTAATCAATGCCGTTATCGGGGTACGCTCGCTGGCACTCGCGAAACGTTGGGTAAATAGCAGTTCCATTTCAGCAAAGGTCTTGATCGAGTCATTCGGGAGCTCGGAATACCACTCGAACGCCGTATCTGACAAGCTACCAACGAACTGACGGAGCAACAATTTATCATAACCGCCAGTGTTGCCGCAAAGCGCCCTGAACTGGGCGACATGCTGGTGAGGATTGCCAGTCCCCTTATACATATGGAATTTTGGTATCGTATAACCTGGCGGGTACTTGATCTGGTCGTACCAGCCTGGATACGGTCGCCCCGTTTTCACCACCTGACCCGCTGCTTCAGTCGCTTGATGAACCCGGATCTACTGAGCTATATATTCGTCCAGGTCGGCTTTGGAGATTGCCTCCTCCTTGGCTGTTGACAGAGCCGGAGGAGGATTCGACGTTTCTCTCCTATCATCTTCAAGGATGATCGGGGGATCTTTAGCAGGTGGATCCTGTTGAATCATCATGCCCACCATGTCCTGGAACAGGAGGGCCATTTTCTTTATGCTGGCTGCCTGTTCTGCAGCCTCTTTATCCTTCTTCTCCAGTATGCGACGAAGGAATTCGGCGTCAGTTTCTTGTTCCTGACATTCATCCGAGGATATTTCAGGGGTTTCTTTTGGCCCAGTGAGTGCGGCCATCACGGTCATCATCTCCTGGAGCTTTTGCTGTTTCTCCTGAGCCTTGGTCACTGACCGTGTAAGCGGTCTAAGACCCATGGATGCGCGGCTATCCTCCTTTCCCGATGCCATATAAATTGTATGAACTATCATGCCCCCGGATTTAGGGCGTTTAGGCTCACCACCTTTGGCATTTGCCGCGGGCGCGGGGGTTTTCTCCGGCCTTCTTCTTTTGTGGGCCGTTGAAGTGGAAGGGGCCGTTGCAATGGGCACCCTGGTGATTGTTGTCCTCTGCTGTTTAATAGGACGATCCTTTTCTTTTTACACCTTCGCCTTCTTCTGTTGACGAGAATAACCTGGGTCAATCACGGAGTCTTGAACCCTCCGCCAAACCTTGTATATTTTTTAGGACAGCCGTTGAGGGGGCTGTTCTTGCTGTGTTTCCGGAACTCTCTCCGCGGGTGGAGGAGATCTTTTCAATGTAGCGGTTGGAGAGTTCTTACGTACCCTCCTCAGCAGTTCAAAGCTGTTCCCAGTTGGAACAGCAGCGTTGACTTCCACCTCTGAAGCCGGTGGAGTTAGCCCTAAGGGGGAGTTGCCCCCTGCCTTCCTCACTCGTCGCCAATGGCGACGTCGAGCATGACGAGCCGTTGGGACTGGCTCAGAGATAGAGAAAGCCTCTTTTGCCCCCTGTCTGATTGAGGCGCCGCTGGTGTTAACCTCTCAAAGACTGAGGTTGTCCTTTGAGGGATGATATTCAACCTGTCGAAGACGGATCCTCATGCAGGGGCAGGAGCAGGAATAGCCAGTCTTGAAAAGACTGACTCTTTGACAGGGGAAACCGCCTTGACGACTTCTGGAGCAGCGGTTATTGCCTTCTTTGGCACAGCCACCTTAGAGTTCATGGGCTTCCTAGCGGGCCCCTCATAGTTCTGATCCAGCCTGGCGAAGACGGAGGCTGTTGGCTTGGTAATGGACGACCCGTTGACAGGGGCCGTCGTAACAGTGAGCCGGTCGAAGACCGACTTCTTGTTCACTTCCGGTGCAGGCATTGGCATAGAGAAGCTTGAAGGCGGGATCATAGTCCCGAAAAACAGGCCGGTGGTGGCCTGGGTCACCTGTTCAACCGGCAAAGCGAGGAAGGAGGCCGCTTGGGGCCCATATGCTACACCTCTAGGTGAAGTGGAGCGTCCATTGCAGTGGCACTTCGAGCAGTTGGTGCAGTTAGAGGCCATGGATGCTTGGGTTCTGCGCCAGACAAAAGACAAAATCTTAGTGACTTGAAAATCCAAAGGCAACCGTTAACAAACCGCGATTGGTTCGCGAAGACGACACACGAAGTGTGGAGTGGAAAGAGGAGAAGGTCCCACCGGGCGTGCCAGAATATGTTCCCCCCCAGAATGACGGTGACGACGTGAGGACGTCTTGCCTGAGATTCGGGGCAGATGCTATATGGTTTTATCCGTCCACCTCTCCGAAGATGCCAAGTTGATTTATGGCACCGTGTATCGGAGGTTTAGACGGATGCGGCCGATGTAGCAGATTTCGTCAGATTCCCCCTCGTTTGAGGGTTTTTGATTGTGGGGACGCTCTTCCCTGCAGGCGCAAGCCCCTGCAGTTAATTACGCTACCGCGTCACGGCAGCCACTTTCTCCTTCTCCAGAATTTCACTTCGTGTCGTGTGTGTTTGTTTTGTTTGTGGTTGCCCATGGATTGTATACGAAGACTGAGTAATGTCGTCGCCCATAGGACGTGGATTAGTCCAAATCCGTATTTACTTAGATTTGGGTTTGGTGTTTTTAGTTTAAGGATACGTTAGCCGTATTGAGCCTAAGATCAACTTAAACGTTCGTTAAGGATACGTTAGTCCTGTTTTGAGACTAAGATCAACTTAACGTGGTGATCCATTTAATATATGGCCGTCGGGACTCGTCACCTCTCTGACGTCGTTGAAGGATTACAACGATAGGTGTCAGAGGAGTTCAGAGATGTACCCTTGAACCAAAGTCGATTTGGAGTTTTACAGTCCATTTGAATGTTTAAGAATACGTTAGCCGTGTTTGGAGCTAAGATCAACTTAAACGGGACCGTTTAGATCCGGCAAAAGAGCATTTGGAGGCTCTATTTTTCCAGTTTAGGGACGTGGTGGTCTATGTTCCAGTTTAGGGACGTGGTGGTCCATTATTAGTTTAAGGACGTTTCGGTCTGATATTAGTTTAAGGACGTCTCGGTCCATCGTCAGTTTAGGGACGTGGTGGTCCATTATTAGTTTAAGGACGTTTCGATCCGATATTAGTTTAAGGACGTCTCGGTCCATCGCCAGTTTAGGGACGTGGTGGTCCATTATTAGTTTAAGGAGGTCTCGGTCCGATATTAGTTTAAGGACGTTTCGGTCCAACATTAGTTTAAGGACGTTTCGGTCCAATATTAGTTTAAGGACGTTTCGGTCCATATTAATGTGTGGTCGTTGGGACCCGTCACCTCTCTGACGTCGTTGAGGAATTACAACGATAGGTGTCAGAGGAGTTCGGAGATGTACCCTCGAACCGGATGTAAATTGATTTAGGAGAGCAATCTTGCTCAGTCAATTTAATTTGAGGACTTACGGCCATGATTGGGCTAAGTCTAGTTTCAAGATTCTTTTGTCTTTGGCCTATTGGACCTGTGCTAGGGCCTTGCCCCTTTACTGCATTATTTTTCTTGTTTTAGTTGGGCTCTGCCCTTTTATAAATGATGCAGAGCATCTATTTTGCTTGGGCTCTGCCCTTGTTAAAATGCATAACATTTTTTATTAGACCTGTTAGGCCTTTTAATTGGGCTCTGTCCCTTTTCTTAATAATGCAGAGCATTAAATACTCTGACAGTGCCCCACATGGCTCATCAGGCGCTTTGCACAAATTAAAGAGCGCAAGCGCATGTGGAAGTGACACGTGTTACGCTCTGGTGAGCGCAAGCGCAACAGCACAGTGCGCTGCGTCAGTGCGCTGCGCTGTTGCACTGCTGACACGTGGTGCTTCCTGGCGGCTTGCGCAATAGCGCAGTTTTGGCAAGTGCTGGGCACTGTTCTTATTCTTTTGGATCAATTTTAGATCAAAGAAAACAAGTTTTTTCTTGTTTTCAAAGAACCAGTAGTTCATAAAAAGTGCAAGGCACTGTTATTGTTTATTTTTCTCTTTTCTTGAAGATCATTGATCTTGTTCTTAGATCAATGATCTGTTTTTAAGAGAATTTTCTCTCTTCCTAAAGGTTTTACCTCTTTTTTTTGTTCTTGAGGAATTCTCTCTAATTCTTCAGAGTTCTCTCTGTTTGAAGTTCTTGATTTCTCCCAAAAATGTTGATGCCTTTGAATTGAGGTCTAGGGTCCTTTTTATAGTGCCCATAAATTAGTTAAATTTGTTAAAGAGATCTTTCTCTGAGTGATTTGGGGAATTTTCCCCACCGTTGGATCTTTGATCCAAGAGCTTCTGTTTTACAGAAGAAAATCTTTTTATTTTAACAAGAACAGAAAGATCTTATTAGAATTTTAATTCTGCTTGGCGTAAACGTCCCAGCGCTTGACACGTGTCGCGCAGCGCAGCAGTTGCGCAGCTGTGCTTGCGCAACTGCGCAGACACGTGTCGCGCAGCGCAGCGCTTGCGCAGCTGAAGCGTTGCTTCCTTTACTTTTTGTTTTAAAAGAGCCTTGCTCTGATTGGACGCACTGCCTCGGGCGCTGTGCTGACGCATCAACTTCTGACACGTGGCGCATTGCGCGCAGCGCACGGGATTTAAAGCGTTGCTTCAAAATTTGAATTTTTTTTTTTTTTGGAAATTCAAACCGAGCCTTGCTCTGATTGGGGGAAACATGGTGAAGAAGAAGAAAATTAACACCGGTTTTGTAATTACCAGGGCAGCATAAAAAATATAGCGAGAGTGCTTTATCACCTAGTGCCATAGACCAACCGCTTTGGGAGCCACTGCTAAGCCTTAGGTGTTGCAAGATGAGGATATTACGCCTAAATGCACGAGCACATTTGGTAAACGGTCGGTTAGTAGCTCAAGAAGTATTGACAGTAGCATGAAGGATGTGTGAGCAATTTCATCGAAATTATTCACCAACTAAAAAGTATTAAGGAAGATGGACAAGAGTATGATAGCTTGAATTGAATTCTCTAAGTGTGGGGATGTCTTTTACACGCACTTAGGGGTATATGATCGATATTTGGAAGAAAGATAGGGAGGAAGAATAAAGGCGATATTTTTTTGAGGGGTGATGTGATTTCTAACATCTTTTCATGACCATTAAGATAGAGCTCATGGCAACTGAAAAGCTAGTATAGTTGGAAATTCTTATTTTCAAGTTCTTTCTTTTATAATTCTTATCTTTGTATGTAACTTTCATTTTCTTTCTTTTATTATAGCATTTTGTGGGTGTAATCCGCTGAAAACCCTCAGGAGACAACACTCCTCCTACTAGGGACACCTGGAGGTTTAACTGCTTGTTGCACGTGCTCAGTGTAATCGTGTTGCCTACGAAAGTGTGCTACTTAGGTTCTTTTTTTTCTTTTCTCCTTCTCTTGAATAACTAGTTTGCTCGGGACGATCAAAGTTAAGTTTTGGGGTATTTTTTCAATCAAAAATATCGCACGTTTGATATAACATTTTCCTTACTTTTCTTAAATATCTAAAGGTGTTTATTATAAATATGAAACATATTTGGTTTTATCTGAAAAATACTATTTACCATATGTTTTTATATTATAATTAACATTATAAAGGAAAATATATGCATATAATATTTATATAATATTTTTATTATGCATATCATATCAAATATTTTAATTAAGATTCTTTAAAAGATATAATATCATACAAATAGTTAGAATAATATCTCTATATTACTAACATTATTCATGGAGATATTGTGCAAGATTTGGCTCAGGTCAGGAGATCGGGATATCGAGATATCGGGAATCAAAAATCTACCGATGAAGTTTAAATAAATCATAAAATCAATACTGGTAGAGACTCAGTGAAGATATGAAGATTCCATATATCACAACAATCTTTATGTGTCCATATGATGCTACAGAAGAATTTTCATCACTTGATCCTACTAACCCACCGCCCAACCGTGGCCAAAACATACAATTTGCGGCGAATCCGCCGCCGATATGGGGAGTTATGGTGTGGGATTTTGTGGGTAGGATCATCTCAACAAACCCTCATATATGACATCTAGGGTTTGTATCTTTTGTGACTATAAATAAGATCGAGGGCTAAACCTAAAAATTATCACCTTTTACACAAAGCAAATCACCGTCAAAGAACAAGTGAACCACGACAGGTCCGCGATTCGACGTGATAAGGCGACGTGAGATTCGACAGAGTATCTACTTCCTACGAGGCAGAGATCGAGAGCAACTTCTTCTTCCTCTTGTAATCTAAAGTCGAAGGTTTTGTAATTGTGAAGTTGATTAATAAAGGTATATCATTAGTTTAATTATTTAGCATTTATTTTCTGTATTTACATTATGATCTCTATCCGTTCTTTATTTATCTCCATCATGTGTGAGTAATTCTCCGCTTGATAGTGTTCGTAGGATTAGGGTAGAACAATGGATGAGAAAATATTTTAACTTCTTTTACGTCTTATAAAGTTTATAAACTTTAGCAATAGAATCGTTAACATCCTTATCGGGCGCGCTACCAATTTATTGCTAGTCTTGACCGCGATTTGAGATTAGATCAACAATTATTTTGTTAAGGGCTAGACATGAATAGAGATCAATGAAAGGACAATGGTCAATAGTGTGGAAACGCTAGTTTCTTCCAAGAACCCTAATTCTCATTCATCACCATCTATCTAGTTTTAAATCTATCAAAAGATAAAATGAGTCATCTTTATTAGTCATCCATGACTACTAAATCCTAACGAACCATACAAGTCTCTTCTTTATAGATTCTACATCCGTATTTAAACTAGATCTTAAAACTATATATATTCTACATCCGTGTTTAATATAGAATCTACAACTATTCTCTCTATTCTTTTATTCTTTAATCAACTCGTCTAAAGCAAGAGTAAAAGTTCCACGCATCCCTACGGACGACCCGTACTCATCTCGGCCAGCTACATGCGACACCGTTATTGATTGCGGTTACTACTACACACTCTCAAAAGAATCAATCAGGACCCAAACGCCAGACCTTCACCATAACAGCCGAGAAGGCTGATACCACAGGGCAAGATAGCAGAGGTACTCTTTTCTTTTTTTCAACCTTCCTTTTCGATACCATACTTATTTATTTTTCAATACAAATCTTAGTTAGACTCACCATAATTTTTCTTAAATCCATAGTTCGACCAGCTGCCCTTATACTTCTATCTCTCAAGTTTTATTGCATGTCCCATTATACATTTTCCATTAATTTAGAAATACTTCTAATCTTCTTTCAACTTCCAAACTTTTCTACCTGAAGCAACTACTAAGTGTACACTTTCCGATTTTTTATATCTAAACCATTCATAGACTTTTCATGCATCAAGCAATACACCAACTCCCGGGAGCGACACATGTAGTAAAAGAGGGTTTTTGACAGCGTTACTGATTTCCATGCTCAGTGGTGGCTACTTCTTTGAAAATTTCAAATATGAAATTACTCTAAGGAGGGTAGGTCGTAACTAATACACCCATCCTTGCCATACTCAATAGACCCGGAAGTTTTGACATCTACTACGATGTTTTCGGGGAAGAGACTTGGTGGTGCAATATATCAGCACAGTAATGTAATACATATGTGTCAAGATAACTAAAGACTCGTGAACGCAATTATTCTATCTCGATCTAGAACTGGCAATTGTGATGTTCATCTTGAAGATATAGAGATACCGCCGTAAAGAGAACATGTGAACACGGATGGTGGGAGCATATAAAGAAGATTGAGAGGGGTCAAGTTTTATATAGGAGAAGTGGCGATCTACTGGGACAATCCTGAAGATTGAAAACTTATGGGATTGAGATGATTGTAGAAACAATGGAGGTAGTGATACGATACAGGAAGCACAGAAAGCTCAGTCCGCGACTCATCGACCGTTTAACATCCCGGAAAAAGATGGTGGGATTGCGTATAGCCTAGTTTTACTACTTTCTTCGGAGGGCGTGCTTAATGCTTTTATATCTCGCGGTTAAAAAAAGGGTATGTCGGAGACTCTAGTCACATTTTTTATCATTCCGAAATCACTGTAGGGGCTGATCTAACCTATGAACAACAACCGGTTGAGATTCTAGACCGGAAGGAGAAGACCTTGCGGGACAAGACGATCTAATTGGTTAGGGTCATGCGGAGGAAGGACTCTCCGGGCGAGTCTACATGGGAAAGAGAAGATGAGATGAGAGAACAATATTCTTACCTATTTGGGGTTTTCCCCTATGTAAATTCTTCTCTTTTGTCTACCTTCATAATTTCGAAGACGAAATTGTTTTAAGGAGGGTAGATTGTAACGACCGTATTTTCTGATACCCAATAAAAGATCTTTTATTTAGTACCAAGTATTTAACTATGTATATGCTTGATGGAAAAATATTTTATCTTAATGATTTTTATTTTAAAGTGATGCGAGTAATTTCTAAAGCATTGAAATATAATTAAAGGAATTTTCTAAAATCTATTTATATGTTCCTGGCTTAAAATGTTTTAATGAAATTTTATAATGCCTTAAAATAATTTACATATTTTTATTATAAATTAAAATAATTATTTCGTAATTAAAATATTTTCGAGAATAAGATAGATTTTTAAATAGTTATGATAAGTAACAAATATCATATATAAAGGAATATTATTTAGTTTTAGCCCAAAATCATTTTTAAACTAAATATAACAATAAAATATATTTTCTGGAATTTTCTCAAATTTTTCCGTATTTTACAATATTTTTAATAAATTTTTTTAAAAAACAAATTCGATTTTAAAAATAAACAGTTTAGATTTTTTATTTATAAAATTTATATATATATATATATATATATATATATATATATATATATTAAACCAACTTTTAACCCGGACCGTTGGATGGGAGATCCAACGGCCCAGATTGGCTGGCGGCACCCACGTGGTGGGGGACCACGCGAAACTGCGTGATCCCTCACGCGGCCACGTGGCGTCTTGGGCGATGGCTCGTAGGCCGTTGGATTCAGATCCAATGGCCACGATTCGGCGGCGGCGGCGGCAATCATCAGATGATGATTGGGGAAATCATAGGGTGCGGATTTTTGGGCATTTGACCAGATTTTTTTGAATTTCATTGTTGGAGAAAGACCCTATAAATAGAGACCTTCAAACTCTATTTTCTTACACCACAGAACTCCGAAAATTTTGAAAAAAATATCCAGGTCTTCGTATCCATAACATCGACACTGTGGTTCTACCCAAATATCGAGGAAAAATCCGAGCACGGAGTTATTTAGATCGTAGTATAAGTCTACGCTTTCGACCTATCGACATCCAACTCAAACCAAAGGTAGGATCCGCCTCTCTCCACTTGTTTGTCACCTTCTTTTCTTTAATGGTCTTACTTTCAAGTTCCAATCTCCAACCTTATTGTAAAATGATGTTAAAAATATTTCTGTATGCCTATTGTGGTATCTCTTAATTATAAATTTGACACATGCTTAAAATTGTTAAATTAAATTATCCCTATATGCGTAAATATTGCACCCGCATTCTATATGGAAAATGATATGCTTGATGTTATAACCCATGGGGTATCAATCCACCTATGATACTAATAAGATCTCGAAATAAGTTACATCCACAAAATACCCTCATTTTATTAAAATGTTGTATGTATTTAAAACACCATATGATATAAGATGATTTGAATAAAGTACTTTAGACACTAAAACGATATGTTTTTACTTGCACTTTTATCCACCAATTATTTCAGTTTGTTAATATCCCTTTACTTTTTTAAAAAGGGAAATATTAATCTAAATAATTATGCTATGGTTTTCAACTTAACCCCCTTCCATTTAGAGAGAATATTTTTATATAAATTTTCTTAGCCTATTAACTAAGGTTTAATAAGATACCTTAATAGGGGATTATTTCACATGAAACACCCCGTGGTTAATAGACAATCGTCCATGAAAAGGACACAAATCCTGCCGTCCATGTATAGCGGTTGTCAACGCGGAATTGTTCTTGTAGAATATCATCTTTAATAAAATACCCTAATTTTTATAGGATAATATTTTATGTAAATATCTCGTGGTTGATAGGCAATCGTCCCTAAAAAGAATACAAATCCTGCCGCCCATATGCAGCGGTTACTAACACGGACGTATTTCTAAAATGTTACCCCCAAATAAAAACCATAATTTTATAAAATTATTATTTACAATAAAATATCTTAATCCATCCTAAAAGGATATAATTTTATTTAAATACCTGGATCTTTACTAAAAGCTTATTTTCAGCAAAAACCATAATCTTTATAAATGATACTTTCCAAAAAGAATACCTAAAACTTTATTAAAAGATAATTCAAATAAATACCATAATCTTTCGTTAAAAAGATATTTTCATTAAAATACCATGGGTTTTCCCAAAAATTATAATTACTCTAAAATGTCATGGTTTCTTATAAACAATGACTACAATTAAATACCATAATTTTTATTAACTAAGTGTTCTATAAAATATTATGATATATCTTACAGATTTTAAAAGATAACAAGATAAAATGAGTGGTTGTGGAAGGCCATATTAAATGAGATCGACTTTTTAAATACAAGTTACAACATACATGATACATGATACGGTTAGGGTTAGAATACGCGAACCTACGTATGGAATACTTATAAGTGAAGATCCATGCAGGTATGGTGAACAGTCCAATATGTGGACGACTACTAACCCTATTTTGAGGGTGATTGGTCCAATGTGTGGACGAATACTAATCCGATATTCGGACGAATACTAACCCTACTTTGAGAGCGAATAATCCAAATGTGGATGACATACAATGTGGAAATTCCATGCCTAGATGATATACGCACTAAGTTTAGTTCGTCAAAACATGTACACTAAATAACAGGGATGGATAGTTTGATTAGGTAAGAAGATTCGGAACTCGGATTCCCCTACTACTCGATCATGATCCCGGGAAGTGAAACGGTACATTTCACTTTCCCAGTTGTTGCTCCGTGGTCACAACGGAATAATCATGAGTATCCGGACCCTTATTTAACAAACTAATGTGAACTTTTACCTAACATATACCCCATACAAACATATTCTTATTCACATACACCTCATACAATATACTCATATTCATATATAGCTCTGTCAACCTGTCTTATTTGTATACACCTCATACCCTTATACTCATATACATCATATCTGTGCATACACATCATACTTATATACACTTGCTCGTTCTGTACCTTTACTTCCTTATGAGGCAATCCTACCCGAGTGTAACTTGCTGACGGACTTTCCTTTTCTCTCTCTATCTTTGGAATGTCCGTTAGATGAGAATGAGTATTATAACGAGGATCAGGGTGTAGAGCCAACTAATGATGATTATGCGGACTTGACGACGGAAAATTAGCTAGTTTTATTTTTGTTTATTGCCCACATGTTTAGGCTTTTGCTCTTCTTCGATGTAACTAAACTATTTAGTTAATTTTACTCTTTTTGGGGATGTAATAAAGTTTGGTTAATGAAAATAAATATCATTCGTTTTTATTATTTTGTTTTGGTACATATCCTGCATGTTATAAATATTCATACGCTTAACGTAAATATATTAAATAGACCATCTTCAATACCGTTAGATTGCGGACCATGCCACGTCACCCTTCACCTTCTTTTGGGAAGCGGGGCGTGACATTTAGCATATAAAAATATAACTCTCAACCCGCATAATAATTTCGAAGTTTTAGTGTAATGGCTGGGACATTAAGAGGTTGCTTTGTGGTTAACCAAATCTTTTGCTCTATGTTTCTGGAAAAGGCATTGGAAAGTAATCCGTTGTTTCATTACAACTCATATACGAAAGCAATACAAGAATACATGTATAGTGATGATTTCTTTTCCTTTAGAAAGACATGAAGTACGACGTCACCACGGCCGACATCACAACCAAACACAAATTCAAGTCCTTAGAGGTCTAAAAGTTAGTGGTAAACATGAGGCAAAACTATTCTCTTTTAACTTTTCTGGAAAATGTATATTAGCTCTCAACCATACAATGGTGCAACCATTGACAGGCAGATCACTTCAAAACAACCTCAAGGAAAGCAGCAACAATGGCTCAAGAAGCAGCAAAGGCCATGCTTATAAAGGCTACATACTCGGAAAAGATGACCTACCCAAGATAAAAGCCTTCCACATGCCTAATTAAGCATAAACCAGTGTCATGGATAAAATTGTTGCTATATCAGGTGTACGAGACATCCAAATGGAAGCGTCGGCCACTGGGAGAATGGCCGCTTCTATAGCAAGCACAGTGGTTACTAGTAGTTGCTTATATACAGGAGCAATGTGGGTGTCCGAAGTTCTCAGTTAGAGCTTCTAAGGGCTCACCTCATGGGCTTGGAGGCTATGGTGATAGCCTGATAGGCATTAAAGCAAATGGCATTCACTTAAATGGAGGGTAAACGTCTCTATAGTTGTATATTATGCTTATTTCTTTATTCTTATCCAACTTTTTGTGTGGCAGTTGTAAATAATAGCTACTGCCCTCACAGCTTCAAGGATTAAATTGGATTGTTTGGGTTGAATATATTTACTCTATAATGCACATATCCAATTCATGGCAGCTGGAAGTATGCTCAAGGGTGTGTTTGGTTGTGCGTACTTGGAGCAACATGTTGCTCCAACTACACAAAAAAATGAAACCAGGTGTTTGGAACAAGGTTTTTGCTTCACCATGATGCTGTAAAAGCAAAAATGCTTGATCTGGCTGTGCAGTTGGCTGCAGTTGGAACTGATCTCAAATCGAGCGCAGTTCCAACACTGGGGTTATGACGCCACAAATTTGCTCTTAATTCCAAAGCGAGTGCTGAGCGGTCACCGCTTCTTAATATCAGCAGGTGAATTATCATTTTAATTTGGGGGATTTTGTCCAAGTACATGAAGGATGTATGAACATTTATTCCCTTATTATCAACACATCAAAAAAATATTACACATGGCCATATAGGATACTATGAGTCATCTAACTGTGGTTAATTTTAATATATTTATTTTGTGGTTAATTTTAATATATTTATTTTGTTGTTCTGATGGGTTTATGATAATTATTTTTATTTTTTTGATAAAAAGATAATTATTTTTTATTGATAGTAAAAAAGAATTGATTGTAAATGATTACCACCCAAACATTGGAATGCAACCACAAGAAGCAAACCAAATATTAATTGATTTTCTAAAACATGAAGTTGGAAATGCACACCAACCAAACATTGGAATGCAAATCCAACTACGGTTGTTAGAAAAACATATAGATGAAAATACTTCGAGTAACCAAACACACCCTTATCGATGAAAATAACTTCAAGTAACCAAACACACTCTTATCGTGCTTCCCTTATCGTGCTTCGCGCATCCTGAAAATACCTCTCAATTTGTCCCTACTAATATTTTAAGATTTTGCTTGATTGTTAATTATATTTCAGTTAAGATTGTTGCTGTCGTAGGATTGGCTTGTTCTGCTGCACGTCGAAATAATTAAAAGATTTCCGATGCTAATTCTTAGAGGGCTCATTCACACACTTCCCTTCCGCCTTGGACGAGCGAAAGGACGAACTGAGTTCCTCTTTCAACAATCTGCGGAAAGAAAGGCTAGAGAGGCTATGGAGCTTAACACTTTTTCTGACCCTTTTTTGGACTTAGTCAAAGGTTCATACAAGATTCTACAAGGTTTGAACATTAAACTAATTCTCCACTAATTTTTTTAACTTTGAATAAAATTATAAATCATAACTTAACCCTAGCACGGTATAAGTCTCATGCATATATGTTGCATATGTAACCTAGCATGATACAAATATGTACATAAATATACGTATCACATATATACAATGTGCACATCAAGTGAGAAAAGAAAATAACCATGAAATATGGATTCCCTATCCCACGGCTAGACGCATAGCATTTCTGGTCGAACCACCGAACCACACATCTATTTTTGGTGGGAGGGTACTCCAAGTAGTGGGTACCTCGTAGGACCTCGACCCGCCTACTCGGGTCTTGTAAGCTCTGGAATGCCATGTCGTCAAGGGCAGGTGCCGAACTCTATCCATTCTTCTCCCATCCGGGTGAATAGGTTCCTAACAAAAGATCTCTCGACACATAAGTTCGATTCTCCTCCCGAGCCTTTCTTTATATCTAGCTTCGATATCCTGACATAAGAAGTCCAATAGGAGCAATACTACCAGTTGTATATTCTTTCGACCTTAGAGTCGCGCGTTGTATTATTATGAGTTTCATGTTGTCTTTGAGTTTCCTTTTGAAACCCTGTAACAATCGCTTTCTAAGGAAAAATCCAAGTCTTTCTCTTCCTGTCCCGAGCTTTTTTCTTTCAATCGTCGTTGCGTTGTTCTTCCCTCGCTTCACTCGTTCAACTCAATCGTTCACTTCGTTCCATTCGTGTCAGGACTGGATATTGTATCGAATCACTGCCTTGAGCAAGAAGTTGGATAGCCTAGATTGATTAACTTGACTCCCACTCGAATGTACCGTAAAGCGAAAGGGGCTCATCCTTTGCTGCCTTGCGACTTGCCGACTGCTTGCTTACAGCCGAAAGCGGCCTGCTTGACCCACACCCTTTCCTGCCTATGCTTGTGTGCTTGGCTGACGGGAATGACACTTCCGGTCATACGTCTATTGCCGATAGACGGAAGAGGAGCAGTTTGGTTCGTAACCCGACTGGTTTTGCGAATTTCGTATCTATGACGTTTTATGTATTTAATTTGCAGAATTTGTGCGTTTGTGTTTACATCTGGAGCGTTTCCAAGGAAAAGGGAAATATATCCAGTTTTCCATTGATTGAAGAGAATTTTGGCAGCTTTTGTTATGGATTTCCACGGACCCGTATCCCTTGCTCGGTTTTTCCTTGCTCTAATAGAATCCAAGCCATTGGAAATTTCATTTTTTAATTTAACTATCAGAAACATGCGTCTTCTCGTTTTACACTGACATGGACCATTGGATCTATCAAAGTAGGGAAAAACATGGCAGGGTTTCAAATCTGATTTCATTTCACCTTATGGTATGAGAATCAAACTATTTTGGTGCTGCATCTATCTCCTCGATTCTATCTACGGCATGTTCAAGAATTTATGTTAGTTTGATCCATTAAGTTATTGCTAGAAACATGCACCGATCCTCAAGAAGAAAGGCATCAGCCTATAGAGGTGAGTGGCCATGCGCCGGGGATTTCCGCAATCCAAGCAAAAGGGTCAAACAGGAGAGTGGGCCTTATTTATATGGATGGGGCCGGAAAAAAACTTCTCTACAAACCCCTTGTAAGTCCTTGAAAAGGCCTTGAGATTCGTGCAAATCTTTTTTGCCTCACACTCTCTCTCTCTTCACTTACATGAATCTCAAAGCCAATCTAAGGACTTGCAAGGGTTTTCTAGGAGCCCTTGTGGAGAAGATTTTTCCGATGGGGCCTGCACCGGCTTTATCTTTATCGTGCATGAATTGCGCAATCCATGGCGCAGGCACTCTTTCTCTTGCTGATTATTGTTTTGTCTAATTCTTCCACTGAATTAAGGTACTGTTTCCTAGGGATGGTGACCTGAAAAGAATATTATCTTTGAACGGTCACTTTCATGGCAATCATAATATCATCACATCACTAGAATTCAAACTTCAAAAGACACTCAAATCGGTAAATTTTTCCTGAATGGGAGCAGAGAATTTGCTTTCTCTGCTATCGCTTTGTTGGAATGCTTCAATCTGGACTCTGCTTTCATCTTATAATTAAGAAAGAAAGAAAACAAAGAGATGGTTGGAATATAAAGCAATTTAAGTTTACAGGTGACAGCATCCAGCTAACAATGAAGGTGACATGAGCATAGGACATCAGCAAACTTGCAACAAGAGGAATATCAACAATATCAATTCAAAACATAAATGGACCAATTCACCTCTAAGAATCCAATTAAGCTTGTGTGTATGGATTGAGTTGTGAATCGAGTAAAGTAGCCGGACATTCGGTCAGACCTTTCTCATGCTCAAAATTGTGTGGTTACATATAGCACGCATGACGCTTCACCGAGAATTCGTAAGCTATCTCTCTGGGCGTTCTCGGATTTTCAAAAAGTAAAGAGTATGATTTGCTAGTCATTGGGGATACGATGTGTTTGGAGAGCAGTTCTTTACCAGCGACATCTGATAGACGGACGATGTTGCTGTGGTTTGCATTATGAATATTACAAATTTATATCATAAGCAGATAAATTACAAATACAACCCATAGAATTTTGTCTAAGATACATAAATTTTAGTTACTTTTCACCTTTTCAGGGCATCCTTGCGCAAAAGAACAAGTGCTTCACCAAAGAAACAGGAAAGATCACATATAAGAGATGAGCACAATGATACATTTTTCAAGAAAGCCTCTCTCTATTGTATTCAAACTCCAACCTCTTCCTCTCTTCTTATCAACACAATTTCACATTGATCTAACAAATAAGTGAAGAGAAATTGTATCATGTATATTAATTTAAGAATATGCTCTCCAAAGAAAGTGAATGAAGAAGAAATGAAACAGATGTCGCAGCTCAATCCGAATCTGACTTGTATCGCCGCAGTTTCCTTATTACAGTTGATCGTATGTCTCTCCTCTATTGTTCAACAATCTTGATAACAATAAAAAAGGAATTATAAGAATTGAAGGTATATGCACTTCTTCAAAAGCTAGTCTCAATCTCCGCCTACACTCTCATGTACATCTCTAACAAATCCATCAAACTTCTTAAAACAAATATGCAAAACTCGAATTGGCAATTGAGCCATGGACAACCAAAGGCAAACCCACGTGGTTTGCCCTTTAATATATATATATATATATAGATATAGATATAGATATAGATATTCAAGAAGTCCTCTTAACTTCAGCATACCACGAACCCCACAAGCAAAACGGGCACCAAAGTACCAGTTCTTGTTGCAATTGTGGCATAGACGAAAATCACACAACCAATCTTTACAAACAATGCACATCTATTGAAATTTCTTTTGTCCTCTGAAAACTCCAAATAAGATATATATATTCGAGTAGTTCTCTCATTTCAGCGGAGACACATGAAGACACATGGCCTCACCTGGCTCCGCCTCAATAACAAAAAGGACACCGGATTAGCCCGTTCTCATTACAATCGGGACATCGCCTGAATATACCACCACCACCACCACCACAAACCTCCTCCTCCTCATCCACTTCCCCTTCCCCCTCCCCCTCCTCCTCCTCCTCCTCCTCAACAAAAATCTTACAACTTCCAAAACAAGTCTCACAAGGCACAAATCTCACATCCCCACACCCTTCGCACCCTCCTCCTCCTCCTCCTCCTCCTCCTCCTTTCCCCACCACCACCTTCTCACACTCCTCCAAGGCCTTCCCCAACTCCCCTGCCTCGTGCATTGCCCTCACCTCGTCTGCTCCCCCCAAATATTCCCCATTTACAAATACCTTCGGCAATCGGCCCCCACCAAACCCTAACTCATTCAGCTCATCCTTGAACCCACTGTGCATCGACACATCTCTCTCGTCAACCTTAACCCCATACCCATGCAATATCACCTTCACCGCAAAGCAATCCTCATAAGTCTTCCGAATGCCTCGAAGACTTGTAAAGTATAAAACAACTTTCCTTTCTCCATTTGGCGGGCAATGATTTTTCTTCCCCTTTTTCGCGTCAATCTTTTGTTGAAATGCATTGACCCTAGCCTTAACAATGCCTTCAAATTTCGGGGGTTCCTGTTGAAGAACAATGCAAGGCTTGGGTGATTGGAGGAGGATTTGGTGTTCAGGGGAGAGCTCGTTGAGGGCTTTCCGGAAATTCGAGATAATGTCGGGGTCGAAATCGGAAAGGATAGAATCCCCTGAATCAATCTGCATCCATAGAGGTTTCGGAGATGCACCGGCCTTAGTTTCGGCCTCGGCTTCTTCGAGACCTTGCATAAGCTCCCAAGTGTTGATTGTTTCGGGCTCATGAGAGGGGGTTTTGGTCGGGGTTTTGGGGATCCTTTTGCTTATCATCTCCGACCACTCGTTCGCCTTTCTTCTGTTATTATCGTTGGTGGATTTCATTATCGATTCTTCGTCTGAAACGGAGTCTTTGAGCTTGAGAGACCCCAATGTGGAAGAGGTCAGGTTCACTGTATGTCGATTGCTACCATGCCCGAACTTACGGAAAACCCTGGCATTGTGAACTGGCATGGATTGGCTTCGCGTGTATGGGGCACTGCTCGTAAGGCGATCTCTCCGCGCTTCTCTTGAACTGGCACAACCCATTGGTTCAAATTTGTGGGAATTTTTTCACAAAAGGTTTAATTTAGGATCTAAACAAACATAAAGATGAGCTTAAAGATTAGATTTTGATTCAAGAAAAGGTGATATGGATGTAAAACAGACAAAAACCCAGATAGAGAAATGGATGTTATTGATGATTATAAGCAAAGGAGAGATTTTGAATGAATAACATATGTTTTTGGGATGAGTGCATGAGGATCATCAAAACATTCCCTTGAGAGATGTGCTCCAATTAACAACTGAAAAAGAATGAAACAAGATTGGATTTTGATTAAAGAAAAGGTGACATGGATCTAAAGCAGAACAAACCCGTATAGAGAATTGGATGTCATTGATGAAACAAGAGATAATTCTATCGAAAATGAAGAACAGAGATAATTAAAAAGAGAAGAGGAGACTAAGCCTTCATGGATGTGTTTTGAATGAAAATGAGGCCTTCCACTGATTAAGAAAAACAGTTGAATGGGAAATGAAGAAAAGATCAAAGCGAGTAGGGGGCCCCGAAAAAAAAATTAGAATAAGAAAAAATAGAGAGCAAGAGTCAAAAGAGGGAGCCTGCGAAGAAGAAGATGACTTGTGACTTTTATTATTAGAACTTGGACCTCTCTCTCTCTCTCTCTCTCTCTCTCGAATTTGAGGTGAAACCAAGAGTCAAGGGAGAGAAAATTGTTGAGAGATCAGTATCCTTTTCAATGGATAGAGATACCAAACAAAGAAAGAGGAGAGATGAAATTAAGGGGGGGAGAGAGGGATTTAGTGGAGGAAACGTTTGGTGCCATGGAGAGATGAAATTAAGAGAGGGATTTAGTGGAGGAAACGTTCGGTGCCATTGGCGTTTGCATTTTTCTAATTTAAGGCTTGATTTTGTTCTAATCATGCATTGGGGACCATTTCCTTTCTTTGTAGACGTATACATTTCCATTTGAAATATAAATTTACCATGATTTTTTTTTTAAAAATATCATACTTTGCCTTTTGACTTTGCAAACTAGTTTCTCCTCATTGTGCAAATTAGATAATCATGCTTATTAAAAACCTTTGCCATACAACAAGTAGGCAATCATTTTTGTTGTTTAATAACTTAGTTTAGAATTTCATGAATATCTCAATCTTCAGTTATTTAACTTTAATTGCCAACCCTAATTACCAACCGGAATGTCAATTTCATTTCCGTAAGAGATACTAAGTTTGATCGGAGTTGATTCCAAAAAAGAAAAAGAAGAAGAAGAAGAAGAAGATCTAAATCTAATTCTCAAGCAGATAGCAAATATTTAAAGTTTAACTTAATATACACTTTTACATCAAAAGTTGTTTTCAAGGGGAAAGACTTGTCTTATTGTTTTGTTTCTTTCAACTTCTTTATTGTTGTTTGTAGTCGAAGGTATCATGGGATATCCCATTTTCTCCATTGTGAGAAGTAAATCTGATTTGGTATTAGATAAAAAAATAAAAAAAAAGCACACACCGGATGAAATCATGCGGTATGTCATCTATCTTTGTACGGTCTCATGTATTTGAAGACCGTTTACCGAGATCAATAAGACTCAAGTTTTGTCGAGGTTTTAAGCTGGGTCAGTCTCTGCGAGGGCACGAGGCAGAGGCGTTGTTTGACCCAGCTCTGTAGTTGTACATTGGTTTTGATATAAGTGGAGTCCATCAATAATACTCAAGCCTTGTTGAGTTTTGACTCATTTTATATTTTATACGCATATACCTCTTATAGTTGTTCCGACAGGGGGCTATTTTAATTCACCTGCCTTGGCATCATTAATTAACTAGGTGCATATAGTATCTAAAACCAATCAACAAAATGCAAATTTCTTTTTAATAGCAAACGCGTTATATTTTCAACACGTGCACGGTACGTGCCAGCAACAGGTAAGCTGAATATAAAAATCCAAATCTGGAGGAGCAGGCATGCGAAAACGATTATAGGGATCCACGTGGCGACAATCCAATGGCAAAAGAATATGTGGGCACATATATGTTTGCTGTTTGATGATAAACAAGGGATCTTGAAACATGGAGTAGGAGTAATATATACAGTTATAGTTAGTTATGCATGTACTTTGTATCCCAATCCAATATCCCCTGTCTTTCTTAATTTCTCTAGTTTTTAAGTGGGTGGGTTTCTCGGTGCCTTGCCTTTAATGCACTTTTGGGATATGGTCACCTTATGGCGAGGTTACCACCCCTTTTTTGTTAATGGGGTTTAAGCCTGTCTTTTAATTACTCCCATCCAACTTAAAAAATTTAAAAATTAAAAACAAAAATTTGATTTTGCACCCCCTGTTAAAAAAACTTTTACAAGAACATTATGATATGATTGATATTAAATTACTATATTATCCTCATTTATATACATGTAATATTAATGAGGGTTAGTTTAGGTATCAAAATTTAATTTTGTATTGATAATACAAAAGTTAACATTGATATTGTAAATAGACACTTATAATGGAACAAAAACCTTTTCAAAATTCAAGGGACCGGAGTGAGTATCTTCCTTCTTTATATATCTATCTATATATATATATATATATAAAAAGGGACACGGAAGAGGCCAAAATCCAGCTTAAATTGGTCTTTTGATTGTAAAACTTAAATTAGACCCCTCGCTCTCTTTTCACTGTGCTTTATCTCCTTATGTTGCTTGATTATAGGCTAATGAGCTGCAAAAATGTATTTAGGCCCTTCAATTGTTTCCTAGCAACCTCATTTTGGAACAAGGGCTGATTTATCCTAGATACATAAAATCAAAGCCATCAGAAAAACATCTTAATCTTACAGCACTCAACATATAAGTTCCCTAAATATATAACACAAAAGAAAAAACAAGTAAATTATATATAATCCCACGCTATTTTTAGGACGAAAATTCAAACCATATAATTTGATAGTCTTACATCTTAATCTTCTCTTTACGATCAGAAAGAGAATATGTGAGTGTTATTGTCCATGTATGTCCATGTATGGTGTAGAATGGTTATCTATATATAGATCTCCGCGGTAGTATTTGAATGGATATCAAATTGTCTCGTGTTGCATAACATTCATAATGTATTTGTCACGCCCCGCTTCCCACTAAGCGGAAGCGGTGACATGGCAAACCCACGGCATATTTATCCAGATAAGGTCATTTTCTAAATAAATATACTAAGCGTATTGAAACAATAATACACAATACAAGAATAAATGGAGACTACAAAATTTTTCAACAAATATTTTTATTTACATTCAATTTCCAATATTTACAAATACATGAGTTTATGCTGGAAAGTAAATACAATAAGAAAAATACCTAAACAAGTGGTATATATAAACTGAAGAAAAAATAAAGCTGAGCAAGCCCTGAGTAGCGATCTGGCGGTAGTTTTTCTCTGTGACTTCAACTTCCTCCGTCTCGACCGTATCTGACAAACATTCCAAGAGAAAAAAAGTGGGTGGAATGTCTGTTAGCAAACCAGCGCTCGGTAAGTCCCAAGAATAAAGTAAAAATAAAAAAATAACAAGTGTAGAATATATATGGCAAGTAAAAGTATATGATCATGGTAAATATGTACTATATGTTTCTATATGCTCACTGTATTAATATTAAGCTCCAAGTGTGAATATCAACGCAGCCGTAGAAGTGTTCATGAGCTCAAAAGTGGGGCCTCAGGAACAAGAAAATACGGGCCCATTTCATGTGTTAGTATCGGGGTTTTAAACTGTGAATGAGTCAACCCGACTGTTATTCGAGTAAAATAAAAAAAGTGGTTAATACGGGGCTTCTGAAGCTCCGTTGAATTCACATAAGAAACTATGCTAAGCACCCTGAGTATAATATATTATAACTGGTTAATATACTTAATTGATTTGATTGATTGATTAACATGTCTTGATCAAAACCATAGATTGCAAAAGAGATGGAATGTAATCGAGTGAGTCAAGTAATATACGAGTCATGACAATTGCAATCTTGGTTCGAATCAAATTGGCTTGAATAGTTTGGATTCGAGTTCATATTCGAGTTTAGATTCGAGTTGGGTTAGAATTCAAATTTGTGTTCGAGTTCGAGTTCAACTTTTAGATTCGGATTTGGATTCGAGTTTATATCTTTTTCTTAGGAATTTGATATAAAGTGTTAAAAATCTTATGTTCGGGAAAAATCGGCAACTGCTGCACATGAAAGGCAGGATTTGTGTTTTTTTCCGAGACAATTGCCATTGATAACTCTGTTAAGTTATCTAACCTGAACAGACAAGCACTCACTTTCTCCGGCTTTCTGGGGCTCAAGAGAAATGATACCGCTTAAAACTATATTAATTCTAAAGTCTTTAAAATATTGTTTGTATATCTCGAACGGGTTTTATGAAAAATACTTTAATATAATTTAAAAATAAATCTCGATGGTGATTTATATTTAGGGTTTTCATAAACATATATTTTAATTGTTGTGATGTTTTGGTGATAAAATCTAGCTTTTTGAAAATTTATGGTATTTTTATGAAAACTACTATTTTTGGAAATTTGGTGGTATTTTATTAAAAATTCTAATTTTTCATTTTAAAAAATAATTTCATAATATGTATTTATTGAAAATACGAATTTATAGTATTATATTTCCAAAATTTAGTTTTTATTTAGAAAAGTCGTATTTCTTAAAAACCGTATTTTGGTTAATTCCTTTCGAGACCGAATATTCTGTCACGACCCGCTTCCCGGTATACGGCGAAGGGGACGCAACGAGGCCACTACGTATTTACTCTGAAGTAAACACGCTAAACGTATCTAAGCAATATAAAAGTAAATGTACACAAGAGACAAATATAATGAACAACAACTTTATTTATTAACATTTTTTTGTACAATGGATGGAAAAGTAAATATATCTGAATGAAAGCAATGCCTAAACAGTGGCATAACAAAAATGGAAAGTACTGAAATGAAATAGGTACCAGTGGCTACAGCTTGGGGTCTTCGGTGTACTGCTCAAGGGCCTGCTCCGAATGCTCCTGAATGGTCTCGTGCTCCAGTGCGTCAGATCCACCTGACAACATTCCAAAGAAGAAAGAGAGGAATGTCGTCAGCGAACAATCGCTCGGTAAGTCCCGAAGATAAGGGAGACGTAGAATAGACAGAGAGAGAGAGTGTGTGTGTGTGTGTGTAACTTTTAAAGTTGTATTATAATATCAACGTTGTTATTTGTAGCTTGGTACAGAAGAGGCCAGTGTATACGAAAGGAGTCTCTATATGCCAGAGACTAAAGGCAAATGGAATACAAGGCTCCGTTGATAATACCACGGAACAACGACATGGATGTAATTATATCTTAAGTGACCATCTTGTGCCACCTTTAACATATTCTGTACCAGTCTACCCCTTTATAAACCCCGCGATATCTTATTTGTATTGTTATATTGCTTGAATTATATATTGTATATAGACGGATGACTTGTGTTGTAAATGGAAGACTTGCCGAAATCATAATATCGTATAAATGGAAATGGATGTACTGGATAATTGTAACAACCCCAAATATCCAATACAAGTTTTTACAAAAAAATTTCAAAAAATCCATAAAGGGGTATTTTAGCCTGAGCACAAGTTATAAGTAATTATTTTGCTTTTTAATTACAAGTTAAAAGAATGTAACAACTCCATTTTTAGTGTACAAAAATTTGCTTTAAAATTAATATATACTTGGGGTATTTATATTTACTGTTATTATTTTAAGTAATTAATTAGCTCTATAATTACAAGAAGGAGCTTGTAGCTCATTGGTAATACCTTACACTGCTAGAACAAGCCACCAGAGTTCAAATCTCATACCCCACATTATTTTTAATATTGTTTTTATTTTGAACCTTTAGAATACCAAGAATTTACACGTGCATATCTCACAAAAACCCAATTACACCTAAAAATGTAACATTGCCAGGGGGTAGATGAACCATTGGGGGGATCCCGGCGGCCTGACTCGGCCGAGAATCGGCCGACTCAGTCCTCCGACCGAGTCACGGCCGAGTCGGCCGATTCCGGTGACGACCCCAACATGAAAGCTGTGTCTTTTCATATTCCCTATGCACCTGCAAAATTTCAGCCTCAGACCATTTTCAGAGCTTTTTTAAAACCCCAATTACTCCACTTTTAATACATTTTTAATACATTTTATCAAATTTTTCATTTTAACCTTTCACCTACCCTAACCCTGGCCTAACCCTATAAATACCACCCCTACTCTCTACCCTCTCACCCCAAAATTCTGAGTCCACTCTCTCAAAATTCCAAGAAAACTTGTGTACTTTGAAAGCAAGCTCGCGGCGAAGCTCCAGCGAAATCTACAGCAAATTTTCGGCGATCGTTTTAGGAACTACCGGCGACGACGCAACACCTCGGCGATTCCTCTACTTCTCTCTCACTCTCTTGTGTGATCTAAAACCCATAAGTCCCAATTCCTACCTATCTCTTCTATCAAAAAAATACGGTTTTACAAAACCCGACGGAATCGGAACAAATCCGATTTCCGATTCGGTTTCTTATAAAATTCCACTTCTCACTAATACAATCATACTTAAACTTTCTCATGTTGACTATTAAACACTAATCAACCAAATTGATCAAGTTTCATTACATGAAATGATGGCTATTTCAATTTATCGTATTTTTCACTTAAATACCACATTGTTTCAATTCTACATTTAACTCCATTAAACTTGCTATACCTTTGTAGAGCACGAGATAACGACATACCTTCTCACACACTCATATACAACCTAACACGATACCATCGAAAACTTAGAATAACGGGAAAAACAAACATTTTCATTTAAATACCCTTTACTAAATAAAGCCATTTTTAAAAGATTTAGTATTGATACACTTTTTAAATAAATACCACTTATTATGAAAATAGGATAAGTTGTGAACATCAGTCGTTCATCTAAACCTGACTTTGTGGTGTCTAGGCTAGGCAAGTGAGAAAGGTAACTTTAAAAGGCCCGTCTCACGGTGATTCGTGAGCGGATCCCTCCTTTCTTCACTTGTACTTACCTGACCATAATTGGCGGTGAAGAGGCGATTTGAGCCATCTCACAACTTGTCGTTTTGGACCAGTTAGGAATAATCTAGTTGACTTAGGAGAGCTTAGAACATAGAATACGGAAAATTGATATCTTTACAAATAAATACCACTTACTTTATAAAACCGTTTTCTAAAGGATTGGTATTTATACAATCTTTGCAAAGCGCCGCTACAACCCATTTTGGGGAACCCGTTCAGGATGGTGCGAAGTATCGCACATTCTCGGGCTTAGTAGTGTGAGATTCAGACCTCCGCAAGGAGCATTCGGTCTCGAAAGATTTAAAAATATGACATCTTAAGAAAATGAGATTTTTAGAATATAAAAAAAATATATTAAAACTATTTTTGTATAAATATATGTATAATTATTATTAAAATACCCATTTTGTTATGATATAAATATTCCACATTTTTCTAAAAATCACAAAAATCAAGTTTACACTAAAATACCATGAATTCCACACAAATCAATATTACAAATAAATACCTTTATTTCTGAATTTAGGATATTTTCATTAGAAATATCACAATCTAAAATCTACACTCATTACAACCCTAAAGACGAATAATAAATACTTGGGGTATATTTTGAAAAGTATATAAAAGTATTTTTACATAAAACCCCCTCAAGTTCTATAAATTACCCTAAGGATCCTAGTAAACATAGGTTTAAGCGGAACCAATCTCTTGAGCCTCAGAGAGCCGGAGAACTGGGTGCTTGCCTATCTAAGGTAGACAAATTAATAAAAACAATCAGGACTTCAATTTACTTTGCTAATTGTCTGACTCAGATTGAGTCTCAATATAATCTGACTTGAATATAATTCAAGTATAATCTACAATTTTCAATATTACAATTCAACATGAATCCATGAATCCAATTATCAACCTATACCACTTGACCGAACCGAACTATGGATATACATTCCATTTACATGATCTCCAGTTTACATCCATTTACATGATTTTACGGTTACATCCGTTTACTGATATCATGGTTTCGGTCAGTCAACCAATTATACAATCAAACAATACAATCAAAACACTACGGGGTTTAAGAGGTAGATTGGTACAGAAGGTGTTAAAAATGGCACGAGATGGTAAGATTAAGACACCTAACCTATATTCTGTTGCTGTTGTACCGTGGCATAACGGTTCCTTGAGTTCCTGATACCTTAGTCTCCGGGGCAAGTGAGACTCCTCTCGTATACACTGGCATCCTTCTGTATCAGGCTACAAACAACAGCGTTAACACTAAATACAACAATATAACAATATAATACAACTGTAAAAACTACGCTCTCTCTCTCTCTTACTCTCTGTCCATTCTATTTCTCCTCTTATCTTTGGGACTTACCGAGTGATCTGTTCGCTGACGATATTCTATTTCTTTCTTTTTTGAATGTCGTCAGGTGATTTGGAATCGTCAGAGATCGAGCCAACTGCAGAAGACTTGGATCAGTACAGCGAAGACCCTGAGCTCTAGACATTGTACATTTTCTTTTCAGTACCTTTAATTTCCTGTCATGCCATTGTTTAGGCATTGCTTTTATTTCAGTTGTATTTTCTTTTCATGCATTGTACAAAAGAATGTTAATAAATAAAGTTGCTTTTTATTATACCTTGTCTCTTGTGTATATTTTCTTTTATATTGCTTAGCTACGCTTAGCGTATTTGCTTCTGAGTAAATACGTAACGGACCAGTCGTGTCCCCTTCGCCGTATACCGGGAAGCGGGGCGTTACAGGTTTTGATGGTGGCCCATGCAGGTCAGAGCTGTATGAAACCCTATTATGCAGTTCTGTTCTGCGTGAACAAACTTAAGCAATATAACACAAGAACCAGCAACTAAAACATTCTTTACAATTCATATTCCTTGAATCTTACAATTTCATATTTCTTGAATCTTATCATTTCATATATTTTGAATCTATCCTAACCTAAATTTTTCATTCAAACTTATAGATTCACCAAACAACGCCAGCACCAATGTCAACAACACACATCCACCACTATCTCTCACACCTGCTGTTCCTGCACCACTCAACGAGCAAACAGTTCTGCTTGAGGCAATCCGCAGCCTCCTAGAGGGACAACAGCAGCTCTTGAACCGTTCCAAGGATAAAGCACCTGGGGTGAAGCAATTTAGAGCTTTACATCCCAAACAGTTCTCAGGAAAGGGGAGCCCACTGGAAGCTGAGGAATGGGCTCAAAGTATCGAGAATGATCTGGCAGCAGCACAAGTGCCAGAAATAGCTTGGGTCCGAGTTGCGAAACTGCAGCTCACGGACAATGCTCGCAACTGGTGGAAGGTGGAAGAAAGCCGTCTTGAACAGCCTATTGAATGGAAGACTTTTCGCGATAAGTTCGACGCGAAGTACTTTCCTGTAACTGCCAGGTTTGCCGTGGAACAACAGTTCATTCATCTACAACAAGTTTCGATGTGGGACAAGTCAATAGATGAGTATGACGTTGAGTTCACCATACTCAGTCGATTTGCGGCACATTTGATACCGACGGACGATATCAAAGCCCGTCGCTTTCAATAAGGTTTGGACACGGAAATTCAGACTGCACTAGCCACAGGGAAATTTCCAACTCATGAGGATGCTCTGGAAGCTGCCCGCAGTTATGAGCCAGTGATAAAAGCAAGGGGCAGAGCTCAATCTGCTGGTTTGAAACGCCCTGCCACTCAAATGGCAGGAGAAGCCTCTTCCAGGCCAACGTTCGAACCCAGGAGAACTGAAGAACCCAATAACCAGCCAAGACCACATTTCTGTTTCCATTGCAAGAGAGATGGACATTTGATAAAAGACTGTAGGCGCGCAAAAGGCCTGTGCCTAGTTTGTGGCGTGTCCAATCACAGAATTGAGACATGTCCATATAGATACAACTCAGCTCACACAACTACCAACTACCTGCAGCGGCCAGCTATTCAGGCTCCTGAAACTCGTCCTGCACTCCCAGCACCACCTCCACACAGAACTCCTACACAGCCTGCTCGCCAATTCCAACAGGCAATGAGGAACATGCCTCGAGGGCAGAGAAACAAGCCCCAGGAACAGAATGTGCCTCCAGCTAGAAGGAAGATACCACGGCGACAGATTTTCACATTAGCAGCCGTAGAAACCGAGATGTAGGTCAAGGTAACATCGGTAAACTTTTTTCACATTTTTAAAACCTTTGCACCACTTTGTTATTTTTTCACACACTGTCAGTACTTCAGTCACTAAACTTTCTTGAATCTATTAGACTTTCCTTTTACAAATTTCGAGAACGCAATTTTTATGAGGAGGGTAGAATGTAACAACCCCAAATTTCCAATACAAGTTTTTACAAAAAAAATTCAAAAAATCCATAAAGGGGTATTTTAGCCTGAGCACAGGTTATAAGTAATTATTTTGCTTTTTAATTACAAGTTAAAAGAATGTAACAACTCCATTTTTAGTGTATAAAAATTTGCTTTAAAATTAATGTATACTTGGGGTATTTACATTTACTGTTATTACTTTAAATAATTAATTAGCTCCATAATTACAAGAAAGAGCTTGTAACTTATTGGTAATACCTTGCACTGTTGAACCAAGCCACCAGAGTTCAAATCCCATACCCCACATTATTTTTAATATTGTTTTTATTTTGAACCTTTAGAATACCAAGAGTTTACACGTGCATATCTCACAAAAACCCCACTACAACCAAAAATGTAACACTGCCAGGGGGTAGATGAACCGTCGGGGGGGATCCCGGCGGCCTGACTCAGCCAGAAATCGGCCAAATCGGCCCCGACTCAGCCGACTCAGTCCTCCAACCGAGTCACGGTCGAGTCGGCCGATTCCGGCGACGACCCCAACATGAAAGTTGTGTCTTTTCATATTCCCTATTCACCTGCAAAATTTCAGCCTCAGACCATTTCCAGAGCTCTTTTAAAACCCCAATTACTCTACTTTTAATATATTTTTAATACATTTTATCGCATTTTTCATTTTAACCCTTCACCTACCCTAACCCTAGCCTAACCCTATAAATACCACTCCTACTCTCTACCCTCTCACCCCAAAATTCTGAGCCCGCTCTCTCAAAATTCCAAGAAAACTTGTGTACTTTGAAAACAAGCTCGAGGCGAAGCTCCGGCGAAATCTACGGCAAATTTCCGGCGATCGTTTTAGGAACTACCGGCGACGACGCAACACCTCGGCGATTTCTCTACTTCTCTCTCACTCTCTTGTGTGATCTAAAACCCGTAAGTCCCAATTCCTACCTATCTCTTCTATCAAAAAAATACTGTTTTACAAAACCCGACGGAATCGGAACAAATCCGATTTCCAATTCGGTTTCTTATAAAATTCCACTTCTCACTAATACAATCATACTTAAACTTTCTCATGTTGACTATTAAACACTAATCAACCAAATTAATCAAGTTTCATCACATGAAATGATGGCTATTTCAATTTATCGTATTTTTCACTTAAATACCATATTGTTTCAATTCTACATTTAACTCCATTAAACTTGCTATACCTTTAAAGTAGAGCACGAGGTAACAACCTACCTCCTCACACACTCATATACAACCTAACACGATACCATCGAAAACTTAGAATAACGGGAAAAACAAACATTTTCATTTAAATACTCTTTACTAAATAAAGCCATTTCTAAAAGATTTAGTATTGATACACTTTTTAAATAAATACCACTTATTATGAAAATAGGATAAGTTGTGGACATCAGTCGTTTATCTAAATCTGACTTTGTGGTGTCTAGGATAGGCAAGTGAGAAAGGTGACTTTAAAAGGCCCGTCTCACGGTGATTCGTGATCGGATCCTTCATTTCTTCACTTGTACTTACCTGGCCATAATTGGCGGTGAAAAGGCGATTTGAGACATCTCACAACTTGTCATTTTGAACCAGTTAGGAATAGTCTAGTTGACTTAGGAGATCCTAGAATATAGAATACTGAAAATTGATATCTTTACAAATAAATACCACTTACTTCATAAAACCGTTTTCTAAAGGATTCGTATTTATACAATCTTGGCAAAGCGCCGCTACAACCCATTTTGGGGAATCCGTTCGGGATGGTGCGATTTATCGCACATCCTCGGGCTTAGTAGTGCCAGATTCAGAGCTCCGCAAGAAGCATTCGGTCTCGAAAGATTTAAAAATACGACATCTTAAGAAAATAAGATTTTTAGAATATAAAAAAAATATATTAAAACTAATTTTGTATAAATATATGTATAATTATCATTAAAATACCTATTTTGTTATGATATAAATATTCCACCTTTTTCTAAAAATCACAAGAATCAAGTTTACACTAAAATACCATGAATTCCACATAAATCAATATTACAAATAAATACCTTTATTTCTGAATTTAGGATATTTTCATTAGAAATATCAAAATATAAAATCTACACTCACTACAACCCTAAAGACGAATAATAAATATTTGGGGTATATTTTGAAAAGTATATAAAAGTATTTTTACATAAAACCCCCTCAAGTTCTATAAATTACCCTAAGTACCCTAGTAAACATAGGTTTAAGCGGAACTAATCTCTTGAGCCTCAGGGAGCCGGAGAACTGGGTGCTTGTCTATCTAAGGTAGACAAATTAATAAAAACAATCAGGATTTTAATTTACTTTACTGATTGTCTGATTCAGTTTGAGTCTCAGTGTAATCTGACTTGATGATTCAAGTACAATCTACAATTTTCAATATTATAATTCAACATGAATTCATGAATCCAATTATCAACCTATACAACTTGACCGAACCGAACCATGGATATACATTCCATTTACATGATCTCTAGTTTACATCCATTTACATGATTTTACGGTTATATCCGTTTACTGATATCATGGTTTCGGTCAGTCAACCAATTATACAATCAAACAATACAATCAAAACACTACGGGGTTTGAGGGGTAGATTGGTACGGAAGGTGTTAAAAGTGGCACGAGACGGTAAGATTAAGACATCTAACTTATATTCCGTTGCTTTTGTAACGTGGCATAACGGTTCCTTGAGTTCCTGATACCTTAGTCTCCGGGGCAAGTGAAACTCCTCTCGTATACACTGGCATCTTTCTATACCAGGCTACAAATAACAGTGTTAACACTAAATACAACAATATAACAATATAATACAACTGTAAAAGATACTCTCTCTCTCTCTTACTCTCTGTCCATTCTATTTCTCCTCTTATCTTTGGGACTTACCAAGCGATCTGTTCGCTGACGACATTCTATTTCTTTCTTCTTTGAATGTCGTCAAGTGATTTGGAACTGTCAAAGATCGAGCCAACTGTAGAAAACTTGGATCAGTATAGCGAAGACCCTGAGCTCTAGACATTGTACATTTTCTTTTCAGTACATTTAATTTCCTGTCATGCCATTGTTTAGGCATTTTCAGTTGTATTTTCTTTTCATTGTACAAAAGAATATTAATAAATAAAGTTGTTTTTATTATACCTTGTCTCTTGTGTATATTTTCTTTTATATTTCTTAGCTACGCTTAGCGTATTTGCTTCTGAGTAAATACGTAGCGGACCAGTCGTGTTCTCTTCGCCGTATACCGGGAAGCGGGGCGTGACAATAATCATATAGATGGATGTATATCCATGGTTCGGTTCAGTCAAGTTGTATAGATTGATAAATTGAACAGATTGAATATATGGATTCATATTGAATTGTAATTTGTACTTAAATCATATTCAAGTCAGCTTATTTATAATGAGATCCAGTCTGAGTCAGAACAATTAGAAAAAAATTGAATCCTGAATTAGGTTTTGACGTTATCGGTAATCGCTGCACATGGGCGGCAGGATTTGTGTCTTTTTCAAAAACGATTACCGTGTTGATAACACCGTTTGTTAAGTTGTCTACCTTAAATAGGCAAGCACCCACTTCTCCGGCTTCCTGAGGCTCAAGAGATTGGTCCCGCTTAAACCTATATTTACTAGGGTCCTTAGGATAATTTATAGAACTTGAGAGGGTTTTATGTAAAAATAATTTTGTATAATTTTCGAAATACACCTCAAGTAATTAATTATCGTCTTTAGAATTGTCATAGATGTAGATTTTATATATGTGATATTTCTAGTGAAATAAACCTATTTTCCATAATATAGGGTATTTATCTGTAATATTGAACTTGTATGGAATTTCATGGTATTTTCATGTAAAGTGATTCTTTTGATTTAAAAAAAAAAATAAAATCTTTATACTATATCAAAATAGATATTTTGATAATACATATATATATATAAAATAATTTTAATTTATTATTTTTCTAGAAATCTCATTTTTTTAAGATACTTATATTTTTAAATCTCTCGAGACTGAATCCTCCTTGCGGAGGTCTGCATCTCGCACTATTAAGCCCGAGAATGTGCGATAATCCGCACCATCCCGAACGGGTTCCCCAAATAGGTTGTAGCGGCGCTTTGCAAAGACTTGTTTAAAATACATAATCTTGTGAAAATGGTTTTTATAAGTTAAAGGTATTTTTGCGTAAAACGGTATTTTCCCGAATCTATATTTCCCAAAAGGTATCGTACTATATTGAATATGAGTGTTGTGAAGAGGTAGGTCATTACCTCGTGATCTATTTAAAGGTATAGCAAGAATTATGATGTTTTAAAGTCGAAACTAAACTACATGGTATTTTTTCTAAAAAAGAGCGGTAAAAATTACAAAATGAAATATTTTGCTATAAAACTTACTCAACATGTTTTGTTAATGATTAATAGTCAAGATGTAAGTGTTTGGAATGGTTGTATTTAATGAAAATTGCACTTTTTAAAGAAAACCGAATCGGAAGTCGGATTAACTCCGCTTCCGTCGAGTTTTAGAAATTCGTGTTTTAAGAAAAGAAAAGAGGAGAGGGAGAAGGGACTTACTGGCTTTTGGTTTAGAGGAGAGGAAGAGGGAGTGGAAGTAGGTTCCGGTGCGTTGTTTCGTCGCCGGGAGCTCCTAGGGTCATCGTTGGAATTTCGCCAAAGTTTCGCCCTTCGCTAACTCCACTTGTATACAAAAATTATAGAGAGTTTTATTGAGAGTTTTGGACAGAATTTATGAGTGAGGGGGTGTGGAATGGAGTGGTATTTATAGAAAAAGAATAGAGTTAGGGTAGGTGAAAGGGTGTGAGAAAATGTGTTAAAAATTGTATTAAAATAGAGTAAATAGAGGTTTTTATTGGCTCTGTTAATGTGCAGGGTTTTTAAAGTATACATGGGTTATAAGGAGGCCAAACGACACAACTTTCATGAAGGAGGAATCGGATTTAGCTCGGAATCGGCCGGCGCCGCCGGCCCGATTCGGCCGAGTCGAGCCGGGGCTCGCTGCCATGGGTCGCTCGTCATTTGGTTTGCACAGTGGGGTAGTTTGTTTTATATGTGACTCTTGGTTTTTACGAGTTATGCACGTGTAGGCTCTTGGGCTTCTAAAAATTTAACAGAAAACAATATTAAAAAATAATATGGGTGATGGGACTTAAACTCTGGTACTTTGGTTCAGCAGTGCAAGGCTTTACCAGTGAGCTACAGGTTCTTTCTTGCTATTAAAAAGCAAAACAAACTTATAACTTGTGCTCAGGCAAAAGTACCCCTTTCTGTATTTTTGAAAAAATTTGTACAGAAAGTTGTAAAGAAAGTTTAGGGTTGTTACATTCTACCCTCCTTATAAAAATTTCGTTTTCGAAATTTGTAAAAGGAAAGTGTAACAAATTTAAGGAAAGTTTGGTGGTGTATGAAGTGATACAAGAATTTGAGAATATGAAAGAGAATTACCAGTGTTACCTTGACCTACAGCCTCAGCTTCTATGGCTGCTAATGTGAAAGTCTGACGACGTGGCACATTCCTCCTAGCTTGAGGCACATTCTGTCCTTGGGGCATGTTTCTCTGCTCTCGAGGCATGTCCCTCATTGCCTGTTGGAATTGGCGAGTAGGCTGTGCATGTGGTGGAGCTGGGAGAGCAAGACGGGGTGCAGGAGCCTGGATAGCTGGCCGCTGCGGGTAGTTGGTGTGTGTGTGAGCTGGGTTGCGTCTATAATGACAGTTTCCAATTCCGTGATTGGACGCGCCATATGTTGGTGTGTAGTAGCACCTCTAGTAAGGTTACAACATCATAAAGTAGTGAACTTTCATTTTAAAGAGAGCTATTACAAACGAACTACAAATCGTAACTAGAGATTAGGGTAATAACATCATTATATGAAATCTAAACTAAAGGAAAAGGAAATACAACCTTTGTAGCTTACTCCTTCTGTCTTTAGGACTCCTACGGCTTTGCACAAGGTTTGGAACGACTCCGCTCGAGATCCTTCGTCGTCTACGATGATCCACCCGAAGATTCCTAGATCAAGCTCTTAGCTTCACAAAATGAAGCAAACACTCTACACTAAAGGACCAGGGTAGTGTAGAATGGTTGTGTGGTTGGTAAACTCACTTAAAACCCCCTTTCTTTTTAAGTTTCTCACTCAAAAAAAAACTCAAGAGAGTTTGGAGAAGGAGGAAGGTGACGATGACAAAAGCTTTTGTGAATAATAATGAAAACTTATTTCTAAAAGGAAAAAGAAAAGAATATATATGAGACATTCTCAAATATAACTATAGTTAACTAAATATCTAGATATTTTGTAGATGGGTTAAAGAACAAAGAAAATTAAACTATGGTTAAAGTCAATGGTCAAAGAAGAAGTGTGTAGAAAATGAGTCATTATGCTAATTTCCTTTTTCCTTTAATTCATTAACAAAAATCTAGATATTTATGAACCATGTAAGTCTTGCATTGCCATCTCCTTTGTATCATCAACCATGACACATATGTATGTATGTATGTGTGCATGCACATCATCATGTGTATGTGTGAACATACATGCATACATCCAAAAGAAAAAGGGTTAATTAAAAGTGACCTAAAAGATAATATTAAATCAACACTTGATTTAATAAATCGGTCACATCAAATGCGACCCGACCAATATTGAATGTCCGATTAAAATACGGTATCACATATTCGTATTTAATCGAGCTCCTGCGCATATCACATATGCACACCACATCATTTCGCCTGAGCTAGAAAAATCCTGTGTTGGACTCTAAGACTCGTCAATACGCCGGCAGTAGGTGATGATCATATCAAAACACCTACAAGCCGCAAGCGGTCAGCTAAACGTAACGGCCACCCGGGTATTGAGTGATCAGAAGAAAAACAAGCGAACCCGTCAAAACTCCCGTCGAGCCATTGGCAACACTTACCGTACAGTCCGGTCTCTTCGTCTGATATGCTGCATATCAAGTCTAGGGATGGAATCGTCGAGCCCTAATAACTCGATAAGTCATGTCGATATGGTCTATGACCGGTCGAGAAACTACTGATTACATTTATCAGTAAATCTCATCAGCCATGGCCAGGGACTTTAAGTCAGAGCCAATCGCACATTGCACAACATCAACTCCCAATACCGGGAGAGACGAAACCCCTCCTATCGCTCACTGTCTCCATGTGTCTCGGGACTATACCCAAAAGCCACATGTTTGCACGACTCAGTAGAGCCGTGGTAAGGTGGAAATCAAAGTACAGTTGGAGAACACACAAGACTCTATGACGATCTCGGGTCTACAGACTAACCTGTACCAGTGTCACCAGAGAACTGCTATCCGACGATAGATATAATACCATATAGGAATTTTCGGTGAGTCCGTTCAGTGTACCCAGTCTCCACTGAGCACCCGTATACAATCTTCGATGTCACAACACCAATGGATATGGGATCATCCATCGCCCATCATACGGGTCAAGAAACGTATACGCTAGTCTACTCTGGAATATCGATGCCCTATCTCGATATACCTACGAATAGGAACATTTAAGGATATGCTTATAGACTACACATGCCCCACTAGTATGATCTCCATCATAGCCATGGAAGTCAAGCATATATCCTCAGGCCTTTATCAACATGTATCAAATGAACAGTATCAAGTAAACATGTCAGATAAAGTAAAACCAGATAGTATACTATCATGTCGAGCAAGAAAGTCATATATCAAATATACATATATACATGTCCAAGCATCTACTATACATATAATGGCCTCTAGGGCATACATATATCCAACACCACAAACTAAACATAGGCCTTTTGCGCGCTTACAGTTCTTCCAAAAGTGTCCTTTCATCTAGCAATAGACGCAAAAGTCGGGATTCAACTGGTTATCGGTGACTTCCGGTCTCCTCGGTTCAACAGTTGGCCTTGAAGAGGCTCCTCCTGCCATCTGATTGGCAGGGCACTTCACTCCGGCAGATTGAGGTCTGCCCTTTCTCTTTACTACTGTCTCGTATCTTCGGGCAGCCCTCAAGACCAAATCATGGGTTGGGAAATCCCCTGTAGCTAGAGCAGCTTGGATTTCCAGGTCCAACCCTTACTGAAATCTTCTAGCTCTTATCTTAGCAGTCGGTATGAGATGGGCCGCAAACCGACTGAGCATGGTGAACTCAGCGTCATATTCATCTACAGATTTGGTCCATATGGAACCTTATTGCAGATGGATGAACTGTTGATCCATATCAAAGCGGCCAGTCTCTGGGAAATACTTTGCGTTGAACATGTCACGAAAAGTCTTCCATTCGATGGGTTGATCAAGACGGCTTTCTTCCGCCTTCCACCAAACCCGTGCATTGTCCGTGAGCTGCAGTTTCGCAACACGGACCCAAGCTATCTCTAGTACTTGTGCTGCTGCCAGACCATCTTCGATGCTCTGAGCCTATTCCTCAGCTTCCAGTGGGCTCTCTTTTCCTGAGAACTATTTGCGGTGCAAAGCCCTGAATTGCTTCACCCCAGGTGCTTCTGCTTCTGGACGGTTCATTAAAAGAGCAGTCTACTGCTGCTGTCCTTCTAGGAGGCTGCGGATCGCCTCAAGCAGAACCGTCTGCTCGTTGGTCGAAGCAGGACGGAAGGTGTGATTGGTAGTGGTGGTGGAGTGTTGTTGAAATTGGTGCTGGTGTTGTTTGGGGAATCCATAGCCTTGAAAGAAAAATTTAGGTCAGGACAGATTCAAAGTATATGAAACGATAAGATTCAAGAAGTATGAATTGTAAAGAATGTTTTCAGTTGCTGGTTCTTGTATTATATTGCTTAGGTTGTTCACGCAAAACTGAACTGCATGATAGGGTTCCATACAGCTCCGATCTGCATGGGCCGCCAACAAAACCTGTCACGCCCCGCTTCCCGGTATACGGCGAAGGGGACGCACCGAGGCCGCTATGTATTTACTATGAAGTAAACACGCTAAGCGTATCTTGTAAGTCTACGGTAGCGCCTCGGCCGTCTGTCCGAGGCCAAAATGCGGAAACAAAAACTTTTTCTTAACTTGAAACTGGCGTTATCGTATACTTTTTCCCGGATCGAACCATTAACCTACAACTAACTATCTAGAGAAGGGATAGAAAGGCTATACCGATCGATCCGTGTCTTTCGGTCTTTGGCCACCATCCCAAGCTTCTCGCGGCATCTCCGGTCTCGATCTCCTCGTCGGAAAGAGCACCACATCATCGAGTCTTTTTACGAGCTCCCACCTCTGAACCGAGGCAACTCGGACACGAAGTTTGCTAACCGACATATCCAAGATTGCTGTAGACCAAGTGTAGAACGATTTGCCTCAAGGGTTAATCGAAGTTGCCACAATGGAGGGAAGATGAAAATGAACTTTGAAATGGAGCTAATGTTTTGTTGCAAGAATGAAATGAGATACAAAAAACTCACACCCAAAAATTAGGGGCTGTCCAAGATGGGGGCTCGGCCATATCAAGGAGAGGAGGGAGGTGAGCCCAAGAACAAGTGAGAGTGGGGTGATCATAAGCCAAAAATATGTCACAACAATGTCCATCACAATCCAATCTCATTTAATGCAAATCTTGAACCAAAACACATCTAGAAAACTCATGAAGCCTCCATAACCTGCTGGAGAACCAGCCACCACAAAAAACCCTTCCTTTGCTAATTGCACATTTGCAAAAGGAACCCCCTTCCATCAAAGGAATTTCAGCCAAGAAGGAATAAAGAAAAATGGCCGAAACGGAATGCAAACTGGCAACTTCAAAAAGCGATCTCGTAATAAATTACAAGAAAACCCCGCGACTGTATATACATACCCGCATTTGTATTCCAACCGAATACAAATGCAATGAGACAAAATCTACACAGTATAATACTAGGATCCGGCTTAAACCAAAACCCGCTAGTATTATCCGTTCGAAACACTACACGTGCACAAGTGCACGCGTATGTTCGAACCCTGCCATAAATCCATACGGCCTCTACAACGTTTCGCCCGAAACTTGAGAAACAATCTCTGGGGGACTCTAAAAACTCGTCAATATATTGGCTGTGGATTTAACCACTAGCACGTCAGAGATACTAGCTGTACGTAACGGGCTACCAGGTATTGACCAAAAGGGAGGTCGATGAGCGAACTCATCCTGACACCCTACCAGGTTTAAGGATACGTTAGCCTCTTTTGAGACTAAGATCAACTTAAACGTTCGTTAATGATACGTTAGTCTCATTTCAGACTAAGATCAACTTAACCGTTTATTAAGGATATGTTAGTCTCATTTCAGACTAAGATCAATTTGACGGGATCGTTTAGATCCAACAAAAGAGCATTTGGGCTCTATTGTTTAGTTTAGGGACATTGCGGTCGATTACCAGTGTAAGGACATGGTGGTCCATTGTTAGTTTAAAGACATCCCGGTCAAGATTAAGGACATCGTAGTCCATGAGTTTAAGGACCCCACAGTATGTGAAATGTGTGGTTATCGGGACCCGTCACCTCTTTGAAGACGCTGAGGAATTACAACGACAAATATCAAAGGAGTGAAGAGATGTACCCTTGAACCAAGGTGGATTAAGTGATCTGTAGTCCAATTTGGAACTAAGATCAGTTAATTATATTGTGAGCACGTTGGCTCAGTTGAGTCTGAGTTGAGGACTTATGGCCAACTTGGGCTAAGTCCAATTGGATTTGAAGTGTTGGCCCTTTGTTGGACTATTAGACATTTGTCTAGGTTCAAGCCCACATTATTTAGCAATGCTAAACAAGAGTTTGAGGGCTCTGGCAACATTTTGTCTTTGAGTGAGCAATGAACATTATAGCTCTGAATTTTACTCAATTTCGAGTGGGAGGCTTTGCCTCTGAAAGATTAACAAATTTGGTTTAAAAAAATAGTGTTAAACACTAGGGAAAAACAGTGTTAAACACTGGAAATATATCCCTCAAATTAGTGTTAAACACTAAAAGCAACAGTGTTAAACACTGGAAATGGGGTTCTCAAGTTAGTGGTTAAACACTAAGAATAAAGTTCTCGAATTGGTATTAAACACTAAAGAAACAAGGGGTCACGTAGGGACACGTGAGGGTGCCCAGAGGTGGAACCAGATCCCTTTTCTTCGTTCTGTAATTAAGTGTTAAACACTTTTACATTTTTATTTTGGAGTATCACGTGTTGGCACGTGATGAGGATTTATGCTCTGGCTGTTAAAGCATCCGCCAAGGGGTCACGTGGGAACACGTGAGAGAGCCCAATGCCTTATATTTCCTTTGCTTTTTCTTTCTGTGTTTTGTAAGTCACGTGGGAGCACGTGAGGCGTTGCCTCAAAAGTTCCTGCTTCTCATTTCTGGGGATCTCTTCAGGGGTCACGTGGGGACACGTGATGGAGATCTTTTGAGTTCTCTGTTATTTTTAAGAATTAAATTCTCTGTAGGGTTGAACCCTAATTATGATTTTGGAGGAATTAAATTCCTATTATGAAAGAATTAAATTCTTATATAGGGTTAAACCCTAATCTCTTTTTAGGAGGAATTAAATTCCTGTGAATTCGAGAGAATTAAATTCTCAATTAGGGTTGAACCCTAGTTCTGTCCATCTTGAAGGAATTAAATTCCTATAATTTTGGGAGAATTAAATTCTCATATAGGGTTAAACCCTAGTTTTGTTTTGGGAGAATTAAATTCTCTAAACTTAATTCCCCCTCTAAGTTTTGGATCTGCATGGCAGGATCTCAACCCGATGAGAATTAAATTCTCAACTTATGGGGAGATGTGCTCTGTGCAGTTCTTCAACAAGAGGAAGAACTAAGTTATTTTTTATAGAAGAGTTAAACTCTTAGATTTTTGAGAATTAAATTCTCTTTTTCTGAAGTTTTGATCCCCTCTCTTTTTCTCACCTAGGGTTTTCTTTCTTGTTGAGAATTAAATTCTCCTTTCTTTTCTTTCTGAATTTTCAAGATGCCAAAATTCTATATCCAAAACTCTATATCCCCTTCTCTTCTCTTGGCTCCTATTTATAGGAGGAGGAAAAAAATCAATTTGTTTAGCAAATCTTTCATTGAAAGATTTTGTTTATTTTCATAATTAATATGATCTTTTAGATCATTCAGTGAATTTTATTTACCGTTGGATTTTAAATCCAAAGATATTCTGTTTGTTATTTTTGGTGAGATTTAGGTGAAATCTTTTCTTGTCTAAGATTTTTCCATAAATTGGTGATTTTTAATCACCCTTGGATCTTTAATCCAGCGGTCCCCATAATCCTTTTCCATTTGGAAATATTTAGAAGCTTTTAGAATTTAATTCTATTAAACTGTAAGGCTTTCGAAGCCAGTCACGTGCTGACACGTGACCCTTGGTCACGTGTGAGCACGTGACCCCCAATTGAGTTCTTTTCTCAGCGTTTATTTATGCTTCAGTTTTAACCATCACGTGTCAACATGTGACCATTGGTCACGTTTGAGCACGTGATACCTCATTGAGGCATTTCCTTCAGCCATTTGTTTTTATTTCTGTTTTAACTATCACGTGTCAACACGTGACCATTGGTCACGGTGAGCACGTGACCCCCAATTAGGTCCTTCTTCAGCCGTTTGTTTTTTATTTCTGTTTTAAGTATCACGTGTCAACACGTGACCATTGATCACGTGTGAGCACGTGATATCTCATTGAGGTAATTCCTGATTTTTAATAAGGGAACAGTGCATAGCATATTTGTTCATAATTTTTGATCCCGGATGAATTATGAAGCCCATAATATATCAAATCGAAGGGTTTTTCGAGATGCTTCCAATATCATTAGAATTTAGCTGTTTCCCATTCGGGAGTTTATCAAAAAAACAGCCCAGAAAATACTGGTTCGTATTTTCATAAGCGTATCACTGCCATTTGATACCTTGGGCACTTTTGCGCAAAAATTTTTAACGGGAACAAATGCCCCCCACTACTTTGCCCACGTAAGTATGTACGTAGGTGAAGTAGTGCAGAGTTACGCATGGCAATAGAATTGATGGCTTAGGAGACAAGTTTACGGTTCTTGTAACCTAAGACTTTTTCCATCTTCATGAGCCGTAAGGGTCTCAAGAAGGTTTTTTCTCCCTACAGGTCGAGAGGATCCTGCAGGTGTATTTTCTCCTTAGGGGTCGTGAGGACTCCTAAGTGCGTTTTCTTTTGAGAGTCATAAGGATCTCACAAGAGAATTTTCTCTCTTACAAGTCGAGAGGACTCATAAGTGATTGCTTCCCTTCTTGTCGATATTTGACTTCGTGGAATGTGGCCTATAGATAGTCCATCTTGACCTCTTTGTAGGGTAGTGATGGCTTAGGAGACAGGGTTAGGATCTGCCACCTAAGACTTTTCAACGTTATGAGCCGTGAGGGTCTCATAAAGAATTTTCTCCCTACGAGTCGAGAGGATCCCGTAGGTGTATTTTCTCCCTAGGAGTCGTGAGGACTCCTAAGTGTGTGTTTTCTCTTGAGAGTCGTAAGGATCTCACAAGAGAATTTTTCCCGCTTACAAGTCGAGAGGACTTGTAAGTGGTTGTTTCCCTCTTTGTCGATGTTCGACTTCGGAGAGTGTGACCCGTGAATAGTATGCAAGAGTTCATCTTGGACTGACTTGCAGGGCCCCAGTGCTTAGGAAACAGTTTTTTTTAATCCCTATTGCCTAAGGCTTTGCCTTACGAGTCGAGACGAATCGAGATGTTCTCGCAAGGATGTCCTAACATCACAGTTAACCTCTGTTCTTTACGACAAAGGTCCGTTAGGGTCTGTGGTACTAGGATTTTGTCCGTCGTACCGTCGCGTTGGCTGATATATTCCTCAATAGGCAATCTTGCTGTTCAAGCAGCCTTGCGACTGTCGTGTCTCTGATCCCTTCGGGGGCTGGACAAGACGTCTTCAAGCAATCTTCCTAGGCAGTTTGACTGTCAGAAGAGCAAGCGTTAGGAATTTTGCCATGCCGCTTTTTACTTGAGGTTAGGCTCATTTTGGAGACCCCCGATGAGTCATAACCACTCCGCGCTGGTGTGGGATGATCTTCGATAGTCTTTCAGGTTTTATATGAGTTGCCGTCAAGACCCTGAAGCTAGAAATTTGGCCTTTGCTTCGTTTTGCTGGCATTGCGTCTGTTGTAACGAGACGAATGTCACGGTTATCTCTAGGTTGCGGGTGAACCGTCGAGGCTTGGAACTAGGGATTTTGCCGTGGCTCCGTTATTTGATTGTCGCTTCTGGATCCTGCTGGAGGAAGAACGCTATGGTGACATCTCGTCTGCTGTATCGAGACAAACGTCGAGGTGATGACCACTCCATGCGGGATGATCTCCGATAGTCTTTCAGGTTTTATATGAGTTACCGTCAAGACTCTGAAGCTAGGAATTTGGCCTTTGCTTCGTTTGCTTTGGCGTGTCCAGATCCTGTTGAAGGAAGGACGCTATGGTGACATCTCGTCTGCTGTATCGAGACGAACGTCGAGGTGGTGACCACTCTGCGCTGATGTGGGATGATCTCCGATAGTCTTTCAGCTTTTATATGAGTTACCATCAGGACCCTGAAGCTAGGAATTTGGCCTTCGCTTCGTTTATTTGGCGTGTCCGAATCCTGTTGGAGGAAGGACGCTGTAGTGACATTTTGTTTGCTGTATCAAGACGAACATCGAGGTGGTGACCACTCCGCGCTGGTGTGGGATGATCTCTGATAGTCTTTCAGGTTTTATATGAGTTACCGTCAAGACCCTGAAACTAGGAATTTGGCCATTGTTTCGTTTGCTGGCACTGCGTCTGCTGTATCGAGACGAATGTCGCGGTTGTCTCTAGGTTGCTGGTGAACCGTTGAGATTTGGAACTAGGGATTTTGTCGTGGCTCCGTTGTTTGATTGTCGTGTCCGGATCCTGCTGGAGGAAGAACGCTGTGGTGACATCTTGTCTGCTGTATCGAGACGAACGTCGAGGGGGTGATCACTCCGCGCTGATGTGGGATGATCTCCGATTGTCTTTCAGGTTTTATATGAGTTACCGTCAAGATCCTGAAGCTAGGAATTTGGCCTTTGCTTCATTTGCTTTGGCGTTGCGTCTGCTGTATCGAGACGAACGTCGAGGTGGTGACCACTCCGCGCTGGTGTAGGATGATCTCCGATTGTCTTTCAGGTTTTATATGAGTTACCGTCAAGACCCTGAAGCTAGGGATTTGGCCTTTACTTCGTTTGCTTTGACCATGAGGTCTTTTGTTGACATTGCGTCTGCATCCTGCTGGACTGCGAAGGAACGCTGCTGTTGACATTGTTTCTGCTGTAACGAGACGAATGCTGAGGTGGAGCTAGGATTTTTCCGTCACTCCGCTTTGTTTCGACCATGGGGTCTTTCGTTGACGTTGCATCTACATCCTGCTGGACTGCGAAGGAACGCCGTTGTTGATATTGCGTCTGCTGTAACGAGACGAATGCTGAGGTGGAGCTGGGATTTTGCTGGTACTCCGCTTTGTTTCGACCGTGAGGTCTTTTGTTGACGTTGTATCTGCATCCTACTGGACTGCGAAGGAACGCCGTTGTTGACATTGCGTCTGCTGTAATGAGACGAATGCTGAGGTGGAGCTGGGATTTTGCCGTTACTCCGCTTTGTTGACCATGGGGTCTTTCGTTGACGTTGCATCTACATCCTGCTGGACTGCGAAGGAACGCCGTTGTTGACATTGCGTCTGCTGTAACGAGACGAATGCTGAGGTGGAGCTGGGATTTTGCCGTCACTCCGCTTTGCTGACCATGGGGCCTTTCGTTGACGTTGCATCTACATCTTGCTGGACTGCGAAGGAACGCCGTTGTTGACATTGCGTCTGCTGTAACGAGACGAATGCTGAGGTGGAGCTGGGATTTTACCGTTACTCCGCTTTGTTTCGACCGTGAGGTCTTTTGTTGACGTTGCATCTACATCCTGCTGGACTGCGAAGGAACGCCGTAGTTGACATTGCGTCTGCTGTAACGAGACGAATGCTGAGGTGGAGCTGGGATTTTGCCGTCACTCCGCTTTGCTGACCATGGGGTCTTTCGTTGACGTTGCATCTACATCCTGCTGGACTGCGAAGGAACGCCGTTGTTGACATTGCGTCTGCTGTAACGAGACGAATGCTGAGGTGGAGCTAGGATTTTATCGTTACTCCGCTTTGTTTCGACCGTGAGGTCTTTTGTTGACGTTGCATCTGCATCCTGCTGGACTGCGAAGGAATGCCGTTTCGACCGTGAGGTCTTTTGTTAACATTTCGTCTGCTGTATCGAGACGAATGCTGAGGTGAAGCTGGGATTTTGCCGTCGCTCCGCTTTGTTTCGACCGTGAGGTCTTTTGTTGACGTTGTATCTGCATCCTGCTGGACTGCGGAGGAACACCGTCGTTGACATCTCGTCTGCTGTAACGAGACGAATGCTGAGATGGTCTCTAGGTTGTCTGTGAACCGTCGAGATTTGGATCTAAGGACTATGCCGTGGCTCCGTTTGATGGTGTGGCATCTATGTCCTGCTGGAATGAGGAGGCACACCGTTGTTGGTCTCCAAGCTGTAGATGTGGCCATTGAGATTTGGAACTAGGGACTATGTTGTGGCTCCGTTTGATGGTGTAGTATCTATGTCCTGCTGGAATGAGGAGGAACGCCGTTGGTGATCTCTAAGTTGTCGATATCGACGTCGAGACCCTGAAGCTAGGGATCTTCCTTTGCTTCGTTTGTTGACATTGTGTCTGCAATATTGCGAAAAATGTTGAGATTGCCTCTAGGTTGTCTATGAACCGTCGAGATTTGGCTTCGCTTTCTGGTGGAGCCTGTTGGAAAGGTATGGTTCTCTCTTTGTTTGTGCCCGTGGATTGTATACAGGGATCGACGTGATCTCACCTGTAGGGCAAAAGGTTTCATTCTTTCATCATTTTTTTTATTCTTTCCGCGATGCTCTATCATTTCAGGTTTTTATACCGCGAAAATCGTGATTGTCCAATCATTTCGGCTATTTTTCGCGGTGCCCAATCATTTCGGCTATTTTTCTTTTTACTCGCTGCTTTTTATTGCGAGTTACCCAATCATTTTGGCTTTTTTTATTTTTTTTTTACTCGCTGCTTTTTATTGCGAGTTGCCCAATCATTTCGGCTATTTTTTTTCTTTTTTTTTACTCGCTGCTTTTTATTGCGAGTTGCCCAATCATTTCGGCTGTTTTTGTATGCATACATTTTTACTTGCTGATTTCGTTGCAAGTTGCCCCATCATTTCGGCTATTTCATATGCATTTGTGGCTCACTGGCTTTTCGCTGCGAGTCTGGGATTTGATACCGATTCAGGCATCAGTATCGCTACAATTGGGATATTGCCAAGAGCGAATCATCATTTGTCATGAAAGGACTTGAAATTTGACACCGATTTAGGCATCAACATCGCTACAACTGGGATATTACCAAGAGCGAATCATCATTTGCCTCTGTCGATGTGGAACAAAGGTGGCTTAGCAAACAGGGTTAGGATCCCATCGACTAAGGCTTTTGGCTTCATGAGCCGTAAGGGTCTCATAAAGGTGTTTCTCCCTACGAGTCGTAAGGATCTTGTAGGTGCTTTTTCTCCTTAGGAATCATGAGGATTCCTAAGTGTATGTTCTCTTATAAGTCATAAGGATCTTACAAGAGTGTTTTCTCCTTGCAAGTCGAGAGGACCTACAAGTGTTTGTTCACCGTGTAAACATTTCTCTAGTCACGGATGGGACTTTGTTAGGGAAATGTTTATTCGCGCCCGTGGATTGTATACAAGGGTCAGCATTGAGCCACTTGTAGGGCAGTATCGGAGGTTGTGGGGGCTGCTTAAGAACAGGTTCAAATCCCTGTAGCTTAAGACTTTTGAATCTTATGAGCCGTGAGGGTCTCAAAAGAGGGTTCTCCTTACGAGTCGTGAGGATCTCGTTAGCGTAATTTCTCCTTAGGAATCATGAGAATTCCTAAGTGTATCTCTCCTTTGTGAGTCGTAAGGATCTCACGCAGGTGGTTTCTCCTTACAGGGTCGAGAGGACCTTGCAAGTGTCTTTTAACGAGATTGCGCCCTTTCGGGTTTTTACAAAACTCGCCGGTAGTCCTGCTGTTTTTACTCACGGCGCCCTTTCGGGTTTTCATCCGTGCCCATTTTGCTTATGGACATACCGTTTTTTTTTTTGTTTTTTTTTTAAACGAGATTGCGCCCTTTCGGGTTTTCACAAAACTCGCCGGTAGTCCTGCTGTTTTTACTCACAGCGCCCTTTCGGATTTTCATCCGTGCCCATTTTGCTTATGGACATACCGTTTTTTTTTTACATCAGCCTGAAAATGCCGCGGGTTGGGAGTAGTTTAACGACGTTTCGGTCATTTGCAAGTTTTAGGACATTGCGGTCTGCCGTTGCCGTATTTGAGGCGAATTTCTAGTTTACGGACTTTTCGGTCCATGGGGCTTTCCCTATGAATGAGCATGATGCCCCCGGCATATCCATCTTTCTCGGAGCGTGTGGTTGTGGCGGGCTCACCTTCCAGTTTTCGGACAGCGCGAAATTGCCCTGTTGGTGTTGGTCTTCAACCCAGTTTTTGAAGACGTAGCAGTTTTCGATCGGATGGCCCAATACTTGGTGGTAAGGGCAATAATTAGAATTGTTGACATCATTCAGCTGTAGCTGGTGTTTCGGCTCCGGTAGAGTGATAAGCCTGTTGCGCACTGCTAGTTCGAACAGCCTCCTTGTTTCATCCCGGGGAAATGAGTAAGGTCGTTTCAACTTTTCATAGAGGGGTTGCCGCTTGTTGTTTTGGCGAACAACCGGTGTAGGGCCACTCGATTGTTGTTGAGCGTTGGCGATGAAAGCCGCTTTTTCCTTCCCTTTATCCTTTTTGTTCGATCCCTTGTTTGCTGGTCCGAGATTCTTTCCGGATAGCGTGTGATTGCACGGCTGAATGCTCTCGCAACTCCTCAATTCTTTCGTTTTAGAGATGGATTCCTTGAAGAGAGGGCCGAGAGCTACTTTTTCGTCGGAGTCGCTCCCGAATGTGAGAACTCGCGGTCCCTCGGGATCAACCCTATGACAATTGCCGGCAATTCTTTTACGCTCATCTGTCGCATTTTTCTGCTGTCTACGAGCTTCACGCTTTGTCCTGTTGAAGTGTTGCCCGTGAGCGACATACCCTTGCCGCCAACACTTAAAGGAGTTGCAGTCCTCAGTAGGATGTGCGATCTTTTGATGATATAAGCAGAAATTATGATGTACGTCCGCTTCATCAAGATGTATACCACCAGGAGAATTTTCTCTAAAAGAGGGCAGCCTTATCCCCATCGATATGGCTTTGGCGAATCGTTTCCTTATCTTGATCCTGCTTTCATTTGCGGCGGATGTACTTTGATCTGGTGGGAGTGTTTCGACCCTTTTGTCTAGTCGCCGGCGTTTGGCCTTTTCAAATATGGCCATCTCACGCTCCCGATCGGCTTTACTTTTTAGATGAATTTCACTCGGGAAGGCGTCGATCATTTCGTCTGACGGCCATAGAAGTTCTGGTTCAGGACCTGCCCCCCGTCTTTCGGTGCAAGGAGCTTCTTTATCGTCCATCGATGAGTGAGAGATCACATGGTAGCTTGCCACATAATCCTCAGGTTCATCTGACGAGTCTTTGTCATCATCTCCGTCCTCAAGGATGTGGCTGAGGAATTCTTGGAGTGTGACTGGGGTCCGCGCCTTCTGATTATATTCTTCCAGTGCGTCAATATGTTTTTGCAGATCTGTGCGCTTGTCATCAAACTTCGCGGGCTTTTGGGTCTTCTCCTTCTTCTTCGAAAATTTTGACGGCTGGGTGCGAGCGCTTTGACCATCACCACCGGATTTTGTAGTTGGGCACGGTTTCGGCATTCCCTTGACGACCTCGGGTTCCAGTGAATTTTTCCACCTGATTTTCGGGCACGTTTGGAGATCCTTCAGCATCCTTTTCATCTTGGCTGAAAGAACGGCCTCCCATGGAGCTTCTTCAACAAAAGAGCACGTTGCCCCCGGCGTGTCCACCTTTTTAGGAGCATGAGGCTGTGGCGGGTTCACCTTCCAGTTTTCGGATAACGCGAACTTGCCTTGTTGGTATTGGTCCTCAATCCAGCCTTTGAAAACGAAGCAATCTTTGATTGGATGGCTTACTGCTTGATGGTAAGGGCAGTAATTAGGATTGTTGAGATCGTCTGGCTGCATTGGACGTTTTGGACTCGGCAGATTGATGAGTCTGTTGCGCACAGCCAGCTCGAATAGTCTTCTCGTTTTATGTAATACCCAGTCCTTCTCTATATCAACATCCGTATTTTGTTACTCTTAAATTACTTAATTTATTATTATTATTTATTTATTATTATTTTAAACCCTAAACCCTTTTCCCTTCATTCTTCATTTTCTCTTATTATTCCGGCCCACTTCCTCATATCCCTTCTCTATTTTAGTTAAACTCCTAACCCAAACCTTAGTTCTCTTTATATTTTTCTACCTAAACCCTAATCCCAATCCATTTTATTTTTATGTCTCAGCCAAAGCTCAAATTTTTCCCCGGTCCAACTCTCCCATTTCATTTATTTTCCCTTTAAATTTCCAAACCTTAGCCCAAACACCAAAGAGAGTGAATAATAAAATTCTTTATTTTCCCGGCCCCATTTCCTTCGTCTAACCCTCCAGCCCAACACTAAAATTTTTTATTCCGCCTGGCCCAAGCTCTTCCTCCGGCCCACTCTAATTTTTCATCGACTTTATTCAAAAAAAAACCCGGCCCAATTTCCCCCTCAGCCAACGGCCCGCGCCCGCATGACCCGACCCGACCCGCTTCATTTACTCTTCTTCCCCAACGTAAACTTCTCCCGCCCTTTTTCCTCCATCGCGAGCCCACGTCCCCGAGCCCTTCCCCCTCGCGCCCACATCGCCGCGCCGTTGCCCCACGCCCCCACGACCTCGACCACGACTCCCTCGAGCCCCTCACCCTCATCTCAACTCCTCCTCCTTTTTCTCTCTCTATAGAAAACACACACTCTCTCAAACTCTCTCTTTCTCCATACAGAAACCCACTGCTCCGAGCCCCCTCGCCGCCCCCGACGACGACGACTCCCCGTTCTTCCTCCCTCGCTTTCTCCTCTCCATCAACAGAGCCCCTGACTCACCCCCTCAACCGAGCTCGAGCCCGAGCCCCTGCACCCAGCTCGGCCGTCCTCTTGCACTCGATGCCGGCGAGCCCCCCAACTGACCTGAACCACCTCGTCGACACCCTACATCATCAGCATCATCACTACCACTCCAAACCCGAGCCCCACCATCTCTCTCCAAAACCCACATCAAACCCTCGCTGCAAACTCGAACCTTACTGTGCACATCGCCGGAGCTACGCCGCCGACCATCGTCAACCCCAGCACACCCCGGGAGATCCACCAATCACCCCCTCCGCTTCCAGTGAACCCGAGCCATCCTCGGACAACTCCGACGACGAAACCGAAACGCGAGCCGAGGCCACGAACCCTAGCCGCGCCGTTCGTCGTGCATTCATGCCGTTGCCACTGCCGTGTATCGCCAAAACGTCTCCAGGCAAGTACCCTAGTTGCTACATGCTATAATATATTCGTTATAATTCAGAACACTATAAATTCCATGTTTACGTTTAGTGAGACCCTATATGACATAACTGTTCGATGCAAGATCCCAATGAAAACCTTCACTTAATCTGACGGAACTTAATTGCATTTTCTGGCCCGTGTGGTAATGAGCACTGTGTAGTAATTTCACTAAAAAATACAATTGTTAATGGCTTAAGCGATCACCCCCAATTACACCCGTAAAAACTGGGAATTTCCCGTACCTGAAATTTGTCAAAATCACAATAAATTGTGTACATATTGAAATGAGGCATTCAAAGGCTCAAATCGAAGCCGACTCGACGACCTGTAACCCTATGCAAGTTCTTAATTGTTTTTGTACTGATATTATGACGAGAATTGGTTCGGAGGGCGGCTCTGGACTGCAGTCCAGGGCGACTCTGGTTATTGTTTTCTGTCCCGTAATCTTTACTACCTTGCTTTCTGAACTCGTATGTTGCGGAACCCTACACCTTATTGAAGTCGAATTTGTTAGATAAATAACGCAAGTGATTTCACCCTGTTTTATCGTCGTTTACTATTTAAACTACAATTTAAAAGATCGGGACGTATAGCAGTCCCAAACAGAACCAAAACTGATACTCTAGTGGTGAACAGTGCATAACTCCTGACGTACAGACGCGATTGAGAATCCGTCTATTGCATTGAAAACCCTATTGAAAACTCTAAATTTCATTCAACTGTAGCGTCGCTAAATTCTGATCCCAACTGGGATTAAAATGCGTTACGAAACGGACTTCCGATTCTGAAACCGGATTTCCAGCAGTGAACGCTTAAAATGAAATGACCATATCTAGTGATCCTGAAACCCGATTAACGTGAAACTAATTTTGATGGATAGATATTTAGACATGCTTCTTACCCCCTTTTTATTGTTTCGCTAAATTTTGCACGTAGGATTTATGGTAAATTATGCAAGTGGTAGGACATCGACTTATGACTTCTTAATTATGTCTGAATTATCGCATTTCTCATCACCTTATATATATATCATTGCATTGGTAACCTAGTGATCATGTGCATTACCCAGTGTTAGGTATTAGTGGTGATTGTGGCAAGTACTCTAGCGTTTGAGCATGAATGGATAAGTGAAAGTGACACGTACTTGTACACAATCAGTGAACCCTATTGATGAATTGCATTGTCGACGTCTGTGGGACGCGTATAAGTGTGACTATAAGTGGTATGGGACACTTATGGAAGCACTTGTATGGGTGTCACAGGTAAGGCACCAAACACTGTCCATTGATCTTGGGTATCAGTCAAGACATGCTTGATGGAGACCCTGTCTTCAGTTCTCGCGTAGACTCGTCATGGACCGGCTGGTATTTGAGTTTATGGTTGGCGTTTGATGTAGACCACGGGGTGTGGGATAGTTTGAGTGTGAGTTCAACAGAATCTCGGGAGTCCCATGCCGGCATATATATATGGAGATATATGGAGATTTATAGGGTTATCACTGATTATTACCGTGCGTTTTATTTGGGCCCGTGGTCCCTTGCCCTTGGGTCCTACCCTTGGGTGGGGGATACTCACGAGTGGTTGACTCTCATACTTGGACTGCCGATAGGCTTAGTGACCTGTACAGTGAGACTTAGAGACTGATAGGGACAGTGACATTGACATACATTGCTTACTGAATTGACACACCTAACATACTATTTTACTGCTTTACTGTTCACCTGCTCTTTTAGACACCTGCATCGGCTACTTCATGTTCATGTTTTTACTCTCTTGATTTACTGTTACATATTCCGTATTACTGTACGAGTTACCACTTGCACCTATATATATACTGCTATCGTATCGCACTGACGACCTGAGTATGCATGCTCAGAGTGAGAAGTGGGTCTAGCTTGGACATGGACCAGACATACATCGCGGACATCTTGATCAGCTATCCAGAGCTATACTCTTTTGATCTTCATCAGGTTAGTTCTTTGTATTTGTTTTGTTTCAGTTACTGCATTTCTCATTACCTGTGCATTGTTTATTGATCACAACGTAAAGCTAGAAGCCGAAGTGTGACTACGGCAGAATATTCCTTGACCGTAGGAGCATGGCTGGCCTTGTCAACCCCTCGTATTCCGTATTTTGGGAAGCAGGGCGTGACATGGTTTTGTTGGTATCAAAGCCAGGTTTTGCTATGGTTGGAATTGCAGTTTCCGAGTAAAGCTTAACAATTTAAGTCGCTCTTTCGGTCCTGATTGCGAACTGTTATCTTTGACTTGAATCTTTATTATTCGTCATGCCATATTTTGATCCATCCGTTAGGCTTTTGGGTGACTTAGTAGAGTTACGTGGTTGTAATTATAAACTGCAGTATAGCTACAATACTGTACTCTATTGGGTAACTTGGAGTTCTACATTTGTTTTCCGTTTGAATGAGTTTCATCTCACCCGATACTCTTGTTTCATTGTCAATTTTATATCTTGTTCTGATTTTTTTTCCTGTATCTTATGTCGTCCTAAAATGGTTGTTTCAGGACCATGTCTTCCAACGACCCTTTCTCTATCTCCACTCCCCAGATTCAGACCGTAGAGATCCTGAATGCACTGCAAAGTCTGAAGGAAGCTCAGGAGCGAACAAACGACCTGTTAGCTGAAGGACTAAGAAGGCAGATGACTCAGGCACCAGCGGAAGCCTCCAATCGTAAAGGGATCCCCGTTAGATGAGAAAATGAGGTGAAGATGAAGCGCCCACTTGTTCCCCCGCGACAGAAGAAGCAGAAGACCCAACATTGTGGGTACTGCAAGAAGCCAGGACACCTTCAGAGGGATTGTCGCCGCGCCAAAGGGAAATGCCTGATTTGCGGATCCAGTGAACACTTTATCAATAGTTGCCCTAATAGGAAGGAGCTACAAGGAGGCGGTTCGTCCACACTCTCCACTTCGGCAAAGTGATGGTTATTTCGTAGTTTGAGCTTCGAGGATAGTGCAGACCCCGCGCAGGATTCAACTCGCGAGACAGGAATGCAGCAGTCCAAAAATCAAAGAAGAATTATCACATTTACTACTTCCAATAAAAATGTTGTCACTCATTTGTAAATATTTCTTTTCGTTTGAAATCTTGTAACCATCGAACTTTTAGCTGAATGCAATAAAACTTCGAGTTGTGGTGTATATATCATTCTCATACTTCTCACTTTATATATACTATTCATTGCATCAGCATTTTTAAATTTTAATCTTTCATTCCTTGCCTACAGCCTATCCTCCCTGTGCTACCGTATTTCTGGTTATCTTCTTAATGTGTCCCACTGTCTAATCATGACTCTCCCTTTTCAGGTCATGGCCCATTTTAGAGAAGCGCCGCCTCTAGATGAAGACACACGGTCGTGCGTTTCCTCGGACTACATGCTGGTAAGGTCAGATGACGAGATTAACGGCCCACAGGTTATTTTCGGAAACAGCGATTCCGAGGGTGAGGGATTCGCAGCCCCAGAAGTCGACATAGTCAGCGACTCTGACGACGATGAAGAGGACCTCGGAGGAGACCTAATAGAGGAAGATTCCGATGAGGACCCGATAAAAGAAAATCCAGGAAAGGAAAACCCTGGGGAGAATCCGGTGGAAGAAAATCTTATGGAAGAAGATCCAGAGGAAGAGAATCATATGGAAGCAGACCTTGATGAGGAAGCTCCAGCCGAGGAAGAAGGACCAAAAGAACAAGACTTCGCGGCAGAAGAACCTCCAGTGGCAACCCCTGCGAGGCGACATGGGAATGGACGCCCCTATCTGAGCGCGCGAGCTTACCGTAACCTGCTGAACCTCCACAACCGCGACTGACGTGATTTAGCTTTTGTCCCCTCTGACCAAACAAATCTATGTATAGCTAGGGCCATCTTTTATTTATCGAGGATGACTTGTTCGGAATTTTCTGGAATGAAATAAATTTGCTGAGTTCGCTAGTCTTTTGATCTTTTTGGTTCGCATGATGCTTGACTTTTTCCCCTATACATTTAATCTTTCCTCCTGAGACCCTTGACTGTCCACCCCTGCATCTTGGGCTGTCTTGACCCTCGCTGAGATTAAAAAGTACCGTACTCCGATCTTTTGGATGGGCCACACTTCATCCTTTGTATGTGCCTTGTTTGAGATCCTTCTGGAGGAGAAAATTGATGGTGAAATTTCCGAGTTCGCTAACCCTTCGGATTTTTGATTCACATGATGTATCGACCGTTTTCCTTACCATACATCCCTTCCCCTCCAGTGGTTCTTTACTGCTCACCCTTACACCCTGGCCTGACCCGACCCGACCCCAGTATCTTCGACCTTCAGTTTAAACTGTCACACTCCGACCTTTTGAGTGAGCCATATTCCATCGTAATCCTTATCCTGGCTAGCTCAATACATCTTTGTGCTGTTTCCTGTTACCCTAACTATATTTAAGGACATCGTTATTCGAAAATTTAGTTTTCATTATTTTGTGTTTATCAAAAAGTGCGTGTTATTAACTACTCCCGTTTTATGCATTTTAAGTGCACTACTATTCTCCCCGTTTTTCGGTAGCGCAACCATATATTGCACATATTATTTTGTGCTATGTTTCTTATTGTCACCATGTGGTTTTCTAAGTTATGTTAAAATTGGTTGATTGATACGTTATTCTAAACTGTTTTAACCTACCGATAAATCCTTCACTATTTCATTATGGCTATGCCTTATACTTTTTTTTTTGCTGCGCTACTTTTACGTATGTGTGCATATTTAGGATTGTCGATTATATCTAGCATACCTTGAATGTTATTGTTCGTTGTTGCTATTTTATCCTCCTATATATATATATATATATATATATATATATATATATATATATATATATATATATATATATATATATATATATATATAGTCTGCCCTTATGGTTGTTTCTGCCTTATACTTATTTAGACCTATCCTTTTAATTGCGTTATTCTTATACATATATAGACCTTCAAATTTCTTATCCACCTGTTTTAAGAAAATCATTATGTGTTAGTGTTCGATGTGGTAGCCTTTCGCTTGTTATTTTGTAGCTTATCGTTTATTTTAAATTTCGAGGACGAAATTTTTGTAAGGGTGGTATGATGTAATACCCAGTCCTTCTGTATATCAACATCCGTATTTTGTTACTCTTAAATTACTTAATTTATTATTATTATTTATTTATTATTATTTTAAACCCTAAACCCTTTTCCCTTCATCCTTCTTTTTCTCTTATTATTCCGGCCCACTTCCTCATATCCCTTCTCTATTTTAGTTAAACTCCTAACCCAAACCTTAGTTCTCTTTATATTTTTCTACCCAAACCCTAATCCTAATCCCTCTTATTTTTGTGTCAGCCAAATCTCAAATTTTTCCCCGGCCCAACTCTCCCATTTCATTTATTTTCCCTTTAAATTTCCAAACCTTAGCCTAAACACCAAAGAGAGTGAATAATAAAATTCTTTATTTTCCCGGCCCCATTTCCTTCGTCTAACCCTCCAGCCCAACACTAAAATTGTTTATTCCCCCTGGCCCAAGCTCTTCCTCCGGCCCACTCTAATTTTTCTTCGAATTTATTCAAAAAAAAAAACCCGGCCCAATTTCCACCTCAGCCAACGGCCCGCGCCCGCACGACCCGACCCGACCCGCTACACTTACTCTTCTTCCCCAACGTAAACTTCTCCCGCCCTTTTTCCTCCATCGCGAGCCCACGTCCCCGAGCCCTTCCCCCTCGCGCCCACGTCGCCGCGCCATTGCCCCACGACCTTGACCACGACTCCCTCGAGCCCCTTACCCTCATCTCAACTCCTCCTCCTTTCTCTCTCTACAGCAAACATACTCTCTCTCTCAAACTCTCTCTTTCTCCATACAGAAACCCACTGCTCCGAGCCCCTTCGCCGCCCCTGACGACGACGACTCCCTGTTCTTCCTCCCTCGCTTTCTCCTCTCCATCAACAGAGCCCCTGACTCACCCCCTCAACCAAGCTCGAGCCCGAGCCCCTGCACCCATCTCGGTCGTCCCCTTGCACTCGACGCCGGCGAGCCCCCCCAACTGACCTGAACCACCTCGTCGACACCCTACATCATCAGCATCATCACTGCCACTCCAAACCCGAGCCCCACCATCTCTCTCTCCAAAACCCACATCAAACCCTCGCTGCAACCTCGAACCTTACTGTGCACATCATCGGAGCTACGCCGCAGACCATCGTCGACCCCAGCACACCCCGAGAGATCCACCAATCACCCCCTCCGCTTCCAGCGAACCCGAGCCATTCCCGGACAACTCCGACGACGAAACCGAAACGCGAGCCGAGGCCGCGAACCCTAGCCGCACCGTTCGTCACGCGTTCGTGCCGCTGCCGCTGCCGTGTATCGCCAAAACGTCTCCAGGCAAGTACCCTGCTTGCTACATGCTATATTATATCCGTTATAATTCAAAACACTATAAATTCCATGTTTACGTTTAGTGAGACCCTATATGACATAATTGTTTGATGCAAGATCCCAATGAAAACCTTCACTTAATCTGACAGAACTTAATTGCATTTTCTGGACCGTGTGGTAATGAGCACTGTGTAGTAATTTCACTGAAAAATACAATTGTTAATGGCTTAAACGATCACCCCCAGTTACACCTGTAAAAACTGGGAATTTCCCGTACCTGATATTTGTTAAAATCACAATAAATTGTGTACATATTGAAATGAGGCGTTCGAAGGCTCAAATAGAAGCCGACTCGACAACCTGTAACCCTATGCAAGTTCTTAATTGTTTCTGTACTGATATTATGACGAGAATTGGTTCGGAGGGCGGCTCTGGACTGCAGTCCAGGGCGACTCTGGTTATTGTTTTCTGTCCCGTAATCTTTACTACCTTGCTTTCTGAACTCGTATGTTGCGGAACCCTACACCTTATTGAATATGAATCTGTTAGCTAAATAACGCAAGTGATTTCACCCTGTTTTATCATCGTTTACTATTTAAACAACAATTTAAAAGATCGGGACGTATAGCAGTCCCAAACAGAATCAGAACTGATACTCTAGTGGTGAACAGTGTATAACTCCTGACGTACAGATGCGATTGAGAATCCATCTATTGAGTTGAAAACCCTATTGAAAACCCTAAATTTCATTCAACTGTAGCATCGCTAAATTCTGATCCCAACTGGGATTAAAATGCGTTACGAAACGGACTTCCGATTCTGAAACCGGATTTCCAGCAGTGAACGCTTAAAATGAAATGACCATATCTAGTGATCCTGAAACCCGATTAACGTGAAACTAATTTTGATGGATAGAAATTTATACATACTATTTACCCCCTTTTTATTGTTTCGCTAAATTTTGCACGTAGGATTTATGGTAAATTATGCAAGTAGTAGGACACCGACTTATGACTTCTTAATTATGTCTGAATTATCGCATTTCTCATCACTTTATATATATATCATTGCATTGGTAACCTAGTGATCATGTGCATTACCCAGTGTTAGGTATTAGTGATGATTGTGGCAAGTACGCTAGCGTTTGAGCATGAATGGATAAGTGAAAGTGACACGTACTTATACACAATCAGTGAACCCTATTAATGTATTGCATTGTCGACGTCTGTGGGACGCGTATAAGTGTGACTTTAAGTGGTATGGGACACTTATGGAAGCACTTGTATGGGTGTCACAGGTAAGGCACCAAACACTGTCCATTGATCTTAGGTATCAGTCGAGACATGCTTGATGGAGACCCTGTCTTCAGTTCTCGCGTATACTCGTCATGGACCGGCTGGTATTTGAGTTTATGGTTGGCGTTTGATGTAGACCACGGGGTGTGGGATAGTTTGAGTGTGAGTTCAACAGAATCTCGGGAGTCCCATGCCGGCATATATATATGGAGATATATGGAGATTTATAGGGTTATCACTGATTATTACCGTGCGTTTTATTTGGGCCCGTGGTCCCTTGCCCTTGGGTCCTACCCTTGGGTGGGGGATACTCACGAGTGGTTGACTCTCATACTTGGACTGACGATAGGCTTAGTGAGCTGTACAGTGAGACTTAGAGACTGATAGGGATAGTGACATTGACATGCATTGCTTACTGAATCGACATACCTGACATACTATTTTACTGCTTTACTGTTCACCTGCTCTTTTAGACACCCGCATCGGCTACTTCATGTTCATGTTTTTACTCTCTTGATTTACTGTTACATATTCGGTATTACTGTACGAGTTACCACTTGCACCTATATATATATATATATTGCTATCGTGTCGCTCTAACGACCTGAGTATGCATGCACAGAGTGAGAAGTGGGTCTAGCTTGGACGAGGACCAGACGTACATCGCGGACATCTTGATCAGCTATCCAGAGCTACACTCTTTTGATCTTCATCAGGTTAGTTCTTTGTATTTGTTTTGTTTCAGTTACTGCATTTCTCATTACCTATGCATTATTACTGATCACCACGTAAAGCTAGAAGCCGAAGTATGACTACGGCAGGATATTCCTTGACCGTAGGAGCATGGCTGGCCTTGTCAACCCCTCGTATTTCGTATTTTGGGAAGCGGGGCATGACATTTTATCCTGAGGAAGCGAGTAAGGATGCCCCAGTCTCTCCTCAAGAGATGGGCGTGGACGCATATTGTTTTGACGGACAACCGGCTTTAAGTTGCTCGGCTGTTGTTGAGTATTAGCGACGAAACTTGCTTTCCATTTCCCCTTTTCATGCCGAGGATCCGTCTTTGAAGGAGATGGTCTGTGACCCATCTGATCCATTTGGGCCAACTTGTCAATCAAGGCCTGGAAAGTCGTCGGCTTGAAAATCATCATGATTTGGGAGATAGTCGACTGAGGGTCAAGAGTACCCACAAACATGCCTACCGCAGGTGCTTCTTCGATGCGTTGTTCGCACTTCGACCATAAGTTTCGCCATCGTATTGCGTATTGAACCCACGTTTCGCCTGGCCTTACCCTAGCGTTGATCAATGCGGTGATCGGGGTGCGCTCGCTGGCGCTTGCAAATCTCTGTGTAAACAGAAGCTCCATCTCCGCAAATGGTTTGACGGAGTCGTTAGGTAGCTCCGAATACCATTCGAAGGCCATTTCCGCTAAGCTACCGACGAATTGGCGAAGCAACAATTTATCATCGCCTCCAGTGTTACCGCATAAGGCTCTGAATTGAGCGACATGCTGATGTGATTCCCCGTCCCTTTATATATATGAAACTTAGGGTTCATATATCCTGGTGGGTAGTTTATCTGATCATACCAGTTTGGATACGGTCGCCCAGTTTTAACGACTTGACCGGCCGCTTCATTTGCCTGGTGAGCTCGTATTTGCTGAGCTATATAGTCATCCAGTGCGGTCTTGGAAATGGTTTCCTCCTTGGCTGCTGAACAAGCCGGAAGGGGATTTGACGTCTCCGCCTGGTCATCTTCAACAATGATCGGAGGGTCTTCAGCTGGGGGATCCGGCTGGATCATCATGCCCACCAAATCTTGGAATAGAAGGGCCATTTGTTTTATATTAGCCACATGTTCCGCGGCTTCTCTGTCTTTCTTATCGAGGACTCTGCGGAGGAAGTCAGCATCAGTTTCCTGTTTATGACGCTGCTCCGATGACGCCTCCGGGCTTTCTTTTGGTCCGGTGAGTGCGGCCATGGCTGTTAGCATCTCTTGGAGCTTTTGTTGTTGTTGCTCCTGAGCCTTAGTCACTGATCGCGTAAGCGGTCGATGACCTGTAGAGATACGGCTATCCTCTTTTCCGGATGCCATATAGACGGTATGCACCACCATGCCCCCAGACTTAGGGCGTTTAGATTCAGTGGTCTTGCGATTCGTCGCAGACTCAGGGATTTTCTCTGGCCTTCTCCTCTTGTGAGCGGTCGAAGTTGAGGGGGCCGTTGTAGTGGGCACCCAGACAGCCGTTGCCTTTTGTAGCTTGGCAAGATGATTTTCTTTTTGCTGAACTTTCACCTTTTTCTGTCGACGAGAGTAATCTTGATCAATTACCGACTCCTGGACCCGTTGCTAGACTTTGTAAACTTTGGAAGAAAGCCGCTAAGAGGGCTGATCCGGCTTCAGTCCTATAACATTCTCCACGGGTGGAGGAGATCTTTTCAGTACAGCGGTAGGAGAGTTCCTGCACACCTTGTTTAGCAGCTCAAAATTGTTCCCGGTTGGAACAGCAGCATTAATTTCCACCGTTGGAGCCGGTGGAGTTAGCCCAGAGGAGGAGTTGCCCCCGGCCTTCCTTACTCGGCGCCAGTGGCGACGTCGAGCGCATTGAGCTGTTGGGGCTGGTTAGGAGATGGGGATGACTTTGTCTTGCCCCCTGTCCAGATGAGGCGCCGCTGGTGCCAGCCTCTTGAAGACTAATGTCTTTTGAGCAGTGGTATCCAATCTGTTAAAGACAGACCTTCGAGCAGGAACGGGAGCCGGAATAGTCAATCTTGTAAAGACCGACTCTTTGATAGGAGAAGCTGCTTTGACGACTTCACGGGCATGGATAGCTATCCTCTTCGGAACAAAGCCTTCTGGTATTGCAGGCTTCTTCATGGGCCCGTTGGAGCTCTGGCCTAGTCTATTAAAAACTGAGGCGGTTGGTTTGGGCGACCCGTTGAGAGGGGCCGCAGTAGTAGCAAGCCGATCGAATACCGACTTCTTGGGAGCTTCTTATGACGGTACAGGGGCGTTGAAGCTCATGGGTGGGAGTATGGTCCCAAAGAACAGTCCGGTGGTGGCCTGAGTCACCTGTTCCACCGGCATAGCGAAGATGGAGGCCGCTTGAGGCCCATAAGTCACTCCTCCGGATGGGACGGAGCGAGAGTTGCAGTTGTAGTTAGTGAAGTTTGAAGCCATTGGTCTTCTGTTTTCTGCACGGAGCAAGACACCAAATCTAAGTACCTCGAATCCATAGGCAACTATAGCAAACCGCGATTCGTCCACGAACACGACACATGAAGTGTGGAGTGGAAAGAGGAAGAGGTCCCACCAGGCGTGCCAGAATCTGTTTACCGTCGGAAACCGGGAAGACGGACTGTCTTGCCTGAATCTGGGGGCAGATGCTAATTGGTGCTATCCGTCCACCTCTCCGAAGATGACAAGTTGATTTATGATACCATGTATCGAAGGTTTAAACGGATGCGGCCGATGGAGCAGACTTCGTCAGATTCCCCCTCATTGGAGGGGTTTTTGATTGTGGGGACGCTCTTCCCTGCAGGCGCAAGCCCCTGCAGTTAATTACGCTACCGCATCGCGGTAACCACTTTCTCCTTCTCCCGATGGTCACTTCGTGTCGTAGGTGTTTGTTTTGTTTTTGGTTGCCCGTGGATTGTATACGAAGACTAATTTGTGTTGTCGCCCGTAGGACGTGGATTAGTCCAAATCCGTATTTTCTTAGATTTGGGTTTAGGGGTTTGGGTTTAAGGATACGTTAGCCTCTTTTGAGACTAAGATCAACTTAAACGTTCGTTAAGGATACGTTAGTCTCATTTCAGATTAAGATCAACTTAACCGTTTGTTAAGAATATGTTAGTCTCATTTCAGACTAAGATCAACTTGACGGGATCGTTTAGATCCAACAAAAGAGCATTTGGGCTCTATTGTTTAGTTTAGAGATATTGCGGTCGATTTGTAACACCCGAGCCCAATAATACTATTCTGTTACTAGTTGAGTGTTAGACGTTGCTCATTTCAATTATCTTGTTTGTTTGGTGCTTGTTGCTAAATTTTAACCGGCTAAGTCATTTTTGCCTATAACAAATTTTAACACCTAAAATGAAATTAAAAAATATCCATATTAGCCTACTCGTCACCACTAGTCGCGTGGTAGCGTCCGCGCGTCGAGATTTCATCCCGTTCGGCGAAACGGACGAGTTTGGACGGCTACGCGCGCATGCAAGTGTCCGACTTGGGGCATGCATTTTAATCATAAGACATCTCATTTTAAAATTTGGAACTCGCTTAAAATCCTATTATTTGAATTTCAAACATTTGGGCGCAACCCGGGCGCGATTTGGAAATGTTTCATTTAGCGCCGAAATGCCCATTTAATTAAATATATTAAAACTATATAATATATACTCTGTTACTAAAATTAACGTATAAATCCTTTTTAAATCTTTAAAAATTTCCTTTTAAAACTTTCCGTACCCACTCCCAGCCAATCACGAGGGATTAAATCCCTCGTGGGCCCCACCAACCCACTCTCTCTCTCTCTCTCCGCCTCTCAATCTCTCTCTATCTATCTCTATCTCTCTCTCTAATCTTTTTCTCTCTCTCTCTCCTAAAATCTCTCCCTCTCTATCTTTTTTTTAAACTCCCGCGACCTTCGTCCTCGTCTTCACGAGAAACCCTCGAACCCACCGCAGCAGACCCCAGCCACCTCGTGCCGTCGCCGCCGACCTCCCCGCGACCTCGCCACCATCATCCTCACCTCCACAGCCTCGACCGCACCCCCTTCCTCCTCTTCTCCCTCCTTCAAACGCCTGCACCCGACGCCACCACCACCTGCACGCGGTGCTGCTGTCGCCGCCGCCTCCCATCGCCGACGACGCCAGAGTCTTCCTCCCTTCACCCTCGTCTCGACCTCCTCATCTTCCTCCTCCTTCCCTCGCCAGGCTGCAACAGAGCCCAACCCTAACACCAACCCTAGTTCGCCGGAAAAGCCCCGTCGACCCTCGCCGTCGTTGCCAGAGCCACCGCCGACCACCTCCTTCTCCCCCTGCAAACCAGATCAGGCCAGCACCTCCTCTACTCATCGCACCATCCCATTCCAGCGACCTCCAGCACCTTTCAGCCGGGATTGCCGCTGCCTCGCCGGCGCCCCGTCGCCGTCGAACCCGTCGCGGTTGCCCCCTGGTTATCCCTGTAAGCCTCTCTTCACCATCTTCCTTCATGTACCCCTTCTCTGGTCGATACTTGCTGTGTTTTGTGTTTTTCTAACTTCGTCGCCATTTTGACATTTCGCCGGATTCCGGCCGTGCCGACGACTTGACCCGACTCTCCAGAGAAGTACTCCAGTCCGTGTGGTCCCGCTGTTCGTCGTTTGGACTCGATCCGTGGCCCGTGCAACCGTCGCGTGTTTTCCGCCGACGCTACGTTCGTGTTTTCCGGTTTGCGAAACCGTCGAGGCAAGTATCCGAATACTTGCTCTAACATGCTAATATACAAGATCGAGTCTTGCTATGCATTTGAATATCATATTATTTAATATAACAACACAGTGATGGTGATATCGATAGTATAGTATAGCTTAGAATTGATGGTTGCAATTATCATTAACATTGAATCATTATAGTAGCTTCGTGTAATTAATTGGTCTGCTATTAATCCATGCTTTAACTAACTAAACCAATTAGAACGTCCTTACTTTATTTGTTAGATCATCCATGTGACTATTATCTATGCTTTAGTTTTAATTTCATATAGCTTCATTGCTTTATGTTATTGATATTGCTTTACCCTGTGAATATTGCACCCCAAGGGTGCTCGAACCTGTTAATAAAGATAATACAAAGCACCATTGTGATTAAATGAACTCTTATTATTATTTACTGTGTTTCCTGCTGTTATTCCTTATTCGCTTCTATACCTGTGATGAGTACACCCTCGATTACATTACATTTTGACCTGACCCTGCTACACATGACATATACATACATACCGATGTACCGGACATGGTACCCTTTACTACCAACTCAACCTGTTGTACCATGACCTGACCTGTTACCCGATCTCATGCCTAATGCCAACAAACCTGACTTGGGGTCCTCATGGACCATTCCTGTTGTCTATCCAGACAAACCTGACCTGTTACCTGATCCTGTGTTGGCATTAGACCTTGATTACTGAATACCTGACCTGACATACATAACTTGGGGGTATGGGGAAATCAAAGGTGAAACCGACTTGTAACTCAACAGTTCGATACCTGTTCTGATCAGTCTTACGGGCTAGGCCAGCCCCGGAGTGATGATGCTGACATTACTCATCCATCCTGCTACTTATTACTGCCTAGCGGCACGTCTCGGATTCAGCCCCGAGAATCTTGACCGTGGTCCCGGGCACGCACGGGATACTATTGAGTTACATCGACGAGTCATCAATTGATTTCAAAGACTTTAGAATAGAAACCCGATAGAACAGTGTAGTTACCCACTGCACACTACCCTGCACTGCTGTTTCATATTATTGTTTTATTCATGTTCATCCCTGCATTGCTTATTACCATGTTCATATTATATTATTGGTTGACATGACGCGTTGACGTCTGGGTTTTGCATGGCCCAGATTCCTTACCACTGTCGACGACCGAGCAGGAGTACTTCAGCCAGCAGGCTGATTTGTGAGTTCTGTAGTGGTTAGTTCATTTATTGCATTTTATTTCCAGGTGCGATCCCGCATTATGGGACGTACCTTTCTATTATTGTATTGGATCATTTGCTTCCGCACTTATTTTTCATTGACTCTTATTATTATGGATTTGGACATGTGTTAGATTAGTTTATTTATCTTGTTCTTGATATCTCTACAGCCGTAATGTGACTGTGGATGGATACTTCCTTCCCACAGGTAGCATGGTTGGCTATGTCACGTGCCCAATCTTGCGTACTCTGGGAAGCGGGGCGTGACACGATTACTAGTTTAAGGACATGGTGGTCCATTGTTAGTTTAAAGACATCCCGGTCAAGGTTAAGGACATTGTAGTCCATGAGTTTAAGGACCTCACAGTCCGTGAAATGTGTGGTTATCAGGACCCGTCATCTCTTTGAAGACGCTGAGGAATTACAACGACAAATATCAAAGGAGTGAAGAGATGTACCCTTGAACCAAGGTGGACTAAGTGATCTGTAGTCCAATTTGGAACTAAGATCAGTTAATTATATTGTGAGCACGTTGGCGCAGTTGAGTCTGAGTTGAGGACTTACGGCCAATTTGGGCCAAGTCCAATTGGATTTGAAGTGTTGGCCCTTTGTTGGACTATTAGGCATTTGTCTGGGTTCAAGCCCACATTATTTAGCAATGCTAAACAAGAGTTTGAGGGCTTTGGCAACATTTTATTTTTGAGTGAGCAGTGAACATTATAGCTCTGAATTTTACTCAATTTCGAGTGGGAGGCTTTGCCTCTGAAAGATTAACCAATTTGGTTAAAAAAAATAGTGTTAAACACTAGGAAAAAACAGTGTTAAACACTGGAAATATATCCCTCAAATTAGTGTTAAACACTAAAAGCAACAGTGTTAAACACTGGAAATGGGGTTCTCAAGTTAGTGGTTAAACACTAAGAATAAAGTTCTCGAATTCGTGTTAAACACTAAAGAAACAAGAGGTCACGTGGGGACACGTGAGGGCGTCCAGAGATGGAACCAGATCCCTTTTCTTCGTTCTGTAATTAAGTGTTAAACACTTTTACATTTTTATTTTGGAGTATCACGTGTTGGCACGTGATGAGGATTTATGCTCTGGCTGTTAAAGCATCCGCCAAGGGGTCACGTGGGAACACGTGAGAGCGCCCAAGGCCTTATATTTCCTTTGCTTTTTCTTTCTGTGTTTTGTAAGTCACGTAGGAGCACGTGAGGCGTTGCCTTAAATCTTCGTGCTTCTCATTTTTGGGGATCTCTTCAGGGGTCACGTGGGGACACGTGATGGAGATCTTTTGAGTTCTCTGTTATTTTTAAGAATTAAATTCTCTATAGGGTTGAACCCTAATTATGATTTTGGAGGAATTAAATTCTTATTATGAAAGAATTAAATTCTTATATAGGGTTAAATCCTAATCTCTTTGTAGGAGGACTTAAATTCCTATGAATTCGAGAGAATTAAATTCTCAATTAGAGTTGAACCCTAGTTCTGTCCATCTTGAAGGAATTAAATTCCTATAATTTTGGGAGAATTAAATTCTCATATAGGGTTAAACCCTAGTTTTGTTTTGGGAGAATTAAATTCTCTAAACTCAATTCCCTCTCTAAATTTTGGATCTGCATGGCAGGATCTCAACCCGATGAGAATTAAATTCTCAACTTATGGGGAGATGTGCTCTGTGCAGATCTTCAACAAGAGGAAGAACTAAGTTCTTTTTATAGAAGAGTTAAACTCTTAGATTTTTGAGAATTAAATTCTCTTTTTCTGAAGTTTTGAACCCCTCTCTTTTTCTCACCTAGGGTTTTCTTTCTTGTTGAGAATTAAATTCTCCTTTCTTTTCTCTCTGAATTTCCAAGATGCCAAAATTCTATATCCAAAACTCTATATCCCCTTCTCTTCTCTTGGCTCGAGGAAAAAAATCAATTTGTTTAGCAAATCTTTCATTGAAAGATTTTGTTTGTTTTCATAATTAATATGATCTTTTAGATCATTCAGTGAATTTTATTCACCGTTGGATTTTAAATCCAAAGATATTCTGTTTGTTATTTTTGGTGAGATTTAGGGGAAATCTTTCCTTGTCTAAGATTTTTCCATAAATTGGTGATTTTTAATCACCCTTGGATCTTTAATCCAACGGTCCCCATAATCATTTTCCATTTGGAAAGATTTAGAAGCTTTTAGAATTTAATTCTATTAAACTGTAAGGCTTTCGAAGCCAGTCACGTGCTGACACATGATCCTTGGTCACGTGTGAGCACGTGACCCCCAATTGAGTCATTTTCTCAGCGTTTATTTATGCTTCAGTTTTAACCATCATGTGTCAACACGTGACCATTGGTCACGTGTGAGCACGTGATACCTCATTGAGGCATTTCCTTCAGCCATTTGTTTTTATTTCTGTTTTAACTATCACGTGTCAACACGTGACCATTGGTCACGTGTGAGCACGTGATCCCCAATTGGGTCCTTCTTCAGCCGTTTGTTTTTTATTTCTGTTTTAACTATCACATGTCAACACGTGACCATTGATCACGCGTGAGCACGTGATACCTCATTGAGGTAATTCCTGATTTTTAATCAGGGAACAGTGCATAGCATATTTGTTCATAATTTTTTATCCCGGATGAATTATGAAGCCCATAATATATCAAATCGAAGGGTTTTTCGAGATGCTTCCAATATCATTAGAATTTAGCTGTTTCCCATTCGGGAGTTTGTCAAAAAAACAGCCCAGAAAATACTGGTTCGCATTTTCATAAGGGTGTCACTGCCATTTGATACCTTGGGCTCTTTTGCGCAGAAATTTTTGACGGGAACACACACGAGGCAAATGACGATCTCAGGTCGATGAACTAATCTGTACACATGTCACCAGGGAACTGCTATCTGACGCTAGGTATAATACCAACTAGCATGTTCCCGGCGAGTCCTGTCCGGTGTACTCATAACCCAATGAGCACCTGTATACATCTTAGGTGAACCAACTGACACTAATGGCTTGTGAGACCGGCCACCTCCCCTCATCGAGGTCTCGACTGTATATACTAGTCTACTAATGGAGTATCGATGCCCAGTCTCGAAACTCCCACGACTAGGGACCACTTTTAAGGATGTGCTTATAGACTACCCAACTCTCACGTATATGATCGCCATCATACTGCTGGTAGTCAAGCAAGAATCCTAAGGGCTCTATCAACGTGTAATAGCGACCTGTAAGGTCACCTGAAGCAGTACACGATGATAAAGATAAACCAGATAGTATACTATCGTCTCGAGTAAGACTGTCCTACCGGCATACGTCCTCCCTCAATCATTGCAATCACGTGCCTGTGATCCAATAATTGACTCTGAGGATACTATATCCAACATATCTAAGCAATATAAAAGTAAATGTACACAAGAGACAAATATAATGAATATCAATTTTATTTGTTAACATTCTTTTGTACAATACATGGAAAAGTAAATACATCTGAATGAAAGCAATGCCTAAACAGTGGCATAACAGAAATAGAAAGTACTGAAATGAAATAGGTACAAGTGGCTACAGCTCTGGGTCTTCGGTGTACTGCTCAAGGACCTGCTCCGAGTGCTCCTGAATGGTCTCGTGCTCTAGTGCGTCCGATCCACCTGACAACGTTCCAAAGAAGAAAGAAAAGGAATGTCGTCAGCGAACAATCGCTCGGTAAGTCCCAAACATAAGGGAGAAGTAGAATAGACACAAAGAGAGAGAGAGAGAGTGTGTGTAAATTTTAAAGTTGTATTATAATATCAACGCTGTTATTTATAACTTGGTACAGAAGATTCCAGTGTATACAAGGGGAGTCTCTATATGCCATACACTAAAGGCAAATGAAATACAAGGCTCCGTCGATAATACCACGGAACAACGGCATGGATGTAATTACGTCTTAAGTGACCACCTGATGCCACCTTTAACATATTCTGTACCAGTCTACCCTTTTATAAACCTCGCGATGTCTTGTTTGTATTGTTATATTGTTTGAATTATATATTGTATATAGATAGATGACTTTTGTTGTAAATGGAAGACTTGCCGAAACCATGATATCGTATAAATGGAAATGGATGTACCGGATAATCATGTAGATGGATGTATATCCATGGTTCGGTTCAGTCAAGTTGTATAGATTGATAGATTGAACAGATTGAATATATAGATTCAAATTGAATTATAGTTTGTACTTGAATTATATTCAAGTCAGTTTATTTATAATGAGACTCAGTCTGAGTCAGAACAATTAGAAAAGAAATTGAATATTGAATTAGGTTTTGATGTTATCAGTAACCGCTGCACATGGGCGGCAGAATTTGAGTATTTTTCAAAGACGATTACCGTGTAGATAATACCGTTTGTTAAGTTGTCAACCTTAAATAGGTAAGTACCCACTTATCCGGCTCCCTGAGACTCAAGAGATTGGTCCCGCTTAAACCTATATTTACTAAGGTCCTTAGAATAGTTTATAGAACTTGAGGGGGTTTTATGTAAAAATAATTTTGTATAATTTTCGAAATACACCTCAACTAATTAATTAACGTCTTTAGAGTTGTCATAGATGTAGATTTTATATATGTGACATTTCTAATGAAATAAACCTATTTTCCATAATATAAGGTATTTATCTATAATATTGAACTTGTATGGAATTTCATGGTATTTTCATGTAAAGTGATTCTTTTTATTTTAAAAAAAATTGGAATATTTATACTATATCAAAATAGATATTTTGATAATACATATATATATATATATAATAATTTTAATTTATTATTTTTCTAGAAATCTCATTTTCTTAAGATATTTGTATTTTTAAGTCTCTCGAGACCGAATGCTCCTTGCGGAGGTCTGCATCTCGCACTACTAAACCCGAGGATGTGCGATAATCCGCACCATCCCGAACGGGTTCCCCAAATGGGTTGTAGCGGCGCTTTGCAAAGACTTGTTTAAAATACATAATCTTGTGAAAATGGTTTTTATAAGTTAAAGATAGTTTTGTGTAAAACGGTATTTTCCCGAATCTATATTTCCCAAAAGGTATCGTGCTATATTGCATATGAGTGTTGTGAAGAGGTAGGTCATTATCTCGTGATCTATTTAAAGATATAGCAAGAATTATGATGTTTTAAAGTCGAAACTAAACTACATGGTATTTTTCTGAAAAAGAGCGGTAAAATTTACAAAATGGAATATTTTGCTATAAAACTTGCTCAACATATTTTGTTAATGATTAATAGTCAAGATGTAAGAGTTTGGAATGGTTGTGTTTAATGAAAATTGTACTTTTTAAAGAAAACCGAATCGGAAGTCGGATTAACTCCGCTTCCGACGGGTTTTAGAAATTCGTGTTTTAAGAAGAGAAAATAGGAGAGGGGGGAGGGACTTACTGGCTTTTGGTTTAGAGGAGAGGAAGAGAGAGTGGAAGTAGGTTCCGGTGCGTCGTTTCGTCACCGGGAGCTCTTAGGGTCGTCGTCGAAATTTCGCCGGAGTTTCGTCCTTCGCCAACTCCACTTGTACACAAAAATTCTAGAGAGTTTTGGACAGAATTTGTGAGTGGGGGGTATGGAATGGAGTGATATTTATAGGAAAAAATTAGAATAAGGGCAGGTGAAAGGGTGTGAGAAAATGTATTAAAAATTGTATTAAAATATAGTAAATAGAGGTTTTTATTGGCTTTGTATTAGTCCATGGATTTTAAAGTGTATAGGGGTTATAAGGAGGCCAAACGACACAACTTTCATGAAGGGGGAATCGGATTTGGCTCGGAATCGGCCGGCGCCGCCGGCCGAGTCGGGCCGGGGCTCGCTGCCATGAGTCGCTCGTCGTTTGGTTTGCACAGTGGGGTAGTTTGTTTTATATGTGACTCTTTGTTTTTACGAGTTATGCACGTGTAGGCTCTTGGGCTTCTAAAAATTTTTTAAAAAACAATATTAAAAAATAATGTGGGTGATGGGACTTGAACTCTGGTGCTTTGGTTCAGCAGTGCAAGGCTTTACCAGTGAGCTACAAGCTCTTTCTTGCTATTAAAAAGAAAAACAAACTTATAACTTGTGCTCAGGCAAAAGTATCCCTTTCAGTATTTTTGAAAAAAATTGTACAGAAAGTTGTGCAGGAAGTTTAAGGTTGTTACATATTCCGTGAGGAGTTCTGCATCTCGCTCTACTATCCCAAGAATGTGTGATAATCCGCACCATCTATTAGCTGGTCCCCTAACGAGACTTGTAGATGCATAATTACCAAGAATTTCAAAATACCGATTAAAAGAAATCCGTTTTTGTAATAGTGTGGTATTTTAATATAAAACTTATTTTTTAAATGAACCATAGATCTAGAATGTCGTGCTGTGCAACCATAGTACATGTGGGGTAGGTCGTTACCACGTGAAGTTTTTCTAAAGTTATTTAAACTAATTATCGAGAAGTGTTATACTAAAGTTCATGGTATTTTAATGAAAAGCCCATTATATGTTTGTTTCACATGAAATTTTTTGTTAAACCACAACCTAAAAGACATACATAATGTTATGAGTGATGTTAGGATATTAGTTTGAGTTATTTTGTTTATTGAGTGGGTGAAAAGATTTGAAAAGAAAGTAATATCGGTTCTAACTCCACTTTACCGATATATTTTTAGAAGATGATTTAAGATGAAAGGAAAATATAGAAGAGGGACTTACGATTTTAGGTGGTTACTAAAAGAACGAAGAAGCCCTCGGGGGTCGTGGTTCGTCGAAGATGCTCCGGTCGTCGAGTTTGGCTTGCTGCTTCACTTTGGAGGCTTAATTCCACTTAGTATTTAGAGAGTTTGAGAGAATTTTTGCAAGAAATTTCAGAATGGGAAAAAGTTAGGGCATTGGGTGGTATTTATAGTGAAAACTTAGGGTCTGGGAATTAAAAATATGGATTAAAACGATTTAAATGGTGTTAAATGGTGAATTGAAGGGTCTCTGTTTGATTGCAGAAAAATCAAACGGTGCAAGGGAGTTGAAGAGTCAAGTGTGTGCAAAGTACGGGGGGAGTTGGGTTCCATCGAACCGTCGGCAACTGGTTAATATACTTAATTGATTTGATTGATTGATTAACATGTCTTGATCGAAACCATAAATTGCAAAAGAGATGGAATGTAATCGAGTGAGTCAAGTAATATACGAGTCATGACAATTGCAATCTTGGTTCAAGTCAAGTTGGTTTGGATAGTTTGGAGTCAAGTTCATATTCGAGTTTAGATTCGAGTTGGGTTAGAGTTCGAGTTTGTGTTCGAGTTCGAATTCATGTTTTAGATTCGGGTTTGGATTCGAGTTTATATCTTTTTCTTTGGAATTTGATATAAAGGGTTAAAAATCTTATGTTCGGGAGAAATCGGCAACTGCTGCACATGAACGGCAGGATTTGTGTTTTTTCCAAGACAATTGCTATTGATAACTATGTTAAGTTGTCTAATCTGAACAGACAAGCACTCACTTTCTCCGGCTTTCTGGGGCTTAAGAGAAATGATACAGGTTAAAACTATATTAATTCTAAAGTCCCTAAATATTGTTTGAATATCTCGAGTGTGTTTTATGAAAAATACTTTAATATAATTTAAAAATAAATCTCGAGGGTGATTTATATTTAGGGTTTTCATAAACATGTATTTTAATTGTTGTGGTGTTTTGGTGATAAAATCTAACTTTTTGAAAGTTTATGGTATTTTTATAAAAACTACTATTTTTGGAAACTTGGTGGTATTTTATTAAAAATTCTAATTTTTCATTTTAAAAAATAATTTCATAATATGTATTTATTGAAAATACGAATTTATAGTATTATATTTCCAAATTTTAGTTTTTATTTAGAAAAGTCGTATTTCTTAAAAACCGTATTTTGGTTAATTCCTTTCGAGACCGAATATTCCGTGAGAAGTTCTGCATCTCGCTCTACTATTCCAAGAATGTGCGATAATCCACACCATCTATTAGCGGGTCCCCTAACGAGACTTGTAGATGCATAATTACCAAGAATTTCAAAATACCGATTAAAACAAATCCGTTTTTGTAATAGTTTGGTATTTTAATGTAAAACTTATTTTTTAAATGAACCATACATCTAGAATACCGTGCTATACAACCATAGTACGTGTGGGGTAGGTCGTTACCATGTGAAGTTTTTCTAAAGTTATTCAAACTAAATTATCGAGAAGTGTTGTATTAAAATTCATGGTATTTTAATGAAAAGCCCATTATATGTTTATTTCACATGAATTTTTTTGTTAAACCACAACCTAAAAGACATACATAATGTTATGAGTGATGTTAGGATATTAGTTTGAGTTATTTTGTTTATTGAGTGGGTGAAAATATTTGAAAAGAAAGTAATATCGGTTCTAACTCCACTTTACCGATATATTTTTAGAAGATGATTTAAGATGAAAGGAAAAGAAAGAAGAGAGACATACGGTTTTAAGTGGTTACTAAGAGAACGAAGAAGCCCTCGAGGGTCGTGGTTTCGTCGAAAATGCTCCGGTCGTCGAGTTTGGCTTGCTACTTCACTTTGGGGGCTTAATTCCACTTGGTATTTAGAAAGTTTGAGAGAATTTTTGCAAGAAATTTCAGAATGGAAAAAAGGTAGGACATTAGGTGGTATTTATAGTGAAAAATTAGGGTTTGGGAATTAAAAATATGGAGTAAAACGAGTTAAATGGTATTAAATGGTGAGTTGAAGGGTCTCTATTTGATTGCAGGAAAATCAAACGGTGCAAGGGAGTTGAAGAGTCAAGTGTGTGCAAAGCACGGGGGGATTTAGGCTCCATCGAACCGTCGGCGCCAGCCCTTTGGCAAGAATGGGCGGTCGGATCTTGGCGATTGGTCTCGAGATTTGTATCACGTGTCAAGTTGGGTGTGTACAGCTCATTACGCCTGTTTGATTTTTCTGAAACTTTTTGTTTCTCCGTGTATTGCGCGTGCAACTCTTGGGCTTCCGAAAAATTAAAAAGAAAAAATCTAAAATTAATTGTGTCTGATGAAAATCAAGCACACATGCTATATCACAGCAGTGTCAAGGGTTTACCAGTGAGCTACAAGTTGTTTTTTTTTATTTAACAAAAATAACTTTTAATTTTTACACAGGCTGTAATGCTCTTTACTGTGAAATAAAAAAAATTATGTACAGCGATTTCAGAGTCGTTACTGTATTATTTATATATAATATAGAAATGATCGATTAGTTATTTAGATAGATATCAAACTGTTATTTATATGCATGGATGTCATGCTGCATAACATTTATGATTCCAAGTCGATGTTTGATCTGGAAATTTAAGATGGTAGATGTGAAAGTTCAAACATCTGAGTGATTCCCGTAAGAAATGAATCTAAAATTCAAAAAATTTATAAATGGACGATCAAAAGAGCTTAATTTTTCTTTATTTCTGTTTGGCCCAGTTTATAAGGTAGAAAGGCAATTTAACTAACCGTTCAAATTTTAATAATTTAAATAAATAGGGCCTTTGCATCTCGGCTGGTCTCGACCATCCGATTTTCTTCAAAAATTTTGATATCTTACAATTATTTTTTTAGGCATATCTTAATCCTGTAATTCAATAATTTGGTCGAAAATTATATTTCCTTTGATTAAAGCTTCCTTCTATATATAATTCACGGATTGGTTTTTGGACCCTCCGTGTGCGCAAAGGTTTATGCTAGTTTATATAAAAAGTGATGCGGAAGCGGATCAAAATGAGCTTGAATTTAGCTTGTGCGAGAACATGGGTTTTGGGTGCAAAATTTCCTCCAGGCCCCTCATTTAATATTCAATTCATCTTTGCCTACAAGGCTTGGAAAAATTAATTTGGTGCCCACACTTAGCTTGAAATTCCATTTAGCCCTTTTATTACGGATTAGGAATTTTTTCCTAGGGTCTTCATAGAGGCTACTCTTCACTATAGCTTGATATTTTGTATACTTAAAAATAGTAAAATCTTCACTTACCCTATGGCTATGGTCCCGTAATTTTGATTGAATTTAGATATCTAAATGTAACGGGATGTATTCCATCGATCATGTAACAAGTATATTATGAAAATTGGCGCAATTTCATGACCACATTAAAGCCCTAAAAGCATTTCATATCATCGAATAACAAGATATATATTGAAATCGTATGATTACATATATGGTCTAAGAGAATAATTCCGTCACAATTTACTTTTATTTCTTCTGAGATGGTTTTCATGGTGAAAAATCCGGTTTTCCTATAATAATCATAAATATATAACAAATGTTTTTTCAAAGCTGCAAAGTCTGGATACTTTACTATTTACTTTCCACTTTGCTCATATATCAATTTTGGACAAAGATTCTTGGTTGTTTGTGCTTCTTTCATTTTGTATATTTTCCTTCTTTTCCATAGGCTTTGGATGGATTTTAATCATTACCAAGCACGGGCTATGCCCTGTATCTATTCCTGTTAAATGGAAAATCGAATCAAAATACAACACGAATAATAGTCAATTCAGGATTCATCCATGAGTGGAACCCAAAAAATTTACGAGTGAAACTGATAAATTTTGGGTTAATTTTAATTAATTTGATGACGATGTCTCCATGTGCGTGCGCAGAGGTTCTTGCTAGTTATTAAAAGAAACCATGCTTTCGATTTCTCTATAGTAAATAAATGATGCATTTGTTTTGTTTGAAAATGTTCTTATTTACTAGGGGGAGCTCATAATAGTTCTTTATCTATTAGGTCAAAGTTTAAACCGACCATATCATTGCATATGTAAGAAGTTGTATGTATATAAAAAATGGGACAAAAAATAATTTCGGGTTTGGCTTACCAAAGAAAATGAGGTGGGAGAGAGAGATTAGGTGAACCACTTGCAATGTTGCAGAAATTTTCTCATTTGGAAAAAAATGAAAAGTCGGCATATGGATTTGGGGTTGTAATTGTAAGGATTGGTTTGTTACAATTTTCCTACTCCATCAAGAGACTTATCTTTGCTTTGTTTACTTTTGCCGGAAAATAGTCACTTAATAAATAAAGAAAACTAAACTAGAAATAAACGGACAAGGAACATTAAAATATCAAAACAGAAATATATCCACACGAGGGAGATGTGCATTCACACGTTCAGATGAATTAACTCCACTGTATTGAGCCGAAAATTTATTTATAGCGGAGCAAATCTTGCAAACGGAACGTGCATAATAAATAAGCTTGCTATTCTTTCGTAAGAATTGTGTATCTGATCAACGCATCAATCCTCTGCTTCGACCGGTCAAATCTATATCGAAATGGAAATAACAATATTAAGTTCGAGCTAACATTATAAAGCCAAGAACATTTTAGGTAATTTGTGGGTCACCATGCTAGAATTGTTTCAGCAGATATGGCTCTTCTAAGTACTATATTTGGTCACATATGTTTTTATTTTTCTCCTCTATATTGTTCTAATTTTTATTTTATTTCTTTAATTATCTGGGTAGGCCCCCATTGCACAAATTAGGGCACTCATTTTTAATAAAAGGGAGAATTGGGTTGGTGAGAGAGTATATATCCACATCAATTAGTTGGAGAATGATAATACATGTAACCCTATACAGCGACATATTTGTTGGAGAATTTATTTTCCATAGGGCTTTTGACATCCGTTTCGAGACCGGGATCGTGGTTGGGGTTGTCATGGGGAAAAACTGCGGGTTTTTTTTGACAATTTGCCCTTTAATTAAATGACAACTAGACATAGGAAGGATGAGCACATCCTTGGTTGTTTGAATGCTGGGATAGGAATTTAAGCTTGAAATGAAAAAGAAAACATTAATGGATTTAGTTCCTTAATCATTTTCATTGCAAATGTAGCATGCATGGTTGGTGGGCTTTCTATCTTGTGTAGTTGGTAGCCCCTCATGTTTTGGGAAGGATACATCGCTCAAATTAACGGCAGCAGTCTATCAAACTAGGATAAAGATGTGTGAGATTAGGTCATTAAGGTTGTCTTGACTTTTAAATTGAGCATGCATTGATAATTAATTGGTTGGAGAGGGTTAGTTCACCTTATCAATTGGGTTTGAATATTTACTATTTACTAGTTCCGTCGATAGAAATCAATTATTAACAAAGGCAGAGACCATGTTGAGAGCACACGGTCGGATTTTCTATTTCACGATTCTTGCCTTCAGCTAAGTCACAAAGTCAAACTTGCAAAACATTAGCTATTGTTTGGTTCGTTGAAAATCAAGCCGCAACAATGTATTCACCTCTGTATATCTTGTTCGAGAAGGGGATTCAGATCTTATTGTTTGAAATTAGTCAAGTTATTTGACATGAGTATGATTAACCCAAATAGACCCATCCTACTGCAGTGGGATATGGATCACGTATTTACCAGTGGACTTGAACTCAATATTTAGATCTAAATAAAACTACTGTCTGGATTCATGCTTAAAAAATACAGTCCAGCACTCTTTTATAAAATCAGTCATTTAACAAAAATATAAATTATTAATTAAGACCAATAATATAAGTATGGGAGACAAAGAAATACAATATCAAACCTGGGGATGCAAACATATTGGATAGCAGTCGGTAATCGAATATGGATTCAGTTATAATTACAGATAGTTATCTGAAATGAAAATTACTATTCCTACTTGAAATAAACTGGATACGGATACCAATAGGAAATTAATATGAGAAAACAGATATAGCAGAAATAGATAAAATCAAATATTACTATTTTTTAGTTGGAATGGATTCAGATGTTACCATATCTTACCATATCTGTATCTGACGGCACAAATACGGATTGTCATCGGAAATAAAAACTTCTATGTATTTAATGAAGATCGGATACAAATACATAATCAGCTCAAGATTATTTGTATTTGTGTACATCCATGCAAACCCAACTACTGGAGGTGGGCCGTTGCCTATTTTTGAAGTCCAAAAATTGGGCTAAAACCTTCACCCAATCGAAAAAATCTAGGGTTTTAGCTCTCACTACCAAAACCTTGAAGATTTGAAGTCATCTCTGCAAATAGCACCATCATTCGCCATCGATGTTCAGAAAGAGATCGTCCATTCTCACCATCAGAGCCCTCTCAAAGGTTAGCTCCTCTCCTTTCCTCCTCCTCCTCCTCCGTTCTTCATTCAAAAGCGCCCCTTTGTTTGATCACAATCCAGTAGATCTGCAGCAAGCTCCAACTAGGGTTTATGAAAGAGGCATAATCCAAATGGGTTTTCTGAGAAAAGTTTAAATTTCGATAAAAGGAGCAATTTTGAGAATGATGGTCAATTGAATTCTGGTAGGGTTTATGGAGGGGATTTTGGTAGAGAGGTTCCTCAATTGAATTCAGATGGGTTTTCTAGGGATGGTTCAAGGGTGCGTCGTTTGCAGGGACAAATTCGAGATGGGCAGCAAACAAACAATCTGCGGAATGCGAATGGGTTTTCTGGTAATAGGCTTGATTCTAATCATAGAAACAATTTTGAGCATGTTAATCAATTGAATTCAAGTGGGGTTTATGGAGGAAATGTAGATGGGTAAATGTGAATTTTACGCAAAGTTCAATTGAGCATCCAAATGAATCGTTTGGAGGAAATGTTTTTTCTTCTGAAAATAGGCCAGACTCTTATAAAAGGAGCAATTTTGAGCATGCCACTCGGTCGAATACAAGTAGGGTTTATTGAGGAAATGTTGACGGCCATCAGAGGGACAATGTAAGAGAGGCTTCTGAACCGAATTCAAATGGATTTTATCAAGGAAATCCAGATGTGCATCAGAGAACGGTTAGGGAGAGATTAACCAATGGAATTCAAATGGATTTAATGCAGGAAATTCACATGCGCTGCCAAGGAATGAAATTATCGGAACTCGACAACCGAATTCAAATGGGCTTAATGCGGGGATTCCAAATGGTCACACAGGGTACAATCTTAGGCAGATTCAGCAACCACAGTTGAATTCACATGTGGAAAATCATACAAGTTCTATGGAAATCAATCAGAATTGTAATATTGCTCAAAGTTCATCGGGGTTTTACAGGGGAAGTACAAGTGAATTTAATAGAGAAAATCCTTATCTGAGAAGTTCTGATGTGGTTCAGGGACTGAGTAATGGAGGTTTCGGTATGCAAAATCCTCACGTGGAATTCCATCAGAATCCTAATGGGCATTTTGCAGTGAACCCCAAATTTCATCAAAATCCTGGCGGGCATCTCGCAACGAACCCAATGAGTCAGCAGAGACCATTTCCTTCAGTTGATGTAGCAAGGTTAGTGATGAATTCAGCGGCAATGCATCGCCGGAAACTTGTGAAAGTTCCATTTTCGAGGGCACCCTCTATGAGCTTGACAAGTGTTGCAAAGAGGGTGCGATCAAAGATGCAGTTGAAGTGTTGGGTTTACTACGAAAGAATGGCATGGCTGTAGATATCCCAAGGTATTTAACATTGATGCAGGTTTGCGCGGAGGAGAAATCTTTAGAAGCAGCAAGAATCGTTCATAATCACATCTACGAAGCAATGGGCGAGGGCGAGGGCGGAGTTGGAGTTAATAACAAGATAATAGATATGTACTTTAAATGTGGTTCTATGACCGACCTTTGTCATTCAGAGCTGAACAGCTATTTGAGAAAATGCCCCAGAGAAATTTAACATCTTGGGATGCTATGATATCAGGCCTGGTGGATGATAATCTTGGAGAGGAAGCAATTGACATCTGCACTCAGTTTAAGGAAATGGGACTGAAGCCAGATGGAGACCTATTCATTGCTGTTTACAATGCTTGTGGGGTTCTTGGAGCAGTCGATGAAGGGATGTTGCATTTTGAATTGATGCAAAAAGATTTTGGCATTGTTATGAAACACTATATTAGCATTGTAGACATGCTTGGAACAAGTGGCCATCTAGATGAAGCTTTTGAGTTTATTGAAAATATGCCAGTCTAGCCAAGTGTTGATGTTTGGGAAACTTTGATGAACTTTTGTTCCATTAATGGATACAAGGAGCTTTGGGATCGATGCCTCGAGATTGTGACACTACTCGACTCCTCAAGGATGACTGAGCAAACCAAGATGGGTTTATTGCCTGTGAAAGCTGAGAAAGTAAAAAAAAGCAATTCTAACTCTCTCGATTTTGAACACCGCATGCATGAGTTAAGGACAGGTGATAGGTCTCATCCGATGAATGATCAGATTTATGAACAGTTACGGAATTTGGTTCCGAATATGAAGGAGGTTGGCTATACTCCTAATACGAAGTATACACTCCATGACATTGGAGTAGAATCTAGGGAAGAGGCTGTGCTTGCTCACGGCGAGAAGCTGGTCGCTGCTTATGCTCTCTGGACCACACCAGCTAGCTCGCCGATTCGGATTATTAAGAATCTCCATTTTTGTGGAGATTGTCATGATGCGATGAAGCTAATTTCGAAGCTTACTCGCCGTTTGATTATTTCTATGGATGCAAAGAGGTATCACCATTTCTGGAATGGGGTCTGCTCTTGCAACGATTACTGTTAGGAGGGAACAGGTATGAATCTCTTGCAGTTTAATATTCTTTCCTTTCCTTCCATGTTATCTAGTAAACTTAAGTCGAGTGATAATTTAAACTGTTCAATATATGTATTATTATGTGTGAGCATATATGTGAGTCCACTGAAAGAACAATGTCCCCTCATTTACTCAACTCGGGTATTGTGAACAATGTAAAGATCATAAAATCAGTTAACCCCTTAATTATAAAGTGAAAGGAAATGAAATATCGCTAAGCGTCCATTTTCAACATAGGCTATCTTTTTTTTTTTTTTTTGGAAAGAAGAGCAGGGATCCAAGATTGGAATCCGTTCCATAAGCTTTATTAAAACAAACAATAAAAACAGTTACAAACTACTACAACTATTACATAAAAACCAAAAAATTATATCTAAAAAATAAAGGAAAACTCAACCCAAATAAGGCCACAACAAACATGGGAGCATTACATAAAGAAAAGAAAATAGGAAGATACAAGGGAAAACCTCACTACCAACATCCCAGTAAGCATGGAAATTTCTTATTGCCAGAACTATGCATAAGAGATATCTATTCTTACCATATGAATGTCAAATCTTGTAGCATCTTATTCCTAAATTGTCAGATTCTCTAGCTGACCTCTCCCATCCTAATTTCACCGCAACATCTTTCCTACAATAAAAAATCCGCAAAGCAGTACCAAGAAGGGACAAGCAGCGAACATAGGCCAACAGAAGGAAAACTGCAAAAAAGAAAAATGATGCTAGTGATACCGTAAGTTTATAACCATGCACAGATAATTTTTGTTTATAGCCAAGACCAAGAGAATAAATTTCAGTAACCATGATCATATCAGCTACATCATCAGAAAAGTCTTGGTTATGACAATGAAAAGACCGTAATTATATTATCAGCATGCCAAACAACAAGAAGAAAGAGACAACCACCGAAATTAGCCTAAAAGTATAGACAGGAGCCCCCCAGGAGATTGTAGTAACCAAGGAAAAAACATTATATAGAGATACAGAGAAAAGGAGAAGACCCTCTAAAGCATAAGAAAGGGATCACAATGTCTACTAATAATCTCATCCACATTACCGGTATAAAGATTTTGAAGACGAAAAAATTCAGAAGAAAGAGAATGGTATCTCAATTTTTATCATGAATCCATCCCCTACCCAACTAAAAAAAATGATAGAATAGTGTTCATAATCTGATAGTGTGAGCAATCAACGTTGTTAAAAATATTGTCATTCTGACACTTCCATATAGTCCAGCAAGTAGCATAAAGTAAAAGAATCCACATATGTGCAAGTTTAGTGTTAATATTGATGTTCTTCCAAGTGTCGATTGCATTAATAAAAGAATCAGGCATTGTATGAACATTAATGGCCTTAAGCAAATTCTTCCAAACAAGTTTTGGCCACTTTGCATTTGAAGAAAAGATGAGTGGAAGTTTCAATCATGCAAAAATAAAAAACACAAGCCGCATTTTCATACTAGCCCTTTTTAATAAGATTTTCCTTTGTCAAGATCCTGTATTGAGCCAGTAACCATATGAAAATTTTGATTTTAGAAGGAGCAGAATTATGCCTAATGACCTTATGGTAAGAGTAAAGCTGATTGCTATAGTTAAGAGACTTGAATGCATTTTTAATAGAGAAGGCACCAGTGCTAGAAGACCAAATAATACTATCAGAGATGTTAGGAGTAATAGTGAAATGAGATATTCTACCTATCAGATCATGTACCAAAGTTCTATCATCACAAGGTATGACTTTATTAAAAGCTGGTTTCCAAACCCACACACCTTGATTACAGTACCCTTGAGTATGTAATAATGCATCTTGATTCCAAGCAATGTTATAGAGGGATGGATAGAGCTCAGACAAGGTTTTATCAGCTGCCCATTTGTCCTTCCAAAAGAGAATTTGAGTGCCATTTTCTAAAGACCAAGAGATATTTCCATAAAAGGAATCCTTGCAATCATGTAAATCTTTTAAGAAAGCAGATGAATTCTGAGTGTTAAGAAGTTTATTACTAAGATGATATATAGACCTTAAGAATACACAAGAATAACCACCATTTTTATAAAGTTTCCAAAGCCATTTAGAAAGAAGAGAAATGTTAAAGTGATTAATATTTTTAACCCCTAGACCCCTCTCAATTTTGCTGGTACAGACTTTACTCCACTTTACAAAATTGTAACCTTTTTCACATTATTAGTACCCCTCCAAGAAAAGGTAGATATAATATTATCAATTTTCTTAACAACCCACTTAGGTAACCTAAAAAAGGACGTTATACTATGAAAGGAGTGCATAGAGGACAAAATTAATAAGAGTAAGCCTTCTTCCAACGGATAAATATTTTCTCTCCCAAGTAGACAACCTGGACTGAATTTTATTGATAAGCAGCAGCCAATTTTTCTTCTTCCCCTGACCACCTGAGGTGAGGCATTTAGGCATAGAAGAAAGCTTACATTTGAGTAAAGTAGCACACGCTTGCTAGCCATGTGAAGATTTTTGCTAAGATAAAAGAGTGAGCCCTTGTGAAAATTAATTTTCAGCCTTGAAAAGCCCTAAAAAATATATAAGAGTAGTTTTAAAGTAAGAATCTCAGCCTCAGAAGCTTTACAAAAGAGAATGGTATCATCAACGGACTGGATTGAAGGAAGAGTTTTAAGCTCTCCTTTAAGATTTGGAGTAGATAAATTGCCATGCCTCCTAGCTTGCATAAGCATTCTAGCAAGAGTGTCAAACAGCCAAATTGAAAAGAAAGGGAGATAAATGATCACCTTGTTTCAGGACCTTTTTACATTTGATAATCTTCCCTAAACTGCCATTGACCAAAACATGAGAACTAGAAGAGTGTAGTATCATATATTCCAACTAATCCATTTGCCTCCAAAACCTCTAACTTTAAGAATTTGAATGATGTAGTCCCAGTGAATAGAATCAAAGGATTTTTGAAAATCAATTTTGAGCAAAACTGATTCGGTTTTGGTTTTAGAGCATGCATGAACAAGCTCACGAGCAATGGAAAAGCAATCTAAAGTAGATTTATCACTCATAAAAGCAAACCGTGTCTTACTCAAAAGCATGGGTAAAACATTTCTAAGCCTATTAGCAATAACTTTAGTAAATATTTTGAAAATGCCATTCAAAAGACTAATTGGTTTATAGTCTTTAGCATGTTTAGCACCATCAACCTTAGGCAAAACACAGATAATAGCATAATTAATGCAATCTAAAGAGTAAGCTCCATTATATATAGAATTAAAGATGGCAACTGGATCATTTTTCAACAACTCCCAAAAGTGCTGGTAAAACATGAAAGAAAAGCCATATGGTCCAGGTGTTTTATCAGCACCTAGACTAAAGACAACATTCTTGGTTTCATCCAAGTCAAAAGAATCATCCAAGTCATCAAGTTGCCGAAGAGGAGCATCCTTATAAACATCCATCAGATCACAATCAAGTCTAAAAAGGGAAGGAGTACCAAGCAGTTGCAAATAAAACTTATGAAACTCAGCATGAATATCAACAATATTATTGCTAAGAACACCATCAATATCAATATTCAATAGAATGGATATAATTATTTTTTCTGTTAAAACAAGCCACTTTATGGAAAAACTTGGTATTCTGATCACCTTCCTGCAACCACTGAACTCCAGACCTTTGTTTCCAGTAAATTTCATCTTTTTCCCCAATATCAGCTAAGTCATTATGCAGAGACATCATGGTATCATGTTTTGCATGAGTAAAAGCCTTGGCTCTTTGATTTTATCTAGCTCAAAAATATTTCCTAAAATGATTTTCTTTTTTTTTGAAAAGTACTGCCAAGTGTATGCCTGCTCCAAGTTTTGAGGAAATTTCTAAGTTGCCTTGAAATTTTGACAAAAATAGTCAGAGGGCTACCAAAAAATTTGAAAGCAGACCATTCTTTTATCACCATGTTAGTGAAATTTGGATAAGACAACCATATCTTTTCAAATCTAAAATTTTTCATTTGAGCTGGAAAATCATTTGTATCAAGAACAATAGGGCAACGATCAGAACAAGAATTAGGCAAAACATACTGACAACAATGTGTATATAAGGTTATCCCAATCTTTAGAAACCAAAAATCTATCTAATCTTGCAAAAGAAGTACCATTGTCCCAAGTATATTTTCTACCAGCTAAAGGCAATCATGCAAATCCATCTCATGAACAAAATTAAAAAAGCAGAGGTACTAGACTTGTGTAACCCCTTGCTAATTCTTTTAGTGAGGTAAAGGGTAGCATTGAAGTCCCCAGAAATGATCCAGGGACCAAAAAAAGAAGCTCTAGCATTTTTGATTTTATCATAAAAAGCAGGTTAGCCCTTGATGAGACAAGGGTCATATATAGAAACAAAAACAAAGCTAAGATTGCTCTTCAAAGCAGTAACATTAATAAAAATGGAGTATTTGCCAATGGGAACTTTTTGATGACTAAAGCTAGCACTCTTAAGCCCAATTAAAATACTCCCACTCTGATCCAAAGTACCCAATTGAGACCAAACATCAAAATTTTTGCCCCAAATAGATTGTAAAAAAGTTTTAGAGGAGGAAGAAAATTTGGTCTCTTGAATACCCACCATATCACAGTTAGAAAACAAAACAAGCCTCCTTAACAAGCCTCCTTTTGACAGAAGAAGAAATGCCCCTAGCATTCCAGCTAACAATAATCATGAAAAAACAGTAAAACAACCAGGCAAAGGATTCCTTTTCCCTTTCCAAAGATTGCATGACATGACACTGCTCATCAGTAAGAGCAATACCAGCAGAAAAACCAATATCTTTAATGTGATTTAAACTAGCTATACTATTTAAAGAATGAGAGTAACATTTGTTAAAAGTATTAGTTTTGATATAAGAAACAGTAACCCCCTTCCTGGGAGTTCTTTTGGTTTTCCTGGGGGGCCACAATGTGAGGGAGTGAACCCAGGAGGGAAAAGGGGGGTAGCAGATGGAGTAAAGGGACCGAGAGTGTCATTCCTACTCTCCCTCCTAGGAGTAAGGATATCTAAATTCTCAGGTAAGTATAAAACATCAGAGCATGAAACCTTAGTGATAGCAGGGCAAGAGCCACAAAGTGAAGCAGTGAAACCAGGAGAGAAAAAGAAGGTAACTGAAGAAGTAGAGGGACTAAGAGTGTCATTCCCAATCTCCTTCCTAGGTGTAAGGATATTCAAATTCTTAGGTAAGCATAAAACATTAGAGCATGAATCCTTAGTGATAGTAGAACAGGGAACAAAAACTTGGAACGGAGCATGCAGCAGATTTATAAGGGTGATGGGGTGAAAAAACATCTAAGGAATCAAGTATATTATCAGAACAGATTTTTTTCACAAAAAGTATTATCAGCAGCCTCTTTAGACAAAGAAGTCATAGTAAGAGAATCATGAGAATCACTACAGTTATCTTTCGAGACTATAGATTGCAATAAACAAAGCGGGTGTTCAAAGTTGAAAAAGAGCATTCTGAGGTTAATGAATAGAGTTAAAAGATAATTTCTCAATATCCAGAATAAAAAAGCTATTTTTGGTAGGTATAGTAGTATTAACAAAACGCTGAGATTGCACATGTTCTTGAATACAAGAAAAAGTAATATTGACAGTATATTGCCTACAAAGACTATCCTTGTGAGAGAGAACATTTAGTAAAATTTATTCAGGAATATCCTTGACATTAGAAACTAAAACCAACATAGAAAGATTAACAGTATCCTCCAAATCAAAGATATTATGATCCAGCTGAACAAAGAAACAAAAAATATTAGCTATTTTCTCACAAATATTCTCAGACCAAAGATGCAAAGGAAGGTTATCAAAGAAAATTCTAACCATATGTTTGAGGCTTGTGAACTCTCCAAGTCCTCATATCAAGGTTTGATAAAACCATTTGCAAAGCCAAACTTGGAACAACCAGAATTTAAAACATTCCTAATCTGAATACTGGGACAATGAACAATAAAAAGATGCTCTTTAAGTTTTCTAATAAACCAATCCTTTTTGGTTCCACCCTAATCAGCAATAAAAGCATGCAACACATAATTCATGCTAAGACTGGAATCATTCATATGCAAGAAGACTAAGCTATCAAGGAACTCAGCCTTGAACAAGGAGTTATCAGAATTAGACAAAGTGACATTTACATCATGCCCAATATGTTTTCTAGGAACATGTTTTTTAAAGGATTTTTTTATAGATTAGTATAATGTCTGGCAAAATGTCCAGCAAGACCACAAGGATAACAAATAGGCAAAAAATTTCTACAAGCAGCAACCAAGTGATCATCCTTACCACGTTTAAAACATCCTCTACCAAAATTCTTAGCAGGCAAAGTCTTAAATTGAGGGATAGATTTAACAAGGTTCAAGGTTCGAGAACACGGTTTTGGTCTCTCAAAATTTTATTAGTTTCGGTGAGTTTCAGTTAGTTTCGCTTATCTCAGTTCAGGTTTCGGTTTTGACGGTAATACATACATGTAAATATATTAAATTTATGGTTGTACATCACAAGACAATGATCTTAGTGTTAAAAAATCCAGCCAAGATAAGATCTAATGCAAAATACACTGAAAAGTGTACTTAGATAAGTATTAATATATGCTTTGGGTTGACTTGTGTGGCATTCTTAGGATGCAAATAACCTGATCAGTTGTACCATGAATGAAAGGTATGGTCTCAATCTTGGTTTTGCACTTGATCCACAAAAAATAATTGGACGGACCTGAAAGCTAAAAAAGTAGGCATGACCAGTTGTTTTTCAATTCCCTCTTTTTTACATCTCCCCTGGATCTCTATCAGCTCGATATTTTCTTTTTTCTTATAGTTTTCTTAATAGTCAAGATTAACCGTTTTTGGTGAGCAAACCGCGACTACTTACGATGAAAACACCTTAGATCTAACGATAAAGGCCTATATTGATCACAATGATAGAAAAAAACTACAAAAAAAATAGTTATTTCAGGTTTCGGCCGAAACCTGATTGTATAGTTGGTTTTGTATCGGTCTCCACCGAAACCTATACGAAACGATCACTTATCGGTGGTTTCGGATGAAATCTCGAACCTTGAGGTGAATACCATGAACAAGAGCACTGCATAACTAAGGAAATTTGCATGCAAATTAGTTTTGAAATGAGGATTTTCACCCGATGTGTGATTTTCAGAGAAATCATACCCCTTTTCTTTGTGCACTTCTGGGATGCCATCCTCCTGATTCTTTAGCATATGAAATTCATTATAATCTTGCAGACTTGGAGGGTTGGGCTGCAGAGCCTCATCAAACTCCAAAATCCCAGCCGATCTAGACGTTGAACCAAGAATATCACCGAGACTGAGATTAATCCGTAATTTCCCGCTCAACACCCAAACTCTTCTTGGCAGCGAACGAAGAAGTGGGTGTGGAAGCGGCAAAAGAGGAGGAATTAGGACAATAATCGAGGGAGAAGCATTGCTGTCCAAGATCAAGAGTTTAGAAGCATCAAGATCTTGAGAATTAGGGTTTTGAAGGTTAGGGTTTTGAATCTGGTCTAAAATAGACGATGAAGGATAGGAAAGCGTAGATCTGTAATTTTGAAGATGAATCGAGGATAAAGAAGACGATTTAGAGCCAGATCTAGGCTGGATCGAAGAGATTTGCAAAAAATATTTGATTCTTTGAAGATTTGGACTTCGAGATCATTTCAAAAAAGTAGAAAAAGAAGGGGGATGAGATTCAACGATATGAGGTAAAGACGACGATGGAACGTTAGATCTAGGGTTTAAACCATTAGATCTTGATGGAGAGTTCGTTGTATGAAAATTAGGGTTAGGGTTGGAAAGGGGACTCAAAGAAGGAGATGAAGGGGAAGAAAGGGAGAGAGTGAGGGTAGGATCTTATATATAGAACCGATGTTGAGTGTGGAGAGAGCGGTGGAGGGCAAGACCTAGGTCTTGGGGCGTGATCGCCCAAATCGCCCCTTTTCGAGAGGGGAGCCATTATTTTTCAATTAAAGCCATTCCAAGGAAATTGATGATGATGACAATATGCTTCAACTTGAAATCACTGTTGCCTCACTTGAAAAATAATGAATATTTGAATTGTTTTCTTTCTCAATTACTTACTTCGGCGACGCAGGTTACTTTTAAATAACATAAAGGTATTCATGTTGGACAAATTTGAATTATGTATCCTAAACTAGAATTCCAAGTCGTCGAGCCCTTTATAATATATGTAATATTATCTGAATGGACATGATTAATCAAGATCCTCATGCCTTTTGTAAGAAAGATGAATTATCTATTTTTCTTATGTGTTATCGATGTTCATCATTTAAATTTCTAATATGGAAATATTATTCATGTGGCAACTGATGAATGGTGTTAGTCTCCAAACAAAGGTTCAATGTCTCGATACTGGCGTCGGTTATGGATTTACGGTTCTCAGTGTTTTGTATTTGCATCAAGGGATTCAATCATATCGGCAGTCTCAAACCAGAATAACTGGATTGTGGGCTGTAAGTTACTAGTGCTTATGCCGCTACAACTATAGCCTTGGCGGAATCGAAAATCTTAATTTTAAAGTGAGCACTAGTAGCTAAAACCCTAAAGATTGGTTCCAAACACTAAACTAACAAAACTAAACCACAAGTTTGTAGAGATTACAACCTTTGTAGTCATGTCCTTCATCTTCTTGATGTCCCCTTCTTAAGCTCCTAGTCCGTCGGGATCGAGCTTGCAAATTAGTCCTCCTATGTAAAAAATGATCCATTCGAAGTATCGATTCAAGCTCTAACTTCAACTAGTATGACTAATGAAGCAACTAAAGATCATGACTTGCTTGGAAATGATGCTTAGGGATGTAGTGATGATCCTTCCATTTCTCTGTTTTTTCTTTTTTTAGCTCACTCAAAAGAGCAAAGGTAGAGGAATATAGCTTAAAACTTAAACAATTTCCTTTTCCCTCTTGCTCTTTATTCTTTGAGATGAGAGAGAGTGGAATTGTGACTCGCATGAGTGAGTCACAAGCCCACTCTCTTCTCAAAGGATCCAAGAAGAGAAGAAAAACTACATCATATGTACACACACATACCTTTATATGTAATAAGTACACATACCCGTATTCGTATCGAGATACAAATATCCTAAAAAGAGAGAAAATAAGAGATATAATACTAGTTCACATATAATCAATATGTGATAATCCTGCTATCTTTCAAAGCTAGGCTATAATTCAAACCTGCTGGTATTTATCAAAACGTCCAATTAAAATACGTGTATCAACTACATGCATTTAATCGAACTTCCGTACGTATCTCCATACACACACTATATTGTTTCGCCTAAACCGAGAAACTCTGTGGGACTTTAAAGACTCGACGATACGCTGATAGTGGTTACTGGATAAAATTCACAACCACAAGCACGTCGGTGGCACTAGCTGTACGTAACGGCTATCCAGGTATCTGTCGAAAGGAAGGTCGACAAGTATGCTCATCCAAACCCCTATCGAGCTTATAAGTGGCAATCTCCGTACAGTTTGGCATTTTTGTCTGAGAGTGTCGTATACTGGGTCTGGGGTGGTAAACGTCAGACCCTTAATAACCGATAAGTCGTATCGATATGGCTCAAGACCATTCCGAGAAACTACTGATCTCATTATCAGTAAATTTCATCTTCCTTGGCCAAGCTCTTATGGTGTTGGCCAACCGTGCACAGCGCGACATCGACTCCTTATACCGGGAGAAACTCTTCCGATCACTCACTGTCTCCATATTGTTCGAGACTGTATCCAACTAAACCTGTCTGCACGACTCTTTAATACCGTGGTAGGGTAGTAATCTAAATACAATGGAAACTCATACAAGACAAATGACGATCTCAGATCTAAAGACTATCATGTACTCATGTCACCAGAGAACTGCTATCTGACGATAGGTATAATACCATCTAGAAGTTTTCGATGAGTCTGTCCAGTGTAACTTCTTCTCCAATGAGCACCTGTATGCAATCTTTGGTGTCATACGCTAATGGCTATGGGACCAACCATCACCCTTATCGGGGTCAAGAAATGTATACAATATTCTACTTTTGAATATCGATACCCAGTCTCGATACTCCTACGACTAAGGACATTTAAGGATGCGTTTATGAACTACCCAGCCTCCATATGATCGCCATCATAACGCTAGTAGCAAACAAAGATCTTACGTGATTTATCAGCAGGGTTTTTTTTAAAAATAATATTATTTTAAAAATATTTTATTAAAATAGGGTAGTAAAAATTAAAATTATCATTATAGGACGGTTTGCACCCCACCCTCCACCCCACCCCCTACCCCCAGAATAGGGGGCGGGTTCTGGGAACCCGCCCCCTATACAAATGTATAGGGGCGGGTTCCCAGAACCCGCCCGCCCCCTATACATTTGTATAGGGGGCGGGGCCCGCCCCCTATTTTTATTTTTTAATTATTTTTTATTTTTTAATTATAATTATTAATTATATAATTATAATTATAATTATAATATTAATTCTGATTTTAATTATAATTAAAATTATTTAAAATAAAATAAAAGTAAATAAACGAAAAAAATATTTAAATTAAATAATAAAATTTCACTATATCAATGTTTTTTACAGAATAAATCCGTCAAAATTTACAATGTAAAAAAATCCTATCTATTTGTAAAATGTAAATACTATATCGACGGTCAAATTTATAATAACAAAATGAATCCGTCAAATTTATAATACAAAAAAATCTGAGTGCACTTGTCACGATCCTGAAGGTCCCGCCCATGATGCATGTCCTGGACATCTGGTCCTATAATGGCCTGATTGTTTGCATATGCTACATCTGGATTGCCTTCGCTGAGGATCAGCATCCATTGTCATTCGATCTCGACGCACCTTAGGTCTTCCGGGCCTTATATTTTTTTCCGGCGGTAATACAGTCGGTTTTTGTCTGTTGGCAATATAATAGTGCCAATAGCGACTGTCCGGTATAGGATGAAATTTTGGATCGTATGCACCTTGGTAATTAGAAACTGTATAGCAATGGGAAGCAAAATTGTAATGTGAGGTATGCATACTGCTCGCAGCAGCAATTGCGTGGGCACAAGGTAAATGTTGTTGCTGGAAAAGACCGCATGTACATGAAGAGAGCCCTTCATCTCTAAAGTTCACGGTATATTGATTCACATTACCGCCCGTTACCTGAAACTCCGCCGTGTCAAACCTTTCGGATCTGTAGTATTGTGCTCTGCGCTCTCTTTTCCGAAAGATATCTTCGTAATACGCGGTGAGCGGAGTGTCCATCGCCAAGGACTTTTCTCTTCTGTGCAGAAAATAAGTATTCATCCGAAAAATGGTTCGAACAATCAACCCCTGTATCGGTAAGCCTCTAACCCCTTTAAGGACCCCGTTGAAGCTTTCAGACATAGTAGTCGTCATTAGGAGATATCTGCACCCATCATCATGTGCTTGTGACCACATGCGTACTGGATACTCATCTAACCACGCTTTCGCGGCTTGACTCATCTCCCCAATTTTCGTCATGTATATGTCGTGAACATTAGGGTCAGGCGTTTCACCGGCTCTGTACATAAGTTTATGTAGATCCGAATTTTTAAATTTTCGATCAAAATTTTGCCTGAAGTGTCGTAGGCAAAACCTATGTGGGGTTGTCGGAAATACAGATCTCATTGCAGCTAGTATTCCCGGATGTCTATCAGATATGATGCATAAATCCGTTCTATGAAGAACAGATGGGATATTTTTGAGGTGACGGAAAAACCATGACCAGGATGATGTATTTTCACCATCGACAATAGAAAATCCCAACGGAAATATACCGTTATTAGCATCAACACCTGTAGCAATTAACATGCAGCCTCTGTACTTACCGTATAGATACGTACTATCAACGCACAATACCGGCCGACAGTGTGTGAAACCAGCCGCACATGGACCAAAGCACCAGAAAATTCTTTGAAACCTGACAGAGCCCTCGATGTCTGTTTCTGTGGTTTTTAACCGGTATACGGTCCCCGGATTTGATACTTTCATGGCTTCCATAAAAGGGACTAGTGAGTTGTACGAGCTTTCCCAGTCCCCGAATATCTTGCACAAAGCTTTTCTACGAGCATCCCATGCCTTCACATACGAAATCTGAATTTTATGCTCTCCACTAACCAAGAGCCGTATCTCTCGGGGAGTCATCGCCACATCTGTACGGATCAGGGGCATGATTAGCGAGCAAATGTAAGATGAAGTGCAATTCCGGTGATCCTGTAACATAATAGAATTGATGCAAGTGTGTTCTTGGTTGTATTTCGTGACCTTCCAAGCCTTGGCTTTTTTGGAACAACATGCATGCAATCTCCACTGACATTCAGGAGTTTTCGTACATACCACAGTATAGTACGTCTTATTTGACTCTTCGGTTTTAAATGTAACGTTTTGCTGAATGGACCACGACTTCAGCTTACAAATAAGATCTCCTTTTTCCTGAAACAAATCCCCGACGCTGATGCAATCTTCGCTTGCTGCTGTTGCGTCCAAATAGGGTGCCGTATTTACTTCTGCCACGGCTAAGTCTACCCAACCATCATCTTCCATCGGATCGAGGCCGGGATCTTCTAGTTCGACAAAATCGTTATTCGCAACCATACCATCAAAGAATGCTACCTCATTCAATCCAGCAGCATATTCCACGCTATCCTCCTCCTGATGACCTTCACCGATTTCATCATCATCACTGCCACACATATCAATATCACCCGTAGCAACATAAGGCTCGGGTGCAATATATGATGGTTGTGGTCGGTGTAATGTGGATGGTTCGGGGTGAGAAGACCGGAAAGATGTGGACGGACATGCTTGGAATGCGCTGTTTGGATCGTGTTGGAATGATGCGGAGGTGTGGGGAAATCTGCGTTTAGTATATAAATTGTTATTATAATATTATTCCTTAATATTTTCGTAACTAAATCATCACTTGTTTCAAATTTATTTACCTGTGGAAGGCTGTGTATGGTAATTCTTGCTGTTCTTCTGGGGTGCATGTAACTGCAGCAGTCGACTGGAAGAAGCTGGATTTATGGATTTTATTAAATGTTTGAATATTGGTATATAGGTATTACTAAAATGTTTAAATATGGGTTTATAAAATGTTTACCCATGAGTTTGAAGGTTTGAATAATGTTGTGTATAGTCATATCCACCGGCACTGACGGTATCATCGTTGACCATGTGACCGTACCCCCAAGAACTATCTCCAGCATTACCATCAAAATTACCCGTTGGAGGGGCATCTGATACTTCCAATTGCTCCTTTTGAACCAAAAGTTCAAAAGAATGCTGGGTGCTTGAGAGACCGAAATCTATCATCGAAGATATTGATGCATCGTCTATAATTTCAACCAATGCATGTCCATTGAACATAGGCCATATACAACTTAACTTAACCCTACTTTCACGGGGATCGTATTTCATAATTTTGAACACTTTAGTCTCTAGTTCATCATAAGTCGTTGATACTTCCAATCGCATGATTCGTGCAGACCCGCCCATATACTCGGGACCTTGTGCACTTTTGATAACCTGGCCATCGTATTTACATACAACAAATATACTTAGGGAGGCCATAATCCTGCACAAAAAACAGTTATATTTTTTATGTTGTGTTGAAATTACAAAAAACTTTCAAACTCGAAGATTGCTTACTTCCAATACTTTATGAACTGTTCCACTGCTCGAAGATTGCTTACTCGCAGACTATGGTACTGAACTTGACCTTCTTCTAAAACTCCACACTTACACAAAATTGATAGCGGAGAAGAATTGATCGAAGTAAATAGATAGTGACCGGTGTAGGATGAAAATTTGACAGAGATGAAATGGGTAGTGAAATGTATAGCGGAGACATATTTATAGGATATGAGGGCCGGCGAGATATTGAAGAGGGCGGGTTCTAACAACCCGCCCTCTTAATTGACATGACCGACTCTGGCATACTGGTACAAATAATTATTGAAGAGGACGGGTTTTAATAACCCGCCCTCTTCAATATGATGTTCTGACACTTCCAAGTGATTTGACAAGACAAGTATATAAAAAAACAAAATTAATGAAGAGGGCGGGTTCCTGGAACCCGCCCTCTTCCTTTTGTGCAGTAACTGATTTGACTAATTAATGAAGAGGGCGAGTTTTAATAACCCGCCCTCTTCAATATAATGTTCTGAACACTTCCACTTAATTTTAATAAATAAATATATTAAAATAAAGTGATTTGACAATACATATATAAAAAAACAAAATTAATGAAGAGGGCGGGTTCCAGGAACCCGCCTGTTCCCCTCCGAAAGACGGCGCGCAGGACTGCGATGTCTTGGCACTGAGATTCGGGGCAGATGCTAATTGGTGCTAGCCGTTCACCTCTCCGAAGATGCCAAGTTGATTTATGGCACCATACATCGAAGGTTTGAACGGATGCGGCCGATGTAGCAGACTTCGTCAGATTCCCACTCGCTTGAGGGGTTTTTGATTGTGGGGACGCTCTTCCCTGCAGGCGCAAGCCCCTGCAGTTAATTACGCTACCGCATCGCGGTAACAACTTTCTCCTTCTCCAGATGGTCACTTCGTGTCGTGTGTGTCTATTTTATGTTTTGTTGCCCGTGGATTATTTACGGAGACCGAGTTATATCGTCGCCCGTAGGGCGTGGACTAGTCCAAATCCGTATTATCTTGGATTTGGGTTTGGGGGTTTGGTTTGAAGATACGTTAGCCATATTTGAGGCCAAGATCAACTCAAACGTTTGTTAAGGATACGTTAGTCTAACTTGAGACTAAGATCAACTTAACAGGATCGTTTAGATCCGACAAAAGAGCATTTGGACTCCATTGTTCCAGTTTAGGGACATAGTGGTCCACCGCATGTATGGTCGTCGGGACCCGTTACCTCTCTGACGACGTTGAAGGATTACAACGACAGGTGTCAAAGGAGTTCCGAGATGTACCCTTGAACCAAAGTTGATTGGAGGGATTCATAGTCCAGTCTGTTTGAAGGTTTAAGGATACGTTAGCCATATTTGATGCTAAGATCAACTTAAACGTTTGTTAAGGATACGTTAGTCCAGTTTGGGACTAAGATCGACTTAACGGGATCGTTTAGATCCGACAAAAGAGCGTTTGGGCTCTATTGTTCCAGTTTAGGGACATAGTGGTCCATTGATTGTATGGCCGTCGGGATCCGTCACCTCTCTGACGACGTTGAAGGATTACAACGACAGGTGTCAGAGGAGTTCAGAGATGTACCCTTGGACCAAAATTGGTTGGGTGATCTATAGTCCAATTTGGGACTAAAGTCTGTTCGAAGGTTTAAGAATACGTTAGCCATATTTGAAGCTAAGATCAACTTAAACGGTTGTTAAGGATACGTTAGTCCAGTTTGGGACTAAGATCGACTTAACGGGATCGTTTAGATCCGACAAAAGAGCGTTTGGGCTCTATTGTTCCAGTTTAGGGACATAGTGGTCCATTTCCAGTTTAAGGACGTAGTGGTCCATTACCAGTTTAGGGACATGGTGGTCCATCGCCAATTTAAGGACGTGGTGGTCCATTACCAGTTTAGGGACATAGTGGTCCATCGCCAGTTTAAGGACGTGGTGGTCCATTACCAGTTTAGGGACGCATAAGTCCATGGGTTTAAGGACCCCACAGTCCATGTTGATGTGTGGTTGTCGGGACCCGTCACCTCTCTGAAGACGTTGAAGGATTACAACGACAAATATCAGAGGAGTTCAGAGATGTACCCTTGAACCAATGAGTGGTTTGAAAGAGCAGATGTGCTCAGTTCAAGATGATTTGAGGACTTATGGCCAGTTTGGGCTAAGTCCAAAATATTGGCCCTCTGTTGGTCCATTGAAGGAGAGGCTTTGCCTCTAGCCATTTAGCCAATTGGGCCAATGCCTAGTGTTAAACACTAAAGACCAATCAGTGTTGAACACTGAGAATGAGATCGATAAGTTAGTGTTTAACACTAAAAGATAGTTGGTGTTAAACACCAGCAACAAGGCTTTCAAATTAGTGTTAAACACTAAAACAGATCAAAACACTGGCAGCAGAGATCTCAAATTAATGTTAAACACTAAGGTAATCAGTGTTGGACACTGCAAATAAAGCTCTTTGATTAGTGTTGAACACTAAGGCCAAACAGTGTTTTAACACTGGATTCAGGGGTTCCAATTTAGCGTTAGACGCTAAGGCAAGAGGGGTCACGTGGTAGCACGTGAGGGCGCCCTCCCTTCATTTGTTCTGCTGAGAATATCGCATCTTTTGGAGCATCACGTGCCATCACGTGACGGGTGTTTAAATGGAGTATGTTAAAGCCTCTGCCACGGGTCACGTGGGTCACGTGAGGCACTGCCTCAAAGGGGCTTTTCTGTAGATCTTTTTGGGGGTCACGTGGTGACACGTGACCCTGCCTCTATGTATGTTTTTTTTAGAAGATCTGTTAATCCCTTTCAGGAATTAAATTCCTCGTAGGGTTGAACCCTGGCAATAATTTCAGAGGAATTAAATTCCTACTTCCTTTTGAAGGTTCATATTCTGGAATAGAGTTGAACTCTGAATTTTCTGTAGGAATTAAATTCCTCATATATGTGAAGAACTGAATAGGGTTAAACCCTAATAAAAGCTTTAAGGAGTTAAACTCCCACTCTCTGTTAAAGAATTATTCTGGGGAATGAGATTAAGGGAATTAAATTCCTATTGTTTTAAAAGAACTAAGTTCTTAACCAGGGTTAAACCCTGATTCTTTTCATTCTGAAGGAATCAAATTCCCATAACACAGGGTCAACCCTAATTTTATTTTAAAGGAATTAAATTCCTATAGTTCTGTGAGAATTAAATTCTCGTGCTTCCATTCCCTCTCTATGCTTTGGATCTGCATGGCAGGATCTCAACCCATTGAGAATTAAATTCTCAACTCAAGGGGAGATGTGCACTTTACAGATCCTCCACCAAAGAGAGAACTATGTTCTTCTGTTTTTGTATCAGAGTTGAACTCTGTTGAGAATTAAATTCTCTTTTCTTTCAAAAAGCCTTCCCTTTCTTACCTAGGGTTTTCTTTTGCAGAAGATCCAAATTCCTCCAAAGTATCAAGGCTCTCTCTCTTTTCTTCCCTCTGCATATATATCCTTTTTGTGTGTCTCTTGGCTCCTATTTATAGGAGAAGCAGCCGAGTCAATTAGTTTTTGATGAATCTTTCATTGAGAGATTTGATTTGTATCCATCATTCGTTTTGGACCTTTGGATTATTAGGTGAATTTTATTCACCATTGGATTTTAAATCCAGAGATTCTCCTTTGTTATTTCGGTTAGATTTTACGGGGAAATCTTTCCAAATTCGAGATTTTCCCATAGATAGATGATATTTAATCACTTTTAAATCTTTAATTCAATCGGTTGTTTTGGAAAGATTTAAGAGGTCTTTTCTCAGAATTTAATTCTGTTAACAGATAGGTTTTGAAAGCTGGTCACGTGTGGCCACGTGACCCTTGGTCACGTGTGGGCACGTGACTCCCTTGGAACGAGCCCTCTTCTTTCTTTCTGCGCTCTGCTTTCTGGTCGCTGCTTAGCTTACACGTGCCACCACGTGACCCCTGGTCACGTGTGAGCACGTGACCCTCGTCCGGAGCCTTTTTCTTAATTCAATCAGGGAATTGAGTCTGCCGCTTTTGAGTGTCACGTGCCAACACGTGACCCTGGTTACGTGGGAGCACGTGACCCTTTCTGAAGCCTTTTTCTTCGATGTAGTTGGGAAACTGAATTTGCCTTGCCGATGCTTTTAGATGTCACGTGCCAACACGTGACTGCTGATCACGTGTGAGCACGTGACCCTTTTCTGAAGCCTTTTCCGTAGGCTTTCCTGATTTTAAATCAGGAAACAAATGCCCCCACAGCGTTGTTCTCACGTGTCCGCACGTGAGTGCAACGCTGTCACCTTTTGTGACCGTTGGATTCCTATAGGGATTTGGGAAGATGAAACGTTTCCATCACCTCCTATAAATACTCATGTTTCTTCAGAAGAGCCTTCACTTTGTTCATCTTCTTCTTTTGAGAACTTTTTCCCTTGAGAATTTAATTCTCGCTTCCAGAGCTTAGTTCTCTGTCTTGAAACAATCTTCAGAGTTTAACTCTGTTCAGGTGCCCCTTTTTCCTCAGGTAATTTTCTTGGACAAACAGTAAATTTTCACATTCCTTTGGATTTTAAATCCCAAAACAAGGGTTTTTACTCTTTTTCAACAAGGAACCCATTTTTCTTCAAGTTTTTCCATAAGAACAGGAAACCGCCTAACCTTGGAACTGTAGATCTGTTAGGGTTTAGATGATCTTTGGGGAGATGATGATGGCGTTTCAACTCCATGGAACTTAATTCTATCCAAAAATGTTTCTGGGAATTTAATTCCCTTCTCTTAATAAGGAATTTAATTCCAATGAAGAACTCAGTTTCTTCACACGGAGGCTTCTTGGGGTCTCTTGACCCGAGGTTGTCCTTCTGCAATTAGTGAAACAGGAGCTTTGTAATGATGTCTTCTGTGGGAATTTAATTCCTTTGATCTTGTTGGATCCATTGTAGAGCCCGAGACAGATCCTGTTGGGGGAATGTGTAGGGTTACCATTCTTTATTTAATGAGGATATTCCCTTTGTTTTATTGTAACTATTTGGCCTCATTATTAATGAGCCGTCATCCTGATTCTGTGGGGCCCATGTGTTTTGTAACCAATGGTCCCAGAAACTCTGCTGTTGCTTTCTTTAACTAGTCTTCATGTTCATGTATGGATATATATCGCTGACTTTGCTTTTAACGGTCTTCTTTTATTGGATTCCAGGTGCGATGGCTTCTGTTCCGTGCTTTCCCTTTTCTCGCTCGGATGCTGCTTTTCCTCAGTCACCATCTGATGAGGAAGCGATGGCGATGATCCGGGCCCATGACCCGAACTGCACCAACCTTCTTCAATGGGGATCTTGGTATAGTCAGATTATTCAGGGTCGCCGGAGTTTTCTTTGCGCGGTACCGACGGAGCCCACTTTCCCATTCTTACCGATGGACCCTCTGAGGACGGTTTTTGCTGTGGAAATGCCCAACTGGACTCCAACGGGGAGGCTCGAGCCTTCGACGACCGGTATTCCGAACCATCCGATCCCGGCCATAAACATCTTGGGGCGGCGTATCTGCCAGGGTGAGGCCCACCCGTGGGGGCAAATTTATAAGATAGGGCTCACTCCTCAACACCCTACGGGCTACCTTCTCTGGGCTCGCTACATTCTTTCTGCCTATCGTGTGCTGCTGCAGAAAGTCGGGCTTTATCAGGCAATATACGCGTCACTCTTCCATTATAAGTCCCCGCATGTCTGGTGGTTAAGGCGTTTTTGAACCAATGGAATCTTCCCACCAACACTTTCATTCTAGGAGATCGCGAGGTCTCGATCTCTCTTGCAGAATTTTATGAAATCTCGGGATTGCCAATCAGGGGTGCACTGTATGAGGAGTTGTTGCCTCCTGACGAGTATGTCTTTGAGCCCGAGTCTGCACCGGCTGACGGCTTGTTTGTTGAGAACGCCATTCGCCACAAGCGTCCCAGTTTGATCAAGGCGTTAGGTATTTTCGACCGATTGTTCACCGAATCCGAAGAGCAGGGTGTTACTTTCAAGAGCTTCATTGCTTGCTTCCTTCGTGAGGAGGTCGTGTCGAAGACAGCTCCGAAGTTCGCCAACATTAGAGACCCCTTTGGGTTTGGTCCGAAGAAGCTGCCGACCACCGAATCGGATCTACCTCAATACTATATCCCCATCATGTCGCCGATGTCTTTTGAGTCCATTGCAGCACCCGGTATTGACGAGGAGACGTTCTTCGTGGGGTTTGTCAGTGTCTGGCTTAGTTGGTTTGTCATCCCCATGCATCGTCGTTTTATGAGGGCTTCGGTTATCTACCCGGCTCATTGTATAGCTGAGGGGACGCGGTTGGCCGTCGGTATCCCGGCGTTGGCGCATCTTTATCACGGGTTGGGCACCGCAGCTAATACCTCTACTCCCGGCGTGGATGTAGTAAACTTTTCGCTTCATTATTTCACGTCCTGGGTCGAAATGCATGTGCTGGGGGCTTTTGCCATGCATCAGAGGCTCTCATTTTACGATGCCTACCCCTTCCCATGACTTATGCGATTAGTGGATGCTTCTGCCGCCGACCCGACTCAGTTCGGGGCTATTCGGGTGCTGATTTCTCCTTACGCTGCCGCTGGCGGGATGGTCTTTAATGATCGGGTCTTGTCTACTCCCTCAGGTCCAGTTCAACAACTCTGGGACCAGTCGAAAGACAACGCACCTTCTTTGAAGCCTCGGGAGGCCGCGCACTTGTATACAATTAGACCGGGCTACTTGGTGTTTCGCCAGGACAGTGCGGCTTTTTTCATGCGGTACAATTCGCATCGATTCGCCCGACAACTTGGATACGACCAGGGTATTCCTTTCGAGGCTTTCATTGTAGCCCCGATCCCTTCGCTCGATGCCGTTCGCGATGCCACTCATCATTTCATGAGGCTAAACACCGGCTCCCACTTCATGGTCCCTGAAGCTGAATACCTGTCCCGGTGCATGGGCGCGTTTACGGGTTGGTATCTTCATCGGGTCAGCCCAATCATTCTTGAGGAAAGGAGGGTGCTTCTTGGCCACGATGCCCCTCCTCTGGTTCCAGGAGCTAAGTTGCGACCGAGGGCTCCGGTCCGCTTCCCTTTAAGGGATACCGGCACTGCGCTCATCTCAGGAGAATCGGAGGTAAACCTTACTCCAATGGCTGGTATGCCCCTGGGTTCCCGCTCGCGAGGTGGAAGGGCCCCAGTAGTAGCACCGCCGCCTGTGGCAGCATCGCCCCCCGTGGCATCGACAAAGACAGTGTCATCCTCGGTCGTGGCACCAGGCGAGGGTAATAGAGATGAGGGCGTCGTAGGCGATGTGGGCCAGCGCCGCCCTAAGGCTTCGCGGGGGAGGAAACGGTCATCCTCGGCGACCGGCTCTGGGTCTAAGCGGCGGAAGAAAGCGGCCACCAATCTGCTCGATTCTTTGGCTGAGTCTGAGCCTATCCTTGAAGACGAATCATTGGCCCTGCAAGAGTCAGACGCTGGGCTTCTTTTCCCGAGTTCGGCCAATGAGGAGGTCGCACAGTTGGCTGAGGCCATACGGCGTTCCAAAGACGTGTCTTATAACGCCAAGGTTCCGAAGAAATCCTATCCCGCTGTAATTTTTTACGAAGACCCTTCGTGGAATCGGCGGCGATTTATCGGTCCTTTGGAGGAATGGGGGGAAAGGGCTCTGAAGCAGGCCGCTTCAGAAGACGCAGCGGATGCACTTTCTTTATGGACCGGCGGCCATGAGTCTACCCTTGAACCCCGGCGAGCCCACCTCCTTGAGAAGGAGCAGCGGCTTGAAGAAGCCATATTGAGGGCTTCTTTGCGCATCGGTACGTTGTTGTTCTTTTTGTAGTTCTTCAGATTATTCACGCCTGTATATGTGTATCCTTATTCTTATTTGAATTGTGCAGAATCTTCGACGCTGGGGGAGCTCCCTACGGGCTCATTGAAGCTAAAGCCTGTCGAAATTCCCGATGAAGTATTGCTCGATGTGGAGGGGGCTGACGAGGCTGCTCCTCTTATGGTAGAGCCTCCAGTGGCGGTTCTTGATCAGGGAGTGCTTGCCCTTTTGGGGGAGGCTCCTTTAGAGATTGCTGCCCCAACGGCTCTTCCCGAAGCGGCCCGGAGGCTGAGATGGAGGTAGTGGGGACTACCCTCCCTCCATTGGAGCCCGAGGTTCCGGCAGAGGCTGTCGAAGCTGCTATCCCCCCGACTCAGAACGGGAGAAGTGTTGAAGGTAACCTTCTGAATTTTAAATTAGCAGCCTTTCGTTATCTGAACTCTTTTGTTTTCTCAGAATTACGCGAGTTGGCGGCCTCTATTGTCGATCTGTCTCCTCGGCAATCTTTTCAGCGTCTACTGGAGATGGCAGCTCCACAAGCGATATCCCCCCAACGTATTGTCCTCTCATCCGGGCAAGGTTGATGTCGTCCATCACTTCTCATAGCCTCGTCGTTATTTTGCGTATTGACATTAATGTTTTCTACAGTTTTGGAGGCCGATGATGAGGTCGAGGTTCTCGAAGGGCCAGGGGAACCTTCAGCTCCTACTTGCACGACTGTCGGTAAGCGACATTTCATCATACTCTCATTCGTTCTTTGCTTAAGAATTTTACTGACATCTTTCAAATTTGAACAGCTCTGCCAGTTTCCACGGCGTTGGAGTCGCGCATTGTGATGCCGCCCGGCCCTTACGCCTTGCAGGCTTCAGAACGCTTGGCCCAATTAAGCCTTGTCTCCTTATCATCTTTGATTGAGGATTTCCGTGCTGGTAGCGCGACCACCGCCGAAGCATTTGCCGCCGAAGCTAACGGTTCTCTTCCTTTTCTCGCCACCTACCATAGCGAAGAGGTGGTGTGAGTCTGGGTGGAGTTCTGTCGGTATGTGGAGGCTCGCTTGCATGCCCTTGAATGTTCTCGCTTTTCCTCGGAAGTCGTGGCTGCAAAAGCGGAGTTGCAGGGTCTGATAGCACGATGCGCGGCCAACATGACATCATGCGAGAAGAGGCTTAATCGCAAATTCTCGGAGAGGGAGCTAGCTTCCAAGGCGCTGAGCGAGCTTCAAGCCAATCTCACAGCCAAGGCCAACAAAGCATACGAACTCTGGCGAGTGCTCCAGGAGTCCATAAAAGAGGTGGTGGCCCTCGATAAAGCTGCCACGTTCACTCGTGAGAGGGTCAAGGCTCATAAAGCCACCGAGAAAGAACTCGAAGCTCGGCTTGCTTCGTATCAGGCTCAGCAAGCTCAGGCGGAGGCTCGTCTTCTGGAGATCTTGCGTCATGAAGCCGTGGCTCAGCAACAGAACGATGAGCTGGTAAGATTGCTACATCGCCCGCCGGCTTGAAGACTTGTATCTTTTCCCTTTTTTTTTGTACATACTCATGGATGAGAGTATCTTCTTTTTGTTTCTTTCATGAATTGTACGTTGTATCCATTTTGGTTTATGAAATAAAAGATATATTTTTCTTCTCAACGGCGTGTCTCTTTTCATTGAATGCGTTTGCGGACAATTTATCTTGATCTCCTTGCAGGGCAGCGATAGCTTAGGATTCAGGGTTAAGATCTGCTTCTTAAGACTTTTGCACTTTATGAGCCACGAGGGTCTCATAAAGAGTTTTTTCTCCCCATGGGTCGAGAGGATCCCATAGGTGTAAGTTCTTCTTAAGAATCGTGAGGATTCTTAAGCTGGTTGTCCCTTGAGAGTCGTAAGGACCTCACAAGAGAGTTTTTCTTCCTTACATGTCGTGAGGACCTGCAAGTGCTGGATGTGGTCGCCTTCGTCCGTGTTTCACGGAGTCAGGGGTTTCCCAAGGCATCGTAGTTTAAAGACATCGCGGTCAAGGTTAAGGACCTCATAGTCCGTGGATTTAGGGACTCCACCGTCCGATGTTAGTTTTAAGACATCACGGTCAAGGTTAAGGACCTCATACTCCGTGGATTTAGGGACTCCACAGTCCGATGTTTGGTTGCAGGGACCCGTCACCTCTTTGAAGACGTTGAGGAATTACAACGCCAGGTATCAAAGGAGTGAAGAGATGTACCCCTTAAACCAAGGTAGAATCCGTAGGGAACCAGGGTGGTTGATCGTTAGTTTTAAGACATTACGGTCGAGGTTAAGGACATCATAGTCCGTGGATTTTAAGGACTCCACAGTCCGGTGTTTGCTCTGGATGCTTCACACGGGTTCACTGCCGTGCTTGGCGAGGACCAGGCTCCGCTCTGGGCGTTTTCCGCGGGGTCAAAGAATGACGTTATCCGCGTTCCACGTAACCAGGAATTTTGCACTAGATACTTCACACGGGTTCACTGCCGTACTCCGCGTTCCATGTAACCAGGAATTTTGCTGATTGTATCCGCATTTCACGGGATGGAGGTTTGACTGTTGGCGATATGTATACCACCGAGCCATGGAACTGGGAATTGCCGCTGTTCCGCTTAGCTCGAAGTTGTGTCCGTCGTTACGAGACGAGTGTTGGGATGATCTCTAGGTCGCTTGTGACCCGTCGAGATTTGGCTTCTTCTTCTGATGAAACTTGGAGGAGAAGTATGATCCCTTTTTGTTTACGCCCTTAGATTGTATACAGGGTGTGATGGGACATCACTTGCAGGGCATAAATTGAACCCCCCTTTTTTTATATTTTATTTCTTTTTCCGCGATGCTCTATCATTTCAGCTTTTATATCGCGGAGGTCGCGATTGCCCTATCATTTCGGCTATTTTTCGCGGTGCCCAATCATTTCGGCTATTTATTTATTTTCTACTCGCTGCTTTTTATTGCGAGTTGCCCCATCATTTCGGCTATTTTCCGTGCATACATTTTTACTTGCTGCTTTTTATTGCAAGTTGCCCCATCATTTCGGCTATTTCGTATGCATGCGTGGCTTGCTAGCTTTTTCGCCGCAAGCTTGGATTTTGGACACCGATTTCGGCATCAGCACCGCTGCAACTGGGATGTTGTCAGGAGCGAATCATCATTTTCCTCTGTCGATGTCGAACAAAGGTGGCTTAGTAAACAGGGTTAAGGGTCATGTCGACCAAGGCTTTTGACTTCATGAGCCGTAAGGGTCTCACAAAGGTATTTCTCCCTACAAGTCGTGAGGATCTTGTAGGTGTATTTTCTCCTTAGGGATCGTTAGGATTCCTAAGTGTATGTTCCTCTGTAAGTCGTAAGGATCCTACAAGAGGGTTTTCTCCTTATAAGTCGAGAGGAATTATAAGGGTTGTTCACCATATGGACATATCCCTAGTCACGGGTGTGACTTTGCTGGGGAAATGTTTATTCGCGCCCGTGGATTGTATACAAGGGTCAGTATTGAGCCACTTGTAGGGCAATGTCGAAGGGTATGGGGGATTTTGCTTAAGCACAGGTTTAGGTCTCTGTGACTTAAGACTTTCAAATCTTATGAGCCGTGAGGGTCCCATAAAAGAATTCTCCTTACGAGTCGTGAGGATCTCGCAAGTGTATTTTCTCCTTAGGAATCGTGGGGATCCCTAAGAGTTTTGCTCCTTTGTGAGTCGTAAGGATCTCACGCGGGTGGTTTCTCCTTGCAAGGTCGTGGGGATCCCGCAAGTGTCCTTTAACGAGGTTGCGCCCTTTCGGGTTTTCACAAACACTCGCCGGTAGCCCTGCTGTTTTTACTCACGGAGCCCTTTCGGGTTTTCATCCGTGCCCTTTTTGCTTATGGACATACCTTTTTTTTTTATTCTTTTCTCTCTCTTTCTTTTTTTTACAAGGTCGCGCCCTTTCGGGTTTTCACGAACACTCGCCGGTAGCCCTGCTGTTTTTACTCACGGAGCCCTTTCGGGTTTTCATCCGTGCCCTTTTTGCTTATGGACATACGTTTTTATTTATTATATTTTTTTTATTTTTTATTTTTATCTCGTCAGCCTAAGGATGCTGCGGTATTAGTTTAAGGACATTTCGGTCCGCTATTAGTTTAAAGACATTTCAGTCCATCGTTAGTTTAAGGACATTTCGGTCCGTCGTTAGTTTAAGGACGTTTCGGTCCGTCGTGGAGAGAGCCGGCTGCTACTTATAGAGCTTTGAGGTTTAGGAAGATAGCGAGCGGACATAGTCGTCGTCATCTATCATTGACCTAGACTGTGGCTCATTAAGCGTAGTATTTTTTTAGGAAGCGGCCGTTTATTGGCCTGAAAGGCCTTTCACCATGCATGTCTATGAGTAAATAGGCCCCACCCTGGTAGACCTTATCTATGATGTACGGGCCTTCATAGTTTGGCTCGAATTTTCCCCGCTTGGCGCGATTGGGGATCATCGGTCTTTTGACCACTAGCACGAGTTCGCCTTGGCGGAATGTTCTCGGCCTGGTCAATCTTTCATACGAGCGCGTCATCTTTGCTTTATAGGCCTCCAGATTTTGTTGCGCTATGAGCCGGGTTTCATCGAGGGCATCAAGCTCCTCAAGCCGAAGGTGAGCATTTTCTTCGTCCGTCAGCTCGTAGTGGACTGCCACTCGTAGAGAGGGTAACTCTATCTCAAGGGGGAGCACTGCTTCCGTCCCAAATACCAACGCGTACGGCGTTGTGTTCGTGGCCGTCTTGAACGTAGTTCGATAGGCCCAAAGGGCCTCTTGCAGCTTCTCATGCCAGTCCTTCTTATTTCGGGACACCGTCTTTTTTATGATCTTTGTCAAGGTCTTATTGAAGGCCTTTGCCAGACCGTTAGCTCGCGGATTGTAAACTGAAGAATATCTCCAGTCTATATTGTGCTGCTGCGCGAAGCGGCTAATCTTATGGCTTCTGTAGGCTGGCTCGTTATCGAAGATAATCCGCCGTGGGGTTCCAAACCGATAGATAACGTGCGTCTTGAAGAAGTGGAGGATATTCTCCGTCTTCACTTCCCTCAGCGGTACTGCTTCTGCCCATTTGGAGAAGTAGTCAGTTGTCGCCAGGATGAAACGATGTCCCCGGGACGATGCTAGCTCGATGGGGCCGACTATGTCAGTCCCCCACATTTCGAATGGCCAGCTAGCCACCGTTGGGTGTAGTGGATTCGGATGTTGGTGGATAAAGTCTCCATGAATCTGGCACGAGTGGCATTGCTTCGCATACTCGAGGCAGTCCTGGACCATCGTGGGCCAATAATAACCCATTCGTTTGATCTTCAATTTCATCTTCGGGCCTGCTTGGTGAGAACCGCAGAGTCCGTCGTGAACTTCCTGAACGACTCTTTCTGCTTCGTCAGGTCCTAAGCATCTCAGCCACAGAGAATCAAACGACCTCTTATACAGAGTATCATTGACGAAAGCGAAAGATAGAGCTCGTTTCATGAGCTGATGTCTTGAGGACGCTCCTTCGGGCATTCGGTGGGACTTAAAGTAGTCTATGAAGACTTCCCTCCAGTCCTCAGCCTTCTTACGGTTTTTTATTTGTAGGATCGTCTGCTCAGTCGCTCCTTTTTCTTCGTATGATTCCGGAGATATTTCTGTCGGGGCGAGCACTCGACGGCTTTGCACCATGATTTTGACGTCATCAAGGTTCTCATCAGCTAGTTCTTTAGCAAGTTCGGCCAGCGCATCTGCTTTGCTGTTTTCTGCGCGCGGTATGTTCTCCAAAGAATAAGAGGGAATTTGGGTCAACAATTGTTGCACCTTTTCGCCGTACCTCACCAACTCCGGTTTGCACGTTTGGTAGTCGCCGTTTACTTGACTAACGACCAGTTGAGAATCCCCGTATATAGAGAGGTCTTCAATTCCCATGTCAATGGCGATCTCGAGGCCCGCTATCAAAGCTTCGTATTCGACTTCATTGTTCATCCTCGATTCCGTTAAGGAGAAGGCAAAGCGCATTATCCCTCCTTGTGGGTTTACGAAGATGAGGCCTACTCCCAATTTGATTATGGGGGTACATTGTTTGCGCTTCTTCGTGGAAGATGCCCCGTCAAAATAGAGTTCCCATCGGGTATCACCGCCGCCGATCGCATCGAATGCATGTTCATCCGGAAAATCGCAGTTCAGAGGAGAGCCGGCAGGTACTGGATGCTCAGCAAGGAAGTCAGCAATGGCCTGGCCTTTCACTGCCTTGAAAGGTTGATATGTTATCGAGAACTCCATCAGGAGTAGAGCCTATTTAGCGAGTCGACCCGTCAATATAGCCTTTGACATCAGATATTTAAGAGGGTCCACCTTCGAGATGAGACGGACTTCGTGCGCCAACGCATAGTGCCTGAGTTTTGTTATCGCGAAGATTAACGCCAAGCAGTGTTTTTCAATGGGAGAGTAGTTGTTTTCTGCCCCCAGCAGAACTCGACTTAAGTAGTAGAGTGCTCTCTCTTTTCCTTGATCGTTCTCTTGTGCCCACAATGCGCCTAAGGAACCTTCGAGGGCGGTTGTATAAAGAATGAGGGGTTTTCCCTTGACCGGCGCAGCCAACACCGGAGGGTTCTGTAGGTACTGCTTGATCTCGTCTAGCGCACCTTGGCATTTGTGATCCCAAACGAATGGAGTTCCCTTCTTCATCAGGTGGCTGTAAGGACGGCATTTGCCTGAAAGATTGGCGATAAACCGCCGGATGTATGCGAGCTTCCCTTGGAGAGACCGCAACTGTTTGAGGGTTCTTGGCGGAGGCATTTCTATGATCGCCTTGATCTTAGATGGATCTATTTCGATACCTCGGTGTTAGATGATGAATCCCAGGAATTTACCTGAGGAGACTCCAAACGCGCATTTGAGGGGATTCATCTTCAAATTATATTGCCGAAGGCGTTGAAATACAGTCTCCAGATGCTTTAAATGCTCTTCATATGACATGCTCTTTACTACAAGGTCATCGATATAGCACTCGACGATGTCATGTATGAGGTCGTCGAAGATCTTTGTCATGGCCCTTTGATAGGTAGCGCCGGCGTTCTTTAGACCAAAGGGCATAACCCTGTAGCAGAATATACCCAAAGGGGTCCGGAAAGCGGTGTGCTTCTGGTCTTCGGGATGCATCTTTATCTGATTGTACCCTGATGAACCGTCCATAAAGGAGAAAACCTCGTGAGTGGACGTGTTATCTATCATTAGCTCGGTTACTGGTACTGGGAAATCGTCCTTTGGACAGGCTTTATTGAGATCCCTGAAGTCCACGCATATGCGTACCGTCCCATTTTTCTTCATTACCGGGACGATATTGGCGATCCAGTCGGGATACTGGACTTCTTGGATAAATCCAGAATCGATCAGCTTCTTGACTTCGGCGTTGATGCTCATCTCAAGCTCGAGTCGCATCCTTCTCGGCGCCTGCTTGACTGGCTTGATATCTGGGGATATTGCTAATTTATGCACAGCAATTTCCGGATCCAATCCTGGCATTTCGGAATAGTTCCACGCGAAGCAGTCTTTATGTTGTAGAAGCACGTTCTTTAATGCAGCCACCCTTTCTTCAGATAGCAGCTCGCTAACAAATGTCGGTCGCGGGTCATCTGCCGATCCTAACTCAATCTTCTTGAGGTTATCTGCAGTAGTATGTACGCCGTCTTCCAGTTCTTTCGGAGCTGGTGGAAATTCTGAGATCACCTCATCATCGCTGTTCTCAAAGCACCAGGGAAGGTCATCCATGTTCTCGGGCTCTTCTTTTAATATCGTAACCGTGTAACAGGTGCGAATTCGCTTCCAGGGCTGAGGTGGATCTGGTTCTGCTTTTGCGGCTTTGGGTTCATGCTTTTGTGGCGGCGTTACCCTCCAGCCGTCGGATAAAGCGAATCTGCCCTGTTGGTACTGGTCCTCGACCCAGTTCTTGAAGGTGAGGCAGTCTTTGGTAGGATGTCCTATGGCTCGGTGATAAGAGCAATAGCTCAGATGAGAAGCCTTGTTAGCTTGCTCAGGGTGTCTAGACTCTGGAAGCGCGATCAGTTGATGTTTTATAGCAAGCTTGAGTAACCTCTCCGTCTTGTCTCGGGGGAAGGAGTACGCTCGACTCATCTTCTTGATGAGTGACAAATCCGAGCCGCGCAATACCCGATCACGTAACTCTCTAATCCTGCGTCGTCGTTGTCGGCTCCTCTTTCCGCTTCTTGATTTATTTCTGCCTCTGCGTCGGGCCCTTCGTACAACGGGTTGACAGGGATGAGCATCTTCGTCTTTTGCAGCCTGTTGAAATAGACGTTGCGCCCTGGCCTTCTCGTAGACGGCCATCTCGCGGTTGTAGTCTTCCCATGCTTTTTGATCTGCTTTCCTGATAAGCTTGTCCATCCGTTCTTCAAATGACGGACTCGGCACTTCAATCGCGGGCTCTGGTTTTGATGAGGTGTTGGCATTTCCCGACAGGGCGTCCTCTTCTTCATCAAAGGTATATATGGCGTAGCTACTGTGGGTCCGTTCCCGTTTCCCGGTTCTCACGTATCCAAGCCCAAGTGTTTCCATTTTCCCGTTGGGCAATTTGCGTTGAGTCCCAGGGACATCCCAAATCCTGTTGTAGAACCGAGCTTGTCGAACAGTCTGTTTTAAGGGTACTCCTTAGCACTTCAATAGCCTCTTTAGTCTATTTGTGTAGTATCTGGGCAAACGGATGGGTTGGAGCCTGTCGAGTGTAGCATCCGCGCCATGCCAGATCTCTTTCTCTACTTTCGTCTCTGAGGATCAGTAGAATAGAATTGCCTTCTCACTCCTTTGCCTGGGAGGGACGTAAAACGTTTGCAGGTCCTGCACATTGTAAGCTTGAAGTGCGTCGAGCTCCTTGTAGTGTTCTTGCGGCACCATGGTGATTTGCAAACTCTGATCATCGCTAGGGGGTGCTTGTATTGACGGCCGATTGGAGAACACGGCATTAACCTCATCTTCCGAGTCACTTCCGAAGATCAACATGGGGGCGGACGTCCCCGGGTTGTTGCGTTGAGATGGTCCAGCATAAACTATCTCTTCTTCTTCTTCGGTATCGCTCCCGAAGACAGGGATGGCGGCGGCGGCTTTGTTCTCCGGCTTGCGACACCTTTCTGTATCCTCGAAGTCTGGCAAAAAGTACTTCGCATCTTCGTACTTGCGAACTTCGTTCACGGAAAATGGGTTCAGCTCACCTGTTACGGTATACTCGAAACCATCCTTAAAGTACTTCATACACTGATGTTGTGTAGAAGGGATGATATTGTACTCGTGTAACCAAGGGCGACCGAGCAAGGCGTTGTAGCAGGTCTTGGCATCAATGACATGGAATTTGATGTCCGTGACGAGTAGTCCGAAGCGTAATGTTAGTATCACGGATCCGAGAGTCCGTGACGATTGGGAGTCGAAACCAGAGATGGTAATTTTGTCACGAGCGAGGTGTTGCACACTCATGCAGATTTCTTTCAACACCCGAACATTAAGGAGATTGACAGAGGATCCATTATCCACTAGGATCTTGGCTATCTTGATATCATGGCAGTATCCAGAGACATATAGGGGACGGTTGTGGTCGCACTTCCCGAGAAGGAGGTCTTCGTCCCCGAAAGTGATGTCGGCCGTATGCACTTCTTCCAGTTCATCTTTCATCCTTTCAGTGGCGAGGAAAGCTTGGAATTGCTCAGGTTCTTGTAACGCCTTAATTAGTGAATCTCGCGCTTCTTTTGATAATAGGAGGGCATCGAGAATGCTAAGTTGAGAAGGTAGCTTCCTTAGGTGTGCCAGGATATTGTAGTCCACCTTACCCTTCCTGGGAGGGTCTTTGGTAGTCAGCTCTTTCATGACTTGTTCATCTAAAGTGATATCCTCAGTGACCTTTTCCTTTCCCTTATCTTTTCTATTTGCGGGCCCGAGATTCTTTTCCGGGAGCGTGCGATTGCGCAGCTGAATGTTTTCGCAGGCCTCCGGTTCCTCCTCTTTCCCTAAAACGGATTCTTTAAAGAGAGGGCCCAGAGCCATTTCTTCGTCAGAGTCGCTCCCAAAGGTGAGAACTCGTGACCCTCCGGCGTTAACTATGTAACAGTTTCCAGTGGTTCCGTTGTGCCCGTCGGCAGTACTTCTTCGTTCCCGACGAGTCTTGCGTTTGATGCGCTTAAAATGTTGCCGATGAGCAACATATCCTTGCCACCATATCCTAAAGGCGTCGCACTCCTCCGTGGGGTGTGAAATTTTCCGATGATATGCGCAATAATTAGGGTGCCTCTCCGCCCCATTGAGTGTGTTTTCTTCCGAGGGTGGTAGCTTCATTCCCATTGACATGGCTTTGGCAAACCTTTTCCTCGTCTTGAATGTCTTCTTGTCTGCCTCGGATGCCTTTCGATCTGGCGGGAGTACTTCAACTCTTTCGTTCAGTCGCCTGCATTTGGCTCTTTCCGATGCGTCCATCTCGCGCTCCTGATCCGCTTTACTCTTCAGACGAATCTTGTCTAGAAAGGCGTCGATCATTTCATCTGTTGGCCACACACGCTCTGGTTCAGGCTTTACCCCCAGTTTCTTAGTGTTAGGTGTTTTTTCATCGTCAGTAAACGAGCGGGAGATTACGTTACAACTCGCCACGTATCCCTCGGATTCATCCGACGAACTCTCTCCATCATCTTCCTCTCGAAAGATGTGGTTAAGGAACTCTTGCAGCGTGACAGGAGTTCGCGCCTTTTGATTGTACTCTTCCATCGCGTCGATCTGCTTCTGCAAGTTCGTGCGCTTGTCTCCAGGCTTCACGGGCTTCTTGGATTTCTTCTTCTTTTTCTTCAAAGATTTTGACGGTTGGGCGTGAGTATTTAGGCCATTACCACGAGTCTTCGTAGTCGGGCACGGCTTCAACATCCCTTCGATAATTTGAGGTTCAAGCGGGTTCTTCCATTCGATTGCAGGGCACGCATGAAGGTCCCTCAGCATTCTTTTGGTTTTAGTTGACAGCACGACCTCCCATGGAGCTTCTTCAATAAAGGAACAGGTTGCCCCCGGTGTATCTGCTTTCTTAGGAGTATGCGGCTGTGGTGGGTTCACCTTCCACTTTTCGGACAGTGCAAACTTCCCCTGGAGGTATTGATCTTCAATCCACCCATTGAAGACGAAGCAATCCTCAATCGGATGACTTACCGTTTGATGGTAAGGGCAATAATTAGGGTTATTCACCTCAGTGGGTTTGGCGGTCGCCTTAGATTTGGTAGGTTTATAAGTCTGTTGCGTACTGCCAGCTCGAATAGCCGCTTCGTCTTGTCCCGTGGGAACGAGTAGGGACGCTTCATCTTCTCATTATAATACCGGCATCTTTCTTCCAGTTGATCCGTCAGCTTTGGGGCATTGGGTTGCTGCTGAGCATTCGCGACGAAGGTGGCCTTTCCCTTACCCTTGTCATTCCGAGGTTCTGGCTTCGGGGGAGGTGGTCTATGACCCATCTGGTCCATCTGAGCCAACTTGTCGATTAAAGCCTGGAATGTGGTTGGCTTAAAGAACATCATGAACTGGGAGATAGTTGCGTGAGGGTCTAGGGTTCCTACGAACATGCCCACCGCGGGCGCTTCCTCAATGCGCTGCTCGCATTTCGACCACAAATTCCGCCAGCGTATAGCATACTGGACCCAAGTTTCGCCTGGTTTTACCCTGGCGTTAATCAATGCCGTTATTGGAGTGCGTTCGCTGGCGCTTGCGAATCGCTGAGTGAATAGCAACTCCATTTCAGCGAACGTCTTGATAGAATCGTTCGGGAGTTCCGAATACCATTCGAACGCTGTTTCTGATAGGCTGCCCATGAACTGGCGAAGCAACAGTTTATCATCACCGCCGGTGTTACCGCAAAGGGCCTTGAACTGGGCGACATGTTGGTGGGGATTGCCGGTCCCCTTATACACGTGAAATTTTGGTATTGTATAACCCGACGGATATTTGATTTGGTCGTACCAGCTTGGATACGGCCGTCCCGTTTTTACGACTTGACCAGTTGCCTCAGTCGCATGATGAATCCGGATTTGCTGGGCTATATAGTCGACCAAATCAGCCTTAGAGATTGTCTCCTCCTTGGCCGTTGAGAGGGTCGGCGGTGGATTTGACGTTTCTCCCCGGTCGTCTTCAAGAACGATTGGGGGATCCTCAGCGGGTGGATCCTGTTGGATCATCATTCCTATCATATCTTGGAAGAGGAGGCCCATACGCTGTATGTTGGCTGCTTGTTCAGCAGCCTCTTTGTCCTTCTTCTCCAATATTCGGCGAAAGAATTCGGCGTCGGTTTCTTCCTCCTGACGTTCGTCCGAGGACGTTTCTGGGTTTTCTTTTGGCCCGGTAAGTGCGGCCATAGCGTTCATCATTTCCTGGAGCTTTTGCTGTTGCTCCTGAGCTTTGGTCACCGATCGTGTAAGCGGTCTATCACCCGTAGACGCACGGCTGTCTTCCTTTCCTGACGCCATGTATACGGTATGGACCATCATGCCCCCAAACTTAGGGCATCTGAGCTTAGTGCCTTTAGTTGTCGTTGCAGGCTGGGGGATCTTCTCTGGCTCCCTCCTTTTATGAGCAGTGGCAGTTGAGGGGGCCGTTGAGGCGGGCACCCAGACAGTGTTTCGTGGTTTAGCCTGGTGACTGGCTTCCTGTTGGATTTTCAGCTTCTTGTGTTGGCGGGAGAAGTTTGGATCGATCATCGAGTCTCGGGCCTACCGCCAAACCTTATAGATTCTGGAAGACAGCCGTTGTGGGGATCGGGGCTGTTCTGGCTTTATTTCCGCAACCTTTTTTAGTGGAGGAGGAGACCTCTTTAGCATCGCGGTAGGAGAATTCCTACGCACCTTATTTAGCATCTCAAAGCTGTTCCCAGTTGGAACAACAGCATTAACTTCTGCCGTCGGGGCTGGTGGAGTTAGCCCAGAGGGGGAGTTGCCCCCAGCCTTCCTTACTCGGTGCCAGTGGCGACGTCGAGCGTGTCGAGCGGACGGCGTTGGTTCAGCGGTGAGAATAGCTTCGTCTTGCCCCCTGTGTAGGTGGGGGGTCGTTGCTGGAGTTAGCCTGTCAAAGACTGACGTCCTTTGGATAGCAGGAGCGGGAGCTGGAGCCGTCAATCTTGTAAAGACAGACTTTGTGGCAGGGGAAGCCGCTTTGACGACTTCAGGAGCAGGACCGGTCACTTTCTTAGAAGCAGCCTTCTCCGGGATTGTAGGCCTCATTGTGGGTCCACAGGAGTCTTGGCCCAATCTAGAGAAGACCAAGGCGCCGGTGTTGGGCGACCCGTTGAGAGGGGCTGCGGCAAGGGTAAGGCGATCAAAGACCGACTTCTGGGGAGCCTCCTTTGTCAGCACCGGAGCGGTGAAGCTTGTTGGCGGGAGCATGGTCCCAAAGAATAGACCGGTAGTAGCTTGGGTCACTTGCTCCACAGGCATAGTGAATAGGGAAGCAGCCTGCGGTCCATATGCTACACCTCCAGGTGAGGCGGAGCGTCGGTTGCATTTGCAGTTCAAGCAGTTGGAGCATTTCACACAAGTAGAAGCCATCGATTCTTTGCTTTCTGCAATAAGCCAGACGCCGAGTCTTAGTATCTTGAAACCCAAGGGCAACCATTAGCAAACCGCGATTGGTTCGCGAATCACGACACACGAAGTGTGGAGTGGAAAGAGGAAAAGGTCCCACCGGGCGTGCCAGAATCTGTTCCCCTCCGAAAGACGGCGCGCAGGACTGCGATGTCTTGGCACTGAGATTCGGGGCAGATGCTAATTGGTGCTATCCGTTCACCTCTCCGAAGATGCCAAGTTGATTTATGGCACCATACATCGAAGGTTTGAACGGATGCGGTCGATGTAGCAGACTTCGTCAGATTCCCCCTCGCTTGAGGGGTTTTTGATTGTGGGGATGCTCTTCCCTGCAGGCGCAAGTCCCTGCAGTTAATTACGCTACCGCATCGCGGTAACAACTTTCTCCTTCTCCAGATGGTCACTTCGTGTCGTGTGTGTCTATTTTATGTTTTGTTGCCCGTGGATTGTTTACGGAGACCGAGTTATGTCGTCGCCCGTAGGGCGTGGACTAGTCCAAATCCGTATTATCTTGGATTTGGGTTTGGGGGTTTGGTTTGAGGATACGTTAGCCATATTTGAGGCTAAGGTCAACTCAAACGTTTGTTAAGGATACGTTAGTCTAACTTGAGACTAAGATCAACTTAACGGGATCGTTTAGATCCGACAAAAGAGCATTTGGACTCCATTGTTCCAGTTTAGGGACATAGTGGTCCACCGCATGTATGGTCGTCGGGACCCGTTACCTCTCTGACGACGTTGAAGGATTACAACGACAGGTGTCAAAGGAGTTCCGAGATGTACCCTTGAACCAAAGTTGATTGGAGGGATTCATAGTCCAGTCTGTTTGAAGGTTTAAGGATACGTTAGCCATATTTGAGGCTAAGATCAACTTAAACGTTTGTTAAGGATACGTTAGTCCAGTTTGGGACTAAGATCGACTTAACGGGATCGTTTAGATCCGACAAAAGAGTGTTTGGGCTCTATTGTTCCAGTTTAGGGACATAGTGGTCCATTGATTGTATGGCCGTCGGGACCCGTCACCTCTTTGACGACGTTGAAGGATTACAACGACAGGTGTCAGAGGAGTTCAGAGATGTACCCTTGGACCAAAATTGGTTGGGTGATCCATAGTCCAATTTGGGACTAAAGTCTGTTCGAAGGTTTAAGGATACGTTAGCCATATTTGAAGCTAAGATCAACTTAAACGGTTGTTAAGGATACGTTAGTCCAGTTTGGGACTAAGATCGACTTAACGGGATCGTTTAGATCCGACAAAAGAGCGTTTGAGCTATATTGTTCCAGTTTAGGGACATAGTGGTCCATTTCCAGTTTAGGGACGTGGTGGTCCATTACCAGTTTAGGGACATGGTGGTCCATCGCCAGTTTAAGGACGTGGTGGTCCATTACCAGTTTAGGGACATGGTGGTCCATCGCCAGTTTAAGGACGTGGTGGTCCATTAGTAGTTTAAGGACGCATAAGTCCATGGGTTTAAGGACCCCACAGTCCATGTTGATGTGTGGTTGTCGGGACCCGTCACCTCTCTGAAGACGTTGAAGGATTACAACGACAAATATCAGAGGAGTTCAGAGATGTACCCTTGAACCAATGAGTGGTTTGAAAGAGCAGATGTGCTCAGTTCAAGATGATTTGAGGACTTATGGCCAGTTTGGACTAAGTCCAAAATATTGGCCCTCTGTTGGTCCATTGAAGGAGAGGCTTTGCCTCTGGCCATTTAGCCAATTGGGCCAATGCCCAGTGTTAAACACTAAAGACCAATCAGTGTTGAACACTGGGAATGAGATCGATAAGTTAGTGTTTAACACTAAAAGATAGTTGGTGTTAAACACCAGCAACAAGACTTTCAAATTAGTGTTAAACACTAAAACAGATCAAAACACTGGCAGCAGAGATCTCAAATTAATGTTAAACACTAAGGTAATCAGTGTTTGATACTGCAAATAAAGCTCTTTGATTAGTGTTGAACACTAAGGCCAAACAGTGTTTTAACACTGGATTCAGGGGTTCCAATTTAGCGTTAGACGCTAAGGCAAGAGGGGTCACGTGGTAGCACGTGAGGGCGCCCTCCCTTCATTTGTTCTGCTGAGAATATCGCATCTTTTGGAGCATCACGTGCCATCACGTGACGGGTGTTTAAATGGAGTATGTTAAAGCCTCTGCCACGGGTCACGTGGGTCACGTGAGGCACTGCCTCAAAGGGGCTTTTCTGTAGATCTTTTTGGGGGTCACGTGGTGACACGTGACCCTGCCTCTATGTATGTTTTTTTAGAAGATCTGTTAATCCCTTTCAGGAATTAAATTCCTCGTAGGGTTGAACCCTGGCAATAATTTCAGAGGAATTAAATTCCTACTTCCTTTTGAAGGTTCATATTCTGGAATAGAGTTGAACTCTGAATTTTCTGTAGGAATTAAATTCCTCATATATGTGAAGAACTGAATAGGGTTAAACCCTAATAAAAGGTTTAAGGAGTTAAACTCCCACTCTCTGTTAAAGAATTATTCTGGGGAATGAGATTAAGGGAATTAAATTCCTGTTGTTTTAACAGAACTAAGTTCTTAACCAGGGTTAAACCCTGATTCTTTTCATTCTGAAGGAATCAAATTCCCATAACACAGGGTCAACCCTAATTTTATTTTAAAGGAATTAAATTCCTATAGTTCTGTGAGAATTAAATTCTCGTGCTTCCATTCCCTCTCTATGCTTTGGATCTGCATGGCAGGATCTCAACCCATTGAGAATTAAATTCTCAACTCAAGGGGAGATGTGCACTTTACAGATCCTCCACCAAAGAGAGAACTATATTCTTCTGTTTTTGTATCAGAGTTGAACTCTGCTGAGAATTAAATTCTCTTTCTTTCAAAAAGCCTTCCCTTTCTTACCTAGGGTTTTCTTTTGCAGAAGATCCAAATTCCTCCAAAGTATCAAGGCTCTCTCTCTTTTCTTCTCTCTGCATATATATCCTTTTTGTGTGTCTCTTGGCTCCTATTTATAGGAGAAGCAGCCGAGTCAATTAGTTTTTGATGAATCTTTCATTGAGAGATTTGATTTGTATCCATCATTCGTTTTGGACCTTTGGATTATTAGGTGAATTTTATTCACCATTGGATTTTAAATCCAGAGATTCTCCTTTGTTATTTCGGTTAGATTTTACGGGGAAATCTTTCCAAATTCGAGATTTTCCCATAGATAGATGATATTTAATCACCTTTAAATCTTTAATTCAATTGGTTGTTTTGGAAAGATTTAAGAGGTCTTTTCTCAGAATTTAATTCTGTTAACAGATAGGTTTTGAAAGCTGGTCACGTGTGGCCACGTGACCCTTGGTCACGTGTGGGCACGTGACCCCCTTGGAACGAGCCCTCTTCTTTCTTTCTGCGCTCTGCTTTCTGGTCGCTGCTTAGCTGTCACGTGCCACCACGTGACCCCTGGTCACGTGTGAGCACGTGACCCTCGTCTGGAGCCTTTTTCTTGATTCAATCAGGGAATTGAGTCTGCCGCTTTTGAGTGTCACGTGCCAACACGTGACCCTGGTCACGTGGGAGCACGTGACCCTTTCTGAAGCCTTTTTCTTCGATGTAGTTGGGAAACTGAATTTGCCTTGCCGATACTTTTAGATGTCATGTGCCAACACGTGACTGCTGGTCACGTGTGAGCACCTGACCCTTTTCTGAAGCCTTTTCCGTAGGCTTTCCTGATTTTAAATCAGGAAACACCGCCCTCTTACTTTCTGAATAGTACCGATTTGAAACCTCTAGTAATTGATGTACCAGAGGGTGAATAGTGGGTGAATAGTACTGATTTGAAAAATGGTAATTAATGTACCAGAGGGTGAATAGTGGGTGAATAGTACTGATTTGACACCTCTGGTAATTAATGAAGAGGGCGGGTTCCTGGAACCCGCCCTCTTCTTTATGAATAGGAACTGATTTGATAGCTCTCTGGTAATTAATGAAGAGGGCGGGTTCCTGGAACCCGCCCTCTTCTTTTGTGAATAGTTATTGAAGAGGGCGGGTTCCTGGAACCCGCCCTCTTTGAGTAGCGGGTTCCGTCCACCCTCTATAAAACCCGACCATCAACCACACTTTCTTCATCAAGAATCAACCACACTTTCTAATCTCTATTTGATAAAACTCTCGACAAATCTCTGCTCCACTACATTTCAATGGAGAATCAACCACTCGACAAATCTCTGCTTGTGCATCAAAACGAACACAGATCGTTCAATATATTACACGGGGAGGAAATATTCTAAACTTAGTTAATTTTTTTTAATTACACCTTTCATTTAATTCTAATATTTGAAAATAACATTATTTAATTTTGCAGGATGGAGATAATCTCACCGTCGTCACGCATAGCTCAGACAAATGGATAGTTAGCGACCAACGAATAATCCATCGGCTTAGACGGGCCGGATTTTATGAAGCGTCGTTGATTCGTCATATCCAAATCTACCACGCCCTCGTCACCTCTCTGGTCGAGCGTTGGAGAAAAGAGACCCACACCTTTCATCTGAGATGGGGTGAGGCCACAATCACACTCCAGGATATTGGCCTCTCACTCGGTTTACGGGTCAATGGGCTTGGGTTGGTCGGAGGAAAAATTGTTGGTCCAGATACCGACCACCCATACTGGGATGCATATGCCGAGTCTGCTCTCGGACATGTAAACAATTTCATTCTGATTCCCCTATTTAGTGTACCTATTTTATGTTTTACATTATTTCTAGCTTTAATATTTAAAAAAATGCTAATATCAGGCACCAGGAGGCCACAGTAAGGGGTATAAAATCAGTTTAAACTGGTTAAGAGATACATTTAGTAATATCCCTGATGAAGCCACCGATGAAGTTTTGGATAGACATGCACGTGCCTACATTCTGTACATAATCGGTTCTTGGTTGATGCCGGACCAATCAGCAACACATGTCCATCCGTTATATCTTGGCTTCCTAACGGATTTTGATGTCTGTAGCCAATATGCTTGGGGAGCAGGGGTCCTGGCCTTTCTTTATAAGGAACTCGATAAAGCATGTGCTCCTACGAAGAATAAAATTTGTGGATGCATTACATTACTTCAGGTAAATTCTTTATTTTTCACAGCTAGAATTTTGCAAAATTGCAATATTGGTTTTCTCTCTTATAATCTGAAACTTTATTTATAGATCTGGTCATGGGAGCATATGTATATAGGAAGACCGGAGAATGTTAAAATAACTGGCTTGGATATCCCCGGAAAGCCGCTCGGCTGCTGGTGGAATGGGAAGAAAGCGTATAAGGCTCCTCGTCGAGTACTTAGGTACTATAGAGATGAGTTGGATCATATGGAGGCGGCTCAGGTAACCATAATTTAGGTAATTAAATTTGTTTTACAATTTTAAAATACCTTAATCACAATTTTTTTACTATATTATTTGCGCAGTTTCTGTGGACGCCTTATACAGCAGATCGTCTACAACACTTACCCGGCATCTGTCTCGAAGGAGAGCCGGTTTGGCGGGCTCGATGCCCACTCCTCTGCATTAATGTCGTTGTTATGCACCTCCCGGATAGGGTATTGCGACAGTTTGATAGATTGCAACATATTCCTGTCCCGCCGCCTTCGCCTATGACAGTAGAGGGAGACATGCGAGGAGGAAATACGGAGCGTGATTGGAGGGAGCATCATCATCAGTATTTGCTGAGATGGGAGGATAGGCAGCGTAGTATTGCCTTACAGCAAATAGGTGACCACACAGCCACCGACGCTACCAAAGTATATCTACAGTGGTATAAGCGTGTCACCATAAGATATCTTTCTGCTCCCCCCAAAAACTTCCCAAACATCTCGCGGTACGAGCCTAGAGGCCACATGGAACGAGATTTGGTAAGTTGAATTCTTTATATCATATTACTTTTTAACATCCGGCGGTATGAGTCAATACTTATTTCTTATTTCTGACGTAACGACAGGCTCGTGGGTTGCATCTCGTACAAACAATGGTGCAGGAACCATACCCGACTGATGCTGGTCCGGCATCTCAGGCTCGATTTTCAAATGTCGACCAATTAATTGGTGATGTATTCAGTTCATATGGTATTTCTCAACATTTATCGCCGGCACCGGAGCCGCAGTATCAGTCGGCACCGGAGCCGCAGTATGAATCGGCACCGCAGCCGCAGTATGACCCGGCACCAGAGCCGCAGCATCAAGGAGATCCAGCGCAGCAGGATCGGTGGTTTGGATCACCATACCGTCAGCAGCAACCCTGGCATACCGGACAGGCGCAACAACACCAGTCTTGGGGATCAGGTTTTGCAGAACAGCCGTCTTGGGGGTTAGGTTTTGCGCAACAACAGCACCCTTGGGGGTCAGGATTTGCGCAGCCATGGGGCCAAGGTTTTGTGCAACATCAGCCGCATGAAACCGGGATAGGTTCTTCGCTACAACTGCCCAGTTGGGACACGGATTTAGCGTCCTACGCAAATTTGTTGGGAAGCAGCACATATCCGACACCTATCCCACATTCAGGTTCAGGATTTGCGGATCAACAGTCTGTCCAAGACGCTGCTGAAGACGAAGCTGAAGCAGAACCCGAACCCGAAGCAGCAGAGCAGACGCCGCCGCCGCCATCTATCCAAGAAACAGGTGGTTCCTCCAGTCATCCCAGGAGGCATAGGCTTATGTCAAGCCTTCTCGGATTTCATAAGGGAAAAGGAAAAGGAAAAAATAGTATTTAAATTTTACAAACAGATAGGATTTTTTCACATTGGAAATTTGACGGATTCATTTTGATATTATAAATTTGACCGTCGAGATAGAAATCGGATAGGAATTTTTGGTATTGTAAATTTTGACGGATTCATTCTGTAAAAAACATTGATATAGTAAAATTTTATTATTTAATTTAAATATTTTTTTCGTCTATTTACTTTTATTTTATTTTTAAGAATTATAATTATAATTATAATTATAATAATATTATAATTATATAATTAATAATTATAATAATAATAATAATAATATTATAATTATATAATTAATAATTATAATTAATAATTTAAATAATTAAAAAACGTAAACAAATGGGGCGGGTTCTGGGAATCCGCCCCCTATACATTTGCATAGGGGGCGGGTTCCCAGAACCCGCCCCCTATTCTGGGGGGCGGGGGGGTGGGGCGGGGGTCGGGTGCAAACCGCCCTATAATGATAATTTTAATTTTTACCGCCCTATTTTAATAATATAATTTTAAAATAATATTATTTTAAAAAAAAACCCTTTATCAGCATGTATTAAAGATATATAATAACCAGTAAAACATATACACATGTTAAGATAAAGACAAATCAAATAACATACTATCATATCGAGCAAGATTATCCTGTACATATATATCTTTAGCATCCTATACAATAAAGGCCCTTAGGGCATACATATCCAACAATTTCCCACTTGCACTAACGCCTGTTATTAGCGTATCGAGTACCTAACTCTTGCATTAGGGTCAGTTGTTAGTGTATCGCATACCCAACATCTCAAAAAGTCGCTCGAACTGCGCTTGAGGGAGGACTTTTGTGAATGGATCCGTCGTGTTTTCTTTCGTATCTACTCTCCGAATCTCGATCTCCCGGCGATTTACGATCTCTCTGATCAGGTGATACCACCTCAAGATGTGTCTGGATCGTTGATCGGTCTGTAGTGTTATAGTCCCTAGTGCCCTGGCCGCTACAACCGCGACCTATGCGGAATGAAAAACGAAAATTCGAGAGGCGATAAAACTTAAACCCTGGAATCTTAACCAAACACTTAAACTAGAAAACTATCAAGAGTTTTAGCTACCATGAAAAGAGATTATACCAAATGGATTCGTGTCTTTCGGTCTTCAAAATCTCTTCTTTTGCTCCTCGGGACTCCTGAATCGAGCTTGTCCACCGGTTTTCCTTTGTCGAAGATGATCTATCCGAGAGATATGGTTCAAGGCTCTAGCTTCACATAAGCAAACAAGTGAAGCAACTAAAGACCCTAGGTTTCTAGTCTAGAGTTCTTAGTGAAGTGGTCTAGTATGTTTCTATCTTTTTCAATCCCTGATTCTCAACTTATGAGAGTGAAGGGAAGAAGATGAAGAAGAAGGATGAGCTCAAAGGAAGGAGAGAGAAAGGAAATGGTGAAATGAAATATCTATCACAAAATGAAAATGGCTAGCTTGGTTTTGTTCAAAGTATTTTTCCAAATAGAAAATATCAACCATGCTTGAATAGTGCATACAAATGTAATAACCAAATACAAAGCCATTTCCAACACCATTCTTTCTCCATACCTGTCCTTTACACCTCATTTCTATTTTTAATAAAATAGAAAATCCATAATGAGGTGTCTACCTTCTAGAATGTATTTTTGTATAAATACAAGAATACATTTCCGTATATACATACCCGTATTCGTATCAAAATACGAATACTCAAAGAGGTAGAATAATATAATGAACATAATACTAGAATATACATATCGAAATATATATGTGTGAATTATTAAATCAATACTTGATTTAATAATTCAGCTTAATCTTAAACCGGTTAATATTATCATCTACCCGATTAAAGTCCGTATAGCCAGTACACGTATTTAATTGGAACTCTGTATGTATCAAAATACAACCACTATATCATTTCGTCTAAACCAGGGAAACTCTCTGTGTGGGACTCTAAAGTCTTGATAGTACGCCGGCAGTACGTTACTGGATAAATCTATAACCACAAGCACGTCAGCGGTATTAGCTATACTTAACGGCTTCCCGGGTATCTGTCGAAAGGAAGACCGACGAGCAAGCTTATCTGAACCCCTACCGAGCTTATCTATGACAATCTCCGTACAGTCCGGTCTATTCGTCTAAGAGTATCGCATACCGGGTTTGAGGAGTGGTAAACTTTAGAGCCTAACAACCCGATAATTCGTGCCGATGTGGCCCATGACCAATCTGAGAAACTACTGATCTAACTATCAGTAAATCTCAACTGTTTTGGCCAAGGTCTTATGGTGCTGGCCAACCGAACACAGTGCGACATCGACTCCCTATATCGGGAGAGACGAATCCCTAACAATCGCTCACTGCCTCCATGTGGCTCGGGACTGTACCCAACTAAAATCTGTTTGCATGACCCAGTGGAGCCGTGGTAAAATAGTAATTTAAGTACAATGTGAACTCACACGAGACAAATGACGATCTCAGGTCTAAAGACTGACATGTACTCATGTCACCTGAGAACCGTTGTCTGATGATAGGTATAGTACCATCTAGAAGTTCTCGGCGAGTTTGTCAAGTGTAGTCACCCTCAGTGAGCACCTGTATACAATCTTAGGTGCCAAAGACCAATGGCTGTGGGACAAGCCATCGCTCATCATTGGGGTCCAGAAACGTATACACCAGTCTACTCCGGAATATTGATGCTCAGTCTCGATACTCCCACGACAAAGGACATTTAAGGATGTGCTTATGGACTACCTAACCCCCATATGTATGATCGCCATCATAACGCTGGTAGTCAAGCAATAATCCTATGAGTTTTATCAACATGTATTAGCGATACGTAATAACAAGTAAAACATATACACATGTAAAGATAAAGACAAACCAAATACCATGCTATCATATCGGGCAAGATTGTCCTGTATTTACATATGTCCAAGTATCGACTATATATATGTACAATAATGGCCTCTAGGGTATACATATCCAATATGTGGTTCATTTGCTAATGTCATAGCTCCATTGTTATCGCAATACAAAGGTATTGGATCAACAATAGACATAACTACGTCAAGTTCAGAAATGCATATAATCAAGCATTTCAAAGAGTACCAAGAACAACATTTAGAAGCGATGTTTTAAAAAAAATTCATGATGGTAAAAACAATTTGATTGATATTTTTGCAAATCTTAAAAGTAAAATCACATCAACTTCTGATCTTTGGACTATAAAATGAGGCATGAGTTATATTTGTGTTACTGCACATTTCATTGATAATGATTGATTTTTACATAAAAGAATTATTGGTTTTTCAAAAATGGAGCATTCATATAGTGGAAATAATATAAGTAGTTGTATTTGACTATTGTACGTGAATATAATATTTAAAATAAAAAAATTTCAGTTAGTTTTGATAATGCTGCTAATAATAACTCCGCTAGAGCAATTTTAAAAAATAATTTAAATCCTGTTTTGAATGGAGAATTATTTCATCAAAGATATGTATGCCATATTTTAAATTTAATTGTGGATGATGGTCTTAAGTATAATTGATTCTCATTTAACGAAATTTAAAGATGCAATGATATTTATTGAAACCTCTGGACTCTGAAAATAAAATTTTAAGCAAATTTGTACCTAGTTAAACTTAAAATTTACTTCTTTCAAATTCAACATTCCAACTAGGTGAATGTGTTTTAAAATATCGGGAGTCTATTACTTTAGTTTATTAGAAACAAATGACCAATAATAATTTAGAGGATTGCGATTGGTTTGTTTGTGAATATGTTTTGAGATTTTTAGAAATATTTTACAATGTAACTAAATGTTTATCTGGTGTTTATTATCATATTATATGTTTAGCAACAGAACATTTATTTTATGTTGGTAAAATTATTAATAAGCATGTAATTGACCCTGAAAGTGTATTTACTGAAATGTTATATAACATGCTTACGAAATTGAATAAATATTGGCGAAAAGTTCCTGCATTGTTTTTGTTTAGCTTATGTTTTTTTATCCCAGACTTAAAAAAGATAATTTATTTTTTATTAGATGGATACCATGAAAACTTAGATTCCAATATAGGAGATTATAAAAATGTTTTAGATTTTTATTTGCGATTTGTATGCCATATATGATGTACAGTATGGTCAAAACAGAACTTCTTTATCTTTCTCTTCATAGCAAACTTTCAAAAAAAGAATATTTCAGTTTTTGCAGCAGAAAAAACAAAGAACAACCGATTCTATTTCTTCCACTTATAATGAGCTTACAATATATTTGCAAACTGATTTTAGTAATTTTCTTAACGCGGATCAAATAGATAATCTTGATATTTGGTGGAAAACTCATGGGCACATGTATCCTGTACTTTCAGTAATGGCTCGTGATTTACTAATAATTCCGGTGTCCACAGTATCTTCGGAGTTTGCTTTTAGCGCAGCTAACAGGGTTCTGAGCAGCAAGAGTGAGACTGTCGGATGACGCATTGAAGATCGCGGTGTACCAAAAAGATTGGTTCGATGCAGAAGTTTGACAACAACACGTTAAGAGTATTGAAGACTTTGACTCCGATAAAGAGTAAAGATCGATACATGCTCACCAGTTATATTTTTATGAATTGTATTTTTAATTTTTTTACCAATTGTATGAGGGGTAAGGTTTGTCAACTTATGTCTCTCAAATTTTTTTTAATCAATAAAATATTTAGGTCTGTCCCGGACCTATACGAAGTTCGGGATAAAAACAATTTCCAAAAAAAAAATTCATAAAAGTAAAAATTTAACTTTTAAAATATTTTCAATTTTTATAAAAAAAAACATTTTCTTAAAAATAGGGCCGGCGGCCATACACAAGTCGAGCCACCGGCCTGGATAGGTTCGGGTTTGAGGGGTTCTGGTCAGGCCTAAGCCCGGTCAATTAGGATCCGGTCCGGCCTGAAGACCGCCATTCCAGATTGGCGCCGGTCCGGCCCGATAGATACCTTGTGTTGCGGGGCACCTGCCCCAACTCAAGTGTTTAAAAATCAATAACTCCATATTATTTTCCATCCCAACCAACACCGACTTAAAGCCCATGCGACCGCTTGATAATAAAACTTGTTACTGATGTAAAATTAGCCTAAAACTCTCCTATGTTATCCCTTATATTTATTTAAAAATAAGAAAAAAGATTTAAGAAAAACAACACACAACTTACTATTCTCCTCTATTTTCTCTCCCTATTCTTGAGAAGTCTATGACGACCAATGAATTGTTGTTGCGTCTCCAACGAGTCATAAACCCAAGTTCTCAAACGTTTGTGGCTTCACTCGTTGCCATTAAAATTATATTTGTCATTGTGTCTAAATTATTGGTTGAACGATTAAGTGGCAATATACATTGAGTTTTTGATACTATAATGAAGTTATCATGCAATGATTTTAAGATTTAAAGTATCAAAAAATGTTATTATGAACAATATTAATTTATTGTTGACGATCAATTAATTTAAAATTTCAATATTCTCTTTCAAATTCGTTTGATAATTCATATATATTTTTAAATTGAAGTTATCAATAAAATTTAGAATCCTATCGTGTTCTCGTTGACTAAAATTTCTTTGCCCGCCACTGCATGCACTAACACTTTTATCATGAATTATACTTGAATAAGATTATATTTTCGGATAAGATTGGTCATGTTTTTTCTTCCAATAATTCTACAAATCTTTGACCTCAAAATTACCTATGAATTTTTGTTTCAATATGAAATAGATAATATCAATCCGATCATAAAAATATTAGTGAAACTTGGGCTAAGTTGGCGGAATTGAAGAATTGCAAGGAATGTTGGCTAGTATCCTAATTCCCGATCTGATAAAAGAAGAGTACACATACAGTAATATTTTTTATGAATGTTGAGCACAAAAGAAGCGCAATACCAAATTTCTGTTCGAAATTGTATGTATTTTTGACGAAAGATGCAATATTTTTCAAGAGGGAAGAATAAAACCCATAAATCTCAAACCCAAAACAAAAGCCATAGCAATTAGACAATCATTACAAAGGGAACAATTTTTATCTATGATGAGCACAAAATAAAGAGGAAAACCAATTTTTTTTCTTTCAATTGATGTCTTTATTTAATGTATCTAAGCTAGTGGTTTTCCAAAGAGAAGAGAACACAGAGAAACAATTTTTTTTATGAACATCGAGCATAAAAAAAGAGCAAGATCAAATTTTTGTTCCAATGCATACATGTTTTGATGAGAGATGCAAACTTTTTGCAAGAGGGTAGTGTAGAAACCCATAAATCTAAAACCCAAAACAAAAGTTAAAACAATCACTATAAAAAGAACAATTTTTATCTATGATGAACACACATTAAGATCAAAGACTGGTTTTTCTTTGACTTGATTGATGCCTTTATCTTAGGATTCTTAGCTAGTGTTATTTGAGAAGGTAAAATATCCTGAGAAGAAGAGGGAAAGAGCAAGGAGAGAAAGGGGGAAGATGATTCCTCTCTCTCTCTGATCGAGATCAGGATCTACTTCAGATGTTGTACTCTGTCGCGAGCGTTGACGAACGGCTGGGATTGATGTTGAGAGTTGTTTCCCTGAGCGTGTGGATCTCAGTGGGCTTGATTTGGGATGAAGCAGAGCTACTTGCAAAGAAGTCCCAGGATGGTTGTACCACCGTGGACCCTCCGACGATCAAGTTAGCCGAGATATTTGAGTAGAGTAGCGGTTTATTGGAGTAAAAATTGCCTTACCTGAGTCGTCTGAGAGAGGGTTTTTTATAGCGGTCGCCATGAGCTAATTGGCGTGAGATCTTCGCCGGCCGTTACGCCCCTGACGTTACGCCTGCGTGAATAACGGGATTTCTCCATTAATGAAGAGATACGCTCGTTAATAGAGGGATACGGCGGCGCGGAACGCGGGATCGTGGGGCGGCGGGTATCTCGCGTCTGGCGAGATACGCGAAGCCGTGACGGAAGCTACTGTGATCTGCATTTTAGGTTGCTCGGTGGAACCGGGAAGGCTTAGCTCGACGGGAGGCCCAAACAGAAGGGAGGCCAAGGAAGCTCGGTTCTGTGATAGCTTGAGGACAAGCTAGAAGGGTTGAGGAAGCTCAGCGCATAGAGGGGATCGGAGACAAGCCCACGGTCATTTGTAAGGTGTGCATAAGAGCGTTCAAGGATCCATAGTAGGTCGGGGCTGTGGGGTGTTTTTCGTTACCCCATTGAGATGGGAATACGCGCGCGCTTGTCAGGCGCATTACAGATTCCCCTTGCCTAGGGTAGGCTGGGGTTTATTGATTTTGGAGATCCGAATCGCCGGCAGCCACGGACTAAGCTGTCGTTAATTACCCCCCGCCTTTGTAACGAGAGAACATCCGATTGACGGGTCAAACAGGTCATGCGAACTCAATATGCAGTGTTGTGTTTTGAAAGGGTTTTGGATACATCGGTGGCCCCGCAGAGTTTTTACGGGGGTCCCACTACCCTGATAGCGGGCTGAGGGTCAAGGGGACTAGCAGCTCTCTTGCGGGATGTGGGGCAGAGTCCCGTTAGAAAAATTTTCCTAGCGGGAGGCGTGTTTTGAGTGTCGAGTGTGTGTAAAATGAGGGAAAAATGGCGTCCAAAGGACGCGTGGGTGCCGGCGCCTCACGTGCCTAGCACGCTAGCACTGGTGCTTGGGTTAGCGCTAGGCGCTTGTGCGCTGGCGCCTCACTTGCCCGGCATGTGGGCGCTCGGGCGCCGGCGTTAGCGCCTCATGTGGGCGCTCGGGCGCTAGCGTTAGAGCTGGCACTAGCGCTTTGGGCGCTAGCGCCCGTTCCCCTCCGAAAGACGCGGCGGAGACGCGATGTACGTCTTGCCTGAAATTCGGGACAGATGCTAATTGGTGCTATCCGTCCACCTCTCCGAAGATTCCAAGTTGATTTATGGCACCATATATCGAAGGTTTAAACGGATGCGGCCGATGTAGCAGATTTCGTCAGATTCCCCCTCGTTTGAGGGGTTTTTTTATTGTGGGGACGCTCTTCCCTGCAGGCGCGAGCCCCTGCAGTTAATCACGCTACCGCATCGCGGTAACCACTTTCTTCTTCTCCAGATGGTCACTTCGTGTCGTGGGTGTTTGTTTTGTTTGTGGTTGCCCGTGGATTGTATACGGAGACTAAGTTATGTTGTCGCCCGTAGGGCGTGGACTAGTCCAAATCCGTATCTTTCTTAGATTTGGGTTTGGGGGTTGAATTTAAGAATACGTTAGCCTCATTTGAGACTAAGATCAACTTAAACGTTTGTTAAGTATACGTTAATCTAATTTTAGACTAAGATCAACTTAACGTTTGTTAAGGACACGTTAGTCTAATTTTAGACTAAGATCGACTTAACATGATCGTTTAGATCCAACAAAAGAGCATTTTGGCTCTATTGTTCCAGTTTAGAGACTTTGCGGTCAATTAGTTTAAGGACATTACGGTCCGTTGTTAGTTTAAGGACATCTCGGTCCATTGTTAGTTTAAAGACATTGCGGTCGAGGTTAAGGACATCATAGTCCGTGAGTTTAAGGACCCCACAGTCCAATGTTAGTTTAAAGACGTCACGGTCGAGGTTAAGGACATCATAGTCCATGAGTTTAAGGACCCCACAGTCCGATATTAGTTTTAAGACATCACGGTCGAGGTTAAGGACATCATAGTCCGTGAGTTTAAGGACCTCATAGTCCGATGTTAGTTTAAAGATGTCACGGTCGAGGTTAATTTCATCATATTCCGTGAGTTTAAGGACCCCACAGTCCGATGTTAGTTTAAAGACATCACGGTCGAGGTTAAGGACATCATAGTCCATGAGTTTAAGGACCCCACAGTCCGATGTTAGTTTTAAGACATTAAGGTCGAGCTTAAGGACATCATAGTCCATGGGTTTAGGGACCCCACAGTCCGTTGTAATGTGTGGTTGTCGGGACCCGTCACCTCTCTGACGACGTTGAAGGATTACAACGACAGATATCAGAGGAGTAAAGAGATGTACTCTCGAACCGGGTGTAAATTGATTGGAAGAGTAGATGGGCTCAGTTCAATTTAAGTTGAGGACTTATGGCCAGAATTGGGCTAAGTCCAGTTAAAAAAGATGTTTAACATTTTATTTTTGTTCTGGCCATTAGGCCTATATTTGGGCTCTGCTCTTTTAATAATGCTAAGCATTGGGCCGTGACACATTTTTTTTGTCTTATATTGAATGCATAGCATTCATCAGAACAAAGTATGTTCTGACAGCGCGCCACGTGGCGCACCAGGTGCTTTGCGCCAATTAAAGAGCGCATTGCGCTTCTGTCAGGTAGCGCACACGAAGATGACATGTGTCGCGCTTAGCGCTAGTTTGTTAGCGTATTGCGCTTTTAATTTATGAGCGCGCTGCGCTAGTTTATGGGTGCGCCAGTGAGTGACACGTGGCGCGCTTGGCGCTGAGCGCCAACCCAAGAGCGCAATCGCTGTTTTCAGGAGCGCAAAGCGTATGTCATGTCTATGGTTGACACGTGGTATGTTTTGACGCTGAGCGCCGGTCCAAGAAGCACAAGAGCACAGTTCATGAGTGCAAGGCACTGTCTAATAGCGCAAAGCGCATTTTGATCAATTTTAAGATCAAAGAACAAATTTATGTTCTTCAAAGGAGGCTTTGCCTCAAGATCCAAGAATAAAAGTTCTTGTTTTTATAAAGGCTCTGCCTTTATAGATCAAAGATCTGTCAATAAAGTAAAGTACTTCTTTTGTTTATTATTTTTTATGATTAGATCTTTTGATCTTTTCTTTTTAATCAAAGACCTTGGTCTTTTTATAGATCTAAAATCTTTTTAGAAGATGTTTCTTCTTTTTATGAGATGTTTCATCATTGTTGTTCAAGAATTAATTCTTTACCTGGAAGAAATGATCTTGTTTTGCTAAAGGCTTGCCTTTTTTTTTCTTTGAGTTTTCTCAAAATTTGCAGAGGGTTTTCTCTATCTGAGACTTGAAGTCTTAGGGCCTTTATATAGGGCCAATTGATTTATTAAATCAGTTTAAGAGATCTTTCTCTAATTGATTTGGGAATATTTCCCAACGTTGAATCTTTGATCCTAGGGCTTCTGCTTTGCAGAAGATAATATTCTTGTTTTAACAAGATCGGAAAGATCTTTCCATACAGAATTTATTCTGTCTTTTGGTAATTTTTATTTACCATTGGATCATTGATCCAACGGTGCTCTGATTTACAGAGCACAACCTTATTATTTGGAAAGATTTTAAGGAATCTTTCCTTAACAGAATTTAGTTTCTGATTAATTAATGATTTATCATCATCATTATTAGATCTTTTGATCTAACAGTGGGGAATTTTATAATTCCAACGCTGGCGCACCTTGCGTTAGCGCACCTACGTTCGACACGTGGCGCGCAGCGCAGATGCGCTAGCGCGCCCGTCTTTGACACGTGGCACGCAGCGCAGAGCGCAGCGCAGCTGCGCTAGCGCGTCCGTCTTTGACACGTGGCACGCAGCGCAGAGCGCAGCTGTGCTAGCGCGCCCGTGTTTGACACGTGGCACGCAGCGCAGAGTGCAGTGCAACTGCGCTAGCGCGCCCGTGTTGACACGTGGCGCGCAGCGCACTGGATCTGAAGCGTTGCTTCAATTTTAAATTTTGAATTTTAAAACAGAGCTTTACTCTGATTGGGTGCGCTGCTTAGGGCGCAACGCTCCGGCGCTGGCATGTCTGCTTTTGACACGTGGCGCGCAGCGCGCGGGATCTGAAACGTTGCTTAAATTTTGAAATTCAAAACAGAGGTTTGCTCTGACTGGAGGAAACAGCGCCCCACGTGCCCGGCACGTAGGCGCTCGGGCGGTGGCGCTTTAGGCGCTGGTGCTGGCGCTTTGGGCGCGAGCGCCTCACGTGCCCGGCGCTTTGGGCGCGAGCGCCTCACGTGGGCGCTAATGAAAAGAAGGGGTTTTTTGACCCCCGGAAATATGAGTTAAACTCCAAAAGAGGATTTTGAGTGGAGTTAAACTCCAAAAGGTCTGGATTAAGAGTTGAACTCTTTTGAGGATTTGGGCCTTGGAGTTGAATTCCCTAAAAAAATCTTCAAAGGTTCTTCACTCTTAAACCTTGGATCCTTCCCAATTGAGATCTTTGGAGATGGTCTCCTTCTTCCTTTTCTGTTGGCCGGTTCTTGGAGAACAAGAGGGGTGAGATTTTAAAAATCTCTCTTTTTAAAGATCCGATGGAAGATCCAAGCTCCCTTTTGTGGGTTTTGTGGTGAAAAACTATTTGGTTTTGGAAAAGGAAGAGTAAAACTCTTAATTTAATTCAAAAAAAAGAAAAAGGTTTAGAACCTTGAGAAAGGAGGAGGCACATACCTTAATTTTTTTTTGAGAGAGAAAAAAAGATTTTGAGATATTTTCATTATTTTTGCTTTTATAGACTACACACTTTACATATAGCCCCTTGGGCTTTACAAAATGGCACTTTGCCCATCTCATGCCTCATGTGCTCATTTCTTTTGCATATAAGCCATGGGCTTTACAAAAATTTGGCTTTATACCCATTTTGCTTACATTCATGCATAAAAAATTACATCAAAATTATTTATTACATGATTTTTTTTATTTCGGCATGGGGGAGGCCGGCCGCAGGGCTCGACTTGTGCATGGGCCCACTTGCTTGGGCTTGGACCCGTTTACCTGGGGTTGAACTTGACTTTGACTTGGTCAACCGGGGTGTAAATTTTGACCCCAACAAAGTGTCCCGATCAATAAATGCACACCACATATGTGGGTCGTGTGCATGAAATTGATGGATTTTCATTCGCGTGGAGGCAACTTGCTTTAGTTCCCACTTTTTGGGATGCATTGCCCTTTTTACGATATGGACGGTCGACGCTTGATGCGTCTCCGAGACGGAGTGTCCGTGGTAGATGTTTCCCTGACCCGGAGTGATTTGGTTCCCATTTTGTAGGAAGGCTGCACTGCCCTTTTTACGACATGGACGGTCGACGCTTGACGCGTCTCCGAGACGAAGTGTCCGTGGTAGACTGTTCCCCGGCACTGAGTGATTTGGTTCCTGATTTGTGGGAAACCTGCACTACCCTTTTTACGACATGGACGGTCGACGCTTGACGCGTCTTCGAGACGGAGTGTCAGTGGTAGACGTTTCCCTAACCCAGCGCGATTTGGTTCCCGATTTGTGGGAAGCCTGCACTGTCCTTTTTACGACATGGACGGTCGATACTTGACGCGTCTCCGAGACGGAGTGTCCGAGGTAGACGTTTCCCTGGCCTGGAGTGATTTGGTTGACGTGCCCCCGGCACGGAGTGTCGCTGGTCGACGTTTCTCCAAGACGGAGTGTCGGTATGTGACGTTTCCCCGAGACGGAGTGTCGCTGGTCGACGTGTCCCCGGCACGGAGTGTCTGTTTGTGACGTTTCCCTGAGACGAAGTGTCGCTGGCCGACGTGTCCCTGAGATGGAGTGTCTACTTGACGGTTCCCCGTTACGGAGTGCCGCTGGTTGACGTGTTCCCGGCACAGAGTGTCTGTTTGTGACGTTTCTCTGAGAAGAAGTGTCGCTGGCCGACGTGTCCCCGGCACGGAGTGTCGCTGTCCGACTTATCTCCGGCACGGAGTGTCGCTGTTCAAAATTAAATATACATAGGATTTCACCACAACTATACCCTCACAGCAAAATATAGAGCTCATTTTATTTTACCATCACATTACAACCTTTTAAAAAAGAAAGACAAACAAAATTCTGCTGCCTGAGCCCCACTCAGAAAAAGATAGGACAGAGTTTTTGCCTTGACCTGCATAAAATACCCTCCCAAAACTAAAAATTTATGAAAACCGATTTTTTACAAAGAAGTTTGAAGGAATATGCTCCTTATTGGGGCATTCTTGGAATAACAAAAAAAATTCTAAAAATCTCAAAACATTTGATTTTGTTGGAGGTCAAATAAATGCTTTTAGGGGTATGGACCATTAGTTCAAATGATCCGTTATGTGTTTTCGAGAGGTTCGGTTCGGGAACGTCTTGCATCGAGTGATCTCATATATTGTATCCTCATGCACACACATCCTTGTCTTGTATCCTACTTAATTTGTTAGCCGAGACATTTTAGGTCACGCAGATACTCAAAACCCTTGCACTTCAAATTAATTAAAACTTTATTGTTAATTAAGCATTTCATCCTAGCATTATTAGATATAAATTTGGCATAGTGGTCTTTCAAAAGATGGATGTTCGAATTAGACTAATCATTTTTACAAACCAAAACATATACAATCTTCCCCACTTCTAGATTTTTCCATCATCAATTTAGCAAACTTTGGAAACATAAACGGGTCATCTAGGATTGGCAAACCCTGCTCCATGATGATGTTAGGACGAAAGCCTGATCGTGTTTAGGCGAGATGATGAAAAAGGTTTGTCTATATTGATCGCATTATGAGGTGATCAACCAAATTATAATGTTAGGTTTTAAAATAGACCCGATCCACAAAACACACACACACACACCACACACACACACACAAAAATAGTAAAGAACTTGAACCATTCTTTATATCTTCTGTATTACAGGGTGCAACACGCTTAATGTATCGATGTACTTGGTGGCATCTATGCTCTTATTTAGTTCAGCGAGCACAACAGAAGGCTGGATTACGATAAGATTGCCGTGTTGTTGCAAAATTTTGCAAATTGTTTGCAAAGTCTTATGCTGCATGATCCTTTCGATGATAAAGGCTTGGATGCTCATGAGCATGATAGACGACATAAATCTTGCATCTGACCTGGATAAATTTGAGCTATGTCTTGTTTTTTTCTTTAATACTTCATTTCAGAGATGCTGTATAATATCAATTGCCTAAAGCAATCGTATTCCATATCCGTGCCATTGGAGGCATTTCATGATTTTTCTTTGTTATATAAAATAATTCATGTGATCATACATTGAGCTGTAATTCTGGACTATCATTAGTATGGCTACAATGCAAAATATTGATGCATTGAGGATACCATTGACCTGAAGCAATCATGTTCAGGAAAGCATGTTTGAAAAAATATTGTTTCAAAAATTTCTATTGAAAGAAGGAAAAACTTAGAAGGAAGAAAATTTATGTTAGACTTCTCATAAGGTTTATTATCTTTGGGTTATTGGTGAACAAAAACTTATCATTGGGATTAATTAACTAGCTCCTTATGATTATTCTATATCAAGTCATATTACCTTAATAATACAAAGATTGAACATATTAATATGGTTTATTTCTTATGACATTCTTGAAGTAAGCATCAACCACTTCAGAGTATACAAACACATGAAAGGTTTTGGAAGAAAGAAATGATAAAATATTAGTGTGAAGACATATAAAGATTCTCATAAAGTCCAATGATGCACACCTAAAGTGGGCCATGGTGACATGCTATTCATGAAGTGTGGATTTAGCAATTAGTTTTCCTAGAAACATGCATGAGAGTCCAAATATTGCCTTGACTTTGGCTTCATTGCTGAGGATCGATCTCATCCAACTTTCAATGAAATCTTAGCACATTGTGTACGGTCTGAAGGTTTCATGTGCCTGCATCAAACTTTATGGTAAAATTACTATATTTATATTTTGTAAATAGGTTTCAAATTTTAATGTTAATTAGAAACACTTAGTTTTCTGCGTATTAGTAGACACACCTTGTGGAATCCGATCATTATACATTTACCGATACTATTTGGTTGACCGATGATTCACTTACATTTCAGATATTAACAAGAGTAATATTTTATCCATCTATATTGCATGTCAACAAGCATGTATATTCGAAAACTTGCACGATTAGATCTGCCGGCAGTTGAGACCAGAGAATTATCCTACAATTTCTTCATGCCTTGGAAAAAAGAAGTTTCTATAATAAACTGAATAAAATTATATCAAGTCAAAGCAGCAACTTCAATTGACCAGAGAATTATCTTACAATTTCTTCATCCCTCACCCTTGGCGAGATTAATACTTTAAGATAATCAATTATGGAGTCAATATTCCGAATTTGACTGCTTTAAGAACAATTAATCATCAGTACTCTTGTTGTCTTGCGTTTCCCACTCGTACACTCCTGTGTGTTGCCACAATATTCTTTTTGAAAAATTCCTTTTTGATTCCCGCCTCACTTTTGATTGAAAAGTCCAAAGCCATCTAAATTTGAAAACATGCATTTTAGCTCTAAAAATTCTAGCGGTGTTGGTTTTTCCATCCATAAGATTATTTTATGCCAAAAATGTCCGTCTAATAAATTTAATTGACTAATCTAATATTCTCTTTTCTTTGTCTTTATTTTTGGAGAAGAAAGACTCAGAGGCACTATGGGAAATATACACCCAAAAACCAATGGTGTTAAATTTTTGAGGTAAAGTGCATGTTTTTCAAGTTATGGAGGTTTCCTGCTTTTCAGATAAAAATGAGAGAGGTTTCCCGCATTTTAGCCTACTTCTTTTTTATTATAATAAACTGGTATAAACCATACCGTAAAATTCATGAGCACAAGTGTAATGAAACATAAAAGAAGGATTACAAGCACATAGCGGAAACTATACATATAATCTGGTCCTCCACGCAGCAAAAAATAAATAAATATTGAACTGCCTCAACGTTCTTTGGGGTATAGTTGCTCCATGATGTTGATACATGAGGGGAGAAATTTAATGGCAAAAAGATAACATTCGGGCTAAATAGTGTCAACTCATCACTACTATGCAAACTATTTGAAGATGTCCGCACAAATCGAAATCAATAGAAGTTGCTATAGAAGATTTGAATTGCTGCTTAAGATTCGGACTACTGCAGAAAAAGCCATCTAGACTTGAAAAACATTGTTTTTATCCAATTGAAGGACTCCACTGGTAAAGATGCATCACGTGCAAAGGGACAATTTTTGGGAATTGATCATTTTCAGAAAGAAAGAAAATTAGCAAAATAGTGTTGGAAATAAAATATTTAGCGATACGGTCTTGGTGAGATGATTAGTGCGTGTTAACTAAAACAACACTTTTAAAGTGAGGTTTTCAGTTGCCGAAACTTAAAACCTAGTCATTATTCAAAACTGCACTTGCAAAGTGCGGTTTTCAACGGCATTTGTAAAGCCCTCCTTTCGATTCTCTGCCGAGTTCGGATTTGGATTTGGGTTTTGAGCAAGTCCAAAACCGTACTTTAAAAATACGGTTTTAATTAAAATCCGCTAAAACTTTCTAATCAACCCACCAACACCATTTTGCTAAATAAGTATTTTCCAACACCATTTTGCTATTTTTTTTATTTATAAAAATGGTTTAATTACCAAAAATTGTCCCAGGCAAAGATACGAAAAGGAACCTCACAGGAGAAAACATCCATCACAGAATTGGTGGGGCCCATGCCATAGGATTAGGATCCTTACCATCCATATGTTATTGTGTTTACATATATCCAAAATTAGTTAAACTATTTACACAAGTTGCCTAAGTTTTCAAACCTTATCAATATTTGATAAATAAATATTTATATATGTTCTCAAAATTTTAAAATTCTATGGAAAATCTAAATTATTTTAACTATTGTTTAAACAATATTCTTAGACTTTACTTACCATATTAATATCTGCGCACATGCATCACACGAGAAGCAAAATCTTGTGTTGTTAATTTATAACATGCAGAACAAATGTTAAATTGCCGAAATGTTCAAACCTACGGTTAGTTAGTGCTGGTCGGTGTCCAAATTTTTTTGAACAACTCTTCTTTATAAAGGGAAAACTTGGAAAAGAGTGCTTACTAAATGTTCTCCTTGTGTTTCTGGCCAAACAAACACACATTTTAAAGCGTAAGCAGATCAGTGCATATAGCGGATAAAACGATTACGGACAAAAGTCTCCGGATTTAGACGAGTGTTAAATTTCATGTCCATCACCAGACCTGCTACGGACAGACGAGTGTGCACATAACTAATGAACATATAAAGTGGTAATCCATGCACGGCTAACAAGTAACTTAGAATTTTAATAAAATATTTTTTTTAATGTAATTTAAGGAGAAAAGAATTATGTGTATAAAGCCTTTTGGAGTTTGAATACACAAAAAATCTTAATTAAAATATATACATTCTCCAGAAAATTCTGAATAGAATTCATAATAAATCTTCATTCTCATGATTAGTAAAATAAATGAAAAGCCTACTTTCTTCAATACAGGCCGAATAGAACCCATGAAACTGCTGGTCAGGATTGACCTGGTGAGAGGCCTAGTAAAACCCATAAACCTGGTGATGCTCGTAAACGGCCGGGTCAGAAAAAGGTAGTATTTTCACGGTTAATAAATTTTATACTCTAGCGATGTTAAACAAGTTTTCTCTAAAAAGAACATTTCCTTTTATGCTTTTCCTCTTCTTATTTAAGAATTTATCATGAACGAGATTTTATTTCCTTTACAAAAACTTCAACAGATCATCCCTGATCTAAGTTTTACGGATTGATCGTAAGTTAAATGGCTTATGGGTCATTATTGACGGCTCTTTAAAAGTCTCAGAAACCTTCAAACAATTGGAAAAAGGTTGGTTTCAGCACACATTTTGTGTTTCGTTTTTCCAAAATGGGACCCAAAACAGACCCAATTTTCTCTACACACCTCTTTCTTTCTTTCTTCTCTTATAAAAGAAGCACAATTTCCAGGAAAAGAAATTGGGTTTGCTGATGACCCATCTCCCTTTTAAAACCTGAATCATTTCAAGATGCAGAGAATCCTGTGATGGATCTTTGATTGTTTTAGGGAAAGGGGAAAGTGAGTGGCAATGGGGAACTGCTTGCAATCTAAATTGGGTTCTGATAATGATAGGATTTCTCACAACACATCAGGTAATTCTTCTCTCTTTTCTTTGGTCTTAGATTTTTTCTTCCCTTTTCAGAAAAACTGAAGTTTATTTGCCTATTTTTGGTGAGATTTCCTAAGGGCCTATTTGGTTGCAAGATTATGAAATTTGGATTCCAAAACAGTACGGTTGAAAATTTCTGGATTTGGTAATTTGTTGTTAGATTGGTTTTGGATTTCTAATATTGGATTTGTAGATTCTTGTAATTTTTGTTTGGTTGGTGAAAATAAAGTGAGATTTGGATTTGAGGATTTTAGATAGATAAATAGAGAGAGGATTATTAAATAAATAAAGTACGCGTGTCTCATCTAAAAGTACAATGAATACCGTCAAATCCTTGAAAATCCTTGAAATTATGGTGCGCGCCCAGTAAAAAACAAAGGAATCCTAGAAATCCAAATCCTTCAACCAAACACAAAATTATGGAATCCTAGGATTCCACAATCCAAATCCTAACAAATCCTGCAACCAAACAGGCCATAACTTTTCGATTTTATTTCCTAACTAAGGTTTAAAACAGCTTCCACCCAAAATATAAAAAAAATTAGTCATTTATGGTTACGGTTTCTGAAATCATGTTTCAGCGGGGTTTCGAGGCTAAACTTCAAAAGTGCAACCTACACATGTTTGACAACCAAAATAGTTTTCCGAGCTGTAGTTTTAAAAAATTCCGAGGGCTGAAAATCCCATTTTTTATAACTCTTTGGAGTCTCAAAAAGTTTCAAACCACACTTTAAAAAAAATTCGTATAAACGAATCCTTGGTTTCAGTACTATGTTGCCAAACAACCCAAAAAATTTCCGAATCCCCTTTTAAACAAACCGCAGTTTGCATGCATGTGTTTCATTTTTGCTTAAATGAGACAGGGATTTTGGAAACTTTGTTGGCAAACTAGGCAATAATTATTCCTCAAAAGAAAGTAATTGGCCATAAATTCAATTTTGACCAAGACTAAACTTTTGGATAAATTGAAGTTAAGTGCGCAAAATTATTTCCAAAATTTGTTGGTTAACAAAATTTGTTTCGGTGGTAATTTAACATATTATTTTCTCATGTATTTATCTTCATTGAGAATCTGATACTGAAAATAGCTTCTATTATCTTATAATAGCAAACCCCTCAACGGCCAGAACCTCTACAGTTGCTTCAACTCAAACAACATGCACGACGACTCCTTCAACTCTCACTGTTCTTTCTTCAACTCAAGGCAGCACTGGCGACTGCGTCCCAACCCCGCACACCGAAGCCGAAATCTTGTCGTCTCCGAACTTGAAGAACTTTGCGTTTCAGGACCTCAGGAATGCAACAAGAAACTTTAAGCCTGATAGTCTCATTGGTGAAGGAGGGTTTGGGTATGTCTTCAAAGGCTGGATTGATGAGAAAACTTTTACGGCTGCAAAGCCCGGTTCGGGCATTGTGGTTGCCGTCAAGAAACTCAAACCGGAAGGGTTTCAAGGCCACAAGGAATGGCTGGTAACTTCTTCACATTTCAGTCACTCTTGTGATTTTACTTGGATAAAGTGGTTTTTGACATGGTATTAGAGCAACTATTTAAGCGGTCCTCGGCCTAAATCTTGTAGTCGACAATTTATAAAAAATTTATATGCCGCAATGATTATTCTCTTTCCATGCAAGAAAGATATAATTGTTCAAGGTTTTCTTTCTATAAATACTGTAATGACTATGTATTAATGGACCGATCGACATAGAGAATTTTTTTCTTAATATCTCTGTTGATAACTGGATTTTCTTTCATATGATTTGGTTGTGGCAGACAGAGGTTGATTATCTTGGTAAGCTTCAGCATCCAAATTTAGTGAAGCTCATCGGCTTCAGCTCAGAGGGTGATGATAGGGTTTTGGTCTATGAATTCATGTCCAAGGGGAGTTTGGATAATCATCTCTTTAGAAGTAAGTCATATAGAATTACTAAGTACTAGTGATCATGTCAGAAGTATGACTTTTTTCTTGATGATGCCCTAATATTTGACATGTATTATACTTTTCAGGAGGTCTTCAACCACTTCCTTGGGCAACGAGAATCAAAGTAGCAATTGGGGCTGCCAGAGGGCTAGCATTCCTGCATGATGCTGAAAACCAAGTCATTTATAGAGATGTCAAGGCTTCGAATATTCTTCTTGATTCTGTAAGAAGAACAAACGACACATGCAATTTCTATAGAAGATGCATTTTCTTTCCACAAATTCTCACATATTGTAATTTTCTTCATGGGAAGTGCAGGATTTTAACCCGAAATTGTCAGATTTTGGATTGGCAAAAGCTGGCCCGACGGGTGAAATGACTCATGTCTCTACACGAGTTGTCGGCACTCAGGGTTATGCTGCACCAGAATATTTTGCTACAGGTCCAGCCTTCTGATCCATAATGCAGTATCTTTCTCATAGTTCTTTTTTCCTTCGGTTCCATTAGTTTTCGAGCATCATGTAATACACCAGAAGCACCTGTTCACTTTAACAGACCTATTGAATTTTATGAATTGCATCCTCCTTAATCTGTCTTAAAGGAGAAGGAAAGTGATATATATATATATATATATATATATATATATATATATATATATATATATATATATATATAAACACTGCCTAACAAGTTGATTATCTTTTCGGTGTTTGGACTTTTACTTTTGTGTGGCAGTATTTAAAAACATTGCTCTAAACGGCAGCGACTTTAAGAATGCTTACTCTTGAGTATTTTCTCAGACATTAATATGCATTATACACCAATCTTTTCTCTTCTTTCTCCCCTAAACTTGCATTCCACGCATACTCAAAAGCTTAGATTGTTGGGTTGTGGGATAACTATGTAGATCAAGCTAACATAACACTTAACACTCGCCCTCATGTGGGCCTTTAGGCAACAAGGAAAGGCCTTTAGGAGCAACTCCTGGTTGTAAAGGCAGGATGAGATCGGAGTTCGAGACCTTTGGAAACTGTGGTACCATGTCAACAACCAATTTGCCCAAAAAGATTAAGCTGTCATTATGGAATAATTGTGTATATCAAGTTAACATAACACTTTAAACATATATTCTATTTGACTATAACAAAACCGTTATTTAATGACAGGTCGTTTATCCGTAAAAGCCGACGTCTACAGCTTCGGTGTCGTGTTACTGGAGCTCTTATCTGGCCAACACGCCTACACTAAGTCAAAATCAGGTGCAGAGCGATTTCTCGTTGACTGGGCAAATCTTTACCTAAGCGACAATCGAAATCTGTTCCAAATCATGGACTCGAAATTAGAAGGCCAATACCCGAAGAAAGCGGCCCATGCAGTCGCAGACCTCGCCTTGCGATGCGTTAGCAAAGAGGCCAGGACCAGGCCTCCAATGTCCAAGGTCTTGGCTACATTGGAGCAGATACAGGGCCTAAAAGGCTCAGAGAAAACTCTAGGAGTAGATCATGAAAAATATTCAATTCATGTGAAAAAATCACCAATGAGACGTAATGCATCGCCATTGCCATCCAATACTAGATGGTCGCCTCGAGTACACTGAATTTTTGATTAGTTAGGTCATTTTTCGCTTGTTTATTAATTTGCAAGTAGAAACATTATGCGGTTGAGAACGTACCTTTTCTTGTATGAACTTTCCAAGTTGGTGTCTTTCACTTGAATATACCAATGAAAAATCTGATAGAGTTTATAGTTTCTGAAATTGAACAAAATGTGCTTTTCTTCTTCTTTTTCTTTCTCTTTCTCTTTTTGTGCTCTTAGCGATTTATGTTACCTAGAAAAGAGAAACCATCTACTGGTTCAGTGAATTCATGTGTCGTTCCCTTTGATCTATACTAAAAATTATATTTCAATATTTATTAAAAATTGACAAATTTTCGTCAGCTGTGACTTGTGAACATAAACACATATTCTGTACTTGAATTTTCTCCCCGGACAGATATATATATATATATATATATTCGATTCTCTTTATATTAGATGTATGGTTGCATTGTGGTCACCACACCCTTTTATCTTATCATGTTTGTCAAATACTTTTCCTTTTCCGCTCACTAACATGCTATAAAACAATACGTAGCAGAGTGGAGACAGCATCAATTATGGAATTGTCAAGAAAACATTGATTTGGATAATGGTATCTGATATGTTTTATCATGGTTTTCAACTTATTTATGGATCTGCACTGCTTTTTTGCGTTTAATGTTGGGTACATTCGGGGTTTCAGTGTTTTGTTGTACTCTTTTGAGTTCTGAACTCTGATAAGTAAGATTATTTTGTGCTTTCAGGTGTCGGTGGTGATTAAAGTTTTGAAATTTTTTTCCTGATTAATTTGGCGAAGAACTAGAGGTAGGTGACTTCCGCGGCCTCTGCAGGGAAGCTGATCTTCTTGATAAGATTTAAGTCGAGGCTCGTTCGCAGAAAGATTCAACATATTATATGTAGTGGGAATCTATACATTAAGGCACGTAGACTCCTTGATGTAATATTTTGTTCTACTGATCTTGAAATTGTTCAGTCTGTGGTTTATTGTAATATTTTCCCATCAATTTACAGTTATGTGTCTTTTAACAATCACTCAGGAGTTGAACAGCTTTTTCCTAGGCATGATTCAGTGGAACAAAATAGCTTAAAAGCAAAATTTGTAAATTGGATGGTCCATCCATCTTAAATCCGACGGTCAGTATTTTCAGGTGGAAATTACCGGTTGTAAAGTAAAATGACCGGTTGTAAAACTGCTGGTTCCTGCAATTTCTGTACGGAAAAACGTGTGTCACTATTGTTCTTTGTTTCGCATATTAAACTAAGCGGAACTTGTTGTTTTGACAAGTGAAACATTTTTCTTCCCAAGAGGTATTTTTATGTTTTCAAGTACAACTTTAAAATTTTAAGAATGAGCATGCATGAGAAAGAAGAGAGTATTAAATGCCTCTTTTGTCTTTTCAATTGTCCTTATTGAAAGAGACACGCGTCGTGTCTCGATTGGTGCAATTCGTGCTAAAAAAATTCCCAACTTAAAATTTTCATAATTTTCATATACAGTGTCAGAATTAATTCAAACTTGGTTCATTTGATTCGTATTGAAATTCTCTTTCAAATGAGCACTAGTTTGACATATTTTGGATTCAGTCAACATCAAAAAGTCTTATTTAGTAAATCTTATTTAGTCAACAGAAATCCCACTTAGTAAACAAAAAGTCCCACTTAAAGGAACAAATAGTACCACATGGAGAAATCCTCAATGAAAATTCATAAATTCATTCTAAATTGGTAAATCAATAGTTCCACTTGGTAGATTAATAGTTCCACTTGCAACATTTATAGTTCCGCCTAATAATTTTTTAGTCCCACTTGAAAACTTTATAATAATTAAGCTAGTTGGATAAATTTAAAAGTGTTGGGATTTTGCCGAAGGAAATTAGATATTTTTTTAACCGAAACCTATAATACCTATTAATTTATACACTTGATATGTTAATATTATAGATCGCATTCGTACAACTGTAATTTTGTTCGTAAATTTTTTAATATAATTATTAGAATTTAATAATTATAAAGGCTAAATTCTCAAGATCCGAGTATAAAAATTCAATTTCAACCATACGGATATATTTTACAACACATAAATATGTTACGTACCATAAATTACATGATTTGAAGGTCATTTGTTTCTTGATCATAAACTCACAAAATTAATGTACAAAGAAAAAATAATCTTAGAAGCAGGCTCAGATAAACTTCAAAAAATTTAAATTTTTTATTTAGGCTATTTAATCATGATAGATCAAATCGGTACGGTTCAAATTAAAAAGAAAATTACATGTTTATGACTCACGTTTCAACCTTGATTTGTGAGATAACATGTAATAGTAAAAACTATTAAGGCAGATATGCTCTACTTAAGGTTGAACGTTGAGTCCTGAATAGTTCTTTTAAAAAAAAAAATCAACTGTACCGATTTGATCTATGATAATAAAACAGTTTAAATAAAAAAATTAAAATTTTTTGAAGTTCATCTCGGCCCCGATCATAAGCTTTTAAGATGAATTTTTCTTTATGGATTAATTTTGTGAATTTATGATCCAAAAATAAACGGTCTTCAAATTATTTGATTTTTTTGTGTAAGCTATGTTAATATCGTAGATCATATCCGTACGGTTGTAATTTTGTTTTTGTTCGTAAATTTTTTTAATATAATTATTTGAATTTAATAATTATAACGGCTAAATTCTCAAGATCTGAATACAAAAATTCAATTTCAACCTTGCGTACATGTTTTAAAATACATAAATAGACCGCGTATAAAAAATCACCTGATTTGAAGGTCATTTTTTCCTTGATTATAAACTCACAAAATTAATGCACAAAGAAAAAGTAATGTTAGAAGCTTATGATCGAGGCCCATATAAATTTCAAAAAAATTGAATTTTTTTATTTAGGCCATTTTATCATCATATATCAAATCGGTACGGTTTAAATTAAATATCACCGTATATCAAATCGGTATGGTTCAAATTAAAAAGAAATATATATATTTATGACTCACAGTTCAGCTTTGATTGGTTATATCAAATTGGTACGATTCAAATTAAATATCACCACATATCAAATCGGTACGGTTCAAATTAAAAAGAAAAAAAATATATTTATGGCTCATGGTTCAACTTTGATTCGGTACGGTTCAATGTAAATATCACTATATATCAAATCGGTATCGGTATGGTTCAAATTAAATATCACCATATATCAAATCAGTACGGTTCAAATTAAAAAGAAAAATACATATTTATAACTCATAGTCCAACTTTGATTGGTTATATCAAATCGGTACGGTTCAAATTAAATATCAGCATATATCAAATTGGTACGATTCAAATTAAAAAGAAAAATACATATTTATAACTCACAGTTCAACTTTGATTGGTTAGATAACATGTAAAAGCTTAAATAAAAAAATTCAAATTTTATTAAGCTCATCCAGGCCTCTATCATAACCTTTTAAGATCAATTTTTCTTTGTGTATTAATTTTGTGAGTTTAGTATTAAGAAACAAATGGTTTTCAAATCAAGTAATTTTTTTTTGGTAAGCTATGTTAAAATCGTAGATCACATCTGTACGGTTGTAATTTGTTTTTGTTCGTAAATTTTTTAATATAATTATTTGAATTTAATAATTATAACGGCTAAATTCTTATGATTCGAGTACAAAAATTCAATTTCAACCTTACGGATATATTTTACAATACATAAATAAGTTACGTACAAAAAAATTACCTGATTTGAAGGTCATTTGTTCCTTGATCATAAACTAAAAAAATCAATGCACAAAGAAAAAATAATCTTAGAAGCTTATGATCGAGGCCCAGATGAACTTCAAAAAATTTGAAATTTTTTATTTTGGCTATTTTATCACCATATGCGAAATCAGTACAGTTCAAATTAAAAAGAAATATATATATATTTATGACCCACAGTTCAATCTTAATTGGTTAGATAACATGTAAAACTTTTATGGTTGCTATGCACTAGTTTAGCTTGAACTATGAGTCCTATATATGTATTTTTTTTTAAATTTCAACCGTACCGATTTCATGTATGATGGTAAAATAGCCAAAATAAAAAAAATCAAATTTTTTGAAGTTCATCCGGGTCTCGATCAAAAGCTTTTAAGATGATTTCTACATTTTTCATTAATTTTATGAGTTTATGATCAAAGAACAAATAGTTTTCAAATTATTTAATATTTTTGTGTAAGCTATGCTAACATTGTAAATCGCATCCGCATGGTTGTAATTTTGTTTTTGTTTGTAAATTTTTAATATAATTATTTAAATTTAATAATTATAATGGATAAATTCTCAAGATCCGAGTACAAAAATTCAATTTCAACCATACAGATATGTTTTACAGTACATAAATAGGCCACGTACCAAAAATTACCTGATTTGAAAGTCATTTGTTTCTTGATCATAAACTCACAAAATTAATGCACAAAGAAAAATAATCTTAGAAGCTTATGATCGAGGCCTAGATGAACTATAAAAAATTTGAATTTTTTTATTTAGGCTATTTAATCATCATAGATCAAATTGGTATACGGATATGTTTTACAATACACAAATAGGTTACGTGCAAAAAATTACCTGATTTGAAGACCATTTGTTTCTTGATCATAAACTCACAAAATTAATGCATAAAGAAAAAATAATTTTAAAAGCTTATTAAGTTCGGATTAACTTCAAAATTTTGAATTTTTTATTTAGGCTATTTAATCATCATAGATCAAATCGGTACGGTTCGAATTAGAAAGAAATTTACATATTACCGATTTGATATATGATAATAAAATAGCTTAAATAAAAAAATTTAATTTTTTTGAAGTTCATCTGGGTCTCGATCATAAGCTTTTAAGATGAATTTTTCTTTGTGCATTAATTTTATGAGTTTATGATCAAGGAACAAATGGTCTTCAAATTATTTGATTTTTTATATGTAAGCTATGTTGATATCATAGATCGCATCCGTACGGTTGTAATTTTGTTTTTGATCGTAAATTTTTTAATATAATTATTTGAATTTAATAATTATAACGACTAAATTTTCAAGATCCGAGTACAAAAATTCAATTTCAATCTTAGAGATATGTTTTATAATATATAAATAGGTTACCTACCAAAAATTACTTGATTTGAAGTCCATTCGTTTCTTGATCATAAACTTACAAAATTAATGCACAAAGAAAAAATCATCTTAAAAGCTTATGATCAAGGCTCAGATGAATTTCAAAAAATTTGAATTTTTTTAGTTATGCAATTTAATTATCATAGATCAAATCAGTACAGTTGAGTTTTAAAAAAAAATTACCTATTTGGGTCTCAAAGTTCAAATAATTTGAATTTTTTAAAAAGTTGCATTTGGTTAGAAGAAAGTCCCATTTAGTAAATAAAAAGTCTCACTTAGAAAAACAAATAGTACCACCTAGAGAAATCCTCATTCTAAATAGGTAAATCAGTAGTTCCACTTTGGTAGATTTATAGTTCCACTTAAGAACTTTTTAGTCCCACTAGAAAACGTTACAACATTCAAGCGCTAAGATTTTACCGAAGGAAATTAAGTATTTTTTTAAGCAAAAGCTATAATACCCATTAATTTAAACACTTGATATGTTAATATCGTAGATCACATCCGTACCGTTGTAAAAAAAATTTGGTTCTTAAATTTTTTAATATAATTATTTGAATTTAATAATTATAATGGCTAAATTCTTAAGATCCGAATACAAAAATTCAATTTCAACCTTACGGATATATTTTACAATACATAAATAAGTTACGTACTAAAAATTATCTGATTTGAAGGTTATTTGTTTCTTTATCATAAACTTACAAATTAATAGAAAAAATCATCTTAAAAGCTTATGATGGAGGTTCAGAAAATTTCAAACAATTTAAATTTTTTATTTAAGTTATTTTATTATCATAGATCAAATCGGTACGGTTTCATTTTAATTTTTTTTTACCTATTTGGGTCTCACAGTTCAAACAATTTGAATGTTTTAGAAAGTTGCATTTAGTTAATAGAAAGTCCTACACAGTAAACAAAAAGTCACACTTAGAAGAACAAATAGTACCTTCTCGGTGAAAATTCATTCTAATTGGTAGATTAATGGTTCCACTTGCAAAATTTATAGTTTCATAAAGAAGAAAACTAAACAGGATGAGTTTAAAAGGAAATGTTTGAATTTAGATTAAAAAAGAGAACTATAAGATTAACATTATCTCAATTGTACTTGCAAATGTCTATTAATATGTACTTGTCCATTGTGCTTGTTTAAAGAGACACGTGACATTCAAATTTTAAAAATTAAAATCCAACTATCCTTAAACCGGTTACAGTTGACAATTTTTTCTATAATAAAAAAAAAACATTTTTGTTCCACTGAATCATAACTCATTTTTTCTTGGCCTGAAATTTGACAATATTTTAGATATGCGGTGAGTGCATCTCTTGGTCGGAATTTTCTCTTTCGGAATTGGACACTAAATTTATACATTCGAGCAACGAGATAAAGACATGTATGCATATGTGTATATTTAGACTCCTTGTTAGCATCGGTTATATTAAGTTCGAAGTTCTAACCTTCGATGCTCTAAGGATGGCACTTCAAGCAAGGGCGACAATATTGTCGTTCATAATTGAAAGCCAAATCAGGTGCATCTGTTGCCATATTGGATGCTATGTTTCCAAGTGGGAAGATTTAGGAGATATGTTTCCATATCGAGAGACTTGGGAAATACAACTGTATTTAACAGTTAGAAGTGTTTACATGTGTGAGTATACTTGTTTTTGTTAGAGACCGACGCACAAAAACGATGGACTTCTGCATTTGAACCGGGAGGGTGTTAAGGGCTCTTAGAGGGTTCTTTATGTGAAGTCAAATCACATACTAGGATTCATCGATAACCATATGTAAGTTCAGTATTTTGTTCAGAAAAATAAAGGATAATTATTATCTATCTTTAATCGTCACATTGGTTTGAGTGTTATTTGAAGTTCACGGCTAGGGTTTTACGATGTAGGAGATTATAAAATTAGAATGAGATTTATTATCAGTTACTCCAATTCATGATTATAAATTTATACTAGCCGCATAACTTATATTATTTATTCTACGACACTAAGATATTGCCTCCTAGGGTGATGCCACAATTCATAATGAATCCTCCTTCGACAAATGCATATCGGCAACATATCCACCAATTTGTTGATATTTGTCCTTATAGAAATATTTGTTTTGTGTAAGCAACCTCAGAATTCCATTAAGACCGAATAGAATTCCATTAGGTAATTCTTGTTCAACTTCTTCAATTGACATTTTCTTGAAAGATTATACTTTTATCCGAAATTTTGAACATTTAATGTTAAGTTGAGTGCCAAAAAGGAAATTATTATTCCGTTATATATGGATTATCCTATCATGTGTTGAGTTTCATATCAATATGTTAAAGGTATTTGGGTTCCTCTGTTGTTGTAAGAATTGCGTATTTATGCGCAGCGGAATCCAAGACCTTTATTTTAGGATATGATGAAAAAGAATTCGACGAATACCAAATCACACGAAAAGAACACACAAACAACAAAACACAAGATTTACCTAGGTTCGGCGCAACTAGCACCTAATCCTACAAATCGCGACGAGGACTTCCACTATGAGAAAAAATTACATAGGATTAAACGGACTTCTCACCCTCTTTCACAAAGAAATATCCGCTCTTACAAAACCTCTTTGTATCCCACGACCACGCTTGGCTGCCTCTCTCACTCTGATCAAACCCTAGGCTATTAGAGAATTATAGATACACAAAACCCTAGAGAAAGTCTTATATTTATAGGCTAAAATGCGTGGAGATAAATTCATATTTGAATTAGAGATAAATACGAATTTAAACTAGATATCAGATTTAAAACTAAACTAAAGAGATTAGATTTAAGTCTTAAATAATCCCGAATTTAAATCAAATTCAACAATCTCCATCTTGATTTAAATTCGCCATGATTTCTTCACTTTCTCAAACACCCTGGAACTATGTTCTTATCGCCTTGTGCCCAAACGCACATCAACAATCTACTAGGTAAACCTTGAATTTGCACCGGAACCATCTCAAAAACACGTCTGCCATATCATCTAGGATACAAACCTCCATAAGAGACATTATCTTCTTTTCAGCCTCTAAGAAGAACCACGCCTCGCTTCTCAGAAGATAGCAACAGCACGTGACGAGACCCGCAGTGTATTATTTCGAGAATATCATTTCTCGGAATAAATACACTAAGCGTAATATAAGCAATATAACAATATGTAAGAATTAACAACTTCAACAACAACTTTTTTTACATTCATAATTCAAATACAGATGTCTGAAACAAAAGTACGAATACTGAAAAAGATGCCTAAACAATGGCATACAGAGAATAACTGCAGAAATGGAACTAGTAATCTAGTTGAGTGGTGAGCTGATCAAAGTTCTTCTGGCTAGGCTCGACCTCCTCAGAATCCGGTCGTCCTGACGAACATTTCAAGAAAAAGAATCAGAGAGAAATGTCGTCAGCGAATTAGCGCTCGGTAAGTCTCCAAAAGAGTATGGAGGTATAGTGTGATAAAAAGCATGTAAGAAGAATATAAATCTAATGTAGTAGTGAACAGGTAAAATGTGTTAATTGGATATGAGTATATTAAAGTTTCTTAAGTATGATAAAGTATATGAATATGGTTATTCTATTCTAACGTAGTTATTTGTAGTTTGATAAGGAAATTAAGCGTGTATACGAAAATAATCTAGCTTACCCTGAGGACCAAAAGTGCAAGAGAGTAAAAGGCTCCGTCATAACCCACGGAACAACGACACATGATATTCAAGAGGTGTCTTTTAAAATGACCTCTCGTTCTACGAAAAACGTTCCTTACCAACCTACCCTTAATCTCCGTGTATTTTATTGTATAGTTCAAGTTTGTAGGTTTTGTCCGAATTCATGAATATAAGAATGCAAATTTAGGTTCAAGTAGTATTCAGGTATTCATGTCAAGTTATATTCATGGTTCGATCAAATCAAATCAAGTGTTCAAGTTCAAATTCAAGTGTTCAAATTCAAGATTAGGTTCGATTTTGGATTCGAGTTCGAGTTCAAATCAAGTTCGAGTTTGTATTCAGGTTATAGTCATATCTTATTAATAGATTTACTCTAGTGAATTTCTTGAGTTTGGAAAATATCGACAACCGCTATACATGGACAGCAAGATTTGTGTTTTTTTCAAAAACGATTGCCATCGATAAATTACACCAAAAGATTACGATCTATATTTAGGGAGAGATAAGTGGTGCATCATTGTCTCCGGCAATTTCGAGGCAACTGACAAGAAAAGATACCACTTAAACCAATCTACAAGCTAAAAACGTAACATAGACTAGTTTTTTGATTTCTAAGGTATTTATATAAAAATATCATTGAAAATGCTCAAGAGTTTTTAATTCGTCATAAATCCTTGAATATGTTTGTCACGACCCGAAATATTAGCTCGTGACCAGCACTTGAATCACGCAACGTCTAAAAGCGTAACGGAATTCAAGTAAGCTGAAACCCAGAAATCTAAAGCCTTATAAGAAAAATAAAGGAGATGAAGTTTTGAAATAAAGGTATAATGAAATCAAGTTTTCTTAATGCATAGAAAAGGAACATGAATGATGCAAGTGAAATTTACTAGTTTGAAAACGTGTTTCGTCTTTTTAAAAATTTTGGCAGCACCTCCTTTGTATATTTTGGTCCAAAACCACAAATACATAATAATGATAATGGCATCCCCAAGCGGGAGCTAGCTCTTCGCCAAACGGCGGATCATAACCACGCAAGACAATATATATAAGTATACGACGCCCAACGGCGAAGTTCACCACAAAAGATAAAGAAAAGCAAGACATATAAATCACAAGTAGCGGAAAACCCTTCGCTCTAAGTCTCGCAACCACAATCCCACTAAATCTCATTACTTATACAATTTACAAGTTTTGATTGATGGAGTTAACTAGATACAATAAAAAATATAGATACAAGAGTGGGTACGATACAATGTCCCACCTACCAATGCAAACGCCCGAATGCAACTGTGTGCCAGTGAAGCCACTCCTGATCCAAGCGGTCAACCTGCAAGAACTGTGGCACAACGGGAGTGAGTTACCAACTCGTGAGTAGAAAAATATCAACAGATAGAAATCAAATAAACAACGACTCCTAGGTCAACTATATCATAAAGGTAATACTATTATATGTAGGGTGACCGGGTCTGTAATGTGCCAACAAGGTAGTCAATACCTATGTGCATGTGTATAACATCCAACAGTATAATCAATGCATGTATGCAAGTGGGTCTCGTCCGCCCATATAATCAAAGTATGTATGCATATGGATCTCGTCCACTCATATAATCAATGTATGTATGCATGTGGATCTCGTCCAGTCATATAATCAATGTATGTATGCATGTGGATCTCGTCCACGTGTCAACCACTGACACAACAACATCATGCATGTGAATATCATAAAAGCATATGCATGAAAATGTGAGAATATAAATCAATATGTGTCCCTCGCAACACCTCAAAATCATGGAACCTGAGTGTCCAGTATCGACACTCGAAACATCATGAAAACCGTGCCCAACATCGACACGTAAATCCTCATATATCTCAGGCGTCGCATCCTCAGATCGGCTCTCAGGCGCCGCACACCCTGGTCGGCCCTCATATCTATCTCGCTACTCCGGTCGGTATACTCCGGATAACCGCCGAGTCCAAAAACTATCATCGGTAGGTAGTGCTCCCTTGCCGGGCTCACCGTCTAACATATACGAGTCTTCTTGCTCCGGGGTACCTCACCGGGTCCATCATGTACCCGCAGACGGTGCCTACCGCACCTCGAATCGGGTTTCACATGCCACTCTCAGAACCGAGAAAACACATGGTGGACACACTGAAATATCATATCAAGAGAAACCGGGTTTTTAAAATAATACATGCTTTCTTTTGAAACAGCCACTGTTCTCAAATCCAGAAATCTCATGAAAACAGCATATCTCAATGCGTAAAAGCGTAAAACATGATGTATGCGACATATAACAGAAATGTAAGCATATCAATATATCATGCAACATGGAACAGTGATATGACATATTAAGGGAAAACTGCTCATTTAAATAATTCCAGTTTTTAAAATATATCCTACGGTTCCCAATCTTCCAATAAAACCAGTGATCTATGTGAGTACAATATGTATATGCGCAAGTATAGATATACCAATGTATGTGTGCACCAATATGGATATACAAGTGTATATATGCGCAAGTATGGATATATCAATATATACATGCACCGATATGGATATACAATGTGTATGTGCGCAAGTATGAATATATCAATGTATATGTGCACCAATGTAGATATACAATGTGTATGTGCGCAAATATGAATATATCAATGTATATGTGCACCAATGTGGATATACAATGTGTATGTGCACAAGTATGAATGTATCAATGTATGTGTGCACCAATATGGATATACAAATGGGTATATCCGTAAGTATAGATGTATCAATGTATATGTGCACCAATATGGATATACAATGTGTATGTGTGCAAGTATGAATGTATTAATGCATATGTGCACCAATATGGATATACAATGTGTATGTGCGCAAGTATGAATGCATCAATGTATAGGTGCACCAATATGGATATACAATGTGTATGTACGCAAGTATGAATATATCAATGTATATGTGCACCAATGTGGATATACAATGTGTATGTGCGTAAGTATGAATATATCAATGTATTTACGCAAGCAGGTTATGCGAAGAGTCATATCATGATGCAGCAATCCTACTTTGTAGTGACATGGCAATTATCGATGATGAAGTGTGTGAGCCTATAATCTGTGTACGTGTAACATACGCATTATCGATAATGGTGCAGGTGTACTATCACAGGTATATGCAATGCAATAATAATATCATGAATGCAGCACAAGGTAAATCATTAGCTAATAGCTATAAGGTATACGTAACTATCATATGTCTGAGTCGGTGAATCTATCAATCGGCACCTAGCCTCACAGCATCACGCACGGTATAATCCATCGTATGGCATCCTCTAGTCAAGGGCATGGATCAACATCAAGTCAAACTCATCACGCACGGAAAATCATCGTGCGGCGGCATTAATCTAATAGGGATCCTAACATCCTATACAACAAATGAGGGTACGGCCTAATATCACATACGGCCTATCATCCATGATTCACAACATTCTATATATGGATATATATCTATGTACTTATGTCCCGGTTCACATCTGCAATAATCTCATATCAGGGGACCGGCAGGGTATAAATCATCTCGATCAACTCGTATCCGTATACCAACATATCATCATATCATCATATCCGTCTTATATTCTTTTCATCGCATTTATAACTCATATCAAGCCGAGTTTACCTAAACCTTCTATCTCTACTATATGTATAGGTATCTAATCTAGCATACACACTCGAACCATACAAGCAGATTTTAAAAGAAGCGAATCATAGTTTTGAAAATAGGGGTTACGGTGTTTTAAGGAAAAGATATCATTTGAAAATCCGTAACATCTCTCAAGGTACATATTTAAAAGATACATACGATTCTTCGGTTTAGAAAAAGGTATGGTTCGGATGACGCATCTACATCGACTATCTAGTCCTATAGTACCCTAAACGGCAATATCGCTAAACGCAATCCTATGATAGTTGTAAAATATCACTTCTAACTATTCTCTAGTTTCTAATATGGTTTCATAGCTATCTTCATTCTAACCCTAGTTTCCTAATCTAGGTTTTCTTAACCATATTCTATAATCAGTTTTCCATCAATACATTGCGGGGGTGCTATACGCCATCCACCCGACTTCCCCCGTGGATATAGATCCACTCACCTGGTCTTCGCTCGCCGAAATCAATGACGCCATGCTCCGTCGCCTCGGAATCCACGTGAAAGTACCTACAATGATAAACAATCGCAATGCGTGTTAAAATCAAGGCGGAAAACCAAAACGGTACACGTTTCGCTCATAGGTTAAAACCTATAGTTTTGCGTGCAAAACAGACCAAAAACCCTGGTCGTGAACGTCCAAACGCCATAAGACGGAAACACAGAACCAAATACCAAAATCAAGTCAAAACGAAGTCGTAAAACAATGCACCAACTCTTGGAAATGGTCCCAGATTTTACCCTAAGCCAAATTGGTCAATTCTGCATATATGGAGGGCCTAATTTACATCTAAAGGGACCCCAGAACAAACACGGTTCAATTCTGACCTACCCTGGCTGCAAATTGCGGCCAGATTGAATAAATCTGCGGTCTGGGGTTGGAGTTAGGGGCTCCGGTCTCAGTGGTAGCTTTCTAGGTGCCTGCACGACTCCCAGTAATTGCAAAATCATTTCTAGTATCCCCGGATTGCTCCAGATTCCAAAATACCCTCATAAATCACACATTTATCCGATGTCGGGTTTCTAAATCTGTGTTTTTGGGTTTCTAAGCTCTGGTCCAGGTCATTAAACAGCACCCAAGTCTAGTTAACATCCTCTAACATCACCAATTTCAACAACACTCAAACCCTAACTAGGAATCTTCTATCCTCACTAAACATCACCATTTCACATCTAAACACATATGAATACTAAAGTAAATGAAAAACTACCCAATTGGTGAAGGGATTACCTCATATAGCACCCATGAATCCCTAACAAAATCTGAATTTTCTTGGTCTCATGTGTAGAGGTTGAAGAGTGGATTAATTTTTGTGAATGGTGTGTAGGGTTTTGGGGCTTATTAGGAGATAGATTTAGGGATGGAAGAGGAGGGTTGTGGGGTTGAGGAGATGAAGAGGGAGATGAAAAAAGAAGATGGGGGAATCAAATGGCGGCAGCCCCCTCCCTCTCTCACTATAATTCATACACACACTCTCTCCCCAAAAGTATACCTACCCCATTGTCACGACCCGCAGGGTACGGAACGTGACTGGCACTTAAGTTTACGAAACGTCTAAAGACGTCCGTAAAATAAGTAAGCCAAAGCCCAGAAAAACCAAACCAAATAAGCAAAAGAGTGAAGAGAACCCAATCAATTGGAAACAAGTTTATCAATAAGTCATATAAAACCCTTTTTGAAAACAATATCAATTTTTCCGAAAATTTCGGCAGAGTCTCCTTTGTAAATACTGGCCCCCAAAATGGGTACAACAAAAATATATATGAATCCAACAAATAAGGCATCCCCAAGCGGGAGCTAGCTCTTCGCCACAAGGCGGTCACAAATCCCACGCAAAATAAAGCAACAACATGCGAAATAATCATAATGAAGCATAAGAAAAACAGCATGTCGACTCAAGTGAGCTCGACCCTAAAATACAGCATAAAAGTCCACAAACCTCACAGTCTCATCTCTAGGTCAATATACAATAATACTGGTAGATACAGTAGATGGAGTGCACTAGATACAAAGAATATACAAGGTGGTACAAAAATAATGATATAACCCACCTAAGAGCAAAACCTCGAGTCCAGGCAAAGGAGGCAAAAGAACAAGTGCGCCCGCCGCTACTGTACTGACGGAGCGGACCTGCAAAAGGCTGTGGCACAACGGGGGTGAGTTGCCAACTCGTGAGTAATAAATAACATCTACAAAGGCTATCGTATGCATGCACACAAGCATCCTAGCATCTAAAATACAGGTATGACTGGATGCACTAGCAGGTGTGTATACAACATCAGTGTACTAATATGTATGCAACATGAATATCTGAGGTCTCAATAGGTATATATAAGAAACATTTTATCTCTTTTTGTTTTTGAAACTCTTTTAGAATGCCAGCATAATACTCAAAGAATCGACGAGAACCGGTGTCCAGCAACGACACCTAAAAGCTGTCTCAAATCTCATAAATCCATGTCATAGTGTCTCTGGCCTCAGCCATCCGGCTGACCCATCTCAATATCAATATCTCATCCTCTCGCGGCCCCGGTCGGTATCCTCTGGATATCCGCCGTGCCCAATGAAGTCACCGGTAGGTAATCCGTCCCCTGCCAGGCTCATCGTCAGCACCACGAGCTTCTTGCCCCGGGGTACCCTACCGGGCCCACCATGTACCCGAGACGGTTCATCCAACTCCTCGAAACGGGTCTCGAAAACCACAGCAAACTCATGGTGGACGACACTTACATCACTAGAAAACCGCAATTTACATATTTTAAAAATATAATAAGTTTAGAAATTTTGCGGTTTTTCCCCGAAATCCAGAAATATCATAAAATCTCAAGAAATCCTCATAAGTGCATATGTCGATGATAATGAATGCATATGGTATCAATAATCAAGTTGCGATGTGTGATTAATAGATTAGGCATGAACAAATAATATGATGAAGTACATGCACATGAATAGCAATCCTACGATTTCATTTTAAGGAATTAAAGGCAATAGCACAAGTTTAAGTATCAATTAGTAAAAGGTTTCAATTTAAAGGTTATCTAGTGTGGTGGCATGGCAATTACCAGGGTGTGTGTGTAAGCATGAATAGTTCTCGTGCTGCATATAAAAACCCTGGCAATGGTGCAGGTGTCCTATAAAATGGTTTCGTATAGGTATGTCAATATAGGGCATGAGTGTAGCAAATAATCATACAAGTATTACACCCCTAATTACTAACATTACTAGGAATCTTTTAAGTTACTAAAACTATCGGGCGGCTTGCGCCATCCAACGATAGTCCCCCGTAGATGTTACATCTACTCACCGGAATCCCTAGCTAGCTGTGTCCAATCACCGCTTTCTCCTTTCGTGCCGCGTCTGACGTCTCCGCGACCGAACCTGGAATTTACATCAATACCAAACATAAGGTTACCTATCAAGACTGACGCAAAACCCAAACGAAAATACTAATGTTCACTAGCTAGGTACAACGTGCACAAGGTGCGCGGAACATACGCGAAAATCGCAAAAACTGCCAAAAATCGCCGATTTGGTCGCCCGGCAAAACTAAAACCCGACCACTCAAAAATCCGCACACACGCATCCTAAATGTCATAGGATACGCTAAAAATGTCATCAAGACATCGCAATTAATTCATCACAACATTTTAGTAAAAACTAGTAAGCTAGAATAGCAATTAGGTGCAAACATCGACAATAGCGACAAAATTATCACGGTCCAACACAACCATCCAATCCACACAACTAGTTAGCCACCAAAAACACAAATTTTAACTTATTTACCATGCTACAAAACCCACATTCCATACACAAACCTCTTCTTGAATTTGGTAATTAGCAATCTTAATGAAAATTTCACACAAGCTTAACATAGATTAGCATAATATGAAGCCACTTAAGCAAAGTAACCTTAAAGATTGGTTTAGTATTTAACTAGATATCTAATTAGCTTTAATTAACTAAATAATGGTTCCTAAAAACCCTAGTTTAACTCTAACCATAAACCTTTAAAAACTAGATTAGAATCTAACACTAAATTAACACTAGATTTTAGCCCAATTAGCAATTTAACCACTTAGATTAAGCTAACAAAATAACTAGATAACAAAATAGCTTAATTAATCTCTTAATGGTGATCTAAACCCTAAATTAATTTCAAACCACAAACTTTAAAAAACTAGTATGCAATTAACACTAAAATTAACACTAAAACAATTTTCAAAGTTCTAATTAGCATACTTTAACTACAATGTAACCATTTGATTAGAAGTTATACCTCAAAAGTTCAAACCCTATGTTGCTAAAGCCTCCCAAGATGCCATCTTTCTCCAAGATTTGAGCCAATTTGGGTTTGAGAAGAGAGGGAATAAGGTTTTGCTTTGAAATTGTAAAGGATTTGTTGATTTTTGATGGTTTTTGAGATGAATTTGTGAACAAAATAGAGAGGAAAATGAAGGGGGGGAGCTGCTGATTTTCTGGACAGAAATGAGGGAGAGGGGAGTGGTGTGGGTGTGGGAAAAAGTCTCTAGTCAAACTCCCCCAAAGTCAAAGCACCATACCCCATTTAACAATTCAAAAACCTATAAAAAAAACCTTCATTTCCACACAAAAACACAAGTCAAAGAGCATGAATTTTTTTTTTCCCCATGTGCTGCTGGAAATGGCCGGCCTAGGGTGAGGGAGAAGTGAGAGGGAGTGCACAAAAAATTTTTTATGCAAAAAGACCCCCTACAAGTCCAAAATTGCAAGTTTAAGCTTAAATTCAATAAATTTCGTTTTCTATAATAAAAATTAGTTAAAAATCAAAATAAAATACTAAAAATTTATGTTACAACTAGATTTTAATTAACATAATTTTAAAGATTAAAATTAGCCCGGAAAAATTTGTATTTATCGCTAATTTAATGTATTTTCTTACCGGCTTAAAATAATATTAAAAAATTGAAAAATAGGGAAAATTTTTTAAATGCCCAAAATTTAATAAGTAACTCATTAGCTACTAAAAACAAGCAATTACCTATCCATTTTAGGTATAATTAGCCCTAAACTGCAAAATAACAAAAAAGACGGTTTTCGGAAAAATAACGAATTTTCACCGATTTTCAGGAAAACACCAAAACGACTTTTCAAGACGCTACAATCTTCCCCCCTTAAAGAAATTCGGTCCCCGAATTTAAAAATATAACTACGCGTACCTTCAAAGAGATGGGGATACTTCTTCCTCATCTCGCCCTCGGTCTCCCAGGTAACCTCCTCGCTGCTCGGGCTACGCCAAAGGACCTTGACGGTTGGTATAATCTTGGACCTCAACTTCTTCACCTGCCGATCCAGGATGGCCACCGGCTGCTCTGCAAAAGAAAGGTCGCGCTCTAGCTGGACTGTCGGGTGCTGAATCGCATGCGAAGGGTCGTGAAGGTACTTGCGGAGCATCGAAACATGGAAGACGGGGTGAACATCGGGAAAGCTGGGAGGAAGAGCCAAACGATATGCAACAGCGCCGACACGCTCGAGGATCTCGAAGGGACCTACGAATCTAGGGCTAAGCTTCCCCTTTCGCCCAAAACGCATCACGCCCTTCATCGGAGAGACTCTCAGAAAAACATGGTCGCCAACTGCGAACTCTAATCTGCGACGGCGCCTGTCTGTATAGGATTTCTGTCTGCTCTGAGCTGCCCTCATCCGGTCTCGAATCAACTGTATCTTCGCTGTCGTCTCCTCAACAAGCTGCGGCCCCAAAATGCTGCTCTCGCTGAGCTCTGTCCAACAGACGGGCGATCTGCATCTCCTCCCATACAATGCCTCGAAAGGTGCCATCTGAATAGTATCCTGGAAGCTGTTGTTGTAGGAGAACTCCACTAGAGGTAAATGACGATCCCAGCTACCACCAAAGTCTAAAACGCACGCTCTGAGCATGTCCTCGAGAGTCTGAATGGTCCGCTCTGACTGTCCGTCGGTCTGCGGATGAAATGCTGTGCTGAAGCTTAAACGAGTGCCCAAAGCCTCCTGGAGTCTCTGCCATAGTCGGCTGGTAAACTGAGTGCCTCGATCTGACACGATACAAGTCGGTACGCCATGTAGTCGCACGATCTCGTCAATATAGAGCTGAGCATACTGAGCGAAGCTGAAAGTGGTCTTCACTGGTAGGAAGTGAGCCGCTTTCGTCAATCTATCCACGATCACCCAGATGGAGTCGTACCCTCGACTGGTCCTGGGTAGACCCACAACGAAGTCCATCGAAATCTGCTCCTATTTCCACTCTGGAATGGGTAACGGCTGTAGCTCTCCTGCGGGCCTCTGGTGCTCGGCCTTGAGTTGCTGACAAGTCAGGCATCTCGAAACGAACTACGCAATGTCCCTCTTCATCCCGTCCCACCAGTAGGTCTCTCTCATATCATGGTACATCTTGGTGGAACCGGGGTGGACACTATACACTGATCGGTGTGCCTCCTCAAGAATGTCGCGCCGCAATCCATCAGCATCTGGTACGCACAGTCTAGATCCATATCGTAAAATCCCCTGATCGTCAATCACGAACTCGGAAAATCTGCCCTGTCCCATCTGTGCCATGATCTCTGAGCAACGGTCGTCACTGCGCTGTGCCTCATATATACGGTCAAGCAACTGTGGGCGTGCACGAACATGCGCGAGCTGTCCCCCTGTCTGAGTGAACTCGAACTCAACTCGGCTGTCGCATAACATCTGCCAATCTGCTGACGACTGCCTCTGCACTGCGCGCAAAAAGGATAGACTACCCCCGGGCCTCCTACTCAACGCATCTGCCACCACATTCGCCTTGCCTGGGTGATATAAGATCTCGCAGTCGTAGTCTTTCACCAACTCCATCCAACGACGCTGTCTGAGGTTCAGGTCTCGCTGCTGAAATATGTACTTTAAGCTCTTGTGATCGGTGAATATCTGACACGACTCGCCGTATAGGTAATGTCGCCAAATCTTCAGTGCAAAGACCACTGCAGCAATCTCCAAATCATGAGTGGGGTAGTTCTGTTCATGCTTCTTCAACTGCCGAGAAGCATAAGCGATCACCCGGCCATGCTGCATCAATACGCATCCTAATCCCACTCGCGAAGCATCACAGTAGACCACAAATCCGCCTGATCCCGAAGGCAAAGATAATACCGGCGCCGTAGTCAAACAAGTCCGTAGCTGCTGAAAACTGCGCTCGCACTCCTCTGTCCAAACGAAAGGAACTCCCTTCCGGGTCAAACCGGTCAAAGGTGCAGCTATACGGGAGAAGTCCTGAACAAAACGCCTGTAGTAGCCTGCCAGGCCTAGAAAACTACGGATCTCAGTAACCGATGTAGGTCGGGGCCACTGCTGAACAGCCTCAATCTTCTTCGGGTCCACACAAATGCCGTCTCTCGTAACCACGTGACCCAAGAATCCAACGCTGTCCAGCCAGAATGCACACTTGGAGAACTTTGCGAACAGCTGGTGCTCCCTCAGAGTCTGTAACGTAATCCGCAAGTGTTGCTCGTGCTCCTCTCTGCTCCGGGAGTACACCAAGATATCATCGATAAACACGATGATGAACAAGTCAAGATACGGCCTGAATGTACGGTTCATCAAATCCATGAATGCTGCTGGGGCGTTGGTGAGTCCGAACGACATCACCAAAAACTCGTAGTGGCCGTAGCGCGTGCGGAAAGCTGTCCTCGGTATATCCTCCTGTCGAACTCGCAGCTGATGGTATCCTGATCGCAAGTCGATCCTCGAAAAATACCCCGCACCCTGAAGCTGGTCGAACAAATCATCAATGCATGGCAACGGATATCTGTTCCGAACGGTAACTTTGTTCAGCTGGCGGTAGTCGATACATAAGCGCAAACTTCCATCCTTCTTCTTGACAAACAGGACCGGAGCACCCCACGGAGAAACACTCGGTCGAATAAGCCCCTTATCTAACAAATCCTGCAACTGATCCTTCAGCTCTCGAAGCTCTGCCGGGGCCATCCGATAAGGCTGTATAGAAATAGGCCCCGAGCCGGGAATCAAATCAATGCAGAACTCAACATCGCGCTCAGGCGGTAGCCCAGGTAGCTCATCAGGGAAAACATCAGGGAACTCACAAACTACCGGGACCCGGTCTAACGGAACCTCTGCAGCTCGAGTATCACAAATATACGCTAAGAATCCCTGACATCCCTTCCGCAAGAGCTGACCAGCGCGAAGAGACGAAATCAAGCTGGGAAGGGTGACGCTGCGGTCTCCCTGAATAACAAGGACTGGCTCTCCCGGAAAGCTAAATCTGACTGCCTTCTCACGGCAGTCCACCGAAGCATAACAAGTGGCTAGCCAATCCATGCCCAGAAGCACATCAAAGTCCAACATATCGAGGAGAATCAAATCAACCGATGAATCCCTCTCCCCGATACGAACGGAACACAAACGAAAAACAAAACGAGCGACAAACGACTCGCCTACCGGAGTACTAACAACAAGCGGATGATCTAACGACGACGACTCACGGCCCAACATCGGTGCAAAGTGTGTAGATACGTACGAATGTGTGGAACCTGGGTCGAATAATACCCGTGCGTCGAAAGAACAAACTGGCAAGGTACCTGTCACAACGGCATTGGATGCCTGCGCATCCTGCGGTGTCAAAGCAAATACTCGGGCCTGTCCTCCACCGATAGCGGGCTGACCTCGACCTCGGCCTCTGCCTCCTCGTCCTCTCTGAACAGGACCGCCGCGTCCACGGCCTCTGGGTGCACCTAACTGGCGTGGAGCATCGCCTGTGGTAGGAAGTAGGGCTCTCTGTGGAGGGGGTGGCGATGGTGGTAGGGTCACATGTGGAACTGTCGTTGCTCCCTGTCGTCTCGCCGGACAGTCTCTGACAAGATGGTGCAAACTCCCGCACCCAAAACACCCTGGCGACGGCTGCTGCCCCTGGGGATAAGAACCATATAACTGTCCCCGCCCAAATCCTCTGCCAGGCCTATCTCTCGGAAAGAATCTGGCGCGCTGCCTCTGAGACGGTACATCGGTGCGAATCCTCTTCGGCCCAGAAACGGCCGAAGTCTGTGATATGCGTGCCTCCATCCGCAATGCCGTATCCATAGCAGCTGAATAAGTGTCGTAGTGCTGGACGCCAATGGCAAGATATAGCTGGGCATCAAGTCCCTGTACGAACCTCTTCACCATCTTCTCCTCGGTATCCACCAAATACTGAGCATATCGGGATAACTGTGTAAACTGGATGTCATACTCAGACACCGTCATCCCAGGTGTCTTGACTAAGGCCTCGAAGCTACGAGCTCTGGCGTCACGAACGCTCTCTGGAAGGAAACGGGCTAGAAAGACCGCTGTAAACTCGACCCAAGTCATAGGCGGCAGACCTGCAGCTCGACCTCTCAAGACTGACTCCCACCATGTCTGCGCGAGACCCTCTAGTCGGAAACTCGCAAGCTCTACCCATCGATCATCCGAACATCTCAGCGAACGGCAGATCCTGGCTAAACTGTCAAGGAACGTCTGTGGGTCCTCCGCTGCCTCGGTGCCGGTGAATACTGGAGGTCTCAGCCTCATGAAATCCTGTAGTGAAACCGGAATGGCCACGGTGGTAGTAGTAGGAGCAGGTATCATGGTCGTCTGTGATGTAGTAGGTGCGTCATCCGGCCTCGGTGTACGACTGGCTGCAACTAGGGATCCTACCATCTGACGTAGCTCCTGCATACCCCCCATCATCTGTCGCAACTACGCCATACCAGTCTCGAGCCTATCCATACGGCCTGGGGAAGGTGGATCGGTCTGTCCCTGCGGCGTAGGCATACCACCCTGCTCAGTCCTAGTCTCGGACGAGCCAGATCGAATCTCGTCTCTGGCGGCAGCCCTCTGTGCCCTCGTAGCCTTCGGCGGCATAGTGGCTGTTACAGGAAAACGGATAATAAGAACAGTGCAATAGAATCATAGGATACACGGAATTGAAGAAGGAATTTCAAGCAAGTATCCTAAAGTCACTTAGGCGGAGTACCGTATCGCAAGTATGCCGCGTGTAAGTACGCGGCGGCGCCCCGGCCGTCTGACAGACGCCGATATGCGGAACAAAACTTTTACGACTGGCGCTGTCGCGTACTTTCTCCCGGATCGCCCATTAAAGCTAAACTAACAAATTGTAAAGAGGGTAGAATTGTTATACCGAATGATCCGAGTCCTTCGGTCTTCAACCATCATCCCACGCTATGTTGCAACTGATCCGAACTTGCTTGATCTCCGTTCTCATCGTCCAGGTGGCACCACGTCGACGGATCTTTAAACGGGCTCCCGCCTCTGAACCGAGGCAACTCGATCGTCAAGTTTGCTAAAAGAGACGACCAAGATGAAGTAGAGAATGAGTAGAATACTTTGTCTCGTTACGTCCAAGACTATGGACGAACGGTTAAATGAAGTTGCCATTTGGAATCGGGTGAATGGAAATTGAACTAGAAATGAAATTTCCATACACAAGTTATCATAATCTTTTCTCACTCAAATGAAAAAAAAATCAATCATCCATTTCCAACAAGGGGCCGGCCACTTAAAGGAGAGAAGGGAGGTGAGTGTAGGAGTGAAAATGGTGACTCTAAGCCTTCATATTTATCATCACAAAATAAAGAAAGAATGAATCATTATCAAGCATTAAATGGAACCAACCACATTAAACCTAGTCACCATTAATCATTAATGAACCATTAATGACCCAAGTGAGTCACAAGCCTTGTCATCGCTTCTAGAACCTTCTAGAACACTGACTCACCTCAACAGAAGAAAAGATAAATCCGTCTTTAACCGAATGTTAAAAGACGGCTGATAGAAAACTGGAAACTGGCAACTTCCAAAAATCATCCCGAAACGAATTTCAGGATAACTCCGTATCGGTATAAACATACCCGCATTTGTATTACGACCGAATACAAATGCAACTGAGACAAAGATATTATATCTACACAGTATAATACTGGGTTCCGGCTTAAACCAAAGCCTACCAGTATTATCTGCCCGAAAACTGACACGTGCGAAAATGCACGTGCATTTTCCGAACCTTGCCATAAACCCATACGGCTTCTACAACGTTTCGCCCGAACTTGGGAAAGTGTCGGTGGGGGACTCTAATGACTCATCAGTACACTGGCACTGGGTATAACCCTAGCACGTCAGAGGTACTAGCTGTACGTAACGTTTTGCCTATGTATTGATTGGAAGGGAAGCTGACGAGCGAACTCATCTATAAACCCTACTGAGCCTGACAGTGACAATATCTGTACAGTCCGGAACATTCGTCTATGAGTATCGCATATACGGCCTAGAGGGTCGGTAAACGTCAGACCCCCAATAGCTGCATAAGTCGTGTCAGAGAGCAGCCCAGAACACTCTGATATACTACCGGTATGCCTACCAGTATATCTCGATTACCCTGGCCAGGGATTTCGTGTAATGGCTCTCCTAAACACAGCGCGATCTCACCCCCAATACCGGGAGAGACGAATCCCCGAAGATCCGCTCACTTGCCTCCAATGTGGCTCGGGACTGTACCCAACTAAAACCTGTTTGCACAACTCCTTTGAGCGTGGTAGGGTACTAATCTAAGCACAGTGGGAACTCACACGAGACAAATGACGACCTCAGGTCGATGAACTAACCTGTACACATGTCACCAGGGAACTGCTATCTGACGATATGTATAATACCAACTAGCATGTTCCCGGCGAGTCCTGTCCGGTGTACTCATAACCTAATGAGTACCTGTATACATCTTAGGTGATCCAACTGACACCAGTGGCTTGTGAGACCGGCCACCGCCCCTCGTCGGGGTCTCGACTGTATACACTAGTCTACTCTGGAGTATCGATGCCCTATCTCGAAACTCCCACGACTAGGGACCTTTTTAAGGATGTGCTTATAGACCCCAGCTCCCACATGTATGATCGCCATCATACTGCTGGTAGTCAAACAAGAATCCTATAGGCTCTATCATGATGATAAAGACAAACCAGATAGCATACTATCATCTCGAGTAAGACTGTTTTATCGGTATAGGTCCTCCCTCAATCATTGCAATCACGTGCCTGCGATCCAATAATTGACTTAGAGGGCACTATATCCAACACCGCGGACATACGCACGCTACGTTACCCTGCTTAAGTCACTTACTCCATCTACCAAGGGTCATCCTACACTCAAAAAGGTAAAACCTATCGCTCTGATACCAACTTTGTCACGACCCGCAGGGTACGGAACGTGACTGGCACTTAAGTTTACGAAACGTCTAAAGACGTCCGTAAAATAAGTAAGCCAAAGCCCAGAAAAACCAAACCAAATAAGCAAAAGAGTGAAGAGAACCCAATCAATTGGAAACAAGTTTATCAATAAGTCATATAAAACCCTTTTTGAAAACAATATCAATTTTTCCGAAAATTTCGGCAGAGTCTCCTTTGTAAATACTGGCCCCCAAAATGGGTACAACAAAAATATATATGAATCCAACAAATAAGGCATCCCCAAGCGGGAGCTAGCTCTTCGCCACAAGGCGGTCACAAATCCCACGCAAAATAAAGCAACAACATGCGAAATAATCATAATGAAGCATAAGAAAAACAACATGTCGACTCAAGTGAGCTCGACCCCAAAATACAGCATAAAAGTCCACAAACCTCACAGTCTCATCTCTATGTCAATATATAATAATACTGGTAGATACAGTAGATGGAGTGCATTAGATACAAAGAATATACAAGGTGGTACAAAAATAATGATATAACCCACCTAAGAGCAAAACCTCGAGTCCAGGCAAAGGAGGCAAAAGAACAAGTGCGCCCGCCGCTACTGTACTGACGGAGCGGACCTGCAAAAGGCTGTGGCACAACGGGGGTGAGTTGCCAACTCGTGAGTAATAAATAACATCTACAAAGGCTATCGTATGCATGCACACAAGCATCCTAGCATCTAAAATACAGGTATGACTGGATGCACTAGCAGGTGTGTATACAACATCAGTGTACTAATATGTATGCAACATGAATATCTGAGGTCTCAATAGGTATATATAAGAAACATTTTATCTCTTTTTGTTTTTGAAACTCTTTTAGAATGCCAGCATAATACTCAAAGAATCGACGAGAACCGGTGTCCAGCAACGACACCTAAAAGCTGTCTCAAATCTCATAAATCCATGTCATAGTGTCTCTGGCCTCAGCCATCCGGCTGACCCATCTCAATATCAATATCTCATCCTCTCGCGGCCCCGGTCGGTATCCTCTGGATATCCGCCGTGCCCAATGAAGTCACCGGTAGGTAATCCGTCCCCTGCCAGGCTCATCGTCAGCACCACGAGCTTCTTGCCCCGGGGTACCCTACCGGGCCCACCATGTACCCGAGACGGTTCATCCAACTCCTCGAAACGGGTCTCGAAAACCACAGCAAACTCATGGTGGACGACACTTACATCACTAGAAAACCGCAATTTACATATTTTAAAAATATAATAAGTTTAGAAATTTTGCGGTTTTTCCCCGAAATCCAGAAATATCATAAAATCTCAAGAAATCCTCATAAGTGCATATGTCGATGATAATGAATGCATATGGTATCAATAATCAAGTTGCGATGTGTGATTAATAGATTAGGCATGAACAAATAATATGATGAAGTACATGCACATGAATAGCAATCCTACGATTTCATTTTAAGGAATTAAAGGCAATAGCACAAGTTTAAGTATCAATTAGTAAAAGGTTTCAATTTAAAGGTTATCTAGTGTGGTGGCATGGCAATTACCAGGGTGTGTGTGTAAGCATGAATAGTTCTCGTGCTGCATATAAAAACCCTGGCAATGGTGCAGGTGTCCTATAAAATGGTTTCGTATAGGTATGTCAATATAGGGCATGAGTGTAGCAAATAATCATACAAGTATTACACCCCTAATTACTAACATTACTAGGAATCTTTTAAGTTACTAAAACTATCGGGCGGCTTGCGCCATCCAACGATAGTCCCCCGTAGATGTTACATCTACTCACCGGAATCCCTAGCTAGCTGTGTCCAATCACCGCTTTCTCCTTTCGTGCCGCGTCTGACGTCTCCGCGACCGAACCTGGAATTTACATCAATACCAAACATAAGGTTACCTATCAAGACTGACGCAAAACCCAAACGAAAATACTAATGTTCACTAGCTAGGTACAACGTGCACAAGGTGCGCGGAACATACGCGAAAATCGCAAAAACTGCCAAAAATCGCCGATTTGGTCGCCCGGCAAAACTAAAACCCGACCACTCAAAAATCCGCACACACGCATCCTAAATGTCATAGGATACGCTAAAAATATCATCAAGACATCGCAATTAATTCATCACAACATTTTAGTAAAAACTAGTAAGCTAGAATAGCAATTAGGTGCAAACATCGACAATAGCGACAAAGTTATCACGGTCCAACACAACCATCCAATCCACACAACTAGTTAGCCACCAAAAACACAAATTTTAACTTATTTACCATGCTACAAAACCCACATTCCATACACAAACCTCTTCTTGAATTTGGTAATTAGCAATCTTAATGAAAATTTCACACAAGCTTAACATAGATTAGCATAATATGAAGCCACTTAAGCAAAGTAACCTTAAAGATTGGTTTAGTATTTAACTAGATATCTAATTAGCTTTAATTAACTAAATAATGGTTCCTAAAAACCCTAGTTTAACTCTAACCATAAACCTTTAAAAACTAGATTAGAATCTAACACTAAATTAACACTAGATTTTAGCCCAATTAGCAATTTAACCACTTAGATTAAGCTAACAAAATAACTAGATAACAAAATAGCTTAATTAATCTCTTAATGGTGATCTAAACCCTAAATTAATTTCAAACCACAAACTTTAAAAAACTAGTATGCAATTAACACTAAAATTAACACTAAAACAATTTTCAAAGTTCTAATTAGCATACTTTAACTACAATGTAACCATTTGATTAGAAGTTATACCTCAAAAGTTCAAACCCTATGTTGCTAAAGCCTCCCAAGATGCCATCTTTCTCCAAGATTTGAGCCAATTTGGGTTTGAGAAGAGAGGGAATAAGGTTTTGCTTTGAAATTGTAAAGGATTTGTTGATTTTTGATGGTTTTTGAGATGAATTTGTGAACAAAATAGAGAGGAAAATGAAGGGGGGGGGGAGCTGCTGATTTTCTGGACAGAAATGAGGGAGAGGGGAGTGGTGTGGGTGTGGGAAAAAGTCTCTAGTCAAACTCCCCCAAAGTCAAAGCACCATACCCCATTTAACAATTCAAAAACCTATAAAAAAAACCCTCATTTCCACACAAAAACACAAGTCAAAGAGCATGAAATTTTTTTTCCCCATGTGCTGCTGGAAATGGCCGGCCTAGGGTGAGGGAGAAGTGAGAGGGAGTGCACAAAAATTTTTTTATGCAAAAAGACCCCCTACAAGTCCAAAATTGCAAGTTTAAGCTTAAATTCAATAAATTTCGTTTTCTATAATAAAAATTAGTTAAAAATCAAAATAAAATACTAAAAATTTATGTTACAACTAGATTTTAATTAACATAATTTTAAAGATTAAAATTAGCCCGGAAAAATTTGTATTTATCGCTAATTTAATGTATTTTCTTACCGGCTTAAAATAATATTAAAAAATTGAAAAATAGGGAAATTTTTTTAAATGCCCAAAATTTAATAAGTAACTCATTAGCTACTAAAAAGAAGCAATTACCTATCCATTTTAGGTATAATTAGCCCTAAACTGTAAAATAACAAAAAAGACGGTTTTCGGAAAAATACCGAATTTTCACCGATTTTCAGGAAAACACCAAAATGACTTTTCAGGACGCTACACCCATCATTATGTCCCCTTGACTTTTCTTTTTCTTTTCTCTCCACCAATAAACCATAATATTTAGCCCAAATGAAATGAAACATGTAACAAAATGAAACATGTCATGATGCACTAACCATGGAAACTGTAAAAATGCGGATTTGGCTTAATCGCAATTAGCAGTGCACTAATCGGGTTTTTATCAAAACTGAATATAATAAATTTTAAAAATGCCAAATCCTTAAAATATATTTTTAAATGAATAAATCATTTTAATTTCTATTTATTTCATAATTATTGGTATATATTTATACCCTTTTTCGAAAACCCCAATTTCGCAAATCGAGCAGTTTTCGGGAAAAAATATTATTTTACTATTAAATTCCAAAAATAATATTTTATATTTTCTTAAACGTTACAGTCTTTCCCCCTTAAATAAATTCGGTCCCCGAATTTAAATCTAAACCCCCAAAATCTAAAACATTTCAATAATCGGCTCAAAACAACGGGGCTCCGAAATCATGGAAAACGCAGAAATAACACCGCGCGTCAAGTGCGCATGAAAACGAATACAAGACTCAAAATCAAACTCCGTCAAGCATCTCGCAAATCAACGGATTTGCACGCATATCCTCGGAGTTACAATAGATATGCAGATCTCAAAATCCACTACCGAAATCCAATATACAATAGTCAAATACTATAATACATGTATAGTACGCATCTTCGAAAACTCCAAAATCTGAATAAAATACATGCAAAAATCCTTTCTAAATCGCCGCGGGAATGCATAACCCACGGCATAACTGATGGACGCTCATTTTAAAATAATAATATATGTCCGTATATATTTTCTTAAATACACGTTCTATCGTTTTTAAAATATCCCAAAAGGTTTTCCTTTAAAAACGTTCGTGTCGCTTACGGACACGTAGGAAATAGCGAGACTATAGATCCTTTTGAAAACCCTTTTTTGGTAATCTTTTAATGCATGCAAAGTACTCAGGTACTGTCCTCAGACCAGTCCTGTTTGGCTACTACACAATATAGTGCCCAACATGAAAACAAAGTGCCCAAAACCAAAATCAGCCTCAAAAGGCGTATCCAAAAATCACATGCGTCTGGTGCGCATGGAAATCAAATCCAAATACAGTTTCCACAATACACAAAAAGCAAAACTAAATGCAACGGGTGTGCACAAAAGTATCTGTCCACTGCAACGGTGAGCATGACAACAATATCTGGTGCACCTATTGTGCACGAAAATAACATCTGGTGCATCAAATGCACGAAATACTATCAATAACTCAAACGCATAAAAGCAACATCGAGTACACCAAGGTGTAAAAATCAAAATCGTGTGCAACTGCGTGTACAAAACACATATCAATGCACTGCAAGCACATATAAACTATACCGAATGCAGAAATCAAATCATCCGTATGAAATCCATGAAATCATAAACACATGCTACGAAGGTACAAAATCAACATCAAATGCAATGGATAGGCACAAATCGCAAATCAACACAACGGTATATAAAATATATATATGGTGCGATAACTATGCGCAAAAATGTAAATACTCAGTAGGTGCAGCCATGGTGCACGAAATCAATATCAGGAAACTCGTCATCAAAACTCAAATCCAAGCGATATAGGCATGATACTCAGATCACAGACGCAAATCGCAACAAAAGATATTGAGGTACACCTCCTATAATGTCGAAAAATAAATCGGTGCGCCTAAAAACTGGCAGGGCAAGAATATCCGCTCGCCTCCTGCTCACGGTCTGGCGTCCTCTGTCTCTGGGTCCTTATCTTCTCCGTGGATTACCAATCTCGCAATCCATCGGCTCGTCGGCCCAGTCAGGTGTGCTAACGGGGACGATTCCGCTCTAGCACTTCTCTGATCATCTTTCGGTCATCATCATGACCACTCGTAAGGCAGCACGTCACTGGCGTCGGCCTCTGTCTCTCTGAATACACGTGACACATCTGATCCTGGGTGCAATTCTCATTGCAGCAGTGTCCCGGAAGGAATCCTGCTCAAGGTCTCTTCCGATCTTGCCTATGCCGAACTGTACGGAGGCTGGTACCCTTACATAATCCTTTCTCGTTTTCTGGACATCTGAGTTCTCAGCACACATTGCCTCGGAAACTGGCCGTATCCCAACGCCTCTGTAAGCATATCAGGTCTCTGATCTCGACGGGGAGTAATAACAGCTCGTCAGCGTCTCGTACGAACTTCTGGTTCCACTCGTCTTTACTACCTCTCACTATGACGTCACGCCATGCTATCTGCGCCTTGCAATTGTTCTCGGCCACTGTCAATCCGAAGTCTCTCATACGGACTCGAAATCGCGTACTTTGTAGCTTCATCACTCTGTAGAAGATATCTAGCCGAACACGTCCTCGGGAATTTGTCCCAACCATCGGAGGAACACTCAAAACTCTTCTGCTCTCGATCAACTCACAACGCCTCTGGGTGAGGTCCTCTATCCAAAGCTGGTCAGCTTGCTGATCTCTTATCACATGGTATCCGGACGGCGTCAAAATTTTCGATCGAGTCATCAAGGTCCCAAAATTTCCCGAAGGCTCAACACCTGAGCACAGTCTAAAAATATCTGGTACATACCACAGTACCTCTGGACCAGCCGTAGAAGGGCAAACCCAAGGCTCACTGATGGCACCGCTAAACTGCCACAAACCCTAAGGTTCAAAGCGGTTCCATGGTCATCATGTCGAGTTAGGGTTTCATTCTTCTACAGGGTCCACAGAATTACCTGCATGTTCCTCCGAACACTTTAAACTTGAGAAAAATGGGTTTCTGACACTCGCTCGAACCTTTTAACTTCGCCTAGGCGACATGCGAATACCCTTCGTCCGCACGCTAAACAATGCCTCAATCCTCTAGGAAAGGCAATACATCGGCGGTCATCTCTGGATCGGTCTGTTCCAGGTCTGAGTAAGATTCTCTCCACACTGGAAATCTTCAACTCAACTGGGCCTGCGTCGGTGTATCAATCTGACGAATCACCTTCGTCTCCCAACTCGGGGTGGATTAGCTATCATCTGTCGCATATCTGCCTGGAAGCTCCGGCGATCTTAGCTCGTAAGCTCTGGAAGCGACATCCCATCATTTCATCAACAGCTGGGTCACCTGTCTCCACGGTAGGCGACATCAAAATCTCTGAGGTATGCTGTACATCAACAGTCCTCTCGCAAATGGTAGCTCTTAACAATGGACCGATCATCCGGTGTAAAACCAAGCACTCGCCTCCACAAGAGGTCACAACATAAATACTAACTCGAGACGTTCACATGTCACCAGAAAACACAATGGTCAGCCCTCGTACCAGACGAGTTCGCCCTGACCCCAACACTAGCAACAGCTCAAACTGCGCTCAAACTATGGTGACAGGAACCTCAATCGAGTATCGAAGAAAGCAGATTAACGGCATGAGAGGAAACGACAGATGCAGAATGGATACATGATCACAAGAAGGAACAGCGTCGATGAAAGTATGATCACGAAACTAATAGAATCAAGGACCTCCAATGGATGTATAATCATGGGTATAAAGAGAATCATAAGTCTCAAAAAAATGTACATCCTAAGATTTCTTAAGTGGAGTATCGTATTGTAAATATGCCGCGGAACATACGTACGGTACGTCACTCTACTCAAGCTACCTACTCCATCAATCAGGGTCAGCCTATGAAACAAAAGTTCGGGTCTAATACCCCCCGTTCAAGTCTAACTTCCGTAAGGTCAAGCCTAGGTTCCGAAACACACTCCCGCCCTAGACTCCGCACAGTCAAACATAGACTCGAACAATGGTTAAACCTAGCGCTCTGATACCAATTTTGTCACGACCCGAAATATTAGCTCGTGACCAGCACTTGAATCACGCAACGTCTAAAGGCGTAACGGAATTCAAGTAAGCTGAAACCCAGAAATCTAAAACCTTTTAAGAAAAATAAAGGAGGTGAAGTTTTGAAATAAAGGTATAATGAAATCAAGTTTTCTTAATGCATAAAAAAGGAACATGAATGATGCAAGTGAAATTTACTAGTTTGAAAACGTGTTTCGTCTTTTTAAAAAATTTGGCAGCACCTCCTTTGTATATTTTGGTCCAAAACCATAAATACATAATAATGATAATGGCATCCCCAAGCGGGAGCCAGCTCTTCGCCAAACGGCGGATCACAACCACGCAAGACAATATATATATAAGTATACGACGTCCAACGGCGAAGTTCACCACAAAAAATAAAGAAAAGCAAGACATATAAATCATAAGTAGCGGAAAACCCCTCGCTCTAAGTCTCGCAACCACAATCCCACTAAGTCTCATTACTTATATAATTTACAAGTTTTGATTGATGGAGTTAACTAGATACAATAAGAAATATAGATACAAGAGTGGGTACGATACAATGTCCCACCTACCAATGCAAACGCCCGAATGCAACTGTGTGCCAGCGAAGCCGCTACTGATCCAAGCGGTCAACCTGCAAGAACTGTGGCACAACGGGGGTGAGTTGCCAACTCGTGAGTAGAAAAATATCAACAGATAGAAATCGAATAAACAACGACTCCTAGGTCAACTATATCATAAAGGTAATACTATGATATCTAGGGTGACCGGATCTGTAATGTGCCAACAAGGTAGTCAATACCTATGTGCATGTATATAACATCCAACAGTATAGTCAATGCATGTATGCAAGTGGGTCTCCGCCCATATAATCAAAGTATGTATGCATGTGGATCTCGTCCACTCATATAATCAATGTATGTATGCATGTGGATCTCGTCCACTCATATAATCAATGTATGTATGCATGTGGATCTCGTCCACGTGTCAACCACTGACACAACAACATCATGCATGTGAATATCATAAAAGCATATGCATGAAAATGTGAGGATATAAATCAACATGTGTCCCTCGCGACACCTCAAAATCATGGAACCTGAGTGTCCAGCATCGACACTCGAAACATCATGAAAACCGTGCCCAGAATCGACACGTAAATCCTCATATATCTCAGGCGCCGCATCCTCAGATCGGCCCTCAGGCGCCGCACACCCTGGTCGGCCCTCATATCTATCTCGCTACTCCGGTCGGTATCCTCCGGATAACCGCCGAGTCCAAAAACTATCACCGGTAGGTAGTGCTCCCCTGCCGGGCTCACCATCTAACATATACGAGTCTTCTTGCCCCGGGGTACCTCACCGGGTCCACCATGTACCCGCAGACGGTGCCTACCGCTCCTCGAATTGGGTTTCACATGCCACTCTCAGAACCGAGAAAACACATGGTGGACGCACTGAAATATCATATCAAGAGAAACCGGGTTTTTAAAACAATACATGCTTTCTTTTGAAACTGCCACGGTTCTTAAATCCAGAAATCTCATGAAAACAGCATATCTCAATGCGTAAAAGCGTAAAGCATGATGTATGGGACATATAACAGAAATGTAAGCATATCAATATATCATGCAACATGGAACAGTGATATGACATATTAAGGGAAAACCGCTCATTTAAATGATTCCAGTTTTTAAAATATATCCTGCGGTTCCCAATCTCCCAATAAAACCAGTGATCTATGTGGGTACAATATGTATATGCGCAAGTATAGATGTACCAATGTATGTGTGCACCAATATGGATATACAAGTGTATATATGCGCAAGTATGGATATATCAATGTATACGTGCACCGATATGGATATACAATGTGTATGTGCGCAAGTATGAATATATCAATGTATATGTGCACCAATGTGGATATACAATGTGTATGTGCGCAAGTATGAATATATCAATGTATGTGTGCACCAATATGGATATACAAATGGGTATATCCGTAAGTATAGATGTATCAATGTATATGTGCACCAATATGGATATACAATGTGTATGTGCGTAAGTATGAATGTATCAATGTATATGTGCACCAATATGGATATACAATGTGTATGTGCGCAAGTATGAATGTATCAATGTATATATGCACCAATATGGATATACAATGTGTATGTGCGCAAGTATGAATATATCAATGTATATGTGTACCAATGTGGATATACAATGTGTATGTGCGCAAGTATGAATATATCAATGTATATACGCAAGCAGGTTATGCGAAGAGTCATATCATGATACAGCAATCCTACTGTGTAGTGACATGTCAATTATCGATGATGAAATGTGTGAGCCTATAATCTGTGTACGTGTAACATACGCATCATCGATAATGGTGCAGGTGTACTATCACAGGTATATGCAATGCAATAATAATATCATGAATGCAGCACAAGGTAAATCATCAGCTAATAGCTATAAGGTATACATAACTATCATATGTCTGAGTCAGTGAATCTATCAATCGGCACCTAGCCTCACAGCATCACGCACGGTATAATCCATCGTACGGCATCCTCTAGTCAAGGGTATGGATCAACATCAAGTCAAACTCATCACGCACGGAAAATTATCGTGCGTCGGTATTAAGCTAATAGAGATCCTAACATCCTATACAACAAATGAGGGTACGGCCTAATATCACATGTGGCCTATCATCCATGATTCACAACATTCTATATATGGATATATATCTATGTACCTATGTCCCGGTTCACATCCGCAATAATCTCATATCAGGGGACCGACAGGGTATAAATCATCTCGATTGACTCGCATCCGTATACCAACATATCATCATATCGTCATATCCGTCTTATATTCTTTTCATCGCATTTATAACTCATATCAAGCCGAGTTTACCTAAACCTTCTATCTCTACTATATGTATAGGTATCTAATCTAGCATACACACCCGAACCATACAAGCAGATTTTAAAAGAAGTGAATCGTAGTTTTGAAAATAGGGATTACGATGTTTTAAGGAAAAGATATCATTTGAAAATCCGTAATATCCCTCAAGGTACATATTTAAAAGATACATACGATTCTTCGGTTTAGAAAAATGTATGGTTCGGATGATGCATCTACATCGACTATCTAGTCCTACAGTACCCTAAACGACAATATCGCTAAACACAATCCTATGATAGTCGTAACATATCACTTCTAACTATCCTCTAGTTTCTAATATGGTTTCATAGCTATCTTTATTCTAACCCTAGTTTCCTAATCTAGGTTTTCCTAACCATATTCTATAATCAGTTTTCCATCAATACATTGCGGGGGTGCTATACGCCATCCACCCGACTTCCCCCGTAGATATAGATCCACTTACCTGGTCTTCGCTCGCCGAAATCGATGACGCCATGCTCTGTCGCCTCGAAATCCACGTGAAGGTACCTACAATGATAAACAATCGCAATGCATGTTAAAATCAAGGCGGAAAACCAAAACGGTACACGTTTCGCTCATAGGTCAAAACCTATAGTTTTGCGTGCAAAACACGACCAAAAACCCTGGTCGTGGACGTCCAAACGCCACACGACGGAAACACAAAACCAAATACCAAAATCAAGTCAAAACGAAGTCGTAAAACAATGCACCAACTCATGGAAATGGTCCCAGATTTTACTCTAAGTCAAATTGGTCAATTCTGTATATTTGGAGGGCCTAATTTACATCTAAAGGGACCCCAGAACAAACACGGTTCAATTCTGACCTACCCTGGCCTCAAATTGCGGCCAGATTGAATAAATCTGCGGCCTGGGGTTGGAGTTAGGGGCTCGGGTCTCAGTGGTAGCTTCCTAGGTGCCTGCACGACTCCCAGTAATTGCAAAATCATTTCTAATGTCCCCGGGTTGCTCCAGATTCCAAAATACCCTCACAAATCACACATTTATCCGATGTCGGGTTTCTAAATCCGTGTTTTTGGGTTTCTAAGCTCTGGTCCATGTCATTAAACAACACTGAAGTCTAGTTAACAGCCTCTAACATCACCAATTTCAACAACACTCAGACCCTAACTAGGAATCTTCTATTCTCACTAAACATCACCATTTCACATCTAAACACATATGAATACTAAAGTAAATGAAAAACTACCCAATTGGTGAAGGGATTACCTCATATAGCATCCATGAATCCCTAAGATCATCAAAATCTGAATTTTCTTGGTCTCATGTGTAGAGGTTGAAGAGGGAATTAATTTTTGTGAAGGGTGTGTAGGGTTTTGGGGCTTATTAGGAGATAGATCTAGGGATGGAAGAGGAGGGTTGTGGGGTTGAGGAGATGAAGAGGGAGATGAAAAAAGAAGATGGGGGAATCAAATGGCAGCAACCCCCCTCCCTCTCTCACTATAATTCATACACACACTCTCTCTCTCCAAAAGTATACCTACCCCATCATTATGTCCCCTTGACTTTTCTTTTTCTTTTTCTTTTCTCTCCACTAATAAACCATAATACATAGCCCAAATGAAATAAAACATGTAACAAAATGAAACATGTCATGGTGCACTAACCATGGAAACTGTAAAAACGCGGATTTGACTTAATCGCAATTAGCAGTGCACTAATCGGGTTTTTATCAAAACTGAATATAATAAATTTTAAAAATGCCAAATCCTTAAAATATATTTTTAAATGAATAAATCATTTTAATTTCTATTTATTTCATAATTATTGGTATATATTTATACCCTTTTTCGAAAACCCAATTTCGTAAATCGGGCAGTTTTCGGGAAAAAATATTATTTTAATATTAAATTCCAAAAATAATATTTTATATTTTCTGAAACATTACAATGTTTTTAATAAAAATAAGTTGATTAAAATATCAAGATTTTTGTATAAAAATATATTTTATATTTTATGGTATTTTTGTGATAAGACTTAGTTTTAAAAGTTTATGGTATTTTTATGAAATATACCACTTTTGGAAACTTGATGGTGTTTTTTTGTAACTTTAATCTTTCATTTAATAAATATGGTTTTTCACAATTTGTTTTCATTGAAAATACGGATTTATGATTTACATAATTTTTTTCAATTATTTAACTTGTTTTAAAATTGTATTTTCTTTAAAATCGTATTTTATTGCAAATCTATCTTTTGAAAACTTCAGTTTCAAAGTTAAGGGTATTTTTGTGAAATTAACTTTTTAAATGTTTTTAATAAAAATCTAGCTTTTAGAATTACTCTTGATATTTTAAAGAAAACCCAACTTTTAAGAGTTGATGGTATTTTAGCAAAACTTTACTTTTTGAGAATAACCATCATTTTTATTAACGATTATTTAACTTGTAAAAGTTATTGTGATTTTTAATTATTTATATTTTTTTTACGAAAATGGTAATTTTCTTAAAACCGACTTTTATACCTATAAATAATTATATGAATTTATCCGGGTGTTTTATGGTGTCATGATAGTTGCTCAACGACATATTTTAGTATAGCAAGTATGAATTTGGTGGTAGGTCATTATCCCGTGAATTTATCGTGCATTAATTCTCCTAAAAGGTTATTATTAAATTAAATTTTATTAGTGTTTACATAGTGGCAAAACTTTAATTTAGATTAACCAATTAAATACAAATAATTGGGTCTTTGAAAAATTCCCATGGGTATCCAGTAGCATGAGGAAGGTTATGGGTGTGCAAGTAGGAAAGGAACTTATCTTAAACCGATGAGGAAAATGGATTTCCGGAAACGTAGGGTTGTACGAAAATGAGAATATCTTCTAGCTCAATTTTTTTCTTGATGAACGGCTTGCACCAACGCATCGGCGTCGGAAAAACGAAGAAGTGGGTATTTTTTCTTCAAAATTTTGTGGAGTGTAGGTTATGAGAAAAATGAGAAAGAGTGAGAGATATTTATAGGGTTTTAAAATGAATTTAATATTAATAAAACATTTAACATGGCCCACTAAATAATGCCCTATCAGCCTATGTTTATAACTTGGGCTGCCAGCAGCCCATGTCAGCCCATGTTTTAAACATGGCCTACTAATTTAATGCCCCTATCAGCCTATGTTTTTTATTTTTATTTTTATTATATAAAACTGTTTTTATTGATTTTTGAGTTACAAAAATTATTTTAAAATAGCTAAAAATATTACGAAAATTTAAAAAAAATCTAGAAAATGTATTTTGATGTTTTATTTCATTTATAATTAAATTTGTTTCAAAAATAGTTTTGCTTTAGTGTTTCAAAAATAGTTTTGCTTTACGATTTTGAGAAAACTCGGAAAAACGAAGAAGTGGGTATTTTTTTCAGAATTTTGTGGTGTGTAGGCTGTGAGAAAAATGAGAAAGAGTGATGGGTATTTATAGGATTTTGAAATGAATTTAATATTAATAATATTAAAACATGGCCCACTAATTAATGGCCTGACAGCCCATGTTTTAAACTTGGGTTGCCCCCCTTTTTTTTTATTTATTTATATAAAACTGTTTTTATTGATTTTTGAGTTATAAAAATTATTTTAAAATAGCTAAAAATACCTTCTGTGGAACACCAAAACCCAACAACATTTGTAAATAGATGGCCTTCCTAACCGTATCTATGACGGCTATCAACTCTGCCTCTATTGTTGATACTGCGATACCGGACTGCTTTAGATAGAACGGTTAGCAAAAGATTTCTTCATGTAAATGAACTCTAACTTGTTCCACAATTCTGCCGCTGTCGTCTTTTGCGCCACTTCGTAGAGAATCTTTTCGGCCATTGAAAACTGGATCAAATTGTGGGTTTTGTTCTCCATCTCTTTAATCTCAACTGTTATGGTCGTCGTTGGAATTCTGTCTTTTAGAAAGACAATCTTGTCCATACCTTGTTGCTTTAGCATCGCTGTCATTTTCAATCTCCATAGACTGAAATTGTTGCATCCATCAAATTTTTCTATCCCGTAATTTGTAGACGCCATCTCCCCCAATCAACTCCAAAATGTGAACTAGACGCTCAGATACTATTTGTTGTACCCTGATCTACTTTCACGATGAACCACGAAGGGATCATACAAGCTGTCACGTCCCGCTTTCCAAAATACGGAATACGAGGGTAATTATGTTAGTCATGGTTCTACTGTCAAGGAATAATCCTGCCGTAGCATACTTTGGCTTCTGGTAGTATATGGTGTTGGATATGTATGCTCTAGAGGCCTTCATTATATAGGATGCTAGGGATATGTATGTATAGGACAATCTTGCTCAATATGATAGTATGCTATTTGGTTTGTCTTTATCTTAACACGTGATATACTTTACTTGTTATTTCATATCAAGTATTCATGTTGATAAAGCCCGTAGGTTCCTTACTTGATTACTAGCGTTGTGATAGCAATCATATTTGTGGAAGTTGGGTAGTCGATAAGCACATCCTGAAAGTGTCCCTAGCCGTGGGAGTATCGAGACTGGGCATCGATGCTCCAGAATAGACTAGTGTATACATATCTAGACCCTGACGAGGGGCGATGGTTGGTCCCACAGCCATTGGTAAGGTGCATCTAAGATTGTATACAGGTGCTCACTGGGGGCGGGCACACTGGACGGACTCGCCGAGAACTGACTAGATGGTATTATACCTAATGTCAGATAGTAGTTCTCTGGTGACATGAGTGCAGATAGTCTGTCGATTTAAGGTCGTCATTTTTCTCGTGTGAGTTCCTACCGTGCTTTGATTACTACCCTACCACGGCTCTACTGAGTCATGCAAACTGGTTTTAGTTGGGTACAGTTCCGAGCTACAGGGAGGCAGTGGGCGATTGTTGGGGATTCGTTTCTCCCGTTATAGGGAGTTGATATTGTGCTGTGTTCGGTTGGCTAACACCATAAGTTCCTGGCCAGGGCGGATTGAGAATTACTGGTAGTTAGACCAGTAGATTCTCGGATGGTCTTGAGCCACATCGGCAAGACTTGTCAGGTTATTAGGGGTCTGACGTGATCTACCCCCTAGACCCAACATGCGATACTCTCAGACGAACACACCGGACTGTACGAAAATTGTCACGGACATGCTCAGTAGGGGTTCAGATGAGTTTGCTCGTCGACCTTCTTTTCGACAGGTACCTGGATAGCCGTTATGTACAGTTAGTGCCACTGACGGACTTGTAGTTAAACCCACTACCAGCGTACTGTCGAGTCTTTAAAGTCCCACACAGAGAGTTTTCCTGGTTCAGGCGAAATGATGTAGAGACCATATGGTTTTACGTGCAGGGTTCCGATCATATACGTGTACTAACTATACAGATGTTGTTCGGACGGATAATACTAGTAGGCTTAGGATTAAACCGCATTCTGGTATTATATTATTGAATTATCTTTATCTCTTGGTATTCATATTTTTTGCAGTACGAATATGAGTATATATATACGGTGAGGGCATTCTTGTAATTTTACAAGATATGCTTTTAGAAGGGGACACCTCATTTTGGTTATATCTATTTTTTTTAAAATAGATAATGGGGTGGAAAATAGAGATATTTGTGGCATGGTTTGAAGCATGGATAATTCTTTAGTATATTCATTTGCCCTTACTATTCAAGTATGGTTGTATTTTTCTATGGAAAAATAATGCATGCTTGATTTTTGGAAAAAAGGCTTAGCCATTCTTCACTTGCTCATTCTATCATCATTCTATATTTCTCATTCTTTCTCCATTACTCTGCTTCTTCTTCCTCAAAACCCTAACCCTCACATGTGTTGTGAATCCCAGGGTATTTTGAGATAAAATAGTCCAATTAACTCTCTACATCTCCTAAACTATATAGATTAGCAAACTAGATACTTTAGTTACCTCATTCTTGAGGTTAGAGCTTGAACCATAGACTCTCGGTGGATCGTCTTTGACACGAGAAGATCGACGATCAAGCGTGATCTATACCTTCTAGAAGTTCAAGAAGAGAAGAAGAAGACCTGAAAGACTTGTATCTTGGAGGTATAAACCACTATCATAGTAGTTTAGAACCTCTTTGAGTTTAATTAGATAAGGTTTATGTGTGATCTTGAAAGTTTAGTCGGTATTACTTGTATTAAAATTGTATTTTGTAAATTCCGCCTCTCCACAAACCTTGTGGGGTGTGTGACATTGACTTACACGGTATCAGAGCCGGTCAATAAATCTTAAATAGCTAGTTAGCACGTATTTAGAACTTCGATCGACAGAAATTATCCGAATTGCATCTCCATTAATAGCTTGCTGTTCGAATTTTAAAATTGTTCAAAAAATAATTTCAGCGACCTTAAAATTATATGCAGGCTTTTCTAGAACTAGTAAAAAAATTTGAGCACATGAGCTCATAATTAGACCGCTAATCCACAACCAAATAGGTCATTTAGCCGTGGATCCGCGGCCTAATTGTGGATAAGGTGCTCTAAAAATTTTCTGGGGTTCAGGTTCATGGAAATATGATTTTTGCCCAGATTTGTTTGTGTACTGGTTTGTACATGGGGTAAATGCGGAATGTTTTAATCAATCGAAATTCTAAATTCTTACTTATCTATATATTTGTTTCTGCGACCGTGAATATCATTGAGCGGTATAACCCGACTGATTGCTATATATACAATCAGACGGGTTTACGAACATAATATTCGCGTTGATGTTCTGTGTTGCGCTGTTGTTATAGATAATTTGTCGTGGTGGATGGCCTATTGTGCAATGGTTGTAGTACAGTATTGATTTATATATATATTCATTATTGCGGGGCGAGCGTCCGATATGTGGACTGTTGTTTCTGCCCGTTTGTATATTCTTTTATCGAGGCACGGCCAGGTTGAGGTCGATGTCACCGTTGTATATATTTTTCTTTTTCTGTATTAGGATTACCCCGTGGAGGAGTGCTCGAGTAGCCGGATTCTAGAGGGCAACGGGGCCCTATCTCATGGCGTTGAGACCGGGGTGCCTTACTCTAGAATTGGCGGACTACTCGCCGCACGCGTAGGGGGTATAGGATGACCCATGGTGGGGTGCATAAGTTATCGGATTTCGTGAAGCACTGGATGGCCCATTCACTTTGTTGATTGGGGTTGCCCCACTTCCGGGATTGGCGGGTGGCTTGCCACACTCGTAAGGGTCTAGGTTCTTTATTGCACAGGCTATCCACACGGCAGGGAACGTCGAGTTTCATTTATGGCTCAAATGAAACCCGGGGTTTCAAAATTATCCGCTATTCTTGTTGCTTATTACTTTTCTGTGATGTTGCTTATCAGTTTTCTGTGATGTTGCTTATCATGCATATATATATATATATAAATGTTGTATATGTTTTGCATCCATGTTAGTCCAGCCCCCGTTCTGCCGTTAGTTAAGTAACCTAACGGTGCATGACGGGGCTCCGTAGCGAATGCGGGTGGCATATACGTACATTCTGTTTTCGTTCTTTTTGTGGTGTGATAAGGTTAATTGATGGGACCGCATTAATATTACTTAATGCAAAGTAATAAACCTAAAATCTGATGTCGTTGGAACAATTGCAAAACCACTCGGTTTTCTTCAAAAACAACTTTTAAAAGCGGAGCTTAAACCACTCCTTTTCAAAAGCTATTCGCTTCCTTCAACTATATCAAGTTCATTACGTTAACGGTTTTCGTCAAAACCAGCCGTAGCCCTCCGTCGTTTCAGATAGGTATCTACTAGTATTCATGCTATGTGTTTTGATCTACGCCAAGGCATAGCGTTTGGTAGCTAGTGGGTGCTTATCTGTAGTAGAGATAGATGCAGTAATCTAAGACATGCGTGTAACTGTTTTGACCTTCGTCAAGAGCTTGTATAAATGGGTCTAGGTTAATCTGGATAATGACGGGTTGAACTTGACTTGCGACTTATAATGTTTTGACCTTCGTCAAGGTTATAAGCGCTCGGGGCAAAAACCACATCGGGATTTTCAAACATACAGGAAATTTGCTAGTGTTGCATACCTTCTGGAGTGTGGTATTTTTGGTAGGCTTCCTTCAAAATTATCACGCAATGATAGTTGGGTCCTGATCCTACTGTGAGTATCCGTTACTCTTCGGGAGAATTTTTCACTTTGCAATTAGCTAATCAAGTAAGTGTTTAGAAAGGTGTTAACGGGGCTATGCCTATCGGAAAACAAGGTTATTTAATTAGGTCCATGCGAAAGCACGGGGAACCTCCCTCCGAAGTGCCAACACTGGCCTGGCCGAAAGATAAGCGAACTTGTAGGGTGCGATTAATCCTGACTAATTCTTCTTTTAGGGTTTGAAAGAGAATTCGAGGAAACGGTGGGAGCCATCCTGTTTAGATAAACTAATAACCAATCTAAACTTGCAAGAGTATATACTGAGTATTTCTTCTCTCTCTCTCGTAATTGCAGCGACCATGACGGGAGCTAAGCTAATATTAGATAAAAATAAACTCTTTAGGGCAAATTTTAAAGACTGGCTCAGGAACATCCGTATGGCCCTTACATATGATAAGGTTGCATACGTCCTCACAGCTAAGACCCCCTCCCGTGTTTTCGGTCCAGCATTCTCGGTCGCGGACATTGAGGTTCATAAGACGTAGGATCTTAATTGCGCGAAATCTAAGTGCCTCGTGCTGGCCTTCATGGATAATGAACATCAGAGACAGCATGAAAAGATGAACCTTGCTTCCATCTTCCTCCATACCAAAGATTTATATGGAGAGCAATCTCGTATCGCAAGATGTAAGACCTCGAAGAAATTGTTTTAAGCAAGATTGACTGTTGGATCATTTGTTGGGGACCACGTCCTAAAGATGATTACTCTCATAGAAGAGCTCGCGGACTTGTGAACTAGGTTGGAGAATGAGTTGTACACTGATTTGATTCTACAGTCCCTTCCTTCCACCTATGTCCAATTCATATTGAATTTCAATATGCAAAAGATGTAAGTTTCACTTTCTAAGCTCCTCAACATGCTGAGGGTGGCAGAGAGTACCTTGAAGAAATCCAAGGAAACACCTGCTCTGTTTATTGGGGAATACCTTTTGCTAAATCCAAGGTTAAGTCCAAGGGGAAGAAGAAGAAGGCTCCCACTAAATCGAGGGGAGGTGTGCGGAAGGTGCAGGGAAAGGGAAAGGAAAAGAATGGGGGGCAGCCACAATGGAAGAATGTTTCTACTGTCGGAAAATGGGACATTGGAAGAAGGATTGTTGGGCTTTAAAAGCCAAGAATCAAGACACGAAGTAAGTTATGGTTTCGACTTCAGGTGTGTTCATGATTGAAAACGGTTTCTCTATAAACTCTACTTCCTGGGTATTGGATACCGGATCAGGATCTCACATCTGTAATTCATTTCAGGCGCTGAGAAGCTGTAGAGTTTTGAGGAAAGGTAATATGACCCTCAAGGTTGATAACGGAACTAGTGTGGATACTGTTGCAGTAGGAGAATATCATCTAGGATTGGCGAGTGGACATATTTTGTTATTGCATAACTGCTATTGTGTACCCAGTATGATGTATAATATTACATCTGTATCTTTGTTATCTAATGAAGGATATAATTTTGCACTTGAAAGCAAAGTTATAAACATTCACCTAAATCATGAAATGATTGGGTCCGGTACACTTAATAACGGAATATATATTCTCAATCAACATCAAGTTTTCAATGTCCAAAACACACTAAAAAGAAAGATTTCAAAATCAAACCAAGTTTTCTTATGGTATTGTAGACTTGGTCATATCAATGAAACACGACTGACTAAGTTACATAAAGAAGGGTACATAGATCTGTTTGAGTATCAATCATATGCAACTTTTCAGTCATGTATCAGAGGAAAGATGACAAAAACTCCGTTCACTGGAAACAGAGAAAGAGCTACCGAGCTTTTGGGACTCATACACAGCGACGTGTGTGGGCCAATATCTACACATGTAAGAAATGACTATTCCCACTTCATTACTTTCACCGATGATTTGTCAAGGTATGGACATGTATTCTTGATGAAACATAAATCCAAGGCCTTTGAGAAATTCCAAGAGTATAAGAATGAAGCGGAAAAGCAAACCGGCAAAAGTATCAAGATACTCCGATCTGATCGGGATGGTGAATACTTAAGTGCCGAGTTCCTGGAATATCTAAAAGAGAATGGAATTCTCTCTCAGCTTACTCCTCCATACACACCTCAACACAACGGTGTATCAGAAAGACGGAATCACACCCTACTTGATATGTTGCATTCCATGATGAGTAATACTAAGTTGCCACTCTCTTTTTGATGTTATTCACTAGAATTTGCTGCATACCTATTGAATAAGGTTCCGACTAAGTTTGTGCCTACCACTCCATATGAAATGTGGAGTGGGAAGAAACCCCGTCTTAAGTATCTAAAGATATGGGGTTGTCCTGCTTTTGTCAAAAAAGTTCATCCGGACAAGCTTGAGGCACGTTCAGTATTGTGTAACTTTGTGGGATACCCCAAGAATTGTAGGGGGTATAATTTTTATTACGCTGAGGAACAAAAGGACTTTGTTTCTCATCAAGCCCGCTTCATGGAAACTCAATTGTTCCCCGCCGAAACACGGAGACGCGACCGCGTAGGTCCGTCTTGCCTGAATTTCGGGGCAGATGCTAATTGGTGCTATCCGTCCACCTCTCCGAAGATATCAAGTTGATTTATGACACCGTGTATCGAAGGTTTAAACGGATGCGGCCGATGTAGCAGACTTCGTCAGATTCCCCCTCACTTGAGGGGTTTTTGATTGTGGGGACGCTCTTCCCTACAGGCGCAAGCCCCTGCAGTTAATTACGCTACCGCATCGCGGTAACCACTTTCTCCTTCTCCAGATGGTCACTTCGTGTCGTGGGTGTTTGTTTTGCTTTTGGTTGCCCGTGGATTGTATACGGAGACTAATTTATGTTGTCACCCGTAAGGCGTGGATTAGTCCAAATCCGTATTTTCATAGATTTGGGTTTGGGGGTTAGGTTTAAGGAGACGTTAGTCTCATTTGGGACTAAGATCAATTTAAACGTTTGTTAAGAATACGTTAGTCTAATTTTAGACTAAGATCGACTTAACGGGTTCATTTAGATCCAACAAAAGAGCATTTGGACTCTATTGTTTAGTTTAAGGATATTGCGGTCGATTAGTTTAGAGACATTACGGTCCAATGTTAGTTTAAAGACATTTCGGTCCGTTGTTAGTTTAAGAACATCTCGGTCCAAGGTTAAGGACGTCATAGTCCATGGGTTTTAAAGGACCCCACAGTCCGAGGTTAAGGACATCATAGTCCATGGGTTTTAAAGGATCCCACAGTCTAAGGTTAAGGACATCATAGTCCATGGGCTTAAGAACCCCACAGTCCAGTTTAAAAACGTCATAGTCTATGAAATGTATGGTTGTCGCGACCCGTCACCTCTCTGAAGACGTTGAAGGATTACAACGACAAATATCAGAGGAGTAAAGAGATGTACCCTTGAACCAATTTTGGTTGAAAGATCTGTAGTCCAATTTGGGGCTAAGATTTGTTAAAAAGATTTATGAGCATATGGGCTCATTTAATCGGAATTGAGGACTTATGGCCAATCTTGGGCTAAGTCCAATCAAGTTAAAATGTTTAACATTTATTTTGGGCTTTGGAGCCTTTATTTGGGCTTGGCCCTTTTAATAATACTGAGCATTGATTCGCATTCTGACAATGTTTTGTCTTTTATTGAATGCTGAGCATTCATCATAGCTTTGGGCTTATTAAAGAACAATTTATGTTCTATCAGCGCAACACATGGTGCGCTTTGCGCCAGTCAAAGAGCACAGTGCGCTTCTGCCGAATAGCGCACACGTGAGGGACACGTGTCGCGCTTGGCGCCAGATGATGGGCGCATTGCGCCAGTTTATGAGCGCATTGCGCTAGTAGTTTAGTGGCGCACACGTAATTGACACGTGGTGCGCCTAGCGCTGAGCGCCAGCCCATGAGCGCAATACGCTATTTTGAGAGCGCGAAGCGCTAACTGTTAAGTGGCGCACACGTGAGGGACACGCGGCGCATTTGGCGCTGAGCGCCAGTCCAAGAGCGCAGAAGCGCAGTTCAAGGGCGCAAAGCGCATCTGATCAATTTTTATGATCTGAGAAATAAACTCTTGTTTATAAGAGACTGTCTCAAGATTCTAAGAACAAAAGTTCTTATTTTGTAGGAGATGTTTTAATCTCTTATTTTAGTGAAAGGCTTTGCCTTTATGGATCTATGATCCTAAGAGAATTGAATAATTCTCTCCCCTCCTTGAGATGTCTTGCTCTCATTTTGTAAAAGACCTTAGTCTTGTAGATCTATGATCTGTGAGAAGATTTATATTCTTCTTTTTATTTTATGATGGAATCTTTTGATCTCCTTTGAAAAGACCTTGGTCTTTGTAGATTTACGATCTTTAAAGAAGTGAGTTTTTCTTTTTTAATTATAAGATGATTTCATATCTATGTTCATCATCATTTATTTTTTTTACCTTGAAGAAAGTTTTCTTCTTCTGAGAGCTTGCTCTTTTTCTTTGAATTTCTCAAAGTTTATGAGGAGGTTTCTCTCTATGCTTCTGTATATCCCAGACTTGAAGTCTAGGGGTCTTTTTATAGGGCAAGCTAATCAGTTCAATCAGTTAAAAAGATCTATTCTCTAGTTGATTTGGGGAATTTCCTATCGTTGGATCTTTGATCCAAGGGCTTCTTATTTACAGAAGGCAATCTTCTTGTTTTTAACAAGATTGAGAAATCTTTCCATACAGAATTTATTCTGTATTTTTAGTGATTTTTAATCACCATTAGATCATTGATCCAACGGTGCTCTGATTTACAGAGCACAATCTTGTTATTTGGAAAGGTTTTGAGAAATCTTTTTTTAACAGAATTTAATTCTGATCAATTAATGATTTGTCATTATTATTAGATCTTTGATCTAACGGTAGGGAGCTTTTAGTTCCAGCGCTAGCGCACCCGTGCTTTGCACGTGGTGCGCTGCTTAGAGCGCAGCGCACCTAGCGCTAGCGCATCCGTGCTTTGCACGTGGTGCGCTGCTTAGAGCGCAGCGCACCTAGCGCTAGCGCACACGTGCTTTGCACGTGGTGCGCTGTTTGGGGTGCAGCGCACTTGGCGTTGCATCTGAAGTGTTGCTTCATTTCAAAATTTAAATTTCAAACAGAGCTTTGCTCTGATTTGGGGAAACAAATGCCCTCCAATCGTTGCGCTCATGTGGCCCACATGTGAGTGCAACGGTGGCAGCATCTGCGCCCTTGGATCAACTCAGAAGTTGAAAAGGCATTTCAATGCCTATAAATAGGACCCTTGGCCCTTAGGATAATTTCTGCTCATCTTCTTCCTTCTGAGAATTATTATTCTCTTGCAGAGCATAGCTCTTTGGCTTAAGAACTTTCTTAAGGACAGAACTCTGTCAAAATTTTTAGGTAAAGATTAAATCTTTTAAAGAAATTTTTAATAATCTAAGGTTTCACCCATTAACAGAGCTTTGCTCTTCATAGATCTCAGATCTAAAAAAAATGTTATTAGGGTTTTACCCATTAACAGAGCTTTGCTCTTCATAGATTTTAGATCTAAAGAAAACCTTTTGAGGGTTTCTTGACCCATTAACAGAGCTTTGCTCTCTTGAATAACGGAGATTTGTTAATCTCTTATGAAGAACTCACAGAGTTTGTTCATAGGTCTTGGAGATCTCAGAATTTTATTTCATATAAAAAGTTGGTTTCAATTTTTCTGATGGGGTTTTCCATCATTTCTACAGAGCCAGGCTCTTAAGGAATTTTTTATTCCTTCGTCATTAGAACTTGACAGGTGTCATTCTGTCACAGAGCACTACTCTCAAGAGGAGATTTACTCCTTAGCCCTAGGGATTTCTCATTAAATGAGAATCAATTGAGGATTTCCTCATTTAAATGACAGTCTCACCAAATGATGAGGCTGTTTTATTAATGATGAACTGCCATCTAGATTTTGTGGGTCCCCCTTTGGTCCCCTTTTTACTGTATTGCAGTGCGGTACGAATTTTAAAGTACCAAGTGTCAGAGTTTAAATTATAGCACCGACGGTTGACTTTGTTGTTTTTTTTGCAGGTGACATGTCTTTCGACACTTTTTTTCCGTTCGTCTGCTCAGAAGGCGGATTTCCTGAGGCGCCCGTAGACTGAGAGGTTCTTGGGCTAATCAAGGACCATGACCCGGAGCACATGAATCTTCACCTATGGGGTAGATGGTATGATCAAATTATCAGAGGCCGCCGGAGCTTTTCTTATGCGACAGCCTCAGAGCCTATCTCTGCGATCCATTATGCAGATGCACCCCCGATCAATTATACTGTGGAGGAGGTAAATTGGACTACAGAAGGTCTCCTTCGGCCTTCTATTGCTGCAGTACCCGTGCAGCCGCCGGTGGCTTTGGACACCCTAGGGCGGCGCATATGTCAGGGCGAGTCGCGCCCTTGGGGACAACCCTACAACATCGGACTAACTCCCCGTCATCCGACTGGATACTTCCAATGGGCCCGATATATCTTATTGGCAAAGAAATCGCAGCTGCTGAAGCTTGGCTTATACCCCGCGATCTACGCTTCCTTGTTCCAGTATTCTGCATCTCCCACATGGTGGATCAAGGCATTTTTAGAGCAGCGGAACATTCCGACCAACACCTTCCTCCTATTGGATCAAGGGGTCTCCATTTCCCTGGAGTAATTTGCCGAGGTCTCTGGTTTACCAGTTAGGGGAGAGCACTATGAGGAGCTGCTTCCTCCGGATGAGTATGTTTTTGTTAGTGTATATGCCCTAGAGGCCATTATTGTATCATACTAGTTTGTATATTACTTAATGGAAGCTTGGCATATTCACAGTTGTATAGACAATCTTGCTTAAAATGGTAGTATGCTACTTGGTTTGTTTCTACTTTAATGTGTGCATGCGTTTCTTTTAGCATATCGCCTATACACATTAGTAGAGCCCTTAGGATCTTTGCTTGATTACCAGCGTTGTGATGGCAGTCACACTAGTGGGGGCTGGGTAATCTACAAGCACATCCTTATACAGGTCCCTAGTCGTAGGATTATCGAGACGGGGCATCGATACTCCGGAGTAGACTAGCGTATGCGCTTCTCATCCCAGCAGGGGAGATGGTCTGTCCCATAGCCATTAGTACGTCGTACTTGAGATAGTATGCGGGTGCTCGTTAGGTTACGAGTATACTGAACATGACTCGTCGGGAACTGTTGGTTGGTACTATGCCTATCGTCAGTTATCAGTTCCCAGGTGACATGAGTACAGCTTAGTCCGTTGACTTGATACTGTCACTTCGCCTCGAGTGTGTTCCCACTGTTCTTTGATTACTACCCTACCACGGCTCAAAAGAGTCGTGCAAACAGGTAGTAGTTGGGTGCAGTCCCGAAGCACTTGGAGGTAGTGACGGTTAGACAGGATTCGTCTTTCCCGGTATTGGGGGTTGATATCGCGCTGTGTCTAGAAGAGCCATTACACAAAGTCCCTGGCCAGGGCAAGCGAGATATACTGGTAGCGTTTCCAGTGTTATCTCAGGGTGTTCTGGGTTACACTCCGACACGACTTGTACCGCTATTAGGGGACTGACGTTTACCGCCCCCTAGGCCCACCATGCGATATTCTCAGATGAACAGACCGGACTGTACGGAGATTGTCACGTTCAGGCTCAGTAGGAGTTCGGATGGGTTTACCTCATCGGCCTTCTTATCGACATCTACCTGGGGACCGTTACGTACAGCTAGTGCCGCTTGCGGTCTGTGGTTAAACCCACTGCCAGCGTAGTGTCGAGTCTTTAAAGTCCCACACAGAGAGTCTCCCTGCACCGGGCGAAAGGTGTAGAGGCCGTATGGTTTTACGGCAGGGTTACGATCACTTACGTGCACTTGTGCGTGTATACTGTTCGGGCAGACAATGCTAGTGGGCTTTGGTTTAAGCCGAATCCTAGTATTGTATGGATGGATTAGTTTTGTCTTCTGTGCATTTGCATTCTACGGAATGCGGATGCGGGTGTGTATGCACGGTTGTGAGGAGCGAAGAAGGAGGAGGTGCCTCATTAGGGTTTTGACCGTTGGTTCGGTCAAAACCATTATGAGGTGGGGAAAATATTTACTTATCTTTTTAATGATAATTATGTTATGCCTAATTGCTTTGACCTTTTGACCATGCTTGACCATGTTGACATTTTGACCATTGTTGACTTGGATCTTTCAGGAGAGCACTAGACTCTTCTTTTGCTTTTTGCTTTATCAAGACATGGTAGTGGTCAAATCAATTTTAGCCATCATAATTATAATAAAAGATTGGTTTTTATTTTTCCATGGTTCATTATTCTTTTGCCATTCTCTCTCTTCATTTTAGAGCTCTCATGCTTTGTTCTCCTTCTTCCTCCTCACTAAGAAATCCTATAGTTCTCATGTGTTGAGATAATTAGGATTTAAATAGACAAATAAATCCACCATCATATTCTATATCACCTAGGACATCAAGAGTAGCACACTTGTTGCCCTAGTTACCTCAGCTTGAGGTGGAGCTCGGAATACAAACTCTCGGGTGGATCGTCTTCAACTCAAGGAGGCCGCGTAGGTGAGCAAGAGCAAGATCCGGATCGATCCTTAGAGCTTGCATGGACGAGGAGGAAAGAGGAGAGAAGACCCAAAGGACTTGGTTCGTGAGGTATAATCTCTTGAGCATAGTAGATAGAACCTCTTGTAGTATATTAGCAATGGTTTGGCAAAGATCCTCAAGTTATTAGTCCATGTTACCTTGTGTTAGAAAATTTGTTTTTTACCTATTCCGCCTCCCCGTAAGCACCGGGGTGGGTAACGTGGACTTACAGTGGTATCAGAGCCTCGCTAAACCATTACTAACTTGTTAGCAAAGTGTTAGAAAATCGATCGCCGGAAAAAATCGCAAAACACGTCGAAAAATGCACTTTTCTGTCGTTTTTAAAAACTGGTCCAAAATTTTTTCAGGGGACCTTAAAAATACGTGCAGGGTTTTCTGGGGAAACTGTAGAAATTTGGGCACCTGAGTCACTCAGAAGACCGCGGATCTGCGGCCGATCCAAGCGATCCGCCGCGGATCCGCGGCCGAGTTGACTCGACCGCGTACCAAATTTCTTCAGGTGTTCTCTATGATGGTTTTGGGATTTTTAAGATAGTTTGTTTCTGCCCAGATTTTGCTGAGTACTGTGTTGTGCTTGGGGTAGTTTCAAATCAAGTTTTCGATCGAAATTCTAAGTACTTTTGCTAATCGGATATTCTGTGATGTGATATATGTATTGAACGTCTACTAATTGCTATACGTCGATTAGTGGGGGTTATACATATCTGTGATCTGTGATGTTGGTTTGTGTATATGAACTTGTTGGATTGTCGCGGATGAATAGCCGGGGTTTGTGAGATGAGAGTTTCTTTATCTTTCATTTGATGTAATATGTAAATTGATGTAATATTATTTTTATGGCCGCACATCCGGGATGAGGTTGTAGCCGCCATTGTATATTATTTCTTTTACTGTTTTTGCTCCTAGGATAGGCCCAAGGTGGGGTGCAAAAACTACCGGGTACTTTGAAGTGCCGAGTGGCCTACTCACGTTGTTGAGAGAGGTTGCTTCATTTTGGGTACTTGGCGGGTAGTTTGCCGCACCCATAGGGGTCTAGGGTGGGGTTTTGGCTATTCATCGCGACCGTGTAATCTGTCTTTCGTTGCAGGCTCGAACGAAACCCGGATTCCTAGCATATCTAATGTGTTCATCTGTGATCTGGAATGGCTATCATTGCATCTGACGAATGTATATATCTATATGATATCCAGTAGGCGTTGCTTATGTTTTGCATCCGCGCTAGTCCAACCCCCGCTCTGTCGTTAGTTAAGTAACCTAACGGGTGATGACGGGGCCCCGCGGCGAATGCAGATGGCATAAGCGTACGTCATATTTTCGTTGTTTTCTGCTATGGTAGGATTAATTGATGGGACGCATTAAATTAATGCAAGAAAATAAACCAAAGTTAAAATCGTTGGAACAATTTCAAAACCACTCGGTTTCTTTTCAAAACAGAAAACTTTTAAAAATGCGGAGCTTAAACCACTCCTTTTAAAAGCTATCAGGTTCCTTCGATTATATCAAGTTCACTACGTTCACGGTTTCGCCAAAACCATTCGTAGCCTTCCGTCATTTCAGTTAAATATTCAGTAGTATTCAAGCTATGTATTTTGACCTTCGCCAAGGCATAGTGATTGGTAGCTGCTGAATATTTATCTGTAGCATAGATAGATGCGTTGGTTTGGGGCAGTCGTACTACTATTTTGGCCTTCGTCAAGGGTATGTACGGGTGGGTTCAAATTAACTTGGATAATGACGGGTAGAACTTGACATGTGACTTATGATATGTTGGCCTTCGTCAAGGTCATAAGAGCATGGGGCAAAAATCCACATCGGGAGTTTCTAAAGAAACTGAAACTTGCTAGTGCTGCATACCATTTGGAGTTTGATAATGTTGGTAGGATTCCTTCAGCATTATCTCACAATAATATTTGGATCCCGATCCTACTGTGAGTATCCGCTACTCCTCGGGAAACTTTTCACTTAACGATCAATGCTATAAACCAAGTAGGTGTCTAGAAAGGTGTTAGCGGGGCTATGCCCACAGGGAAAAGAGGTTATTTAATTAAGGAACTTCGCGAAAGCGTCATAAAACCTCCCTCGAAGTACCGATACCGGCCTGGTTGAACGGTTAAGCAAGTATTGTACGGTGAGATTGATCCCGACTAATTCTTCTTTTATGGTTTGAGGAAGGATTCGAGAAACAGTGGGAGCCATCCTGTTTAGATAAACTAAAAACCAATCTAAATTTGCAAGAGCATCATACTGAGTGTTTGCTTCTCTCTCTCTCTTAATTGCAGCGACCCAGTGATCATACATATGTTACATCTAGATAATAAAATGACTGAATCTGACTGTTATGACTGGCAAAGGTCTGTCCAGATGTCCATTACCCATGACAAGCTGGGACACCTCTTAACTAATCAAACCCCTGCCGTCTCAGGACCAGTTTCCACTGTCGCGGATATTGATATCCGTAAGACATCGGAAAAAGACTGTGCGAATGCCAAGTGCCTCGTGTTGGCCTTAGTTGATAGTGCATACCAGAGGCAGCACGAGAAGATGGACTTAGTTTCTATCTTCCTCCATAACAAAGATTTATATGGAGAGCAATCTAGTATCGCAAGATATGAGACCTTGAACGAATTGCTTCAAGCGAGGTTGGCTATTGGGTCATCTGTAGGGGGCAATGTCCTTACAGAGACCAGCTATTTTGATGAGCTCACGGACCTGAAGACCACGTTGAAGAAAGGGTCAAATACTGACTTGATTCTACAGTCTCTGCTCTCTACTTATACCCTGAAGGAAACCAGGGAAGTAGAAGGAAAGGGAAGGGCAAAAGTTTCGGGACTGGATGGTAGTAAAGGAGGGACGTTCCTATTGTTACGGGAATGAACATTGGCAGAAGGATTGCAGGGCTAGCAAAGCCAGTAGCCAGGATTCGAAGCATGTTGTGGCTTCGGCTTCGGGTGTGTTTGTAGTAGAAAACTGTATGTCAATTAACCTTACTTCCTGGGTATTGGATACCGGATCAGGATCTCACATCTGTAATTCATTACAGGCTCTGAGAAACCGTAGAGTTATCAGGATAGGTGATATGACTCTCAGGGTTGCCAACGGAATGAGCATGGACGCTGAATCCGTAGGGGAATATCATCTTGGATTGACGACTGGGCAAATATTGATTCTGCGTGACTGTTTGTATGTACCTAGTGCGACTTGTAATATCATATCTGTATTCTTACTTTCTAAGGAAGGATATGATTTTACTTTTGTAAGCGATGTGGTCCACATCCACCTAAATCAAGTTCTGATTGGGTCAGGTACATTAGAAAACGGAATATACGTACTGAATCAAGCTCAGGTTTTCAATGTCCAGAACACACTTAAAAGAAAGTCTCCGAAATTAAATCAGGCTTTCTTATGGCATTGTAGACTGGGTCACATCAATGAGACACGGTTAACAAAGTTACATAAAGAGGGATACTTGAATCTGTTCGAGTATCAGTCTTATGATACTTGTGAATCTTGTCTCATGGGAAAGATAACAAAGACTCCGTTCACTAGACACGGAGTAAGAGCGAGCGAGCTCTTGGGACTCATACACAGTGACGTGTGTGGTCCAATGTCTACACATGCGCGAAGTGGTTATTCACACTTCATTACTTTTACGGATGATTTCTCCAGGTATGGACATGTCTTCCTGATGAAGCATAAATCCGAGACCTTTGAGAAATTTCGAGAATACAAGAATGAAGTTGAAAAACAAACATGCAAGAGTATAAAGATACTGAGATCTGATCAAGGTGGTGAATACTTGAGTGCCGAGTTTCTGGACTACTAAAAAGAGAATGGAATTCTCTCTCAACTTACTCCTCCATACACACCACAACACAACGGTGTATCTGAAAGGCGGAATCGAACCCTATTGGATATGGTTCGTTCCATGATGAGTAAGGCTGAGTTACCGCGATCCTTCTGGGGTTATGCACTAGAATCAGCTGCATATCTTTTGAACAAGGTTCCCTCCAAGACTGTGCCTACCACACCATATCAGATGTGGTGTGGGAAGAAACCCCATCTTTAATATCTGGAGATATGGGGATCTCCAGCTTTTGTTAAAAAGTAGCATACGGACAAACTCGAGGCACGCTCAGTACTGTGTAAGTTTGTGGGATACCCAAAGAACTCCAGGAGGTATCTTTTCTATTACGCAGAGGAACAAAAGGTTTTTGTTTCTCGTCATGCCCACTTTCTGGAACATCAGTTTTTAGAAAAAGCAACAAGTAGGAGCGCAATAGAACTGGAAGAAATTCCAGAACCACAAGCTATTACTGAAAGCTTGGAAGAACCAGAAGTTTCAGGAGAACCGGACATCCCAGCGCCACTCCGCAGGAGTAGTAGGCAGTCTCATCCGCCCGAGAGATACTACGGTTTTCTCATAGACGGGGATAAAGAGGATTGCACCATTGATTATGATGAGCCTACTAGCTTCCAGCAAGCCATTCAGAGCGGTGACTCAGTAAAATGGCTGGATGCAATGCGGACCGAAATGGAGTCCATGTACACTAACAAAGTTTAGACTTTAGACATTGCTCCAGAAGGGGTAAAACCCGTAGGCTGCAAATGGATCTTCAGAAAGAAGATTGGTGTAGATGGGCAGGTTGAAACCTATAAAGCTAGACTTGTTGCAAAGGGTTTTCGTCAAAGACCTGGTTTGAACTATGACGAGACCTTTTCTCCAGTGGCTATGCTCAAATCCATTCGGATCCTTCTTGCCATTGCTGCCTTCCATGATTATGAGATCTGGCAGATGGACGTAAAGACGGCTTTCCTAAATGGAAATTTGGAAGAGTGCGTCTATATGGATCAGCCGGAGGGTATCATTCAGAATGGGAGCAGCGGTAAAGTGTGCAAGTTGCTTAAGTCCATCTGTGGACTGAAGCAGGCATCGCGGAGTTGGAACATCTGCTTTGATGATACTGTCAAAGAATTCGGCTTTATCAAGGATCCAGATGAACCTTGCATTTACAGTAAGATTGTAGGGAGAATTGTGGTATTCCTCGTCTTGTACGTGGATGACATTCTCCTAATAGGAAATGATATTCCTATACTACAGTCAGTCAAAGGATTCTTGTCATAGAGGTTCTCCATGAAGGACCTGGGCGATGCCAACTACATTCTGGGGATCCAGATCTATCGTGATAGATCTAAAAGGATGTTGGGACTTTCGCAGTCCAGGTACATCGACACCATACTGAAACGATTCAGTATGGAAGATTCAAAGCACGGTAATCTATCGGCTTGTCACGGGATCACCCTCTCCAAAGATATGTCTTCCAAGACTGATTTGGAAAGGGCTCGCATGTCATCTATACCCTACGCATCTGCGGTAGGCTCTATAATGTATGCGATGTTGTGTACCAGACCAGATGTAGCATACGCATTGAGCGTTGTAAGCCGGTATCAGTCGGACCCAGGGGAGAAACACTGGATAGCAGTAAAGAATATTCTCAACTACCTGAGAAGGACTAAGGAGATGATCTTGGTATATGGCGGAAAAGACTTCCAGATCGAGGCCTTTGCTGACTCCAGCTTCCAGAGTGACAAGGATGACTCTAAGTCCATGTCGGGTTATGTCTTTACTCTCAATGGAGGGGCGGTTTGCTGGAAGAGCTCCAAGCAGGAAACCGTTGCTGACTCAACTATGGAAGCGGAGTACATAGCTTCTTGCGATGCCGCAAAGGAAGCTGTCTGGATGAAGAAGTTCCTCACGGAGCTTCAGGTGGTTCCTACCATTGTTAATCCAATACCGCTGTATTGTGACAACAACGGCGCTATAGTTTTAGCGAAGGAACCCAGGTCTCATCAGAAGTCCAGGCACATTTTGAGGCGGTACCACCTGATCAGGGAGATCGTAGATCGCCGGGAGATCAAGGTGAAAAGAGTAGATTCGGAGAATAACACTGTAGATCCATTCACGAAGGCCATACCCCAGACTCAGTTCGAGCGGTTGATCGAGATGATAGGTCTTCGATATGCCAGTACATGGCCTTAGTGCAAGTGGAAGATTGTTAGTGTATATGCCCTAGAGGCCATTACTGTATCATACTAGTTTATATATTACTTAATGGAAGCTTGGGATATTCACAGTTGTATAGACAATCTTGCTCAAAATGGTAGTATGCTACTTGGTTTGTTTCTACTTTAATGTGTGCATGTGTTTCTTTTAGCATATCGCTTATACACATTAGTAGAGCCCTTAGGATCTTTGCTTGATTACCAGCGTTGTGATGACAGTCACACTAGTGGGGGCTGGGTAATCTACAAGCACATCCTTATACAGGTCCCTAGTCGTAGGATTATCGAAACGGGGCATCGATACTCCGGAGTAGACTAGCGTATGCGCTTCTCATCCCAGCAGGGGAGATGGTCTGTCCCATAGCCATTAGTACGTCATACTTGAGATAGTATGCGGGTGCTCGTTAGGTTACGAGTATACTGGACAGGACTCGTCGGGAACTGTTGGTTGGTACTATGCCTATCGTCAGTTATCAGTTCCCAGGTGACATGAGTACAACTTAGTCCGTTGACTTGACACTGTCACTTCGCCTCGAGTGTGTTCCCACTGTTCTTTGATTACTACCCTACCACGGCTCAAAGGAGTCGTGCAAACCGGTAGTAGTTGGGTGCAGTCCCGAAGCACTTGGAGGCAGCGACGGTTAGACATGATTCGTCTCTCCCGGTATTGGGGGTTGGTATCGCGCTGTGTCTAGGAGAGCCATTACACAAAGTCCCTGGCCAGGGCAAGCGAGATATACTGGTAGCGTTTCCAGTGTTATCTCAGGGTGTTCTGGGCTACACTCCGGCACGACTTGTACCGCTATTAGGGGACTGACGTTTACCGCCCCCCTAGGCTCGCCATGCGATATTCTCAGACGAACGGACCGGACTGTACGGAGATTGTCACGTTCAGGCTCAGTAGGAGTTCGGATAGGTTTACCTCATCGGCCTTCTTATCGACATCTACCTGGGGACCGTTATGTACAGCTAGTGCCGCTTGCAGTCTGTGGTTAAACCCACTGCCAGCGTAGTGTCGAGTCTTTAGAGTCCCACACAGAGAGTCTCCCTGCACTGGGCGAAAGGTGTAGAGGCCGTATGATTTTACGGCAGGGCTACGATCACTTACGTGCACTTGTGCGCGTATGCTGTTCGGGCAGGCAATGCTAGTGGGCTTTGGTTTAAGCCGAATCCTAGTACTGTATGGATGGATTAGTTTTGTCTTCTGTGCATTTGCATTCTACGGAATGCGGATGCGGGTGTGTATGCACGGTTGTAAGGAGCGAAGAAGGAGGAGGTGCCTCATTAGGGTTTTGACCGTTGGTTCGGTCAAAACCATTATGAGGTGAGGAAAATATTTACTAATCTTTTTAATGATAATTATGTTATGCCTAATTGCTTTGACCTTTTGACCATGCTTGACCATGTTGACATTTTGACCATTGTTGACTTGGATCTTTTATGAGAGCACTAGACTCTTCTTTTGCCTTTTGCTTTATCAAGACATGATAGTGGTCAAATCAATCTTTGCCATCATAATTATGATAAAAGATTGGTTTTTATTTTTCCATGGTTCATTATTCTTTTGCCATTCTCTCTCTTCATTTTAGAGCTCTCATGCTTTGTTCTCCTTCTTCCTCCTCACTAAGAAATCCTATAGTTCTCATGTGTTGAGATAATTAGGGTTTAAATAGACAAATAAATCCACCATCATATTCTACATCACCTAGGACATCAAGAGTAGCACACTTGTTGCCCTAGTTACCTCGGCTTGAGGTGGAGCTCGGAATACAAACTCTCGGGTGGATCGTCTTCGACTCAAGGAGGCCGTAGAGGTAAGCAAGATCCGGATCGATCCTTGGAGCTTGCATGGATGAGGAGGAAAGAGGAGAGAAGACCCGAAGGACTTGGTTCGTGAGGTATAATCTCTTGAGCATAGTAGATAGAACCTCTTGTAGTATGTTAGCAATGGTTTGGCAAAGATCCTCAAGTTATTAGTCCATGTTACCTTGTGTTAGAAATTTTTTTTTACCTATTCCGCCTCCCCGTAAGCACCGGGGTGGGTAACGTGGACTTACAGTTTTTGCCACCAAATCAGTGGTAATGGGTCTTACCCCAGAGAACGCCATCCAGCACCAGTTCCCAAGTCTGATAAAGGTGTTGAATATGCATAAGAGCCTTTTTCTTGAATCCGGAGGCCGGGAGGTCAGCTTTGCGGACTTCATTGCCCGTTTTCTTCGCCCATAAATTTTGTCGCGACAAGGTGAAAAGTTTGCTAAACTTGATGATCCTTTCGGCTTTGGCTTGGATCGTCGGCCAATATTGGAAGCCGATCAAAAGGATTTCTTTCTTCCCGACGTCGCGATCGTCCCCCTGTCAGAAATTGCCGCTCCGGGCATTGATGAGGAAGCGTTCTTTCTCAGGTTCCTCACTTTATGGTTAAGCTGGTTCGCACTTCCTATGCACCTTCGCTACATGAGGCCTTCTGTCTTCTACCCTGCGCATCGAATGGTTGCTGGAATACAAGTGGCCATCGGGGTCGCCGGATTAGCCCACCTATATCACGGCCTCAGCTTGGCAGCGGATACCACTGAACCAGGGTTGCAGCCCGCCAACTTCTCAATGCTTTACTTCACCTCATGGCTAGAGTTGCACGTGCTTGGGGTCTTCGGTATCCACAAAAGACCTTCTTTTTACGACAGATGTAAATTCCCTCGGATAATGCGGCTGGTCGACGCTTCCATCGTAAGTCCGACACCGTGGGAAGCTAGGGGTTTACTCCTTCGTCCACGCACGGTCGGAGATGGTATGTCTTTTACTGACAAAATCTTGACGGTCGGCCAGGAATCTTCAACAGCAGTGCTGCCATTGCAAGACATTTTTAAAGACGGGGCCTCTGTATTGAAAGCTCGGGAGATTCTTTATCTGTACTCCATCAGGCCGGGCTTTCTCGTATTTAGGCAAAATGATGCAGCACTATTCATGAGATACAATCCGCATCGTTTCGCCCAGCAGCTGGGCTATAATCAGGGCGTTCCGCTTGAGGCCTTCTTGGCAGAACCCGCTGCTACCGAAGAGGGGATGCGAAGCGCGCTGCATTATTTCATACGTCTGAACACGTGGTCCAACTTCTTTATTAGTGAACTGAGCTGTGTTCCGAAGGCCCTCAATGTGTACATGGCCTGGTATCAACATTCAATGGGCGCCGTCATCAGGGAGGAGAAGCGATTGCTTCTTGATCGCAAGGGTACCGCTCCGGCCGGTAATCCAAATGTTCCTCTGAAGCGACGGACCATTGTCTGTCCTCCCTTAAGAGAAGTTGCTGTGGTCGAAGTCCCACATGATAGGCCTGAGTTGCCGATACCCCTTGCTCCCGTGGAAACGGTGACTGTGGCGTCTCCCGAGTCTGGCATGGGTTCGGACATCGGGACTCGTCGTCCTAAGGTGCCCACCAAGCGTAAGCTTGTGCTAGCGGCGACGGGCACTCGCTCGCAGAAGAGGAAGAAGAAGTCGATCCTCTCTGTAGACGTTGTATTCGGCCAGGAACCTCATGCTCCTTATAGCGAGGGCCTGAGCGAATATGGCACCAACGAGGGTCTATTCGTAGCGCCGGACGATACCGACCTCGAGGCTGCTATTGCAGCTTCCGAGCGATTAGCAAGCCATAAAGCGGGACTGGCCATCCTCGCGCAATCAGGTAAACATCGGCCGTACCTTTTGTCATTGCATCATATTTTTATCATGTTTTGACTGACACTTTTCCTTCTTTAACAGGCATTTCCACCGAAGAAGCTCTCGCAGCTTCTCTCAAGACTTTTGAGGAGGAGGAAAGACTTCGAGCATCCTTAGACATCCGTACATTTCGGTTCACCGCGTCTCCACTCCCGTTTCTTATGGGTAATTTGACCCCTCCTTTTCATCTTATTACAGGAACTACCTCTACTCAGGTTATTCCAGGTGTGGTACCGACTTCGCAGGGCGGTGCGGAGACGCTTCTAAGGTCGGCTATCGAAGTCTCAGTTCCACCGGTATTGCCGAAAGAAGATTCACTTAAGCAACCGATGAAGGATGCCATGATGGCTCTAGAGGTAGCTCTTGGCGTGGACGATGACGTCCCATTGACGGAGGTCTTGAGGAGATTCGCTCTCACGGCCCGGGCAGAAAGGAAGCGTAGAATGCGCGCAGTAAGGGAGCGCAATGCCGCCTTGGCCGCGGGTGCAGGTTCGAGCGCTGCTACCCCTGCCCCTACTCCTTCAGAGGATGCTTCGGCCGCCTTGTCTACCGCCCACAGACAGGCAGCACGTGCGGCTCGGGAAGCAGTCGAAAGACCGACCCAAGGTAACATGACATTGAGTTCTTTCTTCAAAGTTTTAATCTTCAGATTCTCATATGTCCTATCCTGCAGGACCGAGTCTTGATGGGGAAGCGTTAGGTGAGATGGCGATGACCGCTGAGCCTGAGGTAGCCACTCTTTCTCATGAGTCTGGCACTGCCCCAATCGCCATTCTTTCCGCTTGTGGTTCTCTGCCATCTCCTAGCGTCGCGAGTGTTACGGCGGCTCTCGTAGAGTCAGGGGATGAGGCTATGGGCGGCGAAACCATTCCGATGGAGGAGGGTGAAGTAATCGCTGTATCCAGTGACGCCCTTGTCGCGGTATCGACCGGCGACTCACCAGGTAGATTTTGGGTCATTGCGGGCTTCTTTATGTGCCCGTTAGAGCTTTGGCCCAGTCTGTCAAAGACTGAGGTATTGGAGCTGGATGACCCGTTGAAAGGGACCAAGGTAGTGGTAAGTCTATCGAAGACCGACTCCTTTGGGGCTTCCTTCAACGACATTGGGGCAATGAAGTTCATGGGTGGGAGCATGGTCCCGAAGAACATCCCAGTGGTGGCCTGAGTTACTTGCTCCACTGGCATCTTGAACAGGGAGGCCACTTGGGGCCCGTAAGTTACACCACCAGATGAGGCGGAACGGGAGCTGGAGTTGCAGTTGGAGCAGTTGGAGGCCATTTCTTTTTCTGCACGAGAGCAAAACCAAATCTTAGTACTTCGAACCCAAGGGCAACCATATCAAACCGCGATTCTTTTGCGAACACGACACACAAAGTGTGGAGTGGAAAGAGGAAGAGGTCCCACAGGGCATGCCAGAATCTGTTCCCCGCCGAAACACGGAGACGCGACCGCGCAGGTCCGTCTTGCCTGAATTTCGGGGCAGATGCTAATTGGTGCTATCCGTCCACCTCTTCGAAGATGCCAAGTTGATTTATGACACCGTGTATCGAAGGTTTAAACGGATGCGGCCGATGTAGCAGACTTCGTCGGATTCCACCTCACTCGAGGAGTTTTTGATTATGGGGACGCTCTTCCCTGCAGGCGCAAGCCCCTGCAGTTAATTATGCTACCGCATCGCAGTAACCACTTTCTCCTTCTCCAGATGGTCACTTCATGTCGTGGGTGTTTGTTTTGCTTTTGGTTGCTCGTGGATTGTATACGGAGACTAATTTATGTTGTCGTCCGTAGGGCGTGGATTAGTCCAAATCCGTATTTTCTTAGATTTGGGTTTGGGGGTTGGGTTTAAGGATACGTTAGTCTCATTTGGGACTAAGATCAACTTAAACGTTTGTTAAGGATACGCTAGTCTAATTTTAGACTAAGATCAACTTAACGGGATCATTTAGATCCAACAAAAGAGCATTTGGACTCTATTGTTTAGTTTAAGGACATTGCAGTTGATTAGTTTAGGGACATTACGGTCCAATGTTAGTTTAAAGACATTTCGGTCCGTTGTTAGTTTAAGGACATCTCAGTCCAAGGTTAAGGACGTCATAGTCCATGGGTTTTAAAGGACCCCACAGTCCGAGATTAAGGATATCATAGTCCATGGGTTTTAAAGGACCCCACAGTCCGAGGTTAAGGACATCATAGTCCATGGATTTAAGGACCCCACAGTCCAGTTTAAAGACGTCATAGTCTATGAAATGTATGGTTGTCGGGATCCGTCACCTCTCTGAAGACGTTGAAGGATTACAACGACAAATATCAGAGGAGTAAAGAGATGTACCCTTGAACCAATTTTGGTTGAAAGATCTGTAGTCCAATTTGGGGCTAAGATCTGTTAAAAAGATTTATGAGCATATGGGCTCATTTAATCGGAATTGAGGACTTATGGCCAATCTTGGGCTAAGTCCAATCAAGTTATAATATTTAACATTTATTTTGGGCTTTGGAGCCTTTATTTGGGCTTGGCCCTTTTAATAATACTGAGCATTGATTCGCATTCTGACAATATTTTGTCATTTATTGAATGCTGAGCATTCATCATAACTCTGGGCTTATTAAAGAACAATTTATGTTCTATCAGCGCAACACATGGTGCGCTTTGCGCCAGTCAAAGAGCGCAGTGCGCTTCTGCCGAGTAGCGCACGCGTGAGGGACACGTGTCGCGCTTGGCGCTGAGCGCCAGATGATGGACGCATTGCGCCAGTTTATGAGCACATTGCGCTAGTAGTTTAGTGGCGCACACGTAATTGACACGTGGTGCGCCTAGCACTGAGCGCCAGCCCATGAGCGCAGTGCGCTATTTTGAGAGCGCGAAGTGCTAACTGTTAAGTGGCGCACACGTGAGGGACACATGGCGCATTTGGCGCTGAGCGCCAGTCCAAGAGCGCAGAAGCACAGTTCAAGTGTGCAAAGTGCATCTGATCAATTTTTATGATCTGAGAAATAAACTCTCATTTATAAGAGATTTTGTCTCAAGATTCTAAGAACAAAAGTTCTTATTTTGTAGGAGATGTTTTAATCTCTTATTTTAGTGAAAGGTTTTGCCTTTATGGATCAATGATCCTAAGAGAATTGAATAATTCTCCCCCCTCCTGAGATGTATTGCTCTCATTTTGTAAAAGACCTTAGTCTTGTAGATCTATGATCTGTGAGAAGATTTATATTCTTCTTTTAATTTTATGATGGGATCTTTTGATCTCTTTTGAAAAGACCTTGGTCTTTGTAGATCTATGATCTTTAAAGAGGTGAGTTCTTCTTTTTTAATTATGAGATGATCTCATCTCTATGTTCATCATCATTCATTTTTTTTACCTTGAAGAAAGTTTTCTTCTTCTGAGAGCTTTCTCTTTTTCTTTGAATTTCTCAAAGTTTATGAGGAGGTTTCTCTCTATACTTCTGTATATCCCAGACTTGAAGTCTAGGGGCCTTTTTATAGGGCAAGCTGATCAGTTCAATCAGTTAAAGAGATCTATTCTCTAGTTGATTTCGGGAATTTCCTATCGTTGGATCTTTGATCCAAGGGCTTCTTATTTACAGAAGGCAATCTTCTTGTTTTTAACAAGATTGAGAAATCTTTCCATACAGAATTTATTCTGTATTTTTAGTGATTTTTAATCACCATTGGATCATTGATCCAACGGTGCTCTGATTTATAGAGCATAATCTTGTTATTTGGAAAGATTTTGAGAAATCTTTTCTTAACAGAATTTAATTCTGATCAATTAATGATTTGTCATTATTATTAGATTTTTGATCTAACGGTGGGGAGCTTTTAGTTCCAGCGCTAGCGCATCCGTGCTTTGCACGTGGTGCGCTGCTTAGAGCGCAGCGCACCTAGCGCTAGCGCACACGTGCTTTGCATGTGGTGCGCTGCTTGGGGCCCAGCGCACTTGGCGCTGTATCTGAAGCGTTGTTTCATTTCAAAATTTAAATTTCAAACAGAGTTTTGCTCTGATTGGGGGAAACATCAATTTCTTGAAAAGGAGATAAGTGGGAGCGCAATAGAGCTGGAAGAAATTCCAGAACCACAAACTATTACTAAAAACTTAGTAGAATCTGAGATTTCAATAGAACCGGACGTACCTACGCCACTCCACAGATCTAGTAGGCAGTCTCATCCGTCCGAGAGATACTATGGTTTTCTCATAGATGGGGATCGAGAGGATTGTATCATTGACGATGATGAGCCGACTAGTTTTCCGCAAGCCATCACGAGTAGAGACTCGGTGAAGTGGCTGGATACTATGCGATCCGAGATGGAATCCATGTACACAAACAAAGTATGGACTTTGGATTTTTCTCCTACCGGGTAAAACTCATAGGATGCAAATGGATCTTCAAAAAGAAAATTGGTGTAGATGGTCAGGTAGAAACCTACAAAGCTAGACTTGTTGCTAAAGGTTTTCGTCAAAGACCATGATTGGACTATAACGAAACTTTTTCACCAGTGGCTATACTTAAATCCATTCGGATTCTACTTGCCATTTCTGCCTTCCATGACTATGATATCTGGCAGATGTATGTTAAAATCGCTTTTCTAAATGGAAGTTTAGAAGAGTGTATTTATATAGACCGACCAGTGAGTTTCATAGACAGTGGGGGCAGCGGAAAGGTGTGCAAGTTGCTTAAATTTATTTATGGATTAAAGCAGGCATCGCGGAGTTGGAACATCTGCTTTGATGAGACGGTCAAAGAATTTGACTTTATCAAAAATGTATATGAACTTTGTATTTATAAGAAGATTGTAAGGAGAACGATGGTATTTCTTGTTTTATACGTGGATGGCATTCTCCTGATAGGAAATGATATTCCTATGCTACAATCAGCCAAGCTATTTTTGTCACAGAAATTCTCTATGAAAGACCTGGGTGATGCCTCGTACATTCTGGGGATTAAGATCTATCGTGACTGATCTAAAAGAATGTTGGGACTTTCACAGTCGAGGTACATAGACACCGTACTAAAGAGGTTTAGTATGGAAGATTCTAAGCGTAGTAATTTACCCGCTTGTCATGGAATCAGCCTCTCCAAAGAGATGTCTCCCAAGATTGATGAGGAGAGGGCTTACATGAGTATAGTACCCTATGCTTCGGCGGTAGGGTCGATAATGTATGCGATATTATGTACTAGACCAAATGTAGTTTATGCACTTAGCGTTGTAAGCAGGTATCAGTCCAACCTAGGTGAGAAACATTGGATAGCAGTAAAGACATTCTTAAGTATCTGAGAAGGACTAAGGAGATGTTCTTGGTGTACGGTAATGAAGACCTCCAGAGGCTTTTATCGACTCCAGCTTCCAAAGTGATAAGGATGATTCTAAATCCGTCTTGGGTTATGTGTTTATCCTCAACGGATGGGCGTTCTGTTAGAAGAGTTCCAAACAGGACACCATAGCAGACTCGACGATGGAGGCTGAGTACGTCGCTACTAATGATGCCGCAGAAGAGGCAGTCTAGATGAGGAAGTTCATTTTTGATCTTTGGGTGATTCCATCCATTAATAATCCAATACCTTTGTATTGCGATAACAATGGAGCCATAGGTTTGGCAAAGGAACCACAGTCCCATTAGAAATCCAGACATATCTTGAGACAGTATCACCTGATTAGGGAGATCATGGATCGCCAGGAGATCGAAATGCGAAGAGTAGATACAAAGGACAACACGGTAGATCCATTCACCAAGGCCATCCCTCATGTCCAGTTCGAGAGACTGTTCGAAATATTGGGTATGCGGTACGCTAGTAACTGGCTTTAGTGCAGACGTTGGGTACTTAATACGCCAATTACAGGCCTTAGTGCAAGTGGAAGATTGTTGGATATGTATGCCCTAGAGGCCTTCATTATATAGGATGCTAGGGATATGTATGTATAGGACAATCTTGCTTGATATGATAGTATGCTATTTGGTTTATCTTTATCTTAACATGTGATATGCTTTACTTGTTATTTCACATCTCGTATACATGTTGATAAAGCCCGTAGGATCCTTGCTTGACTACCAGCGTTGTGATGACAATCATACTTGTGGGATCTAGGTAGTCGATAAGAACATCTTTAAAATATCCCTAGTTGTAGGAGTATCGAGACTGAGCATTGATACTTCAGAGTAGACTAGTGTATACATATCTATACCCTGACGAGGGGCGATGGTTGGTCCCGCAGCCATTGGTGATATGCACCTAAAATTGTATACAGGTGCTCACTGGAGGTGAGTATACTGGACGAACTCGCCGAGAACTGGCTAGATGGTATTATACCTTGTAACAACCCTAATTTTCTTATACACTTTTTCCATACAAATTTTTAAATTTGTTTTTTTTCAAAAATCCATAAAAGGGTATTTATTGCCCGAGCACAAGATTTAAGTAATTAATTAGCAATTTAATTACAAGAAAGAGCTTTTAGCTCATTGGTAATACCTTGCATTGCTGAACCAAGCCACCAGAGTTCAAATCCCATGCCCCACATTATTTTTAATATTATTTTGTTTTAAAATTTTTAGAAGTCCAACAGTCAATACGTGATAAATTCCAAAAGTTCCACTACTCATAAAAAACTAAATATACCAGAGCCTACATCTCGAGACTCCCCATCTCCTTGACCACCGACTCGGCCGGCGGACCGGCCGATTCCGGCCGGCGCCGCAGGCCGGACTCGGCCGGACGGCCGAGTTTCCAACTGGAAAGTTAGGGCTCTTCCTCTCCCCTACCCCCTGCATACTTTATTTTGCCAGATCGGTTCCAGAGACCTTTGAAATCCTCATTTACTCCATATTTTAATGAATTTTAATATATTTTTATATTTTTTAATTTAAAACCCTACATTTACCCTAACCCTAGCCTAAACCCTATAAATACACCCCTACTCTCTACCCTCTCATCCCAAAACTCTGAGCCAACTCTCTAAAATTCTCAAGAAATCTTGTGTACTTTGAAAACGAGCACGAAGCGAAACTACGGCGAAATTCCCGGCGAACTTCCGGCGATCGTTCTAGGAACTCTCGGCGACGAATCGACGCACCGGCGATTCCTCTTCTTTCATCTCTTTCTCCTAGTTGTCCAAAACCCGTAAGTTCCCATTTTCTATCTCTCTTTTCTATTCTAAAAATACGGATTTACAAACCCGACGGAATCGGAACAAATCCGATTTCCGATTCGGTTTCTTATAAAACTTCACTTCCCGTTAATACAATTATGCTTAAACTCTCTCATGTTGACTATTAAATACTAATCAACCAAATTGATCAAGTTTTATTTCATAAAATGATGGCTATTTCAATTTATCGTATTTTTCACTTAAATACCATATTGTTTCAATTCTACATTTAACTCCATTAAACTTGCTATACCTTTAAGTAGACCACGAGGTAATGACCCACCTCCTCACACACTCATATGCAACATAACACGATACTCTCGAGAACTTAGAATACGGGAAAATAAACATTTTCATTTAAATACCCTTTACTTAATAAAACCATTTCTAAAAGATTTAGTATTGATACATCTTTACAAATAAATAACCTTTGAGCTAATAATAAAAATATCTAGACTCGGCCAATTAAGGACCATCGCACTCATTAGGACAGAGGAAGGTTGTGGGCTTTCAGTCGTTTATCTAAACCTGATTTTGTGGTGCCTAGGCTAGACAAGTGAGACGGATAACTTTAAAAGACCCGTCTCACGGTGATTCGTAAGTGGATCGCTCCTTTCTTCACTTGTACTTACCTGGCCACAATTGGCGGTGAAGAGGCGATTTGAGGGATATCTTACAATTTGTCGCTTTGGACCAGTTAGAAGCAGTCTAGTTGACTTAGAAGACCCTAAAACATAGAATACGGGAAAACAATATCTTTACAAATAAATACCATAATTAATAAAACCGTTTTCCCTTAATAATTAGTATTTATACAAATCTTTGTAAAGCGCTGCTACAACCCATTTGGGGAATCCGTTCGGGATGGTGCGGGTTATCGTACATCCTCGGGCTTAGTAGTGCGAGATGCAGACCTCCGCAAGGAGCATTCGGTCTCGAAAGATTTAAAATACGACATCTTAAGAAAACGAGATTTTTTGAATATTATATATATACTAAAATTATTTTCATATAAATATATGTATATGTAACATAAAAATATCTATTTTGAATTATTACAAATATTCCACTTTTTCTAAAAATTCACAAGAATCAATTTTACACTAAAACACCATGAATTCCATACAAAACCAATATTACAAATAAATACCTCTTATTATGAAAATAGGACATTTTCAATAGAAATATCACAATATAAAATCTACATTCATTACAACTCTAGAGACGATTAATGAATACTTGGGGTGTACTTTGAAAAGCATATAAAAGTATTTTTACATAAAACCCCTCAAGTTCTATAAATTACCCTAAGGACCCTAGCAAATATAGGTTTAAGCTGGACCAATCTCTTGAGCCTCATGGAGCTGGAGAAGTGGGTGCTTGCCTATCTTAGGTAGACAACTTAACAACGGTGTTATCAATACGGTAATCGTGTTTGAAAAAGTCACAAATCCTGCCGCCCATGTGCAGTGGTTACCAATAACATCAAAACAAACAGGACTTCAATTTACTTTTCTAATTGTCTGACTCAGTTTGAGTCTTATTATAATCTGATTTGAATATGATTCAAGTACAATCTACAATCTACAATTTACAATATTACAATTCAACATGAATCTATTATTCCATATATTAAATCTATCAACTTGACTGAATCGAACCATGGATATACATTCTATTTACATGATCATCCAATTTACATGATTCTCCAGTTACATACATGATTCTACAATTACATCCGTTTACTGATATTATGGTTATGGTCAGGCATCCAATTATACAATTTATACAGTTTACAATACAAGACAATACAATAAAACAATACAATCAAAATAACACTACGGGGTTTAGGGGGTAGACTAGTATGGAATATTTTAAAGGTGTCATAAGGTGGTCACTTAAGACGTAATTATATCCATGCTGTTGTTCCGTGGTATTATCGACGGAGCCTTGTACTACGGGTTACCAAAGTCCCCGGTGTAAGTGGGACTCCTCTCGTATACACTAGCATCTTCTGTACCAAGCTACAAACAACAGCGTTAACACAATATTATAACAATATAATACAACTGTAAAAGATACCTTCTCATTCTGTCTATTTTATTCTTCCTTTTCTTTGGGACTTACCGAGCGATCTGTTTGCTGACGACATTCTCTTTCTTTCTTCTTTGAATGTCGTTAAGTGATTTGGATATGTCAGAGATCGAGCCTACTGCTGAAGACTTAGATCAGTTTGTTGAAGACCCAGAGCTTTAGTTTTATTGTACACATTTCCTTTCAGTACCTTTCATTTCTGTTACGCTATTGTTTAGGCATTGCTTATTTCAGTTGTATTTACTTTCCATGTATTGTATAGAAAGAATGTGAATAAATAAAGTTCCTGTTTTATTATATCTTGTCTCTTGTGCTTTACTTTTATATTGCTTATATACGCTTAACGTATTTGCTTCACAGTAAATACGTAGCGGACCAGTCGCGTCCTCTGCCCGTATACTGGGAAGCGGGGCGTGACATACTGTCACGCCCCGCTTCCCAAAATACGGAATACGAGGGGTAGACAAGGCCAGCCATGCTCCTACGGTCAAGGAAATGTCCTGCCGTAGTCACACTTCGGCTTCTAGTTTCTCATGGTAAACAGTATATAATGCGCAGGTAATGAGAAATGCAGTAACTGAAAGGAACAATGTAAAGACTGACCTGAAGTGGAACAAAAGAATGTAACTCGGGAAGGCAAGTCAAGAAGCCTTTGATGCACGTCTAGTTCTGGTCCAGGCTAAATCTTCTCCTCACACTGAGCATGCATACTCAGGTCGTCAGAGCGACACAATAGCAATATATATATATAAGATCAATTGATAGTTCTAACAGTGGTAATAGATATATGGAACAGTAACTCAAAGACAGCATGAATATGAATGTGCAGTAAACAATGCAGCGGAGCAGTAAGGCAGTAGAATGATGTGTCACGTATGCCAACACAGTATATAAGGAATATAAATGTCCGTGTCCCTATCAGTCTCTAAGTCTCACTGTACAGGTCACTAAGCCTATCGTCAGTCCAAGTGTGAGAGTCAACCACTCGCGAGTGTCCTCCACCCAAGGGTAGAACCCAAGGGCAAGGGACCACGGGCCCAACATGTAACGAGAATATCACGGTGTATATATCACATACCCTGTAAAACTCCATATAACTCCCTAAATATATAAGCCGGCATGGGACTCCCGAGATTCTGTTGAACTCACACTTAAACTACCCCACACCCCGTGGTCTACATCAAACGCTAACCATCAATCTAAATACTAATCGATCCGTGACAAGTCCGCGCGAGAACTGGAGGCAGGACCTCCATCAAGCACGTCCCGACTAATACCTAAGATAAATGGCAGTGTCTGGTGTCTTATCTGTGACACCCGTGCAAACGCTTCCATAAATGTCCCATTCCACTTATAGTCACACGTGCATGCATCCCACAGATGTCGACAATGCAATAAAATAATAAGGTCACTGATTGTGTACAAGTACGTATCACTTTCACTTAATCACGGATACACGAACACTGACGTACCTGCCACAATCATCACTAAAAATCTAACACTGGGTAAATGCACGATATCACTAGGTAATCACTGCGATGATATGGGTATGATATGATGCATGGACAGTACATAAGCATGGTTAGGTTGTTACGAAACAGTAATTTATCACTTGCACGATTTATCATGGAACGTACGGGTATTGTTTAGCGAAACTATAAACAGGTGATAATTAGTATGTTCAGTTAGCTATCCATCTAATTTGGTTTCAAGCCAATCGGATTCCAGAATCATTAATTATAACCATTTCATTTTAAGCGCTCGCGGCTGGAAATCCGGTTTCAGAATCAGAAATCCATTTCGTAACGCATTTTAATCCCAGTTGGGATCATATTTTAGCGACGCTACAGTTGGATGAAATCTAGGGTTTTCAGTAAGGTTTTCAACGCAACAGACAGATCTTCAATCGCATCTGTACGTCAGGAGATATACAATGTTTAACACTACCATGTCGGTTCTGATTCTGCTGGGACTGTTATGCGTCCCGATCTATTAAATTACAGATTAAATAACAAATGATAACGAAACAGAATGAAATCAATCGTGTGGTCTAGCTAACAAGTTCACCTATAATAAACAGTGGAGTCCCGCACTCTACGAGTTAAGGAGATCTTGTGGTATCCAATACGGTACAGCAACCAACAATTTGAGTAGCTCTGGACTGCAGTCCAGAGTCGCACTCCGATACGAATATCATCACAATTTAAGTACAGGAATATCAGGAAACCAGTATAGGGTCAAAGTTCGTCGAGTCGTCTTCGATTTGAGCCCTCGAACGCACCATTCTAGTATGTATATGATTTATGGTGAATTTAACGGTTTTCAGGTACAATAGAATTCCAGTTTTACGGTTAAACTTGGGGGTAGTCGTTTTAATCTTTAACAGTCGTATTTTCAAATGAAATTTGCACACGTTAACCATCTCTACAAGGGCCAATGCAATATATCCAGTTCCGTCAAATGTGATAATAAATTTCTAAGAGGACAAGTATCGAGCAGTTTTGTTGTAATATTTAACATAAGACAGAACATGGAATATATATACGATTTCAATTTGTAAACTAATAATAAATAGCATGTAGCAAGTGGGGACTTGCCTGGAGACGTTGGGCACACCGCAGCGACACGACACACGTGCGGCACGGCAGTGACACACGCGGCGAGCGGCAACGTCAAGGTTTGGCCTCGGCTTGATTCGAACTAGAGAGGGTTGTTGCGAGCTCAGGCGGTGTCGGGGCTAGGGATTGCTGATGTTGTCGAGGCCGAGGGTGAAGGATTTGCAGGGGGAGGGAGTATTAGAGAGAGAGAGAGATTGAGAGATTTGAGTGAGTGGGAGAGGGAAAACCAAGAGATAGAAAGTGGGGATCAAAGAGAGGGGGAGATCACAGAGGGAAAGAAAGAGAATGGAACAGAGAGAGAGGGAAGTGAGAGAGGACACAGAGAGAGCTGAGAATTGAGAGAGCTAGAGAGAGAGGGACAGAGGGAGAGAGAGAGAAAACAGAGTGAGAGAGGGAGAGAAAACTGAGGGAGAGAGATAGAGAATGAGAGAAGGCACACAGAGAGAGAGAGAAACGAGAGAACTGAGAGAGAGAGTTAGAGAGAGGGAAAGCAGAGGAAGAGAGAGTGAGAGAGAGAGTAAACAGAGAGGGAGAGAGTGAGAACGAGAGAGAGAGAGAGTTGGAGACAGGAAGTGAGAAAGACACAGAGAGGGGGAAGCAGAGATAATGGTGATGGTGATGAAGTTCAGGGGCGCCGACGATGAGGCGAGGAGCTCACCGACGTTGACAGCGGCGGTGGTCGAGCTCGGGAGTGATGGGTCGCGTGTGCAGGGGTGTTCGGCAGGGCTCGGGTCGACGAGGGTGGAGTCTTAGAGGAGTCGTGCTGGTGGGTAAGAAGTGAGCGAGGGTGGTCGGCTGCGGGTGAGCGAGAGAGGAGAATGGAGGGTAGCGACGGCGGCGATGGTGGGAGCACGGAGTGCACAGGTGACGGGGTTGAGGGAAAAGAGGAAGGAGGAAAGAGAACGAGTGAGAGAGAACGGGAGCGACGGAGGTTAGAGAGGGGGTGCGCGTCGTGGGGTAACGGCAGCGCGAGCGCGGGCGTTGGTGGAGGCGAGGAACGCGGCGACGTGGTCGCGAGGAAACGTGCGCGGGAAGAGAAGTGAACCGTTGGGGGAGAAGCCACTGTAGGGAGCGGGCTGGGCCAGAGCGAAAAGAGGAAAAGAATTTGATGAGGGAAACGAAGCGGGCCGGCCAAAAATAAAGGGAAAAATGATGAGAAGGAGTTGGGCTGGGCTGGGGTTTAGAGAATAGAAATTAAGGGGATAAATAGAGAAACGGGCTGGGCTTGGGAAAATGGTGCTGGGCTAGGGTTTTAAAATATTTAAATTTAAGTTAGGGGAATGGGCTTAGGAGATGGGCCGAGGGATTTAGAGAAAATGAAATGGGAAAATTAAAAGGGGTTGGAAATGAATAAGGATATGGAAATATTAGGGTTTTTAAATTAACTAAAATAATATAAACTGACAACCTGTAAGTGATAATTTATAAAAATACGGACATAGGCGTATAAAAGGAAACCGGGTATTATATCATACCACCCTTACAAAAATTTCGTCCTCGAAATTTAAAAGAAATAATAAGTTATAGAACATAAGCGAAAGCCATCATAGTTGCAAACTAATATATAAGGATTTACTAAAAATCCGCGGACGAAGAAACTTGAAAATATATATATAAGTAAGAACAACATACGGAAGGGTAGGTCTAATAGATATAAGGCAGGAACAACTATAAGGGTAAATACATGTATACGAGAATTTAGGTAACAATAGCGAATAATAATACTCAAGACTTGTTCGATAGAATCGAACCCAAATATGTGTACATATACGCATATCAAAGTAGTAAAATGGGAATAATAAGTATAAGACACAATCATTTATAATAGTAACCATAGGCACAACACCCGAGAATATAGTAACGACAATGGGGTAGTGAAAGCTTAGTCGATAGGTTAAAACATTTTAAGGTAATTTATCGATCGAATAGTTTTAAATCAGCTTAGAAAACTCACATAACGAAAACGTGGAATATAGAACAATATATGCGCAGTGTTAGTTTGCGCTACCGAAAACGAGATTAATAATAGCATACTTAAAATATATGAAATAGAGTAATCAATAACACACTCTCTTTGATAAATTCAAAGTATTGAAAACTAAAATTTTGGATAACAGTGTCCCTAAATATAATTAGGGTAACAAGAAAAACACAAAGGGTATAGGGCCAGCTAGGGTAATGATTACAGAGAAGTGTGGCTCATTCAAAGGTCAGAGTGTGGCGGTTTTAGTCTGAAGGTCAAAGGGATTGGAATCGGGTCACACAGGAGGTAAGGATGAGCAACAAAAGAATACCAGAGAAAAGTATGGGAGAAAGCAACGGTCGGTACACCACACGAATCAAAATTTGAAGAATTAGTGAACTCGGAGGTTTCACAAGAACTGTTCTCCTTCCAGAAGGATCTCAAACGGGGCACAGACGAAGGATGAATGGTGGCTCATTCCAAGGATCAGGATGCGGTACTTTCTAGTCGAATCGAGGGTGAAAACTATACAATGAGTAGGGGTGGACAGTCAGGGAACTCATCAGAAAATAAATGGATGTGGGTAATAAACAAGTATTAAGCGATCCAATAATCAAAAGGTTTACAAACCCAGAAGATTTATTTCATTCAAGAAAACTTGAAACAAGGCATCCTCAAGGCGAAAAGTGGCCTTAAACTATACACAGTTTATTTGGCCAGAAAGACAACATCAAAAGAAATTCCGTCATTCGTGGTTGTGGAGATTCAGTAGGTTGCGGTAGGCTCGCGCACTCAGGTAGGGGCGTCCATTTCTATATCGCCTCGCGGGCATCGCCACTGGAAGTTCTTCCACAGCAGGGTCTTGATCTTCTGGTTCTTCTTCCTCGGATGGAGCTTCTTCATCGAGGTCCGATTCCATGTGATTCTCTTCTTCTGGATTTTCTTCCGCTGGATTTTCTTCTATCGGTTCTTCCTCGAGGTCTTCCTCTATCGGGTCTTCCTCTGTAGGGTTCTCTTCAGGATCTCCTTCTTCTTCGTCAGAATCAGCTATCATGTCAAACTCTGGGGCGGCTGCTCCTTCGTCCTCTGAATCATTGTTTTCGAAGTTGACCTGTGGACCATTGACCTCATCATCGGAACTCGTCAGTGTGTGATCTAAGGAAACGCATGACTGTGCATCCTCGTCTAGATGCGGCGCTGCTCCAGGGTGGGCCATGGCCTGAAAAGAGAAGTCATGATTAGACAGTGGAATACATCAAGGAAAGCTCAGGGTACGAATTATAGGAAAATATGCGGTTGCAGGAACTGAAAGATCAGAATGAAAATACTGTGATAATGAATAGAATTTGACATAGAGAAAGCATGAGAATGATACATATATTATGATTCAAATTTTATTTCATTCAACCAAAAGTTCAACGGATACAATATTTTAAACGGAAAGAAACATTCATAAAAAGATGACAACCTAACAATGAAATTGGAAAACATAAAAATTCTTCTTTGATGGCTAGACCGCTGCATTATCGTTACGCGAGTTGAATCCGGTGTTGGGTCTGCTTTATCCTCGAAGAGCGAACTACGCAATAATCCTCACTTGGCAGAAGTGGGGAGTATGGACGAGTTTCCTCCTTGTAGTTCTTTTCTTTCTGGGCAACCGTTGATGAGATGTTCGCTGGATCCACAAATCAGACATTTCCCTTGGGCGCGGCGACAATCCCTCTGAAGATGTCCTGACCTTTTACAATACCCACAACATGGGGTCTTCTGCTGTTTCTGTCGCGGGGAAACAAATTGGCGTTTCATCTTCTTCTCTTTTCCTCGTCTAACGGGGATCTCTTTATGATTTGAGACTCCCGTTGGTGCCTGATTCACCTGTCTTCTCAGCCCTTCAGCTAATAAATCGTTTGTTCGCTCATGGGCTTCCTTTAAACCTTGCAGTACACTAAGGATCTCAACAGTCTGATTCTGAGGAGTGGAGATAGAGGGAGAGTCGTTGGAAGACATGATCCTGAAACAATGATTTTAAGGATGATATAAGTCACAAGATATACGAGTCAGAACGCAATATGGATAGGACAAAGATTCAAGAATATTAGAAGTGATGAATTTATTTCAAGTGGGGAAATCAACTGTATGACTTTAAGTCACTTGAATAGAGTACGGTAGTGCGATTGCAAACCACGTAACCTTGTCAAGTCACCCGAAACCATAGCGAATGGATAGCTGAACACACGATGTGAATATGGATCAAGGATATCAAGTTTACAATCTAGACTGAGGGATGTTATAGATTGCCAGACTATACACGGAAAACTGCAATCCCAATCGATGCAAAACCTGGCTCTGATACCAACTAAACCATGTCACGCCCCGCTTCCCAAAATACGGAATACGAGGGGTAGACAAGGCCAGCCATGCTCCTACGGTCAAGGAAATGTCCTGCCGTAGTCACACTTCGGCTTCTAGTTTCTCATGGTAAACAGTATATAATGCGCAGGTAATGAGAAATGCAGTAACTGAAAGGAACAATGTAAAGACTGACCTGAAGTGGAACAAAAGAATGTAACTCGGGAAGGCAAGTCAAGAAGCCTGTGATGCACGTCTAGTTCTGGTCCAGGCTAAATCTTCTCCTCACACTGAGCATGCATACTCAGGTCGTCAGAGCGACACAATAGCAATATATATATATAAGATCAATTGATAGTTCTAACAGTGGTAATAGATATAAGGAACAGTAACTCAAAGACAGCATGAATATGAATGTGCAGTAAACAATGCAGCGGAGCAGTAAGGCAGTAGAATGATGTGTCACGTATGCCAACACAGTATATAAGGAATATAAATGTCCGTGTCCCTATCAGTCTCTAAGTCTCACTGTACAGGTCACTAAGCCTATCGTCAGTCCAAGTGTGAGAGTCAACCACTCGCGAGTGTCCTCCATCCAAGGGTAGAACCCAAGGGCAAGGAACCACGGGCCCAACATGTAACGAGAATATCACGGTGTATATATCACATACCCTGTAAAACTCCATATAACTCCCTAAATATATAAGCTGGCATGGGACTCCCGAGATTCTGTTGAACTCACACTTAAACTACCCCACACCCCGTGGTCTACATCAAACGCTAACCATCAATCTAAATACTAATCGATCCGTGACAAGTCCGCGCGAGAACTGGAGGCAGGACCTCCATCAAGCACGTCCCGACTAATACCTAAGATAAATGGCAGTGTCTGGTGTCTTATCTGTGACACCCGTGCAAACGCTTCCATAAATGTCCCATTCCACTTATAGTCACACGTGCACGCATCCCACAGACGTCGACAATGCAATAAAATAATAGGGTCACTGATTGTGTACAAGTACGTATCACTTTCACTTAATCACGGATACACGAACACTGACGTACCTGCCACAATCATCACTAAAAATCTAACACTGGGTAAATGCACGATATCACTAGGTAATCACTGCGATGATATGGGTATGATATGATGCATGGACAGTACATAAGCATGGTTAGGTTGTTACGAAACAGTAATTTATCACTTGCACGATTTATCATGGAACGTACGGGTATTGTTTAGCGAAACTATAAACAGGTGATAATTAGTATGTTCAGTTAGCTATCCATCTAATTTGGTTTCAAGCCAATCGGATTCCAGAATCATTAATTATAACCATTTCATTTTAAGCGCTCGCGGCTGGAAATCCGGTTTCAGAATCAGAAATCCATTTCGCAACGCATTTTAATCCCAGTTGGGTTCAGATTTTAGCGATGCTACAGTTGGATGAAATCTAGGGTTTTCAGTAAGGTTTTCAACGCAATAGACGGATCTTCAATCTCATCTGCATGTCAGGAGATATACAATGTTTAACACTACTATGTCGGTTCTGATTCTGCTGGGACTGTTATGCGTCCCGATCTATTAAATTACAGATTAAATAACAAATGGTAACGAAACAGAATGAAATCAATTGTGTGGTCTAGCTAACAAGTTCACCTATAATAAACAGCGGAGTCCCGCACTCTACGAGTTAAGGAGATCTTGTGGTATCCAATACGGTACAGCAACCAACAATTTGAGTAGCTCTGGACTGCAGTCCAGAGTCGCACTCCGATACGAATATCATCACAATTTAAGTACAGGAATATCAGGAAACCAGTATAGGGTCAAAGTTCGTCGAGTCGGCTTCGATTTGAGCCCTCGAACGCACCATTCTAGTATGTATATGATTTATGGTTTATTTAACGGTTTTCAGGTACAATAGAATTCCAGTTTTACGGTTAAACTTGGGGGTAGTCGTTTTAATCTTTAACAGTCGTATTTTCAAATGAAATTTGCACACGTTAACCATCTCTACAAGGGCCAATGCAATATATCCAGTTCTGTCAAATGTGATAATGAATTTCTAAGAGGACAAGTATCGAACAGTTTTGTTGCAATATTTAACATAAGACAGAACATGGAATATATATACGATTTCAATTTGTAAACTAATAATAAATAGCATGTAGCAAGTGGGGACTTGCCTGGAGACGTTGGGCACACCGCAGCGACACGACACACGTGCGGCACGGCAGTGACACACGCTGCGAGCGGCAACGTCAAGGTTTGGCCTCGGCTTGATTCGAACTAGAGAGGGTTGTTGCGAGCTCAGGCGGTGTCGGGGCTAGGGATTGCTGATGTTGTCGAGGCCGAGGGTGAAGGATTTGCAGGGGGAGGGAGTATTAGAGAGAGAGAGAGATTGAGAGATTTGAGTGAGTGGGAGAGGGAAAACCAAGAGATAGAGAGTGGGGATCAAAGAGAGGGGGAGATCACAGAGGGAAAGAAAGAGAATGGAACAGAGAGAGAGGGAAGTGAGAGAGGACACAGAGAGAGCTGAGAATTGAGAGAGCTAAAGAGAGAGGGACAGAGGGAGAGAGAGAGAAAACAGAGTGAGAGAGGGAGAGAAAACTGAGGGAGAGAGAGAGAGAATGAGAGAAGGCACACAGAGAGAGAGAGAAACGAGAGAACTGAGAGAGAGAGTTAGAGAGAGGGAAAGCAGAGGAAGAGAGAGTGAGAGAGAGAGTAAACAGAGGGGGAGAGAGTGAGAAAGAGAGAGAGAGAGTTGGAGACAGGAAGTGAGAAAGACACAGAGAGGGGGAAGCAGAGATAATGGTGATGGTGATGAAGTTCAGGGGCGCCGACGATGAGGCGAGGAGCTCACCGACGTTGACAGCGGCGGTGGTCGAGCTCGGGAGTGATGGGTCGCGTGTGCAGGGGTGTTCGGCAGGGCTCGGGTCGACGAGGGTGGAGTCGTAGAGGAGTCGTGCTGGTGGGTGAGAAGTGAGCGAGGGTGGTCGGCTGCGGGTGAGCGAGAGAGGAGAATGGAGGGTAGCGACGGCGGCGATGGTGGGAGCACGGAGTGCACAGGTGACGGGGTTGAGGGAAAAGAGGAAGGAGGAAAGAGAACGAGTGAGAGAGAACGGGAGCGACGGAGGTTAGAGAGGGGGTGCGCGTCGTGGGGTAACGGCAGCGCGAGCGCAGGGCGTTGGTGGAGGCGAGGAACGCGGCGACGTGGTCGCGAGGAAACGTGCGCGGGAAGAGAAGTGAACCGTTGGGGGAGAAGCCACTGTAGGGAGCGGGCTGGGCCAGAGCGAAAAGAGGAAAAGAATTTGATGAGGGAAACGAAGCGGGCCGGCCAAAAATAAAGGGAAAAATGATGAGAAGGAGTTGGGCTGGGCTGGGGTTTAGAGAATAGAAATTAAGGGGATAAATAGAGAAATGGGCTGGGCTTGGGAAAATGGTGCTGGGCTAGGGTTTTAAAATATTTAAATTTAAGTTAGGGGAATGGGCTTAGGAGATGGGCCGAGGGATTTAGAGAAAATGAAATGGGAAAATTAAAAGGGGTTGGAAATGAATAAGGATATGGAAATATTAGGGTTTTTAAATTAACTAAAATAATATAAACTGACAACCTGTAAGTGACAATTTATAAAAATACGGACATAGGCGTATAAAAGGAAACCGGGTATTATATCATACCACCCTTACAAAAATTTCGTCCTCGAAATTTAAAAGAAATAATAAGTTAATGTATAAAGAGAAAACATTTTCTTAAGTGAGCTAATATTAGTTAATGTATATTAATATATCAAATATATAATTACACATTAAATTATTAAATCAACACTTGATTTAATAATCCGGTTGTATCGCATACAACCAACTAATATCATTTATATGCATATCACATATACATATAACATATCATTGAATCAACACTTGATTCAACAATCCGGTTATATCACATATAACCTATATCGCGAGATTAGAATACTGTATCACATACAAGTATTAATCTCGGTCCCGCACATATCACATATATGCCATATTTCGTTTCGCATGAGCTAGGAAACCTCCGTATAGGACTCTAATGACTCGTCAATACGCTGGCAGTAGGTGATGATCATATCAGTTAGCTGTACGTAACGGCTACCCGGGTATTGAGCGATCAGAAGATCAACAAGCAAGCTTGTCCATACTCCTGTGAATCCAACAGCAACACTACCGTACAGTCCGGTTTTTTCGTCTGATATGTCGCATATCTAGTCTAGGGATGGTAAACGTCAGACCCCAGTAACTTGATAAGTTATGCCAATGTGAGGCTTATAACGGGTCGAGAAACTACTGATAACACTTACTAGTAAATCTCTGTATCAGCCCTGGCCAGGGACTTCCTGTTATGGCCAACCGAGCACAGCGCAACATCAACCCCTAATACCGGGAGAGACGAATCCCCTCTTGTCGCTCATTACCTCCATGTGATTCGGACTGTACCCAAAAAACTGCCCGTTTTGCACGCTCTCTTGAACATGGTAAGGTGGAAATCAAAGCACAGTGGGAATCACACAAGACTCTATGACGATCTCGGGTCTACAGACTAACCTTTACTAGTGTCACCAGAGAACTGCTATCTGACGTTAGGTATAATACCATCCAGGAGTTCTCGGCGAGTCCTGTTCAGTGTACCCAGTCTCTACTGAGCACCCGTCTACCATCTTTGATGTCTAACACCAATGGATATGGGATCATCCATCGCCCATCATATGGGTCAAGAAGCGTATACGCTAGTCTACTCTGGAATATCGATGCCCCGTCTCGATACACCCTCGACAAGGAACAATTAAAAGATGAACTTATGGACTACCCTGACCCCATTAGTATGATCTCCATCATAGTCCTGGTAGTCAAGTACACATCCTAAGGGCTTTATCAATATGTGAGAGAAAGACAGTATCACAATACAAGTCTACATGTTAAGATAAAGAGTAACCAGATAGCATACTATCATGTCGAGCAAGAAAGTCCTCCCTATATATGTCCAAGCACTCATTGTAATATACAATCATGTACAATAATGGCCTCTAGGGCATACATACAACTAACAATCTCCCACTTGCACTAAGGCCAGTTGTTGTAGTATCTCATACCCAATGTCCTAAAAACTCTCAAACTGTATCTGGGGTTTTGGCCTAGGTGAGTGGATCCGCCGTGTCTTTCTTCCTATCAACTCTCCTGACCTCGGTCGCCTGGAGATCAACCATCTCCTTGATCAGGTGATACTGCCTAAGAATATGTCTGGATCACTGATGGGACCGGGGTTCCTAGGCCAAAACCACAGCTCCATTGTCACCACAATGGTAGGAACTAAGTTCATCTCATGAACATCTATACCCAGACAAACTCTTTGGTAGAATCGTTGGCAGCGATGTATTCATCCTTTATCGTTGAGTCTGCCATGGTATTTAGCTTGGAACTCTTCCAACATACCGTCCCTCCACATAGGGTAAAGACAAAACCCGAGATTGTCTTATAGTCGACCTTATCACTTTGAAATCTCGAATCGGTAAAGTACTCCACTTGGAGTTCACCGTTACCAAACACCAAGAATGTTTCTTTTAGTCCTTCTCAAGTACTTAAGAATGTTTTTCACCGTTGTCCAGTGATTCTCCCCAGGATCCGATTGATACTTGCTTACAACACTAAGTGCGTACGTTACATCCGGTCGGGTACATAACATCGCATACATGATAGACCCGACTGCCGAAGCATAGGGTATCCCTTGCATGCGAGCCATCTCCAAATCAGTTTTGGGGGACATCTCTTTGGAGAGAGTGATTCCTGAGATTGTGGGTAAATTCACACGCTTGGAATCTTCCATACTAAACCTCTTTAGTATGCTGTCAATATACCTGGATTGGGACAATCCCAACATCTGCTTAGATTTATCTCTATAGATCTTAATCCCTAAAATATAGGAGGCATCACCCAGATCCTTCATGGAGAATCTTTGTGATAAGAGGAACTTGACCGAGTGTAGCATATGAACACTATTTCCTATCAAGAGTATGTCATCCACGTACGATACGAGGAAGACAACCTTACTTTCTACAACCTTCTTGTATATACAAGGTTCATCTACCATTTTTATGAAGTCAAACTCTTTGACTGCCATATCAAAACAGATGTTCCAACTCCGCGATGCCTGCTTTAACCCGTAAACTGATTTAAGCAACTTGCACACCTTTCCGCTACTCCCACTGTCTACGAAGCCCTCTGGCAGTGTCATGTACACGCTCTCTTCTAAATCACCATTTAGAAAAGCGGTCTTGATATCGATCTGCCAGATTTCGTAGTCATGTTATGCAGCAATGGCAAGTAGGATCCGGATGGTCTTAAGCATAGCCACTGGCGAAAAGATTTCATCAAAATCCACACCCGGTTATTGACGACAACCTTTTGCAACAAGTATAGCTTTGAAAGTCTCAACTTTTCCATCTACACCAAGAATCTTCTCAAGATCCATTTGCTCCCGATGGGTTTTACCCCTTCAGGTGCAACTACCAAAATCACTAATTTGTTGGTGTATATGGATTCCATCTCAGATCGTATAGCATCCAACCATTTCACAGAGTTCCCACTTATGATGGTCTACACGAAACTAGTTGGGTCATCATCTTCCATGATGCAATCCTCGCTCCCACTGTCATTAAGAAAACCGTAGTATATCTTACGCGGATGAGGACAAGATCTGGGGAGAGGCCGAGGTTCGTCGGGAACTATTGAATCCTCCGGTTCTACCAAATCATCAGCTGTTAGTTTGTCTAGCTGAAACTCCTTCCAGTTCTACCTCATGACCACTAATTTCTTCTATAAGAAATTCCTCTTCTAAAAAGGTGGCATGCTGAGAAACAAAACACCTTTTGCTCCTGAGTGTGGTAGAAGATATACCCTCGCGAAAGTTCGGGATATCTAACAAACCTATACAGTACTGACCTTGCCTCGAGCTTGTCCGGATTTTGCTTTTCAACATAGGCCGGACAACCCCATATCTTAACTTGTTTAAGAGATGGTCTCTTCCCATTCCATATCTCATATGGAGTGGTAGGCACTGATTTTGATGGAACTCTATTCAATAGGTATGCGGCTTCTCAAACGCATAACCCTAAAATGAAATAGGTAACTCAGCAGTACTCATCATAGAGCGCACTATATCTCATAGGGTATGATTCCCTCGCTCCGATACACTGTTATGCTGTAGTGTATATAGAGGAGTAAGCTGAGAGAGAATCTTATTCTCTTTTAGATAATCCAGGAACTCCGTGCTCAAGTATTCTCCTCCTCGATCAGATCGAAGGATTTTAATATTTTTACCTGTTTGGTTCTCTACTTCGCACTTATATTCTTTGAATTTCTCAAAACGTTCAGACTTGTATTTCAACAGGAACACATGTCCATATCTTGAGAGATCATCAGTGAATGTAATGAAGTATGAGGAACCATTCCTGGCATGTGTAGATATGGGACCGCATACATCACTGTGTATCAGTCTCAATAGTTCTGTGGCTCTTTCTCCGTGTCCAGTAAATGGTGTTTTGGTCATTTTGCCTTTGAGACATGACTGACAAGTTTCATATGATGTAAATTCGAATGGATTCAAATATCCATCCTTATGTAACTTAGCTAGTCGTGTCGCATTGATATGACCAAGTCTACAATGCCATAAGAAGGATTCGTTCATTTCTGAACTCTTCCTCTTGTATGTGTTCTGTATGTTAAGAACTGTAGTTTGATTTAGAACGCGTATGCCATTATATAACGTGCCTGATCCAATCAACTTTTGATTCAGGAAAATGTTCATAACATTATCCTGCAATACAAGATTATATCCTTCTTTACATAATAAAGAAACTGATACAATATTGCATATCAGGTTCGGTATGTAATAACATTCGTTCAGAATCAATGTATTCCCATTTGGTAATACAAGGTGATATTCACCAACTGTTTTGGCTGCAACACTTGCACCATTCCCTACTCTTAGAGAATGATCACTTTTTCTCAGTTGTCTATCTTTTTTTAGCCCATATAACATATTACATATATGGGGTCCCGATCTGGTATCTAATACCCAGGACGTAGAGTGTACTGAGAAACAGTTCTCGGAAACAAACACACCCGAAGAAGATGCATCAACATGCACATTCCTCGTTTGGGTCACGTGGGAATCCGGATATTTCCTTATTTCCTGCTCGGACTTATAACAATTATAAGATAGAGTGGAACGAACGTTCCCCAGCTCAGTATAACAAGCGGGTTCGGTCAATACATCCATATTATTATCTTGATTAAGACGTGACATGGTCGCCACCTGGAGAGAGAGAGAAGAAAACACTTAGCGTATACTCTTGCAAGATTAGATTGGTTATTATTTTATTTAATCAGGATGACTCCCACTGTTTTTATCAAATCTTCCTTCAAACCCTAAAAGGTAAGATTAGCCGGGATTAATTACACCCTACAAGTTCGCCAATCTTTCGGCCAAGCCAGTGTCGGTACTTTGAGGAAGGTTCCCCGTGCTTTCATATGGACCTAATTAAAATAAATCTCGTTTTCCCAGAGGCATAACCCCGTTAACACCTTTCTAGACACCTACTTGACCGGCTAATTGTGATGTGTAAAACTCTCCCATGAGTAACTCTTACTCGCAATGGGTATCAGGATCCAACCATCTCATAGAAGGTATGCAATCTCATTGCAAATTTCAACACTTGAAATTCCCGATAATATTTTGCCCCTAGCGTCCTATGACCTTGACGCAGGCCAACAAACCATAGTCCGCTAGGCAAGTTGAACCTGTATATTTCGTGATTGAATTAAACCCACCCGCACGACCCTTGATAAGGTCAACAAGGCCGTACGACCACCCTAATCCAATCGCATCATATGCGTTGTAGATAAACACTAATTAGCTACCGCACACTACATCTTAACAAGGTCAACAAACTCAACACGAATACTAAATAGTCCTTATCTGAAATGACGGAGGGCTATGACATGTTTTTAAGAAAACCTTTTGCGTAATGAACTCGATATCGTTGTAAAATTGAATGATTTGAAAAAGGAGTGGTTTAAACTCCGCTTTTTAAAATCATGTGTTTTTCAAAATAAACCGAGTGGGTGTAGCATCTGCTAGCTTTTGCTAAAGAGGTCATTCCCGGTGAAGGGATCTCGGCTCTTTCCTCATCGAATGAAGTGCTGGATATTCATCAAGAAATATCACTATGCAAAGCAAGAACTAGAGCTACCTTTTTGAAAATTTGATTCTACAACATTTTTAGGTTTCTTTCCTTTCATTAATATCATTAATGAAGTCCCACCATTTATGCTTCCTAAGCATCACAGATAAAGAAACGAAAATACTTATACAACGTACACTTATGCCATCCACATTCGTCAAGGGGTCCCGTCATGCACCGTTAGGTTAGATAACTAACGGCAGAGCGGGGGCAGGACTAGCGCGGATGCAAAACATAAGCAATGTTTATTATATATCATATATATAATATAAAATATTCGTCTTAGGCAGTTATATGATCTCATCACAGAACATTACAGCAGAAGTCAATATATGAAATATTGGATATACTAAGAGGTCCGTGTTTTATATTAAGCCAGTAAAAAACACGGATTCCACGGTCGCAATAAATAGCCAAACCCACATCCTAAGACCGCTACGAGAGCGGCAAGCAACCCTACCAATTCTAGAGTTAGGAGACCCATACTCGACTCCTCGAGATGGTCTCCACTGGACTTTAGAACCCGGTTACTTGTGCTCCCCGTCTTGGGTCTATCCTAATGCGGAAAAGTAAATAATATATATCAATGGTGACATCATCCTCAACCCGTAAGTGCCCCAGTAAAAGAATATTACATACAAGTTTTTACATGAATGAAAATGAAAAAACTCCCATCTCACGCAAAAAACCCCGGCTATTCAAACACGACGATCCAATATAACATATCACAGCAACACATAACATCACATATCATCAACATAAGTAAATATGTGTATCCCAATTGTCGTTCACATATAGCAACGAAACCGGCGATACACCACATATTACACTTACGGTCGCAGAAAATAAAGTGAAAACTACAACAATTGGAATCCGCAACCACCTTAGACATCATAAACCCGAAATATCACATACTTCGGATTTCATGCCTAACCAAATGAATTCCTTAGATATCATAAACCCGGAATATCTTATATTCCGAATTTCATGCCTAACCTTATAAACCCTGCATTTTAGTCTCAATTTTGAAAACACTTTTCAATAACCAGTCGGGTAATTCAACAAGATTCCCGACAACCTGATCGAATACTCGTTGGAAACTTTAGTAGACAGCCGCACCCTCTGATGCCGTCGACGAAGTGCACTTAGACGGAACGCCGCGACCGCGAGCACCCGAGGGGATGCTTTTGGCAACGGGGTTCTCCTACAGTCACTTGGTCGGGGCTATGAGGCGTGGCTATCTAGTAATGTTACCCGACAAGTATCCGCGTACACTACGTGATTGTGACAGAGTTTTGATCCATATCAAAACCCCGTGACAACCGATCAAATGAGACTAAATTGCTAGGATTACAAAATTCAAACTAGTTTTCACGAAACTAATTATTGTGGATTCCAAATATTGTATCACATATCAATATCAAACCCAAAACGATGTTAAAATTACAAATACAAAACACTCCAAATTGCTATTACAGAAAGATAACATCACATGCAATCTTTAGCAAAATCAAACAATACCTGAAACACTAAACCCCAGAAACTGGAACACCAAAGAAAAACGATGCCCAAACACATCTACAAAACCGGTGCTGCCAGTTTTTATCTTTGTTTCGCCAGTTGAAAACCGGTGGTTTGGGCTCATTTTTCTCTGTTTTTCATATTACATCACATGTAACATTCTGCACCTGTTTAAAAAAAATTTAGAGGCTCAGAAAAATTTGACAGAAACTAGGATTTTGTTTCGACTGTTTCGGAGTTGTTTCAGTTTCGTAGTTCAACTAACATCGTCTAATTCTCTAGCTTGGCTCTGATACCACTGCTGGGTTTTTTAGCACCCTCACTATGTTTTCTAAGGTATCTAGCATGCAATTTTAAAAAAACTAGAGTGCTAAGCAACCCGGAATGAGGATCTAACTAGAGGATTAGGGTTATAACTAACATGTAAACAAATTTACACTAAGTGAAATGGGAATACAACCTTTGTAGACCGGTCCTTCGCTTCTAAAACTCCGTGTAGTAGTCCTTTTTGCTCTAAGTAGTGGTGTCCCGGACTCTCTTTTGGCTCCACTAAGTGAAAAGAATGAGCTTGCTCAAGGATCCTCGAGGCCGAAGATGATCTACGTTGAAGAATCTCTAACTCAAACTATCTCTTCACTAATTGATAAACTAGTGAAGAAACAACCTTATACTAAATGGCTAGTTTAGAATAAATTGGTTAAGTAGGAATTTTGCTCATTTTAGAATAATTTTTCTCTCTTTCTTTTCTTTTCTAACTCAAAACTAGAGAGCGAAATGGGGGAGATGAAGAAAATGAACAACTGATCAACCCATGAACCATGGGTGAGAAAATATCATATATAACTCATGTAGAGACTTAACAAAGGCTAAAGATAATGGTTAGATTAATAAATATCTAAGATAAAATAAAATTAGTAGACTAAGTCAAGATTTCCACAAGCTTCTCCAAGCTTCACAAGCCATGACAAATTTCCACCTAATTTTGATTTTCCTTTAATAATTAAAACCCCACATTATCTTAAGTATGGTATGAGTCTCATACACCCATGTCCAATATATCATCTAGCATGACACAATATAAATACATTAACATATATCATATATATATATATTAAATGTATAAAGAGAAAACATTTTCTTAAGTGAGCTAATATTAGTTAATGTATATTAATATATCAAATACACAATTACACATTAACTTATTAAATCAACACTTAATTTAATAACCCGGTTGTATCGCATACAACCGACTAATATCATTTATATGCATATCACATATACATATAACATATCATTGAATCAACACTTTATTCAACAATCTGGTTATATCACATATAACCTATATCGTAAGATTAGAATACTGTATTACATACACGTATTAATCTCGGTCCCGCACATATCATATATGTGCCCTACTTCGTTTCGCATGAGCTAGGTAACCTCTGTGTAGGACTCTAATGACTTGTCAATAAGCCGGCAATAGGTGATGATCATATCAGTCACCTGTTAGTGTATATGCCCCAGAGGCCATTACTGTATCATACTAGTTTGTATATTACTTAATGGAAGCTTGGGATATTCACAGTTGTATAGACAATCTTGCTCAAAATGGTAGTATGCTACTTAGTTTGTTTCTACTTCAATGTGTACATGCGTTTCTTTTAGTATATCACCTATACACATTAGTGGAGCCCTTAGGATCTTTGCTTGATTACCAGCGTTGTGATGACAGTCACACTCGTGGGGGCTGGATAATCCACAAGCACATCCTTATGCAGGTCCCTAGTCGTAGGACTATCGAGACAGGGCATCGATACTCCGGAGTAGACTAGCGTATGCGCTTCTCATCCCAGCATGGGTGACGGTCTGTCCCACAGCCGTCGGTACGTCGTACTTGAGATAGTATGCGGGTGCTCGTTAGGTTACGAGTACACTGGACAGGACTCGTCGGGAACTGTTGGTTGGTACTATACCTATCGTCAGTCATCAGTTCCCAGGTGACATGAGTACAGCTTAGTCCGCTGACTTGACACTGTCACTTCGCCTCGAGTGTGTTCCCACTGTACTTTGATTACTACCCTACCACGGCTCAAAGGAGTCGTGCAAACAGGTAGTAGTTGGGTGCAGTCCCGAAGCACTTGGAGGCAGTGACGGTTAGACAGGATTCGTCTCTCCCGGTATTGGGGGTTGATATCGCGCTGTGTCTAGGAGAGCCATTACACAAAGTCCCTGGTCAGGGCAAGCGAGATATACTGGTAGGTTTCCAGTGTTATCTCAGGGTGTTCTGGGCTACACTCCGACACGACTTGTACGGCTATTAGGGGACTGACGTTTACCTCCCCTAGGCCCGCCATGCGATATTCTCAGATGAACAGATCGGACTGTACGGAGATTGTCACATACAGGCTCAGTAGGAGTTCGGATGGGTTCACCTCATCAGTCTTCTCATCGGCATCTACCTGGGGACCGTTAAGTACAGCTAGTACCACTTGTGGTCTGTGGTTAAACCCACTGCCAGCGTAGTGTCGAGTCGTTAGAGTCCCACACAGAGGGTTATTCGTCTTTGGGCAAAACAGAGTAGAGGTCGCATGGTTTTGCGACAGGGTTCGTTCACATCCGCGCACTTGTGCACGTTTGGTGTCCGGACAGTCATTACTAGCGGGCTCTGGTTTGACCCAGATCCTAGTATATGCTTTGGGGTTAGTTTTATCTCATTGTATTCGTGCTCCTCGGAACACGAATGCGGGTGTGTATGCACAGTTGACTGAGGCAGAGGAAGAGGATTCTCATTAGGGTTTTGGTACGGGTGTGTATGCACAGTTGACGGTTGTCGTTTACCAAACCCTAATGAATATGTGAAATGTCAATTAATAATATTAATTAAAGGAAATTGAGTTATGGTTAGGGTTGTTGACTTGTTGACCAAGGTTGACTTGTTGACCAAGGTTGAAAAGTTGATCATCATCATTTCAAGCAAAGATGCTCTTTGATCTTTGCAAAACTCATTTAATGTGAAATGATAATGGTCATTTCAACATACCATCACCTTTTTCATTTTGATTAATTTTGTTAATTGATTAATTCACATATATTTGGTTATGGTTGTAAAACTATTATCACTCTCTCATATTCATTCTCTCTCATCCTTTCTTCTTCCTCTTCCTTTAGCTCAAGGAAAATTCATCTCATGTGTTGAGAAACATTTCCTTGGAGATAAAACACCAAAGCCACTCTCTACTCATCCTAAGGTTGAAGGTCTAGCAAGCCGGACACTTTAGTTTTCTCAAGTTCGAGGAAGAAGCTCAAGGTAGAGACCCTTAGGTGGATCCATCTTCGGCAAGAGAAGGTGACGAGGAGAGAACCATTCGACCATCACAAAGAGTCCAAGAGAAGGAGTTCAAGTTGAGGTTTAACCCCTAACCGAGTAGGTAAAGCTCTAGTTAGTTGCTAGTGTGTAGTTTAGCAAAGATCCGTGTTTTATAGTCCATGTTACCATGACCCGAAAAATCGTTTTTCACCATTTCCGCAAGCCCGAAAGAACCGGGAGAGGTAACATGGACTTACAGTGGTATCAGAGCCAGGTTAAACACACCCTAGCATGTTAGCAAAGTATCTAGAATTTCGATCGGACGAAAAACCGCAAAACACGTTAAAGATATCAAGTTTCTGCCGATTTTTATTTCTGCTCAAAAAATTATAAATCATGTACTAAAAATCGGCTCAGGCTTTTTAAAGAACAGGCAAGAAAAATAATCCAGTGAGTCGACCAACTCACCACGGATCCGCGGCAGAGCTTGCTCCTGCCGCGGAACAGCGGCCGAGTTGACTCGGCCGCGGATCGTTTCTCCTGCAGTTTTCTCCTGTTGGTGTTTTGTGATTTTTGAGATGGTTTTTTTCTGCCCAGAATTTCCAGAGAACAAGTTTGTTTTTCGGGTGGTTACAAATCTGTATTTTGATCGATTTTCTGTAGACTTTGGCTAATGGGTTGTATCTGTAATGTTATATATGTATTGAACGTCTGCTAATCGCTATACGTCGATTAGTGAGGGTTATACATATCTGTGATCTGTAATGTTGATGGTTTGTGTATATGAATTCGTTGGATTGTCGTGGATGAATAGCCGGAGGGTTGTGAGATGAGAGTTTTCTTTATCTTTCAATTCATGTAATATGTAAATTTGATGTAATATTATTTATATGGCCGCACAACCGGGATGGGGTTGTAGCCGTTATTGTATAATTTCTTTTACTGTTTTTGCTCCTAGGATAGACCCAAGGTGGGGTGCACAAACTACCGGGTATCTCGAAGTGCCGAGTGGCCTACTCACATCATTGAGGGAGGTTGCTTCGTTTCGGGTACTTGGCGGGTAGTTTGCCGCACCCGTAGGGGTCTAGGGTGGGGTTTTGGCTATTCATCGCGACCGTGTAATCCGCTTTTCGTTGCAGGCTCGAACGAAGCGCGGATTCCTAGTATATCCAATGTATTCATCTGTGATCTGGAATGGCTATCATTGCATCTGACGAATGTATATATCTATATGTAGATATCTATTTAGGCGTTGCTTATGTTTTGCATCCGCACTAGTCCAGCCCCCGCTCTGTCGTTAGTTAAGTAACCTAACGGGTGATGACGGGACCCCGTGACGAATGCGGATGGCATAAGCGTACGTCATATTTTCGTTGTTTTCTGCAATGGTAGGATTAAATGATGGGACGCATTAAATTAATGCAAGAAAAATAAACCAAAGTAAAAGTCGTTGGAACACTTTCAAAACCACTCGGTTTCTTTTCAAAAACAACTTTTAAACGCGGAGCTTAAGCCACTCCTTTTAAAAGCTATCTCGTTCCATCGATTATATCAAGTTCACTACGTTCACGGTTTCGCCAAAACCATTCGTAGCCCTCCGTCGTTTCATATGGATAGTCAATAGTATTCAAGCTATGTTTGTTTGCCAAAGTCAAGGCATAGTGATTGGTAGCTATTGGGTATTCATGTGCAGCATAGATAAATGTGTTGGTTTGGGACAGTCGTACTGCCTTGTTGGCCAAAGTCAAGGGTAGGTACGGGTGGGTTCAAATTAACCTGAAGAATGACGGGTAGAACTTGACATGTGACTTATGATTTGTTGGCCAAAGTCAAGGTCATAAGAGCATGGGGTAAAAATCCACATCGGGAGTTTCAAAAGAAACTGAAACTTGCTAGCGCTGCATATCATTTGGAGTGTGATGATTCTGGTAGGATTCCTTCAGTTTTATCACGCGATGATATTTGGATTCCGATCCTACTGTGAGTATATGCTACTCCTCGGGAAATTCTCACTTAACGATCAATGCTATAAACCTAGTAGGTGTCTAGAAAGGTGTTAGTGGGGCTACGCCCCCAGGGAAAAGAGATTATTTAATTAAGGAACTTCGCGAAAGCGTTGGAAAACCTCCCTCGAAATACCAACACTGACCTGGCTGAACGGTTAAGCAAGTATTGTACGGTGAGATTGATCCCGACTAATTCTTCCTTTTTGGTTTGAGGAGGGATTCGAGAGACAGTGGGAGCCATCCTGTTTTGACAAATTAAAAACCACTCTAAACTTGCAAGAGCATCATGCTAAAGTGTTTCTTCTCTCTCTCCTAATTGCAACGACCAAACATCATGACTGGACTTAAGTTACTATTAGATAAAAACATACTGACAGGGTCAAACTACAAAGATTGGCTCAGGAATGTCAAAATGGCAATCACTTATGACAAGTTAGGGTATCTCCTTACCACCAAAGCTCCCCCTGTCCCAGGTCCTAAAACCAGCGTCCCGGATAAGGAAATCTGTAAGACCTGGGAAATCGACTGCGCGAAGGCCAAGTGCCTTGTGCTTGCCTCTATGGACAATGAACACCAGAGGAGGCACGAGAATATGGACCTTGAATCCATATTTCTCCATACAAAAGAACTGTATGGAGAGCAATCCCGTATCGCCAGATACGAAGTCTCGAAAAAGCTGTTTTCGGCGAGATTGGCCGTTGGATCAGTGGTAGCGGAACACGTGCTTAAGATGATTGGCTTCATTGAGGAGCTCGCGGACCTTGGGACCACGTTAGAGAATGAGCTCTACACGGACTTGATTCTCCAGTCCCTTCCTTCCACTTACGCCCAGTTTATCCTGAACTTCAACTTGCAAGAAAAAGAAGTTGAACTTTCAGAACTCCTCAACATGCTGAGGAGTGCAGAGGGCACCCTACAGAAAGGTAGGGAAACATCCACTTTGTTTGTAGGAGGATCCTCCTCTTCTAGGTCCAAGGCATAAGCCAAGGGAAAGAAGAAGAAAACCCCCACCAAACCAAGGGGCGGTGTTAGTAAAGTGGATACGAAGGGAAAGGCAAAGGCAACAAAGGTAGCGGGAAAGCTTGTGGGAAAGGAAGAATGCTTTTACTGTCACAAGTGGAAAAAGGATTGCAGGGCTTGGAAGGCCAGAAACCAGGATCTGAAGCAAGTTGCGGCTTCAGCTTCAGGTTTGTATGTTATTGAAAACTGTCTGTCAATAAACTCTACTTCCTGGGTATTGGATACCGGATCAGGATCTCATATCTGTAATTCTTTGCAGGCACTGAGAAAGCGTAGGGTTTTGAAGGCAGGTGATATGACCCTCAGAGTTGCAAACGGAGCTGGTATGGATGCTGAGTCCGTGGGGGACTATCACCTGGGATTGTCAGATGGACACGTTTTGGTTTTGCGTGATTGTTATTTTGTACCCAATACAACCTGTAATATCATATCTGTATCTTTATTATCTAAAGAAGGTTATGAATTTGCATTTGTAAGTAATGTTGTGAACATTCGCCTTAATCAAGTTTTGATTGGGTCAGGTACATTAAGCAATGGTATATACGTATTAAACCAACCACAGATTTTCAATGTCCAGAATACACACAAAAGAAAGTCTCCGGAAAGAAATCAGGCTTTCTTATGGTATTGTAGACTGGGTCACATCAATGAGAGAAGGTTGACGAAGTTACATACAGAAGGATATTTGGATCCGTTCGAATATCAATCATATGCAACTTGTCAATCCTGTCTCAAAAGAAAGATAACAAAGACTCCGTTCACTGGACACGGAGAAAGAGCGAGCGAGCTCTTGGGACTCGTACACAGCGACGTGTGCGGTCCAATGTATACGCATGCGCGAAGCGGTTATTCTTACTTCATTACTTTTACGGATGACTTTTCAAGGTACGGATATGTCTTCTTAATGAAACATAAATCCGAAGCCTTTGGAAAATTCCAGGAATATAAGAATAAAGTAGAAAAACAAACAAGCAAAAGTATCAAGACACTGAGATCTGATCGAGGTGGTGAATACTTAAGTGCCGAGTTCCTGCATTACTTAAAAGAGAATGGAATTCTCTCTCAAGTTACTTCTCCATACACTCCGCAACATAACGGTGTATCGGAGAGACGGAACCGGACCCTATTGGATATGGTACGTTCCATGATGAGTAACGCTGAGTTACCGCGATCATTCTGGGGATATGCACTAGAATCAGCTGCATACCTTTTGAACTGAGTTCCAACTAAGACTGTGCCTGCCACACCATATCAGATGTGGTGTGGGAAGAAACCCTATCTTAAGTACATTAAGACATGGGGATGTCCAGCTTTTGTCAAAAAGCAGCATGCGGACAAACTCGAGGCACGCTCAGTATAGTGCAAGTTTGTGGGATATCCAAAGAACTCCAAGGGATATTTCTTCTATTGCGAAGAGGAACAAAAGGTTTTTGTTTCTCATCATGCCCACTTCTTGGAAACTGATTTTTTGGAAAATCAGATAAGTGGGAGCGCAATAGAACTGGAAGAAATTCCAGAACCACGAGCTATTACTGAAAGCTTAGTAGAACCAGAGGGTTCAAAAGATCAGGACATTCCTGCGCCGCTCCGCAGGAGTAGTAGGCAGTCTCATCCGCCCGAGAGATACTACGGTTTTCTCATAGACGGGGATAGAGAGGATTGCATCATTGATAGTGATGAGCCGACTAGCTTCCAGCAGGCCATTCAGAGCGTTGACTCGGTAAAATGGCTGGATGCAATGCGGACCGAAATGGAGTCCATGTACACCAACAAAGTATGGACGTTGGACGTTGCTCCAGATGGGGTAAAACCCGTAGGATGTAAGTGGATCTTCAAAAGCAAGATTGGTGTAGATGGACAGGTTGAGACCTATAAGGCTAGACTTGTTGCAAAGGGTTTTCGTCAAAAACCTGGTTTGGACTATGACGAAACCTTTTCTCCAGTGGCTATGCTGAAATCCATTCGGATCCTTCTTGCCATTGTTGCCTTCCACGATTATGAGATTTGGCAGATTGACGTAAAGACCGCTTTTCTAAATGGAAATTTAGAGGAGTGTGTTTATATGGACCAGCCAGAGGGTTTCATTCAGAGTGGGAGCAGCAGAAAGGTGTGCAAGTTGCTTAAGTCCATCTATGGACTAAAGCAGGCATCGCGGAGTTGGAACATCTGTTTTGATGAGACGGTCAAAGAATTTGGCTTTATCAAAAATCCAGATGAACCATGCATCTATGGTAGATTTGTAGCAAGAACTGTCGTATTCCTCGTTTTATACGTGGATGACATTCTCTTAATAGGAAATGACATTCCTATGCTACAATCTGTCAAAGGGTTCTTGTCACACAGGTTCTCCATGAAAGACCTGGGTGATGCCTCTTATATTCTGGGGATCCGGATCTATCGTGACAGATCCAAGAGGATATTAGGGCTTTCACAGTCCAGGTACATCAACACCATACTGAAAAGATTCAGTATGGAAGATTCCAAGCGCGGTAATCTACCGGCTTGTCACGGGATCACCCTCTCCAAAGAGATGTCTCCCAAGACTGATTTGGAAAGGGATCGCATGTCTATTATACCCTACGCTTCTGCGGTAGGCTCTATAATGTATGCGATGTTGTGTACCAGACCAGATGTAGCTTATGTACTGAGTGTGGTAAGCCGGTATCAGTCAAACCCTGGGAGAAACACTGGATAGCGGTAAAGAATATTCTCAAGTACCTGAGAAGGACTAAGGAGATGTTCTTGGTGTATGGCGGAAAAGACCTCCAGATCGAGGCCTTTGCTGACTCCAGCTTCCAGAGTGACAAGGATGATTCCAAGTCCATGTCGGGTTATGTCTTACCCTCAATGGAGGGGCGGTGTGTTGGAAGAGTTCCAAACAGGAAACCGTTGCTGACTCGACGATGGAAGCGGAATATATCGCTGCTGCAGATGCCGCAAAAGAAGCCGTCTGGATAAGGAAGTTCTTAACAGAACTTCAGGTGGTTCCGTCCATTGTTGATCCAATACCTCTGTATTGCGACAACAATGGGGCTATAGCTTTAGCGAAGGAACCCATGTCCCATCAGAAGTCCAGGCACATCTTGAGGCGGTATCACCTGATCAGGGAGATCGTGGGTCACCAGGAGATCGAGGTTCGGAGAGTTGCTACGGAAGATAACACTGCTGATCCATTCACGAAGGCCTTACCCCAGACTCAGTTCGAGCGGCTGATCGAGATGATAGGTCTTCGATACGCCAGTACTGTAGCGTTTTGAAAATCGTTTCGGTGAAATTTCGGAAAATCGGTAAAATGAGGGGGTTTTCTGTAAAAAGTCAAAATACAAATATCTTATTATAAAAATTAAATATACATATTCTAGCAATGTAATTGCTATTATTTGGTGTTCATTGAGCCGCTGGTGAAATTTCAAATTTTCTGAAAAAAATATTATTTTATTATTATTTTAAGCCGTCACTAATACATTTAATTAGGAAAAATTACAAATTGGAATGAGTTGAAACAAATTTTGTACATCATAAAACATTAAATAAAAATTTATCATGTGGTTTTTGGAACGAAATCATTTGCCAAAACGGTTTAGAAATTATTGAAGAAAAAAAGCTTTTTTTTAGCGTAAATGGATGTTTGGGGTATTGTATTTATCATTTTTCATCACCCCACACCCGTGCCCACACCCCCACACCCCCACTTACTCCTCCCCATGGTTGAATTCAGCACCCACCATATTTTTCCCCACTTGTTTTTCAAGGAAAAAGAAATGAAAGAAAAGAAAAGAAAATGAGTGAAGTAGTTAGACTTTTGACTTTGTTTGACCTTGACCTTGTCCCCCCCATTTTCCTCACCTCCCTCTCTCTCCCCCACCCACTTTTCTGGCCGAAAATTCCTTCTCCCCACAGCAGCCCCCCTCCATTTTCCCCTCTCTTTTCCCTTCAAAACTTCATGAAAAATTGCATCAAAAATCCACCAAAAATCCCACAAAATCAAAATCAAAGTCCTACCCATTTTAGCTTAGTCCGTTTAGCATGGATCCTTGTGAAAATAGAGCATTTTGGGAGGCCATGGAGTCTTGTGGACCTTCATATATTTTTGGGTATAATTCTAAAACTTTTTGTTGCTTAAATTGTTACTAATTTCTTAAGCTAATTTAATTAAGTGTTATTTGGATATGTGAGTTTAATTGCAAGTTTTGGAATTCAAGTTGTGAAATTGAATGCAAGTTAGGGTTTATAAAATTGGTGTATGGTTGTGCGTTATAATTAGGCTTTGTTGTCATGTTAATACAAGTTTAGTAGCTAGTGCTAATGGCTAGCTTAAAAATTTTGTTATTTTGCTTACTAGGTTTTTGAAATTTGTTAAATTCTTGGGATTAAAAATGTGATTAGGTTTTTCTTGGCTTCATTAACTTTATTAAGTGTGGTTTAATGCTTTGGATCATGCAATTCTAAGCTAGATTGTAGTTTGTGCATTTTGCTTTGAAATTGTTAAAAAGGGTATTTTTGTAAACTAGAATATTAGGATTTTTGGAATTTAATGAGATTAAATTCCGGAAATTGTTTATACGACTTATTTAAGATATTTAATAAATATATTGGCCGCTACATTCATTTAAACATCGTGTTTTGTACAAAAACGGCGAATTGTGCTTGCTAGATTTTCGGAAAAATGACTTTTTAAGTGAAATTGGCGTTTTTGTGAGTTTTAACCTAGTTTATATTAAAATTAGTGTTCGTGAATGTGAAAATGAGTGTGATTGGATTTTCTCGATGGTTTGACGTTCGTACATCGACATCGAGGGTTGGTTTGACTATTCCTGCATGCGTGGGCGATAGGTTTGGACCTATGCGTGATACGCGTGCCGATTTGATTTTCGTATGCCGTTTCGATTTCGAATTTAGTTTTAATGCGATATGGTACGTTATGATATGTAGGTACCCCCATGTGGACTTCGAGACGACAAGCAAGCGCGTGGCGACGTCGGCACCGGCTAGCGAGGACCAGGTGAGTAGATTTATATCTACGGGGAGAAGTCGGGTGGATGGCGTATAGCACCCCCGCAGTCCGTGGTGGTGTATACGGATGCGTATACACACCAACAATTATTATATGTTTTTGGGATTAATAACGGTGCTTAGGATGGATATTAGTGTGTTGGATTATTTTAGCATTGCGAACCCTAGGGTAGTGTTGCACTACACATACACACATACATACTTGCATGCATTCCTATTGATATGTGCTCATGGGATTCATTATAGTTATGTGTTCACATGGGTATGGGACTATGTGTTCACATATGGATTGAGGATGATACTTGGAATTGAACTGAGTCGATGAGATTCGATTTGAGGCCGTGAGATCGGTGATATAGCAGGGTTCGTATCTTAGATACGACATGACGTTGTAGCGGGTCCTTGACGTAGTGTTTCACACACGTCCATGCTTACGTAGGCGGTATCAGTATGGTACTAGACTTAGATCAGTACCCCGATCATGATATTTGATAAAGAGGATACCAGGTGAATAGTATGATGAATGTGATATTGACCCGTACCCAGATTGGAATGCCGTACGACGGATTTACGTACGAGCTATATTGATGATTGATCCGCACTCTTGACTTGGGATGCCTGATTATAGATATGGTATCGGATATGATATTATTGAGGCGGGATCACCGACTATACATATACAGGTATGTATATGTATCGACTCAGATGATAGGCGGTTTCCTTACCTGTAGTTCATCTTGTTAGTTCAGCCGTACAGTTTAGTGTAGTTGTTAGATTAGATTAGACTTCTTGCCTATTTCAAAAACTAACGAATCATGGGCATTTTTAAAGACAGCTCAAGGGAATCTACGGATATTTCAAAAACGACGTATCTTTTCATAAAAACACCGTAGCCCCTATTTTCAAAACCCCATGATTCGTGTTATTTCAAAAGGCACCATTCGTAGGACTTATATTAGATTATTGCAGATTAGTTATCGTTGTGTCTAGTATTCAGCTCCCGCACATTATTGCTGTTCGCTCTGCCTCGCATATTTATTTTGCTGCATATTCCATTATTGATATCATGCTGTTAGGACACCAGCACCATTACCGATGATGCGTATGTACCACGTACACCTACTTGCCGGCTCACACACATCTTCATCGGTAATTGCCATGTCACGTACACTTTAGAGAATATAATTGCTTGACTTAGATTGTTAGCTGGTAGTTTTGACATGATATTAGTGTACTTCCCTTATATGCCATATTAGACATTGTAGTTATTACCTACCACTTCATGCATACTGTTATTCAGTTGTTCATGCCTAGTTCATTATCATTGACATATGCACTTGTGATGATTTCTTGAGATTTATGATATTTCTGGATTTCGGGGAAAGCCGCAAAATTTACAACTTATGATCTTTTAAAATATAAAATGTTGCGGTTTTCTAGTGATGTAAAGTGTCGTCCACCATGAGTTTGCTGTGGTTTTGGAGATCCGTGTCGAGGAGTGGAGGAACCGTCACGGGTACATGGTGGGCCCGGTATGGTACCCCGGGGCAAGATGAATGTGGTGTTGACGTTGAGCCCGGCAGGGGATCACTACCTACCGGTGATATTACCCGACGCGTCGGATATCCGGAGGATACCGTCGTGGTCTTGAGATGGATGGTAGGGGCCGGTCCGGACTGACGGCGCCCTAGATATTGAGATTGAGACATTGATATTTCGAGACAGTGAGATTTATGTTTTGTGTCGATGCTAGACACTGTTGATACTGATTTCATTATGATACCTCAGTTTAAAAATACGAAGGAAATCTCACTAATTTATGAAAACAGTTTCTTCATTTACATGTATTCTGTTTCATGCATTCATACCTCATTCATATGATATATTGCTACCTGAGGCACTGACACGGGTACATGAAATTTTACTCGGGTTAGATATTACCCTAGTCATTGTTATAGGCTGCCTGTTATACTTATATTTGAGGATATATTATGATCATTGACCTAGGTTGCGTTATTTATGCGATTTCTGTGCGTAGATGTTTTTCTATTCACGAGTTGGCAACTCACCCCCGTTGTGCCCCAGTTTCTTGCAGATTTGCCGTACAGGTTTCATTACGGCTTGCGGGCTCAGTTTCATTCGGGTGATTTGCTAGTAGGTGGGTTTACTTGTATCATACCCCCATTATATATCTTGTATATCATTATTCTGTTGTATCTAGAAGTTCCATCAACCAAACATGTATCTATTGAGATAGAGACCAGTGTTGTTTATTCTTTCGACCTTAGAGTCGCTCGTTATATTTCTGGTAGTTTTGAGTTGCCTTTTGAGTTTTTGATCCTCGCCATTGGCGTTGTATATTATATTGCTTGTGTGGTTGTGACCGTCGATTGACGAAGAGCTAGCTCCCGCTTGGGGATGCCTTTTTCTTGATTTCGTATACTATTCATGTTGTATCCCGTTTGGGGGCCAGTATTTACAAAGGAGACTCTGCCGAAATTTTCAGTAAATTTTTGATGCTTTTAAAAACCGCATAATTCGGCTTATGCTATTGAAACTACTTGCTTTAATTTGGTTTTGCCTGCACTCTACTACTTTTCTTGGTTTGGAATTCTGGGTTTTCGGTTTACTTAGATTACGTACGCCTCGAGACGTTCGTAGTTTAAGTGCCGGTCATGTTCCGTACTTTCGGGTCGTGGCAAAGTTGGTATCAGAGCGTTAGGTTTTAACCTTCGGAGCGTAGGATGACCCTTGGTTGATGGAATAGGTGACTAAAGTAGAGTGACGTACCGTTGGTATGTTCCGCGGCATATTTACGACACGCCACTCCACTTATGAAGCCTTAGGATGTACATTTCCTTGTTCAGTATTATATTCATTCCGATCTAGCCTCATCGGTATCAGTTTGGTTTTGCTGCTACGGTTACGGCAGGGAGAGCTACGGCTAGAGTTACGGTCAGCACAAGCTCGTCACGAACGAGGACTGACCAGGGCGAAATTCCGGCGACACACGATTGCAGAGATGTGTCTTTTTACTGTGTTTCCGCGCCACGAGCGTTTGGCGGATCGCCTTTATGAGGTTACTCGGATGTGCTGATCGACACTAGAGGATTGAGCCACTGACAGAGGCCAGCCAGATTTTGATGACCGTTGGTGTGTTGCTTACTCCTGATGATTGAGGCACTGTTCAGCGTGCAGACGAGCGAGCCAGTTGTTGCTGCGAGCGACGAGATATCGCCCCATATGTTGGAACTATGGCGGGGCGAGTTGTACGAATAGATGATAGAAGGTCGCTAGTCACTCGATGATGAATGACTACGAAAGGTGGTTCGTTCGCTTACCCCGATGCGAGGTCATCAGATAGATTGATTCCAGCTAGAGACGACTTCACGCGGAGACGTTGGGAGTCGACAGAGACGATCGAATGTCAGAAACCTAATTATCCAAGTTTAAAGTAGTCGGAAAGACATGCAGGTAATTCTATGGTCCCTCTAGAAGAATGAAACCCTAACTCGACTTAATGACCGTGTGAAAGCCTTTGAACCTTCGGGTTTGCGGCAGTTCTACGGCGCCATTAGTGAGGCTTGGGTTTGCCCTTCTACGGCTGGACCACCGATGCTGTGGTATGTACTCGATACTATTAAACTGTGCCCAAGAGGTTGAGCTCTTGGGGGATTATAAGGTTTTGACGACTCGATCGGATGGCTCGACTTAATTCGGATGCTAGGTGGTGAGATGCATTCTTGGGAGACTCCAGATACGAGGATAGTCGTTGGAGCTCAGTCCATGCAGCCGCGACGAGACGAGTCCAAAGCAGACGACATTAGAGAAAAGTGAAGTAAGAGGTTCGTACCAGATCTAGATGAGATGACGTTCCACTCCGCCGACATCAGAGATGCGATGCGCATGCCGAGGCATAGTACTTGGATTTACCTTCCAGAAGGAGTCGCGATGAGTATGCAGTCGTTCCAGAGCAAGATGCAGATATAGGAAAGGACGATGACTTCCGGACAGTTGGCAAAGACGAGACATGGACGAGACCGTGAGCAGGATTCCTTCCAGGACACTGCTGCAATGATACTTGCACCCAGGATCAGATGTGTCAAGTACATTCAGAGAGCCAGAGGCCGACGCCAGTGATATGCTGTCTTACGAGTGGTCGCGATGATTGACCAAGAGATGACCAGAGAAGTGCCAGAACGGAATCGTCCCCGTTAGCACACCTGATAGGGCCGATGAGCCGATGGACCGAAAGATCGGTAATTCATAGTGAAGACCTTGACCCAGGAGTGGTCATGGTTACGCACGCCAGCAGGACAGAGTTCATGATCATCGACGAGACGTCCCACTAGTGACCGCGACAGTTGGCCGGGATTCTTAGAGGATGCGCTTGAGCAGTACTATTCCGCCATTATTGATTACGATGTTTTGGGTGATTTATTCGTATGATTTGATTTTGATGATTGAGGATTTACGATCTTTGCACAGTGTTGCACTTGATATCGTTTTCGTTCTTTAGTTTCACATGTTTGTGATTTTACGGTTTTAAACAGTTGAGTTGGTTTTGTGCGTATGCATGCACACGATTTCGTTCCTGCACTCGGTATAGTTATATATGCTTGCAGTGCAGTGATACGCCTTTTGTGCACTTAGATGCACTGGACTTCGATTTTGATTGTGATACTCGATATTTGTTTTGTGCACCTTGTGCACCTGATTGCTTTTGCGCACGTTCGGCGCTTGATATTGGATTTCATGATTTCATGCACGATAGATGCACCTGATTTGGATTTTCGCGCATGTTGGGCGCATGTTTTGAAGGGTGATTTTGGTGCACACCAGAGGCACTAAATCGAGATTTTTTTTTCGTGCATGTCAGATGCACCTGATTTTGCTGTCAGGCACACATGTTGCCTATGACAGATGTTTCGTGCACACCTGATGCACTTAGATGTTGTTTCTGTGCGCATGTATGGCACATTCATGGATTTTGATTTCCGTGCGCACCAGACGCACGTAGTATTCATGTGCATATTTTGGGATTGATTTCTTATAGAGCAGTACGTTTTTATGATATTGCTATGTGTTTTCGTACTGAGCAGGACTAGTCAGAGGACAGTACCTGAATACATTTTGCATGCATTGATAGTTATTGAAGGGATTTCCAAAAAGCGAGCTATAGCCTCAGTATTTACCTACGTGTCTGATATGACACGAAATGTTTAAAATAAGGAGACCCTTCTAAATTGTTTCCAAAACGGCGGAACGTACATTTCAAACAAAGGTATATATATATATATAGTTATTTTCTTATGATAGACGTCCGCCACTGTGCAGTGTTATACGCGTTGCACAGCGACTTAAAGAGATTGGCATGCATTTCCTTCAGACACTTACAGATATAGATTCGATATTTACATGTATAGTTTCGAGTTATGTCATATCGGTTTTGATTTGGATTTGGCATTGATGTCTTCTCCATGACTCCGATGATTGCGGGATGCTTGACGGAGTTTTGATTTGAGTTATATGCTCATTTTTCAAGCGCATGCGCTGTGCTACGATTTGTTTTATGTATTTATGATTTCGGAGCCCGACGACTTGATGGTTTTTCTTAGATGTTTTAGTAATTGGGGGAGTTTGAATTTAAATTCGGGGACCGAATTTCTTTAAGGGGGGAAGATTGTAGCGTTTTGAAAATCGTTTCGGTGAAATTTCGGAAAATCGGTAAAATGAGGGGGTTTTTCTGTAAAAAGTCAAAATACAAATATCTTATTATAAAAATTAAATATACATATTCTAGCTATGTAATTGCTATTATTTGGTGTTTATTGAGTCGCTGGTGAAATTTCAAATTTTCTGAAAAAAATATTATTTTATTATTATTTTAAGCCGTCACTAATACATTTAATTAGGGAAAATTACAAATTGGAATGAGTTGAAACAAATTTTGTGCATCATAAAACATTAAATAAAAATTTATCATGTGGTTTTTGGAACGAAATCATTTGCCAAAACGGTTTAGAAATTATTGAAGAAAAAAGGCTTTTTTTTAGCGTAAATGGATGTTTGGGGTATTGTATTTATCATTTTTCATCATCCCACACCCATGCCCACACCCACACACCCCCACTTACTCCTCCCCATGGCTGAATTCAGCACCCACCATATTTTTCCCCACTTGTTTTTCAAGGAAAAAGAAATGAAAGAAAAGAAAAGAAAATGAGTGAAGTAGTTAGACTTTTAACTTTGTTTGACCTTGACCATGTCCCCCCCCATTTTCCTCACCTCCCTCTCTCTCCCCCACCCACTTTTCTGGCCGAAAATTCCTTCTCCCCACAGCAGCCCCCCCTCCATTTTCCCCTCTCTTTTCCCTTCAAAACTTCATGAAAAATTGCATCAAAAATCCACCAAAAATCCCACAAAATCAAAATCAAAGTCATACCCATTTTAGCTTAGCCCGTTTAGCATGGATCCTTGTGAAAAGAGAGCATTTTGGGAGGCCATGGAGTCTTGTGGACCTTCATATATTTTTGGGTATAATTCTAAAACTTTTTGTTGCTTAAATTGTTACTAATTTCTTAAGCTAATTTAATTAAGTGTTATTTGGATATGTGAGTTTAATTGCAAGTTTTGGAATTCAAGTTGTGAAATTGAATGCAAGTTAGGGTTTATAAAATTGGTGTATGGTTGTGTGTTATAATTAGGCTTTGTTGTCATGTTAATACAAGTTTAGTAGCTAGTGCTAATGGCTAGCTTAAAAATTTTGTTATTTTGCTAATTTGCTTACTAGGTTTTTGAAATTTGTTAAATTCTTGGGATTAAAAATGTGATTAGGTTTTTCTTGGCTTCATTAACTTTATTAAGTGTGGTTTAATGCTTTGGATCATGCAATTCTAAGCTAGATTGTAGTTTGTGCATTTTGCTTTGAAATTGTTAAAAAGGGTATTTTTGTAAACTAGAATATTAGGATTTTTGGAATTTAATGAGATTAAATTCCGGAAATTGTTTATACGACTTATTTAAGATATTTAATAAATATATTGGCCGCTACATTCATTTAAACATCGTGTTTTGTACAAAAACGGCGAATTGTGCTTGCTAGATTTTCGGAAAAATGACTTTTTAAGTGAAATTGGCGTTTTTGTGAGTTTTAACCTAGTTTATATTAAAATTAGTGTTCGTGAATGTGCAAATGAGTGTGATTGGATTTTCTCGATGGTTTGACGTTCGTACATCGACATCGAGGGTTGGTTTGACTATTCCTGCATGCGTGGGCGATAGGTTTGGACCTATGCGTGATACGCGTGCCGATTTGATTTTCGTATGCCGTTTCGATTTCGAATTTAGTTTTAATGCGATATGGTACGTTACGATATGTAGGTACCCCCATGTGGACTTCGGCGCGTGGCGACGTCGGCACCGGCTAGCGAGGACCAGGTGAGTAGATTTATATCTACGGAGAGAAGTCGGGTGGATGGCGTATAGCACCCCCGCAGTCCGTGGTGGTGTATACGGATGCGTATACACACCAACAATTATTATATGTTTTTGGGATTAATAACGGTGCTTAGGATGGATATTAGTGTGTTGGATTATTTTAGCATTGCGAACCCTAGGGTAGTGTTGCACTACACATACACACATACATACTTGCATACATTCCTATTGATATGTACTCATGGGATCCATTATAGTTATGTGTTCACATGGGTATGGGACTATGTGTTCACATACGGATTGAGGATGATACTTGGGATTGAACTGAGTCGATGAGATTCGATTTGAGGCCGTGAGATCGGTGATATAGCAGGGTTCGTATCTTAGATATGACATGACGTTGTAGCGGGTCCTTGACGTAGTGTTTCACACACGTCCATGCTTACGTAGGCGGTATCAGTATGGTACTAGACGTAGATCAGTACCCCGATCATGATATTTGATAAAGAGGATACCAGGTGAATAGTATGATGAATGTGATATTGACCCGTACCCAGATTGGGATGCCGTACGACGGATTTACGTACGAGCTATATTGATGATTGATCCGCACTCTTGACTTGGGATGCCTGATTATAGATATGGTATCGGATATGATATTATTGAGGCGGGATCACCGACTATACATATACAGGTATGCATATGTATTGACTCAGATGATAGGCGGTTTCCTTACCTGTAGTTCATCTTGTTAGTTCAGCCGTACAGTTTAGTGTAGTTGTTAGATTAGATTAGACTTCTTACCTATTTCAAAAACTAACGAATCGTGGGCATTTTTAAAGACAGCTCAAGGGAATCTACGGATATTTCAAAAACGACGTATCTTTTCATAAAAACACCGTAGCCCCTATTTTCAAAACCCCATGATTCGTGTTATTTCAAAAGGCACCATTCGTAGGACTTATATTAGATTATTGCAGATTAGTTATCGTTGTGTCTAGTATTCAGCTCCCGCACATTATTGCTGTTCGCTCTGTCTCGCATATTTATTTTGCTGCATATTCCATTATTGATATCATGCTGTTAGGACACCAGCACCATTACCGATGATGCGTATGTACCACGTACACCTACTTGCCGGCTCACACACATCTTCATCGGTAATTGCCATGTCACGTACACTTTAGAGAATATAATTGCTTGACTTAGATTGTTAGCTGGTAGTTTTGACATGATATTAGTGTACTTCCTTTATATGCCATATTAGACATTGTAGTTATTACCTACCACTTCATGCATACTGTTATTCAGTTGTTCATGCCTAGTTCATTATCATTGACATATGCACTTGTGATGATTTCTTGAGATTTATGATATTTCTGGATTTCGGGGAAAGCCGCAAAATTTACAACTTATGATCTTTTAAAATATAAAATGTTGCGGTTTTCTAGTGATGTAAAGTGTCGTCCACCATGAGTTTGCTGTGGTTTTGGAGATCCATGTCGAGGAGTGGAGGAACCGTCACGGGTACATGGTGGGCCCGGTATGGTACCCTGGGGCAAGATGAATGTGGTGTTGACGTTGAGCCCGGCAGGGGAGCACTACCTACCGGTGATATTACCCGACGCGTCGGATATCCGGAGGATACCGTCGTGGTCTTGAGATGGATGGTAGGGGCCGGTCCGGACTGACGGCGCCCTAGATATTGAGATTGAGACATTGATATTTCGAGACAGTGAGATTTATGTTTTGTGTCGATGCTAGACACTGTTGATACTGATTTCATTATGATACCTCAGTTTAAAAATATGAAGGAAATCTCACTAATTTATGAAAACAGTTTCTTCATTTACATGTATTCTGTTTCATGCATTCATACCTCATTCATATGATATATTGCTACCTGAGGCACTGACACGGGCACATGAAATTTTACTCGGGTTAGATATTACCCTAGTCATTGTTATAGGCTGCCTGTTATACTTATATTTGAGGATATATTATGATCATTGACCTAGGTTGCGTTATTTATGCGATTTCTGTGCGTAGATGTTTTTCTATTCACGAGTTGGCAACTCACCCCCGTTGTGCCCCAGTTTCTTGCAGATTTGCCGTACAGGTTTCATTACGGCTTGCGGGCTCAGTTTCATTCGGGTGATATGCTAGTAGGTGGGTTTACTTGTATCATACCCCCATTATATATCTTGTATATCATTATTCTGTTGTATCTAGAAGTTCCATCAACCAAACATGTATCTATTGAGATAGAGACCAGTGTTGTTTATTCTTTCGACCTTAGAGTCGCTCGTTATATTTCTGGTGGTTTTGAGTTCCCTTTTGAGTTTTTGATCCTCGCCGTTGGCGTTGTATATTATATTGCTTGTGTGGTTGTGACCGTCGATTGACGAAGAGCTAGCTCCCGCTTGGGGATGCCTTTTTCTTGATTTCGTATACTATTCATGTTGTATCCCGTTTGGGGGCCAGTATTTACAAAGGAGACTCTGCCAAAATTTTCAGTAAATTTTTGATGCTTTTAAAAACCGCATAATTCGGCTTATGCTATTGAAACTACTTGCTTTAATTTGGTTTTGCCTGCACTCTACTACTTTTCTTGGTTTGGATTTCTGGGTTTTCGGTTTACTTAGATTACGTACGCCTCGAGACGTTCGTAGTTTAAGTGCCGGTCATGTTCCGTACTTTCGGGTCGTGACAAGTACATGGCCTTAGTGCAAGTGGGAGATTGTTAGTGTATATGCCCTAGAGGCCATTACTGTATCATACTAGTTTGTGTTTTACTTAATGGAAGCTTGGGATATTCACAGTTGTATAGACAATCTTGCTTAAAATGGTAGTATGCTACTTGGTTTGTTTCTACTTCAATGTGTACATATGTTTCTTTTAGTATATCACCTATACACATTAGTGGAGCACTTAGGATCTTTTCTTGATTACCAGCGTTGTGATGGCAGTCACACTCGTGGGGGCTGGGTAATCCACAAGCACATCTTTATGCAGGTCTCTAGTCGTAGGACTATCGAGACAGGGCATCGATACTCCAGAGTAGACTAGCGTATGCGCTTCTCATCCCAGCATGGGAGACGGTCTGTCCCACAGCCGTCAGTACGTCGTACTTGAGATAGTATGCGGGTGCTCGTTAGGTTACGAGTACACTGGACAGGACTCGTCGGGAACTGTTGGTTGGTACTATACTTATCGTCAGTCATCAGTTCCCAGGTGACATGAGTACAGCTTAGTCCGCTGACTTGACACTGTCACTTCGCCTCGAGTGTGTTCCCACTGTACTTTGATTACTACCCTACCAAGGCTCAAAGGAGTCGTGCAAACAGGTAGTAGTTGGGTGCAGTCCCGAAGCACTTGGAGGCAGTGACGGTTAGACAGGATTCGTCTCTCCCGGTATTGGGGGTTGATATCGCGCTGTGTCTAGGAGAGCCATTACACAAAGTCCCTGGTCAGGGCAAGCGAGATATACTGGTAGGTTTCCAGTGTTATCTCAGGGTGTTCTGGGCTACAGTCCGACACGACTTGTACCGCTATTAGGGGGCTGACGTTTACCGCCCTTAGGCCCGCCATGCGATATTCTCAGACGAACAGACCGGACTGTACGGAGATTGTCATATACAGGCTCAGTAGGAGTTCGGATGGGTTCACCTCATCAGTCTTCTCATCGGCATCTACCTGGGGACCGTTACGTACAGCTAGTACCGCTTGCGGTCTGTGGTTAAACCCACTGCCAGCGTAGTGTCGAGTCTTTAGAGTCCCACACAGAGGGTTATTCGCCTTTGGGCAAAATAGAGTAGAGGTCGCATGGTTTTGCGACAGTGTTCGTTCACATCCGCGCACTTGTGCACGTTTGGTGTCCGGACAGTCATTACTAGCGGGCTCTGGTTTGAGCCAGATCCTAGTATATGCTTTGGGGTTAGTTTTATCTCATTGTATTCGTGCTCCTCGGAACACGAATGCGGGTGTGTATGTGATTCGTATGTCAAAAACTATTTCTAAACCGCAATCAAGAACGGCGTCGCATGAAGCTAGCCGGTGAGTACGGGTCGGTCCACAGGGATTTTATGAATCTCCTAATCGCGCTAACGAGTTAATTCCGAAGGGTGTTCGGAGTTGTTTATTAAATCTAAAAACCTAAATTAATCTATCTACGATTATCTAGATCTATTCTTGCTAGGGTTAGGTTTAGGGATGGTTTGGAAATGCAATTAAATCTCAACGCTTTCTATACCTGAATGAAGATCTATGAGGAGTTATGGTAATTATCAATAAAGGGGATTAGATCCATTCGGGAAGGTGTTCTTTCCTCTAGGTTCTTGTCCTTCCTTTAGAGATCCTTACCCTAACCTCCATGGAAAACGCGCGCAACCGGGCTTTTACACTATGGTGTCATCGTTACCTCGAGGGGTAGGATGCCGTAGGACGCGGTGTGTGCGTGTATGCATGGAGTCCTATTGTAAATATTTGGTGGGTAAGAAAGGGATGAGAGATCTCATCTCTCAAAATCCTTCCCCAAAGCTAAACCCTAAACAAGTTCCTAGGGCATGAAATTAAATCTACCTAGGGCAAAGAATTAAAATCTACACTAGGGCGAGAAATTAAATCTATTTACAGATGCATCCCTCCAATCATCCATGCAGGGTTGTCAGATCTGAATTTCTGAATGGAAAGTAAACACCGATGTTCTCCAAAAAGAGATCTGAAATTTATTATTAAAAGGAGGCATAAGAAAATACAAGGCTTTGGGTTCTATTTATAGGATATAGAAACCCTAGGTTTACAATTGCTCCGCATGTCTACAATTACAAATATACCCCCAGGAAATCTTTCCATAGCCGACTCAACATTATGGTAAAATTTTATTTGAATGAAGGCTTCACATGGCCGCGGAACCGCGGCATTGGCGCGCTTGGGCCGCGGTTCCGCGGCCCATTAGTGTGATCTCCTGATAATTTTTCCTGGGATACTTTATGTTCTTCTGGTCTTTCTGGTTCTTTGTTCCTTTTATCAATTGGGCTTCTTTATTAATTCCAGATATTCAGTGAACATTTTGCAATGGATCTTTTAACCGTTTGCCTTGACAATTTGGATCTTGCGTTGCTTTATTGACTGTGAACTGTTCTTCGTTTAGGCTTGACTAAGATCCTCCTAATTGTTGGTCAAAAGTCCTTCTTTTGTGTCGTCTTTTGTGTTTTTCACTGTTTTTGCTCCAAGAACCTGTAACCTGTAACATGTAGTAGACATGGGTCAAAAGTACCTGTTTATTTATAAAAAGAATAAGAATGGGGAATATAATAATGCAATATTATGGTGTGAACAGTATGCACAGTTGACTGAGGCAGAGGAAGATGATTCTCATTAGGGTTTTGGTACGGGTGTGTATGCACAGTTGACGGTTGTCGTTTACCAAACCCTAATGAATATGTGAAATGTCAATTAATAATATTAATTAAAGAAAATTAAGTTATGGTTAGGGTTGTTGACATGTTGACCAAGGTTGACTTGTTGACCAAGGTTGAAAAGTTGACCATCATCATTTCAAGCAAAGATGCTCTTTGATCTTTGCAAAACTCATTTAATGTGAAATGATAATGGTCATTTCAACATACCATCACCTTTTTCATTTTGATTAATTTTGTTAATGGATTAATTTACATATATTTGGTTATGGTTGTAAAACTATTATCACTCTCTCATATTCATTCTCTTTCATCCTTTCTTCTTCCTTTTCCTCTAGCTCAAGGAAAATTCATCTCATGTGTTGAGAAACATTTCCTTGGAAATAAAACACCAAAGCCACTCTCTACTCATCCTAAGGTTGAAGGTCTAGCAAGCCGGACACTTTAGTTTTCTCAAGTTCGAGGAAGAAGCTCAAGGTAGAGACCCTCAGGTGGATCCATCTTCGGCAAGAGAAGGTGACGAGGAGAGAACCATCCGACCACCACAAAGAGTCCAAGAGAAGGAGTTCAAGTTGAGGTATAACCCCTAACTGAGTAGGTAAATCTCTAGTTAGTTGCTAGTGTGTAGTTTAGCAAAGATCCGTGTTTTATAGTCCATGTTACCATGACTCGAAAAATTGTTTTTCACCATTTCCGCAAGCCCGAAAGAACCGGGAGAGGTAACGTGGACTTACATCACCCACAAGCCGTCAGCGGTACTAACTGGACGTAACAGGTATCTGGGTATTGAGCGATCATAAGATCAACAAGCAAACCTGTCCATACTCCTGTGAATCCAACAGCAACACTACCATACAGTCCGGTCTCTTCGTCTGATATGCCACATATCTAGTCTAGGGGTGGTAAACGTCAGACCCCAGTAACTTGATAAGTCATGCCGATGTGAGGCTCATAACGGGTCGAGAAATTACTGATAACATTTACCAGTAAATCTTCGTATCAGCCCTGGCCAGGGACTTCCTGTTATGGCCAATCGAGCACATCGCAACATCAACACCCAATACTGGGAGAGACGAATCCCCTCCTATTGCTCATTGCCTCCATGTGACTCGGGACTGTACCCAAAAACCACTATTTTGCATGCTCTCTTGAACGTGGTAAGGTGGAAATCAAAGCACAGTGGGAATCACACAAGACTCTATGACGATCTCGGGTCTACAGACTAACTTGTACCAGTGTCACCAGAGAACTGCTATCTGACGTTAGGTATAATACCATCTAGGAGTTCTCGGCGAGTCCTGTTCAGTGTACCCAGTCTCTACTGAGAACCCGTATACCATCTTTGATGTCAAACACCAATGGATATGTGATCATCCATCGTCCATCATATGGGTCAAGAAGCGTATACGCTAGTCTACTCTGAAATAATGATGCCCCGTCTCGATACATCTTCAACTAGGAACAATTAAAGGATGAACTTATGGACTACCCTGGCCCCACTAGTATGATCTCCATCATCGTCCTGGAAGTCAAGTACATATCCTAAGGGTTTTATCAACATGTGAGAAAAAGACAGTATCACAATACAAGTCTACATGTTAAGATAAAGAGTAACCAGATAGCATACTATCACATTGAGTAAGAAAGTCCTCCCTATATATGTCCAAGCACCCTTATAATATACAATCTTGTACAATAATGGCCTCTAGGGAATACATACAACTAACATGTGTCACGCCCCGCTTCCCAATAGACAGAAACGATGACGTGGCAGGCCGCAACGTATTTATTAAGAAATAAATACGTTAAGAGTAATTAAGCAATATATAACATGTACAAAAATTATAAGAGTATTAAAATAAAACATCAACTTTATTTACATTCATCTTTACATACAATTGTTTGAAAAGGAAAAGATACAATGATAATAAGAAGTGCCTAAACAGTGGCATACAGGAAAGTAAGTACAAGGAACTAGAAGTCAGGCTTTATCACAAGCTGGTCCAAGTCCTCCTGGCTAGCCTCAATCTCCTGAGAGTCATGTCCTCCTGATGAACATTCCAAGGAAAGAATTAGAAAAGAATTTCGTCAACGAACTAGCACTCGGTAAGTCCCAAAGAAGAAAGAGAATATAACAAGTAATGTGAAATGAACAGGTGTGTACAAGTATATGATTGTTATTCTAACGTGGTTGTTTGTAGCTTGATACAGAAGGTATTCATGTATACGAGAGGAGTCCATCTTACCCCGTGGACTATGGTAATATGTAGTATAAGACCCAGTCAGAACCCATGGGACAACGACATGAAAATTCATGTAGGTGTCTGTTTCCTGATTTAAAATCAGGAAAGCTTACGGAAAAGGCTTCAGAAAAGGGTCACGTGCTTACACGTGACCAGCAGTCACGTGTTGGCACGTGACATCTAAAAGCATCAGCAAGGCAAATTCAGCTTCCCGACTACATCAAAGAAAAGGGCTTCAGAAAGGGTCACGTGCTCCCACGTGATCTGGGTCACGTGTTGGCACGTGACAATTAAAAGAGGCTTCACAGGCAAACCGGTTCCCTGATCAACTCAAAGAAAAGGCTTCAGAAGAGGTCACGTGCTCCCACGTGACCAGGGTCACGTGTTGGCACGTGATACTCAAAAGCAGCAGACTTGTTCTCCGGTTAAATCAAGAAAAAGAGTCCAGACGAGGGTCACGTGCTCACACGTGACCAGGGGTCACGTGATGGAACGTGACGGTTAAGCAGCAACCAGAAGACAGAGCGCAAAAAGAAAGAAGAAGGCTCGTTCCAGGGGGGTCACGTGGCCACACGTGACCAAGGGTCACGTGGCCACACGTGACCGACTTCAAAGCCCATTTGTTAACAGAATTAAATTCTGAGAAAAGACCTCTCAAATCTTTCCAAAAGCAACCGATTGAATTAAAGATGATTAAATATCATCTATCTATGGGAAAATCTCGAATTTGGAAAGATTTCCCCGTAAAATCTAACCAAAATAACAGAGGAGAATCTCTGGATTTAAAATCCAATGGTGAGTAAAATTCACCTAATAATCCAAAGGTCCAAAACGAATGATGGATACAAATCAAATCTCCTAATGAAAGATCCACCAAAACTAATTGACTCGGCTGCTTCTCCTATAAATAGGAGCCAAGAGACACACAAGAAAAATATATATGCAGAGGGAAAGAAAAGAGAGAGAGAGCCTTGATACTTTAGAGGAATTTGGATCTTCTGCAAAAGAAAACCCTAGGTAAGAAAGGGAAGGTTTCACTGAAAGAAAAGAGAATTTAATTCTCAACAGAGTTTAACTCTGATATAAAACAGAAGGACATATTTCTTCTCTCTTTGATGGAGGATCTGTAAAGTGCACATCTCCCCTTGAATTGAGAATTTAATTCTCAATGGGTTGAGATCCTGCCATGCAGATCCAAAGCATAGAGAGGGAATGGAAGCACGAGAATTTAATTCTCACAGAACTATAGGAATTTAATTCCTTTAAAATAAAATTAGGGTTTGACCCTGTGTTATGGGAATTTAATTCCTTCAGAATGAAAAGAATCAGGGTTTAACCCTAGTTAAGAACTTAGTTCTGTTAAAACAACAAGAATTTAATTCCCTTAATCTTATTCCCCAGAATAATTCTCTAACAGAGAGTGGGGGTTTAATTCATTAAAGCTTTTATTAGGGTTTAACCCTATTCAGTTCTTCACATATATGAGGAATTTAATTCCTACAGAAAATTCAGAGTTCAACTCTTCAAAAGGAACTAGGAATTTAATTCCTCTGAAATTATTGTCAGGGTTCAACCCTACGAGGAATTTAATTCCTGAAAGGGATTAACAGATCTTCTAAACAACTACAGAAAAGCAGGGTCACGTGTCACCACGTGACCCCCCCAAAAGATCTACATAAAGCCCTTTGAGGCAGTGCCTCACGTGACCCACGTGACCCTTGGCAGAGGCTTTAACATACTCCATTCAAACACCCGTCACGTGATGACACGTGATGCTCCAAAAGATGCGATCTTTTCAGCAGAACAAACGAAGGGAGGGCGCCCTCACGTGCTACCACGTGACCCCTCTTGCCTCAGCGTCTAAATTGGAACCCCTGAATTCAGTGTTAAAATGTTGTTTGGCCTTAGTGTTTAACACTAAGCAAAGAACTTTATTTGCAGTGTTCAACACTGATTACCTTAGTGTTCAACACTAATTTGGGATTTCTGTTTCCAGTGTTTAACACTGGTCTGTTTTAGTGTTTAACACTAATTTAAAGGCCTTGTTGCTGGTGTTGACACCAACTATCTTCTAGTGTTAAACACTGACTTATCAATCTCATTCTCAGTGTTCAACACTGATTGGTTTTTAGTGTTTAACACTAGGCATTGGCCCAATTGGCTAAATGGCCAGAGGCAAAGCCTCTCCTTCAAGGGACCAACAGGAGGGCCGATGTCCCAGACATGATTGGACTTAGCCCAAGCTGGCCATAAGTCCTCAATTCGTAATTAACTGGGCTAATGGGCTCATAACATAATTAATTGGTCTTGATCCCAAATTGGGCCAAAGACTATTTAATCCACTCCGGTTCCAGGGTACATCTTTTCATTCCTTTGATACTTGGCGTTGTAATCCCTCAACGTCTTCAAAGAGGTGACGGGTCCCGACGACCACACATTGATATGGACTGTGGGGTCCTTAAACCCATGGACTACGACGTCCTTAACCTTGACCGAGATGTCTTAAAACTAACAATGGACTGTGGGGTCCTTAAACCCATGGACTACGACGTCCTTAACCTTGACCGAGATGTCTTAAAACTAACAATGGACTGTGGGGTCCTTAAACCCATGGACTACGACGTCCTTAACCTTGACCGAGATGTTTTAAAAATAACAATGGACTGTGGGGTCCTTAAACCCATGGACTACGACGTCCTTAACCTTGACCGAGATGTCTTAAAACTAACAATGGACTGTGGGGTCCTTAAACCCATGGACTACGACGTCCTTAACCTTGACCGAGATGTCTTAAAACTAACAATGGACCGCAATGTCCTTAAACTACCCATGGACCGCAATGTCCTTAAACTACCCACGGACCGCAATGTCCTTAAACTACCCATGGACCGCAATGTCCTTAAACTGGCAATGGACCACTATGTCCCTAAACTAGAACGATAGAGCCCAAACGCTCTTTTTTCGGATCTAAACGATCCGGTTTAAGTTGATCTTAGCCTCAAATATGGCTAACGTATCCTTAAACCTTCAAACAGACTGGACTATGAATCCCTCCAATCAACTTTGGTTCAAGGGTACATCTCTGAACTCCTCTGACATCTGTCGTTGTAATCCTTCAACGTCGTCAGAGAGGTGACGGGTCCCGACGGCCATACATTCAATGGACCCCTATGTCCCTAAACTGGAACAATAGAGCCAATTGCTCTTTTGTCGAATCTAAACGATCCCGTTAAGTTGATCTTAGTCTCAAACTGGACTAACGTATCCTTAACAAACGTTTGAGTTGATCTTAGCCTCAAATATGGCTAACGTATCCTCAAACCAAACCCCCAAACCCAAATCTAAGATAATACGGATTTGGACTAGTCCACGCCCTACGGGCGACGACATAACTCGGTCTCCGTAAACAATCCACGGGCAACAAAACATAAAATACACACACACGACACGAAGTGACCATCTGGAGAAGGAGAAAGTTGTTACCGCGATGCGGTAGCGTAATTAACTGCAGGGGCTTGCGCCTGCAGGGAAGAGCGTCCCCACAATCAAAAACCCCTCAAGCGAGGGGGAATCTGACGAAATCTGCTACATCGGCCGCATCCGTTCAAACCTTCGATGTATGGTGCCATAAATCAACTTGGCATCTTCGGAGAGGTGAACGGATACCACCAATTAGCATCTGCCCCGAATCTCAGTGCCAAGACATCGTCAGTCCTGTGCGCCGTCTTTCGGAGGGGAACAGATTCTGGCACGCCCGGTGGGACCTTTTCCTCTTTCCACTCCACACTTCGTGTGTCGTGATTCGCGAACCAATCGTGGTTCGCTAATGGTTGCCCTTGGGTTTCAAGATACTAAGACTTGGCGTCTTGCTCATTGCAGAAAGCAAAGAATCGATGGCTTCTACTTCTGTGAAATGCTCCAACTGCTCGGACTGCAATTGCGACCAACGCTCTGCCTCGCCAGGAGGTATAGCCTAGGACCCCAAGCTGCTTCGTTATTCACAATACCGGTGGACCAGGTGACTCAGGCCACTACCGGATTGTTCTTTGGGACTATGCTCCCACCGACAAGCTTCACCGCGCCGGTGCTGACAGAGGAAGCTCCCAAGAAGTCGGTCTTTGATCGTCTTACCCCTGACGCGGCCCTTCTCAACGGGTCGTCCAACATCAGCGCCTCGGTCTTCTCTAGATTGGGCCAGAACTCCTGTAGACCCACAATGGGGCCTACAATCCCAGAGAAGGCTGCTTCTAAGAAAGTGACCGGTCCTGTTCCTGAAGTCGTCAAAGCGACTTCCCCTGCCACAAAGTCGGTCTTTACAAGATTGATGGCTCCAGCTCCCGCTCCTGCTATCCAAAGGACGTCGGTCTTTGACAGGCTAACACCAGCAACGACCCCCCACCTACACAGGGGGCAAGACGAAGCTATTCTCACCGCTGAACCAACGCCGTCCGCTCGACACGCTCGACGTCGCCATTGGCGCCGAGTAAGGAAGGCTGGGGGCAACTCCCCCTCTGGGCTAACTCCACCAGCCCCGATGGCAGAAGTTAATGCTGCTGTTCCAACTGGGAACAGCTTTGAGATGCTAAATAAGGTGCGTAAGAATTCTCCTACCGCGATGCTAAAGAGGTCTCCTCCTCTGCTAAAAAGGGTTGCGGAAACAAAGCCAGAACAGCCCCGATCCCCACAACGGTTGTCTTCCAGAATCTATAAGGTTTGGCGGCAGGCCCGAGACTCGATGATCGATCCAAACTTCTCCCGCCAACACAAGAAGCTGAAAATCCAACAGGGAGCCAATCACCAGGCTAAACCACGAAACACTGTCTGGACGCCCACCTCAACGGCCCCCTCAACCTCCACTGCTCATAAAAGGAGGAAGCCAGAGAAGATCCCCCAGCCTGCAACGACAGCTAAAAGCACTGAGCCCAGACGCCCTAAGTCTGGGGGCATGATGGTCCACACCGTATACATGGCGTCAGGAAAAGAAGACAGCCGTGCGTCTACAGGTCATAGACCGCTCACACGGTCGGTGACCAAAGCTCAGGAGCAACAGCAAAAGCTCCAGGAAATGATGAATGCTATGGCCGCACTTACCGGGCCAAAAGAAAACCCAGAAAAGTCTTCGGACGAATGCCAGGAGGAAGAAACCGACACCGAATTCCTTCGCCGGATACTGGAGAAGAAGGACAAAGAGGCTGCTGAACAAGCAGCCAACATACAGCGTATGGGCCTCCTCTTCCAAGATATGATAGGAATGATGATCCAACAGGATCCACCCGCTGAGGATCCCTCGATCGTCCTTGAAGACGACAGGGGAGAAACGTCAAATCCACCACCGGCCCTCTCAACGGCCAAAGAGGAGACAATCTCTAAGGCTGACTTGGTCGACTATATATCCCAGCAAATCCGGGTTCATCATGCGACTGAGGCAGCTGGTCAAGTCGTAAAAACGGGGCGGCCATATCCAAGCTGGTACGACCAAATCAAGTACCCGCCGGGTTACACAATTCCCAAGTTCCATGTTTACAAGGGGACCGGCAATCCCCACCAACATGTCGCCCAGTTCAGGGCCTTTTGCAGTAACACCGGCGGAGATGATAAACTGTTGCTTCGCCAGTTCGTGGGCAGCTTATCAGAAACAGCGTTCGAATGGTATTCGGAACTCCCGAACGATTCTATCAAGACGTTCGCTGAAATGGAGTTGCTATTCACTCAGCGATTCGCAAGCGCCAGCGAACGCACTCCAATAACGGCACTGATTAACGCCAGGGTAAAACCAGGCGAAACCTGGGTCCAGTATGCTATACGCTGGCGGAATTTGTGGTCAAGATGTGAGCAACGCATTGAGGAAGCACCCGCAGTGGGCATGTTCGTGGGAACCCTAGACCCTCACGCAACTATCTCCCAGTTTATGATGTTCTTTAAGCCAACCACATTTCAGGCTTTAATCGACAAGTTGGCTCAGATGGACCAGATGGGTCATAGACCACCTCCCCCGAAGTCGGAACCTCGGAATGACAAGGGTAAAGGAAGGGCAACCTTCGTCGCGAATGCCCAGCAGCAACCTAACGCCCCGAAGCCGGCAGATCAATTGGAAGAAAGACGCCGGTATTATAATGAGAAGATGAAGCGTCCCTACTCGTTCCCACGAGATAAGACGAAACGGTTATTCGAGCTGGCAGTACGCAACAGACTTATAAACCTACCAAATCCAAGACGACCGCCACAACCCACTGAGGTGAATAACCCTAATTATTGCCCTTACCATCAAACGGTAAGTCATCCGATTGAGGATTGCTTCGTCTTCAAAGGATGGATTGAAGATCAATACCTCCAAGGGAAGTTTGCACTGTCCGAAAAGTGGAAGGTGAACCCACCACAGCCGCATACTCCTAAGAAAGCAGATACACCGGGGGCAACCTGTTCCTTTATTGAAGAAGCTCCATGGGAGGTCGTGCTGTCAATTAAAACCAAAAGAATGCTGAGGGACCTTCATGCGTGCCCTGCGATCGAATGGAAGGGCCCTCTTGAACCTCAAATTATCGAAGGGATGTTGAAGCCCCGCCCAACTACGAAGATTCGTGATAATGGCCCAAATACTCACGCCCAACCGTCAAAATCTTCGAAGAAAAAGAAGAAGAAATCCAAGAAGCCCGTGAAGCCTGGAGACAAGCGCACGAACTTGCAGAAGCAAATCGACGCGCTGGAAGAGTACAATCAAAAGGCGCGGACTCCCGTCACGCTGTAAGAGTTCCTTAACCACGTCTTTCAAGAGGAAGATGAGGGAGAGAGCTCATCAGATGAATCCGAGGGATATATGGCGAGTTGTAACGTAATATCCCACTCGTTTACTGACGATGAGAAAACTCCTGGCACTAGGAAACTAGGGACAGAGCCCGGACCAGAGCATGTGTGGCCAACAGATGAAATGATCGACGCCTTTCTAGACGAGATTCGTCTAAAGAGTAAAGCGGATCAGGAGCGTGAGATGGCCGCATCGGAAGGAGCTAAATGCAGGCGACTGAACGAAAGAGTCGAAGTACCCCCGCCAGATCGAAAGGCATCCGAGACAGACAAGAAGATATTCAAGACGAGAAAAAGGTTTGCCAAAGCCATATCAATGGGAATGAAGCTACCACCCTCGGAAGAAAACACGCTCAAGGGGGTGGAGAGGCACCCTGATTATTGCGCATATCATCGGAAAATTTCACACCCCACGGAGGAGTGCGACGCCTTTAAGATATGGTGGCAAGGATATGTTGCTCATCGGCAACATTTTAAGCGCACGAAACGCAAGACTCGTCGGGAACGAAGGAGTACTGCCGACGGGCACAACAGGACCACTGGCAACTGTTACATGGTTAACGCCGGAGGGTCACAAGTTCTCACCTTTGGGAGCGACTCTGACGAAGAAATGGCTCTGGGCCCTCTCTTTAAAGAATCCGTTTTAGGGAAAGAGGAGGAACCGGAGGCCTGCGAAAACATTCAGCTGCGCAACCGCACGCTCCCGGAAAAGAATCTCGGGCCCGCAAATAGCAAAAGATAAGGGAAAGGAAAAGGTCACTGAGGATATCACTTTAGATGACCAAGTCATGAAAGAGCTGGCTGCCAAAGACCCTCCTAGGAAGGGTAAGGTGGACTATACCATCCTAGCGCACCTAAGGAAGCTACCTTCTCAGCTTAGCATTCTCGATGCCCTCCTATTATCGAAAGAAGCGCGAAACTCACTAATTAAGGCGTTACAAGAACCTGAGCAATTCCAAGCCTTCCTCGCCACGGAAAGGATGAAGGATGAACTGGAGGAAGTGCATACGACCGACATCACTTTCGGTGACGAAGACCTCCTTCTCGGGACGTACGACCACAACCGTCCCCTATATGTCTCGGGATACTGCCATGATATCAAGATAGGCAAGATCCTAGTGGATAATGGATCCTCCGTTAATCTCCTTAACGTTCGGGTGTTAAAGGAAATCTGCATGAGTGTGCAACACCTCGCTCGTGACAAAATTACCATCTCCGGTTTCGATTCACAATCGTCACGGACTCTCGGATTCGTGATACTAACATTACGCTTTGGAATCCTCATCACAGACATCAAATTCCATGTCATTGACGCCAAGACCTGCTACAACGCCTTGCTCGGTCGTCCTTGGCTACACGAGTACAACATCATCCCTTCTACACAACATCAGTGTATGAAGTACTTCGGTTTCGAGTATACCGTAACAGGTGAGTTGAACCTATTTTCCGTGAACGAAGTCCGCAAATACGAAGATGCGAAGTACTTTTTGCCAGATTTCGAGGATACAGAAAGGTGTCGCAACCCGGAGAACAAAGCCGCCGCCACCATCCCTGTTTTCGGGAGCGATACCGAAGAAGAAGAAGAGATAGTTTATGCCGAGCCATCTCAACGCAACAACCCAGGGACGTCCGCCCCCATGTTGGTCTTCGGAAGTGACTCGGAAGATGAGGTTAATGCCGTGTTCTCCAATCGGCTGTCAATACAAGCACCCCCTAGCGATGATCAGAGTTTGCAAATCACCATGGTGCCACGAGAACACTACAAGGATCTCGACACACTTCAAGCTTACAATGTGCAGGACCTGCAGACATTTTACGTCCCTCCCAAGCAAAGGGGTGAGAAGTTAATCCTATTCTACCGATCCTCAGAGTTGAAAATAGAGAAAGAGATCTGGCATGGCACGGATGTTACACTCGACAGGCTCCAACCTATCCGTTTGCCCAGATACTACACAAATGGACTAAATAGACTATTGAAGCGCCAAGGAGTACCCTTAAAACAGACTATTCGACAAGCTCGGTTCTACAACAGGATTTGGGATGTCCCTGGGACCCAACGCAAATTGCCCAACGGGAAAATGGAAACACTTAGGCTTGGATACGTGAGAACCGGAAAACGGGAACGGGTCCACAGTAGCTACGCTATATATACCTTTGATGAAGAAGAGGACGCCCTGTCAGGAAATGCCAACTCCTCATCAAAACTAGATCCCGCGATTGAAGTGCTGAGTCCGTCGTTTGAAGAACGAATGGACAAGCCTATCAGGAAAGTGGGTCAAAAAGCTCGGGAAGACCATAACCGCGAGATGGCCATCTACGAGAAGGCCACGACGCAACGTCTATTTCAACAGGCTGCAAAAGACAAAGATGCTCATCCTTGTCAACCCGTTGTACGAAAGGCCCAACGCAGAGACGGAAATAAATCAAGAAGCGGAAAGAGGAGCCGACAACAACGACGCAGGATTAGAGAGTTACGTGATCGGGTATTGCGCGGCTCGGATTTGTCCCTCGTGAAGAAGATGAGTCGAGCGTATTCCTTCCCCCGAGACAAGACGGAGAAGTTACTCGAGCTCGCTATAAAACATCAAATGATCGCGCTTCCAGAGTCTAGACACCCTGAGCAAGCTAACAAGGCTTCTCATCTGAGCTATTGCTCTTATCACCGAGCCATAGGACATCCTACCGAAGACTGCTTCACCTTCAAGAACTGGGTCGAGGACCAGTACCAACAGGGCAGATTCGCTTTATCCGACGGCTGGAGGGTAACGCCGCCATAAAAGCACGAACCCAAAGCCGCAAAAGCAGAACCAGATCCACCGCAGGCCTGGAAGCGGATTCGCACCTGTTATACGATTACTATATTAAAAGAAGAGCCCGAGAACATGGATGACCTTCCCTGGTGCTTTGAGAACAGCGATGATGAGGTGCTCTCAGAATTTCCGCCAGCTCCAAAAGAACTGGAAGATGGCATACATACTACTGCAGATAACCTCAAGAAGATTGAGTTGGGATCGGCAGATGACCCGCGACCAACGTTTGTCAGCGAGCTACTATCTGAAGAAAGGGTGGCTGCGTTAAAGAACGTGCTTTTACGGCATAAAGACTGCTTCGCGTGGAACTACTCCGAGATGCCAGGATTAGATCCGGAGATCGCTGTGCACAAATTAGCAATATCCCCAGATATCAAGCCAGTCAAGCAGGCGCCGAGAAGGATGCGACTCGAGCTTGAAATGAGCATCAACGCCGAAGTCAAAAAGCTGATCGATTCTGGATTTATCCAAGAAGTCCAGTATCCCGACTGGATCGCCAATATCGTCCCGGTAATGAAGAAAAATGGGACAGTACGCATATGCGTGGATTTCAGGGATCTCAATAAAGCCTGTCCAAAGGACGATTTCCCAGTACCAGTAACCGAGCTAATGATAGATAACACGTCCACTCACGAGGTTTTCTCCTTTATGGACGGTTCATCAGGATACAATCAGATAAAGATGCATCCCGAAGACCAGAAGCATACCGCTTTCCGGACCCCTTTGGGTATATTCTGCTACAGGGTTATGCCCTTTGGTCTAAAGAACGCCGGCGCTACCTATCAAAGGGCCATGACGAAAATCTTCAACGACCTCATACATGACATCGTCGAGTGCTATATTGATGACCTTGTAGTAAAAAGCATGTCATACGAAGAGCATTTAAAGCATCTGGAAACTGTATTTCAACGCCTTCGGCAATATAATTTGAAGATGAATTCCCTCAAATGCGCGTTTGGAGTCTCCTCGGGTAAATTCCTGGGATTCATCATCCGACATCGAGGTATCGAAATAGATCCATCTAAGATCAAGGCGATCATGGAAATGCCTTCGCCAAGAACCCTCAAACAGTTGCGGTCTCTCCAAGGGAAGCTCGCATACATCCGGCGATTTATCGCCAATCTTTCAGGCAAAGGCCGTCCTTACAGCCACCTGATGAAGAAGGGAACTCCATTCGTTTGGGATCACAAATGCCAAGGTGCACTAGACGAGATCAAGCAGTACCTGCAGAACCCTCCGGTGTTGGCTGCGCCGGTCAAGGGAAAACCCCTCATTCTGTATACAACCGCCCTCGAAGGTTCCTTAGGCGCATTATGGGCACAAGAGAACGACCAAGGGAAAGAGAGAGCACTCTACTACTTAAGTCGAGTTCTGCTGGGGGCAGAAAGCAACTACTCTCCCATTGAAAAACATTGCTTGGCGTTAATCTTCGCGATAACAAAACTCAGGCACTATGCGTTGGCGCACGAAGTCCGTCTCATCTCGAAGGTGGACCCTCTTAAATATTTGATGTCAAAGGCTATATTGACGGGTCGGCTCGCTAAATGGGCTCTACTCCTGATGGAGTTCTCAATAACGTATCGACCTCTTAAGGCAGTGAAAGGCCAGGCCATTGCCGACTTCCTCGCTGAGCATCCAGTACCTGCCGGTTCTCCTCTGAACTGCGATTTGCCGGACGAACATGCATTCGACACGATCGGCGGCGGTGATACCCGATGGGAACTCTATTTTGACGGGGCATCTTCCATAAAGAAGCGCAAACAATGTACCCCCATAATCAAATCGGGAGTAGGCCTCATCTTCGTAACCCCACAAGGAGGGATAATGCGCTTTGCTTTCTCCTTAACGGAATCGAGGACGAACAATGAAGCCGAATACGAAGCTTTGATAGAAGGCCTCGAGATCGCCATTAACATGGAAATTGAAGACCTCTCTATATACGGGGATTCTCAATTGGTCGTTAGTCAAGTAAATGGTGACTACCAAACGTGCAAACCGGAGTTGATGAAATACGGCGAAAAGGTGCAACAACTATTGACCCAAATTCCCTCCTACACTTTGGAAAGTATACCACGTGCGGAAAATAGCAAAGCAGACGCGTTAGCTAAGCTCGCTAAAGAACTGGCTGACGAGAACCTCGATGACATCAGAATCGTGGTACAAAGCCGTCGAGTGCTCGCCCCAGCAGAAATATCTCCGGAATTATACGAAGAAAAGGGGGCGACTGAGCAGACGACTCTACAAATAAAAGACCATGAGAAGGCCGAGGACTGGAGAGAAGTCTTCATAGACTACTTTAAGTCCCACCGAATGCCCGAAGAAGCGTCCTCAAGACATCAGCTCATGAAACGAGCTCTATTTTTCGCTTTTGTCAACGACACTCTATACAAAAGATCGTTTGATTCTCTATGGCTGAGATGCTTAGGACCTGACGAAGCAGAAAGAGTCGTTCAGGAAGTTCATGATGGACTCTGCTGTTCTCGCCAGGCAGGCCCGAAAATGAAATTGAATATCAAACGGATGGGTTATTATTGGCCCACGATGGTCCAAGACTGCCTCGAGTATGCGAAGCAATGCCACTCGTGCCAGATTCATGGAGACTTTATCCACCAACATCCGAATCCACTACACCCAACGGTGGCTAGCTGGCCATTCGAAATGTGGGGGACTGACATAGTCGGCCCCATCGAGCCAGCATCGTCCCGGGGACATCGTTTCATCCTGGCGACAACTGATTACTTCTCCAAATGGGCAGAAGCAGTGCCGCTGAGGGAAGTGAAGACGTAGAATATCCTCCACTTCTTCAAGACGCACGTCATCTATCGGTTTGGAACCCCACGGCGGATTATCTCCGATAATGGGCCAGCCTACAGAAGCCATAAGATTAGCCGCTTCGCGCAGCAGCACAATATAGTCTGGAGATATTCTTCAGTTTACAATCCACGGGCTAACGGTCCGGCCGAGGCCTTCAATAAGACCTTGACGAAGATCATAAAAAAGACGGTGTCCCGAAATAAGAAAGACTGGCACGAGAGGCTGCAAGAGGCCCTTTGGGCCTATCGAACTACATTCAAGACGGCCACGAACACAACGCCGTACGCATTGGTATTTGGGACGGAAGCAGTGCTCCCCCTCGAGATAGAGTTACCCTCTCTACGAGTGGCAGTCCACTACGAGCTGACGGACGAAGAAAATGCTCACCTTCGGCTTGAGGAGATCGATGCCCTCGACGAAACCCGACTCATAGCGCAACAAAATCTGGAAGCTTATAAAGCAAAGATGACGCGCTCATATGAAAGATTGACCCGACCGAGAACATTCCGCCAAGGCGAACTCGTGTTAGAGGTCAAAAGGCCTATGATCCCCAATCGAGCCAAGCGGGGAAAATTCGAGCCAAACTATGAAGGCCCGTACATCATAGATAAGGTTTACCAGGGTGGGGCCTATCTACTCATGGACATGCACGGTGAAAGGACTTTCAGGCCAATAAACGGTCGCTTCCTAAAGAGGCACTACGCTTAATGAGCCACGACCTAGGTCAATGATAGATGACGACGACTATGTCTGCTCGCTATCTTCCTAAGCTCGAGCTTTATGAGCAGTAGCCGGCCTTCTCCATGTCGGACCGAAATGTCCTTAAACTAATAACGGACCGAAACGTCCTTAAACTATCGACGGACCGAGACGTCCTTAAACTAACGACGGACTAAAATGTCCTTAAACTAACGACAGACCGAAACGTCCCTAAACTACTACTGCAGCATCCTTAGGCTGACGAGATAAAAAAAAGGGAGAAAAAGAAAAAATATATATAAAAAAAAACGATAAAAAAAAACGGTATGTCCATAAGCAAAATGTGCACGGATGAAAACCCGAAAGGGCTCCGTGAGTAAAAACAGCAGGACTACCGGCGAGCGTTTGTGAAAACCCGAAAGGACGCAACCTCGTTAAAAGACACTTATAGGGTCCTCTCGATCTTGTAAGGAGAAACCACCCGCGTGAGATCCTTACGACTCACAAAGGAGCAACACACTTAGGGACCCTCACGATTCCTAAGGAGAAAATACACTTGCGAGATCCTTACGACTCGTAAGGAGAATTCTCTTATGGGACCCTCACGGCTCATGAGATTTGAAAGTCTTAAGTTACAGAAACCTAAACCTGTTCTTAAGAAAATCCCCCACAACCTTCGATAATGCCCTACAAGAGGCTCAGTAATGGCTCTTGTATACAATCCACGGGCGCGAATAAACATTTCCCCAGCAAAGTCACACCTGTGACTAGGGATATGTCCATATAATGAGCAACCCTTGTAGGTCCTCTCGACCCATAAGGAGAAAACCCTCTTGTAGGATCCTTACGACTTACAGAGGAACATACACTTAGGAATCCTCACGATCCCTAGGGAGAAAATACACCTACAAGATCCTCACGACTTGTGGGGAGAAATACTTTTGTGAGATCCTTACGGCTCATGAAGTCAAAAGCCTTGGTCGACAGAACCCTTAACCCTGTTTGCTAAGCCACCTTTGTTCAACATCGACAGAGGCAAATGATGATTCGCTCCTGGCAATATTCCAGTTGTAGCGGTGCTGATGTCGAAATCGGTGTCTAAAATCCAAGCTTGCGACGAAGAGGCTAGCAAGCTACACATGCCTACGAAATAGCCGAAATGATGGGGCAACTCGCAATAAAAAGCAGCGAGTAGAAAATAAATAAATAGCCGAAATGATGGGGCACCGCGAAAAATAGCCGAAATGATGGGGCAATCGTGACCTTCGCGATATAAAAGCTGAAACGATAGAGCATCGCGGAAAAAGAAATAAAATAAAAATAAAATTTATGCCCTACAGGTGATGTTCCATCACACCCTGTACACAATCCAAGGGCGTAAACAAAAAAAAGGGAACATACCTCCCCCCAGGTTTCACCAAAGAAAGAAGCTAAATCTTGACAGGTCACAAGAGACCTAGAGATCATCCCAACACTCGTCTCGTAACGACGGATACAACTTCAAGCTAAGCGGAACAGCGGCAACTCCCAGTTCCATGGCTCGGTGGTATACATATCGCCAACAGTCAAACCTCCATCCCGTGAAATGCGGATATAATCAGAAAAATTCCTGGTTACGTGGAACGCAGATAACGTCACTCTTTGACCCCGTGGAAAACATCCAGAGCGGATCCTGGTCCTCGCAGAGCACGGCAGTGAACCCGTGCGAAGCATCCAGAGCGGAGCCTAGTCCTCGCCGAACACGGCAGTGAACCCGTGTGAAGCATCTAGTGCAAAATTCCTGGTTACGTGGAACGCGGATAACGTCACTCTTTGACCCCGTGGAAAACGTCCAGAGCGGATCCTGGTCCTCGCAGAGCACGGTAGCGAACCCGTGTGAAGCATCCAGAGCGGAGCCTAGTCCTCGCCGAGCACGGCAGTGAACCCGTGTGAAGCATCTAGTGCAAAATTCCTGGTTACGTGGAACGCGGATAACGTCACTCTTTGACCCTGTGGAAAACGTCCAGAACGGATCCTGGTTCTCGCAGAGCACGGCAGTGAACCTATGTGAAGCATCCAGAGCGGAGCCTAGTCCTCGCCGAGCACGGCAGTGAACCCGTATGAAGCATCTAGTGCAAAATTCCTGGTTACGTGGAACGCGGATAACGTCACTCTTTGACCCCGTGGAAAACGTCCAGAGCGGATCCTGGTCCTCGCAGAGCACGGCAGTGAACCCGTGCGAAGCATCCAGAGCGGAGCCTAGTCCTCGCCGAGCACGGCAGTGAACCCGTGTGAAGCATCTAGTGCAAAATTCCTGGTTACATGGAACGCGGATAACGTCACTCTTTGACCCCGTGGAAAACGTCCAGAGCGGATCCTGGTCCTCGCAGAGCACGGCAGTGAACCCGTGCGAAGCATCCAGAGTGGAGCTTAGTCCTCGCCGAGCACGGCAGTGAACCCGTGTGAAGCATCTAGTGCAAAATTCCTGGTTACGTGGAACGCGGATAACGTCACTCTTTGACCCCGTGGAAAACGTCCAGAGCGGATCCCGGACCTCGCAGAGCACGGCAGTGAACCCGTGTGAAGCATCCAGAGTGGAGCCTAGTCCTCGCCGAGCACGGCAATGAACCCATGTGAAGCATCTAGTGCAAAATTCCTGGTTACGTGGAACGCGGATAACGTCACTCTTTGACCCCGTGGAAAACGTCCAGAGCGGATCCTGGTCCTCGCAGAGCACGGCAGTGAACCCGTGCGAAGCATCCAGAGCGGAGTCTAGTCCTCGCCGAGCACGGCAGTGAACCCGTGTGAAGCATCTAGTGCAAAATTCCTGGTTACGTGGAACGCGGATAACGTCACTCTTTGACCCCGTGGAAAACGTCCAGAGCGGATCCTTGTCCTCGCAGAGCACGGCAGTGAACCCGTGCGAACCATCCAGAGCGGAGCCTAGTCCTCGCCGAGCACGGCAGTGAACCCGTGCGAAGCATCCAGAGCGGAGCCTAGTCCTCGCCGAGCACGGCAGTGAACCCGTGTGAAGCATCTAGTGCAAAATTCCTGGTTACGTGGAACGCAGATAACGTCACTCTTTGACCCCGTGGAAAACGTCCAGAGCGGATCCTGGTCCTCGCAGAGCACGGCAGTGAACCCGTGTGAAGCATCCAGAGCGGAGCCTAGTCCTCGCCGAGCACGGCAGTGAACCCGTGTGAAGCATCTAGTGGAAAATTCCTGGTTACGTGGAACGCGGATAACGTCACTCTTTGACCCCGCGGAAAACGCCCAGAGCGGAGCCTGGTCCTCGCCAAGCACGGCAGTGAACCCGTGTGAAGCATCCAGAGCAAACACCGGACTGTGGAGTCCTTAAAATCCACGGACTATGACGTCCTTAACCTCGACCGTGATGTCTTAAAACTAACGATCAACCACCCTGATTCCCTACGGATTCTACCTTGGTTTAAGGGTACATCTCTTCACTCCTTTGATACTTGGCGTTGTAATTCCTCAACGTCTTCAAAGAGGTGACGGGTCCCCGCAACCAAACATCGGACTGTGGAGTCCCTAAACCCACGGATTATGAGGTCCTTAACCTTGACCGCGACGTCTTTAAACTACGATACCTGGGGAAACCCCTGACTCCGTAAAACACGGACAGGGGTGACCACATCCAGCACTTGCAGGTCCTCACGACCTGTAAGGAAGAAAAACTCTCTTGTGAGGTCCTTACGACTCTCAAGGGACAACCCGCTTAAGAATCCTCACGATTCTTAAGAAGAACTTACACCTATGGGATCCTCTCGACCCATGGGGAGAAAAACTCTTTATGAGACCCTCGTGGCTCATAAAGTGCAAAAGTCTTAGGAAGCAGATCTTAACCCTGAATCCTAAGCTATCGCTGTCCTGCAAGGAGATCAAGATAAATTGTCCGCAAACTCATTCAATGAAAGGGGACACACCATTGAGAAGAAGAATGTATCTTTTATTCATAAACCAAAATGGATACAAAGTACAATTCATGAAAGAAACAAAAAAGAAAGACACTCTCATCCATGAGTACGTACAAAAAGGGGGAAAAGATACATGTCCTCAAGCCGGCGGGCGGTGCAATAATTTTACCAGCTCATCGTTCTGTTGCTGAGCCACGGCTTCATGACGCAAGATCTCCAAAAGACGAGCCTCCGCCTGAGCTTGCTGAGCCTGATACGAAGCGAGCCGGCCTTCAAGCTCTTTCTCGGTGGCCTTATGAGCCTCGACCCTCTCACGAGTAAACGTGGCAGCTTTATCGAGAGCCACCACCTCTTTTATGGACTCCTGGAGCACTCGCCAGAGTTCGTACGCTTTGTTGGCCTTGGCTGTGAGGCTGGCCTGAAGCTCGCTCAACGACTTAGAAGCTAGCTCCCTCTCCGAAAATTTACGGTCAAGGCCTTTTCTCGCACAACAATATGTTCGCTACGTGTCGCTCTATCAGGCCGCATAAGCTCGCTTTCGTGACCGCAGCCTTGGATACAAAACATTTACAAGACCCTATAAATGGGCTCCCGCTTGACGAGAATAATCGATCTAAAACGCGCTCACATCACCTGATGTGAAAAGCAACAAGAAAGATTTCCGACGTATTTCAAGCATGCATTCGCAATCATATGAGTATTCAAAAAAAATAAAATAATAATAATAGCATTTGCAATCGTATGAACATAATGCCCAAGAAGGTCTGATACGCATGAAAGTGATGATAGCATTTGCAACTAAAGAAGGTTCTCATAAGAAGAATACAAAGTTTATTTATGCAAGCGGAAACATACATTCTAACACCAAGCCCACAGAGAAATTCGGCCTAGAACATAAGGAAAAGGAGGGACTAATTTGAAAATGCTACGCTAATGGAAAAAGGTCACCAAACACGGGATCAATGGCACAAGGGTTAACAAAACAAAGAACAAGGTTCTCCATCTCTCTTTCCGCTCTCTCCAGCACGTCAAAGCGACGGTTTTCGCGAGGAATCGCTCCCCATCGATTGGCGCCATGTTCGTCCGCGAAAGCAAACATAATAGCTCGCCGGGCCTTTATCTGGCTCAGCAGATGAATTAAGCAATCCTTCAAAGCCTGAGTAATCAGGCACGCTTCATGAAAGCCCTCGAGCTTTTCTTCCGCCGCGTCAAGCATCGCCAGGGTCATCTCTACCGGATGAGGAGGGATGTCGGCAAGCACGGCCGTGAGGATCATCTGGAGCCAGAGGGAACCCATCGGGAGGGGGGACCCCCTACGGATCGAGAGTTCATACATGGCTGAGTCGCATTCGTTGTCGGTAAGGAGGGGATCCACCAACCGAGCAGCAAAGCGGGGGATCATCTCCTCAATAGGAACTTCCCATGGCTATCGACGAGCATGAGGACGATTGCAGGCCATGGCGCTCGCTTGTTTCTCAAGACAAGTTACACCAAAATAAAAAAATAACATAAATCTCTCTGTGAAGGGAAAAGAAAGCTATAGCCCCATATATAAAGAAGTGCATTAAGTGCTGTACGCGGAAAATCTTGCATGGTGAAGCTATTTCCAAGGCCCAAAAAAGGAAAGGCATCGAAAATCAAGGAAATGGAACTATTTCCAAGGCCCTTTTTCTGCATCTGATATTGTGCACTGGAAATATGGCACGGGAAAATTTTGTGAACAGCCCCATCAAGAGAACCCACGTGCAGAACACGTGAGGCCTAAACCTGATGTACACGAAAAATGGAATAGCACTCTGCATATTGAAAGCGCCAACAACAACAGTAGCAAAATGATAAAATCCCAGAGAAAGGCATGCAAACATGGCAAGACATAATAAAACTTGTCACTGAATCTTTCAAGAAGTTCATACAAAATAAAGAGGACACGTTTACAAAGGTAAGACTTCAGACGCGGGGCATGGGTTGAGAAACTCAAGATTAACTTTGTCCAAGATTCTCCAAGCATTTCGAACCTCCCGAGTATGCTTCCTCTCGCGGTCGCAAGCGTCGGGATCCTCGCGAATATCCTCCACCCTTCGATAGGCGGCAAGTATGGCTGACTGCTGAAAGGCTTGGTGCAAGAGATCGATGAGGTGATCTCGCCTCCTCTTTGAGATCAAGCCCATCAGGTACACCGAATGTACCTTATCCTCAGCAGTGTCCAAGGCCCTGAGCGGTATGCCGGTGCAAAAGAGAGGAAGTGCCTCCCGGATCGCCAGCACGATCAGCCTCAGAAGAGAAGAGCGACGGGGGAGTAGCCGATGGTTGTACTCGTCAAAGCGGCTCATGATCTCGGCACACTGAGCATCGGTGAACTCCCGGCTCTGACTGCGGCCCAATGCACGAATATTCCCATAGGAGATGATCTCGTCAAGACCATACAGATGGGCATCCATGATACCTGAAATAAAGGTCATGAGAATCATTAGAAAGCTCATGTTGCATTAATTGCAGAAGGACAACCTCGGGTCAAGAGACCCCAAGAAGCCTCCGTGTGAAGAAACTGAGTTCTTCATTGGAATTAAATTCCTTATTAAGAGAAGGGAATTAAATTCCCAGAAACATTTTTTGGGATGGAATTAAATTCCATGGATTTGAACCGCCATCATCATCTCCCTAAGGATCATCTAAACCCTAAGAGATCTACTGTTGGAGGTTAAGTGGTCTCATATTTTGGTTAAAGAACTTGAAGAAAAATGGGTTCTTTGTGAAACCCTTGATATGGATTTAAAATCCAGAGAGTTTTGTCAAAATGAAGGTGCTTCGATCACCATTACCTGAGGAGGAAGAGTCCTTTTAAACAGAGTTAAACTCGGAAAATGTTTCAAGGCAGAGAACTAAGCTCTGGAAGAAGAGAATTAAATTCTCAGAAAAAGTTCTCAGAGGAAGGAGATGAGCAAAGTGAAGCCTCTTCGGAAGGGACGTGAACATTTATAGGGTGTGATGGAGATGCTTCATCTCCCCAAATCCCTAGAGGAATCCAACGGTCACAAAAGGTGACAGCGTTGCACTCACGTGCGGACACGTGAGAACAACGCTGTGGGGGCATTTGTTTCCTGATTTAAAATCAGGAAAGCTTACAGAAAAGGCTTCAGAAATAGGTCACGTGCTTACACGTGACCAGCAGTCACGTGTTGGCACGTGACATCTAAAAGCATCAGCAAGGCAAATTCAGCTTCCCGACTACATCAAAGAAAAGGGCTTCAGAAAGGGTCACGTGCTCCCACGTGATCTGGGTCACGTGTTGGCACGTGACAATTAAAAGCGGCTTCAAAGGCAAACCGGTTCCCTGATCAAATCAAAGAAAAGGCTTCAGAAGAGGTCACATGCTCCCACGTGACCAGGGTCACGTGTTGGCACGTGATACTCAAAAGCAGCAGACTTGTTCTCCGGTTAAATCAAGAAAAAGAGTCCAGACGAGGGTCACGTGCTCACACGTGACCAGGGGTCACGTGATGGCACGTGACGGTTAAGCAGCAACCAGAAGACAGAGCGCAAAAAGAAAGAAGAAGGCTCGTTCCAGGGGGGTCACGTGCCCAAGGGTCACGTGGCCACACGTGACCGACTTCAAAGCCCATTTGTTAACAGAATTAAATTCTGAGAAAAGACCTCTCAAATCTTTCCAAAAGCAACCGATTGAATTAAAGATGATTAAATATCATCTATCTATGGGAAAATCTCGAATTTGGAAAGATTTCCCCGTAAAATCTAACCAAAATAACAGAGGAGAATCTCTGGATTTAAAATCCAATGGTGAGTAAAATTCACCTAATAATCCAAAGGTCCAAAACGAATGATGGATACAAATCAAATCTCCTAATGAAAGATCCACCAAAACTAATTGACTCGGCTGCTTCTCCTATAAATAGGAGCCAAGAGACACACAAGAAAAATATATATGCAGAGGGAAAGAAAAGAGAGAGAGCCTTGATACTTTAGAGGAATTTGGATCTTCTGCAAAAGAAAACCCTAGGTAAGAAAGGGAAGGTTTCACTGAAAGAAAAGAGAATTTAATTCTCAACAGAGTTTAACTCTGATATAAAACAGAAGGACATATTTCTTCTCTCTTTGATGGAGGATCTGTAAAGTACACATCTCCCCTTGAGTTGAGAATTTAATTCTCAATGGGTTGAGATCCTGCCATGCAGATCCAAAGCATAGAGAGGGAATGGAAGCACGAGAATTTAATTCTCACAGAACTATAGGAATTTAATTCCTTCAAAATAAAATTAGGGTTTGACCCTGTGTTATGGGAATTTAATTCCTTCAGAATGAAAAGAATCAGGGTTTAACCCTAGTTAAGAACTTAGTTCTGTTAAAACAACAAGAATTTAATTCCCTTAATCTTATTCCCCAGAATAATTCTCTAACAGAGAGTGGGGGTTTAATTCATTAAAGCTTTTATTAGGGTTTAACTCTATTCAGTTCTTCACATATATGAGGAATTTAATTCCTACAGAAAATTCAGAGTTCAACTCTTCAAAAGGAACTAGGAATTTAATTCCTCTGAAATTATTGTCAGGGTTCAACCCTACGAGGAATTTAATTCCTGAAAGGGATTAACAGATCTTCTAAACAACTATAGAAAAGCAGGGTCACGTGTCACCACGTGACCCCCCCAAAAGATCTACATAAAGCCCTTTGAGGCAGTGCCTCACGTGACCCACGTGACCCTTGGCAGAGGCTTTAACATACTCCATTCAAACACCCGTCACGTGATGACACGTGATGCTCCAAAAGATGCGATCTTTTCAGCAGAACAAACGAAGGGAGGGTGCCCTCACGTGCTACCACGTGACCCCTCTTGCCTCAGCGTCTAAATTGGAACCCCTGAATTCAGTGTTAAAACGTTGTTTGGCCTTAGTGTTCAACACTAAGCAAAGAACTTTATTTGCAGTGTTCAACACTGATTACCTTAGTGTTCAACACTAATTTGGGATTTCTGTTTCCAGTGTTTAACACTGGTCTGTTTTAGTGTTTAACACTAATTTAAAGGCCTTGTTGCTGGTGTTGACACCAACTATCTTCTAGTGTTAAACACTGACTTATCAATCTCATTCTCAGTGTTCAACACTGATTGGTTTTTAGTGTTTAACACTAGGCATTGGCCCAATTGGCTAAATGGCCAGAGGCAAAGCCTCTCCTTCAAGGGACCAACAGGAGGGCCGATGTCCCAGACATGATTGGACTTAGCCCAAGCTGGCCATAAGTCCTCAATTCGTAATTAACTGGGCTAATGGGCTCATAACATAATTAATTGGTCTTGATCCCAAATTGGGCCAAAGACTATTTAATCCACTCCGGTTCCAGGGTACATCTCTTCATTCCTTTGATACTTAGCGTTGTAATCCCTCAACGTCTTCAAAGAGGTGACGGGTCCCGACGACCACACATTGATATGGACTGTGGGGTCCTTAAACCCATGGACTACGACGTCCTTAACCTTGACCGAGATGTCTTAAAACTAACAATGGACTGTGGGGTCCTTAAACCCATGGACTACGACGTCCTTAACCTTGACCGAGATGTCTTAAAACTAACAATGGACTGTGGGGTCCTTAAACCCATGGACTACGACGTCCTTAACCTTGACCGAGATGTCTTAAAACTAACAATGGACTGTGGGGTCCTTAAACCCATGGACTACGACGTCCTTAACCTTGACCGAGATGTCTTAAAACTAACAATGGACCGCAATGTCCTTAAACTACCCATGGACCGCAATGTCCTTAAACTACCCATGGACCGCAATGTCCTTAAACTGGCAATGGACCACTATGTCCCTAAACTGGAACGATAGAGCCCAAACGCTCTTTTGTCGGATCTAAACGATCCCGTTTAAGTTGATCTTAGCCTCAAATATGGCTAACGTATCCTTAAACCTTCAAACAGACTGGACTATGAATCCCTCCAATCAACTTTGGTTCAAGGGTACATCTCTGAACTCCTCTGACATCTGTCGTTGTAATCCTTCAACGTCGTCAGAGAGGTGACGGGTCCCGACGGCCATATATTCAATGGACCCCTATGTCCCTAAACTGGAACAATAGAGCCAATTGCTCTTTTGTCGGATCTAAACGATCCCGTTAAGTTGATCTTAGTCTCAAACTGGACTAACATATCCTTAACAAACGTTTGAGTTGATCTTAGCCTCAAATATGGCTAACGTATCCTCAAACCAAACCCCCAAACCCAAATCTAAGATAATACGGATTTGGACTAGTCCACGCCCTACGGGCGACGACATAACTCGGTCTCCGTAAACAATCCACGGGCAACAAAACATAAAATACACACACGACACGAAGATACCATCTGGAGAAGGAGAAAGTTGTTACCGCGATGCGGTAGCGTAATTAACTGCAGGGGCTTGCGCCTGCAGGGAAGAGCGTCCCCACAATCAAAAACCCCTCAAGCGAGGGGGAATCTGACGAAATCTGCTACATCGGCCGCATCCGTTCAAACCTTCGATGTATGGTGCCATAAATCAACTTGGCATCTTCGGAGAGGTGAACGGATAGCACCAATTAGCATCTGCCCCGAATCTCAGTGCCAAGACATCGCAGTCTTGTGCGCCGTCTTTCGGAGGGGAACAGTGTCTTTTAAGTGACCTCTCGTGCCACGATATACGTTCCGTACCAATCTATCCCTTTTTATCCCCACGTAATGTATTGTATCATTTATAATTATCAGACTTGCCGAAATCATGGATACAAATTGTTTAAGTATTCATGTTCAGGATGTAATCAAGTATTCAAGTAGTCAAGTCAAGTTATAACCACGCTTCGATCAAGTTAAGTCAAGTCAAGTATACATGTTTGATATTGATGTTTAATTTCAAGTATTCATGTTCATAATCGAGTATTCATATTTGATATTGGATTCATATTTGGATTAGACTCGGACTGAGTCAGACACTTGTAAACAGATTTTGCTCTTGAATTAGGTTCGGGAGTTATCGGTAACTGCTGCACATGGACGGCAAGATTTGTGTCTTTTTCCAAGACAATTATCATTGATAACTCTGTTAGCTTGTCTACTTTAAATAGGAAAGCACTCATTTTCTCCGTCTCCCTGGGGCTCAAGAGAATTGATCCCGCTTAAACCTATATCTACTAAAGTCCTTAAGTAGTGTTTTTATATAACTTGAGAGGGTTTTATGAGAAATATTTTAATATAGTTTAAAAGTAAACCTCGAGGGTGATTAATATTATTTGAGATTGTCATGAGCATGGATTTTAAGTACTGGGGTATTTTAGTGATAAATACTTAGCTTGGAAAGTTTACGGTATTTTGTTGCAAAACCGCCTTTTTGGTATTTTATTGTCATTTGGTAATCTTTTCATTTTGAAAAAAAAAATATTTATTATATTTTGAAAATAGGGATTTATAATTCTATATAATTTTAATTTTAAAAATAATTTTATTTTATTTAGAAAATTCGTATTTCTTAAAAACCGTATTTAAATCCTTTCGAGACCGAATGCTCCATGAGGAGTCTGCATCTCTCTCTACTAGCCTAAGGATGTGCGATAATCTGCACCATCCATTAGCGGGTCCCCTAAAGAGGGTTGTAAATGCGTAATCGCAAAGGATATGAAATACTGCTTTAAAAGAAATCCGGTTTTTAAAGTTATGTGGTATTTTATTATAAAGTTTTCTTCGAAACGAAATATATACAATGAATATCGCGCTATCAAACCAAGTGTGGGGGGGGGGTAGGTCGTTACCCCATGAAGTTTTCCTAAGGTATTGTTAAGCAATTACTAAAAAAGGTGTTTATAAAGTTCATGGTATTTTAATGAAAAAGTTCAAGTATGAATGTTTCACATGAGATTCTTGGTTAAATTTGATTCTAAACATTAGTATTTAGGGTTACAAGTATTGAGTAAAAATTAGATTGAACAAAGTATTAAGGAGAAGGAGTTTTCTAGGGTTTAGAAAAAAATATCGGTAATAACTCCACTTTTACCGACATAAGATTAAAGGTGAAATTCAATGAAGAGAAAGAAGCTTTAGGAGGGACTTACGGTTTAGGAGTTTCAAGGAGAGGGTTAGGAAGGAAGAATGTCGTCGTGGCGTCGCGAGAGCTCCAGATGTTGCTTCGATTTTCGCCGGAAGTTGCTTACTCGCTAACTTCTCTTTACTCCACTTGTACTTAGGAACTTTTTGAGAGAATTTTGCTATAATTTTCAGAATGGTGCTGAGCCAAAGTAAGGGATGGTATTTATAGTGGAGAATTATGGTTTTGGAATTAAAATGGTGGATTAAAAAGCATTAAAATGATGTTTAATTGTGAAATGAAGGGTCTCTGTTTGATTGTAGGGAAATCAAACAGTGCAGAGGAGTTAGGGGTAGGTGAAGAGGCAAGTGTGCAAAGACCGGGGCAAATTGGGCTCCATTCGACCGTCGGTGCCGGTCTTTTGAGGGATTTGGCCGGTCGATCTCGAGGCATTTGCCTCGAGATTCGTGCCACTTAATCAACACAGTATTTAAACCCTTTTGCACTTATTTGATTTTTCTGAACTTTTCATTTCCCTGTGTATTGCATGTGCAATCTTTTGGGCTTCCAAAAGGTTAAAAAATTCAGAAAAAAAATAACGTGTCTGATAAGAATCGAACACAGGGGCTACGTCACAACAGTGCAAGGTTTTACCAGTGAGCTACAAATTGTTTCTTGCTGTTATTTAACAAAATTGATTTATAACTCAAACTCAGGCTGTAAACTCATTTCTGTACATTAAAATGGAAAATTCAGTACAGTAAATTCAGACTCGTTGCATTCTACCCTCCTTATAAAAATTTCATCCTCAAAATTTACAATTACATATGAACTAATTTTCAAAGAGATAAGGGTATCTTGCACTCATGTCTTCTTCTCGTTCCCATGTTGATTCTCCTGGTGAATCATTTCTCCACATCACTCGGACCAAGTTTACTTTCTTATTCCGTAATGTCTTTACCTTTCGGTCTAGGATTTCAATGGGTTATTGCTCGCAAGTTAGGTCCGTTTGTACTGTGAGCTCGGAATGATCGAGTATGTGGCTAGGGTCGCTCACATATCGTCATAGCTGGGATATGTGGAATACGTTGTGCACTCCTTCCAATGAGGGTGGTAATGCTAAACGGTATGCCATTTCTCCAACTCGTTCGAGTATGTCGAACGGTCCTATGTATCTCGGACTTAGCTTACGCTTCTTGTGAAAGTGGATCACTCTTCTGTTTGAAGAGATCTTCAGAAAAACATGGTCACCAGGTTGGAACTCTAGATGTCGCCGCTTTGCATCTGCCCAATGCTTCTGTCGGTCTTGGGCTATGCGCATTCTTTCCCTGATTGTGCGAACTACGTCCACAGTTACCACGATCATCTCTGGTCCAAGGAGTTCATGATCTCCGATGTTGTCCCAACTTAGTGGTGAACGACACTTCCGTTCATAAAGTGTTGCGAATGGTGTCATTCCAATACTTGCCTGATAGCTGTTGTTGTATGAAAACTCCACAAGGTGTAGGTGATCTTCCCACAGTCCTCCGAAGTCTAACATACAAGATCTTAGCATGTCTTCCAGAATCTGAATTGCTCGCTCGGACTGTCCGTCTATTTGTGGATGATAAGCCATGCTGAAATTCAGACTTGTTTCTAGGCCAGCTTGCAGACTCTGCCAAAATTGTGATGGGAATCTGGTATCACGATCGGAGACGATGCAAATAGGTACTCCATGTAATCTCACGATCTCTTGTATGAGTTCATGGGTATCAAATATAGTACACTTGGAAGGTTTAAATCTTACTTTAGATTTATGCTTACCTCCATGTACTTCTTTGCTAACGTCTCGGTTGATTGGCCAACTCGAAATAGAATAAAGTGAGCCGACTTAGTGAGTCGATCCACAATAACCCATACTGCGTCGTTACCCTTTGTGATGCGAGGGAGGTTGGTCACGAAGTCCATGGTAATGTTATGCCATTTCCATTCTGGGATTGGTAATGGCTGAAGTAGACCAGCAGTTCTGTGATGTTCAGCCTTCACTTGCTGACACACCAAACACTTGGCTACGCTTCTAGCTATTTCGTGCTTCATTCCATGCCACCAATAGTGTTTTCGTAGATCCTTGTATATCTTTGTACCACCGGGGTGTACAGAATAAGAAGAGCTGTGAGCTTCTTTCATCAGCTCTTCTCGAACTGGGCCGATAGGTACACATAATCGACTTCCATATCTCAAGAATCCGTCTTCGTGGATGATGAAATTAGTTCGAAGTCCACTTTCTATTTGTTCTTGGATCTTTTGTAACTTGGTATCATTTGCTTGAGCTGCCTTGATCTGATTGACAAGAGTGGACTGGACTTGTAAGTTCATCAAATACGAATCGTTACCTGGCATAACTACTTCGATCATCAATCCGTGCAATTCTTGTTGTAGCTTCCACTGAGCGGTGAGATTCATTGCTAATGGCTGGCGGCTAAGTACATCAGGAACTACATTCACCTTCCCAGGATGATACTGTAGGTTGATGTCAAAGTGTGCCATGAGTTCTAGCCATCTTCTCTACCGCATGTTTAATTCCTTATAAGTAAATACATACTTCAGACTCTTGTGGTCAGTGTATATATCCACTCATTCTCCCAAGAGGTAGTGGCGCCAAATCTTAATTGTGAATATGACGGCTGCCAACTCCAGATCATGTGTTGGATAGTTGCGCTCATGAACCTTTAGCTGTCTTGATGCAAAAGCTACAACCTTTTCATGCTGGTGTAGAAGACATCCTAATCCTTTACCAGATGCATCGCAATGCACAATAAATCCTCCAAATTGATCCGGTGTTATAAGAATAGGAGCAGAAGTTAATCTTGACTTGAATTCTACAAAAGCGTTTTCACATGCTTCTAACCACACGAATACTTCATCTTTACGTGTGATCTTGGTCAGGGGTGCTGCAATCTTTGAGAAACCTTCAATGAATCGTCGGCAGTATCCTGCTATTCCCAAGAAACTTCGTATATCTTTCACCGTCTTTGGTACCGGCTACTCACCGACAGCTGACACTTTAACTGGATCTACTGAGATTCCTTCGCCTGAAACGATATGTACGAGAAATCCGACTTGATCTAGCCAAAATTCACACTTGTTGTACATGGCATAGAGCTGATGTTGTCGCAATGTCTCCAGGACAATCCGTAAGTGCTCGGCGTGTTCTTTCCGATTCTTTGAATACACCAGGATATCGTTGATGAAGATGACAATGAACCTGTCTAAGTACTCTCGGAAAACTTGGTTCATCAGATTCATGAATATAGCATGTGCATTTGTCACGACCCGAAATTTAGTTCGTGACCGACACTTAAATCACACCACGTCTAAAGGTGTAACGTAAATTAAGTAAGCCGAAGTCTAGAAATCTAAACCTTTTAAAGAAAATAAGAGAGGTGAAGTTTTGAAATAAAGGTATGATGAAATCAAATGTTTTCTTAAATGCATAGATAATGGAACATGAAAAATGCAAGTGGATTTTACTAGTTGAAAAACATGTTTCGTCTTTTAAAAATTTGGGCAGCACCCTTCTTGTCTATTTTGATCCAAAACCACATATACATGATAATATAAAAGGCATCCCCAAGCGGGAGCTTGTTCTTCACCAATCGGCGGAATCACAACCACGCAAGTCAAAATATATGTATACGACGCCCAACGGCGAAGATCAACACAAAGAATAATGAATAAAGCAAGACATCAACCCACCAAGCGAACATATAACCCATCGCTCTAAGTCTCGCAACCACAAGTCTCTTCTAAGTCTTACTATTTATACAAATACTAGTTTCTGATTGATGGAATGGACTAGATACAACAGGAATAATAATACAAGAGTGAGCACGAAACAATATGTCCCACCTACCAAAGCAAATCACCCGAAAGCAAGCTGTATGCCAGTGATACCGCTACTGATCCATGCGGTCAAACCTGCAAGAACTGTGGAACAACGGGGGTGAGTTTCCAACTCGTGAGTAGAAAACATCAGCAGGTAGAAATCGAATAAAACAACGATTTCTAGATCAACTATATCATGAAGGTAATACTATGATATCTAGGGTGACCGTGTCTGCATATATACCAACAATATAATAACTGCCTGTATGCATATGGATATCATCCACGTGTCCACCAATGACACAAACCATATCATGAAAACGTATATTTGTATGTATGAGGATATCAACTACGTGTGTCTATCGACGATACATCAAAATCATGGAACCTGGGTGTCCAACACCGACACTCGAAATATCATGAAAACCCGTGTCCAGCATCGACACGTAAATCCTCATACCTCAGGCGCCGCATCCTAAGATCGGCCTCATATCTATCTCATCTCAGGCACCGCATACTCTGATCAGCCCTCATATCCATCTGATGACTCCGGCCGGTATCTCCGGACAACCGCCGGGTCCAACCAATCACCGGTAAGTAGTGCTCCCTCTGCCAGGCACATCGTCTACACTACGAAAATCATTTCTTGCCCCGGGGTACCATACCGGGTCCACCATGTACCCGCAGACGGTGCCTACCACTCCTCAAATCGGGTTTCACATACCAATCTCAGAATCGAGAAAACTCATGGTGGACGCCTCGAAATATCATATCAAGAGAAACCGGGTTTTTAAAACAATACATACTTTCTTTTGAAATATAACCACGGTTCTCAAATCAATAATCTCATGAAAACAACATCTCAATGCGTATTATCATAAAGCATGATGTATGCAAATATAGGACAGAAATATGAGCATATCCAGTATATCATGCGACATAGCATAATGATGTGAGCATAGTAATATATTATGCAACATAGCATAGTGATGTGAGTATAGCAATTTATCATAGCATGATGTAGCAACTCTACTGTGTAAGTAACATAGAAATTATCGATGAAGAAAGTATGTGAGCCGGCAAATCTGTGTAAGTGTAATTTACACATCATCGATAATGGTGTAGGTGTACTAGCACATGTATATATAATGAAATGAGAATATCATGAACGTAGCATAAAGTAAATTGTGAGCACAATGCTATAAGGCATACGTAAAGGCTAAACTAAGCGGTGTAAACCGGGTTTTTACATCTATAACATATCCGAGTTGATGAATCTATCAATCGGCATCCAGCTTCACAACATCACGTATGGTATAATCCATCGTACGGCATTCTCTAGTCAAGGATATGGATCAATCATCAAGTAAAACTCATCACGTACGGTAATCCATCGTACGGCGGCATTAAAGAATTAGGGATTCTATCAATTTATACGACAATGAGGGTACGGATCTAAGTCTCGTACGGCATATCACTCATTATTATCATAATATATCTATATACCTATCTCTCAGGTCACATCCGTATCAATATCATATCATGGGACCGACAAACGTATCAATTATCTCATATCGTCTCGCATCCGTATAACGACATATCAACCCAAATCATCATATCTCATCGTATACTCTTTTCATCACGTCAATATCTCACATCAAGTCATCTTATACACACACACACACATTCTATCTTATTAATCTCATGTTGTAGTCATCGATCTCATATCATGCTACTACAAATCTCATACTTATTCTCTTGCACTATATATATATATATATATATATATATATATATATATATATATATATATATATATATCGTGATTCACATTCACATTTCATATCCTCATATATCGATTCGAGACATCCTTATCAATCATATCATTTCATACTAAAACCTTTAATCACATCCCTAGGTTCCTAGTATAGATTTCTTCGACTATACCCTATATATCGATTTCCATTTTATAATTGTGGGGGTGCTATACGCCATCCACCCGACTTCTCCCGTAGATTTAAATCTACTCACCTGCGAAACTCCTTGTTCAGCCGTAGTTGACGTGCTTCGTCGTCTCGGAATCCATGCGAAGGTACTTACAAATCAACACATATCGCCACGTTATGAAAACCAAATCCGAAAAACCGATACGGTACACAGTGCGCTCATAGGTTAGAACCTATATAGCCTACGCATGCAAAAACAACCAAATAACTCTCGTCGTTGACGTACAAACATCCAACGACCAAATCTCATAACAAATATCAAAACCAAGAATTCCAATATCGGAAAACATAACCCAAAACCACCCTAATATGCTCCCAGATTTTGGCTCAGGTAATCTGGGACAAAAAGAAAAATACAGTAGCTATGTTATAAGGTATGTGAGCTACCGGCAAAACCCTAACACAATTCCCCAAATTTTGGCCGGCCTACTAGCTACAGTAACCGCCCCTGCCGGCCTTACCTCAGAGTTTAGGCCTCGTCTTCTCGTGGTGGTATCCTATTGGTCTAACTAGGTTAATGTATATTTTTGAGTTTTTTATAAAGGTCCCGGGTTGCTCCAGATTCCCTGTAGACCTCAAAAATGTCACAAACCGACACGGAAAGTTTCTAAGTTCGTATTTTGGTTCTAATCTCGTGTCTTGGCCAGTAAAAACTCACTAAGGGTTAAGTAAACACCCACTACAGATCACAAGTCCACACAATCACCCAAACCCTCTCTTGAAATTTCCAAACATCGCTAATTTAAATTGATTTAACTCTAACTACTATAGGGTGCTAGGAAACTAAAAATCTGAACTAGAAGTGTAGGAATTATCTCGTTTGGCAACTCAAGAATTTTCTTAAGTTCTCAAAGTCTTCAAAATCCAAGCTTGGAAGGTCCATAAGGTGTAGGATGAGGTGGAGATCATTTTTAATGAAGGGAGTATAGGGTTTTGGTGAAGGATTGGAGATGGAATATGAGGGTAAAAGTGAGGGGAGCTTGAAGATGAAGAAAAGTCATGGGGAAAAGAAAGAGGGCAGCCCACACACACACACACACACACACTCTCTCTCTCTCTCATCCTCTCTCTCTCTCTCAATTATCACATGCCATGTCACACTCTTTCTCCAATAATACACCCATTTCTCTTCATTTCTTTTCTCACAATAATACACATAAAACCCATAAAACAACACAAATGAAACAACATACAACCAAATGCATCATGTCATGGTGCACTAACCATGGAAAAATGTAGAAACACGGATTTGGCCTAATCGCGATTAGTAGTGCACTAATCAATTGTTTTTTTTATTTAAACTGCATATAATTAATTATAAAAATGACAAATCCAATAAATATATTTTTAAATGAATAAATCATTTTAATCTTCAATTATTTCACAAATATTGGTATATATTTATACCATTTTACGAAAACCCCAAATTCGCAAATCGGGTAGTTTTCGCGAAATATATTATTTTAATATTAAATTCCAAAAATAATATTTTATTGTAACATTTCAAAAAATAAAATATTATTTTTGGGAATTTTTATAATTAAATAATAAAATATTGAATATTTTAATAAGGCGGTATAATTAAATGCCGATAAATTAGGGGAAAAAATTGGAAAATTATGGAAATTGCTAAAAAGAGAGTGTTGTATGTGAATTATGCAAATTATAAGTTTCTATGATTAATTATACGCTATTTAGTGCTAATCGCGATTAAATATCGCTAATCGCGCATTAAGCTTGTTTTGTGCAAAACATACACCATATCATTTTTACACTTGTGTTACATTTTTCTCCTATCATGTGTTTTCCTTTCTCATGTATGGTTTTGTTTTGTTTAGAATAGAAAAGAAAAGGAAAGAAAATGAAAGAAAAGAAATGAATAAAGAAAGAGAGGCATGGGGCATTTATTAGGCACGGGGGGCTTGACTTCGGCTCTCTCTCCCTCTCCCTCACTTCCTTCCTTGCTCAGCAGCAGCCCCATCTCCAGCAGCAATCCCTCTCCCTTCATCTCCTCTTCACCATCACATACAACCTCAAAACAACACCGAAACCTCATCTCCTCTTCACAAACTTTATGCACAAGCTCATAAGCTACACTATGGACCAAGAAAAATTTGATTTTGGTGCCCTAGGGGATTCATGAGTGCAAAATGAGGTAATTATTCCATCATTAGTGTAGAATTTCCATTCCTTTAACATCCATGTTAAATTAGAACCGATATTGTGTGGTTTTGGGAACTTTGAAAACTTTAAGTTAAGGATTAGGGTTTAAGTTGAACCCAAGGGTGAAATTAAGGTTACTAGAGGCTATGCAACCCCTGTGGTGATGGATTGGAGACCTAAATCAGAGACTAGAAACCCGGAATACGGATTTAGAAACCCGATATCGGAAGAATTGTGGATTTTGTGAGTGTATATTGAAATCTGCTAACACCCGGGTGACCTGAAAATTATTTAGCAAAGACAGTGATACATGCAGGCAACCTAGGACCCCCCACTGAAACCCTAGCCCCTAACCCTCTACCCAGGCAACAAATAAATTCATTCTGGCCATAATTTGCGGCCAGAGCAATGAGGAATGGACTCGTATTTGTTCTGTGGCTTTATCTCTAGTAAACTAGACCCTTGGCATATGCAAAATTGGCTGATTTGACCTAGGGTAAAATCTGTGACCATTTTCAAGAGTTGCTGTTTTGATTCGGGGTTTCGTTTTGTGTATTTTGAATTCTGGATTTTTGGGATTTGTTTCGTATTCGATCGCTTGACGTTTGTACGTTGAAATCGAGTGTTATTTAGTGGTTTTGAAAGCGTAGTCCATAGGTTCTAACCTATAGGCCTTTAGCGTGTCGTTTTGGTTTTCCGATGTAATTTTAATACGCATTTGTGATACGTTATGATGTGTAGGTACCCCACGAAGACTTCGAGACAACAAGCAAGCACGTGGCGACGTCGGCAATGGAAAGCGAAGAGCAAAGTGAGTAGATTATATCTACGGGGGAAGTCGGGTGGATGGCGTATAGCACCCCCGCAGTTCGATGTTTAGTATGCTATATATATATATATATATATATATATATATATATATATATATATATGATAGCTTTATGTGTGACATGGATATTCAAGATATGATTAGGTGTTCAATGGTTAGATTAGGGTTGTTAGAAGTGAACTAGTATAGCTTCTTAGTCGCGAACCCTAGAATAGGTTTACACCCACACGCACACACATGCTTACTTTGTTATACTTGTGCGTATATGGGGATATGTATATAAACACACACACACATAGGTATGGAACGACGTATATATATACACGTTTACCTACACTTGGACGATGAGGATAGTGGGTGACATTTGGAGATGAGTCGATGAGTTTGGGCATGGTGCCATGAGATCGGTGATATGATGTGGTTCGTATTATGAGATACGACATGAGTTATAGCGGGCCTTTAGGCTTGTGTTTTCATACACGCATATATTTATATATCGATGGTATCAGTTTGTATTAGACTTAAATCAGTACCCCAGTTCATGAGATATGATGATAAGGATACCAGATAATTGATGAGATAAATATGAGATTCGACCCGTACCCAGATTTGGGATGCCGTACGATGGATTTACCATACGAGCTTTATATTGATGATAGATCCGCACTCTTGACTCGAGGATGTCATATGATATATTGTATCGTACGAGGTAATATTGAGGCGAGATCACCGACTATTATATATGTATATATATATCGACTCAGATTTTGGTGATTTCCCTACCCTTTCGATTAGCTTGTTAGTTAGAGCTGTAGTTTACTTAGTAGATGTTAGACTAGACCCGAGTCATACCTATTTCAAAACTAACGAATTGTGAGTATTTTAAAGACAGGCCAAGGGATTCTACGGATATTTTCAAAAGACGTATCTTTTTTTAAAACACCGTAGCCCTTATTTTTCTAAACACCACGATTCGTGTTATTTCAAATGGCAAAACTGTATGACATATACTGATTGATGTAGATTCTTCACTGTTGCGTTTATTATTCGATTTCCGCATATTCTTGCTATTCGCATCGCATTGCATGTGTAATGTGTTTATTGTTATATTAAACCCATGCTGTCAGGACAACAGCACCATTATCGATGATGTGTATGTTCCACGTACACCTACTTGCCGGCCCACACACTTCATCATCGATAATTGCCATGTCACTACACAGTAAGATTGTTACATCAGGATATGACTACTTGTACATCCATATTGGTGCACATATATATTGTACACTCATACTTGCGTACATACATATTGTACACCCATACTTGCATACATGCGTAATTGCACATACATAGATGATTCTGGCTTTATTTTGGAGATTTGGGAACCGCAAGATATATTTTAAAACTGGATACATTTTAAAAGAGCGGTTTTCCCTCGATGTGTGCATATTACTGTTTTCTGTTGCATGATATACGGATATGCTTACATTTCTATCATATGTCGCATACATCATGCTTTATGATTTTACGTATTGAGATATGCCGTTTTCATGAGATTTCTGGATTTGAGAACCGTGGTCATTTCAAAAGAAAGTATGCATTGTTTAAAAACCCGGTTTCTCTTGATATGATATTTCAGTGCATCCACCATGAGTTTTATCGGTTCTGATATGTATATACCCCATGCGAGGAGGAGTTGTGAGCCGTGTGCGGGTACATGGTGGGGCCCGGTATGGTACCCCGGGGCAAGAAAGGGATGCTGTGTATATAGACGGTGAGCCTGGCAGAGGGATTACTACCTACCGGTGATTGTATTTGAGCTCGGCGGATATCCGGAGGATACCGACCGGAGTTGAGAGATGCTACGGGCAGATCCGGACTGACGGAGCCTGTGGGCCGATCCGGACCGACGGAGCCCTATATATATATGAGGATTTACGTGCCGATGCTGGGCACAGGTTTCATGATGTTTTCGAGTGTCGATGCTGGACACTCAGGTTCCATGATTTTGATGTGTCGCAAGGGACACACGTTAATTTATATCCTCATACTTCCATGCATATGCTTTATGATATTTACATGCATAATGTTTTGTGTCATTGGGTGGCACGTGGACGAGATCCACATACATACAGACATTAATTACATCGTTGGATGATATCCACATATTTAGACTTCATGATATAGTTGACACTGATTTCATGATGATTACATGGAAGATACCTCATAATTATGATATGTTGCTACTTGAGGCACTGACACGAGCACTTGGTACTACACCTATGTATAACTATTTACCCTTGCCACCTTATCGTGCTTCAGATTTTATCATATTGAGGATATAAATATTATTACTGATCGTTTGACCTAGAATTGAGTCATACATACAATTTCTGCTCTGTGATGTTTTCTACTCATGAGTTGGCAACTCACCCCCGTTGTGCCACAGTTCTTGCAGGTTTTGCCGTACAGGTTTCTTTGCGGCTTTTCTAGCACACTGCTTCCTTTCTGGGTGATTGCTTTGGTAGGTGGGTTCACTCGCATCGTGACCACCCTTATATTTATTTTAATCAGTTGTATCTAATAATTCCATCAACCAGACTTGTATATTTATTTCAGACATAGAAACCAGTTGTGTATTATTTCGACCTTAGAGTCGCGCGTTATAGTATTATGGTTTTCTTAATGATTTTGAGTTCCTTTTGAGTTTTGATCCTCGCCCTTCAGCGTTGTATATTATATTGCTTGCGTGGTTGTGACCGTCGATTAACGAAGAGCTAGCTCCCGCTTGGGGATGCCTTTTATCATTATGCATATATTATTCTTGTTGTACTCCGTTTGGGGCCAGTATTTACAAAGGAAACTCTGCCGAAATTTTCAGAAAAGACTTGAGGTTTTAAAAATGCATATTCGGCTTACTTATTTAAAAACCTTGTTTTTAAAACATGTTTTCTTCACTTCTTTAAAACTAGTTTTCCTTCATTTATTATTTAAAATGGTTTTAGATTTCTGGGCTTTTGGCTTACTTGAATTAGATGAGGTCCTATAGACTTCATATGATTCAAGGGCCAGTCACGTGCTATTTCGGGTCGTGACATTTATATTTTCTGAAATGTTACAATTTTCCCCCCTTAAATAAATTCGGTCCCCGAATTTAAATTTAAACCCCCAAATACTAAAACATTTCGATAATCAGCTCAAATCACGGGGCTCCGAAATCACGGAAGATACAGAAATACCACAGCGCATCGTATGCGTCTAAAAACGAGTATAAAACTCAAAATCGAACTCCGTCAAGCATAACGCAATCACTGGAGTTATATTGGAGATACAAATCTCGAAATCCAATATACACTACTCGAATACTATAATACCTATATAGTACGCATCCTTGGAAAAATCTCCTAAAACTGAATAAAACACATGCAAAATCTTTTCTGAATCGCCGTGTGATGCGTAACTCACGGCACAAGTGACGGATGCTCATTTGTAAAGTAATAAATATACGTTCATATATGTTTTGCTCAAATATACGCTCCGCCCTTGAAATATCCCAAAAGGTTTTCCTTTGTAAATGTTCGTGTCGCTCGCGGACACATAGGAAATAGCGAGACTATGGCTCCTTTTTGAAAACCTCTTGTTAAAATTTTAAAGCATGCAAAGTACTCAGGTACTATCCTCAGATCAGTCCTGTTCGGCTACTACATAATATAGTGCTTATCATGAAAACAAAGTGCTCAAGAGCAAAATCAGCCTCGAAAGGCGTATCCAACAATCACGTGCGTCTGGTGCGCACGGAAATCAAAGCCAAATACAAGTGCTACGAATGTGCACAAAACTAAACTAAGTGCAACGGGTGTGCATGAAAGCATCTGTCTAGTGCAACGGGTGTGCACGACAATAATATCAAGTGCATCTATAGTGCACAAAATCACATATCATATCATGTGCCCAACATGCGCGAAAATCCAAATCAAGTGCATCCGTCTTGCACGAATGAAATCTAAATCAAGTGCATCTAACATGCACGAATAAAATCTAAATCAAGTGCATCCAACATGCATGAATAAAATCTCACTCAAGTGCATCCGATACGCACAAAATCCAATACCAAGCGCCTAATATGCGCAAAAATCCAACCCAAGCGCGTCAGGTCCGTATAAAGCATCTAGTTCAGTAGCATGCACGAAAACGAACGTCAAGTGCAAACGCGCACAAAAACACAAATCTGGTGAAACAAATGCTCAAAGACATAAATCGGGTGCAACAAGTGCACGAAAACTCATCCATAACTCATATGCGTATAAAAACAATACCGAGTATACCATGGTGTATAAAATCATAAGCGTGTGCAACTGCGTGTACAAAACACGTATCAATACACTGCAAGCCAATGTGAGCTATACCGAGTGCAAAATCAAATCGAGTGCGTACCCTATGCACAAAATCAAATCAACCGTTTGAAATCCACGAAATCATAAACATGTGCAGCCAAGGCACAAAACCGATATCAAGTGCAATAAGTATGCACAAATCGCAAACCGATGTAGCGGTGAATAAACATAGATCCGGTGCAATAACTGTGCACAAAAGAAACCATCTAATAGGTGCAGCTATGGTGCACGAACACATAAATCACGAAACCCAATCATCGAAACTCAATCCAAGTGATAAAAGTGTGATACTCGGATCAAAAAACACAAATTGCAACAAATGATATTGAGGTACACCTCCTACAATGTCGAGAAATGTCGGTGCACCCAAAACTGGCAGAGCAAGAACATCCGCTTGCCTCCTGCTCACGGTCCAGCGTCCTCTGTATCTGGGTCCTCATTTTCTCTGTGGATTACCAATCTCACAACCCATCGGCTTGTCGGCCGGTCAGGTGTACTAACGGAAATGATTCCACCCTGGCACTACTCTGGTCATCTCTCGGCCAATTAGCATGACCACTCGTAAAGCAGCACGTCACTGGCGTCGGCCTCTGGCCCTCTGAATACACATGACACCACTGCTCCTCGGTGTAACTCTTATCGCAGCAGTGTCTTGGAAGGCACTTGCTCAAGGTCTCTTCCAATATCGCCTATGCCGAACTGTACGGAGGCTGGTACTCTTAGATAATCTTTTCTCGTTTTCTGGATATCTGCGTTCTCAGCACAATATTCCCTCAGGAACTGTAAGTCCACGGTAGCACCCCGGCCGTCTAACAGACGCCAAATGCGGAACAAAAACTTTTTATAAACTGGCACTATCGTGTACCGTAACCCGGATCTGCCATTAAAGCTAAACTAACAAACTACAAAGTGGGTAGAAGAGTTATACCGAACGATCCGAGTCCTTCGGTCTTCAACCATCATCCCACGCTTGTTGCGGCTGCTCCGATCTCCTCGATCTCCAGTCTTGTCGTCCAGGTGGCACCACGTCGACGGATCTTTAAACGGGCTCCCGCCTCTGAACCGAGCCAACTCGATCGTCAAATTTGCTAAAAGAGATGACCAAGATGAAGTAGAGAGTGAGTAGAACACTTTGTCTCGTTACGTCCAAAGTCACGGACGAACGGTAATGGAAGTTGCCTTTTGGATCGGGTGAAATGAGAAAGAGGCTATCTAATTTTCATGAACCCGAATCTATCATAATCTTTTTTCTAGTGAACAATAAACATGAGCCAAGAGAGGGGGAGGCCGGCCACTTATAGAGAGGGAGGGAGGTGAGTGTAGGAAGGGGAAGGTGACCATAAGCACAAACTTATCATAACACCTAGTATGAACACAATAATGTAAAGCATGACTCATTAACCTTAGTCATCAAAATATTAATGGAACAATTAATGCTAACAATAAATCATCAAGCCTTGTCACCAAATCTAGAACCTTCTAGAACTATGACTCACCCTCATCAAGAAAAGATAAATCCGCATTTAACCGAATGTCAAAATACGGCTGATAGAAAACTGGAAACTGGCAACTTCCAAAAGTGATCCTGAAACGAATTTCAGGATAACCCCGTATCAGTATAAACATACCCGCATTTGTATTACGACCGAATACAAATGCAACTGAGACAAAGATATTATATCTACACAGTATAATACTGGGTTCCGGCTTAAACCAAAGCCTACCAGTATTATCTGCCCGAAAAACGACACGTGCGAAAACGCACGTGTTTTTTCCGAACCTTGCCATATCACCATACGGCCTCTACAACGTTTCGCCCGAACTTGGAAAAGTGTCTGTGGGGGACTCTAATGACTCATCAACACACTGGCACTGGGTATAACCCCTAGCACGTCAGAGGTACAAGCTGTACGTAATGGTTTGCCTATGTATTGATTGGAAGGGAAGCTGACGAGCGAACTCATCTATAAACCCTACTGAGCCTGACAGTGACAATGTATATACAGTCCGGTCCATTCGTCTAAAGAGTATCGCATATTGAGTCTAGGGGGGTGGATAAAGTCAGACCCCTAATAACGCGATAAATCGTGTCGGCATGAAGCCCATCACCACCTGAGAAACGACTGATCCAAATCAGTAATTCTCCACTACCTCGGCCGAGGATTCCTAGTGATGGCCACCCGTGCACTGAGCGACATCAACCCCCAATACCGGGAGAGACGAATCCCCGACGATCCGCTCACTTGCCTCCAATGTGGCTCGGGACTGTACCCAACTAAAACCTGTTTGCACAACTCATTTGAGCGTGGTAGGGTAGTAATCTAAGCACAGTGGGAACTCACATGAGACAAATGACGATCTCAGGTCGATGAACTAACCTGTACACATGTCACCAGGTAATTGCTATCTGACGATATGTATAATACCAACTAGCAGATTCCCGTCGAGTCCTGTCCGGTGTACTCATAACTCAATGAGCACCTGTATACATCTTAGGTGAACTAACTAACACCAATGGCTTATGAGACCGGCCATTGCCCCTCATCGGGTTCTCGACTGTATACACTAGTCTACTCTGGAGTATCGATGCCCTGTCTCGAAACTCCCACGACTAGGGACACTTTAAGGATGTGCTTACAGACCCCAGCTCCCACGTATATGATCGCCATCATACTGCTGGTAGTCAAGCAAGAATCCTATGGGCTCTATCATCATGCAATAGTGAACTAAAGCATGTATACGATGATAAAGACAAACCAGATAGCATACTATCATCTCGAGAAAGACTGTCATATCGGTATAGGTCCTGCCTCAATCATTGCAATCACGTACCTGCGATCCAATAATTGACTTTGAGGGCACTATCTCCAACAATCTCCCACTTGCACTCAAGGCTAATTATTGCGATGTCGCATACTCACAGCCCGTGTGATACCGAACATCCAACTCCTCTACTAATCAGTTTCACAAAGCTAGTTTGTAAAACTCTTGTGTTCGAGAAATAGCCTCAGTGAGTGGATCCGCCCTGATGTTTCTTTCTATGTCTCTCTTAATCTCAAGTTCGCGGAGAAAGCCATCTCCCGAATCGAGTAATACCTGTCTTAGAATATGTCTGGATATCTGATGGGACCTAGTTCATAAATGAACTCCAAATCCAAACTTCTTAGACTGTATCGATAACTGAACATAATCAGTATCCAGCACCATGCCTCCCATAGTATCCTCTTGGACCACCTGTCCATAATACTGTCCCTCGTCAGAGGGAAAACTATAATTCTGACAATCACTCTGTCATCCATGTCACCTTTGAAGCCTGGAATGATAACCGTCTCCCGAAGGAGGCTGCCGTCATCAAATCCTTAGAACATGCACCTTATGTTCTAAAACTGCTTCCTTATGTTTCTTCAGGATTGGATTAATATAATCTTATCGCATCAAGTGCAAAAACTACATCTGGTGTGGTACTTGACATCTCATGATTGACTCAATTGCCTAAGCAAGTGATCTGCCAATCATGCACATCCCTCTCCCTTTTAGTCTTTAAGAACCTTTAGAGAGGGTGACTCCATCACCTGCAGGTACACCACCATGCCAGGAGTCATCTATTCTAAAATACCATTAGAATACTGTCAAAGTAACCAAATTGGTAAACTACCCAAATCTAGATCTAAAACCATAGATCTAGTAACCAGAATGTCTGATATTATATCCATATCCTGTGTGAAGAAACAACTGTGTGACGACCACAGTACAACCGATCGTAGTATAGGAATTTTACTTCCTTCTCTGTGTATGTCATCCAAATACCAGGACATCACACCCTACTACCTTCTCAACAGATCCATCCCCTATTCTGATGAAATCAAAGCCATGACTGTTACATCAAAATTAGATGATCTTATCTCCGCTATCTTTGCTCAAGTCTATAAATAGACATAAGCTACTTGCCCACTATGCTTCCGCTGCTCCCACTGACTACGGCAACCCTCTGGCAGAATAATATATACATATACTTCTAAAGCTAGTTTAGAACGACGTTTTACTTATCCTCTTGCTGGGTCTCATTGTCTGGAACAACAGTAGTGTCAAGTCTGGGTAAACTAGAACCTCCCTGTCACCGTCCTTGAGGCTACCGGAGTACCTCTCGGGTGTCTGAGGTTACCCACCATATCCGCGGAGTGGCTATTGGAATGTCAAACCTGTTTGAATATATAGGTCCTATTAAATTTTCCGTAATCGTTTGCGGTTCTGGAATCACTTCCAGTTCTACCATACTCCCACTACTGTTTTCTGAAAAAATCCATTTTACTAAAACTGTGGCGAGTGAAGAACAATATCACTATTGATATATCAGATGGTAGAAATATCAACCCTCATCAAAGCCAGGGTCAACCCACAAACAGCCATTACAGAAACGTGCCTTGAGTTATCCAGTGTCTGGTTTTAAGCATAAGCTGGAAAACTCCCCTTACCTTAACATTGTTAAGATATGAACCATTCTATATCCAATATAGAAATAGAGGCACTAATTTAATTGGAACCGGATTCTAATCATGCATCTGTCTCCAGTGCATATCATCTTAATGGAAAAAGGCTAATCAGCATTACTCAACTTAGGAATCCATCCAATTATGAGTAACCTGAAAGAGAAACAAGTTTCTCAAAAACCATTACTATCATCTGAATACTAATCACAAGAATCTACATCTTCAATCTCTTTGAAGAATCCTGATACTTGCGACATCTGGTTCTCTACTTTATTCTTATACCCATAACTTCTCAAAACTTAGACATTGTATTTCTGCGAAACACTTGTCTTAAAACTAAAGAAGTCACAAGTAAACAGAACATAGTACGAGGACCTACCCCTTTGTCCTTACGGACACTGGACAACATACAATACTCTGTATAAGTCTGCTGAGTTGAATAACTCAAAACCTGTGCATCGTAGGTTGAAAACTGTACCCTGGCAATTTCCTCAAATATCACCAATTACAACGAATTCCGATATAATGAGGATGATCACCTAATTCCCAATAACGTACTCCCACTTATCATCTGTAAAAACCATACAAATATGAGAATGAAACCTGGTAAATACATACCCTGGAGTAAGTATCTAATCGGGAAAACAGTTTTCTTTTAGCAATGCGCAGTGAAACTGAAACATTAAAATGTCTAGTAGGGGTATCCTGGTATTCCTAGTAATGTCTTTTCCATAATCCTATTCATGACTGTAACCGTATATTTCTTTGCTATCTCTCCAAATCCCTTTATTTGTCTTTAGTCGTTACCTTCTGTACACCTTCGTTAGGCTAAATGGTTTTCTTCCTTCCCTACCGTTCGGCACCGGCCTATGGTTTGGAAGAAGACTATCCAGTAAGCATAATAGGTGTACCCTCCTAATCCTAGGAGTACTCGCAACTTGAGAGAAGGTGGTGATAAAAGACAATCTGAATAATACCTTATTCTATTTCTCCCGAACTGGGGAAAAAGCAAAGGTGAAATAGGAGTAGCGATGAAGTACGCGGTTTGGTCTTGAATGATAACAGTCGCAATTTACTTTGCCCTCTTTCTAATCCCTTTTATTTTTGTCTTTACATATTACCTTCTGTACACCCTACTTAGGCTAATTGGTTTTCTTCATTCCCTACCTTTCGGCACTAGCCTATGGTTTGGAATAAGACTATCCAATAAGCGTAATAGGTGTACTCTCCTAAACGAAGGAGCTCTCGCAACCTGAGAGAAGGTGATAATAAAAGACAACTGAATAAACTAATTCTATTTCTCCTGAACCTGGATCCATCCTCGAAGAAGTCCCTCCGAGTTCGTATATAACCATACGATGGATCTATCCAATGGAAGTGGATATCCGTAGTAATATGGGGTGTTCTGAGAAATGCAAAGGGTAAAAGAAGGAGTGGCAATGACTTATGCAACTCGGACAATCCAAAAGCCAGTATTTTAAGAAGGTTCGGTCAACTTGGTCACCGAGTCATAGTCTAGGGTCGGTCAAAGGTCGCTGCCAAAGAGAGAGAGAAAAGAAACACTCTGCGTGCACTCTAACCTAGATCAGAATGGTTATCAATTTATCTAATCAGGAAACCTCCCACTGTAATATCAAATTCTCCTCCAAACCTGAAAAAAGAATTAGTCGGGATCACCCGAAGAGTAAACTAACGCATCAGTGAGAATCGGGATCCAACTCTCATCGCATGATAACTTGATGGAAGCCACTCAAGTTATCACACTCCAGAAGGTATGCGCAAACTTGGCAAGTTTCATTTTCTTTAGAAACTCCCGATGTAATTTTTACCCCATGCCCTTATGACCTTGACTAAGGGCCAAAATATCATAAGTCACATGTCAAGTTCTTCTCGTCACTATCCAGGTCAATTTGAACCCACCCGCACATGCCCTTGACTAAGGGCCAAAATGGCAGAATGACTGTCCCAAACCAACTCATCTATCTATGCAACAAATGAATACCCAGCAGCTACCAAACATTATGCCTTGACTAAGGGCCAAAATACATAGCTTGAATACTACTGAATACCCAAAAGAAATGACGGAGGGCTACGGCTGGTTTTTGGCGAAAAACCTTTAACGTAATGAACTTGATCTCGTTGAAGGAAACTGATAGCTTTTTATAAAAATATAGTGGCGAAAACGTTTTGCTAAAGAGGTCATTCCCGGTGAAGGGATCTCGGCTCTTTCCTCGTGGAATGAGGTGCAGGATATTCCAACTGAATACCGCAATGCAAAGCAACTTGTAATCGACTATATTGAAATTATTACCCTGACACAAACTTCTGCCCAAGGGGTCTTTCCCGGTGAAGGGATCTCGGCCCTTGCCTCGTCGAATGAGGTGCAGGATATTCTAAACTGAATATCACTATGCAAAACAAAAAGAAACGTCTTTGTAATAACACTTTTAAAATTTGTTCCAACAACATCAAATATAGGTTTGTTTTATCCTTGCATTGATCAGAATCAATGCAGTCCCATCAATCAATCACACCAAAAAAGAACGAAAAATAAAATGTACGTATATGCCATCCACATTCGTCACTGAGTCCCGTCATCACCCGTTAGGTTACTTAACTAACGACAGAGCGGGGGCTGGACTAGCGTGGGTGTAAAACATATACAACATCTAATAGTATATATACCAATATACAATAATCGCCCCAGGCGTGATAATATGCAACATTACAGAAAAGTAATAAGCATCACAGAACAATATAGATAATCTGGGATCCCCGGGTTTCACAGAGCCGCTGCTGAAACCTGACGTTCCCCTGGTCGTGTGGATAGCCTGTGCAATGAAACCTAGACCCCTACGGGTGCGGCAAGTTACCCGCCAAAACCTGAAGCAAGGTAATCCCCCACGGCATAGTGAATGGAACACCCGGCACTTCACGGAATCCGGTAAATTGAGCACCCCACCTTGGGTCAACCTGTACCCCCTACGAGTGCGGCGAATAGTCTGCCAATTCTAGAGTGAGGTCCCTTTGCCTCTCAAATCCATGAGATACGGACCCGTTGCCCTCCAGAACCCGGCTATCCGTGCACTCCTTCACGGGATAAACCTAGTACAGAAATAAAAATATGTACAACGGGTACATCGACCTCGACCCGGTCGTGCCCCAAAAGAATATTATACAAATAGGCAGTAACGGCAGTCCACATGTTGGACGCTCGCCCCGCAATATTAAATGTACAAATAAATCCAAACTGCACTATCATTGCACTTTGTTATCCACCACGACATATCCGCAACATCACAGCACAACACAGAACATCAACGCGAAAGTCACGTTCGCAAACCCGTCTAAAAGAACTATAGCAATTAGACGTGGTTTACCGATCGAATGACATTCCCGGTCGGAGATATAATGTAAATACTACATACTAACAAATTTAAAATTTCGATCGACTAAATTTCCCGAAGTGGGCCCCACGTACATCTGGTGTACATTAACAAAATTTGGGCCAAAAAAACATATACCAAAAAACACAATTTCCCATGCTAAACTCACTGGAAAAATTTGGGGCACTGTTCCCACAAAAGCGCGGCGGATCAGCGGCCAAACCCTTGTTTGGGCCGCGGATCCGTGGCCGTTCTGTAGGATCACGTGACAAAATTTCACCAGTTTGCTTAGAATTGCCTGCTTAGTTTTCTGTGATATGTCAAATAATTTTTGGACCCGATTTAAAATCGACAGAAACTACAGCACTGGAATTTGCGGTTTTTCGAAAATTCGTTCGATCGATATTTCAAACGTGTTAGCACAAATTAGTATAGCTTAATGGTGAGGCTCTGATACCACTGTAAGTCCACGGTAGCGCCCCGGCCGTCTAACAGACGCCAAATGCGGAACAAAAACTTTTTATAAACTGGCGCTATCGTGTACCGTAACCCGGATCTGCCATTAAAGCTAAACTAACAAACTACAAAGTGGGTAGAAGAGTTATACCGAACGATCCGAGTCCTTCGGTCTTCAACCATCATCCCACGCTTGTTGCGGCTGCTCCGATCTCCTCGATCTCCAGTCTTGTCGTCCAGATGGCACCACGTCGACGGATCTTTAAACGGGCTCCCGCCTCTGAACCGAGGCAACTCGATCGTCAAATTTGCTAAAAGAGACGACCAAGATGAAGTAGAGAGTGAGTAGAACACTTTGTCTCGTTACGTCCAAAGTCACGGACGAACGGTAATGGAAGTTGCCTTTTGGATCGGGTGAAATGAGAAAGAGGCTATCTAATTTTCATGAACCCGAATCTATCATAATCTTTTTTCTAGTGAACAATAAACATGAGCCAAGAGAGGGGGGAGGCCGGCCACTTATAGAGAGGGAGGGAGGTGAGTGTAGGAGGGGGAAGGTGACCATAAGCATAAACTTATCATAACACCTAGTATGAACACAATAATGTAAAGCATGACTCATTAACCTTAGTCATCAAAACATTAATGGAACAATTAATGCTAACAATGAATCATCAAGCCTTGTCACCAAATCTAGAACCTTTTAGAACCATGACTCACCCTCATCAAGAAAAGATAAATCCGCATTTAACCGAATGTCAAAATACGGCTGATAGAAAACTGGAAACTGGCAACTTCCAAAAGTGATCCTGAAACGAATTTCAGGATAACCCCGTATCAGTATAAACATACTCGCATTTGTATTACGACCGAATACAAATGCAACTGAGACAAAGATATTAAATCTACACAGTATAATACTGGGTTCCGGCTTAAACCAAAGCCTACCAGTATTATCTGCCCGAAAAACGACACGTGCGAAAACGCACGTGTTTTTTCCGAACCTTGCCATATCACCATACGGCCTCTACAACGTTTCGCCCGAACTTGGGAAAGTGTCTGTGGAGGACTCTAATGACTCATCAACACACTGGCACTGGGTATAACCCCTAGCACGTCAAAGGTACAAGCTGTACGTAACAGTTTGCCTATGTATTGATTGGAAGGGAAGCTGACGAGCGAACTCATCTATAAACCCTACTGAGCCTGACAGTGACAATGTATATACAGTCCGGTCCATTTGTCTAAAGAGTATCGCATATCGAGTTTAGGGGGGTGGATAAAGTCAGACCCCTAATAACGCGATAAATCGTGTCGGCATGAAGCCCATCACCACCTGAGAAACTACTGATCCAAATCAGTAATTCTCCACTACCTCGGCCGAGAATTCCTAGTGATGGACACTGTAGGGTTCCTAGGCATGCTAATGAAGTCTCACAAGGCATCAACCATGCCAATTTCAAATTTTACAAGTGCCGAGAAACCCTAATACGGATCGTTAACTAGAATATTAGGCGAAAAGTTAAGCTAGTTAACAACTTAACTAAAAGTGAGAAGCTACAACCTTTGTAGATCCGGTTCTCCACTTCCTTAGCTCCACGTAGACGTCCTCTCGCTGTCCTAGTCGGATCTCGGACTCTAGCATCGGCTTCATCGGAGAAATGAGCGGACAAGTCGTCGGCAACGATACCGAAGATGATCTACGTCGAGGTTACACAAGATCAAGCTCCAACTTCACCAAGTTGTGAAACTTGTGAAGAAAACACCCTATTCTACTTGGCAAGAGGTAGAGGGTGAAGAAATAGGAGGTGGGTTAACTTTAGAATTGGATTTCTCACACTTTTACTCAAGAAGCCATTGATGATGGCAAGCTTTTTCTTGAAAAAGAAGAAGAAGCTCAAGATAGAATATGATGAGTATATTTTAAAATGCAAAAGAAATGAATACTTATCATAATATGAACCATGGTTAGGTGTAAAGAATTGACTAAGGTTAGATGAATGGTTAGGGTTAAGCATGAAGGCAAAATGGTCACTTTGGTCAAAGCTTCATGAAGCTTCAACAAGCTTCAAGAATGATAGCAACCATTTTGTTTTCTTTTGCAATTTCTTTTTAATCCAAATTAAAAAGATAAATGAATGAATAAATAAAAACCCTAACCATTTACTTAACCAAGGTTTAATTCTTTACACTTAACCAAATGAGCAAGTATCATCAAACATGATACAAACATGTGCACAAAAGTATATCACATATACAACTTGCACATCAAGTGAGAAAATCCATTTAAAGTGTACCAATACTAGTTAATGCAAAGTAACATATCAAATATATAATTATACATTAAATCATTAAATCAACACTTGATTTAACGGTTCGGTCATATCGCATACAACCGACTAGTATCCTATGTATCGGCTTATCGAATCAATCCTTGATTCGATATCTAGGTTATATCGCATATAACCAATCGATACATTCATCGCGAGAATGGAATACGGTATCACATACACGCATTATTCTCGGTCCTGCACATATCTCATATGCGCTCCTATTTCGTTTCGCTTGAGCCAGGAAACCTCTGTGTAGGACTCTAAAGACTCGTCAATACGCCGGCAGCAGATGATGATCATATCAAGCACCCACAAGCCGCAAGCGGTCTGCTAAACATAACGGCCATCCGGGTATTGAGCGATCAGAAGATCGACGAGCCAGCCCGCTCACACTCCTGTGAATCCAACCAGTAACACTTACCGTACAGTCCGGTCTGTTCGTCTGATATGTCGCATATCAAGTCTAGGGGTGGTAAACGTCAGACCCCAATAACCGATAAGTCGTGCCGATGTGAGGCTCATAACGGGTCGAGAAACTACTGGTAACACTTACCAGCAAATCTCTGATCAGCCCTGGCCAGGGACTTCCCTGTTACGGCCAATCGAGCACAGCGCAACATCAACCCCCAATACCGGGAGAGACGAAACCCCTCCTATCGCTCATTGCCTCCATGTGACTCGGGACTGTACCCAAAGACCACCGTTTTGCACGCCCACATGGACGTGGTAAGGTGGAGATCAAAGTACAGTGGGAATCACACAAGACTCTATGACGATCTCGGGTCTACAGACTAACCTGTACAAGTGTCACCTGAGAACTGCCATCTGACGTGAGGTATAATACCATCTGGGAGTTCTCGGCGAGTCCGTCCAGTGTACCCAGTCTCCACTGAGCACCCGTATACCATCTCTGATGTCAAACACCAATGGATATGGGATCATCCATCGCCCATCTCATGGGTCGAGAAGCATATACGCTAGTCTACACTGGTATATCGATGCCCCGTCTCGATACACCCACGATTAGGGACCTTGAAGGATACACCTATGGACTACCATGTCCCCTCTAGTATGATCTGCATCATAGTCCAGGTAGTCAAGTACACATCCTAAGGGCTTTACCAACATGTAACTATAAGACAGTTTAAAGAGACAAGTGTACATGTTAAGATAAAGAGCAACCAGATAGCATACTATCATATCGAGCAAGAAAGTCATCTCTATATATGTCCAAGCATCCAATATAATATACACGATCTGTACAATACTGGCCTCTAGGGCATACATACAACTAACAATCTCCCACTTGCACTAGGGCCAGCTGCTGTAGTATCTGTTAGGTCCACGTTACCTCTCCCGGTACTTTCGGGGTTGCGGAAACGGTAAACAAAAATTTTTTCTAAGCTTTGTAGCATGGACCGTAAAAGCCGGATCTTTGCTAAACAATAAACTAGCAACCTAACAAGAGATGTATCTACTCGGTTAGGGGTTATACCTCAACTTGAACTCCTTCACTTCTAGTTGATGTTCTTCTATGATGTTCTTCTCTTCTTGTTGTTCTTTTCATGGCTTGCTCAAAGGTTGATCCGGACTTGGGTCACCTCCGCGGCCTCCTTGAGTCGAAGACGATCCACCCGAGAGATGTACGCCGAGCTCCACCTCAAGCCGAGGTAACTAGGGCAAGGAGATTGCTAATCTAGAAGCCCTAGGTGGTGTAGAGAGGATGTATGGATGTGTTTGTCAAGTGAAAACCTTTTTCTCTCAACACATGAGATCAAAGGAGAAAACAAGAGGAGGAAGAAGAAGGAGGTTTTTAGCAACCATGGAGCTTCTCTTTTTAAGAGAGAGAAAGAGAATGAAGTTATGATAAGCTTAACCAAGAGAAAAGCTAACCATGGTTGCAATAATACAAAAACCACATCATTACTAATTCCATCAAGATAAAGTTGATGGCTACAATTGAAATGACCATTATCATAATCCAAAAGAAAATGGAAAAGAAAAGAAGAGTGTGGAATCCTCTTGAATGTCAATGGTCAACTCGGTCAACCGGTCAACAAAGTCAAGAGGGGTCAACGGGGTCAAATGGTCAATGCAATTAGCCATCAAAAGATTATCACTAATAGGATTAGTAAATGATGTCCGCTGCTCATAATGGTTTTGACCAAACGAACTGCCAAAACCCTAATGAGCCTGCCACATAATGGTTTTGGCCGAACCAACTGCCAAAACCCTAATGAGGCACCTCCTCCTTCATCGCTCCAGAAAACTGTGCATACACACCTGCATCCGTATTCCGTAGAATGCGGATGCACAGAAGACAAAACAAATCCATCCATACAATACTAGGATCCGGCTTAAACCAAAGCCCACTAGTATTGCCTGCCCGAACACCATACGCACACAAGTGTACGTAAGTGATCGCAGCCCTGCCGTAAAACCATACGGCCTCTACATGTTTCGCTCAGTGCAGGGAAACTCTCTGTGTGGGACTCTAAAGACTCGACACTACGCTGGCAGTGGGTTTAACCACAGACCGCAAGCGGCATTAGCTGTACGTAACGGTCCCCAGGTAGATGTCGATAAGAAGGCCGATGAGGTACACCCATCCGAACTCCTACTGAGCCTGTATGTGACAATCTCCGTACAGTCCGGTCTGTTCGTCTGATACATCGCATGGCGGGCCTAGGGGGGCGGTAAATGTCAGTCCCCTAATAGCGGTACAAGTCGTGTCGGAGTGAAGCCCAATACACCCTGAGATAACACTGGAAACCTACCAGTATATCTCGCTTGCCCTGGCCAGGGACTACTCGTGTAATGGCTCTCCTAGACACAGCGCGATGTCAACCCCCAATACCGGGAGAGACGAATCCTGTCTAACCGTCACTGCCTCCAAGTGCTTCGGGACTGCTCCCAACTACTACCTGTTTGCACGACTCAGTAGAGCCGTGGTAGGGTAGTAATCAAAGAACAGTGGGAACACACTCGAGGCGAAGTGACAGTGTCAAGTCAGCGGACTAAGCTGTACTCATGTCACCTGGAAACTGATAACTGACGATAGGTATAATACCAACCATCATTTCCCGACGAGTCCTGTCCAGTGTACTCGTAACCTAACGAGCACCTGCATACTATCTCAAGTACGACGTACTGACGGCTGTGGGACAGACCGTCTCCCGTGCTGGGATGAGAAGCGCATACGCTAGTCTACTCTGGAGTATCGATGCCCTATCTCGATACTCCCACGACTAGGGACGTGTATAAGGATGTGCTTGTAGATTACCCAGCCCCCACGAGTGTGATCGCCATCACAACGCCGGTAATCAAGCAAAGATCCTAAGGGCTCTACTAATGCGTATAGGTGATATAATAAATAAACACACATGTACACATTAAAGCAGAGACAAACCAAGTAGCATAATACTATATTGAGCAAGATTGTCTGTACAACTGTGAATATCCCAAGCTTCCATCAAGTAATATACATACTAGTATGATACAGTAATGGCCTCTAGGGCATATACACCAACAATCTCCCACTTGCACTAAGGCCAGGTACTGGCGTATCGAAGACCTATCATCTCGATCAGCCGCTCGAACTGAGTCTGGGGTAAAGCCTTCGTGAATGGGTCCGCAGTGTTGTCCTTTGTGTCCACTCTCCGCACCTCGATCTCCTGTCGATCAATGATCTCCCTGATCAGGTGATACCGCCTTAAGATGTGCCTGGATTTCTGATGGGACCTTGGTTCCTTCGCTAAAGCTATAGCCCCATTGTTATCGCAATACAAAGGTATTGGGTCAACAATGGACGGAACCACCTGAAGTTCACTAATGAACTTCTTAATCCAGACCGCCTCTTTTGCGGCATCGCTTGCAGCAATGTATTCAGCCTCCATCGTCGTGTCTGCGACGGTATCCTGCTTGGAACTCCTCCAACATACCGCCCCTCCGTTGAGGGTAAACACAAAACCCGAGACGGACTTGCTATCATCTTTGTCACTCTGGAAGCTTGAATCGGTAAAGGACTCGACCCTAAGGTCTCCATTACCGTAAACCAGGAACATCTTCTTAGTCCTTCTCAGGTACTTGAGAATGTTCTTCACTGCTGTCCAGTGGTCCTCCCCTGGGTCCGACTGATACCGGCTTACCGTGCTCAACGCGTAAGCTACATCTGGTCTTGTACATAGCATCGCATACATTATAGATCCTACCGCCGAAGCGTAGGGTATAGTGCTCATGCGAACCCTCTCCTCGTCAGTCTTAGGAGACATCTTCTTGGAGAGGGTAATTCCGTGCAATGCGGGTATGTTACCGCGCTTGGAATCCTCCATACTAAATCTCTTTAGTACGGTCTCTATGTACCTGGACTGCGAAAGTCCCAATAGTTTCTTGGATCTATCTCTATAGATCTTAATCCCCAGAATGTACGAGGCATCACCCAGGTCCTTCATGGAGAACCTTTGTGACAAAAACAGCTTGACCGATTGTAGCATAGGAATGTCATTTCCTATCAAAAGAATGTCGTCCACGTACAAGACTAGGAATACGACAGTTCGTCCTACAATCTTCTTATATACACAGGGTTCATCTTCGTTCTTGATGAAATCAAATTCCTTGATTGCCTCATCAAAACAGATGTTCCAGCTCCGCGATGCCTGCTTTAATCCATAAATGGATTTAAGCAACTTGCACACCTTTCCGCTGCTCCCACTGTCTACGAAACCTTCTGGTTGATCCATGTAAACGCACTCTTCCAAACAACCGTTTAGGAAAGCCGTTTTAACATCCATCTGCCAGATTTCATAGTCATGGAAGGCAGCAATGGCAAGTAGGATCCGAATGGATTTGAGCATAGCCACCGGAGAAAAAGTTTCATCATAGTCCAAACCAGGTCTTTGACGAAAACCTTTTGCAACGAGTCTAGCTTTATAGGTTTCCACCTGCCCATCTACACCAAGTTTCCTTTTGTAGATCCATTTGCATCCAACGGGTTTTACCCCAGGTGGAGCAATATCCATGGTCCACACTTTATTGGCGTACATGGACTCCATTTCAGATTGCATTGCTTCCTGCCACTTATCAGAGTCCCTACTGATAATGGCCTGCCTGAAACTGGTAGGGTCATCTTCTTCCAAGATGCAATCCTCTCGATCCCCGTCAATGAGAAAACCGTAGTATCTCTCGGGCGGATGAGAAATCCTACCAGATCTGCGGAGTGGCTGAGGTTCGTCTGGGGTTATTGAATCCTGAGGTTCTGTCAAACTTTCAGTTTCAGTTTGTGGTCGCTGAATTTCTTCCAATTCTACCGTGCTCCCACTAATTTCTTTTGCAAGAAACTCCGTTTCCAAGAAAACGGCATGCTGAGCAACAAACACCTTCTGTTCCTCGGTGTGGTAGAATAGATATCCATAACCATTCTTTGGATATCCCACAAACTTACATAAAACTGACCGTGCCTCTAGTTTATCCGGTTTATGCTTTTTAACATAAGCCGGACAACCCCATATCTTAGATCTTTTAAGATATGGCCTCTTTCCATTCCATATCTCGAACGGAGTCTTAGGCACAGATTTAGACGGAACATCATTCAATAGGTATGCCGCTGTCTGAAGCGCATGTCCCCAAAATGAAAGAGGCAACTCAGCACTACTCATCATGGAGCGAACCATATCCAGTAGGGTACGATTCCTCCGCTCCGAAACACCGTTGTGCTGTGGTGTATAAGGAGGAGTAAGCTGAGAGAGAATACCATTCTCTTTTAAGTAATCTAGGAATTCCGTGCTTAAGTACTCCCCTCCCCTGTCAGACCGGAGGATCTTGATACTTTTGCCTGTCTGGTTCTCTACTTCGTTTCTGAATTCCTTGAATTTCTCAAAAGCTTCAGATTTGTGTTTCATCAGATACACATATCCGAACCTAGAGAGATCGTCAGTGAATGTGATGAAGTACGAGAACCCACCCCTTGCATGTATAGACATCGGACCACATACATCACTATGTACGAGTCCCAAGAGCTCTGCTGCTCTTTCTCCATGTCCGGTGAACGGAGATTTGGTCATCTTTCCTTTGAGACAAGACTGACAAGTTCCATAAGATGAAAACTCGAACGCATTCAAGAGTCCATCTTTATGCAACTTACTCAGTCTTTTCTCTCCGATATGACCGAGTCTACAATGCCACAAGTAGGATTCATTCGTATCTGAATTCTTCCTCTTGCGTGTGTTTTGTATGTTGAGAACTGTATTCTGATTTAGAACGTAGATACCATTAAACAGTGTACCCTCTGCAACCAGTACCTTATCAAGGTAAATGTTCATGATATTCTTTTCAAGAACAAAGTTATATCCATCTTTATCGAGTAAAGAAACTGATATGATGTTGCAAACCATGGAGGGTACATAGTAGCAATCGTTCAAAATCATAGTCTTGCCATTTGGCAATACTAGGTGATATTCACCGACGGCTGCCGCATTAACTTGTGCTCCGTTCGCTACTCTGAGCGACATATCACCCGGTGCAACTTTCCTACTTTTTCTCAGTCCCTGCAATAAATTACAGATATGAGATCCTGATCCGGTATCAAGTACCCAGGAGGTAGGGCTGACCGTAAAACAGTTCTCAATTACAAGAACACCTGAAGTAGATGCAAAACCATGCTTCTTCTTCAACTGGGTATCCTGGAAATCCATACTTTCCTCTTTCCCATTCTCATACTCATGACTGTTGTCACAAGTTAGAGCTGAACCATCTTTCCCCAGTCCCGAATAAGAATTCGGATCGGTCAAGCGATACATTTTATTATCTTGATTAGGGCGTGAAAAGGTTGCTGCCTGGAGAGAGAGAAAAGAAACACTCAGCGTATGCTCTTGCAAGATTAGATTGGTTTATTAATTTATCTAACCAGGATGTCTCCCACTGTTTCCTCAAATTCTTCTTAAAACCTTTTTAAAAGAAGAACTAGCCGGGTTTTAATTCACGTCACAATACTTGCTTAACCTTTCAGCCAGGCTAGTGTCGGTACTTCGAGGGAGGTTTTCCAACGCTTTCGCGAAGTTCCTTAATTAAAGAACCTCTTTTCCCTGGGGGCGTAACCCCGCTAACACCTTTCTAGACACCTACTAGGTTTATAGCATTGATCGTTAAGTGAAATAATCTCCCGAGAGTAAACCAACTCATCAGTGGGATCGGGATCCAACTGTCATTGTGTGATAACCTAGATGGAATCCACTCTAGTCACCACACTCCAGAAGGTATGCTAAATCTGCAAGTTTCAGTTCTTTTGAAACTCCCGATGTGGTTTTTGCCCCTAACTGTTCATGACCTTGACTAGGTCAACAAGCCACAAACTGTTAGACAAGTTCTACCCGTCATAATCCTGATTGCATTAGACCCACCCGTACGTGCCCTTGACTAGGTCAACAAGGCCGCACGACTGTCCTAACCAATCACATTTGCAATCCACAGAAAAATATTATTTAGCTACCGTTCACTACGCCTTGACTAGGTCAACAAACGCAGCACGAATACTGAATAATATTAATCCGAAACGACGGAGGGCTACGGCTGGGTTTTTGGCGAAAAACCCGTTAACGTAATGAACTTGATATCGTTGAAGGAACCTGATTGCACCCTTTTGAAAATCATAGTGGCGAAAACTTTTGCTAAAGAGGTCACTCCCTGCGAAGGGATCTCGGCTCTTTCCTCGTCGAGTGAGGTGCTGGGCATTCGTAAGATGAATACCTCGATGCAAAGCAAGAATAATCGACTATGGTGAAGTTATTACCCTGACGCAAAGTTTTGTCCAAGGGGTCACTCCCGGTGAAGGGATCTCGGCCCTTGCCTCGTCGACTGAGGTGCTGGGCATTCATAACCGAATACCGCGATGCAAAACAAAAATGAACGTCCTTGCAATAACAGCTTTTTTTTTTTGAAAAATTGTTCCAACAACGTCTTTTAGGTTTATTTTCTTGCATTAGTTCTTTTAATGCGTCCCATCATTTAAATCCTACCATTGCAGAAAACAACCAAAATATGACGTACGCTTATGCCATTCGCATTCGCCACGGGGCCCCGTCATCACCCGTTAGGTTACTTAACTAACGACAGAGCGGGGGCTGGGCTAGCGCGGCTGTAAAACATAAGCAACGCCTAAATAGTTATTATATATAGCAATATAGCAATGATAGCCAATCCAGATCACAGATGAACACTTTGGATATACTAGGAATCCGCAATTCGTTCGAGCCTGCAACGAAAAGTGGATTACACGGTCGCGATGAATAGCCAATACCCCACCCAAGACCCCTACGGGTGCGGCAAACTACCCGCCAAGTACCCGAAGCGAAGCAACCTCCCTCAATGCCATGAGTAGGCCACTCGGCACTTCGAGCTACCCGGTAGTTTGTGCACCCCTCCATGGGTCTATCCTAGGAGCAAAAACAGTAAAAAGAATTATACAATGACGGCTACAACCCCGACCCGGTTGTGCGGCCAAACAAATAATATTACATCAATTTACAAATTTATTACATGAATGAAAGAAAAAGAAACTCTCATCTCACATCCACCCCGGCTATTCATCCGCGACAATCCAACGAGTTCATATACACAAACCATCAACAACAATCACAGATCACAGATATGTATAACCCCGACTAATCGACATATAGCGATTAGCCGACGTTCAATACATAAGAACATCACAGATATAACCTTTATAGTCAAAGTATATTGAAGTTCGAAAAAAAAAATACGGAATTATAGGCCCCCAAAAACAAATTTGTGTTCTGGAAAATCTGGGCACATATAATATATCTGAAAAATCCTAAAACCATGTCAGAAACACACTGCACCAAAAACGAGACAGCAACTCTACCAGAGTGCGGCGCTTCCGCGGCAATAGCAAGCTATTGCCGCGGAAGCGCGGCCGATCTGGTGAGTTACTGTGTCGTTTTTGGTGGGTTTCTTTTAAAAAGCCTGAGATAATTTTTGGAATATAACAAATTTTGTTTTGACCAGAAAAAGTTTTAACAGAAACTCAGATTTTTTATAACTTGGTTTCTTTTCGATTTTTCCGTTTCGAACTTCGATACACTTTACTACCAAGCTAGTTTATGTTTAGTTAGGCTCTGATACCACTGTTAGGTCCACGTTACCTCTCCCGGTACTTTCGGGGTTGCGGAAACGGTAAACAAAAATTTTTTCTAAGCTTTGTAGCATGGACCGTAAAAGCCGGATCTTTGCTAAACAATAAACTAGCAACCTAACAAGAGATGTATCTACTCGGTTAGGGGTTATACCTCAACTTGAACTCCTTCACTTCTAGTTGATGTTCTTCTATGATGTTCTTCTCTTCTTGTTGTTCTTTTCATGGCTTGCTCAAAGGTTGATCCGGACTTGGGTCACCTCCGCGGCCTCCTTGAGTCGAAGACGATCCACCCGAGAGATGTACGCCGAGCTCCACCTCAAGCCGAGGTAACTAGGGCAAGGAGATTGCTAATCTAGAAGCCCTAGGTGGTGTAGAGAGGATGTATGGATGTGTTTGTCAAGTGAAAACCTTTTTCTCTCAACACATGAGATCAAAGGAGAAAACAAGAGGAGGAAGAAGAAGGAGGTTTTTAGCAACCATGGAGCTTCTCTTTTTAAGAGAGAGAAAGAGAATGAAGTTATGATAAGCTTAACCAAGAGAAAAGCTAACCATGGTTGCAATAATACAAAAACCACATCATTACTAATTCCATCAAGATAAAGTTGATGGCTACAATTGAAATGACCATTATCATAATCCAAAAGAAAATGGAAAAGAAAAGAAGAGTGTGGAATCCTCTTGAATGTCAATGGTCAACTCGGTCAACCGGTCAACAAAGTCAAGAGGGGTCAACGGGGTCAAATGGTCAATGCAATTAGCCATCAAAAGATTATCACTAATAGGATTAGTAAATGATGTCCGCTGCTCATAATGGTTTTGACCAAACGAACTGCCAAAACCCTAATGAGCCTGCCACATAATGGTTTTGGCCGAACCAACTGCCAAAACCCTAATGAGGCACCTCCTCCTTCATCGCTCCAGAAAACTGTGCATACACACCTGCATCCGTATTCCGTAGAATGCGGATGCACAGAAGACAAAACAAATCCATCCATACAATACTAGGATCCGGCTTAAACCAAAGCCCACTAGTATTGCCTGCCCGAACACCATACGCACACAAGTGTACGTAAGTGATCGCAGCCCTGCCGTAAAACCATACGGCCTCTACACGTTTCGCTCAGTGCAGGGAAACTCTCTGTGTGGGACTCTAAAGACTCGACACTACGCTGGCAGTGGGTTTAACCACAGACCGCAAGCGGCACTAGCTGTACGTAACGGTCCCCAGGTAGATGTCGATAAGAAGGCCGATGAGGTACACCCATCCGAACTCCTACTGAGCCTGTATGTGACAATCTCCGTACAGTCCGGTCTGTTCGTCTGATACATCGCATGGCGGGCCTAGGGGGGCGGTAAATGTCAGTCCCCTAATAGCGGTACAAGTCGTGTCGGAGTGAAGCCCAATACACCCTGAGATAACACTGGAAACCTACCAGTATATCTCGCTTGCCCTGGCCAGGGACTACTCGTGTAATGGCTCTCCTAGACACAGCGCGATGTCAACCCCCAATACCGGGAGAGACGAATCCTGTCTAACCGTCACTGCCTCCAAGTGCTTCGGGACTGCTCCCAACTACTACCTGTTTGCACGACTCAGTAGAGCCGTGGTAGGGTAGTAATCAAAGAACAGTGGGAACACACTCGAGGCGAAGTGACAGTGTCAAGTCAGCGGACTAAGCTGTACTCATGTCACCTGGGAACTGATAACTGACGATAGGTATAATACCAACCATCAGTTCCCGACGAGTCCTGTCCAGTGTACTCGTAACCTAACGAGCACCCGCATACTATCTCAAGTACGACGTACTGACGGCTGTGGGACAGACCGTCTCCCGTGCTGGGATGAGAAGCGCATACGCTAGTCTACTCTGGAGTATCGATGCCCTATCTCGATACTCCCACGACTAGGGACGTGTATAAGGATGTGCTTGTAGATTACCCAGCCCCCACGAGTGTGATCGCCATCACAACGCCGGTAATCAAGCAAAGATCCTAAGGGCTCTACTAATGCGTATAGGTGATATAATAAATAAACACACATGTACACATTAAAGCAGAGACAAACCAAGTAGCATACTACTATATTGAGCAAGATTGTCTGTACAACTGTGAATATCCCAAGCTTCCATCAAGTAATATACATACTAGTATGATACAGTAATGGCCTCTAGGGCATATACACCAACAGTATCGCATACCGAGCATCCCGAAGAGTCTCTCAAACTGTATCTGGGGAATGGCCTTCGTGAGTGGATCCGCCGTGTTGTTCTTCGTGTCAACCCTCCTGACCTCGATCTCCCGGCGATCAACTATCTCCCGGATCAGGTGATACCGCCTCAGAATATGCCTGGATCGCTGATGGGACCTGGGTTCTTTGGTCAAAGACACCGCTCCATTGTTATCGCAATACAAAGGTATTGGATGCTCAATGGATGGAACCACACCAAGTTCAGTAATGAACTTCTTGATCCAGACAGCCTCTTTAGCAGCATCGTTGGCAGCGATGTATTCAGCCTCCATCGTCGAGTCTGCCACGGTTTCCTGCTTGGAACTCTTCCAGCTAACCGCCCCTCCGTAAAGGGTAAAGACAAATCCCGACTGCGACTTAGAGTCGTCCTTATCACTCTGGAAGCTCAAATCGGTAAAGGACTCCACTTGGAGTTCTCCGTTACCATACACCAAGAGCATCTCTTTAGTCCTTCGTAAGTACTTGAGAATGCTCTTCACAGCTGTCCAGTGACTCTCTCCAGGATCAGCTTGATACCTGCTCACTACACTTAGCGAGTATGCTACATCGGGTCTGGTACATAGCATCGCGTACATGATAGAGCCTACAGCCGAAGCATAGGGTATCCCTTGCATGCGAGCTCTCTCCAAATCAGTCTTGGGAGACATCTCTTTGGAGAGAGTGACTCCAGAGATCGTGGGCAAGTTCCCACGCTTGGATTCTTCCATACTAAACCTCTTTAGTATGGTGTCAATGTACCTGGATTGGGACAATCCCAATATCCGTTTGGATCTATCTCTATAGATCCTTATTCCCAATATGCAGGAGGCATCACCAAGATCTTTCATTGAGAATCTTTGTGATAAGAAGAGCTTGACCGATTACAGCATAGGAATATCATTTCCTATCAAGAGTATGTCGTCCACGTACAATACGAGGAAGACCACCTTACTCTCCGCTACCTTCTTGTAGATACAAGGTTCATCTGGGTTTTTGACGAAATCAAACTCTTTGATAACGACGTCAAAGCAGATGTTCCAACTCCGCGATGCTTGCTTTAATCCATAAATGGATTTAAGCAGCTTGCATACCTTCCCGTTGCTCCCACTGTCTACGAAGCCCTCTGGCTGAGTCATGTACACGCACTCTTCTAAATCACCATTTAGAAAGGCGGTCTTAACATCCATTTTCCAGATTTCGTAATCATGATATGCAGCGATGGCAAGCATGATCCGGATGGATTTAAGCATAGCCACTGGAGAAAAGGTTTCGTCATAGTCCACACCTGGTCTTTGACGAAAACCCTTTGCTACAAGTCTAGCTTTGAAAGTCTCCACTTTCCCATCTACACCAAGTTTTTTCTTGAAGATCCACTTGCTCCCGATGGGTTTTACCCCTTCAGGAGCAACATCCAAAGTCCATACTTTGTTGGTGTACATGGATTCCATCTCGGACCGCATAGCATCCAGCCATTTCACTGAGTCCCTACTCGTGATGGCCTGCTCGAAGCTAGTTGGGTCATCATCCTCCATGATGCAATCCTCGCTGCCACCATCCATGAGAAAACCGTAGTATCTCACAGGTTGGCGAAAAACCCTACTAGATCGGCGGAGAGGCTGAGGTTCATCAGGAACTACTGAATCCTCTGGTTCAACCAAGTCTTCTGTCGTAGTCTGTATTATTGGAACCTCTTCCAGTTCTACCTCCTTGCCACTAATCTTTTTATCAAGAAATTCCTTTTCTAAAAAGGTGTCATGTCGAGAAACAAACACCTTTTGTTCCTCGGTGTGGTAGAAGATATACCCGCGCGAATGTTTGGGATATCCAATAAACTTACACAGAATGGACCTTGCCGCGAGTTTGTCCGGATTTTGCGTTTTTACATATGACGGACAACCCCATATCTTAACATAATTAAGACATGGTCTCTTTCCTTTCCATATCTCATATGGAGTGGTTGGCACGGTTTTGGTGGGAACCATATTCAATAGGTCTGCAGCTGTTTCCAGTGCATATCCCCAGAAGGAAATAGGTAACTCAGCCGTGCTCATCATAGAGCGCACTATATCTAATAGGGTGCGGTTCCTCCGTTCTGATACACCGTTGTGCTGTGGTGTATATGGAGGAGTCAGCTGAGAGAGAATCCCATTCTCTTTTAGGAAGTCCAGGAATTCATTGCTCAAGTATTCACCTCCTCGATCAGATCGTAGGATTTTAATACTTTTTCCGGTTTGGTTCTCAACTTCTTGTTTATATTCTCTAAATTTCTCAAAAGCTTCTGATTTGTGTTTCATCAGGAACACATATCCGAACCTAGAGAGATCGTCAGTGAATGTAATGAAGTACGAAGAACCATCCCTGGCATGTGTAGACATGGGACCGCATACATCACTATGTATAAGTCCCAAGAGTTCAGTAACTCTTTCTCCGTGTCCCGTAAACGGAGTTTTGGTCATCTTGCCTTTGAGACATGACTGGCAAGTGTCATAAGATGAAAATTCAAACGGATTCAAATATCCATCCTTATGCAATTTAGCCAGTCGTGTCGCATTGATGTGACCCAGTCTACAATGCCACAAGAAGGATTCGTTCAGTTCTGAACTCTTCCTCTTGTGTGTGTTTGTTATGCTCAGAACTGTTGATTGATTTAGAACATAAATGCCATTGCACAACGTGCCTGATCCAACCAACTTTTGGTTACGGAAAATGTTCATAACATTGTCCTGTAATACAAAATTATATCCCTCTTTACTCAACAAAGAAACCGATATAATGTTGCATATCAGGTTCGGCATGTAATAGCATTCGTTCAGAACCAATGTATTACCAGTTGGTAATACAAGGTGATATTCCCCGACAGTCTTAGCTGCAACAATTGCACCATTTCCAACTCTGATGTCTTTATCACCTTCTCCAAGTTCTCTACCTTTCCTAAGCCCATGTAACTGATTACATATATGGGATCCTGACCCGGTATCTAATACCCAGGACGTAGAGCAAATAGAGAAACAGTTCTCTGTAACGAACACACCCAAAGAAAAAAATGCATCAACATGTACTTTCTTCAATCGGGTGGCATGGGAATCCTGGTATTCCCCTATATCCTGTTCAGTCCTATAACTCTTATAAGAAAGAACGGAACCAACGTTCCCCAGCACAGTATAACATGCGGGTTCGGTCAATACATCCATATTATTATCTTTATTAGGGCATGACATGGTCGCTACCTGGAGAGGGAGAGAAGAAAACACTTTAGCGTATGCTCTTGCAAGAACAGATTGGTTATTATCTTATCTAATCAGGATGGCTCCCACTGGTTTTTATCAAATCTTCCTTCAAACCCTAAAAGGAAAGACTAGCCGGGATTAATTACACACTACAAGTTCGCCAATCTTTCAGCCAGGCCAGTGTCGGTACTTTGAGGGAGGTCCCCCGTGCTTTCACACGAACCTAATTAATGTAAACCTCGTTTTCCCAGAGGCGTAACCCCGTTGACACCTTTCTAGACACCTACTTGATCAGCTAATTGCAATGTGTAAAACTCTCCCAGGAGTAACTCTTACTCGCAGTGGGCATCGGGATCCAACTATCTCATAGATGGTATGCAATCTCATTGCAAATTTCAACACTTGAAATTCCCGATAATATTTTGCCCCTAGCGTCCTATGACCTTGACGCAGGCCAACAAACCATAGTGCGCTAGTCAAGTTCAACCCGTCATTTCCTGATTGAATTAAACCCACCCGTACGACCCTTGACGCAGGCCAACAAAGTTGCACGACTACCCTAATCCAATCTGCATCATATACATAAACAGATAAATACTAGTTAGCTACCGCACACTACGCCTTGACGCAGGCCAACAAACGTAGCACGAATACTAACTACTACTTATTTGAAATGACGGAGGGCTACGACAGGTTTTTCTGAAAACCTATTGCGTAATGAACTTGATATCGTTGTAGAATCAAATGAAGTTTTGAAATGGAGTGATTTTGAGGCTTTTCTAGTTTTGCTAAAGGGGTCACTCCCGGTGAAGGGATCGTCGGCCCTTTCCTCGTCGAATGAGGTGCGGGATATATCATATATATCACTGTGCAAAGCAGAACTCCAAAAGTAATCAAAAGCAAACCGAGTGTGTAGCGTCTGTCAGTTATTGCTAAAGGAGTCACTCCCGGTGAAGGGATCTCGGTCCTTTCCTCATCGAATAAGGTGCAGGGTATATCATATATACCGCTATGCAAAGCAAGAACTGTAGCTACCTGTTTTGTTTAAAATTTGATTCTACAACATCTTAGGTTTCTTTTCATTCATTAATCACATTAATGAAGTCCCATCAATTATGTACCTAAACATCACAGATAAATACGACGTACACTTATGCCATCCGCATTCGCCTCGATGTCCCCTCGTGCACCGTTAGGTTAGGTAACTAACGACAGAGCAGGGCAGGGCTAGTACGGGTGCAAAACATAAGTAACGTCTATATAATATATCATATATACTATATAAAGTATCTATCACAGAACATCACATGATCACATCACAGATATCGCAGCAGAAGAATCATATGAAATATTGGATATACTAGGACGTCCGTGTTTTCAATACGAGCCAGTATAAAACACGGATTCCACGGTCGCGATGAATAGCCAATCCCACACCCCTAGACCCCTATGAGAGCGGCAAGCAACCCTACCAATTCTAGGGTTAGGAGACCCGGACTCGACTCCTCGAGATGGTCTCCCACTGGACTCTAGAACCCGGTTACTTGTGCTCCCCTCCTTGGGTCTATCCTAATGCGGAAAAGTAAATAATATACAAAGGGTGACATCTTCCGCAACCTGGAAGTGCCCCAATAAAAGAATATTACATACAAGTTTTTACATGAATGAAAATGAAAAACACTCATCTCACATAAAAAACCCCGGCTATTCAAACACGACAATCCAATATAACATATCCAGCAACACATAACATCACATGTCATCAACGTAAGTAAATATAAGCATCCCAATTGTCGTTGACATATAGCAACGAAACCGGCGATATCACATATTACACTTACGGTCACAGAAAAGAAAGTGTAAAACTACAACAGTTAGAATCCGCAACCCTTTTAGACATCGCATGCCTAATCAAATGAAATACTTAGACATCACATGCCTAACAATTATAAACCCCGCATTTTAGTCCCATTATCGAAAACTCTTTTCAATATCAAGTGAGACTAAACCGCTAGATTTATAACATTCATTCAGCTATCTCATAACTGTTTGTGAATTCCAATTATTGTATCCCATTCCGGATAAATAGAAAATATTAAACTTTCCGATCGAACATTCGAACACCCAAGTTTTCCTGAAACCGTTCAACACATGAAATAAGTTCAAAGATGTTCACTTCATGCCTCAGTACCAACGGTCTAGCCGTAGAAGGGTCAAGCCAGCGCCTCACATGTGGCACGCCGTACTGCCCCAAACCCGAAGGTTCAAAGGGCAGTTCAAGTCGGTCACATAATCGAGTTAAGGTTTGTTGTCTTCTAGAGGGACCATCGCGTTACTTGCACTACTCAGAACGTCTTTAAACCACAGAAAAATCCAATACTTGGAAATTTTCCGGCAGGGGAAAAGTTGGGTATTTATATCCGGTCGAACTTTTTAACATATTCAAAAATTATCCGGAAAAACACACAGACAAAATTTGATAATCCGATCGAATCTTTGATTCCCAATACAACCCCAGAATACTCATCTGTAGAGTCACAATAAAAATACCCAGAAAATATAGCATTCAATTATATGAATTACTGTGCAGAAATCATTGGACAAGGGGACAGAACGGCCGCGGAACCGCCGCACATGGCAAGCTTGTGCCGCGGTTCCACGGTGGATTTATCGATTTAGACCCTCGTTTTTCACAGTAATTCAAATAAGACCCTGCTTATTTTTCTGCATATTTTTAATCGACAAAAATCCAAATTTTCAGAAAATTTCCAGAGAGCATTTTGGAAATGGGTTTCGATGTTCGTTCGGATTTCAAACGTCGTCTAGACATCGCCTAAGGCTCTAGCTAGGATCTGATACCACTGTAGGGTTCCTAGGCATGCTAATGAAGTCTCACAAGACATCAACCATGCCAATTTCAAATTTTACAAGTGCCGAGAAACCCTAATACGGATCGTTAACTAGAATATTAGGCGAAAAGTTAAGCTAGTTAACAACTTAACTAAAAGTGAGAAGCTACAACCTTTGTAGATCCGGTTCTCCACTTCCTTAGCTCCACGTAGACGTACTCTCGCTGTCCTAGTCGGATCTCGGACTCTAGCATCGGCTTCATCGGAGAAATGAGCGGACAAGTCGTCGGCAACGATGCCGAAGATGATCTACGTCGAGGTTACACAAGATCAAGCTCCAACTTCACCAAGTTGTGAAACTTGTGAAGAAAACACCCTATACTACTTGGCAAGAGGTAGAGGGTGAAGAAATAGGAGGTGGGTTAACTTTAGAATTGGATTTCTCACACTTTTACTCAAGAAGCCATTGATGATGGCAAGCTTTTTCTTGAAGAAGAAGAAGAAGCTCAAGATAGAATATGATGAGTATATTTTAAAATGCAAAAGAAATGAATACTTATCATAATATGAACCATGGTTAGGTGTAGAGAATTGACTAAGGTTAGATGAATGGTTAGGGTTAAGCATGAAGGCAAAATGGCCACTTTGGTCAAAGCTTCATGAAGCTTCAACAAGCTTCAAGAATGATAGCAACCATTTTGTTTTCTTTTGCAATTTCTTTTTAATCCAAATTAAAAAGATAAATGAATGAATAAATAAAAAACCTAACCATTTACTTAACCAAGGTTTAATTCTTTATACTTAACCAAATGAGCAAGTATCATCAAACATGATACAAACATGTGCACAAAAGTATATCACATATACAACTTGCACATCAAGTGAGAAAATCCATTTAAAGTGTACCAATACTAGTTATTGCAAAGTAATATATCAAATATATAATTATACATTAAATCATTAAATCAACACTTGATTTAATGATTCGGTCATATCGCATACAACCGACTAGTATCCTATGTATCGGCTTATCGAATCAATCCTTGATTCGATATCTAGGTTATATCGCATATAACCAATCGATACATTCATCGTGAGAATGGAATACGGTATCACATACACGCATTATTCTCGGTCCTGCACATATCTCATATGCGCTCCTATTTCGTTTCGCTTGAACCAGGAAACCTCTGTGTAGGACTCTAAAGACTCGTCAATACGCCGGCAGCAGATGATGATCATATCAAGCACCCACAAGCCGCAAGCGGTCTGCTAAACGTAACGGCCATCCGGGTATTGAGCGATCAGAAGATCGACGAGCCAGCCCGCTCACACTCCTGTGAATCCAACCAGTAACACTTACCGTACAGTCCGGTCTGTTCGTCTGATATGTCGCATATCAAGTCTAGGGGTGGTAAACGTCAGACCCCAATAACCGATAAGTCGTGCCGATGTGAGGCTCATAACGGGTCGAGAAACTACTGGTAACACTTACCAGCAAATCTCTGATCAGCCCTGGCCAGGGACTTCCCTGTTACGGCCAATCGAGCACAGCGCAACATCAACCCCCAATACCGGGAGAGACGAAACCCCTCCTATCGCTCATTGCCTCCATGTGACTCGGGACTGTACCCAAAGACCACCGTTTTGCACGCCCTCATGGACGTGGTAAGGTGGAGATCAAAGTACAGTGGGAATCACACAAGACTCTATGACGATCTCGGGTCTACAGACTAACCTGTACAAGTGTCACCTGAGAACTGCCATCTGACGTGAGGTATAATACCATCTGGGAGTTCTCGGCAAGTCCGTCCAGTGTACCCAGTCTCCACTGAGCACCCGTATACCATCTCTGATGTCAAACACCAATGGATATGGGATCATCCATCGCCCATCTCATGGGTCGAGAAGCATATACGCTAGTCTACACTGGTATATCGATGCCCCGTCTCGATACACCCACGATTAGGGACCTTGAAGGATGCACCTATGGACTACCATGTCCCCTCTAGTATGATCTGCATCATAGTCCAGGTAGTCAAGTACACATCCTAAGGGCTTTACCAACATGTAACTATAAGACAGTTTAAAGAGACAAGTGTACATGTTAAGATAAAGAGCAACCAGATAGCATACTATCATATCGAGTAAGAAAGTCATCTCTATATATGTCCAAGCATCCAATATAATATACATGATCTGTACAATACTGGCCTCTAGGGCATACATACAATTAACAGACACCCGTGCACTGCGCGACATCAACCCTCAATACCGGGAGAGACGAATCCCCGACGATCCGCTCACTTGCCTCCAATGTGGCTCGGGACTGTACCCAACTAAAACCTGTTTGCACAACTCCTTTGAGCGTGGTAGGATAGTAATCTAAGCACAGTGGGAACTCACACGAGACAAATGACGATCTCAGGTCGATGAACTAACCTGTACACATGTCACCAGGGAATTGCTATCTGACGATATGTATAATACCAACTAGCAGATTCCCGGCGAGTCCTATCCAGTGTACTCATAACTCAATGAGCACCTGTATACATCTTAGGTGAACTAACTAACACCAATGGCTTGTGAGACCGGTCATTGCCCCTCGTCGGGGTCTCGACTGTATACACTAGTCTACTCTGGAGTATCGATGCCCTGTCTCGAAACTCTCACGGCTAGGGACACTTTAAGGATGTGCTTACAGACCCCAGCTCCCACGTATATGATCGCCATCATACTGCTGGTAGTCAAGCAAGAATCCTATGGGCTCTATCATCATGCAATAGTGAACTAAAGCATGTATACGATGATAAAGACAAACCAGATAGCATGCTATCATCTCGAGCAAGACTGTCATATCGGTATAGGTCCTGCCTCAATCATTGCAATCACGTACCTGCGATCCAATAATTGACTTTGAGGGCACTATCTCCAACAGGAACTTGCCGTATCCCAACGTCTCTGTATACATATCAGATCTCTAATCTCAACGGGGAGTAACAACGGCTCGTTAACATCTCGCATGAAGCTCTTGTTTCACCCATCTTCATTATCGTCCATATCGAAATCACGTCATGCTATCTGCGTACTGCAATTATCCTCGGCTACAGTCAATCCGGAGTCTCTCACATGGACTCAAAATTACGAACTCGGTATCTTCATCACTTTGTAGAAGATATCTAGCCGAACACGTCCTCGGAAAATCGTCCAAACCATCGGAGGGATATACTTTATTCATCCGCTCTTGATCAACTCGCAACACATCTGGGTGCGGTCCTCTATCCGAAGCTGGTCAACCTGCTGATCTCCTATCGGATCATCCAATGAACAACGTCATCTCTGGATCGATCTACTCTAGATCAGAATAAGATTCTCCATACTAGAAATCTTCAACTCAACTGAGCCTGCGTCGGCGCATCAAATTAGACGAATCACCTTCATCTCTCAACTCAAAATAGACTAGCTATCTCCTGTCGCATCTCTGCCTGAAAGCTCCAGCGATCTTAGCTCGTAAGCTCTGGAAGCGACATCCTATCAATCACAGCAACAGCTGAGTCGTCTGTCTGCAAGGCAGACGACATCACAAATTCTGAGGTAGGTTGTACATCAACAGTCCTCTCACAACAGGCAACCTCTATCAGAGGCCCGATCATCCGGTGCAAAACCGAACACTCGCCTCAAACGAGAGGTCACAACACAACACTAAATTGATACGTTCCCATGTCACCAGAAAACACGATGGTCAGTCCTCGTCCATGACGAGCTCGCCCTGACCGCATCACTAGCAGCAGCTCAATTTGCGCTCAAAGCATGGTGACAGGAACCTCAAGCATGTATCAATGAAGATAGATCAAAAGAATGAAAGGAATCAACCGATCCAGAATGGATACATGATCATAAGGAGGAACGGAATCAATGAGAATATGATCATGGGAACGAATAGAATCACAGGTCTCAAGATATGTACATCCTAAGCTCACTTAAACGGAGTATCGTATCGTAAGTATGCAGCGGAACATACGCACGGTACGTCACTCTACTTGAGTTACATACTCCATCAATCAGGGTCAACCTATGTAATGAAATTTCGGGTCTAATACCCCCTGTACATGTCTAAGTTCCGTAAGGTCAAGCCTAGGTTCCGAAATAGATTACGCCCCAGACTCTGCATAGTCAAACCTAGACTCGAACCAAGGTTAAACCTAGCGCTCTGATACCAACTTTGTCACGACCCAAAATTTAGTTCGTGACCGGCACTTAAATCACGCCACGTCTAAAGGCGTAACGTAAATTAAATAAGCTGAAACCCAAAAATCTAAACTTTTTAAAGAAAATAAAATATATGAAGTTTTGAAATAAAGGTATGATGAAATCAAATGTTTTCTTAAATGCATAGATAATGGAACATGAAAAATGCAAGTGGATTTTACTAGATAAAAAACATGTTTCGTCTTTTAAAAATTTGGGCAGCACCTCCCTTGTATATTTTGATCCAAAACTACATATACATGATAATATAAAAGGCATCCCTAAGCGGGAGCTAACTCTTCGCCAATCGGTGGAATCACAACCATGCAAGTCAAAATATATGTATACGACGCCCAACGGCGAAGATCAACACAAAGAATAATGAATAAAGAAAGACCTCAACCCACCAAGCGAACATATATCCCATCGCTCTAAGTCTCGCAACCACAAGTCTCTTCTAAGTCTTACTACTTATACAAATACTGGTTTCTGATTGATGGAGTTGACTAGATACAACAGAAATAATAATACAAGGGTGGGCACGAAACAATATGTCCCACCTACCAAAGCAAATCACTCGAAAGCAAGCTGTGTGCCAGCGATACCGCTACTGATCCATGCGGTCAAACCTGCAAGAACTGTAGCACAATGGGGGTGAGTTGCCAACTTGTGAGTAGAAAACATCAGCATGTAGAAATCGAATAAAACAACGATTCCTAGGTCAACTATATTATGAAGGTAATACCATGATATCTAGGGTGACCTGTCACGACCCGAAAGAGCACGTGACTGGCCCTTGAACCATATGAAGTCTATAGGACCCCATCTGATCCAAGTAAGCCAAAAGCCCAGAAATCTAAAACCATTTTAAGGAGTAAATAAGGAAAACTGGTTTTAAGAAGTAAAGAAATCATGTTTTGAAAATCAAAGTTTTTAAATAACTAAGCCGAATATGCATTTTAAAAATGTGTAGTCTTTTCTGAAAATTTCGGCAGAGTTTCCTTTGTAAAAATTGGCCCCGAACGGGGTCCAATAAGACTAATATATACGAAATGATAAAAGGCATCCCCAAGCGGGAGTTACCTCTTCGTCAATCGACGGTCACAACCACGCAAACAATAATAATATACAACGCCAAAGGGCGAGGATCAAAACCCAAGAAGAAACTCAAAACAGCCAGAAAACCATAATACTACAAGCGCGACTCTAAGGTCGAAATAATACATCACTGTGTCTAAGTCTGAAACAATATACAAGTTTTGGTTGATGGAATTTCTAGATACAATGAATAATACAGGAACAATGGCGGTTCTGATACAAAAGAACCCACCTACCCAAGCAAGTCACCCATATGGAAGCAGTGTGCCAGAAATGCCGCTATGGAATATGTACGGCAAAAACCTGCAAGAACTGTGGCACAACGGGGGTGAGTTGCCAACTCGTGAATAGAAAATATCTACAAACAGAGATCGAATGTATGACCCATCCTAGGTCAATACGATTAGATAAATATATATAAATCTCAATATGAACAAGTCTGAAGCATGCTAAACTGGCAATGTAATCTCTATACATGAGTGTAGTGCCCAGTGCTCGTGCCAGTGCCTCAGGTAATAGCATATCATAAATGTGAGGTATGATCAATGAAATCAATCTGCATGTATGTGGATCCCGTCCACTCGTCACCGAATGACAATAACCATCATGCATGTAAATATCATCAGCATATGCATGAAAATATGAGGATATAAACCACCTGGGTCCCTCGCGACATGTCAAAATCATGGAACCGAAGTGTCCAGCATCGACACTCGAAAACATCATGAAAACTGTGCCCAGCATCGGCACGTAAATCCTCATATATCGGGCTCCGTCTGCGGAATCGGCCCTCGGCCCCAGCAGTACGCCCATATCCATCTATCAACTCTGGTCGGTATCCTCCAGAAAACCGCTAGGTCTAACCAATCACCGGTAGGTACTCACCCACCTCCAGGCTCAATCGGCAAAGTCCTTCGATCATCTTGCCGAGGGGAACCATACCGGGTCCACCATGTACCCGCAATCGGCTCGTCCACTCCTCGAATCGGGTTTCACATGTCGCTCTCAGCACCGAGAAAACACATGGTGGACGCACTGAAATATCATATCAAGGGTAACCGGGTTTTTAAAGCAATGACATATTCTCTTTTGAAATACCCACGGTTCCCAAAATCCAGAAATATCATGGAAACAGCAACTCTCAATGCGTATAATCAGAAAGCATGATGTATGTGGCATGTAAAAGAAATGTAAGCATATCAGTCTGTCATGCAAGAATCATATTCTGAATGCAACAGTACTACAGTGTAGTGACATGGCAATTATCGATGATGAAGTGTGTGAGCCGGCAAACAAGTGTACGTGGAACATACGCATCATCGATAATGGTGCTGGTGTCCTAGCAGCATGACTGTAATATATCAATAAACACAAGCAATGTAATGCAAATAGAATGAGTATGCGGAATCGAATAATCAACGCAACAGTAAAGAATCTACCTCAATAACTATATCATGCAGCCTTGCCTTTTGAAATAAGACGAATCGGAGTTTTTGGTAAAATAAGGGCTACGGTGTTTTAAAAACAGATGCTACGTTTGAAAATATCCGTAGAATCCCTTTTTGCCTATCTTTAAAATATCCCCGATTCGTTAGTTTTGAAATAGGTATGACTCGGTTCTAGTCTAATGTCTACTAAGTAATCCAAACAGGAGGGGTATGAAACCACCTACGCCTGAGTCGATATATATATATATATATATATATATATATATATATATATATATATATAATAGTCAATAATCCCGCCTCAATAGTATCACAAACGATATAACATTCTCGAGTCATGAGCGCGGATCTATCATCAATAAAGGCTCGTACGGTAAATCGTCGTACGGCATCCCAATAGCTGGGTACGGGTCAATATCACATTATCTCGTCACATACCAGGTATCACTACCATCATATCACATAATCTAGGGTACAGATCTAAGTCTAGTACAATCGATACCATATATAAAAGTATGAATGCGGGGTAAAACACATGCCCAAAGGCCCGCTAAAGCATCCTGTCGTATCTCCCATACGAATCCTGTCATATCGCCGATCTCATGGCCTCAAATCGAATCACATCGACTCAACTCAATCCCACGTATCATCCTCAATCCCATATATGAACACATAGTCCCATACCCATGTGTAGATATACACACCTCCATATGCGCACGGATAAATGAAAGAATGTATGCAAGTATATGTGTACGTGTATGTGTGGGTACAACCACTACTCTAGGGTTTCACACTATACTAAACCAATACATCCTTATCATCAATATTCCATTATTACCATCAATAACAATCTTAAACAACACATAATAAATATATGTGTGTATACGTATTCGTATACATCACCACGGACTGCGGGGGTGCTATACGCCATCCACCCGACTTCTCCCCGTAGATATAAATCTACTCACCTTGCGTCTTTATCTGTCGACGTCGCCACGCGTTTGCTTGTCATCCCGAAGTCTTCATGGGGTACCTACACATTAACGTATCGCAAATGTGTATCAAAACCAATTCAAAACTAAAACGGCATACGAAACCCCAAAACGATACGCTATGGTCTATAGGTTAGAACCTATGGACAACGCCTTCCAAAACCATCAACAACCCTCGATATCTTCGTATAAATGCCAAGTAGTCGAGGTAAAACACCATACGCAAATTCAGAATAAGAAATACGGAATACGGAAACACGAATCCAAAACAGCAACTAAAGAAATAGGCTCCAGATTTCACCCTAGGTCAGATTAGACAAATCTACATATGCCAGGAGTCTAATCTATACATGTAGGAGCTACAGAACCAGAACGACACAGATTGGTGGGGTCCAGGCCGCAATTTGCGGCCAAACAGGATAATTCTGTGGCCTGAAGAAGGAGTTGGGGTCTGGGGTTTTGTGTGGTGGTTCCTGGGTGCCTGCACATCTCACTGTCTAATCAATTTTATTTCAGGATGTCTCGGGTGATAGCAGATTCCCAAATACAATCCCAGAATTGCAGTTTTTCCCGACATCGTCTCATAAATCCGTATTCTGGGTTAAAGCTTCAGGTTAGGGTCCAATATAACATCACACTAAGATTCTAAGGTCACAACAAGTCTTAGTTTCACTTCACAACTCAATTTTTCCTCAAACCCTAACTAGGTTTTCTTTAAGTCCACAAACACACACCATATTGGTTCAAAACTTGCATGGGGGTATAAGAAATGCTAAAACTAAACTAATGATCCAGAAATTACCTCATTTGGCAACTCAAGAAAATTCTTGAGTTGCCCCTAGTGGCCAAAATCCTTGCTTCCTTAGTCCAATGTGTAGATCTTGAGCTCGTGCACACTTTTAATGAAATGAGAGTGATATTTTGGTGTTGTTTTCATGGTGTTTGAGGGTTCTTGAAGAGGGGGAGAAAGAGGGGAAGCTGCAGCAGCAGAAGAGGGAGAGGAGAGGGAGAGAAAATGAAGGAGAAATGAAAGGGAGACTAAGTCAAAAGACCCCTCACCTCACTCTCTCTCTCTCCCACCTACTACCCCACTATTCTAAATTCAAATTTCCATTTCTTTTCTTTTCCAAAACCTTCTCATTCAAATAGTAGACACAAAGTAAAATCCATGGTAAGAATAATATAACACAAGTCCAAAATGATATGTGCATGTTTTGCACAAAAATGCCAAAAATCCGATTAGTGATTTTGAATCGCGATTAGCACTAAATTAGCATATAACTAATCATAAAAACTTTAAAATGGCATAATTCCATAAAATACCCTATTTTAGAATTTTCCATAATTTTTCCCCATTTATTTGTATTTAATTATACCGGAATATTAAAATATTCATTAAAATAATATTAAATTATAAAAATTCCCAAAAATAATATTTTATTATTTTGAAACGTTACATGACCGTGTCTGCATATATGCCAACAATATAATAACTGCATGTATGTATGTGGATATCATCCACGTGTCCACCAATGACACAAACCATATCATGAAAACGTATATCTGTATCTATGAGGATATCAACTACGTGTGTCTATGAATGGCACATCAAAATCATGGAATCTGAGTGTCCAACACCGACACTCGAAACATCATGAAAACCCATGTCCAGCATCGACACGTAAATCCTCATACCTCAGGCGCCGCATCCTAAGATCGGCCTCATATCTATCTCATCTCAGGCACCGCATACTCTGATCGGCCCTTATATCCATCTCATGACTCCGGCCGGTATCCTCCGGACAACAGCCAGGTCCAACCAATCACCGGTAGGTAGTGCTCCCTCTGCCAGGCTCATCATCTACACCACGAAAATCATTTCTTGCCCCGGGGTACCATACCGGGTCCACCATGTACCCGCAGACGGTGCCTACCGCTCCTCGAATCGGGTTTCACATACCAATCTCAGAACCGAGAAAACTCATGGTGGACGCCTCGAAATATCATATCAAGAGAAACCAGGTTTTTAAAACAATACATATTTTCTTTTGAAATATAACCACGGTTCTCAAATCAAGAATCTCATGAAAACAGCATCTCAATGCGTATAATCATAAAGCATGATGTATGCAAACATAGGACAGAAATGTGAGCATATCCGATATATCATGCGACATAGCATAATGATGTGAGCATAGCAATATATCATGCAACATAGCATAGTGATGTGAGCATAGCAATATATCATAGCATGATATAGCAACTCTACTGTGCAAGTAACATAGCAATTATCGATGAAGAAAGTGTGTGAGCCGGCAAATCTGTGTAAGTGTAACATACGCATCATCGATAATAGTGTAGGTGTACTAGCACAGGTATATATCTAATGAAATGAGAATATCATGAACGTAGCAGAAAGTAAATTGTGAGCACAATGCTATAAGGCATACGTAAAGGCTAAACTAAGCGGTGTAAACTGGGTTTCTACATCTATAACATATCCGAGTCGATGAATCTATCAATCGGTATCCAGCCTCACAACATCACGTACGGTATAATCCATTGTACGGTATCCTCTAGTCAAGGGTATGGATCAATCATCAAGTAAAACACATCATGTACGGTAATCCATCGCACGACGATATTAAACAATTAAGGATTCTATCAATCTATACGACAATGAGGGTACGGATCTAAGTCTCGTACGGCATATCACTCATTATTATCATAATATATCTATATACCTATCTCTCAGGTCACATCCGTATCAATCTCATATCATAGGACCGATAAAGGTATCAATTATCTCATATCACATCGTATCCGTATAATGACATATCAACCCAAATCATCATATCTCATCGTATACTCTTTCAATCACGTCAATATCTCACATCAATTCATCTTATACACACACACACACACACACACACACATACATTCTATCTTATTAATCTCATGTCGTAGTCATCGATCTCATATCATGCTACTATAAATCCCATACTTATTCTCTTGCACTACATATATATATCGCGATTCACATTCACATTTCATATCCTCATATATCAATTCGAGACATCCTTATCAATCATATCATTTCATACTAAAACCTTTAATCACATCCCTAGGTTCATAGTATAGGTTTCTCCGACTATACCCTATATATCGGTTTCCATTTTATAATTGCGGGGGTGCTGTACGCCATCCACCCGACTTCCCCCGTAGATATAAATCTACTCACATGCGGAACTCCTTGTTCAGCCGTAGTCGATGTGCTTTGTCATCTCGGAATCCATGCGAAGGTACCTACAAATCAACACATATCGCCACGTTATGAAAACCAAATTCGGAAAACCGATACGGCACACGGTGTGCTCATAGGTTAGAGCCTATAGCCTACGCATGCAAAAACAACCAAACAACCCTCGTCGTTGACATATAAACATCCAACGACCAAATCTCATAACAAATATCAAAACCAAGAATTCAAAATCGGAAAACATAACCCAAAACCATCCCAATATGCTCCCAGATTTTGGCTCAGGTAATCTGGGACAAAAAAATACAGTAGCTATGTTATAAGGTATGTGAGCTACCGGCAAAACCCTAACACAATTCCCTAAATGTTGGCCGGCCTACTAGCTACAGTAACCGCCCCCGCTGTTCAGACCATAATATTGCATTTATCATTCCCCTATTCTTATCCTTTTTATAAATAAACAGGTACTCTTGACGCACGTTTGTTGCATATTACAGGATACAGGTTTCTGGAGCAAATACAGTGAAAAAGACACAAAACAACAGAAAATGGACTTTTGACCAACAATTAGACGAATCCTAGTCGAGCCCAGTTCACATAGGTGCAAGGCAACGAATGTCAATGTGAAACGGTTAAAAAGCCCAATACAAGTCTTCACTGAAGATCTGGAGAAGAGTGAGAAGCCAACAGAGAAAATACATATAAAAATACAGAGCCGCAGAACTCCTGAAGAAAGCCCAAAAGACTGGCGGCCCAAGACCACCAAAGGGCCGCGGATCCGCGGCCCAAGCCAGCATTTGCCGCGGATCCGCGGCCGTCTAATGCCCGGGTCGGTGGAGATTTCTTCTGTTGCCGCGACGTTGTGGGTGTTGGGATTTCCAGTGGGCAAATCAGTAATTGCGCATGTGCGAGACTCTGAAACCCTAATTCTCCTGTTTACTTATAAATTGTAATCTAGATCTGTAAAAATGTATGCCTCTTTTCAATAAATAAAATTCAGAATTTCTGGGAGTGACATTCAGATCTATTATGTCTTCTACTTGGAGGGAGCCATCAAATCTGTAGGTAATTTATTTCCTTGCTTTTATTTTCTAGTATAATTTATCATCCCCTAATGAGCGAGTAGTCTCCTCGCTTGTTAGGGTTAGCCTTAGCGAAAGGGTTGAGAGATGAGATCTCTCACCCCTTTCAATGCCATCTTCACTTTAGAGTTAGAACTCCATGCATACGCACACATCCGCTCCCTACGGCACCCTACCCCTCGAGATAACGGTGAACCGTAGTATAAAGGGCCGGTTGCGCGCGTTTTCCATGGGGGTTAGGGTAATTATCAACAAAGGAAGGATACAAATCTAGAGGAAGAAACATCTTCCCAAAAGATTCGTATCCACTTTATTGATAATTAACGTAACATCTAATAGATCTAAAAAAGAAGGCATTGAAAGCGGTGAAGGAAACATTAATCTCCAAAACTTCCCCTAAGCCTAACCCTAGCAAGACTTTCAATTAGATTAATTAGATCTAGTTTTTATAGATTTTTATAAACCAATCAAAACGACAAATAGAATCAACTCGTTAAAACACATAAAAGGAATTTACCCGTCTCTGTGGATCGACCCGCACTCACCGGCTAGCTGCGAAGCGACGCCGTTTCTGATTGCGGTAAATACAGTTTTTGACATTAATCAAATGGCGCCGTTGCCGGGGACGGCGTAATTTTTCTTTTTGTGAATTTTCGGGTTGATATAAATTTTAAAAACTATAAAAATCTGAAAATATAAAAAAATACAAAAATTATCAACTTTGATCTGTTTGAAGGGTGTATCTTTTGAATCTTGCAGGAACAGCGAAGAATCGCGGATCTGGAATTTTACAGAGGGAAAAACAAAATAAATCATATCAGAACAGAGAGTAAAGATCACAACAGAGACACAAAATTTTTTTGAGCCACTGATCTCCTCATCTTGCCGTGTTTCCGCCGCATAGGGGGGTCCCAGACCGCGTTTCCGCGCTCCCTGTGCCTCTTCAGTGCACCAAATTTGCATGGTTTGCTCTTTTTTCCTCCCCTCTGCAACCTCCATATCTCCACTGTAAAAAAAATTTCTGCAGGAATTCTTTGCGTAAAGAGTCTTTCTCCCCCTTCTAAATAACAGATTTGCTGCAGGTTTTTTTGCGCCGCGCTAAAATTGAATGCAAGTGAATTTTTGTTTTGCATAATTTAATTGGACTTAAGGGGCTAATTGACCAAACTCAGATTGGGTGGGAATTTCATCACCCTTCCCAGGACCCCAGAAAACACCTAAAGCATGTGCATCGACCACAATTAATTAAAAAAGACTAGACTCAGACCTAAGGACATCGAGCTCAATAGGAAAAGGACTAGGGTAGGCATCGGCCGTTTATCCTAACCGACATTGCGGTGTCTAGGCTAGTGGTTATTAATTAGGCCCACTGTAGTGGTGGTTCCTTCCCACTTACCTGGCCGTACTTGTCCGTGAAGAGGCGGTTTGAGGTCCTATTTCTAGCCCTAGTTAGGAGCTGTCTAGTAGACCTAGGCGACCCTAGATCTAAGCCTGATTGTGCATGTGTGGTTGATACATTTGTGTCACGAGTCCCATTTTCTAAAACCGTCTTGCAAAACTCTCAAATAAAAAAAAATAATAAAAAAAAATCTTTTCAAAACTTGCAACTTGCCGCTAAGAAAACTTGCACCCCACTTGCACCACCTACCTTCTTTCTTTTCTCATTCTTCTATCATGGGTACCCCACATCATAAATCTCTTGCCGAATTTTGGTATCCCGAACCTAACTTTGCGTCGTTCGTCAATTGTTTCGGTCAATTTAAAAACAATCCCTTCTTGCCAAAAATTTCGTTGAAAGATCAAATAGAGGCGTCTAGGAGAAATAGTTTGACTTTTCAACCCACTTTGTGTCAACCGAGTCAACCTTTACAACCTACCTATGTTGATACCACTTCTTCAAGTCCTTCTGTCACTCCTAGGCCGATGTCCATTGCTGAGCATATTGCTCAATCTCGCAGTCGATCTTTCACCCCTCTCCACTCATCTAGTTTTAGGGATCCGCACGATTATTCACCTTCTTATCCATATGTTGACCCTACTCCTGTCTTACCACCCACTTCCTACCAGTCATACCCGACCTTCCCACCCTCACTAGACATTATTTCTACACAGCCATTAGGGAGTTTTGCATATCCACACGAGTCCGAATCTTTTACTGAAACCCCCTCACCACCTAAGTCTAGTTTGGAAGAGTCGTTGGAAGCATATATTGCTGCAACAAATAAAATGATGAGGAATGTGGAAGCATCCATGGCCGCCCTTATGCAGCCTAGTGAACCGGTAGCTAGTGTCCCGCTAGCTCCGAATTTTTCAATGTATAAGGCGCCAGTTGGACAGAGTGAGAATGAGAGAGGATTTTCAAATCAAACCTACCCTTACCCAATTGAAGCCCACAACTCCGGTTTTCCATCGATTGTTCCAAATGATTCACCAGTTGAAAATAAAAATGAGTTGTGCGATTTTGTAGTGTTTGATTTGCCAAATTGTGAGGAACCCCTTTCGAGTGAAACCGCACCTAATCCTTTCGATCTTTACACCTCCACTCTAGAACCTACATTGATAAATATCCATGCTGTGGATGAAGTGTCTAAAGAAATTGATTTTCACTTGATTGAGGATATAGACGCCGGGAATATTTCGGATGATGAACCTGTCGATTTAATAGAAATTTTATGTTCAAATCATCATCCTGAGTTATTAAATGTTTCCCCCGAATCTCATATGCGTCTAGATTTTGATGATAATGGCATAGATGGATTAAATATTGAGGAGAGTCTTGAGGATAATATCGAGGTTGAACCATTTTTAATTGATGTGTCGGATTTTCCAATTCAGCCTCCTGAACCTTTGACTGTTATATCACCCTCCCTCCTTCCTATTGTTCCGACCGAACAAATGACCGTTACGCTTTCATCTCCTATACCAAGTTCGGCGTACCCATGTTTTCTTGCGAATCTTGAGGGATTTGACCCCATTGCACGACGAGTTGGTAGGTTAGCGCAATCACTTTTAACACATCGGTCATCACAAATTGCGCTAATTTATTCACTCAATTTACACCCTCAAGATCGCACTCCACATCTTTCTTCTTTCCGTCTTTCTTCTCCCCCACCGAGACCAGATTCTACCATTCTTCTTTCCACACGGTCTCGCGCGCTTTTCATCTCTTTTCTTTCCATCCCATTCTTGCACCAACTCTACCATTACCATGATAAGATTTTTGAATGGTTGGTGCTAACATTTGGCTTGTGTAAGGCCAAGCTTAAGTTTGGGGGGACCTTGTTGTATATATGTATATATATTTTGTTTTCTTTTTCTAAAAAAAAAAAAAATCAAAACATTGAAAAAAAAATTTGTAACTAAATAAACAGGGGAGTGCCGATATTTTGACCCTCTTGGTTTAGTATGAAAGTGAGGACACTGTCAAGTTCAAGTTTGGGGGTATGCTCGGTACGTCTTCTTCCTTCGCATTTATTTGTACATATTTTTGCATTTGCATACTTATTTGAAAACCCATAAAAATTTGAAAAATGTCAAAAATTATAAAAATAATTGTATTCAATTTTGGCTAATTGACTTGAGTTTGACTAATAGGTTAACTGGTTAGGAACAACTAGATCTTAGACTTAGTGAATTAAAAACCCTAAAAATAACCTTCCTTAAACTTTAACAGTAGAAAGTATATGCCTTGTAGTTTATTTAGAAATAGGCAAATTTTGGGTTCACTTCTTGGGTTAAGTCAAAATAAAGGAAAAGTATTGATGTTCTTATTAAAGTATAAGTTTGAAAAATAGTTCCTAGCTTAAGTCTAGATTCTGAAAATGTATACCCTACAATTTGCACAATCACGCACCTTGAAACTTGGAATAGTAGAAGAGACCTTGAAATGCTCTTGTCTAAAGTCCTTAGTACAATGAAAATAAAAAGAAAAAAAATGTGAATAAAGAATAAAAAAATGGACACTGGTTTTTGTGATTACTTAAGGCTGTAAGAATAGAAAAATATTTAGCAAGGGTGCTTCATCACCTAGTGCCTTAGACCAACTGGTTTGGGAGTCACTGCTAAAGCCTTGGGTGTTGCAAAAATTAGGAAGTACGCTTTTAAAAGTGCAAACACATTTTGTAATCGGTCGTTGGTACCTCAAGAAGTATTAACGGTCGCATGAAGGATGTGTAAGCAAAAATTCAATTAAAAATTCACGTATTAATAAGTACTTTGGACAATGGACAAGGGGCATGATTGCTTGAATTGAATTTCCAAGTGTAGGGGTGATCTATACACACACGTAGGGGTATGTGATTGGAATTTAGATAAGAGAGAGGAATGAAAGATAAAATTTGTATCTTTAATGGAGTTGATAGAAAATTCCTAAGTAGAGATGAAACCCTAGATGGAAGACTTAAGAAATGCCGAAAGCTAAGTAAGTCTATAAGATATATATAATCTTAAGTTAAATGATGAGGAAGTGTGAAGAATATGGTGGATAATTTACAAGTAGAAGATAATAGAATTCCTTATTAGAAAACCTAATTGGAAAACAAAAGTTAATAGGCCGAATTGATAGGATTTTGTGGGTGTAATCCGGTGAAAACCCTCAGGAGACAACACTCCTCCTACTAGGGACACCTAGAGGTTTAACGGCTTGTTGCACGTGCTCAGTGCAATCGCGTTTCCCTGCGAAAATGCGGTTAGGATTTTAGAGAATAAAATAATAAGTTTGCTCGAGGACGAGGAAAAGGTAAGTTTGGGGGTATTTGTTCAGACCATAATATTGCATTTATCATTCCCCTATTCTTATCCTTTTTATAAATAAACAGGTACTCTTGACGCACGTTTGTTGCATATTACATGATACAGGTTTCTGGAGCAAATACAGTGAAAAAGACACAAAACAACAGAAAAGGGACTTTTGACCAACAATTAGACGAATCCTAGTCGAGCCCAGTTCACATAGGTGCAAGGCAACGAATGTCAATGTGAAACGGTTAAAAAGCCCAATACAAGTCTTCACTGAAGATCTGGAGAAGAGTGAGAAGCCAACAGAGAAAATACATATAAAAATACAGAGCCCCAGAACTCCTAAAGAAAGCCCAAAAGACTGGCGGCCTAAGACCACCAAAGGGCCGCGGATCCGCGGCCCAAGCCAGCATTTTTCGCGGATCCGCGGCCGTCTAATGCCCGGGTCGGTGGAGATTTCTTCTGTTGCCGCGACGTTGTGGGTGTTGGGATTTCCAGTGGGCAAATCAGTAATTGCGCATGTGCGAGACTCTGAAACCCTAATTCTCCTGTTTACTTATAAATTGTAATCTAGATCTGTAAAAATGTATGCCTCTTTTCAATAAATAAAATTCAGAATTTCTGGGAGTGACATTCAGATCTATTCTGTCTTCTACTTGGAGAGAGCCATCAAATCTGTAGGTAATTTATTTCCTTGCTTTTATTTTCTAGTATAATTTATCATCCCCTAATGAGCGAGTAGTCTCCTCGCTTGTTAGGGTTAGCCTTAGCGAAAGGGTTGAGAGATGAGATCTCTCACCCCTTTCAATGCCATCTTCACTTTAGAGTTAGAACTCCATGCATACGCACACATCCGCTCCCTACGGCACCCTACCCCTCGAGGTAACGGTGAACCGTAGTATAAAGGGCCGGTTGCGCGCGTTTTCCATGGGGGTTAGGGTAATTATCAACAAAGGAAGGATACAAATCTAGAGGAAGAAACATCTTTCCAAAAGATTCGTATCCACTTTATTGATAATTAACGTAACATCTAATAGATCTAAAAAAGAAGGCATTGAAAGCGGTGAAGGAAACATTAATCTCCAAAACTTCCCCTAAGCCTAACCCTAGCAAGACTTTCAATTAGATTAATTAGATCTAGTTTTTATAGATTTTTATAAACCAATCAAAACGACAAATAGAATCAACTCGTTAAAACACATAAAAGGAATTTACCCGTCTCTGTGGATCGACCCGCACTCACCGGCTAGCTGCGAAGCGACGCCGTTTCTGATTGCGGTAAATACAGTTTTTGACATTAATCACCCGCCGACCTTACCTCGGAGTTTGGGCCTCGTCTTCTCATAGAGGTCTCCTATTGGTCTGACTAGGTTAATGTATATTTTTTATTTTTTCGGCTTGCTCCAGATTCCCTGTAGACCTCAAAAATGTCACAAACCGACACAGAAAGTTTCTAAGTTCGTATTTTGGTTCTAATCTCGGGTCTTGGGCAGTAAAACCTCACTAAGGGTTAAGTAAACACCCACTGCAGATCACAAGTTCACACAATCACCCAAACCCTCTCTTGAAATTTCTAAACATCGCTAATCTAAATCGATTTAACTCTAAACTACTATACGGTGCTAGGAAACTAAAAATCTAAACTAGAAGTGTAGGAATTATCTCGTTTGGTAACTCAAGAATTTTCTTGAGTTGCTCAAAGTCTTCAAAATCCATTCTTGGAAGGTCCATAAGGTGTAAGATGAGGTGGGGGCCATTTTTAATGAAGGGAGTATAGGGTTTTGGTGAAGGATTGGAGATAGAACATAAGGGTAGAAGTGAGGGGAGCTTGAAAATGAAGAAGATAAAGAAAAGCCATGGGGAAAAGAAAGAGGGCAGCCCACTCTCTCTCTCTCTTATCCCCTCCTCTCTCTCTTATCCCACCCTCTCTCTCAATTATCACATGCCATGTCACACTCTCTCTCCAATAATACACTCCTTTCTCTTCATTTCTTTTCTCATAATAATACACATAAAACCCATAAAACAACACAAATGAAACAACATGCAACCAAATGCAACATGCCATGGTACACTAATCATGGAAAAATGTAGAAATACGAATTTGGCCTAATCGCGATTAGTATTTCACTAATCAATTTTTTAAATTTAAACTGCATATAATTAATTATAAAAATGCCAAATCCAATAAATATATTTTTAAATGAATAAATCATTTTAATCTCCAATTATTTCACAAATATTGGTATATATTTATACCATTTTACGAAAACCCCAAATTCGCAAATCGGGTAGTTTTCGCGAAATATATTATTTTAATATTAAATTCCAAAAATAATATTTTATATTTTCTGAAATGTTACAGCATTGGTCACTCCAAATGGCATTACGAGATACTCATAATGACCATAGCGAGTTCTAAAAGTCGTCTTCAGAATATCGGACTCTTTGACTTTCACCTGATGATAACCCGAACGAAGATCTAGTTTCGAAAATACATAAGACCCACTTAGCTGATCGAAAAGATCATCGATGCGCGGTAATGGATACTTGTTCTTAATCGTTACTTCGTTCAGAGCTCAGTAATCCTCACACATCCTGTATAAACCTTCTTTCTTCTTTACTAGTAATACCGGAGATCTCTAGCTTGAAGTACTGGGACGAATCTAACCTTTCTTCAGAAGTTCGTCCAATTGAATGCGGATCTCCTTCAATCCTTCTGGACTTAGCTGGTACGGAGCTTTGATTACCGGTTGCGCACCAGGTTGTAAATTGATGCTGAATTCAAGAGCTCGATCGGGAGGCAAACCTGATATATCTTCCGTGAATACATGCTCTGTTGGAGATAGTGCCCTCAGAGTCAATTATTGGATCGCAGGTACGTGATTGCAATGATTGCGGAGGACCTATACCGGTAGGACAGTCTTACTCAAGATGATAGTATGCTATCTGGTTTGCCTTTATCAGTCGTGTACATGTTCAGGTGACTGATTACATGTTACACTTTGATAGAGCCCTTAGGATCTTGCTTTACTACCAACAGTATCATGGCGATCATATACGTGAGAGTTGGGTAGTTTATACGCATATCCTTGATAGTGGTCCCTAGTCGTGGGAGTTTCGAGATAGGGCATCGATACTCCGGAGTAGACTAGTGTATACAGTCGAGACCCCGACGAGGGGCGGTGGCCGGTCTCACAAGCCACTGGTGTCAGTTGGATCACCTGAGATGTATACAGGTGCTCATTGGGTTATGAGTACACCGGACAGGACTCGCCGGGAACCTGCTAGTTGGTATTATACATATCGTCAGATAGCAGTTCCCTGGTGACATGTGTACAGGTTAGTTCATCGACCTGAGGTCGTCATTTGTCTCGTGTGAGTTCCCACTGTGCTTTGATTTCTACCCTACCACGGCTCAAAGGAGTCATGCAAACAGGTAGTTTTTGGGTACAGTCCCGAGCCATATGGAGGCACGTGAGCGGATCGGTAGGGGATACGTCTCTCCCGGTATTGGGGGCGAGGTCGTGCTGTGTCTAGGAGAGCCATTACACAAAGTCCATGGCCATGGCAGGAGATTTACTGGTAGGTATTCTAGTAGTATCTCAGGGTGTTATTGGGCTACACTCCGACACGACTTATACTGCTATTGGGGGTCTGACGTTACTAGCCCCCTAGGCAGATATGCGATACTCATAGACGAACGGACCGGACTGTATATACATTGTCACTGTTAGGCTCAGTAGGGTTTCTGGATGAGTTCGCTCATCAGCCTCTCTTGAGGTCAGTCCATGGGCAGCCGTTACGCATAGCTAGTGCCGCTGACGGTTTGTGGTTAAACCCACTGCCAGGGTACTGACGAGTTATTAGAGTTCCCCACAGACAGTTTCCCAAGTTCGGGCAAAACGTTGTAGAGGCCGTATGGTTTTATGGCAGGGTTCGAAAAATGCACGTGCGTTTACGCACGTGTTATTTTTCGGGCAGATGATACTGGTCGGCTTTGGTTTAAGCCGGATCCGAGTATTGTATTGAGTAGATATAATATCTTTGTCTCAGTTGCATTTGTATTCGGTCGTAATACAAATGCGGGTATATTTATACAGTTACGGGGTTATCCTGAAAGTCGTTTCAGGATCACTTTTGGAAGTTGCCAGTTTCCAGTTTTCTATCAGCCGTCTTTTAACATTCGGTTAATAACGGATTTATCTTTTCTTGGATAAGGTTGAGTCATGATTCTAGAAGGTTCTAGAAAGGGTGACTTGGCTTGGTGAGTCATTAGTGCATTAATGGAGCCATTAATGCAATGGTGACTAGGTTAATGAATCACCATTTGCATTAATGAGGTTTTGTTTGCATGAAGGATATTTATGGTTGATATTTTTCCTTATGGTTACCTCCCCCTCTCCTACACTCACCCCCCTACCTCCTATATATGGCCGGCCCCCTCCCCTCACTCTCTCTCTCACTTGCTTGATTCATTTTGTTAAAAGATTATGATAGTATTTGGGGTGCATGGAAATTTCAAAGCCTTTTTCATTCCATCACTCGATTCGAGTGGCAACTTCATTAACCGATCGTCCACGGATTTGGATGAAGTGAGACAAAGTCATCTACTCATTCTCTACATCATTCTTGGTCGTCTCTTTTAGCAAACTTGACGACCGAGTTGCCTCAAGTCAGAGGCAGGAGCCCGTTTAAAGAATCAGTGACGTGGTGCCACCTGGACGAGCAGATCGGAGATCGACAAGATCGGAGCAGCCGCAACGGAGCGTGGGATGATGGTTAAAGAACGAAGGACTCGGATCGTTCGGTATAACCTTTCTTCTCTCTTTACAGTTTGTTAGTTTAGCAATAATGGCAAATCCGGGTTAAAGTATACGATAGCGCCAGTTAAAAAGTTTTTGTTCCGCATTTGGCGTCTGTAGACGGCCGGGGCGCTAACGTAGACTTACAGTGGTATCAGAGCCTCACCATTTTGCTTTACTAACTTGTGCTAATGCGTTTAAAACATCGATCGAACCGGATATCGAAAAACACAATTTTCAAGCTTCACAGTTTCTGTCGATTTTAAATGATGTCCTAAAATTATTCTACATATCTCAGAAAACTGTGCAGGGTTTTATTAGAACACCGTCCAAATTTGGGATCATGATTCGACAAGACTGCCGCGGAAACGCGGCCAAACCCATGGTTTGGCCGCGGATCCGCGGCCATTCTGTGTCATCATGCCCCCAAATTTGCTCAGTAGGTTCTTCTCTGGAATTTGTGGTTTTTGGTATATATCTTTTGGGCCCAGATTTTGTTACTGTTCACCAGTTGTTCGTGGGGCCCACTTTGTGATATTTAGTCGATCGAAATTTAAACACGTTAGTTTACAGTGCTTACATTATATCTCCGACCGGGAATGTCATTTGATCGGTAAACCGCGTCTGATTGCTATAGTTCTTTTAGACGGGTTTGCGAACGTGACATTCGCGTTGATATTCTGTGTTGTGCTGTGATGTGGATTTGTCGTGGTGGATAGCAGTGTGCAATGGTAGTGCAGTTTGAATTTATTTTTACATTTGATATTGCGGGGCGAGCGTCCAACTTGTGGACTGCCGTCACTGCCTGTTGTATAATATTCTTTTGGGGCACGACCAGGTTGCGGTCGATGTACCTGTTGTACTATTTTTCCATTTCTGTACTAGGTTTTTCCCCGCGACGGAGTGCACGGATAGCCGGGTTCTGGGGGGCAACGGGTCCGCATCTTATGGCTTTGAGAGGCAGAGGGGCCTCACTCTAGAATTGGCAGACTATTCGCCGCACTCGTAGGGGGTACAGGTTGACCCAAGGAGGGGTGCCCAAGATTACCGGATTCCGTGAAGTGCAGGGTGGTCCATTCACTTTGCTTTAGCGGGCTGCCTCGCTTCAGGTTTTGGCGGGTAACTTGCCGCACCCGTAGGGGTCTAGGTTTCATTGCACAGGCTATCCACACGACAAGGGAACGTCGGGTTTCAGCAGCGGCTCTGTGAAACCCGGGGATCCCAGATTATCTGTATTGTTCTGTGATGCTTATTACTTTTCTGTAATGTTGCATATTATCACGCCTGGAGCGATTATTGTATATTGGTTTATATACTATTAGATGTTGTATATGTTTTACACCCGCGCTAGTCCAGTCCCCGCTCTGTCGTTAGTTAAGTAACCTAACGGGTGATGACGGGACCCAGTGACGAATACGGATGGCATATGCGTACATTTTATTTTCGTTCTTTTCTGGTGTGATTGATTGATGGGACTGCGTTGATTCTGATCAATGCAAAGGAAAACAAACCTGTTTACAGTTGTTGGAACAAATTTAAAAAGTGTTATTGCAAAGACGTTTCCTTTTGTTTTGTATAGCGGTATTCAGTGGAATATCCTGCACCTCATTCGACGGGGCAAGGGCTGATATCCCTTCACCGGGACTGACCCCTTGGGCAGAAGTTTGCGTCAGGGTAATAACGTCACTATAGTCGATTACATGTTGCTTTGCATCACGGTATTCAGTGGAATATCCTGCACCTCATTCCACGAGGAAAGAGCCAAGATCCTTTCACCGGGAGTGACCTCTTTATCAAAGGTTTTCGCCACTATATTTTAAAAAAGCTATCAGGTTCCTTCAGCGATATCAAGTTCACTACGTTAAAGGTTTTTTCGCCAAAAACCAGCCGTAGCCCTCCGTCACTTCTTTTGGGTATTCAGTAGTATTCAAGCTATGTATTTTGACCTAACGCCAAGGCATAGTGTTTGGTAGCTGCTGGGTATTCAATTGTTGCATAGATAGATGAGTTGGTTTGGGACAGCCGTTCTGCCATTTTGACCTAACGCCAAGGGCATGTGCGGGTGGGTTCAAATTAACAAGATAGTGACGGGTAGAACTTGGCATGTGACTTATGACATTTTGACCTAACGCCAAGGTTATAAGAGCATGGGGCAAAAATCATATCGGGAGTTTCTAAAGAAACTGAAACTTGCCAAGTATGCGCATACCTTCTGGAGTATGAGTAACATGGATGCATTCCATCACGTTATCATGCGATGAGAGTTGGATCCCGATTCCCACTGATGAGTTGGTTTACTCTTCGGGTGATCCCGATCGATTCTTCTTTCAGGTTTGGGGAGAATTTAACAGGACAGTGGGAGGTTTCCGGATTAGATAAAGTGATAACCATTCTGATCTAGGTTAGAGTGCACGCAGAGTGTTTCTTTTCTCTCTCTCTTTGGCAGCGACCTTTGACCGACCCTAGACTATGACTCAGTGACCAGGTTGACCGAACCTTCTTAAAATACTGGCTTTTGGATTGTCTGAGTTGCATAAGTCATTGCCACTCCTTCTTTTACCCTTTGAATTTCTCAGAATACCCGTATTACTACGGATATCCACTTCCATTGGATAGATCCATCGTATGGTTATATACGAACTCGAAGGGACTTCTTCGAGGATGGATCCAGGTTCAGGAGAAATAGAATTGGTTTATTCAGTTGTCTTTTATTATCACCTTCTCTCAGGTTGCGAGGGCTCCTTGGTTTAGGAGAGTACACCTATTACGCTTATTGGATAGTCTTATTCCAAACCATAGGCAGGTGCCGAAAGGTAGGGAATGAAGAAAACCAATTAGCCTAAGTAGGGTGTACAGAAGGTAATATGTAAAGACAAAATAAAGGGATTAGAAAGAGAGCAAAGTAAATTGCGACTGATATCATTCACGACCAAAACCGCGTACATCGTCGCCACTCCTATTTCACCTTTAAAAGAATAAGGTATTATTCAGTTGTCTTTTATCATCACCTTCTCTCGAGATACGAGTACTCCTTGCTTTAGGAGGGTACACCTATTATGCTTACTGGATAGTCTTCTTCCAAACCATAGGCTGGTGCCGAACGGTAGGGAAGGAAGAAAACCATTTAGCCTAACGATGGTGTACAGAAGGTAACGACTGAAGACAAATAAAGGGATTTGGAGAGCTGGCAATAAAATATACGGTTGAAGTCATGAATTGGATTATGGAAAAGGCATTGCTATGAATACCAGGATACCCCTACGAAACATTTTCATGTTTCAGTGCATTGTTAAAGGAAAACTGTTTTCCCGATTAGATACTTACTCCAAGGGTATGTATTTACCAGGTTTCATTCTCATATCTGTATGGTTTTACAGATGATGAGTGGGAGTAAGTTATTGGGAATTAGGTGATTATCCTCATTATATCGGAATTCGTTGTAATTGGTGATATTTGAGGAAATCGCCAGGGTACAGTTTTCAACCTACGACACACAGGTTTTGAGTTGTTTAACTCAGCGGACTTATACAGAGTATTGTATGTTGTCCAAGTGTCCATTAGGACAAAGGGGTAGGTCCTCGTACTATGTTCTGCTTACTTATGACTTCTCTATTTAGACAAGTGTTTCGTAGAAATACAAGGTCTAAGTTTTGAGAAGTTGTGGGTATAAGAATAAAGTAGAGAACCAGGTATCACAAGTATCGGGATTCTTCAAAGAGATCGAAGATGTAGATTCTTGTGATTGGTATTCAGATGATAGTGATAATTTTGAGAAACGTGTTTCTCTTTCAGGTTACTCATAATTGGATGGATTCCTAAGTTGAGTAATGCTGATTAGCCTCTTTCCATTAAGTTTATATGCACTGGAGACAGCTGCATGATTGAATCTGGTTCCAATTAAATAAAGTGCCAAAGTTTCTATATTGGATATAGAATAGTTCGTACCTTAAAAGATGTTAAGGTACGGGGAGTTGTCCAGCTTATGCTTAAAACCAGACTCTGGATAACTCAGGGAACGTTTCTGTAATGGCTGTTTGTGGGTTGACCCTGGCTATGACGAGGGTTGATATTCTACCATTTGGAAGATCAATAGTGATATTGTTCTTGACTCGCCACAGTTTTAGTAAAATGGACTTTTTTCAGAAAACAGTAGTGGGAGTATGATAGAACTGGAAGTGATTCCAGAACCGCAAACGATTACGGAAAATTTAATAGGACCTATATATTCAATCAGGTTTGACATTCCATTAGCCACTCCGCAGATACGGTGGGTAACCTCAGACACCCGAAAGGTACTTCGGTAGCCTCAAGGACGGTGATAGGGAGGTTCTTATCTACCCAGACTTGACACTACTGTTGTTCCAGGCTATGAGACCCGGTAGGAGGGTTGTCATAGTCAGTGGGAGCAGCGGAAGCATAGTGGGCAAGATGCTTATATCTATTTATAGACTTGAGCAGTTATAGCGGAGATAGATCATCTATTTTTGATGTGACAGTCATGGGTTTGACTTCATCAGAATAGGGGATGAATCTGTTAAGAAGGTAGTAGGGTGTGATGTCATGGTATCTGGATGACATACAGTAGGAAGTAAAATTCCTATACTACGATCGGTTGTACTGTGGTCGTCACACAGTTGTTCCTCCAGACAGGATATGGATATAATATTAGACATTCTGGTTTCTAGATCTATGGTTTTAGATCTGGATTTGGGTAGTTTCCCAATGTGGGTACTTTGACAGTATTCTAATGGTTTTTAGAATAGATGACTCCTAGCATGGTGGTGTACCTGCAGGTGATGGAGTCACCCTCTCTAAAGGTGTCTTACAGACTAAAGAGGAGAGGGATGTGCATGATTGGCAGATCACTTGCTTAGGCAATTGAGTCAATCATGAGATGTCAAGTACCACACCAGATGTTGTTTTTGCACTAGATGCAATAAGTTTGTATTAATCCAATCCTGGAGAAACATAAAGAAGCAGTTTTAGAACATAAGTACATGTTCTACGGATTTGATGACGGCAGCCTCCTTCGGGAGACGATTATCATTCCAGGCTTCAAAGGTGACATGGATGACAGAGTGATTGTCAGAGTTATAGTTTTTCCCTCTGACGAAGAGGGACAGTATTGTGGACAGGTGATCCAAGAGGATACCGTGGGTGGCATGGTGCCGGATACTGATTAGGTTCAGTGATCGATACAGTCTAAGAAGTTTGGATTTGGAGTTCATTTATGAACTAGGTCCAATCAGATATCCAGACATATTCTAAGACGGGTATTACTCGATTCGGGAGATGGCTTTCTCCGCGAACTTGAGATTTAGAGAGATATAGAAAGAAACATCTAGGCGGATCCACTCACTGAGGCTATTTCTCGAACACAATAGTTTTACAAACGGGCTTTGTGAAACTGATTAGTAGAGGAGTTGGATGTTCGGTTTCACACTGGCTGTGAGTAGTCGACATTGCAATAATTAGCCTTGAGTGCAAGTGGGAGATTGTTGGAGATAGTGCCCTCAGAGTCAATTATTGGATCGCAGGTACGTGATTGCAATGATTGCGGAGGACCTATACCGGTAGGACAGTCTTACTTAAGATGATAGTATGCTATCTGGTTTGCCTTTATCAGTCGTGTACATGTTCAGGTGACTGATTACATGTTACACTTTGATAGAGCCCTTAGGATCTTGCTTTACTACCAACAGTATGATGGCGATCATATACGTGAGAGTTGGGTAGTTTATACGCATATCCTTGATAGTGGTCCCTAGTCGTGGGAGTTTCGAGACAGGGCATCGATACTCCGGAGTAGACTAGTGTATACAGTCGAGACCCCGACGAGGGGCGGTGGCCGGGCTCACAAGCCACTGGTGTCAGTTGGATCACCTGAGATGTATACAGGTGCTCATTGGGTTATGAGTACACCGGACAGGACTCGCCGGGAACCTGCTAGTTGGTATTATACATATCGTCAGATAGCAGTTCCCTGGTGACATGTGTACAGGTTAGTTCATCGACCTGAGGTCGTCATTTGTCTCGTGTGAGTTCCCACTGTGCTTTGATTTCTACCCTACCACGGCTCAAAGGAGTCGTGCAAACAGGTAGTTTTTGGGTACAGTCCCGAGCCATATGGAGGCACGTGAGCGGATCGGCAGGGGATTCGTCTCTCCCGGTATTGGGGGCGAGGTCGTGCTGTGTCTAGGAGAGCCATTACACAAAGTCCATGGCCATGGCAGGAGATTTACTGGTAGGTATTCCAGTAGTATCTCAGTGTGTTATTGGGCTACACTCCGACACGACTTATACTGCTATTGGGGGTCTCACGTTACTAGCCCCCTAGGCAGATATGCGATACTCATAGACGAACGGACCGGACTGTATATACATTGTCACTGTTAGGCTCAGTAGGGTTTCTGGATGAGTTCGCTCATCAGCCTCCCTTGAGGTCAGTCCATGGGTAGCCGTTACGCATAGCTAGTGTCGCTGACGGTTTGTGGTTAAACCCACTGCCAGGGTACTGACGAGTCATTAGAGTTCCCCACAGACAGTTTCCCAAGTTCGGGCGAAACGTTGTAGAGGCCGTATGGTTTTATGGCAGGGTTCGAAAAATGCACGTGCGTTTACGCACGTGTTATTTTTCGGGCAGATGATACTGGTCGGCTTTGGTTTAAGCCGGATCCGAGTATTGTATTGAGTAGATATAATATCTTTGTCTCAGTTGCATTTGTATTCGGTTGTAATACAAATGCGGGTATATTTATACAGTTACGGGGTTATCCTGAAAGTCGTTTCAGGATCACTTTTGGAAGTTGCCAGTTTCCAGTTTTCTATCAGCCGTCTTTTAACATTCGGTTAAAAACGGATTTATCTTTTCTTGGATAAGATTGAGTCGTGATTCTAGAAGGTTCTAGAAAGGGTGACTTGGCATGGTGAGTCATTAGTGCATTAATGGAGCCATTAATGCAATGGTGACTAGGTTAATGAATCACCATTTGCATTAATGAGGTTTTGTTTGCATGAAGGATATTTGTGGTTGATATTTTTCCTTATGGTTACCTCCCCCTCTCCTACACTCACCCCCCACCTCCTATATATGGCCGGCCCCCTCCCCTCACTCTCTCTCTCTCACTTGCTTGATTCATTTTGTTAAAAGATTATGATAGTATTTGGGGTGCATGGAAATTTAAAAGCCTTTTTCATTCCATCACCCGATTCGAGTGGCAACTTCATTAACCGATCGTCCACGGATTTGGACGAAGTGAGACAAAGTCATCTACTCATTCTCTACATCATTCTTGGTCGTCTCTTTTAGCAAACTTGACGACCGAGTTGCCTCAAGTCAGAGGCAGGAGCCCGTTTAAAGAATCAGTGACGTGGTGCCACCTGGACGAGCAGATCGGAGATCGACGAGATCGGAGCAGCCGCAACGGAGCGTGGGATGATGGTTAAATAACGAAGGACTCGGATCGTTCGGTATAACCTTTCTACTCTCTTTACAGTTTGTTAGTTTAGCAATAATGGCAGATCCGGGTTAAAGTGTATATACGATAGCGCCAGTTAAAAAGTTTTTGTTCCGCATTTGGCGTCTGTAGACGGCCGGGGCGCTAACGTAGACTTACATGCTCGAACTCTCGAACTACTTCTGGTTTCAATTCTTCCGCTTGTAATGTTGCAACTATTGCCTTCTTTTGTTTTTCTTTGTAGACGCTAGGTTCTAAGGTACGGTCTCCACCCTTGAAATAGAATACTGGATGATCTGGTATTTCGAACACTACCCTCTTTTGGCGACAATCGATGGTAGCGAAGAAAGTTCCCAGCCAGTCCATTCCCAAGACTACGTTGAAGTTCGGTATGTTCAGCACCTTGAAGTCCGCATAAAATTCTCTACTGTAGACGACCACTGGATACAGATCGTATCCCAAAGTTTCTTTTAGAACGTCGTTCTCCGAACTGGCATTCCAGCTGCATACGACCGGTTTAACTGGAATCGCATGAATTCGGACGAACCATTGCGATATAAAGCAATGTGATGCTCCAGTGTCGAAGAGTGCTAGAGCAGGTACAGAGGCTACTAAGATTATACCTAAGTTGTGTGGGATAGGTTTAGGTATAGGAAAAAGTTATAGTGATATATAAGGATTGAAAAATTGAAAGGATTGGGAATTACCAGTGATGACTTAGCCTGTGGCTTCGGCCTCCTCGACCGTCATTGTGAAAGCCTAACGTCGTGGTACATTCCTCCTTACTGGAGGCACATTCCTCTGTCCTTGGGGCATGTTTCTCTGCCCTTTAGGCATGTTTCTCTGTGCCTAATGGAACTGACGTTGAGGCTGTGCAGGAGGTCCATGTGGAGCTGGTGCAGGGAAAGCTAAACGAGGTGTAGGAGCCTGAATGGCTGGTCGCTGCAGGACTGTAATCGCGGATCTGGGTATTGGAGCTGTATTGAAACGGTATGGACATGCTCCTATGGCGTGAGTGGATACGCCACAATTCAAACACAGGCCATTTGCACGCCTGCAGTCCTTCGCCAAGTGTCCCGTCCTCTTGCAATAGAAGCAAAATTCTGGACTGGGTCGGATAAATGATCCTCCCGGTCTCCTGGGTGCAAAAGTCAGCCTAGAAGAGGCTCCTCCTGACATCTGTGTGGCAGGGCATTTCACACCGGTAGTCTGCGGTCTGCCCTTCTTCTTTACAACTGCCTCATAACATCGGGCAGCCTTCAAAGCAAGTTCATGGGTTGGGAAATCCCCTGTAGCGAGTGCGGCTTTGATTTCCGGGTCCAACCCTTGCTGAAATCGTCGTGCCCAGATCTCAGCAGTATGAATCAGGTGTGAAGCAAGCCTGTTACAACCTTGTGTTAGCAATGTAATGAGTGGAATCGGGAATTTGAATTTGAGACAATATCTTACCTACTAAGCATAGTAAACTCAGTATCGTATTCATCCACAGACTTGACCCACATCGAGCCTTATTGTAAATGAATGAACTGATGCTCCATGTCAAAAAGGGCAGTCTCAGGGAAGTACTTCACATCGAACAGATCGTGAAACGTCTTCCATTCAATCGGTTGGGTGAGACGGCTTTCTTCAGCCTTCCAGCGGATTCTGGCGTTGTCTGTCAGTTGCAGCTTTGCATTTCTCACCCAGGCAATATCTGACACTTGAGATGCTGCCGGATCATCTTCAATTGATTGAGCCCATTCTTCTTCCTCCAGTGGGCTCTTTTTCCCAGAGAAATTTTTCGGGTGCAGTGCCCGGAATTGCTTGACTCCGGATGCCTCAGCTTCGGGGCGGTGCATGAGGATAGCAGTCTGCTGCTGCTAACCCTCCAGAAGGTACTTGATCTCCTCGAGTAGTACCGTTTACTCATTGATAGGAGCTGCAATGGTAGGTGGTGGTGGTAGAGTAAGCGGTGGAGTGTTGCCATTGACATTGGTACTGGTGTTGTTCGGTAATTCCATTACCTTGATAGAAAAGGAATGGTTAGGATAGATTCCAGAAATTAGAAATGTATGAAATGTATAGTTGCCGATTCTTATAATTCTTGTGATATATTTCTTAAGATTTCATGCAGAATAGACCTTCATGGGCCACCAACAAAACCTGTCACGCCTCGCTTCCCAGTAGACGAAAACGATGACGTGGCAGGCCGCAACGAATTTACTAAGAAATAAATACATTAAGTGTAATTAAGCAATATATAACATGTACAAAAATTACAAGAGTATTAAAATAAAACAACAATTTTATTTACATTCATCTTTACATACAACTTTTTGAAAATGAAAAGATACAATGATAATTGTCACGCCCCGTTTCTCAGAGTGCGCTAAGATAGGCACGTGACAGAGCCAACCATGCTACCTGTGGATAGGAAACATCCTTCCACAGTCACATTACGGCTGTCTAGAGATATCAAGAACAGTAAAAATAAAATAAACTATCTAGTACATATCCATGAGCCAGAATAAACGAGTCAAGAAATAATATGCGGAAGCAATAGATCCAATAAACAATAATAATCTGGAATGTACGTCCCAAATACGGGCTCACATCAGGAATGGGAATGCTGAAAGAAAACTAAACTAAAATACTAACAGGTCCTCACTGCTCGGCCTGTTCACTGAAATACTCCTGGTCGGTCAGCTGCAAAGGTAGAGGATCTGGGCCATGCAAAACCCAGACGTCAGTGCGTTATAATATCAAACAATAATATAATTAGGAGATAACAGGATATGCAGGCATGAGTATGAACAGTAATAAAAGTATAATAGTAACACGAATAAGGAACAGTAAAGAGTATAAGCACATGTGACGTGTGGTGAGTAATCTGAACTAAATACTGGGTTAACTATTCTCAAGTCTTTGAAATCAATTTAATGAATCGTCGATGTAACTCAATAGTATCCCGTGCATGCCCGGGACCACGGTCAAGATTCTCGGGCTGAATCCGAGACATGCCGCTAGGCAGTAAACAGGTAACATGTACAGATGAACGATGTCAGCAGCATCATCCCGGGGCTGGCCTAGCCCGTAAAACTGATCAGTATAAGCATCGAACTGTCGAGTTACAAGTCAGGTTTCATCATTGATTTCCCCATACGCCCAAGTTATGTGTTCAAGTCAGGTATTGATAAATCTGAAGCTAATACCAACACAGGATCAAGCAGGAACAAGTTTGTCTATACAGACAACAGGATATGTCCATCGGGATAACATGTCAGGATTGTCGTCATTAGAAACAGAATCAGGTAACATGTCAAGTAGTGATATATCAGGTCATGTCAGGTAGTGTACATATATCAAGTTATGTCAAGTAGTGGTGTATCAGGTCATGTCAAGTAGTGCACAGGTATCAAACGGGTGCTCATAACCAAACTGTAGCAAGTATTGAATCAGGGTGGAAGTACGGATGTACAATAAAAGCATGGATGCACAAATATCGATCAGGGGTTACATCATGACTATGTAGGGTGTACAATATCAAGCATGGGGTGTCGATATAACAACAATATGTAGTAATGTGACATGGTATGCGAATAGATATAGAATGGATGCACAAATATCGATTAGGGGTTGCATTTACAGTTCCAATACTAATTAGGATGCACTTTATTAAGTATGGAGTGTTACTACAATAATAATATGAATTAATGTGATCTATAGATGCAGTTATAAATATTTTAAATGATGGATGCAAACGGGTATCCAAAAATAGTAAAACTTTAGTATGGACGTACAATGTGATAAACGGGTAACATTTTACTCATATGGATGCATAATACTATACCTATCACATAGCAAGATGATTTAGCATGCAACTAGACATGTAAATAATGATACGGATGCACACGGACGTTATATAACAGTAAAATGATAAACTGGTAAATGCAAGGTGTACAACTAAACACTATGAGATGTAAATATTCCATTTGGTGCAGTATATTGTAATATAGTATGTAACAAGATAGGTTTGCATGCACTAGATGTGAAATAACTTGTACGGATGCATACGGATGTCGTAAAACTGTAAAACTAAACATGGCATGCATGATTTGAAATACAAGTGTTATATTTATTTAAATAGATGTAAATACAGTAATGTAGCATGTAGCAAGGTAAACTTGCCTCGATGGATCACGATACGGATACGCACGGCACGCCCGACGTCGGTAAAATGTCGCAACGCACGCACGACACACGGGACAGGTCTAAACAAAGCAAGAGGGTGATCACGCAGGTAAGGTACGTCTACTGGGTCGTCTGGAACGGCAGCGACGTCACGGTTCCGACGATCTCTGCAATTCCAAGATTCAAGAACAAGAAAAGAAAAGGAAAAGAAAAAGAAAGAAGAAGAGGAAGAATAAGGGAGGTGACGAGAAGCGCTCGGGGAGGTGACCAGACTCGAGAAAGCTATAGGGATTACGAGAAGAGTGAGAGAGGCGCGAGAGGAGAGAGAAAGGAGAGAGAGAGCTGTGGGGAGAGAGAGAAAGAGAAAGAGAAAGAGAGAAGGGAGAGAGAGCAGGTGGGGTCGGAGAGAGAGGGAGAGAGAGTTGTTAATATAAAAGATTTTTAATTTAAAAAGATTTGTTTGTTTAGTAAATTTTAAACTGTTAAAATTTTAAATTTAATAAAGATATTATATTTAATAAAATTGGATTTTCTGGTAAATACAAATTTAGTCCAAAAATACGCCCGGGTCGGGTCTAAAATTCAGTTTCAAAATATGAAAATATATGCAACGACCAAAATTAAAAATGAATGTTCAGGTAAGAAAATGCATACCCCCAAGAACGGATACACGTACGTGCACATAGCCATCCAAACAAGTCCGTTTCACTGAACGGGACAGGAACAAGGTATGCGGATGCTACCACGGGGTTAGGGGTATCATGCAGGCCATGCAATGTATTTTTAAAATATTTTATGTGACTTAAAATGTTATATTGTAACATACAAATGCCAGATAATATGCCAGTATGCAATGTACAAATAAATGAAAGTGCATGAGTCCATGTAACAGGTCCGGATAAATCGTAAACATGAATCAAGACATGTTTCAAGCATGCGGGTCGGGTCGGATGCAAATACAGATGTCAAATATACTATTCGCACCTAAAACACAGTAAATCAGGAAAATACCATAAACAAAGAAATACGTGAACTGGAATTGGTATAAATGAACTAGGGTGTTACAATAATAAGAAGTGCCTAAACAGTGGCATACAGGAAAGTAAGTAAAAAGAACTAGAAGTCAGGCTTTATCACCAGCTGGTCCAAGTCCTCCTGACTAGGCTCGATTTCCTTAGAGTCATGTCCTCCTGACGAACATTCTAAAAAAAGAAATAGAAAAGAATGTCGTTAGCGAACTAGCGCTCGGTAAGTCCCAAAGAAGAAAGACAATATAACAAGTGTGAAATGAATAGGTGAGTTGTACAGGTATATGATTGTTATTCTAACGTGGTTGTTTGTTGCTTGATACAGAAGGTATTCATGTATACGAGAGGAGTCCATCTTACCCCGTGAACTATGGTAACATGTGGTATAAGGCCCCGTCATAACCCATGGGACAACGGCACGAGAATTTATGTAGGTGTCTTTTAAGTGACCTCTCGTGCCACGATATACGTTATGTACCAATCTACCCCTTTTTATCCCCGCGTAATGTATTGTATCATTTATAATTATCAGACTTTCCGAAATCATGGATACAAATTGTTCAAGTATTCATGTTCAGGATGTAATCAAGTATTCAAGTAGTCAAGTCAAGTTATAACCATGGTTCGGTCAGGTCAAGTCATAACCATGGTTCAGTCTAGTTAATTCAAGTATACATGTTTGATATTGATATTTGATTTCAAGTATTCATGTTCATGATCAAGTATTCATATTTGATATTGGATTCATATTTGCATTGGACTCGGACTGAGTCAGACACCTGTAAACATATTTAGCTCTTGAATTAGGTTCGGGAGTTATCGGTAACTGCTGCACATGGACGGCAGGAATTGTGTCTTTTTTCAAGACAATTAACATTGATAACTCCATTAGGTTGTCTACTTTAAATAGGTAAGCACTCACTTTCTCCGGCTCTCTGGGGCTCAAGAGAATTGATCCCGCTTAAACCTATATTTACTAAAGTCCTTAAGTAGTGTTTTTATATAACTCGAGGGGGTTTTATGAAAAATATTTTAATATAGTTTAAAAGTAAATCTCGAGGGTGATTAGTATTATTTGAGATTTTCATGAGCATGGATTTTAAGTATTAGGGTATTTTAATGATAAATACTTAGTTTGGAAAGTTCATGGTATTTTATTGTAAAATTGCCTTTTTGGTTTCTTGATGGTATTTTATTGTCATTTGGTAATCTTTTCATTTTGAAAAAAAATAGATTTATTATATTTTGAAAATTGGGATTTATAATTTTATATAATTTTAATTTTAAAAATAATTTTATTTTATTTAGAAAATTTGTATTTCTTAAAAACTGTATTTAAATCCTTTCGAGACCGAATGCTCCGTGAGGAGGTCTGCATCTCGCTTTACTAGTGTAATACTCAGTTCTCTTATAAATATTTCCATATTTATAAATAAATGTATCCCAATCTTTTTTCTATTTGAATACTTTCAATAGATAATTCCTATATTTTTCTAATAATAATTTCTATTTTTTTTTGCCTAAACCTAAACCCAAACCCAAGCCTATTCCCTAACCCTACCCGACCCGACACGCCCTACCCGACCCGACCTGATCCCCCCATCCTTCTCCTTCTTCTTTTCTTTTCCTTCCCACCTTTTTCACGACGAGCTCCCCACGGCCCGCGATCCTCCACGACCTCGTCCTTACCCCAACGTCCCCGCGACCTCCGCAGCACCAACTCCCTCCTTCTTCTCTTTTTCTTTTCCTTCTTCCTCCTTTTCTCTTCTCTTTCTTCCTTTCTTTTTCCCCCACGACTCGCTCAAACCCAAAGGCTACTGCCGACTTCCTCGTGCCACCTCTCGCGAGATCCCCTTGCCTATGCCCTGAGATCCCCTCGCCTACCTCCCCATTATCCTCAACGATCACTCGCCTCTCTCTCTCTCTCATTTTCTCTCTCTCCCACCTCTCCTCAAACCCCTACAGCCTCGACCTCTGCTCACCGCCACAACCACCTCCACGTCGTCTCCAACACCATAACAGAGCCGAGATCCCCCACCTCCTCCACTTCATCCCACAAACTCCAACACCAGGCTCTTCCTTCTGCTACCTCGCCGCCTGCGACCTGGCCATCTTCGACGAGCTTTCTTCAACTAGCAGCCGATCTCCAGCGAACACTTCCTCCACGACACCACCACATATCCCTTTCTCCTTCTACCCCGAGCTCCTTTCCTTCACCCTCCGAACACCTTCAAAGCAACGACCGCCCACACTCCAGCCATTGCCGACGAGCTCGCACCACCTCGACCTTCTCTTTCGGCCACCCTCTGCAACTACTTCATCTCTCCAAACTCCCCCGACCACCTCATCTCCTCGCCTAGCCCCAGCCAACGAGCCCGAGCACCACGCCCTACCCCGAGCTCCTTAACAGCTCGCATATGAGCCTCCATGCCACGCCCACCCCATGCCGTCGCCACTGCTACCAATGTCGCCACCATCTCACTTCACCACAGCCTCCCCCACTGAAGCTCTGAGCCCAGCCCCTTCGCTCCAAGTGGAGCCCAATCCGGGCCCCTTGCCTCCGCTACTCCGGCCACGATCCAGCGCCACCGCCGACCGCTGTTGACACCTTGCCGTCGCCAAAGCGACCCCGTCTCCATATCCAAGCCAAGCTCCGCAGTTAGTAGCCGAGGCCAAGCTCGGGCCATAGCCGAGCCTAAGCTTGTTGTTGCGGTTGCTGGTGCTGCTGATTGTGTTGTTGTCATTGCGCCATGATCGTGCCGTTGCTGTCGTTGTCATCATCACGGTTATGTCCCCGATCATCTTCAGGCAAGTGAACTCCACTTGCTTTACATGCTATAGTAATAATAGATCGATGTGTATAGATATGTGAGTGTGTAGGGGTGTGTGGGTATCTAGCTATATACTACAAAGTATCGCGGTAGTTTTAATAATAAACCGTGGTAAGTTAGTGGTTGTGATTGGAACCCGTATAGTGATAGTTATTTTCATCTTGATAATATTTGGAAATTGAACTGATAAAAAAACTCATGTCGACTAATCGAAATAGATATCCCAAATGACACCGATATACATAATCGAGATCGATCAATATGAAACCCTAGATCAAAAAACATCTTAAAATGGCGGAACTTATTATAGATAGATCTGTTTGCTGATAAAGAACATCATGTAGGAATTTTGGGTGAAAATAGTGAAGTTATATTATGTAACGACGCCCCCAAAAGGCGACGTTGAATCTGGAATTCACCGCACATGTCACGTTCTAAAATCCATATTAAACTGAATGCAACTTGTAACCTAATGTTCTAGGGCTCATATCGAAGACAACAGATAAACCTACAGTATACCATGGCTGATCTTTGTATTTTAATAAGTTGTAACAACGAAAACTGAGGCGATTCATGGCTCTAGACTGCAGTCCAGAGCCAGAGTCTTTACCTTTACCCGTTTTGGAACGCATGTTTCTCCCTGTTTAAGAGCAAAAGTGTGCGGAACCATACATAGAAGCGTAGAGGAATGAATTATATTTCTAACGGTTCTGGTATTATTGCATTCCAGTGTCGTTTGATATTTATAACAATTTTTAAACCGTCGATATGTGCTGCGGTTTCGTGCAGAACCAGAATGTATACCTTAACCTTAGACAGTGCATATCTCCCTGCGTATAGTGGATATTATTAATCCGTCTAATGTGTTGGAAGTATAACAGATAAATCTAAATATTATCTAACTGTAATGTCGCCTAATTATGATCCCAACAGGGAGTAAAACGTGTTACGAAACGGACTTTCAGTTCTGAAACTGGATTTCCAGCAGCGAACATTTAAAATGAAATGACCATAACTCACAAATCTGAAATTCGATTGACTCGAAACCAATTTTGCTGTAGATATAATTTAATACACTATTTACGCTTTTATATTGTTTCGCCAAATTATGTACGTGTGATTTTATGTGATTTTTCTAATACACCGGCTGCTCATACGTATTCAGTAGTGCATTTACTGTATTCCCATCATGTTGCATGACTGGTATACCCTTATAAATAGTGTTCATTTGCATCGATATCCTAGTGACCGTGTTATATTACCAAGTGATAAATGTTAGTGATTAGATTATGGAAAGTACGTTAGTGTAAAAGCGTGATTGAATAAAGGAAGTGACACGTACTTGTACACAATCAGCGGAACCATTTAGTTAATGCATTGTCGACGCCTATGGGGCATATATAAGTGTAACTAAAACTGGTATGAGATGGGTATGGAAGCACTTATATTAGTGTCATAGGTAAGATATCGAGTACTGTCCATTTATCTTGGATACTAGTCGAGACATGTTTGATGGAGACCATATCTCCAATTCTCGCGTAGACTTGTCATGGAGTGACTAGTATTTAGATTCGTGATCGGTGTTTGAAGTAGACCACAGAGTTTGGGGTAGTTTGAGTGTGAGTTCGATCAAAGGAATCTTAGGAGTCCCACTTGTAGGGTAACTATGCGCTATCACAAGGGTCTATAAGGCATCAACCATGCTAAATTTAAATTTTTCAAGTGCCGAACAACCTAAAGCGAGAATCTTTTCTAGATAATTAGGGTTAACAAAGCATGTAAACAACTTTACATCTAAGAGAAAGGATTTACAACCTTTGTAGTCCGTTCCTTCGCTTCATAAGCTCCGAGTAGTAGTCCCTTCGTCGCGATCCATGAACTTCCGGATTCTAGAGAGGCTCTACAAGCCGAATGATCCATGCTTGCTTGAAGGCTTCCTTTTCGAATATGATCCACCTTGAAGAATCAATAACTCAAGCTCTCACTTCTCTAATCAAGTATTAATAAAGTGAACACCTTAATCTAAGTGGCTAGAATAGATAAGGATGATGAAGTAGGAATTTAGCTCTCTTTTTATTTCAATTTCTCACACTTATTCATCACTAACCCAAAAGCTAGAAAGCTTTTCAAGAGGAAGAAGAAGAAGAAATCTATTTGTGATGAATAATGAAATTGTTATCATGGTTACAAATCCAACCTTGGGTTAATTATGAAGGCTTAACCCTTGTAGAGAGTTAACTAGGGTAAAGGGTTTGGGTTGGGTTAAGAAATATCTACTCAAAATATCAATCCAAAATATCTAAGATTAAAACAAAATAAAACTTCCAGAAGCTTCATGAAAAAGCTAACCCAAATCAAACCCTAACTATGTTTAATCTCCACAAATCATGTTGCATTTGTAATCATAACTTATTACAATATTATATATCACATATATAATATATTTTTGTAACAAAAGAAAATAATACAATTAACATATATCGCATATATATCAATGTATTATCTGGTAAGAAAATGAATCAATAAAGTGAGCTTATATTAGATAATGTAATGTAATGTATCACATATATAATTATACATTAAATTATCGAATCAACACTTGATCCGACAATCCGGCTATATCGCATATAACCGACTAATATATTATGTACGGATTCATTGAATTAACACTTGATCCGATGACCCGGCTATATCACATATACCCGGCCGATATCATATATCGCGAGAATAGAATACGGTATCTCATATCGTATTATTCTCGGTCCCGCACATATCATATATGTTCTCCTACTCCGTTTTGCCTGAGTCAAGAAACTTCTGTGTAGGACTCTAAAGAATCGTCAATACGCCGGCAGTAGGTGATGATCATATCAAACACCCACAAGCTGCAAGCGGTCAGCTAAACGTAACAGCCACCTAGGTATTGAGCGATCAGAAGATCAACAAGCAAGCCTATACATTCTCCTGTGAATCCAATCAGTAAACACTACCGTACAGTCCGATCTCTTCGTCTGATATGTTGCATATCTAGTCTAGGGGTGGTAAACGTCAGACCCCAGTAACCGATAAGTCGTGTTGATGTGAGGCTCATAACGGATCGAGAAACTACTGATAACTCTTACCAGTAAATCTCCATATCAGCCCTGGCCAGGGACTTCCAGTTATAGCCAATCGAACACAGCACAACATCAACTCCCTATACCGGGAGAGACGAAACCCCTCCTATCGCTCATTGCCTCCATGTGATTCGGGACTGTACCCAAAAGCCACCGTTTTCCACGCCCTCTTGGATGTGGTAAGGTGGAAATCAAAGCACAGTGGGAATCACTCAAGACTCTATGACGATCTCCGTTCAGTGTACCCAGTCTCCACTGAGCACCCGTACACCATCTTTGATGTCCAACACCAATGGATATGGGATCATCCATCGCCCATCATATGGGTCAAGATGCGTGTACGCTAGTCTACTCTGGAGTATCGATGCCCTGTCTCGATACACCCTCGACTAGGAATAGTTATAGGATGTACTCGTTGACTACCCTGGCCCCACTAGTATGATCCCATCATGGTCCTAGTAGTCGAGTACATATCCTAGGGGCTTTATCAACACGTGATCACAAAACAATATTCGTTAACATGTTAAGATAAAGTGAAACCAGATAGCATACTATCATATCGAGCAAGAAAGTCCTCTCTATATATATCCAAGCATCCATTATAATATACATCACATGTACAACAATGGCCTCTAGGGCATACATATAACTAACAATCTCCCACTTGCACTAAGATCATCTGTTGTAGTATCTCATACCCAACATCCCGAAGAGTCTCTCAAATTGTATCTGAGGAATGGCCTTTGTGAGTAGATCCGCAGTGTTGTCCTTCATATCAACTCTCCTAACCTCGATCTCCCGGCGATCAACTATCTCCCGGATCAGGTGATACCGCCTCAGAATATGTCTGGACTTCTGATGGGACCTGGGTTCCTTGGCTAAAGCCACAGCTCTATTGTTATCACAATACAAAGGTATTGGATACTCAATGGACGGAACCATACCAAGTTCAGCGATGAACTTCTTTATACAGACAACCTCTTTAGCAGTATCGTGGGCAGCGATGTATTCAGCCTCCATCGTCGAGTCTGCCATGGTTTCCTGTTTGGAACTCTTCCAACAAACCGCCCCTCCATTTAGGGTAAAGACAAATCCCGAGTGCGACTTAGAGTCGTCCTTATCACTTTGGAAGCTCGAATCGGTAAAGGACTCCACCTGGAGTTCTCCGTTACCATACACCAAGAACATCTCTTTAGTCCTTCTCAAGTACTTGAGAATGTTCTTCACAGCTGTCCATTGATTCTCTCCAGGATCTGCTTGATAGCTACTCACTACACTTAGTGAGTATGCTACATCGGGTCTGGTACATAGCATCGCGTACATGATAGAGCCTACTGCCGAAGAATAGGGTATCTCTTGCATGCGAGCTCTTTCCAAATCAGTCTTGGGAGACATCTCTTTGGAGAGAGTGAGTCCAGAGATCATGGGTAAGTTCCCACGCTTGGATTCTTCCATACTAAACCTCTTTAGTATGGTGTCAATGTACCTAGATTAGGACAATCCAAATATCCTTTTAGATCTATCTCTATAGATCATAATTCCCAGTATGCAGGAGGCATCACTAAGATCTTTCATTGAGAATCTTTGTGATAGAAGAGCTTGACCGATTGCAGCATAGGAACATCATTTCCCATCAAGAGTATGTCATCGACGTACAATACGAGGAAGACAACCTTACTCTCTGCAACCTTTTTATATATACAAGGTTCATCTATGTTTTTGATGAAGTCAAACTCTTTGACTACTACATCAAAATAGATGTTCCAACTCCGCGATGCCTGCTTTAACCCGTAGATGGATTTAAGCAGCTTGCACACCTTTCCGCTGCTCCCACTATCTACGAAACCCTCTGGCTGAGTCATGTACACGCTCTCTTCCAAATCACCATTTAGAAAGGCGGTCTTAACATCCATTTGCTAGATTTCATAGTCATGATATGCAGCAATGGCAAGTAAGATCCGGATGGACTTAAGCATAGCCACTGGAGAAAAAGTTTCGTCATAATCCACACCTGGTCATTGACGAAAACCCTTTGCAACAAGTCTAGCTTTGAAAGTCTCAACTTTTCCATCTACACCAAGTTTCTTCTTAAAGATCCATTTGCTCCCAATGGGTTTTACCCCTTCAGGAGCAACTTCCAAAGTCCATACTTTGTTGGTGTACATGGATTCCATCTCAGATCGCATTGCATCCAGCCATTTCACAGTGTCACCACTCGTGATGGCCTGCTCGAAACTAGTCGGGTCATCATCTTCCATGATGCAATCCTCGCTCCCACCATCAACGAGAAAACCGTAGTATCTCTCAGGTGGATGAGAAACCCTACTAGATCGGCGGAGAGGCGGGGGTTCGTCGGGAACCACTGAATCCTCTGGTTCCACTAAATCTTCAGTTGCAGTTTGTGCTGCTGGAACTTCTTCCAGTTCTACCTTTTCGCCACTAATTTCTTTTACAAGAAATTCCTTTTCTAAAAAGGTGGCATATTGAGAAACAAACACCTTTTGTTCCTCACCGTGGTAGAAGATATATCCATAGGAATCTTTTGGATATCCCACAAACTTACATAGACTTGATCTTGCCTCGAGCTTGTCCGGATTTTTCCTTTTAACATAGGCCGGACAACCCCATATCTTAACTCGTTTAAGAGATGGTCTCTTCCCATTCCAAATCTCATATGGAGTGGTAGGCACTAATTTAGTTGGAACTCTATTCAATAGGTATGCGGCTGTCTCCAGCGCATAACCCCAAAAGGAAATAGGTAACTCAGCGGTGCTCATCATAGAGCGCACCAATCCAATAGGGTGCGATTCCTCTGCTCCGATACGCCATTTGTGCTGTGGTGTATAGGGAGGAGTAAGCTGAGAGAGAATCCCATTCTCTTTTAGATAATCCTGGAACTCATTGCTCAAGTATTCTCCTCCTCGATCAGATCGAAGGATTTTAATACTTTTACCCGTTTGGTTCTCTACTTCGTTCTTATATTCTCTGAATTTCTCAAAAGCTTCAGACTTGTGTTTCATTAGGAACACATGTCCGTATCTTGAGAGATCGTTAGTGAATGTAATGAAGTATGAGGAACCGTTCCTGGCATGTGTAGACATGGGACCACATACATCACTATGTATCAGTCCCAAGAGTTCTGTAACTCTTTCTCCGTGTCCACTAAACGGAGTTTTGGTCATCTTGCCTTTGAGACATGACTGGCAAGTGTCATAAGATGAAAATTCGAACGGATTCAAATATCCATCCTTATGAAATTTGGCCAGTCGTGTCGCATTGATGTGACCAAGTCTACAATTCCACAAGAAGGATTCGTTCATTTCTGAACTCTTTCTCTTGTGTGTGTTTTGTACATTAAGGACTGTGGTTTGATTGAGAACGTATATGCCATTAAATAACGAACCTGATCCAATCAACTTTTGATTTAGGAATATGTTCATAACATTATCATGTACTACAAGATTACATCCTTCTTTACTTAATAAAGAAACTGATATAATATTGCATATCATGCTCGGAATGTAATAGCATTCGTTCAGAATCAATGTATTACCATTTGGCAATACAAGGTGATATTCGCCAACAGTTTTGGCTGCAACATTTGCACCATTCCCAACCCTTACAGAATGATCACCCTCTCCCAGTTCCCTACCTTTTCGTAGCCCATGAAACATATTACATATATGGGATCCTGATCCGGTATCTAATACCCAGGACGTAGAGTGAACTGAGAAACAGTTCTCGATAACTAACACACCTGAAGAAGATGCATCAACATGCTTATTATTCGTTTGGGCGGCGTGTGAATTCTGGAATTCCTTTATTTCTTGTTCAGTCTTATAACAATTATAAGAAAAAAGGACCAACGTTCCCCTGCTCAGTATAATAAGCAGGTCAGTCAATACATCCATATTATTATCTTGATTAAGGCCTGACATGGTCGCTACCTGGAAAGAGAGAAGAAAACACTTTAGCGTATGCTCTTGCAAGATTAGATTAGTTATTATCTTATCTAATCAGGATGGCTCCCACTATTTTAATCAAATCTTCCTTCAAACCCTAAAAGGTAAGATTAGCCGGGATTAATTACACCCTACAAGTTCGCCAATCTTTCAGCCGGATCAGTGTTGGTACTTTGAGGGAGGTTCCCCGTGTTTTCGCACGGACCTAATTAAAATAAACCTCGTTTTCCCAGAGGCATAACCCCGTTAACACCTTTCTAGACACCTACTTGATCGGCTAATTGTCCTGTGTAAAATTCTCCCAGGAGTAACTCTTACTCGCAGTGAGTATCGGGATCCATCTATCTCATAGAAGGTATGCAATCTCATTGCAAATTTCAATATTTGAAATTCCCGATAATGCTTTTACCCCTAGTGACTTATGACCTTAACTATGGTCAACAAATCATAAGCACTAGTCAAGTTCTACCCGTCATTTCTTGATTAATTTAAACACACTCACATGACCCTTAATTATAGTCAACAAAGTCATATGACTGTTCTAATTAATCACATCATGTGTTATATAGGAAAACATCACTCAGCTACCGTACACTGCGCCTTAACTATGGTCAACAAACGCAGCACGAATACTAAGTACTCTATTTCCTAAAATGACGGAGGATTACGCAGGTTTTTCAGAAAACCATGAGCGTAATGAACTTGATATCATTGTAGAAATAAGCGATTTTGAAAAGGAGTGTTTTTTAGGCTTTTCTAGTTTCGCTAAAGAGGTCACTCCCGGTGAAGGGATCTCGGCTCTTTCCTCATCGAATAAGGTGCAGGATATTTCATAAATACCGCTGTGCAAAGCAAGAACTATAGAAGCAATCAAAAACTAAACCGTGAGTTTGTAGCATCTGCCAGTTTTGCTAAAGAGGTCACTCCCGGTGAAGGGATCTCGGCTCTTTCCTCATCGAATAAGGTGCAGGATATTTCATAAATACCGCTATGCAAAGCAAAACTGTAGCTACCCTTTTTATAAAGTTTTTGATTCTACAACATCTTTTAGGTTTCTTTTCTTTTATTAATCTCATTAATAAAACTGTTTCCTGACTTAAAATCAGGAAAGTTTACGGAGGAGGCATCACGTGCTAGCACGTGACCAGCAGTCATGTGTTGGCACGTGACATTTAAAACAGCGGCAAAGGCACATCGGTTCCCTGACTAAATCAAAGAAAAGGCTTCAGAAAGGGTCACGTGCTCACACGTGACCAGGGGTCACGTGTTGGCACGTGACGGTTGAACAGCGGCCAGAAGACAGAACGCAGAAAGAAGAAGAAAGCTCGTTCCAGGGGTCACGTGTTTACACGTGACCAAGGGGCACGTGTTTACACGTGACCATGGGTCACGTGGCCACACGTGACCGGCTTTCAAAGCCTATCTATTTAACAGAATTAAATTCTGAACGGCATTCAAATCTTTCCAAAGGAGAATGATTACTTGGAACCGATTGGATTAAAGAGTTAAAGGTGATTAAATATCACCAATTTATGGAAAGATCTTAGACAAGGAAAGATCCCCCCTAAATCTAACCGAGATAACAAATAGAATATCTTTTGGATTTAAAATCCACGGTGAATAAAATTCACTGAATGATCTAAAGGCCCAGATTAATGATAAATATAAATCAAATCTCTCAACAATCAAATCAAATCTTTCAATAAGAGATTTGCTAAACAAATTGATTCTTTTCCTTCTCCTATAAATAGGAGCCAAGAAGAGAAGAGAAGGGATCTACCTTTGGGGGGGAGAGAAGAAACAGAGGGAGGAGAATTTAATTCTCAAGAGAAAAAAGAAAAGAGAGGAGAATTTAATTCTCTGCAAAAGAAAAACACTAGGTAAGAAAAGAGAGGCTTAAAAAGAGAATTTAATTCTCAAAAGAGTTTTACTCTTATATAAATAAAAGAACTTAGTTCTTTTTCTGGTGGAGGATCTGCAAAGTGCACATCTCCACATGAATTGAGAATTTAATTCTCATTGGGTTGAGATCCTGCCATGCAGATCCAAAACATAGAGGAGGAATTAAGTTTTGAGAATTCAATTCTCACAAAATTATAGGAATTTAATTCCTTTGGGATAAAATTAAGGTTTTACTCTAAATAAGAATTTAATTCTTTCACAATAGGAATTTAATTCCTCCAAAACAAAAATTAGGGTTTTACCCTAAATAAGAATTTAATTCTTAAAGATAAGGAGACTTAAAAGATCTCTGTGCATGAAAAGACTAAGGTCACGTGCCCCACGTGACCCCTGAACAGATCCCCCAAAAATGAGAAGAGGAAAGCTTTGAGGCAATGCCTCACGTGTTCCCACGTGGCCCTCATTATATATGGAACAAAAGCAAGGGCAGAAACAATTCTAGGCGCTCTCACGTGTTACCACGTGACCCCTAATAAATGTTCAAATAAATCAGGGCATGATTATACATCACGTGCCCACACGTGATGGCTATGAAAATTAAAAGTGTTTAACACTTGTTTGCAGAACAAAATAAAGGGGATCTGCCCCCACTTTTTGATGCCATCACGTGCTCCCACGTGACTCCCAAAACGCAGAAAGAAAGATCAATGGAAACGAAGGCTTTTGGCGCTCTCACGTGTTTACCACGTGACCCCTTAGCAAACGTTTTAGCAGTCAGCGCATAAATCCTCATCACGTGTCAACACGTGATGCTCGAAATAAAAAGGAAAAGTGTTTAATACTTATTCGCAGATTTGAGGATAAAACAAAGGAAATCTGGCTCCACATTTAGGGCGCCCTCACGTGTCACCACGTGACCCCTAATGAGCATTCTAACAGACCAGAGCGGGGGCCTCCATCACGTGTTCACACGTGATGGCCGTCAGAATTAAAAGAGTTAAACAATGATCTGTAGAATAAAATAAGGGAAATCAGGGCGCTCTCACGTGTCCATACGTGACCCCTCTCTCCTTAGTGTTTAACACTAATCTGGAGACTTTGTTCCCAGTGTTTAACACTGATTTGCTTTAGTGTTTAACACTAATTTGAAATCTCTGATTACCAGTGTTTAACACTAATTTGCTTTAGTGTTTAACACTGATTTGAAAGCCCTATCGCTAGTGTTTAACACTGGTTATCTTTTAGTGTTTAACACTAACTTGCTAATCTCATTCCCAGTGCTCAACACTGTTGGTCTTTAGTGTTTAACACTAGCTTTAGCCCAATTGGCTAAGTTTCTAGAGGCAAAGCCTCTCCTTCAATGGGCCAACAGAGGGCCAATATTTCAAACATAACTGGACTTAGCCCAAACTGGCCATAAGTCCTCAAATCATCTTGAACTGAGCACATCTGCTCTTTCAACCAACTCATTGGTTCAAGGGTACATCTCGGAACTCCTCTGATATTTGTCGTTGTAATCCTTCAACGTCTTCAGAGAGGTAACGGGTTCCGACAACCACACATCAACACAGACTGTGGGGTCCTTAAACTCATGGACTTATGCGTCCTTAAACCAAGATACGGACTGTGGGGTCCTTAAACCCGCGGACTTGTGCGTCCTTAAACTAACGGACTAATGCGTCCTTAAACATACCCATATGGACTGTGGGGTCCTTAAACCCATGGAATTATGCGTCCTTAAACTACCAATGGACTTATATGTCCTTAAACTACCATTGGACCACCACGTCCCTAAACTGGAACTTGGACCACCACGTCCCTAAACTGGAACTTGGACCACCATGTCCCTAAACTGGCAATGGACCACCATGTCCCTAAACTGGAACAATAGAGCCCCCAAATGCTCTTTTGTCAGATCTAAACGATCCCGTTAAGTTGATCTTAGTCTCAAATTAGACTAACGTATCCTTAACAAATGTTTAAGTTGATCTTAGCCTCAAATATGGCTAACGTATCTTTAAACCCTCAAACCGACTTTAGTCCCAAATTGGACTATAGATCTCCCAACCAACTTTGGTTCAAGGGTACATCTCTGAACACCTCTGATATCTGTCGTTGTAATCCCTCAACGTCGTCAGAGAGGTGACGGGTCCCGACGGCCATATATTCAATGGACCACTATGTCCCTAAACTGGAACAATAGAGTCCAAATGCTCTTTTGTCGGATCTAAACGATCCCGTTAAGTTGATCTTAGTCTCAAATTAGACTAATGTATCCTTAACAAACGTTTGAGTTGATCTTAGCCTCAAATACGGCTAACGTATCCTCAAACCAAACCCCCAAACCCAAATCTAAGATAATACGGATTTGGACTAGTCCATGCCCTACGGGCGACGACATAACTCAGTCTCCGTATACAATCCACGGGCAACCAAAAACAAAACAAACACACATGACACGAAGTGACCAGCTGGAGAAGGAGAAAGTAGTTACCGCGATGCGGTAGCGTAATTAACTGCAGGGGCTTGCACCTGCAGGGAAGAGCGTCCCCACAATCAAAAACCCCTCAAGCGAGGGGGAATCTGACGAAGTCTGCTACATCGGACGCATCCGTTTAAACCTTCGATACACGGTGCCATAAATCAACTTGGCATCTTCGGAGAGGTGGACGAATAGTACCAATTAGCATCTGCCCCGAATCTCAGGCAAGACGACCATGTCTCGGCCGCCATTCGGAGGGGAACAGTTTCTGGCACGCCCGGTGGGACCTCTTCCTCTTTCCACTCCACACTTCGTGTGTCGTGTTCGCGAACGAATCACGGTTTGCTGTGGTTGCCTGTGGATTCGAGGTACTAGATTTGGTGTCTTGCTCCATGCAGAAAACAGAAGATCAATGGCTTCAAACTGCACTACCTGCAACTGCAACTCTCGCTCCGTCCTTGCTGGAGGAGTGACTTATGGGCTCCAAGCGGCCTCCCTTTTCAAAATGCCTGTGGAGCAGGTAACTCAAGCCACCGCTGGACTATTCTTCGGGACCCTGCTCTCACCAATGAGCTTCAATGCCCCAATGACATCGCAAGAAGCTCCAAAGAAGTCGGTCTTTGATTGGCTTGCTACTGCCGCGGCCTCTCTCAACGGGTCGCCCAACTTCAATACCTCAGTTTTCAACAGACTGGGCCAAAACGTCTATAAGCCCGTGATACCCAAAGCTGCCATCCTAAAGCGGATAGCCATCCCGGCTCAAGCGGACAAAATTATTGGAAAGGCTCCTCCTTCCAAGAAGTCAGTTTTTACAAGGCTGGCCATTCCGGTTGCTGCTCCAGGTGAGTTCCTCAAAGCTGCTTCCCCTGCCCAGAGGGGACACGACGAAGTCACCCTTATAGCTGAACAACTCCATCCGCACGAAATGCTCGACGTCGCCACTGGCGCCGAGTGAGGAAGGCTGGGGGCAACTCTCTCTCTGGGATAACTCAGCCAGCTCCAACGGTGGGGATCGATGCTGCTGTTCCAACTGGGAACAGCTTTGAATTGCTGAATAAGGTACGCAGAAATTCGCCAACTGCGGTGCTCAAAAGATCTCCTCCACCGGTAGAGGCCGTCGTGGAATCAAAACCAGAAAAGCCGGAGCAGTCTCCTCAATGGCTGTCTTCCAGGATCTACAAGACTTGGCGACGGGTCCGAAAATCAGTGATTGATCCGAATTTTTCCCGCCGACAGAAAAAGATGAAGGTTCGGCAGGAAGAAAATCCCCCTGTCAAGCCACAAAAAGCAACGGCTACTTGGGTGCCCACTACAACGGCCCCCTCAACTTCAACCACTCAAAAGAAAAGGAGGCCGGAGAAGATTCCTGTGTCTTCGGCAAATCGCAAAGACACTGAATCTAAATGCCCCAAGTCTGGGGGCATGGTGGTGTACACCGTTTATATGGCTTCCGGAAAGGAGGAAAGCCGTGCTTCGACAGGTCACCGACCGCTCACCCGATCCGTGACGAAATCCCAGGAGCAACAACAGAAGCTTCAAGAGATGCTGACTACAATGGCCGCACTCACCAGGCCAAAAGAAAGCCCGGAGGCATCATCAGAGCAGCGTCACGAACAAGAAACCGATGCTGACTTCTTACGCAGAGTCCTCGAAAAGAAGGACAGAGAGGCAGCAGAACAAGCTGCCAACATAAAACAAATGGCGCTTCTCTTCCAAGACATGGTGGAAATGATGTTACAGCCGGACCCTCCAGCTGAAGACCCTCCGATCATTATTGAAGACGATAAAGAGGAGACATCTAATCCTCCTCCGGCTCATTCAACAGCCAAGGAGGAAACCATTTCCAAAACTGCACTAGATGACTATATAGCTCAGCAAATACGAGCTCATCAGGCGAATGAAGCGGCCAGCCAAGTCGTCCAAACTGGGCGACCATACCCGAGCTGGTATGACCAAATCAGTTACCCGCCGGGATATACGATCCCTAAGTTCCATGTATACAAGGGGACGGGAAATCTGCATCAGCACGTCGCTCAATTCAGAGCCTTATGCGGCAACACTGGCGGCGATGATAAACTCTCGCTCCGCCAATTCGTCGGCAGCTTATCGGAGACGGCGTTCAAGTGGTACTCTGAACTCCCAAATGACTCTGTCAAGACATTCGCAGAGATGGAGTTGCTATTCACCCAGCGTTTTGCAAGCGCTAGCGAACGCACCCCAATCACGGCATTGATCAATGCCAGGATGAAGCCTGCAGAAACTTGGGTCCAGTATGCGATATGGTGGCGTAATCTATGGTCAAAGTGCGAGCAGCGCATCGAAGAAGCTCCTGCCGTGGGCATGTTCGTGGGTACTCTCGACCCTAAAGCGACCATCTCCCAATTCATGATGTTTTTTAAGCCGACCACCTTCCAGGCCTTGATTGACAAGCTGGCCCAAATGGACCAGGTGGGCCATGAACCATCTCCTTCAAAGACAGAGCCTTGGAATGAAAAGGGCAAAGGGAAAGCAACCTTTGTTGCCAATACTCAACAACAGTCGAGCAACTTAAAGCCGGTTGTCCGTCAAAACAATATGCGTCCACGCCCATCCCTCGAGGAGAGACTGGGACGTCCTTACTCGTTTCCTCAGGATAAAACGAGAAAACTGTTCGAGCTGACAGTGCGCAACAGACTCATCCATCTGCCGAATCCAAAACGTCCGTTGCAGCCAGGCGATGTCAACGATCTTAATTACTGCCCTTACCACCAAGCGGTAAGCCATCCAATCGAAGATTGCTTCGTCTTTAAGGGATGGATCGAAGATCAGTACCAACAAGGCAAGTTCGCATTATCCGAAAACTGGAAGGTGAATCCGCCACAGCCTCACACTCCTAAGAAGACAAACACACTGGGGGAAACATGCTCTTTTGTTGAGGAAGCTCCATGGGAGGTGGCTCTTTTGGCCAAGACCAAAAGGATGCTAAATGATCTCCAGACGTGCCCGGTGATTAGATGGAAGAACCCGTTGGAACCTGAGATCATCAAGGGGATGCTGAAGCCGCGCCCAATTCCAAATATTGGTGGTGATAGCCAAAGCATTCACACCCAGCCGTCGAAATCTTCGAAAAAGAAGGAGAAATCCAAGAAGCCCGTGAAGCCTGGCGACAAGCGCACGGATTTGCAGAAACAGATTGACGCGCTGGAAGAGTATAACCAGAAGGCGCGGATTCCAATCACGCTCCAAGAGTTTCTCAGCCATGTCCTCGAGGACGAAAACGATGGAGAAGACTCATCAGATGAATCTGAGGACTACGTAGCAAGTTGTCATGTGATCTCTCACTCATTGATAGATGATAAAGAGGCTCCTTGCACCGAGAAACCATGGGCGGGTCCTGAACTAGAACTTCTGTGGCCATCAGACGAGATGATCGATGCCTTCCTGAACGAAGCCTGTCTTAAAAGCAAAGCTGACCGGGAGCGTGAGATGGCCATATTTGAAAAGGCCAAACACCGGCGACTGGACAAAAGGGTCGAAACACTCCCACCAGATCAAAGTACATCCGCTGCAAATGAAAGCAGGATCAAGACAAGGAAACGATTCGCCAAAGCCATATCAATGGGGATGAGGCCGCCCTCTTTCAGAGAAAATTCTCCTGGTGGTATACATTTTGATGAAACAGACGTACACCCTAACTTCTGCTTATATCATCAGAGGATCGCACATCCTACTGAAGACTGCAACTCCTTTAAGTGTTGGTAGCAAGGATATGTCGCTCATAGACAACACGTCAATAGAATAAAGCGGGAAGCTCGTAGACAGCGAAAAAATACGACAGATGAGCATAAAAGAGTTGCCGGCAATTGTCATAGGGACGAGCCCGGGGGATCACGAGTTCTCACCTTTGGAAGCGATTCTGACGAAGAAGCCGCCCTCAACCCTCTCTTCAAGGAATTCATTTCTAAAACAAAAGAATTGGAGAGTTGCGAGAACGTTCAGCCGTACAATCTCACGCTACCCGGAAAGAATCTCGGACCCGCAAACGACGGAGCAAACGAAATAAGAAAGGAAAAGGAAAAAACGGCCTTTGTTGCCAGCACTCAACAACAGCCGAGTAACCCGACACCGTTTGTCGTCAAAACAACAAGCCGCGATACCTCAATGAGAAGTTGAAATGTCCTTACTCGTTTCCTCAGGATAAAACGAGGAGACTGTTCGAGCTAGCAGTGCGCAGCGGGCTCATCACTCTGCCAGATCCAAAACGTCCATTGCAACCAGGTGATGTTAACAATCCTAACTATTGTCCCTACCACAGAGTAATGGGTCACCCACTTGAAAATTGCTACGTCTTCAAGAACTGGGTTGAAGACCAATACCAACAAGGCAAGTTCGCGCTGCCCGAAAAGTGGAAAGTAAACCCGCCACAACCACATGCTCCGAGAAAGATGGATATGCCGGGGGAATCATGCTCAGTCATAGAGAAAGCCCCATAGACCGAAAAGTCAGTAAACTAGAGATGCGTCTCAAATACGGCGACGGCGGACCGAAACGTCCTTAAACTAACGGCGGACCGCAATGTCCTAAAACTTGCAAATGACCGAAACGTCATTAAACTACTCCCAACCCGCGGCATCTTCAGGCTGACTTGTTAAAAAAAATGGTACGTCCATAAGCAAAATGGGCACGGATGAAAACCCGAAAGGGCTCCGTGAGTAAAAACAGCAGGGCTACCGGCGAGTATTCATGAAAACCCGAAAGGGCGCGACCTCGTTAAAAAAATAAATAAATAAATAAATAAAAAGAATAAAAAAAATAAAATAAATAAAAAGAACGGTATGTCCATAAGCAAAGGGGGCACGGATGAAAACCCGAAAGGGCTCCGTGAGTAAAAACAGCAGGGCTACCGGCGAGTGTTTGTGAAAACCCGAAAGGGCGCAACCTCGTTAAAAGACACTTATAGGGTCCTCTCGACCTTGTAAGGAGAAACCACCCGCGTGAGATCCTTACGACTCACAAGGGAGCAACACACTTAGGGATCCTCACGATTCCTAAGGAGAAATTACACTTGCGAGATCCTCACGACTCGTAAGGAGAACTCTCTTATGGGACCCTCACGGCTCATAAGATTTGAAAGTCTTAAGTTACAGAGACCTGAACCTGTTCTTAAGCAACCCCCACAACCTTCGATATGGCCCTACAAGCAGCTCAATACTGACCGTTGTATACAATCCATGGGCGCGAATAAACATTTCCCTAACAAAGTCCCACCCGTGACTGGGGATATGTCTATACGGTGAACAACCCTTGTGAGTCCTCTCGACTCATAAAGAGAAAACACTCTTGTAAGATCCTTACGACTTATAAGAGAACATACACTTAGGAGTCCTCACGATTCCTAAGGAGAAAATGCACCTGCGAGATCCTCACGACTCGGAGGGAGAAATACCTTTGTGAGACCCTTACGGCTCATGAAGTCAAAAGCCTTAGTCGACGGGATCCTAACCCTGTTCGCTAAGCCACCTTTGTTCGACATCGACAGAGGCAAATGATGATTCGCTCCTGGAAATATCCCAGTTATAGCGATGCTGATGCCTAAACCGGCATCAAATTCCAAGTCCTTTCATGGCAAATGATGATTCGCTCCTGGCAATATTCCAGTTGTAGCGATGCTGATGCTGAGATTGGCACCAGATTCCAAGTTCCACACTCACGATAAAAATAAACAGCGAGCCATACGTGCATACGAAATAGCCGAAATGATGGGGCAACTTGCAATAAAAATCAGCAAGTAAAAAAATGTATGCATGAAAAATAGCCGAAATGATTGGGCAACTCGTAATAAAAAGCAGCGAGTAAAAATAAAATAAATAGCCGAAATGATTGGGCACCGCGAAAAATAGCCGAAATGATTGGGCAATCGTGATTTTCGCGATATAAAAAGCTGAAATGATAGAGCATCGCGGAAAGAATAAAAAAAATGATGAAAGAATGAAACTTTTTGCCCTACAGGTGATGCTACATAAATCCCTGTATACAATCCAGGAGCGCAAACAAAGAAGGAGTTGCACTCCTCCTCCCCAGGTTTCATCAGAACAAGAAGCCGAATCTCGACGGGCCACAAATAACCTAGAGATCATCTCAACACTCGTCTCGTCACAGCGGACACATCATCAAGCAAAGCGGAACAGCGGCAACTCCCAGTTCCATGAGTCGACGATGTACTCCCACAGAGAGTCAAATCCCAACTCCGTGAAATGCGGATATAATCAACAAAATTCCTGGTCACGTGGAACGCGGATAACGTCACTCTTTGACCCTGTGGAAAACGTCCAGAGCGGATCCTGGTCCTCGCAGAACACGACAGTGAACCCGTGCGAAGCATCCAGAGCGGAGCCTAGCCCTCGCCTAACGCGGCAGTGAACCCGTGTGAAGCATCTAGTGCGAAATTCCTGGTCACGTGGAACGCGGATAACGTCACTCTTTGACCCCGTGGAAAACGTCCAGAGCGGATCCTGGTCCTCGCAGAGCACGGCAGTGAACCCGTGTGAAGCATCTAGAGCGGAGCCTAGTCCTCGCCTAACGCGGCACTGAACCCGTGTGAAGCATCTAGTGCAAAATTCCTGGTCACGTGGAACGCGGATAACGTCACTCTTTAACCCCGTGGAAAGCGTCCAGAGCGGATCCTGGTCCTCGCAGAGCACGGCAGTGAACCCGTGCGAAGCATCCAGAGCGGAGCATAGTCCTCGCCTAACACGGCAGTGAACCCGTGTGAAGCATCTAGAGCAAAATTCCTGGTCACGTGGAACGCGGACAACGTCACTCTTCGATCCCGTGGGAAACGTCCAGAGCGGATCCTGGTCCTCACACCAACATGGAGTGATTACCACCTCGACGTTCGTCTCGACACAGCAGACGCAACATCACCGAAAGGAGTCATGGCAAAATCCCTGGTTCCAGACCTCGACGGTTCACCAGCAACCTAGAGACAACCGCGACATTCGTCTCGATACAGAGGACGCAATGCCAGCAAATGAAGCGAAGGCCAAATTCCTAGCTTCAACGTCTTAACGGCAAGTCATATAAAGCCTGAAAGACAATCGGAGATCATCTCGAACCACATGGAATGGTCACCACCACAACATTCGTCTCGATACAACGGACGCAATGCCAGCAAACGAAGCGAAGGCCAAATTCCTAACTTCAGGGTCTTAACGGCAAGTCATATAAAGCCTGAAAGACAATCGGAGATTATCTCGCATCAGTGCGGAGTGGTCACCACCTCGACGTTCGTCTCAACACAGCAGACGCAACATCACCAAAAGGAGCCACGGCAAAATCCCTAGTTCCAAACCTCGATGGTTCACCAGCAACCTAGAGACAACCATGACATTCGTCTCGATACAGAGGACGCGATGCCAGCAAACGAAGCAAAGGCCAAATTCCTAGCTTCAGAGTCTTAACGGCAAGTCATATAAAGCCTGAAAGACTATCGGAGATCATCCCACACCCGCGCGGAGTGGTTATGACTCATCGGGGCTCTCCAAAATGAGCCTAACCTCAAGTAAAAAGCGGCATGGCAAATTCCTAACGCTTGCTCTTTCGACGGTCAAACTGCCTAGGAGGATTTCTTGAAGACGTCTTGTCCAGCCCCCGAAGGAATCAGAGACACGGCAGTCGTAGGGCTACTCGAACAGTACAATTGCCTATCGAGGGATACATGAGCTCATGCGACGGTATGACGGCCAAAACCCTAAGTACCACAGACCCTAACGGACTTCTGTCGTAAAGAGCAGAGGTTAACTGTGACGTTAGGATATTCTTGCGAGATCTGCTCGATCCGTTTCGACTCGTGAGGAAATTGATGTCTTTGCGAGAACTTCTCGATTCGTCTCGACTCGTGAGATAAAGCCTTATTCAGTAGGGATTAAAAAAAAACCTATTTCCGAAGCACTGGGGCCCTGCAAGGAGATCCAAAACGGTCTTTTGCATACTATCCACGGGTCACACTCTCCAAAGTCGAATCTCGACAAGGAGGGAAACAACCGCTTACGGGTCCTCTCGACTCGTAAGGGGGAAAATTCTCTTGTGAGATCCTTACGACTTTCAAGAGAAAACACACTTAGGAGTCCTCACGACCCCTAAGGAGAAAATACACCTGCGGGATCCTCTCGACTCGCAGGGAGAAAAGTCTTTATGAGACCCTCACGGCTTATAAAGTTAAAAAGTCTTAGGTGACAGATCCTAACCCTGTCTCCTAAGCCATCACCGCCCTGTAGAGAGGCCAAGATAAATTGTCCGCAAAACACATTCAATGAAAAGAGACATACCGTTGAGAAGAAAATTGTATCTTTTATTCATAAACCAAAATGGATACAAATTACAATCCATGAAAGAACAAAAAGAAAATACTCTTGCTCAAGAGTATGTACAAAAAGAAAGGAAAAGATACAAGTCTTCAAGTCGGTGGGTGATGGAGCAATTTTACCAGCTCATCTTTCTGTTGCTGAGTCACGGTTTCATGATTCAGGATCGCCAGAAGACGGGCCTCCGCCTGAGCCTGCTGGGCCTGATACGAAATGAGCCGGCCTTCAAGCTCTTTCTCGGTGGCCTTATGAGCCTCGACCCTCTCACGAGTGAACATAGCAGCTTTATCAAGAGTCACCACCTCCCTGATAGACTCTTGAAGCACCCGCCAGAGTTCATACGCTTTGTTGGCCTTGGCGGTAAGACTCGCCTGAAGCTCACTCAGCGCTTTAGAAGCCAGCTCCCTCTCCGAGAATTTGCGGCTAAGCCTCTTCTCGCACGATGTCATGTTTGCCGCGCACCGCGCTATCAGCCCCCGCAAGTCCGCCTTTGCAGCCACGACCTCCGAGGAAAAACGGGAACATTCAAGTGCGTGCAAGCAAGACTCCACCTGCCGACAGAACTCCACCCAGACTCGCACCACCTCCTCGCTATGGTAGGTGGCAAGAAAAGGAAGAGAACCGTTAGCCTCGGCAGCAAATGCTTCAACTGTGGTTGCACTGCCAGCATGAAGCTCCTCGATCAAAGACGACAAGGAGACAAGGCTCAATTGGGCCAAGCATTCTGAAGCTCGCAAAGCATAAGGGCCGGGCGGCATGACGATACGCGATTCCAACGCTATTGGAGCTGGCAAGGCTGTTCAGAGTTGAAAAATATTAGTAAGACTCTTAAGCAAAGAAACAAGTAAGGCTATACCGGAATGTCACTTACCTACGGTCATGCAAGTAGGAGCTGAGGGTTCCCCTGGCCCTTCGAGAACCTCGACCTCATCATCGGCCTCCAAAACTGTAGAGAACATCAGTGTCAATATGCCAAATAACAATGATGCTATGAGAAGTGATGAACAACAATCACCTTGTCCAGACGAGAGGACGATGCGTTGAGGAGATATCGCCTGCGGAGCGGCCATTTCCAAAAGACGCTGGAAGGACTGCCGAGGAGATAGATCGACAATGGAGGAAGCCAGTCCACGCAATTCTGAAAAGACAAAAGAGTTCAGCTAACAGAAAGATTACTAGCTCAAAACGTGGAAGGTTACCTTCGACACTCCTCCCATTCTGAGACGGGGGATAGCAGCTTCAGCGGCCTCTGTCGTAACTTCAGGCTCCAACAAAGGGAGGGTAGTCCCGACTACCTCCATCTCAGCCTCTGGGCCGCCTTCGGGAAGAGCCGTTGGAACAGCAACCTCCAAAGGAGCCTCCCCCAAAGGGGCAAGCACTCCTTGATCAAGAACCGCCGCTGGAGGCTCTACCATGAGAGGAGCAGCCTCATCAGCCCCCTCCACATCAAGCGAGGCTTCATCGAGAATTTCGGCGGGCTTTAGCTTTAATGAGCCCGTAGGGAGCTCCCCCAGCGTCGAAGATTCTGCACGATTCAAATAAGAATAAGGATACATATGCACGTGCATAAATAATCTGAAGAACTACAAAAAGAACCACAACGTACCGATGCGCAAAGAAGCCCTCAATATGGCTTCTTCAAGCTGTTGCTCCTTCTCAAGGAGGTGGGCTCGCCGGGGTTCAAGGGTAGACTCATGGCCGCCGGTCCATAAAGAAAGTGCGTCCGCTGCGTCTTCTGAAGCGGCCTGCTTCAGAGCCCTTTCCCCCCATTCCTCCAAAGGACCGATAAATCGCCGCCGAATCCACGAAGGGTCTTCGTAAAAAATTACAGCGGGATAGGACTTCTTCGAAACCCTGGCATTATGAGACACGTCTTTGGAACGCCGTATGGCCTCAGCCAACTGTGCGGCCTCCTCATCGGCCAAACTCGGGAAGAGAAGTCCAGCGTCTGACTCTTGCAGGGCCGATGGTTCGTCTTCAAGAATAGGCTCAGACTCCGCCAAAGAATCGAGCAGATTGGTGGCCGCTTTCCTCCGCCGCTTAGACCCAGAGCCGGTCGCCGAGGATGACCGCTTCCTTTCCTGCGAAGCCTTAGGGCGGCGCCGACCCACATCGCCCTCGACACCCTCATCCCTATTACTCTCGCTCGATGCCACGACCGAGGATGACACCACCATTGTCGAGGCCACGAGGGGCGGTGCTACCACTGGCGGTGGTGCTACTATTGGGGCCCGTCTACCCCGCGATCGAGTACCTAGAGGCATCCCAGCTGTTAGAGTAAGGTCTATCCCCGATTCCCCTAGAATGAGCGCGATGCCGGTATCCCTTAGAGGGAAGCGGACCGGAGCCCTCGGTCGCAGCTTAGCTCCCGGAACCTGAGGAGGGGCATCGTGGCCAAGAAGCACCCTTCTTTCCTTAAGAATAATCGGGCTGACTCGATGGAGATACCAACCCGTGAACGATCCCACGCACCGGGGGGTATGCTCAGCTTCAGGGATCATAAAATGGGAGCCGGTGTTCAACCTCACGAAATGATGTGCGGCATCGCGAACGGCGTCAAGTGAAGGGACCGGCGCAACGATGAAAGCCTCAAAGGGAACGCCCTGGTCGTATCCAAGCTGTCGGGCGAATCGATGCGGGTTGTACCGTATGAAAAGAGTAGCACTGTCCTGGCGAAACACCAAGTAGCCCGGTCTAATTGTATACAAGTGCGCGGCCTCCCAGGGCTTCAAAGAAGGTGCGTTGTCTTGTGACTGGTCCCAGAGTTGTTGAACTGGATCTGAGGGAGTAGACAAGACCCGATCATTAAAAACCAGCCTGCCAGCGGCGGCGTGAGGAGAAATCAGCACCCGAATAGCCCCGAATTAAGTCGGGTCGGCGGCAGAAGCATCCACCAATCGCATAAGTCGCGGAAAGGGATAGGCGTCGTAAAACGCGGGCCTCTGATGCATAGCGAAAGGCCCCAGCACATGCATTTCGACCCAGGACGTGAAATAATGAAGCGAAAAGTTTACTACATCCACGCCGGGAGTAGAGGTATTAGCTACGGTGCCCAACCCATGATAAAGGTGCGCCAAGGCCGGGATGCCGATGGCCAACCGTGTCTCCTCAGCGATACGATAAGCCGGGTAGATAACCGAAGCTCTCATAAAGCGACGATGCATGGGGATGACAAACCAACTGAGCCAGACACTAACAAACCCCACGAAGAACGTCTCCTCATCCATGCCGGGAGCAGCAATGGATTCAGAAGACGTCGGCGACATAATAGGGATGTAGTACTGGGGTAGATCCGATTCAGTGGTCGGCAGCTTCTTCGGACCAAACCCAAAGGGGTCTCTAATGTTGGCGAACTTCGGAGCTGTCTTCGACAAGACGTCCTCGCGAAGGAAACAAGCAATGAAGCTCTTGAAAGTAACACCCTGCTCTTCGGATTCGGTGAACAATCGGTCGAAGATACCTAGCGCCTTGATCAAACTGGGACGCTTGTGGCGGACGGCATTCTCAGCAGACAGGCCGTCAACCGGAGCAGGCTCGGGCTCAAAGATGTACTCGTCAGAGGACAGCAACTCCTCATACAGACTACCCCTGATCGGCAACCCCGAGATGTCATAGAATTCTGCCAAAGAGATCGAGACCTCGCAGTCCCCTAAAAGGAAAGTGTTGGTGGGGAGGTTCCACTGGTTCAAGAACGCCTTAACCCACCAGACGTGCGGGGATTGGTAGTGAAAGAGCGACGCGTATATCGCCTGGTAAAGCCCTACTTTCTGTAGCCGCGCACGATGGGCGGACAGGATGTAACGAGCCCAGAGAAGGTACCCCGTAGGGTGTCGAGGGGTGAGCCCTATTTTGTAGATTTGCCCCCATGGTTGGGCCTCACCCTGGCAAATACGCCACCCCAAGATATCTATAGCGGGGATCGGATGGTTCGGGATACCGGTCGTCGAAGGCTCGAGCCTCCCCGTTGGAGTCCAGTTGGGCATCTCCACAGCAAAAACCGTTCTCGGAGGGTCCATCGGCAAGAATGGGAAAGTAGGCTCTGTTGGTACTGCACAGAGGAAACTCCGGCGACCCCGGATAATATGGCTGTACCAAGTGCCCCATAGAAGCAAGTTGGTGCAGTTCGGGTCATGAGCCCGGATCATCGCCATCGCTTCCTCGTCAGATGGTGATTGAGGAAAAGCGGCCTCCGAACGAGTAAATGGAAAACACCGACCAGAAGCCATCGCACCTGAAATCGAATAAAAGAAGACTGTCAAAAGCAAAGTAAACAATATATACACATGCAGGAACATGAAGACTAGTTAAAGAAAGCAACAGCAGACTCTTTATGGGGCCATTGGCTACAAAACATATGGGCCCCACAGAATCAGGATGACGGCTTGTTAATAATGAGGCCAAGCAGTTATAATAAGATAAAGGGGATATCCTCATTAAATAAGGAGTGGGTTTCAAGTGACCCTGCACATCTCTTGGAAGATAAATCTGCCTCGGGCTCCACAACAAATCAAACAGGATCAAGGGAATTAAATCCCCACAAAAAAAACATCATTGCAAGCTTCTTCTTCACCGATTGATTACAGAAGGACAGCTTAGGGCAAGGAGACCCTAAGAAGCCTCCATGGGAAGAACTTAGTTCTTCATAGGAATTAAATTCCTTATTAAGAGAAGGGAATTAAAATTCCCAGAAGCATTTTTTTTTTGAACGGAGTTAAACTCCATGGATCATGATCTGAACCCTCAAAGACCTACTGTTGAAGATTAAATGGTTTCATATTTTGGTTGAAAAACTTGAAGAAAAAATTGGGTTCATATTCAAAAAGGGTAAAAACCCTTGTTTTAGATTTAAAATCCAGAGGAATGTAAGAATTCATCGTTTGTTCAAGAACATTACCTAAAGGAAAGATTCTTTTTGAATAGAGTTAAACTCTGAAAATGTTTCAAGGCAGAGAACTAAGCTCTGGAAGAAGAGAATTAAATTCTCAAAAAAGTTTGCAAGAGAAGAAGATGAGCAAAGTGGAGGCTATTCTGAAAGGACATGGGTATTTATAGGATGTGATGGAGACGCTTCATCTCCCCAAATCCCTAGATGGATCCAACGGTCACGAAAATGACAGCGTTGCACTCACGTGCAGACACATGAGAACAACGCTGTGGGGGCATTTGTTTCCTGATTTAAAATCAGGAAAGTTTACGGAGGAGGCATCACGTGCTAGCACGTGATCAGCAGTCACGTGTTGGCACGTGACATTTAAAACAGCGGCAAAGGCACATCGGTTCCCTGACTAAATCAAAGAAAAGGCTCCAGAAAGGGTCACGTGCTCACACGTGACCAGGGGTCACGTGTTGGCACGTGACGGTTGAACAGCGGCCAGAAGACAGAACGCAGAAAGAAGAAGAAAGCTCGTTCCAGGGGTCACGTGTTTACACGTGACCAAGGGTCACGTGTTTACACGTGACCATGGGTCACGTGGCCACACGTGACCGGCTTTCAAAGCCTATCTATTTAACAGAATTAAATTCTGAACGGCATTCAAATCTTTCCAAAGGAGAATGATTACATGAAACCGATTGGATTAAAGAGTTAAAGATGATTAAATATCACCAATTTATGGAAAGATCTTAGACAAGGAAAGATCTTAGACAAGGAAAACCGAGATAACAAATAGAATATCTTTTGGATTTAAAATCCACGGTGAATAAAATTCACTGAATGATCTAAAGGCCCAGATTAATGATAAATATAAATCAAATCTCTCAACAATCAAATCAAATCTTTCAATGAGAGATTTGCTAAACAAATTGATTCTTTTCCTTCTCCTATAAATAGGAGCCAAGAAGAGAAGAGAAGGGATCTACCTTTGGGGGGGAGAGAAGAAACAGAGGGAGGAGAATTTAATTCTCAAGAGAAAAAAGAAAAGAGAGGAGAATTTAATTCTCTGCAAAAGAAAAACACTAGGTAAGAAAAGAGAGGCTTAAAAAGAGAATTTAATTCTCAAAAGAGTTTTACTCTTATATAAAGAAAAGAACTTAGTTCTTTTTCTGGTGGAGGATCTGCAAAGTGCACATCTCCCCATGAATTGAGAATTTAATTCTCATTGGGTTGAGATCCTGCCATGCAGATCCAAAACATAGAGGAGGAATTAAGTTTTGAGAATTCAATTCTCACAAAATTATAGGAATTTAATTCCTTTGGGATAAAATTAGGGTTTTACTCTAAATAAGAATTTAATTCTTTCACAATAGGAATTTAATTCCTCCAAAACAAAAATTAGGGTTTTACCCTAAATAAGAATTTAATTCTTAAAGATAAGGAGAGTTAAAAGATCTCTGTGCATGAAAAGACTAAGGTCACGTGCCCCACGTGACCCCTGAACAGATCCCCCAAAAATGAGAAGAGGAAAGCTTTGAGGCAATGCCTCACGTGTTCCCACGTGACCCTCATTATATATGGAACAAAAGCAAGGGCAGAAACAATTCTGGGCGCTCTCACGTGTTACCACGTGACCCCTAATAAATGTTCAAATAAATCAGGGCATGATTATACAACACGTGCCCACACGTGATGGCTATGAAAATTAAAAGTGTTTAACACTTGTTTACAGAACAAAATAAAGGGGATCTGCCCCCACTTTTTGATGCCATCACGTGCTCCCACGTGACTCCCAAAACGCAGAAAGAAAGATCAATGGAAACGAAGGCTTTGGGCGCTCTCACGTGTTTACCACGTGACCCCTTAGCAAACGTTTTAACAGTCAGCGCATAAATCCTCATCACGTGTCAATAAGTGATGCTCGAAATAAAAAGGAAAAGTGTTTAACACTTATTCGCAGATTTGAGGATAAAACAAAGGAGATCTGGCTCCACATTTAGGGCGCCCTCACGTGTCACCACGTGACCCCTAATGAGCATTCTAACAGACCAGAGCGGGGGCCTCCATCACGTCCTCACACGTGATGGCCGTCAGAATTAAAAGAGTTAAACACTGATCTGTAGAATAAAATAAGGGAAATCAGGGCGCTCTCACGTGTCCACACGTGACCCCTCTCTCCTTAGTGTTTAACACTAATCTGGAGACTTTGTTCCCAGTGTTTAACACTGATTTGCTTTAGTGTTTAGCACTAATTTGAAATCTCTGATTACCAGTGTTTAACACTAATTTGCTTTAGTGTTTAACACTGATTTGAAAGCCCTATCGCTAGTGTTTAACACTGGTTATCTTTTAGTGTTTAACACTAACTTGCTAATCTCATTCCCAGTGCTCAACACTGTTGGTCTTTAGTGTTTAACACTAGCTTTAGCCTAATTGGCTAAGTTTCTAGAGGCAAAGCCTCTCCTTCAATGGGCCGACAGAGGGCCAATATTTCAAACATAACTGGACTTAGCCCAAACTGGCCATAAGTCCTCAAATCATCTTGAACTGAGCACATCTGCTCTTTCAACCAACTCATTGGTTCAAGGGTACATCTCGGAACTCCTCTGATATTTGTCGTTGTAATCCTTCAACGTCTTCAGAGAGGTAACGGGTCCCGACAACCACACATCAACACGGACTGTGGGGTCCTTAAACTCATGGACTTATGCGTCCTTAAACCGAGATACGGACTGTGGGGTCCTTAAACCCGCGGACTTGTGCATCCTTAAACTAACGGACTAATGCGTCCTTAAACATACCCATATAGACTGTGGGGTCCTTAAACCCATGGACTTATGCGTCCTTAAACTACCAATGGACTTATATGTCCTTAAACTACCATTGGACCACTATGTCCCTAAACTGGAACATGGACCACCACGTCCCTAAACTGGAACTTGGACCACCATGTCCCTAAACTGGCAATGGACCACCATGTCCCTAAACTGGAACAATAGAGCCCCCAAATGCTCTTTTGTCGGATCTAAACGATCCCGTTAAGTTAATCTTAGTCTCAAATTAGACTAACGTATCCTTAACAAATGTTTAAGTTGATCTTAGCCTCAAATATGGCTAACGTATCTTTAAACCCTCAAACAGACTTTAATCCCAAATTGGACTATAGATCTCCCAACCAACTTTGGTTCAAGGGTACATCTCTGAACTCCTCTGATATCTGTCGTTGTAATCCCTCAACGTCGTCAGAGAGGTGACAGGTCCCGACGGCCATATATTCAATGGACCACTATGTCCCTAAACTGGAACAATAGAGTCCAAATGCTCTTTTATCGGATCTAAACGATCCCGTTAAGTTGATCTTAGTCTCAAATTAGACTAATGTATCCTTAACAAACGTTTGAGTTGATCTTAGCCTCAAATATGGCTAACGTATCCTCAAACCAAACCCCCAAACCCAAATCTAAGATAATACGGATTTGAACTAGTCCACGCCCTACGGGCGACGACATAACTCAGTCTCCGTATACAATCCACGGGCAACCAAAAACAAAACAAATATACACGACACGAAGTGACCAGCTGGAGAAGGAGAAAGTGGTTACCGCGAAGCGGTAGCGTAATTAACTGCAGGGGCTTGCGCCTGCAGGGAAGAGCGTCCCCACAATCAAAAACCCCTCAAGCGAGGGGGAATCTGACGAAGTCTGCTACATCGGACGCATCCGTTTAAACCTTCGATACACGGTGCCATAAATCAACTTGGCATCTTCGGAGAGGTGGACGGATAGCACCAATTAGCATCTGCCCCGAATCTCAGGCAAGACGACCATGTCTCGGCCGCCGTTCGGAGGGGAACAAAAACCCATTAGTTAAGCTTCCTAAGCATCATAGACGAAACGAAAGCAGCAATATTTATATATCAACATATAGTATAAGCATTCGTCTCAGGCAGTAATATGATCTCATCACAGAACATTGCAGCAGAAGTCAACATATGAAATATTGGATATACTAGGACATCCGTGTTTTATTTTGAGCCTGTATAAAAACACGGATTCCACAGTCGCGATAAATAGCCAAACCCACATCCCTAGACCCCTACGAGAGCGGAAAGTAACCGTGCCAATTCTAGGGTTAGGAGACCCGATCTCGACTCCTCGAGATGGCCTCCCACTGGACCCTAGAACCCGGTTACTTGTGCTCCCCGACTTGGGTCTATCCTAATGCGGAAAAGTAAATAATATACAATGGTGACATCATCCTCAACCCGGAAGTGTCCCAATAAAAGAATATTACATACAAAAGAATTTTATATGAATGAAAAAGAAAACCCTTATCTCACATAAAACCCCCGGCTATTCAATACACAACGATCCAATATAACATATCATAGCAACATATAAACATCACAGATAAATAAACAATGTTAAACTTTCTGATCGAAACAACAAACTCTTAAGATCTCCAGAAAACTCAACACTTGAGTAATATTAAAAATTCTCAGAAGCATGTAGTAATACATACGGATGAACCCAAGAAATTACTATCCCTGACACCCAAGTACGGCCGCGGAACCGCCGCCAAAAGCATGGTATGGCTGCGGTTCCGCGGCGACTTAAAGGCTACAGTGACTCGTATTTCACAGTAATCCATACAATTACCTGCTTGATTCTTTGAGTATTTTTAATGTGGAAAAAACCAATTTTTAAAAAAAATTCCAGAGAGGGGGTCAAATACGACGTTTCGGGGTTCGATCGGACTTTTAACTTCGTCTATACGTCGCCTAATGCTCTAGATAGGCTCTGATACCACTGTAGGGTTACTAGGCACTATCACAAGGATCTATAAGGCATCAACCATGCCGAATTTAAATTTTTCAAGTGCCGAACAACCTAAAGCGAGGATCTTTGCTAAATAATTAGGGTTAACAAAGCATGTAAACAACTTTACATCTAAGAGAAAGGGATTACAACCTTTGTAGTCCGTTCCTTCGCTTCATAAGCTCCGAATAGTAGTCCCTTCATCGCGATCCATGAACTTCCGGACTCTAGAGAGGCTCCACAAGCCGAATAATCCATGCTTACTTGAAGTCTTCCTTTTCGAAGATGATCTACCTTGAAGAATCAATAACTCAAGCTCTCACTTCTCTAATCAAGTATTAATGAAGTGAACACCCTAATCTAAGTGGCTAGAATAGATAAGGATGATGAAGTAGGAATTTAGCTCTCTTTTTATTTCAGTTTCTCACACTTATTCATCACTAACCCAAAAGCTAGAAAGCTTTTCAAGAGGAAGAAGAAGAAGAAATCTATTTGTGATGAATAATGAAATTGTTATCATGGTTACAAATCCAACCTTGAGTTAAGTATGAAGGCTTAACCCTTGTAGAGAGTTAACTAGGGTAAAGGGTTTGGGTTGGGTTAAGAAATATCTACTCAAAATATCAATCCAAAATATCTAAGCTTAAAACAAAATAAAGCTTCTAGAAGCTTCATGAAAAAGCTAACCCAAATCAAACCCTAACTATATTTAATCTCCACAAATCATGTTGCATTTGTAATCATAACTTGTTACAATATTATATATCACATATATAATATATTTTTGTAACAAAAGAAAATAATACAATTAACATATATCGCATATATATATCAATGTATTATCTGGTGAGAAAATGAATTAATAAAGTGAGCTTATATTAGATAATATAATGTAATATATCATATATATAATTATACATTAAATTATCGAATCAACACTTGATCCGACAATCCGGCTATATCGCATATAACAGACTAATATATTATGTACCGATTCATCGAATCAACACTTGATTCGATGACCCGGCTATATCACATATACCCGGCCGATATCATATATCGCGAGAATAGAATACGGTATCTCATATCGTATTATTCTCGGTCCCGCACATATCACATATGTGCTCCTACCCCGTTTTACCTGAGTCAAGAAACCTCTGTGTAGGACTCTAAAGAATCGTCAATACGCCGGCAGTAGGTGATGATCATATCAAACACCCACAAGTTGCAAGAGGTCAGCTAAACGTAACAGCCACCCAGGTATTGAGTGATCAGAAGATCAACAAGCAAGCTTGTACATTCTCTTGTGAATCCAATCAGTAAACACTACCGTACAGTCCGATCTCTTCATCTGATATGTTGCATATCTAGTCTAGGGGTGGTAAACGTCAGACCCCAGTAACCGATAAGTCGTGTCGATGTGAGGCTCATAACGGGTCGAGAAACTACTGATAACTCTTACCAGTAAATCTCTATATCAGCCCTGGTCAGGGACTTCCAGTTATAGCCAATCGAACACAGCACAACATCAACTCCCTATACCGGGAAAGACGAAACCCCTCCTATCGCTCATTGCCTCCATGTGATTCGGGACTGTACCCAAAATCCACCGTTTTGCACGCCCTCTTGGACGTGGTAAGGTGGAAATCAAAGCATAGTGGGAATCACACAAGACTCTATGACGATCTCGGGTCTACAGACTAACCTGTACCAGTGTCACCGGAGAACTGCTATCTGACGATAGGTATAATACCATCCAGAAGTTCTCGGCGAGTCCGTTCAGTGTACCCAGTCTCCACTGAGCATCCGTACACCATCTTTGATGTCCAACACCAATGGATATGGGATCATCCATCGCCCATCATATGGGTCAAGATGCGTGTACGCTAGTCTACTCTGGAGTATCGATGTCCTGTCTCGATACACCCTCGACTAGGAACAGTTATAGGATGTACTCGTTGACTACCCTGGCCCCACTAGTATGATCTCATCATAGTCCTAGTAGTCGAGTACATATCCTAGGGGATTTATCAACACGTGATCACAAAACAGTATTCGTTAACATGTTAAGATAAAGTGAAACCAGATAGCATACCATCATATCGAGCAAGAAAGTTCTCTCTATATATATCCAAGCATCCATTATAATATACATCACATGTACAACAATGGCCTCTAGGGCATACATATAACTAACACCACTGCCAGCATATTTCATGATTTCATACTGATCGTGTTACTGATTCTTACTGATCGTGATTCGGACCCGTGTTCCCTTACCCCTGGGGCTTACCCTTGGGTTGGGAATACTTCTACGGTGGTTGACGTTCATACTTGGATTGGCGATAGGTTTAGTAATTTGGACATTGAGACTTAGAGATTGATTGCTTTAATGACATGGACATTGCATTGATTGCTGATCTGATACACCTGCTCTATCGCTATATGTACCGGTTATTTCATGCTCGCATCATTACTCTATACTTACTGCTTTATGTTTATTATCATTGCACATATTACATATTTATATATATCTTACTATTGTGTCGCTCTGATGATCTGAGTATGCATGCTTAGAGTGGGAAGTGGATTTAGCTCGGATCAGGACCTTCCTTACCTTGAGGACATTGCGGACACATAGATCAGCGACGTTGGCGTTATCATTCCTTTTGACTCTATCTGGTTAGTTTTATATCTGTTTTGATAGAATTAGTGACTGCATTTCTCATTATTTGTGCGATGATTACTGATTACCACATAATGCTAGATGCCGAAGTGTGACTACGGCAGCATATTTCCTTGACCGTAAGAGCATGGCTGGCCTAATCACCCCTCGTATTCCGTATTTTGGAAAGTGGGGCGTGACAACTAGCCTAAGGATGTGCGATAATCCGCACCATCCATTAGCGGTTCCCCTAAAGAGGGTTGTAGATGCGTAATCGCAAAGGATATGAAATACCGTTTTAAAAGAAATCCGGTTTTTAAAGTTATGTGGTATTTTATTGTTAAGTTTTCTTCGAAACGAAAATACATATAATGAGTATCGTGCTATGAAACCAAGTGTGCATGTGGGGTAGGTCGTTACCCCATGAAGTTTTCCTAAGGTATTGTTAAGCAATTACTAAAAGAGGTGTTTATAAAGTTCAGGATATTTTAATGAAAAAGTTCAAGTATCACATGATATTCTTGGTTAAACTTGATTCTAAACATTAGTATTTAGGGTTACAGGTATTGGGTAAAAATTAGATTGAACAAAGTATTAAGGAGAAGGAGTTTTCTAGGGTTTAAAAAAGATGTCGGTAATAACTCCACTTTTACCGACATAAGATTAAAGATGAAATTCAATGAAGAGAAAGAGGGTTTGAAAGGAACTTACGGTTTAGGAGTTTCAAGGTGAGGGTTAGGAAAGGAAGAGTGTCGTCGTGGCGTCGCGGGAGCTCCGGATATTGTTTCGATCTTCACCGGAAGTTGCTTGCTCGCTAACTCCTCTTTACTCCACTTGTACTTAGGAACTTTTTGAGAGAATTTTGCTATAATTTTCAGAATGGTGCTGAGCCAAACTAGGGGATTGTATTTATAGTGGAGAATTAGGGGTTTGGAATTAAAATGGTGGATTAAAAAGTATTAAAATGATATTTAATTGTGAAATAAAGGGTCTCTGTTTGATTGCAAAGAAATCAAACAGTGCAGAGGAGTCAAGAGTAGGTGAAGAAGCAAGTGTGCAAAGCCCGGGGCAAATTGGGCTCCATTCGACCATCGGTGCCGGTATTTTAAGGGATTTGGCCGGTTGATCTCGAAGCATTTGCCTTGAGATTCGTGCCACTTGATCAACACAGTATTTAAACATTTTTGCACATGTTTGATTTTTCTGAATTTTTCATTTCTCTGTGTATTGCACGTGCAATCTTTTGGGCTTCCAAAAGTTAAAAAAAATTCAGAAAAAAATAATGTTTCTGATTGGAATCGAATACAGGGGCTACGTCACAGCAGTGCATGGCTTTACTAGTGAGCTACAAGTTGTTTTTTGTTGTTATTTAACAAAATTGACTTATAACTCAAACTCAGATTAGGAATCTTTTGCGCTGATTGTGTATAAGTACGTGTTATGATCATTATTTGTTCACGCTTTTACGCTAATGTACTTGTCACAATTCAATCACTAAAACTTCGGTAATTTAAAAACAGTCGCTAGGGTATCGATGTAATCGCTCACTAAACACTAAAGGTAGAACGGTCAGGTGATATGTTGGAAATGTGGTTAAATATGCTATGAACGTATACGAGCAGCTGGTATCATTCAGATTAGAAAAATTATATTAAATCACACGTGCATAATTAAGCAAAACAATATAAAAGGCGTATACAGTAGACTCCATTATATAGACCATAAAATTGGTTTCGTACCAATCGGGGTTCTGGTTAGGAAAATACGGTTGTTTAAATGCAGGTGTTCACTGCTGGAATTATAGTTTCTGAACTGAAAGTCCATTTTAAAATGTGTTTCACCCACACATACAGTCACAATTTGGCGTCGCTACAGTTGAATAATATCTAGGGTTATCAGTTAAGGTTTCAAATTAAAAGACGGATAAATAATAACCATCATATATTAGGAGTTATGTACAGTTCATTGTTACCGTGTTTAAATTGAGATGGCAGTAATCAGCCGTACCTATCAACAGTGTAAAATATGTTATAAATATCAAAAAACACTGGAATTTGGTGAAACTAGTGTCATTAGAAATATAAATAAAATTCCTATGCCTCGATATATGGTTCCGCACACTTGCATATTTAAACAGTGAGATATATGCGCTCTAAACAGATAAGGGCAGAGATTTCTGCTCTGGACTGCAGTCTAGAGTCATAAATCTTCTCAGTTTTCATTGTCATAATTTATTAAAATTCAGAGATAAACTATGAGGTACTGTTGGTTTATCTGTTGTATTCGATACGAACCGTGGAACTCTAAGATCCGATATATAAATGATTTATTATGAATTTAACGGTATAGCATGTCCGGGAAAATTCAGATCGCAAAGGTTACGGGTTGTCATTTTATGGGTGAAACGATATTAATTAAGATAACTATAGCATGTTAAGAAAGTGAGGGGGTTCACTTGCCTTCGGTCACAGAATTGGAAGCGACACGGACGTGATGATTTTCTCGACACACGAGCGGGCTACGACTGTTGCGGAATTGGGCGCAACGCGAGACTCAAGTGCAGTCCAAGCTACGACGGACGTGTGCGGTGTTGCGATGGCGACTTCTTTGATAACCGTGACGACTAAAAGGACCAAGGGTATGGCTTGGAAGGAGACCGGAACAGCGGCGATTGGCGGCGGATGAAAGTGCTCGACGAAATGCCGGGACTCGATGGTTGCATCGATTTGGGTTCAATCGATGGCGGAGCTGCTGGCGACGGCAGTGGTGGTGCTCTGGCCGTGGAAGGAAGGCTCATCGGCGATGAGGCGGTGGCCGACGTCGAACGGGAGGAAATGGCGGCTTCAATTTGTTCGACGTTGTGCGGTGAGCTCAACTCGGCTTGGGGTGCTTGGAGGGTCCAATGGTGGCGGTGTTCCGTAGTGGTGATTCGCGGCAGTGGCAAGAGATCATCGGCGGTGCTGGGGTTGGCCGCCGCAGGCGCAGGCGAAGACAGTGGCAAACTGAGCTCGATGTTGGTGATGGGTGGAGCTTGGTGCTCGGGTGTTGATGTTGAGAGAGGTGGAGGGAAATGGAGAAAAGAAGAAGGTGATGGGTTTAGGGCTCGGCTTGGGGCAACGAGGAAGGAAGTGGGTGTAGCAAGGGAGTTCGGCGACTTCGGCGGCATCGAGAGAGCGAGCTCGGTGGTGGGTTGTAGAGAGAATGAGTGTTTTAAAGAGGGGGGGTATTCACTGTTAAAGGAATGATAGAGAAAGAGAGAGATTTTAATGGGAGAGAGAATGGGGAGAGAGAAGGATAGAGATGGGTGGCACAGAGAGTGTGTGTGTGTGTTTAAAGAGAGAGATTAGAGAATTAAAAGAGAATAATGGGGATTAATGAGTGTTAATGGAGATATTCGGTTTCATTTTTTGTGGGATTCAAAATTTGAAGAAGCTGACAGTAGTGAGAGAGAAAAAAATATTTAAAAGAATTAAAGAAAATCAAGGGGGATTTAATGGGTAATCAAGAGTGTTTAATTGGAGTTGAGGAAATTGGGAGGGAAATAATTCTGTTATGGTTTTAAAGGAATTTGAAAAGTGAATTGAGGCTAAGAGGAGGGCATGGGCTTTAAGGTAAGTTATTAATAGGATATAAAATTAGTATTTAGGAAAAATATATGATAAAGAAAAATAGGTAATACTGAAGGTTAAATGGGATTTTCATTAGAAATAATTTGGCAATTAGAGTCACAGGAAAAATATAGGAAAAATCATTTTGGAGAAATAATTTAAAAGAATTTATTGTTAATAAAATGGAAAATAGAGTATAAAACAAACTGGGTATTACATCATACCCCCTTTAAAGAAAATTTCGTGCTCAAAATTAAAATAAACACTAAGCTACAAAAATCATGCAAAAACAACTAGAAAAAAACAAATATTAGTAAGTAAACTATATATATACAAATACAATGAAAATATAATAACAAAAATAAATAATAGTGAAAGATTGACTGATAAACCTTAAGAACTAAATCTTCTTTAGTAAAGATAAAAATCAAGTAAATACAGAAAATAGTTTGAGAATACTCAAAAAAAACAAAAGAATAGAAGAAAAATAAAACCCAAAAATCAAATGTGCTAGTAGTTAAAGCAATACAAGTGAAACGTAAACTAAAAGCAATTATATGGCAAAAAAAATAAAATTTGATAACGGTTTGTAAAATAAGGTACATTCAATTTACAGTTATATCAGTAGATTAAAACAGAAAATAAATGAATCTTATATTTGATAAAAAAAACATTATTAATATGAAGAAAATAATTATTAATATGAAAACAGTTGATAACTTAAAATCTTCCTATAAAAGAGAGATTGAAATCAACCATCAAAAGAATAGAAAAACAATAAGTAATAGAAGATCTTGATTATAGAGTATATAAAATATTAACCCACAATTGAGAATTGTTAAGTAAAACAAGTAGCAGTGAAAATATTAACACGATAATCATGATACATATATTGAAACATGGTAATAAAATTTAAAGCATAGCGGTCGCAAATAAATTTAGAGAAAAAAATCCATAAAGCGATATGAAAATCAAACATTTTTAAAAAAGAAAAATGACTGTGAAAGAAAGAAAAATGGACAAAGAGTAAGTGAGAGCAACACATAGTGAAAGATCTAAATAAGATTAGACATAGGAATTACATAAGAATTATTATTAGAGCTCAAACTGATATATACTAAAAAATCAATAGAGTAAATTATCATGTATAAAAAAATGAAAAGAATTGACAATGAGTGAAAGCAAGTATAGGGAATAAAATCGAATAAATTTGTAAACTATATAAGCACAAAGAAAAAGCATATCGCAGGGATAAGAACTACTAAAATGCATAGATTATAAAAAACCCAACTTCGAAAAATAAGTATATTGTAGTTGGTTAAAAACAAGAATGTTGAATCAATTAGTATAGAGTAGGATTAAAGTCATGAAAGATTGAAAAAATTGAAAATAATAAAGTACATAAAGTAAGTAAGTAAAATAGAAATATTCATTCACAATTCACAATTTTTTTTTTTTTTGCATTTAAACCAAAAGGTTTAACAGATATAAGATTTAAACGAAATAAACAACTAATCCAATAAAATAACAATGTCTTTATTGAATGTAGGAAATGTGATAACTCCGTATCGATATCTAAATCTCTGTGATCTCGTAAGGCAAGTTTGAATCCTGTATTGGGTCCATATCATCATCGAAATTCAAAGTACAAAAACAATGAAGACAGCCAAGTTACTCAAACAGATGTGGAATACGTTGATGAATTTTCTCCTCGAAGCTCTTTCCTTCGAGAGAAACCGTTGACAAGATATTTGTCGGATCCACAAATCAAGCACTGCCCCTTAGCCCGAAGACAGTCCCGTTGAAGGTGCCCCGGCCTCTTGCAATAACTACAAATTTGGGTTCTCCGCCGCTGTAACAACCCTAAACTTTCTGTACAATTTTTTTAAAAATACAGAAACGGGTACTTGAGTCTGAGCACAAGTTATAAGTTTAATTTTCTTTTGAACAACAAGAAAGAGCTTGTAGCTCATTGGTAAGACCTTGCATTACAGAACTAAAGCACCAGAGTTCAAATCCCATCAGCCACATTATTTTTTAATTAGTTTTGTTTTAATCTTTTTAGAAACCCAAAATTCTACACTTGCATAACTCGTAAGAACCAAGAGTCACACATAAAATAAACGAGTCCACTACAGTAGTCGAAGCGTCAGGAACACGTGGCAAGAAGATGGACCCCGACTCGGGCCGGCGGAACGGGCGACTCGACCGATGGCGCCGGGTCAACTCGGCCGAAACCCTAACTTTTTTTGATTTTTCTGCAACTCTTGGACTCCCCATAACCCATGTATGGTTTAATTTCCCTGCACATTTACAGAGCAATTTAAATCACACATTTAATCCATTTTAATACAATTTTTATCACACCCTTTCATCTACCCTAAACCCTAATTTTTTCTATAAATACCACACCTAAAATCATCCCTCCCCACTTCAAAATCTCTGTCCAAACTCTCAAGAAAATTTCATAGACTTTTTGTGTGCAAGTAGAGTTAGCGAAGGGCGAAACTCCGACTAACTTCCAATGACGATCCGAGGAGATTCCGGCGATGAAACGACACACCGGCACCTCATACTTCTTCCTTTTCCTCTCCTCTCCACTACAATCCAGTAAGTCCCTTCTCCCCCATTCTCTTTACTATTCTAAAAACTTAGAATTCGAAAACCCGACGGAAGTGGAGTTAATCCGACTTCCGATTCGGTTCTTCCTTAAAAATCATATTTTTCTTAAACACAATAATACCAAACTCTCCCATCATGATCATTAAATATTAACAAAATATCTTGACAAGTTTCATATCAAAAGAATTCATATTTCAATTTTTATAGCACTTTTACAGAAAAATACCATATAATTTAGTTTCGACATAAAACATCATTACCCATTGCTATACCTTTAGATAGTTCACGAGGTAATAATCTATCTCCTCACAACACACATCTCTATCATAACACGATATCTTTTGGGAACCTAGAATACGGAAATACGATTTTTACAAATAAATACCATAAACTACAAAACCTTTTTCTACAACATATGTATTTTTAACAAATCTTTGCAATGTGCCGCTATAACCCATTTGGGGAACCCGTTCGGGATGGTTTGGATTATCGCACATCCTCGGACTTAGAAATGCGAGATACAGACCTCCGCAATGAGCATACGGTCTCGAAAGATTTAAAAATACAATTTTCTTTAGAAAATGTGATTTCTATTATAAATAAACCTTATTTTTTTTAATAAATAAATATATATGTAATTAATATCAAAATATTTATTTTTTTATATTTATAATATTCCACATTTCCAAAATTTAAGAAAAATAACTCATTTATAAGAAAATACCAAACAATTCCAATATTACAAATAAATACCATATATTATGAAAAAATAGGTTTTATTTCACTAGAAATATCACATTGATAAAATATACATCAATGAAAACTTTAAAGACGATAACAAAATACTTGAGGTGTATTTTGAAAATTATACAAAATTATTTTTACATAAACCCCCCTCAAGTTATACTAAATTACAATAAGGACCCTAGTAAACATGGGTTTAAGCGGGACCAGTCTCTTGAGTCTCAGAGAGCCGGAGATATGGGTGATTGCCTATTTAAGGTAGACAACTTAACAAACGGTGTTATCAACATAGTAATCGTCTTTGAAAAAAACACAAATCCTGTCGTCCATGTACAGCGGTTACCGATAACATCAAAACCTAATTCAGGATTCAATTTTTTTTTCTAATTGTCTGACTCAGACTGAGTCTCAATATAATCAATCTGATTTGAATGAGATTCAAGTATATATAACAATTCAATATGAATTCATATATTCAACTGTTCAATCTATCAATTTATACAACTTGACTGAACCGAACCATAGATATACATCCATCTACATGATTCTCCAGTTACATCCATTTACTGATATCATGGTTTCGGCAAGTCATCCATCTATACAATTCAAATTACAAGACAATACAATACAATCAAGACATCGCGGGGTTTAAGGGGTAGATTGGTATGGAAGGTATTAGAAGTAGCACGAGACTGTAACCATTAAGACACCTAACCTGAATTCAATTGCCGTTGCACCGTGGCTGAACGGTTCCTTGTATTCCGTCCACCGTAGTCTCTGGTCTAACGAGACTCCTCTCGTATACACTGGCCTCTTCTGTACCAAGCTACAAACAACAGCGTTAACACTAAATAAAACATTATAACAATATAATACAATTTTAAAAGCTACACTTTCTCTGTCTATTCTACTTTTCCCTTATCTTTGGGACTTACCGAGCGATTGTTCGCTGACGACATTCCTTCTCTTTCTTCTTTGGAATGTTGTCAGGTGATTCGGACCTTCAGGATATCGAGCCCACCAGTGAGGACTTGCATCAACTAGCCTTCGACCTGGAGCTCTAGATACTTGTACATTTCATTTCAGTACTTTGCATTTCTGTTATGGCACTGTTTAGGTATTGCTTTTCATTCCATGTATTTACTTTTCAGATGTATTGTAAAAAGAATGTTAATAAATAAAGTTGTTGTTCATTTACATCATGTCTCTTATGTACATTTACTTTTATATTTCTTAGATACGCTTAGCGTATTTACTTCAGAGTAAATACGTAGCAGCCAGTCGCGTCCCCTTCGCCATACACTGGGAAGCGGGGCGTGACAGCTGCTTCTGTTGATGAGGAACAATTGGGCGCTTCATCTGTACACTACCTCTTTGTTTAACAGGGATTCCCCTCAGGGACTCCTCTTGGTGTCCGAACCAATTGCCTTCTTAATCCTTCCGCCAAGAGATCGTTCGTTCGCTCCTGGGCTTCCATCAAATCTTGCGGTACACCCAAAATCTCGACGATCTGAACCTGAAGAGTAGAGGTGGAAGAACAGTCGTTGGAAGCCATGGTCCTAAAACAACAATTTTCGAACGGCGTAAAAGACAAAGATCAAGATAGGATATATAATCAATAATTAAAGATAAGGTAAAGCAGCAAGATGTGATGATGCAACAAGGATTATATGGAAGTGAAAGGCAAAGAAATAAGGCATCAATCAAGGGATCCCTAGTTTGAACTACAATCTCATTTTAAACCTAGTGTTCTGATACCAACAAAATCATGTTACGTCCCGCTTCCCAAAATACAGAATACGACGGTAACAAGGTCAGCCATGCTTCTACGGTCAATGAATAATCCTGCCGTAATCACATTTCGGTTTCTGGCAGTACATGGTCGCAGTAATCTAACACAGATAATGAGATAAAACAGTCACTAAAACTATCAAGTGAAAAGGAAACTGAACGCAGCAGATACAAACAACTAACCAGTAATAATAAAAGGAACGATGGGCCGGCTCATTAGATATCCACAATCTTCTTGAAATCAGACGGGTCCACTTCTTTCACTGAGCATGCATACTCAGGTCTTCAGAGCGACAAAGAGTAATATATAATACGTGCAATCATAATAAACATGAAGTAGTGAGCATAGGTTAAAGACATGAGCATGAAATAGCAGGCATAGGTAAATACTACAGTATGAGTATCAGATCAGTAAATCGATACAAGTCCATGCCACTAATCCTATCAGTCTCTAAGTCTCAATGTCCATATCACTATCTTATCGTCAGGTTGAGCGTAAGAGTCGACTATTGGAAACACAAGGGCCTCTCCTGTAATCAGTAACAATCAGTAACACGCTTTCACGTAATGAGATCCTGAGGGGCCCTCTCCTTTAATTAGTACACACTCATGTAATGGGACACTGAGATTTCGCTAACCGAACTCACACTCAAACTATCCCAACACCCGCGGTCTACATCAAGGTCCAACCACGAACCAAAATACCGGTTAGCCATGGCAAGTATATTCGAGAATTGAAGACTGGTCTCCATCAAGCATGACTAGGCCAATACTTTAAATAAGTGGACAGTTCTCGATATCTTATCTATGATACTAATATAAGTGCTTTCATAACCGTCCTATTCTAATTATACTTACACTTATATACGTCCCACAGACGTCAACAATGCATTAATTAAATGGTTGCGCTGATTATGTACATGTACGTGTTATGATCACTATTTGTTCATGCTTTTACGCTAATGTACTTGCCACAATTTAATCACTAACACTTCGGTAATTTAAAAACAGCCGCTAGGGTATCGATGTAATCGCTAACTTATGTTGGAAATGCGGTTAAATATGCTATGTGTTGTATGAGCAGCCGGTATCATGCAGATTAGAAAAATCGCATTAAATCACACGTGCATAATTAAGCAAAACAATATAAACAGCGTATACAGTAGACTCCATTATCTAGACCATAAAATTGGTTTCGTACCAATCGGGATTCTGCTTAGGGGGATACGGTTGTTTAAATGCAGGTGTTCACTGCTGGAATTGAACTGAAAGTCCATTTTAAAATGTGTTTCACTCCTACTTACAGTCACGATTTGGCGTCCCTGCAGTTGAATAATATTTAGGCCTATCAGTTGGGGTTTCAAATTAAAAGACGGATCAGTAATAACCATCATATATTAGGAGTTATGTACAGTTCATTGTTACCGTGTTTATATTGAGATGGCAGTAATCAGCCGTACCTATCAACAATGTAAAATATGTTATAAATATCAAAAGACACTGGAATTTGGTGAAACTAGTGTCACTAGAAAGCTAAATCAAATTCTTACGCCTTGATGTATGGTTTCACACATTTGTGCACTTAAACAGTGAGATATATGCGTTCTAAAACAGATAAGGGCAGAAATTCCTGCTCTGGACTGCAGTCCAGAGCCATAAATCTCCTCAGTTTTTATTGTCATAACTTATTAAAATTCATAGATCAACTATGGGGTACTATAGGTTTATCTGTTGTCTTCGATATGAGCCATGGAACGCTAAGATCCGATATATAAATGATTTATTATGAATTTAACGGTCTAGCATGTCCGGAAAAATTCAGATCGCAAAGGTTATCGAGGTGTTATTTTATGGGTGAAATGATATTAATTAAGATAATTATAGCATGTTAAGAAAGTGAGGGGTTCACTTGCCTTCGCTCGCTGCATTGGAAACGACACGGACGTGGTGATTGTCTCAACAGACGAGACGGCTACAAACGTTGCGGAATTGGGTACGGCGCAGCGTGAGGCTCGAGCACAATCCGGCCTACGACAGGCGTATGCGGTGTTGCGACGGTGACTTCTTTGATGACTGTGACGGCTACAGGGACCGAGGCCACAGCTTGGAAGGCGACCGGAACTACGGCGATTGATGACGGATGAAAGTGCTCGACGAAATGTCGGGGCTCGATGGTTGCATCGATTTGGGTTCAATCGATGGCGGAGCTGCTGGCGACGGCAGTGGTGGAGCTCTGGCCATGGAAGGAAGGCTCTTTGGTGATGAGGCTGTGGTCGGCGTCGAATGCGGTGGAGGAAACGGCGGCTTCAATTTATTCGACGTTATGCGGTGAGCTCAACTCGGCTTGGGGTGCTTGGAGGGTGCGATGGTGGCGGTGTTCCGTAGTGGTGATTCGCGGCGGTGGCAAGAGATCGTCGGCGGTTCTGGGTCGGCCGACGTAAGCGCAGGCAAAGACAACGGCAAACTGAGCTCGATATTGGTGATGGATGGAGCTTGGTGCTCGGGTGGAGCTTGTTGAGAGAGGTGGAGGGAAATGGAGAGAGGAAGAAAGTGATGAATTTAGGGCTCGGCTTGGGACGACGAGGAAGGAGGTTGGTGCTGCAAGGGGGCTCGGCAGCTTCGTCGGCGTCGAGAGAGTGAGCTCAGTGGTAGGTTGTAGAGAGAATGAGTGTTTTAGAGAGGGGGGGGTGTTTTAAAAATGAGAGAGATTTTAATGGGAGAGAGAGAATGGAGAGAGAGAGAGATAAAGATGAGTGAGAGAGAGAGAGAGAGAGATTAGAGAATTAAAAGTGAATAATGTGGATTAATGAGGGTTAATGGGGATATTCGGATTCATTTTTTGTGGGATTCAAAAATTTGAAGAAGCAAAAGAATGTAACATTAGTGAGAGAGAAAAAGATATTTAAAAGAATTAAAGAAAATCAAAGGGGATTTAATGGGTAATCAAGAGCGTTTAATTGGAGTTGAAGGAAATTGAGAGGGAAATAATTATGTTATGATTTTGAAGGAATTTGAAAAATGAATCGAGGAAGAAGAGGGGAAGGGCTAAGTGGACGGTTGGGAGTTGAGTTGTGGGCCGGGCTTGGGAAGGAAAAAATCGGAGGGAAGAAAAGAGGAGGGCATGGGCTTTAGGGTAAGATGATATAAAATTAGTGTATTAGGAAAAATATATGTTAAAAATAAACTTAAATGGGAATCCCAAAAGAAATGATTAGTAAATAGAGTCCAAGGAAAAGTATAGGAAAATCATTTGGGGGAATATTTTAAAAGAATTTTTTATTGATAATACGGAAAATAGTATATAAAATAAACTGGGTATTACACAAGCCGATAGCGCAAGCGAATCAAAAATAAACAGAATCACGTGCAAATGAAGGCAATGAAAAAGATATATCTAACGGCTATCGCAACACAAAAAAAAAAAAAAAAAGCACACCAACAACACAAAGGACACACCGATATATCCAGGTTCGGCGCAACTGTATATAATCCTGCCTTTGCAACGAGAACTTTCCACTGGTGTAAGAATTACACGTGATTACACCACAAAACCCAAACAATACAAAAGTATTTCTCTAAACCTCTTCCTATACCTCTCGGCCAATCAATTTTTTTTAGCTGCAGCCAATGATTTTTGGCTCTCTGTTGATGGATTAATTAATTAATATATAGGAGACCAAGAGACAAGTCTAAAGATTATCAGATTAATCAGTTGCAGCAGAAGGATTAATCACTTTGGAAAGAAGTGGGGGCCCACAGCCGCACAAACTCTCGCCTGTGCTTGCCATGCGCACCACATGCCCACTCATGGGCTTCTCTTGGGCTTGAACTGTTGGGCTGCAAATTTCAATCAATTCAACAAAGTCCACATTAATTCAAATTCGCTACAATCTCGACATTTACTCAATGCTTGGAAGTCTGTTCTCATCGTGGTTTGCCCTTATCAATCAATTAGGAATAGCTTGAATTTGGACCGGAACCGTCTGAAAAATGCGCCCGCCGGATTCTTTAGGATACCAATCTTAATAAAAGGCATTCCCTTCTTCTTAGCCTCTAAGAAGAATACTCTCACCTTCTATGGAACATCCAAAACCAACATCCTCTGCATATACATGATTTCCCTAACCGTCTTCAAGACGGTTACCAAGTCTGCCTCTGCTGTTGACTGCGCGATACCAGACTGTAGTGTCGATCTACCTGACACTGCTTTCATGCCCAACATGTAACCCTTCGTCGACCTCCATTTGCCCCTATCACCATACTCTGTCATGATGCACCAATCAACACTGCCCCTACTGAATGACGAGCCAAATCCTTCGTTATATCTTAATCATCTCAGGGTCCACTCCACAGCCTGCCAATGCTCTCTACTCGGGATAGCCAAGTATCTGTTGATTGCTTCAACTGCCTGTGCAATACTCGGCCGCGTACATCCCACACCAACCCCTGCACTCACATATGACACTAAAGACACGTGATCTCTGTCCGCATCTAACCCTAACATCGCTGAAAGCCTAAAGTGTGCCTTCAGATGAGAAGACACAAGCCGAGTCTTCTTCATCTCATACCGAGCTAGAACCTGCTCGATACTCTGCTGCAACCGATGCAACTCCCTATCCATGACACTATCCATGTCACGAATCAAACGTGCAGACTTTCTGCCGAACTCGCGATCCTCTTGCCTTAGAGACTCATCCCCAACCATTCTTGTGCGCTGAACTGTCCCCGGCCTCTACACTACTGGCTATACCGGGTTCTCCACCTGAATGGGAGTACTGACCATCTCATCTCTCGTAATCTGGACTGGGATTTCAAACTCCACCCCGCTTGGTGGCATACCTGTTCTCCGTTCACCATCTAATCGAGTCTGTCTTCTTCAAAATATCGCAGACTCAACGAATGTCACTCGGATGATTACTCCATTCTAGGTCCCAAAACACCACGAGCTATACCATTTTGCTTCGTCTCCAAAGTCGACAAGAGAACATCTCTAGACCCTTGGCTCCTCGATGTATCGAATTCCACGAAACCCTGAATAATCTCTAACCCCTCCAGTCCATACTTCTTTAAGAATTTACATATCTATCGTCGTCAATGATGACTAATTGATGAAATACTCGGTAGTAGATAGAGCTCCAGCCCGAAACTCCCTCGAAAGACCAGCCGTAAGCCGTAAAGTTTTGTTTTTCCTAACTGTCCGAACTATTCGCCCTGCAATGCCATCTGACAGAGGATCTTTTAACGTAGTGTGTTGATGCATAAGCCTTTCCGGCTTGTACAATCCTGCGAACCGTTACGAAGTGAACCCTTCGCCAAAATCGGATAGAAAAAACTCTACACGCTTATCGAGCTACAAGTACAACATGGCCGTTCTGAACGTCTGAAAATTCTCACCCTCGGGTTTGAGAATGTACACTCACAACTTTCTCGAGAAGTTTTCCATGAAGGAAACATCATGTCTAGCTCTATCTTAAGAACAATCCGGTATCAGAACCATCTGTATCTTCTTCTCACAGTCTTAATGGAAATCTGTCTTATCGAACTCTCCATCTCCAAGTAACCGCCTCCTCTTTGGAGACACCTCCAAACTCTTCTGACTGATATGATCCAATCTTGGACGCCACATCCTGACAGGATCTGAACTGCCTGAACTGGTAGAAACTTCGACAACATATCCTACGACTGTCTGTTCCTGAAGAAAATATAGATTCTCTACTTTTTTCTCATTCATGACAATCAGTGCACACTTGGAAATCCTTATGGAATTTCTGTCGGTCACGCACTAGTAACCGAATCCGTCCAAAACCCCAAAGAGACTAAGATTCTTCTTAAATCTAGTATGTTCCTGACACCCGTCAACATCCGAACTATCTTATCATGCATGCGAATCCGAACTATGTCCATCCTAATAACTTTGGTCGACGCATCATTCCCCATGAAGACCGAACCTCCAACAACATAATGATATGTAGCAACCTAACTCCGATGCGGAGTCATATAGAATGTAATACCCGGTTTATTTTGTACTCTATTTTGTGTATTATTAGTAATAAATTCTTTTAAAATATTTTCCCAAAACGATTTTTCCTATAATTTTCCTGTGACTCTAAATTCTAATTATTTCTAATGAGAATCCCATTAAATCTATTTTTCTTTATCATATTATTTTCCTTATATCTATTCTATTTTATTTTTCATAATTATCTAAGCCTAAACCCTAACCCAAAATCCTGGCCTAGCCCTTTTCTCTCTCTTTTATTTTTTTTCTTTGGGCCCTTAACCCAAGCCCACACCCAGGCCCCCAGCCCTCTCTTTTTTTCCCCTTCGTTCTTCTCTTCCCTCTCATCACCGACCCGAACCCACAAACCCGACCCGAAGCCGAACCCTCACCCCTTCTTCTTCTCTTCTTCTTCTCCTCTTTCTCTTCTCTTTTTCCCACCTCTTCTCTCTCGCGCTTCCCCCGCTCCTCGCGCCCACCCCCGAGAGACTCGCGCCCACGCTCCAACGGCCACGCCCACTTCCCCACTCCCGCAAGACTCGCTCCCCTCAACAACCCACGTCCTCCCCTCCCTATGCTTCCTCTCCTTCTCCCCAACGTCTTCTTCCTCTTCATTATTTTTCTGCCATCACATTCGCTCGAACCCATGCCCGTCGTCGCTGGCACTGCCTCCATTTTCTCCTCCTCTACCCGCTTACTTCCCTCTCCTCCGTCGCATCCCCGACGACGATCCCCTGCACCGAGAAACCCCATGACCATGAGACCATCCCTCGTCGTCGTCATCACCGTCGACCTCATCGGCCTCCACCCTCGCCTGATTCCCATCATCCCGACGTCATCCCCTCGACCACCTCACCTCCTTCTTTTCTCCCCGGGCCTGCACCCAAAAACCCCGTGAAGATTCCCCCGTCGCCACTCCACCCTCGCCGGAGCTCCAACCCCACCGCCGGCGATCACCCACGCCTCATCAACCTCGAAAGCCCTTACCGTTCCATCGCCTTCGGTTACCGCCATCGGAGCCTCGACGCCAGTTGCAACCTCCACCACTGCATAAGGCCAAGACGATCCCCAAGCTCACATCCAAGCCCTACTGCACGCCCCCGTCGCCAGCATCGTCGAAGAACTTCAGCCACCGCCGGCCAACGCCCTCTGATCCTCCTCAACTCCTGCACCATAATACCGAACCCACTCCCTCGCTCTCCCTTCCAAGCCGAGCCTACAATAGCAGCAACCCCTTCCTGCCTCATCGCCGGCCACTGCCTGCACCGCCTGAGTAGCAGTTGAGACCTACACCTCCTCTGGACCGCTGCCGTGCTAGTCGTGCCCGCCAACGCAACACTAGCTTAGCCCAAGCCTCTCAACCTCCTGCACCACATCAAACACCTCGTAACTGTTGCTACCGTGTGGTCGCCGTTGCTATCTTGTTACCGCCGGTGTCGCTGTCGTTCCATCCATCACCACCGTCGTGCTGTCGTCACAGGCAAGAGAAAACCCACCTCCATCACCAGCAACGTCGACCTTGCCTCTACGACCCGGGCTCCAGCCCACTGCCCAAGCCTCCGCTTCGCTCCCTCCAACTGAGCCCTTCATCGCCGGAGTTCCCCCGACCGCCGCTGGCCCCCGAGCTCCCCGCTTCATACCCCAGCCGAACTCAATCCTAAGCCGAATCCCTATAGGCATTCTGTCGAACACCTGGTTGCAGTCACCGTAGCCGCTGTTCTCGTCACCTCTGTCGCCGTCCAAGCTGTGGCCTCGGTCCCTGTGACCATCATGGTCGTCGATGTAGTTGTCGTCGCAACACCGCACAGGTCCGTTGCTGTGTGTCACGCTCGAGCCTCGCATCATGCCAGCCCCATGCCACCGCGTGCCCAGATGTGTCGCATCCCGTACCCAGTCCCCGTGCCACGTCGTGCCAGCCCCCGTACCACACCATACCCGATCCCGTGTACGTGCCGTGCCGCTCCCGAACCACACACCGAGTCAAGACCGTGCTCAGTACCGTGTCGCGCCCGCGTCATCGCCACGTCCGCTACCGTATCGCGCCCGCACCGTGCCTGTGTCCAGCATCGTGTCGTCTCGTGTGTCAAGACAAACTCTGCAGGGGTATCGCTTCTATATCAAGCGACCGAAGGCAAGTGAACCCCTCACTTGCTTTACATGTTATAATTATTAGTTGTCAAATCATGACATGTATATGATGCAAAAGTGTTCGATGTGAATTCTAAACCAAAACCTAAATGAAAATAGCGAAACTTATGATCGATAAACCCCTTTTCTGTTTATAATTATCGTGTAACACTTTGAAGGCTAAATAATTCTGTTTCGTACAAGAAACGATGCCTCCATAAGGCAATGTTGAATCTGAAATTCACCGCACAGGCCATGTTCTACAATCCATATTAAATTGAATACAACTTGTAACTTAATGTTCGATGGCTCATATCGAAACCAATAGATAAACTTATAGCACCCCATAGTTCATCTTTGCATTTTGATAAGTTATAATAATGAATATTGAGGCGATTTGCGGTCCTGAACTGCAGCCCGGGGCAGCGTTTCGTTTTGGATACCTAGCTTTGGAACACATGTATACCCCTTATTTAAACTGCGCGGAGCCCCATATGGTCGTGTATATAATTTAGTTAGCTAACACCTGAATCTAGTCCCGTGCTGTTTCACTGTCATTTGATATTTAATTTGCATTTTAACGTACCTAGGTGTTCTGTAGTTTATGCAGTTACTCCTCTTGCATAGTTACACTAGACAAGAGATAACTTTTAATACATAACTTCTATTGATAATCCGTTTGATGCGTTGGAAACATAACAGAAATATCTACATATTATTTAACTATAGAATCGCCTAATTATGCTCCCAACTGGGAGTAAAATGAGTTACGAAACGGACTTCTAGTTCAGAAACTGGATTTCCAGCAGTGAACACTTAAAAGGAAATGACCACAACTAGCGAACCTGAAACCCGATTGACACGAAACCAATTTATGGACAGATAATTAAACATACCGCTTACCCCTTTTATATTGTTTTGCTAAATTCGGCGCGTGTGATTTATAGTAAATTATGCAAGTGGTAGGACACCGTCTGCTGATATTTTATTCATATCGTAATTAATTGCATTTTCATCATATCATGTAGTGGTTATATCCTCATTGAATAGTGGTCATGAAGCATTGATAACCTAGTGATCGTGTACATTACCCAGTGATAGATATTAGTGATTGGATTGTGGCAAGTACGTTAGTATTAAAGCGTGATTGAAGAGTGAAAGTGACACGTACTTGTACACAATCAGCGAAACCAGTTAATTTATTGCATTGTCGACATCTATGAGACATATATAAGTGTAACTATAATTGGAATGGGACGGTTATGAAGCACTTATATTAGTGTCATAGGTAAGGCGTCAAACACTGTCCATTTATCTTGGGTACCAGTTGAGACATGCTTGATGGAGATCCTGTTTCTAGTTCTCGTGTAGACTTGTCATGGACCGACTAGTATTTGGGTTTATGGTCGGTATTTGATGCAGACCGTGGGTGTGGGGTAGTTTGAGTGTGAGTTCAACGGAATCTCGGGAGTCCCATTGCCGGCATATACAGTGATTTTGTGAGTTGTATAGATGGTGTTACTGATTATTATCGTGCGTGATTCGGGCCCGTGTTCCTTTGCCCCTGAGGCCCTACCCTTGGGTTGGGGATACTCCTGCGTGGTTAACTTTCACACTTGAACTGACGATAGGTTTAGCGATCTGGACAGCGAGACTTAGAGACTGATAGGGTTAGTGACATTGACATGCATTGATTACTGATTTGATATACCTACTTTACTGTTTACTTGTACCGATTATTTCATACGCGTCATCATTCTATATTTACTGCTTCATGTTCATCGTCATTGCACGTGTTTACTTTTGCATTTATATTTATTGCCATTGTGTCGCTCTGACGACCTGAGTATGCATGCTCAGAGTGAGAAGTGGACTTAGCTTGGATCAGGACCTGTCGTACCTTGAGGATATTGCGGACATCTAGATCAGCGACGCCAGTGCTATCTTTCTCTTGATCCATATCTGGTATATCTTATACCCTTTTGATAGAGTAGTGACTGCCTTTCTCATTACCTGTGCATTGATTACTGATTACCACGTAATGCTAGAAGCCGAAGTGTGACTACGGCAGGATATTCCTTGACCGTAGGAGCATGGCTGGCCTTGTCAACCCCTCGTATTCTGTATTTTGGGAAGCGGGGCGTGACATGGAACAAGCTCCTCGAATCCACTATCCAAGAATCATATACGTCTGAAGTCGCACGTACCGATAGAAACGAACAATCACTGCCCTGATCTGAATTTTCTTTTGCGACTGCAGTGCTAGAAGAAATCTTCTTTCCTTTCTTTTTTAACTTCGGGCAATCCATATTCCAATGTCCTTTCTCCTTGCAATACCTGTACTTGTCGTTCACTCAGCTTCTCGACTCTTTGGAACCATCATCTGGCCGCTTCACCAAGCGGCCTCTAGCGAACATCGCGTCGTCCGAAGTTCCCTCGTCATCGACCACTTTTTCCTTCAATGCCTCGCTATGTAAACCTGCCTTGATATCTTCCAAAGATAACTTGTCTCAGCCATACACCATAGATTTGATAAACTGGCCGCACTCGGCTGTCAAAGAGCACAATAAAATTATCGTCCGATCATCATCGTCGATCTTCACCTCCATATTTCACAAGTCCATCACAATCTGATTGAGCTCGTCGATATGGTCTTTGACGGAAGTCCCTTCCTTCATCCTTAAGATATACAACTTCTTCTTGAGGTAAAGACGGTTCGTGAGAGACTTCTTATTGTAAAGAGACTCCGGCCTATTCTAAATAGCTTCTACTGTAGGCTTTTATGCGATCTCACAAAGTATCTCGTCCGCTAGGTAAAGATGCAACAAACTGTACGTCTTATCTTCCTTCGCCTCCAACTCAACTGCTTTGGTCTCTATCGGTATCTTAGCTCTCGCGAAAACTATCTAGTGAACGCCCTATTATTTCAAAATTGCGGTCATCTTTAACTTCTATAGACTGAAGTTATTACGACTGTAACGCCTTAGATTTCGGTTAGTGTTCGTTTAGACGTTAATGCGGGTTTACTGTAAAAAAGTTTACCAATTCGGATTCCTCACGTTTTATAACATTAAATTAATAATTTATTATTATTTGTTATAAGCATGCACGCACGTGTGCATGTAAATGCGAGAATTTGTTTGTGCTAATTTTTATCTTAGCAATCTTAACACTTAACCTAATCTATCCTTTTGCTTTAATCCTTGTTTAATCCATCCTTAACCTAAACCTTAGATCTTTTGAGTGAGAGAGAGAGAGAGAGAGATTTATTTTGGAGTGGTGAGGTGTGTATGAATGCATTAATGGAGGAATTGATGCATATGATACACTCACCTCTCATTATCACCCTACACTCACCTCCCTCTCTCTTTATCAATCACCCTCTCTCTTTTTCTCTATCTCCTTCTCATTTCTTCATCTCTTTCTATTTCTAAACTGAACACTCTCTCATTTCTACACAAAATCCATCACTAAACATCACAATCTTCATCAAAATCACATCTTTGATCACTTTTCTTCTCTTGGATGCCTAGGAGCATGCAAAGCTGGGATCTTTGTGTTCTTTTGGCTAGGTATTGATCTCTATCTGTTCTTTATGTAGTTTTTGTGCTTTGTAGATAGTTAGTTTTAGTTTAGATAGTGTAAAGTTTAGTTTTGTGCGAAATATCGTATTTTTAGTGCCTTTATGTGACATCTGTGATCTGCTGTGACCTGGAGTTTTTACTAGAAAATCAAACAAAATAGTTGTGTTGTACCTAAGACCATAGGACCTCACCTAGAGCATGGACCCTTGGAGCTCGGACCCGGCCGGCGACGTATGAAGGGGATTCCGGTGAGATCGGCCGTGGGTAAGAGTTAGGGTGTGGGTTTTTCTGGGTAGGTGTCTGCAGTGGTTTTGGTATTTTTGGTCTTATTTGTTTGTTTAGTTTTCACTGTATACAAAATCTAGGATCACTTAGGTAGGTTGTAGTGTTTTGTGTTCGCGCGATACGTTATACGACACGGATCGTGCACTTTGGGTGGTTTTGCTCTTTAGTTGTTTTCGTCGTGTCGCTACGTACGTTAGCCACAATACGAATACTTGAGAGTATGTTTTGTGTTGTTGTGTCGGTCTAATGTAATTTGTACGTGTTTTGGGTCTATTTAATATATACTTGCTTTATTATCTTACTGTTGTAGGTTCGCAGGTGGGGACTAAGGACACAGCTACAAAGGGAAAACAGGTGGTTGGCTACACTTAGCCAGGAGTGTTGGTGAGTAGATTTAACATCTACAGGGGAATCGCCCGCATGGCGTTATGCGTCTGGGCAAGAGATGTTATTTCTGTCGCATATTCTATGTCATATTTAGAATTGCGCATTCACCCTACTGCTTAGTTAGTGTTGTGCTTGGATTAGTATCCTCAGGACACTGCACCATTATTGGCGGCTTATGTTGCACGAGCACTGATTGTATGCCACACACACCGTCAATAATTGCCATGTCACGCACAACTCACATATAGAAATGATATTGCTTGGTTAGGAACATTGTGACATTGATTCATATTTCTTATCGCATATGACATATAGCATACCTGTATATCTACATACTTACACATATGCCTTCTTATATTTACGTGCTAGATACCTGTATACCTATAGAGTATTGTACCATTAGTGATAGGTACATACACACTTTATGACATAGCTACAGGTATACCTTGCACACATACTTCACTTATACCCAGGGGGTATACTACATCATTACTTATAGGTAGATACATATACCTTGCTATATCTTTATGTTTACATATATGCCTGGTTATAGCTACATGTTTACCTTTACTTGATATTATTTAGAATTGGAGAAATTAGGAACTGCATGATATTTTATATTAACCTGTTGCATGTTAAATAGCGGTTTTTCTTTTATATGCTCATGTTACTGTTTCATGTTGCATATATTACATTCATGGATTTCATATGATATCTATGATATTTTTACTCCTGTATATATAACAGTGGAATGGGACGCTGTTATATATGCCCTTACACCAATATTAGTGGAATGAGACGCTAATATATGTGTATTGATTCTTACATTTGTATTTATTCTTTACCTGATATATGCAATATATTTATTCATTATATGAGTGGGCCTATATGGTCGATGAGTGGGGCCTATGTGCTCGGGGCCTATGTGCTCGATGTGAGGGGCCTATATGGTCGATGAGTGGGGCCTATGTGCTCGGGGCCTATGTGCTCGATGTGAGGGGCCTATATGGTCGATGTGAGGGGTCTATGTGCTCGATATTGTATATATTTTTACATATAAATTTATATACATCATCATATTTATTCATGCAATTACATTTAGGGTGTTAGAAATTTACTTGATATCGGATTTGGGATATAGGAGATTTATTTGAGATTGGATACATGATATATATGAGATTGCTGATTTTGTACATTCAGGATATATGAGATTTATTCGATATTGTACATTCAGGATTTGTGAGATTTATATGATATGAGAGCCAAATTAGGGGCTGTTTGGAGGAATTGGGATTTGGATTGTCTTGATGGATTATGATCCTGCCACGATATCAGGATTCCGTGGAAATGACATATTTCATTCCATACTCCACATTTATTGTTTATGCACTGCTTCATGTATTAGTAGTACCTGTTAGTGTACCTTTCATGACTGTTGCATTTATTTACTTATTTATATGCACTGCTTCATGTGTAGTTGTACCTGTTAGTGTACCTTTCATGATTGTTGCATATATACATTTCATATAATTGTTGCATGATTGTTGCATACAGATTGTCATATTATTGCGTCATGTATTAGTTGTACCTGCTAGTGTACCTTTCATGATTATCGCATTCATATGACATTTTACTGCTTTTAGCTTACATATGTTATATTTGCGCTGTACGTGCATACTTGCTATTACCTGCATATGTTATTTACTATTCACGAGTCGGCAACTCACCCCCGTTGTGCCACAGTTGTTTTGCAGGGTGTTCCTCAGAGTAGTCGAGGCATGCTATTATCACCCATCTTATCATCTTTTGCTACGGATACCGCATCAGCTCACAGTGTGCAGTTTGCTTAGGTGGGTTTTGTGGTTATTCGTGTTGTATTGTATATTCGTTGTATTCATGTACTCTCCATCTACTATATTTTCATGTTGACTTAGAGATTTGGTGAGGACGATGTTGTATATTAAGTTGTGACTTGTTGTCTTTTGTACAGTTTCCTTTCTATCGTCTTCTATTTCTTCGCCACGGCGTCGTATATCTGTTGTGGTGTTTGTTTTCCGCCGTTGGGCGTGGATTTTGCTCCCGTTTGGGATGCTTTACTTTATATTTATGTTGTACCCATTTTGGGGGCTTGTTTTATAAAGGAGGTGCTGCCAAAATTTTAAGGAATAAAAGTGAGACTTTAAAGAATTTGGGTTGTGATTTCAAAGGTTTTGAAAATACTATTATCACTTTCTTATTTCTTTTGATGGTTTAGATTTCTGGATTTTGGCTTTCTTTTACTGCGTTACGCCTGGAGACGTTGCGTAGTATTAGGGCCGTCACGTGCCAATTTCGGGTCGTGACAAAGTTGGTATCAGAGCGCTAGGCTTTACCTTACGGAGTGTAGGATGACCTTGGTATGATGGAGTAGGTAGCTTTAGCAGAGTAACGTAATGTGTGTATGTCTGCAGCATACTCACGATGCAGTACTCCGCCTAAAGTGCCCTAAGTACAAATTTCTTGAAATTCCTTTCTTGATGATTCATATCCTTGTGATTCGATTTCCGTGTTCATATCGAATCATATCTCTATTTATAGCCTTTGCCGCCGACGACTATGGGGACTCAGAGAGGTGCAGCGAGGGCCGAGGTCTGAGTTGACTCGGGTGGGTCGAGGACTGACCAGGATGGCACGCTTGTTGCACAGGTGCAGACGTTTTCGCCTTCGACTGATAGTATCATTAGGCTTGTGGCAGAAATGCAGAACTTGCGCCAGGCGATGAGTTCTTTGGTTGAAGACATTAGAGCGCAACGACAGGAGATTGTCACCCCTGCTACCCAGTTGTTCCTTGTGATCAGCACACAGCATTCCGTCACCTACGTAGCACCTATGGATGCAGCCCCAGTTGACGAGACACGTCTTCCTGAGACTTTGGAAGTTCCTGTACAGTGAAGGACCCGTACCGGTGTACCAGTCCAGAGACAGAGGCTTAGTCGTCGAGACAGTTTTCGTGACCGTTGTGGGAGTAGCAGAGGTTTGGGACGAGGAGAGTCGTGTTAGCTAGATCAGCCGTTTGTTGTGTTAATTTCTATCAGCGATTCTTTTGTTGCGCGACACGTATTTCAGTCGTTTGCCAATCGGTAAGAAGATTCATCCGTCACTTGATCTTTCTAGAGATATTGGATTTGACGTTCTTCTGGGCATGGACTGGTTAACTACGTGCTATGCGTCTGTAGACTACCGCGAGAAACAGTCAGGTTTGTTTTCTCGGCAAGTCATTTCTTGTTGTGCAGGGGGACAGTGGTGCTGCCTCTCACAGTTTGAATTCAGCCTTTTTCGCTAGTCGACTTTTGAGGAGAGGATGTCGTGGATTCTTGGCGTTCATTCGAGGTACCGGAGCCACAGTTGATTTGTTGGGCTGGGTTCCTATCATACGAGAGTTTTCCGACGTCGTTCTAGATGAGCCGACGAAGCTTAGGGAGTTTAAGGATCAGCTGCAGAGTTGTTTGTTGAGGGGGCCAATGCGTCTGAGTGTTTCATATTGAGGAGCTCCTATTTCTGTTCGTCTAGGAGATAGACGGCAATCGAGGTTGTGTATTGATGGATCGTCAATTGAACCGGCTTACGGTGCGGATAGGTATCCTTTACCTCGCATTGACGATTTCTTGATCAACTCCTGAGTGCTAGATATTTTCTAAGTTTGTTTGGGATCAGGTCATTATTGATGCGGGTTCGGAGTAATGACATTCCGAAGTCTGCCTTGTGCGTGCTACGGCTTTGTGTGTTTTGGTGGTGTCGTTGGACTCAACAATGCCCTAGCAGCATTCGGAGATATGATGAACCAGATTTCTTTAGGCCGTTCCTCGACCAGTTATTGTTGTGTTATTGACGACATTCTGGTCTATTCTAATGTGTCTTGAGGAACAGGAGCAGCACTTGAGGATTTGTTTTGCAGACATTGGGAGAGCCCCAGCTGTTGCTAGATTCTTGGAGTGTTCCTTCAGGCTTGTTTGTGTTGACTTCCCGATCTTGTAGTTACGGGAGACGGTTGTCGTATGGTTCCAAGAAAGATCGAAACCGTACAGCTTTGGCCCAGACTTGTGTACGGACGGAGGACCGTTGATTTTGGGCTTAGCAGGTTTTTACTGCCGTTTCGTGCAGGATTGCTAGTGTAGTGCTGCACCGTTGACTGGACTGACCTGAAAGGAGGTTCTTTTCTTTGGACTGAGGCATGCGTGCGGAGTTTTTCAGCAGTTGAATACTCGGTTAACAACTGCATCAGTTCTTTCTTTGCTTCTGGTTCGGGCGATTTTGTTGTTTAACTGTGATGTTTCGCGAGTGGGGCTCGACTGTGTACTGGGGTGACACTATAGAGTTATCGCTTTTGCTTCCCGACAATTGGAGGAAGTGCGGGTAGGATATCCCACTCATGATCTAGAGATGGCCGCTGTGGTCGTGCGTTGAAGATCTGAGGACATTACTTGTTCGGAGAGTCATGTCAGATTTTCACGGACCACCAGAGCTTAATGTACATCTTCCTGCAGCGGGTTTTGATAGTTGAGATAGTCTTCTGCAGATTTACAGTTTTTGTTCGATCTTGGAGTACAGCTTTGGTTCGCCTCTTCTGAGGAGACAGCTTGCTCATGTCCGTGCCCGACCACTTTTCCTTAATCGCTTTCGCGAGGCACAGCCCGCCGATGCTCGTTCGTCAGAGATGCTTGAGCATACTCGGCTGGGTAATGATTCGGAGTCCTTGATTTGTGACCAAGATGTGCTACGTTTAGGGACGCGTTTGTGTGTACCTATTGCTGATGGGCAGAGACGCGAAATCCTAGAACATGCACATCAGTCAGCTTCGGTGTTTATTCAAGTTCCACCAACATTTGGCGTGACTTGTGAGATAGTTACTGGTAGACCGGGATGAAGAGTAAAGTTTTGGATTTCGTTTCAAGGTGTCTGTCTTGTTGTGTGTTTGGGTTGAGCCTCTGAGACAGACTGGAAAGTTGCAATCTTTAACCGTTCCGAAGTGGGAATGGGAGCAGATCTCCTCGAATTTCGTTATGGTGTCTACCCAGGTTTAATAAGGGTGTGACTTCATTTGGGTGTTTGTTGTCCGGTTATACTCAGTTTGGTCAGTTGTTCTTTGTTAAATTTATGCGTTGCACAGAGTTCCTTCATGGGTCGTATCCAATGAGGGCACCCTGTTTGCTTGCCATCTTGGGCAGGAGCTTCAGGAAGCCTTGAGTACTGGTTGAGCTTTAGCTCCATCTTTCCATCTGCAGGATTATGGTTTTGTGAGAGCGGGCCATACCGACTCTAGAGGTTATGCTTGTGCGTACGTACTAATTGTTATCGATAGTTGGGGATTGTCACTCGCCATTGTTAGAGTTCTCCTTCGATAGCTGTTATCAGGAGTCACTCCAATTGGCAACCTTTAGGTTTTGTTGTTAGGTCGTGTCGATCACCAATCTGTTTTTCTGATTCTGCGTAGTAGGATTTTTGGACCCCAGCTAGTTTAGAGACTTCGGAGATGATCTAGTTGGTTCAGGTCAGGATGAGAGTAGCCCAGTGCAGACAGAGTGTTGGATATAGTGCCCTCAAAGTCAATTATTGGATCGCAGGTACGTGATTGCAATGATTGAGGGAGGACCTATACCGATATGACAGTCTTGCTCGAGATGATAGTATGCTATCTGGTTTGTCTTTATCATCGTATATATGCTTTAGTTCATTATTGCATGATGATAGAGCCCATAGGATTCTTGCTTGATTGCCAGCAGTATGATGGCGATCATATACGTGGGAGCCGGGGTCTATAAGCACATCCTTAAAGTGTCCTTAGTCGTGGGAGTTTCGAGACAGGGCATCGATACTCCAGAGTAGACTAGTGTATACAGTCGAGACCCCGACGAGGGGCGATGGCCGGTCTCACAAGCCATTGGTGTCAGTTGGTTCACCTAAGATGTATACAGGTGCTTATTGGGTTATGAGTACACCGGATAGGACTCGCCGGGAGCATGCTAGTTGGTATTATACATATCGTCATATAGCAGTTCCCAGATGACATGTGTACAGGTTAGTTTGTCGACCTGAGATCGTCATTTGTCTCGTGTGAGTTCCCACTGTGCTTTGATTACTACCCTACCACGCTCAAAGGAGACGTGCAAACAGGTTTTAGTTGGGTACAGTCCCGAGCCACATGGAGGTAGTGAGCGGATCGTCGAGGATTCGTCTCTCCCGGTATTGGGGGTTGATGTCGCACAGTGCACGGGTGGCCATCACTAGAAATCCTCGGCCAGGGTAGTAGAGAATCACTGATTTGAATCAGTAGTTTCTCAGGAGGTGATGGGCTTCATACCGACACGAATTATCGCGTTATTAGGGATCTGACTCTATCCACCCGCCTAGACTCGATATGCGATACTCTTAGACGAACGGACCGGACTGTATGGATATTGTCATTGTCAGGCTCAGTAGGGTTTCTGGATGAGTTCGCTCGTCAGCTTCCCTTCCAATCAATACATAGGCAACCGTTACGTACAGCTAGTACCTCTGACGTGCTAGTGGTTATACCCAGTGTCAGTATGTTGATGAGTCATTAGAGTCCCCCACAGACAGTTTCCCAAGTTCGGGCGAAACGTTGTAGAGGCCGTATGGTTTTATGGCAGGGTTCGGAAAATACACGTGCGTTTACGCACGTGTCATATTTCGGGCAGATAATACTGGTAGGCTTTGGTTTAAGCCGGATCCGAGTATTATACTGTGTAGATATAATATCTTTGTCTCAGTTGCATTTGTATTCGGTCGTAATACAAATGCGGGTATGTTTATACTGTTACGGGGTTATCCTGAAATTCGTTTCAGGATCGCTTTTGGAAGTTGCCAGTTTCCAGTTTTCTATCACCCGCTTTAACATTCGGTTAAATGCGGATTTATCTTTTCGTCACTTGGGTGAGTCATGAGGTGAGTCGTGATTCTAGAAGGTTCTAGTATGGTGACTAGGTTCATGAATCATTCATTTGCATTAATGGTTTTGATGACTAGGTTAAGTGAGTCATTCTTTTCCTTTAATGCTTTTTGTTCTTGTTAAAGATATTTGATTAAGATCTTTTCCTTTATAGTCACCACTTTGCTCCTACCTTCACCTCCCTCCTCCTATATTATGGCCGGCCCCTCTTTGGGGAAAGAGATTTATTTTTGGGAAAAAAGTATATGTATTTGGTTCATGAAAATTAGTATGCCAATTTCTCATTTACCCGATTCAAAAGGCAATTTCATTTACCGTTCGTCCATGGCTTTGGACGAAATGAGACAAAGTGTTCTACTCATTCTCTACATCAATCTTGGTCATCTCTTTTAGCAAACTTGATGATCGAGTTACCTCGGTTCAGAAGCGGGAGCCCATTTAAAGATCCGTCGACGTGGTGCCACCTGGACGAGAAGACTGGAGATTCAGGAGATCGAAGCAGCCGCAACAAAGCGTGGGATGATGGTTGAAGACCGAAGGACTTGCATCGTTCAGTATAAAATTTCTACCCACTTTGTAGTATGTTAGTTTAGCTTTAATGGCAGATCCGGCTTATAGTATACGATAGCGCCAGCTAAAAGGTTTTTGTTCCGCATTTGGCGTCTGTTAGACGGTCGGGGCGCTACCGTGTACTTACAGTGGTATCAGAGCCTCACCATTAAGCTTTACTAACTTGTGCTAACGCGTTTAAAATATCGATCGAACCGAAATTCGAAAACTGCAATTTTCTGCGTTAAAGTTTATGTCGATTTTTAAAAGGGTCTAAAAATTATTTTGCATATCACAGAAAATTAAGCAGGCTTTTTGAAGCATTCTGGTGAAATTTGGGCACGTGATCCCACAGTACTGCCGCGGATCCGCGGTCAAAGCTAGGGTTTGACCGCGGAACCGCGGCCAGTATGTGGGAACAGTGCACTAAATTTTTCCAGTGAGCTTTCCATGGTAAATTGTGGTTTTTGGTATATTTCTTTTGGGCCCAGATTTTATTACTGTACACCAGATGTACGTGGGGCCCACTTCGGGAAGTTTGGTCGATCGAATTTTTAAACTTGTTAGTATGCATTACTTACATTATATCTCCGACCGGGAATATCATTTGAGCGGTAAATTGCGTCTAATTGCTATAGTCCTTTTAGACGGATTTGCGAATGTGACATTCGCGTTGATGTTCTGTGTTGTGCTGTGATGTTGCGGATTTGTCGTGGTGGATAGCAGTGTGCAATGATAGTGCTGTTTGGATTTATTTGTACATTTGATATTGCGGGGCGAACGTCCAACATGTGGACTGCCGTCACTGCCTGTTTGTATAATATTCTTTTGGGGCACGACCGGGCTGAGATTGATGTACCCGTTGTACATATTTTTCATTTCTGTACTAGGTTTACCCTGCGACGGAGTGCACGGATAGCCGGGTTCTAGAGGACAACGGGTCCGTATCTTATGGCTTTGAGAGGCAGAGGGGCCTCACTTTAGAATTGGCAGACTATTCGCCGCACTCGTAGGGGGTACAGGTTGACCCAAGGAGGGGAGCTCAAGTTACCGGATTCCGTGAAGTGCCGGGTGGTCCATTCACTATGCTGTAGGGGGCTGCCTCTCTTCAGGTTTTGGCGGGTAACTTGCCGCACCCGTAGGGGTCTAGGTTTTATTGCACAGGCTATCCATACGACCAGGGGAACGTCGGGTTTCAGTAGCGGCTCTATGAAACCCGGGGATCCCAGATTATCTGTATTGTTCTGTGATGCTTATTGCTTTTCTGTAATATTGCATATTATCACGCCTGGAGCGATTATTGTATATTGGTGTATATACTATTAGATGTATATGTTTTACACCTGCGCTAGTCCAATCCCCGCTCTGTCGTTAGTTAAGTAACCTAACGGGTGATGACGGGACCCAGTGGCGAATGCGGATGGCATATACGTACATTATATTTTCGTTCTTTTCTGGTGTGATTGATTGATGCGACTGCATTGATTCTTATCAATGCAAGGATAAAACAAACCTATATTTGATATTGTTGGAACAAATTTTAAAAGGTGTTATTACAAAGATATTTCCTTTTGTTTTGCATAGCGGTATTCAGTTGGAATATCCTGCACCTCATTCAACGAGGCAAGGGCCGATATCCGTTCACCGGGAGTGACCCCTTGGGCAGAAGTTTGCGTCAGGATAATAACTTCACTATAGTCGATTACAAGTTGCTTTGCATCGCGGTATTCAGTTAGAATATCCTGCACCTCATTCCACGAGGAAAGAGTCGAGATCCCTTTACCGGGAGTGACCTCTTTAGCAAAAGGTTTTCGCCACTATATTTTTATAAAAAGCTATCAGGTTCCTTCAGCGATATCAAGTTCATTACGTTAAAGGTTTTTCGCCAAAAACCAGTCGTAGCCCTCCGTCATTTCTTTTGGGTATTCAGTAGTATTCAAGCTATGTATTTTGGCCAAAGTCAAAGCATAGTGTTAGGTAGCTGCTGGGTATTCATTTGTTGCATAGATAGATGAGTTGGTTTGAGACAGTCGTTCTGCCATTTTGGCCAAAGTCAAGGGCATGTGCGGGTGGGTTCAAATTGACAAGATAATGACGGGTAGAACTTGGCATGTGACTTATGACATTTTGACCAAAGCCAAGGTCATAAGAGCATGGGGTAAAAATCATATCGGGTGTTTCTAAAGAAACTGAAACTTACCAGGCATGCGCATACCTTCTGGAGTGTGATAATGTGAGTGGATTCTGTCACGTTATCATGCGATGAGAGTTGGATCCCGATTCCCACTGTTGAGTTGGTTTACTTTTCGGGTGATCCCGATTGATTCTTCTTTTAGGTTTGGAGGAGAATTTGACAGTACAGTGGGAGGTTTCCTGATTAGATAAAGTGATAACCATTCTGATCTAGGTTAGAGTGCACGCAGAGTGTTTCTTTTCTCTCTCTCTTTGGCTGCGACCTTTGACCGACCCTAGAATATGACTCAGTGACCAAGTTGACCGAACCTTCTTATAATACAGGCTTTTGGATTGTCTGAGTTGCATAAGTCATTGCCACTCCTTCTTTTACCCCTTGCATTTCTCAGAACACCTCGTATCACTACGAGTATCCACTTCCATTGAATAGATCCATCGTATGGTTATATACGAACTCGAAGGGACTTCTTCAAGAATGGATCCAGGTTCAGGAGAAATAGAATTGGTTTATTCAGTTGTCTTTTATTATCACCTTCTCTCAGGTTGCGAGGGCTCCTTAGTTTAGGAGAGTACACCTATTACGCTTATTGGATAGTCTTATTCCAAACCATAGGCTGGTGCCGAAAGGTAGGGAATGAAGAAAACCAATTAGCCTAAGTAAGGTGTACAGAAGGTAATAACTAAAGACAAAATAAAGGGATTAGAAAGAGGGCAAAGTAAATTACGACTGTTATCATTCACGACCAAAACACGTACTTCATCGCCACTCCTATTTCACCTTTGCTTTTTTCCCCAGTTCGGGAGAAATAGAATAAGGTATTATTCAGTTGTCTTTTATCGTCACCTTCTCTCAAGTTGTGAGTACTCCTAGGATTAGGAGAGTACACCCATTATGCTTACTGGATAGTCTTCTTCCAAACCATAGGCTGGTGCCAAACGGTAGGGAAGGAAGAAAACCATTTAGCCTAACGTTGGTGTACAGAAGGTAATGAATAAAGACAAATAAAGGGATTTGGAGAGATGGCAATGAAATATACGGTTAAAATCATGAATTGGATTTTGGAAGAGACATTACTATGAATACCAGGATACCCCTACGAAACATTTTCATGTTTCAGTGCATTGTTAAAGGAAAACTGATTTCCCGATTAGATACTTACTCCAGGGTATGTATTTACCAGGTTTTATTCTCATATCTGTATGGTTTTACAGATGATGAGTGGGAGTAGGTTATTGGGAATAAGGTGATCATCCTCATTATATCGGAATTCGTTGTAATTGGTGATATTTGAGGAAGTCACCTGAGTTTTTGCCAGACGGCATGTATTTGGTTTTGAATATCCGTTGTTGTGCACCAATTTCAAAATGATATATCTGTACGTTTATTTTTATAAAGTGAGATATAACTTTTTGAGATTATGTCCGTGACATTTACCTATATCAGATACGATTGGGTAAGGAGCATTGAACAACGGAGTAGTTCTTAACCATAAGTACAGTTTTCAACCTACGACGCACAGGTTTTGAGTTATTCAACCCAGCGGACTTATACAGAGTATTGTATGTTGTCCAGTGTCCATCAGGACAAAGTGGTAGGTCCTCGTACTATGTTCTGTTTACTTATGATTTCTCTAGTTTTTAGACAAGTGTTTCGTAGAAATACAAGGTCTAAGTTTTAAGAAGTTGTGGGTATAAGAATAAAGTAGAGAATCAAATGTCGCAAGTATCGGGATTCTTCAAAGAGATCGAAGATGTAGATTCTTGTGATTGGTATTCAGATGATAGTAATGTTTTTTTTGAGAAACTTGTTTCTTTTTCAGGTTACTCATAGTTGAATATATTCCTAAGTTGAGTAATGCTGATTAGTCTCTCACCATTAAGTTGATATGCACTGGAGACAGCTGCATGATTAGAATCTGGTTCCAATTAAATAAGTGCCAATGTTTCTATATTGAATATAGAATGGTTTATATCTTAACGATGTTAAGGTACGATGAGTTGTCTAGCTTATGCTTAAAACCAGACACTGGATAACTCAAGGCACGTTTCTGTAATGGCAGTTTGTGGGTTGACCCTGGCTATGACGAGGGTTGACTTTCTACCATCTGGAAGATCAATAGTGATATTGTTCTTGACTCGTCACAGTTTTAGTAAAATGGATTTTTTCAGAAAACGATAGTGGGAGTATAGTAGAACTGGAAGTGATTCCAGAACCGCAAACGGTTACGGAAAATTTAATAGGACCTATATATTCAATCAGGTTTGACATTCCATTAGCCACTCCGCAGATATGACGGGTAACCTCAGACACCCAAGAGGTACTAAGGTAGCCTCAAGGACAGTGACAGGGAGGTTCTTGTTTACCCAGACTTAACACTACTGTTGTTCCCGACTATGAGACCCAGCAGGAGGATAAGTATAGCGTCGTTCTAAACTAGCTTTAGAAGTGCACGTATATATTATTCTGCCAGAGGGTTGTCGTAGTCAGTGGGAGCAGCGGAAGCATAGTGGGCAAGTGGCTTATGTCTATTTATAGACTTGAGCAGATATAGCAGAGAAAGATCATCTAATTTTGATGTGACAGTCATGGCTTTGACTTCATCAGAATAGGGGATGGATCTGTTAAGAAGGTAGTAGGGTGTGATGTCCTGGTATTTGGATGGCATACACAGAGTAGGAAGTAAAATTCCTATACTACGATCGGTTGTACTGTGGTCGTCATACAGTTGTTTCTCCACAAAGGATATGGATATAATATCAGACATTCTGGTTACTAGATCTATGGTTTTAGATCTAGATTTGGGTAGCTTCCCAATATGGGTACTTTGACAGTATTCTAATAGTATTTTAGAATAGATGACTCTTGGCATGGTGGTGTACCTGCAGGTGATGGAGTCACCCTCTCTAAAGGTGTCTTACAGACTAAAGGGGAGAGGGATGTGCATGATTGGCAGATCACTTGCTTAGGCAATTGAGTCAATCGTGAGATGTCAAGTACCACACCAGATGTTGTTTTTGCACTAGATGCAATAAGTTTATATTAATCCAATCCTGAAGAAACATAAGGAAGCAGTTTTAGAACATAAGTGAATGTTCTGCGGATTTGATGACGGCAGCTTCCTTCGGGAGACGGTTATCATTCCAGACTTCAAAGGTGACATGCATGACAGTGTGATTGTCAGAGTTATAGTTTTCCCTCTGACGAGGGACAGTATTATGGACAGATGGTCTAAGAGGATACTGTGGGAGGCATAGTCCTGGACACTGATTAGTTTCAGTTGTGGATACAGTCTAAGAAGTTTGGATTTAAAGTTCATTTATGAACTAGGTCCCATCAGATATCCAGACATATTCTAAGACAGGTATTGCTCGATTCGGGAGATGACTTTCTCCGCGAACTTGAGATTAAGAGAAACATAGAAAGAAACATCAGGGAGGATCCACTCACTGAGGCTATTTCTCGAACACAAGAGTTTTACAAACTAGCTTTGTGAAACTGATTAGTAGAGAAGTTGGGTGTTCAGTATCACACAGGCTGTGAGTATGCGACATCGCAATAATTAGCCTTAAGTGCAAGTGGGAGATTGTTGGATATAGTGCCCTCAAAGTCAATTATTGGATCGCAGGTACGTGATTGCAATGATTGAGGGAGGACCTATACCGATATGACAGTCTTGCTCGAGATGTTAGTATGCTATCTGGTTTGTCTTTATCATCGTATATATGCTTTAGTTCACTATTGCATGATGATAGAGCCCATAGGATTCTTGCTTGACTGCCAGCAGTATGATGGCGATCATATACGTGGGAGCTGGGGTCTATAAGCACATCCTTAAAGTGTCCTTAGTCGTGGGAGTTTTGAGACAGGGCATCGATACTCCAAAGTAGACTAGTGTATACAGTCGAGACCCCGACGAGGGGCGGTGGCCGGTCTCACAAGCCATTGGTGTCAGTTGGTTCACCTAAGATGTATACAGGTGCTCATTGGGTTATGAGTATACCGGATAGGACTCGCCGGGAGCATGCTAGTTGGTATTATACATATCGTCAGATAGCAGTTCTCAGGTGACATGTGTACAGGTTAGTTTGTCGACCTGAGATCGTTATTTGTCTCGTATGAGTTCCCACTGTGCTTTGATTACTACCCTACCACGCTCAAAGGAGACGTGCAAACAGGTTTTAGTTGGGTACAGTCCCGAGCCACATGGAGGCAGTGAGCGGATCGTCGGGGATTCGTCTCTCCCGGTATTGGGGGTTGATGTCGCACAGTGCACGGGTGGCCATCACTAGAAATCCTCGGCCAGGGTAGTGGAGAATTACTGATTTGGATCAGTAGTTTCTCAGGAGGTGATGGGCTTCATACCGACACGAATTATCGCGTTATTAGGGGTCTGACTCTATCTACCCGCCTAGACTTGATATGCGATACTCTTAGACGAACGGACCGGACTGTACGGATATTATCACTGTCAGCCTCAGTAGGGTTTCTGGATGAGTTCGTTCGTCAGCTTCCCTTACAATCAATACATAGGCAACCATTACGTACAGCTAGTATCTCTGACGTGCTAGTGGTTATACCCAGTGTCAGTGTGTTGATGAGTTATTAGAGTCCCCCACAGACAGTTTCCCAAGTTCGGACGAAACGTTGTAGAGGCCGTATGGTTTTATGGCAGGGTTCGGAAAATACACGTGCGTTTACGCACGTGTCATATTTCGGGAAGATAATACTGGTAGGCTTTGGTTTAAGCCGGATCTGAGTATTATACTGTGTAGATATAATATCTTTGTCTCAGTTGCATTTGTATTCGGTCGTAATACAAATGCGGGTATGTTTATACTGTTACGGGGTTATCCTGAAATTCGTTTCGGGATCGCTTTTGGAAGCTGCCAGTTTCCAGTTTTCTATCACCCGCTTTAACATTCGGTTAAATGCAGATTTATCTTTTCGTCACTTGGGTGAGTCATGAGGTGAGTCGTGATTCTAGAAGGTTCTAGTGTGGTGACTAGGTTCATGAATCATTCATTTGCATTAATGGTTTTGATGACCAGGTTAAGTGAGCCATTCTTTTCCTTTAATGCTTTTTGTTCTTGTTAAAGATATTTGATTAAGATCTTTTCCTTTATAGTCACCACTTTGCTCCTACCCTCACCTCCCTCCTCCTATATTATGGCCGGCCCCTCTTTGGGGAAAGAGATTAATTTTTGGGGAAAAAAGTGTATGTATTTGGTTCATGAAAATTAGTAGGCCAATTTCTCATTTACCCGATTCAAAAGGCAACTTCATTTACCGTTCGTCCATGGCTTTAGACGAAGTGAGACAAAGTGTTCTACTCATTCTCTACATCAATCTTGGTCATCTCTTTTAGCAAACTTGATGATCGAGTTGCCTCGGTTCAGAGGCGGGAGCCCGTTTAAAGATCCGTCGACGTGGCGCCACCTGGACGAGAAGACTGGAGATTCAGGAGATCGGAGCAGCCGCAACAAAGCGTGGGATGATGGTTGAAGACCGAAGGACTCGGATCGTTCGGTATAAAATTTCTACCCACTTTGTAGTATGTTAGTTTAGCTTTAATGGCAGATCCGGGTTATAGTATACGATAGCGCCAGCTAAAAACTTTTTGTTCCGCATTTGGCGTCTATTAGACTGCCGGGGCGCTACCGTGTACTTACATAGAGGTCTTATGCCGACCATGGTGGTCGCAGACTTGGGTTCGCAGTGGGAGATCATGTATTCCTACGGACTTTCCGATGAATGACGTGTTGAGTTTTGGGAAGCTTATCCCAGGATTTTAGTCCTTTTGAGATCGTTAAAGCGAGTTAGTTTCGTTGCCTTTAACTTGGCACTTCCGCCCAGATTTTTGACTATTCACCCCATTTTCTTTGTGTTGATACTTTGCAATTACCTTCATGACTTTCTCACATGATTCAGCACCAGACCATTTAGTTTGGGCGCGATCTTTCGTTCGCCAGCAGCCAATTGTGTTAATGGCTCGGCAGGTGGAGAAACTTCGGTCAAGGGTCTTGTTATCTGTAGAGGGTTTTTCTTGGGCGTAGCCGTTTTGTGAGGTGATCACTTGGGAGGCTACGAGCGAGATTTGAGAATTTGTAATCTTCTCTTTGAAGGTACACTTAGTGAGAATTTTAAATTCGGGGACGAATTTTTATAAGGGGGGAGATTGTAACGCCTTAGATTTCGGTTAGTGTTCGTTTAGACGTTAATGCGGATTTACTGTAAAAAAGTTTACCAATTCGGGTTCCTCACATTTTATAATATTTAATTAATAATTTATTATTATTTGTTATAAGCATGCACGCACGTGTGCATGTAAATACGAGGATTTGTTTGTGCTAATTTTTATCTTAGCAATCTTGACACTTAACCTAATCTATCCCTTTGCTTCAATCCTTGTTTAATCCATCCTTAACCTAAACCTTAGATCTTTTGAGTGAGAGAGAGAGAGAGATTTATTTTGGAGTGGTGAGGTGTGTATGAATGCATTAATGGAGGAATTAATGCATATGATACACTCACCTCTCATTCTCACCCTACACTCACCCCCCTCTCTCTTTATCAATCACCCTCTCTCTTTTTCTCTATCTCCTTCTCATTTCTTCATCTCTTTCTATTTCTAAACTGAACACTCTCTCATTTCTATACAAAATCCATCACTAAACATCACAATCTTCATCAAAATCACATCTTTGATCACTTTTCTTCTCTTGGATGCCTTGGAGCATGCAAAGCTGGGATCTTTGTGTTCTTTTGGCTAGGTATTGATCCCTATCTGTTCTTTATGTAGTTTTTGTGCTTTGTAGATAGTTAGTTTTAGTTTAGATAGTGTAAAGTTTAGTTTTGTGCGAAATATCGTATTTTTAGTGCCTTTATGTGACATCTGTGATCTGTTGTGACCCGGAGTTTTTACTAGAAAACCAAACAAAGTAGTTGTATTGTACCTAAGACCATAGGACCTCACCTAGAGCATGGACCCTTGGAGCTCGGACCCGGCCGGCGAGATCAGCCGTGGGTAGGAGTTAGGGTGTGGGTTTTTCTGGGTAGGTGTCTGCAGTGGTTTTGGTATTTTTGGTCTTGTTTGTTTGTTTAGTTTTCACTGTATACAAAATCTGGGATCACTTAGGTAGGTTGTAGTGTTTTGTGTTCGCGCGATACGTTATACGACACGGATCGTGCACTTTGGATGGTTTTGCTCTTTAGTTGTTTTCGTCGTGTCGCTACGTACGTTAGCCACAATACGAACACTTGAGAGTATGTTTTGTGTTGTTGTGTCGTTCTAATGTAGTTTGTACGCGTTTTGGGTCTGTTATAAATATATACCTGCTTTATTGTCTTACTGTTGTAGGTTCGCAGGCGGGGACTACGGACACAGCTATAAAGGGAAAACAGGTGGTTGGCTACACTTTGCCAGGAGTGTTGGTGAGTAGATTTAACATCTACAAGGGAATCGCCCGCATGGCGTTATGCGTCTGGGCTAGAGATGTTATTTCTGTCGCATATTCTATGTCATATTTAGAATTGCGCATTCACCCTACTGCTTAGTGTTGTGCTTGGACTAGTATCTTTAGGACACTGCACCATTATTGACGTCTTATGTTGCACGAGCACTGATTGTATACCACACATACCGTCAATAATTGCCATGTCACGCACAACCCACATATAGAAATGATATTGCTTGGTTAGGAACATTGTGACATTGATTCATATTTCTTATCGCATATGACATATAGCATACCTGTATATCTACATGCTTACACATATGCCTTCTTATATTTACGTGCTAGATACCTGTATACCTATAAAGTATTGTACCATTAGTGATAGGTACATACACACTTTATGACATAGCTACAGGTATACCTTGTACACATACTTCACTTATACCCAGGGGGTATACTACATCATAACTTATAGGTAGATACATATACCTTGCTATATTTTTCTGTTTACACATATGCCTGGTTATAACTACATGTTTACATTTACTTGATGCTATTTAGAATTGGAGAAATTAGGAACTGCATGATATTTTATATTAACTTGTTGCATGTTAAATAGCGGTTTTTCTTTTATATGCTCATATTACTGTTTCATGTTGCATATATTACATTCATGGATTTCATATGATGTCTCTGATATTTTTACTCCTGTATATATAACAGTGGAATATGACGCTATTATATATACCCTTACACCAATATTAGTGGAATGGGACGCTAATATATGTGTATTGATTCTTACATTTGTATTTATTCTTTACCTAATATATGCAATATATTTCTTCATTATATGAGTGGGCCTATATGGTCGATGAGTGGGGCCTATGTGCTCGGGGCCTATGTGCTCGATGTGAGGGGCCTATATGGTCGATGTGAGGGGCCTATGTGCTCGGGGCCTATGTGCTCGATATTGTATATATTTTTACATATAAATTTATATACATCATCATATTTATTCATGCAATTATATTTAGGGTGTTAGAAATTTACTTGATATCGGATTTGGGATATAGGAGATTTATTTGAGATTGGATACAGGATATATATGAGATTGCTGATTTTGTACATTCAGAATATATGAGATTTATTCGATATTGTATATTCAGGATTTGTGAGATTTATATGATATGAGAGCCAAATTGGGGGCTGTTTGGAGGAATTGGGATTTGGATTGTCTTGATGGATTGTGATCCTACCACGATACCAGGATTCTGTGAAAATGACATATTTCATTCCATACTCCACATTTATTGTTTATGCACTGCTTCATGTATTAGTAGTACCTACTTCATGTATTAGTAGTACCTATTAGTGTACCTTTCATGACTGTTGCATTTACATACTTATTTATATGCGCTGCTTCATGTGTAGTTGTACCTTTTAGTGTACCTTTCATGATTGTTGCATATATACATTTCATATCATTGTTACATGATTGTTGCATACAGATTGTCATATTATTGCGTCATGTATTAGTTGTACCTGCTAGTGTATCTTTCATGATTATCGCATTCAAATGACCTTTTACTGTTTTTAGCTTACATATGTTATATTCGCGTTGTACGTGCATACTTGCGATTACCTGCATATGTTATTTACTATTCACGAGTTGGCAACTCACCCCCGTTGTGCCACAGTTGTTTTGCAGGGTGTTCCTCAGAGTAGTCGAGGCAGGCTATTATCACCCATCTTATCATCTTTTGCTACGGATACCGCATCAGCTCACAGTGTGCAGTTTGCTTAGGTGGGTTTTGTGGTTATTCGAGTTGTATTGTATATTCGTTGTATTCTTGTACTCTCCATCTACTATATTTTCATGTTGACTTAGAGACTTGGTGAGGACGATATTGTCTATTAAGTTGTGACTTGTTGTATTTTGTACAGTTTCCTTTCTATCGTCTTCTATTTCTTCGCTACGGCGTCGTATATCTGTTGTGGTGTTTGTTTTCAGCCGTTGGGCGTGAATTTTGCTCCCATTTGAGATGCTTTATTTTATATTTATGTTGTACCCATTTTGGAGGCTTGTTTTACAAAGGAGGTGCTGCCAAAATTTTAAGGAATAAAAGTGAGACTTTAAAGAATTTGGGTTGTGATTTCAAAGGTTTTGAAAATACTATTATCACTTTCTTATTTTTTTTGATGGTTTAGATTTCTGGGTTTTGGTTTTCTTTTACCGCGTTACGGCTGGAGACGTTGCGTAGTATTAAGGCCGTCACGTGCCAATTTCGGGTCGTGACAACGACCGTCAAACTTTTCTATTCCATTATTTGTAGACCGCATCTCCTCAATCAACTCCAAAACGCGAACTTGACGTTCTGATACCACTTATAAGAATTATGTATTTATGTGCAGCGGAATTTAAGACCTTTGTTTTAGAATATGATTTAAAAAAAGGATGACATTGTAAGATGATGAAAAAGACTCCAACGAACACCAAATTAAGCACACAAAAAGAACACACCAATAACAATACACAAGATTTATCGAGGTTCGGCACAACTAGCACCTAATCCTGCAAACCGCGACGAAAACTTTTACTATGAGAAAAAATTACAAAAGATTAAACGTACTTCTCAGCCTCCTTTACAAAGAAATACCCGCTCTTATAAAACCTCTCTCTATCTCGCGACCGTGCTTGGCCGCCTCTCCCACTCTAATCAAATCGTAGGCTATTAGAGAATTATGTATACACAAAATCCTAGAGAAAATCTCATATTTATAGGGTAAATAAATGCTTGGAGATAAATCTATATTTAAATTAGAGATAAATATGAATTTAAAATAGAGATTAAATTTAAATCTAAACTAAAGAGATTAGATTTAAGTCTTACTAATCCTTAACTAATCCTGAATTTAAATCAAATTCAACATCTATATATAGCATAGAGGGTAAAGATTCTCGGCCTTGATCAAGAGATCAAAGGTTCAAATCCCTCTTGTATATGGCTGCAACTCGAAGAAATTTGGAGGGGGCTATATGCCTCGCTGGACGTAGACTATTTCTCATGCCATGTTCTTTTTATTTAATCACATCGTTGTCACCCCAAAGTTCAGAATATTTTTTAAAGTGATTCACAAATGCTTAGCATGTTGCTGCTAGAATGATCCCGGAATTATTTCCAATAATACAAGTTATTACAGATTGTGCAAGGTATTATGTCTTGTCCATATCGTCGTCAAGAAGACAAATCTATATCGAATTCGTACCCTTATTGGATTCATTTCGTTTTTTAAGGAACCATCGAGAAACTCATTTTGACACATCCTACAATTTATATTGTATTTTGAAGGTATCCGAGGCATAATAACTTAGACACTAACAATCTATTATTAATTGCATTCTTAGGCGTGTCATTTAAAATTTTTTGTTTGTCTGTTTGTATTCTTAATTTAGATTTGCCAATACCACAGCTTCATTTTTCCAAAACGGTAGATGATCTCTGTAAAGAGAATATGTCAGAGATTTACAAGCATTTTGTCATTGCACTCTCTTACATGCTACCCAATCAGATCTGTACTCAGGCAACATGCACATATTCGTACATTTTCCGGTATAGCATTTTCTGCTCCATAGTGGTATCCCTTATCTTCCATCTTCACTAATTTCCAATGTCTACACCTTTTCTCTTTTTTAAAGAGAAAATGGAGTCTGAGATGGCACAGAAAGGAATTACCTAAGGTGGTGTTTGGCGAAAGTTATGACAATTGTAGTCAATTGTAGTCAATGCATGGTGGGGGCCTAGTTATGGATTTTAGGTGTTGTATTTGGCATATGAAGTTTCAAGGGTTGAATTTCAAAATATGGATGTTCATATCGAAGAGGCCCTACTTATTTTGACTCGAACTAAACAAATTCGTTTCCATGATCACTGATTGAATATATCAGAAACTTCAAGCAATGGAATAATGTTACTTTCAGTAGTGACTGAATCCCAACCTCAATCAATAAAGACAAAATTTCTTTTCACACAGTTAGCTATGAGCCAAATAGAGACTTTTTGCTTCCCTCTCCTCATCTCTTTCCTTCTTCTCTTGTAAATATGACAAGGGAAAAAAAGAAAGAAAAAGAATCACAATTTCTAGGAAAAATTTGGTTTGATGATGATCCATTCATTCTAAACAACTGATAATCCTTCAATGGATAATTGATTGTTTAAGGAAAGGATGAAGTGAGATGCAAGGGGAACGGCTGTCAATCTAGTAAAAGAGAAGAAATATAAGTGTGGGCACCACGGCCTATCCAAAACTCTCCTCTCTCTTTTATCTCTGTATGGATGTATTACACCCAGCACACTGAATAATATCTCGTTAATAACACATTGATCGGGTGAGTTTTCTCTCATTGATAATTGATATTTATTTTTTGAATGTTAAATTTTGATGCTCTATTTTGCTACTGGCTCTATAGGACTCCTCACATGGAATTTAACACACTTTTGTTTCTCCTGATGAATTTCATATTTATATTATCCTCTGATTCAAATCTCTGTTATGTTTTTGATGAGGCTCATGAACGAGAATATCCCAGATTGCGACACGTATGAGATGACGTGTCGTCCGTGCATACCCTCTGGACCCCCTGGGGGCTATGACGAGGAGTCAGCGTGGTACATTATGAATCTTTCTCGGGACCCGTAATGGGGTGGTACCCGACCTTTCGGAAAAGACTCATTGGAGTACCCCCCATATGCACTTAGGCGGCCGGGTATCCACGGCCTCCTCGCTCGACTCCGAGCTATCCACTGAGTTGAGACTCCTTGGCCTCCTCTCTCGACTCCGAGCTATCCAACGAGCTGAGACTCCTCGGCCTCCCTGTTCAACCAGGAGCACGGAGCCCAAACGCTCCCGTAACGGCTTCGCGTATCCCATCAGAATGAGATTTCCACCGTCTACGTCCCGCATCCCACGCTGGCACGTTTCTCCGTTAACGAGCGTATCTCGCTATTAATGGGCGTATCCCACCATCAACACGAACGTGCCGTAAGGACGTAACGGACGGCGGGAATCTCGCGCCGGATCGCCCCACGTGACTGCTATATAAACCCCATCTTCCAGACGATTCGGGTAAGTAAAATCGATTCCAATACGCCGCTACACTGCCCCTATACCTCGGTACTTACTCGATCATTGGAAGGTCCTACGGTGTTCCCACCCTGGGACTTTCTTTGCAGGTAGTCCGGTGTCAGTGGCATTCTACAACCCATTGAGATCCACACGTCCAATTTCCACTCTCAATCCCAACCGTTCAAGACCGCTTGCAGTAAGACCGACGGAGGACAACATCTGAGGGAGATTTCGACCTCCATCAGTTGGCGCCGTCTGTGGGAAAGCATAGGACTTTTCCACCAAAAAAAGTTGATCTCCCGCCTTCGGTTCAATGGCAAGCGACGACCACGACGATCCCAGCACGAGCCGTCCCGTCCCCCATAACAGGGGCGGCAGCGGTCCTACTCCCTCTCCTAATGTCATCAACGCCTTATCCGCTAGGATCGACAGGCTTACGAAGATGGTGGACGCGCTCGCCCGTGTTCAAGCGGCCGGCCATGCCCACCAAACCGCAGTTCCCCTTCCTCGGGATGGCGACGTACGCATGCTGGTGGGAATACGCACTCAGGTCTTTGACCTCAATCGCGCTCACCCTGATGTTAACGAACGCCGACGCACCGACCCTAGTAGTTACAACCTGCATGCGGGGAATGATTCAATGACCCGATGTGCGCCGGACAGTTCGACTCCCCGATCTCATGAGAGACCAGGCTGTCATTCCGACACCCGCCGCGTTCTTTCACCCCCTGAGGAGGTGTCGGTCAGTTTGCCTGGTTCCAGGCACGACCGACGCCCCTACTCCCGTCGAGGCTGTGCAAACGGCGAACGTCGGGACTACTCAAAAAGGGCCTCGCCCGAGGATTTAAGAAATATGATAGAGCGAAACCAAAGCCGCACCGTCGCGCAAGCCCGGAGCAGAGATGGCCGGTGCTCCGACTATGGAGAATCCTCGGGGTACCACCAACGAATCGAGGCCCTCGAAAAGAAGATTGAGGACATACGACAGGACGACCACACGGCCGGCGAAGAGGCGAAGTACTCCGCTGATTCACTCATAAGACCGTTTACTGAACGACTCCTAGCCGAACGTGTCTCGTCCAGGAACAAACCGCCCAAAGTGCCCCTTTTTGAAAGAAAGTCCGACCCGAAAGACCACTTGGACGCATTCATGGCCGCCATGAGCTTCTAAGACAACTCGGATGTGGCTCAATGCAGGGCTTTCCCCACCACCCTTATCCGAGCTGGTCGGGATTGGTTTCGAGGGCTTGCGCCATGCTCCATTTCGACCTTTGACGAGCTGGCTACCCAATTTCTCGGTCATTTCTTCGATAACCGGCGACAAAAAAGACGGTCGACTACCTGTTCACCATCAAGAGCGGAGACAAGGAATCCTTCAAGGGGTATGTCACCCGCTTCTATAATGCCCTCCTGGAAGTTCCCGAGCACCGTGACGAAACAGTTATCACCACGCTGAGGTCAGGTCTTAGGCACAAAGAGTGGCTCTGCTCTTTTGCATTGGCGCAACCTAAAACCATGGCCGAAGTGAAAGCATGGACCGAGCGAGAAATCCAACTCGAGTCAGAGATGAACTCCAACCTGCCCAGAGGAGACCAAGCAGGCCGGAAAAGACAGGACAGGGAAGAAAAAAATAAAGTCGATCGTCCGAAACCTTATTCCCCAAGGTTTCAGGAGTTCACTCCTCTGAGCTTTTTCCAGACCGAGCTGTTAGAGGAGGCTAAAGGCGAGAGCTTCTTTCAGCTCCCACCAGCTACCCAGAGGACGGGCAAATGGCTCCGCGGCCCGTACTGCGCCTATCACAGGTTGCAGGGTCACCCAACCGAGAGCTGCAAGCAACTCCATGACTACATCGAGGAATTGATCCGCTCTGCCCACCTAGCGAAATACCCGCGAGATAAGCGATAGACGGAGCGGGAGTAAAAGGACCAAACCCCATCCGTGGAGTTAACAATCGGGCAAATCAAGGTCATTTTGACGGATCCAGCTCTGGAAAGTAGGGGGACCACCATCTCCTGTAACTACCCTAAACTTCTATACAAATTTTTTTTGTAAAGTACATAAAGGAATACCTTAGCTTGAGCACAAGTTATAAATTTAAATTGCTTTTGAACAGCAAGAAAGCACTTGTAGATCATTGGTAAAGTCTTGCACTGCTGTGATATAGCCCCTGTGTTCGAATCTCTTCAGCCACATATTATTTTTATTGATTTTTCTTTTAAACTTTTAGAAGCCCAAAAGTGTGCACGTGCACTGCACGTAAAATGAAAAGTCACACTAAAAACAAACATGTGGAAAATATTATATGCACCGAACCTGACACGTGGCAGCAATCCAACCCCACACCCACACAAAATGGCCGGCGAGATCTTCACAAGGGGCCAGCGCCGCCGTTCCCACCCGTCCCAAATGCTTCAACTTTTTTTACCTAGCACCTCTTGGACCCCCCCCACTAACTCTAGTCTGTTTATTTTCCCTGCACATTTCCAGAGAATTAAAATGATGCATTAATCCAAAATTTTAATGCATTTTAATTCTCATTTTAAATACCCTAAACCTTAATTCTATCCTATAAATACCACACTACACCATAGCCCTTCTCATTCAGAATTCTTTTGCCAAAACACTCTAAATTTTCCAAGTCCAAGAAGTTGTACAAGTGGAGTTAGCCAAGGTCAAAGTTCCTACGACGATTCGGGACAAATCCGGCAACGACGCGACTCCACGACGCCTTCGAAATCTTCCTCTACCTCCTCCCTCTATAATCAATCAGTAAGTCCTCCCTCCCTTTCTCCATTTCTAATCTAAAACAACCTCTTTTCAAACTCGTCGGAAGCGGATTATTCCAACTTCCGATTCTCTTTTCTTTAAAAATTCAACTTTTATTAAATAAAAAATTTACCATCTTTTCATATATTGTTTAACAAATATAAAACAACAATTTGACCAAGTTTCAATTCAAAATTTAATGTTAAACAAATTCTATTTCACTTTTTCGATAAAATACCATCAAGTTTGCATAAGACATTAGTTTATTGTTTTACTTATATATCTTTAGAAAACGCATGAGGTAATGACCTATCTCATCACAACACTCATCTTGACATTGCACGATGGTTTTTGTAATAATTTCTGTGGGACAAAATACAATATTTATATTAAAATACCATAAACTATCAAAACCCGTATTCTTTAAATTGTTTTAATAAATTCCTTGCAAATAATGTTGGAGATAGTGCCCTCAAAGTCAATTATTGGATCACAGGTACGTGATTGCAATGATTGAGGCAGGACCTATACCGATATGACAGTCTTGCTCGAGATGATAGTATGCTAACTGGTCTATCTTTATCATCGTATACATGCTTTAGTTCACTATTGCATGATGATAGAGCCCATAGGATTTTTGCTTGACTACCAGCAGTATGATGGCGATCATATACGTAGGAGCTGGGGTCTGTAAGCACATCCTTAAAGTGTCCCTAGTCGTGGGAGTTTCGAGACAGGGCATCGATACTCCAGAGTAAACTAGTGTATACAGTTGAGACCCCGACGAGGGGCGGTGGCCGGTCCCACAAGCCACTGGTGTCAGTTTGATCACCTAAGATGTATATAGGTGCTCATTGGGTTATGAGTACACCGGACAGGACTCGCCGGGAATCTGCTAGTTGGTATTATACATATCGTCAAATAGCAATTCCCTGGTAACATGTGTACAGGTTAGTTCATCGACCTGAGGTCGTCATTTGTCTCGTGTGAGTTCCCACTGTGCTTTGATTTCTACCCTACCACGGCTCAAAGGAGTCGTGCAAACAGGTCTTTTTTGGGTACAGTCCCGAGCCACATTGGAGGAAAGTGAGCGGATCTCGGGGATTCGTCTCTCCCGGTATTAGGGGTTGATGTCGCACAGTGCACGGGTGACCATTACTAGGAATCCTCGGCTGAGGTAGTGGAGAATTACTGATTTGGATCAGTAGTTTCTCAAGTGGTGATGGGCTTCATGCCGACACGATTTATCGCGTTGTTAGGGGTCTGACTTTATCCACCCTCCTAAACTCGATATGCGATACTCTTTAGACGAATGGACCGGACTGTATATACATTGTCACTGTCAGACTCAGTAGGGTTTACAGATGAGTTCGCTCGTCAGCTTCCCTTCCAATCAATACATAGGCAAAACGTTACGTGCAGCTTGTACCTCTGACGTGCTAGTGGTTATACCCAGTGCCAGTGTGTTGATGAGTCATTAGAGTCCCCCAACGACACTTTCCTAAGTTCGGACGAAACGTTGTAGAGGCCGTATGGTGATATGGCAAGGTTCGGAAAAAGCACGTGCGTTTTCGCACGTGTCTTTTCGGGCAGATAATACTGGTAGGCTTTAGTTTAAGCGGAACCCAGTATTATACTGTGTAGATATAATATCTTTGTCTCAGTTGCATTTGTATTCGGTCGTAATACAAATACGGGTATGTTTATACTGATACGGGGTTATCCTGAAATTCGTTTCAAGATCACTTTTTGGAAGTTGCCAGTTTCCAGTTTTCTATCAGCCGTATTTTGACATTCTGTCAAATACGGATTTATCTTTTCTTGAGATGAGTGTGGAAGCTTCTAGATGGTTCTAGAAGTGTGTTTAGTGAGTCATGGTTGCATTTAATGATTCCATTAATGCATGATGACTAGGTTAATGATTCATCATTTTATTAATTGTGTTCACACTTTGTGTTCACACTTGATATTTTCTCTTATTGTCACCCCCCCTCTCCTACACTCACTTCCCCCCTCCTCTTATATGGCCGGCCCCCTCCCCACTCTCTCACACACTTGGAAGAAAAAGATAATGGCTGTTGTTCACTAGAAAAAGATTATGATAGATTCGGATTCACGAAAAATAGATAGCCTCTTTCTCATTTCACCCGATCCAAAAGGCAACTTCCATAACCGTTCGTCCGAGACCCTGGACGTAACAAGACAAAGTGTTCTACTCATTTTCTACTTCATCTTGGTCGTCTCTTTTAGCAAACTTGACGATCGAGTTGCCTCGGTTCAGAGGCGGGAGCCCGTTTAAAGATCCGTCGACGTGGTGCCACCGAGACGACAAGATTGGATATCGAGGAGATCGGAGCAGCCGCAACAAAGCGTGGGATGATGGTTAAAGACCGAAGGACTCGGATCATTCGGTATAACGTTTCTACCCCTTTGTAGTTTGTTAGTTTAGCTTTAATGGCAGATCCGGGTTACGGTACAGATAGCGCCAGTTCGTTAAAAGTTTTTGTTCCGCATTTGGCGTCTGTTAGACGGCCGGGGCGCTACCGTGGACTTACAGTGGTATCAGAGCCTTACCATTAAGCTATACTAATTTGTGCTAACGCGTTTAAAATATCGATCAAACCGAATTTCGAAAAACACAATTTTCAAGCTTATCAGTTTCTGTCGATTTTAAATGATGTCCTAAAATTATTTTGCATATCTCAGAAGACAGATCAGACATTTCTAAGAATTCTGGGAAATTTTGGGCAAGTGATCCCTAATTACGACTGCGGAACCGCGGTCAAACCTAGGGTTTGACCGCGGAGTCGCGGCCGTTCTGTGGGAGCAGCGCTCCAAATTTTCCAGAGAGCTTACTTTTGGGAAATTGTGGATTTTGGTATATATATTTGTTTGGACCCAGATTTTATTACTGTACAGCAGTTGTTCGTGGGGCCCACTTCGAGAAATTTAGTCGATCGAAATTTTAAATTTGTTAATATACAGTATTTACATTATATCTCCGACCGGGAATGTCATTTGATCGGTAAACCGCGTCTGATTGCTATAGTTCTTTTAGACGGGTTTTCGAACGTGACATTCGCGTTGATGTTCTGTGTTGTGCTGTATTGTTGCGGATATGTCGTGGTGGATAGCAGGGTGCAATGATAGTGCAGTTTGGATTTATTTGTACATTTGATATTGCGGGGCGAGCGTCCAACATTTGAACTGCCGTCACTGCCTGTTTGTATAATATTCTTTTGGGGCACGACCGGGTCAAGATCGATGTACCCGTTGTATATTTTTCATTTCTGTACTAGGTTTATCCCGCGAAGGAGTGCACGGATAGCCGGGTTCTGGAGGGCAACGGGTCCGTATTTCATGGCTTTGAGAGGCAGAGGGACCTCACTCTGGAATTGGCAGACTATTCGCCCCACTCGTAGAGGGTACAGGTTTACCCAAGGAGGGGTGCTCAATTTACCGAATTCCGTGAAGTGCCGGGTGTTCCATTCACTATGCTGTGGGGACTACCTCGCTTCAGGTTTTGGCGGGTAACTTGCCGCACCCGTAGGGGTCTAGGTTTCATTGCACAGGCTATCCACACGACCAGGGGAACGTCGGGTTTCAGCAGCGGCTCTGTGAAACCCGGGGATCCCAGATTATCTGTATTGCTCTGTGATGCTTATTACTTTTCTGTAATGTTGCATATTATCACGCCAAGAGCGATTATTGTATATTGGTATATATACTATTAGATGTTGTATATGTTTTACATCCGCGCTAGTCCAGCCCCCGCTCTGTCGTTAGTTAAGTAACCTAACGGGTGATGACGAGACCCAGTGGCGAATGCGGATGGCATATACGTACATTATATTTTCGTTCTTTTCTGGTGTGATTGATTGATGGGACTGCGTTGATTCTTATCAATGCAAGATAAAACAAATCTATATTTGATGTTGTTGGAACAAATTTTAAAAGTGTTATTACAAAGATGTTTCCTTTTGTTTTGCATAGTGATATTCAGATGGAATATCCTGCACCTCATTCGACGAGGCAAGGGCTGATATCCCTTCACCGGGAAAAACCCCTTGGGCAGAAGTTTACATCAGGGTAGTAACTTTAATATAGTCGATTACAAGTTGCTTTGCATCGCGGTATTCAGTTAGAATATCCTGCACCTCATTCCACGAGGAAAGAGCCGAGATCCCTTCACCGGGAGTGACCTCTTTAGCAAAGGTTTTTCGCCACTATATTTTTATAAAAGGCTATCAGGTTCCTTCAGCGATATCAAGTTCATTACGTTAAAGGTTTTTCGCCAAAAACCAGTCGTAGCCCTCCGTCATTTCTTATGGGTGGTCAGTAGTATTCAAGCTATGTTTGTTGACTAAAGTCAAGGCATAGTGTTTGGTAGTTGCTGGGCATTCATATGTTGCATAGATAGATGTGTTGGTTTGGGACAGTCGTATTACCTTGTTGACTAAAGTCAAGGGTATGTACGGGTGGGTTCAAATCAACCTGGACAATGACGGGTAGAACTTGACATGTGACTTATGATTTGTTGACTAAAGTCAAGGTCATAAGAGCATGAGGCAAAAATTACATCGGGAGTTTCAAACATAAAGCAAACTTGCCAGATATGCGCATACCTTCTGGAGTGTGATAACTTGAGTGGCTTCCATCAAGTTATCATGCGATGATAGTTGGATCCCGATTCTCACTGATGAGTTAGTTTACTCTTCGGGTGATCCCGACTAATTCTTCTTTCAGGTTTGGAGGAGAATTTGATATTACAGTGGGAGGTTTCCTGATTAGATAAAGTGATAACCATTCTGATCTAGGACAGAGTGCACGCAGAGTGTTTCTTTTCTCTCTCTCTTTGGCAGCGACCTTTGACCGACCCTAGACTATGACTCAGTGACCATGTTGACCGAACCTTCTTATAATACTGGCCTTTGGATTGTCTAAAGTTGCATAATTCATTGCCGCTCTTTCCTTTACCCTTTGTATTTCTCAGAACACCCCGTATTACTACGGACATCGACTTCCATTGGATAGATCCATCATATGGTTATATACGAACTCGAAGGGACTTCTTCGAGGATGGATCCAGGTTCAGGAGAAATAGAATTAGTTTATTCAGTTGTCTTTTATTATCACCTCCTCTCAGGTTGCGAGGGCTCCTTGGTTTAGGAGAGTACACCTATTACGCTTATTGGATAACCTTATTCCAAACCATAGGCTGGTGCCGAAAGGTAGGGAATGAAGAAAACCAATTAGCCTAAGTAGGGTATGCAGAAGGGAATAACTAAAGACAAAATAAAGGGATTAGAAAGAGAGCAAAGTAAATTGCGACTGTTATCATTCACGACCAAACCGCGTACTTCATCGCTACTCCTATTTCACCTTTGCTTTTTCCCCAGTTCGGGAGAAATAGAATAAGGTATTATTCAGATTGTCTTTTATCATCACCTTCTCTCAAGTTGCGAGTACTCCTAGGATTAGGAGGGTACACCTATTATACTTACTGGATAGTCTTCTTTCAAACCATAGGCTGGTGCCGAACGGTAGGGAAGGAAGAAAACCATTTAGCCTAACGATGGTGTACAGAAGGTAACGACTAAAGACAAATAAAGGGATTTTTGGAGAGATGGCAAAGAAATATACGGTTATAGTCATGAATTGGATTATGGAAGAGGCATTACAAGGAATACCAGGATACCACTACGAAACATTTTCATGTTTCAGTTACACTGTACATTGTTAAAAGAAAACTGATTTCCCGATTAGATACTTACTCCAGGGTATGTATTTACCAGGTTCAATTCTCATATCTGTATAATTTTACAGATGATGAGTGGGAGTAAGTTATTGGGAATTAGGAGATCATCCTCATTATATTGGAATTCGTTGTAATTTATGATATTTGAGGAAATTGCCTGGGTACAGTTTTCAACCTACGGTGCACAGGTTTTAAGTTATTCAACTCAGGGGACTTATACAGAGTATTGTATGTTGTCCAGTGTCCGTCAGGACAAAGCGGTAGGTCCTCGTACTATGTTCTGTTTACTTATCACTTCTCTAGTTTTTAGACAAGTGTTTCGTAGAAATACAATGTCTAAGTTTTGAGAAGTTGTGGGTATAAGAATAAAGTAGAGAACCAGGTATCAGAAGTATCGGGATTCTTCAAAGAGATCGAAGATGTAGATTCTTGTGATTGGTATTCAGTTGATAGTAATGGTTTTGAGAAACTCGTTTCTCTTTCAGGTTACTCATAATTGGATGGATTCCTAAGTTGAGTAATGCTGAGTAGCCACTTTCCATTAAGTTGATATGCACCGGAGACAGCTGCATGATTTGAATCTGGTTCCAATTAAATTAGTGCCTCTATTTCTATATTGTATATAGAATGGTTCATATCTTAACGATGTTAAGATACGGGGAGTTGTCCAGCTTATGCTTAAAACCAGATACTGGATAACTCAAGGCACGTTTCTGTAATGGCTGTTTGTGGGTTGACCCTGGCTTTGACGAGGGTTGACATTTCTACCATCATGGAAGATCAATAGTGATATTGTTCTAGACTCGCCACAGTTTTATTAAAATGGAATTTTTCAGAAAAAAGCAGTGGGAGTATGGTAGAACTGGAAGTAATTCCAGAACAGCAAACGATTACGGAAAATTTAATAGGACCTATATATTCAATCAGGTTTGACATTCCATTAGCCACTCCGTAGATATGGTGGGTAATCTCAGACACCCGAAAGGTACTCCGGTAGCCTCAAGGACGGTGACAGGGAGGTTCTTGTTTACCCAGACTTGACACTATTGGTGTTCCAAACTATGAGACCCGGTAGGAGGATAAGTATAACGTCGTTCTAAACATGCTTTAGAAGTGTACGTAGATATTATTCTGCCAGAGGGTTGTCGTAGTCAGTGGGAGCAGCGGAAGCATAGTGGGCAAGTAGCTTATGTTTATTTATAGACTTGAGCAGATATAGCGGAGATAAGATCATCTAATTTTGATGTGACAGTCATACGTTTGACTTCATCAAAGTAGGGGATGGATCTGTTAAAGAAGGTAGTAGGGTGTGATGTCCTGGTATTTGGATGACATACACAGAGTAAAAAGTAAAATTCTTATACTATGATCGGTTGTACTGTGGTTGTTACACAGTTGTTTCTCCAGACAGGATATGGATATAATATCAGACATTCTGGTTACTAGATCTATGGTATTAGATCTAGATTTGGGTAGTTTCCCAATGTGGGTACTTTGACAGCATTCTAATGGTATTTAGAATAGATGACTCCTGGCATGGTGGTGTACCTGCAGATGATGGAGTCACCCTCTCTAAAGGTGTCTTAGAGACTAAAGGAGAGAGGGATGAGCATGATTGGCAGATTACTTACTTAGGCAATTGAGTCAATCATGAGATATCAAGTACCACACCAGATGTAGTTTTTGCACTTGATGCGATAAGTTTATATTAATCCAATCCTGAAGAAACATAAGGAAGCAGTTATATAACATAAGCACATGTTCTACGGATTTGATGACGGCAGCCTCCTTCGGGAGACGGTTATCATTCCAGGCTTCCAAGGTGACATGGATGACAGAGTGATTGTCAGAGTTATAGTTTTCCCTCTGACGAGGGACAGTATTATGGACAGATGGTCCAAGAGGATACTGTGGGAGGCATGGTGCTGGATACTGATTAGTTTCAGTTATCAATACAGTCTAAGAAGTTTGAATTTAGAGTTCATTTATGAACTAGGTCCCATCAGATATTCAGACATATTCTAAGACAAGTATCGCTCGATTCGGGAGATGGTTTTCTCCGCGAACTTGAGATTTAGAGAGATATAGAAAGAAACATCAGGGCGGATCCACTCACTGAGGCTATTTCTCGAACACAAGAGTTTTACAAATTAGCTTTGTGAAACTGATTAGTAGAGAAGTTGGATGTTCGGTATCACACGGGCTGTGAGTATGCGACATCGCAATAATTAGCCTTGAGTGCAAGTGGGAGATTGTTGGAGATAGTGCCCTCAAAGTCAATTATTGGATCACATGTACGTGATTGCAATGATTGAGACAGGACCTATACCGATATGACAGTCTTGCTCGAGATGATAGTATGCTATCTGGTCTGTCTTTATCATCGTATACATGCTTTAGTTCACTATTGCATGATGATAGAGCCCATAGGATTCTTGCTTGACTACCAGCAGTATGATGGCGATCATATACGTGGGAGCTGGGGTCTGTAAGCACATCCTTAAAGTGTCCCTAGTCGTGGGAGTTTCGAGACAGGGCATCGATACTCCAGAGTAGACTAGTGTATACAGTTGAGACCCCGACGAGGGGCGGTGGCCGGTCTCACAGCCACTGGTGTCAGTTTGATCACCTAAGATGTATACAGGTGCTCATTGGGTTATGAGTACACCGGACAGGACTCGCCGGGAATCTGCTAGTTAGTATTATACATATCGTCAGATAGCAATTCCCTGGTGACATGTGTACAGGTTAGTTCATCGACCTGAGGTCGTCATTTGTCTCGTGTGAGTTCCCACTGTGCTTTGATTTCTACCCTACCACGACTCAAAGGAGTCGTGCAAACAGGTCTTTTTTGGGTACAGTCCCGAGCCACATTGGAGGCAAGTGAGCGGATCTCAGGGATTCGTCTCTCCCGGTATTGGGGGTTGATGTCGCACAGTGCACGGGTGGCCATCACTAGGAATCCTCGGCCGAGGTAGTGGAGAATTACTGATTTGGATCAGTAGTTTCTCAGGTAGTGATGGGCTTTATGCCGACACGATTTATCGCGTTGTTAGGGGTCTGACTTTATCCACCCCCCTAAACTCGATATGCGATACTCTTTAGACGAATGGACCGGACTGTATATACATTGTCACTGTCAGACTCAGTAGGGTTTATAGATGAGTTCGCTCGTCAGCTTCCCTTCCAATCAATACATAGGCAAAACGTTACGTGCAGCTTGTACCTCTGACGTGCTAGTGGTTATACCCAGTGCCAGTGTGTTGATGAGTCATTAGAGTCCCCCACCGACACTTTCCCAAGTTCGGGCGAAACGTTGTAGAGGCTGTATGGTGATATGGCAAGGTTCGGAAAAAGCACGTGCGTTTTCGCACGTGTCGTTTTTCGGGCAGATAATACTGGTAGGCTTTAGTTTAAGCCGGAACCCAGTATTATACTGTGTAGATATAATATCTTTGTCTCAGTTGCATTTGTATTCGGTCGTAATACAAATGCGGGTATGTTTATACTGATACGGGGTTATCCTGAAATTCGTTTCAGGATCACTTTTTGGAAGTTGCCAGTTTCCAGTTTTCTATCAGCCGTATTTTGACATTCTGTCAAATACGGATTTATCTTTTCTTGAGATGAGTGCGGAAGCTTCTAGATGGTTCTAGAAGTGGTGAGGTGTTTAGTGAGTCATGGTTGCATTTAATGATTCCATTAATGCATGATGACTAGGTTAATGATTCATCATTTTATTAATTGTGTTCACACTTTGTGTTCACATTTGATATTTTCTCTTATTGTCACCCTCCCTCTCCTACACTCACCTCCCCCCTCCTCTTATATGGCCGGCCCCCTCCCCACTCTCTCACACACTTGGAAGAAAAAGATAATGGTTGTTGTTCACTAGAAAAAGATTATGATAGATTCGGGTTCACGAAAAATAGATAGCCTCTTTCTCATTTCACCCAATCCAAAAAGCAACTTCCATAACCGTTCGTCCGAGACCCTGGACGTAACGAGACAAAGTGTTCTACTCATTCTCTACTTCATCTTGGTCGTCTCTTTTAGCAAACTTGACGATCGAGTTGCCTCGGTTCAGAGGCGGGAGCCCGTTTAAAGATCCGTCGACGTGGTGCCACCCAGACGACAAGATTGGAGATCGAGGAGATCGGAGCAGCCGCAACAAAGCGTAGGATGATGGTTAAAGACCGAAAGACTCGGATCATTCGGTATAACGTTTCTACCCCCTTTGTAGTTTGTTAGTTTAGCTTTAATGGCAGATCCGGGTTACGGTACACGATAGCGCCAGTTCGTTAAAAGTTTTTGTTCCGCATTTGGCGTCTGTTAGACGGTCGGGGCGCTACCGTGGACTTACAAATAAGCCTCTACAACCCAATTTGGGGAACCCGATCGGGATGGTGTGGGTTATCGCACGTCCTCGGGGCTAGTAGAGCGAGATGCAGACCTCCTCACGGAGCATTCGATTTCGATGGAATTCTTATTACAATTTTTAAGAAAACGTGATTTCTCTTTAATAAATAAATGCTATTTTTTATAATTATATATATATATATATTATAAAAATATCTATTTTAAATATAATATATATTCCATATTTTCTAATCAAAATAAAAGAATCACAAAAGATCATGAAAATGCCATCACATTTAATACCAGTCAAATTACATGAAAATAACATATACTATTCAAAGTTAGGTTTATATCCATTAGAATATTTCATTTTATAAAAATTACAACTATTAAAACCCTAAAGACGATAAATAAATACTTGAGATTTATTTTGAAAATAAATCAAAACTATTTTTCATAAAACCCCATCAAGTTATATTAATTTACAATAAGGACCCTAGTACATATAGGTTTAAGTGGGATCACTTCTCTTGAGTCTCAGGGAGCCGGAGAATATGGGTGCTTTGTTGGGATAAAAATTTACACCCCGGTTGACCAAGTCAAAATCCAAGTCAACCCCAGACCCAGTGGGCCCAAGCCCAGACCCAGTAGGCCTATGCCCGGGTCGAGTACGAACATGAAGCGGCCGGCCTCCCCCCACGCCAAGATAGAATTTTTGTAATAAACAATTTTGTTGTATTTCTTTTATTTTATTTTTATGGATAAATGTAAGAAAAATAGGCATAAAGCCAAATTTTTGTAAAGCCCATGGCTTATGTGCAAAAAGAAATGACACATAATCCATGGGATAGGCAAAATGCCATTTTGTGAAGCCAAAGGGGCTATGTGTAAAGTGTATGGCCTATAAAGACAAAGATAAAGAAATATCTCAACAACTTTTTTATCTCTCCCAAAAAAATAAGAATCCAGATCTGCCTCTTCCTCCTTCCTCAAGGTTCTAAAGCCTTCTTTTCCCTTTTGAATTAAATCAAGAGTTTAACTCTTCCTTTTCTCAAAATAAGTAGATTTCCACCACAAAATCTACGAAGGGGAGCTCGGATCTCCAATCAGATCTCGAAAAGGGGAGGCTTTTAAGGCTCATCCCCTTTTCTCCAAGATCCCGCCGGTCAAGAGCAAGAAGAAGGAGACCCATCTCCAAAAATCTAACTTTGGACAGACCCAAGGCTCAAAAGAAGAGCAATAAATCCCCAGAAGCTTAACTCCTTTCTAAAGTTGCTGGAGTTTAACTCCATAAGTTAATTTCTGTTGGAGTTTAACTCCATAAATTTGTTTCTGTTAGGAGTTCAACTCCAAAAATTCCCTTGGGAGTTCAACTCCCCAGCCTAGGGGCTAGGCTTCCCTTTCCGCGGGTTTTTCCCACGGTCACGTGTGCCCACGTGACCCCAGGGCGCTAAGGCGCCCATCGGTCATGTGTGCGCACGTGACCCCGAGGCGCCCATCGGTCACGTGTGCGCACGTGACCCTCGGGGCGCCAAGGCGCCCATCGGTCACGTGTGCGCACGTGACCCCGGGGCGTCAAAGTGCCCTTCGGTCACGTGTGCCCACGTGACCCTGGGGGGGAGCCAAAGTGCCCATTGGTCACGTGCGCGCACGTGACCCCGGGCATTAAAGCGCCCACCTTCCGTGCGAGCGTCCTTTAGACGCCATTTTGTTTTCTTTTCCCTCTCGTTTTACGTGCACTCCCCAACAAAATCCCTTCTGGAGTTTAAACCCTTTTTAAAAAAAAAAAATATTCTTTGGAGTTTAACTCCACAATAAAGTTCTATTTTAGGAGTTTAACTCCGCATAAAATTCTTTTAGGAGTTTAACTCCATTTAAAATTATTTGGAGTTTAACTCCACAATAAAATTCCTTTTGAAATTAAACTCCACTTTCAAAAAAAAGGGGGGGGGAAGGAAAACATACACAGACTCCACGACACTGTCTTCCGTTAGAAAAAAATTTCTAACGGGGCGCCGTCCCGCCCCCCCGCAAGGGGGCTGCTTGCCCCCTTGACCCCCAGCCCGCTATCCAGGTAGCGGGACCCCCGTAAAAACTCTGCGGGGCCCCGATATTTCCAAAACCCCTTCAAAATACGATACTGCACATTGAGTTCGCATGACCAGTTTAACCCGTTAATCAGAGGTTCCTTCGCTCCAAATACGAGGGGTAATTAACGGCAGCTTAGTCCGCGGCTGCCGGAGATTCGGATCCCCACAATCATTAAACCCCGGCCTACCCTAGGCCGGGGGAATCTGTAATGCGCCTGACAAGCGCGCGCGTATTCCCATCTCAATGGGGTGACGAAAAAGACCCTACAGATTTTGGCACGCCCGGTGGGACCTTTCTCTCCTCCCATATCCCGGGTTAAGCGTTCATGCGAACTCATTTAACATATACGCCGATGTTTGTACTGAAATAATTTCTTTCTTTCGTGCAGCAATCAACTTTCAATGACGATGTCTCCCCAGACGAATTTAGCTTCCAGCATGACCCCGATTCCGTACGTGGTCAAGATCAACGCTCGTGTGGTTCTCCCCGCAAGCCTCAGTCGGCAGTGGGAGGAACCGCCCCGCCAGTTTGGTTCCGTCATCATTTACCCTGCCGGAAGCGCTCATCTGGCGGAAATCCCGGCGGAACAGGTGGCCAAGCCGGTCCCAAGGGGCAAGAGGCCGAATGTTGTGATTGCTAAGGCACCACAACCGAAACTTAAGAGGGTGTCTGAATGACTCCCTGGCGCTCCAGCTGGGGGCAAGACTTCCGGTGCGAAGTGCAACATTAAATGTCGCGGACGAGCTCAGGCGATGACTCCAACAAATGCACAATCGAGCGTATTTCCAAGGCCCTCCATCGCCCGGTCTGCGGCGTCTTCCCAAAGAGCCGAAGTCTGCCAGGTGCTTAGAACAGAAAAGTTAAGGCAGAAGCATCTCAGGTATCGAGCCAACAAGAGGGCCAAGGCTTCGGCCAAATGGAATCGTGTGAAGTTCCAAGTGCAGGGTTGCCCTGCGACGACGGCTGAGTCGGACGTAAGAATCAGCAATTCCTTCGAACCTCTGAAGTGGGTTCAAAAAAATGCCATGACCGCCAGAATCAAGAAGACAGCGGTCCGAACAGTGCCACAAAGAGACGTGTCCCGGCCCCAACAGAAAAAGTATGACACTGTCTCTTCAAGAGTCTATCAGGCGCTCTGTGCCACACGAAAGCAACGGGGCAAATCCAGAAAAGAAGAGCCAGCACCATTCAAGAAGCTGGTTAGGCCAGCCGCCTTCAATCGACTACCAGCTACCGAAGCAAGGGGGTCAAGACAGCGATCCGTGAAATCAGCCGCCAATGATCGAAAGACGGCCGGATATATCATCCATACGGTCTATATGGCGGGCGGGCGCCCCAGCGACAACCTTCACAGCAAAAGCAAGGATGGGGCCACCACATCCCAAGACCAATCTAGCCTGAATGTGATTGCCGCCGCCCAAGAACAGCCACCTCCATTGGATGAAGAAAACCCTCTCGGTGAGGATGATAGGCTGAAAGACCCCTCGGTCCATGCAGAGTCAAGCTCGGACAGCGAGGAAGAGCCAACTTTCCGCCCCAGGACTGCGGAGCAAGAGCTGCTTCAAGAGCTTCGAAAACAGCTCAGGAGAAAAGATAAAGAGATGGCCAAGCTCTATTCGAAGATTGACGACTTAACGAACGTGGTGATGCAGCTTACGGCTCAAATTGCTCGAGCGCCTCCTAATCAAGCACAAGCCGCTACTAATCAGCCGGGTGATGACAATCCGAGGCAGCCAATGCCTGTTCCTTTAGGACCAAGACTGGTCGAGCCGCATGAAAGCCGGTCACACTCCGCTTCTGGGGATGCCCTGGCCCCAGATAGCACTATCCCGCTAACACAGGATCGGATAATGGATTTGGTCACCAGCAAGGTTAAAACATTGGTGGCCGAAGCTGAAGCTCAGAAAGAAATCGGCAGTAGTGGGCGGCCATATCCCGCGCAGTACGATCTGATTGAGTTCCCAAGCGGCTACGTCATTCCTAAGTTCGGAAGATTTGATGGAACGGGGAATGCAAATCAGCACGTAGCCCACTTCAAAGCATCGTGCGGAAATACAGGGGGCAATGACGCGCTCCTTCTTCGTCAGTTTGTCAACAGCCTGACCGGCGTCGCCTTCGACTGGTATGCGAGTATACCGGACGGGTCCGTCATTACCTTTGCCCAAATGGAGTCCCTGTTTCGGCAAAGGTTCATGAGTGTCAGTGATAAAATCTCCATTGCCGACCTTGTGAGGACCAAGCCGAGGAAGAATGAAAGCAACACCGACTTTATCGCTCGATGGCGTAATCTCACAGTCAAGTGTGAACCGCCGCTGGAGCAGGACCAGTCCGTCAGCCTTCTCATTGGGAACCTCAGCAATTGGATGGTCCCATTCTTGTGTACGGCGGGCCTCAAGACATTTCAGGAGCTAACCAAGAAAGTCCAAATGCTGGAACGCTCGAAGCAGGAGTCCCCGCCGGATTCTCAGAGAGACAAAACTTGGAAAAGCAAGCGGGACGACAACCGTAGAAGCGGGAGTTCCAGCAGTACCAATGTCTTCAATGCCTCCGACAATGAAGAAAAGCGAAGGGCGGCCGAATCCAAAACTAACCGGTCTCGAAAGCCATTGCTGGGAGGAGATGGGCCCTCCCTAGAGGAGAAAAAGAACAAGGTTTACTCTTTCAGAAAGGACAAGGTCCGCAAGATATTTAAAGATGCCTTGAACAACGGCCTACAATTGCCGGAGTCGAAAAGACCCCAAGAAGCAAAAATGACCGACAATCCTCTGTATTGCCCGTACCACCGAGTAGTGAGCCATGCGATCGAGGATTGTTATATTTTCAAAGACTGGGTCGAGAAGCAGTACAAGGCTGGAGAGATAGAGCTGTCCAAAAGTGTGTTGGTGAACAATCAAGTTGCAACCACCAACTTTATACAGACAGAAGTTGAAACCTTCTGGGAGCAGACAGCCGAACCCGCTGCCCTGGGGATGAAACGGACTCATCACGGTTTCTGTGGAGTATGCACATATCTAATAAGATGAAGAAGATGATAAAGCTACTTCGGAAAGAGCCTAGGACAGAATGGGAAGGGCAGAAGAAGCCTACCAGTCCAGCTGCCAATGCGGCTCCATCACGCTCAACATCCAAGAAGCTCAAGAAGAAGAAAAGTGCGGCTCAGCGTGAAAAGGAGTCTGCAGGGAGATCGGCCATTCAAAAATATATCGATTCCCTCGAAGAATATGAACAGAAGGAAAGAACTTTGGTTCAATTAAAAGAGTTCCTCCCTGTACAAGCGGCTGAAATTCTAGAGGAGTTAGAAGAAGACTCCAATGAAGAGATCCCAGTAGTGACCTGCTACGCCATCCATCTTGGCAGCGACTCCGAGGGTGAGCTCTGCTTTCCCGAAGAGGACGAGGAGCTCACCATAAAGGCCAATCAAATCCAGCTCAGAAGCGGCAGGGCTCTACCGCAAAATCAGAGCAACGCCCCAAAAGGGAAGGAAAAACAAGTCGCTAATGAAGAAGTTGGCAGAGAACCGGCTGATGAAAACATAAGTCCTTCCTCGGTGGACTATAATGTCTTGGCACATCTCCGGAAGCTTCCGTCTCTCCTGAGCATCTACGATGCCTTGGTCCTATCTAAGGAGCTTAGAGATGTTCTCATTCACGCTCTACAAAACCCCGAGCAGTATCAAGCTCACCTTGCGGAAATTAATATGAAAGAAGCCCAGCACGCTTTGTGTGCCGCCGCAGTCATATTTAAAGATGAAGACTTGCTACTGGGAACGGCTGAGCATAATCGGCCGCTTTATGTGACCGGGTACAACGACGGAGATCGAATTAATCGCATATTGATTGACCCGGGGTCCTCAGTGAACATCATGAACTTGCGAACTCTGAAGAGTTTGTCAATGGACGTCCGACACCTGTCAAGGGAAAGGATTGTCATTCAAGACTTCAACCAAAATTGCCAGCAAGTTCTGGGGTCCATAGCTCTGCCAATCAAATTTGGGGATCTGCAAACTGAAGCTAAGATATACGTGATCGACGCCGACACGTCTTATAAGATTCTCTTAGGGCGGCCGTGGCTCCACGATTACGGCATCATTCCATCAACTCTCCATCAATGCATGAAGTATACTAAAAGTGGCGAAGAAAGACGCATTGACGGAGACATCCAGCCGTTCGGTGTGCATGAAGTCCGATATAAAGATTCTCGGTACTTTATGAACCAGCAAAATGCTAAGCCGCAACTGACTGAGGATAGACCGGCCCCAAGACTCAAAAGCAAATCTACGCCGGCTGTCACTTTCAAAAGCAAAAATACCCAACTGTGCCCGCATTTTGGCAGCGACACTGATGAGTCCGATGCTGGAAGCCCGTCCTTCCGCAAAACTCGCCCTCATTTTGGCAGCGATACGGACGAATCTGTTACTGAAGGCCCGTCTAGCAGCAAAACTCGCCCTCATCTTGGCAGTGACACTGAAGAGTCAGAAGAAGAGGACCTGCTGTGCAACAGCTGTGCAGATCGGCCCCCCATGCAGCAAGCGAAACTACGAGAAACCTTCGAAGTAGCAGAAGGGTCCCTGGCCATCACAATGGTGCCGGAACGGATGTGCAAAGAGCTCGACGCATTGTCAGTCTCTACCGTGGACCAGCTGAAAACTTTATACGTGCCCGGAAGGAAAAATGGACAGAAGGGCATCCTGTTTTACAGGTCAAACCCCGTTGTGCAGCCAGACGACCTTTCTGTCGCATGCCTTCCCTATGAGAAAGGCATAAGAGCCGTCCTCAATCCCAGATACTATGCGCCCGAGATGCGGGAATACTTTAAGAAGTGCGGATGCCGGTTATATCAAACGGAGTCCGAAGCAAAGTTTTACGAAGGGCTATGGTATCCGCCCCAGGTCCGAGCACTCATCGATGGACGAATTCCAGATAGACGGGGCATAGGCTACATTCAACCTGATTCCAAAGCGTGCTACATGATCCATGTTGGTGAGGCCAGCGAAAGATCGAATAATGATGACGAGATAGCCGAGCCAGAAGAAGCTCCCCAAGAGCTCGAAGATGGCGGACAAGCAACCTTTGATGAGCTAACCGAGATCGACTTAGGAACGCCCGATAATCCAAGGCCGACCTACATCAGCTCACTCTTGTCGGAGGAAATGAAATAGCAGCTAATTGCCCTGCTGCATGAGTTCGTCGACTGCTTCGCGTGGACATACAAAGAAATGCCTGGCCTTTCCCCTGAAGTAGCCGTGCATAAGCTGGCTATATCTCCTGATGCTAAGCCAGTCAAACAAGCTCCTCGAAGAATGAGAAGGGAGTTGGAAGAAAAGGTCATCGAGGAAACCAAGAAACTCATCGATGCCGGCTTCATCAGGGAAGAGAAATATGCAGACTGGATCGCATGCATAGTCCCAGTGAAGAAGAAAAATGGGCAGATCCGAGTTTGTGTCGATTTCAGGGACCTCAACATGGCATGTCCTAAAGATGACTTCCCGCTACCGGTCATGGAAATGATGGTCGATGACACCTCAAATTACGAGCTGTTCACCTTTATGGATGGCTCGTCTGGATACAATCAGATCAAGATGTCGCCTGAAGATGAGAAGCACACAGCATTTCGAACCCCGATCGGAATATATTGCTACAAGGTGATGCCGTTCGGATTGAAGAACGCAGGTGCTACATATCAAAGGGCAATGACCAATATCTTCGATGACCTAATTCATAAAGTCGTCGAATGTTATGTTGATGATCTGGTCGTTAAGACTAAAACCAAGGCCGATCATATCCAGGATCTTAGGACCGTTCTCACCAGACTGAGGGAATTTAACCTGAAGATGAATCCTCTGAAATGCGCTTTTGGCGTGTCATCGGGAAAATTCCTGGGCTTCATAGTCCGACATCGAGGGATCGAAGTTGACCCATCAAAGATAAAGGCCATCATGGAGATGCCCCCTCCGAAGAGTCTGACGCAGCTAAGATTTTTTCAAGGCAAGCTTGCTTATATACGGAGGTTTATCTCAAATTTAACAGGGACATGTAGGCCCTTCTCAAAGCTCATGAAGAAAGGAGCTCCTTTTATCTGGGATGCCGAATGTCAAGCAGCGTTCGAAAGCATCAAACAATACTTGTTGCACCCTCCAGTGCTGGCCGCTCCCATTCCAAATAAACCGTTGATTCTCTATACTGCTGCGCTAGATGAGTCACTCGGTGCGCTCCTCGCTCAGAATAACGAGGAGGGAAAGGAAAATGCCCTCTACTACCTCAGTCGAATTCTAGTCGGGGCGGAACACAACTATTCCCCAATCGAAAAGCAATGCCTGGCTCTGATATTTGCTGTGAAGAAGCTGAGGCACTATCTGCTGGCTCATCGGGTTATGCTGATCTCCAAATTCGACCTGCTCAAACACTTGATGGCCAAAGCAAGCCTAGCCAGCAGAATGGCAAGATGGGCTGTCATGCTACTTGAGTTTGACATAGTTTATACTCCTCAGAAAGCAGTAAAAAGGCAAGCTCTTGCAGATTTTCTCGCTGCTCATCCCATACCAGAAGGGTCGCCACTAAATTGTGAGTTACCCGACGAACAAGTGCTGCACCTCGAGGAAGATGGGCCATGTTGGGAGCTCTACTTCGATGGAGCCTCATCAATAAGGACCTCCAGTAAATCAAGCGTCCCGGAGATAAAAGCAGGAATAGGATTGGTGTTCATCACACCATCAATGGAAACCCTACGGCATTCTTTCGCTCTCACCGAGCCTCGCACAAACAATGAGGCCGAGTATGAAGCTTTGATAGCTGGTTTGGAGCTCGCCATAGAAATGGAAATCCTTCGGCTACGGGTTTACGGTGACTCCCAGCTTGTCGTCAACCAAGTAAACGGCGACTATAAGATATACAAACCCGAGTTAGCTCGGTACAGAAATCGGGTGGTGGAACTCATGAAACGGTTCACTCATATCGAACTAACAAGAGTCCCTCGAGCATTGAACGGAAAAGCCGATATACTCGCTCGCCTAGCCAAGGAGCTGGCTGATCCTGACATGGACGAAATTCTGATCATAGTCAGGAGCCGACAAATTCTATCCCCAGTCTCTCTACGAGAAGAGGAAAGCGCGGAACAGGAGAGCAGTCCTGCCGAAGAAGCTTCGATCATCCAAGACGAGCCCGATTGGAGAGAACCCTTCATAAAGTACCTCCGATACAACAAGTTGCCCGAAGAAAAATCTGCGAGGATTCAGCTGAAGAAAAGAGCTCTCCGATACGTGTTTGTAAATGACACGTTATACCGCAGGTCATATGACCAACTCTGGCTCAGGTGTCTGTCATTGGCCGAAACCCAAAAGGTCATGAAAGATGTTCACTCGGGCGTTTGCGGTGCTCACCAATCTGGCCCCAAGATGCGACTTCAAATCAAACGGCTTGGGTATTACTGGCCCACCATGATACGGGATTGCGGAGAGCATGCAAAGAAGTGGTGATTTTATTCACAAGCATCCCAATCCATTGCATCCTACGGTGGCGTCGTGGCCCTTCGAAGTCTGGGGCACCGACATTGTTGGCCCAATTGATCCTCCGTCATCCAAAGGCCATCGGTTTATACTGGCCGCCACAGACTACTTCTCCAGATGGGCTGAAGCTGTCCCGCTAAAAGAAGTCAAGACAAAAGATATTCTGACATTCTTCCAGCATAATATTCTATACCGCTTCGGTATACCAAGAAGAATCATTTCTGACAACGGGCCTTCTTTCAAGAGCTTCAATGTCTCAAGGTTCGCTACTCAGCACAAGATAGACTGGAGATATTCCTCCATCTATAATCCAAGAGCCAATGGGCTCGCCGAAGCCTTCAATAAGACTCTATGCAAGCTCCTGAGGAAAAATGCTTCAGCCAACAAGAGAGACTGGAATCTCAAGCTTCACGATGCATTGTGGGCATATCGTACCACGCACCGTACTCCAACTCAGTCCACTCCATACTCATTTCTCTTCGGAGTGGAGGCGGTCCTCCCTCTCGAAGTCGAAGTTCCAAGCTTAAGAATGGCCGTTTAGCATGAGTTGACGGAGGAGGAAAACGTGCTCCTTCGACTTGAAGAACTCGATGCCCTCGAAGAAAAGAGGCTCACGGTGCAGCAAAGTCTGGAGCTATACCGAGCTTAAATATCACGGGCCTATGACAAGATAACCCATCTCCGCGCTTTCAAGAAAGGTGAATTGGTGTTGGTCCTCAAAAGACCGATCATCCCCAATCGACATGCCAAGGAAAAATTCGAGCCAAACTGGTAAGGACCATACGTCATCGAGAAAGTGTTTGACGGAGGATCCTACCAACTAATAATCGCCGAGGGAGAAAGGCCCATGCCACCCATCAATGGCCGATATCTCAAGAAATACTACACGTGAATGCTCCAAGTCGTAGGCGAATTGAGCACATCAGCCCTACGGTCTGGATCATACATCCTGCAAAACCGTATACAATCCACGGGCGTAAATGACCCCTATCTCTCCCAAATCCTGCCGGTAAGACTACTTTTAAAGTCCCACCAGCGGCAAAAAGAGAGAAAAAAAAGAAGAAAAAAAAGAAGAAAAGAAAAATAAAAGAAATAAAAATAATAATAATAAACGGTATGTCCACAAGCAAAACGGGCACGGATGAAAACCCGAAAGGGCTCCGTGAGTAAAAACAGCAGGACTACCGGCGGGTCTGTGAAAACCCGAAAGGGCGCAAACTCGTGAAAAGAGATGAAATACCCTCGCAAAGTCCTCTCGACCTTGTGAGGAGAAAACCCCGCGTGAGATCCTTACGACTCATAAAGGAGCAACACACTTAGGAATCCTCACGATTCTTAAGGAGAAAATACACTTGCGGGATCCTTACGACTCGTAGGGAGAAAAATACTTTTATGGGACCCTCACGGCCCATAAAATTGAAAAGCCTTAGGTGATAGGAACCCAAACCTGTCTCCTAAGCCATCCTTCCCCAACGGGCAACGGCAAATGATGAGTCGCTCCTGGCATTTCGCTTCAGTGTTAGCGGTGCTGAGGCCGACCAAAAACCCAAATCCCAAGTCCTCCCAAGGCAAATGATGAGTTGCTCCTGGCATTATTCCAGTGCAGCAATACTGATGCCAAACAAGATCCAAATTCCAAGTCCCCAAACGGCGAATGATGAGTCGCTCCTGGTACCATATTGCAGTGTAGCGATGCAGACGCCAACCAAAATCCAATTTCTCAAAATTCGCCAGCCTTACGACCAGTCCCCAAGTTGACTGCCGTATACAATCCACGGGCTCAAATAATTCTCGTCATACCCATGCCCCACCACAATCACCAGTTACGCGGCTGGTCTCCGCCTTTGGAATGATGCCCCATTGAGAAGACCCACTCATGTATCCTCACGATACATGAGGAGAACAAACCTTTGTGGGATCCCTACGACTCATAAAGGAAGAACACACTTAGGAGCCCTCACGACTCCTAAGGAGAAAATACACCTGCGGGATCCTTACGGGAGAAAATGCTTTTATGGGACCCTCACGGCCCATAAAATTGAAAAGCCTTAGGCGATAGGGACCTAAACCTGTCTCCTAAGCCATCGCTCCCCCAACAGGAATAGGCAAATGATGAATTGCTCCTGGCACGTGTGCTTCAGTGTCAGTAACGCTGATGCCTGTCCTAACCCCAAAATCCCAAACTCCGATCCAATAGACCCCTAAGTCTTTAAACTGGGAACAGATGACCCCCTAAGTCGTTAAACTGGGAACAGATGACCTCTAAGTCGTTAAACTGGGAACGAGGGAAATCTCCTCATGGCAGATGATGATTCGCTCATGGTACCATATTCCAATGCAGCGATGCTGATGCCAAACCAAAACCAATCCCTAAATCCTCTCATAGCAAATGATGATTCACTCCTGGTACCATATTCCAGTGGCGATGCTGATGTCAATCCAGATCACAATCAACAACTCAACTTCAACTCCGACACCGCAGAAAGCGGAGCAAGTCAGAATCCAATCTCGACACCGCAAGAAGCGGAGCAAGTCAAGTTCACCCCTGACACTGCAAGAAGCAGAGAAAGTCAAATCAAGCATCGACCGTCCACGTCGCTAAAATGGCAGCACCGACCGTCCACGTCGCAAAAAGGGCAGCATCGACCGTCCACGTCGCAAAAAGGGCAGCATCGACCGTCCAAGTTGCTAAAAGGGCAGAACTGACCGTCCACGTCGCAAAAAGGGAAGCACCGACCGTCCAAGTCGCAAAAAGGGCAGCACCGACCATCCACGTCGCAAAAAGGGCAGCACCGACCGTCCAAGTCGCAAAAAGGGCAGCATCGACCGTCCACGTCGCAAAAAGGGCAGCATCGACCGTCCAAGTCGCTAAAAGGGCAGAACCGACCGTCCACGTCGCAAAAAGGGCAGCACCGACCGTCCAAGTCGCAAAAAGGGCAGCATCGACCGTCCACGTCGCAAAAAGGGCAGCATCGACCGTCCAAGTCGCTAAAAGGGCAGAACCGACCGTCCAAGTCGCAAAAAGGGCAGTATCGACCGTCCACGTTGCTAAAAGGGCAGCATCGACCGTCCACGTCGCTAAAATGGCAGCATCGACCGTCCACGTCGCTAAAAGGGCAGCATCGACCGTCCACGTCGCTAAAAGGGCAGCATCGACCGTCCACGTCGCTAAAAGGGCAGCACCGACCGTCCAAGTCGCAAAAAGGGCAGCACCGACCGTCCATGTCGCAAAAAGGGCAGCATCGACCGTCCAAGTCGCAAAAAGGGCAGCACCGACCGCCCACGTCGCTAAAAGGGCAGCACCGACCGTCCAAGTCGCAAAAAGGGCAGCACCGACCGTCCACGTCGCAAAAAGGGCAGCATCGACCGTCCAAGTCGCAAAAAGGGCAGCACCGACCGTCCACGTCGCTAAAAGGGCAGCACCGACCGTCCAAGTCGCAAAAAGGGCAGCATCGACCGTCCACGTCGCTAAAATGGCAGCACCGACCGTCCACGTCGCAAAAAGGGCAGCACCGACCGTTCACATCGCTAAAATGGCAGCATCGACCGTCCAAGTCGCAAAAAGGGCAGCGCAGGATTTCTACAAAGCGGGAACCAGATCGCTCCGGGCCAGGGAGACGTCTATCACGGACATTCCGTCTCGGAGACATGTCAAGCAATGACCGTCCATGTCATAAAAAGGGCAGTGCCAGCTTTGCAAAAAGCGGGAACCAAATCAGGTCGCCTCCAAGTAAAAGAAGATCCATCAATTTCATGCACACGACCCACATATGTGGTGTGCATTTATTGATGGGGGGCAATTTGTTGGGGTAAAAATTTACACCCCGGTTGACCAAGTCAAAATCCAAGTCAACCCCAGACCCAGTGGGCCCAAGCCTAGACCCAGTTGGCCCATGCCCGGGTCGAGCAAGAACATGAAGCGGCCGGCCTCCCCCCACGCCAAGATAGAATTTTTGTAATAAACAATTTTGTTGTATTTCTTTTATTTTATTTTTATGGATAAATGTAAGAAAAATAGGCATAAAGCCAAATTTTTGTAAAGCCCATGGCTTATGTGCAAAAAGAAATGACACGTGACCCATGGAATAGGCAAAATGCCATTTTGTGAAGCCAAAGGGGCTATGTGTAAAGTGTATGGCCTATAAAGGCAAAGATAAAGAAATATCTCAACAACTTTTTTATCTCTCCCAAAAAAAAAGAATCCAGATCTGCCTCTTCCTCCTTCCTCAAGGTTCTAAAGCCTTCTTTTCCCTTTTGAATTAAATCAAGAGTTTAACTCTTCCTTTTCTCAAAATAAGTAGATTTCCACCACAAAACCTACGAAGGGGAGCTCGGATCTCCAATCAGATCTCGAAAAGGGGAGGCTTTTAAGGCTCATCCCCTTTTCTCCAAGATCCCGCCGGTCAAGAGCAAAAAGAAGAAGACCCATCTCCAAAAATCTAACTTTGGACAGACCCAAGGCTCAAAAGAAGAGCAATAAATCCCCAGGAGCTTAACTCCTTTCTAAAGTTGCTGGAGTTTAACTCCATAAGTTAATTTCTGTTGGAGTTTAACTCCATAAATTTGTTTCTGTTAGGAGTTCAACTCCAAAAATTCCCTTGGGAGTTCAACTCCCCAGCCTAGGGGCTAGGCTTCCCTTTCCGCGGGTTTTTCCCGCGGTCACGTGTGCCCACGTGACCCCACTCCTTTCTAAAGTTGCTGGAGTTTAACTCCATAAGTTAATTTCTGTTGGAGTTTAACTCCATAAATTTGTTTCTGTTAGGAGTTCAACTCCAAAAATTCCCTTGAGAGTTCAACTCCCCAGCCTAGGGGCTAGGCTTCCCTTTCCGCGGGTTTTTCCCGCGGTCACGTGTGCCCACGTGACCCCGGGGCGCGAAGGCGCCCATCGGTCACGTGTGCGCACGTGACCCCGGGGCGCCAAGGCGCCCATCGGTCACATGTGCGCACGTGACCCCGGGGCGCCAAGGCACCCATCGGTTACGTGTGCCCACGTGACCCCGGGGGAGCCAAGGCGCTCATCGGTCACGTGTGCGCACGTGACCCCGGGGCGTCAAAGTGCCCTTCGGTCACGTGTGCCCACGTGACCCTGGGGGGGCGCCAAAGTGCCCATTGGTCACGTGCGCGCACGTGACCCCGGGCATTAAAGCGCCCACCTTCCGTGCGAGCGTCCTTTAGACGCCATTTTGTTTTCTTTTCCCCCTCGTTTTACGTGCACTCCCCAACAAAATCTCTTCTGGAGTTTAAACCCTTTTTAAAAAAAAAATATTCTTTGGAGTTTAACTCCACAATAAAGTTCTATTTTAGGAGTTTAACTCCGCATAAAATTCTTTTAGGAGTTTAACTCCATTTAAAATTCTTTGGAGTTTAACCCCACAATAAAATTCCTTTTGAAATTAAACTCCACTTTTAAAAAAAGGGGGGGAAGGAAAACATACACAGACTCCACGACACTGTCTTCCGTTAGAAAAAAATTTCTAACGGGGCGCCCCCCGCCCCCCCCGCAAGGGGGCTGCTAGCCCCCTTGACCCCCAGCCCGCTATCCAGGTAGCGGGACCCCCGTAAAAACTCTGCGGGGCCCCGATATTTCCAAAACCCCTTCAAAATACGATACTGCACATTGAGTTCGCATGACCAGTTTAACCCGTTAATCGGAGGTTCCTTCGCTCCAAATGCGAGGGGTAATTAACGGCAGCTTAGTCCGCGGCTGCCGGAGATTCGGATCCCCACAATCATTAAACTCCGGTCTACCCTAGGCCGAGGGAATCTGTAATGCGCCTGATAAGCGCGCGCGTATTCCCATCTCAATGGGGTGACGAAAAACACCCTACATGCTTACCTATTTAAGGTAGAAAAACTAAAAACGGTGTTATCAATACGATAATTATCTTGGAAAAAGACACAAATCCTGCCGTCCATGTGCAACAGTTACCGATAACTCCAAAACTAATTCAGAATTTCAATTCGTTTTAAAGTGTCTGACTCAAACAAAGTCTCAATTAAATCTGAAATCAATCAACCGATCCATCCTTGAATACAATTCAAGTATAACTCCAATTCAACATGAATCCATTTATACCTGAATTCAATCTATATCAACATGAACATGATTTGACCGAACCATGGATATACATTTGACTGGTATACATGACTATCCGTCTATATCCTTTCCATTTACATGAACTACTGATATCATGGTTTTAGCAAGTTGTACATCTATTAAAAAAACAATATACATCAATACATAATACATTACGGGGTTTTAAAGGGGTAGACTAGCACAGAATGTGTTAAAAGTGGCACGAGATGGTTGTTAAAAGACGTAACTATACATCCATTGTCGTTGTTCCGTGGTTTTATCGACGGAGCCTTGTACTACGGGTTACCATAGTCCACGGTGTAAGTTGGACTCCTCTCGTATACACTGGCGTATTCTGTACCAAGCTACAAACAACTGCGTTAGCATAACAATCAAATATTATACCAGTTACATTCTATTATCTGTCTATTCTATTTCTATCTCTTTGAGACTTACCGAGCGATTGTTCACTGACGACATTCCTATTTCTCTTCTTTCTTTGGAATGTTGTCAGGAGGCCCCGACTCTGAGGAGTTCGAGACCATCCAGGAGCAGACCACTGAGCAGCACGGCCATTAGGCTTTACTTGTACTCATTTTTACTTTCAGTACATGCCATTGTTTAGGCATCACATTCCAGTATTGTATTTTACATTTTCAGTTGTATTGTAAAGAAATGTTTAATAAATAAAAGTTGTTGTTCAATTATATCTCTTTTCATATTTCTTGTGTACTTTATTATATTGCTTATTTACGCTTAGCGTATTTGCTTCTGAGTAAATACGTAACGGGCCAGTCACGTCTCCTTACCGTACACCGGGAAGAGCCGCGTGACAGTTTTTGTTGGTGGCCCATGCAGGACATGCAGGTCAATTCTGCATGAAGTCCTAAGCAATATAACACAAGAATCAGCAACTAAAAACATTTTTTGCATTTCATATTCCTTGAATCTTATAATTTCATATTCTTTGAATCTATCCTAACCCTATTTTTTCTTTTAAGGTTATGGATTCTCCAAACAATACCAGCACAAACTTTAACAACACACCACCATCTCTTTCAGTTACGCCTACCATTGTAGCTCCGATCAACGAGTAGACGGTACTGCTCGAGTCAATTAAGAGCCTCCTGGAAGGACAGCAGCAATAGACTGCTATCTTATTGAACCGCCTAGAAGCGGAAGCACCCGGAGTGAAGCAATTCCAGGCATTGCACCCGAAGCAATTTTCTGGGAAAGAAAGCCCCTTAGAAGCTGAAGAATGGGCTCAGAGTATCGAAGACGGTATGGCAGCAGCACAAGTGCCAGAGATTTCCTGAGTTAGAGTTGCGAAGCTGCAACTCACAGATAACTCCAGAGATTGGTGGAAGGCGGAAGAAAGCCGTCTTAACCAGCCGATCGAATGGAGGACTTTTCGCAAGATATTCGACGCGAAATATTTCCCCGAGACTGCCTGATTTGACATGGAGCAGCAATTCATCCACCTGCAACAAGGTTCGATGTGGACCAAATCTGTGGATGAGTATGATGCTGAGTTTACCATGCTCAGTAGGTAGGATATGTCTCAATATTCGATTTTCAAATATCACATACTACACAGCTAACACAAGACCATAACAAATTCGCGACACACTTAATACTGATGGCTGGGATCAAGCTAGATGATTTCAGCAAGGGTTGGATCCGGAGATCTAAGCTGCCTTAGCTACAGGGGATTTCCCAAACCATGACCTAGCTCTGAAAGCTGCCCGTCGATACGAGGCAGTAGTGAGGAAGAAGGGCAGACCTTCTGCCGGTGTGAAGCGCCCTGCCATACAGATGGCAGGAGGAGCCTCTTCAATACCAACTTTTGAACCCAGGAGACCGGAAGTAACAAATAATCGACCAAGTCCAGATTTTTGCTTCTACTGCAAGAGGGATGGACACATGTTGAAGGACTGTAGGCACGCAAAAGGCCCGTGCTTACTTTGTGGCAGATCCACTCATAGAATTGGAACATGTCCTTATAGACGCAACCCAGTTCTAACTCACAACACTTATCCGTAGCGGCCAGCTATCTAGGCTCCTGCACCTCGTCTTGCTCTCCCAGCTCCACCTCCACGTGGACCTCCTGCACAACCTCCACGCCAATTCCATCAAGCACTGAGGAACATGCCTTGAGGGCAGAGGAACATGCCCCAAGGACAGAGGAATGTGCCTCCATCTAGGAGGAATGTACCCCGACGTTAGGCTTTCACATTAGCGGTCGTAGAAGCTGAGACTATTGACCAAGGTAACACCGGTAATTCCCTTCAATCTTTTCAACCCTTGCATTATCTTGTTACTTTTCATGCACTACCAGTATTCTTTCACCACCACTGTCATCAAACTTTTCTTGAATCTGTTACAACTTCCTTCTATAAATTTCGAGAACGAAATTTTTATAAGGAGCGTAGAATGTAACAATCCTAAACTTTTGTATAATTTTTTTTGTAAAGTACAGAAAGGAATACCTTGGCCAGAGCACAAGTTATAAATTTAAATTGCTTTTGAACAGCAAGAAAGCACTTGTAGCTCATTGGTAAAACTTTGCACTGCTGTGGCATAGCCCCTGTGTTCGAATTTCCTCAGCCACATATTATTTTTATTGATTTTTCTTTTAAATTTTTAGAAGCTCAAAAGTGTGCACGTGCACTGCACGTAAAATGAAAAGTCACACTAAAAACAAACATGTGGAAAATGTTATATGCACCGAACCTGACACGTGGCAACAATCCAACCCCACAGCCACACAAAATCGTCGGCGAGATCTTCATAAGGGGCCGGCGCCGCCGTTCCCACCCGTCCCAAATGCTTCAATTTTTTTACCTAGCACCTCTTGGACTCCCCCACTAACTCTAGCCTGTTTATTTTCCCTGCACATTTCCAGAGAATTAAAATGATGCATTAATCCAAAATTTTAATGCATTTTAATTCTCATTTTAAATACCCTGAACCCTAATTCTATCCTATAAATACCACACTACACCATAGCCCTTCTCATTCAGAATTCTTTTGCCAAAACAGTCTAAATTTTCCAAGTCCAAGAAGTTGTACAAGTGGAGTTAGCCAAGGTCAAAGTTCCTGTGACGATTCGGGACAAATCCGGCAACGACGCGACTCCACGACGCCTTCGAAATCTTCCTCTACCTCCTCCCTCTATAATCAATCAGTAAGTCCTCCCTCCCCTTCTCCATTTCTAATATAAAACAACCTCTTTTCAAAACTCGTCGGAAGCGGAGTTATTCCGACTTCCGATTCTCTTTTCTTTAAAAATTCAACTTTTATTAAATAAAAAATTTACCATCTTTTCATATATTGTTTAACAAATATAAAACAACAATTTGACCAACTTTCAATTCAAAATTAATGTTAAACAAATTCTATTTCACTTTTTCGGTAAAATAACATCAAGTTTGCATAAGACATTAGTTTATCGTTTTACTTATATTACCTTTAGAAAACGCATGAGGTAATGACCTATCTTATCACAACACTCATCTTGACATTGCACGATGGTTTTTGTAACAATTTCTGTAGGACAAAATATAATATTTATATTAAAATACCATAAACTATCAAAACCCGTATTCTTTAAATTGTTTTAATAAATTCTTTGCAAATAAGCCTCTACAACCCAATTTGGGGAACCCGATCGGGATGGTGTGGGTTATCGCACGTCCTCGAGGCTAGTAGAGCGAGATGCAGACCTCCTCACGGAGCATTCGATCTCGATGGAATTCTTATTACAATTTTTAAGAAAACGTGATTTCTCTTTAATAAATAAATGCTATTTTTTATAATTATATATATATATTATAAAATATCTATTTTAAATATAATATATATTCCATGTTTTCTAATCAAGAGAAAAGAATCACAAAAGATCATGAAAATACCATCACATTCGATACAAGTCAAATTAAATGAAAATACCATCACATTCAATACAAGTCAAATTAAATGAAAATACCATATACTATTCAAAGTTAGGTTTATATCCACTAGAATATTTCATTTTATAAAAATTACAACTATAAAAACCCTAAAGACGATAAATAAATACTTGAGATTTATTTTGAAAATATATCAAAACTATTTTTCATAAACTCCCCTCAAGTTATATTAATTTACAATAAGAACCCTAGTAAATATAGGTTTAAACGGGACCAGTTCTCTTGAGTCTCAGAGAGCCGGAGAATATGGGTGCTTGCCTATTTAAGGTAGAAAAACTAAAAACGGTGTTATCAATACGGTAATTGTCTTGGAAAAAGACACAAATCCTGCCGTCCATGTGCAACAGTTACCGATAACTCCAAAACTAATTCATGGCTTCAATTCGGTTTAAAGTGTTTGACTCAGATAGAGTCTCAGTATAATCTGAAATCAATCAATCGATCCATCCTTGAATACAATTCAAGTATAACCCAATTCAACATGAATCCATTTATATCAGAATTCAATCTATATCAACATGGACATGATTTGACCGAACCATGGATATACATTTGATTGGTATACATAACTATCCGTCTATATCTTTTCCATTTACATGAACTACTGATATCATGGTTTCGGCAAGTCGTACATCTATTAAACAAAACAATATACATCAATACATAATATATTACGAAGTTTTAAAGGGATAAACTAGCACGGAATGTGTTAAAAGTGGCACGAGATGGTCGTTAAAAAACGTAACTATATATCCATTGCCGTTGTTCCGTGGTTTTATCGACGGAGCCTTGTACCACGGGTTGCCATAGTCCACGGTGTAAGTTGGACTCCTCTCGTATACACTGGCATATTCTGTACCAAGCTACAAATAACCGCGTTAGCATACCAATCAAACATTATACCAGTTACATCCTCTTATCTGTCTATTCTATTTCTATCTCTTTGGGACTTACCGAGCGATTGTTCGCTGACGACATTCCTATTTCTCTTCTTTCTTTGGAATGTTGTCAGGAGGACCCGAATCTGAGGAGTTCGAGACCAGCCAGGAGCACTTGGAGCAGACCACTGAGAAGCACGGCCATTAGGCTTTACTTGTACTCACTTTTACTTTCAGTACATGCCATTGTTTAGGCATCGATTTCCAGTATTGTATTTTACATTTTCAGTTGTTTTGTAAAGAAATGTTTAATAAATAAAAGTTGCTGATCAATTATATCTCTTGTCATATTTCTTGTGTACTTTATTAATATGCTTATTTACGCTTAGTGTGTTTGCTTCCGAGTAAATGCGTAGCGGGCCAGTCACGTCTCCTTACCGTACACCGGGAAGCGGGGCGTGACACCTCCTGCCAGTCGGGTGCATAAGTGATCCACCCCATAAGAAATGCAGGAAGGATGACCCGATCATCTTCACCGATGAAGACCTGCACGACATATCACTCCCTCACAATGACCCTCTTGTGATAATGGCCCGAGTTCACCATTATGAGGTCCAGAGAATATTGATCGATTCAGGGAGCTCAGCGGATATCCTGATCTATGACCGTTTCTAGCGTATGGGATTGGATTCATCTGGACCTTGAGACGACCTCCCACATTCTTTCGAGGTTCACCAACCATTCCGTCATGGCCGAGGGAACAATCACCCTCCTCCTCAACATTGGGGAAGCTTGCAAGACGTGAACCATACAGGTGAACTTCCTCGTTGCTAAGGTCTCGTCATCCTATAACATTCTCCTGGGACACCCCACCATAAACGCCCCTCGGGTTCAGATCTCGACTTACCACCTTGTGCTCAAATTCCCTTTAGATAATGGGGGAATAGGCCGTGCCTATGGGGACCAACAAATCGCCAGGATCTGCCTCACCTCAACGTCCCCCGCCGGAGAGCAAGGCGATGATTTTGAAGACGCACATGATCCTCAGGGGTCTTTAGATATCCGCGATGACTGAAAGGATGTTCAAGGCGCCCCGGTGGAAGCGTTAGTAGAAGTTCCCCTCATAGAGGGAGCCGACGGCCAGACGGTTCGGATTGGCTCTCTCTTGACAGGGGACATCCGCGAAGGTCTGATCCGGTTCCTCTGAGACAACTCGGATATATTCGCTTAGACGCCAGCGGACATGCCCAGGATCAACCCCGAGGTTATCTCCCATAAGCTCGGGGTCGACTCGAAAGCCAGGCCGATCTGACAAAAGAAGAGAAATTTTGCGCCGATTAAACAGAAGGCGATAGAGGACGAGGTGGATCGATTGTTCACTGCCAACTTCATCAGAAACCTAGACTACTCGGATTGGCTGGCGAACGTAGCCATGGTCAAGAAGGCAAACGGGAAATGGCGTGTGCGCGTCGATTTCACTGATCTGAACAAGGCTTGCCCCAAAAACAACTACCACTTCCTCGGATAGACCAGCTAGTGGACAGCTTGTCCGGCCATGAACTGTTAAGCTTCATGGACGCCTTCTCCGGATATAATCAGATTCGAATGAATCTGGCCGACGAAGAGCTGACAGCTTTCACCACGGATCGGGGGGTATACTCCCTTCGGACTCAAGAACGCCGAGGCTACGTACCAGCGACTGGTCAACAAACCGTTCAAAGCACAGATTGGGAAAAACAAGGAAGTCTACGTTGACGACATGCTTGTAAAATCCGCCTCATTAGCCGGACACGCTGCGGACCTCGACGAAGCGTTCGATGTCCTGCGAAAATACAAGATGAAGCCGAATCCAACTAAATCCGCGTTCGGCGTCACAAGCGGGAAATTCCTCGGTTTCATGGTTACCCATCGAGAAATCGAGGCAAACCCAGAGAAATCAGCGCCATCCTTAACATGACAACGCCTAAAAGCAATGCTGATATCATGTGACTCACCGGGAGGGTGGCCGCATTGAGTCGCTTTATGTCCAGAGCCGGGGAAAAATGCCTCCCATTCTTCAGAGCCATCAGAAAAATTCCCAGGTTCAATGGACCGAGGAATGCCAAAACGCTTTAGAACAACTTAAGATCCACCTGGCGACCTCGCCACTTCTCACCAGACCAGTCGAAGGTGACGAACTATTACCATACTTAGCTGTCTCCGACCAAGCCACAGGCTCTGTGCTCGTCAAGGATTTGAAGGGACGCAGAAACTGGTCTACTACGTGAGCCATATTTTCAAGGACACGGAAACCAGATACCTGGCTATAGAAAAAATAGTCCTGGCACTCGTCGTTGCTTCCAGGAAGTTATGATACTATTTCCAAGTGCACACAATTCTCGTCCTCACTGAAAGACCTCTAGGGAATATCCTCGCCTCCCCCGAATCGTCGGGCCTCCTAGAGAAATGGAGATGGGAACTGTCCCAATTCAATATCAAATACCGACCCAGAAGGGCCATCAAAACCCAGGCCCTAGCTGATTTCGTTGTCGAGTGCATTATCCTTACAAGGGAAGGAACGACTGCTCAAAGCCCCGACTTACGGCCCTTGGTCAAGGAAGTACCCGGCCCAATCCCGGACTGGGTGCTCTATGTAGACGGATCCACTACAGAAGAAGGAAGTGGGGCAGGAAGGATCATCCGAGGCCCGAACGATGCGGAAATGGAGTACTCCTTAAAGCTTGGTTTTAAGGCATTGCCGTGGAATATGAGGCCTTATTGGAAGAACTACGAATCGCCTCCGGAGTGGGGCTGAAGACCATCCGGATACGCAGCGACTCTGCGCTAGTCGTTGGCCAAGTAACCGGTCGTTTCAAAGACCGAGAACCACTCATGATAAAATACCTGGCGGAGGTAAAAAGGCTTCGGAAAAACTTTGACGAAGTCCAAGTGGAGCAAATTCCCAGAAATTTGAACGCCGAGGGATGCGCTGAGCAAACTCGCCTCGTCCTATTCGGCCAATCACAAGAGAAATATCCTCTTTGAAGTCCTACCATGGCCCAACATCGAAGATAGGGAGGCGATGCTCCAAATCTACATGACTTCAGAAGATGCTCCGGACTGGAGAAAGCCCATCGTAAAATATCTGAAAGAAGGGATTCTTCCAAAGGACCGAGCCGAGGCCCGTCAGCTTCGGGCCAAAGATCACCATTTTGTATGGAGCAAAGAAAACCAATACAAAAAGGTCGTGCACTCAACTTCTGCTCCGGTGTGTCGATCCCCACGAAGCAGACTACGTCCTACGGGAGATACACGAAGGGGTCGGAGGGGCGCATCAAGAGGCCCGCAACCTGGTCCAAAAGACCCTGCTCCAGGGGTACTATTGGCTGGGAATACATCAAGATGCCGAGAAACTGGTTGACGATGCAAAAACTGCCAACTCTTTGGCAGCATTCCTCGCCTCGCCGCCACCGAACTAACGCCGCTAAGTTCCCCTTGGCCATTTGCACAGTGGGGAATATATATGGTAGGTCAGACTCCTACCGGCACGGGTGGACCCAAGTACATTCTTGTTGCGATAGACTACTTCACAAAGTGGATCGAAGCCGTGCTCATCAGGAAACCAGACGCCGCCTCTACGATAAAGTTCTTGCAGAACAATATAATCTCCCGATTCGGAATCCCGAGGTGCATCATCACCGACCATGGGACCAACTTCGAGAATGAAAAAGTCAAGGATTTTTACAGCGACTACCACATATTGATGAAGTTCACTGCAGTAGAACACCCCCAATGCAACGGGCAGGCCGAAGTAGCAAACCGAGGCGTCATTCGCGGGCTCTAGGCTCGCCTGGAAGGAAGGCAAGGCAGCTAGGTTGAAAAACTGCCTCGTGTGCTCTGGGCACTACGGACATCAAGGAAAACGCCAACGGGAGAAACCCCGTTCAGCCCCTGCTACGGTACCGAAGCAATGGTCCCCGCAAAAATTGGATTGCCCAGTTATAGGGTTGAACACTTTGACGATGAAGCTAACACCTTGGCCCTACGAAGCAACTTGGAAATCTTGATAGAAAAACGAGATAGAGCGCAAATCAGAGCGGCCACTTATCAGCCGCAAACCGTCCGCTACTACAATGCCCGAGTTAAACATCGAGCCTTCAAGACAGGGGACCTGGTCTTAAGGAGAAATGAGTTCGTAGACCAAAGGAGGCTACATAAGTTCTCTCCGAAATGGGACGGACCATTTCTCGTAACAGAAGCATTGCCCGGTGGAGTCTACCGCCTCCAGGACTCCGAAGGGCGTAATTTTCCCCGGCTATATAACGCCGAAAAGCTTAAGCTGTTTAGCTAAATATGTACCCTCTTTTGAATAATTCAATTCCTTTCCGCATTGATTAAGTTTTCCAAACTGAGCCCTCTCATAAAATAGACTTCTGCACCACCCCGGGGCTCCAGCCCTTCACTCCTGGCGCTTCGGCCCCAAGCTTGGGGGTCGGAGGAGGCATGAGTAAAAAAAAAGGGTATAGACAGGAAGAAAAAGAAAATACACCATAACCTCAACCAAAGAAAAATTTATTTATTCGGAGGTATTATGGGCTCCACAGCCTTACAACCATTACAGTAAAGGAGGAAGAGGATTAAGAAAATATTAGCGATGATACTCGGAAGAAAGCTCCTCCAGCAGAGCCCAGGCAGCCTCCGCCCGCTCCCTTTGATGGTTACCGCGGACCCTAGAAGCCACGGACTTGCCGGGGTCCCCATCCGCCGAGCATGATGCAACGACCAACCTTTGCTGAAAACACTCAAGAAGAAGGTCCACCGAGCGGTCCCGCCTGCTCTTCGAGATCAGACCAAACTCGTGGACTGTATACATTTTATCAAACACCTCGTCCATCAACTGTGGAGATAGGGTGTTATACAGACCCGGGGAAGACCTCCATATTGCGTAGATTAGCACTTGAAGGAGAGGAGATCGTCGGGGAAGTAAGCGCCCACAGTGCCCCTCCAAGAGGCCTATCATTGCCTCGTACGTTTCCTCGGAACGATCGACATTATAAAAATACACATCGTCCCGAGATAGATCTCCCTGATGGTGTATACGCGGCCGATCATCTTCAAGAAACACATGACTAGGAAGAAGCCAATATGGGAATTCGAATGTGAGACCATACCTTCGATATTTATAGCCTCAACAACAAGCTTCCAACGGTCGAGATCTTCTCGCGCAACAACGCAAATCGTAGAACATCGCACTTTTCAGATAAAGTATGGACACGTGTCATCCGTGACGGTCACCATTCCCTCCTATATGGGTCAAGGAAGGTTGAACGACGTTCCAAAGAAAAACTATCGGATCTAAAGCCCTCGACAAGAGGCATCCGAGCAGCTTCCTGCTCGGTTGATCCGCTGAGGGCAGATTCCTGCCCGGAAAATCTGCGGACCCAAAACCCTCCACAAAGAGGCATACGAATAGCCTCCTGCTCGGCTCATCCACTGAGGGCAGATTCCTGCCCGGTAAATCCGCGGATCCAAAGCTCTCGACAAAAGGCATCCGAGTAGCTTCCTGCTCAGCTCATCCGTTGAGGGCAGATACCTGCTCGGCCAATCCGCGGATACAAAGCCCTTGATAAGAGGCATCAGAGTAGCTTCCTGCTCGGCTCATCCGCTAAGGGCAGATTCCTGCCCGGCAAATCCGCGGACCCAAAGCCCTCTACAAGAGGCATCCGAGTAGCCTCCTGCTCAGCTCATCCACTGAGGGCAGATTCCTGCCCGGCAAATCCGCGAATCCAAAGCCCTCGACAAGAGGCATCTGAGTAGCTTCCTGCTCGGCTTATCCGCTGAGGGCAAATTCCTGCCCAGCCAATCCGCGGATCCAAAGCCCTCGACAAGAGGCATCCGAGTAGCTTCCTGCTCGGTTCATCCGCTGAGGGCAGCTTCCTGCCCGGCCAATCCGTAGATCCAAAGCCCTCAATAAGAGGCAACCGAGTAGCTTCCTGCTCGGCTCATCTGCCGAGGGCATATTTCTGCCAGGCCAATCCAATTGGTGAATCCAAAGTCCTCGTTAAGAGGTGGCCGAGTAGTTTCCTGTTCATCCCGCTCAAGACTTAAATATAGTACACACCGGTCTCCCCACCCTTGGCTATCGCTCAATTCATACTCGATGCACGATCGTCGTCTTGACTCCAGGGAAAGGGAGGGAACCGGTCTGCCTACCCATAGCTATCGCTCGATTCATACTCAGTGCATGATCGTCAAATCGACTCCGGGAAAAGGGTGGACACCGGTCTGCCTATACTTGGCTTAGCTCTTACGTCGCGCTCGCCCAACACTTGCGAGATATAGAAGCACTCCGAAGGCGAGCTAAAAATACTTGCGAGATAAATATGCTTGCGAGATAAAAGTGCTTGCGAGATAAAATACTTAAGAGGTATAAATACTTGCGGGATAAAAAGGCTTCGGAAAAACTTCACTTGTAAGCTAAAAATACTTTATTCACATTTAAAGTTATGTACAAGGTATTATGGGCTCTTCAGCCTTACAAAAATGCCCGGAGGCGTACAAAATTGATAACTAAAGAAGAGATAACTCAGGTCGCCTGCTCGGCCGGTCATTCCCCTAACTCGGCGCTTCCATCAGGGGCTATGATGGCGACCTCCGGCTCGGCGTCTACGACTGCCGCCACATGCCCTCCGGCCGGTTCAGCACATTTACCCTATGGTGCTTCCTCGGCTAGGGGATACCTGGCGTGAAGCTCCCGATTGTTGAACCCGGGCATGGATTCCTTAACGGCGTCGAGGGCGTTGTGCCACCCAACGGCCGCGGAATCAGTGAGGTTGAGGTAGAACTGGTCAGAAGTTTTATACTCCTCCATGGCCCTTTCCGCTCTGCCCTCCGCAAGCTTCGTCGCCTCGCAAGATGCTCGAACATCCCGCTTGAGCGAATCCCTCTGCCTCTTCATGGCATCGAAAAGCCCGTTGACCTCCCCTATCTGGGCCTGGATAGCCCAGTTGGATTCGGTCAGGAGCCAATGGGACTCCTTCAATTTGGCAACCGTCAGACCCTCCACGACCAACCTAGAGTCGAGGAGGGCCGCCTTCTCTTCTGCCTGTTGCAGCCGGTCAAGGAGCTCCTCCACTCGCGAGGAAGATTCGCCCGTCTTTTTCATCGCCGGAGCCACCTTCTCGGACTCCATTGCGATGAGGAGGGCGCAGTGCTGGAGGACCTGAGGAAAATGGGAACCGTGTTAAAAAGCTAAAACCGAGTAAAAAAACACTTGAAACTCTTGGAAAAAGTTACCGACCTGAACAACCTCCTGAGCTATCGCGGCCACCTGAACCTTCATTGTGCCTTGGGGGATCCGGGTCCCCGCCGCCTTCTCCATGTCCGCCAGTAAACCGTCGGCCATGGAAAGCCCCGAGGGCACCTCAATACAGAACTCGCCCTCCTGCACCTGAATCCCGGTCGAAGGCGACCGAGAAACCACCTTCTTTTGCCTTTTAAGGGGGGATTCGGGGATAGTGGCGCCTCCGTCCTAGCTCGGGACACCGAATCCCGCGCATGCTTTTGACCTCCCCAACGGCGTTCCTTCAGAATTGGGGGCGTCGCGGAAGCCTTGGTAGGAGGAGCTTGCCAGGGAGCCGTGCTTGGAGCTGGCCGGGCCGAGCTGGCGCCACCACCCTTCCTCCCCTGGGCCTTGGCGGCCATGGCAGGAATAATTTTCTGACGATCCATAGACTCTGCGAGGAACACATAAGGAAAAGATCAGCAACGAAATTTTAACAAAGTCTAGATAGATCGATGAAGCCCCTGACTTACTCTCAATGCATGTGGGGCTGAGTCCAGCCCAGCTTAGAGCCTGCTCGGAAAGCAGGACATCAGCCCGCTGGATCAGTTCCCACTGCGACACAACCCTTGCATCGGGGGTGTTCGACTGCCTAACCCTAGGACAATCGGCCCTGTGCCACAGGATGGGCACCGGCCAATTCTCACCTTCCGGTGGCCCGACGAAGACGAACTTTTCCTTCCATTTATGGATGGAGAAAGGGACAACCACTGCCCCTGACCCGGCCGCCTTATCCTTATGTTTTTTAAACGAAAGATACACCCGCTCGGTTCTTCCTTACTGGTACCGGGGTAGTTTTTATAACAAAGGAAGGAAAGGAAGATGCTCAAATCAAAGGGGATCCGATCAATATTCAGCCGGACCAGAAACCCGAGGAGGATTCTCCACGAATTCAGCGCTGGCTGGCCCGGGACAAGGTGGAAACAATGAAGCACGGCGCAAACTTCAGGCGGGAAGGGCCGACGCATCCTTGCCCGGAATGCTTTCAGGTACAGAGCAATCTTTTTACCCTGTACCTGGTCTGCCCGTTCACCCTCCCTGGCCAAACAAAGTGAATAGCCGGAGGAGATATGAAATCAAACCCAGATGTCAGAAAGCTCATCCAAATGGTTCAAGACCGAGGGTGCACCGTGGGTGTTCCTGATGTGCGCTTTGGGGGCCCTTGTAGCTCCCCGACGACGTGAGACAAGGGCGACACTCCCCCCAGAAGATGAAGAAGAAGAGGAACTCTCTCGGCTATCGGAAGCCGAGGAGGAAGAAGACCCACTGGACTCGGCTTCAGAAACTGAAGCCTCATTGCCCGACTCGATCCTTACTACATCAACAGATACTTCGAAAGAAGACATCTAACCTGATTCAAGAAAGGACTTGCCAAGGAAAATTTTAGTTGAAGTTCCGACCTAAGCAGAGGGGTGCCGATCAATCCTCAGGTAATAAGAGTCGACTAGGGAAAAGTGTTGGCCATAGGAGAGCCCCTCCTATTTATACACTCCACGAGAAGGCATCCAACGGCCCAAATCGGTTCCCGCCAAAGCGAAGCGTTACGCCTAGCAGACATTAGGGCTCCACTTAGCGACCGGCCATTAGACACGTCCCCTCACAGCAGGATTCGGTGACAGCCCATCATGCCCCCGCCACCCAACGACGGGCACGTGGCACGTAATCCAACCAGCGGGCGAACGAAACAGCGCCCCTCTTTAAAAGCGCAATCATTTCACTGATCCGCTGACATCACCAAAGATACGCGCGGGAACTGAGGCGCTTCGTAAACCACCATGTGGATCCAACAACCTGAGAGGAGCTGTTGCCAAACGTTAAGTCGTCATCGGGCAGCTCGTCGGGGGGAAATCTTTGGCTGAATCATTAAAATCCGGGCTTACTACTCTCGACCCTAACCCATAAATAGATAAAGACGAGAGTGGGGGGATAATGATGAGGCTCATGAACGATAATACCCCAGATTGCGATGCGTGGGAGATGATGTGTCGTTTGCGCATACCCTTGGACCCCTGGGGCTATGATGAGGAGTCAGTGTGGTACATTATGAATCTTTCTCGGGACTCCGTAACGGGGTGGTACCCGACCTTTCAGAAAAGCCTCCACGGAGTACCTCCATATGCACTTAGGCAGGCGGGTATCTTCGGCCTCCTCGCTCGACTCCGAGCTATCCACCGAACTGAGACTCCTTGGCCTCCTTGCTCGACTCCGAGCTATCCACCGAGCTGAGACTCCTCGTCCTCCCTGTCCAACCAGGAGCACGGAGCTCAAGCGCCCCCATAACGGCTCCGCGTATCTCGTCAGAACGAGATTTCCGCCGTCCATATCTCGCATCCTATGTTGGCACATTTTTCCGTTAACGAGCGTATCTCACTATTAATGGGCATGTCCTGCCATCAACGTGAACGTGCCGTAAGGGCATAACTGATGGCGGGAATCTCGTACCGGATCGCCTCCACGCGACGCTATATAAATCCTCTCTTCCAGACGATTCGGGTAAGTAAAATCGATTCCAATACGCCGCTGTGCTACCCCTATACCTTGGTACTTACTTGATCATCGGAGTGTCCTATGGTGATTCCCACCCCGCGACTTTCTTTGCAGGTAGCCTGGTGTCAGCGGCATCCAACAACCCATTGAGATCCACATGTCCAATTTCCACTCTCAATCCCAACCGTTCAAGACCGCTTGCAGCAAGACCAACGGAGGACAACATCTGAGGGAGATTTCGACCTCCATCACTTCTACAAGCAGATCCCTCGAGAGCCAGAACGTCTATTGCTGATTCAACTCCAACAACATGCTCAACTCCTTCAACTCTCGTCGTCCCTTCTTCTTCAACTCAAGGTAGCACCGGTGACAGTGTCCCAACTCCATGCACTGAAGGAGAGATCCTATTGTATCCGAGCTTGAAGAACTTCTGTCACGCCCTAAATCCACACTTATAAAAACAACCATATTTGCATGACATGCTGTGATCTCGACAATGAGACCGCAAGACCAAACTTGTAATCTTAAGAAAAAATATCCCTTGAAAACAACAAGTCGACATAACCAACATAGTTCTTATACAATTATTTTCCAAAAATAATATGATAAGTTCCAATAACCAAACTATTAAATACAAAGAAAGACTAATTGTTCCCCGCAAGAATGCATTCCTATGTAAGTAAATTACTACCGGAGGCCATTACAGGGATTTTTTTTAACTTTCTATCATGATACTCATTCAATTTGATTCCCTGTATTTTGATTAGCAGCCACAATAAAAGATGGGTAAGCAACGAAACTTAGTAAGAAAATGATACATATATGACAATTTATATAACAAAATTAAATACCAATAAAATAACAAATATCGATTAACATCAAATATCTAAAGTTATGTAATTTGTGAAAATATAATTTTCATGCACGGAAAAACTAGCAGGTTACGACTAAATATGGTCAACACCTCTATTTCGGTTGATATAAGGAAAACGCCGCTATAGATAGCCCGCGATAGGAAGAACCGCATGTTATGACCCGCAGTGACATTGCCTTACGGCACACACTATAATTCTACTGGGACTACACTATTAACGTGGATGTAATCTACTTTGTTTTCCCAACTCATGCAGGTATTTACCTACAAAATGCATTCGACCCTTTTATTTTCAAAAATAGAGGTATATATTCTTTAAAATAATCAACTGTATGCTCAAGGCATAAATATATAATCAAGTTCACGTGTCCGAGACACAAACATATAGTCAAAACCACCAAGTTGTATGCATATCAACTTCTATATGAAAAACATACTTTCATGGTACCAAGAATAAAATTAGTCTTACTTGCATAAGCAACAATCGAAATAAGTAACATATTATCAACCAAGCAAAAGCACACCTTTCATATGACCTGAATACCAATAAACAATAAATTAATAAACTTGTATCATAAACTTATAGCAAACGAAAGTCAAAGTCGATTTGATAGATCTGACATATCCCTTCTAAGCTCCAACCGAATACTTTAAATAAATATATAATGCTAAAAATTAATAACTTGTCGAATTTTGACTAACTAATTGTGCTATTATAATTTCTAATAATAATAAAATATATCTATAAAGGTCTGTAAGTTTTAACTATATTATATTATAAGTAATTTTCTATATTTTCCTAACCATTTTATATCATTTAAGAGGTCTAATATTTAATTCAAAAAAGTTCAGGAAGCTAAAAGAAGATTCCAGTCTAAAATAAGTTAATAGGTTGGTAGGGAGCTGCAAGGGGCTAATGCTAATAATTTACAAGTGCAGGATGCTAAAATAAAACTTCAGAAAGCATGTGTTAATGAAAAAGGGATTCAATACAATTACTAAAATTACAGGGACTGTTTTGTAATTTCCATTAAACTATGGGTTCAAACAATACGGATCGGATCGAGCAGGATTCAAATCCAAATCCGCAACCAAAGGATTTATTATAATAGTTCCTAAAAAATATCGCGTTCTTCTCCTCTTCCGCTGCCTAAAAAATAACCGACCCTAACTCCAGCCATGGCGACGATGACGACGCTCATGAAAACTGATCCCGATCGATCACGACGGCGGTCTCAAGATCATAGAGATCTCAAACACCCTCTCTCTCACACACATACACGAAAGAAAAAGGATTCAAGTAAGGATCGAGGCTAACCTGAAGGAAATCGAGACCCAAAATGAGGCCCGACGATTGAAATATGATGAAGTTGTGTTGCCAAGTACGTCCACCGTCTCCTCACCCTTCTTCTATGTCTTTTCTTTCTCTTAGTTTTTTCGGTTTTTGTGTAGGGTTAACTCCTTTAAAAACTAGGCTTAAAAATCAAATAGATTCCAAATCTACAGTTACAAAACCTTGGCATTTAACTCAGAATTTGAAACTAATTTTAGACATTAATTGCCTTTATTTTCATATTTGAAAGTTGTATTTTCATTGACAAGAGTCTAGGTTTTGGCTGAAACCACGGATACGCGGTGGTTTCGTATAAGTTTCGGTGGAGACCGATACGAAACCGAAACCGATACAAAACCAACCATACAATATCGTCTCGGCTGAAATCTTTACAAACTTTTTTTATACCATTTTTACTATTATTGTGATCATGGTAGGCCTTCGTTGTTAGAAAACCGCAAAAAAATGAACCAAGCCCTATATTAATACTTATCTAAGTACACTTTTCAATATATTTTGCATCATGGCTGGATTTTTAAACACTAGAATCACTGTCTTGTAATATATAAGCATAAATTTAAGTATTTAATATATCCACACTTATATATGTTGTATTACTGTTGAAACTGAAACTCAAACCGGGATTAGCGAAACCAACCGAAACCCAGTGAAACTAATAAAATTATGAGAGACCGAAACCGAAACCGAAACTGAGTTCTTGAACCTTGGTTACAACTTCGCATTGCATGAACTTAGAATTGTGACAAGAAACTTCAGGCCTGATGGTCTTATTATAGGAGAAGGGGGATTCGGCTGTGTCTTTGAAGGCCGGATTGATGAGAAAACTCTTACTGCTGAGAAGCCTGGTTCAGGGACTGTGGTTGCTGTTAAGAAACTCAGCCCTGATGGGTTTCAAGGCGACAAGGAATGGATGGTAAGATCTGACCATCTCAATCTCAACTGTTAAGATTATGTAATTGAAACAATTTTTAGAAAATGTTTATATACCCCAACTTTAATTTAATTCCTTCCAAGTGAGAAAAATAGCCTGTAAGAGTTAAATTATCTTGATATGAGGATGCTTATATTTAGCTCTAGATTTGCGTCTAGATATGAGGTAATGCCATAATGATTATGAATTGATGAATCAACGACAAGAATTTTTCTCCTAATATATTTGTTGTTAATTGGATATTGATCTTTCTGATTGTGGCAGACAGAGATTGATTATCTTGGTCGGCTTCAGCATCCCAATTTAGTGAAGCTCATCGGGTTCAGCTCAGAGGACGATAATAGGCTTCTGGTCTATGAATTCATGCCCAAAGGGAGTTTGGACAATCATCTCTTTAGAAGTAAGTCATATTGAATTATTAAGTACTACTTAAGGTACAGTATTTGTCCTTGATAAAAAAAAAGGTATGGAATTTGTCTAAGATGCAGCTATTTCCTCCATGATGCATCACTTGATCATAAATGGAAAGTGTTCAGTTGGAACATGAAAACGTGAATGAATTGATCTTAGTCACTCTTCGGGGCAAAGTGGAAGAAGGGAAGAGATTCTCGAACGAAGAAAATGATCCAATTATTTCGAAATAATTGAACGAGAAGCCATTTGAGGTGAAAATCTCATGTATGTTTATGTAGAGTGACAGTAAGGATGACTTATTTGTCTACTTTTCTTCAATCACCCCCCAAAAACCAAACTATGCCTTATGTAAAGTTGCCAAAGTATAATTAACCTCTGGATTTGAAATCACTGCTTATAACTCCTGTAACCTGATTGTTAGGAAGAAGATACCTCTAGAAATGCGTTCTCCTTATGTCAAACTGGAAAATAAAGTAGTATCCTTGTATCTAATGCATGTTTTTAATTTATTTGGAGCTATTATTACATCAGATCAATGTTTTTATGGAAATATGAATTGAAGCGATATGAAGATTATTTCGGGGTGGGGTGCGGGGTGGGGGGGCTCTTTATCAATCCCTGAGATTAGCCATTTAACCAATTCACATGCAGAACATGAATATGTCAAAAATATAATTAGGCAGAAATGGGCTGATTGGGTGATATCAAATGTGTCTATTTTCAGGGTCACTTAAATGGCTAGCATATTCGCATAATTAACTACATATCAAGATTAACATCGAAAAAAAGTAATCTCTAGGGTTACCATAATAATTTTTTAATAGGAAGATTATATACAATCTCTTTTAACGAAGCAAGGCGGGTTGCCACCGTTTTTCGAAGGAAAACACACAAAAACTTTCAAAATAAAATATTGTAAAGGCAAAGCCTATCGGCAATTCTTCTGATTTATTTTGACATGTTGTAATCTTTTCAGGAGGTCCTGACAAGAATTAAAGTAGCCGTTGGGGCTGCTAAGGGACTAGCATTCCTGCATGATGCTGAAAGCCAAATCATTTACAGGGATGTTAAGGCTGCAAATATTCTTCCTGATTCCGTAAGGAGATCAAAGAACACATGAAATTTCAATTCCTAATAGAAGATGTATGTCTATACGCAAATTTTTAAATCTACTATTTTTTTAATCATTGAAAATGCAGGATTTTAACGCAAAATTGTTGGATTTTGGCTTGGCAAGAGATGGCCCGACTGGTGAAATGACACATGTCTCTACATGAGTCTTCGGCTCTCAGGGATTGCTGCACCAGAATATGTTATTACAGGTCTCTGATATGTTACATTTGGATTATTTATTAACTGCATTTGTGCTTTTATTGCTTGGATCATTTATGTCATCATGCGAAATTTCGAATTTGTCTCCACAATGCAGTTAAAACAAGGGAGTGGTTGCTAGATACTTAGAATACATAAATACATCCCTCAACAGTCACAGCTTCAGACTTATGGTGAAGGTTGGTGGTGAGGGTTGAGGGAAGATATCCCTGCAATTTAGCAATGCCCAAAGTTGGGTGCCCTTTATATGGAATGAAACCTGGACTTTTGTGTGATCGTGGTTTCTACAATCGCTTTACATGGCAAGGACTTTAATAATGATTGTTCCGGTATCCATATTTCAATCTGAATTGTACACATTCGTTTTGCCCCCTTCTCTTCTTTAGTTGTTTCGGATAAACTTGCATTACATACATTCTGTTTACAACTTGGTTATAAGAGAACCAAAATTTCTCATTTACAGGTCGTTTATCTGCAAGAGCCGATGTCTACAGCTTTGGTGTCGTATTACTAGAAATCTTATCCGGCCAAAGAGCTTTTACAGGGTATAAATCACGTCGCGAGCAATTTCTCGTTGACTGGGCAAAGCCTTACCTAAGTGACAATCAAAACCTGTCTCGAATCATGGACTCAAAATTAGAAGACCAATGCTCGAAGAAAGAGGCACATGCTGTCACAAACCTCGCCTCGCGATGCGTTAACATAGAGGCCAGGAGAAGGCCTCGATTGTCCCAGGTCTTGGCTACATCGGAGCAGATACAAGACCTAGCTAAAAGGTTAAGAAAAAGCTCTAAAGGTTGATCATTGATGGATATTCAATTCGTGTGAAAATTTTAAAAAAAATCACCAAGGAGACAAGGATTTCCATTGTAATCCAATAATAGAGATCGCCTCATGTACATTGAATTTTTTATTTATTGGATCCTTTCTCTCTTGTTTGGTAGTTTGCATGTAGAAACATGTGATTGTATAAATAAATTAAGTGAATTGAGGCAAATTGATAAAGTGTTTAGGTTAATTATCTTCTTGTTGTTAATTTGTATGTGCAATCAAGTTCTCAACTGAAGACACCCAAGTTGATACTAAACTTTATTTGCAGAAATCCATAGTAAACATCTCAAAATGTGCACAAATAAAAACATTCCATAAAAATGCAAATACTTTCAAACTAAAACTAAGAAACTAACTGATAGTTCCTACATTTCTTCTTCCTAGTACTACTACCGCTTCACTTAAAATGAAAACTTATAGAGCATATCATGCTTATAAACCTCGCCGACCTGCACAATCTGAGACGGAAAATTCGGCTGATTCACCGAGTTCGGAAACCCCTGTGTCTCCAAAGCCAAACCACCATGTTGAGGATAAGCATTGCCGTACTTCCCTTTATCACCCTTCAAGAAATTACCGGAATAAAACTGAACCCCCGGTTGATTCGCCCAAAGCTCCATCGTTCTCCCCGATCCCTTGTGGTCGGAAACAACCGCTACCTTTCTCAATCCGTCCTCAAACTTGGAATTAAGAACATAATTTATGTCATAGCCTCCCTTAACCTGACTGATCCTGCTTCCGATTTCCTTAGGCTCTAAGAAATCGAATGGGGTTCCTTTGACGTCAGTGAACTTGCCTGTAGGGATGAGCTTTTCATCGACTGGGGTGATTTGGGATCCGAAGATTTGGATGGTGTGGGATAGAATGGTGCCGCTGTCGTCTCCGCCGAGGTTGAAGTAGCTGTGCTGGGCAAGGTTTATGGGTGTGGGCTTGTTTAGGGGTGTCGCTTCCATGGATACGCTTAGTTTGTAGTCTTTTGTGATTTGGTAGGTGACATATACATCGAGATCGCCAGGGAAACCTAAGGGAAAAAAAAAACGACGAGTCGTTGAGAAATTTGAATATGTTTTATCAGATTTATAAATAGAAATGTTGCATGAGATCAAAATTGAACTAACTGATTCTGTGAATTGTTAGGATCACCTTTTATATCTGTTAAGCTAACAAAATGCAGGCTTTTAGCATGTGAACTGTTAGTATCCCGTTTTGTAGTTGTTAACAATATGCAGATTTTTAGCATACCATCATGCGAATTTGTAGCAAACTAACAATAAATATATGTGATCTGTGCAACTAAACTGCCCTGAGTCATTCTATAATGAACTTTTTCATGTTAAATCCCAATTTTTCATTTTATTTGAAGCGACGACACATTAAAGTTCCATGACTAACTTACAAATCCTTAACAAGTTCATGGTCCTTGAAATCATGACATGAGAAATGGGTTTTCCAAACGTGAAAAACTATGTAAAGGATTAAAAGAGAGAGAGAGAGAGTAGAAGTTACCTTGTTCACCATCGAAACTGCGGTAATACAATTTGATGTATGAATTTCTGGCATTGACGATCTCTTTTACTGTCCAAAAGACGTCGCTGAATCCTCTATGACCACCTAAATCAAGAAACAAGGGAAGTACTTAAGAGAATTCACCATATATAAGCTTTTATTTTTATTTTTTGATGTTGCTCAAATAAAGAACAAACCATGAAGGGAATTATCTCCATCATTCTGATATAATCTGTATGCCTCTCCATTCAAAACAAAGCGTGCACCTCCGACTCTGTTAGCGACTCGCCCAACCAAGGCTCCAAAATAAGTAGTATCATTCTGGTAAAAAAAATTACGAAATTTATGGCTGAAAGTTAAATGATCAAGGAAAATAATATTCATAAAACTTTAAAAATAAAATCTTTTTAATATAAACTAAGATCAAAATATGTTAAAATCATCTAACAATGCACAATCAAACAATGGGAGCTACCCTAGAAATTTCTTTTTATAGGTTGCACAAAGTCAGAAACTTTTATAAACAAGATAATAATACTAATAGAAATTTTAAGAAAGTTTTGACAAACTTAAGTGAAAAAAATGGTATCATTATTATGTATTCTAGAGAATCCTGAATATAATAGCATTATTATATGCATTAATTGCTTCCATTTGTAATAAAATCAGGAGAATTATATAATAATAAACAAGATTTATCTTATTAGCATATCTTAGTTTAAATTGATAACCAAAAACATTATAAATCTGAAAATTGTGGAAAAAGGATAAAACTTACAAGATATGGGCCAAATCCATCATACCCAAGAACAATATCACCTAACTTCCCTACACAAAAAATGAAATAAATCATAAATAAACCCAATAAAGATATATACAAACTTTTTTAGATTACGAACAAAACCCCATTAAATAAAGTTTAATTAACTTACCATGAGAATCAGGAATCACAACAGAGAGAATAGTTGCTCCATAATTGGTGACCTTCACAGAGAAATCTCCCTGCTTCAATTCATAAACTTTTGCCACCTTATTCTGCTGTTGCTTCTGCAGCTTTCTTGCGCATGCACAGGAATTTCCAACAAGAGAGAACACAAAAATAGAGAGAAAGAACACTGCAGAAGCTTTAGCCATGGCTCAAGATTAACAAAAGAGAGAGATTGAAGTGAAAAATAGAGACAAAGAATAATGTATTTGTATATATATAGAATGAAGGATAGTGAGAGAAGTGAGATTTTGGGAGATTGGGTTGTTGATATATATATTGTTTAAAGATTAGATATATAAGGAATTAAGTGATAAAGACCGGAACTTGATAAGTTTGAATGAAAATATTTTGATATATATTTGTTACAAAATTTGTTTATGGGATCTTGTTTTTTTTTACTTGGTCAATATATATCAGTTTGTTATTGGTATCATCCATTTTATTAGCCTGACTAATGTCATCATGTCATGTTTCTAAAGAAAAATAAAAAATAAAAAATCACAACTCAAATGAAAACAAATACATTGATATCTAATAATTTCACTTTCTCTGTCCTCGACGCAACACGTCGGGGACTGCATTTATCTTTCCGGGATGATACTACAGATTAATGTCGAAATCTGCCATCAATTCTAGTTGTCTTCTCTGCCTCATGTTTAGCTCTTCTGGTTGAAAATATATATCAAACTCTTGTGATCGGTGATTATCTCCACTTTTTCTACCAAAAGGTAGTACCTCCAAATTTTAAAAGCGAATATTATCGCGGCGAGCTCAAGATCGTGGATAGGATGGTTGCGTTCATGAATCTTCAACTGTCGTGACGCATAATGTCACGTCCTGCTTTCCAAAATAAAATAATTGCGGGAATGTAACTCGGCTAGCCATGCTTCATATGGTAAGGAATCATCCTTCCATAATCACATTAAAACTTATTGCAGTAATCAAACGACATAAGACACACACACACACACACACAACACATGTCCATTACCACGACAAACAAGAATAATAAAAATCAAACTGGAATAACGGAAATGTCAAGTTCAACCGATCCAAATAATAAAATAGAAAGGTACACGAGACTTTGTCCTTTATGGGCTCATAAAGAAACTAAAGACAAAATTCGGTTCCGGAATAAATAAACATTTAATAACTAAATAAATGAAGACACGCCTTACATCTCAGCTACCTTCTCAAATATCGCGGTTCTAAAGTCAAAAGATCTGGGCCATACAAAACCTAGACGTCAGAGCATCATACAATATAATAAAGATAATAATCGGGAATATGATGTAATATATCTTTATACTGGAAACTGGTGGCATGTGAGCATACAATAACAATATCAATAACAACATGTGATGAAATAGGCAAAATATGGTAAGCAATCATATCATGTGTAACCTAAAGGTCGATGTCACTAATAGTTGTCTATCCTAAAGGTATTTGAAATCATATGATGAAATCTTCCTCATAACTCAATAGTATTCCGTGCGTGTACAGGACCATAGTCAAAACCCTCGAATCTGAACCCGAGATACCGCTAGGCACTACCTCCTACAATGTCAATGTATATGGACGAATGATGAAAGAATCACCATTCTAGGACACGAATGCCCTATCAATATACCATCGAATACTGTTAGCGCATTATTTCAAGACACGAATGTCTATTCTCGCAATGTACTATCGAATGATGTTGGCGTATCATTCCAAGACACGGATGTCTATTTTCACAACGAATGACCGAATGATGTTAGCCCATCATCCCAAGACACAAAGGTCTATTTTCGACTGATCAGTCTCTAAATGCCGATTCCTCTTGAGTTACGATTTGAGTTCCATTTCTTGATTTCCCCGGTTTGTGTTCCATGTCACGAGTCAATCTAATTCTTATCTAATGCCAACCTTAGAACAAGTATGTACAGGTCGTGTCAAACAAGACGATCGGATCAAGTCAAGGAGTATCATGAATTTGTTGGCATTTGGATAAATATTACATTTCAAGTATGTTTTGACATGGTAACAAATAACAAGTCAACATGAACATGTAATCAATCAGTATACTAGCATGGTCAGAAATAGCATAGTCATATCAGATAATATATCGAAATCATATCAGAATACATATCGAATAACATATCTCGTATGTGTAAAGTGTTTTAAAGGTCCAAGTATTTTTGAGTCTCATCTTGAGACGACTCATATATGTTTGAGCCGTCTCATAAGTTCTTTAGAATAGTCATTTTTTCTCTGTTGTCTTGAGACGACTCATGACTATTTGAGCTGACTCACCCTTCTTTTTGAGATGGCTCAGTCCGTTTTAAGCCGACTCAAAATATGTCTGGAAAGTGGTATTCTTTTCTGTTTATTTGAGACGGCTCACAGTCCTTTTGAGCCGGCTCGAACCCTTTTCTTTGTGACAATCAGATTTATTGATTAGGGTTTCTGTTCTTTAAAGTCTAGGCATAAATATACAACGAAATACAAATCATCCAAAATACCCTAATTTGAAATACAATAAACTGGCTAACCATAAAGATTATAATTTTAGGGTTTAACAACGCATAATATGTCTAGATTGGATTTAACCTAGTTCAGTGTAAAACATGATATCCTTTAGGTTTTAACGATAATCAATTTCATAATAATAATAAAGAGGTTACGAACAAACCTGATCACATCTTAATTTGCATGTAAAAAGTATTTTAAATACTTGCGTCGAATTCAAAGATTGCAAGACGTGGACGACGAACTTCAAGACGACGGCCTAGTTATCTACTGGATCTGAATCGAAAGCTAAAACCGCGACAGGGTTGATGAAGAAGACGACCAGGGGAATGAGACGCCGATGATGATGTTCACGCCGATGACGACAGTTGCACGATCTTCTCTTGGACGTGTCAGTATTGATGATGCAGCCGAGAGAGAAAACCGCGGCAATGATTACGCCGCAGCAGGAAGAAGAAGATGGTGGCGACGATGCTGATGATTATCGGTGACCACGATGATAATGATGATCGACCGCTAGGGTTGATCAGGTTTAGGGTTAGGGTTTCGGTTTGAGAGGAGAGAAGAGATCGGCTAGGGTTAGGGTTTTGTTTTTTGAAAAGAGAATGAAAAAGATGGGTTTAAAAGTGTTAGGCAACCGGTGTTAGGGTCGCAACACTTGTGGATCCGGCGGAAACATAGAACAAAACAATTTAACAAGCATAGCACCAATTGCAAACATCAAGATCATTCATTTACTAATAATCACAAAAACAAGATAACTAGAAAGGAGTTTAGGAGGCTACAATCTTTGTATCGTGCCTTCCTAATCGTGGAATACCCAAGCTAGACTCTTTCGCTGTAGGAACGAGCATGATCGCCGATCTTCTTGCCGAAAATGATCCACATCGAAGAAAACCCCAACTCAAGTTTCAACTCCACCAAACGAATGCTATAAGTGAAGTAACTTGATCTAATACTTTGTAAATGTATTAGATGAAGAGATATAGCAAGCTCACATTCATTTTTCTCTCATTTTCTCTCTTTTGTTCTCCATTCTCTACAAAGGAATTAAAAGAGAGAGAAGATGCATGGTTGGAATGAGGAGGAGAGAGAATACTTCATCACATTTAAAATCCTTTTCCAATTAAAAAGCTAGAAGCCCATACCTTTCTACCATAATCTTTTCTACCTCATTTTCTTTTGCTTTTTCTTTTTTCCCCAAAAGGAAATGAGGTGTCCCCTTCTAGATGTTTATTAATCTATCAAATAAATACAAACATCTAGTATGTGTATCATATACACAATGTACATGTATCGTATACCTATACCCGTATTTGTAGCAAATACAAATAGCAAATGAGAGAGAAATATAAAATGAATATAATACTAGAATATATATGTCAATATATATATATATATATATATTATTAAATTAAAACTTGATTTAATAATCCAGTTTTAACATAAACCGGCTAGTATTATCAAATGTCCGATTAACATATATGTATTATATACTCATATTTAATCGAACTCCCGCATGTATCCCTATACGCACACTACATCGTTTCGTCTGAGCGGGAAAAACCTCTGCGTGAGACTCTAAAGACTCAATCAATAGCCGGCAGTAGGTTAGGATTATATCCAATTGAATCTGAAACACTTTCAGATCAATCCCCTTACGGGTTAACCCACAAGAATATCATTGGCACTAGCTGTACGTAACGGCGATTCAGGTATTAATCAAAAGAAAGGACAACAAGTAAGCTCATCTGAATGCAATTAGAGGCTATCGGTGACAGTCACCGTACAGTCCGGTCTCTTCGTCAGAGAGTGTCACATACCAGGTTTGGATGGCGGAACCTGTCAGACCCATAATAACCCAATAAGTCATGCAGACATTAGACTCATAACCATCATAGATACAAATGATAACACCTATCAGTTTATCTCAACTACCATGGTTATGGATTTCTGGTTATGGTCATGTCCTGCACAGCATGACATCAACTCATTATACCGGGAGAGACGAATCCCTTCGACCGCTCACTGCCTCCATGTGCTTTGGGACTGTACCCAACTAAAACCTGTTTGTACGAATTTTTAAAGCCGTGGTAGGGTAGTAATCAAAGTACAGTGGGAACACACACAAGACACTATGATGATCTCAGGTCAAAAGACTACTCTGTACTCATGTCACCGGAGAACTGTTATTTGACAATAGGTATAATACCATATAGGAGTTCTCAGTGAGTCCATTCAGTATGCTCATTCTTCAATGAGCACATTTATACAATCTCGGTGTCAAACACCAATAGCTGTGGGACCAGCCATCGCCCTGGTCGGGGTCAAGAAATGTATACACTAGTCTAATCTGGAGTACCAATGCTCAGTCTCATTACGCCTAAGAATAGAAACATTTAAGGATATGCTTATGGACTATCCATGCCCACTAGTATGATCCCTATCATAATCCTGGTAGTCAGGTAAAAATTCTATGGGTTTTATCATCATGTATTAGTGATATGTAATAACTAGTAAAACATATATATGAATGATAAAGACAAATCAGATAGCATACTATCATCTTGAGAAAGACAATTCTATCTATATAGGTCCTCCGATAATTACAATAATTGCGCACCTATATCCAATAATCTCCTACTTGCACTTAAGACCAATTATTGCTGTATCGCGTACCTAACTTCTCTAATATCAGTTGCAGTATCACATACCACACTTCTTTAATATCAGTTTCACAAACTGTATTTGAGAAATAGCCTCAGTGAGTGGTTCCGTTACAATGTCTCTAACTTCTTCTCTCTTTATTTCAATCTCGCGGAGATCAACTATCTCGCGAATCGAGCGATTCTTTCTTTAGAATTTGTTTTGATAACTGATGGGATCAAGTTCAGTAACAAACCTTTTTATCCAAACAGTTTCTTAGGCTGTATCCTCCCACTGAGTCTTACTCAGCATCCAGCGTCATGTCTACCTCAGTATCCAACTTGGAACCCTTTCCAATATACTACTTCTCAAAAGAGAGTAAACTTATAGCTCATGATAGACACTTTGTCATCCATATCTACTTGGAAGACAGAATCGGTAACCGCCTCCTATTGGAGGTTGCCATTACCATACTCCTAGAACATCCCCATATGTTCTGCACTGCTGTCCTATGTTTCTCTAGGATTGGATTGATATCTTCTTACTACAGCAAGTGTATAAACTACATCTGGTCTGATACATGACATCGCATGATTGACTCTACTGCCATAACATGCATAATGTCATTCATGCGAGTCCCTCTCCTCATCAGTCTAAAAGACATCTTTTTAGAGAGGGTGGCTCCTTTTTATGCGGGTACACCATCGCGCTAGGAGTTTTCCATTCTAAACCATTTTAGAATGTGTCATAGTATCCGGATTGGGACACTCACTAAATCCTACTAGATCTAACTCTATAGATCGAGTCACCAGAATTAATGATATACTATCCAAATCCTATATCGAGAAACATCTGTGACTACCATAGTTTGACCGAATTGTAGTATAGGAATATCACTTCTTATCAGGAGGATGTCATCCACATACCATATGAGTAATGTGATAATACTCCTTACATCCTTCTCACAAGTACTAGGTTCATCTATTATTTTGATGAAGTCAACCACTTTGACTGTCACATCAACATAGATGACCCATCTCCGTGATACCTGCTTTAGTCCATAAATGGACTTAAGCAACTTGTACACCTTTCCGCTGCTCCACTGACTACAAGGAACTCTGGCAGAGTCTTATACATGTATACTTCTAAATCTCTATTAGAAAGACGTTATTGACTTGCACCTGCCAGATCTCGTAGTCATGAAAAGCAGCAGAGGCAAGTTATATCCAAATGAACTTCAGCATAGACACTGAAAAAAAGTTTCATCACAATCCATACCGGGTATTTGACGAAAACCTTTTTCTAAAAGTCTAACCATATTAGGTTACTACTTTTCCATCTGCACCGATCTTCTTTTAGAAGATCAACTTCCTCCTGATGGGTTTTACCCCTTCAAGAGCATCCAATAAGGTCCACATTTTGTTGGAGTGCGTGGAGTCCAACTTGGATATAATGAATCCAGCTATCAGCCGGAAGTCACTACTTTCTATGGCCTACTGATAACAAGTAGGGTTATTATCAAACATGATGCTAACCTCTCTGTCACCGTCTATGAGGAAACCGAAGTATCTCTCGGATGGCTCAGGTCACATACTAGATTAGAGGAGTGGCTAAGGTTTGTCAAGTTTAATTGAATCCTCAGGTTCTACTAAATTTTCAGTAATCATTTATGGTTCTGGAATAACTTCCTGTTCTACCATACTCAAGAAATTCCTTTTTGAAAAAGGTGGTATGTCAAGAACAAAACAACTTTTATTCTTGAAAATGGTATAAGTTAAACCCTTGCATATGTTTGGAATAACCCACAAACTGCTCATTGCTGAACGTGCTTAGAGTTTGTCCAGATTCTGTTTTCAGCATAATCTGGATAATTCTATATCTTAACAAGCTTAAGATATGCTCTCATTCTATATTCTATATAGAATCACATGCACTAATTTAGATGGAACCATATTCAATTGGTATGTAGCTATTTCCAGTACATATCCCTAGATGAAAGAGGCATCTCAGCAATACTCATCATAGGATGCACCATATCTAATAGAATGCGAGTCATCCTCTCTGATACTCCATAATACTATGGTGCATGCGGAGGAGTAAGTTGAGAGAGAACCAAATTATCAATTAGACAACTACGAAATACCGAACTTGAGTATCCACATCCTCGAACACATCAAAGAATCTTTATACTTTCAACGTCTAGTTCTTTATTTCATTCTTATACCCTATGAACTTCTTAGTAGCTTCAGACTTTGCGTTTCAATAAGAACACACGTCCAAAACTAGAGTACCCATAGGTAAACGGAATGAAATATAAGTACTAACCCCTTGTACGTAAAGGCATTGGACCACATACATCACTGTGTATGAGTCCCAGAGTTCACTAACTCTAACTCCGTATGTTGTAAATTAAGAAACTGTATTTTTGGTTAAGAATATCTATACCGTAATTCCATGCACCTTACCCAATCAACAATTGATGAAGGTAAATATTCAAAACATAATTTCAAAATTTATATCTTTCTTTATCAAATAAAGAGTTGGATATATCATTTTTTAAAAGTTGGTGCATAACAACGGTTATTTAAAACCAAAAGTTTGCCTTTAGGAAAAACCAGGTAATAGTCCCCAATAGCAACATTTGCTCCAATTTCCGACATTGAGGATCAAATCACTCTTTTCCAATACTCTACTTCTTCTCAGCATCTGTAACGCCTTACAGACGTGGAATTCTAATTAGGCATCCATATACATATGAGTCAAAGTTAATTGAGAAACATTTTCAATAACAACCGCACAGGAAAATTGAAACATAAAAAATGTTTCATGAAGGTGGCCGGGTATTTCCAGTATTGTCTCTTCCAATACCCAGGCTTATGACAGTAGTTGCAATTTCCTTTCCCCTCACTTCAACCCCTTTATATGTCTCTACATCTTATCTTCTGTACACCATACATAGGCTAATTAGTTTTCTTCCTTCCCTACCTTTCGACACCGGCCTAAGGTTTGGAAGAAGACTATTTAACAAGCATAACTGGTGTACTCTCCTAATTCAAGGAGCTCTCAACTTGAGAGAAAGTGAAGGGGAGAGAAAACAGAATTATACAACTCAATTTCACCAAAACCAGTGGCCATCATCGGACTGAAACAATTTTTTCGAGTTCGTATGTAACTATACGTGATGGCCTTTCCAAAAATATGGATCTTTGTATCTGATACAGAGGGTTTTGGAGAAGGCAAAGGGGAAGTAGGAGCGGGAAGGACATATGCGATTTTGTCGTGAATTAGAGCAATCATGACACTCCAAAGCGATAGATAGTAAAAAGTTTCGGTTAACTTGGTTTTTATGAGTTTTAGTTTAAGGTCAGTCATGGTCGCTGCTAGAGAGAGAGAAAAGAAAGACTCAGCGTGCGCTCTTGCAAGATTAGATTGGTTTATTAATTTATCCAATCAGGATGTCTCTCACTGTTTCTTCGAATCCTCATTCAAACCTTAAAAGGAGAACTAGCTAGGATCATGTATGCCTGTTCTCCGCCGAATACAGAGACGAGACCGTGTAGGTTCGTCTTGCCTGAATTTCGAGGGCAGATACTATTTGGTGATATCCGTCCACCTCTCTGAAGATGCCAAGTTGATTTATGGCACCATTTATCGAAGGTTTAAACGGATGCGGCCGTTGTAGCAGACTTCGTCAGATTCCCCCTCATTTGAGAGGTTTTTTGATTGTGGGGACGCTCTTCCCTGCAGGCGCAAGCCCCTGCAGTTAATTACGCTACCGCATCGCGGTAACCACTTTCTCCTTCTCCAGATGGTCACTTCATGTCGTGTATGTTTGTTTTATTTTTGGTTTGCCCATGGATTGTATACGGAGACTAATTTATGTTGTCGCCCGTAGGGCGTGGATTAGTCCAAATCCGTATTTTCTTAGATTTGGGTTTAAGGATACATTAGTCTCATTTGAGACTAAGATCAACTTAAACGTTTGTTAAGGATACGTTAGTCTAATTTTAGACTAAGATCAACTTAACGATTTGCTAAGGATACGTTAGTCTAATTTTAGACTAAGATCAACTTAACAGGATCATTTAGATCCAACAAAAGAGCATTTGAACTCTAGTGTTTTAGTTTAGGGACTTTGTGGTCCAGTTTAAAGACATCTTAGTCTATAAAGTTTAAGGACATCACAGTCCATGAGTTTAAGGACCCCATAGTCTGTGGTAGTTTAAAAATGTCATAGTCTGTAAAGTTTAAGAACATCATAGTCCATGAGTTTAAGGACCCCACCGTCCATAGAATGCCTGGTTGTCGGGACCCATCACCTCACTAAAGACGTTGAAGGATTACAACGACACATATCAGCGGAGTGAAGAGATGTACCCTTGAACCAATATTGGTTGGGAGATCTGTAGTCCAATTTAGGACTAAAATCAAAGATTTATGAGCATATGGGCTCAATTAATCTGAATGAGGGTTCTGTGACCACTTTGGGCTCGGCCCACTCAGTTAAAATGTTGAACATTGGTTCTGACAATTGTTTTTGTCTTTAACTGAGTACTAAGCACTCATTATATCTCTGGTTTTTTTATAGAACAGTTTATATTCATTTAGCGCACACATGAGAAGCACGTGGTGCGCTTGGCGCTGAGCGCCAGTCAATGAGCGCATTGCGCTTCTGGTGAAATAGCGCACACGTGAGGAGCACGTGGCGCGCTTGGCGCTGAGCGACAGTCAATGAGCGTATTGCGCTTTTGGTGAAGTAGCGCACACGTGAGGAGCACGTGGCGCGCTTGGCGCTGAGCACCAGTCAATGAGCGCATTGAGCTTCTGGTGAAGTAGTGCACATGTGAGGAGCACGTGGCGCGCTTGGCGCTGAGCACCAGTCAATGAGCGCATTGAGCTTCTGGTGAAGTAGTGCACATATGAGGAGCACGTGGCGCGCTTGGCGCTGAGCGCCAGTCAATGAGCGCATTGCGCTTCTGGTGAAGTAGCGCACACGTAAGGAGCACGTGGAGCGCTTGGCTCTGAGCGCCAGTCAATGAGCACATTGCACTTCTGGTGAAGTAGCGCACACGTAAGGAGCACGTGGCGCGCTTGGCGCTGAGCGCCAGTCAATGAGCGCATTGCGCTTCTGGAGCGCTAAGGCTCTGCAACACTATGCGTTAGTTTTGGAGCACTGGGGCTCTTTTTAGGAAGCTTTGCGTCCTGAGAATTAAATTCTCTTTCTTATAAAAGACTTTGTCTCATAGATCTAAGAACAAAGTTCTTATTTTTTTTATAGGAGATGTTTCAATCTCTTATGTTTTTGGTGAAAAGCTCTGCCTTTATGGATCTATGGTCCTAAGAGAATTGAATTATTCTCCCCCCTTTTATAATGAGATATTATCATCTCTGAAAGACAATTTGTCTTATAGATCTATGATCTGAAGAAGATTAAGTTCTTCCCCTTATTTTATGATGAGATACTTTGATCTCTGTTGTGAAAGAGCTTGGTCTTATAGATCTATGATCTTAGAAAAAGAAGTAAATTCTTCTTTTTATATGAGACGATTTCATCTCTCTGTTCTCTTTTTACCTTGAAAAAAATCTTCTTCTTCTGAGAGCTTATTCTTTGTCTTTGAAATTTCTCAAAGTTTATGGGGGGGAGAGGGGGTTCCTCTATATGAGATTTGAAGTCTTGGGGCCTTTATATAGGGCAAGCTGATATGTTGAATCAGTTGAAGAGATCTTTTCTCTAATTGATTTGGAGATGTTTCCCCCGTTGGATCTTTGATCCAAGGGCTTCTGAATTACAGAAGGCAATCTTCTTGTTTTTTAACAAGATTAGGAAATCATTTCCCATATAGAATTTATTCTGTATTTTGGTGATCACCATTAGAACATTGATCCAACAGTGCTCTGATTTTTAGAGCACAATCTTTCTTATTTGGAAAGATTGTGAGGAATGTTTCCTTAACAGAATTTTACTCTGGTAAATTGATGATTTTTAATCATGTTCATTGGATCTTTGATCCAACGTTTGGGAACATTTAGTTCCAGCGCTAGCGCTATCATGCTTTGTACGTGATGCATTGCTTAGAGTGCAGCGTACTTAGCGCTAGCGCTTACGCGCTTTGCACGTGGTGCGCTGCTTAGAGTGCAACGCTCTTAGCGCTAGCACTCACGTGCTTTGCACGTGGTGCGCTACTTAGAGTGCACCGCTATTAGCGCTAGCACTCATGTGCTTTGCACGTGAGCGTCGTCTCAGAGTTTTTGACTCTCTCAGCGCTGGCGCTGCTATGAATCACTGCTTTATTTCAAAATTTGAAATTTGAACAGAGTTTTGCTCTGATTGGGAGAAATAAATGCTCCCCCACCGTTGCGCTCACGTGGCCCACACGTGAGTGCAGCGGCGGTAACATCTCTGCCATTGGATCAACTTAGGAGTTGAAACGGCTCTCAGTGCGTATAAATAGGACCCTTGGCCTTTTAGATGATCACTATTCATCTTCTCACTTTTTTCCTTCTGAGAATCATTTCTCTGTTAGAGCATAGCTCTTCCCTTTAAGAAATTTCTTAAGAGTCAAAACTCTGCCCAATTTAGGTAAAAATTGAACTTTTTGACAGAGCTTTGCTCTCCTTAGATCATAGATCTAAAAATATATCTTTAGGGTTTTACCCATTAACAGAGCTATGCTCATTTCCAAAATGTAATCTTTTTTTAGGGTGATTTTAACCCATGAACTGGAATATAGTTCATGAAGAACTTAAGGGTTTATTCACAGATCTTGAAGATCTTGGAGTTTTTACTTTGTAGAAGCTTTGCTTCTTAGGGTTTCTTGATGGATTGTTTCATCTTCCTTACAGAGCATTGCTCTTTAGAAATTTTGGGGAGGAATTTTATTCCCCTCATGATTAATTATGACAGTTGTCTGTCTGTTGCAGAGCACTGCTCTTAATGGGAGATTTACTTCTTGGCCCGAGGGGCCCTTATTAAATGAGAAATTCTTTTACGATTCCCTCCTTAATTGTAGAAAATTAAATTCGTTGGGTGTTTTAATCAGTACTTATTTTCTTCGTGAGAATATCAAGAGTTGTTTAAATCCCCGTGTTTGTTTCAATAAGCTTTTTCAGTCTGTCCACTAACTCTCACTGATTTTCTTTTTCAGACGTTATGGCCGCTCATTTGTATGATCTCGATAAGATTATTTCTTACGGAGACATCCGCTCACTAGGTCGCTGCCAGAACCAAGAGTTCACAAACGCTCAGTGCGCCAAAATCATGCGTCGCTTTGATGAATACAATGGTCGACTGCTTCCTCGTCGTTCTGCTCTTTTAAAGCTTATTATGAGAGTGATCTAGGGAGCCCTTCCTTTATTTTATCAAGGCATGCCACTTAAGGCATTGGATGATGCCGAAGACAAAGTGCACTCAGTGTATCTGATGGGCCTAATTTCAAAGAAAAGGCGAGACAATCTTGTTGATATTCTGCATCAAACTTTTCAACAGGCGACGATAATCGCTGCTTATCGAAGGATAGAGGATATCAGCGAGGACCCTGACGCTTGTGTTCGTGAGAGGAAGCACACGAGAATGGTCCGAGAGGCCCGAAATATTTTAGATGGACTTACTTTTGAATTTCTCAATCTATGTCCTGGATTTGATGTCTTGCCATTGTAATCATTTTAATGATGTTTTTGTTTACTGTTTTCATCGCTGAACGAACCTTTTGAAGTATGAATAGAAAATTCCTCGTTTCCGTCTGTTTATTTTATGCACTAAATCTTTTGCACACGCATGAGTATGTACGCTTTGAACGCTTAAACGGATACGAATCAAACGTTCCTTTTACTGTCTTGCATAATATGTGATTGACGTCTGTAGGTTATGCCTTTCTGTTTTGACTTAGCGCAGAGCAGTTGATGTACTCTTGAGCAGCATCTCGATTTCAACGGCCTGTAATTTTGGCAAGTGTGGCTTGTAGATAGTATGTAGCTGTCCATCTTGGACTCTTTGCAGGGTTGTGATGGCTTAGGAAACAAGGTTAGGATCTGCCACCTAAGACTTTTCAGCTTTATGAGCTGTGAGAGTCTCACAAAGACTTTTCTCCCTACGAGTCGAGAGGATCTCGTAGGTGTATTTTCTCCGTAGAAATCGTTAGGATTCCTAAGTGTGTTTTCTCTTGAGAGTCGTAAGGATCTCACAAGAGAATTTTCTCCCTTACAAGTCGAGAGGACTCGTAAGTGATTGTTTCCCTCTTTGCCGATGTTCGACTTTGGAGAATATGGCCCGTAGATAGTCTATCTTGACCTCCCTGCAGGGCAATGATGGCTTAGGAGACAGGGTTAGAATCTGCCACCTAAGACTTTTCAATTTTATGAGCCGTGAGGGTCTCATAAAGGTTTTTCTCCCTACGAGTCGTGAGGATCTCGTATGTGTATTTTCTCCTTAGAAATCGTGAGGATTCCTAAGTGTGTTTTCTCTTGAGAGTTGTAAGGATCTCACAAGAGAGTTTTCTCCCTTACAAGTCGGGAGGACTCGTAAGTGATTGTTTCCCTCCTTGCCGATGTTCGACTTCGGAGAATATGCCCCATAGATAGTCTATGTTGACCTCCCTGCAGGGCAATGATGGCTTATGAGACAGGGTTAGGATCTGTCACCTAAGACTTTTCAACTTTATGAGCCGTGAGGGTCTCATAAAGATTTTTCTCCCTACGAGTCGTGAGGATCTCGTAGGTGTATTTTCTCCTTAGAAATCGTGAGGATTTCTAAGTGTGTTTTCTCTTGAGAGTCGTAAGGATCTCATAAGAGAGTTTTCTCCCTTACAAGTCGGGAGGACTCGTAAGTGATTGTTTCCCTCCTTGTCGATGTTCGACTTCGGAGAATATGGCCCGTAGATAGTCTATCTTGACCTCCCTGCAGGGCAATGATGGCTTAGGAGACAGGGTTAGGATCTGCCACCTAAGACTTTTCAACTTTATGAGCCGTGAGGGCCTCATAAAGATTTTTCTCCCTATGAGTCGAGAGGATCTCATAGGTGTATTTTCTCCTTAGGAATCGTGAGGATTCCTAAGTGTGCTTTTCTCTTGAGAGTCTTAAGGATCTCACAAGAGAATTTTCTTCCTTACAAGTCGAGAGGACTCTTAAGTGATTGATGAATTGACCTGCTCCCGAATCAAAGCGTTGCTTTGACGGGGAGGGCGAGGGTTGACTTTTTTCGTTTTCCACGGGGTCAGGATTGACTTTAGCCGTGTTCCGCGGGGTCAGGGGGTTGACTTTAGCCATATGGGGTCAGGATTGACTTTGGCCGTACAGGTTTTTGAGATTTAAAAGAGACAACAGTGAGGACACTGCTGCAAACAGGTTTGGGGGAGGATTGTGCTTATTTACGCGTTACTTTGCACTATACTATATATAATCAAAAAAAAATTGATAATAAAAGAGTAGAAAGTGAAAAATTATATATGAAAGATAGGAATAGTTTAAGAAAAATAAGAAAGTTAGATGTTTTCTTAAACAAAACTAGTAATAAGTAGTTATGAGCTGTTGTCCCAAGGGTTAGTAAGATGAAGGAAATTGCTAATCTGAGCATAAAATTAAGTCTGAAAAATAGTCCTTATTCTTGACGCCAAACATTTGAACGTTGATACCCTACTATACGCACTTACACACATCTTGAAACTTGGGATAGTAGAGAATACCTTGAAATGCTCTTGTCTAAAAGCCTTAGCATATAATATATATATATATATATATATATATATAAGTGGTGGTAAAAAAAAATGAACACTGGTGTTCCCGCCAAAATTTTGGCTCAAAACCTGCTCCTTATAAAACAATAACAATTAAAGAAAAAAATAATAATAATAAAGGAGAAAATCTCCCTTTCAGAGCAAAACTCTGTTCAAATCCCAAGGCGGGAAATGAAGCAACGCTTCTGTTTCCCCCAATCACAGCAAGGCTCTGTTTTAAAAAGATGATAAAATTCAAATTTTAAATAAGGAAGCAACGCTTCAGGCAACTTGCGCTCTGCGCTGCGCGACACGTGTCAGCGCAGTTGCGCTGCGCGTCACGTGTCAGTGCAGTTGCGCCGCGCTCTGCGCTGCGCGACATGTGTCAAGCGCAAGTGTGCTTGCGCCAACTGTGCCAGCACTAAAACAGAATTAAAATTCCAGAAAGATCTTTCTGATCTTATTAAAACAATAAGATTCTCTTCTGTAAAACAGAAGCCCTTGGATCAAAGATCCAACGGTGGGGAAGAATCCCTAAATCACTCAGAGAAATATCTCTTTAACTAATTTAACAAATCAATTGGCACTATATAAAGGCCCCTAGACTCCAAGTCTAAAAGACATAGATACACAAAGATAGAGAGAAAACAGAGAACTCCTCTAAAGAAAATTTTGAGAAGAGCTCAGAGAAAGAAACGGTAAAAACCTTTGAATAAAAGAAGAATTTCTTCTAAAAGAGATCAATGATCTAAGAACAAGATCAAGATCTTGGATAAATAATAATAACAATAATAATAAAGAAGAAGAAGTAATTTACTTCTGTATAAAGGCATTGCCTTTTGATGAACCACTGGTTCTCTGAAAATAAGAAAAACAAGAAAAACTTGTTTTATTTGATATAAATTTGATCAAAATATTAAACAGTGCCTTGCACTTTTGAAATTTGCACTGTTGCGCTCCTTGGATTGCGCAAGCCACCAGGGAGCGCCACGTGTCAATAACAGAACAGTTGCGCCCTGCGCTTCCAAAAACATAGCACTGCTCTCTTAAATTGGCGCAAGTCATCAGAGCGCGCCACGTGTCAGCAGCGCACTAGCGCAGCGCACTGGCGCAGCGGACTGGCGCAGCGCACTGCGCTAACAGACTTGCGCTCACCAGAGTGTGACACGTGTCACCTCCACATGCACTTGCGCCTTGCGCTCTTTAATTAGCGCAAAGCGCCTGACAAGCCACGTGGCGCTCTGTCAGACTAATTAATGCAGCGCATTATTAAAAAGAAGGGCATAGCCCAATTAAAAGGGGCTAACAAGCCTAATAAAATGCCATGCATTATTAAACAGGGGTAGAGCCCTAGAAAAGGCCTGACATGCCAAATGCAAATAAAATGTTGAACACTTTCAACTGGACTTAGCCCAATTCTGGCCGTAAGTCCTCAAATTAAATTGAACTAAGCACAAATGCTCTTTCAAATCAATTTACACCCGGTTCAAAGGTACATCTCTGAACTCCTCTGATATTTGTCGTTGTAATTCTTCAACGTCGTCAGAGAGGTGACGGGTCCCGACGGCCATACATTCAATGGACCACTATGTCCCTAAACTGGAACAATAGAGCCCAAATGCTCTTTTGTTGGATCTAAACGATCCTGTTAAACTGATCTTAGTCTCAAATTGGACTAACGTATCCTTAACAAACATTTAAGTTGATCTTAGCCTCAAATATGGCTAACGTATCCTTAAACCAAAACCTTCAAACAGACTTTAGTCCCAAATTGGACTATAAATCTCCCAACCAACTTTGGTTCAAGGGTACATCTCTGAACTCCTCTGACATCTGTCGTTGTAATCCTTCAACGTCGTCAGAGAGGTGATGGGTCCCGACGGCCATACATGCAATGGACCACTATGTCCCTAAACTGGAACAATAGAGCCCAAATGCTCTTTTGTTGGATCTAAACGATCCTGTTAAGCTGATCTTAGTCTCAAATTGGACTAACGTATCCTTAACAAACGTTTAAGTTGATCTTAGCCTCAAATATGGTTAACGTATCCTTAAACCAAAACCTTCAAACAGACTTTAGTCCCAAATTGGACTATAAATCTCCCAACCAACTTTGGTTCAAGGGTACATCTCTGAACTCCTCTGACATCTGTCGTTGTAATCCTTCAACGTCGTCAGAGAGGTGATGGGTCCCGACGGCCATACATGCAATGGACCACTATGTCTCTAAACTGGAACAATAGAGCCCCAAACGCTCTTTTGTTGGATCTAAACGATCCCGTTAAGTTGATCTTAGTCTCAAATTAGACTAACGAATTCTTAACTAACGTTTAAGTTGATCTTAGCCTCAAATATGGCTAACGTATCCTTAAACCAAAACCCCAAACCCAAATCTAAGAAAATACGGATTTGGACTAATCCACGTCCTACGGGCGACGACATAAATTAGTCTCCGTATACAATCCACGGACAACCACAAATAAAACAAACACCCACGACACGAAGTGAAATTCTGGAGAAGGAGAAAGTTGTTACCGCGATGAGATAGCGTAATTTACTGCAGGGGCTTGCGCCTGCAGGGAAGAGCGTCCCCACAATCAAAAACCCCTCAAGCAAGGGGGAATCTGACGAAGTCTGCTACATCGGCCGCATCCGTCTAAACCTCCGATACATGGTGCCATAAATCAACTTGGCATCTTCGGAGAGGTGGACGGATAAAACCAAATAGTATCTTTTCCGAATCTCAGGCAAGACGTCTCTCTGTTGTCGCGCCGCCATTCGGCGGGAAACAGATTCTGGCACGCCCGGTGGGACCTCTTCCTCTTTCCACTCCACACTTCGTGTGTCGTGTTCGCGAACGAATCGCGGTTTGCTGTGGTTGCCTGTGGATTCGAGGTACTAAGATTTGGTGTCTTGCTCCGTGCAGAAAACAGAAGATCAATGGCTTCAAACTGCACTACCTGCAACTGCAACTCTCGCTCCGTCCTTGCTGGAGGAGTGACTTATGGGCCCCAAGCGGCCTCCCTTTTCAAGATGCCAGTGGAGCAGGTAACTCAAGCCACCGCTGGACTATTCTTCGGGACCATGCTTCCACTGATGAGCTTCAATGCCCCAATGACATCGCAAGAAGCTCCAAAGAAGCCGGTCTTTGATCGACTTACCACTGCCGCGACCCCTCTCAACGGGTCGCCCAACTTCAATACCTCAGTTTTCAACAGACTGGGCCAGAACGTCTACAAGCCCGCGATATCCGAAGCTGCCATCCCAAAGCGGATATCCATCCCGGCTCAAGCGGACGAAATCATTGGAAAGGCTCTTCCTTCCAAGAAGTCAGTTTTTACAAGGCTGGCTATTCTGGTTGCTGCTCCAGGCGAGGTCCTCAAAGCTGCTTCCCCTGCCCATAGGTCTGTCTTTGACAGATTAGACATTGCTTCTCAACGGGTGTCAGTCTTCGACAGGCTAGCACCAATAACAGTCTCTTCTCAAAGTAGGGGGCATGAAGAAGCTTATCCAACAACAGAGGTGATCTCATCCGCATGACATGCTCGACGTCGCCACTGGCGCCGAGTGAGGAAAGCTGGGGGTAATTCCCCTTCTGGACTGACTCCGCCGGCTCCAGCGATGGAAGTTGACGCTGCTGTTCCAACCGGGAACAGATTTGAACTACTTAATAAGGTGCGTAGGAATTCGCCAACTGCTGTGCTAAAAAAATCTCCTCCACCTATGGAGAGCACTACAAGGGTGAAGCCGGAACAGCCCCCTCAATAGGCTATCCTCTAAAATCTACAAGGTCTGGCGTCAAGTCCGAGACTCGGTAATTGATCAAGATTATCCCCGCCGACAGAAAAAGGTGGAAGTTCAGCGGGAAGAGGACCATCCTATCAAGCCACAAAAGGCGATAGCTGCTTGGGAGCCCACTGCAACGGCCCCCTCAAAACTTCGACCGCTCAAAAAAGAAGGAGGTCGGAGAAAATCCCTGTGTCTTTAGCAAATCGCAAAGACACTGAATCTAAATGCCCCAAGTCTGGGGGCATGGTTGTGTACACCGTTTATATGGCTTCTGGAAAGGAGGAAAGCCGTGCTTCGACGGGTCACTGGCCGCTCACTCGATCCGTGACCAAAGCCCAAGAGCAACAACAGAAGCTTCAGGAGATGATGATTGCAATGGCCGCACTCACCGGGCTAAAAGAAAGCCCGGAGGCATCATCAGAGCAGCGTCACGAACAGGAAACTAACGCTGACTTCCTACGTAGAGTCCTCGAAAAGAAGGACAAAGAGGCAGCGGAACAAGCTGCCAACATAAAACAAATGGCGCTTCTCTTCCAAGACATGGTAGGAATGATGTTACAGCCGGACCCTCCAGCTGAAGATCCTCCGATCATTATTGAAGACGATAGAGGGGAGACATCTAATCCTCCTCTGGCTCATTCAGCAGCCAAGGAGGAAACCATTTCCAAAGCTGCACTAGACGACTATATAGCTTAGCAGATACGAGTTCATCAGGCGAATGAAGCGGCTGGGCAAATTGTTAGAACCAAACGACCCTACCCGGGCTGGTATGACCAAATCAGTTACCCGCTAGGATATACGATCCCTAAATCCCAGGACTTGATCGACAAGTGGGCACAAATGGATCAGATGGGACATAACCCATCCCCTCCAAAGCCAGACTCTCGAAATGAGAAAGGAAAAGGGAAAGCGATCGTTGTCGCCAATACTCAACAACAGCCGAGCAACTCAAAGCCGGTTGTTCGCCAAAGCAACGTGCGTCCACGCCCATCCCTTGAGGAGAGACTGGGACGTCCTTACTCGTTTCCTCGGAATAAAACAAGGAGACTGTTCGAGCTGACAGTGCGCAACAGACTCATCAATCTTCCGAGTCCAAAACGTCCGTTGCAGCCAGTCGATGTCAACGATCTTAATTATTGCCCTTACCACCAAGCGGTAAGCCATCCAATTGAAGATTGCTTCGTTTTCAAAGGCTGGATTGAAGACCAACACCAACAAGGCAAGTTCGCATTATCCGAAAATTGGAAGGTGAGCCCGCCACAGCCTCATGCTCCTAAAAAGGTGGACACGCCGGGGGCATCGTGCTCTCTTATAAAAGGAACTCCGTGGGAGATCGCTCTTTCGGCTAAAACTAAAAGAATGCTGAAGGATCTCCAAACGTTACCGGAAATCAGGTGGAAAAATCCACTGGAACCCGAGGTCGTAGAAGGGATGCTAAAGCCGCGCCCAACTCCAAAGATCAGTGGTGATAGCCAAAGCTCGCACACCCAGCCGTCGAGATCTTCGAAAAAGAAGAAGAAATCCAAAAAGCCCGTGAAGTCTAAGCCTAGCGACAAGCGCACGGACCTGCAGAAACAGATTGATGCACTGGAAGAGTATAACCAGAAGGCGCGGATTCCAATCACGCTCCAGGAGTTCCTCAGCCACGTCCTCGAGGACGAAAACGATGGAGAAGACTCATCAAATGAATCTGACGACTGCATAGCAAGTTGTCATGTGATATCTCACTCATTGATAGATGATGAAGAGGCTCCTTGCACCGAGAAACCGAGGGCGGGTCCTGAACCAGAACTTCTGTGGCCGTCAAACGAAATGATCGATGCCTTCCTGAATGAGATTCGTCTGAAAAGTAAAGCCAATCAGGAATGTGGGATGGCCATATTGGAAGGAGCCAAACGCCGGCGACTAGACGAAAGAGTCGAGGCACTCCCGTCAAATCAAAAGACATTCGCTGCGGATAAAAACAAATTCAAGACAAGGAAAAGGTTTGCTAAAGTCATATCAATGGGAATGAAGCTACCACCCTATGAAGAAAACACTCTCGGTGGAGTAGAGATGCATCCTAATTACTGCCTATATCATCAGAAGATCGCACATCCCACTGAAGACTGCGACTCCTTTAAGTGTTAGTGGCAAGGGTATGTCGCTCACAGGCAACCCTTCAACAGGACAAAGCGTGAAGCTCGTAGACAGCGAAAAAATACGACAGATGAGCATAAAAGAGTTGCCGGCAATTATCATAGGGATGATCCCGGGGGAGCACGAGTTCTCACCTTCGGGAGCGATTCCGACGAAAAAGTAGCCCTCGGCCCTTTCTTCAAGGAATCCATCTCTGAAAGATTGAGGAGTTGCGAGAACATTCAGCCGTGCAATTGCACGATACCCGGAGAGAATCTCAGACCCACAAACAACGGAGCGAACAAAAAGGATAAAGGAAAGGAAAAAACGGCCTTCGTCGCCAACACTCAACAACAATCGAGTGGCCTTAGACCGGTTGTTCGCCAAAACAACAAGCGGCAACCCCTCTATGAGAGGTTGAAACGTCCTTACTCATTCCCGCGGGATAAAACAAGGAGGCTGTTCGAAGCGGCAGTGCACAACAGGCTTATCACTCTACCGGAGCCAAAACACCAGCTACAACTGAATGATGTCGACAATCCTAATTATTGCCCTTACCACCAAGTATTGGGCCATCTGATCGAAAACTGCTACATTTTCAAAAACTGGGTTGAAGACCAATACCAACAGGGTAAGTTCGCGTTGTCCGAAAATTGGAAGGTGAGCCCGCCACAACCACATGCTCCGAGAAAGATGGATATGCCGGGGGCATCATGCTCATTCATAGGGAAAGCCCCATAGACCGAAAAGTCAGTAAACTAGAGATTCGTCTCAAATACGGCGACGGCGGACCGAAACGTTCTTAAACTAACGATGGACCACTACGTCCTTAAACTAGCTGACGACCGAAACGTCTTTAAACTACTACCGCAGCATCCTCAGGCTGACGAGATAAAAAAAATAATAATAATAAAAGAGAAAACGGTATGTCCATAAGAAAAATGGGCACGGATGAAAACCCGTAAGGGCTCCGTAAGTAAAAACAGCAGGGCTACCGGCGAGTGTTCGTGAAAACCCGAAAGGGCGCGACCTCATTAGAAAAAAGAATAAAAAAAGGGATAAAAAAATTTAAAAAAAGACGGTATGTCCATAAGAAAAATGGGCACGGATGAAAACCCGAAAGGGCTCCATGAGTAAAAACAGCAGGGCTACCGGCGAGTGTTTGTGAAAACCCGAAAAGGTGCAACCTCGTTAAAAGACACTTACAAGGTCGAGAGGTCCTCTCGACCTTATAAGGAGAAACCACCCGCGTGAGATCCTTACGACTCATAGGGAAGCAACACACTTAGGGATTCTCACGATTCCTAAGGAGAAATTACACTTGCGAGATCCTCACGACTCGTAAGGAGAATCCTCCTATGAGACCCTCACGGCTCATAAGATTTGAAAGTCTTAAGTTACAGAGACCTGAACCTGTTCTTAAGCAACCCCCACAACCTTCGATAGTGCCCTACAAGCGGCTCAATACCGACCCTTGTATACAATCCACGGGCGCGAATAAACATTTCCCTAACCAAGTCCCACCCGTGACTGGGGATATGTCCATACGGTGAACAACCCTTGTAAGTCCTATCGACTTATAAGGAGAAAACCCTTTTGTAAGATCCTTACGACTTACAGGGGAACATACACTTAGGAATCCTCACGATCCCTAAGGAGAAAACGCACCTACGAGATTCTCACGACTTGTATGGAGAAATACCTTTGTGGGACCCTTACGGCTCATGAAGTCAAAAGCCTTAGTCGACGGGATCCTAACCCTGTTTACTAAGCCACCTTTGTTCGACATCGACAGAGGCAAATGATGATTCGCTCCTGGTAATATTCCAGTTGTAGAGATGATGATGCCTAAATCGGTATCAAATTCCAAGTCCTTTCATGGCAAAAGATGATTCGCTCCTGGCAATATTCCAGTTGTAGTGATGCTGATACTGAGATTAGTGTCAGATTGCAAGTTCCACACTCGCAAAAAAAAATCAGCGAGCCATACATGCATACGAAATAGCCGAAATGATGGGGCAACTTGCAATAAAAATCAGCAAGTAAAAAAAAATGTGTATGCATGCAAAATAGCCGAAATGATTGGGTAACTCACAATAAAAAGCAGTGAGTAAAAACAAAATAAATAGCCGAAATGATTGGGCACCGCGAAAAATAGCCGAAATGATTGGGCAATCGCGACCTTCGCGATATAAAAGCTGAAATGATAGAGCATCGCGGAAATAAAATAATAATATAAAAAAATGAATGAAACTTTTGCCCTACAGGCGATATCACAGCAATCCCTGTATACAATCCAGGGGCGCAAACAAAGAAGGAAACACATCTTTCCTCCCTATGCTCCATCAGAAAACGGAGCCAAGTCTTGACGGTAACTCATATAAAACCCGAAAGATACATTACCTCCTCGATTCAGGGAAACCAGTGTCCTTGACGAGAGCACCTCGATTCGTGTCGACCCCCAGGGAAATCGGTGTCTTTGCATGAATACCTCGACTCGTCTCAACTCCAGGAAAATCAGTGTCCTTGGCAACCTTCTCGATTCGCGTCGACCCGCAGGGAAATCAGTGTCTTTGCAGGAATACCTCGACTCGTCTCAACTCCAGGGAAATCAGTGTCCTTGGCAACCTCCTCGATTCAGGAAAACCAGTGTCCTTGATGAGACCACCTCGATTCGCGTCGACCCCCAGGGAAATCGGTGTCTTTGCAGGAATACCTCGACTCGTCTCAACTCCAGGGAAATCAGTGTCCTTAGCAACCTCCTCGATTCAGGGAAACCAGTGTCCTTGATGAGAGCACCTCGATTCGCGTCGAACCGCAGAGAAATCAGTGTCTTTACAGGAATACCTCGACTCGTCTCAACTCCAGGGAAATCAGTGTCCTTGGCAACCTCCTCGATTCAGGGAAACCAGTGTCCTTGACGAGAGCACCTCGATTCGCGTCGTCCCGCAGGGAAATCAGTGTCTTTGCAGGAATACCTCGACTCGTCTCAACTCCAGGGAAATCAGTGTCCTTGGCAACCTCCTCGATTCAGGGAAACCAGTGTCCTTGACGAGAGTACCTCGATTCGCGTCGACCCGCAGGGAAATCAGTGTCTTTGCAGGAATACCTTGACTCGTCTCAACCCCAGGGATATCAGTGTCCTTGGCAACCTCCTCGATTCAGGGAAACCAGTGTCCTTGACGAGAGCATCTCGACTCGCGTCGACCCGCAGACAAATCAGCGTCTTTGCAAGGAATACCTCGACTCGTCTTAACGCCGAGGAAATCAGCGTCCTTGGCAACCTCCTCGATTCAAGGAAATCAGCGTCCTTGACGAGAGCATCTCAATTTGCGCCGATCCGCAGAGAAATCAGTGTCTCTGCAGGAATATACGACGCTAGTAAAGCGGAGTCACGGCAAATTTCCCAATTCCATGACTCGAAAGTACATCAATGACCGAGAATCAAACCCCTGACCCCGTGAAAGGCGGATTAGGGCAACTTTACCCATCACTTACAAGTCCTCACGACTCGTAAGGGAGTAAATTCTCTTGTGAGATCCTTACGACTCTCAAGAGAAAACGCACTTAGGAATCCTCACGATTCCTAAGGAGAAAATACACCTACGAGATCCTCTCGATCCGTAGGGAGAAAAGTCTTTGTGAGACCCTCACGGCTCATAAAGTTGAAAAGTCTTAGGCTACAAGGACCCTAAACTTGTCTCATAAGCCCTCAGTTCCATGGCTACTCATAACTTTGCACTACTTCACCCACATATATACTTACGTGGGCAAAGTAGTGGGGGGCATTTGTTCCCGCCAAAATTTTGGCTCAAAACCCGCTCCTTATAAAATAATAACAATAAAAGAATAAATAAATAAATAAATAAATAATAATAATAATAAAGGAGAAAATCTCCCTTTCAGATCAAAGCTCTGTTCAAATCCCAAGACGGGAAATGAAGCAAAGCTTCTGTTTCCCCCAATCAGAGCAAGGCTTTGTTTTAAAAAGATGATAAAATTCAAATTTTAAATAAGGAAGCAACGATTCAGGCAACTTTCGCTCTGTGCTGCGCGACACGTGTCAGCGCAGTTGCGCTACACTCTGTGCGACATCTGTCGTTGTAATCCTTCAACGTCGTCAGAGAGGTGATGGGTCCCGACGGCCATACATGCAATGGACCACTATGTCCCTAAAATGGAACAATAGAGCCCAAATGCTCTTATGTTGGATCTAAACGATCCTGTTAAGCTGATCTTAGTCTCAAATTGGACTAACCTATCCTTAACAAACGTTTAAGTTGATTTTAGCCTCAAATATGGCTAACGTATCATTAAACCAAAACCTTCAAACAGACTTTAGTCCCAAATTGGACTATAAATCTCCCAACCAACTTTGGTTCAAAGGTACATCTCTGAACTTCTCTGACATCTGTCGTTGTAATCCTTCAACGTCGTCAGAGAGGTGATGGGTCCTGACAGCCATACATGCAATGGACCACTATGTCCCTAAACTGGAACAATAGAGCCCCCAAACGCTCTTTTGTTGGATCTAAACGATCCCGTTAAGTTGATCTTGGTCTCAAATTAGACTAACGAATCCTTAACTAACGTTTAAGTTGATCTTAGCCTCAAATATGGCTAACGTATCCTTAAACCAAAACCCCAAATCCAAATCTAAGAAAATACGGATTTGGACTAATCCACATCCTACGGACGACGACATAAATTAGTCTCCGTATACAATCCACGGGCAACCACAAATAAAACAAACACCCACGACACGAAGTGAAATTCTGGAGAAGGAGAAAGTTGTTACCGCGATGCGATAGCGTAATTAACTGCAGGGGCTTGCGCCTGCAGGGAAGAGCGTCCCCACAATCAAAAACCCCTCAAGCGAGGGGGAATCTGACGAAGTCTGCTATATAGGCCGCATCCGTCTAAACCTCCGATACATGGTGCCATAAATGAACTTGGCATCTTCGGAGAGGTGGACGGATGAAACCAAATAGCATCTGCCCCGAATCTCAGGCAAGACGTCTCTCTGTCGTCACGCCGCCATTCGGAGGGGAACAACTGGTTTTGTAATTACCAAAGCAGCATAAAAAAATATAGCGAGAGTGCTTTATCACCTAGTGCCTTAGACCAACTGGTTTGGGAGCCACTGCTAAGCCTTAGGTGTTGCAAGACGAGAAATTACTCCTAAATGCGCAAGCACATTTTGTAATCGGTCGGTTAGTACCTCAAGAAGTATTAACGGTCGCATGAAAGATGTGTGAGCAATTCCATCTAAAATATTCACCAACTATAAAGTACTTTGGAAGATGGACAAGAGTATGATAGCTTGAATTGAATTCTCTAAGTGTAGAGATGTATTTTACACACACGTAGGGGTATATGATCAATGTTTGGAAAAAAGATAGGGAGGAAGACTAAAGGCGATGTTTGATTGAGGGATGATGTGGTTTCTAACATCATTTCACGACCATTAAGATAGGGCTCATAGCAACCGAAAAGCTGGTATAGTTGAAAACTCTTATTTTCAAGTTCTTTATTTTATAGTTTTTATCTTGATATGTAACTTTCACTACCTTTCTTTTATTATGGGATTTTGTGGGTGTAATCCGCTGAAAACCCTCAGGAGACAACACTTCTCCTATTAGGGACACCTAGAGGTTTAACGGCTTGTTGCACGCGCTCAGTGCAATCGTGTTGCCTACGAAAGTGTGCTTAGCTTTCTCCTTTCTTTTTCTCCTTCTCTTGAATAAACTAGTTTGCTCGGGACGATCAAACATAAGTTTGGGGGTATTTGTTCAGTTGATAAAATTGCATATTTAATATGACATTTTTCCTACTATTTCTATATAATAAAAGGTGTTTATTATAATATATGATACATATGAGAGTTTATCTGTAAAAATACTATTTTCATATGTTTATATATTATAATTAACATTTTGTAGGAAAAAGTAAGCATATAATATCCATGTAACATTTGGCCCATTTAAATATGCTTACCTTATTAAATACCTTTGACCAATTATTAATGGTTAAGTTAATATCTCAATAAAACAAACTCTACTAATTTTATTTGTTGAGTTATTATGCAGCATTTTCAGGGCTGAAATCAAGGAAATCAAAGTTGGCAAAACAAACCTGCCTAATTAAGAAAGTAAACTAAAGAAATCAATTCTGGCAGTGACAAAGAGAAGATTTTCAGTTTCCAGATATGTGAAATGATCACCACGTGTCATATAGATAAAGCACCAGAAAAACAACCACATGATCTCCTTGTTTGGCCGCGGAACCGCGGCCAAACCCACCAATTGGCCGCGGTTCCGCCGCGCATCAGAAGAGTTGGGAGTTGGGATTTTGCTGTTAGGATCTTAACCACTGGTTTCCAAATTAGAAAGTTAGGGTTCTGGCTCTGGGACTATAAATAAGGACCGAGAGCCTTTTGGAAAAATTATCAAGCCGAAGAGATCATGAAGTCCAAGACGGCTCACGCATCCAGGCTTATCGTCAACTGTTCATCTACCTCCTTCGGAAGAGTTCGAGAAGCAAACCAAGTTTTTGTAATCATTTTCTAAGGAATAAAGTGTAGATTGTTCAAGTTGTTTAATAAAGATAGTTGTTTTATTTAATTCTTTTGCATTTTACATTATGTTTTCCTTCTCTGTCCTTTCTTCTTCTATTCCCAACATGCGCGAGTAATTCTCCGCTTGTTAGGCTTCGTAGGATTAGGGTAGATCAATGGATGATTAAAATCTTTTAACTCTTTTTACGTCCTATAAAGTTTATAAACTTTATCAAAAGAATAATTAACATCCTAATCGGGCGCTCTATCAATTCATTGGTAGTCACGACCGCGATTTGAGATTAGATTAACAATTATTTTGGTAAAGGCTAGACATGAACGGAGATCCATGTAAAGATAGGGGTTAAGAGTGGGAACCCCATTCCCTCCGAAAACCCTAAATCTACATGCATCACCGTCGATTTAATTTTTAAATCCATTAAAAGATAAAAGGAGTAATCTTTAATTAATCATCCATGACTACTAAATCTTAACGAACCCTACAAGCCTTTTTCGTATACAATTTACGTCCGTAATTAATTTAGATCTTAAATAAACTATCCTCTTCTCTTCGTTTATTTTATTCAATACGTCTAAAGTAAGATTAAAAGTTCCACGCATCCCTGCGGACGACCCGTACTCATCTCGGCTAGCTACAAGCGACACCGTCATTGATTGCGGTTATTCTACAAACACTTTTTCACATCAATCAAATAGCGCCGCTGCCGGGAATACGTGCGTAATTTTTTTTTCTTACTATTCGTGTTGAATTCTTATTCGATCCATATCATAAATAAACAAAACTGCAAATTGTATATTTAACGATTATTGTGTGAATTTTGCGAAGGAATCTGGAGTCATTTGAGTGAGGAGATAAAGATTCAGAGACATTCATCAAAAGCCAGAGGAGGAAGGGAGGCCACGTAGCAAAAATCTTCATCAGATCTTCCTAGTCGGAGGCGGAACCGCGGCTCATTAAGGGATTTAGGGTTTCCAATTTCTCTGGTATCTTCTTTACATCTTTCTCTCTCCTCTGAAATCCAATAAAATATTTTTTCTGCAGGATTCTTTGCAAAATATTGCCGCTCAAAAATCTTTTTGCAAAGTTTTGTTATTGGTTTGTTGTTGCATATTTTAATACGGACTTTAAGGGGCAAGTCCACAATTCAGATTAGGTGGGGATTTCATCACCCTTCCTAGGCCTCAAAAATCACAAAACGAGCATCCGCATCAACCCTACATTAATTAAAATATATCTAGACAAGACTCTAAGGACTGTCGCGCTCAATAAGGAAAAAGGAAGGTTGTGGGTAATTTATCGCTTATCCGCATTGCTTTTGTGGTGTCTAGGCAAGTGTGTCTAAGGCAAGTGGTTACTTAATTAGGCCCGCTATTTTCGGTGATTCATATAGCGGACTTTCCACTTACCTGACACTTATCTGGCCACAAGAGTAGTAAAGAGATGGTAGAGCATTGATCCTGCGGCTTGTCATTTGGAAGTCTAGGAGCGGTCTAGAGACTTGACCTAGGTAACCTTAGTTCTAGGGTTGTTTGTGCATTTTTGTGTGATTTGTCTTAAGTCCCACTTTTTCAAAACAAACCAATTTTAAAATCACACATGCTGCCACTTACGCTAAACCCGCTTAGTGCATACTTGGCTGGACACGGGATTCTAGTGCCCGTCCTGTCCGCGTTTCGGCTATCGACTCCGAAGTCGGTACTTCTTCATTTTCCTTTTCCCCGCCACCCACCACGACCGAGATGGACGGTTATCCATCAAATTTTCATGATACCACGCTGCCGCCACCCGCGGGTGTGTAGAATATACCGTGTATATCTCTCCAAGAGAGATGTTACCCTTCACGTGGTCCCCTTCCTACTTGTCTTTCTATTCCACCAGCCAATGGTGATAATTTTGAGATCAAACCCCAATTTATCAATCTGTTGCCCAAATTTCATGGGCTTAAGTCCGATGACGCATACGTTTTTATAAACAAATTCGAAAACGTATGTATAATGATTGGCACGTCACAACTTTTTGTGGATGCTGTGCGTTTACGTCTTCTCCCTTTTTCTTTGTGTGATCTAGCCGAGAAATGGCTTTATAACACTGTCGCACATTCTATTTCTAAATGGGATGAATTCGTTGAAGCGTTCCTTAAGAAATTTTATCCCAATCATAAGACCGCCCGTGTTAGGAGCGAAATCAATCAGTTTACCCAGCTTTCCAATGAACCATTTTGGAAATGCTTTGAACGGTTTAAGGATCTGCTTGTCTAATGTCCTCATCACGGAATCCACCGATGGGATCTGTGTCGAATTATATATGAGGGTATTGATCCCGCAACAAAACAGATGCTTGAAACCATGTGTCAATGTCAATTCCTGTCGAAAGATGATGGTGAAGCTCGGAAATTCCTAGAAAATTTTGCTGAACACACTTTACAATGGGAAAGTGTTAGACCTATATCATCTAGGGAAGGTATTCATGAGCTCGAGGTTTCCATCGCAATGAAAGCCGAAATGGCCGCGATACAAAGGAAACTCGATGCTATAGAAAACAGAATCTCTTCAGCCTCCCTAAACCAATACATGCTTTCCCAAACCATGTGTGGTTGCTGTTCTGATCCATCACACTTGACGAAAGAATGTCCTATAAATGCACCGTTTCAAGGTCACGAGCAAACTAATGCTGCTTTTCAGCAGCGACCTAAAAATGATCCTTATTCTTCTACGTACAATCAGGGATAGAGGAATCATCCTAACTTTGTTTGGAATCAAAACCAAAATCAAAATCAAAACCAGTTCTAAGAAAATTATCAAAGATCTCCTCCACAGCAACAGCAACCACCACCACAGAGTTAGCACCCCTTTCAGTCACAAAATTTTCAAAATCCGGCCTATAATTTTTTCTAAACGACCGGTACCGATAACTCCTCTTCACTCATACAAACTTTGGATTTGTTTATGAAACATTCGATCCAAATGTCGGCTGATATGAGGTCCTCTATTGATTCCATAAAGAAAGACTCCGCCTCCCACGGTGAGAGTATTAAATCAATAGAAGCCCAAATTGCACAGTTGAATGTCGCGATGAGTGCGAGAGAAAAAGGAAAACTTCCATCTCAACCCTTACCGAATCCTGGCCACTCACAAAGTCATAATCTGAGTGCCGTTACCACGTTGAGATCAGGAAGAGTGTTAAACAATCAAATGGGTGAACAGATTGATGATGAGGAATCAATTGAAACACCGGCTTCCACTTCTTGCCCTATTTCGTCTAGTCTTCCACCTTCTTCCGAGCCTATTCTCCGTTTTCCCCAAGGCTCGAACCCTCAGCCCATTTCCACAAATCTATCTAAAGCGATCCCCACTCTAAATTTGCGATCCATTCCATCCCCACAATCTTCTCCAATATTGGACCCAACCCTTATTGATAAAGGACCTTATCCAAACAGGTTAAGGGACAACAGACCAAGTTCACAAATGGAGAAGATTGTGGAAATTTTTAAGCAAGTTAACATAAACATTCCTCTCCTAAATGCTATTCAACAAGTTCCATCTTATGCGAAAATCCTAAAGGACTTGTGCACTAGGAAGAGAAAAGTTCAAGTACCTAAAAAAGTTTTCCTTACGAGTAATGTGAGCACTGGTTTTACACAACAACTACCCAAGAAACGAAAGGACCCCGGAAGTTCTATAATTTCTATTTCTATTGGGGATAAAAATATCAATCGTGCTCTACTCGATTTAGGTGCTAGTGTTAACTTGCTTCCGTATTCTGTTTATGAACAATTAGGGATCGGACAGTTAAAACCGGCGTATTGCACTCTTAAGATGGCCGATCGATCTATCACCCAACCTAGGGGTGAGCTATAGGATGTGTTAATCAAAGTCGGGGAATTTATATTTCTTGTGGACTTTATCGTTATTGATACACAACCTGTAGCGAACCTACGAAACCAAATCCCGGTGATTTTAGGTTGACCTTTTCTTGCTACTTCCAACGCAATAATCAATTGTAGAAACGGCTCTATGAACCTATCCTTCGAAAAGATGTCAATTGAGCTTAACATTTACAAGTTGGGAAGTGAACCCTCCGAACCCTATGCTCATGTGTGTTCTGTCGAAACAATAGATTCCGACAGCAGCGAAATTGAAGAGCTTCACGATACTGATCTCGAATCCGCTATTACGTTGTTGTCCGGGTCAACATCTAACGCTGATGAGGAACTTTTTATAGAGTCTGACGATCACCCCATTTTTTCTGATGACATTATTCTTCGGGGTATCGATGAAAGCTTTGAGAAAATCTTCGCTGATGAACTCGCATTTTTAGCAGACATGGGCGTTGTGATGAATCAACCCCAACCCAAAGAAATTAAACCGCCACATCTTCTTCTTATCAAGAATGAGAATGCGAGTAATCCATCATCATTGTTTTGTCTCTACAAATCGAGACGTAAACCTTTTCCATTACACCTCTTATCTCCTCTCCACTTGTTCACCTCAATTGGCGACATGTTCTTCCACCAGCCTTGGTGCTTCATTGATAAAATTTTTGAATGGTTGGTTTTGACTTTTGGTATTTGTAAGGCTTTACTTTGACTAATAACTTTAAACCCCCCTAATAATTTTAAATGCTTAATACTATTTTACTCAAGTTTGAGGGGATATGTTGGCTCTTGAAAGAAAATTTTTACAAAATTATGAGCCAAAAATAAGTTTGGAGGAGGATTATCACTTTCAATTTTTGTTGCCCCCATTAATAACCTTTCTTGCCAAGTCTACAGATTTTTGAGATTTAAAAGAGACAACAGTGAGGACACTGCTGCAAACAGGTTTGGGGGAGGATTGTACTTATTTACGCGTTACTTTGCACTATACTATATAAAAGCAAAAAAAATTTTGATAATAAAAGAGCAGAAAGTGAAATATTATATATGAAAGATAGGAATAGTTTAAGAAAAATAAGAAAGTTAGATATTTTCTTAAACAAAACTAGTAATAAGTAGTTATGAGCTGTTGTCCAATGGGTTAGTAAGATGAAGGAAATTGCTAATCTGAGGATAAAATTAAGTCTGAAAAATAGTCCTTATTCTTGACGCCAAACATTTGAACGTTGATACCCTACTATACGCACTTACACACATCTTGAAACTTAGGATAGTAGAGGATACCTTGAAATTCTCTTGTCTAAAAGCCTTAGTGTGTGTGTGTGTGTGTGTGTGTATAAGTGGTGGTAAAAAAAATGAACACTGGTTTTGTAATTACCATGGCAGCATAAAAAAATATAGCGAGGGTGCTTTATCACCTAGTGCCTTAGACCAACTGGTTTAGGAGCCACTGCTAAGCCTTAGGTGTTGCAAGACGAGAAATTACTCCTAAATGCGCAAGCACATTTTGTAATCGGTCAGTTAGTACCTCAAAAAGTATTAACGGTCGCATGAAAGATGTGTGAGCAATTCCATCTAAAATATTCACCAACTATAAAATACTTTGGAAGATGGACAAGAGTATGATAGCTTGAATTAAATTCTCTAAGTGTAGAGAAGTATTTTACACACACGTATGGGTATATCATCAATGTTTGGAAGAAAGATAGGGAGGAAGACTAAAGGCGATATTTTATTGAGGGATGATGTGGTTTCTAACATCTTTTCACGACCATTAAGATAGGGCTCATAGCAACCGAAAAGCTGGTATAGTTGAAAACTCTTATTTTCAAGTTCTTTCTTTTATAGTTCTTATCTTGATATGTAACTTTCACTATTTTTCTTTTATTATGGGATTTTGTGGGTGTAATCCAATGAAAACCCTCAGGAGACAACACTCCTCCTACTAGGGACACCTAGAGGTTTAACGGCTTGTTGCACGCGCTCAGTGCAATCGTGTTGCCTACGAAAGTGTGCTTAGCTTTCTCCTTTCTTTTTCTCCTTCTCTTGAATAAACTAGTTTGCTCGGGACGATCAAAAATAAGTTTGGGGGTATTTGTTCAGTTGATAAAATAGCATATTTAATATGACATTTTTCCTACTATTTCTATATAATAAAAGGTGTTTATTATGGTATATGATACATATGAGAGTTTATCTGTAAAAATACTATTTTCATATGTTTATATATTATAATTAATATTTTGTAGGAAAAAGTAAGCATATAATATCCATGTAACATGTGGCCCATTTAAATATGCTTACCTTATTAAATACCTTTGACCAATTCTTAATGGTTAAGTTAATATCTCAATAAAACAAACTCTACTAATTTTATTTGTTGAGTTATTGTGCAGCATTTTCAGGGCTGAAATCAAGGAAATCAAAGTTGGCAAAACAAATCTACCTAATTAAGAAAGTAAACTAAAGAAATCAATTCTGGCAGTGACAAAGAGAAGATTTTCAGTTTCCAGATATGTAAAATGATCACCACGTGTCATATAGATAAAGCCCCAGAAAAACAACCACACGATCTCCTTGTTTGGCCGCGGAACCGCGGCCAAACCCACTAATTTGCCGCGGTTCCGCCGCGCATCAGAAGAGTTGGGAGTTGGGATTTTGCTGTTAGGATCTTAACCACTGGTTTCCAAATTATGAAGTTAGGGTTCTGGCTCTGGGACTATAAATAAGGACCGAGAGCCTCTTGGAAAAGTCATCAAGCCGAAGATATCACGAAGTCCAAGACGGCTCACGCATTCAGGCTGATGATCAACTGTTCATCTACCTTCTTCGGAAGAGTTCGAGAAGCAAACCAAGTTTTTGTAATCATTTTCTAAGGAATAAAGTGTAGATTGTTCAAGTTGATTAATAAAGGTAGTTGTTTTATTTAATTCTTTTGCATTTTACATTATGTTTTCCCTCTCTGTCCTTTCTTCTTCTATTCCCAACATGCGCGAGTAATTCTCCGCTTGTTAGGGTTCGTAGGATTAGGGTAGATCAATAGATGATTAAAATCTTTTAACTCTTTTTACGTCCTATAAAGTTTATAAATTTTATCAAAAGAATTATTAACAACCTAATCGGGCGCTCTATCAATTCATTGGTAGTCACGACCGCGATTTGAGATTAGATTAACAATTGTTTTAGTAAAGGCTAGACATGAACGGAGATCCATGTAAAGATAGGGGTTAAGAGTGGGAACCCCATTCCCTCCGAAAACCCTAAATCTACATGCATCACCGTCGATCTAGTTTTAAATCTATTAAAGGATAAAAGGAGTAATCTTTAATTAATCATCCATGACTACTAAATCTTAACGAACCCTACAAGCCTTTTTCTTATACAATTTACGTCCGTAATTAATTTAGATCTTAAATAAACTATCATCTTCTCTTCGTTTATTTTATTCAACACATCTAAAGTAAGATTAAAAGTTCCACGCATCCCTGCGGACGATCCGTACTCATCTCGGCTAGCTACAAGCGACACCGTTATTGATTGCGATTATTCTACAAACACTTTTTCACATCAATCAGCTACATTTGGCTGACGTCGTATATTCCTGCAGAGACACTGATTTCTCTGCGGGTCGGCGCGAATCGAGATGTTCTCGTCAAGGATGCTGGTTTCCCTGAATCGAGGTATTTTCCAAGGACGCTGATTTCCTTGGGGGTTGAGACGAATCGAGATATTCCTGCAAAGTCACTAATTTCCTTGCGGGTCGACGCGAATCGAGATGCGATCGTCAAGGACGCTGATTCCCTGAATCGAGGTTTTTGCCAAGGACACTGATTTCCTCGGAGTTGAGACGAATCGAGGTATTCCTGCAAAGACACTGATTTCTCTGCGGGTCGACGCGAATCGAGATGCTCTCGTCAAGGACGCTGATTTCCCTGAATCGAGGTTTTTGTCAAGGACAATGATTTCCCTGTGGTTGAGACGAATCGAGGTATTCCTGCAAAGACACTGATTTCTCTACGGGTCGACGCGAATCAAGATGCTTTCGTCAAGGACGCTGATTTCCCTGAATCGAGGTTTTTGCCAAGGACGCTGATTTCCCCGGAGTCGAAACGAATCGAGGTATTCCTGCAAAGACACTGATTTCTCTGCGGGTCGACACGAATCGAGGTGCTCTCGTCAAGGACGCTGATTTCTCTGAATCAAGGTATTGTCAAGGACACTGATTTCCTTGGAGTCGAAACGAATCGAGGTATTCCTGCAAAGACACTAATTTCTCTGTGGGTCGACACGAATCGAGATGCTCTCGTCTAGGACGCTGATTTCACTGAATCGAGGTTTATGCTAAGGACACTGATTTCCCTGGGGTTGAGATGAATCGAGAGATTCCTGCAAAGACACTGATTTTCTTACGGGTCGACGCGAATCGAGATGCTCTCGTCAAGGACGCTGATTTACCTGAATCGAGGTTTTTGCCAAGGACATTAATTTCCCTGGGGTTGAGACGAATCGAGATATTCCTGCAAAGACACTGATTTCCTTACGGGTCGATGCGAATCGAGATGCCTTCGTCAAGGACACTGATTTCCCTGAATCGAGGTTTTTTCCAAGGACACTGATTTCCTCAGAGTTGAGACGAGTCGAGAGATTCCTGTAAAGACACTGATTTCCTTGCGGGTCGACGCAAATCGAGATGCTCTCGTCAAGGACGCTGATTTCCCTGAATCGAGGTTTTTGCCAAGGACACTGATTTCCCTGGGGTTGAGATGAATCGAGAGATTCTTGCAAAGACACTGATTTCCTTGCGGGTCGACGCGAATCGAGATGCTCTCGTCAAGGACGCTGATTTCCCTGAATCGAGGTTTTTGCCAAGGACACTGATTTCCCTGGGATCGGTTGACTTGTTTCCGAGACGGAGCGTTGATCCGGCGGGGAGGTCATTGGTTGACTCTAGGTTGTCTGTGGACCGTAGAGTCTTGGAACTAGGGACTTTGCCGTGGCTCCGCTTTGTTGACGTTGCGTCCGAATCCTGCTGGAATGAAAAGGAACGCCGTTGTTGTTCCTCTGGGATGCAGATATTGCCGTCGAGATCTGACTCTCCCTTTGATAAGGTCTGGTGGGGAAATGTGGTTCCCTTTTTGTTTATGCCTATGGATTGTATACAAGGGTTAGTATGGACTCACCTGTAGGACAGAAGTTTCATTCTTTCATTTTTTTTATTTCTTTCCGCGACGCTCTATCATTTCAGCTTTTTATATCGCGAAAGTCGCGTTTGCCCAATCATTTCGGCTATTTTTCGCCGTGCCCAATCATTTCGGCTATTTTTGTTTTTTACTCGCTGCTTTTTATTGCGAGTTGCCCAATCATTTCAGCTATTTTATATGCATATATTTTACTTGCTGATTTTGTTGCAAGTTTCCCCATCATTTCGGCTATTTCATATGCATTTTTGGCTCGCTGATTTTCCTCGTGAGTGTGGAGTCTGGAATCTGGTGCTAATCTTAGCATCAGCAATGCTACAACTGGAATATTGCCAGGAGCGAATCATCATTTGCCGTGAAAGGACTTGGGATTTGATACCGATTTAGGCATCAACATCGCTAAAACTGGGACATTACCGGGAGCGAATCATCATTTTCCTTTGTCGATTCGAACAAAGGTGGCTTAGCAAACAGGGTTAGAATCCTGCCGACTAAGGCTTTTGACTTCATGAGCCTTAAGGGTCTCATAAAGGTATTTCTCCCTACGGGTCGTGAAGATCTCGTAGGTGTCGTTTCTCCTTAGGAATCGTGAGGATTCCTAAGTGTATGTTCTCTTGTAAGTCGTAAGGATCTTGCAAGAGTGTTTTCTCCTTACAAGTCGAGAGGACCTACAAGTGTTTGTTCACCGTGTGAGCATATTCCTAGCCGCCAGTAGGACTCTGTTAGGGAAATGTTTATTCGTGTCCGTGGATTGTATACAAGGGTCAATATTGAACCGCTTGTAGGGCGAAATCGGGATGTATGACGGCTTAAGAACAGGTTCAGATCCCTGTAGTTTAAGGCTTTTGAATCCTATGAGCCATGAGGGTCTCAAAGGGGAATTCTCCTTATGAGTCGTGAGGATCTCGTGAGTGTGTTTTCTTCTTAGGAATCGTGGGGATTCCTAAGTGTGTTGCTCCCTTGTGAGTTGGAAGGATATCACACAGGTATTTTTTCCTTACAGGGTCGAGAGGACCTTGCAGGTGTCTTTTAACGAGATTGCGCCCTTTCGGGTTTTCACAAACTCGTCGGTAGCCCTGCTGTTTTTACTCACGGAGCCCTTTCGGGTTTTCATCCGTGCCCATCTCACTTATGGACGTACCGTTTTTTTTGGTGTGTCAGCCTTGGGATGCCGCGGTCCGTAGTAGTTTATAGACGTCTCGGTCAGTTGCAAGTTTTAGGACATTGCAGTCCCTCATTGCCATATTTGAGGCAAATTTGTAGTTTACGGACTTTTCGGTCCATAGTTTATCTTGTATGCACGTGCATTTGTCACGTGACGGGATACATGACGCTGATGTGGAATACACCCATTTAGGGTGTGATTTGATATGGTTGGAATGTTTTGTGACCCATCTCTATCACGGCTTCTCCAACTTGATGCCGACGCCTGGCCCCTTTGAATAGGGCCATTTGGCGTTCTCGATCAGCTTTGCTCTTCTGACGGACTTCGTTCAGTAGCATGTTGATCATCTTGTCTGACGGTTCCAAAGATTTTGGCATTGATCCTGCCCCCAGCTCCTCTACATTATCTTCTGATGCCGAGTGAGCTTCTTTGTGATTTAGCGACAAATGAGAGATCATGTGGCAACTTGCCACATAATCTTCTGGTTCCTATGATGAGTTGTCTCCCTCATCATCATCGCTACCTCCGCCCTTCAGGATATGGTTGAGAAATTCTTGGAGTGTGACCGGGGTTCGCGCCTTTTGGTTGTATTCCTCCAGCGCGTCAATATGCTTTTGCAAGTCCGTGCGCTTATCATCAGGCTTCATGGGCTTCTTGGTCTTCTTCTTCTTCTTTGAAGACTTTGACGGCTGGGCATGGGAGTTTTGATCATCATCACCAACTTTCAGCGTTGGGCGTGGCTTCAGCATCCCCTCGATGATCTCGGGTTCTAACGGACTCTTCCATCTGATCGCCGGGCATATTTGGAGATCCTTCAGCATTCATTTTGGCTGAAAGAGCGACCTCCCATGCAGCTTCTTCTATAAAAGAGCACGATGCCCCCGGTGTGTCCACCCTTCTAGGAATGTGCTGTTGTGGGGGACTCACCTTCCAGTTTTCAGATAGCACGAACTTGCCCTGTTGGTATTGGTCGTCAACCCAGTTTTTGAAGACGTAGCAATCTTCGATCGGATGGCCCAATACTCGATGGTAGGGGCAGTAATTGGGATCGTTGACGTCGTTCGGTTGTGGTGGGTGTCTCGACTCCGGTAGAGTAATGAGCCCATTGCGCACTGCCAGTTCAAACAGTTTCCTTGTTTTATCCCGGGGAAATGAGTAAGGACGTCTCAACTTCTCATCGAGGGATTGCCGCTTGTTGCTTTGGCGAACAACCGGTCTCGGGCCACTCGGTTGTTATTGAGCGTTGGCGACGAAAATAGCTTTCCCTTTACCCCTTTCATTTCGAAGCTCCGTTTTCGACGAGGACGGCTTATAGCAGATCTGGTCCATTTGGGCCAGTTTGTCAATTAAGGCCTGGAAGGTGGTCGGCTTGAAAAACATCATGAATTGGGATATGGTCGCCTGCGGATCGAGGGTTCCAACAAACATGCCTACTGTCGGAGCCTCTTCTATGCGTTGTTCGTACTTCGACCATAGGTTGCGCCACCGTATCGCATACTGAACCTATGTTTCGCCTAGTTTCACCCTGGCATTGATCAACGCCGTGATTGGGGTGCGTTCGCTGGCGCTCGCGAAATGTTGGGTGAACAACAATTCCATCTCCGTAAAAGTTTTGACGGAGTCGTTGGGTAGCTCTGAATACCACTCAAAAGCCGTTTCCGCCAAGGTGCCGACGAACTGACGAAGTAACAATTTGTCGTCACCTCCGGTGTTGCCGCACAGAGCCCTAAATTGAGCCACGTGTTGGTGTGGATTCCCCATCCCCTTATACACATGGAATTTAGGAATTGTTTATCCTGGCGGGTACTTTATCTGATCGTACCATCCTGGATATGGTCGCCCAGTTCTGACGACTTGGCCGGTTGCTTCATTTGCTTGATGAGCTCGTATTTGCTGAGCTATATAATCATCGAGCCTGGCTTTGGAGATGGTCTCCTTCTTGACTGCTGAAGAGGCCGGAAGAGGGTTTGATGTCTCTCCTCTATCGTCTTCAATTATTACTGGAGGCTCTTCGGCTGGAAGGTCCTGCTGAATCATCATGCCCACCAAATTTTGGAACAATAGCGCCATTTGTTTTATGTTGGCCGCTTGTTCTGCGACCTCTTTGTCTTTCTTTTCTAGCATCTTCCGGAGTAACTCGGCATTGGTTTCCTGTTCCTGGCGATGATCCGACGATGATTCCGGGCTTTCTTTTGGCCTAGTGAGTGCAGCCATCTATGTTAACATTTCCTGGAGTTTTTGTTGTTGCTCCTAGGCCTTTGTTACGGATCTGGTGAGTGGTCGATGACCCGTAGAGATACGGCTATCCTATTTCTCGGATGTTATATAGACAGTGTGCACCATCATGCCCCCAGATTTGGGGCGTTTAGATTCAGTGCTCTTGAGATTCGTTGCGGACACGGGGAATTTCTCCGACCTCCTTCTTTTGTGAGCGATCGAAGTTGAGGGGGCCGTTGCAGCGGGCACCCAAGTAGATGACATCTTCTGTGGTATAGTAGGGTGGTCCTTCTCTTACCGAACCTTCATCTTTTCCGATCGCCGGGAATAGTCTTGGTTAATCACCGAGTCTTAAACCTGTCGCCAGACTTTATAAATTTTGGAGGACAGCCGCTAAAGGGGCTGCTCCAGCTTCGCCTTTGTAGCGCTCTCCACAGGTGGAGGAGATCTCTTCAGCACGGCCGTTGGAGAGTTCTTGTGCACCCTCCTGAGTGGTTCAAAACTGTTCCCAGTTGGAACAACAGCAACAATTTCTATCGTTGGAGCTGACGGTGCCAGTCCAGAAGGGGAACTGCCCCCAGCCTTCCTCACTCGGTGCCAGTGGCGACGTCGAGCATGTCGTGCAGATGGGACTGGCTCAGATACGGGGGTGGGTTCATCTTGCCCCCCGCTTTGAAGAGAGGCTGTTGTTGGTGCCAGCTTATCGAAGACAGACGTCCGCTGAGAAGAAACGTTCAACCTGCCGAAGATTGACTTTCGGGTAGGGGAAGCATTTTTAACGACCCCATCTGCAGCAGGAGTTGGAACGGTCAGTCTTGCGAAGACCGATCCCTTAGCAAGAGAATCCCCCTTGACGACTTCGTCCGTTGGGGTTGGGATGGCTATCCGCTTCGGGATAACTCCTTCAGGTATTGCAGGCTTCTTTGCGGGCCCACTGGAACTCAGGCTCAGCCTGTCGAAGACTGATGCAGTAGACTTGGAATTGGATGACCCGTTGAGAGGGGCCGTGGTAGTGGTAAGCCGATCGAAGACCGACTTCTTTGGAGCTTCCTGAGATGGCACTGGAGTGTTGAAGCTCATGGGTGGGAGCATGGTCCCAAAGAACAGCCCAGTGGTGGCTCACGTCACCTGGTCCACCGGCATTGTAAAAAGGGAGGCCGTTTGAGGCCCGTGGGTCACTCCTCCGGTGGGGACGGAGTGAGAGTTGTTGCAATTAGTGCAGTTTGAAGCCATTGATGTTCTGTTTTTTCTGCACGAAGCAAGATAGCAAATCTTCGTACCTAGAATCCAGGGGCAACCATAGCAAACCGCGATTCGTTCGCAAAACACGACACACGAAGTGTGGAGTGGAAAGAGGAAAAGGTCCCACCGGGCGTGCCAGAATCCGTTCTCCGCCGAATACAGAGACGAGACCGCGTAAGTTTGTATTGCCTGAATTTTGAGGGCAGATACTATTTGGTGCTATCCGTCCACCTCTTCGAAGATGCCAAGTTGATTCATGGCACCATTTATCAAAAGTTTAAACGGATGCGGCCATTGTAGCAGACTTCGTCAGATTCCCCCTCATTTGAGGAGTTTTTTGATTATGGAGACGCTCTTCCCTGCAGGCGCAAGCCCCTGCAGCTAATTACGCTACCGCATCGCGGTAACCACTTTCTCCTTCTCCAGATGGTCACTTCGTGTCGTGTATATTTGTTTTATTTTTGGTTTGCCCGTGGATTGTATATGGAGACTAATTTATGTTGTTGCCCGTAGGGCGTGGATTAGTCCAAATCCGTATTTTCTTAGATTTAGGTTTTGGTTTAGGTTTAAGGATACGTTAGTCTCATTTGAGACTAAGATCAACTTAAACGTTTGTTAAGGATACGTTGGTCTAATTTTAGACTAAGATCAACTTAACGATTTGCTAAGGATACGTTAGTCTAATTTTAGACTAAGATCAACTTAACAGGATCATTTAGATCCAACAAAAGAGCATTTGGACTCTATTGTTTTAGTTTAGGGACTTTGCGGTCCAGTTTAAAGACATCTTAGTCTGTAAAGTTTAAGGGCATCACAGTCCATGAGTTTAAGGACCCCATAATCCGTGGTAGTTTAGAAACGTCATAGCCTGTAAAGTTTAAGGACATCATAGTTCATGAGTTTAAGGACCCCACAGTCCGTAGAATGCCTGGTTGTCAGGACCCGTCACCTCTTTGAAGACGTTGAAGGATTACAACGACACATATCAGAGGAGTGAAGAGATGTACCCATCAACCAAAATTGGTTGGGAGATCTGTAGTCCAATTTGGGACTAAGATAAAAAATTTATGAGCATATGGGCTCAATTAATCTAAATGAGGGTTCTGTGACCACTTTAGGCTCGACCCACTTAGTTAAAATGTTGAACATTGGTTCTGACAATTGTTTTTGTCTTTTACTGAGTACTAAGCACTCATTATATCTCTGTTTTTTTATAGAACAGTTTATCTTCATTTAGCGCATACATGAGAAGCACGTGGCGTGCTTGGCGTTGAGCACCAGTCAATGAGCGCATTGCGCTTCTGGTGAAATAGCGCACACGTGAGGAGCACGTGGCGCACTTGGCGCTGAGCGCCAGTCAATGAGCGCATTGCGCTTTTGGTGAAGTGGCGCACACGTGAGGAGCACGTGGCGTGCTTGGCACCGAGCGCCAGTCAATGAGCGCATTGCGCTTCTGGTGAAGTAGTGCACACGTGATGAGCACGTGGCGCGCTTGGCGCCGAGCGCCAGTCAATGAGCGTATTGCGCTTTTGGTGAAGTAGCGCACACGTGAGGAGCACGTGGCGCGCTTGGCGCCGAGCGCCAGTCAATGAGCGCATTGCGCTTCTGGTGAAGTAGCGCACACGTGAGGAGCACGTGGCGCGCTTGGCGCTGAGCGCCAGTCAATGAGCGCATTGCGCTTCTGGAGCGCTAAGGCTCTGCAACACTATGCGTTAGTTTTGGAGCACTGGGGCTCTTTTTAGGAAGCTTTGCGCCCTGAGAATTAAATTCTCTTTCTTATAAGAGACTTTGTCTCATGGATCTAAGAACAAAGTTCTTATTTTTTTTATAGGAGATGTTTCAATCTCTTATGTTTTTGGTGAAAAGCTCCGCCTTTATGGATCTATGGTCCTAAGAGAATTGAATTATTCTCCCCCCTTTTATAATGAGATATTATCATCTCTGAAAGACAATTTGTCTTATAGATCTATGATCTGAAGAAGATTAAGTTCTTCCCCTTATTTTATGATGAGATATTTTGATCTCTGTTGTGAAAGACCTTAGTCTTATAGATCTATGATTTTAGAAAAAGAAGTAAATTCTTTTTTTTATATGAGACGATTTCATCTCTCTGTTCTCTTTTTACCTTGAAGAAAATCTTCTTCTTCTGAGAGCTTGTTCTTTGTCTTTGAAATTTCTCAAAATTTATGAGGGGGTTCCTCTATATGAGATTTGAAGTCTTGGGGCCTTTATGTAGGGCAAGCTGTGATGTTGAATCAGTTGAAGAGATCTTTTCTCTAATTGATTTGAGGATGTTTCCCCCGTTGGATTTTTGATCCAAGGGCTTCTGATTTACAGAAAGCAATCTTCTTGTTTTTTAACAAGATTAGGAAATCTTTTCCCATATAGAATTTATTCTGTATTTTGGTGATCACCATTGGATCATTGATCCAACGGTGCTCTGATTTTCAGAGCACAATCTTTCCTGTTTGAAAAGATTGTGGGGAATGTTTCCTTAACAGAATTTTACTCTGGTTAATTGATGATTTTTAATCATATTCGTTGGATCTTTGATCCAACGTTTGGGAACATTTAGTTCTAGCGCTAGCGCTCTCGTGCTTTGCACGTGATGCGCTGCTTAGAGTGCAGCGCACTTAGCGCTAGTGCTTACGCGCTTTGCACGTGGTGCGCTGCTTAGAGTGCAACGCTCTTAGCGCTAGCGCTCACGTGCTTTGCACGTGGTGCGCTTCTTAGAGTGCACCGCTATTAGCGCTAGCGCTCATGTGCTTTGCACGTGAGCGCCGTCTCAGATTCTTTGACTCTCTCAGCGCTGGCGCTGCTACGAATCACTGCTTTATTTCAAAATTTAAAATTTGAACAGAGGTTTGCTCTTATTGGGGGAAACAATGCCCCATAAGTTCGCTAACCGTTCGGCCAGGCCAGTGTAAGTATTTCGAGGGAGGTCCCATGTGAAAGTATGTCTTAGCCCCTTTACTAGAATTCTATGAGCATCAAGTATACAATTTAAAAAATCTAGAGAGCTAAGTATACTAAATAAGAATCGAATTAGTGAATTAGGGTTTCAAAGTTAAGCAAATAAGTTCTAAACTAAGTGAATAGAGTCTACAACCTTTGTAATCTAGTGCTTCACTTTTAAAGCTCCAAGTAGTAGTCCCTAGAACTCTTCTTTGACTCTACTTGAAGGATGGAACGAGCTTACTTATAGTCTTCGTTGTCGAAGATGATCCGCCTTGAGGCAACTCACACTCAAGCTCATACTTCACTAATCAAGGTATTAGTGAAGTTAACAACCTAAGCTTACTTGCTTTCTTTTCTTTTTCTCAACCCTAAAAAATAACTAGAAAGGAGATGAAGAAGATGAATTTGGAAGTGAGTGTGAACCATGAGGATAAGATGAGATCATAAGAATGATAAATATCTATGAATAAAACAACGAAAAAAGATGAGTCATGGCTTCTCCATGCTTCTCCAAGCAACTAAAGAAATGACTCATTCTTCTTTTCTTTTAATTCATATATCTTTATCATTATCTTTTCTTCAATATGATTCTCACACATCCTTGTTCTATGTATCATCAACCATGATACAATACATATATATATATACACACACACACACACACATACATATACATATATATACATACATATACATACATATACATACATACATATATATATATATATATATTAAATCAGCACATGATTCAATAATCCGGTTATATCATATATAACCCGGCTAATATCAAATATATAAATATATATGTATATCAAATCGTTGAATCAATACTTGATTCAATAATCCGGTTATATCATATAACACTAGATTAGAATATGATATCATATACTCGTATTTAATCAAGCTCTCGCACATATCTCCATACGTGCCTTACTTCGTTTCGCTTGAGCTAGAAAACCTCTATGTGGGACTCTAAAGATTCGTCAATACGCTAGCAGTAGGTAATGATCACATCAGATACCCACAAGCTGTCGGCGGTACTAGCTGGACATAACGGCTACCCAGGTATTGAACGAATAGAAGATCAACAAGAAAACTTGTTCAAACTCTCGTAGAGCCTATAAGTAACACTTACCGTACAGTTCGGTTTCTTCGTCTGATATGTCGCATATCAAGTCTAGGGGTGGAATTGTCAGACCCCAATAACTCGATAAGTCATGCTGATGTGTGGCTTATAACTTTTCGAGAAACTACTGATAACACTTATCAGTAAATCTCAGCAGCCCTGGCCAGAGACTTGTTGTTATAGCCAATCGAGCATAGCACAATATCAACTCCCAATACCGGGAGAGACGAAACCCCTCCTATCGCTCACTGCCTCCATGTGAATTGAGACTGTACCCAAAAACAACCTGTTTGCATGACTCATTTGAGCCATGGTAGGGAGAAAATCAAAGCACAGTGGGAACCACACAAGACACTATGACGATCTCGTGTCTATAGGCTAACCTGTACAAGTGTCACAAGAGAACTGCTATGTAACGATATGTATGGTACCATCTAGGAGTTCTGGGCGAGTCCTGTTCGGTGTACTCATTCTCCAATGAGCATCTGTGTACAATCTTTGATATCAAACACCAATTGTAACAACCCTAAACTTTCTGTATAATTTTTTCAAAAAATACAGAAAGGGGTACTTAAGCCTGAGCACAAGTTATAAATTTGATTTGCTTTTGAACAGCAAGAAGGAGCTTGTAGCTCATTGGTAAGACCTTGCACTGCTGAACCAAAATACCAGAGTTCAAATCCCATCAGCCACACATTCTTTTTATTTAAAATTCTTTTAATCTTTTAGAAGCCCAAGAGACTACACGTGCACTACACGTAAACTGAATAGATACAGCCTAAACAAATATGTGCAAATTAGTATTCTGTAACAACCCTAATTTTCCTATACAAATTTTTTCAAATAAATTTTTCAAAAATCCATAAAGGGGTATTTTAGCCTGAGCACAAGTTATAAATAATTATTTTGCTTTTTAATTACAAGTTAAAAGAATGTAACAACTTCATTTTTAGTGTACAAAAATTTGCTTTAAAATTAATGTATACTTGGGGTATTTACATTTACTGTTATTACTTTAAGTAATTAATTAGCTCCATAATTACTAGAAGGAGCTTGTAGCTCATTAGTAATACCTTGCACTGCTGAACCAAGCCACCAGAGTTCAAATCCCATACCCCACATTATTTTTAATATTGATTTTTTTTAAAACCTTTAGAATACCAAGAGTTTACACGTGCATATCTCACAAAAACCCCACTACACTCAAAGATGTAACATTTTCAGGAGTTAGATGAACCGTCTGGGGGGATCCCGGCCGCCTGACTCCAGGAATCGGCCTTGACTCGGTCTGACTCGGTCCTCAGACCGAGTCACGGCCGAGTCGGCCGATTCCGGCGACGACCCCAACATGAAAGTTGTGTCTTTTCATATTTCCTATGCACATGCAAATTTTCAGCCTCGGACCATTTCCAGAGCTTTTTAAAAACCCCAATTACTCCACTTTTAATACGTTTTTATTACATTTTATCACATTTTTATTTTAAACTTTTCATCTACCCTAACCCTAGCCTAACCCTATAAATACCAACCCTACACACTACCCTCCCATCCTAAAATCCTGAGCCCACTCTCTCAAAAATTTTCCAAAGATCGTGTACTTTGAAAACAAGCTCAAGGCGAAGCTCCGACGAAATTCCGGCGGAACTTCCGGCGATCATCTTAGGAACTATCGGCGATGACGCAACACACCGACGATCCCTCTAGTTCTCTCTCACTCTCTTGAGTAATCTAAAACCCGTAAGTCTCTTTTCTATCTCTCTTTTCCATTCTCAAAATACGAAATTACAAAACCCGACGGAATCGGAACAAATCCGATTTTCGATTCGGTTTTCTATAAAATTCCACTTCTCACTAATACAATCATACCTAAACTTCCTCATGTTGACTATTAAACACTAATCAAACAATTTGATCAAGTTTCGTCACATGAAATGATAGCTTTTTCAATTTATCGTATTTTTCACTTAAATACCACATTGTTTCAATTCTTCATTTAACCCCATCAAACTTGCTATACATTTAAAGTAGATCACGAGATAACGACTTACCTCCTCACACACTCGTATGCAACACCCCCGAGAACCTAGAATACGAGAAAATAAACATTTCATTTAAATACCATATATTTAATAAAACCATTTCTAAAGATTTAGTTTTGATACACTTTTTTAAAGAAATACCACTTATTATGAAAACACGATAAGTTGTGGATATCGGTCGTTTATCTAAACCTGACTTTGTGGTGTCTAGGCTAGGCAAGTGAGAAAGGTAACTTTGAAAGGCCCGACTCACGGTGATTCGTGAGCGGATCCCTCCTTTCCTCACTTGTACTTACCTAGCCACAATTGGCGGTGAAGAGGCGATTTGAGGTATCTCACAACTTGTCGTATGGACCAGTTAGGAATAGACTAGTTGACTTAGGAGAATCTAGAACATACAATACGGAAAATATACACCTTTACAAATAAATACCATTTACTTCATAAAACCGTTTTCTAAAAGATTTAGTATTTACAATCTTTGCAAAGCGCCGCTACAACCCACTTTGGGGAACCCGTTCGGGATTGTGCGGTTTATCGCACATTCTCGGGCTTAGTAGTGCGAGATTCAGACCTCCGCAAGGAGCATTCGGTCTCGAAAGATTTAAAATACGACATCTTAAGAAAATGAGATTTTTTAGAATATAAAATATTTATTAAAATTATTTTTGTATAAATATATGTATATTTATCATTAAAATACCTATTTTATTATGACATAAATATTCCACCTTTTTCTAAAAATCACAAGAATAAATTTTACACTAAAATACTATGAATTCCAAATAAATCAATGTTACAAATAAATACCTTTATTTATGAAATTAGGATATTTTCACTAGAAATATCACAATATAAAATCCACCTTCATTACAACTCTAAAGACGAATAACGAATACTTGAGGTGTATTTTGAAAAGTATATAAAAGTATTTTTTACATAAAACCCTCTCAAGTTTTATAAATTTCCCTAAGGACCCTAGAAAATTATAGGTAAGAATTAATCAAGACTTCGATTTACATTTCTAATTGTCTGACTCGGGTTTGAGTCTGATTATATTTGACTTGAATATGATTCAAGTACAATCTACAATCTTCAATATTACAATTCAACATGAATCCATGAATCCAATTATCAATCTAAACAACTTGACTGAACCGAACCATGGATATATATTCCATTTACATGGTTCTCCAGTTATTCTATTTACATGATTCTACGGTTACATCCGTTTACTGATATCATGGTTTCGGTCAGTCTTTCAATCATACACTCAATTCAGTTTACAGTACAAAACAATACAAATAAAACACTATGGGGTTTAAGGGGTAGATTGGTACGGAAGGTGTTAAAGGTGGCACGAGACGGTAAGATTAAGACACCTAACATGAATCCAATTGCCGTTGTTCCGGGTTGTATAACGGAACCTTGTATTTCCATTTGCCCTGGTCTCTAGCATACTGAGACCCCTCTCGTATACACTGACAATCTTCTGTACCAAGGTACAAACAACAGCGTTAATACAACATTACAACAATTTAATACAACATTAAAAGCTACTCTCTCTCTTTCTTCTTTTCTACTTCTCCCTTATCTTTGGGACTTACCGAGCGATCTGTTCGCTGACGACATTCTATTTCTTTCTTCTTTGAATGTCGTCAGGTGGTTTGGACCCGATAGAAATCGAGCCATCTGCAGAAGACTTGGATCAGCTTGTTGAAGAACCAGAGCTCTAGTTTTATTGTACATTTTCCATTCAGTACTTTTCATTTCCTGTCATGCCATTGTTTAGGCATCATTTTTATTTCAGTTGTATTTCCTTTTCATGCATTGTACAAAAGAATGTTAATAAATAAAAGTTGCTGTTTTTATTATACCTTGTCTCTTGTGTATTTTCTTTTATATTGCTTAGTTACGCTTAGCGTATTTGCTTCTGAGTAAATATGTAGCGGGCCAGTCGCGTCCCCTTCGCCGTAGAATGGGAAGCGGGGCGTGACAGGTTTTGTTGGGACGGGGCGTGACAGGTTTTGTTGGTGACCCATGCAGGTATGAGCTGTATGAAACTCTATCATGCAGTTCTATTCTGCGTGAACAACCTAAGCAATATAACACAAGAACCAGCAACTAAAACATTCTTTACAATTCATGTTCCTTGAATCCTATCATTCTATATACTTTGAATCCGTCCTAATCCAAAATTCCCTCACCTCTTTTACAATCTTTACGAAACCTTCGCATTCTTTCATTCCTTCACACATTTTTCATACACTATCAAGTACTTCTAACACCTTGTAACACCTTAGCAGCCATAGAAGCCAAGACAGTTGACCAAGTTAACACTAGTAAGTCTCTTCCACATTTTTCTAAACCCTTGCATCACATTGTTATTTTTCATACACTATCAGCACTTCAGTTACCAAACTTTCCTTGAATCTGTTACACTTTCCTTTTACAAATTTCGAGTACGAAATTTTTATAATGAGGGTAGAATGTAACAACCCTAATTTTCCTATACAAATTTTTTCAAATAAATTTTTCAAAAATCCATAAAGGGGTATTTTGAGCACAAGTTATAAGTAATTATTTTGCTTTTTAATTACAAGTTAAAAGAATGTAACAACTCCATTTTTAGTGTACAAAAATTTGCTTTAAAATTAATGTATACTTGGAGTATTTACATTTACTGTTATTACTTTAAGTAATTGATTAGCTCCATAATTACAAGAAGGAGCTTGTAGCTCATTGGTAATACCTTGCACTGCTGAACCATGCCACCAGAGTTCAAATCCCATACCCCATATTATTTTTAATATTGATTTTTTTAAAACCTTTAGAATACCAAGAGTTTACACGTGCATATCTCACAAAAACCTCACTACACCGAAAGATGTAACATTTTTAGGAGTTAGATGAACCGTCTGGGGGGATCCCGGCCGCCTGACTCGGCCGGGAATCGGCCAAATCGGCCTTGACTCGGTCTGACTCAGTCCGAGTCACGGCCGAGTCAGCCGATTCCAGCGACGACCCCAACATGAAAGTTGTGTATTTTCATATTCCCTATGCACCTGCAAAATTTCAGCTCGGACCATTTCCAGAGCTCTTTATAAACCCCAATTACTCCACTTTTAATACATTTTTATTTTATTTTATCACATTTTTATTTTAAACTTTTCATCTACCCTAATCCTAGCCTAACCCTATAAATACCAACAACCCTACACACTACCCTCTCATCCTAAAATCCTGAGCCCACTCTCTCAAAATTTTTTCAAAGATCGTGTACTTTGAAAACAAGCTCAAGGCGAAGCTCCGACGAAATTCCAGCGGAACTTCCGGCGATCATCTTAGGAACTATCGGCGACGACGCAACACACCGACAATCCCTCTAGTTCTCTCTCACTCTCTTGAGTAATCTAAAACCCGTAAGTCTCTTTTCTATCTCTTTTTTCCATTCTCAAAATACGAAATTACAAAACCCGACGGAATCGGAACAAATCCGATTTCCGATTCGGTTTTCTATAAAATTCCACTTCTCGCTAATACAATCATACCTAAACTTCCTCATGTTGACTATTAAACACTAATCAAACAATTTGATCAAGTTTCGTCACATGAAATGATAGCTTTTTCAATTTATCGTATTTTTCACTTAAATACCACATTGTTTCAATTTTTCATTTAACCCCATCAAACTTGCTATACATTTAAAGTAGATCACGAGATAACGACCTACCTCCCACACACTCGTATGCAACACCCCCGAGAACCTAGAATACGAGAAAATAAACATTTCATTTAAATACCATATATTTAATAAAACCATTTCTAAAGATTTAGTTTTGATACACTTTTTAAAGAAATACCACTTATTATGAAAATACGATAAGTTGTGGATATCGGTCGTTTATCTAAACCTGATTTTGTGGTGTCTAGGCTAGGCAAGTGAGAAAGGTAACTTTAAAAGGCCCGACTCACGGTGATTCGTGAGCGGATCCCTCCTTTCCTCACTTGTACTTACCTGGCCACAATTGGCGGTGAAGAGGCGATTTGAGGCATCTCACGACCTGTCATCTGGACCAGTTAGAAATAGACTAGTTGACTTAGGAGAATATAAAACATACAATACGGAAAATATACACCTTTACAAATAAATACCATTTACTTCATAAAACCGTTTTCTAAAGGATTTAGTATTTACAATCTTTGCAAAGCGCCGCTACGACCCACTTTGGGGAACCCGTTCGGGATTGTGCGGTTTATCGCACATTCTCGGGCTTAGTAGTGCGAGATTCAGACCTCCGCAAGGAGCATTCGGTCTCGAAAGATTTAAAATACGACATCTTAAGAAAATGAGATTTTTTAGAATATAAAATATTTATTAAAATTATTTTTGTATAAATATATGTATATTTATCATTAAAATACCTATTTTATTATGATATAAATATTCCACCTTTTTCTAAAAATCACAAGAATAAATTTTACACTAAAATACTATGAATTCCAAATAAATCAACGTTACAAATAAATACTTTTTTTTATGAAATTAGGATATTTTCACTAGAAATATCACAATATAAAATTCACCTTCATTACAACTCTAAAGACGAATAACGAATACTTGAGGTGTATTTTGAAAAGTATATAAAAATATTTTTACATAAAACCCTCTCAAGTTTTATAAATTTCCCTAAGGACCCTAGAAAATTATAGGTAAGAATTAATCAAGACTTCGATTTACATTTCTAATTATCTGACTCGGGTTTGAGTCTGATTATATTTGACTTGAATATGATTCAAATACAATCTACAATCTTCAATATTACAATTCAACATGAATCTATGAATCCAATTATCAATCTATACAACTTGACTGAACCGAACCATGGATATATATTCCATTTACATGGTTCTCCAGTTATTCCATTTTCATGATTCTACGGTTACATCCGTTTACTGATATCATGGTTTCGGTCAGTCTTTCAATCATACACTCAATTCAATTTACAGTACAAAACAATACAAATAAAACACTACGGGGTTTAAGGGGTAAATTGGTACGGAAGGTGTTAAAGGTGGCACGAGACGGTAAGATTAAGACACCTAACATGAATCCAATTGCCGTTGTTCCGGGTTGTATAACGAAGCCTTGTACTTCCATTTGCCCTAGTCTCTAGCATACTGAGACCCCTCTCGTATACACTGGCATTCTTCTGTACCAAGCTACAAACAACAGCGTTAATACAACATTACAACAATATAATACAACATTAAAAGCTACTCTCTCTCTCTTTCTTCTTTTCTACTTCTCCCTTATCTTTGGGACTTACCGAGCGATCTGTTCGCTGACGACATTCTATTTCTTTCTTCTTTGAATGTCGTCAGGTGGTTTGGACCCGACAGAGATCGAGCCATCTGCAGAAGACTTCGATCAGCTTGCTGAAGAACCAGAGCTCTAGTTTTATTGTACATTTTCCATTCAGTACTTTTCATTTCCTGTCATGCCATTGTTTAGGCATCATTTTTATTTCAGTTGTATTTCCTTTTCATGCATTGTACAAAAGAATGTTAATAAATAAAAGTTGTTGTTTTTATTATACCTTGCCTCTTGTGTATTTTTTTTATATTGCTTAGTTAAACTTAGCGTATTTGTTTCTCAGTAAATACATAGCGTGCCAGTCGCATCCCCTTCGCCGTAGAATGGGAAGCGGGGCGTGACATATTCAGACCGTCAGGGACACGTGGCCCCATTCCGAGCCCCACCTCCACAAACCGACCGGCCAAGATCCTCTTGGGGCCGGCGCCGCCGGTACCAACCGTGGCAAATGCCACAAAAATTTTACCCCATACCCCTTGGACTCCCCCCACTAACCCTAGACTGTTTGTTTTCTCTGCACATTTCCAGAGAATTAAAAATGAGTATTAATTCACATTTTAATGCACATTTTAATTCTCAAATTCAATAACCTAAACCTTAATTTTTCCCTATAAATACCACCCTCAATTCACCCCTCCTCACTCACAATTCCCTGTCCAAACTCTCAAGAAAATTCTAAGTTCCTATAGTGTGCAAGTGGAGTTAACAAAGGGCGAAACTTCGACGAACTTCCGGCGACGATCCAAGGAGTTTCCGACGAAGAAACGACGCACCGATACCTCCCACCTCTTCCTCCTTCTCTCCTCTAGCCGAACATCCAGTAAGTCCCCCCTCTCTCTCTCTTTTACTATTCCCAAACTCTTCATTCTTAAAACGTGTCAGAAGCGGAGTTATCCGGCTTCCGATTCTCCTTTCTTTTAAAAATACAACTTTTTCTTAATAACAAACCTACAACTTTTGATATATTGTTTAATAATCATTAACAAAGACAATAGAACAAGTTTGACATCAAACTAATAACCATAGCAATTTGTATTTCAATTTTACATTAAAATACATTTATGTTTCATATTGACATGTTTATACCTTTTAACCGTGTTATCTTTAGAAAACTCACAAGGTAATGACCTACCTCCTCACAATACACATATCTAACATAGCACGATGGAATTCGGGAACATAGATTTGGGAAAATACGACTTTACATATAAGTACCTTCAACTTATAAAACATTTTTCGACAAGAAGTATATTTAACAAATCTTTGCAATTGTGCCTCTACAACCCATTTTGGGGAACCAGTTCGGTATGGTGCGGATTATCGCACATTCTCAGGCCTAGTAGAGTGAGATGCAGACCTCCGCAAGGAGCATACGATCTCGAAAGATTTTTAAAACATTGTTCTTTAGAAAATGTAATTTCTATTATAAATAAAACTTATATTTTTATTAAATAAACATATATGTAATTAATATCAAAATATCTATTTTTAATATTCATAATATTCCACATTTCCAAAATTCAAGAAAAACATTCCATTTACAAGAAAATACCATACAATTCCAATATTTAAAATAAATACCTTATACTTTAGAACCAAGTCTGTTTACCCCAATCAGAGCAAAGCTCTGTTAAAATTCCAAGGCGGAAAACGAAGTAACGCTTCTGTTTCCCCCAATCAGAGCAAAGCTCTGTTCTGAAAATTAAAATAAAAATTAAAAAATTAAAGAAGCAACGCTTCAGCTGACTTGCGCTCTGCGCTGCGCGCCACGTGGCAGCGCAGTTGCGCTGCGCTCTGCGCTGCGCGACACGTGGCAGCGCAGTTACGCTGGCGCAGTTGCGCTGCGCTATACGCTGCGCGACACGTGTCAAGCGCAGGAGCGTTTGCGCCGAACAGAATTAAAATTCCAGTAAGATCTTTCTGTTCTTGTTAAAACAAGAAGATTGTCTTCTGTAAAACAGAAGCCTTTGGATCAAAGATCCAACGGTGGGGAAAAATCCCCAAATCACTCAGAGAATGATCTCTTTAACAAATTTAAGAAAATTTATGGGCACTATATAAAGGCCCCTATACCCCAATTCAAAAGACATCAAGAAATAAAAATAAAAAAAAGAACAACACAGAGAATAGAGAGAACTCTGAAGAAATTTGAGAAGAACTCAAGAAGAGAAAAAAGGTAAAAACCTTTATAAATGAAGAATTTCTTCTGAATAGATCATTGATCTAAGAACAAGATCAATGATCTTCAATAAATAAAACAATAATAACAGTGCCTTGCACTTGTAAATCTGCACTGTTGCGCTCCTGGGTTGGCGCAAGCCACCAGAGAGCGCCACGTGTCAGCTCCAAGACCACTTGCACTGTGCGCTTTTAAGATAGAGCATTGCTCTCTGAAATTGGCGCAACTCACCAGAGCGCGCCACGTGTCAGCAGCGCAACAGCGCAGCGCACTGCGCTTGCATGACACGTGTCACCTCCACAAGCGCTTGCGCTCAATAATTGGCGAAAGCGCCTGACAAGCCACTGTCAAATAATTAATGCATTGCATTATTTACAGAAGGGCCAAGCCCAATTAAAAAAGGTCTAACAGGCCTAATAAAATGCTATGCATTATTTTAAAAAAGGGCAGAGCCAAAACAAAAAAAGATGCTGTGCATCATTCAAAAGGGACAGAGCCCAAATCAAAAAGGCCTAGCAGGCCAAAAGAAAATGCAGTGTATTATTAAACAGGGGCAAAGCCCTAGCACAGGCCTAATAGGCCAAAGATAAAAACGTTGAATATTTTCAACTGGACTTAGCCCAATCATGGCCGTAAGTCCTCAAATTAAATTGACTGAGCAAGACTGCTCTCTTAAATCAATTTACATCCGGTTCAAGGGTCCATCTCTGAACTCCTCTGACACCTATCGTTGTAATCCTTCAACGACGTCAGGGAGGTGACGGGTCCCGACAACCATACATCGATACGGACTGCGGGGTCCTTAAACTCGTGGACCGAAATGTCCTTAAATTAATGCTCGTCCCCAAATGGGAATGATGGACCACCATGTCCCTAAACTGGAAATCGACCGCAACGTCATTAAACTAAACAATAGAGCCAATTGCTCTCTTGTCGGATCTAAACGATCGCGTTTAAGTTGATCTTAGCCTCAATATGGCTAACGTATCCTTAAACTAAAACACCAAACCCAAATCTAAGTAAATACGGATTTAGACTAATCCACGTCCTACGGGTGACGGCATAACTTAGTCTCCGTATACAATCCACGGGCAACCACAAACAAAACAAACACCCACGACACGAAGTGAAATTCTGGAGAAGGAGAAAGTTGTTACCGCGATGCGGTAGCGTAATTAACTGCAGAGGCTTGCGCCTGCAGGGAAGAGCGTCCCCACAATCAAAAACCCCTCAAGCGAGGGGGAATCTGACGAAGTCTGCTACATCGGCCGCATCCGTCTAAACCTCCGATACACGATACCATAAATCAACTTGGTATCTTCGGAGAGGTGGACGGATAAAACCAAATAGCATCTGCCCCGAATCTCAGGCAAGACGTCCCTGTCTTGGCCGCCATTCGGAGGGGAACAGATTCTGGCACGCCCGGTGGGACCTTTTCCTCTTTCCACTCCACGCTTCGTGTGTCGTCTTCGTGAACGAATCGCGGTTTGTTAATGGTTGCCTTTGGATTTCAAGTTACTAAGATTTGGTCTTTTGCCTGGCAAAGAAATCAAGCATCAATGGCCTCCAACTGCTCGAGCTACTCGAAATGCAAGTGTAACCGATGCTCCACCTCGCCTGGAGGTGTAGCCTATGGGCCTCAAGCGGCATCCATCCTTGCCATGCCGGTGGAACAGGTGACCCAGGCCACCACCGGTCTGTTTTTCGGGACCATGCTCCCGCCTGCAAGCTTCACTATTCCAGTGCCCGCACCAGAAGCGCACAAGAAGTCGATCTTCGATGGGCTCACTGCTACAACGGCCCCTTTCAACGGGTCGTCCAATATCAAGTCGGCAGCCTCTGTCTTTACCAGGATGAACCAGAACTCTGATGTTCCCGCCAAGAAGCCCATGAACCCTGAAGTGGCCGTCCAAAGGAAGACATCCACCTCTGCTCCTGAAGTCGTCAAGGCGGCGTCTCCTGTTAAAGAGCCGGTCTTTTCTAGGCTGACTATCCCGGCTCCTGCTCCTACTCGAGGGTCTGTCTTTGATAAATTGAACATTGCCACTCAAAAGACAACATCAGTCTTTAAGAGGCTGGCACCAGCAGCGCCTCATTCGGACAGGGGGCAAGACGAAGCTGTCCCTATCGCCAGGCCAGTCCCAACAGCTCGACATGCTCGACGTCGCCACTGGCGCCGAGTAAGGAAGGCCGGAGGCAACTCCCCCACAGGGCTAACTCCACCTGCTCCAGTGGTGGAAGTTAATACTGCTGTTCCAACTGGGAACAGCTTTGAACCAATAAGGAGGGTACGTAAGAACTCTCTGACTGCTACGCTAAAAAGATCTCCTCCACCTGCGGAGAGGGTTACAGAAACGAAACTGGAACAACCCCCTCAACGGCTGTCCTCCAAAATTTATAAAGTCTGGCGGAGGGTTCAAGACTCGGTAATCGGCCAAGATCACTCTCGTCAGCAGAAAAGGGCGAAAGTGCAGGAAGAAAAGAACCGTCCTATCAAACAGCAAAGGACGACAACCGCCAGGGTGCCCGCTGCAACGGCCCCTCCAACTTCAACGGCCCATAAGAGAAGAAGGCCGGAGAAGGTCCCCACGCCAACACCAAAGGCGGCGAGCCCAAACGCCCTAAGTCCGGGGGCATTGTAGTCCATACCGTCTACATGGCGTCTGGTAAAGAGGACAGCCGTACATCTACAGGTCATAGACCGCTTACGCGGTCAGTGACCAAAGCTTAGGAGCAACAGCAGAAGCTCCAAGAAATGATGAATGCGATGGCCGCGCTCACTGGGCCAAAAGAAAGCCCCGAAGCGTCCTCGGATCAACGCCAGGAGCAAGAAACTGACGCTGAATTCCTTTGTAGGATATTGGAAAAGAAGGACAAAGAGGCCGCGGAACAAGCAGCCAACATAAAGCGAATGGCCCTCCTGTTCCAGGACATGGTGGGTATGATGATCCAACAAGATCCTCCTGCTGAAGATCCTCCGATCGTCCTTGAAGACGACAGGGGAGAAACGTCAAATCCTCCACAGGCTCTGTCAACAGCCAAGGAGGAGACAATCTCCAAAGCTGACTTGGACGAATATATAGCTCAGCAGATACGGGTTCATCAGGCGACTGAGGCAGCCGGTCAGGTCGTAAAAACGGGGCGACCATATCCGAGCTGGTATGATCAGATCAAGTACCCGCCGGGCTATACAATACCGAAATTTTATGTCTATAAGGGGACGGGCAATCCCCACCAGCACGTTGCCCAGTTCAGGACGCTTTGCGGCAACACTGGCGGTGATAATAAATTGTTGTTTCGCCAGTTCGTCGGTAGTTTATCGGATACAGCATTCGAGTGGTATTCCGAGCTCCCAAACGACTCTATCAAGACATTTGCGGAGATGGATCTGCTGTTTACCCAGCGTTTCGCAAGCGCCAGCGAACGCACCCTGATAACAGCATTGATTAATGCCAGGGTGAATGTCACGCCCCGCTTCCCGGTGTACGGCGAAGTGGACGCGACGAGGTCCGCTACGTATATACTTAGAAGTACATACGCTAAGCGTATCTAAGCAATATAAAAGTAAATCACAAGAGAAATAGAAATAACAACAACTTTATTAATAACATTCTTTTGTACAATGCATGAAAAGTAAATACAACTGGAATGAAAAACGATGCCTAAACAATAGCATAACAGGAAATGAAAATACTGAATAGAACAAGGTACAATGTCTAGAACTCGGGGTCTTCGTGAAACTGATCCAAGTCTTCACCGGTGGGCTCGATCTCTGCTAGGTCCAAAGCACCTGACGACATTCAAAGAAGAAAGAAATAGAATGTCGTCAGCGAACAGGTCGCTCGGTAAGTCCCAAAGATAAGGGAGAAATAAACAAAGAGTAGGAGAGAGAGAGAGAGTAGCTTTTAATATTGTATTGTATTGTTGTAATGTTGTATTAACGCTGTTGTTTGTAGCTTGGTACAGAAGAATGCCAGTGTATACGAGAGGGGTCTCTATATGCTAGAGATCAGGGCAAAAGGAATGTACAAGGAACCGTTAAGCCACGGTACAACAGTAACGGAATATAGGTTAGGTGTCTTAATCTGACCACCTCGTGCCACCTTTAACACCTTCCGTACCAATCTACCCCTTAAACCCCGTAGTGTTTTGATAGTATTGTTGTATTGTATTGTGTAAGTTGGATGACTGACCAAAACCATGAAATCAGTAACAGAGTGTAACTGCATAATCAGGTAAATGGAATAACGGAATAATGGATGTATATCTATGGTTTGATTCAGTCAAGTTATATAGAATGTTAACTCGATTCTAGGATTCATGTGTTCATATTGAGTTGGAATATTAAAGAATATAGATTGACTTGAATCATATTCAAGTCAGAAATAATCAGACTCAAACTCGAGTCAGACAAAAGGAAATGTAAGTCGAAGTTCTATATTTGTTAGGGTCCTTATTGTAATTTATAAAACTTGAGGGGTTTTTATGTAAAAATACTTTTGTATAGTTTTCAAGATACACCTTAAGTATTTATTATTCGTCTTTATAGTTATAATGAGTGTAATTTATTTTGTGATATTTCTAGTGAAAATATCCTAATTTCATAAATAAAGGTATTAATTTGTAATATTGAAATTCATGGTATTTTAATGTAACTTTTAATCTTGTAATTTTTTTAGGAAAAGGTGGAAACTTTATCTTATAATAAAATAGGTGTTTAAATGATAAATATACATATGTTTATAAAAGAATAATTTCTAATAAATATTTTATTTTCCAAAAATCTCATTTTTCTTAAATGTCGTATTTTAAACCTTTCGAGACCGAATGCTCCTTGCGGAGGTCTGAATCTCGCACTACTAAGCCCGAGGGTGCACGATAAACCGTACTAACCCTAACGAGTTCCCCAAAGGTGGGTTGTAGTGGCGCTTTGCAAAGATTTAATAAATACTAATCATTTAGAAAACGGTTTTATAAAGATAAGGTATTTATTTGTAAAAGGGTGTAAATTTCCGTATTTTAGATTCTAGGGTTTCCTAAGCCAACTAGACTATTTCTAAATGGTCTAAACGACAAGTCATTAGAAGCCTCAAATCCCCTCTTCACCGCCAATTGTGGCCAGGTAAGAACAAATGAGAAAAGGAGGGATCCGCTCACGAATCGTGAGACGGGCCTTTTAAAGTTACCTTTTCTCACTTGCCTAGCCTAGACACCACAAAGTTAGGTTTAGATAAATGATCGATGTCCACGACATATCGTATTTTCCTTTTAAAAGATATTTTTTTTAAATTGTATATAACTTAGAACTTTTAGAAAAGGTTTTAATAAGAAAATGGTATTTTAATGTAAAATCTTGTTTTATCGTATTCTAAGTTTTGATGATATCATTTAGGGTTGTATTTGCGTGTGTGTGGAGGTAGGTCATTACCTCGTGGTCTACTTTAAGGTATAGAAATGTTAAAGGGTTAAATGTGATAAACTAAACATGGTGGTATTTAAGTGCAAAAATACGGTATATTGCAAAAGCTATCATTTCATGTGTGAAAACTTGTTCAAATTAATTTTTAAGTGATTAGTAGTCAAAATGAATATGTTTAAGTATTATGGAATTAGTGATAAGTGAGTTTTGATAGAAAACCGAATCGGAAATCGGTTTGTTCCGATTTCCGTCGGGTTTGAAAAGTCGTATTTTATTGGAAGAAAAGAAAGGTAGAAAAGAGGGACTTACGGGTTTGGACAAGTTAGAGAGTAAGAGAGAGGTAGAGGGTTTGCCGGTGCGTCGAATCGTCGTTGAGAGGTCCTAGCACGATCGTCGGAATTTCGCCGTCGATTTCGTCAGCGCTTCGCCTTTCGCTCGTTTTCTCACGTATCAAGTTCTCTTGAAATTTTTAGAGTGTGGACTTAGGAATGTAGGGTGAGAGGGTAGAGGGTATGGGGGTTTATATAGGGTTAGGCTAGGGTTAGGGTTTTTAATAAAAAATATACAAAATCATTAAAAATTCATTAAACATAGGAGTAAAAAGGATTTATTGGGCAATTGGTAACCGATCCAAGCATTTAGAGTATGCAGGAGGGTGGACCGGGTCAAGAGACAACTTTTCTCTGTTGGTGACTCGGCCGTCCGGCCAAGTCCGGCCGGCGGCGCCGGACCCAGTCGGCCGAGTCGCCGGCCGACGGCGCCGAGTCGAGCCGAGTCACACTACCAGAGGCCGGGGAAACTTCGGGTGTACAATTTGGTATATTTACTTTTTGTTGTCCAGTACATATTTTAGGAGTTATGGCATTTTGACTGTTGACTTCCAAAAGAAATTAAAATAAAATAAATACAAAAATAATGTGGAGTATGGGATTTGTCCACTACAAGGTATTACCAATGAGCTACAAGCTCCTTCTTGTAATTATTGTGGGAAAATAACTACTTAAAGTGGTAACAGCAACATTAAATACCCCAAGTACACTTTAATTTTAAAACAATTTTATGTACACTAAAAATGGAATTATTTAAAAACAAAATAATTACTTATATATATATTGTGCTCAGGTTAAAATACTCCTTTATGGATTTTTTTAAAAATTTAAAAAAATTTGTATAGAAAAGTGTATAGGAAAATTAGGGTAGTTACAGTGAAGCCAGGCGAAACATGGGTTCAGTATGCGATACGGTGGCGGAACTTATGGTCAAAATGCGAACAGCGCATTGAAGAGGCTCCAGCGGTAGGCATGTTTGTGGGAACCCTCGATCCGCAAGCGACCATCTCGCAATTCATGATGTTCTTTAAGCCGACCACCTTCCAGGCCCTGATCGACAAGCTAGCTCAGATGGATCAGATGGGCCATAGACCTCCCCCTTCAAAGCCGGACTCTCGAAATGAGAAGGGGAAGGGAAAAGCAATTGTTGTCGCTAATGCTCAACAACAGCCGAGCAACTTGAAGCCGGCTGTCAGTCAAAATAATATGAGTCCGCGCGTACCCCTTGAGGAGAGGCTAGGACGTCCTTACTCGTTTCCCCGAGATAAAATGAGAAGATTGTTCGAGCTGGCCTTGCGCAACCGACTCATAAATCTGCCGGATCCAAGACGTCCGTCGCAGCCAAACGACGTCAATGATCCCAATTACTGTCCCTATCACCAAGTATTGGGTCATCCGATTGAGGATTGCTACGTTTTTAAAAACTGGATTGAAGATCAATATCAACAGGGTAAGTTCGCGTTGTCCGACAGATGGAAGGTGAATCCGCCGCAGCCTAACACCCCTAAAAGGGTGAATACGCCGGGGGCAACGTGCTCCCTCGTTAAAGAAGCTCCATAGGAGGTTGTGCTATCAGCTAAAACAAAGAGGATGCTGAACGATCTTCAAACATGCCCAGCGATCAGGTGAAAAAACTCGTTGGAACCTCAGATCATTGAAGGGATGTTGAAGCCGCGTCCAACTCCAAAGACCGATGGTGGTGGCCCAAGCCCTCACAACCAGCCGTCAAAATCTTCGAAGAAGAAAAAGAAGAAATCCAAGAAGCCTGTGAAGCCTGGTGACAAGCGCACGGACTTACAAAGACAGATTGACGCGCTGGAGGAATATAACCAGAAAGCACGGACTCCCATCACACTCCAAGAGTTCCTCAACCACGTCTTTCAAGAGGAAGATGAGGGGGAGAGTTCGTCGGATGAATCCGAGGAATACGTGGCGAGCTGTCATATGATTTCCCATTCGTTTACAGACGATGAGGAAATTCCTTGCGCTGAGAAGCTGGGGGCGGACCCTGAACCAGAAATTCTGCGGCCGTCAGATGAGATGATCGATGCCTTCCTGAATGAGATTCGTCTGAAAGTTAAAGCCAATCAAGAGCGTGAGATGGCCATACTGGAAGGAGCCAAACACCGCTGACTGGACGAAAGAGTCGAGGCACTCCCATCAAATCAAAAGACATCCGCTGCCGATGAAAACAAATTCAAGACGAGGAAAAGGTTTGCTAAAGCCATATCAATGGGAATGAAGCTACCACCCTCTGAAGAAAACACTCTCGGTGGAATAGAGATGTATCCTAATTATTGCCTATATCATCAGAAGATCGCACACGCTACTGAAGACTGCGACTCCTTTAAGTGTTGGTGGGAAGGGTATGTCACTCACAAGCATTACGTCAACAGAACAAAGCGGGAAGCTCGTAGACAGCGAAAAAATACGACAGATGAGCATAAAAGAGTCGCCGGCAATTGCCACAGGGACGAGCCCGGGGGATCACGAGTTCTCACCTTTGGGAACGACCCCGATGAAGAAACAGCCTTCAACCCTCTCTTCAAGGAATCCATCTCTGAAGAATTGAAGAATTATGAGAACATTTATCCGTGCAAGGGCATACTACCAGGAAAGAATCTCGGACCCGCAAACGACGGAGCGAACAAAAAGGATAAAGGAAAGGGAAAAATGACCTTCGTCGCCAACACTCAACAACAGCCGAGCAACTCAAAATCGATTGTTCGCCAAAACAACATGCGTCTACGCCCATCACTCGAGGAAAGACTGGGACGTCCTTACTCGTTTCCCCAGGATAAAACGAGGAAACTGTTTGAGCTGGCAGTGCGCAACGGATTCGTCAATCTGCCGAGTCCGAAACGCCCGCTACAGCCAGGAGATGTCAACGATCCTAATTATTGCCCCTATCATCGAGCAGTAAGTCATCCGATCAAAGATTGCTTCGTCTTCAAAAACTGGGTTGAAGACCAATACCAACAAGGCAAACTCGCGATGTCCGAAAACTGGAAGGTGAGCCCGCCACAACCACATGCTCCAAAAAAGATGGATATGTCGGGGGCATCATGCTCATTCATGGAGAAAGCCCAACGGACTACTACGTCCTAAAACTGGATAATAGACCGAAACGTCGTTAAACTAACAACGGACCACTACGTCCTAAAACTGGATAATAGACCGAAACGTCGTTAAACTAACAACGGACCACTACGTCCTAAAACTGGATAATAGACCGAAAAGTCAGTAAACTAGAGATTCGCCTCGAATACGGTGACGGCGGACCGAAACGTCCTTAAACTAATGACGGACCAGTATGTCCTAAAACTAGCTGAGGACTGAAACGTCCTTAAACTACTACCGCAGCATCCTCAGGCTGACGAGATAAAAAATAGAGAATAAAGAATAAAAAATAAAAAATAAAAAAATAAAAAATATATATATAAAAAAAACGGTATGTCCATAAGCAAAATGGGCACGGATGAAAACCCGAAAGGGCTCCGTGAGTAAAAACAGCAGGGCTACCGACGAGTGTTCGTGAAAACCCGAAAGGGCGCGACCTCGTAAAAAAATAGATAAATAATAAACAGAATAAAAAAAAGAGACGGTATGTCCATAAGCAAAATGGGCACGGATGAAAACCCGAAAGGGCTCCGTGAGTAAAAACAGCAGCGCTACCGGCGAGTGTTTGTGAAAACCCGAAAGGGCGCAACCTCGTTAAAAGACACTTACAAGGTCCTTTCGATCTTGTAAGGAGAAATCACCCGCGTGAGATCCTTACGACTCACAAGGGAGCAACACACTTAGGGATCCTCACGATTCCTAAGGAGAAATTACACTTGCGAGATCCTCACGACTCGTAAGGAGAATTCTCTTATGGGACCCTCACGGCTCATAAAATTTGAAAGTCTTAAGTTACAGAAACCTTAACCTGTTCTTAAGCAACCCCCACAACCTTCGATATGGCCTTACAAGTGGCTCAATACTGACCTTTGTATACAATCCACGGGCGCGAATAAACATTTCCCAAGCGAAGTCCTATCCGTGACTAGGGATATGTCCATATGGTGAACAACCCTTGTAAGTCCTCTCGACTTATAAGGAGAAAACCCTTTTGTAGGATCCTTACGACTTACAGGGGAATATACACTTAGGAATCCTCACGATTCCTAGGGAGAAAACACACCTACAAGATCCTCACGACTTGTAGGGAGAAATACCTTTGTGAGACCCTTACGGCTCATGAAGTCAAAAGCCTTAGTCGACAGGACCTTAACCCTGTTCGCTAAGCCATCTTTGTTCGACATCTACAGAGGTAAATGATGATTCGCTCCTGGCAATATCCCAGTTGTAGCAGTGCTGATGCCGAAAACGGTGTCTAATTTCAGGTTTACGGCGAAAAGCCAGTAGGCCGCACATGCATACGAAATAGCCGAAATGATAGGGCAACTTGCAATAAAAAGCAGCAAGTAAAAACGTATGCACACAAAATAGCAGAAATAATTGGGCAACTCACAATAAAAAGCAACGAGTAAAAATAAAATAAATAGCCGAAATGATTGGGCACCGCGAAAAATAGCCGAAATGATTGGGCAATCGCGACCTTCGCGATATAAAAGCTGAAATGATAGAGCATCGCGGAAATAAAACAATAAAAAAATATATGAAACCTTTTGCCCTACAGTTGAGATCACATCGATCCCTGTATACAATCCAAGGGCACAAACAAAGAGGGAACCATACCTTCCAAACAGGCTCCGCCAGAAAGCAAAGCCAAATCTCGACGGTTCACCAACAGCCTAGAGACAACCGCGACATTCTTCTTGATGCAGCAGACGCAGTGCCAGCAAACGAAGCGAAGATCAAATTCCTAGCTTCACGGTTTTGACGGTAACTTATATAAAACCTGAAAGATCACCACAGATCAGTTCAAACCCGAAGAAGCCAGTATCTTCGGCAAAATCCTTCGACTCAGGGAAACCAGTGTCCTTGACGAGAACATCCTGATTCGCGTCGACCCGCAGGGAAACTAGCGTCTTTGCAGGAATACATCGATTCGTTTCAACCCCAGGGAAACCAGTGTCCTTGGCAACTACCTCAATTCAGGGAAACTAGCGTCCTTGATGAGAGCCTCCTGATTCGCGTCGGCCCGCAGAGAAACCAGTGTCTCCACAAGAATACTCCGATTCGTTTCAACCCCGAAAAAACCAGTGTCTTCGGCAAAATCCTTCGACTCAGGGAAACCAGTGTCCTTGACGAGAACATCCTGATTCACGTCGACCCGCAGGGAAACTAGCGTCTTTGCAGGAATACATCGATTCGTTTCAACCCCAGGGAAACCAGTGTCCTTGGCAAATACCTCAATTCAGGGAAACTAGCGCCCTTGATGAGAACCTCCTGATTCGCGTCGGCCCGCAGAGAAACTAGTGTCTCCGCAGGAATACTCCGATTCGTTTCAACCCCAGGGAAACCGGTGTCCTTGGCAAATACCTCAATTCAGGGAAACTAGCGTCCTTGATGAGAGCCTCCTGATTCGCGTCGGCCCGCAGAGAAACCAGTGTCTCCGCAGGAATACTCCGATTCGTTTCAACCCCGAAGAAACCAGTGTCTTCGGCAAAATCCTTCGACTCAGGGAAACCAGTGTCCTTGACGAGAACATCCTGATTCGCGTCGACCCGCAGGGAAACTAGCGTCTTTGTAGGAATACATCGATTTGTTTCAACCCCAGGGAAACCAGTGTCCTTAGCAAATATCTCAATTCAGGGAAACTAGCGTCCTTGATGAGAGCCTCCTGATTCGCGTCGGCCTGCAGAGAAACCAGTGTCTCCGCAGGAACACCTCGATTCGTTTCAACCCCGAAGAAACTAAAGTCTTCGGCAAAATATTTCGACTCAGGGAAACCAGTGTCCTTGACGAGAACACCTCGATTCGCGTCGACCCACAGAGAAACTAGCGTCTTTGCAGGAACACCTCGACTCGTTTCAACCCCAGGGAAACCAGTGTCCTTGGCAAATACCTCAATTCAGGGAAACTAGCGTCCTTGATGAGAGCCTCTTGATTTGCGTCAGCCCGCAGAGAAACCAGTGTCTCCGCAGGAATACTCTGATTCGTTTCAACCCCGAAGAAACTAGTGTCTTGGCAAAATACTTCAACTCAGGGAAATTAGTGTCCTTGACGAGAACTGCTCGATTCGTCTCGACCCGTGAGGAAATTAGTGTCTTCGCGAGGACTTCCCGATTCGTTTCGACTTGGAAGATAAAGCCTTAGGCAGCAGGGATTAAAAAACTTGTTTCCTAAGCACTGGGATCCTGCAAGTCGGTCTAAAACGGTCTCTTGCATACTATCCACGGGTCTCACTCTCCAAAGTCGAATCTCGACAAGGAGGGAAACAACCGCTTACAAGTCCTCTCAACTCGTAAGAGGGAGAATTCTCTTATAAAATCCTTACGACTTATAAGAGAAAACGCACTTAGGAATTCTCACGATTCCTAAGGAGAAAATCCACCTACGAGATCCTCTCGATCCGTAGGGAGAAAAGTCTTTGTGAGACCCTCACGGCTCATAAAGTTGAAAAGTCTTAGGCAGCAGATCTGAACCTGCGGCCTAAGCCATCGCTACCTCTTGAAGAAGATAAGACAGGAGGCTCGCTCTATCATCTATCGACCATGTTTGCTAAGGTAGCACGCTGATAATAAAAGAAGGGAGAAAGCGACGGAAAGAACGTCCGATTTGCATCTGATTAAGCGTTTGAGACATACCCATTCATGCATGTGCTAAAGATTTAGTACGCGAAACAAGACAAGCTGAAATGAGAAATTTTCCATTCATATTGCAAAAGGTCCTTATAATTATAAAGAAATAAACAAAGACATTATCCAGATGATTACAACGGTAAAACCTCAAATCCCGGACATGGATTGAGGAACTCGAAAGTGACCTTGTCCAAGACTTTCCAAGCCTGGTGAACCATCCTAGTGTGCTTCCTTTCGCGAGCACGGGCGTCGGGATCTCCACTGATGTCCTCCACCCTCCAATAGGCAGCAAGAATGGCGCACTGTTGAAAGGCCTGGTGCAAGAGATCGACAAGATTGTCTCACCGTCTCTTCGAGATTAGGTTCATCAGGTACACCAAGTGCACCTTATCCTCGGCGACGTCCAATGCCCCAAGAGGCACACCAGTGCAGAACAAAGGAAGCGCTTCCCAGATTGCTCTCACGATAAGCTTCAGGAGAGGGGAGCGCCGAGGAAGCAGTTGATCGTTATATGCGTCGAAGCGACTCATGATTTCAGCACACTCGGCGTTGGTGAACTCTCGATTCTGAGAACGGCCGAGTCGGCGGATGTCCCCGTAAGAGATAATCTCATCAAGATCGTACATGTGGGCGTCCATTGTTTCTATAAAAGAGAATCAACAAAATTATCAGAAAGACTGATTAAGCAAGACAGTATAATTCATTAAAAAATAGAACATCATCTCTAACCACCAGGATCTATGAAAAAATTCTTAAGAGTTTTTCTATATGATTTGGAAGGGGCAAAGCTCCATTGATGAATCAGGAATATACAAGAAAAAATCTTTCAGAGAAGCAGAACTCTATTAATGGAACTCTAATAGGGTTCCCTTTAGTTCTCTTTAGACCCCCTTAGAGCAAAGCTCTGCTAAGTGAAACCCTAAATGGGTTTTCTTTAGATCAGGGATCTATTGAGAGTAAGACACTTAAAATTGATTTAATTTAATCCAAATTAATTTTTACCTAAAATTCTCTAGAGTTTGAACTTTTAAAAGTTCTTAAACAAAAGAGCAGGGCTCTGAACAAAATTCTTATGAAGAGATGAAAATCATCTAAAGGACCAAAGGTCCTATTTATAGACATTGAAGAGCCGTTTCAACTTCCAAGGGATGGCGCGACGGTTGGAATTCTGCCACTGCTGCGCTCACGTTTGGAGGCCACGTAAGCGCAACGGTGGGGGGGGCATTTGTTTACCCCAATCAGAGCAAAGCTCTGTTCAAATTCCAAGGCGGGAAACGAAGCAACGCTTCTGTTTCCCCCAATCAGAGCAAGGCTCTGTTCTGAAAATTAAAATTAAAATTAAAAAATTAAAGAAGCAATGCTTCAGCTGACTTGCGCTCTGCGCCGCGCGCCACGCGGCAGCACAGTTGCGCTGCGCTCTGTGCCGCGCGACACGCGGCAGCGCAGTTGCGCTGCGCTCTGCGCCGCGCGATACGTGTCAAGCGCAGGAGCGTTTGCACCAAACAGAATTAAAATTCCAGTAAGATCTTTCTGTTCTTTTTAAAACAAGAAGATTGTCTTCTGTAAAACAGAAGCCCTTGGATCAAAGATCCAACGGTGGGGAAAAATCCCCAAATCACTCAGAGAATGATCTCTTTAACAAATTTAACAAATTTATGGGCACTATATAAAGGCCCCTAGACCCCAATTCCAAAGACATCAAGAAATAAAAATCAAAAAAAGAACAACACAGAGAATAGAAAGAACTCTGAAGAAATTTGAGAAGAACTCAAGAAGAGAAAAAAGGTAAAAACCTTTACAAAAGAAGAATTTCTTCTGAATAGATCATTGATCTAAGAACAAGATCAATGATCTTCAATAAATAAATAAAATAATAACAGTGCCTTGCACTTGTAAATCTGCACTGTTGCGCTCCTGGGTTGGCGCAAGCCACCAGAGAGCGCCACGTGTCAGCTCCAAGACCACTTGCACTGTGCGCTTTTAAGATAGAGCATTGCCCTCTAAAATTGGCATAACTCACCAGAGCGCGCCACGTGTCAGCAGCGCAACAGCGCAGCACACTGGCGCAGCGCACTGCGCTTGCGTGACACGTGTCACCTCCACAAGTGCTTGCGCTCAATAATTGGCGCAAAGCGCCTGACAAGCCACTGTCAAATAATTAATGCATTGCATTATTTACAGAAGGTCCAAGCCCAATTAAAAAAGGTCTAACAGGCCTAATAAAATGCTATGCATTATTTTAAAAAAGGGCAGAGCCCAAACAAAAAAAGATGCTATGCATCATTCAAAAGGGACAGAGCCCAAATCAAAAAGGCCTAGCAGGCCAAAAGAAAATGCAGTGCATTATTAAACAGGGGCAAAACCCTAGCACAGGCCTAATAGGCCAAAGAGTTGAATATTCTCAACTGGACTTAGCCCAATCATGGCCGTAAGTCCTCAAATTAAATTGACTGAGCAAGACTGCTCTCTTAAATCAATTTACATCCGGTTCAAGGGTACATCTCTGAACTCCTCTGACACCTATCGTTGTAATCCTTCAACGATGTCAGGGAGGTGACGGGTCCCGACAACCATACATCGATACGGACTGCGGGGTCCTTAAACTCGTGGACCGAAATGTCCTTAAACTAATGCTCGTCCCCAAATGGGAATGATGGACCACCATGTCCCTAAACTGGAAATCGACCGCAACGTCATTAAACTAAACAATAGAGCCAATTGCTCTCTTGTCGGATCTAAACGATCCCGTTTAAATTGATCTTAGCCTCAATATGGCTAACGTATTCTTAAACTAAAACACCAAACCCAAAATCTAAGTAAATACGGATTTGGACTAATCCACGTCCTACGGGAGACGGCAAAACTTAGTCTCCGTATACAATCCACGGGCAACCACAAACAAAACAAACACCCACGACACGAAGTGAAATTCTGGAGAAGGAGAAAGTTGTTACCGCGATGCGGTAGCGTAATTAACTGCAGGGGCTTGCACCTGCAGGGAAGAGCGTCCCCACAATCAAAAAACCCTCAAGCGAGGGGGAATCTGACGAAGTCTGCTACATCGGCCGCATCCGTCTAGACCTCCGATACACGATACCATAAATCAACTTGGCATCTTCGGAGAGGTGGACGGATAAAACCAAATAGCATCTGCCCCGAATCTCAGGCAAGACGTCCCTGTCTTGGCCGCCATTCGGAGGGGAACAAAATCATATTCACTAGAAATTTCATATTTAATAAAAGAAACATCTATGAAAAACTTTAAAGACAATAATTAAATACTCGAGGTGTATTTTGAAATTATACTAAAACTAATTTTACATAAAACCCCCCTCAAGTTACACTAAATTACAATAAGGACCCTAGTAAACATAGGTTTAAGCGGGACCAGTCTCTTGAGCCTCAGGGAGCCGGAGATATGGGTGCTTGCCTATTTAAGGTAGACAACTTAACAAACGGTGATATCAACACGGGAATTGTCTTTGAAAAAGACATAAATCCTGTCGTCCATGTGCAGCAGTTACCGATAGCACCAAACATAATTCAGGACTTCAATTTCCTTTCTAATTGTCTGACTCAGACTGAGTCTCAATATAATCAATCTGACTTGAATATGATTCAAGTATAAACTACAATACAAGACAAGACAATACAATCCATATCTCCGTGTATTACATCCATCCATCTACAATTTATAATACAAGACAAGACAATACAATCCATACAATCAATACATAAACACTACAGGGTTATAAAGGGGTAGACTGGTACGGAACATGTTAAAGGTGGTACGAGATGGTCACTTAAGACGTAATTACATCCATGTCGTTGTTCCCTGGTATTATCGATGGAGCCTTGTACTACGGGTTACCAAAGTCCACGGTGTAAGTTGGACTCCTCTCGTATACTGACATTTTCTATACCAAGCTACAAACAACTACGCTAACATTATAATAAAACATTATAAAACTATACTCTCTCTCTGTCTATTCTACTTCTCCCTCATCTTTAGGACTTACCGAGCGATTGTTCGCTGATGACATTCCTATTTCTCTTCTTCTTTGGAATGCTGTCAGGAGGACCCGACGCTGAGGAGTACGAGACCAGTCAGGAGCATTTGGAGCAGGCCCCTGAGCAGTATACCGAAGACCCAGAGCTGTAGCCATTTGTACTTATTCCATTTTCATTTCTGTTATGCCACTGTTTAGGCATTGCTTTCATTCTATGTATTTACTTTTCATTGTATTGTAAAAAGAATGTTAATAAATAAAGTTGTTGTTCATTTACATCTTGTCTCTTGTGTATTTTACTTTATATTGCTTAGATACGTTTAGCGTATTTACTTCTGAGTAGATACGTAGCGGGCCCGTCGCGTCCTCTGCCCGTACACTGGGAAGCGGGGCGTGACACAAATGGTTATGGGATCAACTATCGCCCCATACAGGGGTAAGAAACGTACACACTAGTCTACTCTGGAATATCGATGTCCTGTCTCGATACTCTTTCGACTAGGAACTGTTAAGGATGTGCTTGTGGACTACACAGGTCCTACTAGTATGATCTGCATCATAGTCCTGGTAGTCAATCCAACATCCTAAGGGCTTTATCAACATATATCAATGAGATAGTAAACTAAAACAAGTGCACATATTAAGATAAAGAGCAACCAGATAGCATACTATTATGTCGAGCAAGAAAGTCCTATATATATATATATATATATATATATATATATATATGTCCAAACATCCACTATAATATACAATAATGGCCTCTAGGGCATACATATTCCTAACAATCTCCCACTTGCACTTAGGCCTGTTGTTGTAGTATCACATACCCAAAATCCCAAAAGTCTCTCGAACTATGTCTAGGGAAGCGATTGATCATTCTTCGTGTGTATGTAAAATGTTTCACAACCAAAGAAATTTATATCGCAATCAATTGACGGTGTCTATTGTAGGTTCGTCGGTGAATGCAGATCGTCCACAGAGAAAGTCTGATTTGTTCGTTTTCGTTTTAGTTGAGTTGAAATTAAAGGATAAAAGAAATTTGCAAGAAAATTGATTCAAGATTTGTGAGTTTGAATTTCAAGAAACATAAAGAAAATAATGATCTAGAATCAAGAATCAAGAAATGTCCCAAACCAATTGAATTATCAAGATTTGTAAAGTAGCTTGTAGGAATCGATCCAATTGATAGTGATGATGAATACTAATGATTACTAATTCTTATCTATTGAAGATTTGTTGCTAGATCGATGACAATCAATGAGGTTTAGGGATCTATTGAAGAAACTGGTGTTTCTCCATCATCATCCCTTGTCCTTTCATTGATTATCATTCAAATTCTAGTCTCTAGCAAATTAAATCACTGTTCATTGATCTCTAATTTGGAGCGAAAACATTCAAGCGATCTCGCTCAAATTAGGTTTTCGATGATTCAATTTTCTAAAGTTTACAAAACTCATAAGACTTAAGAATCGTTCAAGAATTTCATCATCATCATCTACCTATTCTCTCGATTCTGCTACAAGCGGAGATTTCACTCAAACATCATGAAAAAGAAAAGAATCAAGAATCGATAAATCTTCATAATGCAAGAATGTTAAGAAAAGCAAGATTTACAATATTCACTTTTATTAATCGACGATTAGGTACAATTCACTCAATTCGAGATTACAAGATTTGAGGAGGTAACTAGATCCGCTGAAATTAGCTTCGCATCGATCTTTTTGAGTCGCGGATCGTCGTGGATCTCTTGCTCGGATGAAGGTCAGCGTTGCTTCAAAGGATCTTCATTTGGTTGCTTGATTCGCTTCTCGATGGATCTTGATTTGGCTTTGGAATTGGATTGGATTAGGATTTTGGATCACAAGTTGTGTCACTCAACTTGTGGAAATTTGGCTCAATATTCAACTACTCAATTAATGGACAACCTTTGTAATGAAACCCTATGTGCCCTTTTATAGTTTCCCTTTAGCTTCTCCTGGAAGCTTGGTTGTTATGAGGCTTGCATAGGAAGCTAGGTAGAAGTTTCTAGATTAAGGTAGTTAGTTAGCTTGCATGAGAAGCCTTTCTGTTGGAGGGAAACTTTTGGAGATTTGAAGCGTCTTGAAGAAGTTTGGCCGTTATATGGAGGCCTCTGAAACAAATACCAAACGCCGACGAGTCTATAAAGTTCCTAGGCACACTAGTGAAGTCTCACAAGGCATCAACCATGCCAATTTCAAATTTTACGGATGCCGAGAAACCCTAATACGGATCGTTAACTAGATATATAGGCGAACACATGCAACTAGTTAACAATTTAACTAAAAGAACGGAAATACAACCTTTGTAGATCCGGTCCTCCACCTCCATAGCTCCGCAATGAAGTCTCCTCGCTGTCCAAATGGAAACCCGGGCTCTAGCGTCGGCTTCATCGGAGAAATGGGCGGGCAAGGTCGTCGGCTTCGTGCCGAAGATGATCTACGTCGAGGCATCACTAGATCAAGCTCCCACTTCACCAAGTCATGAAACTTGTGAAGAAAACACCCTATACTACTTGGCAAGAGGTAGAGGATGAAGAAATAGGAGGTGGGTTCACTTTAGAATTGGATTTCTCACTCATTTTCTCAAGTTGCCATTGATGGAGGCAAGCTTCTTCTTGTGAAGAAGAAGAAGAAGATGAATATATTATGATAAGTTATTTTCAAAATAGAAAATAAATGAATACTTATCATGATCCAACCATGGTCAAGTGTAGAGAATGAACTAGGGTTTAGTGGAATGGTTAGGGTTAAGCATGAGACAAATATGGTCACTTAGTCAAAGCTTCATGAAGCTTCAACTAGCATCCAAAGAAAGCCACCATTCATTTATTTTCCAAAATAAATAAACAAAATAAATAAATGATAAAGAAAAATAAAACCCTAACCATTACACAACCATGGTTTAAACTTTACACAAACTCAAGTTAGCTTGTATCATCAAACATGACACAAACTTGTGTACAAAAGTATATCACATATACATTGTGCACTTCAAGTGAGAAAATCCCTTTAAAATGAACCAATACTAGTTAATGCAAAGTAATATATCAAATATATAATTATATATTAAATCATTAAATCAACACTTGATTTAACGATCCGGTCATATCGCATATAACCAACTAGTATCCAATGTATCGGCTTATCGAATCAATCCTTGAATCGATAACTAGGTTATATCGCATACAACCAATCGATACATTCATCGCGAGAATGGAATACGGTATCACATACACGCATTATTCTCGGTCCTGCATATATCTCATATGCGCTCCTATTTCGTTTCGCTTGAGCCAGGAAACCTCTGTGTAGGACTCTAAAGACTCGTCAATACACCGGCAGCAGATGATGATCATATCAAACACCCACAAGCCGCAAGCGGTCTGCTAAACGTAACGGCCACCCGGGTATTAAGCGATCAGAAGATCGACGAGCAAGCCCGCTCACACTCCTGTGAATCCAACCAGTAACACTTACCGTACAGTCCGATCTCGTCGTCTGATATGTCGCATATCTCGCCTAGGGGTGGTAAACGTCAGACCCCAATAGCTCGATAAGTCATGTCGATATGAGGCCTATAACAGTTCGAGAAACTATTGGTAACACTTACCAGTAAATCTCAGCAACCCTGGCCAGGGATTTCCGGTTATAGCCAATCGAACACAGCGCAACATCAACTCCCTATACCGGGAGAGATGAATCCCCTCCTATCGCTCATTGCCTCCATGTGATTCGGGACTGTACCCAAAAACCACCGTTTTGCACGCCCTCTTGGACGTGATAAGGTGGAAATCAAAGCACAGTGGGAATCACACAAGACTCTATGACGATCTCGGGTCAACAGACTACTCTATACCAGTGTCACCAGAGAACTGCCATCTGACGTAAGGTATAATACCATCTGGGAGTTCTCGGCGAGTCCGTCCAGTGTATCCAGTCTCCACTGAGCACCCGTATATCATCTCTGATGTCAAACACCAATGGATATGGGATCATCCATCGCCCATCTGTATGGGTCGAGAAGGTATACGCTAGTCTACACTGGTATATCGATGCCCCATCTCGATACACGCACGACTAGGGACCTTGAAGGATGTACTTGTGGACTACCATGTCCCCACTAGTATGATCCGCATCATAGTCCAGGTAGTCAAGTACACATCCTAAGGGCTTTACCAACATGTAACAGAGAGACAAGCAGTATACACGTTAAGGTAAAGAGCAACCAGATAGCATACTATCATGTTGAGCAAGAAAGTCCTCCCTATATATGTCCAAGCATCCACTACAATGTACATCCTATGTACAGTAATGGCCTCTAGGGCATACATATAACTAACAATCTCCCACTTGCACTAGGGCCATCTGTAGCAGTGGTTGCAGTATCTCATACTCAACCATCCCATAAAAATCTCTCTCTGGGAATAGACCTTCGTGAGTGGATCCGCCGTGTTGTCCTCTGAGTCTACTCTCCTAACCTCGATCCCTTAGAGATCAAGCATCTCCATGATCGGGTGATACCGCCTTAGAATATGTCTGGATCACTGATGGGGCAGACGTTCCTTGGCATAAGCCACAACTCCATTGTCTCACAATGGTTGGAACGTAGTTCATCTCATGAACAAATATACACCCAGACAACCTCTTTGGTAGCATCTTAAGTAGTGATGTATCCTGCCTTTATCTTCTAGTATGCCACGGTATCTAGCTTGGAACTCTTCCAACATACCGTCCCTTTACTGAGGGTAAAGACAATGCCTGTGACTAACATTCAGTCGTCTTTATCACCCTGGAACCCTTCCAGTGATTCTCCCCAGGATCGATTGATACCATCTCACTACAACTAGTGAGAATCCTAACATCCAATTAGATCTATCTCATAGATCCAAACCCAGGATTTAGGAGGTATCACTTTGATCCTTTATGGAGAATCATTGTGATAAGCGGAGATTGACCGAGCGTAGCATAGGAAACTCCTTCCCTATCAAGAGTATGTCATCCACGTACTCTACGAGGATCACTACCATACTCCCTACTACCTTCTTGTATATACAAGGTTCATCTACCATTTTAATGATGTCAAACTATTTGACTAACTCATCAAAACAGATGTTCCAACTCCGCGATGCCTGCTTTATCACATAAAACATCTTGCACACGTTTCCGCTGCTCCCATTGTCTACGAAGCCCTCTGACTGTATACTTACAGATGCTCTCTTCTAAAACATCATTTTAGAAAAGCAGTCATGACACCCAACCGCCAGATATCGTAGTCATGGTATGTAGCCGTGGCAAGTAGGATCTGAATGGACTTAAGCATAGCTACTTGAAAAGGTTTCATCATTATCCACGCCTGGTCGATGACGAAAAGCTTTAATAAGTCTAGCTTTGAAAGTCTCAACTTTTCCATCTACACCAAGTAATCTTCTCAAGATATACTTGCTCCTGATGGGGATTTAACCCTTCAGATATAGCAACCAAAGTCCATACTTTGTTGGTGTACATGGATTCCATCTCAGATCGCTAAGCATCCAGCCATTCTTACAGAGTCCCACTCCTGATGGCCAGCTCGAAACTAGTTGGGTCATCATCTCATGATGCAATCCTCGCTCCCACTGTCATAGAGTAACCGAAGTATCTCTCAGGTGGGTGAGAAAACCCTACTAGATCGGCGGAGAGGCTGAGGTTCGTTGGTAACTATTGAATCCTTTGGTTCTATCAAATCATCAGCTATTGTTTGTATAGCTGGAACATTTCCAGTTCTACATAACTGACCTTGCCTCGAGCTTGTTCGGATTTTGCTTTTAGACATAGCCCGGACAACCCCAAATCTTAACCAACTTAAGATATGGGCTCTTCCCTTATCATATCACATATGAAATGGTAGGCAACTGATTTGATTTGAATACTATTCAATAGGTATGCAGCTTCTCAAGTGCACAACTCCCAAAAGGAAATAGGAAACACAGTAGTACTCATCATAGAGCACACCATATCACATAGGGTGCTATTGCTCCGTCCCGATATACCATCGTGCTATGGTGTATACGGAGGAGTAATCCTGAGAGAGAATCTCATTCTCCTTTAGAATAGTCCAGGAATTCCGTGCTCAAGTATTCTCCTCCTCGATCTCATCAAAGGACATAATACTTATACCCGTATTTTGGTTCTCTACTTCTAACTTATATTCTGTGAATATCTCAAAAGGTTCGGGCTTGTGTTTCAACAGGAACATATGTCTGAATCAAAAGAGATTATCAGAGAACGTAATGAAGTATAAAGAACCAGTCCTGGCATGTGTAGACAGGAGACCTTACATACATCACCATGTATCAGTCCCAAGAGTACACTAACTCTTTCTCTGTTTCCAGTAAACGGAGCTATGGTCATCTTATCTTTGTGACATGACTGGCAAGTTTTACAAGATGTAAATTCAAACAGTTTTAAATATGCATCTATGTGCAACTTAGCTAGTCGGGTCGCATTGATATGACCTAGTCTACAATACCTCAAGAAGGATTCGTTCAGTTCTGAACTCTTCCTCTTATGTATGTTCTGTATACTAAGAACTGTAGTTTGATTTAGAACATTAATGCTTTTAGATAACGTGCCTGAACCGATCAACTTTTGATATAGGAAATGTTCAAAACATTATCCAACAATACAAAATTATATCCTTTCTTTACTAATAAAGAGACTGATATGATTTTGTATATCAGGTTCGGTATCTAATAACATTCGTTCAGAATCAATGTATTTGGAATACAGGGTGACAGTGACCAACAGACTTGGCTGCAACACTTGCCCCGTTTTCTGCCTCATGAAACTTATCACCCGTTCTCAGTTCTTTACCTATCTGTAGCCCATGTAACATATTACATATCTGGGATCCTGATCCGGTATCATATACCCAGGATACGGAGGATACTGAGAAACAGTTCTTTGTAATGAACACACCCGAAGGAGATGCATCATATGCACTTTCTTCGTTTGGGCGGCACGGGAATTCTGGTAATCCCCAATTTCCTGCTCTCTCTTATAACAATTATAAGTTGGAGCGGGACCAACGTTCCCCAGCTCAGTATAACAAGCTGGTTCGGTCAAATATCCGTATTATTATCTTGATTAAGGCGTGATATGGTCGCTACCAGGAGAGAGAGAGAAGAAAACACTCAGCGTGCACTCTTGCAAGAATAGATTGGTTATTATTTTATCTAATCAGAATGGCTCCCACTGCTTTTTATCAAATCTTCCTTCAAACCCTAAAAGGAAAGACTGGCCGGGATTAATTACACACTACAAGTTCGCCAATCTTTCAGCCAGGCCAGTGTCGGTACTTTGAGGGAGGTCCCCCGTGCTTTCGCACGAACCTAATTAATGTAAACCTCGTTTTTCCAGAGGCGTAACCTCGTTGACACCTTTCTAGACACCTATTTGATCGGCTAATTGTAATGTGTAAAACTCTCCCAGGAGTAACTCTTACTCGCAGCGAGTATCGGGATCCAACTATCTCATAGAAGGTATGCAATCTTATCGCAAATTTCAACACTTGAAATTCCCGATAATTTTGCCCCTAGCCTCCTATGACCTTGACAAAGGCCAACAAACCATAGGCTGCTAGTCAAGTTCAACCCGTCATTTCTTGATTGAATTAAACCCACCCGCACGGCCCTTAACAAAGGCCAACAAGGTCGCACGACTACCCTAACCCAATCTGCATCATATGCATAAGCAGATAAGCACCAGTCAGCTACCGCACACTGCGCCTTGACAAAGGCCAACAAACGCAGCACGAATACTAACTACTACTTATCTGAAATGACGGAGGGCTGCGACAGGTTTTTCTGAAAACCTATTGCGTAATGAACTTGATATCGTTGTAGAATCAAATGATTTTTGAAATGGAGTGTCTTTGAGGCTTTTCTAGTTTTGCTAAAGGAGTCACTCCCGGTGAAGGGATCGTCGGTCCTTTCCTTATCGAATAAGGTGCGGGATATATCATATATATCACTGTGCAAAGCAAAAACTCTTAAAAGCAATCAAAAGACAAACCGAGTGTGTAGCATCTGCCAGTTATTGCTAAAGGAGTCACTCCCGGTGAAGGGATCTCGGTCCTTTCCTCATCGAATAAGGTGCAGGATATATCACATATACCTCTGTGCAAAGCAAGAACTGTAACTACCTGTTTTATTTTTGAAATTCGATTCTACAACATCTTTAGGTTTCTTTTATTTCATTAATCACATTAATGAAGTCCCATCATTTAAGTACCTAAACATCACAGATAAATACGACGTACACTTATGCCATCCGCATTCGCCTCGATGTCCCCTCGTGCACCGTTAGGTTAGGTAACTAACGGCAGAGCAGGGCAGGGCTAGCGCGGGTGTAAAACATAAGTAACGCCTATATAATATATCATATATACTATATACAGTATCTATCAGAGAACATCACATGATCACATCACAGATATCGCAGCAGAAGAAACATATGAAATATTGGATATACTAGGACGTCCGTGTTTTCAATACGAGCCAGTATAAAACACGGATTCCACGGTCGTGATGAATAGCCAAATCCACACCCCTAGACCCCTACGAGAGCGGCAAGCAACCCTACCAATTCTGGAGTTAGGAGACCCGGACTCGACTCCTCGAGTTGGTCTCCCACTGGACTCCTGAACCCGGTTACTTGTGCCCTCCTCCTTGGGTCTATCCTAGTGCGGAAAAGTAAATAATATACAAAAGGTGACATCTTCCGCAACCTGGAAGTGCCCCAATAAAAGAATATTACATACAAGTTTTTACATGAATGAAAATGAAAAACACTCATCTTACATAAAAATCCCCGGCTATTCAAACACGACGATCCAATATAACATATCCAGCAACACAGAACATCACATGTCATCAACGTAAGTAAATATGCGCATCCCAATTGTCGTTGACATATAGCAACGAAACCAGCGATGTCACATATTACACTTACGGTCACAGAAAAGAAAGTGTAAAACTACAACAGTTGGAATCCGCAACCTACATAGACATCGCATGCCTAATCAAATGAATTCCTTAGACATCGCATGCCTAACAATTATAAACCCTGCATTTTAGTCTCAGTATCGAAAACTCTTTTCAATATCAAGTCGGGCAATTCAACAAGATTCCCGACATCCTGATTGAACGCTCGTCGCAAACTTTAGTAGGCGGCCGCACCCCCGATACCGTCGACGAAGTGCACCAAGGCGGAACACCGCTGCCGCGAGCACCCGGACGGATGCTTTCGGCGACGGGGTTCTCCTACAGTCACTTGGTCGGGGCTATGGGACGAGGCTGTCTATTAAGTTTACCCGGCGAGTATCCGTGTACGCTACGTGATTGCGACGGACTTTTGATCACATCAAAATTCCGTGGCAACCGATCAAGTGAGACTAAACTGCTATGTTTATAACATTCATTCAGTTATCTCATAACTTCTTGTGAATTCCAATTATTGTATCACATTCCGGATAAATAGAAAATGTTAAACTTTTCGATCAAACAATCGAACACCCAAGTTTTCCCGATACAGCTCAACACATGAAACAAGTCTAAAAACATTCAGTTCGTGCCTCAGTACCAACGGTCCAGCCGTAGAAGGGTCAAGCCAACGCCTCACATGTGGCACGCCGTACTGTCCCAAACCCGAAGGTTCAAAGGGCAGTTCAAGACGGTCACATAATCGAGTTAAGGTTTGTTGTCTTCTAGAGGGACCATCGCGTTACTTGCACTACTTAGAACGTCGTTAAACTACGGAAAGATCCAACACTTGGAAATTTCCCGACAGGGGAAAAGGTGGGTATTTATATCCGGTCGAACTTTTTAACATATTCTAAAATTATCCGGAAAGCCAAATAGACAAAATCTGATAATCCGATCGAATCATCGAACCCCCAAAACAACCCCAAAATACTCAACTCTTGAGTACAGATTAAAAATTCCCATAAAACTCAGCACCTGAAACCATGAGTTACTGTGCAAAATAGAAAGGTAACTTCCATCTTTTGGCCGCGGAACCGCCGCAGAAGCCAGGCTTCTGCCGCGGTTCCGCCGCACTATGAACAGTTCATGGAAAAAATTTTGCACCGTAATTCTTAGATTTCCCTGCTGAATTTTTTAAGCATTTTTAATATGGAAAAAACCCAGTTTTTGAAAAAAGTCCAGAGAGCATTATCGGGTTAGGGTTTCGGGTCGATCGGGTTTCAAACTTCGTCTACGCATCGCCTAAGGCTCTAGCTAGGCTCTGATACCACTGTAGGGTTCATAGACACACTAGTGAGGTCTCACAAGGCATCAACCATGCCAATTTCAAATTTTACAGGTGCCGAGAAACCCTAATACGGATCGTTAACTAGATATATAGGCGAACACATGCAACTAGTTAACAATTTAACTAAAAGAACGGAAATACAACCTTTGTAGATCCGGTCCTCCACCTCCATAGCTCCGCAATGAAGTCTCCTCGCTGTCTAAATGGAAACCCGGGCTCTAGCGTCGGCTTCATCGGAGAAATGGGCGGGCAAGGTCGTCGGCTTCGTGCCGAAGATGATCTACGTCGAGGCATCACTAGATCAAGCTCCCACTTCACCAAGTCATGAAACTTGTGAAGAAAACACCCTATACTACTTGGCAAGAGGTAGAGGATGAAGATATAGGAGGTGGGTTCACTTTAGAATTGGATTTCTCACTCATTTTCTCAAGTTGCCATTGATGGAGGCAAGCTTCTTCTTGTGAAGAAGAAGAAGAAGATGATGAATATATTATGATAAGTTATTTTCAAAATAAAAAATAAATGAATACTTATCATAATCCAACCATGGTCAAGTGTAGAGAATGAACTAGGGTTTAGTGGAATGGTTAGGGTTAAGCATGAGACAAATATGGTCACTTAGTCAAAGCTTCATGAAGCTTCAACTAGCATCCAAAGAAAGCCACCATTCATTTATTTTCCAAAATAAATAAACAAAATAAATAAATGATAAAGAAAAATAAAACCCTAACCATTACACAACCATGGTTTAAACTTTACACAAACTCAAGTTAGCTTGTATCATCAAACATGACACAAACTTGTGTACAAAAGTATATCACATATACATTGTGCACTTCAAGTGAGAAAATCCTTTTAAAATGAACCAATACTAGTTAATGCAAAGTGATATATCAAATATATAATTATACATTAAATCATTAAATCAACACTTGATTTAACGATCCGGTCATATCGCATATAACCAACTAGTATCCAATGTATCGGCTTATCGAATCAATCCTTGAATCGATAACTAGGTTATATCGCATACAACCAATCGATACATTCATCGCGAGAATGGAATATGGTATCACATACACGCATTATTCTCGGTCCTGCACATATCTCATATGCGCTCCTATTTCGTTTCGCTTGAGCCAGGAAACCTCTGTGTAGGACTCTAAAGACTCGTCAATACGCCGGCAGCAGATGATGATCATATCAAACACCCACAAGCCGCAAGCGGTCTGCTAAACGTAACGGCCACCCGGGTATTGAGCGATCAGAAGATCGACGAGCAAGCCCGCTCACACTCCTGTGAATCCAACCAGTAACACTTACCGTACAGTCCGGTCTCGTCGTCTGATATGTCGCATATCTCGCCTAGGGGTGGTAAACGTCAGACCCCAATAGCTCGATAAGTCGTGTCGATATGAGGCCTATAACAGTTCGAGAAACTACTGGTAACACTTACCAGTAAATCTCAGCAACCCTGGCCAGGGATTTCCGGTTATAGCCAATCGAACACAGCGCAACATCAACTCCCTATACCGGGAGAGACGAATCCCCTCCTATCGCTCATTGCCTCCATGTGATTCGGGACTGTACCCAAAAACCACCGTTTTGCACGCCCTCTTGGACGTGGTAAGGTGGAAATCAAAGCACAGTGGGAATCACACAAGACTCTATGACGATCTCGGGTCAACAGACTACTCTGTACCAGTGTCACCAGAGAACTGCCATCTGACGTAAGGTATAATACCATCTGGGAGTTCTCGGCGAGTCCGTCCAGTGTACCCAGTCTCCACTGAGCACCCGTATATCATCTCTGATGTCAAACACCAATGAATATGGGATCATCCATCGCCCATCTGTATGGGTCGAGAAGGTATACGCTAGTCTACACTGGTATATCGATGCCCCATCTCGATACACGCACGACTAGGGACCTTGAAGGATGTACTTGTGGACTATCATGTCCCCACTAGTATGATCCGCATCATAGTCCAGGTAGTCAAGTACACATCCTAAGGGCTTTACCAACATGTAACAGAGAGACAAGCAGTATACACGTTAAGGTAAAGAGCAACCAGATAGCATACTATCATGTTGAGCAAGAAAGTCCTCCCTATATATGTCCAAGCATCCACTACAATGTACATCCTATGTACAGTAATGGCCTCTAGGGCATACATATAACTAACAGAGTCGACTCGGCCGCGGATCCGCGGCGGATCGGCCTGACTCGGCCGCGGATCCGCGGCCATATGGTAGAGTCAGTGCATGAAAATTTCAGGGTTGTTTCATGTTGGCTTTATGGCACTTTTTTGATATTTGGAATATTTTTATACTTTCTTGTTTACTGCCAGATCACAAGTCTTGAACTTGCTGCGTTTTATCAGCACTTTTAGCAGTGCCGGCTCTTTTACCTGGAGAATTTCCTGCACACAATCTTGAGACAAAGATCATGCGTATAGTAATAAACACTTAATTTCCCTCTAGAATGTCGATTATAACTATAACACAGGTTATTTGGTATTTTCCAGATAAATTTGTAATCTGTGTTATAATTACAATAAACACCTATATATGAAAGATAAGAGTAGGGAAATTAACGTGTTGAGAATGCATTATTTTCGACTGATCAAATTCCCCCAAACTTAATTTTAGTCGTCTCGAGCAAACTTGTTTTATTCAGGTGAAGGAGAAAATAGAAAGAAAGAGAAAAACTAACTAGCACACTTTCGTAGGCAACACGATTGCACTGAGCACGTGCAACAAGCCTTTAAACCTCTAGGTGTCCCTAGTAGGAGGAGTGTTGTCTCTTGAGGGTTTTCAGCGGATTGCACCCACAAAATCCAATAATAAAAGGAAGACCGTGAAAGTTATATTTAAAGATCAGAATTGTAAAAGAAAAACTTTGAAAATAAGAGTTTCCAACTATACTAGCTTTTCAGTTGTCATGAGCCATATCTTAATAGTCATGAAAAGATGTTAGAAATCACATCATCCCTCGATAAAACATTGTCCTTATTCTTCATTCCTAGCTTTCTTCCAAAAACCGATCATATACCCCTACGTGTGTGTGAAAGACATCCCTACACTCGGTGAATTCAATTCAAGCTATCATACTCTTGTCCATCTACCTCAGTACTTTTTAATCGGTGAATATTTAGATGAAATTTGCTCACACGTTTTTCATGTGATCGTTAATACTTCTTGATGTACTAACCGACCGATTACTCATGTGCTTGCTAATTAGGCGTAAGTAGCATTTTCCTCGTTTTGCACCACCTGAGGCTTAGCAGTGACTCCCAAACCAGTTGGTCTAAGACACTAGGTGATGAAGCACCCTCGCTATATTTTTTTATTGCTGCCTTGGTGATAACAAAACCAGTGTTCATTTTTCTTTTCACCATTTTATCTTTTATTTTATTTATTATTTTCTTCATACTTTGGCTTTTAGATAAGAGCATTTCAAGGTATCCTCTACTATCCCGAGCTTCAAGACGTGTATAAGTGCTTATAGTAGGGTATCAACATTCAAATGTTTGGCTTCCAGAATAGGAACTATTTTTCAGATTTATTTTTATCCGTAGATTAGTGACTTCTTTCATCGTACTAACCCTTGGGACAGCGACTCATAACTACTTATTACTAGTTCATTTAAGAAAACTTCTAAATTTCTTGGTTTTCTTAAATTTTTCTAATCTTTTGGATGTAATTTTTCACTATCTAATTTTTTATTATAAAATCAAATATTAATTTTTTTATTTTATATGTTTTGTGCTTATGCAAAGTATGATGCAAAGTGATGCGCAAATAAGCACAAACCTCCCCCAAACCTGTTTACAATAGTGTCCTCACTGCTGCCATCTGTTAAATCTCAGAAACCTGTAGACTTAGAAGGAAATTTATTAACAGGGGCAATAATATATGAACATGAAAATCTCCCCCAAAATTATTCTTTTCACTCACCTCCGTTCTAAAGATGATACAGAATTTTTCAAGACATGGAGGTGAGACGGAGGAAAATCAGTCATTATAAAGCGGCTCCTGTAAAAACAGGAGCTCCTCCGTGGGGTCAGTGGAAAAATATGGTTTTAATCTATGTCCATTTACTTTGAAAATTGTACCGTTTTCAACATTTTCAAGCTCAACTGCTCCGTGCGGGTATACATACCGCACAACAAAAGGTCCTTTCCACTGAGATTTTAGCTTACCCGCATGAAGATGGAGACGTGAATCATAAAAATGGACTTGTTGACCAGGTGTAAAAGTTTTTCTCAAAATGTTTTTATCGTGAAATACCTTAGTCCGATTCTTTACAATTACAGCATTATCATAAGCTTCATCGCGGAGTTCGCTTAGCTCGTTTAATTGCAGCTTCTGAAAGTTGCAGGCTTGATTTAAGTCGAAGTTAAGTTCTTTAATGGCCCACATTGCTTTATGCTCAATCTCGATCGGAAGGTGACATGCCTTTCCAAATACTAGTCTGTAAGGAGACATACCTAGATCGGTTTTATATGCAGTTCGGAATGCCTAAAGAGCATCCGTCAATTTGGTTAACCAATCTTTTCGATTTTTAGAAACTGTTTTCTCCAAAATTTGTTTGATTTGTCTATTTGAAACCTCAGCTTGCCCGCTCGTTTGGGGGTGATAGGATGTGGAAAGTTTGTGGTTGATTGCATATTTCCGCATCAAAGTCTCGAAAGACCGATTACAGAAATGTGTCCCGTTATCACTAATGATAGCGCGTGGGTGTCCAAATCGCGAAAAGATATTTTCTTTTAAGAACTTAATGACAACCTTTTTGTCATTAGTGCGACAAGGAATATCTTCTACCCATTTCGAGACGTAATCAACCGCAAGCAATATGTACAAATTTCCAAAGGAGTTGGGAAAAAGACCCATAAAGTCAATACCCCAAACGTCAAAAATTTCAACCACCAAGATGGGTTGAAGAGGCATCTCATTTCTCCGGGAAATCCTACCCATGTGTTGACACTGTGTACGGGTTTTGCAATGATCAAACGCATCTTTGAATAAAGTCGGCCAATAAAAACCGCATTGCAAAACCTTCTCCGCCGTCTTTCGAGGACCAAAATGACCCCCACATGCCTGATCATGACAAAAAGATAGAACACTTTTGAATTCATCATTAGGGACACATTTGCGAATGATCTGGTCAGGACAATACTTAAACAAATAGGGTTCATCCCAGTAAAATGTTTTACTTGGGATAGAAATCGATGTTTGTCCTGTTTCGACCATTCACAGGGAATAAGTCCCGTAGGAAGATAATTCACAATATCCCCGAGCCAAGGTTCGTCGGATATATTCAAGAGTTGTTCGTCTGGAAAAGAATCATTGATCGGCAGGGTCACAGGTGAAGAAGAGATGCGCGAAAGATGGTCGGCTACCACGTTTTCACATCCTTTCTTATCTTTAATAATAAGATCAAATCTTGTAATAGAAGGATCCAACGTATTATCCTACCTTTAGCATCCTTCTTCGCCAAAAGATATTTCAAGGCGGAATGGTCAGTGTACACAATAATAGGTGAGCCAATCAAGTAAGGCCTGAATTTTTCTAATGCAAATACAACTGCCAAAAGTTCTTTTTCGGTAGTTGTATAATTAATTTGAGCATCATTCAGGGTCTTGCTTGCATAATAGATCACATGTGGAATCTTTTCAATGTGTTGTCTTAAGACTGCACCAACTGCAAAATCTGATGCATCACACGTAAACTCAAAAGGGTGGTTCCAATCTGGAGAAGATAGAACGGGGGCTGTAGTGAGAAAGTGTTTGAGTGAGTCGAATGCAGCCACACAATCCGAGTCAAAGTGAAATGTTGTGTCCTTGGCCAAGAGAAGAGTTAAGGGTCTAGCAATTTTGCTAAAATCCTTAATGAATCTCCGATAAAAGCCTGCATGGCCAAGAAAGGATCGTATATCCTTGACGCATTTGGGATGAGGAAGATTTTGAATGACATCTATTTTAGCTTTGTCAACCTCAATGCCTTTTCGTGAAATAACATGTCCAAGCACAATTCTCTCTTAGACCATGAAATGGCATTTTCCCCAATTCAAGGTTAAGTTCTTCTCCTTACAACGAGTAAGAACTGCGTCAAGATGAGATAGGCAGTCAGCAAAAGAATCTCCGAATATCGAGAAATCGTCCATGAAAATCTCCAGAAAGTTCTCGACCATGTCCGAGAATATCCCCATCATACACCGCTGAAATGTAGCGGGAGTATTACATAACCCAAAGGGCATGCGTCTATAAGCAAAAGTACCAAAAAGACAAGTAAATGTAGTTTTGTCTTGATCCTTTTCGGCAATAGGGACCTGGTTATAGCCAGAGTATCTGTCCATGAAGCAATAATATTCCCGTCCAGCTAAGCGTTCCAGCATCTGGTCAATGAAAGGTAGAGGAAAGTGGTCTTTCCTCGTTGCGGCATTGAGTTTTCTATAATCAATACATACACGCCACCCAGTTTGAGCGCATGTCTGGATTAACTTGTTTGCCTCATTTGTTACGACCGTGATGCCAGATTTCTTAGGGACTACATGAATTGGACTTACCCATTGGCTATCGGAGATTGGGTAAATGATACCATTGTCAAGGCATTTGACGATTTCTTTCTTCACCGCATCCTTCATGACGGGGTTCAACCGTCTCCATGGTTCTCGGGTTGGCTTGGCTTCATCCATCAGATGTATATGATGTTCAACAATCAAGGGACTAATCCCTTTGATGTCAGCCATAGTCCAACCAAACGCCTGCCTATTAGATCTCAATACCGTCAAAAGAGCGTTCTCTTCCTATGAGGCTAGAGAAGCCGATATGATAACAGGTAAAGACTCATTCTCACCTAAATATGTATATTTAAGATGAGAATGTAAAAGTTTAAGATCTAATGCTGGCGGAGAAACTATAGAAGGTGGGGTCAGCGAATGATATTCGGAGTCACAAAGAAGCTCGTAGCCTGCAAAAGATACAGACTCGGAAGGTGTAGAGTCAAGAGTGTCAAACTCAGGAATGGAAAGAGTGTCCTCACTAAGATGTGCAAGATCAAACATTGATGTGCTAGTGTCATCGAGATTATCAAAACAAAGTTCATTAACTTCGCAACTTTCGGGAGCAATCTCGTGGAAAGAACAGACATCAAGTATGTGAGCAGAGGGTTCAGACGGCTGACTTCCAATTTTATAGATGTTCAGTTCAATTGTCATTTTTCCAAAAGATAGGTTCATAGAACCGTTTCGACAGTTAATGACAGCATTGGAAGTGGTAAGGAATGGTCGACCCAAAATCACCGGAATTTGGTTCTGTGGGTTTGCTACAGGTTGTATATCAAGAACAATAAAGTCCACAGGGAATATGAATTCCCCGACTTTTATCAACACATCCTCCAGTTCACCCCTAGGTTTGGTGATTGAACGGTCTGCCATTTGGAGAGTGCAGTGAGCTGGTTTCAACTCTCCAATCCCTAATTGCTCGTAAACAGAATATGGAAGCAGGTTAACACTTGCGCCAAGGTCAAGTAAAGCACGGTTAATGTTTTTACCCCCAATTGAAATCGATATCGTAGGACATCCTGGGTCCTTACGTTTCTTTGGTAACTGTGGGGTAAAAGCACTGCTAACATTGTTTGTCATGAATACCTTTTTTGGCACTTGAGTCTTCCTCTTCCTAGTGCACAAGTCCTTTAAAATTTTCGCATAAGCGGGGACTTGTTGAATGGCATCTAGGAGAGGGATGTTGATGTTAACCTGTTTAAACATTTCCATAATCTTCTCCATATGCGGACTCGATTTGTTACCCCTTAACCGATTCGGATAAGGAGCTTTAGCAATAATAGCTGGGTCCAACATTGGAGAAGGTGGTGTGTGTGGAACTGATTCCAGAATAGAAATGGGGATCGTCTTTGGTGGAATAGAAAATGTATGCTGAGGTGTCGAGCCTTGAGAAAAACGAAGAATAGGCTCGCAAGAAGGATGTGGGGTAGATGAACTGGGGTCAGAATAGAAGTAGAAGTGGAAGGAAAAGTGGAAGTGGAAGCCGGGGTGTTATTGATTAATTCATCATGATTATCAATCTCTTCACCGACTTGATTATTCAGCACTCTTCCGGATCTCAACGTTGTAATGGTATTCACATTTTAGTGTTGTGAATGTCCAGGATTTAGTAGGGGTTGAGACGGAAGTTTCCCTTTCGCTCTAGCACTCATCTCGGCTTTTAATTGTGCAATTTGTGCTTCCATCGATTTTATACTCTCAGCTTGGGAGGCGGAGTTTTTCTTTATATCATCGACAGAAGACTTAACCTCAGCCGAAACTTGCATGAAATTTTTCAGAATCAAATTCATGGTTTGTGCGAGTGAAGAGGATTCATCAGTACCGGTCAACTGCAACGGATTATACGGCGCAGGTGTGTTGACAGGATTTTGAAAGTTTTGTGATTGATAGGGGTGCTGAGTCAGTTGTAATGGTTGCTGTTGTGGTGGAGGAACCCTTTGGAAATTATTTTGGTTTGGAACCGTGTTTTGATTTTGTGATTGGTTCCAAGCAAAATTAGGGTGATTCCTCTAATCCTGATTATAAGTGGAAGAATACGGATCGTTTCCAGGTCTTTGTTGGAAAGCAACATTGGTATGCTCTTGACCTTGAAACGGAGAATTTAAAAGACATTCTTCCGTAAGATGAGATGGATCAGAACAACATCCACAGACAATTTTGGAGAGTGATATCTGATTTAGGGAGGCTGCTAAAATTTATGTTCCATAGCTTCAAGTTTCTTTTGCATTGCTGCCATTTCAGGTCTAACTGCTAAAAATTTATGTTCCACCCCTAGACGATGACTGGTTTACACTCTCCCACTGTAAAGTTTTTTCAGCGAAATCTTCTAAAAATCTCTAGGTTTCACCATCATCTTTATTCATGAAGGTGCCTTGACATATGGATTCAAGGTTCTGTTTTGTTGTAGGATTAATGCCCTCATAGATGATTCTGCACAGATCCCATCTAGGAATTCCGTGATGAGGACATTGAACTAACAGATCCTTGAAGCGTTCAAAACACTTCGAGAATGGTTCATTTGGAAGCTGGGTAAATTGATTTATTTCGCTACGGACTCGAGCTGTTTTATGATTATGGTAGAATTTATGTAGGAAGGCTGTTACGAATTCTCCCCAATTTGAAATAGAATGTGCGGCTGTGTTATAAAGCCACTTCTTGGCTATATCGCACAAAGTGAACGGGAGAAGACGTAGACGCATAGCATCCACAGAAAGCTGTGAAGTACTCATCATAGCGCATACATTTTCAAATTTGGTATAAAGAAGTATGCGTCTTCAGACTCGAGACTGTGATATTTGGGTAGAAAATTGATGTATTGAGATTTGATTTCAAAATTGTCCTCATTGGCTAGTGGAATGGTGAGACGGGTCGAAAGAGGATCTCGCATAGGGTAGCATCTCTCTTGGAGAGAGATGCGGGACGGATTCTGCGCACCTGCAGACGGTGGCAGAGTAGTGTTAAAGAAGTTCGATGCAGAACCGTCCATTGAAGTGGGTGTGGTAGTGGGTGAAGAAAAAGTAGATGTAGAATTACCGACTTCGGAGTCGATGGGAGGAACGCGGACAAGACAGGCACTAGAATCCCGTGTCCAGCCGAGCATGCACTAAATGGTTTAGCACAAGTGGCAGCGTTGTGATAATTAAGGAAAAAGATGGATTGGTGTTTGTTTTGAAAAATACGGATTTTTGAAAAATTCACACAAAAAATGCACAAGCAACCCTAATTCTAGTGGTCACCTAGGTCAAGTCTCTAGACCGCTCCTAGACTTTCAGAAGACAAGTCGCAAGATAGATTCTCTACTGCCTCTTTGCCCCTTCTGTGTCCAGGTAAGTGCCAGGTAAGTGGGAGGTTCTCCACTACGTAAGTAGTGGGCCTAATTAAGTAACCACTTGCCTTAGACACACTTGCCTTAGACACCACAAAAGAAACGTGGATAAGCAATAGATTACCCACGACTTCCTTCTGTCCTAATTGAGCGCGACGGTCCTTAGAGTCTTGTCTAGATATTTTTTAGTTAATGAGGGTGATGCGGATGCAAGTTTGTGATTTTTGGGGCTTAGGAAAGGTAATGAAATCCCCACCTAATCTGAATTTGGTCTTTGCCCTTTAATTTCCGTATTAAAAATGCAAACAACCAAGATCAAACACGCAACAATTTTTCTTTTTGCGGCGCCGTGAATTTTTGCAAAGAAACCTGCAGAAATTGGTTATTGGATAGAGCAGGGAGGAGATAAGAAAGATAGAAATATACCTGAGAAGTTTGGTGCACTGAAACCCTAATCAGGCCGCGGAACCACCGCAATATGGCTAGTTTCGCCGCGGATCAGCCGCAAGACAGAGAGATCCCTGCACAAAAATTTCAGCAAATGCTCATGTTGACTCTCTGGACTTTTTGAGATGTCCTGAAAATTTTTCCTCTCGCTCCACAGATTCCAGATCTCCTTACAACAAATTACAACAAATCGTTAAGCACTTATTGCGAATTTTGATCTAAAAATTCTGATGGAATAATAAATTTTCCAACTCAAATTACAAAAAAAACGAACAAATTAGCACACGATCCCCGGCAACGACGCCATTTGATTGATCATTCTTCGTGTGTATGTAAAATGTTTCACAACCAAAGAAATTTATACCGCAATCAATTGACGGTGTCTATTGTAGGTTCGTCGGTGAATGCGGATCGTCCACTGAGAAACTGTGATTTGTTCGTTTTCGTTTTAGTTGAGTTGAAAATTAAAGGATAAAAGAAATTTGCAAGAAAATTGATTCAAGATTTGTGAGTTTGAATTTCAAGAAATATAAAGAAAATAATGATTTAGAATCAAGAATCAAGAAATGTCTCAAACCAATTGAATTATCAAGATTTGTAAAGTAGCTTGTAGGAATCGATCCAATTGATAGTGATGATGAATACTAATGATTACTAATTCTTATCTATTGAAGATTTGTTGCTAGATCGATGACAGTCAATGAGATTTAGGGATTTATTGAAGAAACTAGGGTTTCTCCATCATCATCCCTTGTCCTTTCATTGATTATCATTCAAATTCTAATCTCTGACAAATTAAATCACCGATCATTGATCTCTAATTTGGAGCGAAAACATTCAAGCGATCTCGCTCAAATTAGGTTTTCGATGATTCAATTTCCTAAAGTTTACAAAACTCATAAGACTAAAGAATTGTTCAAGAATTTCATCATCATCATCTACCTATTCTCTCGATTCCGCTACAAGCGGAGATTTCACTCAAACATCATGAAAAAGAAAGAATCAAGAATCGATAAATCTTCATAATGCAAGAATGTTAAGAAAAGAAATATTTACAATATTCACCTTTATTAATCGACGATTAGGTACAATTCACTCAATTCGAGGTTACAAGATTTGAGGAGGTAACTAGATCCGCCGAAATTAGCTTCGCATCGATCTTCTTGAGTCGCGGATCGTCGTGGATCTCTTGCTCGGATGAACGTCAGCGTTGCTTCAAAGGATCTTCATTTGCTTGCTTGATTCGCTTCTCGATGGATCTTGATTTGGCTTTGGAATTGGATTGGATTAGGGTTTTGGATCACAAGTTGTGTCACTCAATTTATGGAAATTTGGCTCAATATTCAACCACTCAATTAATGAGCAACCTTTGTAATGAAGCCCTAGGTGCCCTTTTATAGTTTTACCTTTAGCTTCTCCTAGAAACTTGGTTGTTATGAGGCTTGCATAGGAAGCTAGTGTCGGGACCCGGTTCTTGCTCACGGAGCAAAGTGCCACACGGAACAAAGTGCCACGCCAAGTGTCGTGTTAAGTGGGCGGGGGCCACCTCTTGAATCCGTGGAGGCCACCTCTTGAGTCCGTAGGACCCACTGTAGAACAATGGGGACTCTTCGGAATACATTCCGAAAGAGGGCAGATCTGTACTATAAATGAAATGATACCACTCTTCAATACAGAGGCGCCTTTTAAGTGAACCGGCACTACAAGAGTTTGAGAACTCCGTAGTTAAGCGTGCTCGAGCCAGGGAAGTCCTGGGATGGGTGACCTCCTGAGAAGTGGCCCCTGGCCGGGTCCGGTTCGCCCCAAGGACAAAACCGTGCGGCTTATACCAGAGCGGACAATACTCTCTGTATTGGGGGTGGGGCGTGACAGAATGGTATCAGAGCTGGTCCCTCAATAGTAGGTTTGTGGTTCGAGGACGAACCATTGTTCAAAGGTGGGGAGAATGTCGGGACCCGGTTCTTGCTCACGGAGCAAAGTGCCACACGGAACAAAGTGCCACGCCAAGTGTCATGTTAAGTGGGCGGGGGCCACCTCTTGAATCCGTGGGGGCCACCTCTTGAGTCCGTGGGACCCACTGTAGAACAATAGGGACTCTTCGGAATACATTCCGAAAGAGGGCAGATCTGTACTATAAATGAAATGATACCACTCTTCAATACAGAGGCGCCTTTTAAGTGAACCGGCACTACAGGAGTTTGAGAACTCCGTAGTTAAGCGTGCTCGAGCCAGGGAAGTCCTGGGATGGGTGACCTCCTGGGAAGTGGCCCCTGGCCGGGTCCGGTTCGCCCCAAGGACAAAACCGTGCGGCTTATGCCAGAGCGGACAATACTCTCTGTATTGGGGGTGGGGCGTGACAGAATAAATAATATGGGGTATGGGATTTTGAACTCTGGTGGCTTGGTTCAGCAGTGCAAGGTATTACTCAATTGATTTCAAAGACTTTAGAATAGAAAACCTGACAGAACAGTTTAGTTACCCACTGCACACTACCCTGGCCGGGTCCGGTTCGCCCCAAGGACAAAACCTTGCGGCTTATACCAGAGCGGACAATACTCTCTGTATTGGGGGTGGGGCGTGACAGAATGGTATCAGAGCTGGTCCCTCAATAGTAGGTTTGTGGTTCGAGGACGAACCATTGTTCAAAGGTGGGGAGAATGTCGGGACCCGGTTCTTGCTCACGGAGCAAAGTGCCACACGGAACAAAGTGCCACGCCAAGTGTCATGTTAAGTGGGCGGGGGCCACCTCTTGAATCCGTGGGGGCCACCTCTTGAGTCCGTAGGACCCACTGTAGAACAATAGGGACTCTTCGGAATACATTCCGAAAGAGGGCAGATCTGTACTATAAATGAAATGATACCACTCTTCAATACAGAGACGCCTTTTAAGTGAACCGGCACTACAGGAGTTTGAGAACTCCGTAGTTAAGCGTGCTCGAGCCAGGGAAGTCCTGGGATGGGTGACCTCCTGGGAAGTGGCCCCTGGCCGGGTCCGGTTCGCCCCAAGGACAAAACCGTGCGGCTTATGCCAGAGCGGACAATACTCTCTGTATTGGGGGTGGGGCGTGACAGAATAAATAATATGGGGTATGGGATTTTGAACTCTGGTGGCTTGGTTCAGCAGTGCAAGGTATTACTCAATTGATTTCAAAGACTTTAGAATAGAAAACCTGACAGAACAGTTTAGTTACCCACTGCACACTACCCTGGCCGGGTCCGGTTCGCCCCAAGGACAAAACCGTGCGGCTTATACCAGAGCAGACAATACTCTCTGTATTGGGGGTGGGGCGTGACAGAATGGTATCAGAGCTGGTCCCTCAATAGTAGGTTTGTGGTTCGAGGACGAACCATTGTTCAAAGGTGGGGAGAATGTCGGGACCCGGTTCTTGCTCACGGAGCAAAGTGCCACACGGAACAAAGTGCCACGCCAAGTGTCATGTTAAGTGGGCGGGGGCCACCTCTTGAATCCGTGGGGGCCACCTCTTGAGTCCGTGGGACCCACTGTAGAACAATAGGGACTCTTCGGAATACATTCCGAAAGAGGGCAGATCTGTATTATAAATGAAATGATACCACTCTTCAATACAGAGGCGCCTTTTAAGTGAACCGGCACTACAGGAGTTTGAGAACTCCGTAGTTAAGCGTGCTCGAGCCAGGGAAGTCCTGGGATGGGTGACCTCCTGGGAAGTGGCCCCTGGCCGGGTCCGGTTCGCCCCAAGGACAAAACCGTGCGGCTTATGCCAGAGCGGACAATACTCTCTGTATTGGGGGTGGGGCGTGACAGAATAAATAATATGGGGTATGGGATTTTGAACTCTGGTGGCTTGGTTCAGCAGTGCAAGGTATTACTCAATTGATTTCAAAGACTTTAGAATAGAAAACCTGACAGAACAGTTTAGTTACCCACTGCACACTACCCTGCACTGCTCGATTCACATTATTTGCTACTCTCATTTTTTATTCATGTTTATTTTGCATTGCCTGTTACACTGTTCACATTATATTACTTGATGACATGACGCGCTGACGTCTGGGTTTTGCATGGCCCAGATTCTGTACCGCTGACGCAGTCCGAGCAGGAGTACTTCAGCCAGCAGGCTGAGCTGTGAGTTCAGTAGTAGTTAGTTTATTTTCCTGCATTTATTTCCTGATGTGAGCCCGCATTATGGGACATACTTTTCAGTTATTTGTACTGGATCATTTGCTTCCGCATTTATTTATTATTGACTCCTGTTATTCTGGATTATGGACATGTTTTAGATAGTTTTATCTTGTTCTTGATATCTTTACAGCCGTAATATGACTGTGGATGGATACTTCCTACCCACAGGTAGCATGGTTGGCTATATCACGTGCCCAATCTAGCGTACTTTGGGAAGCGGGGCGTGACATGGTTCTTTTGGTATCAGAGCCATAAGTTAGTTGGGTTGATTCTTTTGTAGTTGGGTATTGTACCCAATACACGAATCAGAATACCCGTGTTTAGGAAACATGTCCTGCCACTTTGCCATTTACCATTCTTGAATCACATTCTTCCTGATTATATCTTTTACAACGTGCAGACTTACTTTGCATGTCGACTCGAAAACCTGATTTCTTGTTATCCCTAGGGCTTAGGCGACTTGGGTGGAGTTAAGTAATTGTGGCTATGATACCGCGGCATAGTTACAATGCGGTACTCTATTTAAGTATCTTGGAGTTCTAGCCTTGATCTATATATCAAATCTATCATCATGCTAATGTTGGGTGTTTTCTTGATTTCAGGAATATGGCAGGTAAGAATTTGAAGACGTACCAGAGGCGTGTGGACGAAGCCGCCATGCGTGGAGTGATAAGGGGAATGTTAGAGAATCAAAAGAGGCAGACCGAGCTGATCCAGCAGCAAGCAGACTCGTTTCAGGAAGGTTTTCAGATCGTTCAGCAGTCTGTGAACAACGCTGGAGCTAAACCAGTTGACTGAGTAGGGACCGTGGCAGATTTCAGACGTTTGGGTCCGTCTACATTTACTGGTTTGGAGGAGCCGTTGCCAGCCGAGCAGTGGCTAGTTGACACAGAGAATTTGTTGATTGCGGCACAGATTCCAGATGACAAAAGAGTTGATGTGGTATGCATTCAGTTAGTGGACTACGCCCGAGAATGGTGGCTTGTGGAGAAGACCCGCTTTCCCAAGCCGATCAAATGGGCGGATTTTTCTAAGAGTTTCCTGGAGAAGTTCTTCCCGCGAACTGCACGGGAGGAAATGGAAGAGAAGTTTATTGGGCTGAGGCAGAATGGGGCACCCGTGGATGTGCATGCAGCAGAATGGACGAGACTCAGCAGATTCGCTGGACCTTTAGTTGCCAACGATGCAGACAGGGCACGGAGGTTCATGCGCAGCTTGGATGTGGACATCCAGAGGCAGATTATCTCCCTGGGTTTGACCACTTTCTCATAGGTTCTTACGGCAGTTCGGGAACAGCAGAGTTTATCTGGGATGAAAGGGAGCTTGCAGCAGACAGCAGTTGCGGCAAGGAAGCCCGCATTTGTACCTAACCGAGCTCATGGTCACAGAGGTATTCCAGTGGACCGTCGAGGTGTAGCACCCATGAAGAAGCCTGTGATCATTGATCGAAGAAAGAGCATGATTTGTGACTACTGCCGTTTACCTGGGCATGTGCAGAAGGATTGTCGAAGGAAGCTGGGACTTTGTTTGGTTTGTGGAGCAGCTGATTACGCAGTTGGTGCCTGTCCGTCGAAGCTTCGTACGAGGGAGGATATTCAGAAGCCTCCGCAGAGACCGTTCCAAGGGCAGAAACAGCTGACTCAAGGACCTAATCAGGCTCGAGCTTTTACCTTGACAGCTGAGGAAGCTAAGGCATCAGGAGAAGTGGTTTCAGGTATTCTACTCGTTCATGGTTTTCCCGCAGTGGCATTATTTGATTCTGGTGCATCCCATTGTTTTATGTCATCCAAGTTTATAACTACACACTCGATTGCCTGCACGACCCTGTCTAGTTTCTGGGACATACACACTGGGAATGGGAAAATTATATCCAGTAGGGAATGTAGAGACTGTTCAGTTGTTGTGTGCGGACGGGAGCTTTTTGCAGATTTCTTGGTGATTGATACAGGCAGCTACGAGGTCATCTTGGGAATAGATTTTCTTGGCACTTTCCACGCTCACATTGACTGTAGGGCAAGGAAAGTAATTTTCCAGATTCCCGGACATCCTGAGTTTACCTTCACTGGAGGAAGCAGTTCTGTTGGGCCAGTCGAGTTTAGGGCTAGGCCGACAAACAACGTTCTTGCAGCAATGGAAGTTGATAGTAGTGAAGAGCCGGCAGTTGTTCGCGATTTTATGGACGTATTTGAAGATATATCGGGTTTACCGCCGAAGCGAGACGTGGAGTTCGCAATTGACCTTATTCCTGGTGCAGCGCCAGTATCTAAAGCGTATTATCCAATGGCACCAGTAGAATTGGAAGAAGTTAAGAAACAAGTTACTGAATTGCTTGAGAAAGGTTGGATTCGAAGCAGCAACTCGCCTTGGGGAGCTCCAGTTCTTCTAGTAAAGAAGAAGGATGGCACGAGAAGGATGTGCATCGACTATCGAGAATTAAACCGGGTAACTATTAAGAACAAGTACCCGATCCCTCGCATTGGAGAACTTTTTGAGCAGCTTAGTGGAGCGAGGGTATTCTCGAAACTGGATTTGCAATCCGGATATCATCAGGTCCGAGTGAAAGCAGAAGATATTTGCAAGACGGCGTTTCGAACTCGGTATGGACATTACGAGTATCTAGTGATGCCCTTCGGAGTAACGAATGCGCCGGCAGTATTCATGGACTTGATGAACCGAATATTTTCACCGTTCTTGGACCAGTTTATTGTGGTATTCATCGACGATATTCTGGTTTACTCGAAGAGTTTTGAAGAGCATGCTGAGCATTTGAAGATCGCACTGCAGACGTTGAGACAGGAGAAATTGTATGCGAAGATGAGTAAATGCGAGTTTTGGCTGGAGGAAGTAAGGTTTTTAGGGCATGTTGTGTCTAGCGATGGCATTGCCGTCGATCCAGAAAAGATTGCAGCAGTTCGAGATTGGCCTATTCCAAAGAATGCTGCTGAGATAAGAAGTTTCCTTGGATTAGTCGGATACTACAGGAGATTTGTGGAGAACATCGCTCGTTTGGCAGAACCGTTGACCAAGCTTACACGCAAGGAGGTACCTTTTGTATGGACGGATAAGTGTGCGTTAGCTTTCGAGACGTTGAAGTAGAAGTTGATAACCGCCCCCATTCTGACCGTACCAGACAATTCCGGAGGGTTGGTGATTCACAGCGACGCATCTGGGAAAGGATTGGGATGTGTTTTGATGCAGCATGGGAAAGTTGTAGCGTACGCATCGAGACAATTAAAGACCCATGAGAAGAATTATCCAACTCATGACTTGGAGCTTGCAGCTGTGATTTTCGCTTTGAAGATTTGGAGACACTCCCTTTTGGGCGAAAGAGTCGAAGTCTTTACAGATCATAAGAGCTTGAAGTATGTGTTCACTCAGAAGGAGCTTAACATGAGGCAGCGTAGATGGTTGGAGCTGATGGCTGACTACGATCTTGATCTTAAGTACCATCCGGGGAAGGTAAATGTTGTGCCGGATGCGCTGAGTCGGTTACCAGCAATTCAAGTGTTAACTACGCAGAAGGAGATCGTTGCAGATTTTCGAAGATTTGACTTGGAGGTTGTGCTACCGCGTTCTACGGGACAGTTGATGCAGTTGCAAGTACAGTCGTCCTTGGTTGAGAAGATTAAAACGGCACAATCGCAGGATCCTAGACTGCAGAAGTTTCGAGAGCAGGTTGAGGCTGGACTACGAACAGATTTACTGGTCCACGAAGATGGTTCGTTGAGGTATGGTAGCCGTTTGTGTGTGCCAAAGGGGGATGTTCGTGAAGAGCTTATGAAGGAGGCACACGGTTCAGCTTATTCTATACATCCAGGAGGTACAAAGATGTACCGAGATATTCGACAGCATTTCTGGTGGGAAGGCATGAAACGGGAGATTGCTCGCTTTGTGGCTAAGTGCTTGGTGTGTCAGCAAGTTAAGGCTGAACATCAAAGGGTTGCTGGTTTATTGCAACCACTTCCGATTCCTCAGTGGAAGTGGGAACATATAACCATGGATTTCGTGACGGCTTTACCGCGGAGTCCAAAAGGCAACAATGCAGTATGGGTGATTATTGATCGGTTGACCAAGGCAGCTCACTTTATTCCTTTCCGGGTTGGTCAATCAACAGAGACTTTGGCAGAGCGGTACATGCAGGAGATTGTAAGATTGCATGGAGTACCGGTAAGCATCGTGTCCGATCGGGACACTCGGTTCTTATCACACTTCTGGAGGAGTTTACAGGAAAGTTTGGGGACTCGATTGAAGTTTAGCACAGCATATCATCCTCAAACTGATGGTCAATCGGAGAGAACGATCCAAACTCTTGAAGATATGTTGAGAGCATGCATGTTGGACTTCAAGGGTTCGTGGGAGGATCATCTACACTTGGTGGAGTTTTCTTACAACAATAGTTTCCAAGCAACTATTCAGATGGCTCCGTTTGAAGCTTTGTATGGTCGTAAGTGCCGTTCACCTGTTTGTTGGGATGATGTTGGTGAACGAAGATTACTGGGACCAGATTTGGTGGTACAGACAGTTGAGAAGGTGAATACAATCAGGAAGCATATGAAGGCAGCTCAAGACAGACAGAAAAGTTGGGCTGACACGTCAAGAAGACCTCTAGAGTTCGCCGTGGGTGATTTGGTATTCTTGAAAATATCACCGACTAGAGGGGTGATTCGTTTTGGGAGTCGAGGGAAGCTTAGTCCTCGATTCGTTGGACCCTTCGAGATATTGGAGCGCGTTGGAGAGGTAGCGTACCGTTTGGCGTTACCTCAGTCTTTGGCGGGTGTGCACGATGTGTTTCACGTATCTCAACTACGAAGGTATGTTCGAGATGAAACACACATCTTGGATCATTCGGAGTTGACAGTACGGGAAGACCTGACTTTTGAGGAGCGACCGGTTGAAATCATGGATCGAAGGGAAAAGGTTCTTAAGAACAAGGTTATCACCATTGTGCTCGTTTCTTGGGGTAATCGATCGCATGGAGAGTCCACTTGGGAACGAGAAGATGAGATCCAGCAGAAGTTTCCTCACCTTTTCCTGTAATTTTCTATCTTGTATTCTTGGAATTTCGAGGACGAAATTCTTTTGTAGTTGGGTATAATGTAACACCCGAGCCCAGTACTACCTTTTTTTCTGTTATTGGTTGAGCATTAGATATTACTCATTTCATTTAGCTTGCCTGTTTGACCCTTGCCGTGAAATTTTATCTGGCTAAGTCATTTCTGCATATAACAAATTTTAGCACCTAAAATAAAATTCAAAATATCTATCTTGGCCTACTCGTCACCCCTAGCCGCGTGGTAGCGTCCGCGCGTCGAGTTCTCGTCCCGTTCGGTGAAACGGGCGAGTTTGGGCGACTACACGCGCGTACAGGTGTCCGACTTGGGGGTATGCTTTTCAATCATAAAACATATCATTTTAAAATTTGGAACCCGCTTAAAATCCTATTATTTAAATTTCAAATTTTTGGACCCAAGCCGGACGCGATTTGGAAATGTTTCATTTAGCGCCAAAATCCCAAATTAATAAAATATTCGAAACCTTATATTATTCTCACTGTTAGTTTTTTTTAGATTCTTAAATCTTTAATTTTAAATCTTTTTAACCACTAAAAAATCTTCCTGGCCAATCACGAGGGTTTTTTTAACCCCGTGGCCCCCCTCCATTATTCTTCTCTCTCTACCTTTCTCTTTCTCTCTCTCTCTCTAACTTCCTCTCTCTCTTCCCTATATATATCTATTCCTCCTCCCCCTCATAATTTTCCAGAACCCATCGCGAACCCCCTCACGTAACCCTAGCCACCGTGCCCGTAGCCGCCGCAGCCCCAACGCCGACGCCACCACCACCAGCATCCTCGCCTCCTCGCCCTCGACCAATCCACCGCGCCTCCTTCCTCGTTTCCCTTCTTCCCGTGCACCTTGCATCTTCGCCGCGGCCACCCGCAACACCCCTGCACGCGTCCGCGCCGCCCCGGATCGTCGCCGACGATCACCAAACCACCCTTGAACGCTCTGTAAGCCTCTCTCCTCTCTTCCTTTCTTCTTTCCTTCTCTCCTAGTTGATTCTTGATCTGCAGATCTTTATCGCTGTCGGGTAGGCCACCGCCGGAGTTCTTCGACGCCGTCGATCCTCGCGAACCCTCTACAGACCACCGTAAGGTTCCTTCTCCTCAGATCCCCTCTCTTCTTCTCTATTTCCTTTTCCCTCATTGGTGGCAAGTCGTGGTTGTTTACTGTTCACTTTTTGGCCGGAATCCGACGGTGCCGACGACTTGATCCGACGTTCCAGCGAGGTACCCCGATCCGCGTGGTTCCATTGTTCGTTGTTCGGGTTCAATCCGTGAACCGTGCGTCCGTCGCGTGTTTCCCCGCCGACGTTACATTCCGTTTTTCCCGGTTCGCGACCCGTCGAGGAATGTATCACTTGCTACATGCTATACTATACAATTATATATGTTTTGACTCATTAAACCTGCAAAACTTAACTCGGTATAGTTATTTTCTCATTTGGTTGCAATATGACATATATCATTTTACAGTTAACATAAAATTACAGTTTGCCACTTTTAACCTAAGAACAAAGTTTACCTGTTAATCACATTTTACCGTTTAATAGATTGTAGCACTTTCCCATGTAGTTCTATTACATTTGAATATTCGTATTCAAAGGCTTGATATAACTGTATTGCATCATCATTTAAACTGTTGCACCGCTAAGGGTGCCTAAAACCTGTTAATATAATAAAACGGCTGCACTATATTAATGCACTATTGTGATTGAATGAACTGCTCATTGTTGTTTAATTTATTGCTTATTTCCTGCTATTAATCTCCTGTTCGATTATATATCTGTTGTGAGCACACCCACGATATTGTTACATCTTGACTTGACTTTGTTACACATGATATATATTGATACACCTGACATGGTATTGTACCGTTTACTATTGACTTGACCTGATGTACCATGACCTGACCTGTTACCTGATCTCGTGCCTAATGCCAACAAACCTGACATGTAGTCCTCATGGACCATTCCTGTTGTCTATCCAGACAAACCTGCTGTTACCTGATCCTGTGTTGGCATTAGTTCTTAATTACTGAATACCTGACTCGACATACATAGCTTGGGGGTATGGGAAAATCAAAAGTGTAAACTAAAGTGTAACTTAAAAGGGTATTACTTGATCCGTGGTCCCGGGGGGTAACGGGACAGAGCCATTCATGACTCTTACATTTTCCTGATCCGTGGTCCCGGGGGGTAACGGGACATATCCTTTGAGTTACATGGAGGATTACTCAATTGATTTCAAAGACTTTAGAATAGAAAACCTGACAGAACAGTTTAGTTACCCACTGCACACTACCCTGCACTGCTCGATTCACATTATTTTCTACTCTCATTTTTTATTCATGTTTATTTTGCATTGCCTGTTACACTGTTCACATTATATTACTTGATGACATGACGCGCTGACGTCTGGGTTTTGCATGGCCCAGATTCTGTACCGCTGACGCAGTCCGAGCAGGAGTACTTCAGCCAGCAGGCTGAGCTGTGAGTTCAGTAATAGTTAGTTTATTTTCCTGCATTTATTTCCTGATGTGAGCCCGCATTATGGGACATACTTTTCAGTTATTTGTACTGGATCATTTGCTTCCGCATTTATTTATTATTGACTCCTGTTATTCTGGATTATGGACATGTTTTAGATAGTTTTATCTTGTTCTTGATATCTTTACAGCCGTAATGTGACTGTGGATGGATACTTCCTACCCACAGGTAGCATGGTTGGCTATGTCACGTGCCCAATCTAGCGTACTCCGGGAAGCGGGGCGTGACAGCTAGGTAGAAGTTTCTAGATTAAGATAGTTAGCTAGCTTGCATGAGAAGCCTTTTTGTTGAAAGGAAACTTCTGGAGATTTGAAGCGTCTTGAAGAAGTTTGGCCGTTATATGGAGGCCTCTGAAACAAATACCAACCGCCGACGAGTCGACTCAGCCGCGGATCCGCGGCCATATGGTGGAGTCAGTGCATGAAAATTTCAGGGTTGTTTCATGTTGGCCTTATGGCACTTTTCTGATGTCTGGAATATTTTTATACTTTCTTGTTTACTGCCAGATCACAAGTCTTGGACTTGCTGCGTTTTATCAACACTTTTAGCAGTGCCGGCTCTTTTACCTGGAGAATTTCCTGCACACAATCTTGAGACAAAGATCATGCGTATAGTAATAAATACTTGATTTCCCTCTAGAATGTCGATTATAACTATAACACGGGTTATTTGGTATTTTCCAGATGAATTTGTAATCTGTGTTATAATTACAATAAACACCTATATATGAATGATAAGAGTAGAGAAATTAACGTATTGAGAATGCACTATTTTTGACTGATCAGGAAGGCCATTCGTGAGTGGATCCGTCGTGTTGTCCTTCGTGTCTACTCTCCTGATCTCGATCTCGCAACGATCAACTATCTCCCGGATCAGGTGATACCGCCTCAGAATATGTCTGGATCGCTGATGGGACCGGGGTTCCTTGGCTAAAACTACAGCTCTATTGTTATCACAATACAAAGGTATTGGATCCACAATGGATGGAACCACACCAAGTTCAATAATGAACTTTTTCATCCAGACATCCTCTTTGGCAACATCGTTAGCAGCGATGTATTCAGCCTCCATCATCGAGTCTGCAATGGTATCTTACTTGGAACTCTTCCAACATACCGCCTTTCCATTAAGGGTGAAAATAAAACCCGAGATAGACTTGCTGTCATCCTTATCACTCTGGAAGCTCGAATCAATAAAGGACTCCACTCGGAGTTCTCCATTACCATACACCAAGAACATCTCTTTAGTCCTTCACAAGTACTTAAGAATGTTCTTCACAGCTATCCAGTGCTTCTCCTCTGGATCTGATTGATACCTACTTACCACACTAAGTGCGTAAGTTACATCCGGTCCGGTGCATAACATTGCGTACATGGTAGACCCAACTACAGAAGCATAGGGTATCACGTTCATGCGAGCACTTTCCAAATCAGTCTTGGAATACATCTCTTTGGAGAGAGTGATTCCTGAACAAGCGGGTAAATTACCACGATTAGAATCTTCCATACTGTACCTCTTTAGTATGGTGTCTATATACCTAGATTGGGACAATCTCAACATTCTTTTAGATCCATCTTTATAGATCTTTATCCCCAGGATGTAGGAGACATCATCCTTATCTTTTTTTGAGAACTTTTGTGATAGGAGCATAGGAACATCATTTCCTATAAAGAGTATGTCATCGACGTCCAATACGAGGAATATGACATTACTCTCTACTGCCTTTTTATATATACATGGTTCATCTACATTTTTGATGAAATCAAACTCTTTGACTACCACATCAAAATAGACGTTCCAGCTCCGCGATACCTGCTTTAATCCGTAAATTGATTTAAGTAGCTTGCACACTTTTCTGCTGCTCCCATTGTCTAAGAAGTCCTCTAGCTGTGTCATATACACGTTCTCTTCTAAATCACCATTTAGAAAAACGGTCTTGACGTCCATCTGCCAGATTTCATAGTCATGGTATGCAACAATGGCAGGTAGGATCCTGATGGACTTAAGCATAGCCGCTGGAGAAAATGTCTCACATAGTCGACACCTGGTCGTTAACGAAATCATTTTGCTAAAAGTCTAGCTTTAAAGGTCTCAACTTTTCCATTTACACCAATTTTCTTCTTGAAGATCCACTTACTCCCAATGGGTTTTACCCCTTCAGGAGCAACTTCCAAAGTCCATACTTTGTTGGTGTACATGAATTCTATCTCAGATCGCGTAGCATCCAGCCATTTCATAGAGTCCCAACATGTGATGGCCTGCTCAAAACTAGTCGGGTCATCATCTTCCATGATCCAATCCTCGCTCCCACCGTCTATGAGGAAACCGTAGTATCTCTTAGGCGGGCGAGAAACCCTACTAGATCTGCGGAGTGGCCGAGGTTCGTCGGGGACTAATGAATCCTCCGATTCTACCAAATCTTCAGTTACAGTTTGTGTTTCTAGAATTTCATCCAGTTCTACTTCATTACCACTAATTTCTTTTACAAGAAATTTCCTTTCTAAAAAGATGGCGTATTAAGCAACAGATATCTTTTGTTTCTCAATGTGGTAGAATAGATATCCATGTAAATTTTTTGGATATCCCACAAACTTGCAAAGAACCGATCGTGCTTCGAGTTTGTCCGGATTGTAAAAACCCTAAAATTTGTATATCTTCGTATTGCCTTTCTTCAATAAAATACTATATTTATCGTATTTTTCCGTTTCCTATTATTTTGTCATGTCTATTTTATCTCTCCATCTATTTTCCTATTATTTTCTTTGAGCCTAAAAGCCGTTTATAATATTTAATCAGGTAGCTATTATTCTTCTATTTATATTCACCTTAGAAACAATTCTTATTAAACCCATTTATATTCTTAAGCCAAAACCCAAACACATCCCAAACCCAAACTCTTTCTATAAGCTCAATTCCTCTCATTTCTTTTCATTCTCATTATCTACAGCCAAGCTCAGTCTCCAAGTTCTAAAATTTTTCCTTTTCTTTTTCCCAATTCATTAACTCAATTTCTCATTAAATAACACCCCAAATTCAATCTACCAATCTTTTTATTAAACCAAACTCGTGGCTCACAAGCCCAAGCCTGACAATTCCTTTCCTTTCTAAACTCCTACATTCCTTTTTCAATTCCAACCAAAATAAAACCCAAACCCTCAAACCAAAACAAATTCTTTATAAACAAAACCCATCACCAAAAAAAAAAATTACTTGTATAATTCTCAGCCCAGCAGCCCATCATTTCCTTCACTTCTTTTCTTCTTCATTTTCCTTCCATTCTCAAAACTCACCGTTCGACTCCCCCACGAAACCTATCTCTACCTCTTCTCCTTCCCTAATTAAACCCCATATACCTATATTAAACTTCACCTCTTCTCCTCCCTCATAAAAAAAAACAGCAGACTTTTCCTCTCCCCACTCTCACATCAATTCCTTCTCTCGCTCTCTTATCACTTATATATATATATATATATAACGGCGGAAAGAGGCCATAGGAGGTGATTTCCTCCTATAGCGTGGAAAAAATACAACCTCCATCATTTTTTTCGACGATCGGCACCCATCATCATCATCGTTATCATCTAAGATACGCGTACACCAAATTTCATATGATTCCACAACCTTTTCACCGTTGATTTAGTGGGTTCAAAATTAACGGTTTACCGACAATAGAACTTTTTACATTGCTAAATCAACGGTGAAAAAGTTGTGGAATCACATGAAATTTGGTGTACCCACATCTTAGATGATAACGATGAAGATGATGGGGGCCGATCGTCGAAAAAATTGTTGGAGGTTGTATTTTTGAGTAAATGTCCTCCTATGGCCTCTTTTCTCCATTATTCTCTCTCTCTCTCTCTTTCTCTCTCTCTCTCTATATATATATATATATATATATATATATATATATCATGTTCACACACACACTCTCTCTCCTCGAGCTAACCTCCAAGCCCACCGCCAACCATGTCGCATGCAACCCAACCCGAGCTCCCCTTCAAACGCAGCCGAGCACTCCACTGTCACCGCCGCCAACGACCACCTCCGGCGAATCAGCAACCAACAAGGACCGCCGTCGACCACCATCGTCGCCACTACTACGCCACAACCGAGGTCCGCCACTTTTTCACCCTCCGCCCAAGCCAAGCTCACCGCACTCGTCGAACACCTTGTCACCGTCGTCAACTTCGTCGATATTCAAATTTGCGTCCGGAGGTGTTCGATGAAATGCCCCAATGAGTTTACATCGTTTCCTACAAGAGTAAGTACCATTTCTCTTATTGATTTTTCAGATATCATAGAGTTTGCATGTTTTAATTCGTATAATTTCTATATGTTTAGAAGATGTAATTAAAAGCCGTCGAAGTATAAAGTTGCAGTATTAGTTTTGTTAATTAGATCGTTTTTACAACGTTACCATTATGTGTTTTTACATACTGTTACAATGAAATGTTGTGTTATATTTTATGTATCAGCCATTACATACAATATTATACCATATCTTCCTATGTAACATCCATACATGCTGAAATACATAAAGACGTGAAGTTGATATCATTTATCTTATAAAAATCTTAATCTTGTAAACTATGTAACCTGCAACTTATTCTATATGAATTAGAAAATTCCTAAAATTAATAATTGGTTGAACAATATCATCACAGTCCCAATATCTTTTCACAATTTAATGTCACCCATAACTTACTAATATTCCATTCATTAACCATAGTCATTTATAATCTCAAATACTATTTTTCACACTACAATCGAAATCTCAACAATTTTACTACATAGCAGGTAACTTTTGCCAAAGAGATATATAATATATAGATTTATGCTTAATAAATTTCCTTTACTTCTAATATTTTTTTTATATAACTATACTGCAAAAGTTATGTTAAAAAAAATGCAAACTACTTTGTTGTTATGTTTCTTTTGTATAACTAATTACACTATTACTTATAGTTATATACACAAACTGTATTTAATTATAGCTGCTATATTTTTATATATGTATCATAGCCATTTGAGAGTATACATTTATGTTTGCAGGATACTATCTCTTGTGACATGTTTACGTAGTTAGCGTACGGGGTAATAACCTACCCCATACATACACATGAATCCTAATCCATAAATTGTGTTGCTAACCTAAAGAATAAAAATTTCATTAAAATACCTTAAGTTTTCCAAAAGATGGATTTTTTTCGTTAAAATACCATAAACTGTTAAAAGCTAGGTTTTATCACTAAAATACCACTAAAATTAAAATACATATTCATAAAAATTCTAAATGTTATAAATCACCCTCGAGGTTTATTTTTAAACTAATTAAAGTTATTTTTCATAAAACCCTCTCGAGATATGCAAACAATATTTAAAGGATTCTAGATAAATATAGATTTAAGCGGGATCAATTCTCTTAAGCCCCAGGGAGTCGGAGAAAGTGAGTGCTTGTCTATTTAGATTAGAAAACTTAACGGAGTTATCAATGACAATTTTCTTGGAAAAAGACACAAATCTTGCCGTTCATGTGTAGCAGTTGCCGATTTCTCCCGAACATAAGATTTTAACAATTTACATCAATTCACATGAAAAGATACGAACTCATATCCAAACTCAAATCTAAACTTGAACTCGAACTCGAATACAAACTCGAACTCTAACCTAACTCGAATCTAAACTCGAATATGAACTTGAATCCAATCTACTCGAACCAACTTGACTCGAATCCAGATTGCAAATGTCATGACTCACACATTACTCGACTCACTCGAATACAATCTACACCTTTTGCAATTTAGGATTTCGATCAAGACATGACAATCAATCAATCAAATCAATTAAGTATATTAACCAGTTACATATATTATACATGGGGTGCTTGAGATAGTTTCTTGTGTGAATCCAACAGAGGTTCAGTAGTTCCGTATTAACCTCTTTTTTATTTTACTCGAATATCAATCAGGTTGATTCATCCACAGTCTAGAGCCTCGATACTAACACATGAAATGGGCCCACGTTTCCTTGCTCCTGGGGCCCACTCTTGAGCTTGTGAATACTTCTACGGCCGCGTTGACATTCACACTTGGAACTTAACGTTAACATAGTGACCATTTAGAGACCTATAGTATATATTTACCCATAAACATATACTCTTACTCGTCATATATATATTCTACACTTGTCATTTTCTTTACTCTTACCTATCTTTGGGACTTACCGAGCGCTAGTTTGCTGACGGGCATTCCACCCACTTTTCTTCTCTTGGAATGTTTGTCAGATACTATTAAGACGGAGGAAGTTGAAGTCATCGAGGAGGACTACGACCAGATAGCTACTCAGGGCCAGCTCAGCTTCATTTTTCTTCAGTTTATGTATGCCACTTATTTAGGCATTTTCCTTATTGTATTTACTTTCCAGCATAAACTCATGTACTTGTACATATTGGAAGTTGAATGTAAATAAAGATATTTGTTGAAAGAAATTTTACAGTCTCAATTTATTCTTGCATTGTGTATTATTGTTTCAATACGCTTAGTATATTTATTTAGGGAATGACCTTCTCTGGATAATTATACCGCGGGTTTGCCACGTCATCGTTTCCGTCTACTGGGAAGCGGGGTGTGACGGGTTTTATTGGTGGCCCATGTAGGTCAGTTCTGCATGAAATCGTAAACAATATACCACAAGAAACATTTACATTTCTTGCATTTCAATTCTTTTGAATCCTATCCAATTCTTGAATTAATCTTAAACTTCACTTTCGACTTTCTTGAATATAATATCTCAACTTTTGAGTCCTTCTCTCCTGTTCACCCTTCTTCTTGTATCTCGTAGGCCTGTTAGCTCAGCTGGTCAGTGCATCGATCGACAGAGCTCGAAGAAAATATCATTCTTAGCTTTTCTATTACCTTGTTGCGACATACTTCTTACGGCAATTTCGGGGATGAAATTCTTTTAAGGAAGGTAGACTGTAACGTTCACACTATGATTTCATCCATTTGAATTTTTTCTTGTCTTCTCCGATAATCATGTTTCGACATGAAGAAAACGAAACTGTGAACCCTTCCTCTCCGTTTGATCTTATCTTCTTGGCTCCTTAATGTTTTCTTAAATCTTATCTCATTGGCTCTGATAGTAGAATTTGGATGATTTGATTAGTGTTAAATGATTGTGATTATGAACTGCAGTATAGTTACAATGCAGTACTCTACTTGAGTGATTTAGAGTTCTACCTTTGATTCTCTTTCCTCTTGACTCAGTTATATTCTACAGCATATCCTTATGCTTGATTATTGAATCATATCTTCTTTATTGACTTATATTCTTCCCTGATTTGAAATTCGATTCTAATCTTTATTTTTGTACCATTCTCGACAGTCCAATTTCTAATTACGTTCTTTTATTCGAGTGCTTGGTTACGTCGTTCTTGAAAACTACTTTTGATTATCCTAATAGTATCTATTCCGATTTTCGAAACTTCTTTTCCTTCTGTTTATCTTATCACAATCTACTTCAGTGTTATACCTTCTTCTCGAACCGACTGAAGGAGCGCGTCGACGAAATGTGACTGCAATATCCTGACCTTATTTTCTTGCTTTACTGCAACATCCTTCTTGAAGTAATTTCGAGGATGAAATTACTTTTAAGGAGGTTAGGATGTAAAAACCCTAAAATTTGTATATCTTCGTATTGCCTTTCTTCAATAAAATACTATATTTATCGTGTATTTTGTTTCCTATTATTTTGTCATGTCTATTTTACCCCTCCATCTATTTTCCTATTATTTTCTTTGAGTCCAAAAGCCGTTTATAATATTTAATCACTTAGCTATTTATTCTTCTATTTATATTTACCTTAGAAACAATTCTTATTAAACCCATTTATATTCTTAAGCAACAACCCAGACACATCCCAAACCCAAACTCTTTCTATAAGCTCAATTCCTCTCATTTCTTTTCATTCTCATTATCTACAGCCCAAGCTCAGTCTCCAAGTTCTAAATTTTTCCTTTTCTTTTTCCCATTCATTAACTCAATTTCTCATTAAATAACACCCCAAATTCAATCTACCAATCTTTTTATTAAACCAAACTACTTATATATATATATATATATATATATATATATATATATATATATATATCTCAAAATCTCTCTCTCATGTTCACACACACTCTCTCTCTCCTCGAGCTAACCTCCAAGCCCACCGCCGACCATGTCGCCTGCAACCCAACCCGAGCTCCCCTTCAAACGCCGCCGATCACTCCACTGTCACCGTCTCCAACGACCACCTCCGGCGAATCAACAACCAACAAGGACCACCGTCGAACACCACCGTCGCCACCACTACGCCACAACCGAGCTCCGCCACTTTTTCACCCTCCGCCCAAGCCAAGCCCACCGCACCCGTCGAACACCTTGTCGCTGTTGTCAACTCCGTCGATATTCAAATTTGCGTCCAGAATTGTTCGATGAAATGACCCAAAGAGTTTACATCGTTTCCTACGCGAGTAAGTTCCATTTCTCTTATTGATTTTTCAGATATCATAGAGTTTGCATGTTTTAATTCGCATAATTTTTATATGTTTAGAAGATGTAATTAAAAGCCATAAAAGCATAAAGTTGCAGTATTAGTTTTGTTAATTAGATCATTTACAACACGTTACCATTATGTTCTTTTACATACTGTTACAATGAAATATTGTATTATATTTTATGTATCACTCATTACATACAATATTATACCATATCTTCCTAAGCAACATCCATATATGCTGAAATACATAAAGACAAATTACGGTGCAGTTGATATCATTTATTTTATAAAAATCTTAAACTTGTAAAATATGCCACCAACAACTTATTCTATAGGAATTAGAAAATTCCTAAAACCAATAATTGGCTGAACAATTTCTTCACAGTCCCAATATCTTTTCACACTTTAATGTCACTCATAACTTACTAATAATCCATTCGTTGACTATAGCCATTTGTAACCTCAAATACTATTTTTCACACTACAATCGAATCTCATCAATTTTACTTTACTACATAGCAGGTAACTTTTGCCAAAGCGATATATAATATATAGATTTATGCTTAATAAATTTCATATACTTCTAATATTTTTTTTTTATATAACTATACTGCCAAAGTTATGTTAAAAAAAATGCAAACTACTTTGCTGTTATGTTGTTTTAGTGTAACTACACTATTACTTATAGTTATATACACAAACTGTATATAATTATAAATGCTGTATTTTTATGTATATATCATAGCCATTTGAGAGTATACTTTTAAGTTTGCACAATACTATCTCTTGTGACATGTTTACGTAGTTAGCGCATCGGGTAATGACCTACCCCATACATACACATGAATCCTAATCCATAAATTGTGTTGTTAACCTAAAGAATAAATATTTTATTAAAATACCTCAAGTTTTCCAAAAGATGGATATTTTTCGTTAAAATACCATAAACTGTTAAAAGCTGGGTTTTATCACTAAAATACCACTAAAATTAGAATACATATTCATAAAAATTCTAAATGTTATAAATCACCCTCGAAGTTTATTTTTAAACTATATTAAAGTTATTTTTCATAAAACCCCCTCGAGATATGCAAACAATATTTTAAGGATTCTAGATAAATATAGGTTTAAGCAGAATCAATTCTCTTGAGCCCTAGGGAGCCGGAAAAAGTGAGTGCTTGCCTATTCATGTTAGACAACTTAACGGAGTTATCAATGACAATTGTCTTGGAAAAAGATACAAATCCTGTCGTTCATTTGCAGCAGTTGCCGGTTTCTCCCGAATATAAGATTTTAACAATTTACATCAATTCACATGAAAAGACATGAACTCAAATCCAAACTCAAATCTAAACTTGAATTCGAACTCGAATACAAACTCGAACTCGAATACAAACTCGAACTCTAACCTAACTCGAATCTAAACTTGAATATGAACTCGAATCCAATCTATTCAAACCAACTTGACTCGAATCCAGATTGCAATTGTCATTGTTTCCCCCAATAAAAGAGCAAAACTCTGTTCAAAACTCAAGAGGCAGCGCCTCACGTGCCTTCCACGAGGGCGCCAGCGCTTGAGTTAAAAACTCTTATATGAGCAGCACATGTGTGCAAAGCACACAAAAATCTTAAGCAGCGCCTTACGTGCCTTCCACGAGGGCGCCAGCGCCAGAGTTAAAAACTCTTATTGGCGCCGCACGTGCTCCTCACGTGGACGCTAATGGAAAAAGATCCAACGTGCACAGCACGTGAGCGCCGGTGCCTAGTAGAATTAAATTCTACTCTCTGTTAAACAGAGCCGTTGGATCAAAGATCCAACGGAGACGATAAATCATCAGGATGCAGAATTAAATTCTGTTTAGAGGAAATATTCCTTAAATCTTTCTAAACAAGAAGGATTGCCCTCTGTAAAATAGAGTACCGTTGAATTAAAAATCCAATGGTGATTAAAGAATCACCGATCTACAGAATAAATTCTGTATGGATAAATATTTTCCTAATCTTGTTAAAAACAAGAAGAATACTTTCAGTAAAACAGAAGTCCTTGGATCAAAAATCCAACGGTAGGTAAATCCCCAAAATCAATTAGGATCTCTTGATGAGAGATTTCTTCAACTAATTAACAAACTACCTATACTATATAAAGAACCCAAGAGTTCAAGTCTAAAAAGGAGGAACCCCCATAAGCTTGAGAAAGAACAGAGAATTAAGTTATCGAGGAAGAAGAATTCTCTTCCTGGAAAATTAGGTAAATAAAAATAAAGGAGTGCTTAGCACTCAGTGACTGGCGCTCAGCGCCCAGCGCCCCACGTGCCTCTCACGTGAGCTCTACAAAATAAAGGAGTGCTTAGCACTCAGTGACTGGCGCTCAGCGCCCAGAGCCCTACGTGCCTCTCACGTGGGCGCTACAAAATAAAGGAGTGCTTAGCACTCAGTGAGCGGCGCCTAGCGCCTCACGTGTCCCTCACGTGGGCGCTACAGAATAAAAAGTGCTTGACACTCACTAGGCAGCGTCTAGTGCCTCATGTGCTTCGCACGTGGGCGCCATAAAGAGTGCTCAGCACTCTATAAAAAGACAAAAGGGTAAAGTGTTTAACACTTATTGGACAAATCCTCATGACATAAAACCCAACATGGCTAGGTGTGAGCGTCAGAACTTACATAAGTGCTCAGCACTTTTTGCATAAAAACGGGGACTGAGCCCAAACAAGTGCTTAGCACTCTTTTTCAAATAAAAAGAAAACTGAATGGACCAAGCCCAAGTTGGCTAGGTCCCTAATTCGGATCAACCGAACCCATGGGTTCACTACTTCCCAAACTGATCATAGTCCTAAATACGACTATCGATTTTCCAACTGATGATATCCCAAAACGATTTTCGTCCCACATTCCCCTGAGTAAGTCTTAGTCTCAAAATACGACTAATGATATCTGGGTTTACCACCGATTCCTTTTCCCCTCAAATACGAGAATTGGTTCAAGGGTATATCTCTCCACACCCCTGATCTACGTCGTTGTAATTCCTCAACGTCTTTAGAGAGGTGGCGGGTCCCGACAACCAATTGCTTTTGATGCACTTTCCAAACTGACGTGCACATCCCAAATCAAATCACATCCCAGACTGGATGCATCCCATATCATCGTTGCCCATCCCATCACGTAACAAATACACGTGCACGCAAGATGGAAAATGGACCGAGATGTCCTTAAACTAACATTCGCCTCAAAAATGACGACAATGGACCGAAACGTCCTTAAACTACAACGGACCGAAACGTCCTTAAACTATAACGGACCGAAACGTCCTTAAACTAAACGTTGCCTCCAAAATGGCGACAACGGACCGTAACGTCCTTAAACTAAAACCTCTCCTCAAAAATGGTGATCAACAGACCGAAATATCCTCAAACTACAACTTCGCCATCAAAATGGTGATAACGGACCGAAATGTCCTTAAACTAAAACAACAGAGCCCAAATGCTCTCTTGTTGGATCTGAAACAAAAAATGATCCTAACACCCTGTTAAGTAGATCTTAGTCTCAAATTGGACTAACGTATCATTAACAAAAAACCAATCGAGCCCCCAATTGCTCGTATATATTTAAGTCGATCTTGATCTCAAAACAGATCAACGATCCTTAAATAAAAACCCCAAATCTAAGAAATACGGATTTGGACTAATCCACGCCCTACAGGCGACAACATAAATTAGTCTCCGTATACAATCCACGGGCAACCAAAAATAAAACAAACACACACGGCACGAAATGAACTTCCGGAGCAGGAGAAAGTGGTTATCGCGATGCGATAACCTAATTAACCGCAGGGGCTTGCGCCTGCAGGGAAGAGCGTCCCCACAATAAAAAAAACCCTCACAAACCAGGGGGAATCTGACGAAGGCTGCTACAACGACGGCATCCGTCCAAACCTCCGATATACGGTGCCATAAATCAACCTGGCATCTTCGGAGATGTGGACAGATAAATCCAAATAGCATCTGCCCCCAAATTCAGGCAAGACGATCCATCCTGGTTCGTCTCTGTTTTCGGCGGTAAACAGATTCTGGCATGCTCGGTGGGACCTTTTCCTCTTTCCACTCCACACTTCGTGTGTCGTGTCTCGCGAAAAAAATCACGGTTTGATATGGTTGTCCTTGGATTCGAGATACTAAGATTTGGTGTCTTGTTCCAGTACAGAAAGAAGAAGTGAATATCAATGGCTTCCAGCTGCAAAACTGCAACAACAATTCTCGCTCTGCCCTAACTGGAGGAGTGACTTACGGGCCCAATGCGGTCTCCATCTTTTCAACACCAGTGGGGCAGGTGAATCAAGCCACCACTGGATTGTTCTTCGGGACCATTCTCCCGCCAACGAGCTTCAGCGCCCCAGTGCTACTGTAGGAAGCTCCCAAGAAGTCGGTCTTCGATCGACTTGCAACCACCATGGCCCCTCTCAACGGGTCGTCCAAGTCTGCCACCTCAGTCTTCAATATGCTGAGCCGAAGCTCAAGTGGGCCCGCAAAGGGGCTTACGATACCTGAAGGGACTATTCCAAAATGGATAGTCCTGCCCACTCCTGCTACGGGCAAAGTTATCAAAAGAGCTTCCCCTACCAGAAAGTAGGCCTTCGAAAGATTGGCCATTCCCTCTCAACGGACGTCGGTCTTCGACAAGCTGGCACCAGCATCAGCCCCTAACCAAAACAGGGGGCATGGCGGAGCCCCTTACACAACTGAGGTGGTCCCATCTGCAAGGCACACTCGACGTCACCACTGGGGCCGAGTGAGAAGAGCTGGGGGAACTCCCCCTCCGGATTCACCCCACCAGCTCCAACGGTGGAAGTTAACGCTGCTGTTCCCGGGAACAACTTTGAACTGCTTAGGAGGGTGCGATAGAACTCCCCAATCGCGGTGTTGAAGAAATCTCCACTTCTCGCTGAAAATATGACGCAGGAAAAGCCGGAGCAGCCCCCTCAACGGCTGTCCTCCCAAATCCACAGAGTCTGGCGGAAAGTCTAAGATTCTGTGATCAACAAGAACTACTCTCGTCAACCGGAGAAAATGAAGGTTCGACATTAGGAAAATCAGCCTTCCAGCATACAACAAGGGACTTCTTTCACACAGGCGCCTGCTACAATGGCTCTTTCAACTGCGACATCCCACAAAAAGAGAAGGCCGGAGAATCTCCCACCGCCGACGGCAAATCCTAAGGTTGATGGATCCAAACGCCCCAAGTCTGGGGGCATGGTTGTACACACGGTCTACATGGCTTCCGGGAAAGAGGAAAGCCCTGCTTCCATGGGTCATCGGCCGCAAACTCGGTCGTTAACAAAGGCTCAGGAGCAACAACAAAAGCTCCAAGAGATGCTGACGAAAATGGTAGCACTCACCGGACAGAAAGAAAGTCCGGAGTCAGCGTCTGAATAGCGCCAGGAATAGAAGACCGATACAGAGTTCCTGTGAAGGGTACTGGAAAGAAAGGATAAGAAGGCCGCGGAACAAGCTGCTAATATAAAGCAGATGGAGTTTTTGTTCCAGGACATGGTTGGAATGATGATCTAGCCAGAACCTCCAACCGAAGATCCACCGATAATCATCGAGGACGACAGAGGGGAAATATCAAACCCTCCTCCAGCTTTATCGACAACCAGGGAGGAAACGATCTCCAAAACTGCCCTTAATGATTACATAGCTTAACAAATACGAGCTCATTAGGCAAGTGAAGCGGCTAGCTAAGTTGTTAGAACTGGGCGACCATACCCAGGCTGGTACGATCAAATCAAGTACCCGTTTGGATTTACGATCCCCAAATTCCATGTGTATAAGGGGACAGGCAATCCTCATCAGCACGTGGATCACTTTAGAGCTTTGTGCGGCAATACTGGAGGCGATGACAAATTGCTGCTTCGTCAGTTCGTTGGTAGCTTGTTGGAGACGGCATTTGAATGGTACTCGGAGCTCCCAAATGACTCCGTCAAAATATTCACAGAAATGGAGCTACTGTTCACACAGCGGTTCGCAAGCGCAAGCGAACGCCCCCCAATCACGACATTAATCAATGCCAGGGTGAAGCCAGGAGAGACCTGGGTTCAATACGCAATTCGGTGGCTGAACCTATGGCCAAAATGCGAACAACGCATCGAAGAGGCTCCTGCCTTGGGCATGTTCATAAGGACTCTCGATCCTCAGGCAACCGTGTCCCAGTTCATGATGTTCTTTAAGCCGACCACCTTCCAGGCTTTGATCAACAAGCTGGCCCAAATGGACTAGATGGGCCATGGGACCCCTCTTCAAAAATGGACCCTCGGAATGCAAAGGGTAAAGGGAAAGCGGCCTTCGTTGTCCACACTCAAAAACAACCGAGTGACTCGAAACCGGTTGCTCGCCAAAACAACGCGCCCCCTGCCAATCCCTGGAAGAGAAGTTAGGACGCGCTTACTCGTTTCCCTGTGATAAAATGAGGAGATTGTTCGAACTGGAAATGCGCAATAAACTCATCACACTGCCAGATCCGAGATGTCCACTGCAGCCCGGTGATTTCAACAATCCCAACTACCGGGTGATTTCAACAATCCCAACTACGGTTTCTACCACAGAATAGTGGGCCACCCAATTGAGAATTGCTACATCTTCAAAAATTGGGTCGGGGACCAGTACCAACAAGGGAAGTTTGCGCTGTCCGAAATCTGGAGGGTGCACCCGCCACAAAGGCACACTCCTAAAAAGGCAGACACGCCGGGGGCATCATGCTCGTTTGTGGAAGAAGCTCCTTGGGTAGTGGTCCTTTCAGCTAAAACTAAAAGAATGCTGAAGGATCTTCAAGCATGTCCGGCGATCAAGTGGAAAAGCCCGCTGGAGCTCGAGATCATTGAGGGGATGCTTAAACCGCACCCAACACCGAAAACAGCTAACGATGGGCAAAACACCCAGGTCAAGCCTTCAAAGTCTTCGGAGGGAAAGAAGAAGACCAAGAAGCCCATGCGGCCTGACTACAAGCGCACGGACCTGCAAAAATACATCGACACGATGGAGGAATACAACCAGAAAGCGCGGACCCCAGTCACCCTCGAAGAGTTTCCCAACCATATCCTTGAGAACGGAGATAGTGACGATGATAAGGAAAATGACCCATCAGAAGAACCCGAGGATTATGTAGCAAGTTGCCACATGGTTTATCATTCTTCGTTAAATGAAGAAGAAACTCCCTCGGCGTCAGAAAACAACGCAGAGGAATTGGGGGCAGGACCGGCGCCAAAATCCCTGGAACTATCAGAAGACCCAATTGACAGGCTGCTAAACGAAGCCCTTCAAAAGAGCAAAACTAACCGAGAACGTGAAACGGCCATATACGAAAATGCCAAGTGTCGGCGTCAGGATGAAGAAGTCACGGTAAGGATGAGTCGAAAGTACTCCACCCAAGCCAAAACACACCTGCTACAAATAAGAGCAGGATCAAAGCGGAGAAGCGGTTCGCCAAAACCTTGTTAATGGGAATGAAGCCGCCCCCTCTCATGGAAAACACTCCCGGGAGTACGTGCCTCAACGAAGATGATGTATATCCAAACTACTACTTATACCATCGGAGGGTCACACACCCCACCGAAGAGTGCAATGCCTTCAAGAAGTAGTGGCAATGATACGTTGCTCACCGGCAACACTTTAAGCGGATGAAGCGCAAAACCCGTCGACAACGAAGAAGCGCGACAGACGAGCGTGAAGGAACGGCTGGCAACTGTCATATGGTTGATACCGGTTCGACAAAAGAAAAATCTCAAGTTCTTACATTCGGGAGCGATTCCGAGGAAGAAATAACCCTCGGCCCTCTCTTCAAAAAATCCACCTCAGGAAAAGAAGGAGAGGAAAAGAACCGCGAGAACATTCAGCTGCGTAACTGTGCGTTGCCTGAAATGAACCTCAGGCCTACAAACAATGGTTCGAGCAAAATGACAAATGGAAAGAAAAAATTCCTTTGGAAATTGCCCTCGACGAAACCCGCCTTATAGCACAGCAAAATCTGGAGGCTTATAAGGCAAGGATGATACGGTCATACTAAGATTGTCTAGGCCGAGAACATTCCGCCAATGCGAGCTCGTGCTAGTCGTCAAAGGACCTATGATCCCCAACCGTGCAAAACAGGGAAAATTCGAGCCAAACTATGAGGGCCCATATATCATAGACAAGGTCTATCAAGGTGGGGCCTATTTTCTCATGGATATGCATGGCGAAAGACCTTTCCGGCCAATAAACGACCGATTCCTCAAGAAATACTATGCTTGACAAGTCACGACTCAGATTAATGATAATGACGACGCTCGTGTCCGCTCGATATCTTCCTAAGTCAAAACTCTAAAAGTAGTATCCAACAGAATTTCCGTCCTAAACATGGCGACAACGGACCGAAATGTCCTTAAATTGACCGTTGCCTCCAAAATGGCGACAACAGACCGTAATGTCCTTAAACTAAAACGTCGCCTCAAACACGGCGATGACCGAGATGTCCCTAAACTGACAACGGACCATAATGTCCTTAAACTAAAACCTCACCTCAAAAATGGTGATAGTGGACCACTACGTCCTTCAACTGGTAATGGACCACTACGTCCTTAAATTGACAATGGACCGAAATGGCCCTAAACTGGTACTCCGCCTCAAACATGGCGCATCGCCCCAAATAAAGCGATATCTTCTCTTGGGATCTATGTTGTAATCAAGATCCAACAGCAAAGACTGCAACCCAAACCAAAAAAACAAAAAAAAAAGGTACGTCCACAAGCAAAATGGGCACGGATGAAAACCCGAAAGGACGCCGTGAATAAAAACGACAGGGCTACCGGCGAGCTTGTGAAAACCTGAAAGGGCGCAATCTCGTTGTTAAAAAAACGGTACGTCCACAAGCAAAATGGGCACGGATGAAAACCCGAAAGAGCACCATGAGTAAAAACAGCAGGGCTACCGGCGAGCTTGTGAAAACCTGAAAGGGCGCAATCTCGTAAAATTTTCACTTACGAGATCCTCTCGACTCGTAAGGAAAACTCCTCCTATGAGACCCTCACGGCTTATAGGATTCAAAGTTTTAAGTTACAGGGATCCAAAACTGTCCTTAAGCCGTCGTATTCCCCAAGTTGCCCTACAGGCGGTCCGATATTGGCCCTTGTATACAATCCACGGGCACAAATAAACGATTCCCCCACCAAGTTCCGCTAATCATGAGGAATGCCTTCATATGGTGAACGACACTTGTAAGTCCTCTTGACTTATAAGGAGAAAATACTCTTATGAGATCCTTACGACTTATAAGAGAAAACATCACTTAGAAGTCCTCACGACTTCTAAGGAGAACATACACCTACGAGATCCTCACGACTCGTAGGGAGAAATACCTTTATGAGACCTTACGGCTCGTAAAGTCAAAAAACCTTAGTCGACAGGATCTTAACCCTGTTTGCTAAGCCTCCTTTGTTCAAATCAGCAAAGGCAAATGATGATCTGCTCCTGGAAATATCCCAGTTGTAGCGATACCGATGCCTAAATCGGTATCAAAAATCTAAGTCCTTTCACGGCAAATGATGATTCGCTCCTGGCAATATTCCAGTCGCAGCGATACTGATGCCAAGATTGGTATCAGATCTTAAGCTCCATACTCGCAATAAAAATCAGTGAGCAAAAAATGCATATAAAAATAGCCGAAATGATGGGGCAAACCGCAATAAAAATCAGCGAGAAAAAAAATGTGAATATACATAGCCGAAATGATTGGGTAACTTGCAATAAAAAGCAGCGAGTAAAAAGAAAAAATAGCCGAAATGATTGGGCACCGCGATAAAAAACCGAAATGATTAGGCAATTGTGACTTTCGCGATATAAAAATATGAAATGATAGAGCATTGCGGAAAGAAATAAAAAAAATAAAACTTTTACCCTGCGGGTGAGTCCATATCAACCCCTGTATACAATCCATGGGCACAAACGAAAAGAGAACCATATTTTCCCACCAGGCTCCGTCAAAGGGAGAGCCAAGTCTTAACGGTTCACAAAACAACCTAAAAACTATCTCGACATTCGTCTCGTTACAGCAGACATAGTGTCAACAACGGCGTTTCTTCTCACTCCAGCAGGATGCAGACGCGACGTCAACAAACGACCCTAGGGTCAAAACAGAGTGGAGCTATGGCAAAGTCTCTAGTTCCAAGTCTCGGCGGTTCACAAACAACCTAGAGACCATCCCGACATTCGCCTCGTTGCAGCAGACATAATATCAACAACGGCGTTCCTTCTCACTCCAGCAGGATGCAGACGCGACGTCAACAAACGACCCTAGGGTCAAAACAAAGCGGAGCCATAGCAAAGTCCTTAGTTCCAAGTCTCGACGGTTCATTAACAACCTAGAGACCATCCCGACATTCGTTTCGTTACAGTAGACGCAATGTCAACAACGAAGTTTCTTCTCACCCCAACAGGATGCAGACGTAACGTCAACAAATGATCCCAGGGTCGAAATAAAGCGGAGCCATGGCAAAGTCTCTAGTTCTAAGTCTCGACGGTTCACAAACAATCTAGAGATCACCTCGACACTCGTCTCGGTATAGCAGACGCAGTGTCAACAACGGCGTTTCTTCTCACTCCAGCAGGATGCAGACGCAACGTCAACAAACGACCCCAGGGTCAAAACAAAACGGAGCTATGTCAAAGTCCCTAGTTCCAAGTCTCGACGGTTCACAAAACAACCTAGAGATCATCTTGACATTCATCTCATTACGGCAGACGCGGTGTCGAAAAGGAAAGCGAAGGCCAAATTCCTAACTTCGGGGTCTTGACGGCAACTCAAAGAAAACCCGAAAGACTATCGGAGATCATCCCACACTAGCGCGGAGTGGTTATGACTCATCGGGGCTCCTAAACTGAGCCTAACCTCAAGTAAAAAGCGGCATGACAAAATTCTTAACGCTTGCTCTTCCGACGGTCAAATTTCCTAGGAAAATTACTTGAAGATGTATTGTCCAGCCCCCGAAGGGATCAGAGACACGACAATCGTGAGGCTACTCGAACAGCAGCGTAAAGACTGCATATCAGGGAATGCATCAGCCAACGCGACGGTACGACGGACCAAAACCCTAGTACCACAAAACCTAACGGACCTCTGTCGTAAAGAGCAGGGGTTATCCATGCGTTAGGGCAAGTTTGCCTATAAACCCAAGGAAGGTAAACTAAACAAACTCCGAAATGAGTCCATAAACTAGAGACTCCGGAATGAGTGAATAAACTACAAGCTCCGAGATGAGTTCATAAACTAGAGACTCCGGGATGAGTGAATAAACTACAAACTCCGAATTGAGTCCATAAACTAAAGACTCCGGAATGAGTGAATAAACTACAAACTCTGAAATGGGTATATAAACTACACCACGCCAAATCAAGACATTGAAGAAAAGAGAAATGCCAGTATGAAATAAAATATGTCTTTTATTCATGAATTTAAGTGAATACAAGATACATTTCATTCAGGAATCAAAATGAATACATGTTATTCATGGATCAGAAGTTTGAGGAATACAATCAGTACAAGAAAGGGGGTACAATGGCACTTATTAAGGAGGAGGCGTTTTCAATAAACTGACGAACTGCTTGCGCGCTCCCCTCAACTCCTTCCAGCGTTCAGCTACGGCGGCCAACTCCGCTTCGATTTGAGCTCGTTGTTGCAAGCAGGATGAAAGCTTCTCATCGATTTCCTGCTTGGCAGTTTCGCAATCCTGTGTGACCCGCTCGGTGAAGTCAAGTTTCTACCTTAGCGCCAGCCCGTCAGAAATACATCGTTGGAGGTTTTCAAAAATAGTTTTTAGCTGCGTAGCATTCGCTTCAACCTGGGCACTCAATTGGACGGATTCGCCAGAAGCCGCCTCATGCTCCTTTCGCCTCAGAGCCGCCTCTTGTTCAAAATATCGAATGAAAGAGACACTCTACTCGACCCACGCAGCCCGCTGAGAGTTCAAAGTCAATACCTCAGGAACGAGATGCTTAAGCTCAATCTCATGCAGACAAGCCTCGATCTTCCTACAATAATCAACCCAAGAACCAACGAGATCTTCATTATGGAAATTCACGAGCGTCGCTAGCATTGGATTGACTTCGTCGGAAAAATCCGTAGCAGAGGTGAGGGCCTCGGCATCGAGATCTTCAATAAACCCGCTTAACGTTAGCCGGCTATTCACTGCGTCCCTGGAAGATGGACGTTTAGCAAAGGGACCCGTGGGCATAGGAATACGGGACTCAAAAGGAGCTGAAATCGGTGTAATCACTGCAAAATAAATCATGGTCAGATTTCAACCAGAAAGAAGACACCTGACGGACGAGATCTACCGTACCAGCTGTTGAAGGTGGCAAAACAGAAAGCACCGGAGGCGTGGCTATTCTTTCGCTTCCTCCTCCGAGCTGTAATATTGTGGTCAATATAAGGAAAGCTAAGCAACAAAAACTCTACTCATAAAAAGGAGAAACATTAGGTGAAGAATATACCGACCAATACCGGAAGGTGGAACAACTTCCGATCGAAAGGAAAAATGCGGGTTTAGCACCTGGTATAAGTGGTCAAAAAGTACTCCTGCAGAGTCGCGACAATATATAGCCAATGCAAAGAGAATTGTATCCATAGTAAATCAACTAAGTGAGAAACCCTTACCTTCCAAAATTTGAGGAGGCACAGAAGAAAGCGAAGGAACCGTGACCGCCAAAGTGGCGGCCGACGATAATTCTTCAGCCGACACAGCTTCAGGGTTTAACGTGCCTATGCTCAAGACAAATGAAATATCATTAGAGGGGCTTAACAGGATTAAAAACTCAAAGATAGTAACCCAAGGAGTACCTGATAGGTCAGAGACCGAAACCGTGCCGAAAGCGTCACCAAGTGTAACGGCTTCCTCATTCTCCCTCGGGGGAGTAGATTCCGCACCCATAGCTGCATCTCCTGACTCGACAAGGGCCGTCGTAATGCTTGCGACACCCGCCGATACCAAGGATCCACAAGGAGAAAGAGCAGCAGTCTAGACAGTCCCAGATTCCCGAGAAAGAGTGGTTACTTCGGGCTCTGTAATCATCGGCGTTTCACCTGCCATGCCACCGTCAGGACTCGGCTCTGCTTCTTGCAGTAGTTTTTCAGTTTCCTCCCGAGCTACACGCGCAAGCTGTCTATGGGCGGTAGACAGAGCGGAAGAAGCGTCCACCATGGGGATGTTAGAAGATGGGACATTGCTCGAACCTGCACCCGCAGCTAAGATAGCTTCACGTTCTCTTGCGGCGCGCTTTCTACGCTTCCTATCGATCGGGACCGTATGAACCGACCTCCTTAACACCTCCAACAGGGGAACGTCGTCGTCCAAATCGAGTTCAGCCTCCGGATCCACTATGGCATCCATCATCGGCTGCATCAACAATGCCTCCTGTGGTGGCCTGGGAGGGCCGCTGCCGTGATCGGTGGCTCTGGAAGCTTTGCTGCATCACTGCTTGGGATTGGCACTACACTTGAAACAACTTGGGTTGTGGTAGTTCCTGCAATAAGGTGAAGAAAAGGGTCAGATCATGAATAAAAAGAGCAAAGGTGTAATGAAACGAATTATACCAAGGCCCAAAGAAGCGCGGAGCCTCTCTTCCTCCTCGAATGTCCCGAGGGAAGCCGCGAGAGCCTCTTCGGCAGAAATACCTGTTGAAGAAGAGAGCGTTAATAAAAGCATAATAAGAGAAGAAGGGATAGATGCAGAAGAATGTAAATGAAGTATACCCGACTCCGCAATAGAGACCAACGCTGCTTCCTCGCGGGCCAGCCGCTTGGAAGCTGTGATGGCAGCCAGAAGATCAGTATCGGTTGCAGCACCTCATGTGCAAAGACCATCTTTGAAGTACTTCATACACTGATGTTGTGTAGAAGGGATGATGTTGTATTCGTGTAACCAAGGCCTGCCGAGCAAAGCGTTGTAGCAGGTCTTGGCGTCAATGACATAAAACTTGATGTCAGTGACGAGAAGCCCAAATCGTAATGTCAGTATTACAGACCCGAGCGTCCGTGATGACTGGGAATCGAACCCGGAGATAGTGATTTTATCCCGAGCGAGGTGCTGAACGCTCATGTAGATTTCTTTTAGTACCCTCACATTTAGGAGGTTGGCAGAGGACCCATTGTCAATTAAGATCTTCCCTATCTTGATGTCATGGCAGTACCCGGTGATATACAGGGGACGGTTGTGCTCGCACGTTCCGAGGAGGAGATCTTCATCGCCGAAAGTGATGTCAGCTGTGTGCACTTCTTCCAGCTCATCCTTCATCTTTTCTTTGGCAAAGAAAGCTTAGAACTGCTCGGGCTCTTGTAATGCCTTGATCAGAGAATCTCGTGCCTCCTTAGACAACAGAAGGGCATCCAAGATATTCAATTGTGAGGGTATCTTTCTCAGATGTGACAGGACATTGTAATCCATCTTATTCTTCTTGAGCGGGTCCTTAGCTATGAGTTCTTCGCCGACTCGATCGTCGAGGGCGATATCCTCAGGGACTTTTTTCTTCCCCTTATCTTTTTTGTTAGATCCCTTGTTTGTAGGTCCGAGATTCTTTTCGGGCAACGTACGGTTGCGCAGCTGAATATTCTCACAGTTCTTCATCTCTTTCTCTTTTCCTGAGGTGGATTTTTTGAAGAGAGGGCCGAGGGCTATTTCTTCATCAGAATCGCTTCCGAAGGTGAGAACTTGCGATCCTCCGGAATCAACCATGTGACAGTTACCGGCAGTTCTTTTGCGCTCATCTGTCGTGCTTCTCTGCTCCCGATGAGCCTTGCGCTTCAATCGCTTGACATGTTGTCGATGGGCAACATATCCCTGCCACCAGTTTTTAAAGGCATTGCACTCTTCGGTAGTGTATGTGACCCTTAGATGGTACAAGCAGTAGTTAGGATGTACATCCGCTTCGTCAAAGAGTATACCACCAGGAGTATTTCCTTTGAGAGATGACAGCTTCATTCCCATTGACAGGGCTTTAGCGAACCATTTCCTTGCCTTAAGCTTGCTTTTGTCTGCCGCGGGCGTGCTTCGATCTGGTTGGAGCGCTTTGCGACTCATCCCTACTATGACTTCTTCAGCTTGATGCCGACGCCTGGCTCTTTCGAATATGGCCATTTCACGCTCTTGATCAGTTTTGCTCTTCTGACGGGCTTCGTTCAGTAGCATGTCGATCATCTCGTCTGACGGTCCCAAGGATTTTGGCACCGATCCTACCCCCAGCTTCTCTACGTCATTTTCTAACGCCGAGTGAGCTTCTTCGTCATTTATTGATGAATGAGAGATCATGTGACAACTTGCCACATAATCCTCGGGTTCTTCTGATGAATCTCCTTCCTCATCATTGTCATTATCTCCGCCCTCAAGGATGTGGTTGAGAAACTCTTGGAGTGTGATCGGGGTTCGCGCCTTCTGGTTATATTCTTCCAGCGCGTCAATATGCTTTTGCAGGTCCGTGCGTTTGTTGTCAGACTGCGCGGGCTTTTTGGTCTTCTTCTTTTTTTTCGAAGACTTCGACGGCTGGGCCTGGGTATTTTGCCCATTGCTATCAACTCTCGGTGTTGGGCACGGTTTCAGCATTCCCTCAATGATTTCTGGCTCCAATGGGCTTTTCCATCTAATTGCCGGACATGCTTGAAGATCTTTCAACATTCTTTTAGTCTTGTTCGAAAGAACAACTTCCCATGGAGCTTCCTCTATAAATGAGCATAATGCCCCCGGCGTGTCCACTTTTTTAGGAGCATGCGGTTGTGGCGGGTTCACTCTCCAGTTTTCAGACAGCGCGAACTTACCTTGCTGGTACTGGTCCTCAATCCAGTTTTTGAAGACGAATCAATTTTCTATTGGGTGGCCCATTATTCGATGGTAGGGGCAATAGTTGGGACTGTTGATGTCACCGGGCTGCAATGGGCGTTTAGGATCCGGCAGGGTGATGAGCCTGTTGCGCACTGCTACTTCGAACAGTCTCCTCGTTTTATCCCGGGGAAACGAGTAAGGACGTCTCAATTTCTCGTCGAGGAATCGCGGTTTGTTGTCTTGGCGAGCAGCTGGTTTCGGATCACTCGGCTGTTGCTGAGCGTTGGCGACGAAGGTCGCTTTCCCTTTGCCTTTTTCATTTCGAAGCTCTGTTTTCGAGGAGGGCGGTCTATGGCCCATCTGATCCATTTGGGCTAGCTTGTCGATCAAGGCCTGGAAAGTGGTCGGCTTGAAGAACATCATAAACTGGGATATGGTCGCCTGTGGATCGAGGGTCCCTACGAACATGCCCACGGCAGGAGCTTCTTCTATGCGTTGTTCGTATCTCGACCATAGGTTCTGCCATCAAATTGCATACTGAACCCATGTCTCTCCCGGCTTCACTCTGGCATTGATCAACGCCGTGATCGGGGTGCATTCGCTGGCACTTGCGAAATGCTGGGTGAATAGTAGCTCCATTTCTGTAAACGTTTTGATGGAGTCGTTTGGAAGCTCCGAGTACCATTCAAAAGCCGTCTCCGCTAAACTGCCGACGAACTGGCGAAGTAGCAGTTTGTCGTCACCTCCGGTATTGCCACATAGAGCCCTGAACTGAGCGACGTGCTGATAGGAGTTTCCTGTCCCCTTATACACGTGGAATTTAGGGATCGTATATCCCGGCGGGTACTTAATTTGATCATACCAGCCTGGATATGGTCGCCCAATTCTAACGACTTGGCCAGCAGCTTCGCTTGTCTGATGAGCTTGTATTTGCTGAGCTATGTAGTCATCAAGCGCAGCTTTCGAGATCGTCTCCTCCCTGGCTGTTGATAAAGCCGGAAGAGGGTTTGATGTCTCCCCTCTGTTGTCTTCAATGATTATTGGGGGATCTTCGGTTGGAGGGTCCGGCTAGATCATCATTCCCACCATATCTTGGAACAGAAGCGCCATTTGTTTTATATTAGCCGCTTGTTCCACGGCCTCTTTATCTTTTTTCTCGAGCATCCTTCCTACGAACTCGGCGTCGGTTTCCTGCTCCTGGCGTTGCTCCGACGACGATCCCGGGCTTTCTTTCTACCCAGTGAGTGCGGCCATCTTTGTCAGCATCTCCTGGAGTTTCTGTTATTTCTCTTGAGCCTTTGTTACGGACAGCGTAAGTGGTCGATGACCCCCAGAAGCACAGCTTTCTTCTTTTCCGGAAGCCATATAGACGGTGTGCACTACCATGCCCCCAGACTTAGGGCGTTTAGGTTCAGTGTCCTTGAGGTTTGTCGCAAACACGAGGATCTTCTCCGGCCTTCTCTTTTTATGAACGGTCGAAGTTGAGGGGGCTGTTGTAGCCGATGCTTTCAGTGGTACGACGGCGGTGAGATTCTCCTCTTGCCGGACCTTCATTTTCATCGATCGGCGGGAGTATTCTTTGTCGATAACGGAGTCTTGGACTCTTCGCCAGACCTTGTGGATTTTGGAGGACAGCCGCTGAAGGGTTACACTAGCGTCCCGGCCAACTTCCGTGGCAAAATGCGGAACAAAAATTTCGTAGCGATAACGAACTTGGCGCTAGAATAAACCTTAACCGGATCTTTACCATAAACCTAACTAGCAAAAGAAGAGTTCTATCTACTATGATAGAAAGTTATACCTTAAACTTGAACTCCTTCTTCTCCTCGTTGTGAGCTCCTTGGAATGATCTAGATGGCTCCTGCTCACCGGATTCTCTATATCGAAGAAGATCTACCCGAAGGCCTCTACCTTGAGCTCATATCTCAACCATGAAGTAACTAGAGTGCTTTGCTTGCTAGACTAAGAACCCTAGAGTGAGTAAAAAGTTGTTTTAGTGGTTAGATCTCACAAAGCTCTTGATTTTCAACTCATGAAACTAGAGAGCTTTGAGAAAGGAAGAGGAGAGAACTAGCAAGAAAGAGAATGTATCATGATGAAATGAGGAGATAGCACTCATATGATGAAAAAGAATAATGATAATTTTAATTAGGATAAATTGTCATGGTTGATGTTGATTTGACCATTATCATGTCACAATTAATGCTAAGCATGCTCACAAAAATATCCAAGTCAATATGGGTCAACAAAGTCAAATGATCAAACCAATTAACCATGATACAATTATCACTAATTAAAACTCATTAATCAATTTCCTCCATCTCATTATGGTTTTAATCAAGTCAATGGTCAAAACCCTAATGAGGTTCCTCTGCCTTTGTCAACTGTGTATACACACCCGCATCCGTGTTCCGAGGAACACGAATACAATGAGACCGAACCAAGCCAAAATCAAATACTAGGATCCGGCTTAAACCAAAACCCACTAGTATCAACTGTCCGAACACCAAACATGCACAAGTACGCATATGTGAACGAACCCCGTCATAAAACCATACGACCTCTACTCGTTTCGCCCAAAGGTGAACAACCCTCTGTGTGGGACTCTAAAGACTCGACACTACGCTGGCAGTAGGTTTAACCACAGGCCGCAAGCGGTACTAGCTGTACATAACGGTCCCCAGGTAGATGCCGATAAGAAGACCGATGAGGTGAACCCATTTGAACTCCTACTGAGCCTGAATGCGACAATCTCCGTACAGTCCGGTCTGTTTGTCTAAGAGTATCGCATGTCGAGCCTAGAAGGGCGGTAAACGTCAGACCCCTAATAGCGGTACAAGTCGTGTCGGAGTGTAGCCCAGAACATCCTGAGAAACTACTGGAAACACTACTAGTAAATCTCGCTTGCCCTGACCAGGGACTTTGTGTAATGGCTCTCCTAGACACAGCGCGATATCAACCCCCAATATCGGGAGAGACGAATCCTGTCTAACCGCCACTGCCTCCAAGTGTTTCGGGACTGCACCCAACTACTACCTGTTTGCACGACTCAATAGAGCCGTGGTAGGGTAGCAATCAAAGAACAGTGGGAACACACTTGAGGCGAAGTAGCAGTATCAAGTCAACGGACTAAGCTGTACTTATGTCACCTGGGAACTGCTACCTGATGATAGGTATAATACCAACCAATAGTTCCTGACGAGCCATGTCCAGTGTACTCGTAACCTAACGAGCACCTGCATACTATCTCCAGTACGACGTACTGATGGCTGTGGGACAGACCATCTCCCATGCTGGGATGAGAAGCGTATGCACTAGTCTACTCTGGAGTATCGATGCCCTGTCTCGATAATCCTACGACTAGGAACCTGTATAAGGATGCGCTTATAGACTATCCAGCCCCCACTAGTGTGATCGCCATCACAACGCTGGCAGTCAAGCAAAGATCCTAAGGGCTCCATCAATATGTATTAGCGATATGTTAAAAGAAACATATACACATATTAAGATAGATTCAAACCAAGCAGCATACTACAATATCGAGCAAGACTGTCGTCAATCCATGTATATATCCCAAGGTTCCAAAATGTAATATACAAACTAGTACTATACAATAATGGCCTCTAGGGCATACATATCCAACAATCTCCCACTTGCACTAAAGGCCAGTAATTGGTGTACCGCATACCCAATGTCTGCACTAAGGCCAGCTGCTAGCGTACCGCATACCCAATAGCTCAAAAAGTCGCTCGAACTGTGTTTGAGGGAGGGCCTTTGTGAATGGATCCGCCGTGTTGTCTTTAGTGTCCACTCTCCGTACCTCGATCTTTTAGCGATCAATGATCTCCCTGATCAGGTGATACCGCCTTAAGATGTGTCTGGATTTCTGATGGGACCGTGGTTCCTTCGCTAAAGCTATAACCCCATTGTTATCGCAATACAAAGGTATTGGGTCAACAATGGACGGAACCACCTGAAGTTCACTAATGAACTTCTTCATCCAGACCGCTTCTTTTGCGGCATCGCTTGCAGCAAAGTATTCAGCCTCCATCGTCGTGTCTGCGACGGTATCCTGTTTGGAACTCCTCCAACACACTGCCCCTCCGTTGAGGGTAAACACAAAACCCGAGACAGACTTGCTGTCGTCCTTGTCACTCTAGAAGCTTGAATCGGTAAAGGACTCGACCCTGAGGTCTCCATTACCGTAAACCAGGAACATCTCCTTAGTCCTTCTTAGGTACTTGAGGATGGTCTTCACTGCTGTACAGTGGTTCTCACCCGGGTCTGACTGATACCGGCTCACCATGCTTAGTGCGTAAGCTACATCCGATCTTGTACACAGCATCGCATACATTATTGATCCTACCGTCGAAACGTAGGGTATAGTGCTCATGCGAACCCTTTCCTCGTCAGTCTTGGGAGACATCTTCCTGGAGAGGGTGATTCCGTGCAATGCGGGTATATTACTGCGCTTGGAATCTTCCATACTAAATCTCTTTAGTACGGTCTTTATGTACCTGGACTGTGAAAGTCCCAGTAATCTCTTGGATCTATCTCTGTAGATCTTGATCCCCAGAATACACGAGGCATCACCCAGGTCCTTCATGGAGAACCGTTGTGACAAGAATAGCTTGACCGATTGTAGCATAGGAATGTCATTTCCTATCAAAAGAATGCCGTCCACGTACAAGACTAGGAATACGACAGTTCGTCCTACAATCTTCTTATAAATACAAGGCTCATCCTCGTTCTTGATGAAGTCAAATTCCTTGATTGCTTCATCAAAACAGATGTTCCAGCTCTGCGATGCCTGCTTTAATCCATAAATGGATTTAAGCAACTTGCACACCTTCCCGCTGCTCCCACTGTCTACAAAACCTTCTGGCTGATCCATATAAACGCATTCTTCCAAACTGCCGTTTAGAAAAGCCGTTTTTACGTCCATCTGCCAGATTTCATAGTCATGGAAGGCAACAATGTCAAGTAGGATCCGAATGGATTTGAGCATAGCCACTGGAGAAAAAGTTTCGTCATAGTCCACACCAGGTCTTTGATGAAAACCTTTTGCAACGAGTCTAGCCTTATAGGTTTCGACCTGCCCATCTACACCAAGTTTCCTTTTTAGATCCATTTGCATCTAATAGGTTTTATCCCAGGTGGAGCAATATCCAAGGTCCACACTTTATTGGTGTACATGGACTCCATTTCGGATCGCATAGCATCCAGCCACTTATCAGAGTCCCTACAGATAATGGCCTGCCTGAAACTGGTAGGATCGTCTTCTTCCAAGATGTAATCCTCTCGATCCCTGTCTATGAGAAAACCATAATATCTCTCGGGCGGATGAGAAATCCTACCAGATCTGCGGAGTGGCTGAGGTTCGTCTGGGATTACTGAATCTAGTGGTTCCTCCAAATCTTCAGTTACATTTTGTGGTTCATGGATTTCTCCCAGTTCTACCGAACTCCCACTAGTTTCTTTTGCAAGAAACTCCTTTTCTAAAAAGGTAGCATGGCGAGATACAAACACCTTATGTTTCTCAGTGTGGTAGAACAGATATCCTAGTGAATCTTTAGGATATCCCACAAATTTACATAGAACTGACCGTGCCTCTAGCTTGTCCGGTTTCTGTGTTTTCACATAGGCCGGACAACCCCATATCTTAAATCGCTTAAGATATAGATTTCGTCCACTCCATACTTCATATGGAGTCTTAGGCACAGATTTGGATGGAACGTAATTCGGTAGGTATGCCGCTGTCTGAAGCGCATGTCCCCAGAATGAAAGAGGCAACTCAGCACTACTCATCATGGAGCGAACCATATCCAATAGGGTACGATTCCTCCGCTCCGATACACCGTTGTGCTGTGGTGTATAAGGAGGAGTAAGATGAGAGAGAATTCCATTCTCTTTTAAGTAATCTAGGAATTCCGTGCTTAAGTACTCCCCTTCCCTATCCGATCGGAGGATCTTGATACTTTTGCCAGTCTGGTTCTCTACTTCGTTTCTGAATTCCTTGAATTTCTCAAAAGCTTCAGATTTGTGTTTCATAAGATACACATATCCGAATCTAGAGAGATCGTCAATGAATGTGATGAAGTACGAGAACCCACCCCTTGCATGTATAGACATCGGACCACACACATCACTGTGTATGAGTCCCAAGAGCTCTGCCGCTCTTTCTCCATGTCCGGTGAAAGGAGATTTGGTCATCTTTCCTTTGAGACAAGACTGACAAGTTTCATAAGATGAAAATTCGAACGTATTCAAGAGTCCATCTTTATGTAACTTACTTAGTCTTTTCTCTTCGATATGACCAAGTCTACAATACCACAAGTAGGATTCGTTCGTATCTGAACTCTTCCTTTTGCGTGTGTTTTGTACATTGAGAACTGTATTCTGATTTAGAACATAGATACCATTACACAGTATACCTTCTGCAACCAGTACCTTATCAAGGTAAATGTTCATGATATTTCTATCAAGAACAAAATTATATCCATCTTTATCGAGTAAAGAAACTGATATGATGTTGCAAAGTATGGAAGGTACATAGTAGCAATTGTTCAAAATCATAGTATTGCCATTTGGCAACACTAGGTGATATTCACCGACGGCTGCAGCATTAACTTATGCTCCGTTCCCTACCCTGAGGGACATATCACCAGGTGCAACTTTCCTACTTTTTCTCAGTCCCTGCATTAAATTACAGATATGAGATCCTGATCCGGTATCAAGTATCCAGGAGGTAGGACTGACCGAAAAACAGTTCTCAATCACAAGAACACCTGAAGTAGATGCAAAACTATACTTCTTCTTCAACTGGGTCTCCTTGGAATCCATACAATCCTCTTTCCCTTGCTCATACTTACGATTGCCATCATAAGTTAGAGCCAAACCGACTTTCCCTAGCCCCGAATAAGAATTCGGATCGGTCAAGCGATACATTTTATTATCTTGATTAGGGCGTGAAATGGTTGCTACCTGGAGAGAGAGAAAAGAAACACTCAGCATGTACTCTTGCAAGATTAGATTGGTTATTAATTTATCTAATCAGGATGACTCCCACTATTTCCTCGAATTCTCCTTCAAACCCTAAAAGAAGAACTAGTCAGGATTAATCGCACGTCACAATACTTGCTTAACCTTTCAGCCAGGCTAGTGTTGGTATTTCGAGGGAGGTTTTCCAACGCTTTCGCGAAGTTCCTTAATTACATAACCTCTTTTTCCTGGAGGCGTAGCCCCGCTAACACCGTTCTAGACACCTACTTGGTTTATAGCATTGATTGTTAAGTGAAATAATCTTCCGAGAGTAATCCAACTCATCAGTGGGATCGGGATCCAACTATCATTGTGTGATGACCTAGATGGTATCCACTCTAGTCACCACACTCCAGAAGGTATGCTAAATCTGCAAGTTTTCTGTATGTTTGAAACTCCCGATGTGGTTTTTACCCCTAGGACCCTAGTGACCTTGACGGAGTCAACAAATCAAAGAGTTCTAGTCAAGTTCAACCCGTCATTATCTGAATTGCATTAAACCCACCCGCATAACCCTTGACGGAGTCAACAAGGTTAAGAGACAAACAACTATGCCTTATACGCCACAACAAAACGGTGTGGCTGAAAGAAAAAATAGAACATTGATGAATGTAGTAAGATATATATTGTCTCATTCTGGTCTCTCCAACGATTTCTGGGGAGAAGCAATATTGACTGCAAATCATGTTTTGAATAGAATTCCCACAAAATCAGGCTAGTCAACACCGTATGAGATTTGAAATGGACACAAATCCAATTTGAGCCATTTAAGAAAATGGGGTTGTATAGCACATGTTCTCATTCCATATCAGATTAGAGATAAGCTAGATCTCAAAACCTTGAAATGTAGATTCTGAAAATCTAAAAGATATAGGTTCTTCCATGGAAAAAGGGTCATTGAAAGTAGAGATGCTACTTTTCAAGAAAATCTAAAGAAAAGGGAACAAGTTCAAGAGGATGTACCGTGTCTACTAGACTTAAATGATGTTGCCAAAGATGACTTAGATATAGTGGATGAAGTTAATTATCCAACTATGGAAGCTAAACCTTTAAATAAGAATATACCTATGGAAAATCAACCAGCTGAATTTGTCCAACCTGCAAACTTTAGTGGCAGCAAAAGACCTAAAACACCTACGTGGATGGATGGCCACTATCTATATTCATGTGAACCATCTTGTTTCTCGGTAGATATTGATGTGGATGAGTAAGCCGATTCTCTGAATTATGAGGATGCGACGAACACATATAAATCGGATCTATAGCTGGAAGCTATGAAAAAGGAGCTTGACTCAATAGAGAGAAACAAAGTATTGGAACTATGTGACTTACTAGAAGATAGGAAGTCCATACGATGCAAATGGGCATTGAAGAAGAAATGTCGAGCTAATGAATCTGTTGATACATTTAAGCACGATTAGTTGCCAAAGGCTTTACTCAGAAAGCAGGTATAGATTATCAACAGACTTACTCTTTGGTGGCCAAATTTGCATCTATTAGAATAACTTTAGCGATTTTTGTATTTCTTGACTTGGAACTTTTCCAAATGGATGTCAAGACTGTATTCTTCAATGGAGAGTTGAAGGAAGTAATATATATAAGACAACCTGCGGGATTTCAGGTCGAAAGACATGAAAATAAGGTATATAAACTGAAAAAGTCTCTATATCATTTAAAACAGTCATCTGGGCAATGGTATCTCAAATTTCACAATACTGTTATCCAACTTGGTTTTGTTGCAAACAAATAAGATAGCCGTGTGTATGTCTTGAAAAGTGAGAGTAGTTTTTCAATATTATCCTTGTAAGCGGATGATATTTTGCTCGCTGGAAATGATATAAAATTGTTGAATAAGATCAAATCAGCATTTAGTAGTGGCTTTGAGATGAAGGACATAGGAGATACGTCTTATGTTCTTGGTATACAGATCCTTAGGGATAGAAAGTATAGAATGCTAAGTTTAAACCAAGAAAGGTACTTGCACACAAATACTTAGAAGATTCGGGATGCTGTCACATCCCGCTTCCCAAAATACGGAATACGAGGGGTTGACAAGGCCAGCCATGCTCCTACGGTCGAGGAAATATCTCTCCGTAGTCACACTTCGGCTTCTAACTTTACGTGATAATCAGTAATCAATGCACAGGTAATGAGAAATGCAGTCACTAAATCAAAACAAATACAAAAGAACTAACCAGATGGAGATCAAGAGAGTATAGCTCTGGGTCACTGATCGAGATGTCCACGATGTCCTCGAGGTACGTCAGGTCCTGGTCCAAGCTAGATCCACTTCTCACTCTGAGCATGCATACTCAGGTCGTCAGAGTGACACGATAGCAACACACACACACACACACACAAAAGTGAACTCGTGCAATAATAATGAATAAGAAAAAGTAATCACGGAATAATGACGCGAACATGAAGTAGCCAATGCAGGTAGCTAATAGAGCAGGTAAACAGTAAAGCAGTAAACAGTATGGCAAGTAGGTTGAATCAGTAAGCAATGCATGTCGATGTCACTAACCCTATCAGTCTCTAAGTCTTACTGTACAAGTCACTAAGCCTATCGTCAGTCCAAGTGTGAGAGTCAACCACTCGTGAGTATCCCCCATCCAAGGGTAGGACCCAAGGGCAAGGGAACACGGGCCCGAGTCGCTCGCTAATAATCAGTAATATCCCCATATATCTCCAGAATCGCTGTATGTGCCGGCATGGGACTCCCGAGATTCTGTTGAACTCACACTCAAACTACCCCACACCCCGTGGTCTACATCAAACGCCAACCATAAACTCAAATACCAGTCGGTCCATGATAAGTCTACGCGAGAACTGAAGACAAGGTCTCCATCAAGCATGTCTCGACTTATACCCAAGATAAATGGATAGTGTTTGGTGCCTTACCTGTAACACCCATACAAGTGCTTCCATAATCGTCCCATACCAATTATAGTCACACTTATACACGTCCCACAGACGTCGACAATGCAATAAATCAATAGGGTCCACTGATTGTGTACAAGTACGCGTCACTTCCAGTTATCCATTCATGCTTAAACACTAACGTACTTGCCACAATCAAACACTAATACCTAACACCGGATAATACATATGATCACTAGGTTATCAATGCAATAACATCTATATAATGTGATGAGAATACAATAATTTAGGCATGATTAAGATATCATCAGTCGGTGTCCTACCACTTGCATAATTTATCATAAATCATATATGCAAAATTTAGCGAAACAATAAAAAGGGGGGCAAGCAGTATGTTTAATTATCTATCCAACAAAATTGGTTTCACGTTAATCGGGTTTCAGGATCGCTAGATATGGCCATTTCATTTTAAGCGTTCACTGCTGGAAATCCGGTTTCATAATCGGAAGTCCGTTTCGTAACGCATTTTAATCCCAGTTGGGATCGTATTTAGGTGACTCTATAGTTGAACTATATTTAGGGTTATCAGTCAGGTTTCCACCGCAATTGACGGATCAGAGATATACTATATCGACAGGGAATTATGGACAGATTATGTTCGATGTGTAAAATCTGCCTCTACAGAATTCAGCAAGACGTAACGACATTGTAAAATGAATTAAAAATATCAAACGGTTGAGAAAACCAGTGAGAACAGTCGAGTAAGAAAGATAATTCAATTTCCTACGTAAATATAAAGAGTTCCACTCATTCTCATATTTGAACAGGAAAATACAGGGGTTTATAAACAGGGGTTAACTAGGATTTCCGTTCTGGACTGCAACCCAGAATCGTAATCCACCGCAGTTTTCTCTATCGTAAATAGTTCAAATTTAAATATAAATTATAGGGTTCTGTAGATTATTCCGTTGGATTCGATACGAGCCATAGAACGCCAAAATCCGACTTGTAGAAGATTTAATATAAATTTAACGGTCTGGCGTGTTCAGGAAATTCTGATTTCGCAATGGTTGTCGGGGGCAGTATTTTGTAGGTGAAACGATATTTGTTTGCAACCAATTAAAGATAGGTTTTCACTTAAGGGTTCACATCGAATACTTGTTTATACGTATGGTGATCGAAGCTTTGGTTATGCGAAAGATATAAACAATTATAGGGTTAACACTAATAGCATGTAAAGCAAGTGGAGATCACTTGCCTCGGTCGCTTGATATGGAAGCGACAACGCTGCAGGGTTTGTCCCGACACATGGGACGGCGCGATGCTGGATACGGGCACGCGGCGTGAGCGCGGTGCGCGGTGACCCGGTACTGGACACGGTGGCGACGCGGGCGTGATACGGCAGTGGGCGTGGTCCTGGCTCGGTGCGTGGCATAGCGCGACACAGAACTGGGCCTGGTGACGACGCGGGCGCGACGCGGTGCTGGGCCTGGTGATGACACAAGCGCGACGCATGAATGGGTCTGCGGTGGCACGGAGGCTGGCACCGTGTGGCCCGGGCGTGACACACAGCGACGGGCTTGTGCGGTGTTGCGACGACAACCGCGTTGATAGCCGTGATAGTTACTACGACCTAAGCTACGATTAGATCAGCGACAAAGATACCAATGGCAGCAGCTACGGCGACAGATACGCGTGCTCGATGAAATGCCGTTGGGTGCGATAAGCTTGGGGCTCGGCGATGGTGACGGCGATGGCAGGGAGGAGGCCGGCGTGATGCTCAGGCAGTGAACCTAGAGCTCGGAAGAGAAGATGGTGGACCGGGGTTGAAGTGGGATGCCGGCGGCGATGGTGGCAGTGATAGGGACTGGGGTGCTCAGGGGTTAAGAAGGCTCGATTGGGTTTGTGAGGTTGGAGGAAGAGGGGGCTCGACAGTGGCAGTTAGCGGTGGTCAACGGCGGAGGTGGCAGCGAGTTGATGGGCTAGGTGCCAGGGGTGCTCGGGTTTGGCAAGTGGTTGGGAGCTCGTGGTGGTGTAGTGGGGTGCTCGAGGGGGAAGGGGATGACGGTGGCGTTGCTCGGCAATGGTGGTCAGGGCGAGCGGTGGAGATCGGTTGCGGTGAGCAGGGCTGCAAAGTGTTGGTGGTGGGAGTTGGTCGTCGTCGTCGTCGTGGGAGCCTAGCGGGGGGGGGGGAAGAGAGAGGGTGCGAAAGAGAGAGGGGAGCGAGATGGAGACGGGGTCGAGAGGCTTCACGAGCGTGAGCGCGCGCGAATCGTGGGGACGTGGGGGGCGAGGGAGGCGGCGACGTGGGAACGACTGCGAGCAAGGGGAGGAGAAAAGAGGCAGGAAAGAAGTGAAGAGAAAGAGAGATGGAGCGGGTCGGGTCGGGCGCGTGGGTATTGGGTTAGGGCTCGGGCTTTGGGCCGGTGGGTTTAGTTTAAATATTTATTTGTTTTTTTTCTTTGTTTTGGGCTGGGTTTTTGGGTATATATATATATAGTTTTAATTTATTTTGGTAAAGGGGAAATGGATATGGGCTGGGCTTGGAGATTTTAATTTAATTTAAATTTCGTTTGGGCTGGTTTTATTTGTTTAACTTTATTTTGCTTGGGCTGGGGTTTTCTTGTGGGAATTTGATAAAAGGGAATGGGATTAACTGAAAAGGGAGAGAGGGATGGGCCGGCTCGGGAAGAAATGGGGAAATGATTTAAAAGAAATTTAAAGGAAATAGGAGGGAGTGGGATGGGTTAGTTTAGGGAAAATAATGAAAGGAAAAAGGAAGTATGGTTAGGGTTTGGGTTAGGAAATTATAAAAGAAAATGGATATTAGAAAATAGGGTTAGGGTTATAAAAGGAACCAACATACAATGAAGGGATTAGGGTTTTATTTAAAATACTTAAAATAATTATAGATATCAATAAGTAAATTCTGTAAGTGACCCTTATAAAAATACGGAAAAATTTTAGTAAATTTTGGGGAAATTCTTGGAGACTTATTTATTAAAATACGCTAATTACATATAGGGACTGGGTATTACATCATACCACCCTTACAAAAATTTCGTTCTCGAAATTTAAAATAAACGATAAGCTATATAAAATAATATGCGAAAAGTTACGACATCGAACACTAACATATAGTGATTTACAAAAAAAAACATCTAGGTAAAAATCGAAGATCTATATATGTATAAGAATGACGCAACTAAAACGATAAGCCTAAGTAAGTACAGGACAGACCCATCTATAAGTCTAAGTAAGTACAAGGGAATAAAATAGCCATAACAATCAATAGTGAAGGGTTTGCCGATAGGCCAAGGTATTTTATAACAAATGTATCGATAAAACAATTTTAAAATAACTTAGAAACCCACATAGTGAAAATAAGAAGCATAGAACAAAAGAATATGCGCGACATATTTTTGCGCTGTTAAAAATGCGAAGAATAGTAACGTACTTAAAATGCGTAAAACGGAAATAGTTAATAACACGCACTTTTCGATAGATACAAAATAACAAAAACTAAATTTTTGAATAACGATGTCCCTAAATGTAATTAAAATGAAGCACTACTGATGTATAAGGGCTAGTCAGGGTAGGGGTTACAATAGAGTATAGCCCATTCAAAAGATCGAGGTGCGGTACTTTTTAATCTAAGCGAGGGTCAAAACAGCACAAGGTGCAGGAGTGAAGGGCAGTAATGAATCTCAGGAGAAAAAGAAATGTATAGGGGAAACAATCAAAATATCATGTGAACTAAAAATCAAAAGATTAGCGAACTCAGGAATTTTATTTCATTCCAGAAAATTTTAAATAAGGCATTCTCGAAAAATAAAAGATGACCCTAAACTATACATAGATTCATTTGGCCAGAGGAGACAAAAACTAAATCACGTCAGTCGCGGTTATGGGAGTTCAGCAGGTTTCGGTAGGCTCGTGCGCTCAGATAGGGGCGTCCATTTCCATAGCGCCTCGCAGGGATCGCCACTGGAGGTTCTTCTACCACGGGGTCTGGCTCTTCTGGTCCTTCTTCCTCGGCTGGAGCTTCTTCATCGAGGTCCGCTTCCGCGTGATTCTCTTTTTCTGGATCTTCTTCCATAGGATTTTCTTCCACTGGATTTTCCACAAAGTCTTCCTCCCCTGGATTTTCTTCTATCGGGTCCTCCTTGGGATCTTCCTCTATTGGGTCCTCTTCGGCGTCCTCTCCTTCGTCGTCCGAGTCGTTGATCATGTCGACCTCTGGGGCTGCGAATCCCTCACCATCAGAATCGTTGTTTCCGAAAATAACCTGTGGGTCGTTGATCTCGTCATCTGAGCTCACCAGTATGCAGTCTAAGGAAACACACGACCGCGTGTCCTCATCTAGAGGCGGCGCTGCTCCAGGGTGGGACATGGCCTGAAAAGAAGAGTCATGATTAGACAGTGGAACACTTTAAGAAAATAATCAAGAATACGGAGTACAAAGAAAATATGCGGTAGGTAAGGACTGAAAAATCAAAATTTAGAATGCTGATGCAGTGAATAGTATAAGTAAAGTGAGAAGCAAGGGAACGATACATACATCACAACTCAGAATTTTATTGCGTTCAACTAAAAGTTCAACGGATACAAGATCTTAACGAAAAGAAATATTTAAAAAAGAGTGACAACGTTTTTATTGAAAGCAGAAAGGTGATAATCCTTCTTTGATATTTAGACCGCTGCATCCTCGTCACGCGAGTTGAATCCTGCACTGGGTCCGTATTATCCTCGAAGCTCGAACTATGAAATAACCATCACTTAGCAGGAGTGGAGAGTGTGGACGAACCTCCTCCTTATAGCTCCTTCCTTTTAGGGCAACCATTGACAAGGTGTTCGCTGGATCCGCAAATCAGGCACTGCCCTTTAGCGCTGCGACAATCTCTCTGAAAGTGTCCTGGCTTCTTACAGTACCCACAACGTTGGGTCTTCCGCTGCTTCCGTTGCTGGGGAACAAGTGGGCGCTTCATCTTCATCTCTTTTCCTTGTTTAATAGGGATTCCCTTACGATTGGAGGCTTCCGCTGGTGCCTGGGTCATCTGCCTTCTTAATCCTTCAACTAACAGGTCGTTCATTCGCTCCTGAGCTTCCTTCAAACCTTGCAGTATTTTCAAAATCTCGACGGTCTGATTCTGGAGAGTGGAGATGGAAGAAGAGTCGTTGGAAGACATGGTCCTGAAACAACAAATTTGAGGACAATATAAGATACAAGGAATAAGAATCAGAATAAGATATAGAATAGACAACGAAACAAGAATATCGGGTGAGGTGAAACTCAAACGGGTGGAAATCAAATGTAGAACTCCAAGTCACTCAACAGAGTACAGTATTGTAACCATGTTGCAGTTCATAATTATAATCACATAACTCTACTAAGTCACCCAAAACCCTAGCGGACGGATCAAAACATGTAGCAGAACACACTATAGAATCAAGATCAAGGATAACAAGTTTACAATCTAGACCGAAAGGGTGGCTTAGATTGTCAAGCCCTACTCGGAAACTGCAATCCCAATCATAGCAAAACCTGGCTCTGATACCAACAAAACCATGTCACGCCCCGCTTCCCAAAATACGGAATACGAGGGGTCGACAAGGCCAGCCATGCTCCTACGGTCGAGAAAATATCTCTCCGTAGTCACACTTCGGCTTCTAGCTTTACATGGTAATCAGTAATCAATGCACCGGTAATGAGAAATGCAGTCACTAAATCAAAAAAAATACAAAAGAACTAACCAGATGGAGATCAAGAGAGTATAGCTCTGGGTCGCTGATCGAGATGTCCGCGATATCCTCGAGGTACGTTAGGTCCTGGTCCAAGCTAGATCCACTTCTCACTCTGAGCATGCATACTCAGGTCATCAGAGCGACACGATAGTAATGTGTGTGTGTGTGTGTGTGTATAGATACAAAAGTGAACTCGTGCAATAATAATGAATAAGAAACAGTAATCACGAAATAATGACGTGAACATGAAGTAGCCAATGCAGGTAGCTAATAGAGCAGGTAAACAGTAAAGCAGTAAACAGTATGGCAAGTAGGTTGAATCAGTAAGCAATGCATGTCAATGTCACTAACCTTATCAGTCTTTAAGTCTCACTGTACAGGTCACTAAGCCTATCGTCAGTCCAAGTGTGAAAGTCAACCACTCGTGAGTATCCACCATCCAAGGGTAGGACCCAAGGGCAAGGGAACACGGGCCTGAGTCGCTCGCTAATAATCAGTAATATCCCCATATATTTCCAGAATCCCTGTATGTGCCGGCATGAGACTCCCGAGATTCTGTTGAATTCACACTCAAACTACCCCACACCCCGTGGTCTACATCAAACGCCAACCATAAACTCAAATACCAGTCGGTCCATGACAAGTCTACGCGAGAACTGAAGACAGGGTCTCCATCAAGCATGTCTCGACTGATACCCAAGATAAATGGACAGTGTTTGGTGCCTTACCTGCGACACCCATACAAGTGCTTTCATAATCGTCCCATACTAATTATAGTCACATTTATACACGTCCCACAGACGTCGACAATGCAATAAATCAATAGGGTCTACTGATTGTGTACAAGTACGTGTCACTTCTAGTTATCCATTCATGCTTAAACACGAACGTACTTGCCACAATCAAACACTAATACCTAGCACCGGGTAATGCATATGATCACTAGGTTACCAATGCAATAACATCTATATAATGTGATGAGAATACAATAATTTAGGCATGATTAAGATATCATCAGTCGGTGTCCTACCACTTGTATAATTTATCATAAATCATATATGCAAAATTTAGCGAAACAATAAAAAGGGGGGTAAGCAGTATGTTTAATTATCTATCCATAAAAATTGGTTTCATGTTAATCGGGTTTCAGGATCGCTAGATATGGTCATTTCATTTTAAGCGTACACTGCTGGAAATCCGGTTTCAGAATCGGAAGTCCGTTTCGTAACGCATTTTAATCTCAGTTGGGATAGTATTTAGGCGACGCTATAGTTTAACTATATTTAGGGTTATCAGTTAGGTTTCCACCGCAATTGACGGATCAGAGATATACTATATCGACAGGGAGTTATGGACAGATTATGTTTGATGTGTAAAATCTGCCTCTGCAGAATTCAGCAAGACGTAACGACATTGTAAAATGAATTAAAAATATCAGACGGTTGAGGAATCCAGTGAGACCAGTCGAGTAAGAAAGATAATTTAATTTCCTACGTAACAATAAAGGGTTCCGCACATTCTCATATTTGAACAGGAAAATACAGGGGTTTATAAATAGGGGTTAACTAGGATTTCCCTTCTGGACTGCAGTCCAGAATCGTAATCCACCGCATTTTCTCTATCGTAACTAGTTCAACTTTAAATATCAATTATAGGGTTCTATAGATTATTCCGTTGGCTTCGATACGAGCCATAAAACGCCAAAATACGACTTGTAGAAGATTTAATATTAATTTAACGGTCTGGCGTGTTCAGGAAATTCTGATTTCGCAATGGTTGTCGGGGGTAGTATTTTGTCGGTGAAACGATAATTGTTTGCAACCAAATTTCCGTAGAACCACTATGGATAGTAAACGGGTTTATTGATCACAAGTCCCGCCAATTAAAGATAGGTTTTCACTTAAGGGTTCACATCGAATACTTGTTTATACGTATGGTGATCGAAGTTTTGGTTATGCGAAAGATATAAATAATTATAGGGTTAACACTAATAGCATGTAAAACAAGTGGAGATCACTTACCTCGGTCACTTGATATGGAAGCTGTTGGAGATAGTGCCCTCATAGTCAATTATTGGATCGCAGGCACGTGACTGCAATGATTGCGGAGGACCTATACCGGTAGGACAGTCTTACTCGAGATGATAGTATGCTATCTGGTTTGCCTTTATCAGTTGTGTACATGTTCAGGTGACTGATTACATGTTACACTTTGATAGAGCCCTTAGGATCTTGCTTTACCACCAACAGTATGATGGCGATCATATACATGAGAGTTGGGTGGTTTATACGCATATCCTTAATTGTGGTCCCTAGTCGTGGGAGTTTCGAGACAGGGCATCGATACTCCGGAGTAGACTAGTGTGTACAGTCGAGACCCCGACGAGGGGCGGTGGCCGGTCTCACAAGCCATTGGTGTCAGTTGGATCACCTAAGAGGTATACAGGTGCTCATTGGGTTATGAGTACACCGGACAGGACTCGCCGGGAATCTGCTAGTTAGTACTATACCTATCGTCAGATAGCAGTTCCCTGGTGACATGTGTACAGGTTAGTTCATCGACCTGAGGTCGTCATTTGTCTCGTGTGAGTTCCCACTGTGCTTTGATTTTTACCCTACCACGGCTCAAAGGAGTCGTGCAAACAGGTAGCTTTTGGGTACAGTCCCGAGCCATATGGAGGCACGTGAGCGGATCGGCAGGGGATTCGTCTCTCCCGGTATTGGGGGCGAGGTCGTGCTGTGTCTAGGAGAGCCATTACACAAAGTCCATGGCCATGGCAGGAGATTTATTGGTAGGTACTCCAGTAGTATCTCAGTGTGTTATTGGGCTGCACTCCGACACGACTTATACTGCTATTGGGGGTCTGACGTTACTAGCCCCCTAGGCAGATATGCGATACTCATTGACGAACGGACCGGACTGTATATACATTGTCACTGTTAGGCTCAGTAGGGTTTCTGGATGAGTTCGCTCATCAGCCTCCCTTGAGGTCAGTCCATGGGCAGCCGTTACGCATAGCTAGTGCCGCTGACGGTTTGTGGTTAAACCCACTGCCAGGGTACTGACGAGTCATTAGAGTCCCCCACAGACAGTTTCCCAAGTTCGGGCGAAACGTTGTAGAGGCCGTATGGTTTTATGGCAGGGTTCGGAAAATGCACGTGCGTTTACGCACGTGTTATTTTTCGGGCAGATGATACTGGTCGGCTTTGGTTTAAGCCGGATCCGAGTATTATATTGAGTAGGTATAATATCTTTGTCTCAGTTGTATTTGTATTCGGTCGTAATACAAATGCGGGTATATTTATACAGTTACGGGGTTATCCTGAAATTCGTTTCGGGATCACTTTTGGAAGTTGCCAGTTTCCAGTTTTCTATCAGCCGTCTTTTAACATTTGGTTAAAGACGGATTTATCTTTTCTTGGATGAGAGTGAGTCATGCTTCTAGAAGGTTCTAGAAGATTCTAGAAAATGGTGACAAGGATTGTGACTCATGCTTTGATTTCAACCATTTCTTGTTTTCCTTAAGATCTTTATGCTTGATATTTTCATGTGTTCACACATGATATTTTTTCTTATGGTCACCCCCCTCTCCTACGATCACCTCCCTCTTTGCTATAAGAGGCCGGCCCCCTCTCTCTCCTTATACACTCTCTCACTTGATATTTCATTTGGTAGAAAAAGATTATGATAGGTTTTATCGGTGTATGGAATTTCACAGCTCATTTCATTCCATCACCCGATTCCCTCGGCAACTTCATTAACCAATCGTCCACGGACTTGGACGAAGTGAGACAAAGTCATCTACTCATTCTCTACATCATTCTTGGTCGTCTCTTTTAGCAAACTTGACGACCGAGTTGCCTCGAGTCAGAGGCGGGAGCCCGTTTAAAGAATCAGTGATGTGGTGTCACCTGGACGAGCAGATCGGAGATCGAAGAGATCGGAGCAGCCGCAACGGAGCGTGGGATGATGGTTAAAGAACGAAGGACTCGGATCGTTCGGTATAACCTTTCTACACTCTTTACAGTTTGTTAGTTTAGCAATAATGGCAGACCCGGGTTTAAGTATACGATAGCGCCAGTTAAAAAGTTTTTGTTCCGCATTTGGCGTCTGTAGACGGCCGGGGCGCTAGCGTAGACTTACAGAAGCGACGCCGCTGCAGGGTTTGTCCCGACACACGGGACGGCGCGATGCTGGATACGGGCGTGCGGTGCGAGCGCAGTGCGCGGTGACCCGGTGACCCGGTACTGGACTCGGTGGCGACGCGGGCGTGATACAGCAGTGGGCGTGATCCTGGCTCGGTGCGTGGCACAGCGCGACACGGAACTGGGCCTGGTGACAACGCGGGCGTGACGCGGTGCTGGGCCTGGTGATGACACGGGCGCGACGCGTGAGTGGGTCTGCGGTGGCACGGAGGCTGGCACGGTGTGGCCCGGGCGTGACACATAGCGACAGGCTTGTGCGGTGTTGCGACGACAACCGCGTTGATAGCCGTGATAGTTAGCACGACCTAAGCCACGGTTAGATCAGCGACAAAGACGCCAATGGCAGCAGCTATGGCGACAGATACACGTGCTCGATGAAATGCTGTAGGGTGCGATAAGCTTGGGGCTCGGCGATGGTGACGACGATGGCAGGGAGGAGGTCGGCGTGATGCTCAGGCAGTGAACCTAGAGCTCGGAAGAAAAGATGGCAGACCGGGGTTGAAGTGGGATGCCGACGGTAATGGTGGCAGTGATAAGGACTGGGGTTCTCGAGGGTTAAGAAGGCTCGATTGGGTTTGTGAGGTTGGTGGAAGAGGGGGCTCGACGGTGGCAGTTGGCGATGGTCAACGGCGGAGGTGGCAGCGAGTTGATGGGCTAGATGCCGGGGGTGCTCGGGTTTGGCAAGTGGTTGGGAGCTCGTGGTGGTGTAGTGGGGTGCTCGAGGAGGAAAGGGATGACGGTGGCGTTGCTCGGCAATGGTGGTCAGGACGAGTGGTGGAGATCAGTTGCGGTGAGCAGGTCTGCAAAGTGTTGGTGATGGGAGTTGGTCATCGTCGTCGTCGTGGGAGCCCAGCGGGGGGAGGGGAAGAGAGAGGGTACGAAAGAGAGAGGGGAGCGAGATGGAGACGGGGTCGAGAGGCTTCGCGAGCGCTGTGCGCGTGCGCGCGCAAGTCGTGGGGACGTAGGGCGCGAGGGAGGCGGCGACGTGGGAACGACCGCGAGTAAGGGGAGAAGAAAAGAGGCGGGAAAGAAGTGGGGATTAAGAGAGATGGAGCGGGTCGGGTCGGGCGCGTGGGTATTGCGTTAGGGCACGAGCTTTGGGCCGGTGGGTTTAGTTTAAATATTTATTTGTTTTTTTTCTTTGTTTTGGGCTGGGTTTTTGGGTGTATATATATATATATATATATATATATATATATATAGTTTTAATTTATTTTGGTAAAGGGGAAATGGATATGGGCTGGGCTTGGAGATTTTAATTTAATTTAAATTTCGTTTGGGCTGGTTTTATTTGTTTAACTTTATTTTACTTGGGCTGGGGTTTTCTTGTGGGAATTTGATAAAAGGGAATGGGATTAATTGAAAAGGGAGAGAGGGATGGGCCGGCTCGGGAAGAAATGGGGAAATGATTTAAAAAAATTTAAAGGAAATAGGTGAGAGTGGGCTGGGTTAGTTTAGGGAAAATAATGAAAGGAAAAATGAAGTATGGTTAGGGTTTGGGTTAGGAAATTATAAAAGGAAATGGAGATTAGAAAATAGGGTTAGGGTTATAAAAGGAACCAACATACAATGAAGAGATTAGGATTTTATTTAAAATACTTAAAATAATTATAGATATCAATAAGTAAATTCTGTAAGTGACCCTTATAAAAATACGGAAAATTTGTAGTAAATTTTGGGGAAATACCTGGAGACTTATTTATTAAAATACGCTAATTATATATAGGGACTGTGTATTACAGATGCAAAATTGCAATCCGGCACATACACCATTGGTTATGGCAAAGCGGTTGGGTAAAGAACAATGTCCTGAAAAAGAGCAGAAACCGCTTAATGCCCCATATGCTCAAGCTGTTGGAAGCTTAATGTATGCAATGCCGTGTACTGGACCAGACTTGGCATACCTGATGAGTCTAGTTAGTAGATACCAAGGTAATCCTGGTCCAGCACATTTGGAAACTGTTAAGAGGATTTTAAAATATCTAAAGGGTACTGTGCACCATAAGTTGGCTTCTCAAGCAAACTCGCTTGAGGTTCTTGGTTACTCCGATAATGATTTTGGAGGAGACAGATGATGGGAAGTCCACTTCGAGACATTTGTTCATCTTTGAGGTGCATGTGTTTCTTGGACAGTAAGAAATAAGGGTGTGTAGTAAGGTACACATAAGGAGCTAAGTACATAACATGTAGTACGACCACTTACTCATGCGGTCTGGATTAGACAGTTTCTAAATGACATCAATATCAATTTGGTGGATGGACCAATTGAGATTTACCGTGATAATCAAGCGGCCATTAACTTTATTCGCAGTGGTGCAAATAGTTTAAAAGGAAGACATATTGAAGTACAATATCACTATATTCGTGATATAATGGAAAAAAAAGAAGTCAAACTAACTTACATTCCTACCAGCGGCATGATTGTTAATCCCTTCACGAAAGGCATTCCAACAGAAATGTTCATCAAATATATTGGTCTGATGGGACTTAGTCTAAGCCGAATAACAAGAGGATACAACCATGGATAATGGTTGTATTCGGTTTGCATGAAGTGTGAAAAGTGCACATATCTCACGAAGAGTGGGAGTATGTATAATTACATCTTGTGTCACATCTCATGAATAGTGGGAGTGTGCTCGGAAAGTATTTGGTCATTTCGACCAAGTGGGAGATGTAAGTGAATGTGGACTTATGGCCCAATACTTTGAACCCGTCCCGGTTGTTAGAGACCCGGTTGATAGAGAGAAACGGGAGATTTCTAGCTCGCGGCCGCGTCAAGCGTGAAGATCGTGACGAGAGTGAAAGATCGTCTCGTTGAGAAATATCTGGACAGTTTTGGGGACGTAGGGCAGAGGAAGATGCCTATAGATTGCAAAGAGATCATCTCCTCTAAGTATCGATCATCGACATCCTCTTCATCAGAGCCCCAAAATCAAATCCTCTCTTCTTATCCCAAGCAATCACTTCTCTCATGGAAAAACGACGTCCCAAACTCTTACCAAACCAATAACTGTTTACCCAGAATTCCGGATTCCAAAAGCATCCTGGTATCATAACTTCAAAGCAAATTGTAATTTTTTGTTTTATTTTTATTTTTATTGAAACTACAAGCCGGAAACAAAAACACGATCAGGTATATTTTATTAGGGAAAGAAAAAGCCTTGAAATTTGGGAAATTCAAAGAAAAGCATTACCTGAAGCTTGCTGCTGCCCCTGGCCACCCGCCTCCATTGCTTAAGCCCCTCAACCCCTAGCCCTAAGAGCAGGAAGAATTGTAGAGTATGGTTCGGGTTTCGTTCGGGTTTGATAGTCCCAGATCCGAAAACGCAGCAACGAACTCTTCCATAAACCCGACCCAATAAAATAATAAACCGACCCATTAATAACCCGAGACTCATTTCGAGCAAGACAAAAGGTGGTTTTGTGAAACCTAAAACCCCACAAAAATTTACCAAGCCCCTGTCTCAGCAGATAAATAGCGGGGCCCCACAGAGGTCACACTACTAGAGTCAAAAATTCAAGAAACCATCGTCGTCTTCGCATGGATCAAACAACCCAACCGCCGCCGTCGCCGCCGCCGCAACTCCCACCGGAGACAAGTCAGCTCATTGCCAGCGATCGTTCCAGACAGTCACATTTGCCGCCACCGGCGCCTCCTCGATCGACTCCATCAAGAACGATGGTCGAAGAGTCTCAATCGGCTCAGCCTCCGCCTCAACTGCCACTGACAACTCCATCCCCGACCATGGTCAAAGAAAATCAGGGAAAGAAGCCGAATTCATCTACACCATTGCCTCCTTCAAGAACGCCACCGGCGACGGTCGACAATAAACGTGTGGCCTACGAGAAGAGATGGCTCACTCTAGAGGAGGCTAAATCGCATCAATCCAGCCGCAGCGCAAGGAGGCGCCACTTTACTCCGTCAACAACGGAGCCATTCGACCTGGGCCGCCTGCAGGCGAACCCAGCCACCGTCGAGCCCTCATCCGGCGAATCCCCATGCCCGGCAACGAACTCCGATCCCTCGGCGAAGCGCGCCCCAACGAGCATCAACGATCCCTCCCCATCCCCGGCAAATCCCGTCCCAACCTGCAACACCGATACCTCGCCATCGCCGGCGCAGCCAGAAACAACCTCCCCCAGCCCGAAACAACCTCCACTAACTTCCTATGCTGTGGCGTCGCCGGTGGCACCACACCGGTTTCTGCCTCGATCAATTCACGCGGTTCTAGAGATTCAAGATCCCAACATGGAGCAGAGAGCTATTGAGAAAGAAGAGGAAAAGAGCGCCAGACTTGAAACTCATGCATACAAAGATTCTAACAAACACTCTCCCTCCAAGAAAATGGTCTCCTCATTGAATAACACCGCCGCCGGCTCCCCGTCGCCGCCGCCGCCGCCACCACCACCACCACCACTCTCCAACGAGAACCATTTCCCTAGCCTTGCGGCGGCTTCCCTCAAAGAATGGAAGGTTCCGACGAGGCTCCGACGCACCCAGCAGCTTCAGCGGCCACCGCCTCCGGCAGAGACCACGCACCCTCAATATCATAGTACCTCTGTCCCCACCACCAGCACCCGCCCCGGCTCTCGCTCAAGAAACGGGCTCCACCAACAACAGAGTATTATAGACCACCTAGAGGATATCTGGATGCCCGAGAGTTTCAACGCCGCAGCTGCGTTCCCTGCCAATTATCATCTGATCGCTCATACTATTGCCTCCATCGCCGCATCCTCAATGGCGATGGCGGAGGATTCCTCTACTTCGAACAAGTAAACATTCGTCTAGCCTTTTTCTTAATTTGCTAATATGAACACGAAACGATTTTCAAGATCTTAGGGGTCTTCATGGTTCAATTAGCCTCACCTTTGATTGGCTTCAACATGAAACTATAATGCCACCACATATCTTCGATTTCAGGAATGCATGCTCATTGCCAAGTGCCAACCCTCATCATTAATTTCTTCAAACTTTGATGCTTACGTTTCATTATTAGGTCTTAATTATATAAATTTTATTCTTTTCTTTATGTCTTTTCCTGTATTTAGAGAACCTAAAATTTAACTATTCCTTCGTTCCCTTTCCTGCGATCTATTTGTAAAATTTTGATTTCCATGATGATATGGGTCGCAGTGCTTGGGTCTTCCCCGAACGATAATCACATCTAAATGGGGATGGATATGCCTTGGCAGCAGGACGTTGCATTGCATGAATGACATTTTAACTTGCACCCAAGCAAGAATGTGTTCGATATTGTTTGTGAATTTGAATGCTTGATTATGAAGCCATGCATGTATCTTTAAGCAAATTACATATTAGGCTTGAATTGATCAATCATTGTAACCTCTGCTGAAGCATGAAAACTGCACTGCTGAAGCATGAAAGCATGAAATCAGCGTTAATTATATCATTAATTCTATTTTATCTGACGTGGAGAGTTTCAGCGGGTTTAAGGTCACTTCCTACAATTAAAGTTTTTGAAGTCGATTTTTGAAATTAAGTATTAAGCTAAGATTTTTCTAAGAAATTTTTGAAACTAATTATTAAACAAGAACAGTCGGAATTATGCAATACTTTTAAAAAGAATTATTGTAAGCGTACATATAATCTAGATTATAGATTATCATTTGGGTAAGAAGGAAAATTGCTTTTATAGAAAGGACGTTAACAATTAATCCAAACTCAGATTTCGGAAACAAAACATAATGCAAAATTCAAAACAAGAATGAAAATCAAAAATCAAAATGCATCAACCATCCATAAATACAATGTACCAACACAGCCTCCATAAAATTTTCACAACAAACCTCTATACATAAAAAAAAAAAGATTCGGGAAAAAAAAGTGCAGAAATTTGGATCGCAATGAGAAACACTCTCTAGCTCTATGACGAGTCTTTCATCAATCTTGCCTCGAATCCCCCTTCTATGCGTGCAACCAACACGTACGGCATGTAGGTCCCCGGTATTTTGTCCCATACCACGAAGAAAGGTTGTGAATAGTTAAACTTGGTGCCCTGGAGCTGATGATGGATGTCGTGGTATGCAGTGTTATTTGGGAAAATCATGTGGAGAATATTCCATGGTAGCCAGAGGTCGCAATGGTCATCGACCGTCTTCATGACGGCGAAGCAGAAGTAGCTAAGCGTGCGGCCATACCGGAGATGAGGAAGGAGAGGGCTCCACCGAAGGTATCGAGTAGGAGGCCCTCAAGGGGGTGGTTGTAGAGGGTCCCAATGGCTCAGGGGACCACGAGCTGACGGTGTTGCGAGTGCACGTGTTTGTACAGGAACTTATTCTGGTTCATGTATCGATGCACAAAGCACTGCCATGTGTCCGTTACGAGCATTGTGACGAAGATTTGGAGGAGTAGGACAGGGACTGAAGGTAGGATTATTGCTGAGCTTTGGCTCCCAGTTGCCTATAACGTAGAGAACAGTCAAGTTAATCGGAGAATGTGGACTAATTTGAACAACTTCTGCTCTACTTATTTCTTTAGTGTGGCATGTATGTTGTTTTCCACATCAGTTGATACTAATGATAATATCAACTTTTATAATTATAGCTTCGGCACTACAATATGTATAGATTATAGAAGAAAATTATAGAGATTTACGAAACCCACTGGGATAGAGTTAAAAGTAATTGGGATTTGTGGCTAGGAACAACAAAGATTGCAGATATGGTCAATTTACTCGGTAAATACTAATGGTATGCCTCTAACTGGTAGATGTCTATATTCACCTGGCTACAAAGTAAATTGTGTTTAGCTGCATTCATTGCATGGGTACTTAGGAAATCGAAACAAGAAACAACTAATAGTACACCTTATCAAAGCTAGATGGTTAGTTAATAGTCCACTCAAAATTTCTAGTTTATTTTGTTGCGGTGCAATGTTTACTATTATGAATGTCCTCGCGAGACATTATCTGCTACATGACATTTGAACCTCGCACATACCCTTGACTCAAAAAAATTTGAATGCACAAAATATACATTGGATGCCCGATACAAACATGATATTGAGTTATTTCTTAATATACCATCCAACATACGCTTTCCGATATAGAAATCCCTAATTTAACGCAAACCAATCGCATATAGCTAACACGATGACATGTTAGAAAATGTTATAATAATACTGACGTGCATCTTTAAATCAAATTAGCCCATCGCAGTTTCTGCAACTAAAATGAGTAATAAACGCCCATACTGATACCTCCTTGAATTAAAATGAAACAAACTGGTGATGGCCGATGGCAGTAAATGGACTGTAAATTGATAACTTTATATAGCCTTGGAGCATCAGAATCTTCCAAAACCAAAATAAAGGGTTTAACATCAAAAGCTATATAAGAGATAAAACTGTTTTTAAAGATTGATATGCCACTTTGTTTTCTGCAAAACCGATTGGAAAAGGCTATATACAACATAACATTTTCTATTGTTATTTATATATATTAGACTGAAAGGATGACTATTAACTTTCTGAAAATCTTATCTTATAGATGTCAAAAAAGATTGAAGATCTCAATTGAAGAACCAATATTCATAGCTAAAGCCGAGGTCAAATGGACTAAAGGCTTAATAGGACCAACTGGTTATTCATTTCTAGCAGACCTTTATACCCGTGCATCACCAGTCTTTTTGGTGCTGCCTTTTCTTCTAGTAATAAAACGGGGAAAACATGATGTAGATAAATGTAACCTGACCCAGAATTATTTAATCTATGCGTGATATACAAATCAAAATTGCTAAAGCACATCCAAATAAGCACAAAATAAACAAAGTTAACAACCTATCTCTTTGCTTTCCAAATAACTAAAAAAATACATTCTAGCTAAGCTTATCCTGCAACATTGCAAAAAGTACTTCCAAAACCTGAAACTCTAATAAAGTTTAATCTTCAAACTCCAAATATTATTAAGCCTTTGGAATCTTAAGCCATGGTAGTATCCACACATCCCTACGCCCTGCTCCAAGCACGCAGGCACACATGCTTTGTTGGCAGTTCATTCTTATCAATTTCCTATTCCGTGCTATTTTGCACGCTTTATTGTATTTTGATTGACTAATTTACACGAAAATCTCAAGTCTTGATATGATGTATAATTCTATGTCATTAATTGTTTCTGACAAGGAGAACCCATGCTGTACAGATAAGTTTGGACTTCTTCATAGAAAAACAATCTCATTAAGCTATCTATACAAGATCGAGAAATTTAAGGAAAAATCAAACAAATTATTGATTTTTAATTCACCAAGAATCCTTTACATATACCAATATCGTCTTTATATTTTATTTTATTTTTTTCACATCAACTTGGAGACACATGATTTGTTTACCCATAAAAAAATTCTCCTATACGTTATCATTCATTTCTTATGAAAGCTCGATGTTGCTTTTTTTTTCGAGGAAAATATCAAATGGATAAATCATTTCACTGGGAATACAAAATAATATACATTACGAAATATAAGCCACAAATGGAGGGTTCGGGCCCTCTCCAGTATAAATAATTGTGGAGAGACCACCTGTATTAATCACACCATCCATTGTTGAATGGACCCTAAGATACAAAATCCATCACACCATCCATTCACCAATGGATGGTGAGATACAATGAAGATGACTCAACACTATTCTTTTTAGTGGAGAGACGCCAAACCCTCAGAAATGCATGCCACATTATGGTAGTAATGTCATATATGCCAAACCAACCAATCTAACAACTAAATTAAAGGATTTCCAATAAAATGTACAAAAGTTTGAGCTCTCACCAAGAAAAGCAGCTTCGTGACGACGACTTGAACCAGCTGCTGAAGATGAAGAAGAACACCCTTGATCACCAAGGAAAGCGGCACCGAATTCTTCTGATTCTCCTCCTTTTTCGTATGCAGCCGATATTGATCCCATGAAGGGGGCATCAATTGATAAATCACACCATAACCCAATAAAGCACGATCGGCGCGAAAGTCCCCATTGTTTCATCACTAATGTACCCTTCCCAAAAACCATTCTCACTCTAAATATTGAACTCCCCACAACAAAAATCCCTAAAGATCCAAACTTTGGGCTTGAATTCAAAAAACCCAATCAAGGGCTTCTTTCAACGTGTTTTCTAGGCTCAGATCTAGAGAAAATAGGGGTTTTATAACTTTTGTTTTCCACCTTTTGAGAGAGAGAAAATCAAAATAATTTGACAACGTGATCCAGGGTTTGAGAAAAGAAAGAAAACCTATTGAAATTCTTCAGAAATTTGAAGATCTGAAGAGAGAATGGGGGAAAAGGTGCCGTTTTTCATCTTTTGGGATTTTAGAGGGTTTTTGAGGGAGGGTTGTAAGGGCCTGTTTGGTTGCAGGATTATGAGTTTGGATTTGGATTTTGGATTGGGGAATCCTAGGATTCCACAATTTTGTGTTTGGTTGCAAGATTAGGATTTCTTGGATTCCTTTGTTTTGTATGGGGGCCCACCACAAAAGAAGGATTCATGAATCCTAAAAATTTTCAAGAATTCTCAAGGATTTGGCACTATTCAATGTACTTTTAGATGGGACCCATGCACTTTATTTATTTAACAATCCTCTCTCTCTCTATCTCTCTCTAAAATCCTCAAATCCAAATCCCATTTTTTTCCACCAACCAAATAAAGATTACAAGGATCTACAAATCTAATACTAGCAATCCAAAACCAACCAAACAACAAATTACCAAATCCAGAAATTGCAACCGTATTAACAATCCTCTCTCTCTCTAAGGGGCTGTTTGGTTGCAGGATTATGGAATTTGGATTCCAAACATAGTACGGTTGCAATTTCTGGATTTGGTAATTTGTTGTTTGGTTGGTTTTGGATTGCTAGTATTAGATTTGTAGATCCTTGTAATCTTTATTTGGTTGGTGGAAAAAAATGGGATTTGGATTTGAGGATTTTAGAGAGAGATAGAGAGAGAGAGGATTGTTAAATAAATAAAGTGCATGGGCCCCATCTAAAAGTACATTGAATAGTGCCAAATCCTTGAGAATCCTTGAAAATTTTTAGGATTCATGCATCCTTCTTTTGTGGTGGGCCCCCCAATACAAAACAAAGGAATCCAAGAAATCCTAATCTTGCAACCAAACACAAAATTGTGGAATCCTAGGATTCCACAATCCAAAATCCAAAATCCAAATCCAAACTAATAATCCTGCAACCAAACAGGCCCTAAGGGGCCGTTTGGTTCGAGGATTATGAAATTTGGATTAAAAAAATGTACGGTTAAAAATTTCTGGATTTGGTAATTTGTTGTTTGGTTAGTATTGGATTTCTAGTATTGGATTTGTAGCTTTTTGTAATCTTTGCTTGGTTGGTAAAAAGAAAATGGTATTTGGATTTGAGTATTTTAGAGAGAGATAGATAGAGAGAGGATTATTAAATAAATAAAGTATCCAAAATTTGGAGAATTTGAAAGGATTTGACACTATTCATTATATATTTAGATGGTTGCAAGGATTTGACACAATTCAATTCTTTCATAATCCTACAACCAAACAAGCTCTAATGTAAACAGAAAACAAAAAACGAGAATCTAATAAGTTTGGAAAAATTCAGGTAACCCCGTACTTGATTATGTTATTATATTAAACAAAAGCCTGAAATAAATTTAAGCTGCCTCAAAAATTGAATTAAACTGTTAAAACAAGCAAAGCAACCACTAAAGAATCTTAATGAATCTTAACGTTGTCGGGCATCAATTATTAAAAAAATAATAGTAATTTAAAATAAAAAGGGTGCAGTCAAATAATTTAACATAACAGCTATGTTTCCAAGTTCTATGCAAATTTCTCAAGGATAAAAGAGTGGAGAAAGTAGATATTAGACAAAGCTCTTCATACGCAAAATAAGAAACAAACATAGACGCACTCCATGTACAATTGTATCGATTCAATGTTAATAAAAGGGTGTATTTTTGTTCTGATTATGAGTTATAACTAATGCTTGATAAATAAATGCAAGAAACACCTTGTAGTTTATTGTTTAATTCTCTACACTGTTGTTCCATAGTTTGTATGTTCGAATCCTTGCAACACAATTATTTTATTTTGAATTCTTTTTGTCGTTGAAGAATTCTGAAAGTTTTACGGGCGATTCACAGAGTTTCGAAACGTTATAAAATAAACAAGACATATTTTTAGACCGAACCAACTGCCCCGAGACCATGACCCGAGACACGAGCCCAACACCCAAGTTGGACCCGACCTGGGCAACCCCAAGCCCGATCTGGGCGGCCAGGAAGCGGACCCTGCGCTCAGCCCGTGGGATTGCGTCGTTTTGCCTCCCGCCTCTTCGTTTTCATATCCTAAAACTCCTGAATTAAAACAGAGAACTGCCCTATTTCTTTTCTCCATTAAAATTAAGTTTTAATGTCCCATTTATCACAAATTTTCACACCATCTTAATTTTCCTTTTCCTATATAATCCCTTAGCTGCTCAATTATTCTTGCTCCTCTAAGATTTTCTGAAATCGCTCTCAAAAAAATTCTCTCTCAAGTTCAAGTTCTTCTCAAGCCTTAGAACGTCAAAGCTCCGTTCAAGAACCCACCGCGGTTGTATCACATCCCGCTTCCCAAAGAGCGGTAACGACACGTGACATATTTATTCCGAGAAGGTCCTTTCTCGAAATAAATACACTAAGCATAAAGTAAACAGTATAAAATGACAAGAAATGACATCATGATAAAAACCAACTTTATATATTTACATTCCAAACTTTACAGAGTTTAAACTGATACAAACTGTCTGAACAAGAAACATAAAATAGAAGTGACTAAACAGATAGTATACTGAAAAGAAAAGCCAAAATGAAATAACTAGTAGTCGACTTGGAAAGCTGGCTAGCTGTACTCCTCTTCTGCTGGTTCCACTTCCTCTTTCCCTACGTCCCTTCACAAATATTCCAAGAAAAGAAGAAATAGAGAGGAATGCCATCAGCGAATTAGCGCTTGTTAAGTCCCCAAGATAGATATGAATTATATGATTAAGGTGCAAGGTGATATGCAGTATGGGAGGAATAGAAAATAGTGAACACGTGAATAAATATGATATGGTAATGTACATGGCAGTCTAAATGACACGTGAGCATGGTGATATGGTATAACATGTATTGGTCAACATGAGCATATAAGAAGTGTGTAGTGATGAACATGTAGTGAATGTTAGTGTGTCCTAAAGGTCTCTACAAGGTAATCTAACTAACGTAAATTTAAGCGTGAATATCAACCGATCTTAAGAGTATTTTCAAACTCAGGGATAGGGCCCCAAAAGCAAGGAAACACGGGCCCAAAAGTAACGGGACTTCAATTGTCATTGAAGTATTCACAAACCTAACATGCTATCATCCAGGGGCTTGGAAACACAGGTCTTCATTCATGAATTTGTGATGTATCGTTTCTGCCCGGTACCACAGCAACGTGATTTGTAGTAATGAGACTCATGAGATTCCGTTGGATCCATACTCAAACAACCTAACGCCCCACATATCTAATTTATAGTTAAAGTTATAAGTCTTACCCGAATCTATGAATACAAATGAGAGAGTACAAGTTGAGTTCGTGTCAATTGCATGTATTCGTGTCAAGTTCATGTAATATTCAAGTATTCGTTTCAAGTTGTATTCATGGTTCGAGACAAATTGGTTCAAATGTACATATTGGGTTCAAGTATTCATGTCAAGTTCAAGTATCGTGTTAAGTATAATATTATGTGTTTGATTATGTATGATTCAGTATTAAAGTGATATGATTTCCATGAAGATATGAATTCTATATTGGAAGATAGGCAAGTGATGGCACTCATTGTCTCTAGCTTCCAGAGGCTCAAGAAAGAACATGTCACTTAAACCCAACCGTTATCAAAATACTTTAAAGAATAGTTATAGATCCGCTTTCCCTTTCAAGGCTGCGCTCTATGAGAAGCTCTGTGTCTTGCTCTACTAGACATAAGATGTGCTTTAACTAGCACCATCACAACAGGGTTCTCCTGACGAAGGTTGTAGATGCGGAATTCGTAAAGGAAAAAGATTAAAAGTTAAATTCTATTTTTAAAACCTTGAGGGTATTTTAATAAACTTCTGTTCCCGCTCAAAAATTAGAAGCGCACTCAAGTGCTATAGCAGGTGGTGCAACCCGTGCAACGCACGGGCGCATAGTCCAAGCCAATGCATGCTATGCGAACCATGCAATGCACGTGCGCAAAGTTAAAACCTTTGATGGGCTGCGATGCGACCCTTGCAAAGCACGTGCACATCGGTAAGTTTCTGAAAGGTCGTGACCCATGTGAAACATGTGCGCACACCCTATCAAAGCTTGCGCTCTACCGAAGCTATGCTTGGAAGAAAATCTTCTGTTAACAAATTAAACAAAATTGATTTAGGATCAGTGATCCAGCGGTATGCATACATCAATTTAAATATATTTGTTAGGGATTTACCCTAACAAATCCTTCTTCTATAAATAGAGCCTTAGAGGAGAAAATCTCCTGTCATGTAGACATCACCATATTGTTAAAAAAAATTCACTCTTCTTCTTGAATCGAGTAAAATTCTTAAAGCCTCCATCATCTTCAAAGTAAAAGCCCTAGCATTAACTAAGTAAGGAAAAAGAGATTCTCTCTTTTTATATTTAAAGCTTCGGTTTTATTATGAGTTTCGACTCCACATATAAGATCAAAAAATCTTAGGGTTTATCCCTTTTACAAAGATTTCGATCTTCATAAAGGGATCGATCTTAAGATCTAAAGGAAAAGACACCATTTAAAAAAGTGTTTCGACAAATAAAGAACCAAAGCTTTTGCTTCTTTATGGGTTTCAACTCCGTTAAAACCAAGGTTTTCTTAAAAGTTACTGACTTTCATTAAAATTAAGGCGCACCCTAACCTGGTGCGCATCTCCTGAAATGCGCACTATGTGCAGAACCCATGTGCATAAGACAATCGCATCCTAAGCTGGTGTGTCGGTGTGCATCCCTATAAATGCGCACTGCGTGCAGAACTCTTACGCATAAGAAAATCACACCCTAAGCTGGTGCGTATCCCCTGAAATTTGCGACGCGTACTTTACCCGTGCGCACAAGTCAACCGCACCTTACAATGAGATGCGACACGTGCAAAGCCCATATGCACAAGCCAACAACAGATGTGCAAATGCGTACACATGCAGAACTCGTGCACACACACTAATTTAAAATAAAGTCAAGTCCTATGAGGAACCGCATAGAGGCATGTGCACCCCATGCTATGCATGTGCGCTAATGCCATGCGCATCCATAGTGCGTGTCATGTCCCGCTTTTCAAAAGATGATGACGGCACGTGACGAGATCCGCAATGTATTTACTACGAGAAGGTCATTTCCCTTAATAAATACGTTAAGGGTTTTTTAAATAATATAACAACATGCAAGAATTAAAAGGAGTAATTAAAATGCAACATCAATTTTATTTACATTCAAATTTTAAAGTATATGTGTCTGAAATAATAGATACAATAAATAGAAGTGCCTAAACAATGGTATACTGGAAATAAGTGCAGAAAAAAAACTATTAGTCTGGTTGAGCGGTAAGCTGATCGAAGTCCTCCTGACTTGGCTCGATCTTCTCTAAATCCGGTCTTCCTGACAAACATTCTAAGGAATGAAACAGAGAGGAATGTCGTCGGCGAACTAACGCTCGGTAAGTTCCCAAGGAAAAATATGATAACTGAGGGTATTAAAATAGGACATGGATCTAAGTAGCAACTAACAAGTAGGAGTAAAAATATATAAGAGCATTAATTAAACTTGAGTATGCTAAGGTATATTAAGCATGCCAGTTATATGAATATGGTTATTCGATTCTAACGTGATTATTTGTTGTTTAATAAGGAAAGTATGCGTATATACAAGAGTAGTCTGACGTACCCCGCGGACCAAAGGTACAGGAATACAAGGCCCCATCAAACCCATGGGACAACAACACAGGATATTCAGGTTAGGTGGCTTTTAGTGAACTCTCATGCCACGTCATACATTCTTTATCAATATACCCTTTATCCCCATATATTTTTTTTTGTATAAATCAAGTTTACAGGTCTTGACTGAATTCATGAATATAAAGAGTACAAGTTCAGGTTTAAGTGGTGTTCAAGTAATCATGTCAAGTTCATGTCAAATCATATTCATGGTTTGGGTCAAGTCAAGTCATCTGTTCAAGTTCAAGTCGAGTTCGAGCTTGCGTTTGAATTCGAGTTTAAGTTAGATTGAGATTCAAGTCAAGTTTGAGTCCAATGTGATATGATTAAAGTAATATTACACTTTATGTTAGAAAGGATTCATCCCAGTAAATTTCTTAAGTTTAGAAACAATCGGGCAACCACTACACATAGGCGGCAGGATTTGTGACTTTTGCAAAGACGATTGTCAATGATAATTTCTTTAATTTGCATTCTTATCTAGACTAGATAGACAAGCACATACTTTCTCTGGCTCCCCAGGGCCTAGAGAATTAATACTGTTTAACCCATTATTAATCTAAAGTTTTTAAAGATTTATTAATTTGTTTATTGTATGTATTTACATGTTTGTATTTCTCGAGGGGGTTTATGTAAAATGTTTTAATTTTTTAAAATAAACCTCGAGGGTGTTTTTGATAAAAACATGTTAATTAGAAATTTAAGAGTTTTTATAAAATTTATTTTAGATTTAGTGGTACTTTAGTGATAAAACCTAACTTTTAAAATTTTATGGTATTTTTATGAAAAATCTATCTTTTGGAAACTTGAGAGTGTTTTCTTAAAAACTTTAATCTTTTCATTTTAGAGTATATATCTAATTTTCACAAATTTGTTTCTCTTTGAAATTATGAATATATGATTTAAGTTATTTCAATTTGTTTGACTTTGTTTTAAAATTTCGTATTTCGTTAAAACCATATTTTCTTCCTCTAGAGATCGAATTCTCCGTGAGAAGTTCTGCATCTCACTCTACTATCTCCAAGATGTGTGATAATCTGCACTATTCATAAACGGGTCCCCTAACGAGAGTTGTAGAGGCGTATTTGCAAAGGAAAAGAATATTGATTTAAAAACCGTATTTTTTTTTGAATTCAAGGGTATTTTGATTCTTTCGAAAAAATATTATAACTATAGTATCATGCTATGTTTTCCATGTGTATATAACGGTTGGGTCGTTACCCCGTACATGATATTATCTAATAGGTTAACAATAAACTACCATTAAAATAAAGATGCGGTATTTATCAGTTACTTTGTTTTCTAAGTATTATTTAACATAGCAAAAATTTATTTTAAGAGCATATAGGAACTAGATGAGTCATAGCATACGAGTGATGTTTTCATGATAAAGGTTATTATAAGTCTGAAAAATATTTGTTTTCTAAAATTTTTATTATATCGATATAGGGGGAGAACAAAAGAGAAAGAGAGAGAGAGAGAAATCGAGGGAGGCTTATGGGTTCCGCTTGTATTCGTTCAAGCGAGAAAAGAAGAGAAGCAGTCTCGGTTGACGAACCGAGGCTGACAAGACAAAAGGATCGAGCTTGACGACGTGCGGAGGAACGAACTTAAAAGATTGAGTTGGCTTAGACTTGGCTTGGTCTTGAGAGTCTTGAGAGGGAATTTTGAGTATAATTTAGTGTAATTTTCAGAAATGAGGATGAGGCTAGAATGGCTAGGTATTTATAAGAGAATTAGCGAGTAGGGTGGGTTAAAAGATAAAAAAAATTGAATTAAAAATGGTGTAAATGGGATAGATAAAGGGTTTTCTGTTCTCTGTTTTAATACAGATGTTTTAAGGTATTAAAATAGGTTAGGGGAGACCAAAGATCGCATGGGTCCAACACGGACCCGATCTGGGATCATCTGGCCACTGGGCTCGGCCAAGCGGCGACCCAGATGTGAGCTTCTGCCTCGAAGTTCATGCCCAGGGTTTTAATTTGGTTTAATTTTCTCATTTATATAATTATTTTCTGTTGCAACGTTTGGTAAACCCGTGTAAAGCCCGTGCAATCTCTTGAGCTTTCAAAACGTTAAAAAGAAAAATATTAAAATAATTAGAGCTGGTGGGATTCGAACACGCGGATTATGGGACAGCAGCGGAGAGTATTAACCAGTGAGCTACAAGGAGTTTCTTGTTGGTTTTTATCAAAAACTACTTACAATTCAGAATCCGAAATAGAAATGCCCTTTATATAACATTGAATTTCGTACAAGAGTATTCAAATTTCAGGGTCGTTATATTCTACCCTCCTTACAAAAAAATCCGTCCTCAAAATTTATATAAGGAACTAATCTTCAAATAAGTGAGGGTATTGTGTACGTATGTCATCTTTTCTTTCCCAAGTTGATTCTCCTGGTGAATCTGTAACACCTTAATACGATTTTACGTAATTTAATTATACTATATATGTGTTGGGCAATCATTTAAATTATTATTGTTATTGGTGTTGTTCACCGCCGGAAGACGGATCAAGACGTTGGGACGTCTGGCCTGAATTTGGAGGCAGATACTATTTGGATTTATCCATCCACCTTTCCGAAGATACCAAGTTGATTTATGACACCATATATCGAAGGCTTGGATAGATGCTACCGTTGTAATAGACTTTATCAGATTCCCACTCATTTTATGAGGGGTTTTTTGATTATGGGGATGCTCTTTACTGCAGGCACAAGCCCCTACAGTTAATTACGTTACCGCGTTGCGATAACCACTTTCTCCTGCTCCGTAAGTTCACTTCGTATCGTGTTGTGTTTGTTTTATTTTGGGTTGCCTGTGGATTGTATACGAAGACTAATTTATGTCGTCGCCCTAGGGCGCGGATTAGTCCAAATCTGTATATTTGAGATTTGGGTTTAGGTCAAGAATTTTGCTTGACGGGGCCCACGTTAGTAGCTTGGTTTACCGACGGGAATGAACTTAGAACGCAGATCTCACATTTGTGAGGTCCATCGATTCAGAGGATATTTAGGTTTGATCTAAGGATCATTAGCCATATTTGAGACTAAGATCAATTTATGAGCAGTGAGCATATGGGCTCAACTTATCATTAGATCATATATGAATAGCCCATGGATAGTATACGGTAGTCATTATGGAGACAGTCTGCAGGGCAAAACATATTAGTTTAAGGACGTCGCGGTCTAACATTCCTTGTTTAGGATGAATGTTTGTTTATGAACATTTCGGTCCAATGTTCCCTGTTTGGATGGAGATTAGTTTAAGGACATTTCGGTCCAATGTTCCCTGTTTGGGATGGAGATTAGTTTAAGAACATTTCGGTCCAATGTTCCTGTTTCCCCCAATCAGAGTAAATCTCTGTTCAAAAATTCAAATTTTGAAATGAAGCAGTGCTTCATAGCAACGCCAGCACCGAGAGAGTCAAAGACTCTGAGGCAGCGCCCATGTGCAAAGTACATGGGCGCTAGCGCTGAGAGCGCTGCACTCTAAGCAGCGCACTATGTGCAAAGCACGTAAGCGCTAGTGCCAAGAGCGCTGCACTCTAAGTAGCGCACTACGTGCAAAGCACGTAAGCGCTAGCGCTATGTGCACTTCAGCACACTACGTGCAAAGCACGTAAACTCTAGTGCTATGTGCGCTGCATTCTAAGCAGCGCACCACGTGCAAAGCACGGGAGCGCTAGCGATGGAACTAAACGTTCCCAACCGTTGGATCAAAGATCCAAAGAACATGATTAAAAATCATCAATTGATCAGAATAAAATTCTGTTAAGGAAAGATTCTTCAAAATCTTTCCAAACAAAAAGATTGTGCTCTGTAAATCAGAGCACCGTCGGATCAATGATCCAATGGTGATTAAAAATCACTAAAATACAGAATAAATTCTGTATGGGGAAAGATTTCCCAATCTTGTTAAAAACAAGAAGATTGCCTTTTGTAAATCAGAAGCTCTTGGATCAAATATCCAACGATGGGAAAATCCCCAAATCAATTGGAGAAAAGATCTCCTTAACCGATTGAACAAATCAACTCGCCCTATATAAAGGCTCCAAGACTTCAAGTTTCAGATAGAAAAAGGAGAATTCAATTCTCATAGGAGATTATTTCTCCATAGGAGTTTGCTCCCCCCATAATGCGCATATGCGCAAGCGCCATGTGCGCCACGTGCAACATACGTGAGCCAAACACGTGCAATGCACGTGGGAGTATTCTATAATACTCAAAAGAGATTATTTCTCCATAGGAGCTTGCTCCCCCCATAATGCGCATATGCGCAAGTTCCATGTGCGCTACGTGCAAACATATGCGTCCAATACGTGCGACGCACGTGCGCCCAACACATATAACTCACGTGCGCGAACACAAAGAAGCCTTTTTCAGTAGTGAGAAGCTTAAGCGTCAGCCTGTTCTTTCCCACTAATGAGTGAGACATGGTTCAAAGGGTACATCCCTCCACATCTTCGATATATGGCGCTGTAATCTCTCAGTATCGTCGGAGAGGTGGTGGGCCCCAACGACCAATGATCCTTCTTTTCAAAAAAAAGGAAAAGAAACAAAAAAAGAGATAGAAAAACATAGAGAGGAACCCCCCATAAACTTTGAGAAATCTCAGAAAGAAGAGCAAGCTCTCGGTAGAAGAAGAAAATTCTCTTCAAGGTAAAAAGAACAGAAAGACGAAATCGTCTCATATCAAAAGAAGAATTCACTTCTTTTCTTCAGATCATAGATCTATAAGACAAATTGTCTTTCAGAGATCATGAACATCTCATTATAAAAGGGGGGAGAATAATTCAGTTCTCTTAGGATCACAGATCCATAAAGGCAAAGCCTTTTATCAAAATAAGAGATTGAAATATCTCCTATAAAATAAGAACTGTGTTCTTAGAACCTTGAGACAAAGTCTCTTATAAGAGAGAATTTAATTCTCAGAGCTTGCATAAAAGGAGAGCCTTAGCGCTCCTAATTTAAAAGAGCCCTAACGCTCCTAATTCAAAAGAGCTTCAACGCTCCACATCTGGCGCTCAGCGCTGCAGAACCTTGGCGCTCTTAATTTAAAAGAGCTTCAGCGCTCCACATCTAGCGCAAAACGCTGCAGAGCCTTGGCGCTCTTAATTTTAAAGAGCCTTAGTGCTCCTAATTTAAAAGAGCCCTAGCGCTCCTAATTCAAAAGAGCTTCAGCATTCCACATCTAGCATAAAGCGCTGCAGAGCCTTGGCGCTCTTAATTTAAAAGAGCTTCAGCGCTCCACATCTAGCGTAAAGCGCTGCAGAGCCTTGGCGCTTTTAATTTTAAAGATCCTTAGCGCTCCAAATATAGCGCACTGCGCTCATTGACTGGCGTTCAGCGCCAAGCGTGCCACGTGCTCCTCACGTGTGCGCTACTTAACAGAAGCGCCTCAGCGCTCCACATCTAGCGCAAAGTGCTGCAGCGCCTCAGCGCTCCAAATATAGCGCACTGCGCTCATTGACTGGCGCTAGCGCCAAGCGCGCCACGTGTTTCTCATATGTACGCTGATAGAACATAAGCCGTTCTTTAAAATAAAGCCCTAGAGCTATGATGAATGCTCAGCATTCAATAAAAGACAGAAAGGCTATCAGAACTCAAATCAATGCTCAGTCCAAGGTTAAGGACATCATAGTCTGTGGGTTTAAAGGGACCCCACAGTCCGAGATTAAGGACATCATAGTCCGTGAGTTTAAGGACCCCACAGTCCGTAAAGTGTTTGGTTGTCGGGACCCGTCACCTCTCTGAAGACGTTGAAGGATTATAACGACAAATATCAGAGGAGTAAAGAGATGTACCCTTGAACCGGTGTGAATTGGTTAAAAGATCTGTAGTCCAATTTGGGACTAAGATCTGTTGAAATATTCATGAGCAGATGGGCTCAATTAATATGAGTTGAGGACTTATGGCCAATTTTGGGCTAAGTCCAATCAGATTAAAATGTTTAACATTTTATTTTAGGCTGTTGAGCCTTTATTGAATGCTAAGCATTCATCAGAACTGTGGGCTTATTAAAGAACAATTTGTGTTCTTGTCAGCGCAACATATGGTACGCCAGGCGCTTTGCGCCAATCAAAAAGTGTAGTGCGCTTCTGCCATGTGGCGCACATGTAAGGGACACGTGTCGCGCTATGCGTTAGGCGCCAGATGATGAGCGCATGATGTCAGTGTATGAGCGCTGAGCGCTAACCCATGAGCGCATTGCACTGGTGCATACGTGAATAACACGTGGTGCGCGTGGCGCTGAGCGCCATCCCATGAGCGCAGTGCGCTATTTCAGAAGCGCAAAGCACGAGTTGTTTAATTGGTGCACACGTGGCGCATTTGGCGCTGAGCGCCGGTCCAGAGAGCGCAGAAGCGCAGTTCAAGAGCGCAAGGCGCATTTCAAGAGCGCAAAGCGTATCTAATCAATTTTATGATCTGGGAACAAATTTATGTTCTTTTAAAAGAGTCTGTCTCAAGATTTAAGAACAACAGTTCTTATTTTGCAGGAGAGATTTTCAATCTCTTATTTTGATGAAAGCCTTTGCCTTTATAGATTCATGATCTGTGAGAAGAATTGCGTTCTTCTTTTATTTTATGATGAGATCTTTTAATCTCTTTTGTGAAAGACTTTTTGTCTTGTAGATCTGTGATCTATTTAAAGAAATAAATTTTTCTTTCTATGAGATGATTTCATCTCTGTGTTCATCATTCATCATCTTTACCTTGAAGAAGTATCTTCTTGCAGGAGCTTACTCTTTTTTCTTTGAATTTTCCAAAGTTTATGGGGGGTTTCTCTATATCAGACTTGAAGTCTTGGGGCCTTTATATAGGGCAAGTTGATTTGTTGAATCAGTTAAAGAGATCTTTCTCTGATTGATTTAGAGATGTTTCCCCACCATTGGATCTTTGATCCTAGGGCTTCTGTTTTACAGAAGGCAATTTTCTTGTTTTTAACAAGATTGGAAAATCTTTCCATAACAGAATTTAATTCTGATTAATTAATGATTTATCATTATTATTAGATCTTTTGATCTAACGGTGGGGAGTTTTTTAATTCCAGCGCTAGCGCATCCGTGGTTTGCACGTGGTGCGCTGCTCAGAGCGCAGCGTACCTTGCGCTAGCGCACCTCTGTTTGACATGTAGTGCGCTGCTCAGAGCGCAGTGTGCCCTGCGCTAGCGCACCCGTGTTTGACACGTGGCACGCAGTGCACCTAGCGTTAGCGCAAACATGGTGCGCTTCCTAGGGCGCAGCGCACTTAGCGCTGCATCTGAAGCGTTGCTTCAATTTTGAAATTTGAATTTCAAACAGAGTTTTGCTCTGATTGGGGGAAACAAATGCCCCCCACCGTTGCGCTTACGTAGCCCACATGTGAGTGCAGCGGTGGCAGCATCTGCGCTCTTGGATCAACTCAGAAGTTGAAGAGGCGTTTCAATGCCTATAAATAGGACCTTTGGTCCTTTAAATGATTTCTGTTCATCTTCTTCTTTAAGAATTTTCATTCAGAGCACAGCTCTTCCGTTTAAGAACTTTTTAAGAGTAAAAACTTTGTTAAAATTTAGGTAAAGATTAAATCTTTTACTAATCTAGGGTTTTACCCATTAACAGAGCCTTGCTCACGGACTATGATGTACTTAACCTCGGACTGTGGGGTCCCTTTAAACCCACGGACTATGATGTCCTTAACCTTGGACTGAGATGTCCTTAAACTAACGTTGGACCGTAATGTCCTTAAACTAATCAACCGCAATGCCCCTAAACTAAACAATAGAGCCCAATTGCTCTTTTGTTGGATCTAAACAATCCCGTTAAGTTGATCTTAGTCTAAAATTAGATTAACGTATCATTAACAAACGTTTAAGTTGATCTTAGTCTCTAATGAGGCTAACGTATCCTTAACCAAAATCTAAGAAGATACGGATTTGGACTAATCCACGCCCTACGGGCGACATTATAAATTAGTCTCCGTATACAATCCACGGGCAACCAAAAACAAAACAAACACCCACGACACGAAGTGACCATCTGGAGAAGGAGAAAGTTGTTACCGCGATACGGTAGCGTAATTAACTGCAAGGGCTTGCACCTGCAAGGAAGAGCGTCCCCACAATCAAAAACCCCTCACCACGAGGGGGAATTTGACGAAGTCTGCTACATCGGTCGCATCCGTTTAAACCTTCGATACACGGTGCCATAAATCAACTTGGCATCTTCGGTGAGGTGGACGGATAGCACCAATTAGCATCTGCCCCGAAATTCAGGCAAGACCGACCTACGCGGTCGCGTCTCCGCGCGTCTTTCGGCGGGAAACATAGAACACTGAAGAAAAACGAGACCAAGACTCCACTTTCAGGCCGACGAGAACCCCAATATGACCGGCCTTGCCGGCCCCCCTTTCTTCAATTGGTCTCATATTTTTTTGGTGTTCTGATCTCTTCCCGCTCACGCTAGCTAGTCTTTTTTCATTGATCTTCTGCCCGTCTATCTCTTTCCGGTAAAATGTGCCTATCCAGGGACGTGTTGCTTAGGCCGGGTAAACTTAGGCTTAGGAAAGGGATGCGATCCTTTTACTGAAAATAGTGGATGTTGTCTTTTCTTTTCTCTTTTGGTCCAGAAATGGAATTGCTATTCTCGATTCAGATAAGACACTGATTTGTTTACGAAACGCTTTTCATTTATAGGATCTCCCATTCGTCAAAAAGGTCGTTCCTTCTTTTTAAAAACCAATCAGTTTAGGGTTTTAGGTTATGTTTGTTTTGCCCAGATTGCATGTTATGTTATCTTTTATGTTGGGGCTATTCGGAGTGTTTCGTAGTCGCAATTTTAACATCGTTTCGGGTTTAAGTTTGATATGTGATACAATATTTAGGATCCACATTAATTAGTTTTGTGAAAACTAGTTTGTTATATTTTAGTCTCTCTTGATCAATTGCCACGGAGTTTTGATTCGGATCAAAACTCCGTCGCAATCTCGTATAGTACGCGAACACTCGCCGAGTAACACTACTAAATAGCCTTGCCACATAGCCCCGACCAAGTGACTATAGGAGAACCCCGTTGCTAAAGGCATTCACCCAGGTGCTCGCGGCCATACTGTTCCGCCTAAGTGCACTTCGTCGACGGCATCGAGGGTGCACCCATCTACTAAAGTTCCTGACGAGCATTCGATCATTTTATCGGGAATCTTGTTGAATTACCCGACTTATTATTGAAAAGTGTTTTCAATTCGAGACTTAAATGCAAGGTTTATTGTGTTAGGCATGAAATTCGGAATATGTAATATTCCGGGTTTATGATGTCTAAGGAATATGCGGATTCTAATTATTGTAGTTTTCTTTCTTTTTTGTAACCGTAAGTGTAATATGTTGTGTATCCCCGATCTCATTACTATATGTCAACAACATCAAGAATACGCATATTTACTTACATTGATGACATGTGATATTATGTGTTGCTTATGATATGTTATATTGGATCGTCATGAATGAATAGCTGGGGGTTTTACGTGAGATGAGAGTTTTTCTATTTTCATTCATGTAAATTTTGTATGTAATATTCTTTTATTGGGACACTTCCGGGTTGAGGATGATGTCACCATTGATGTATATTATTTATTTTTCTGCATTAGGATAGACCCTGTAAGTGCACGGCGGCGCCCCGGCCGTCAATCCGACGGCCAAATGCGGAAGCGGTGATAAACTTTAATTTTGCGAACTTAGCAAACCGGCTCCACCGCGCACTAAACCCCGGATCGTACCATTAAACTAGATCTAGCAAACTACAAGACGGGTTAGAGATATACCGAGTGATCCGAGTCCTCCGGTCTTCTCGTCGTCGTGCCGATCTCCCGCGGAAACTCCGGTCGTCGCATCCTTGCCGGAAGGGCACCACATCGTCTGCATCTTTTACGGGCTCCCACCTCAATACCGAGGCAACTCGGGCACGAAGCTGGCTAGTCGACGTGCCCAAGATTTGCTGTAGAATGTGTAGTGCTTTGTCTCTTTGGGGTTATGTTGCCTTGATGGAGGAATGGAATTTTCAAGTGGAACTCTCATTTATCAAGCATGGAATGAGATGATAAATTTTCCTCACCAAAAATGAAATCTCTCATTTTTCCTCCTCTCATCTAAATGTGGCCGGCCCTCTTCTCATGTGAGAATGGTGGAGGAATCAAATACATAACAAGAAGGGAGGTGAGTGTAGGAAAAGGTGGAGGGTGACCCCTTGCAAAAAGGAAAACCTCAAATCAAACCCTTAATCAACCCATATCTCATAAATGCACCATCATGGATGAAAAAGCAAAGATGTTTAACATATCATAATGACACAAATGTAAGAAAACCCCTCCATAAATGTTATTTGCAAACTTGCAAATAACCCCCTCCATCGGAAAAGTCCGGCCGGGAAAGAACAAAGGAAAACCGGCCGGAACGGAATGCAAACTGGCAACTCCAGAAAACTGGTTCCGTAATAAATTACAGGAAAACCCCGCTACTGCATATACATGCCCGCATTTGTATTCCGACCGGATACAAATGCAATGAGACAAAATCTACACTGTACTATACTAGGATCCGGCTTAAACCAAAGCCGGCTAGTAAAATCCGTTCGATCCTGATCCGTGCAATACCGCACGTATCTGATCGAACCGTGCCATATATCTATACGGCCTCTAGTACAAACCGTCCGATCCTGATCCGTGCAATACCGCACGTATCTGATCGGACCCTGCCATATCTCCATACGGCCTCTACAGCGTTTCGCCCGAAAGCTGAGTAACTGAATGTGTGGTGGACTCTAAAGACTCGTCAATACTATGGCTGTGGATTTAACCACTAGCACGTCAGAGGTATAAACCAATACGTAACGGGCCACCAGCTATTGACCAAAAGGGACGTCGATGAGCGAACTCATCCTGACACCCTACTGAGCCTGTCAGTGACAATATCCGCACAGTCCGGTCCGTTCGTCTATGAGCATCGCATGGCGGGCCTAGGGGGTTGGTAAAAGTCAGACCCCCAAAAGCGGTACAAGTCGTGTCGGAGTGTAGCCCAGAACACCCTGAGATACTACTGGAATACCTACCAGTAAATCTCCTGCCTTGGCCAAGGACTTTGTGTAATGGCTCTCCTAGACACAGCGCGACCTCACCCCCAATACCGGGAGAGACGAACCCCCGAAGATCCGCTCACTGCCTCCATGTGGCTCGGGACTATACCCAACTAAAACCTGTTTGCACGACTCCTTTGAGCCGTGGTAGGGTAGTAATCAAAGCACAGTGGGAACTCACACGAGACAAATGACGATCCCCAGGTCGATGAACTAACCTGTACACATGTCACCAGGGAACTGCTATCTGACGTCAGGTATAAGACCAACTAGCAGGTTCCCGGCGAGTCCTGTCCGGTGTACTCATAACCCAATGAGCACCTGTATACATCTTAGGTGAATCAACTGACACCAGTGGCTTGTGAGACCGGCCACCGCCCCTCGTCGGGGTCTCGACTGTATACACTAGTCTACTCTGGAGAAACGATGCCCTGTCTCGAATCTCCCACGACTAGGGACCTTTTAAGGATATGCTTGTAGACCCCCAGCTCCCACTTATATGATCGCCCTCATACTGCTGGTGGTCAAGCAAGAATCCAAGGGACTTTATCAACGTGTAATAGCGACTCGTAAGGTCACCTAAAGCTGTACACGGTGATAAAGATAAACCAGATAGCATACTATCATCTCGAGTAAGACTGTCGTCCCGGGATAGGTCCTCCCTCAATCATTGCAATCACGTGCCTGTGATCCAATAATTGACTCTGAGAGCACTATCTCCAACAATCTCCCACTTGCACTCAAGGCTAATTATTGCGATGTCGCATACTCACAGCCCGTGTGATACCGAACACCCAACTCCTCTACTAGTCAGTCTCACAAAGCATGTTTGCGAAACTCTTGCGTTCGAGGATTAGCCTCAGTGAGTGGATCCGCCATGATGTTTCTTTCTATGTCTCTCTATATCTCAAGTTCGCGGAGAAAGCCATCTCCCGAAATGAGCAATACCTGTCTTAGAATGTCTGGATGTCTGATGGGACCTAGTTCATAAATGAACTCCAAATCCAAACTTCTTCGACTGTATCGTCAACTGAACTTAATCAGTATCCTGCGCCATGCCTCCCTCAGTATTGCCTTGGACCACCTATCCAAAATACTGTCCCTCATCAGAAGGAAAACTATAACTCTGACAATCACCCTGTCGTCCATGTCACCTTGGAAGCCTGGAATGATAACTGTCTCCTTAATAAGGCTGTCGTTATCATTTCCCTAGAACATCTACTTATGTTCTAAAGTTGCTTCCGACTGTTTCTCCAGGATTGGATTAATATCAACTTATTGCATCTAGTGCAAGAACAACTTCTGGTGTGGTACTTGACATCTCATGATTGACTCAATTGCCTAAGCAAGTGATCTGCCAATCATGCACATCCCTCTCCCCTTTAGTCTGTAAGACACCTTTAGAGAGGGTGACTCCGTCACCTGCAGGTACACTACTGTGCCAGGAGTCGTTCATTCTAAATACTCTTAGAATGCTGTCAAAATACCCTGATTGGGAAACCACCCAAATCTAGATCTAAAACCATAGATCTAGTAACCAGTATGTCTGATATAATGTCCAAGTCCTTTGTGGAGAAACCACTGTGTGACGACCAAAGTATAACCGATCGTAGTATAGGAGTTTCTTTTCCTACTCTGTGTATATCATCCAAATACCAGGATATCACACCCTACTACCTTCTCAGCAGATCCATCCCCTATTCTGATGACGTCAAACCTATGACTGTCACATCAAAAATAGATGATCTATCTCCGCTATATCTGCTTTAGTCTATAAATAGACATAAGCCTGATGTCCACCAATGCTTCCGCTGCTCCCACTGACTACGACAACCCTCTGGCAGAGTCATATACACGTACATTTCTAAAGCAAGTTTAGAACGACGCTATACTCATCCTCCCGCCGGGTCTCACAGTCTGGAACAACAGCAATGGCAAGTGTGGGTAAACAAGAACCTTCCTGCCACCGTCCTTGAGGCTACCGGAGTACCTCTCGGGTGCCTGAGGTTACCCACCTTATCTGCGGAGTGGCCAATGGAATGTCAAACCAGATTGAATCTTTAGATTCCTATGAAATCTTCAGTAATCGTTTGTGGTTCTGGAATCACTTCCAGTTCTACCATACTCCCACTACTGTTTTCTGAAAAAATCCATTTTTAATAAAACTGTGGCGAGTCTAGAACAATATTTCTATTGATCTTCCATATGGTAGAAAGTCAACCCTCGTCATAGCCTGGGTCAACCCACAAACAGTCATTACAGAAACGTGCCTTGAGTTGTCCAGTGTCTGGTTTTAATCATAAGCCGGACAACTCCCCGTACCTTAACATCGTTAAGATATGAACTGTTCTATATCCAATATAGAACCAGAGGCACTGATTTAATTGAACCAGATTCAAATCATGCAGCTATCTCCAGTGCATGTCAACTAAATGGAAGGAGGCCGATCAGCGTTACTCAACTTAGGAATGCTTCCAATTATGAGTAATCTGAAAGAGAAGCAATTTCTCTTTATCATTACTATCAACTGAATACTATACACAAGTATCTACATCTTCGATCACTTTGAAGAATCCCGATACTTGCTACACCTGGTTCTCTACTCTATTCAAATACCTATAACTCCTCAAAACTTAGACCCTGTGTTTCTACGAAACACATGTCTAAGAACTAGAGAAGTTAAAAGTAAACAGAATATAGTATGAGGACCAACTCCTCTGTCCTAATGGACACTGGACAACATACAATACTCTGTATAAGTCCGGTGAGTCTAACAACTCTTTCACTGTGTGTCGTAGGTTGAAAACTGTACTTATGGTTAAGAAGAATTACACCGCTGTTTAATGCTCCTTACCTAACCATCCACTGATATAGGTAAATGTCATCGACATAATATCAAAAGGTATATCTCACTCTATGAAAATAGACGTACAGATATATCAATTTGAAATTGGTGCACAACAGCGGATATTCAAAACCAAATATTTGCCGACCGGCAAACTGCCCAGGTGATTTCCTCAAATATCATCGATTACAACGAATCCCGATATAATGAGGATGATCACCCAATTTCCAATAGCTTACTCCCACTCATCATCTGTAAAACCATACAGATGTGAGAATCATACCTGGTAAATACATACCTTGGAGCAAGTGTCTAATCGGGAAATCAGTTTTCCTTTAACAGTACACAGTGAAATCTTGAAACATTGAAATGTTTCGATGGGGTATCTGGGTATTCCTAGTAATGCCTCTTCCATTATCCAGATTCACAACTGTAACCGTATAATTCTTTGCCACCTCTCCAAATCCCTTTATATGTCTTTTAGTCATTACCTTCTGCACACCCCTTAGGCCAAATGGTTTTCTTCCTTCCCTACCTTCGGCACCAGCCTATGGTTTGGAAGAAGACTATCCAGTAAGCATAATGGGTGTACTGTCCTAATCCTAGGAGCACTCGCAATGCGAGAGAAGGTGAAGATAAAAGACAACCGAATAAACCTTATTCCTATTTCTCCTGGACCAGAATCCATCCCCGAACTGGAACAAGTTCCTTTCGAGTTCGTATATAACCATACGATGGAGTATCCAATAAACTGTGGATCTTCGTAGTGATACGGAGTGTCCTGGAGAAATACAAAGGTGATTTAGGATTGACGAAGAAATACTTGGTTTGGTCGTGAACAGCAGTCGCAATTTACTTTGCCCTCTTACTAATCCCTTGCTTTGTCTTAATCTTAATACCTTCTATACACCATCGTTATGCTAATTGGTTTTCTTCATTCCCCACCGGTCGGCACCAGCCTAAGGTTTGGAAGAAGACTATCCAATTTGCATAATAGGTGTACTATCTCCTAAACCAAGGAGTACTCACAACTTGAGAGAAGGTAAAAGGGAAAAGACAACTGAATAATCCTATCCGTTTTCTCCAGAACCGGAAACCATCCTCGAATTCCTTCGAGTTCGTATCTAACCATACGATGGTTTTGTCCAATGGAAGTGGACGTTCGTAGTAATACGGGGTGTCCTGGAGAAAAGGGTAAAAGTAGGAGTGGCAATGAGGTCTGCAACTCTAACAATCCAAAAGCCAGTGTAAAGAAGGTTCGGTTAACTTAGTCTCTGAGTCATAGTCTTAGGGTCGGGTCAATGGTCGCTGCCAAAGAGAGAGAGAAAAGAAACACTCAGCGTGCACTCTAACCTAGATCAGAATGGTTACCAATTTATCTAATCAGGAAACCTCCCACTGTACCTCAAATTCTCCTCCAAACCTAAAAGAAGAATTAATCGGGGATACCCAAGGAGTAAACTAACTCATCAGTGGGAATCGGGATCCAACTCTCATCGCATGATAAAGTGACGGAATCCGCTCACGTTATCACACTCCAGAAGGTATGCGCATATCTGGCAAGTTTCAGTTCTTTTGAAACTCCCGATGTGATTTTTACCCCATGCTCTTATGACCTTGACTTTGGCCAACATATCATAAGTCACATGTCAAGTTCAACCCGTCATTCTCCAGGTTAATTTGAATCCACCCGTACCTACCCTTGACTTTGGCCAAAATGGCAGTACGACTGTCCCAAACCAACGCATCTATCTATGCTGCATATGAATACCCAATAGCTACCAATCACTGTGCCTTGACTTTGGCCAACATACACAGCTTGAATACTATTGACTACCCATATGAAACGACGGAGGGCTACGAATGGTTTCTGGCGAAAACCTTTAACGTAATGAACTTGATATCGTTGAAGGAACGGATAGCTTTTTAGAAAATATAGTGACGAAAACCTTTACTAAAGAGGTCACTCCTGGTGAAGGGATCTCGGCTCTTTCCCCGTAGAATGGGGTGCTGGATATTCATAACTGAATATCACTGTGCAAAGTAAAAGTAATCGGCTATAGTGAAGTTAATGCCCTGACGCAAACTTCTGTCCAAAGGGTCACTCCCGGTGAAGGGATCTCGGCCCTTGCCTCGTCGACTGAGGAGCAGGATATTCCAAATGAATACCACGATGCAAAACAAAAGTGAACGTCCTTGCAATAACAGCTTTTTGAAAAGTGTTCCAACAACATCAGAATAGGTTTGTTTTAACTTGCATTTATCCGAATCAATGCAGTCCCATCAATTGATCACACCACAAAGAACGAAAATATACTGACGTACGTATATGCCATCCGCATTCGCCACTGGGTCCCATCATCACCCGTTAGGTTAGCTAACTAACGGCAGAGCGGGGACTGGACTAGCGCGGATGAAAAACATATACAACATCTACTAATATATATACCAATATATTATATTCGCTCAAGGCGTGATAAAAAAGCAACATCACAGAAATGTACAGCATCACAGAACAATACAGATATCTGGGATCCCCGGGTTTCACAGAGCCACTACTGAAACCCGATGTTCCCCTGGTCGTGTGGATAGCCTGTGCAATGAAATCCTAGACCCCTACGGGCGCGGCAAGTTACCCGCCAAAACCTGAAGCGAGGCAGCCCCCTTCAGCACCGTGAATGGACCACCCAGCACTTCACGGAATCCGGTAACTTGGGCACCCCTCCTGGGTCAACCTGTACCCCCTACGAGTGCGGCGAATAGCCCGCCAATTCCAGACTGAAGCCCCCTCCGTCTCAATGCCCTGAGATGCGGGCCCGTTGCCCTCTAGAACCCGGCTATCCGTGCACCCCTCCGCGGGGTAATCCTACTACAGAAAGTAAAATATACATACACCGGGTACATCGACCGCAACCTGGTCGTGCCCCAAAATAATAATACAAACAGGCAGTGACGGCAGTCCACATGTCGGACGCTCGCCCCGCAATATCAAATGTACATAATACAACAAAACTGTACTAGCATTGCATCCAGGCTATCCCCCACGACCGATCCGCAACATCACAGCAAAAACACAGAACATCAACGTGAAAGTCACGTTCGCAAATCCGTCTAACCGGGCTATAGCAGTTAGACTGGATTTACCGATCAAGTGACATTCACGGTCGCAGATATAATGTAAATACTGTGAAATAATGTGTTTAAAATATCCGATCGATCAAATTTTAACAAGTGGGCCCCCAAGCAATACTGTAGCAGATCAAGAAATTCTGGGCCCAATGTTATTATTCCAAAACCCCTAAAATCAGCCCAGAAGCCCACTGGAAAATTTCGACCCATTGATCCCTCAAACCTGCGGCAGAACCGCGGCAACAAGGGGGGTTTTGCCACGGTTCCGCGCTCTACCTGAGAGATCAATGTCTCGAATTTTCCCAGAACTCTTAGAACTTCTTGTACATCAGTTTTCTACAACCTGAAAAATTTTTGGACTTCAAAAAATTTCGACAGAAAACTGATGTGAGGAAAATGTGGTTTTTTTGGAATTTTGGTCGATCGGAAATGCAAACACATCAAACAAAGCTAGACGAAGTTAATGGCGAGGCTCTGATACCACTGTAAGTGCACGGCGGCGCCCCGGTCGTCAATCCGACGGCCAAATGCGGAAGCGGTGATAAACTTTAATTTTGCAAACTTAGCAAACCGGCTCCACCGCGCACTAAACCCCGGATCGTACCATTAAACTAGATCTAGCAAACTACAAGACGGGTTAGAGATATACCGAGTGATCCGAGTCCTCCGGTCTTCTCGTCGTCGTCCCGATCTCCCGCGGAAACTCCGGTCGTCGCATCCTTGCCGGAAGGGCACCACATCGTCTGCATCTTTTACGGGCTCCCACCTCAATACCGAGACAACTCGGGCACGAAGCTGGCTAGTCGACGTGCCCAAGGTTTGCTGTAGAATGTGTAGTGCTTTGTCTCTTTGGGGTTATGTTGCCTTGATGGAGGAATGGAATTTTCAAGTGGAACTCTCATTTATCAAGCATGGAATGAGATGATAAATTTTCCTCACCAAAAATGAAATCTCTCATTTTTTCTCCTCTCATCTAAATGTGGCCGGCCCTCTTCTCATGTGAGAATGGTGGAGGAATCAAATACATAACAAGAAGGGAGGTGAGTGTAGGAAAAGGTGGAGGGTGACCCCTTGCAAAAAGGAAAACCTCAAATCAAACCCTTAATCAACCCATATCTCATAAATGCACCATCATGGATGAAAAAGCAAAGATGTTTAACATATCATAATGACACAAATGTAAGAAAACCCCTCCACAAATGTTATTTGCAAACTTGCAAATAACCCCCTCCATCGGAAAAGTCCGGCCGGGAAAGAACAAAGGAAAACCGGCCGGAACGGAATGCAAACTGGCAACTCCAGAAAACTGGTCCCGTAATAAATTACAGGAAAACCCCGCTACTGCATATACATGCCCGCATTTGTATTCCGACCGGATACAAATGCAATGAGACAAAATCTACACTGTACTATACTAGGATCCGGCTTAAACCAAAGCCGGCTAGTAAAATCCGTTCGATCCTGATCCGTGCAATACCGCATGTATCTGATCGAACCGTGCCATATATCTATACGGCCTCTAGTACAAACCGTCCGATCCTGATCCGTGCAATACCGCACGTATCTGATCGGACCCTGCCATATCTCCATACGGCCTCTACAGCGTTTCGCCCGAAAGCTGAGTAACTGAATGTGTGGTGGACTCTAAAGACTCGTCAATACTATGGCTGTGGATTTAACCACTAGCACGTCAGAGGTATAAGCCAATACGTAACGGGCCACCAGCTATTGACCAAAAGGGACGTCGATGAGCGAACTCATCCTGACACCCTATTGAGCCTGTCAGTGACAATATCCGCACAGTCCGGTCCGTTCGTCTATGAGCATCGCATGGCGGGCCTAGGGGGTTGGTAAAAGTCAGACCCCCAAAAGCGGTACAAGTCGTGTCGGAGTGTATCCCAGAACACCCTGAGATACTACTGGAATACCTACCAGTAAATCTCCTGCCTTGGCCAAGGACTTTGTGTAATGGCTCTCCTAGACACAGCGCGACCTCACCCCCAATACCGGGAGAGACAAACCCCCGAAGATCCGCTCACTGCCTCCATGTGGCTCGGGACTGTACCCAACTAAAACCTGTTTGCACGACTCCTTTGAGCCGTGGTAGGGTAGTAATCAAAGCACAGTGGGAACTCACACGAGACAAATGACGATCCCCAGGTCGATGAACTAACCTGTACACATGTCACCAGGGAACTGCTATCTGACGTCAGGTATAAGACCAACTAGCATGTTCCCGGCGAGTCCTGTCCGGTGTACTCATAACCCAATGAGCACCTGTATACATCTTAGGTGAACCAACTGACACCAGTGGCTTGTGAGACCGGCCACCGCCCCTCGTCGGGGTCTCGACTGTATACACTAGTCTACTCTGGAGAATCGATGCCCTGTCTCGAAACTCCCACGACTAGGGACCTTTTAAGGATATGCTTATAGACTACCAGCTCCCACGTATATGATCGCCCTCATACTGCTGGCAGTCAAGCAAGAATCCTAGGGGCTCTATCAACGTGTAATAGCGACCTGTCAGGTCACCTAAAGCTGTACACGATGATAAAGGTAAACCAGATAGCATACTATCATCTCGAGTAAGACTGTCGTCCCGGGATAGGTCTTCCCTCAATCATTGCAATCACGTGCCTGTGATCCAATAATTGACTCTGAGGGCACTATCTCCAACAGACCCAAGGAGGGAAGCACAAGTGACCGGGTTCTAGAGTCCAGTGGAAGACCATCTCGAGGAGTCGAGACCGGGTCTCCTAACTCTAGAATTGGTAGGGTTACTTGCTGCTCTCGTAGGGGTCTAAGGATGTGGGTTTGGCTATTCATCATGACCGTGGAATCCATGTTTTTCATTACTGGCTTAATTTGAAACATGGACCTCCTAGTATATCCTATATTTCATATGTTTTTTTCTGCTGCCTTTGTTCTGTGATGTGATCATATAACTGCGTGAGACGAATACTATATATTTATGATATATAATAAACGTTGCATATGTTTTTCACCCCCGCTAGTCTTGCCCCCGCTCTGCCGTTAGTTAAGTAACCTAACGGTGCATGAAGAGGCCCCGTGTCGAATGCGGATGGTATAAGCGTGCGTTCTATTTTCGTTTCTTCTATGATGTTTAGGAAATATAAATGATGGGACGTCATTAATGAGATTAATGAAAAGAAAGAAACTTAAAAGATGTCGTAGAATCAATTTTTTCAGAAAGGTACTCTAGTTATTGCTTTGCATAGAGGTATTCCTTTATGAATATCCAGCACCTCATTCGATGAGGAAAGAGCCTAGATCCCTTCACCGGGAATGACCTCTTTAGCAAAACTAGCAGATACTACAACCCACTCGGTTTGTTTTGAAAACTACTCGATTTTTAAAAGTGGAGCTTAAACCACTCCTTTTTCAAATCACTAGATTCTACAACGATATCAAGTTCATTACGTTAAAGGTTTTATTCAAAACCAGTCGTAGCCCCCCGTCATTTCAGATAAGGACTGTTTAGTATTCGTGCTGCGTTTTTTGACCTTGTCAAGACGTAGTGTACGGTAGCTGATTAGTGCTTATCTGGCGCATATGACGCGATTGGATTAGAGTAGTCGTACGGCCTTGTTGACCTTGTCAAGGGTCGTGCGGGTGGGTTTAATTTAATCACGAAATGACGGGTTGAACTTGACTTGCGGTTTATAGTTTGTTGACCTTGTCAAGGTCATAAACCGCATGGGGTAAAAAAAGATATTGCGAATTTCAAGTGTTGAAATTTGCAATAAGACTGCATACCTTCTGTGAGATAGTCCCGATACCCACTGCGAGTAAATGTTACTCCTGAGAGAGTTTTCCACTTTACAATTAGCTGATCCAGCAGGTGTCAAAGAAAGGTGTTAACGGGGTTATGCCCCTGCAGAAACGAGGTTATTTAATTAGTTCCATGCGAAACCATGGGGAGACTCCCTCGGAGTACCAATACCTGCATGGCTGATCGGTTGGCGAACTTGTAGGGTGTAATTAATCCCGGCTAATCTTACCTTTTAAGGGTTTGAAGGAGGATTTGATAAAAACAGTGGGAGCCATACTGATTAGATAAGATAATAACCAATCTAATCTTACAAGAGCGCACGCTAAAGTGTTTTTTCTTCTCTCTCTCTCCAAGTAGCAACCATGACACGTCTTGATCAAGATAATAATATATATGTATTGACCGAACCCGCTTATTATACAAAGCTGGAAAATGTTGGTTCCACTCTATCTTATGATTGTCATATGTCTGAGTAAGGAATAGGGGAATACACGGATTCCCACACAATCCGAACAAAGAAAGAGCATGCTGATGCATCTTATTCGGGTGTGTTCATTATTGAGAACTGTTTCTCAGTTAGCTCTACATCTTGGGTATTAGATACCGGATGAGGATCCCATATTTGTAATATGTTATAAGGGTTAAGAAGAAGTAGAGAATTGGGAAAGGGTGATATGTCTCTTAGGGTAGGGAACGAAGCAATTGTTGCTGCCGAAGCTGTCGGCGAATATCATCTTGTATTGCCAAATGGTAATACATTGATTTTGAACGACTGTTATTACGTACCGTCGATGATGTGCAACATAATATCTGTTTCTTTATTAGATAAAGAAGGATATAACTTTGCAGTAGAGGAAAATTTTATGAACATTTTCCTAAATCAAGTGTTGATTGGGTTTAGTACATTGTGTAATGGTATATACGTTCTAAATCAAAATACAGTTCTAAATATACAAAACACACATAAGAGGAAAAGTTCAGAAATGAACGAAGCCTTCTTGTGGCATTGTAGACTTGGTCATATCAATGTGACCAGACTAGCGAAGTTGCATAAAGATGGATATTTGAATCCGTTCGAATTTACATCTTATGAAACTTGCCAGTCATGTCTCAAAGGCAAGATGACCAAAACTCCGTTTACTGGACACGGAGAAAAAGCTACTGAACTCTTGGGACTGATACATAGTGATGTATGCGGTCATATGTCTACACATGCCAGGAATAGTTTCTCGTACTTCATTGCATTCACCGACAATCTCTCAAGATTCGAACATGTGTTCATGTTGAAACACAAATCCGAAGCTTTTGAGAAATTCAAGGAATATAAGTGCGAAGTCGAGAACTAGACGGGTAAAAGTATTAAAATCCTTCGATCCGATCGAGGAGGAGAATACTTGAGCATGGAATTCCGAGACTATTTAAAAAAGAATGGGATTCTTTCTCAACTTACTCTTCTATATACACCACAGAACAATGGAGTTTCGGAGCGGAGGAATCGCACCCTATTAGATATGGTGCGTTTTATGATGAGTATTGATGAATTACCTATTTTGGGTTATGCACTTGAGACGGCTGCGTACCTATTGAATCAAGTTCCATCAAAATCAGTGCCTAAAATACCATATGAGATATAGAGTGGAAAGAGACCATATCTTAAACGAGTTAAGATATGGGGTTGTCCGGCCTATGTGAAAAAACAGAATCCGGACAAAATCGAGGCACGATCAGGTCTTTGCAAGTTTGTGGGATATCCAAAGAATTCACATGGATATCTATTCTACCACAATGAGGAACAAAAGGTGTTTGTTACTCAACATGCCACCTTTTTAGAAAAGGAATTTCTTATGAAAGTAATTAGTGGCAATGGGGTAGATTTGGAAGAAGTTCCAGCTACAGAAACTACAGCTGATAATTTAGTAGAACCGGAGGATTCGATAGTCCCCGACGAAGCTCAGCCACTCCGCAGATCTAGTAGGGTTTCTCATCCACCTGAGAGATACTACGGTTTTCTCATAAACGGTGTAACGACTCTATTTATAATGTACAAGATTTGTTTAAAGTTAAATTACTAAATGGAGTATTTGCAACTCTGGGTATGCTATAAGTATTTAAATTGTTTAAGAACAGCAAGAAAGCACTTGTAGCTCATTGGTAAAGCCTTGCACTGCTGTGATATAACCCCTGTGTTCAAAACCCCCCAGCCACATATTATTTTTAATGATTTTTCTTTTAAATTTTTTGGAAGCCCAAAAGTTTACACGTGCAATACATGTAAAAATGAAACGTCACTAAAATCAAACATGTGGAAAATGTTATATGTACTGAAAATGACATGTGGCTTCAATCCAAGCACCCCACCCCCACCATCGACCAGCGAAGGAGCCTCTGGGGTCGGCGCCACCGGGCCAGACTGTAGCAAATGCCCATATTTTTTTACCCTAACCCCTTGGCCTCCCTCTACTACTCCTCTTCTGTTTGATTTTTCTGCACATTAAAAGAGAATTAAAATGATCTTTAAGACCAAATTTTAATGCATTTAATTCTCATTTTAATACCCTACACCCTAATTCTATCCTATAAATACCACCCTACACCTTATCCCTCTCTATTCTGAAATCCATTGTCAAAACTCTCAAATTTTTACAAGTCCAAAAAGTTGTACAAGTGGAGTTAGCCCAAGGTCAAGTTCCGGTGACAAGTCGGGACAAATTCGGTGACACCGCGACTTCATGAAGATCACAACTTGTTCCTATACCTCTTCTCTTTTCTCCAAACCCGTAAGTTCCATCTCCACTTCTCTCTTTCTATTCTAAAACGATCTCTTATTAAAACTCATCGGAAGCGGAGTTATTCCGTCTTCCGATTCTAATTTCAATAAAAACCCAACTTTTCTTGACAACAAATTATCCATCTCTTTATATATTGTTTAGCAACCATAAAAAAACATTTAGAACAAGTTTCAATTCAAAATACAATGTTATACATCTTTTATTTCACTTTTTCGTTTAAATACCACAAAGTTTACCTACGACATTACTTCATCATTTTACGCATATTTTCTTTAGAAAACTCACGAGGTATTGTCCTACCTTATCACAACACCCATCATGACATAGCACGATGTCTTGAAAATAATATTTTTGTGGTTAAGACGAATTTATAGTTAAATACCATTAACTATCAAAACCATATTTCTTTAATTGTTTTAGTCAAATTCCATATGATTATGTCCTTACAACCCATTTTGGAGAATCCAATTTGGTTGGTGTGGGTTATCGCATATCCATCGGGCTAGGAGGGCGAGATGCAGACCTCCTCACGGAGCATACGATCACGATGGAATTTATATTACAATTTTTAAGAAAACGTGATTTTTAATAAATAAATTTATTTTCTAATAATTATATATAATATTATCAACCTATCTATTTTAAATATAGATAAAAATATTCATGTTTTCTAAACAAAGGAATCCAAATTTCATGAAACTACCATCACAAATCAATACAAGTCAATTTACATGAAAATACCATATACTATTCAATTTAGATTTATATCCACTAGAATATCTCATCTTATAAAAATTATATCTATGAAAACCCTAAAAACGATAAATAAATACTTGAAGTTTATTTTGAAAATATATCAAAACTATTTTTCCTAAAACCCCCTCAAGTTATATTAATTTACAATAAGGACCTTATTAAATATAGGTTTAAGCGGGACCAATTCTCTTGAGCCTTAAGGAGCCGGAGAAATTGAGTGCTTGCCTATTTAATATAGACAGCTAAAAAGAGGTTATCAATACGATAACTGTCTTGGAAAAAGACACAAATCCTGCCGTCCATGTGCAGCAGTTACCGATAACTCCAAAACCTAATTCAGGATTTCAATTCTGTTTAAGTGTCTGACTCAGACAGAGTCTCAGTTTAATCCGAATACAATCCATACTTGATATAATTCCATTACAACATGAATCCATCTATACTAACATGACTTGATTTGACCGAACCATGGATATACATTGACTTGTCTACATGACTATCTGTTTACATGAACAATTGATATTCTGGTTTCGGTAAGTCTTATATCTACAAATTACTACAAAACAATACAATAAACATTACGGGGTTTAAAAGGGGTAGATTTGTACGGAATGTGTTAAAAGTGGCACGATGATGATCACTTTAATACACCTAACCTGAATTTATGTTGCTGTTATTCCATGGCTTAACGATTCCTTGTGCTCCGTATACCTTAGTCCACGGAATAGTTGGACCCCTCTCGTATACACTGGCATATTCTGTACCAAGCTATAAATAACAACGATAACATAACAAACATACATTATATCATTTATACTCTCTATCTGTCTATTCTATTTCTATCTCTCTTTGGGACTTACTGAGCGATTGTTCGCTGACGACATTCATTTTTTATTCTTTTTTTGGAATGTTGTCAGGAGGATCTGATTCTCTGCAGATCGAACCCAGCTCAGACGACTTGGAGCAGTTCGCAGAAGACCCATAGTTTTAGTCACTTGTATATACTTTACTTTCAATTCATTCCATTGTTTAGGCATTGCTTTCCAGTCTTGTATTTACTTTCTAGTTGTATTGTAAAGAAATGTTTAATAAATAAAAAGTTATTGTTCATTTACATCCGATGGTTTTCTTGTGTACATTTATATTATATTGCTTAATTACGCTTAACGTATTTACTTCTGAGTAAATTCGTCACGTGACTCGTCACGTCTCCTTACCGTACTTTGGGAAGCAGGACGTGACAGATGGTGGGAGTGAGGATTGCATCATGGAAGATGATGACCCAACTAGTTTCGAGCAGGCCATCACAAGTGGGGACTCTGTGAAATGGCTGGATGCTATGCGATCTAAGATAGAATCCATGTACACCAACAAAGTATGGACTTTGGAAGTTGCACCTGAAGGGGTAAAACCCATTAGGAGCAAGTGGATTTTTAAGAAGAAAATTGGTGTAGATGGAAAGGTTGAGACCTTCAAAGCTAGACTTGTAGCAAAAAGTTTTCATCAACGACCAGGTGTCAATTATGATGAAACCTTTTCTCCAGTAGCTATGCTTAAGTCCATCAGGATTCTACTTGCCATTGCTGCATACCATGACTACGAAATCTGGAAAATGGACATCAAGTCCGCTTTCCTGAATGGTGATTTAGAAGAGAGCGTGTACATGACACAACCAGAGGGCTTCGTAGATAGTGGGAGCAGCGGAAAGGTGTGCAAGTTGCTTAAATCAATCTACGGATTAAAGCAGGTATCGCAGAGCTGGAATATCTGTTTTGATATGGCAGTCAAAGAGTTTGACTTCATCAAAAACGTAGATGAACCTTATATATACAAGAAGGTTGTAGAGAGTAAGGTTGTCTTTCTCGTATTGTGCATGGATGATATACTCTTGACAGGAAATGATGTTCTTATACTACACTCGGTCAAGCTCTTATTATCACAAAAGTTCTCCATGAAAGATCTGGGTGATGCCTCCTACATCTTGAGGATAAAGATCTATAGAGATAGATCTAAAAGGATGTTGGGATTATCCCAATCTAGGTATATAGACACCATACTAAAGAGGTTTGTATGGAAGATTCTAAGCGTGGTAATTTACCTGCTTGTTTAGAAATCACTCTCTCCAAAGAGATGTCTCCCAAGACCGATTTGGAGAGGGCTCGCATGCAAGGAATACCCTATACTTCTGCAGTTGGGTCAACCATGTACGCAATGTTATGCACCAGAACTGAAATAGCTTACGCACTTAGTGTGGTAAGCAGGTATCAATCAGATCCTGGGGAGAAACACTGGGCAGCTGTGAAGAACATTCTTAAGTACTTGAGAAGGACTAAAGAAATGTTCTTGGTGTATGGTAACGGAGAACTCCAGGTGGGGTCCTTTACCGATTCGAGCTTTCAGAGTGATAAGGACGACAGTAAGTCGGTCTTGGGTTTTGTCTTTATCCTCAATGGAGAGACGGTATGTTGGAAGAGTTCCAAGCAAGATGTCGTGGCAGACTCGACGATGGAGGCTAAATACATCGCTGCCAACGATGCTGCCAAAGAGGCTGTCTGGATGAAGAAGTTCATTGCTAAACTTGGTGTGGTTCCATCCATTGAGCATCTAATACCTTTGTATTGTGATAACAATGGAGCTGTGGCTTTGGCCAAGGAACCCCAGTCCCATCAGTGATCCAGACATATTCCTAGGCTGTATCACTTGATCCGGGAGATATTTGATCGTCGGGAGATCGAGTTCAGGAGAGTTGACACGAAAGACAACACAGCGGATCCACTCACGAAGGCCCTCCCCCAGACGCAGTTTGAGAGACTTTTTGGGATGTTGGGTATGCGATACTACAATAACTGGCCTTAGTGTAAGTGGAAGATTGTTAGGAATATGTATAACCTAGAGGCCATTATTGTATATTATAGTGGATGCTTGGACAGACACACACACATATATGACTTTCTTGCTCGACATGATAGTATGTTATCCGGTTGCTCTTTATCTTAACATGTACACTTGTATTATTATACTGTCTCTCTGATACATGTTGATAAAGCCCTTAGGATGTTAGCTTGATTACCAGGACTATGACGCAGATCATACTAGTAGGGCTTGTGTAGTCCACAAGCATATCCTTTAAACAGTTCCTAGTCGAGGGAGTATCGAGACAGGGCATCGATATTCCAGTGTAGACTAGTGTGTACGTTTCTTGACCTTGTATGGGGCGATGGTTGATCCCACATCCATTGGTGTTCGACATCAAAGATTGTACACAGGTGCTCATTAAAGAATGGGTACACCGAACATGACTCGCCGAGAACTCCTAGATGGTACCATACCTATCGTCAGATAGAAGTTCTCTGGTGACACTTGTACAGGTTAGTCTGTAGCCCGAGATCGTCATAGAGTCTTGTGTGGGTCCCACTGTGCTTTGATTTACTCCCTACCGCGGCTCAAAGGAGCCGTGCAAACAGGTGGATTTTGGGTACATTCCCGAGTCGCATGGAGGCAATGAGCGATAGGAGGGGTTTTGTCTTTCCCGGTATAGAGAGTTGATATTGCGCTATACTCGATTGGCTATAACAGCAAGTCCCTGTTCAGGACTGATGAGATTTATTGGTAAGTGTTATCAGTAGTTTCTCGAATGGTTATAGGCCACACATCGGCATGGCTTATCAAGTTACTGGGATCTGACGATTCTACCCGTAGACTCGATATGCGACATATCAGACGAAGAGACCGGACTGTATGGTAAGTGTTGCTTATAGGCTTTGCGGGAGTTTGGACAACTTTGCTTGTTGATCTTTTATTCGCTCAATACCTGGATAGCCATTACGTCCAGCTAGTACCGCTGACGGCTTGTGGGTGAATGATGTGATCATTACCTACTGCTGGCGTATTGACGAGTCTTTAGAGTCCCACACAGAGGTTTCCTAGCTCAAGAGAAACGAAGTAGGGCACATATGGTGATATGTACGTATTCAGGAAAAAATATTGCACATTTGATATAATATTTTCCTTACTTTTCTTAAGTATTTAAAGGTGTTTATTATAAATATAGAACATATTTGGGTTTATCTGCAAAATACTCTTTACCATATATTTATATATTATAATTAACATTATGAAGGAAAATATATGCATATTATATTTATAAGATATTTTGATAATTTAAATATGCATATCATTTCAATTATTCTTAATCAAATTTCTTAAAGATTTATTAGCATATAAAATGATTAAGATTATATCTCTAATATAACAAATATTACTAATATTATTCATGGAGATATTGTGCAGATTTAGCTCAGGTTAAGAAATCGAGATTTTCAAGATGTCAAGATCAAAAATCTGCCAATAAAATCGTAGAATCACTCTAAAGCAAGATTAAAAGTTCCACGCATCCCTGCGGACGACCCATGCTTATCTCGGCTAGCTACTCGCGACACCGTTATTGATTACGGTTACTACAAACACTCTTTTCACATCAATCAAATGGATCATTTGATTGATGTGAAAAGAGTGTTTGTAGTAACCGCAATCAATAACGGTGTTGCGAGTAGCTAGCCGATATGAGTACGGGTCGTCCGCAGGGATATGTAGAACTTTTAATATTTCTTTAGACGAGTTGATTAGAAATAGGGGAGAGTGATTCTAGATCTACAATATACGGATGTAGAATATATAAGAAGAGGGCTTGTACGGTTCGTTAGAATTTAGTAGTAATGAATGATTAATTAAAAATGACTCCTTTGATCTTTTAATAGATTTAAAACTAGATCGATAGTGATGAATATGGATTAGGGTTCTTTTGGAAGAAACTACGGTTTCCCCACTCTTAACTCTTATCCTTACATTGATCTCTATTCATGTCTAACCGTTACCAAAACAATTGTTAATCTTATCTCAAATCACGGTCGAGACTATCAATAAATTGGTATCGCGCCCGATAAGGATGTTAACAATTACTTTGCTAAAATTTATAAATTTTATAAGATTTAAAAGAAGTTATAATATTTTTTCATCTATTGATCTACTCTAATCCTACGAACCCTAGCAAGCTAGGAATTACTCACGCATGGTTGAGATAGAAGAAGAAGAAGGGATAGAGAAGGAAATCATAATACAGAAATTTAAATGCGAAATAATTAAACTAATGATCTACCTTTATTAATCAACGTTACAAGTATAAATCCTTCGAATTTAGATTACAAGAGGAAGAAGTTGCTCTCGATCTCTGCCTCGTAGAAAGTATTTGCTCCGTCGATATTCATGTCGCTCTATCACATCGAATCGCGGACCTGTCGTGGATATCTTGTTCTTTGACGGTGATTTGCTTCGTGTAAAAGGTGATGCTTTCTAACTTTAGCCCTCGGTCCTTTATATAGCCCACAAATCAGAAACCCTAGATCTCATAGGTTAAAATATGTAATCATGATCCAACTTCCAAGTATTTAGATCCTACGGCCATTAATTGGCCGCAAATCCACCGCATATATGGCACTTTGGACATGGTTGGACGGCGGTTTGGGAGAGTTAGCGTTCCAAACTTCTGGGGTCTTCTCATGTTGACACGTGGAGATATTTTCCATGCCTGGATTCTTCATATATTTACTGAGTCTCTGCCAGTATTGATTCTACGATTTTATTGGTAGATTTTTTTATCCTAACATCTTGAATATCTTGATCTCTTGATCTGAGCTAAATCTGCACAATATCTCCATGAATAATATTTGTTATATTAGAGATATAATCTTAATCATTTTATATTGTAATAAATATTTAAGAAATTTGATTAAGAATATTTGATATGATATGCATATTTAAATTATCAAAATATCTTATAAATATTATATGCATATATTTTCCTTCATAATGTTAATTATAATATATAAATATATGGTAAAGAGTAAATTTGCAGATAAACCCACATATGGTCTATATTTATAATAAACACCTTTAAATATTTTAAGAAAAGTAAGGAAAATGGTATATCAAATGTGCAATATTTTCGATTGAAAGTGCAGGAGCTTGATTAAATACGAGTATGCGATACTGTATTCTAATCTTGCGATATTTGATGTCGGTTAGGTTATATGTGATATAACCGGATTGTTGAATCAAGTGTTGATTCAATGATATGTTATTTGTATATATATTTGATATTGGCCGGTTATATATGATATGACCGGATTATTGAATCAAGTGTTGATTTGATATAGTATATTGAATGTTTTCGGTTATATGTGATATGACCGGGTTATTGAATTAAGTGTTGATTTGATAAATTGATATGCATATAAATGATATTAGTCGGTTATATATGATATAACTGGATTATTGAATCAAGTGTTGATTTAATAATTTAATATATATTTATATTTGATATATTTATATATATTAACTAATATTTATGCTCACTTAATAATTTTCTTCTCTTGATATATAATTGTGTGTGTGTGTGTGTGTGTGTGTGTAATTGTATTTTGTATCATGATTAATAATACATTGAACATGGGTGTATGAGACTCGCACTAGGGTTATGATATTTGTAATGATTTATTTAAAAGAGGAAAATAAAATTGAGGGAAAATGAATCATGGCTTAGATGCTTGTAGAAGCATTGAGAAGCCATGACTCATCCTCTCAATTTGTCTTACTCTTAGATATTTTCTCATCACAACCTTATCTTGACTCCATGGTTCATTCTCTTATTCTCACTTGAGATATTTTAATCACCCAAGTTCATCTTTTTCCTCTCTAGTCTTTTTCTTTAGTCGGAAAAATAAAGAGAAAAGGATTTCTAAAGTGAGCAAAATTCCTAGTTCACCAACCTATACTCATCTAGCCCATTAGTTTAGGTTGTTAGTTTCACTAATACTTGATTAGTGAAGTATTAGCTTGAGTTAGAGAGACTTCAAGGTGGATCATCTTCGGTTTCGAAGATCACGTAGCAAGCTCGGTCCTTTCTTCAAGTGGAGCCAAGAAGAGTTCTAGGGACTACTACTTGGAGCTTAGGGACTACTACTTGGAGCTATTGAAGTGAAGGACTTGGTCTACAAAGGTTGTAACCCTTTTCACTTAATTTAGAAAGTGTTTTCTTGCTAACCAAACCCTAATTCTCTAGTTCGATTCTTGTTTAGTGTAGCTTAGAGCTCTAGATTTTTTTTAAATTGCATACTTGATGCATGTGGAAACCTAGTAGAGGTGTTAAGACACACTTTCACAACCTTCATCAGTAAGCTCTTATCCGAAAAACAAGTAGCTACTTTAAAAGAAGTGCTCATGGAGTACAAAAATTGCTTCGCTTGGAATTACTCCGAGATGCCGGGTTTGGATCCAAACATAGTGGTACACAAGCTGGCCATATCGCCAAAGATAAAGCCGGTCAAGCAAGCACCAAGAAGGATGCGGCTTGAACTTTAGATGAGTATCAACGTCGAAGTCAAAAGTTAATCGACTCCAGCTTCATCCAGAAAGTCTAATATCCCTACTGGATTTCCAACATTGTCCCGGTGATGATGAAGAATATGTCAATTCGGATCTGCGTAGACTTTCGGGACCTTAACAAAGCATACCTAAAAGATGACTTCCTAGTGCCCGTTACCGAGCTGATGATCGATAACACCTCCACCCATGAAGTTTTCTCTTTTACGGATAGATCTTCAGGATACAACCAGATAAAGATAGATCCTGAAGACCAAAAGCATGCAGCCTTCCGCACTCCGTTGGGCGTATTTTGCTACAAGGTGATGCCCTTCGGTTTGAAGAACGCCGGAGCAACCTACCAAATGACCATGATGAAGATATTCGATGATCTCATACATGAGATCGTCGAATGCCATATCGAAGGCCTCGTAGTCAAAAGAAAATCTCATGAGGAGCACTGTGAGCATCTAAGAATCGTGTTCGAGCGTCTCCAAAAATATAATCTGAAGATGAACCCTTTAAAGTGTGCGTTTGGAGTCCCGTTTGGAAAATTCCTAGGCTTCATCATCCGCCACCTGGGCATCAAAATCGATCCCTCAAATATCATGGCAATTATAGAAATGCCCCCACCAAGAACCCTCAAACAACTATGGTCTCTCTAAGGAAAACTCGCATATATCCGACAGTTCATAGCCAATCTTTCCGAAAAATGTTGTCCATATAGTCATCTGATGAAGAAGGGAACATCATTCATATGTGGTCGGAAATGCCAAAAAGCATTGGGTGAGATCAAACAATACATGCAAAATCCACCAGTGTTGGCCACTCTAGTTAAGGGAAAACCCCTTATCTTATAAACGACTTCCCTTGATGGTTCTCTAGACGCGCTGTGGACAGAGGACATCGATAAAGAAAAAGAAAGATCTCTCTATTATCTAATTCGAGTTCTTCTGGGGGCAGAAAGCAACTACTCCCCATTGAAAACCACTGTCTGGCCTGATCTTCGCAATAACGAAGCTTAGACACTACGCCTTGGTATATGAAGTCCATCTCATATAAAAGGTGGATCCCTCAAGTATCTGATGTCCAAGGTTATACTGATGGGAAGGCTTGCCAAATGGGCCCTCTTGCTGATGGAGTTTTCGATAATATATCGCCCCCTCAAAGCGGTGAAAGGACAAGTCATCACCGACTTTCTCACGGAATATCTGATACCAGCCGATTCTCCCCTAAACTGCAAATTACCGGATGAACATGCCTTCAACACAACTAAAAGGGAGAATGAAGAAAATAAGTTCCGATGGGAGCTCTATTTCAATGGAGCAGCTTCCATGAAGCAACGAAAGAAGAACAACCCTATAATCAAAACCGAGGTAGGCCTTATTTTCGTAACCCCGCAAGGAGGAATACTGCGTTATGCTCTCTCCTTGAAGGAACCAAAAACCAGCAATGAATCTTAATACGAAGCTTTGATAGCCGATCTTGAGATCACTATCGATACTGTTCCCTGATTAAAAATCAGGTGTTACCTCAACGAGGTATCACGTGTTGACACGTGACCAAAGGTCACGTGTTGACACGTGACGTCTTTACAGAATTAAATTCTGTCAAGAAAAAGCATAAACAAGCGGCTATCAAAAGACTCTAATTAAGGGTCACGTGCTCACACGTGACCGAGGGTCACGTGCCAGCACGTGCCAGGCTTTGAAATCTTTATAACTGAATAGAATTAAAATTCTAAATTTCTCTAAAATCTTTCCAAAAGGAAAAGGATTAGGGAGACCTGTTGGATTAAAAATCCAGGGGTGATTAAATATCACCAATTTATGGAAAAATCTTAGATAAGGAAAGATTTCCATAAATCTCACCGAAAATAACAAACAGAATATCTTTGGATTGAAAATCCAACGGTGAATAAAATTCACTGAATGATCTAAAGGATCATATTAATTATGAAAACAAACAAAATCTTTCAATGAAAGATTTATTAAACAAATTGATTCTTTGCCTTCTCCTATAAATAGGAGCCAAGAGAAGAGAAAAGAGAAAAAAGATATAGAATTTTGGAATCTTGAAATTTCAGAGAGAAAATAAAGGAGAATTTAATTCTCAACAAAGAAAACCCTAGGTGAGAAAAGAAAGGGGATCAAAACTTCAAAAAAGAGAATTTAATTCTCAAATCTAAGAGTTTAACTCTTCTGCACAAAAGAACTTAGTTCTTCCTCTGGTTGAAGATCTGCAGAAGCAAATCTCCCCATAAATTGAGAATTTAATTCTCATCGGGTTGAGATCCTGCCATGCAGATCCAAAACTTAGAAGGGGAATTGAGTTTAGAGAATTTAATTCTCCCAAAACAAAATTAGGGTTTAACCCTATATGAGAATTTAATTCTCCCAAACTCACAGGAATTTAATTCCTTCAAGATGAAACTAGGGTTTAACCCTATATGAGAATTTAATTCTCCTAAAATTACAAGAATTTAATTCCTTCAAGATGGACAGAACTAGGGTTTAACCCTAATTGAGAATTTAATTCTCTCAAATTCAAAGGAATTTAATTCCTCCTAAAATGAAATTAGGGTTTTACCCTATACAAGAATTTAATTCTTTTACATATATGGGAATTTAATTCATCTAAAAGAAATTAGGGTTTAACCCTACATAAGAATTTAATTCTTTCATAATAGGAATTTAATTCCTCCAAAATCATGATTAGGGTTTAACCCTACAGAGAATTTAATTCTCAAAATAAAATAAGCAGACCTAAAGATCTCTGTACATGAAAAGAACTAAGGTCACGTGTCCCCACGTGACCCCTGAAAAGATCCCCGAAAATAAAAAGGAAAAAGCTCTGAGGCAACGCCTCACGTGCTCCCACGTGACCTCCAAAATACAGAAGATAAAAGCAAACGAAATCTAAGCTTTGGGCGCTCTCACGTGTTATCACGTGAGCAAATGCCTTAACGATCAGCGCACAGACGTCCATCACGTGGCAACACGTGATGCTGAAAATAAAATATAAAAGAAGTGTTTAACACTTATCTGCAAAGCAAAGTAAAAGGGGATCTGGTCCCACCTCTGGGTGCCCTCACAGGGCCCCACGTGACTCATTCCTATTTAGTGTTTAACACTGATTTAAAGAACTTATACTCAGTGTTTAACACTGATGTTTTCTAGTGTGTAACACTAATTTGACAACTTCATTTCCAGTGTTTAACACTGTTATCTTTTAGTGTTTAACACTAATTCGAGAGCTTTATTTCTAGTGTTTAACACTGATTGTCTTCTAGTGTTTAACACTAATTTGAGAACTTTACTTTTTGTGTTTAACACTAATTTCAAGACCTTATTTCTAGTGTTTGACACTGTTACTTTCTAGTGTTTAACACTAATTTGGGTATTATATTTCCAGTGTTTAACACTGTTATCTTCTAGTGTTTAATACTAATTTGAGAGCTTTATTTCCAGTGTTTAACACTATTGTTATCTAGTGTTTAACACTATTTTTTAAAACCAAATTGGTTAATTTTCCAGAGGCAAAGCCTCCCATTCAAAATTGAGTAAAAATCAGAACTATAATGTCTACTGCTCAATCAAAGATAAAAATGTTACCAAAGCCCTCAAACTCTTGTTTAGCATTGCTAAATAATGTAGGCTGAAACCAGACAAATGTCTAATGGTCCAACATAGGGCCAACATTTTGAATCTAATTGGACTTAGCCCAAGTTGGCCATAAGTTCTCAATTCAGACCTAATTGAGCCAATATGCTCATAATCTAATTAATTGGTCTTAGTTCCAAATTGAGCTATAGATCACTTAATCCACTTTGGTTCGAGGGTAGATCTCTTCATTCCTTTGATATTTGTCGTTGTAATTCCTCAACGTCTTCAAAGAGCTGACGGGTCCCGACGACCACACATTTCACAGACTATGACGTCTCTAAACATTGGACTGTAGGGTCCTTAAACTCATGGACTATGATGCCCTTAACCTCGACCGTGATGTCTTTAAACTAACATTGGACTGTGGGGTCCTTAAACTCATAGAGTATGATGTCCTTAACCTCGACCGAGAAGTCTTTAAACTAACATTGGACTGTGGGGTCCTAAACCCATGGACTATGATGTCCTTAACCTCGACCATGATATCTTTAAACTAACAATGGACCGTAATGTTCTTAAACTAATCGACCGCAATGTCCCTAAACTAAACAATAGAGCCCAATTGCTCTCTTGTTGGATCTAAATGATCCTGTTAAGTAGATCTTAGTCTAGAAATTAGACTAACGTATCCTTAACAAACGTTTAAGTTGATCTTAGTCTCAAACGAGACTAACGTATCCTTAAACCAAACCACCAAACCCAAATCTAAAAAGATACGGATTTGGACTAATCCACGTCCTACGGGCGACAACATAAATTAGTCTCCGTATACAATCCACGGGCAACCACAAGCAAAACAAACACCCACGACACGAAGTGACCATCTGGAGAAGGAGAAAGTTGTTACCGCGATGCGGTAGCGTAATTAACTGCAGGGACTTGCGCATGCAGGGAAAAGCGTCCCCACAATAAAAAAACCCTCAAACGAGGGAGAATCTGACGAAGTCTGCTACATCGGTCGCATCCGTTTAAACCATTGATGCATGGTTCCATAAATCAACTTGGCATCTTCGGAGAGGTGGACGGATAGCACCAATTAGCATCTGCCCCGAATTTCAGGCAAGACGAACCTACGTGGTCGCGTCTCTGTATTCAGAGGGGAACAGATTCTGGCACGCTCGGTGGGACCTTTTCCTCTTTCCACTCCACACTTCGTGTGTCGTGTTCACGAACCAGTCACGGTTTGCTAATGGTTGCCCTTGGGTTTCGAGGTACTAAGATTTGGCGTTTTGCTTGGCGCAGAAAGCGAAGGATCAATGGCGTTCACCTGCTCGAAGTGTTCCAACTGCAACTGCAACCCATGTTCTGCCTCATCTGGAGGCATAGTTTACGGGCCCCAAGCGGCTTCCCTGTTCACGATGCCGGTGGAACATGTCACTCAAGCCACCACAGGGTTGTTTTTCGGGACCATGCTCCCGCCAGCGAGCTTCAGCACTTCTCTACCAACACCGGAAGCGTCCAAGAAGTCGGTCTTTGACCGGCTTACAACTACTGCGGCCCCTCTCAACGGGTCGTCCAGCTCCGGTTACTCGGTCTTCTCCAGATTGGACCAAAGTTCCTGTGGGCCCATGATGAAGCCTACAATCCCGGAAAAGGTTGCTCCGAAGAGAGTAACCAACCCTGCTCCTGAAGTCATCAAGGCAGCTTCTCCTGCCAAGGGGTCGGTCTTTACAAGACTGACTGTCCCAACTCCCACTCCCGCTCCTGCTACTCAACGGACCTCAGTCTTCAAGAGGTTGACGCCAGCAACAATCCTTCACCAAAGCAGGGGGCAAGACGAAGTCGCCCCTCAAGCTGAAACCATCCCAACAGCTCGACGCGCTCGACGTCGCCACTGGCGCCGAGTAAGGAAGACTGGGGGCAACTCCCCCTCTGGGCTAACTCCACCAGCCCCAATGGTGGAAGTCAATGCTGCTGTTCCAACCGAGAACAGCTTCGAATTGCTGAACAGGGTGCGCAGGAATTCTCCTACCGCCGTTCTGAAAAGATCTCCTCCATCCGTGGAGAATGTTGCCGAAGTAAAGCCAAAACAGTCCCCTCAGTGGCTGTCCTCCAAAATCTACAAAGTCTGGCGGCAGGTTCGGGACTCAGTAGTTGATCAGGATTACCCTCGCCGGCAGAAAAAGGCGAAGGTTCAACAAGAAAAAAGCCATCCTGCCAAGCCACGAAAAGCTATCTGGGTGCCCGCTGCGACTCCCCCTCGACTTCAACTGCTCAAAAGAAAAGGAGGCCGGAGAAAGCCCCTGCGACTGCGGCAAATCGTAAAGACACTGCGCCCAAACGCCCCAAGTCTGGGGGCATAATGGTACACACTGTTTACATGGCTTCTAGAAAAGAAGAAAGCCGCACTTCGACACGCCATCGACCACTCATCCGATCAATAAAAGGGCTCAAGAACAACAACAGCAGAAGTTTCAAGAGATGCTGACTGCAATGGCCGCACTCACGGGACCGAAAACAAGCCTGGAAACATCCTCGGAGCAGCGCCATGAGCAGGAAACTGATGTTGAATTTCTTCGAAGAATGCTTGAGAAGAAGGACAAAGAGGCTGTGGAACAAGCGGCCAATATAAAGCAAATGGCCCTTCTATTCCAAGATATGGTGGGTATGATGTTACAGCCGGATCCTCCAGCCGAAGACCCTCTGATCATTATTGAAGACGACAAAGGGGAAACGTCGAATCCTCCTCCGGCTCTTTAAGCAGCCAAAGAGGAAACTATCTCTAAGGCCACCCTGGATGATTATATTGCTCAACAAATACGAGTTCACTAGGCAAATGAAGCGGCTGGCCGGGTCGTGAAAACTGGGCGACCATATCCAGGCTGGTATGACCAGATAAAGTACCAGCCGGGCTATACGATCCCCAAATTCCACGTATACAAGGGGACAGGCAACCCCCATCAACATGTGCTCAGTTCAGGGCTCTATGGGGCAACACCGGTGGCAATGACAAGCTTTTGCTCCGCCAATTCGTCGGCAGCTTATCGAAGACGGCATTTGAGTGGTACTCCGAACTTCCAAACGACTACGTCAAGACTTTCGCAGAAATGAAGTTGTTATTCACCCAGCGATTCGCGAGCGCAAGTGAATGCACCCCGATAACAGCATTGATCAATGCAAGGGTAAAGCCGGGAGAAACTTGGGCTCAGTACGCAATCCGATGGCGGAATCTATGGTCGAAATACGAACAGCGCATCGAAGAAGCGCCAGTGGCGGGCATGTTCGTGGGCACCCTAGACCCTTATGCAACCATTTCACAGTTCATGATGTTTTTCAAACCGACCACATTCCAAGCCTTAATCGACAAGCTGGCCAAGATGGGTCATAGACCGTCTCCTCCGAAGCCGGAGTCGCGGAACGAAAAAGGTAAAGGGAAGGCGACCTTCGTTGCAAATACCCAATAGCAACCCAGTGCCCCAAAACTAACGGATCAATTGGAAGAGAGGCGGCGCTACTATAACGAGAAAATGAAGCGTCCTTACTCATTCCCACGAGACAAAACGAAGAGACTATTCGAGCTGGCGATGTGTAACAGGCTTATTAATCTGCCAAATCCAAAACGACCGTTGCAACTCGGCGAAGCGAATAATCCCAATTATTGCCCTTACCACCAAACGGTAAGCTATCCAATCGAAGATTGCTTCGTCTTTAAGGGATGGATCGAGGATCAGTACCTGCAAGGCAAGTTTGCGCTGTCTGAGAAGTAGAAAGTAAACCCACAACAACTACACACTCCTAAGAAGACGGAAACACCGGGGGAAACGTGCTCTTTTGTTGAAGAAGCTCCATGGAAGGTGGCCCTTTCGGCTAAAACCAAAAGGATGCTGAATGATCTCCAGACATGCCCGGCGATCAGGTGGAAGAATCCGCTGGAACCCCAGATCATCGAAAGAATGCTGGAGCCACGTCCAACTCCAAAGATTGGTAGTGATAGCCAAAGCACTCACACCCAGCCGTCAAAATATTTGAAGAAGAAGAAGAAGTCCAAGAAGCCCGTGAAGCCTGGCGACAAGCGCACGGACCTACAAAAACAGATTGACGCATTGGAAGAGTATAACCAGAAGTCGTGGACTCCGGTCATACTTCAAAAGTTTCTCAGCCACGTCCTTGAAGACGGAAATGATGGAGAAGACTCATCGGATGAATCTGAAGATTACGTGGCAAGTTGCCATGTGATCTCTCGTTCATCGCTGGACAATGAAGAGGCTCCTTACACAAAGAAACTAGGGGCAGGTCCTGAGCCAGAACTCCTGTGGCCATCAGATGAAATAATTGATGCATTCCTGAATGAAGCTCTTCTTAAAAGTAAGGCTGCCCGGGAGCGTAAAATGGCCATATTTGAAAAAGCCAAACATCGGCGACTAGATGAAAGGGCTGAAATACTCCCGCCAGATCAAAGTATATCCGCCACGAATAAAAGCAAGTTCAAGACGGGGAAAAGGTTTGCTAAAGCCATATCAATGGGAATGATGCTACCACCCTCCAAAAAGAACACTCCCGGTGAAGCAGAGATGCATCCTAGCTGCTGCCTATTTCATCGAAAGATTGCACACCCCATCGAAGAGTGCAGCGCTTTTAAAAGATGGTGGCAGGGGTATATTGCTCACCGGCAACATTTTAAGCGGATGAAACGAAAAACTCGTCGGGAGCGAAGAAGTGCGACCGAGGAGCTTAGAAGGACCACCGGCAACTGTCGCATGGTTAACGCCGGGGGATCACAAGTTCTCACTTTCGGGAGCGACTCCGACGAAGAAATGACTCTTGGCTCTCTCTTCACAGAATCCACCTCGAGAAAAGAAGAAGAACCGAAGACCTGTGAAAATATTCAGCTGCGCAATCGTACACTTCCAGAAAAGAATCTCGGACCCACCAATAAAAAAGATAAGGGAAAAGAAAAGGTCTCTGAGGATATCGCCCTAGATGACCAAGTCATGAAAGAGCTGACCGCCAAGGACCCGCCAAAGAAAAGTAAGGTGGACTACAATGTTCTGGCGCACTTGAGGAAGTTACCTTTGCAGCTCAGCATTCTCGACGCTCTTTTACTATCCAAAGAAGCGAGGGATTCATTGATCAAGGCGCTACAAGAGCCAGGACAATTCCAAGCTTTTCTCGCCGAAGAGAAGATGAAGGACGAGCTGGAAAAAGTGCACACAGCCGATATCACCTTCGGCGATGAAGATCTCCTCCTTGGGACGTGTGAGCACAATCGTCCCCTTTATCTCTCCGGATACTGTCACGATATAAAGATAGGCAAAACCCTGGTTGACAATGGGTCTTCCGTCAATCTCCTCAACGTGAGAGTATTAAAGGAAATCTGCATGAGCGTTCATCACCTCGCTCGCAATTGGTCGTTAGTCAAGTAAACGACGACTATCAAACGTGCAAACCAGAACTGGTGAAGTACGGCGAGAGGGTACAACAACTGCTGACCCAAATACCTTCCTACACCTTGGAAAGCATACCGCGTGCGGAAAATAGCAAAGCGGATGCTAGCCAAGCTCGCTAAAGAACTAGCCGACGAGAACCTCGATGACGTGAGAATCGTTGTGCAAAGCCGTCGGATTCTTGCACCGGCAGAAATATCTCCGGAGTCATCCGAAGAAAAGGGAGCGACTGAGCAAATGGCTATGCAAATAAAAGACCAGGAAAAGGCCTAGGATTGGAGAGAAGTCTTTATAAACTACTTCAAATCCCGTCGAATGCCTGAAGATGCATCCTCAAAACATCAGCTCATGAAGCGAGCCCTATCTTTCGCCTTCGTCAATGACACTCTGTACAAAAGGTCATTTGTTTCTTTGTGGTTGAGATGCCTGAGAGCTGAAGAGGCAAAAAGAGTCGTCCAAGAAGTTCACGACGGACTCTGCGGTTCTCACCAAGCTGGGCCGAAGATGAAGCTGAAGATCAAGAGGATGGGTTATTATTGGCCCACGATGATCCAGGACTGCCTCGAGTATGTGAAGCAATGCCACTCATGCCAGATCCATAGGGACTTTATCCATCAGCATCCAAATCCACTACATCCAACGGTGGCTAGCTGGCCGTTCAAAATGTGGGGAACTGACATAATCGGCCCCATCGAACCAGCATCATCCAGAGGACATCGATTCATTTTGGCAACAACGGATTACTTCTCCAAATGGGCAGAAGCAGTACCGCTGAGGGAAGTGAAGACTGAGAATATACTCCATTTCTTCAAGACGCACGTTATTTATCGGTTCGGTACTCCGCGACGGATCATCTCCGATAATGGGCCAGCTTACAGAAGCCACAAGATCAGCCGCTTCGCACAACAGCACAACATAGAGTGGAGATACTCCCCAGTCTATAATCCCCGAGCTAACGGTCTAGCTGAGGCTTTCAACAAAACCTTGACGAAGATCGTGAAAAAAACGGTGTCTCGAAATAAGAAAGACTGCCACGAGAGACTGTAAGAAGATCTCTGGGCGTATCGAATTACGTTCAAGACGGCCACGAACACAACGTCGTACGCATTAGTATTTGGTACAGAAGCGGTACTCCCCCTCGAGATAGAGCTACCCTCTTTACGAATGGCAGTTCATTACGAGCTAACGGACGAAGAGAATGCTCACCTTCGGCTTGAGGAGCTCGATGCCCTTGATGAAACCCGGCTCATAGCGCAGCAAAATCTGGAAGCTTATAAAGCAAAGATGATACGCTCATACAAAAGATTGACTAGGCCGAGAACATTCCGCTAAGGCAAACTCGTGCTAATGGTCAAAAGACCTATGACCCCTAATCGCGCCAAGCGGGGGAAATTCGAGCCAAACTATGAAGGCCCGTATATCATAGACAAGGTCTACCAGGGTGGGGCCTATCTACTCATAGACATGCATAGTGAAAGGCCTTTCAGGCCAATAAACGGTCGCTTCCTGAAGAAATACTACGCTTGATGAGTCACGGCCTAGGTCAATGATAGATGACGACGACTATGTCCACTCGCTATCTTCCTAAGCCCAAACTCTATAAGTAGTAACTGGATTCCTTTGCAACAGACCGAAACGTTCTTAAACTAACAACGGACCGAAACGTCCTTAAACTAACAGCGGACCGAAACGTCCTTAAACTAACGACAGACCGAAACGTCCTTAAAAATAACAACGGACCACTATGTCCTAAAACTAGCTATTGACCGAGACGTCGATAAACTACGGTGGATTGCAGCATCCCAAAGCTAATACAAAAAAAAAGAAGAGAGAAAAAAGAAAAACGGTATGTCCATAAGCAAAATGGGCACGGATGAAAACCCGAAAGGGCTCCGTGAGTAAAAACAACAGGGCTACCGGCGAGTTTTGTAAAAACCTGAAAGGGCGCAATCTCGTTAGAATAAAAAAAAGAAGAAAAAAACGGTATGTCCATAAGCAGAATAGGCACGGATGAAAACCCGAAAGGGCTCCATGAGTAAAAACAACAGGGCTACCGGCGAGTTTTGTGAAAACCCGAAAGGACGCAATCTCGTTAAAATACACTTTCAAGGCCCTCTCGACTTTGTAAGGAGAAACCACCTGCGTAAGATCCTTACGACTCATAAGGGAGCAACACACTTGGGGATCCTCATGATTCCTAAGGAGAAATTACACTTGCGAGATCCTCATGACTTGTAAGGAGAACCTTCTTATGGGACCCTCACGGCCCATAAGATTTGAAAGTCTTAAGCTACAGGGATCTGAACCTGTTCTTAAGCAGTCCCCCACAACCTCCAATACTGCCCTACAAGCAGCTCAATGCTGACCCTTGTATACAATCCACGGGCGCGAATAAATATTTTCCTAACAAAGTCCTATCCGTGACTAGGGATATGTTCGCACGGTGAACAACCCTTGTGAGTCTTCTCGACTTAAAAGGAGAAAACACTCTTGTAAGATCTTTACGACTTATAAGAGAACATACACTTAGGAGTCCTCACGATTCCTAAGGAGAAAACGCACCTACGAGATCCTCACGACTCGCAGGGAGAAATACCTTTATGAGACCCTTACGGCTCATGAAGTCAAAAGCCTTAGTAGACAGAATCCCAACCCTGTCTGCTAAGCCACCTTTGTTCGACATCGACGAAGGCAAATGATGATTCGCTCCTGACAATATCCCAGTTGTAGCGGTGCCGATGCCGAAATCAGTGTCTAAATCCAAGGTTGCAGCAAAAAGCCAGCAAGCCACACATGCATACGAAATAGTCGAAATGATGGGGCAACTTGCAAACAAAATTAGCAAGTAAAAAAATGTATGCATACAAAATAGCCGAAATGATTGGGCAACTCGCAATAAAAAGCAACGAGTAAAAATAAAAAAATATAGCCGAAATGATTGGGCACCGCAAAAAATAGCCGAAATGATTGGGCAATCGCGACCTTCGCGATATAAAAGCTGAAATGATAGAGCATCGCGGAAATAAAAAATAAATGAATAAATGAAATTTATGCCCTACATGTGATATTATGTCAATCCCTGTATACAATCCAGGGGCGCAAACAAAGAAGGAATCATACCTTTCCTCCCCAGGTTTCATCAGAATAAGAAGCCAAATCTCAACGGTTCACAGATAGCCTGGAGATCATCTCAACATCCGTCTCATTATGACAGACACAGCATCAAACAAAGAGGAACCGTGGCAACTCCCAGTTCCATGACTCGGTGGTGCACAGATGACCAAGAGTCAAACCCCGACTCCGTGAAATACGGATAAAGTCAACCCTTCCTGGTTACGTGGAACACGGCTTACGTTAATCCTGACCCCGTGGGAAACGTCCAGAGCGGATCCTCGTCCTCGCAGAGCATAGTAATGATCCCGTGTGAAGCACCCAGAGCGCAGCCTGGTCCTCGCCGAACACGGCAGTGAACCCATGGGAAGTATCCAGAGCAAAATTCTTGGCTACGTGGAACGTGGCTTACGTCAATCCTGACCCCGTGGGAAACGTCCAGAGCGGATCCTGGTCCTCGCAGGGCACGGCAATGACCCTGTGTGAAGCATCCAGAGTGGAGCCTGGTCCTCGCCGAACACGGCAGTGAACCCGTGGGAAGCATCCAGAGCAAAATTCCTGGCTACGTGGAACGCGGCTTATATCAATCATGACCCCGTGGGAAATGTCCAGAGCGGATCCTGGTCCTCGCAGAGCACGGCAGTGAACCCGTATGAAGCATCCAGAGCAGAGCCTAGTCCTCGCCGAATACGGTAGTGAACCCGTGGGAAGCATCTAGAGCAAAATTCCTGGCTACGTGGAACTCGGCTTATGTCAATCTGACCCCGTGGGAAACGTCCAGAGCGGATCCTAGTCCTCGCAGAGCACGGCAATGACCCCGTGTGAAGCATCCAGAGTGGAGCCTGGTCCTCGCCGAAAACGGCAGTGAACCCGTGGGAAGCATCCAGAGCAAATTCCTGGCTACGTGGAACGCGGATAACATCAATCCTGACCCCGTGGGAAACGTCCAGAGCGGATCCTGGTCCTCGCAGAGCATGGCAATGACCCCATGTGAAGTATCCAGAGCGGAGCCTGGTCCTCGCCGAACACGGCAATGAACCCGTGGGAAGCATCCAGAGCAAAATTCCTGGCTACGTGGAACGCGGCTTATATCAATCCTGACCCCGTGGGAAACGTCCAGAGCGGATCCTGGTCCTCCCAGAGCACGGCAATGACCCGTGTGAAGCATCCAGAGTGGAGCCTAGTCCTCACCGAACACGGCAAAGCATCTAGAGCAAAATTCCTGGTCACGTGGAACGAGGATAATGTCAATTCTGACCCTGTGGGAAACGTCCAGAGCGAAGCCTGGTCCTCGTAGAACATGGCAGTGAACCCGTGGGAAGCATCCAGAGCAACCCCTGACTCCATGAAATACGGATAAGGGCAACTTCACCCATCACTTGCGGGTCCTCACGACTCGTAAGGGAGCAAATTCTCTTGTGAGATCCTTACGACTTTCAAGAGAAAACACACTTAGGAATCCTCACGATTCTTAAGGAGAAATTACACCTATGGGATCCTCTCGACCGGTAGGAAGAAAATTCTTTATGAGACCCTCACGGCTCATAAAGTTGAAAAGTCTTAGGAGGCAGATCTTAACCCTGAATCCTAAGCCATCGTTGTCCTGCAAAGAGATCAAGATAGACTATCCACAGAATACATTCAATAAAAAGGGAGACACCATTGTGAAGAAAAATACGTCTTTTATTCATGAATCAAAATGAATACAGAGTACAATTCGTGGAAGAACCAAAAAAATGATATACTCTTATTCAGGAGTATGTACAAAGGAAAAATAAAAAAAGTATATACAAGTCTTCAGGTCGGCGGGCGATTTAACAGATTGGTCAGCTCATCCCTCTTTTGCTGGGCCTCGCCTTCGTGATTCAATATCGCCAAAAGACAGACCTCCGCCTGAGCTTGCTGAGCTTGATATGAGGCAAGCCGGCCTTCGAGCTCTTTCTCGGTAGCTTTGTGAGCCTCAACCCTTTCACGAGTGAACACGGCGGCTTTGTCGATGGCCACCACCTCCTTGATGGCCTCTTGAAGCACTCGCCAGAGTTCATACGCTTTGTTGGTTTTGGCCGTAAGGTTGGCTTGGAGCTCGTTCAGCGCCTTAGAAGCCATCTCCCTCTCTGAGAATTTGCGGCCGAGTCTCTTCTCGCACGACACCATGTTCGCCACGCACCGCTCTATCAAACCCCGCAAGCCCGCCTTCGCAGCCACAGCCTCTGAAGAAAGGCAGGTACACTCGAGCACGTGCAAGCAAGCCTGCACCTGTCGGCAAAACTCAACCCAGACTTGCACCACTGCCTCGCTATGATAGGTGGCAAGAAAGGGAAGAGAGCCGTTAGCTTCGGCAGCAAATGCTTCGGCCATATTTACATTGCCAGCACGAAGTTCCTCGATCAAAGATGACAGAGAGGCGAGGCTTAGCTCGGCCATCCGTTCCGAAGCACGCAGGGCATAAGGACCGAGCGGCATGGTGATTAAAAGAGATTTTAATTAAGCTTATGCGCTTTTAAAAGATGAATCAAAAATATTTAGTAACCGCAATCAAGAACGGCGTAGCTTGGTAGCTAGCCGGTGAGTACGGGTTGGTCCACAGGGTTTTGTGAATTTGCTAATCGCTCTTACGAGTTAATTCCGATGGGTGTCGGATCTTGTAACAACTCCATTTTTAATGTACAAAGAATTGATTTAAATTCAATGTATACTTGGAGTATTTATTGCGGCTGATATCTCTTTAAGTATTTATTTCACTCCATAATTACAAGAAGGAGCTTGTAGCTCATTGGTAATACCTTGCATTGCTGAACCAAGCCACCAGAGTTCAAATCTCATACCCCACATTATTTTTTATATTTATTTTGTTTTAAATTTTTGGAAAGTCAACAGTCAAAAGGCCATAACTCACAAAACTTGAACTGAACATAAAAAACTAAATACACCAAAATTCCCCCTAGGAAAAACCCCACCCGACGAGCCTTCGACTCGGCCGAGTCGGCCGGCGGACCTGCCGACTCGGGCCGGAGCGCCGGCCGGACGGCCGAGTCGTCAACACGGAAAAATTCCGTGTTGACCTGGTCTTCTCACCTGCATACTTTAAATTTTTTGATCGGTTATCAAATTCTCAATAAATCCCTTTTACTCCAAAAATTTAATGATTTTTAATGATTTTTTATATTTTTTTTTATTAAAACCCTAACCCTACCTTAACCCTATATAAACACCCCTACCCTCTACCCTCTCATCCTAAATTCCTAAGTCCACTCTCCCAAAATCCCAAGAGAACTTGGTACGTCGGAAAACGAGCGAAAGGCGACGACTTTCCGGTGATCGTGCTAGGAGCTCTCGACGACGTTTCGACGCGCCGGCAAACCCTCTACCTCCCTCTCACTCTCTAGCGTTGTCCAAACCCGTAAGTCCCTCTTTTCTATCTTTCTTTTCTTCCATTAAAATACGACTTTTCAAACCCGACGGAAATCGGAACAAACCGATTTCCGATTCGGTTTTCTATCAAAACTCACTTATCACTAATTCCATAATGCTTAAACATCTTCATGTTTACTACTAATCACTTAAAAATCAATTTGAACAAGTTTTCATACATGAAATGATAGCCTTTTTAATATACCGTATTTTTGCACTTAAATACCATCATATTTAGTTTATCACATTTAATCCTTTAACATTGCAATACCTTAAAGTAGATCACGAGGTAATGACCTACCTCCACACACACGCAAATACAACCCTAATTGATATCATCAAAACTTAGAATACGATAATACAAGATTTTACATTTAAATACCCTTTTTCTTAATAAAATCTTTTCTAAAAGTTCTAAGTTTTAAACAATTTTAAAACAATATCTTTTAAAAGGAAAATACGATATGTCATGGACATCGATCGTTTATCTAAACCTGACTTTCTGGTGTCTAGGCAAGTGTGTCTAAGACGAGTGGTTACTTAATTAGGGCCACTACTTGTAGTGGAGAGCTTCCCACTCACCTGGCACTTACCTGGCTGCAATTGGCGGTGAAGAGGCGATTTGAGGCTTCTAATGACTTATTGTTTAGACCATTTAGAAATAGGTTAGTTGGCTTAGGAAACCCTAGAAGCTAAAATACGGAAATTTACACCCTTTTTCAAATAAATACCTTATCTTTATAAAACCGTTTTCTAAATGACTAGTATTTATTAAATCTTTGCAATGCGCCGCTACAACCCACCTTTGGGGAACTCGTTAGGGATAGTACGGTTTATCGTGCACCCTCGGGCTTAGTAGTGCGAGATTCAGACCTCCGCAAGGAGCATTCGGTCTCGAAAGGTTTAAAATACGACATTTAAGAAAAATGAGATTTTTTGGAAAATAAAATATTTATTAAAAATTATTCTTGTATAAACATATGTATATTTATCATTTAAACACCTATTTTATTATAATATAAAGTTTCCACATTTTCCTAAAAAAATTATAAGGTTAAAAGTTACATTAAAATACCATTAATTTCAATATTATAAATTGATACCTTTATTTATGTAATTAGGATATTATCACTAGAAATAACACAAATAAAAATCACACTCATTATAACTATAAAGACGAATAATAAATACTTGAGGTGTATCTTGAAAACTATACAAAAGTATTTTTACATAAAACCCCCTCAAGTTTTATAAATTACAATAATGACCCTAACAATTATAGAACTTCGACTTACATTTCTTTTAGTCTGACTCGGGTTTAAGTCTGATTATTTTTTACTTGAATATGATTCAAGTCAATCTATATTTTTTAATATTCCAACTCAATATGAACACATGAATCCCAGAATCCAGTTAACAATCTATACAAGTTGACTGAATCAAACCATGGATATATATCCATTATTCCGTTATTCCATTTACCTGATTATGCAGTTACGATATGTTCACTGATATCATGGTTTTGGTCAGTCATCCAATTTACACAATACAATACAACAATACAATCAAAACACTACGGGGTTTAAGGGGTAGATTGGTACGGAAGGTGTTAAAGGTAGCACGAGGTGGTCAGATTAAGACACCTAACCAATATTCCGTTGCTGTTGTATCGTGGCTTAACGGTTCCTTGTACATTCTGTTTGCCCTGGTCTCTAGCATATAGAGACCCCTCTCGTATACACTGGCATCCTTCTGTACCAAGCTACAAACAACAGCGTTAACACAATATTCTACAATATTTTACAATCTCTTTAGAAAATATCTCTTATTCTGTCTTTTCTAATTCTTCTTGTCACGCCCCGCTTCCCAGTGTACGGCGAAGTGGACGTGACAAGGCCCGCTACGTATGTACTCAGAAGTACATACGCTAAGCGTAACTAAGCAATATAAATACACAAGAGACAAGAGTATAAAAGAACAGCAACTTTTATATTCTATTGCAAAGCCTATATCAGGTTGTTTCATGCATTCCTAAGTAATATAATATACAGAAAATTATATTTCTATCAATGGTGCATCTACACATATAAATTTTGTCACAAACGGACATCGGGTGTTCGAGTTATGTCCAATTTAAAAACAGTGTGTGACTCGGAACAGATTCTGTCCAGATCCGTCACTTAATATTGTAATGCAGTTTTCTTTATCTTAGATGGGTTTTCAGTAAAACTATAAAACTAAGAAAATCTAGATCATTCGATGTAGATATCAAAAACACCTGAGTTTGCTCAATTTGGATACTGGTATACCAAGTTATGTATCCTAGAAATTGACCGATAGCTGCAGTTTTCTGTTTTACGATCAGTGAATAAATACGATTTAATTCCTAAACCGTTATGAGGATCGATCTAAAATTTTTACAGCGTGTACAAAATAATATATTCTATCATATGTAAATTTTCTGAAATTTTCAGAGTTAAAAATTAATTTATAAAAATTATTTTAAAACTAAAGGTATTGATGTGTATACTAAAATCGGCAGAAAGATTAACTCGTATTTTATGCAGGCTTCATCCTTTCTTTTAATAACCAAACCGATTCTATGAGATATCGTAGATATATTATGGATTGAAATCTATGTTCTCACAACTTGTAATAAACATTCATAATCATGAAGAAAGAATTAAAAATACTTTAATTTGAACAAGAGATAATAAGATATTATTAAACCATATAGAATCATATATATCTAAACTTATGTTTATGTATATGTATATGTTTATGTGTGTCTTCTCTTATGGATTATGATATGAAAAGAATAGGGGGCTCACGATGCATGACAAGAGGGAAAAAAAAAGAGGTGAGGGAAAGGAGAGAGAAGGGACTTACATACACAAGCCGGTATTGTCACCGGGCTTGTCTATCCGCCGATAGTCTCGCGTTACTAGCGAGACCTTCTTGAAGACTTCTTCATGTTCTTCTTCTTGAACTTTAGGTGAAGAGGGAGAAGTGAGAGATAGAAAAATGTGAGGAATGAAAAGATAGAGGAGGAAAATAAAGATGGTGTAATGGTGAATTATAATATATGCATTTAACATGAGAATTAAAAGAGAAATGAAAGGTCACCATTCATTTTGGAAATGAAAGGTCTCATTTGTAGGTTATGAGAAGAATAAAAAAATTGATAAAAATAATTGCAAGAATGAAGATTTGAACATGTGACTTATGGAAAAACAATGCAATGACTTAACCAATGAGCTACAAGCTTGTTCATGCACATATTTAATTAGAATTAAATATATTATATTGCTTAAAAAGAAAATGGGCTTTTTAGATGGGCTGTAGAGAATGTGAATGAAAAGAAAGGAATTGGGCTTAAAGAATAAGTTTGGGTAAAAAGAAATGAGTTTTAGAAAATACTTAGATGAGAAAAATAGATGAAGGGATTAAATATAACTAATAACATTGAAATAAAAATATACCAAATGTATAAATACAGAATTTTATTAATACGAAGATATAGGAATTTCAGAGTCGTTACACTTCTTTTTCTTTGGGACTTACCGAGCGACCTGTTCGCTGACGACATTCTATTTCTTCTTCTTTGAATGTCGTCAGGTGCTTTGGACCCAGCAGAGATCGAGCCCACCGATGAAGACTTGGAGCAGTTTCACGAAGACCCTGAGTTTTAGACATTGTACCTTGTTCTATTCAGTATTTTCATTTCCTGTTATGCCATTGTTTATGCATCGCTTTTCATTTCAGTTGTATTTACTTTTCATGCATTGTACAAAAGAATGTTATTAATAAAGTTGTTGTTATTTCTATATCTCTTGTCTCTTGTGATTTACATTTATATTGCTTAGATACGCTTAGCATATGTACTTCTAAGTATATACGTAGCGGACCTCATCGCGTCCACTTCGCCGTACACCGGGAAGCGGGGCGTGACAGGTTTTGTTGGTGGCCCATGCAGGTCAGAGCTGTATGAATCCCTATCATGCAGTTCTAGTCTGCGTGAACAACCTAAGCAATATAACACAAGAACCAGCAACTAAAACATTCTTTACAATTCATGTTTTTTGAATCTTACAAATTTCTATTGCTTGAATCTTATCATTTCATGTATTTGAATCTGTCCTAACCCAAATTTTTCTTCAAGATTATGGATTCCCCGAACAACACCAGCACCAACGTCAACAACACACCTCCAGCACTACCTCTTGCACCAGCTATTCTTGCACCACCCACCGAGCAAACAGTGCTACTTGAAGCGATCCGCAGCCTTCTCGAGGGACAACAACAACTCCTGAACCGTCCTGAGACCGACGCACCAGGGGTAAAGAAATTCAGGGATTTGCACCCCAAGCAGTTCTCTGGTAAAGGAAGCCCTCTTGAAGCGGAAGAATGGGCACAAAGCATAGAAGACGATCTGGCAGCAGCTCAAGTGCCAGACATCGCTTGGGTCCGTGTGGCGAAACTACAGCTCACGGATAATGCTCGCAACTAGTGGAAGGCGGAGGAAAGCCGTCTGGTACATCCGATTGAATGGAAGACTTTTCGCGAGAAGTTCGACGCGAAATACTTCCCTGTGACTGCCAGGTTTGTAATGGAGCAGCAGTTCATTCATCTACAACAGGGTTCAATGTGGGACAAATTAGTAGATGAATACGACGCTGAATTCACCATGTTAAGCCGGTAAGATATGTCACAATAGTTCAATTTTTAAATATCACATACTACACAGCTAACACAATCTTTAAACAGATTCGCGGCACACTTGATACCGACGGACGAGATCAGAGCCCGTCGCTTTCAACAAGGACTGGAAACGGAGATTCAGGCTGCTCTAGCCACGGGAAAATTTTTGACTCATGAGGATGCTCTGGAAGCTGCCCGCAGTTATGAGGCAGTGATAAAAGCAAGGGGCAGATCTCAGTCTGCAGGAGTCAAACGTCCTGCCAACCAGATGGCAGGTGGAGCCTCGTCCAGGCCACCTTTCGTGCCAAGGCGACCCGGAGTACCGAACCATCGCCCCAGCCCAGCCTTTTGCACCTACTGCAAGAGAACTGGACATATGATTTAGGACTGCCGCCGAGCCAACCGCCATTGCTTAGTCTGCGGCTCAGCTACTCACGATATTGGGTCTTGTCCCCAAAGACAGAACCCAGTTGCTGCACCCAGGCCAGCAATTACTTATCTGCAGCGACCAGCTCTTCAGGCACCTGCTCCTAGACCTGCACTACCTGCACCACCCAGAGGACCACAAGATGCACCACCTCCTCGTCAGTTCCATCAAGCTCAAAGGAACGTTCCGAGGAATGCTCCTCAGGCCAGGAGGAATGTACCAAGGCGCCAGGATTTCATGATGTCCGTGGAAGAAGCTGAGGCCACTGGCCAAGTCATCACTGGTAAACTTTTCTTTTCAAACTTTGCTTTTCTATCCTGCTACTTAGTTACATATTTCCTATACCTAAAACAAATCCCACATACCTTAGGTACAATCTTAGTATCCTCAATCCCTGCACTTGCACTGTTTGATACTGGAGCATCACACTGCTTTATGTCGCAATGGTTTGTCCGAACCCATGCGATTCCGGTCTCACCGCTTGTATCCAGCTGGAATGTCAATTCAGGAAATGGCGTTCTAAAGGCAACTATGGGATACAGCTTATTCCCAGTCGTCATCTGCAGTCGAGAGTTTTATGCTGACTTCAAAGTGCTGGACATAACGAACTTCGATGTGGTTCTAGGAATGGGTTGGCTTGGAACTTTTTATGCTACCATCGACTGTCGTCAAAGGAGGGTAGTATTCGAGATCCCAGACCATCTGGTCTTCTATTTTAAAAGCGGAGACCGTACACTGGAGCCAAGTACCTACAAAGCGAAGCCAAGAGAAGCAGTAGTTGCAGCAGCTCAAGCGGAGGAAGAATCAAGACCAGATGTAGTTCGAGGGTTCGACGATATATTTCCTAACAATATATCAGGTTTGCCTCCCGATCGAGCTCTTGAATTCAGTATTGATTTAGTACCAGGAGTACAACCGGTGATCAAAGCACCCTATCGTTTAAGTCCGGAAGGTTTGAAGGAAGTCCGGACACAGTTGGACGAATTACCGGCGAAAGGATGGATTCGTCCCAGCACTTCAAGTTGGGGATCACCTGTATTACTTGTGAAGAAGAAGGAAGGTTCATACAGAATGTGCATCGATTACATAGCCTTGAACGAAGTCACTATAAAGAACAAGTATCCACTCCCGCGCATCGATGATTTATTCGATCAGCTAAGTGGATCTTGTGTTTTCTCTAAATTAGATCTTCGTTCAGGTTATCATCAAGTAAAGGTCAAGGAAGCTGATATTCACAAACAACTTTCAGAACTCGCTATGGACATTACGAATTTCTGGTGATGCCATTCGGAGTGACCAACGCACCCGCAATATTCATGAACCTTATAAATCAAGTTTTCCGGGAGTACTTAGACAGGTTTGTTGTCATCTTCATTGACGGCATCCTGGTGTATTCTAAGAGTCGGAAAGAACATGCAGAACATCTACGAATTGTCCTAGAAACTCTTCGACAATATCAGCTTTATGCCAAGTACAACAAGTGCGAGTTTTGGCTAAATCAAGTTGGTTTTCTTGGACATATCGTATCAGGAGAAGGAATCTCTGTGGATCCAGCGAAAGTTTCGGCAATTAGCGAATGGCCTACACTAAAGTCAGTGAAGGATATTCGAAGTTTCTTGGGTTTAGCTGGATATTACAGAAGGTTTATTGAAGGCTTTTCGAAGATAGCAACACCCCTGACCAAGCTCACACGTAAAGATGAAGAATTTGTGTGGTCAGAAGCATGCGAACAAGCTTTCGTAGAACTCAAGTCAAGGTTGACATCAGCGCCTATTCTCGTCGTACCGGATCAATCTGGAGGATTCGAAGTGCATTGCGATGCATCCGGTAAGGGATTAGGTTGTGTTCTACATCAGCACGGTAAGGTTGTGGCTTATGATTCAAGACAGCTGAAGATTCATGAGCGCAATTATCCGACGCATGATCTGGAGTTGGCAGCCGTCATCTTTGCTCTCAAGATTTGGCGTCATTATCTACTTGGTGAACGAGTAAACATCTACACAGATCACAAGAGCCTAAAGTACGTGTTTACTCAGAAGGAGTTGAATATACGGCAGAGAAGATGGTTAGAACTCATGGCGGACTTTGACATCAACTTGCAATATCATCCAATGAAGGTGAATGTAGTACCTGATGCTCTTAGTCGCTAACCATTAGCAATGAATCTCACCGCTCAGTGGAAGCTTCAACAAGACTTGCATCAGATGGAGATTGAAGTAGTCATGCCAGGTAATGCTTCAGGTTTGATGAATTTACAAGTTCAATCAACCATTGTCAATCAGATCAAAGCAGCTCAAGCAAGTGATGCTAAGTTGCAAAAGATCAGAGAACAAGTGGAGAATGGACTCAGAACAGACTTCATCATCCATGAAGACGGATCTTTGAGATACGGCAGCAGATTGTGTGTACCAAAAGGTCCTGTTCGGGAAGAGTTAATGAAAGAAGCTCACAGCTCTTCCTATTCAGTACACCCTGGAGGTACCAAAATGTACAAAGATCTACGTCAGAATTATAGGTGGCATGAAATGAAGCGTGAAGTAGCCAGAAGCGTCGCAAAATGCTTGGTGTGTCAACAAGTAAAGGCTGAACATCACAGGGCTGCTGGATTACTTCAACCGTTACCAATCCCAGAATGGAAGTGGCAACACATCACGATGGACTTTGTGACTGCTCTTCCTCGCAGCACAAAGGGTAACGATGCCATATGGGTCATTGTGGATCGACTCACAAAGTCGGCTCACTTCATCCCATTTCGAGTTGGCCAATCAACTAAGACACCAGCAAAGAAGTACATGGAGGTAATAATCTAATTTAGATTTAAAACTCTTCATAATGTACTATCTCTGATACCCATGAACTCATACAGGAAATTGTGAGACTCCATGGAGTACCGGTCTGCATTGTCTTCGATCGTGACACCAGGTTCCGATCGCAATTTTGGCAGAGTCTGCAAGAAAGCTTGGGAACAAGTCTGAACTTCAGCACGGCTTATCATCCACAAACAGATGGTCGGTCGGAACGAACTATTCAGATCTTGGAGGATATGCTCAGAGCATGTATGTTAGACTTTAAAGGATCGTGGGAAGATCACCTACATCTTATGGAGTTTTCGTACAACAACAGCTACCAAGCAAGCATAGAAATGGCACCTTTTGTAGCATTGTATGGAAGGAAGTGTCGATCGCCATTAAGTTGGGACGACGTCGGAGATAGGGAACTTCTTAGACCGGAGATGATAGTAGAGACTGTTGATGTGGTCCGTACTATCAGGGAAAGGATGAGCATAGCCCAAGATCGACAGAAGCACAGGGCTGAAGCAAAGAGACGACACTTGGAATTCCAGCCAGGAGATCACGTATTCCTGAAAATATCTCCGAACCGCGGAGTGATCCGTTTTGGAAGACGGGGTAAGTTGAGTCCGAGATACATTGGACCGTTCGGCATACTCGAACGAGTCGGTGAAGTGGCATACCGTTTAGCGCTTCCACCCTCATTGAAAGGAGTGCATAATGTGTTCCACATATCCCAACTCAGAAAGTATGTGAGTGACCCCAGCCATGTACTTGATCATTCCGAGCTCACTATACAGCCCGACTTGTCTTGTGAGTAACAGTCCGTGGAGATCCTGGACAGGAAAGTGAAGACACTTCAGAACAAGGAAGTTAACTTGGTTCGAGTGATGTGGAGGAAAGACACTCCAGGAGAGTCCACTTGGGAAAGGAAGGATGAAATGCGTACTAGATATCCACACCTCTTTATAAACTAGTCCTCAAATAAAAGTTGTAAATTTCGAGGACGAAATTTTTGTAAGGAGGGTAGACTGTAACAACTCCATTTTTAATGTACAAAGAATTGATTTAAATTCAATGTATACTTGGAGTATTTATTTCGGCTGATATCTTTTTAAGTATTTATTTCACTCCATAATTACAAGAAGGAGCTTGTAGCTCATTGGTAATACCTTGCATTGCTGAACCAAGCCACCAGAGTTCAAATCCCAGACCCTACATTATTTTTTATATTTATTTTGTTTTAAATTTTTGGAAAGTCAACAGTCAAAAGGCCATAACTCACAAAACTTGAACTGAACATAAAAAACTAAATACACCAAAATTCCCCCCAGGAAAAACCCCATCCGACGAGCCTTCGACTCGGCCCAACTCGGCTGAGTCGGCCGGCGGACCGGCCGGACGGCCGAGTCGTCAACACGGAAAAATTCCGTGTTGACCAGGTCTTCTCACCTGCATACTTTAAATTTTTTGATCGGTTATCAAATTCTCAATAAATCCCTTTTACTCCAAAAATTTAATGATTTTTAATGTTTTTTTATATATTTTATATATTTTTTTTATTAAAACCTTAACCCTAGCCTAACCCTATATAAACACCTTTACCCTCTACCCTCTCATCCTAAATTCCTAAGTCCACTCTCCCAAAATCCCAAGAGAACTTGGTACGTCGGAAAAGGAGCGAAAGGCGAAGCGCTGACGAAATCGGCGGTGACTTTCCGGTGATCGTGCTAGGAGCTCTCGACGACGTTTAGATGCACCGGCAAACCCTCTACCTCCCTCTCACTCTCTAGCGTTGTCCAAACCCGTAAGTCCCTCTTTTCTACCTTGCTTTTCTTCCATTAAAATACGACTTTTCAAACCCGACGGAAATCGGAACAAACCGATTTCCGATTCGGTTTTCTATCAAAACTCACTTATCACTAATTCCATAATACTTTAACATCTTCATGTTGACTACTAATCACTTAAAAATCAATTTGAACAAGTTTTCACACATGAAATGATAGCCTTTTTAATATACCGTATTTTTGCACTTAAATACCATCATGTTTAGTTTATCACATTTAACCCTTTAACATTGCAATACCTTAAAGTAGATCACGAGGTAATGACCTACCTCCACACATACGCAAATACAACCCTAATTGATATCATCAAAACTTAGAATACGATAATACAAGATTTTACATTTAAATACCCTTTTCTTAATAAAATATTTTCTAAAAGTTCTAAGTTTTAAACAATTTTAAAACAATATCTTTTAAAAGGAAAATACGATATGTCATGGACATCAATCGTTTATCTAAACCTTACTTTGTGGTGTCTAGGCAAGTGTGTCTAAGACGAGTGGTTACTTAATTAAGGCCACTACTTGTAGTGGAGAGCCTCCCACTCACCTGGTACTTACCTGGCAGCAATTGGCGGTGAAGAGGCGATTTGAGGCTTCTAATGACTTATCGTTTAGACCATTTAGAAATAGGTTAGTTGGCTTAGGAAACCCTAGAAGCTAAAATACGGAAATTTACACTCTTTTTCAAATAAATACCTTATCTTTATAAAACCGTTTTCTAATTGACTAGTATTTATTAAATCTTTGCAAAATGCCACTACAACCCACCTTTGGGGAACTCGTTAGGGATAGTACGGTTTATCGTGCACCCTCGAGCTTAGTAGTGCGAGATTCAGACCTCCGCAAGGAGCATTCGGTCTCGAAAGGTTTAAAATACGACATTTAAGAAAAATGAGATTTTTTGGAAAATAAAATATTTATTAAAAATTATTCTTGTATAAACATATGTATATTTATCATTTAAACACCTATTTTATTATAAGATAAAGTTTCCACCTTTTCCTAAAAAAATTACAAGGTTAAAAGTTACATTAAAATACCATTAATTTCAATATTATAAATTGATACCTTTATTTATGTAATTAGGATATTATCACTAGAAATAGCACAAATAAAAATCACACTCATTATAACTATAAAGACGAATAATAAATACTTGAGGTGTATCTTGAAAACTATACAAAAGTATTTTTACATAAAACCCCCTCAAGTTTTATAAATTACAATAATGACCCTAACAATTTTAGAACTTCGACTTACATTTCTTTTAGTCTGACTCGGGTTTGAGTCTGATTATTTCTGACTTGAATATGATTCAAGTCAATCTATATTCTTTAATATTCCAACTCAATATGAACACATGAATCCCAGAATCCAATTAACAATCTATACAAGTTGACTGAATCAAACCATGGATATACATCCATTATTCCGCTATTCCATTTACCTGATTATGCAGTTACGATCTGTTCACCGATATCATGATTTTGGTCAGTCATCCAACTTACACAATACAATACAACAATACAATCAAAATACTACGGGGTTTAAGGGGTAGATTGATACGGAAGGTGTTAAAGGTGGTACGAGGTGGTCAGATTAAGACACCTAACCAATATTCCGTTGCTGTTGTACCGTGGCTTAACGGTTCCTTATACATTCCGTTTGCCCTGGTCTCTAGCATATAGAGACCCCTCTCGTATACACTGGCATCCTTTTGTACCAAGCTACAAACAACAGCGTTAACACAATATTCTATAATATTTTACAATCTCTTTAGAAAATATCTCTTATTCTGTCTTTTCTACTTCTTCTTTTTCTTTGGGACTTACCGAGCGACCTGTTCGCTGACGATATTATATTTCTTCTTCTTTGAATGTCGTCAGGTGTTTTGGACCCAGCAGAGATCAAGTCCACCGGTGAAGACTTGGAGCAGTTTCACGAAGACCCTGAGCTTTAGACATTGTACCTTGTTGTATTCAGTATTTTCATTTCCTGTTATGCCATTGTTTAGGCATCGCTTTTCATTTCAGCTGTATTTACTTTTCATGCATTGTACAAAAGAATGTTATTAATAAAGTTGCTGTTATTTCTATATCTCTTTCTTCTTGTGATTTACTTTTATATTGCTTAGATACGCTTAGCGTATGTACTTCTAAGTATATACGTAGCGGACCTCATCGCGTCCACTTCGCCGTACACCGGGAAGCGGGGCGTGACAGATCTTATTGATTAAATCTAAAAACTAAATTAATCTAGATCTAAATCTTGCTAGGGTTAGGTTTAGGGTAAGTTTGGAAATGAAATAAATCTCACCGCTTTCTATACCCAAATTAAGATCTATGAGGAGTTATGGTAATTATTAATAAAGGGGATTAGAACCATTCGGGAAGATGTTTCTTCCTCTAAGTTCTTGTCCTTCCTTTATCAATCATTACCCTAACCTCCATGGAAAACACGCTCAACCGGGCCTTTATACTACAGTATCACCGCTACTTCGTGGGATAGGGTGCCGTAGGGAGCGGTGTGTGCATGTATGCAGGGAGTCCTATTGATTATATGCGATGGGCAAGAAAGGGATGAGAGATCTTCATCTCTCAAAAGCCTTCCCCAAAGCTAACCCTAACAAGCGAGGAGACCGCTCGCTCATTAGGAAATTGAAGAACAGATCTAAACTATCTATCTAGGGCAAGGAATTAAAGATCTATAATAAGGCAATTAAATAAAACTACTTACTTTATTGATGGCTCTCTCCAAACATTTACACAAGACTTGTCAGATCTGAATAGATGAAATGAAAAGAGGCATCGATGCTCTCCAAAAGAAATCTGAATTTTATTAATGAAAGGAGGCATAACCTAATACAAGAATTTGGGTTTCTATTTATAGGACATAGAAAACCCTAGGTTTACAATCGCCGCATGTCTGCTATTACAAAAATACCCCTTAAGAAAAAGACCTATTCAACGCCCGCCAGCGCACCAACTTTCTGCAACGACACGGGCCCCACACGGCCGCGGTTACGCGGCCAAGGGCAGGGTTTGGCCGCGGTTCCGCGGCCAAACAGTGGGACCGTGCCTTCAATTTTTCTGGTATGCTTCTGGGTGTCTTTGTCTTCCTATTTCTTTGGTTCTTTTCTCAGGTTGGCTTCTAGGTTTCTTTCAGATCTCCACAGTGAATAATTGTAGTGGACTTTTACCGTTGCTTCGTGACGAAGTCTTGAACCTTGCGTTGCCTTGTACTTTGTGAACTGATTTTCGTGTAGGCTTTATCAAGATTCTCTGTTTGTTGGTCGAAGTCTCACTTTTGCATTGTCTTTTCATTGTTTTCACTGTTTTTGTTCCGAGAACCTGTAACCTGTAACTATGTAGCAGATATGGATCAAAAGCACCTATTTATTTGTAAAATAACTAGGACTGGGGAATATAATAATGCAATATTATGGTATGAACAAATACCCCCAAACTTATCTTTTGCTCGTCCTCGAGCAAACCTAGTTTTATTCTCGACAAAATCCTAACCTCACTTTCGCAGGGAAACGCGATTGCACTGAGCTCGTGCAACAAGCCGTTAAACCTCTAGGTGTCCCTAGTAGGAGGAGTGTTGTCTCCTGAGAGTTTTCAGCGGATACTACCCACAAAATCCTATCAATTAGGCCCACTGACTTTTATTTTCCAATTAGGTTTTCCAACAAGGAATTCTATTATCTTTGACTCGTAAATTATCTATCCGTATTCTTCACGCTTCCTTATTATTTAACTTAAGATTATATATATTCTGTAGACTTACTTAGGTTTCGGCATCTCTTAAGTTTTCCTTCTAGGGTTCCATCTCAACTTAGGAATTTTTATCATCTCTATTAAAGATATAAGTCATATTTTTCATTCCTATCTCTTATCTAAATCCCAATCACATACCCCGACGTGTGTGTATATATCACCCCTACACTTGGAAATTCCAATCAAGCAATCATACACTTGTCCGTTATCCAAAACACTTCTTAATTGGTGATTTTTTAGATGAATTTTGCTCACATATCCTTCATGCGACTGTCAATATTTCTTGAGGTACCAACAACCGATTACAAGATGTGTTTGCACATTAAAATGTAATTCCTAGTCTTGCAACACCTAAGGCTTTAGCAGTGACTCCCAAACCAGTTGGTCTAAGGCACTAGGTGATGAAGCACCCTTGCTAAATATTTTTCTATTTTTGCATCCTTAACTAATCACAAAAACCAGTGTTCATTTTTTTATTATCTCTTTATTCACACTTATATTTTTATTTTATTTTCTTCGTACTAAGGACTTTAGACAAGAGCATTTCAAGGTCTCTTCTACTATTCCAAGTTTCAAGGCTCATGTTTGTGCAATTTGTAGGGTATATATTTTCAGAATTTAGACTTAAGCTTAGGAATTATTTTTCAAATTTATACTTTAATAAAAATATCAATATTTTTCCCTTATCTTGACTTAGCCCAAGAAGTGAACTCAAAATTTGCCTATTTCTAAATAAACTACAAAGACATATACTTTCTACCGTTAAAACTTTAAGAAAGATTATTTTTAGGGTTTTTAATTTACTAAGTCTAGATCTAGTTATTCCTAACTAGTTAACCTTTTTGTACTCAAGTCAATTATGGCCAAAATTGAATACTTTAATTTTTATAATTTTTAAAATTTTAATTTTTTATGGGTTTTAAAATAAATATGCAAATGCAAAAATATACGCATGAATGCGAAGGAAGAAGGCTTACCGAGCATACCCCCAAACTTAAACTTGACAGTGTCCTCACTGTCATGCTACACCAAGAGGGTTGAGAATATCGGCACTCCCCTGTTTATTTATTTATAAATTTTTTTATTTTTTTATTGTTAAAAGGAAAAAAAACAAAAATATATATACAACAAGGCTCCCCCCAAATTTAAGTGAAACAGTGTTTCCACTGTCTAAGCGTTAAAGTTCAGAGTTAGGAAGGAGAAAAATCAAACTATACAAGGCCTTACACAGACTAAAAGTTAGTACCAACCATTCAAAAATTCTATCGTGGTAATGGTAGGGTTGGTGAAAGAATGGAGTGTCGAGAAAGGAGTTGAGAAACACACGAGACCGAATGGGAAGAAGAGTGGAATATGGTCTCAGTGGAGGAGAAGAATGGCGGAAAAGAGAAAGAAGTGTAGTGCGATCTTGAGGGTGTAAATCGAGTGAATAAATTAGCGCAATTTGTGATGACCGATGTGTTAAAAGCGATTGTGCTAATCTATCAACCCGTCGAGAAATGGGGTCAAATCCCTTAAGATTCGCAAGAAAACATGGGTACGTCGAACTTGGTAAACCCTCCATTGAAAATGGAAATGCGACGGAGTCTTGCGTGGTCGAAGCGATGGAAAGAACGAAAGGGAGTGATTTAGGGATAATCATATTCTCACCTAAGTAATCTGTCTCGAACTTGAAAGATTCCATTAATGGTTCGAAATGACTGTAAGAAACCGAGTCTGATGGTTCAACTAACTCATCTGAAAATTCAAAGGACTCAAACTCGGGAGGTGAGTTTTCAACATCGTCCGAAAAAGTGAAACACCCGTAATCATTATCGTCTGTGAGAACTGTGTCAGATTCAAAGAGAAATTTTTCAAGCTCACGGTCTTCAAGCGTGATCTTTTGCGTGGTCGGAACGATGGAAATGAGGGAGGGTGATTTAGGAAGTGTAACAGTTAAAGGTTCAGGAGGATGAATTGGAAAATTCGACACATCAAATAAAAATGGTTCATCATCAATACTATCCTCAATACTCTCCTCAATACTATCCTCATAATTCTCCTCAAAATTTAGCTTATCCATGACATTATCATCAAAATCAAGACGCATATGGGGTTTGGGAAAAACAATTAATAACTCAGGATGATGAATTGGAGATAAAATTTCAGTCAAATTGACGGGTTCATCATCCAAAATAGTCCCAGCGTCTATATCCTCAATCAAGTGAAAATCAATTTTGTTGTACACCTCATCAAAAGCATGGATATTTATCAATTCAGGTTCTAGATTGGAGGTGTAAAGTTCAAAAGGATTGGTGACAGTTTCACTCGAAAGGGGCCCTTCACAATCTGGCAAATCAAGCACTACAATGTCGCACAACTCATTAAATGTTTTATTTTCAACTTGTGAATCTTTTGGGACAATCGATGGAAAACCGGAGTTGTGGGATTCAATTAGGTATGGGTAGGTTTGATTTGGAAAGGTATAGAACTCACTCTCTCCTATCAAATTATCACTCTGTCCAACCGCCTCCTCATACATTGGAAAATTTGGAGCTAGTTGGAAACTAGCTACCGGTTCATTAGGTTGCATAAGGGCGGCAACGACGCCATTTGATTGAAAGAGATTTTAATTAAGCTTATGCGCGGATGAATCAAAAATATTTAGTAACTGCAATCAAGAACGGCGTCGCTTGGTAGCTAGCAGGTGAGTACGGGTTGGTCCACAGGGATTTTGTGAATTTCCTAATCGCTCTTACGAGTTAATTCCGATGGGTGTCGGATCTTATTGATTAAATCTAAAAACTAAATTAATCTAGATCTAAATCTTGCTAGGGTTAGGTTTAGGGTAGTTTGGAAATGAAATAAATCTCACGGTTTTCTATACCCAAATTAAGATCTATGAGGAGTTATGGTAATTATTAATAAAGGGGATTAGAACCATTCGGGAAGATGTTTCTTCCTCTAGGTTCTTGTCCTTCCTTTATCAATCCTTACCCTAACCACCATGGAAAATACGCTCAACCGAGCCTTTATACTACGGTATCACCGCTACCTCGTGGGATAGGGTGCCGTAGGGAGCAGTGTGTGCATGTATGCATGGAGTCCTATTGATTATATGCGATGGGCAAGAAAGGGATGAGAGATCTTCATCTCTCAAAAGCCTTCCCCAAAGCTAACCCTAACAAGCGAGGAGACTGCTCGCTCATTAGGGAATTGAAGAACAGATCTAAACTATCTATCTAGGGTAAGGAATTAAAGATCTATACTAAGGCAATTAAATAAAACTACTTACTTTATTGATGGCTCTCTCCAAACATTTACACAAGACTTGTCAGATCTGAATAGATGAAATGAAAAGAGGCATCGATGCTCTCTAAAAGAAATCTGAATTTTATTAATGAAAGGAGGCATAACCTAATACAAGAATTTGGGTTTCTATTTATAGGACATAGAAAACCCTAGGTTTACAATCGCCGCATGTCTGCTATTATAAAAATACCCCTTAAGAAAAAGACCTATTCAACGCCCGCCAGCGCACCAACTTTCTGCAACGACACGGGCCCCACACGGCCGCGGTTACGCGGCCAAGAGCAGGGTTTGGCCGCGGTTCCACGGCCAAACAGTGGGACCGTGCCTTCAATTTTTCTGTTATGCTTCTGGGTGTCTTTGTCTTCCTATTTCGTTGGTTCTTTTCTCAGATTGGCTTCTAGGTTTCTTCCAGATCTCCACAGTGAATAATTGTAGTGGACTTTTACCGTTGCTTCATGACGAAGTCTTGAACCTTGCGCTGCCTTGTACTTTGTGAACTGATTTTCGTGTAGGCTTTATCAAGATTCTCTGTTTGTTGGTCGAAGTCTTACTTTTGTAGTGTCTTTTCATTGTTTTCACTGTTTTTGTTCCGAGAACCTGTAACCTGTAACTATGTAGCAGACATGGGTCAAAATCACCTATTTATTTGTAAAATAACTAGGACTGGGGAATATAATAATGCAATATTATGGTATGAACACACGGCGATGCGCGACTCCAGCGCAGTAAGAACTGGCAGAGCTATTCAGATTTATAAACAGTCAGCTGAGTGTATAAGCAAAAGAACAAATGGAACAACGTTGGGACTTTACTTACCCACAGTCATGCAAGAAGGAGCTGAAGGCTCCCCTGGCCCTTCAAGAACCTCAACCTCGTCGTCGGCCTCCAGAACTGTAAAGGACATCAATATCATTTTGCGAAATAACAACAATGCTATGAAAAGATGGTGAACAACACTAACCTTGCCAGACGAGAGGACGATACGTTGAGGAGATATCGCTTGCGGAGCGGCCATCTCCAGCAGACGCTGAAAGGATTGCCGGGGAGACAGATCGGCATTAGAGGCCGCCAGTCCGCGCAATTCTGAAAAGACAAAAGAGTTCAGATAACGGAAAAATTACTAATCTAAAATGTATAAGGTTACCTTCGACGCTCCTCCCATTTTGAGCTGGAGGGACAGCAGCTTCGAAGGACTCCGCCGCGACCTCGGGCACAATATCAGGGACGCGGGCTGGTGTAACGGCCTCTAAGGAAGGAGCAGCGGCTGCCGCTGCGGGCTCCAATGAAAGGAGGGTAGCCTCGACTACCTCCATCCTAGCCTCTGGGCCGCCCTCAGGTAAACCCATTGGAACGGCGACCACCAAAGGTGCCTCTCCCGAGGGAGCAAGTGCTTCGGGAACAAGAACCACCGCAGGAGGCTCTATCGCGAGAGAGACAGTTTCATCAACCCCCTCCTCACTGAGCAGTGTTTCACTAGGGGTATCGGCAGGCTCTACGGTCAGTGAACCCGTGGGAACCTCCCCCATTGCCGAAGTCTCTGCACAGTTCGCACAAGGATAAGAATACATATATACGCGTGCAGACAATATAAAGTATTACAAAGAAATAACAGGAACATACCGATGTGTAAGGAAGCTTTCAATATGGCTTGTTCAAGCCGACGCTCCTTCTCAAGTAGGTGTGCTCGCTGAGGTTCAAGGGTGGACTCGTGGCCGCCAGTCCACAATGAAAGCGCATCCGCAGCGTCCTCCGAAGCAGACTGTTTAAGGGCCCTTTCGCCCCATTCCTCCAAAGGGCCGATGAATCGTCGCCGTATCCACGAAGGGTCTTCATAAAAAAATGACGGCTGTGTAGGGCTTCTTCGGAATTCTTACATTCTCCGACTCGTCTTGAGAACGTCTTATAGCCTCAGCCAATTGTGCGGCTTCCTCGGCAGTTGAACTCGGAAAAAGTAAGCCAGCGTCCGGTTCTTGCAGAGCCAAGGGTTCGTCCTGAAGAATGGGCTCAGACTCTACTAAAGAGTCGATCAGATTGGTAGCCGTTTTCCTCCGCCGCTTGGATCCAGAACCGACCGCCGAGGACGACCGTTTCTTCCCTCGTGGAGCCTTGGCACGACACCTACCCACCTCACCTTCAACACCCTCGTTACCGGCACCCTCGCTTGGCGGTCCCGCCGAGGACGACACGGCCATTGTCGACGCCGCCGCCGGTGGTACTGTTACTGGCGCCCTTTTACCCCTTGACTGAGCCCGGGTATCCAATGGCATACCAACTGTGGGAGAAAGGTCCACCTCCGACTCCCTGGAATGAGCGCGACACTGGTGTCCCTCAGGGGAAAGCGGACCGGCGCGCGCGGCCACGGCGGAACTCCCGTGGCCTGAACCGGAGCAGGAGCACCATAGCCAAGAAGCACTCTCTTCTCCTTAGCAATAATCGGGCTAACACGATGAAGGTACCAGGCCGTAAAGGACCCCACGCATTGGGGAATATGGTCAGCTTCGGGGATCATGAAGCGGGAACCAGTATTCAGCCTCACGAAATGATGAGCAGCATCACGAACAGCTTCGGGTGAAGGGACCGGCGTGACTGTAAAAGCCTTGAAAGGAACTCCTTGATCATATCCAAGCTGCCGGGCGAAGCGATACGGATTGTACCGCATAAAGAGAGCCGCACTGTTCTGACGGAACACCAGATAATCTGGTCTGATCGTGTACAAGTGTGTGGCCTCCCGGGGCTTCAAAGAAGGCACATCATCTTTCGACTGATCGCAGAGCTGTTGAACTGGACCTGAAGGAGAAGATAAGGCCCGGTCAATAAATACCAGTCCGCCCGTGCTGGCGTAAGGAGCAATCAACGCGCGAATGGCCCCAAATTGAGTCGGGTCAAGGGAAGAAGCATCCACCAGCCGCATGAGCCGCGGGAAAGTGTAGGCGTCGTAAAATGCAGGTCTCTGGTGCGCAGCAAAAGCCCCCAACACGTGCATCTCAATCCAAGATGTGAAGTAATGAAGGGAGAAGTTTACTACTTCTACACCGGGAGTTGAGGTATTGGCCGCGACGCCCAACCCATGATAGAGATGCACTAGCACCGGGATGCCTACGGCTAGCCGCGTCCCCTCAGCGATACGATGAGCCGGATAGATAACCGAGACTCTCATGAAGCGACGATGCATGGGGATGACGAACCAGCTGAGCCAGACACCGATAAAACCCACGAAGAATGTCTCCTCTCCATGCCGGGAGCTGCAATCGATTCGAAAGATACCGGCGACATAATAGGAATGTAGTACTGTGGTAAATCCGATTCCTTAGTCGGCCGCCTGTTCAAACCAAACCAAAAGAGGTCATTGATGTTTGCAAACTTCGGAGCCGTCTTCGATAGGACGCCCTCGCGAAGGAAGCAAGCGATGAAGCTTTTAAAGGTAACGCCCTGTTCCTCCGACTCTGTGAACAGTTTGTCAAAGATGCCCAGGGCCTTGATCAAACTCGGGCGCTTGTGGCGGACGGCATTCTCAGTGGACAAGCCGTCGAGCATTGCGGGCTCAGTCTCAAAGACGTACTCGTCAGAAGGCAGCAATTCCTCATAAAGTGTCCCTCTGATTGGCAGCCCCGAGATCTCGCGAAATTCTTCCAAAGAAATCGAAACTTCGCGGTCCCTTAGAAGGAAAGTGTTGGTGGGGAGATTCCACTGGTTCAAGAAGGCCTTAACCCACCAGATGTGAGGAGACGGGTAGTGGAAGAGCGAGGCATATATTTCCTGATAAAGTCCGACCCTTTGCAGTCGCGTGCGATGGGCGGACAGGATGTAGCGAGCCCAAAGAAGATAGCCCGTGGGGTGTCGAGGGGTGAGCCCTATTTTGTAAATCTGCCCCCACGGTTGGGCCTCGCCCTGGAAAATATGGCGTCCCAGAATATCTATGGCCGGGATAGGATGATTCGGGATGCCCGTCGTCGAAGGCTCAAGTTGTCCCATCGGAGTCCAATTAGGCATCTCTACAGCAAAGACTGTCCCTGGAAGATCCATCGGCAGGAACGGAAAGGTAGGCTCCGTTGGTACTTCTCAAAGAAAACTCCGGCGACCCCGGGTGATGTGACTGTACCAGGTCCCCCACAGAAGTAAATTGGTGCGATTCGGGTCGTGAGCCCTGATCATTGCCATCACCTCCTCGTCAGATGGCGATTGGGGAAAAGCGGCTTCCGAGCGGGTGAAAGGGAAATATAGAACATACGTCATTGTACCTGAAATAAAATAAGAGAAACTGTTAAAGCGAAGCCAACAGTGATTATATATATATATAAAGACAGCGATAGAGGACTCATTTTATGGGACCATTGGTTACAAAACACATGGGTCCCACAAAATCAAGATGGCGGCTAGCTAATGATGAGGCAAAGCAATTATAATGAGACAAAAGGAAGATTCTCATTAAATAAACAGTGGATTTCAAATGACCCTACACATTCCCCTAAAAGAAATCCATCTTGGACTCTGTGACAAATCAAACAGAATCAAGAGAATTAAATTCCTAGGAAGCAACATTGCAAACTTCTTCTCTTGGTTGTGAAGAAGACGACTCAGGGCAAGAAAACCCAAAGAGTTCTATGGGAAGCACTGAGTTCTTCATAGGAATTAAATTCCTTGTTAAAATGGGGGGGGGAATTAAATTCCCAGAGACATTTTTCAGAGCCAAAGCTTTTTGAGGATGGAATTAAATTCCAGCGGAAAGACAGACAACACCATCAACCCCCTGAAAATCAGAGAAACCCTAAAGGGCCTGTTGATTAAAGAATGAATGGGTTTCTTGTTAAAGAACTTAAAAAAAATGGGTTCTTGTTAAAAGGGAAAACCCTTGGTGTGGATTTAAAAGCCAGTGAAGGTTTCTGTGAAGGTTCTTCGATTGTTCAAAGATCATTACCTGAAGAAAATGTCTTTTTAAACAGAGTTAAACTCTGAAAATATTCAAGGCAGAGAACTAAGCTCTGGAAATAAGAATTAAATTCTCAAAATGAAAAATTTGCAAGGAAGAAGATGAAAGAGTAGAGGCAGTTCTGAAGAGACCCCTGCATTTATAGGATGTGATGGAAACGCTTCATCTCCCCAATTCCCTAGATAGATCCAATGGCCACAAAAGTGACAGCGTTGCACTCACGTGAAGACACGTGAGAGCAATGCTGTGGGGGCATTTGTTCCCTGATTAAAAATCAGGTGTTACCTCAACGAGGTATCACGTGTTCACACGTGACCAAAGGTCATGTGTTGACACGTAACGTCTTTACATAATTAAATTCTGTCAAGAAAAAGCATAACGGCTGTCAAAAGACTCCAATTGAGGGTCACGTGCTCACACGTGACCGAGGGTCACGTGCCAGCACGTGACAGGCTTTGAATGCCTTATAACTGAATAGAATTAAAATTCTAAATTTCTCTAAAGTCTTTCCAAATGGAAACGGATTAGGGAAAACCGTTGGATTAAAAATCCATGGGTGATTAAATATCACCAATTTATGGAAAAATCTTAGATAAGGAAAGATTTCCATAAATCTCTCCGAAAATAACAAACAGAATATCTTTGGATTGAAAATCCAACGGTGAATAAAATTCACTGAATGATCTAAAGGATCATATTAATTATGAAAACAAACAAAATCTTTCAATGAAAGATTTATTAAACAAATTGATTCTTTGCCTTCTCCTATAAATAGGAGCCAAGAGAAGAGAAAAGAGAAAAAAGATATAGAATTTTGGAATCTTGAAATTTCAGAGAGAAAAAAAAGGAGAATTTAATTATCAACAAAGAAAACCCTAGGTGAGAAAATAAAGAGGATCAAAACTTCAAAAAAGAGAATTTAATTATCAAATCTAAGAGTTTAACTCTTCTGCACAAAAGAACTTAGTTCTCCCTCTGGTTGAAGATCTACAGAAGGAAATCTCCCCATAAGTTGAGAATTTAATTCTCATCGGGTTGAGATCCTGCCATGTAGATCCAAAACTTAGAGCGGGAATTGAGTTTAGAGAATTTAATTCTCCCAAAACAAAATTAGGGTTTAACCCTATATGAGAATTAATTCTCCTAAACTTACAGGAATTTAATTCCTTCAAGATGAAACTAGGGTTAACCCTAAATGAGAATTTAATTCTCCTAAAATTACAAGAATTTAATTCCTTCAAGATGGACAGAACTAGCGTTTAACCCTAATTGAGAATTTAATTTTCTCAAATTCATAGGAATTTAATTCCTCCTAAAATGAAATTAGGGTTTTACCCTATACAAGAATTTAATTCTTTTACATATATGGGTATTTAATTCCTCTAAAAGAAATTAGGGTTTAACCCTACATAAGAATTTAATTCTTTCATAATAGGAATTTAATTCCTCCAAAATCATGATTAGAGTTTAACCCTACAGAGAATTTAATTCTCAAAATAAAATAAGAAGACCTAAAAGATCTCTGTGCATGAAAAGAACTAAGGTCACGTGTCCCCACGTGACCCATGAAAAGATCCCCGAAAATAAAAAAGAAAAAGCTCTGAGGCAACGCTTCACGTGCTCCCACGTGACCTCCAAAACACAGAAGATAAAAGCAAAGGAAATCTAAGCTTTGGGTGCTCTCACGTGTTATCACGTGACCCCTCAGCAAATGCCTTAACGATCAGCGCACAGATGTCTATCACGTGGCAACACGTGATGCTGAAAATAAAATATAAAAGAAGTGTTTAATACTTATCTTCAAAGCAAAGTAAAAGGGGATCTGGTCCTACCTCTGGGTGCCCTCACATGGCCCCACGTGACCCATTCCTATTTAGTGTTTAACACTGATTTAAAGAACTTATACCCAATGTTTAACACTGGTGTTTTCTAGTGCGTAACACTAATTTGACAACTTCATTTTCAGTGTTTAACACTGTTATCTTTTAGTGTTTAACACTAATTCGAGAGCATTATTCCTAGTGTTTAACACTGATTGTCTTCTAGTGTTTAACATTAATTTGAGAACTTTACTTTTAGTGTTTAACACTAATTTCAAGACCTTATTTCTAGTGTTTGACACTGTTACTTTATAGTGTTTAACACTAATTTGGGGATTATATTTCCAGTGTTTAACACTGTTATCTTCTAGTGTTTAACACTAATTTGAGAGCTTTATTTCCAGTGTTTAACACTGTTGTTATCTAGTGTTTAACATTATTTTTTTTAACCAAATTGGTTAATTTTCCAGAGGCAAAGCCTCTCATTCAAAATTGAGTAAAAATCAGAACTATAATGTCTACTGCTCAATCAAAGATAAAAATATTACCAAAACCCTCAAACTCTTGTTTAGCATTGCTAAATAATGTAGGCTGAAACCAGACAAATGTCTAATGGTCCAACAAAAGGCCAACATTTTGAATATAGTTGGACTTAGACCAAATTGGCCATAAGTCCTCAATTCGGACCTATTGAGCCAATGTGCTCATAATCTAATTAATTGATCTTAGTTCCAAATTGAGCTACAGATCACTTAATCCACTTTGGTTCGAGAGTATATCTCTTCATTCCTTTGATATTTGTCGTTGTAATTCCTCAACGTCTTCAAAGAGCTGACGGGTCCCGACGACCACACATTTCACAGACTATAACGTCTCTAAACATTGAACTGTGGGGTCCTTAAACTCATGGACTATGATGTCCTTAACCCCGACCGTGATGTATTTAAACTAACATTGGACTGTAGGGTCCTTAAACTCATGGACTATGATGTCCTTAACCTCGACCGAGAAGTCTTTAAACTGACATTGGACTGTGGGGTCTTTAAACCCATAGACTATGACATCCTTAACCTCGACCGTGATGTCTTTAAACTAACAATGGACCATAATGTCCTTAAACTAATCGACCGCAATGTCCCTAAACTAAATAACAGAGCCCAATTGCTCTCTTGTTCGATCTAAATGATCCTGTTAAGTAGATCTTAGTCTAGAAATTAGACTAACGTATCCTTAAAAAAAGTTTAAGTTGATCTTAGTCTCAAACGAGACTAACGTATCCTTAAACCAAACTACCAAACCCAAATCTAAAAAGATATGGATTTGGACTAATCCATGTCCTACGGGCGACAATATAAATTAGTCTCCGTATACAATCCACGGGCAACCAAAAGCAAAACAAACACCAACGACACGAAGTGACCATCTGGAGAAGGAGAAAGTTGTTACCGCGATGCAGTAGCGTAATTAACTGCAGGGGCTTGAGCCTGCAGGGAAAAGCGTCCCCACAATCAAAAACCCCTCAAACGAGGGGGAATCTGACGAAGTCTGCTACATCGGCCGCATCCGTTTAAACCTTCGATGCATGGTGCCATAAATCAACTTGGCATCTTCGGAGAGGTGGACGGATAGCACCAATTAGTATCTGCCCTGAATTTCAAGCAAGACGAACCTACGCGGTCGCGTCTCTGTATTCGGAGGGGAACAGATATGGGAATTATAGACCTCCTAATATACGGAGATTCTCAGCTGATTGTCAGTCAAGTAAATGGCAACTACAAAATATGTAGGCTAAAACTAATAAGGTATGGCAAAAGAGTGCAGCAACTGCTGACCCAAATCCTTTTATATACTCTGAAAAATGTGCCGCAAGCGGAAAATAGCAAAGCGGATGCGTTAGTCAAGTTGGCCAAAGAATTGGCCAACAAAAACCTCGATAACGTAAGGATCATTGTCCAAAGCCGCAGGATCCTAGCGCCAGCAAATATACCTTTAAGGACTCTGATAGAACTACCCGAAGAAATAGAAGTGACTGAAGAAGATGCTCTCCAAAAAGAAAATGAAGAAGAAGTCGATGACTGGAGGTGATTCTTTACAAACACTGTTAAGGGTATGGTTTTGATCATGGTTAAAACCGCGACACACCTGTTGCCTAAAATTGTAACATTTCAAAAAAATAAAATATTATTTTTAGGGATTTTTATAATTAAATAATAAATATATTGAATATTTTAATAAGGCGGTATAATTAAATATCGATAAATTTGGGAAAATTTTTGGAAATTACTAAAAGATGGTGTTTTATGTGAATTATGCAAATTTTAAGTTTCTATAATTAATTATACGCAATTTTAGTGTTAATCGCGATTAAAAATCGCTAATCACGGATTAAGTGTATTTTGTGCAAAACATGCACCATATCTTTTCACACTTGTGTTACATTTTCCTACATGGCTTTATCATCATTTTTCATTCTTTGCTTTGGGTTCATTATTGAGGAGAGAAGGAAAATAGAAAAGAAAAGAAAAGAATAAGGGAAAACATTATTAAATTAGGTATGGGCATGAGAGAGAAAGGTGAGGGGGGTTAATTGACCTTGACCATTCTCTTTTCCCTTCATCTCTCTTCATCTTTATCCTCTCCCTCTCCCCTTTTTGTTGCTGCTGCCGCCTCATTCCCTCCCCCCCTCTACCTCCTCAAATCATCACAATAAACACCTCAAAATCTAATACCCATTTCAATAAAAAGATGCATAAGCTCACTAGCAACACATTGGACCAAGAAAACTTGCATTTTGGACACTTGGGGCAACTCAAGAAAATTCTTGAGTTGCCAAATGAGGTACTCTCTTAACCTTTAGCCTAGTATTTCCATTGATTTTACCTCCATGTTAGATTAGAACCGATATTGTGTGGTTTGGGTGAACTTGGAAAACTCTAGTTAGGGTTTATGGAAATGTTGGGTTGTGATGTGTAATTGAGCTCAGTATAGGCCACACAAACCCCTTAGTGCTAGAATTCAGACCTAAATCAGAGGCTAGAACCCCGGATTACGGATTTAGAAACCCGATATCGGAAGAATTGTGGATTCTTTAAGTGAAATGAAATTTGCTATCACCCGGAGACTCTGAAAATTATTTTGCAAGGACAGCGATACATGCAGGCACCTAGGAAGCTACCATGAAAACCCTAGCTCCTAAGCCCACTTCCAGGCCTTAAAAATATCCCTTCTGGCACTAATTTGCGGCCAGACCATGGACAAATTGATTCGTGCTTGTTCTGTAGCTTTGTCTCCAGTAAACTAGACCGTTGGCATATGCAAAATTGTCTGATTTGAGCTAGGGTAAAATCCGGGACCATTTACAAGAGTTGTTGTTTTGATTTGGGGTTTTGTTTTGCGTATTTTGAATTCTGGATTTCTAGTATTGTGTTTTACCTCAATCACTTGACGTTTGTACGACGATATCGAGGGTTGGTGGTGGTTTTGAAGGCTTGGTCCATAGGTTCTAACCTATAGGCCTTAGCGTGTCGTTTTGGTTTTCCGATATGATTTTAATACGCATTTGCGATTGTGTTATCTATGTAGGTGCCTTCATGTGGGTTTCATACGATGAAGAAGATGATGGCGACATCGACACCGACACGCAGGATGCAAGGTGAGTAGATTATATCTACGGGGGAAGTCGGGTGGATGTCGTATAGCACCCCCGCAGTTCGATGTTTAGTATATAATATATATATATATATGTATGTATGTATGTATGTATGTATGATATCCTTATGTGTGACATGGATATTCAAGATGTGATTAGGTGTACTATGGTTAGATCAGGGTTTTTAGAAGTAAACTAGTATAGCTTCTTAGTTGCGAACCCTAGAATAGGTTTACACCCACACGCACACACATGCTTACTTGTTATACTTATACCTGGATGATGAGGATAGTGGATGATTATTTGGAGATGAGTCGATGAGATTGGGCAAAGTGCCATGAGATCGGTGATATGATGTGGTTCGTATTCGGGATACGACATGAGATGTTAGCTGGCCTTTGGACGTGTGTTTTACACACGCATTTATATAGATGGTATCAGTAGTACTAGACTTAGATCAGTACCCCAGTTCATGAGATATGATGATAAAGATACCCGATAAATGATGAGATGAATGTGATATTTGACCCGTACCCAGATTTAGGATGCCGTACAACGGATTTACGTACTAGTTTTATATTGATGATAGATCCGCACTCTTGACTCGAGGACGTCATATTGTATATTGTATCGTATGTGATACTATTGAGGCGGGATCACCGTATATATATATATATATATATATATATATATATAGACTCAGATTTAGGTGGTTTCCATACCCTTTCGATTAGCTTGTTAGTTAAATATATAGTTTGCTTAGTAGATATTAGACTAGACCCGAGTCATACCTATTTCAAAACTAACGAATCGTGAGTATTTTAAAGACAAGAAAAGGGAGACGCACCTTTTCTTAAAAACACCGTAGCTCTTATTTTACTAAAAACCCCGATTCGTCTTATTTCAAATGGCAAAACTGTATGACGTTTTTATATTGATGTAGATTCTTCACTGTTGTGTTATTAGTCGATTTCTGCATATTCTTGCTATTCGCATCGCATTGCATGTGTAAATGTGTTTATTGTTATATTAAAACCATGCTGTCAGGACACCAGCACCATTATCGATGATGCATATGTTCTACGTACACCTGCTTGCCGGCTCACACACTTTATCATCAATAATTGCCATGTCACTACACAGTAGGATGGTTGCATCAGGATATGACCCCTTGCATGACATGCTTGCGTACATACATATTGTATAGTTATACTTGCGTACACACATATTGTACACCAATACTTGCATACATACGTATTTGCACATACATAGATGATTCTGGCTTGATTTGGAGATTTTGGATCCGCAAGATACTTTTTAAAACTGATTCATTTTAAAGGAGCGGTCTTCCCTCGATATGTGCATATTACTGTTTTATGTTGCATGATATACCGATATGCTTACATTTCTTTTATATGTCGCATACATCATGCTTTATAATTATACGCATTGAGATATGTTGTTTCCATGATATTTCTGGATTTGGGAATCGTGGTTATTTCAAAAGAGAGTATGTATTGTTTTAAAAACCCGGTTACCCTTGATATGATATTTCAGTGCGCCCACCATGAGTTTTATCGGTTATGATATATATATACCCCATGCGAGGAGGAGCCGTGGGCCGTGTGCGGATACATGGTGGGGCCCAGTATGGTATCTCAGGGCAAGAAAGGGATGCTGTGTATACAGACGGTGAACCTGGCAAAGGGAATACTACCTACCGGTGATAGTATTTGGGCTCGGCGGATATCCGGGGGATACCGACCGGAGTCGAGAGATGATACGGGCCGATCTGGACTGACGGAGCCCTATATATATGAGGATTTATGTGCCGATGCTAAGCACATGTTTCATGATGTTTTCGAGTGTCGATGCTAGACACTCAGGTTCCATGATTTTGATGTGTCGCGAGGGACACAAGTTGATTTATATCCTCATACTTTCATGCATATGCTATTATGATATTTACATGCATGATGTTTTATGTCATTGGGTGACACGTGGACGAGATCCATGTAATGCAGACATTGATTACATAGTTGGATGATATCCACATTTTTAAACTTCATGATATAGTTGACACGGATTTCATGATGATGATATCTTATGATATGTTGCTACCTGAGGCACTGGCACGAGCACCTGGTACTACGCTTATATATAGATGTTTACCCCTACCACCTTATCATGCTTCAGACTTATTCATATTGAGGATATATATTATTGATCGTATTGACCTAGGATTGTGTCATACATGCGATTTCTGCTCTGTGATGTTTTCTATTCACGAGTTGGCAACTCACCCCCGTTGTGCCACAGTTCTTGCAGGTTTTGCCGTACATGTTTCATTGCGGCTTTTCTGGCACACTGCTTCCTTTCTGGGTGATTGCTTTGGTAGGTGGGTTCACTCGCATCGTGACCACCCTTGTATTTATTTTAATCAGTTGTATCTAGTAATTTCATCAACCAAACTTATATATTGTTTCAGACTTAGAAAACCAGTTGTGTATTACTTCGACCTTAGAGTCGCGCGTTGTAGTATTATGGTTTTCATGATGTTTTTGAGTTTCCTTTTGAGTTTTGATTCTCGCCCTTCGGCGTTGTATATTATTTTGCTTGCGTGGTTGTGACCGTCGATTGACGAAGAGCTAGCTCCCGCTTGGGGATGCCTTTTATCATTATGCATATATTATTCTTGTTGTACCCTATTTGGGGCCAGTATTTACAAAGGAAACTCTGCCGAAATTTTCAGAAAAGACTTGAGGATTAAAAAATGCATATTCGGCTTACTTATTTAAAAACCTTGTTTTTAAAACATGTTTTCTTCACTTCTTTAAAACTAGTTTTCCTTTATTTATTATTTAAAATGGTTTTAGATTTCTGGGCTTTTGGATTACTTGAATTAGATGGGGTCCTATAGACTTCATATGATTCAAGGGCCAGTCACGTGCTATTTTGGGTCGTGACAAGGCTGGTATCAGAGCGCTATGTTAACCTTGGTTCGAGTCTAAGTTTGACTATGCGGAGCCTAGAGCGTTTATATATATTCGGAACTTAGGCTTGACCTTACGGAACTTAGACTTAGTCGAGGGGGTATTAGACCCGAAATTTCGTCGTGTTGATGGAATAGGCGACTTTAGTAGAGTGACGTACCGTGTGTATCTTCCGCGGCATACTTATGATACGCTACTCCGCTTAAGGAGCCTTAGGATGTACATTTTCTTGCACAGTATTATATTCATTCCTATGATCTATCCTCATCGATATTGGTTATGATTTTGCTGCCACGATTACACGAGCAGAGAGAGTTACGGCTAGAGTTGTGTCAGCATGAGCTCATCACGGACGAGGACTGACCATGGCGTGATTCCAGAGGCGTACGATTTCATAGAGGCGTCGTTTGATTGTGTTTTCGCGCCATGAGCGTTTGATATATCGCTTTTCCGAGATTTCTCGGACGTGCAGATCAGCACCAGAGGATCAGGCTACTGCTAGAGGCCAGCCAGAATGTGATGACCACTGATATATCGCTTATTCATGATGATTGAGACGCTATTCAGCGTACAGACGAATGAGCCAGTTGTTGCTGCAAATGACGAGATATTACCCCAGATGTTGGAGCTATTGCAGTACGAGTTGTACTTAGAGATATAATTGAAGATCGCTAGTCACCCATAGAGGAAAGACTAGACATGCAGTTCGTTCGCTTACCCCGATGCGAGGTCATCAGATAGATTGATTCCAGCTAGAGACTACTTCACGCAGATTCGTTGAGAGTCGATGGAGACGATCGAATATCAGGAACCCATTTCCAAGTTTAAAGTATTCGGAAGACAATGCAAGTAATGCTATGGACCCTTTAGAAGAATGAAACCCTAACTCGACGTAATGACCACGGAACGCCTTCGAACCTTAGGGTTTGCGGCAGTTTAGCGGTGCCATTTGTGAGGCTTGGGTTTGCCCTTCTACGGTTGGTCTACAGGTGCTGTGGCATGTACTGGAATACTATTAAACTGTACTCAAGATGTTGATCTCTTGGGGGATTATGAGGTTTTAACAAATCGATCGAATGGTTCGACATCATTCGGATATCAGGTGATAGGATACATTGCTTGGGAGACTCCAGATACGAGTATAGCCATCGGAGCGCAGTCCATACAGCCACGAGAAGACGAGTCCGAATCAGTCGATATTGGAACAAAGTGGAGTAAAGAGTTCGCACGAGATTTCGACGAGATGACGTTCCACTCTGCTGACATCAGAGATGCGATACGCATGCAGAGGCGTTGTATATGGATATAATTTCCAGAAGGGGTCATGATGAGTATGCAGCCGTTCCGGAACAAGATATAGATGTAGTAAAAGATGATAGCTTCCGGGAAGTTCGGCAGAAACGAGATTTAGGGAGAGACCCTGACAGGACCTTTCTGGAATACTATACGAGAAAACTTGGACCCAGGATCAGTCATGTTACACACACCTAGGAGACCAGTAAGCTGACCAGGTTCAGATAGAGGACCTCACCTAGATGCATTGTGAGTTGATCAAGAACGGACGAGTATGGAGTATACCTCCGCCGGTTGGGACGAGTTCCTGAGGATGTGCTCGGCTAGATATCTTCCACAGAGTGATGAAGATATCGAGTTCATGATTTCGAGTCCGTGTGAGAGACTTCGGGTTGACCGTAGCCGAGAACATTTGCAGTGCGCAGATAGAAACGTGACGTCAAAGTGGACGAAGATAAAGACAAGTAGGACAAGAGGTTCGTGCGAGATGCTGACGAGCTGTTGTTACTCCCCATTAAGAATAAAGGTCGGATATGTCTACAGGGCGTTGGGATGCAACCAGTTTCTGAGAAAATGCTGTGCTGAGGACGCAGATGACCAGAGAAGTGCCGGGACGGAATCGTCCCCGTTAGCACACCTGACAGGGCCGATGAGCCGATGGATTGCGAGATTGGTAATCCACAGAGAAGATAAGGGCCCAGAGACAGAGGACGCCAGACCGTGAGCAGGAGGCAAGTAGATATCTTGCTCTGCTAGCATTGGATGCACCGACACCTTCTCAACTTTGAAGGAGGATATATTGACGACGGTATTTATGATGTGTGATTTGGTGATTCGATCATCACGTATCCGTCATCTTGGATTTCGGTATTTTTGGCGACCTATTCGCATGATTTAGTCTTGATGACCGAGTTTCATGATATTTATATTTTGTGCACCACGGTTGCACCTGACTTCGGTTTGATGTTATTTAAGATATTGATTGTGATTTCATGCCTAGGGCATGCATATGTTTTGACTTATGCTTACAATATAGTTTTCATGCACTTTTAGTGTTTTGATTTGGTTTGTGCACGCTGATGCACATGGTTGTGAGATTATATACCACGGTATACCTGATTTGGATTTTCGCGCGTGTTGAGCGCCTGTTTTGAGATGCGATTTTGGTGCACACCAGATGCACTAAATCGGGATTCTTCGTGCACATCAGATGCACCTGATTTTGCTGTCAGGCACACACGTTGCCTCTGACAGGAGTTTCGTGCACATTCGTTGCACTTAAATGTTGTTTCTGTGCACATGTATGGCACATATATGGATTTTGATTTCCGTGCACACTAGACGCACGTAGCATTCATATGCACATTTTTGGGATTGATTTCTTATAGAGCAGTACATTTTTATGATAATTGCTATTTGTTTTCGTACTGAGCAGAACTAGTCAGAGGACAGTACCTGGATGTATTTTGCATGCATTGATAGTTATCGAGGGGATTTCCAAAAAGAGAGCTATAGTCTCAGTATTTACCTACGTGTCTGATATGACACGAAACGTTTAAAACAAGGAGACCCTTTTAAATTGTTTTCAAAATGGCGGGACGTTCATATTAAACAAAGGATAAGTATATATACAGTTATTTTCTTGCAATAGACGTCCGCCACTGTGCCGCGATGCACGCATAGCACAGCAAAATGAAAGGTTTGGCATGCAATTCCTTCAGATATTTACATGTTTAGATTTGATGTATACATGTATAGTTTCGATGTATATCGTATTGGTTTTGTTTTGGATTTGATATTTGTGTCTTCACCATGACTCCGATGATTGCGGGATGCTTGACGGAGTTTTGTTTTTAAGTTATCTTCTTATTGTTCATGCGCGTGCACTGTGCTATGATGCGTTTGATGTATTGATGATTTCGGAGCCCTGACGACTTGGACTTTTTATTGAAATGTTTTAGAATTTGGGGGTTTAAAATATAAATTCGGGGACCGAATTTCTTTAAGGGGGGAAGATTGTAACATTTCAAAAAAATAAAATATTATTTTTGGGGATTTTTATAATTAAATAATAAATATATTGAATATTTTAATAAGGCGGTATAATTAAATACCGATAAATTTGGGAAATTTTTTGGAAATTACTAAAAGAGGGTGCTTTATGTGAATTATTCAAATTTTAAGTTTTATACTTAATTATACGCTATTTTAGTGTTAATCGCGATTAAAAATCGCTAATCGCGGATTAAGCGTATTTTGTGCAAAACATGCACCATATCTTTTCACACTTGTATTACATTTTCCTACATGGCTTTATCATCATTTTTCATTCTTTGCTTTGGGTTCACTATTGAGGAGAGAAGGAAAATAGAAAAGAAAAGAAAAGAAAAGAATGGAAAACATTATTAAATTAGGCATGGGCATGAGAGAGAAATGTGAGGGGAGTTAATTGACCTTGACCATTCTTTTTTCCCTTCATCTCTCTTCATCTTTATCCTCTCCCTATCCCCTTTTTGTTGCTGCTGCCGCCTCATTTCCTCCCCCTCTCTACCTCCTCAAATCATCACAATAAACACCTCAAAACCCAATACCCATTTCAATAAAAAGATGCACAAGCTCACTATCAACACATTGGACCAAGAAAACTTGCATTTTGGACACTTGGGGCAACTCAAGAAAATTCTTGAGTTGCCAAATGAGGTACTCTCTTAACCTTTAGCCTAGTATTTCCATTGCTTTTACCTCCATATTAGATTAGAACCGATATTGTGTGGTTTGGGTGAACTTTGAAAACTCTAGTTAGGGTTTATGGAAATGTTGGGTTGTGATGTGTAATTGAGCTCAGTAGAGGCCACACAAACCCCCTAGTGCTAGAATTCAGACCTAAACCAGAGACTAGAACCCCGGATTACGGATTTATAAACCCGATATCGGAAGAATTATGGATTCTGTAAGTGTAAAATGAAATCTGCTATCACCCGGAGACGCTGAAAATTATTTTGCAAGGACAATGATACATGCAGGCACCTAGGAAGCTACCATGAAAACCCTAGCTCCTAAGCCTACTTCCAGGCTGCAAAAATATCCCTTCTGGCTACAATTTGCGGCCAGACCTTGGCCAAATTGATTCGTGCTTGTTCTGTAGCTTTGTCTCCAGTAAACTAGACCATTGGCATATGCAAAATTGTCTGATTTGAGCTAGGGTAAAATCTGGGACCATTTACACGAGTTGTTGTTTTGATTCGGGGTTTCGTTTTGCGTATTTTGAATTCCGGATTTCTAGTATTGTGTTTTACCTCGATCACTTGACGTTTGTACGATGATATCGAGGGTTGGTGGTGGTTTTGAAGGCTTGGTCCAGAGGTTCTAACCTATAGGCCTTAGCGTGACGTTTTGGTTTTCCGATATGATTTTAATATGCATTTGCGATTGTGTTATCTATGTAGGTACCTTCACGTGGGTTTCATACGATGAAGAAGATGATGGCGATATCGACACCGACATGCAGGATGCAAGGTGAGTAGATTATATCTACGGGGAAAGTCGGGTGGATGGCGTATAGCACCCCCGCAGTTCGATATTTAGTATACTATATATATATGATAGCCTTATGTGTGACATGGATATTCAAGATGTGATTAGGTGTACTATGGTTAGATCAGGGTTTTTAGAAGTAAACTAGTATAGATTCTTAGTTGCGAACCCTAGAATAGGTTTACACCCACACGCACACACATGCTTACTTGTTATACTTATATCTGGATGATGAGGATAGTGGATGATATTTGGAGATGAGTCGATGAGATTAGGCATAGTGCCATGAGATCGGTGATGTGATATGGTTCATATTCGGGATACGACATGAGATACTAGCGGGCCTTTGGACGTGTGTTTTACACACGCATTTATATAGATGGTATCAGTAGTACTAGACTTAGATCAGTACCCCAGTTCATGAGATTTGATTATAAGGATACCGGATAAATGATGAGATAAATGTGATATTTGACCCGTACCCAGATTTGGGATACCGTACGATGGATTTACGTACGAGCTTTATATTGATGATAGATCTGAACTCTTGACTCGAGAACATCATATTGTATATTGTATCGTATATGATATTATTGAGGCGGGATCACCGACTATTATATATATATATATATATATCCACTCAGATTTAGGTGGTTTCCATACCCTTTCGATTAGCTTGTTAGTTAGATCTGTAGTTTGTGTTGGAGATAGTGCCCTCAGAGTCAATTATTGGATCACAGGCACGTGATTGCAATGATTGAGGGGAGGACCTGTCCCAGTAGGACAGTCTTACTCGAGATGATAGTATGCTATCTGGTTTATCTTTATCACCGTGTACAGCTTTAGGTGACCTTACGAGTCGCTATTACACGTTGATAAAGCCCCTTGGATTCTTGCTTGACCACCAGCAGTATGAGGGCGATCATATAAGTGGGAGCTGGGGGTCTACAAGCATATCCTTAAAAGGTCCCTAGTCGTGGGAGATTCGAGACAGGGCATCGTTTCTCCAGAGTAGACTAGTGTATACAGTCGAGACCCCGACGAGGGGCGGTGGCCGGTCTCACAAGCCACTGGTGTCAGTTGATTCACCTAAGATGTATACAGGTGCTCATTGGGTTATGAGTACACCGGACAGGACTCGCCGGGAACCTGCTAGTTGGGATATACCAGACGTCAGATAGCAGTTCCCAGGTGACATGTGTACAGGTTAGTTCATCGACCTGAGATCGTCATTTGTCTCGTGTGAGTTCCCACTGTGCTTTGATTACTACCCTACCATGGCTCAAAGGAGTCGTGCAAACAGGTTTTAGTTGGGTACAGTCCCGAGCCACATGGAGGCGGTGAGCGGATCTGCAGGGGTTCGTCTCTCCCGGTATTGGGGGTGAGGTCGTGCTGTGTCTAGGAGAGCCAGAACATGAAAAGTCCTTGGCCAAGGCAGGAGATTTGCTGGTAGGTATTCCAGTAGTATCTCAGGGTGTTCTGGGCTACACTCCGACACGACTTGTACCGCTTTTGGGGGTCTGACTTTTACCAACCCCCTAGGCCCGCCATGCGATACTCATAGACGAACGGACCGGACTGTACGGATATTGTCACTGACAGGCTCAGTAGGGTGTCAGGATGAGTTCGCTCATCGACGTCCCTTTTGGTCAATACCTGGTGGCCCGTCACGTATTGGCTTATACCTCTGACGTGCTAGTGGTTAAATCCACAGCCACAGTATTGACGAGTCTTTAGAGTCCACCACACAGACAGTTACTCAAGTTTCGGGCGAAACGCTGTAGAGGCCGTATGGAGATATGGCAGGGTTCGATCGGATACGTGCGGTATTGCACGGATCGCGATCGGACAGTTTTTACTAGCCGGCTTTGGCTTAAGCCGGATCCTAGTATAAAATAGTGTAGTTTTGTCTCTTTGCATTTGTGTTCAGTGGGAATACAAATGCGGGCATGTATTTGCAGTAGCGGGGTTTTCCTATAATTTATTACAGGATCGGTTTTTCTGGGGTTGCCAGTTTGCATTCCGTTCCGGCCGGTTTTCTCTTTTTCCTTCCCGGCCGGACTATCTGATGGAGGGGGTTAATTGCAGTTGGCAATTAACTTATTTATGGAGGGCTTTCTTGTAAAAATAGCTTCATAATCATTAGATTCTATTTTGGTCATTTCCTTGCATTTATTGGATGGGTATTGATTTGGATATGGATTAGAATTTGGTGTGACCTTCTTCTAATTGTTTTCATTCTCTTTTTCTTCTCTTTATTAATTCATTCATCAAATTCCACCATGAAACATTCTGGGGCCGGCCACTGTTGATGTGTGGAGGGGTTTAATTTTTGTGGTTAATTCCTTGCTTGCTAATTTTGGTGGACCCCCCTCCCATTTATGTTTGCTGTGAAGTATTTTTCTTTCTCTTTTTTTTGGATTAATTCTTACACACATTCATTACATGTGTGAGCTTGCTTCTTCATATTTCCAGTGAGCAAAATTTCTGGCCGACCCCATTTTCCAAGCATGCTCCATTCTTTTTCTTTGCAAGCCTCCATGAAATTCTTGTGCAAGATTCCTCCACATCATGGCAACCTCATAACCCCAAGAGACAAGTTACTACACTATTCTACAGCATCCCTTGGACGCGTCGGCTAGCCAACTTCGCGCCCGAGTTGCCTCGGTCAAGAGGCGGGAGCCCGTAAAAGATTCCGGCTACGTGGTGCCCTTTCCGACGAGCGAGGAGGTGACGGAGATTCCGCGGGAGATCGGAGTGGAGACGAAGACCGAAGGACACGGATCGTTTGGTATAGCATCTCTACTCTTTTCTATTTTGCTAGTTGCTAGGTTAATGGCCCGATCCGGGTAAAAAGTCCGCGGTGGTGCCGTTTTGCAAAGTTCGCAAAGTTTTTGTTTTCCGCGTTTCCGGCGTCGGATCGACGGCCGGGGCGCCCCCGCGGGCTTACAATGGTATCAGAGCCACGCCGTTAACCTACCTAGCTTGCTCTAGTATGTTTAGTGCTCGATCGAACGAAAATCCCCAAAAACCGTATTTTCCCATGCTTCAGGTTTCTGTCGATTTTATTTTGTCTCAGAAAATTTTTCAGTACATTGCAGAAACATGAGAATCAAATTCTAAGGACTCTGGAAAAATTTGGTTTTGTGATGCTTCAGGACGACCGCGGAAGGGCGGCCAAACCCCTGGTTTGGCCGCGGTTCCGCGGTGGAAAGAAGTCCTTGCTGTGCGAAATTTTTCCAGTGGGCTTTTGGCTTGAAAATAGGGTATTTGGGATATTTTCTTTGGGCCCAGATTTTCTGTAAGTGCTACAGTAGTGTGTGGGGCCCACTTTGATAAATTTGTTCGATCGGATATTTTAAACATGCTAGTTCACAGTTTTTACATTATATCTGCGACCGTGAATGTCACTTGATCGGTAAATCCCGTCTAACTGCTATAGCCCGGTTAGACGGATTTGCGAACGTGATTTTCACGTTGATGTTCTGTGATTGTACTGTGTTGTTGCGGATCGGTCGTGGGGGATAGCCTGGTTGCAGTGGTAGTACAGTTTTGTTTTATATGTACATTTGATATTGCGGGGCGAGCGTCCGACATGTGGACTGCCATCACTGCCCGTTTGTATTATTATTTTGGGGCACGACCTGGTTGCGGTCGATGTACCCGTTGTATGTATATTTTACTTTCTGTACTAGGATTACCCCGCGGAGGGGTGCACGGATAGCCGGATTCTAGAGGGCAACAAGCCCGCATCTCATGGCATTGAGACGGAGGGGGCTTCACTCTAGAATTGGCGGGCTATTCGCCGCACTCGTAGGGGGTATAGGGTTGACCCAGGAGGGGTGCCCAAGTTACCAGATTCCGTGAAGTGCTGGGTGGTCCATTCACGTCGTTGAAGGGGGCTGCCTCGCTTCAGGTTTTGGCGGGTGACTTGCCGCGCCCGTAGGGGTCTAGGATTTTCATTGTACAGGCTATCCACACGACCAGGGGAACGTCGGGTTTCAGCGGCTCTGTGAAATCCGGGGATCCCAGATATCTGTATTGATCTGTATTGCTGTACTTTTCTGTGCTGTTGCATTTTTATCACGCCTTGAGCGAAAATTATATATTATATATATATTAGTAGATGTTGTATATGTTTTTCATCCGCGCTAGTCCAGTCCCCGCTCTGTCGTTAGTAAGCTAACCTAACGGGTGATGACGGGACCCAGTGGCGAATGCGGATGGCATATACGTACGTCAGTATATTTTCGTTCTTTGTGGTGTGATCAATTGATGGGACTGCGTTGATTCGGATCAATGCAAGATAAACAAACCTAATCTGATGTTGTTGGAACACTTTTCAAAAAGCTGTTATTGCAAGGACGTTTACTTTTGTTTTGCATCGTGGTATTCATTGGAATATCCTGCTCCTCAGTCGACGAGGCAAGGGCCGAGATCCCTTCACCGGGAGTGACCCCTTGGACAGAAGTTTACGTCAGGGCATTAACTTCATTATAGCCGATTGCTTTTGCTTTGCACCGTGGTATTCAGTTGGAATATCCTGCACCTCATTCTACGGGGAAAGAGCCGAGATCCCTTCACTGGGAGTGACCTCTTTAGCAAAGGTTGTCGTCACTATATTTTTAAAAAGCTATCAGTTCCTTCAACGATATCAAGTTCATTACGTTAAAGGTTTTCGCCAGAAACCATTCGTAGCCCTCCGTCGTTTCATATGGATGGTCAATAGTATTCAAGCTGTGTATGTTGGCCAAAGTCAAGGCACAGTGTTTGGTAGCTGTTGGGTATTCATATGCAGCATAGATAGATGCGTTGGTTTGGGACAGTCGTACTGCCATTTTGGCCAAAGTCAAGGGTAGGTACGGGTGGGTTCAAATTAACCAGGAAAATGACGGGTAGAACTTGACATGTGACTTATGATATGTTGGCCAAAGTCAAGGTCATAAGAGCATGGGGTAGAAATCCACATCGGGAGTTTCAAAAGAACTGAAACTTGCCAGATATGCGCATACCTTCTGGAGTGTGATAACGTGAGCGGATTCCGTCACGTTATCATGCGATGAGAGTTGGATCCCGATTCCCACTGATGAGTTGGTTTACTCCTCGGGTTATCCCGGCTAATTCTTCTTTCAGGTTTGGAGAAGAATTTGACGTTACAGTGGGAGGTTTCCAGATTAGATAAATTGGTAACCATTCTGATCTAGGTTAGAGTGCACGCTGAGTGTTTCTTTTCTCTCTCTCTGGCAGCGACCATTGACCCGACCCTAGACTATGACTCAGTGACCAAGTTGACCGAACCTTCTTAACACTGGCTTTTGGATTGTCAGAGTTGCAGACCTCTTTGCCACTCCTACTTTTACTCTTTTCTCCGGGACACCCCGTATTACTACGAACGTCCACTTCCATTGGACAAAACCATCGTATGGTTATATACGAACTCGAAGGACTTCGAGGATGGTTTCCGGTTCTGGAGAAAACGAATAGGACTATTCAGTTGTCTTTACCTTTTACCTTCTCTCAGGTTGCGAGTACTCCTTGGTTTAGGAGATAGTACACCTATTACGCAAATTGGATAGTCTTCTTCCAAACCTTAGGCTGGTGCCGAACGGTAGGGAATGAAGAAAGCCAATTAGCCTAAACGGTGTACAGAAGGTATTAAATTCAGACAAAGCAAGGGATTAGTAAGAGGGCAAAGTAAATTGCGACTGCTATTCACGACCAAACCATGTACTTCTTTGTCAATCCTAAATCACCTATGAATTAAGTTCATTCGGTTGTCTTTTATCCTCACCTTCTCTCGCATTGCGAGTGCTCCTAGGACTAGGACAGTACACCCATTATGCTTATTGGATAGTCTTCTTCCAAACCATAGGCTGGTGCCGAACGGTAGGGAAGGAAGAAAACCATTTGGCCTAAAGGGGTGTACAGAAGGTAATGACTAAAGACATGTAAAGGGATTTGGAGAGGTGGCAAAGAATTATACAGTCATAGTTGTGAATCTGGATAATGGAAGAGGCATTACTAGGAATACCAGCATACCCCATCGAAACATTTCAATGTTTCAGTTTCACTGTGTACTGTTAAAAGAAAACTGATTTCCCGATTAGACACTTACTCCAGGGTATGTATTTACCAGGTTGGATTCTCACATCTGTATGGTTTTACAGACGATGAGTGGGAGTAAGTTATTGGGAATTAGGTGACCATCCTCATTATATCGGGATTCGTTGTAATCGGTGATATTTGAGGAAGTCACCAGGGTTGTTTGCCGGTCGGCAAATATTTGGTTTTGAATATCCGTTGTTGTGCACCAATTTCAAATTGATATATCTGTACGTCTATTTTTATAGAGTGAGATATACTTTTTGAAATTATGTCTATGACATTTACCTATACCAGTGGATGGTTAGGTAAGGAGCATTGAACAGCGGTGTAAGTCTTCTTAACCAAAAGTACAGTTTTCAACCTACGACTCACAGTGAATGAGTCACTAGACTCAGGGGACTTATACAGAGTATTGTATATTGTCCAGTGTCCATTAGGACAGAGGGGTTGGTCCTCGTACTATATTCTGTTTACTTTTAACTTCTCTAGTTCTTAGACATGTGTTTCATAGAAACACAGGGTCTAAGTTTTGAGGAGTTATAGGTATAAGAGTAAAGTAGAGAACCAAGCATTGCAAGTATCGGGATTCTTCAAGGTGATCGAAGAGTAGATACTTGTGAATGGTATTCAGTTGATAGTAATGATTAAGAGAACTAGCTTCTCTTTCAGGTTACTCATAATTGGAAGTACTCCTAAGTTGAGTAACGCTGATCGGCCTCTCTTCCATTTACTTGACATGCACTGGAGACAGCTGCATGATTTGAATCTGGTTCAATTAAATCAGTGCCTCTGTTTCTTGGATATAGAACAGTTCATATCTTGATATTGTTAAGATACGGGGAGTTGTCCGGTTTATGCTTAAAACCAGACACTGGACAACTCAAGGCACGTTTCAGTAGTGTCTGTTTGTGGGTTAACCCGGGCTATGACGAGGGTTGACTTTCTACCATCTGGAAGATCAATAGTGATATTGTTCTTGACTCGCCACAGTTTTATCAAAAATGGATTTTTTCAGAAAAACAGTAGTGGGAGTATGGTAGAACTGGAAGTGATTCCAGAACCGCAAACGATTACTGAAGATTTCATAAGATCCTAAAGATTCAATCTGGTTTGACATTCCATTGGCCACTCCGCAGATAAGGTGGGTAACCTCAGGCACCCGAGAGGTACTTCGATATGCTCAAGGACGGTGACAGGGAGGTTCTTGTTTACCCAGACTTGCCATTGCTGTTGTTCAAGGCTGCGAGACCCGGCGGAAGGATGAGTATAGCGTCGTTCTAAACTTGCTTTAGAAGCGTACGTGTATATGACTCTGCCAGAGGGTTGTCGTAGTCAGTGGGAGCAGCGGAAGCATTAGTGGATATCAGGCTTATGTCTATTTATAGACTTAAGCAGATATAGCGGAGATAGATCATCTATTTCTGATGTGACAGTCATAGGTTTGACTTCATCAGAATAGGGGATGGATCTGTTAAGAAGGTAGTAGGGTGTGATGTCCTGGTATTTGATGACATACACAGAGTAGGAAGTGATATTCCTATACTACGATCGGTTATACTTTGGTCGTCACACAGTGGTTTCTCTACATAGGGCTTGGATATTATATCAGACATTCTGGTTACTAGATCTATGATTTTAGATCTAGATTTGGGTGGTTTCCCAATCTGGGTACTTTGACCGCATTCTATGAGTATTTAGAATGGACGACTCCTGGCACGGTAGTGTACCTGCAGGTAATGGAGTCACCCTCTCTAAAGGTGTCTTACAGACTAAAGGGGAGAGGGATACGCATGATTGACAGATCACTTGCTTAGGCAATTGAGTCAATCATGAGATGTCAAGTACCACACCAGATGTTGTTCTTGCAGTAGGTGCAATAAGTTGATATTGATCCAATCCTGGAGAAACAATCGGAAGCAGTTTCAGAACATAAGTTGATGTTCTAAGGAATTGATAACGGCAGCCTCCTTTAGGAGACGGTTATCATTCCAGGCTTCCAAGGTGACCTGGATGGCAGAGTGGCTGTCAGAGTTATATTTTTCCCTCTAACGAGGGGCAGTATTTTGGACAGGTGGTCCAGGTGGAAACTGAGGGAAGGCATGGCGCAGGACACTGATTAAGTTCAGTTGTCGATACAGTCTAAGAAGTTTGGATTTGGAGTTCACTTATGAGCTAGGTCCCATCAGACATCCAGACATTCTAGGACAGGTATTGCTCATTTCGGGAGATAGTTTTTCTCTGCGAACATGAGATATAGAGAGACATAGAAAGAAACATCAAAGCGGATCCACTCACTGAGGCTATTCCTCGAACGCAATAGTTTCGCAAACGAGCTTTGTGAGACTGACTAGTAGAGGAGTTGGGTGTTCGGTATCACACGGGCTGTGAGTATGCGACATCGCAATAATTAGCCTCGAGTGCAAGTGGGAGATTGTTGGAGATAGTGCCCTCAGAGTCAATTATTGGATCACAGGCACGTGATTGCAATGATTGAGGGGAGGACCTGTCCCAGTAGGACAGTCTTACTCGAGATGATAGTATGCTATCTGGTTTATCTTTATCACCGTGTACAGCTTTAGGTGACCTTACGAGTCGCTATTACACGTTGATAAAGCCCCTTGGATTCTTGCTTGACCACCAGCAGTATGAGGGCGATCATATAAGTGGGAGCTGGGGGTCTACAAGCATATCCTTAAAAGGTCCCTAGTCGTGGGAGATTCGAGACAGGGCATCGTTTCTCCAGAGTAGACTAGTGTATACAGTCGAGACCCCGACGAGGGGCGGTGGCCGGTCTCACAAGCCACTGGTGTCAGTTGATTCACCTAAGATGTATACAGGTGCTCATTGGGTTATGAGTACACCGGACAGGACTCGCCGGGAACCTGCTAGTTGGGATATACCAGACGTCAGATAGCAGTTCCCAGGTGACATGTGTACAGGTTAGTTCATCGACCTGAGATCGTCATTTGTCTCGTGTGAGTTCCCACTGTGCTTTGATTACTACCCTACCATGGCTCAAAGGAGTCGTGCAAACAGGTTTTAGTTGGGTACAGTCCCGAGCCACATGGAGGCGGTAAGCGGATCTGCAGGGGTTCGTCTCTCCCGGTATTGGGGGTGAGGTCGTGCTGTGTCTAGGAGAGCCAGAACATGAAAAGTCCTTGGCCAAGGCAGGAGATTTGCTGGTAGGTATTCCAGTAGTATCTCAGGGTGTTCTGGGCTACACTCCGACACGACTTGTACCGCTTTTGGGGGTCTGACTTTTACCAACCCCCTAGGCCCGCCATGCGATACTCATAGACGAACGGACCGGACTGTACGGATATTGTCACTGACAGGCTCAGTAGGGTGTCAGGATGAGTTCGCTCATCGACGTCCCTTTTGGTCAATACCTGGTGGCCCGTCACGTATTGGCTTATACCTCTGACGTGCTAGTGGTTAAATCCACAGCCACAGTATTGACGAGTCTTTAGAGTCCACCACACAGACAGTTACTCAAGTTTCGGGCGAAACGCTGTAGAGGCCGTATGGAGATATGGCAGGGTTCGATCGGATACGTGCGGTATTGCACGGATCGCGATCGGACAGTTTTTACTAGCCGGCTTTGGCTTAAGCCGGATCCTAGTATAAAATAGTGTAGTTTTGTCTCTTTGCATTTGTGTTCAGTGGGAATACAAATGCGGGCATGTATTTGCAGTAGCGGGGTTTTCCTATAATTTATTACAGGATCGGTTTTTCTGGGGTTGCCAGTTTGCATTCCGTTCCGGCCGGTTTTCTCTTTTTCCTTCCCGGCCGGACTATCTGATGGAGGGGGTTAATTGCAGTTGGCAATTAACTTATTTATGGAGGGCTTTCTTGTAAAAATAGCTTCATAATCATTAGATTCTATTTTGGTCATTTCCTTGCATTTATTGGATGGGTATTGATTTGGATATGGATTAGAATTTGGTGTGACCTTCTTCTAATTGTTTTCATTCTCTTTTTCTTCTCTTTATTAATTCATTCATCAAATTCCACCATGAAACATTCTGGGGCCGGCCACTGTTGATGTGTGGAGGGGTTTAATTTTTGTGGTTAATTCCTTGCTTGCTAATTTTGGTGGACCCCCCCTCCCATTTATGTTTGCTGTGAAGTATTTTTCTTTCTCTTTTTTTTGGATTAATTCTTACACACATTCATTACATGTGTGAGCTTGCTTCTTCATATATCCAGTGAGCAAAATTTCTGGCCGACCCCATTTTCCAAGCATGCTCCATTCTTTTTCTTTGCAAGCCTCCATGAAATTCTTGTGCAAGATTCCTCCACATCATGGCAACCTCATAACCCCAAGAGACAAGTTACTACACTATTCTACAGCATCCCTTGGACGCGTCGGCTAGCCAACTTCGCGCCCGAGTTGCCTCGGTCAAGAGGCGGGAGCCCGTAAAAGATTCCGGCTACGTGGTGCCCTTTCCGACGAGCGAGGAGGTGACGGAGATTCCGCGGGAGATCGGAGTGGAGACGAAGACCGAAGGACACGGATCGTTTGGTATAGCATCTCTACTCTTTTCTATTTTGCTAGTTGCTAGGTTAATGGCCCGATCCGGGTAAAAAGTCCGCGGTGGTGCCGTTTTGCAAAGTTCGCAAAGTTTTTGTTTTCCGCGTTTCCGGCGTCGGATCGACGGCCGGGGCGCCCCCGCGGGCTTACAGTTTGCTTAGTAGATGTTAGACTAGACCCGAGTCATACCTATTTCAAAACTAACGAATCGTGAGTATTTTAAAGACAGGCAAAGGGATTATACGGATATTTTCAAAAAACGCACATTTTCTTAAAAACACTGTAGCCCTTATTTTACTAAAACCCCCGATTCGTTTTATTTCAAATGGCAAAACTGTATGACGTTTTTATATTGATGTAGATTCTTCACTGTTGTGTTATTAGTCGATTTCTACATATTCTTTCTATTCGCATCGCATTGCATGTGTAAATGTGTATATTGTTATATTAAAAGCATGTTGTCAGGACACCAGCACCATTATCGATGATGCATATGTTCCACGTACACCCGCTTCCCGGCTCACATACTTCATCATCAATAATTGCCATGTCTCTACACAGTAGGATGGTTGCATCAGGATATGACCCCTTGCATCACATGCTTGCGTACATACATATTGTACACTTATACTTGCGTACACACATATTGTACACCCATACTTTCATACATACGTATTTGCACATACATAGATGATTCTGGCTTGATTTGGAGATTTGGGAACCGCAAGATACTTTTTAAAACCGATTCATTTAAAAGGAGCGGTCTTCCCTCGATATGTGCATATTACTATTTTATGTTGCATGATATACCGATATGCTTACATTTGTTTTATATGTCGCATACATCATGCTTTATGATTATACGCATTGAGATATGTTGTTTCCATGATATTTCTGGATTTGGGAATCGTGGTTATTTCAAAAGAGAGTATGTATTGTTTAAAAACCCGGTTACCCTTGATATGATATTTCAGTGCTCCCACCATGAGTTTTATCGGTTTTGATATATATATATACCCCATGCGAGGAGGAGCTGTGGGCCGTGTGCGGGTACATGGTGGGGCCCGGTATGGTACCCCAGGGCAGGAAAGGGATGCTGTGTATACAGACGGTGAGCCTGGCAAAGGGACTACTACCTACCGGTGATAGTATTTGGGCTCGGCGGATATCCGGAGGATACCAACCGGAGTCGATCCGGACTGACGGAGCCCGTGGGCCGATCCGGACTGACGGAGCCCGTGGGCCGATCCGAACTGACGGAGCCCTATAAATATGAGGATTTACGTGCCGATGCTAGGCACATGTTTCATGATGTTTTCGAGTGTCGATGCTAGACACTCAGGTTCCATGATTTTGATGTGTCGCGAGGGACACAAGTTAATTTATATCCTCATACTTTCATGCATACACTTTTATGATATTTACATGCATTATGTTTTATGTCATTGGGTGACACGTGGACGAGATCCACATACATGCAGATATTGATTACATAGTTGGATGATATCCACATTTTTAAACTTCATGATATAGTTGACACGGATTTCATGATGATGACATCGATCATACCTCATATTTATGATATGTTGCTACCTGAGGCACTGGCACGAGCACTTGGTACTACGCTTATGTATAGATATTTACCCCTACTACCTTATCATGCTTCAGACTTATTCATATTGAGGATATATATTATTAATCGTATTGACCTAGAATTGTGTCATACATACGATTTCTACTCTGTGATGTTTTCTATTCACGAGTTGGCAACTCACCCCCGTTGTGCCACAGTTCTTGCAGGTTTTGTCGTACAGGTTTCATTACGGCTTTTCTGGTACACTGCTTCCTTTCTGGGTGATTGCTTTGGTAGGTGGGTTCACTCGCATCGTGACCACCCTTGTATTTATTTTAATCAGTTGTATCTAGTAATTCCATCAACCAAACTTGTATATTGTTTCAGACTTAGAAAACCGGTTGTGTATTATTTCGATTTTAGAGTCGTGCGTTGTAGTATTATGGTTTTCATGATGTTTTTGAGTTTCCTTTTGAGTTTTGATCCCCGCCCTTCGGCGTTGTATATTATTTTTCTTGCGTGGTTGTGACCGTCGATTGACGAAGAGCTAGCTCCCGCTTGGGGATGCCTTTTATCATTATGCATATATTATTCTTGTTGTACCCCGTTTGGTGCCAGTATTTACAAAGGAAAATCTGCCGAAATTTTCAGAAAAGACTTAAAGATTAAAAAAATGCATATTTAGCTTACTTATTTAAAAACCTTATTTTTAAAACATGTTTTCTTCGCTTCTTTAAAACTAGTTTTCCTTCATTTATTATTTAAAATGGTTTCAGATTTCTGGGCTTTTGGCTTACTTGAATTAGATGGGGTCGTATAGACTTCATATGATTCAAGGGCCAGTCACGTGCCATTTTGGGTCATGACAAAAACCCTATCACGAGAAACCTAGTAACGCTTTAAACCGTGACCATGGATTTTTATAGTCACGGTTAAAACCGTAACTATATACTTGGCGTAACCAAAAAAGGTTCAAACAACTAAATCACATCTGTGTGGGGTCCACATATATAGTCACTGTCATGCCCCGCTTCCCAAAATACGTAAATACGGTACGTGACAAAACCAACCATACTATCTATGGTAAGAAAAGATCCTTCCATAGTCACATTATGGCTGCCAATCAGATATTAAGAACTGTTACGTCCTGCTTCCCGGTGTACAGATAAGGAAACGTGATGAGGCATGCAGTGTATTTACTCAGAAGTAAACACGTGAAGCGTAAATAAGCAATATAATATAAATGTACACAAGAATGATAAAAGATGTAAATGAACAACAACTTTTTATTTATTAAATATTCTTTACAATACAACTGAAAAGTAAATACGATGTGGAAAGCAATGCCTAAACAATGGCATGAACTGAAAGTAAAGTATATAAAAGAGACTAGAGCTTGGGGTCCTCGATGAACCGATCCAAGTCTTCTGAGTTGGGATCGATCTCCAGAGAGTCGGGTCCTCCTGACAACATTCCAAAGAAAGAATAGAAAAGAAATGTCGTCAGCGAGCAATCGCTCGGTAAGTCCCAAGAGATAGAGAGGAATAGACAGAGAATAGAACATGTAAAGTATAAAAGATTATGTTCGCTATACTAACGTAGTTGTTTATAGCTTGGTACAGAAGATATTAGTATTTACGAGAGGAGTCCATCTATCCCGTGGACTAAGATAACCCATAGTACAAAGCTCCGTCAAACCCTACGGAATAACGGCAATGGATGTTTAGTTACGTCTTTTAATGACCATCTCGTGCCACTTTTAACACATTCCGTACCCGTCTACCCCTTTAAAAACCCCGTAAATGAATATTGTATTGTTTGTAAGAATTTGTTGTATAAGACTTGCCGAAACCATGATATCAGTTGTTCATGTAAACGGATCGGATATAAACGGATAGTCATGTAATCAAGTCAATATATATTCATGGTTCGGTTCAGTCAAGTCATGTTGATATTGATAATATTCTGGTATTCATGTTCAAGTTCTAATATATATGGATTCCTGATGTATTGGAGCTATATTTGAATTGTACGTAGATTGGAATTATATTCAGATTAGACTGAGACTCTATCTGAGTCAGACACTTAAACAGAATTGGATTCCTGAATTAGGTTTTGGAGTTATCAGTAACTGCTACACATGGACGGCAGGATTTGTGACTTTTTCCAAGACAATTACCGTTGATAACCTCGTTTTAGTTTTCTCTCTTAAACAGGCAAGCACCCACTTTCTCCGGCTCCCTGAGGCTCAAAAGAATTGGTTCCACTTAAACCTATATTTACTAGGGTCCTTATTGTAAATTAATAAACGTGAGGGGGTTTTATGAAAAATAGTTTTGATATAATTTCAAAATAAATCTCAAGTATTTATTAATCGTCTTTAGGGTTTTCATGGATGTAATTTTTAAATGTGAAGTATTCTAATGATTATAAACCTAGATTGAATACTATATGATATTTTAGTGTAAATTGGAATTGTATGGATTTGTGATGGTATATTCATGAAATTTATGATTCCTTTGTTTAGAAAACATGGAATTTATTATGTATATTTAAAATAGATATTTTGATAATATATATATATATATATATATATATATAATTATTAAAAATAGAATTTATTTATTAAATAGAAAATCACGTTTTCTTAAAAATTGTATTAAAAATTCCATCGAGATCGGATGCTCCGTGAGGAGGTCTGCATCTCGCTCTACTAGTCCTAAGGATGTGTGATAACCCGCACCATCCAAATCGGGTTCCCCAAAATGGGTTGTAGAGGTTTAATTGTAAGGAATTTAATTAAAACAAACTTAAAGAATACGGTTTTATTAGTTTAAGGTATTTTATTGTAAAATTGTATTCATCCCATAAAATACTATTCCTAAAGCCATCGTGCTATATCATGATGAGTGTTGTGATGAGATAGGTCATTACCTCATGAGTTTTCTAAAGGTAATATGAGCAAATATGATGAAATGATGTCGTAAGTAAACTTTGTGGTGTTTAACCGTAAAAGTGTAATACAAGTTGCATAGAATGGTATTTTGAATTGAAACTTGTTCTAAATGTTTTTTTATGATTACTAAACAAGATGTATCAATATGGGTGTTTGGTTATTACGAAAAGTTGTGTTTTTAACAAAATTAGAATCGGAAATTGCAATAACTCCACTTCCGACGAGTTTTGAAAAGAGCTCTTTTTAGAATAGGAAAAGAGGAGAGGAGAGGGGACTTACTGGATCAGATGAGAGAGGGGAGGTAGAGGAATGTTTTGAGAGCTTCGTGGAGTCGCGGTATCGCCGGATTTGTCCCGAATCGTTGCCGGAAGATGACCTTGGACTAACTCCACTTGTACAACTTATTTGACTTAGAAAAATTTGAGAGTTTTGGCAATAGATTTCAGAATAAAGATAGCTAGATATGGTGTGTATTTATAGGATAGAATTAGGGTTTAGGGAATTAAAATAAGAATTAAAAATGCATTAAACATTAGATTAAAAGCTCATTTTTAATTTTCTGTTTAATTTCAGGAGAAAAAAAAAACAGAACCAGAGTAGTAGGGAGAGGCCAAGGGGTTTAGGGTAAAAAATTTGGGAGCAATACCGACGGGGGCCCGGCGGCGCCGGCTCAAACCATGATCTCGCTGGTCGTTTGTGGGGTGGGCTCTAGATTCTTGCCACATTTCAGGGTCGTTTCATATATCATAGTGCACATGTTTATTTAATCTGACTTTTCATTTTTACGTGTATTGCACATGTAAACTTTTGGGCTTCCAAAAATTTAAAAGAAAAATCATTAAGAATAATATATGGCTGGGGGGATTTGAACACAGGGGCTATGTCACAGCAGTGCAAGACTTTACCAATGAGCTATAAGTGTTTTCTTACTGTTCTAAATCAAATTAAATTTATAATTTGTGCTCAGGCTAAGGTGTACTTTAAAAATTTGTAAAGAAAGTGTAGGGTTGTTACAAGAACAGTAAATAAAATCTAACTAACCCATGTCAATCTGCCGCAATAGATAAAAGTCAAAGAAATGTATATAGTGGAAATGAATAAAGATCCAATAACGAAATAATATCCTAATCGCGTCCCTTATGGGATCACACCAATAAATTTAAACTACAGAAATAAAATAACTAAGTATCTCTAAAACTAATCATCAAACTCCTAACTGCTCAGTTTGCTTGTTAAAATACTCTTGATCTTCCAGTGACAAGTTCAAAGGAACTCGGTCATGCAAAACCCAGGCGTCAATGCGTCATAAACATCAATAACGATAATAATAACCAGAATAGAAAGCTATGATGAAACATGAGTATAAATAATCATCGCAAGTGTAAAAAAGTGAGTTATAGATATATCACGTGTATCCTAAAATCTGTGTTTCTAGGTTATCTATTCTACAAGTCTTTGAAATCAATTAATGTAATTCTCATTGTAACTCAATAGTATATATCCCATTCATACTCCCACGGGACCACGTCACAATATATCCCATTCATACCCCCACGGAACCACGGCACAATATACAATGGTTATTCCATTCACGACCGGAATCATGGAAAACAATAATATTATCCTCTTAAGTTACGTTTTGGTTACATTCTTGATTTTCCCTTTTTCCCGGATTTCGTGTTCAAGTCAGGTATTAACAATATCTATCTAATCCCAACACAGAATCAAGCAGGTACATGTCTTGTCTATCTAGATAATAAGTCACAGCAATTCAAGATAGTCGGCATTGGTAATAATCCAAGTAACAGGGGTTGTAACACGTCAAGAACATGTCAGGCAGTGTTTTAACATGATAAATACTAGATGGAAAACAATAACCAGTTCATTTAAACAGTGTAGGAATAACTAATGTATTTAAAAAAAATTAATTAATTAATAACTAATTTACTATATATAAACCTATCCGCAGTAACATTTACGTCCGGTACTAAACATACGGTCATATAGTTAAAGAATCATGAATTACAATGGAATTATATTGAAACTGTCATGAACCATCATGCAATCAGATAAACTTGTTATTGGTAAAATACGGATTAATGCTATAATATTGAAAAATGATATTACTTACTAAACAATATAATGCAAACACTTTAAATAATTGTATAAAAATTGGTGTGGATAAAATAGTATGTTGCAAGTTTAGGAACTTTCCTCGATTGATATACTCACAACGAAATATGGATTTTCCGAACGACGGCGACATTCGAAATCACGACGTATACACGACCTTGACCACAAACGACTGTGTAATGCTCTGGGGTAACCGCTGATACTCTGTAGAATTCCCAGAGGCTGGTGTCCAGGGTCGAAGGCGACTGCGACGAGTCGAGGTTCGCCGGCAATGAGATGCAGTCGAGTTTCAAACTTGGAGAAGAAGAAAAGAAAGAGAAAGAGATGAAGGGGGTCTGGGTTTAAAGAGAGGGTGACTGGAGATGAGGTCTGGATTGTGTTCGTCATCAAGGAACTAGGGTAGCGATGGTGACCGGCTCCGGCGAAGCAATGATAGAGAACCGAGAGGGAAAGAAAAGAAGAAGAAGAAGATCACGATGCCGGGGATGAGGGCCCAAGGTCATGTCGAGGGTGAGGAGAGGAGGTGGTAGGGTTATCGACGAGGTGATGGGGCGTCGACGACGATGAGGTCGGAAAAACGAGAAGATGGGGTGATTAGAGAAGAAAAGAAAGAGAATGTGATACAGGTGATGGGGTAGGTAGTGAAAGGAGTGCCGGCGACGATGAAGAAGAGGAGGTGAGGGTGATGGCGGTGGTGATCGGGTTTAGACGACGGTGAGAGGGGAAAATGAAGGAAGTGGGTTCGGTTGTGGGGGGTTAGAGCTCAGGCGAGGTCTCGGGAAGGAGGATATGAAGACATCGAGGAAATGGAGGTAACGATAAAGGGATGACGACAACGAGGAGAGGTGAACGGCAGTAAGGTTTTGGAGATGGGTTAGGGCTCGGGCGAGGGAAGAAGAACGAGAGGAGAGAAAGAACAACGGGGGGCGATAGAGAGTTTTTATTAATAAAATATGGAAGTATATGTTATTATATATATAGTAAATGTATTATAGATTTATATTATGATTTGTAGATAATATCAATAGTTACCAAACTTTCACCCGAAAATCTCTAAAAATATATTTTCGAAAGATATACCCATACGTAAGATCTTAAACCATAATGCGACATTCCAATATTAAATACATATTCCCCCAAGCAAAATTTAAATAAACATATATAAATCTTTAATTTAAGATATAAAGATTATTAAATATTTTGTTAACTTACATTTTAGGATTTGCACATAAAAGCTAAGAGTGAAATGAAATATGTGGTGATATATCATGCAATGTCAGGTAGCAAGAGAATTATTTTATTCATAACTTTTGATATATAAATATATATAAGGATCTAAATATATATAATGTGGGTATTATTCTAGATTCAGATAGATACACTTCACTGTTAAATCTCAGACACAATCTTGCACTATATTGGGTTCTAAACTTGCGGCTCGGGTCGGATAACGACTATTACAATTCGAATCCTTCGCAACCCAATAGATAAAAAAATAAAAGAATTATAAAGCAAGACTTAAAATACCAAGTTATATTGTATAAACGTACTAGGGTGTTATATTATACCCAACTACAAAGAATTTCGTACTCGAAATTCACGGAACGGGAAAAGATAAGAAGATAAGGATCTAATGAAAAAGATGTGGAAACTTTTGTCGAATCTCGTCTTCACGTTCCCATGTAGATTCTTCATACGAATGATTTCCCCATGAAATGAGTACTAGAGGGATTATTTTATTCTTGAGAACCTTTTCTCATCGATCCACGATAGCCATTGGTCTCTCTTCATAGGTTAAATCTTCTCTTATTTTCAGTTCCGAGTGATCAAAAAAGTGCGTCTCTTCTCGAGCATACTTGCGGTGTTGAGATACATGAAACATATCATGAACACTCGCCAAGGATGGTGGTAAAACCAATTGATAAGCTATCTCTCCAACACGCTCAATGATATCGAAAAGCCCCACGAATCGAGGACTAAGCTTTGCCTCGACTACCAAATCGGATTACTCCCCTAGTCGGTGATATCTTCAAGAACACAAAATCACCAACCGCAAACTCCAAAGATCTTCTTCCAGTATCAGCCCAACTTTTCTGTCGATCATGTGCCACCTTTGTTTACCCCAATCAGAGCAAAGCTCTGTTCAAATTCCAAGGCGGGAGACGAAGCAACGCTTCTATTTCCCCCAATCAGAGCAAAGCTCTGTTTTGAAAATTGAAGTGAAAATTAAAGTTAAAATAAATGAAGCAACGCTTCAGATTTTTTGCGCTGCGCGCAATGCGCCACGTGTCAAAGTTGATACATCGGCGCAGCGCCCAAGGCAGCGCGCCCAATCAGAGAAAAGCTCTATTTAAAACAAAATTAAAGGATGCAACGCTTCAGTTGCGCAAGCGCTGCGCTGCGCGACACGTGTCAGCGCAGATGCACTAGCGCAGTTGCGCTGCGCTGCGCAGCTGCGCGACATGTGTCAGCGCAGTTGCGCTAGCGCAGTACGCTGCGCGACACGTGCCAGCGCAGTTGCGCTGCGCTGTGCGCTGCGTGACACGTGTCACACGCTGGGGCATTTGCGCCAAACAGAATTAAGATTTTAAAGAAATCTTTCTGTTCTTGTTAAAACAAGAAGATTTTCTTCTGTAAAACAGAAACCCTTGGATCAAAGATCCAACGGTGGGGAAAATTCCCCAAATCACTCAGAGAAAGATCTCTTTAACAAATTTAACTAATTTATGGGCACTATAAAAAGGACCCTAGACCTCAATTCAAAATGATCAACATTGTGAGAGATTGAGAAATTCAAAACAGAGAGGAACTCTGAAGAAATTTCAAGAAGAAAGGTAAAAACCTTTAAAATGGAAGAATTTCTTCTAATAGATCATTGATCTAAGAACAAGATCAATGATCTTCACATAATAAACAGTGCTTTGCACTTTTTATGAACCACTGGTTCTTTAAAACAAGAAAAACAAGAAATACTTGTTTTCTTTGATTCTAATTAGATCAAAGAAAACAAACAGTGCTTTGCACTTTTTCATGAACCATTGGTTCTAAAAGATTCTCAAATTAACAGCGCTTTGCACTTGAAAAATAGCACTGTTGCGCCCCTGTATCGGCACAAGCCACCAGGGAGCGCCACGTGTCAGCAGCGCCACAGCGCAGCGCACTGACACAGCGCACTGCGATGTTGCGCTTGCGCTCTTCAGATCGTGACACGTGTCGTCACCACAAGCGCTTGCGCTCTTTGATTGGCGCAAAGCACCAGAAAAATGCAATGCATTTCCTAAAGGGCCAGGCCCAAATCAAAAAGACCTAGTATGCCTAATTAAGTTGCAAAGCAATAAATGGGCAGAGCCCAGGCAAAATTGATGCTCTGCATCTTTTATAGAAGGGCAGAGCCCAAGTAAAATTGATCATTCATAAATGAGCAGAGCCCAAAATAAATTGATGCTCTGCATCCTTTATGGGCAGAGCCCAACCCAAAATCGAAAATAATGCAATGCATTATTTAAAAATGGGCCAAGCCCTAGTACAGGCCAAAAACAAATAAAAGTGTTGAACATTTTTCAACTGGATTTAGCCCAATCATGGCCGTAAGTCCTCAAATTAAATTGACTGAGCAAAATTGCTCTCCTAAATCAATTTACCTCCGGTTCAAGGGTACATCTCCGAACTCCTCTGACACCTATCGTTGTAATCCTTCAACGACGTTAGAGAGGTGACGGGTCCCGACGACCACACATTAATACGGACTGCGGGGTCCTTAAACTCGTGGACCGAAACGTCCTTAAACTAATATCGGACCGAAACGTCCTTAAACTAATGACGGACCGAAACGTCCTTAAACTAATGGTGGACCACCACGTCCCTAAACTGGAACAAGGACCACCACATCCCTAAACTAGAACATGGACCACCACGTCCTTAAACTGGAAATGGATCTAGACGATCCCGTTAAGTTGATCTTAGTCTCAAATCAGACTAACGTATCCTTAACGAACGTTTAAGTTTATCTTAGTCTCAAAGGCGGCTAACGTATCCTTAAACTACAAACACCAAACCCAAATCTAAGTAAAAACGGATTTGGACTAATCCACGTCCTACGGGCGACAGCATTACTCAGTCTCCGTATACAATCCACGGGCAACCACAAACAAAACAAACACCCACGACACGAAGTGAAATTATGGAGAAGGAGAAAGTTGTTACCGCGATGCGGTAGTGTAATTAACTGCAGGGGCTTGCACCTGCAGGGAAGAGCGTCCCCACAATCAAAAACCCCTCAAGCGAGGGGGAATCTGACGAAGTCTGCTACATCGGCCGCATCCGTCTAAACCTCCGATACACGGTGCCATGAATCAACTTGGCATCTTCGGAGAGGTAGACGGATAAAACCATATAGCATCTGCCCCGAATCTCAGGCTAGACGTCATCGCCGTCTTTCGGAGGGGAACAGATTCTGGCACGCCCGGTGGGACCTTTTCCTCTTTCCACTCCACACTTCATGTGTCGTCTTCGCGAACCAATCGCGGCTTGTTAACGGTTGCCTTTGGATTTCAAGTTACTAAGATTTGGTCTTTTGCCTGGCGCAGAACTCAAGCATCAATGACCTCTAACTGCACGAACTGCTCGAAGTGCCACTGCAACGGACGCTCCACCCCACCCGGAGGTGTAGCATATGGGCCTCAAGCGGCCTCCTTCCTCGCTCTGCCGGTAGAACAGGTGACCCAGGCCACCACCGGCCTGTTTTTCGGGACCATGATCCCACCTGCTAGCTTCTCTATGCCAATACCTGCATCAGAAGTGAACAAGAAGTCGGTCTTCGACCGACTCACTGCTACGACGGCCCCTGTCAAAGGGTCGTCCACTGCCAAACCAACAGCCTCCGTCTTTGCCAGGCTAGATCAGAACTATGAGAGGCCCGCTAGGAAACCCATGAACTCTAAGGTGGCTGTCCCAAGGAAAGCAATAACCGCTGCTCCAGAAGTCGTCAAGACGGCTTCCCCTGTCAAAGAGTCAGTCTTTTCAAGACTGACTATTCCTTCTCCTGCCCCTGCTCGAGGATCTGTCTTCGACAGGTTGAATATCATCCCTCAAAGGACAACCTCAGTCTTTAAGAGGTTAACACCAGCGGCGCCTCATTCAGACAGAGAGCAAAAAGAAGTTGTCTCTATCTCAGAGCCAGTCCCAACGGCTCGTCATGCTCGACATCGCCATTGGTGACGAGTGGGGAAGGCAGGGGGCAACTCTCCCTCAGGGCTAACTCCACCGGCTCCAGTGGTGGAAGTCAACGCTGCTGTTCCAACTGGGAACAGCTTTCAACTGCTGAGGAGGGTACGTAAGAACTCTCCAACCGCTACACTAAAAAGATCTCCTCCACCTATGGAGAGAGTTCCGAAAATAAAGCAGGAACAGCCCCCTCAACGGCTGTCCTCAAAAATTTATAAAGTTTGGCGGAGAGTTCAAGACTCTGTAATTGACCCAGATCGCTCTCGTCAACAGAAAAAGGCGAAGGTGCAAAAAGAAAAGGACCGTCCTATTAAACAGCAGAGGACAACAATCGCTAGGGTGCCCACTGCAACGGCCCCTTCCACTCCAACGGCCCACAAAAGAAGAAGGCCAGAGAAAACCTCCGCGCCCGCGGCAAATGCCAAAGGTCGTGAACCTAAACGCCCTAAGTCCGGGGGCATAACAGTTTATACAGTATACATGGCGTCGGGAAAGGAGGACAGCCGTACATCCACAGGTCATATACCGCTTACACGGTCAGTGACCAAGGCTCAGGAGCAACAGCAAAAGCTCCAGGAGATGATGAACGCAATGGCCGCACTCACTGGGCCAAAAGAAAGCCCTAAAACGTCCTCGGACGAATGTCAGGAACAAGAAACTGACGCTGAATTCCTTCGTCGCATATTGGAGAAGAAGGATAAAGAAGCTGCGGAACAGGCAGCCAGCATAAAGAAAATGGCTCTCCTGTTCCAGGACATGGTGGGCATGATGATTCAACGAGATCCACCTGCGAAGATCCCCCGATCGTCCTTGAAGACGATAGGGGAGAAACGTCAAATCCTCCACCGGCTCTGTCAACAGCCAAGGAGGAGGCGATCTCCAAAGCCAACCTGGACGAATATATAGCTCAGCAGATCCGGGTTCATCAAGCGACCGAAGCAGATGGCCAGGTTGTAAAAACAGGACGACCGTATCCGGGCTGGTACGACCAGATCAAGTACCCGCCAGGTTATACGATACCAAAATTCCATGTGTATAAGGGGACTAGCAATCCCCACCAGCATGTCGCCCAGTTCAGGGCGCTTTGCGGCAACACTGGCGGTGATGATAAATTGCTGCTCCGCCAGTTCGTTGGTAGCTTATCGGATACAGCGTTTGAATTCCGAGCTCCCAAATGACTCTATCAAGACCTTTGCAGAGATGGAGTTGTTTACCCAACGTTTCGCGAGTGCCAGCGAGCGTACCCCGATAACGGCATTGATCAATGCCAGGGTAAAGTCGGGCGAGACATGGGTCCAATATGCTATACGGTGGCGTAATTTATGGTCAAAATGCGAGCAGCGCATAGAAGAAGCTCCTGCAGTGGGAATGTTTGTGGGAACCCTCGATCCGCAAGCAACCATCTCGCAATTTATGATGTTCTTCAAGCCGACCACCTTCCAGGCACTAATCGACAAGCTGGCGCAAATGGATCAAATGGGCCATAAACCTCCTCTTCCAAAGCCGGACTCCCGAAATGAGAAGGGAAAGGGAAAAGCGATTGTTGTCGCTAATGCTCAATAGCAACCAAACATCTCGAAGCCGGTCGTTCGTCAAAATAATATGCGCCCGTACGTAGCTCTTGAGGAGAGGATGGGACGTCCTTACTCATTTCCCCGGGATAAAAGGAGAAGGTTATTCGAGCTGCCGTTGCGCAACCGACTCATAAATCTGCCGGATCCAAAACGTCTGTCGCAACCAAGTGACGTCAATGAGCCCAACTACTGTCCTTATCATCGAGTACTGGGTCATCCCATCGAGGATTGCTACGTCTTCAAAAATTGGCTTGAAGACCAGTACCGACAGGGCAAGTTTGCATTGTCTGACAAATGGAAGGTGAATCCACCGCAGCCCCACACCTCTAAGGGAATGAATACGCCGGGGGCAACATGCTCTGTCGTTGAAGAAGCTTCTTGGAAGGTTGTATTATCAGCCAAGACAAAGAGGATGCTAAATTATCTTCAAACATGCCCAGCGATCAAGTGGAAGAACCCGTTGGAGCCGCAGATCATTGAAGGGATGTTGAAGTCTCGTCCAACTCAAAAGATCGATGGAGGTGGCCCAAGCATTCATAACCAGCTGTCGAAATCTTCAAAGAAGAAGAAAAAGAAGTCAAAGAAGCCCGTGAAGCCTGGCGACAAGCGCACGGACTTGCAAAAACAAATTGACGCGCTGGAGGAATACAACCAGAAGGCACGGACTCCCATTACATTCCAAGAGTTCCTCAACCACGTCTTTCAAGAGGAAGATAAGGGAGAAAGTTCATCTGATGAATCCGAGGAATATGTGGCGAGCTGTCATATGATTTCTCATTCGCTCACGAACAATGAGGAGACTCCTTGTATTGAAAAGCTGGGGGCAGATCCTGAACCAAAAATTTCGGGGCCGTCGGATGAAGTAATTGACGCATTCCTTAATGAAGCTCTCTTAAAAAGTAAAGCTGATCGGGAGCGCGAGGCGGTCATATTCGAAAAGGCCAAACGCCAACGCCTTGACGAAAAAATTGAGATACTCCCGCTGGAGCAAAGCACACCCACTGTGGACAAAATCAAATTCAAGATGAGGAAGAGGTTTGCTAAAGCCGTGTCGATGGGTATGAAACTACCATCCTCTGAGGGAAGCGTTACTGGAGAAGCGGAAATGCACCCTTCCTATTGCTTGTATCATCGGAAGATTTCGCACCCCACTGAAGAGTGCAAAACTTTCGATAGATGGTGGCAAAGATATGTTGCTCACCGGCAGCAGTTTAAGCGGGAAAAGCGCAAGATGTGCCGAGAGCAAAACGGTACGACCGAAGGGCTTAATAAAACCACCGGCAATTGTAGCATGGTCAACGCCGGGGGATCACAAGTGCTCACGTTCGGGAGCGATTCTGATGAGGAGCTGGAGCTTGGCCCTCTCTTTAAAGAGTCCACTTCGGGAAAAGAAGAAAAGCTGAAGGTTTGTGAAAATATCCGGCTGCGTAATCGCACGTTGCCCGAAAAGAATCTCGGACCCTCGAACAAAAAAGATAAAGGGAAAGAAAAGGTCTCTGAGGATATCACCCTAGATGACCAAGTCATGGAAGAGCTAACTGCCAAAGACCCGCCAAAGAAAAATAAGGTGGATTACAACGTCTTAGCGCATCTGAGGAAGCTACCCTCGCAACTCAGCATTCTTGACGCCTTTTTACTATCAAAGGAGGCAAGAAATTCGTTAATTAAGGCACTACAGGACCCGGAGCAGTTCCAAGCTTTCCTAGCCGAAGAAAAGATGAAGGATGAATTGGAAGAAGTGCACACGGCCGATGTCACTTTTGGCGATGAAGACCTTCTCCTTGGGACGTGCGAACACAATCGCCCCCTCTACGTCTCAGGATACTGCTATGATATAAAGATAGGCAAAATCCTGATCGATAACGGATCGTCTGTTAATCTCCTTAACGTGTGGGTGTTAAAGGAAATCTGCATGAGCGTCCAACACCTTGCTCGGGACAAGATCACCATCTCCGGGTTCGACTCCCAATCATCAAAGACTCTTGGATCTGTGATACTCATGCTACGCTTTGGGCTGCTCGTCACGGACATTAAATTCCACGTCATAGACGCCAAGACGTGCTACAATGCTCTGCTCGGCCGACCATGGTTACACGAGTATAACATCATCCCTTCTACACAGCATCAGTGTATGAAATATTTTAGGGATGCTATCGAGTATACCGTGACGGGGGAATTGAATCCGTTTTATGAAATATGAAGATGCCAAATACTTCTTACCGAGTTTCGAAGACACGGAAAGGTGTCATAAGCCGGAGAATAAAACTAACGCTACCATCCCTGTCATCGTCAGTGATACCGAGGAGGAAGAGGAGATAGTTTATTCGGGTCCGCCCCAATACACTAAGCCGGGACCATCTGCTCCTACATTGATCTTTGGCAGTGATTCAGAGGATGAAGTCCATGCTTTATTCTCTGCTCGACCTTCAATACGAGCTTCCGCTGATGAAGAGCAGAGTCTGCAAGTCTCCATGGTACCACTTAAACATTATAAAGAACTGGATGCGCTCGATACCGACAGTGTAGAGGAGCTGCAGACGTTCTATGTCCCGCCCAGGCGAGAAGGCGAGAAGGCAATTCTATTCTACCGCTCTGAAGAAAACAAAGTGGAGAAAGAAATCTGGCACGGTGCAGATCCTACGCTAGACAGGCTTCAACCCATCCGTCTACCCAGATATTATACAGAAGGCTTGAAAAGGCTGTTGAAGCGCCAAGGGATACCCTTCCAACAGACCGTTAAAAATGCCAAATTCTATGACAAGGTCTGGAACGTTCCCGGAACTCAGCACAAGCTGCCTAGTGGGAGGATGGAGACGATTGGGCTCGGATACATTCGCTCCAAGAAACGAGAGCTGCTCCGCGACTGTTACGTCGTGCACGACTTCAATGAAGAAGCAGATGCGCAACGGGAGGACACTAATCCTGAACCAGTAAAAGTTCCTGATGCAAAAGTGCCCAGTCCATCGTTTAAAGAACAAATGGACAGGCTTATAAGGGAAGCTGGTCAAAAAGTCCGAGACGATCATAACCGCGAAATGGCCATCTACGAGAAAGCCAAAACGCAACGCCTCCTTCAACAGGCCGTCAAAGATGAAAGTGTCACCCCCTATCAACCTGTTATAAAAAAGGCTCGACGTAGAGGCAGAAACAAGTTGAAAGGCCAAAAAGGCGCTCAACAGCAACAAAGCGGGACTAAGAAGCCACGCAAATGGGAGTCGAGCGTTACTGATCTATCCCTCATGAAGAAAATGGGTCGAGCGTACTCGTTTCCTCGGGACAAGACGAAGAAGATACTTGATCTTGCTCTAAAACATCAAATGCTTACACTGCCGGAGTCCAAAAACCCCGAACAAGCAGGCAAAGTCTCTGACCCAAACTATTGCTCTTACCATCGAGTAATAGGGCATCCTCTTGAAGATTGCTTCACCTTCAAGAATTGGGTTGAAGATCAGTATCGGCTTTGCAAATTCGCTCTGTCTGACAACTGGAGGGTAGCGCCGCCACAGAAGCACGAACCCAAAGCCACAAGAACAGAACCAACTCCACATTGGGATTGGAAGCGGATTCGCACTTGTCACATGATAACAATATTAAAAGAAGAGCCCGAGAACATGGACAGCCTTCCCTGGTGCTTCGAAAACAGCAATGATGAGGTGATCTCAGAATTTCCGCCAGCTCCGAAAGAGCTGGAGGATGGAATACATACTACTGCAGATAACCTCAAGAAAATTGAGTTGGGGACGGAGAACGATCCGCGACCGACATTTGTCAGCGAGCTACTATCTGAAGAAAGGGTGGATGCGTTAAAAGACGTGCTTGTACAGCACAAAGATTGCTTCGCATGGAACTATTCCGAGATGCCAGGACTAGATCCAGAAATTGCTGTGCACAAATTGGCGATATCTCCGGACGTCAAGCCAGTCAAACAGGCGCCGAGGAGAATGCGGCTCGAGCTTGAGATGAACATCAACGCCGAGGTCAAGAAGTTAATCGACTCTGGCTTTATCCAGGAGGTTCAATATCCTGAATAGATCACTAACATCGTCCCGGTGATGAAGAAAAATGGGACGGTGCGCATATGTGTGGACTTTCGGGATCTCAACAAAGCCTGCCCGAAAGATGATTTCCCGGTGCCAGTCACCGAACTGATGATAGACAATACGTCCACTCATGAGGTCTTCTCCTTCATGGACGGCTCATCAGGGTATAATCAGATAAAGATACATCCTGAAGACCAAAAGCATACCGCTTTCCGGACCCCTTTAGGAATATTCTGTTATAAAGTGATGCCCTTCGGATTAAAAAACGCCGGTGCCACTTACCAAAGGGCCATGACGAAGATCTTCGATGACCTTATACATGAAATCGTCGAGTGCTGTATCGACGACCTCGTGGTTAAGAGCAAATCATACGAGGAACATCTCGAGCACCTAAAGACTGTATTTCGACGCTTTCGGCAATACAACTTGAAGATGAACCCTCTCAAGTGTGCATTCGGAGTTTCTTCGGGCAAATTCCTGGGATTCATCGTCCGACACCGAGGTATCGAAATAGATCCGTCTAAGATCAAGGCAATCATGGAAATGCCTCCGCCAAGAACTCTAAAAAAGTTGCGGTATTTCCAAGGAAAGCTCGCATATATTCGGCGATTTATAGCCAACCTCTCTAGCAAGTGCCGCCCTTACAGTCACCTGATGAAGAAAGGAACCCCGTTCGTCTGGGACCAAAAATGCCAAAGCGCGCTAGACGAGATCAAGCAATACCTGCAGAACCCGCCAGTGCTGGCTGCTCCGGTCAAGGGAAAGCCCCTCATTCTTTATACAACCACCCTCGAAGGTTCCTTAGGCGCACTATGGGCACAAGAGAACAATCAAGGGAAAGAAAGAGCACTCTACTACTTAAGTCGAGTTCTACTGGGGGCAGAAAGCAACTACTCCCCCATTGAAAAACACTGCCTGGCATTGATCTTCGCGATAACAAAGCTCAGGCACTATGTGTTGGTGCATGAGGTCCGTCTCATTTCGAAGGTGGACCCTCTTAAATATTTAATGTCAAAGGCCATATTGACGGAACGACTCGCTAAATGGGCCCTGCTCTTGATGGAGTTCTCGATAACCTATCAGCCTCTTAAGGAAGTAAAAGGCCAGGCCATCGCCGATTTCATCGCTGAGCATCCGATACCCGCCGATTCTCCTCTAAATTGCGATCTGCCAGACGAACATGCGTTTGACGCGATCGACGGTGGTGATACCCGATGGGAGCTTTATTTCGATGTAGCATCTTCCGTGAAGAAACGCAAACAAAGTGCCCCTATAATCAAATCGGGGGTAGGCCTTATCTTCGTGACTCCACAAGGAGGAATAATGCGCTTCGCTTTCTCCTTAACAGAGCCGAGGACGAATAATGAAGCCGAATACGAAGCTTTGATAGCAGGCCTCGAGATTGCTATCAATATGGGAATTGAAGACCTCCTTATATACGGAGACTCCCAGCTGATCGTTAGTCAAGTGAACGGTGATTACCAAACGTGCAAACCAGAGTTGGTGAAGTACGGCGAAAAGGTGCAGCAACTGTTGACCCAAATTCCTTCCTATACTTTGGAGAACATACCACCCGCGGAAAACAGCAAAGCGGACGCGTTGGCCAAACTTGCTAAAGAACTGGCTGATGAGAACCTCGATGACGTTAGAATCATGGTACAAAGCCGTCGGGTGCTTGCCCCAGCAGAAATATCTCCGGAATCATCCGAAGAAAAGGGAGCGACTGAACAGACGATCTTGCAAATAGAAGACCGGGAAAAGACTGAGGATTGGAGGGAAGTCTTCATAGACTACTTTAAGTCCCACTGAATGCCCGAAGAAGCGTCCACAAGACATCAGCTCCTGAAACGAGTTCTGTCTTTCGCCTTCGTCAATGATACTCTGTATAAGAGGTCATTCGATTCTCTGTGGCTGAGATGCTTAGGACCTGACGAAGCAGAAAGAGTTGTTCAGGAAGTTCATGACGGAATCTGTGGTTCTCACCAAGCGGGCCCGAAGATAAAGTTGAAAATCAAACGGATGGGCTACTACTGGCCCATGATAATTCAGGATTGCCTCGAATATGCGAAGCAATGCCACTCGTGCCAAATCCATGGGGATTTCATCCACCAGCATTCAAATCCACTCCATCCAACAGTGGCTAGCTGTCCATTCAAAATGTGGGGAACTGACATAGTCGGCCCCATCGAACCAGCATCGTTTAGAGGACATCGCTTCATCCTGGCGACAACTGATTACTTCTCTAAATGGGCAGAAGCAGTGCCGTTGAGAGAAGTGAAGACGGAGAATATCCTCCATTTCTTCAAAACGCACGTCATATATCGGTTTGGAACGCCGAGACGGATCATCTCCGATAACGGGCCAGCCTACAGAAGCCACAAGATCAGTCGCTTCGCGCAACAACATAACATAGACTGGAGATATTCCTCGGTTTATAATCCGCGAGCTAATGGTCTAGCCGAGGCCTTCAAAAAGACCCTGACGAAGATCATGAAAAAGACGGTGTCCCGAAATAAGAAAGACTGGCACGAGAGACTGCAAGAGGCTCTTTGGGCGTATCGAACTACGTTCAAAACGGCCACGAACACAATGCCATACGCGTTGGTATTCGGTACGGAAGCAGTACTCCCCCTCGAGATAGAGTTACCCTCTCTGCGAGTGGCAGTCCATTACGAGTTGACAAACGAAGAAAATGCTAACCTTCGGCTTGAGGAGCTTAATGCCCTTGAAAAAACACGGCTCATAGCGCAACAAAATCTGGAAGCTTATAAAGCAAAGATGACGCGCTTATACGAAAGATTGACCCGACCGAGGACATTCCGCCAAGGCGAACTCGTGCTAATGGTCAAAAGGCCTATGATCCCCAATCGCGCCAAGCGGGGAAAATTCGAGCCAAACTACGAAGGCCCGTACATCATAGATAAGGTCTATCAGGGTGGGGCCTATCTACTCATGGACATGCACGGTAAAAGGCCTTTCAGGCCAATAAACGGTCGCTTCCTAAAGAAGTACTACGCTTAATGAGCCATAGCCTAGGTCAATGATAGATGACGACGACTATGTCCGCTCGCTATCTTCCTAAGCTCAAGCTTTATAAGCAAATAGCCAGCCTTCTTCATGACGGACCAAAACGTCCTTAAACTAATAGCGGACCGAAACGTCCGTAAACTAATACCGTAGCCTCCGTAAGCTGACGAGACAAAAAAAAAGAAAAATATAATAAATAAAAACGGTATGTCCATAAGCAAAAAGGGCACGGATGAAAACCCGAAAGGGCTCCGTGAGTAAAAACAGCAGGGCTACCGGCGAGTGTTCGTGAAAACCCGAAAGGGCGCGACCTCGTAAAAAAAGAGATAGAAGAAAATAAAAAGAATAAAAAAAACGGTATGTCCATAAGAAAAATGGGCACGGATGAAAACCCAAAAGGGCTCCGTGAGTAAAAACAGCAGGACTACCGGCGAGTGTTTGTGAAAACCCGAAAGGGCGCAACCTCATTAAAAGACACTTATAGGGTCCTCTCGACCTTGTAAGGAGAAACCACCCGCGTGAGATCCTTACGACTCACAAGGGAGCAACACACTTGGGGATCCCCATGATTCCTAAGGAGAAAATACACTTGCGAGATCCTCACGACTCGTAAGGAGAACTCTCTTATGAGACCCTAACGGCTCATAAGATTTGAAAGTCTTAAGTTACAGAGACCTAAACCTGTGCTTAAGCAACCCCCACAACTTCCGATATTGCCCTACAAGTGGCTCAATACTGGCCCTTGTATACAATCCACGGGCGTGAATAAACATTTCCCTAATCAAGTCCCATCCGAGACTGGGGATATGTTCGCATGACGAACAACCCTTATAAGTCCTCTCGACTTACAAGGAGAAAATCCTCTTGTAGGATCCTTACGACTTACAGAGGAACAAACACTTAGGAATCCTCACGATTCCTAAGAAGAAAATACACTTACAAGATCCTCACGACTTGTAAGGAGAAATACTTTTGTGAGACCCTTACGGCTCATGAAGTCAAAAGCCTTAGTCGACAGGACCTTAACCCTGCTCGCTAAGCCACCCTTGTTCGACATCGACAGAGGAAAATGATGATTCGCTCCTGGTAATATCCCAGTTGTAGCGGTGCTGATGCCAAAATCGGCGTTTAATTTCAGGTTTACGGCGAAAAGCCAGTAGGCCGTACATGCATATGAAATAGCCGAAATGATAGGGCAACTTGCAACAAAAAGCAGCAAGTGAAAATGTATGCATGAAAAATAGCCAAAATGATTGGGCAACTCGCAATAAAAAGCAGCGAGTAAAAATAAAAAAATAGCCGAAATGATTGGGCAACTCGCAATAAAAAGCAGCGAGTAAAAATAAAATAAACAGCCGAAATGATTGGGCACCGCGAAAAATAGCCGAAATGATTGGGCAATCGCGACCTTCGCAATATAAAAGCTGAAATGATAGAGCATCGCGGAAATGAAACAAAAAAAAAAGAAATGATAAAACTTTGGCCCTACAGTTAAGATCACATCGATCCCTATATACAATCCAAGGGCGCAAACAAAGAGGGAACCATACTTTCCCAACAGGCTTCGCCAGAAAACGAAGCCAAATCTTGACGGTTCATCCCAACCCCGAAGAAGCCAGTGTCTTCGGCAAAATACCTCAACTCAGGGAAACAAACATCCTTGACGAGAGCCTCCTGATTCGCGTCGACTCGCAGAGCAACCAGTGTCTCCGTGGGAAATTCTCGATCCGTTTCAACACCAAGGAAACAAATAATCCTTGGCACATACCTCAACTCAGGAAACAAACATCCTTTACGAGAGCCTCCTGACTCGCATCGACTCGCAGAGCAACCAGTGTCTCCGTGGGAAATTCTCAATTCATTTCAACACCAGGGAAACAAATAATCCTTGGCAAATACCTCAACTCAGGGAAACAAACATCCTTGACGAGAGCCTCCTGACTCGCATCGACTCGCAGAGCAACCAGTGTCTCCGTGGGAAATTCTCAATCCGTTTCAACACCAGGGAAACAAATAATCCTTGGCAAATATCTCAACTCAGGGAAACAAACATCCTTGACGAGAGCCTCCTGACTCGCATCGACTCGCAGAGCAACCAGTGTCTCCGTGGGAAATTCTTGATTCGTTTCAACACCAGGAAAACAAATAATCCTTGGCAAATACCTCAACTCAGGGAAACAAACATCCTTGACGAGAGCCTCCTGATTCGCGTCGACTCGCAGAGAAACCAGTGTCTCCGTGGGAAATTCTCGATCCGTTTCAACACCAAGGAAACAAATAATCCTTGGCACATACCTCAACTCAGGGAAACAAACATCCTTGACGAGAGTCTCCTGATTCGCATCGACTCGCAGAGCAACCAGTGTCTCCGTGGGAAATTCTCGATTCGTTTCAACACCAGGGAAACAAATAATCCTTGGCAAATACATCAATTCAGGGAAACCAGCGTCCTTGATGAGAACCTCCCGATTCGCATCGGCTCGCAGAGAAACCAATGTCTCCGCGGGAAATTCCCGATTCGTCTCAGCTTGCAAGATGAAGCCTCAGGCAGTAGGGATTAAAAAACTTTTTTCCTGAACAATGGGACCCTGCAAGTCGGTCTAAAACGGCCTCTTGCATACTATTCACGGGTCTCACTCTCCAAAGTCGAGTTTCGACAAGGAGGGAAACAACCGCTTACGGGTCCTCTCGACTCGTAAGAGAGAAAAATTCTCCTATAGGATCCTTACGACTTATAAGAGAAAACACACTTAGGAATCCTCACGATTCCTTATGAGAAAATCCACCTATGAGATCCTCTCGATCCGTAGGGAGAAAAGTCTCTATGAGACCCTCATGGCTCATAGAGTTGAAAAGTCTTAGACGGCAGATCTAAACCTGCGGCCTAAGCCATCGCTATTTCTTGAGGAAATCAAGACGCTTGCTCTATTATCTGTCAATTATGTTCATCAAGACAACATGCTGATAATAATAGCAAAAAAGAGAGTGACAGAAAGAACATCTGATTAGCATTGGATCAGGCATTCAGGACACACTCATCCATGCATGTGCAAGAGATTCAGAACGAGGAATAAGACAAGATGAAATGGAAATTTTCTATTCATATCATAAAAAGAGGTTCTTACAATTATAAAAATGATTACAAAGGTATAACCTCGAACCCGGGACATGGATTGAGGAACTCGAAAGTGACCCTATCTATGACTTTCCAAGCCTCGCGGACCATCCTGGTGTGCTTTCTTTCGCGAGCACAAGCGTCAGGGTCCCCCCTGATGTCTTTCACCCTCCAATAAGCAGCAAGTATGGCGGACTGTTGAAAGGCCTGGTGCAAGAGGTCGACAAGATTGTCTCGACGTCTCTTCGAGATTAAGTTCATCAGGTACACCGAATGCACCTTATCCTCGGCGGCATCCAATGCCCTAAGCGGCACAGCGGAACAGAACAGGGGAAGTGCTTCCCAGATAGCTCCCACGATAAGCTTCAGGAGGGTGGAACGTCGGGGAAGCAGTTGACCATTATACGCGTCGAAGCGGCTCATGATCTTAGCACACTCCGCATTCGTGAATTCTCGATTTTGGGAACGGCCGAGTCGGCGGATGTCCCCGTAAGAGATGATTTCATCAAGATCGTACATGTGGGCGTCCATTGCTCCTGCAAGAGGAATTTAACAGAATTAGCCGACAGACTGATTAAGTGAATTCTTATCAAAAACAGGAACAGGAAGTTAAACTCCTCAAGAGCAATGCTCTGCAAACAGGAATGACACCTATCAAATTCAGTAATGAGAGGAATTTAAAGAAATTCCCCAAGAACGCTGAGAGCTTTGCAATGAAAAGATGATAAAATCCATCAAAGATAAAACCCCATTTTTTTTTTTTGATCTTCATTATTCATGATCAAACTCTTAAGAGTTCTTCGCAGAAGATTAAAATTCTACTTGTATCAAGAAAGCAGAGCTTTGATTCATGGGCTAAGAAGTCCCAAGAAAAAATCATGATCTAAGGCGAGCAAAGCTCTATTAATAAAACCCTAAATGGGTTTTCTTTAGATCAAAGATCTATGAGAGCAAGGCTCTGTTATTTAAAATTAAGTTAATTTAATTTAAGTTAATTTTACCTAAAAAGTTTTCTAGAGTTTAACTCTTAAGTTCTTGAAAGCAAGAGCAAAGCTCTGAGGTTCTGAGAAATGAGAAGTCTTGAAGATGGTGACCATCTATTGAGGACCAAGGGTCCTATTTATAGGTGCTAGGCGCCCCTTCAACTCCTGAGTTGCCGCAACGGTGGGAATTCTGCTACCGCTGCGCTCACGTTTGGGGCCACGTAAGCGCAACGGTGGGGGGGCATTTGTTTACCCCAATCAGAGCAAAGCTCTGTTCAAATTCCAAGACGGGAGACAAAGCAACGCTTCTATTTCCCCCAATCAGAGCAAAGCTCTGTTTTGAAAATTGAAGTGAAAATTAAAGTTAAAATAAATGAAGCAACACTTCAGATTCTTTGCGCTGCGCGCAACGCGCCATGTGTCAAAAGCTGATACATCAGCGAAGCGCCCAAGGCAGCGCGTCCAATCAGAGCAAAGCTCTATTTAAAACAAAATTAAAGGATGCAACGCTTCAGTTGCGCAAGCGCTGCGCTGCGCGACATGTGTCAGCGTAGATGCGCTAGCGCAGTTGCGCTGCGCTGTGCGCTGTGCGACACATGTCAGCGCAGTTGCGCTGCGCGGTGCGATGCGTGACCCGTGTCACACGCTGGGGCATTTGCACCAAACAGAATTAAGATTTTAAAGAAATCTTTCTGTTCTTGTTAAAACAAGAAGATTTTCTTCTGTAAAACAGAAACCCTTGGATCAAAGATCCAACGGTGGGGAAAATTCCCCAAATCACTCAGAGAAAGATCTCTTTAACAAATTTAACTAATTTATGGGCACTATAAAAAGGACCCTAGACCTCAATTCAAAATGATCAACATTGTGAGAGATTGAGAAATTCAAAACAGAGAGGAACTCTGAAGAAATTTCAAGAAGAAAGGTAAAAACCTTTAAAATATAAGAATTTCTTCTAATAGATCATTGATCTAAGAACAAGATCAATGATCTTCACATAATAAACAGTGTTTTGCACTTTTTATGAACCACTGGTTCTTTAAAACAAGAAAAACAAGAAATACTTGTTTTCTTTGATTCTAATTAGATCAAAGAAAACAAACAGTGCTTTGCACTTTTTCATGAACCATTGGTTCTAAAAGATTCTCAAATTAACAGCGCTTTGCACTTGAAAAATAGCACTGTTGCGCCCCTGTGTCGGCGCAAGCCACCAGGGAGCGCCACGTGTCAGCAGTGCAACAGCGCAGCGCACTGACACAGCGCACTGCGCTGTTGCGCTTGCGCTCTTCAGATCGTGACACGTGTCGTCACCACAAGCGCTTGCGCTCTTTGATTGGCGCAAAGTGCCTGAAAAATGCAATGCATTTCCTAAAGGGCCAGGCCAAAATCAAAAAGAGCTAGTAGGCCTAATTAAATTGCAAAGCAATAAATGGGCAGAGCCCAGGAAAAATTGATGCTCTGCATCTTTTATAGAAGGGCAGAGCCCAAGTAAAATTGATCATTCATAAATGAGCAGAGACCAAAATAAATTGATGCTCTGCATCCTTTATAGGCAGAGCCCAACCCAAAATCGAAAATAATGCAATGCATTATTTAAAAATGGGCCAAGCCCTAGTACAGGCCAAAAACAAATAAAAGTGTTGAACATTTTTCAACTGGACTTAGCCCAATCATGGCCATAAGTCCTCAAATTAAATTGACTGAGCAAAATTGCTCTCCTAAATCAATTTACCTCCTTTTCAAGGGTACATCTCCGAACTCCTTTGACACCTATCGTTGTAATCCTTCAACGACGTTAGAGAGGTGACGGGTCCCGACGACCACACATTAATACGGACTGTGGGGTCCTTAAACTCGTGGACCGAAACGTCCTTAAACTAATATCGGACCGAAACGTCCTTAAACTAATATCGGACCGAAACGTCCTTAAACTAATGATGGACCGAAATGTCCTTAAACTAATGACGGACCGAAACGTTCTTAAACTAATGGTGGACCACCACGTCCCTAAACTAGAACAAGGACCACCACGTCCCTAAACTAGAACAAGGACCACCACGTCCCTAAACTGGAAATGGATCTAGACGATCCCGTTAAGTTGATCTTAGTCTCAAATCAGACTAACGTATCCTTAACGAACGTTTAAGTTTATCTTAGTCTCAAAGGCGGCTAACGTATCCTTAAACTAAAAACACCAAACCCAAATCTAAGTAAATACGGATTTGGACTAATCCACGTCCTACGGGCGACGGCATTACTCAGTCTCCATATACAATCCACGGGCAACCACAAACAAAACAAACACCCATGACACGAAGTGAAATTATGGAGAAGGAGAAAGTTGTTACCGCGATGCGGTAGCGTAATTAACTGCAGGGGCTTGCGCCTGCAGGGAAAAGCGTCCCCACAATCAAAAACCCCTCAAGCGAGGGGGAATCTGACGAAATCTGCTACATCGGCCGCATCCGTCTGAACCTCCGATACACGGTGCCATGAATCAACTTGGCATCTTCGGAGAGGTAGACGGATAAAACCATATAGCATCTGCCCTGAATCTCAGGCTAGACGTCCTCACGTCGTCGCCGTCTTTCGGAGGGGAACAACCTTCATATGATCATGGATCAAGTTAACTTTCTCCCCGAAAACTTAAATGAATAGCCATCGCTGTTAAGAACAACCGAGATCCAATGAGAATTAGCGTGCACAATGAGATCCAGCCCCAACAATCTTCTTTCTCCAATATAATCCCAACAGACAGGCGAGTGACACTTACGACCGTACAATACTTCAAATGGAGCCATCTGTATAGACACCTAAAAGCTGTTATTGTAAGAAAACTCCACTAAATGCAAATGATCCTCCCACGAACCCTTGAAATCTAACATGCACGCTCTTAACATATCTTCAAGAGTTTGAATCGTCCTCTCAGACTGTCCATCTGTCTGAGGATGATAAGCCGTAATAAATTTCAAATGAGTTCCCAAACTCTCCTGTAGACTCCTCCAAAAATGTGATAGGAACCGAGTATCACGATCAGAAATGATACTAACTGGTACTCCAGGCAATCTCACAATCTCCTGCATGTACCGCTCTGCTAAAGCCTCCATCGATTGACTAACTCGGAATGGTATGAAATGAGCTGCCTTGTTCAATCGATCAATAATCACCCAAACTGCATTATTGCCCTTTAGACTCCGTGGTAAGGCTGTCACGAAATCCATGGTTATATGTTCCTATTTCCATTGAAGAATCAGAAGTGGTTGCAACAAACTGGTTACCCTTTGATGTTCAGCCTTGACTTGCTGACACACCAAGTACCTCGATACGTACCGAGCAATCTCCCTTTTCATGCCTTCCTACCAGAAATGTTTTCATAAATCTCTATACATCTTCATGCCTCCCGGATGTACTGAATATACGGGACTATGAGCCTCCTTCATGAATTCTTCACGAACATCTCCTTTAGGCACACACAAACGACTTCCATATCTTAACGAGCTATCTTTATGAATCAACAAATCTGTTCGAAGTCCCGCTTCCACTTGTCCTCGAAACTTCTGCAATCTAGGGTCATGAGACTGTGCTGTCTTAATGTTATCAATCAAGAATGACTATACTTGCAACTGCATCAACTGTCCCAAAGAATCTGGTAGTACAATCTCCAAATCGAACCTCTGAAGGTCAGCTATGATCTCCCTCTGCGCAATCAATATCCGTATCACTTTTAACCGACTTAAAGCATCAGGCACTACATTAACCTTTCGCGGATGATACTTTAGGTCAAGATCATAGTCAGCCATCAGCTCTAACCATTTACGATGCCTCATATTGAACTCCTTCTATGTGAATGCATACTTTAGGCTCTTATGATCCATAAACACTTCAACTCTTTCACCCAATAAGTAGTGTCTCTAAATCTTTAGCGTGAAGATCATTGCTGCTAGTTCTAAATCATGAGTTAGGTAGTTCTTCTCATGGGTCTTCAATTGCCTTGATGCATACGCTATAACCTTCCCATGCTACATCAGAACACATCCCAACCCTTTCTCAGATGCGTCACTTGAATAACTAGTCCTTCGGAACCATCTGGTACTGTCAGAATATGAACGGTTGTCAAACTTTGCTTCGGCACTTCAAAAACTGACGTACACTTCTCAGTCCACACGAACGGTACCTCCTTACGTGTAAGCTTGGTTAGTGGTTCTTCTATCCGATTGAAGTTCTCCACAAACCTTCTATAATATCCAGCAAGCCCAAGAAAACTTCTGATCTCACCCACATTCTTTGGAATTGGCCAATCATGAATAGCTGCAATCTTTTCGGGGTCGAATGCAATTCCATCTCCGGATACAACATGACCCAAAAACTTCACCTCTTCGAGCCAAAACTCGCACTTACTCATCTTAGCAAATAGCTTTTCATGTCTGAACGTTTGCAGTATGATCCTCAAGTGTTCTTCATGCTCTGCTTTGCTCCTCGAATAGACAAAAATATCGTCAATAAACACCACTACAAACTGATTCAGATATGGTGAAAAGATTTGGTTTATCAAGTCCATAAATATTGCTGGTGCGTTAGTAACTCCAAATAGCATCACTAAGTACTTGTAATGCCCATATCGAGTCCAGAACGCCGTCTTGTAAATGTCTACTGTTTTCTCTCGAACTTGATGATACCCTGATCGTAAATCCAACTTCGAGAATACTCTCGCACCACTGAGTTAATCGAATAATTCGCCTATGCGAGGAATTGGGTACTTGTTCTTAATAGTCATACAATTTAACTCTCGATAGTCGATGCACATCCTCCGCGTGCCATCTTTCTTCTTGACTAGAAGAACTGGAGCTCCCCACAGTGAACCGCTACTGTGAATCCAACCCTTCTCTAGTAATTCGGTAACTTGTCTATTTATTTCTTCTAGTTCCACCGGTGCCATCAGATAATAAGCCTTTGAAATCGGCGCTGCTCCAGGAATAAGATCAATCATAAACTCCATATCTCGTTTCAGCGGTAAACCCGAGATGTCCTCGAACACATTCATGAAATCCCGAACTACTGCTGGTGCTTCTTCCTTGTTTACTTCCATCGACGAAAAAACGGCACTCGTCGGCCTAGCCTTAAATTCGACTGGCCCGACAGATCTGCTACCCCCCAAGAATATGAACTTCGGATTTCCGGGAATCCGGAAAATCACTTCTTTTTCCCTACAATCAATGTGAGCATAGAAAATGCCAAGAAAATATATTCCCAAGACCACATCATAGCTGCTCGTATCAATCTCCAAGAAATCCGTGAATAACTCTCGTCCGCAAATAACAATCGGGCAACCCTTACACTCACTACTAGATATAATTCTCCAATTCCTAGTATGTATGTCCCAAGAACTAGATAGAGCCGTGTATGGGACAGAGTGTGCACTAATAAATTTGGATGATATAAAGCAATGAGATGCACCAGAATCGAATAATACTAATGCGGGAAAATTATAAACAAGAAGGATACCTGACACAACGTCGTCTGAAGCTTTGGCCTCCTCGGCCGTCAAGGTGAAGGCTCGTACCTGATTAGGCCTCTGAGTAATCTACTTCTGCTGCACTCTCGGAGCATCACCCTTCAATTGAACTCTCGATGGACAAGTATTAATCCGATGATCAGCTGCCCCGCAAATCAGACACTGCCCAAGCTGAAAGGTTCCTAGGCACCCTATAGAGGTCTCACAAGGCATCAACCATGCCAATTTACAAAAATTATGGTGCCGAGAAACCCTAACACAGATCTTAGACTAGAATTCTAGGCGAAAAACTAAATTAGTTAACATATTAACTAAAGGAGAGGGGCTACAACCTTTGTAGATCCGGTTATCCTCTTCCTCGGCTCCACGTAGGCGTCCTCTCGCTGTCCATCTCGAATCCTAGACTCATTCGTCAGCTTCATCGGAAAAACGAGCGGAATAGGTCGTCGGCTTCGTGCCGAAGATGATCTACGTCGAGGCATCGCAAGTTCAAGCTCCGACTTCACCAAGTTGTGAAACTTGTGAAGTAAACACCCAAAACAACTTGGCAAGAGGTAGAGGGTGAAGAAATAGGAGGTGGGTTCACTTTAGAATTGGATTTCTCACTTTAGATCTCAAGTTGCCATTGATGGCATGAAGGTTTCTTTCTTGAAGAAGAAGATGATCAAGAAGGAAATATTATGATAAGTTATTTAAAATGAAAAGAAAATCAATACTTATCATAATGTTTACCATGGTCAAGTGTAGAGATTAAACTAAGGTTAGTTGGAATGGTTAAGATTAAGGAAGAGATAAGAATGGTGGACTTTTTCAAAGCTTCTTGAAGTTTCAACATAAAACAAAATAAGCCACCATACTTAACTATTTCCAAAATGAATAAATAAATAAATAACTAAATAAATAATCAAAACCCTAACCATTCATATAACCATGGTTTAATCTTTACACAAACCCAAGTGAGCAAGTATCATCAAACATGATACAATCAAGTGCACAAAAAATATATCACATATACAATGTGCATCAAGTGAGAAAATCCTTTTAAAATGAACCAATACTAGTTAATGCAAAGTAATATATCAAATATATAATTATACATTAAATCATTAAATCAACATTTGATTCAATGATCCGGTCATGTCGCACATAACCGACTAGTATCCAATGTATCGATTTATCGAATCAATGATTCGATAACTAGGTCATATCGAATATAACCAATCGAAACATTCATCGCGAGAATGAAATACGGTATCACATACACGCATTATTCTCGGTCCCGCACATATCTCATATGCGCTCCTATTTCGTTTCGCTTGAGCCAGGAAACCTCTGTGTAGGACTCTAAAGACTCGTCAATACGCCGGTAGCAGATGATGATCATATCAAGCATCTACAAGCCGCAAGCGGTCTGCTAAACGTAACGGCCATCCGGGTATTGAGCGATCAGAAGATCGACGAGCTAGTCCGCTCACACTCCTGTGAATCCAATCAGTAACACTTACCGTACAGTCCGGTCTATTCGTCTGATATGTCGCATATCAATTCTAAGGGTGGTATACGTCAGACCCCAATAACCGATAAGTCGTGCCGATGTGAGGCTCATAACGGGTCGAGAAACTACTGGTAACACTTACCAGCAAATCTCTGATCAGCCCTGGCCAGGGACTTCCCTGTTACGGCCAATCGAGCACAGCGCAACATCAACTCCCAATACCGGGAGAGACGAAACCCCTCCTATCGCTCATTGCCTCCATGTGACTCGGGACTGTACCCAAAGACCACCGTTTTGCACGCCCTCATGGACGTGGTAAGGTGGAGATCAAAGCACAGTGAGAATCACACAAGACTCTATGACGATCTCGGGTCTACAGACTAACCTGTACAAGTGTCACCTGAGAACTGCCATCTGACGTGAGGTATAATACCATCTGGGAGTTCTCGGCGAGTCCGTCCAGTGTACCCAGTCTCCACTGAGCACCCGTACACCATCTCTGATGTCAAACACCAATGGATATGGGATCATCCATCGCCCATCTCATGGGTCGAGAAGCGTATACGCTAGTCTACACTGGTATATCGATGCCCCGTCTCGATACACCCACGACTAGGGACCATGAAGGATGTACTTATGGACTACCATGTCCCCACTAGTATGATCTGCATCATAGTCCAGGTAGTCAAGTACACATCCTAAGGGCTTTACCAACATGTAACTATAAGACAGTTTAAAGAGACTAGTGTACATGTTAAGATAAAGAGTAACCAGATAACATACTATCATATCGAGCAAGAAAGTCATCTCTATATATGTCCAAGCATCCAATATAATATACATCATCTGTACAATACTGGCCTCTAGGGCATACATACAACTAACAATCTCCCACTTGCACTAGGGCCAGCTGCTGTAGTATCGCATACCGAGCATCCCGAAGAGTCTCTCAAACTGTATCTGGGGAATGGCCTTCGTGAGTGGATCCGCCATGTTGTTCTTCGTGTCAACCCTCCTGACCTCGATCTCCCGGCGATCAACTATCTCCCGGATCAGGTGATACCGCCTCAGAATATGCCTGGATCGCTGATGGGACCTGGGTTCCTTGGCTAAAGCCACCGCTCCATTGTTATCGCAATACAAAGGTATTGGATGCTCAATGGATGGAACCACTCCAAGTTCAGTAATGAACTTCTTGATCCAGACAGCCACTTTGGCAGCATCGTTGGCAGCGATGTATTCAGCCTCCATCGTCGAGTCTGCCACGGTTTCCTGCTTGGAACTCTTCCAGCTAACCGCCCCTCCGTAAAGGGTAAAGACAAAGCCCGACTGCGACTTAGAGTCGTCCTTATCACTCTGGAAGCTCGAATCGGTAAAGGACTCCACTTGGAGCTCTCCGTTACCATACACCAAGAACATATCTCTAGTCCTTCGCAAGTACTTGAGAATGCTCTTCACAGCTGTCCAGTGACTCTCTCCAGGATCAGCTTGATACCTGCTCACTACACTTAGTGAGTATGCTACATCGGGTCTGGTACATAGCATCGCATACATGATAGAGCCTACTGCCGAAGCATAGGGTATCCCTTGCATGCGAGCTCTCTCCAAATCAGTCTTGGGAGACATCTCTTTGGAGAGAGTGACTCCAGAGATCGTGGGCAAGTTCCCACGCTTGGATTCTTCCAGACTAAACCTCTTTAGTATGGTGTCAATGTACCTGGATTGGGACAATCCCAAAATCCTTTTGGATCTATCTCTATAGATCCTGATTCCCAATATGCAGGAGGCATCACCATGATCTTTCATTGAGAATCTTTGTGATAAGAAGAGCTTGACCGATTGCAGCATAGGAATATCATTTCCTATCAAGAGTATGTCGTCCACGTACAATACGAGGAAGACAACCTTACTCCCTGCCACCTTCTTGTAAATACAAGGTTCATCTGGGTTTTTGACGAAATCAAACTCTTTGATCACGACATCAAAGCAGATGTTCTAACTCCGCGATGCTTGCTTTAATCCATAAATGGATTTAAGCAGCTTGCACACCTTGCCGCTGCTCCCGCTGTCTACGAAGCCCTCTGGCTGAGTCATGTACACGCACTCTTCTAAATCACCATTTAGAAAGGCGGTCTTAACATCCATTTGCCAGATTTCGTAATCATGATATGCAGCGATGGCAAGCATGATCCGGATGGATTTAAGCATAGCTACTGGAGAAAAGGTCTCGTCATAGTCCACACCTGGTCTTTGACGAAAACCCTTTGCTACAAGTCTAGCTTTGAAAGTCTCCACTTTCCCATCTACACCAAGTTTCTTCTTGAAGATCCACTTGCTCCCGATGGGTTTTACCCCTTCAGGAGCAACTTCCAAAGTCCATACTTTGTTGGTGTACATGGATTCCATCTCGGACCGCATAGCATCCAGCCATTTCACTGAGTCCCTACTCGTGATGGCCTGCTCGAAGCTAGTTGGGTCATCATCCTCCATGATGCAATCCTCGCTCCCTCCATCCATGAGAAAACCGTAGTATCTCTCAGGTTGGCGAGGAACCCTACTAGATCGGCGGAGTGGCTGGGGTTTATCGGGAACTACGGAATCCTCTGGTTCAACCAAATCTTCTGTTGTAGTCTGTGTCGCTGGAACCTCTTCCAGTTCTACCTCAATGCCACTTATCTGTTTCATAAGAAAACTTTTTTCTAAGAAAGTGGTATGTCGAGAAACAAACACCTTTTGTTCCTCGGGGTGGTAGAAGATATACCCTTGTGAATTTTTGGGATATCCTACAAACTTACATAAGACAGATCTTGCCTCGAGTTTGTCCGGATTTTGTCTTTTGACATAGGCTGGACAACCCCATATCTTAATATAATTAAGATGTGGTCTCTTCCCTTTCCATATCTCATATGGAGTGGTAGGCACCGATTTGGTAGGAACTCTATTCAATAGGTCCATGGCTGTCTCAAGCGCATATCCCCAGAAGGAAATAGGTAACTCAGCTGTACTCATCATTGAGCGCACCATATCTAATAGGGTGCGGTTTCTCCTTTCAGATACACCGTTGTGCTGTGGTGTATATGGAGGAGTCAGCTGAGAGAGAATCCCATTCTCTTTTAGGAAGTCCAGGAATTCATTGCTCAAGTATTCCCCTCCTCGATCAGATCGTAGGATTTTAATACTTTTTCCGGTTTGGTTCTCGACTTCTTGTTTATATTCTCTAAATTTCTCAAAAGCTTCTGATTTGTGTTTCATCAGGAACACATATCCGAATCTAGAGAGATCGTCAGTGAATGTAATGAAGTACGAAGAACCATCCCTGGCATGTGTAGACATGGGACCGCATACATCACTATGTATCAGTCCCAAGAGTTCGGTAACTCTTTCTCCGTGTCCCGTAAACGGAGCTTTGGTCATCTTGCCTTTGAGACATGACTGGCAAGTGTCATAGGATGAAAATTTAAACGGATTTAAATATCCATCCTTATGCAACTTAGCCAGTCGTGTCGCATTGATGTGACCCAGTCTACAATACCACAAGAAGGATTCGTTCATTTCAGAACTCTTCCTCTTGTGTGTGTTAGTTATACTCAGAATTGTTGATTGATTTAGAACATAAATGCCATTGCACAACGTGCCTGATCCAACCAACTTTTGGTTACGGAAAATGTTCATAACATTGTCCTGTAATACAAAATTATATCCCTCTTTACTTAATAAAGAAACTGATATAATGTTGCATATCAGGTTCGGCATGTAATAGCATTCGTTCAGAACCAATGTATTACCAGTTGGTAATTCAAGGTGATATTCCCCGACAGTCTTAGCTGCAACAATTGCACCATTTCCGACTCTAATGTCTTTATCACCTTCTCCAAGTTCTCTACCTTTCCTAAGCCCATGTAACTGATTACATATATGGGATCCTGACCCGGTATCTAATACCCAGGACGTGGAGCAAATGGAGAAACAGTTCTCTGTAACGAACACACCCGAAGAAAATGCATCAACATGTACTTTCTTCATTCGGGTGGCATGGGAATCCTGGTATTCCCCTATTTCCTGTTCATTCCTATAACTCTTATAAGAAGGAACGGAACCAACGTTCCCCAGCACAGTATAACATGCGGGTTCGGTCAATACATCCATATTATTATCTTGATTAAGGCATGAAATGGTCGCTACCTGGAGAGAGAGAGAAGAAAACACTTTAGCGTAAGCTCGTGCAAGATCAGATTGGTTATTATCTTATCTAATCAGGATGGCTCCCACTGCTTTTTATCAAATCTTCCTTCAAACCCTAAAAGGAAAGACTAGTCGGGATTAATTACACACTACAAGTTCGCCAATCTTTCAGCCAGGCCAGTGTCGGTACTTTGAGGGAGGTCCCCCGTGCTTTCGCACGAACCTAATTAATGTAAACCTCGTTTTTTCAGAGGCGTAACCTCGTTAACACCTTTCTAGACACCTACTTGATCGGCTAATTGTAATGTGTAAAACTCTCCCAGGAGTAACTATTACTCGCAGTGGGTATCGGGATCCAACTATCTCATAGAAGGTATGCAATCTCATTGCAAATTTCAACACTTGAAATTCCCGATAATATTTTGCCCCTAGCGTGCTATGACCTTGACGCATGCCAAACAACCCATAGTCCGCTAGTCAAGTTCAACTCGTACATTTCTTGATTGAATTAAACCCACCCGCACGACCCTTGACGCATGCCAAACAACGCCGTGCGAATACCCTAATCCAATCGCATCGTATGCTAGCAGATAAGCACTAGTTAGCTACCGTACACTACGCCTTGACGCATGCCAAACAACCGCAGCACGAATACTAACTAGTACTTATCTGAAATGACGGAGGGCTACGACAGGTTTTTCTGAAAACCTATTGCGTAATGAATTTGATATCGTTGTAGAATCAAATGAAGTTTTGAAATGGAGTGATTTTGAGGCTTTTCTAGTTTTGCTAAAGGAGTCACTCCCGGTGAAGAGATCTCGGTCCTTTCCTCGTCGAATGAGGTGCGGGATATATCATATATATCACTGTGCAAAGCAAAAACTCTTAAAAGCAATCAAAACCAAACCGAGTGTGTAGCATCTGCCAGTTACTGCTAAAGGAGTCACTCCCGGTGAAGGGATCTCGGTCCTTTCCTCATCGAATAAGGTGCAGGGTATATCATATATACCGCTATGCAAAGCAAGAACTGTAGCTACCTGTTTTATTTTAAAATTCGATTCCACAACATCTTAGGTTTCTTATCTTTCATTAATCACATTAATGAAGTCCCATCATTTAAATACCTAAACATCACAGATAGATATGACGTACACTTATGCCATCCGCATTCGCCTCGATGTCCCCTCGTGCACCGTTAGGTTAGGTAACTAACGACAGAGCAGGGCAGGGCTAGCGCGGGTGTAAAACATAAGTAACGTCTATATAATATATCATATATACTATATATAGTATCTATCACAGAACATCACATGATCACATCACAGATATCGCAGCAGAAGAAACATATGAAATATTGGATATACTAGGACGTCCGTGTTTTCAATACGAGCCAGTATAAAACACGGATTCCACGGTCGTGATGAATAGCCAATCCCACACCCCTAGACCCCTACGAGAGCGGCAAGCAACCCTGCCAATTCTAGGGTTAGGAGACCCGGACTCGACTCCTCGAGTTGGTCTCCCACTGGACCCCAGAACCCGGTTACTTGTGCTCCCCTCCTTGGGTCTATCCTAATGCGGAAAAGTAAATAATATACAAAAGGTGACAACTTCCGCTACCTGGAAGTGCCCCAAATAAAAGAATATTACATACAAGTTTTTACATGAATGAAAATGGAAAACACTCATCTCACATAAAAAACCCCGGCTATTCGAACACGACGATCCAATATAACATATCCAGCAACACATAACATCACATGTCATCAACGTAAGTAAGTATGCATACCCCAATTGTTGTTGACGTATAGCAACGAAACCGGCGATATGAACATACTATACTTACGGTCACAGAAAAGAAAGTGTAAAACTACAACAGTTGGAATCCGCAACCTCTTTAGACATCGCATGCCTAACAGATATAAATCCCGCATTTTAGTCTCATTATCGAAAACTCTTTTCAATATCATATGGGACTAAATTGCTAGATTTATAACATTCATTCAGTTATCTCATAACTGTTTGTGAATTCCAATTATTGTATCACATTCCAGATAAACAGAAAATGTTAAATTTTTCGATCGAACAGTCGAATACCCAAGTTTTCCCGATACAGCTCAACACATGAAATAAGTCTAACAACATTCAGTTCGTGCCTCAGTACCAACGGTCCAGCCGTAGAAGGGTCAAGCCAACGCCTCACATGTGGCACGCCGTACTCCCCCAAACCCGAAGGTTCAAAGGGCAGTTCAAGACGGTCACATAATCGAGTTAAGGTTTGTTGTCTTCTAGAGGGTCCATCGCGTTACTTGCACTACTTAGAACGTCGTTAAACTACGGAAAAATCCAACACTTGGAAATTTCCCGACAGGGGAAAAATTGGGTATTTATATCCGGTCGAACTTTTTAACATATTCAAAAAATTATCCGGAAAGACACGAAGACGAAATTTGATACCCCGATCGAAACACCGAATCCCCAAAGCAACCCCAGAAAATTCAACTCTTGAATAATTATTAAAAATACCCAGGAAAATCACCACTGGAAACTAAGAATTACTGTGTAAAATTCTTTAAATATTGAGGCCGTACGACCGCGGATCCGCCGCATGAGCCATGCTCATGCCGCGGATCCGCGCCGGCTTAGTGGAATTACGCTCACGAATTTCACAGTAAACCTTAGAATTTCCTGCTGATTTTTCTGCATATTTTTAATATCGAAAAACTCCAGATTTTGGAAAAAGTCCAGAGAGCATGTTTGGTTTAGGGTTTCGGGTTCGTTCGGGCTTCAAATTGCGTCTAGACTTCGCCTAAGGCTCTAGCTAGGCTCTGATACCACTGTAGGGTTCCTAGGCACACTATAGAGGTCTCACAAGGCATCGAACATGCCAATTTAAAATTTTATGGGTGCCGAGAAACCCTAATACGGATCGTCGGCTAGATTTCTAGGCGAAACTATAAACTAGTTAACACTTTAACTAAAAGTTAGATGCTACAACCTTTGTAGATCCGGTTATCCTCTTCCTCGGCTCCACGTAGGCGTCCTCTCGCTGTCCATCTCGAATCCTAGACTCATTCGTCGGCTTCATCGGAAAAACGAGCGGAATAGGTCGTCGGCTTCGTGCCGAAGATGATCTACGTCGAGGCATCGCAAGTTCAAGCTCCGACTTCACCAAGTTGTGAAACTTATGAAGTAAACACCCTAAACAACTTGGCAAGAGGTAGAAGGTGAAGAAATAGGAGGTGGGTTCACTTTAGAATTGGATTTCTCACTTTAGATCTCAAGTTGCCATTGATGGCATGAAGGTTTCTTTCTTGAAGAAGAAGATGATCAAGAAGGAAATATTATGATAAGTTATTTAAAATGAAAAGAAAATCAATACTTATCATAATGTTTACCATGGTCAAGTGTAGAGATTAAACTAAGGTTAGTTGGAATGGTTAAGGTTAAGGAAGAGATAAGAATGGTGGACTTTTTCAAAGCTTCTTGAAGTTTCAACATAAAACAAAATAAGCCACCATACTTAACTATTTCCAAAATGAATAAATAAATAAATAACTAAATAAATAATCAAAACCCTAACCATTCATATAACCATGGTTTAATCTTTACACAAACCCAAGTGAGCAAGTATCATCAAACATGATACAATCAAGTGCACAAAAAATATATCACATATACAATGTGCATCAAGTGAGAAAATCCTTTTAAAATGAACCAATACTAGTTAATGCAAAGTAATATATCAAATATATAATTATACATTAAATCATTAAATCAACATTTGATTCAATGATGCGGTCATGTCGCACATAACCGACTAGTATCCAATGTATCGATTTATCGAATCAATGATTCGATAACTAGGTCATATCGAATATAACTAATCGAAACATTCATCGCGAGAATGAAATACGGTATCACATACACGCATTATTCTCGGTCCCGCACATATCTCATATGCGCTCCTATTTCGTTTCGCTTGAGCCAGGAAACCTCTGTGTAGGACTCTAAAGACTCGTCAATACGCCGGTAGCAGATGATGATCATATCAAGCATCTACAAGCCGCAAGCGGTCTGCTAAACGTAACGGCCATCCGGGTATTGAGCGATCAGAAGATCGACGAGCTAGTCCGCTCACACTCCTGTGAATCCAATCAGTAACACTTACCGTACAGTCCGGTCTATTCGTCTGATATGTCGCATATCAAGTCTAGGGGTGGTATACGTCAGACCCCAATAACCGATAAGTCATGCCGATGTGAGGCTCATAACGGGTCGGGAAACTACTGGTAACACTTACCAGAAAATCTCTGATCAGCCCTGGCCAGGGACTTCCCTGTTACGGCCAATCGAGCACAGCGCAACATCAACTCCCAATACCGGGAGAGACGAAACCCCTCCTATCGCTCATTGCCTCCATGTGACTCGGGACTGTACCCAAAGACCACCGTTTTGCATGCCCTCATGGACGTGGTAAGGTGGAGATCAAAGCACAGTGAGAATCACACAAGACTCTATGACGATCTCGAGTCTACAGACTAACCTGTACAAGTGTCACCTGAGAACTGCCATCTGACGTGAGGTATAATACCATCTGGGAGTTCTCGGCGAGTCCGTCCAGTGTACCCAGTCTCCACTGAGCACCCGTACACCATCTCTGATGTCAAACACCAATGGATATGGGATCATCCATCGCCCATCTCATGGGTCGAGAAGCGTATACGCTAGTCTACACTGGTATATCGATGCCCCGTCTCGATACACCCATGACTAGGGACCATGAAGGATGTACTTATGGACTACCATGTCCCCACTAGTATGATCTGCATCATAGTCCAGGTAGTCAAGTACACATCCTAAGGGCTTTACCAACATGTAACTATAAGACAGTTTAAAGAGACTAGTGTACATGTTAAGATAAAGAGTAACCAGATAGCATACTATCATATCGAGCAAGAAAGTCATCTCTATATATGTCCAAGCATCCAATATAATATACATCATCTATACAATACTGGCCTCTAGGGCATACATAAAACTAACACAAGCCTCATCCGGCATTCCCTCCGGTAATGACCCAGTCGTAGGCAGTAATCATAAATCGTATCCTTCTTCTGTGTTGAAACAAAGGTCGTCTTCATAGGTACCACCCCCTGCTTGTTCACCGGAATGCCTCTACGTATAGAAGCTCTGGTTGGTGCAAACGCGGTCTTCCGCACTGGAACCTCTTGATGTAGATTACCCTTTGCTTTTATCGATAAACTCTACTTCTCCCTAGCCTCCTTGAGAACTTAGGAGAAGCTAGTCAATCCCAAAGATATGATAAGTCTCTGAATCTCCACATCCAGACTACGCATAAACCGCATTGCCCTATCTGCCTCATTGGCAACCAAGGGCCCCACAAATCGACTGAGCCGGATCCATTCTGCCGCATGTGTATCAACAGATTCACCATTCTGGTTAAGACTAATGAACTTCTCTTCTATTTCCTTTCGAGTAGATTGCGAAAAGAACTTCTCTAAGAAACTTCGTGAAAAGTTTGCCCAGCTGATCGGCTTGGTCAGACGGGTCTCCTTAACAAGCCACCACTCGTGGGCATAATCTACCAATAGGATGCATACTACATCCACCCTTTTTTCGTCTGAAATCTGCGTAGCAACAAGAAGGTTCTATGTATCTACTAGCTACTGCTCCATTGGTAATGGCTCTTCTAATCCTGTAAAGGTGGAAGGACCGAGCTTCCTGAAGTCCGCCATGGTGCCCTCATGCTGTGTTGGTCTGAAAGCTGTTTCCCTATCAGCTGCTATGACAACAGACTGCTGGATCGTCCTCAAACCCTCTTGGAAAAACTCGGCCTACCGCTGATTCAGCTCAATTTGAAGCTTTTGGTTTTCCAACATACCACGTACCACTCCTAGTAATACGGCATTATCTACATGCCTCTGGTATGACCGTAAATCCTTATCTGCCATGATTCTGAAGACAAGGACGCTGAAGAGGATTAATAACGGTAAACATGATTCAATAAACAAGATATCGATAATTATAGATTCAAGACTGGCAAGGTAGTAATGTGGCAGGACATATTCCTAATTCCGAGTTTCCTAATTAGTGTACTGAGTCTAATACCCAACTACAAAAGAACCAAACCCGACTAATCCTAAAACATATGTCTCTGATACCAACAAAATCTTGCCACGTCCCGCTTTCCAACATACGTAAATACAGTACATGACAAAACCAACCATACTACCTATGGTGGGGAAAGATCCTTCCATAGTCATATTACGGCTGTCAATCAGATATCAAGAACAGTAAATAAAATCTAACTAACCCATGTCAATCTGCTACAATAGATAAAAGTCAAAGAAATGTATATAACGGAAACGAATAAAGATCCAATAACAAAATAATATCCTAATCACGTCCCTTATGGGATCACATCGATAAATTTAAACTACAGAAATAAAATAACTAAGCATCTCTAAAACTAATCATCAAGCTCCTCACTGTTCAGCTTGCTTGTTAAAATACTCTTGACCTTCCTGCGATAAGGTCAAAGGAACTGGGCCATGCAAAATCCAGATATCAGTGTGTCATAAATATTAATAACGATAATAATAACCTGAATAGAAAGTTATGATGAAACATGAGTATAAATAATTATCGCAGGTGTAAAACAGTGAGCTATAGGTATGTCACGTGTATCCTAACGTCTGTGCTTCTACGTTATCTATTCTACAAGTCTTTAAAATCAATTAATATAATTTTTATCGTAACTCAACGGTATATATCCCGTTCATACCCCAACGGGACCACGGCACAATATATACCGTTCATACCCCTATGGGACCATGGTACAATATACAATGGTTATTCCGTTTACGCCCGGAATCACGGAAAATAATAATAATATCCTTTTGAGATACATTTTGGTTACATTCTTGATTTCCCCTTTTCCCCAGGTTTCATATTCAAGTCGGGTATTAACAATATCTACCTAATGCCAACACAGAATCAAGCAAGTACACGTCTTGTCTATCAAGAAAACAAGTCACAACAATTTAGGATAGTTGGCATTGGTAATAATCCAAGTAACAGGGCTTGTAACGTGTCATTAACATGTCATGCAGTGTTTTAACATGATAAATATTAAATGGAAAACAATAACTAGTGTATTTAAACATTGTAGGAATAACTAATGCATTTTTAAAATGTAAAATTAATTAATTAACTAATTTACTATATATAAACCTGTGCATGGTAACACTTATGTCTGCTACTAAATATACGATCATATAGTAAAAGGATCACGGATTATAATGGAATTATATTGAAACTATCACGAACTAGCATACAATCAGATAAACTTGTTATTGGTAAAATATGGATTAATGCTATAATATTGAAAAATTATATTACTTGCTAAATAATATAATGCGAACACTTTAAATAATTGTATAAAAATTGGTGTAGGTAAAATAGCATGTTGCAAGTTTAGGAACTTGCCTCAATTGATATACTCACGATGAAATACAGATTTTCCGAACGACGGCAACGTTCGAAATCACGACGTATACACGGCCTTGGCCACAAACGACTGTATAATGTTGTGGGGTAACCGCTGGTTCTCTGTGGAATTCCCAAAGGCTGGTGTTCAGGGTTGAAGGCGACGACAACGAGTCGAGGTTCGCCGGCGATGGGATGCAGTCGAGTTTTGAACTTGGAGAATAAAAAAGAAAGAGAAAAAGATGAAAGGGGTTAGGGTTTTAAGAGAGGGTGACTGGAGACGAGGTCTGGATCGTGTTTGTCGGCGAGGAATTAGGGTAGTTATGGTGACTAGCTCCGGCGAAGCAACGATAGAGAACCGAGAGGAAAAGAAAAGAAGAAGAAGAAGATGATGATGATGATGATGCCAGGGATGAGAGCCCTGGGTCATGTTGAGGGTGAGGAGAGGAGGTGGTAGGGTTGGCGACGAGGTGATAGGGCATCAGCGACAACGAGATCGGGAAAACGAAGAGATGAAGTGATCGGAGAAGAAAAGAAAGAGAAGGTGATACCGGCGATGGGGTAAGTGGTGAAAGGAGTGCTGGTGATGATGAAGAAGAAGAGGTAAGGGTGATGGCGGTGGTGATCGGGTTCAGACGACGGCGACAGGGGAAGACAAAGGAAGTGGGTTCGGTTGTGAGGGGTCGGAACTCAGGCGAGGTCTCGGGAAGGAGGAGAAGACAACATCGAGGAAAAAGAGGTGATGATGAAGGGATGACGACAACAAGGAGAGGTGAACAGCAGCGAGGTTTTGGAGATGGTAGGGCTCGGGCGAGGGAAGAAGAACGAGAGGAGAGAGAGAGTTTTTATTAATAAAATATGAAAATATATGTTATATATATATATATATATATATTATAGATTTATATTATTATTTGTAGATAATATCAATAGTTACTAACTTTCACCCGAAAATCTCTAAAAATATATTTTCAAAAGATATACCCATATGTAAGATCTTAAACCATGATGCGAAATTCCAATATTAAATACATATGCCCCCAATTAAAATTTAAATAAATATGTATAAAGCTTTAATTAAAGATATAAAGATTATTAAATGTTTTGTTAACTTACATTTTAGGATTTGCACATAAACGATAAGAGTGAAATGAGATATGAGGTGATATACCATGCAATATCAGGTAGCAACAAAATTATTTTGTTCATAACTTTTGATATATAAATATATATAAGGATCTAAATATATATAATGTGGGTATTATTCTAGATTCACATAGATACATTTCACTGATAAATCTCAGATACAATCTTGCACCATATTGGGTTCTAAACATGCGGGTCGGGTCGGATAACTACTATTACTTTTCGAATCCTTCGCAACCCAATAGATAAAAAAAATAAAAGAATTATAAAGTAAGACTTAAAATACCAAGTTATTTTTTATAAGCGTACTAGGGTGTTACAGTCACGGTTATAACCGTGACCGTTTATCTGGTCATGGTTTAAACTGTGACTATATATATATCCTATGGTCACGGTTTAAACCATGACCAAAAGTTAAACCGTAATGAAGGATACCTGCTACTAGCAGGTAACTGTGACTATAGAGATCCTATGGTCATGGTCTAAATCGTGACCATAAGGTGAAACCATAATAAAGATTACCTACTAGTACCAGGTAACCCTGACTGTATCCTATGGTCACGGTTATAACCGCGACCATATAAGTTTTGGTTACGGGTAAAACTGTGACCAAATATATTATCAATTTTTTTAAAATCGGAAATCTACGCGTCCCACGTGCACCGCTTTCATTTACAACCAGCAATAGATAATAATAATATGTTCAAATCTCATGCAATTATAATAATCAAGGAGTAATATGATTAGAATCGCACGCGATTATAAACAAAATATATACACCAAACAGTATAATCAATAAACTAACAAAACAAATGTTTGTATCAACAAATCAAATATTTGTGTCAACAAATCAATAATCTATGGCCGTTGGGATGATCCAGCTCTATCGTCCCGTAACCTGAACATACTCCCAAACTCATCTTGTATGGCCTGCCTGATGGCCTCTATGTTTGACCGCCTCAACTCCTCGATTTGCGCCTCAAGCATATCTACCCGCTCATTCTGCTGCTCCACCCGATCTTGGAGCCGACGAATCTCCTCCTGCGACATAGCGGCCGCATCTATCCGCGTCTAGGCCACAGTGTACTCGTGGATGGATGAACTCCTAGCAAAGTGTCGGTGAGTCCCGAGACCAACCCCATGCTCATACCCACCGTGATGTTCGCCGGATATCGAATCCAGAACAAGGACAAAATTGCGGTAATGGAGTCATCGGGGCTAAGTCTTTAGGCGTTCGTCCTTTCCTGGAGCTGGGTCTGTGAAGAATATATATATATATATATATATATATATATATAAACATGTTGACTTAAATACAGAATCGACTTGATTATATGAAACTTACCATGTATTCGCACATGGCCCGGTGTAACGCGGACCATTCCTTGACAGCAGTGTAGTTGGCGAGGTCTTTTTTACTGTAATAAAATTATGATTTATTTCAATAAGTAATTTGTGACAAAAAAATATATATTCTTAAACGTCGAAATATTCACGAGCTGGTGTTGAGCGCTAGCCTGCGACCGCTTCTTTTGGATCGGGATAGCATGTTCCCTGACGCTGTTGTTCCGGTTCTCCCTGTTGCGTACCGACGCCGCCTTGCAAATATAAAGAGGATAATATTATATATCACATAATATGATTTCATGTTATATTATTATAATCTTAGAAATTAAATTTATATCCAAACATCATCGCGCTCGTAATACGCAACCAGCAGCAGCCAATCCTCTTTCGAGACATCCCGAAAAATTGCGTCCATCATTACCCCCCCCCCCCCCCGCTCTTCCTCAGTAGCCGCGGCTCAGGGAATGTAATGATCCTTCTTTACTGTATCTCCTCTTGATAGCCTGACATTCGGATATGACCTAGTCTATGACGTGATGTGCATCGAATGGTGTAGGCACGCCATCCTCGCCGATGACACCGATGAATCCGAAATATCTCTGGGTCTGAAATTACAAAAATTTAAATAAATATATATATATATAACAACGATTAAATTTAAATATATAAAAGGGTATGTGATACCATGGCCGCTGCAAAAAACTGTTGAACATAGTCGGTCTGGCGTGGGCTCTAACTAATATAGAGCAGGTACCTATAGTAAGTACGGATCTCCGCTCCTATGTAATCCCCCCACTTGGTCGAGTAATCACCAACAGGCACACCTGACGTGGTCCACTCGAGTGTCCATGGAGCAGCGTCTGGGGGTGGACTGAAGGAGGAGGGCCCAATGAAACCCCTTGTCCCAACACTGGTGGAGCCTGCAAAAAGATGGGTATACGGACACAATATTATGATATTCAGAGTATGTATATACCATTTGAAAAATTTAAATTACAATCGTTATTTAAAATCTTTAAGCAATAGCGATTATACCTGCCATCTCTAGCGTGGCGCTAGAACCAACGCCAGACCTCATTTCATCGGTACTATGCGGAACTATAAATAGTAAATTGTTAGATGATTCGATAGAATTGTTTTAATAAAAAAATGAAAAAATGAATCGATAACTATATACTATGTGCAGGAAGAGTGACTGGGGTAGGAAGATCTGCTACCCCGCTAATAGGGATAGACAGCGGGTCCTGTGGCGCTGCGACTGCTGGGGGTGGTGGGAATCATGTAGGAAGGGCGTCGGTAGGAGGGGCCATGGTAGGAGGGATGGTAAGAAGGTCGCCCGTAGGAGGGGCCATGGTAAGAAAAGCGGTAGGAGGGTCGCTGGTAGGTAGGGCGCTAGTATGGGGGCGTAAGTTGGGATAGGCGCTGCTGCAGCTACTGACATCCTACCAATCTCGTCTAGATGTCATTTCCTATGACGTCTAGAGCATGATCCACAGCCTCCCATCAGACCCAATATATTTATTCAAATATTAAAAATTTACTTATAATCATTATACAATTTAAAACATTTATTTCAATTTCATTACCTGGCATATTTGGTCGGTGCATTATTTGAAGATTCGTTGGGTGGATTATCGAAATCTTGATTTGTAATAATCAGTTGGTCGATGTCATGTCTTACTAACGTATTGATGGATGGCACAGAATAGTTTGGATCGTTGGTATGTTCAATAGAAGGAATGAGACGTATTATTGCATCTTCCTCGTCACTCTCATCTTCAAAGTCACTCAACGTCGGCACATTATAATAATCACTTGGTTTCTAATGACAAACAACACTCCATTCAACCTTTTTCAAGTCCCGAGAATAATATATTTATGTTGCCATTGAGAGAAAGATAAAGTTATCATATTCGTAGGCCGTCCATTTGGTGTTTACCAAAGTGAGTTTGTATTCATCGACCTTCATGCCCCGTTCAGACTTGGTATCGTACCATCTACATTAGAATATAAAAAAGGGGTCGGCCTTATGCATGTATGAGACCGTTATAATTTGCTCAAGAACACCATAGTAGGGATTTCCTCTATCGTTGGAGGTTGCGACGCTGCTATTTTGCGTAGCTCTAATACGTTTCGTCCTTTCGATCTCAAATTTGTAGCCGAAAATCTCATACCCGTTGTAAAACGTAGCTGCAATCGATGGCCGATTAAAATGTCCTGGACTTCTCTATCAATCTGCTCTCCACGATTCATTTGTCCGTCAACTTCTTCTCTACACCAAACGACGAAAGTGTGTCTCTGTTCTTCTTTGATTCTATCATCTGACCACGTCCTAGGATTTGATCTCTTGAGTATAGTTTTGTGCGCTATGTTCATTAATTTACAGTTATATTAGTTAGATTATACTTTATTTCAAACAGTTTAAATGGATGAAATTAGATAAGCTTGCTCTGGATATTTAGCAAAATATTCGCTGTTTAGCAAGATGAACGCATATAAACCGCCAATGAGATCGTAAGACATGTTTTTAGCCTCCCTGCTCCAATTGGACCGTCAGGAACACGCAGCGGTTTGTTCAGCTTCATCCTGATATCGTCGTTCAGGAAACGAGCACAGAAAGACAAGACTTCTTCCAAAAGATAACCTTCCGCAATCCAGCCTTCAGGACGATACTTGTTGCGGATATAGTTTTTTTAAAGTAAATAGATATCTGTTGAAAATAATAGATATTAATAATCCACGATAATGTTTTGCAATTTAAATGATTAATAATAAATTTTTTCATATCTCTCGATAGGACACATCCAATGGTAATGCACCGGGCTGCCAATTTTGACCTCGGTTGCCAAATGGGCGGACATGTGAACCATAATGTCAAAAAAGGAAGGTGGAAAGATAGTTTCGATCTTGCAGAGGATCAAAAGAATATTTTTTCAGAGCTCTGTTGTCTCATTGACATCCATATTTTTGGAACACAATTAGCGAAAATACATGCAAAAGTCATTAAGAACGAGACCAATTTTGCATTTTACCGATGCTCTGAGGTATAAAGGAAGAAAATGTTGCATCAATATATGGTAGTCGTGGCTCTTGAGTCGTACGATTTTTTCATTTTCTACTTGTACCTGTTTGGAAATGTTTGATGAGAAACCATCCGGGACTTTTAATTCTTTCAACACCCGCAGGAACCGCCGCTTCTCCTCTTTATCTAGGTTGTAGATTGCCGGTGGGATCTTGTAATAATCTGGTTTACCGGCGGGATCTTGTAATAATCTGGTTTACCGGCTACAAGCCGAGAATGCAATTCTTCTTTAATGGACAAACCATCCAAATCCTTCAAATCACGGCGAGCGTTGAGATCGTCCTTCGTTTTTCCATCCTTACACAGCAGAAGATTGATGACATGTTCAGAGACACCCTTCTCGATATGCATAATATCTAAATTGTAGCGCAGCAGTAGATTAGACCAGTACGGAAGTTGAAATAAATCACTTAGCTTCTTCCAACCGGTTGGGCATGGCATTGAATCTTTGTTTTGTTTCTTTCTGAATGTTATATTTTGATAACATCTCCTTTGTTGCAATATGTCGTTACCGGACATTAGTTTAAGAGGCCTACTTGTCTCCGTCTTATCGTTGAACAATTCTTTATTCTTTCTGAATCTGTGAGTTATAGGCAAGAAACGTCGGTGGCCTATAAACGACTCTTTTCCATTAAACTTCAAGCGTACGACGCTCGTATGAATATAATAACTGGGGCATGCAATCTTACCTTGAGTTGTCCACCCCGACAGCATGTCATAGGCAGGAAAATCATTAATAGTCTACAACAAAGCAGCCCGCATCTGGAAAAATTGTTTACCATCTGCGTCATAGATTCTCACGCCAGGTTCCCATAGCAACTTTAAATCATCGATTAAGGGTTGAAGGTACACGACGATATTTTCCCCAGGAGATGAAGGACCGTCGATTAAAAGCGCCAACGTAAAATAAGACTGCGGCATGGCCCTCCATGACGGCAGGTTGTATATAGTCACCACAACGGGCCAAGTACTGTGAGTACGCCTGCCGCAAACCATCCCAAATGGGCTGAAACCGTCACTCGCAATTCTCAGCCTCACATTATGAGGGTCCACGCTGAATGAAGAATGTTTTCCATCTAAATCTTTCCACGATATCGAATCTCTGGGATGACTCATTTTTCCCTTTTCATGAGGCACTTTATGGTGCCACTGCATTTCAGACACCATCTCCTCACACATAAATAACCGTTGCAGTCTCAGTATTAATAGAAAATGATGAAGAATTTTACAGATCGCTCGACTGAGAGTCTTTCTTAGGCTTGAATCGACTGGTCCCGCAAACGGGACAGTTTCTTAGTAGGGCGTGTTCATTCAGGAATAAAACACAATCATTCTCGCATGCATGTATCTTATGATACTTCAGGCCGATATTTGTGATTATCTTTTGCACCTCGTACCAGCTTGGTGGCAATTCATTTCCGTCGGAAAAAACTTCCTTCAGCAATTCTAGAAGATCGGTGAAAGACTGGTCACTTATTTATTCTTGCACTTGATCTGGAAGAGACGTATGGAAAATGAGAGTTTTGAAAACTTTTTGCAATTTGGATATGGAGGGATTCTAGAGTCAGCCTTGTTCTTCTCCAATAACAAGAATTCAGTGCTTTCCATATTATAAGGAAGTCCAGCGGCATTTATAAGCCCATCCATGTCATTGATCGGCGCGACTACAACATCAACTTTTTCAATGTCTTCGTCTTCTTCAAACTGTCATTTCTCTTCCTTCTATTCTTCTACTGTCCCTTGCCACTCTGCGGTTTCCGTTTCGATGAATTCATTTTCCAACTCTTGCACCTATGTCTCGTCTCCCGTTATAATAATTTTTTCTCCGTGAAGTTCCCACGTAGTGTAATCTCTAATGAAACTGTATCTCACGATGTGTAACTCAACTTCTGATTTCTTAAGCAATTGCTTGTTCATGCACTTAGAGCAAGGACAATAGATTTTGTGCTCTTTCGGTAACCCAAAACGTGCGTAGGAAAAATCGGTGAAAAAGCTAACACCGTCAACGAAAAAGATATTGACTCTCAAGGGAGCATCGATATACATCCAACTCTTGTCATGAAGGTACGAGAATGCCATAATGGAACGGTCCGGACGAAACAAAGTTCCTATAGATAAAAGTCTTGAAATTAAGATTTCTTGACAAATACGCGATAGACAAATAATAAGAAGCATTAGTGTTAAGTTTAATTGACGACTTGGTTAAGTTTGGTTTCAAGTGTTAAAGGATTGGGCTCTCCTCCAACTCCTATTAAGAACTTTCTCCTTCTAATCTTCTCCAACTCCTATTAAGAACTTTCCCCTTCTAATCTCAAAACTCGGGATTTGGATCATTCTTCCAAGAAAAACGATGATGATATTAAATGTTCTATATTAAATGTCGAGGGTAGCGACTGTCGGAGGTAAGGAACCTATCCCATTAATAATGTATAAAGTATACACCCATTCACTTATGCTAACATCCATTTCGAGAAAATTTCAGCAGCATCTCCCCGCTGTTATCCGAGTACACTGTAATAGAAAAGATTATCATTTCAATGCTGTCAGGCAGCATTGAAACAAATGTCTAATCAATCGTTATACACGGAGAACCAGCGGAAAAGTACCGACGAAATATCTCGAAACGAATGAAAACACAAGTGAATGCAGGTGTCTGCTTTATACATTTCTAACTTATCCACACGAGACAAATCTATTGTTTATCATATGATTTAATATTAATTCTCGTCATATAGACTACACGACAGTTGTTAGAAATCGAACGATACCGTTCGATATTTAACAAGCTTCGTGTAGTTTTATGTCACGACAAACATCGCAAGTATTTTAACCGATAGACGGGAACTCAGTCGCGTTTTGATTTTCACATATGATTAATTATCGATGAGATTATGAAAATTTCATATTTTCATCAAGAATCATATATACACTTAGTGTAGGATTTAACTTGAATTGGTTTTATGTTTACGTTTACGTTTCAATTTCACGGTTTTGAAGTTTTTAGTTTAGGGTAAAGTTTTTTAAAGCTGACGGTTTTCATAATCGATTTTAAGATTTTGGATTTAGGGTTGAAGTTAGGGTGGGATTTGACATGGGTTCAATATATAGGAAAATGGTGATGAATTAAGGTTTGGACTTGTTAGTATGTGTGTGTATGCATGTGTGTGTAGTGTGTGTGTGCGCGTGCGAGCGTGTGCGTGCGTGTGCGCGCGTGCACGCGTGTGTATGCATTTGTGTGGGGGGTGTGTGCGCGTGCGAGCGCGCAAGCATACACACACACACACACAAACACATACATACACTAAAACACCCTTAACCATAGTTGGTTTTTCACTAAACTGCCTTAAGAAATTTAAATAAACAACTCATCTTCTTAAATTAACTAAATTACTATAAATTTCACTAAAATACACTTAACTATTGTTGTTTTTCACTAAACTATGATTAAATTTTATGGTAAAAACCCCTTGCTCAATTTCATCCTATGGTAACTAAAATACCCTTAACTTTTGTAACTTTATCATTAAAATACCCTTAATTATTATTACATTTCACTAAACTACCTATCCCTAATCCTAACTCTAACCCCAACTCAATCCCTAACCTTAAACCCCCTAACCCTGAACCTAACAAATCTATCCCTAACCCTAACCCTATGCCTAACACTAACCCAAACCCACTGTAATCCTAACTCAATCCCTAACCCTAACCCTAACAGGCCGGCCGGCGGCTCTAAACCCTAACCCTTAACCTGATTTCAAAAAATTAACCAAATTAAATCAAAAATTAACACTAACCTGATGATGATCCAACAAGCAGCGATGGCGACGAGAGATCAGGAGGCCGGAGACGACAGGAGGCCGGCGACGAGATGAGCTAGGGTTAAAAAATTAAAATTTTAATTACTGGGGAGCAAAAATCAAAACTTAAACGAAAAAAATTAAAATCAACCAATTAAAATTACCTCTTGAGGATGTCGGTGAGCTTCAACGACGACCTACAGTTTCGATCAGCTTCAATCGATGGTGACGACGGCCTAGGGCTCCGATGACGAGCTCAATCGACCGGGCTGGGACTTCGAAGGGACCAGGAAGGAGAGGGCTTCCACGAAGATGAGGCTTCAGTGGTATTTGGGAGGCGGCGGGGGAGGAGGCAGGAGAACTGGGGAGACGGCGAGAGGGAGGGAAAATTTTTGGGAAGTGGGGGAAATGAAAAGCTCAGGGGGAATTTGGGTTTTAATCACAAGTGGGTGTGGGGCCCGTGATATTTTTTGTTTGGTAGCTGCTCACATCAGAATATTGCATTTAATACCGCTCATTCTTATGCACATTTGCATGTAGATACATGCTTTTGATCCGTATCTGCTACATGATTTCAAGTTACAGGTTCTCAGGAGCATTCAGTCCAAAGACAGTGCAAATCACACACATTCCCTGCAAAAATGACACTTTCATAACAGACGACAGTCAACAAATAAAATATGGATTTCAGCCACATCAAATCCGTCAAGTGCTATTTACCAGTTCAAGAGACAAGAGACATGACGGGATGGATAGAGATTTTTTTAAAGAGTTTTGAAAAATATTGCAAAGGTGATTTGATGACTTTTGAATTTGGAATTTGAAAATTGGTAAAGAAAAACAAAATAAGTTGCAAATGTTGACTGTCAATTATCTGAGAAAACCTCTGAAGAATTTTGTACATCTGAGATTGCCAAACTAAAGAGAAAAACGCCAGAAGAAAGCAAAAGAAAAACGAGCAAGCAACTCGACTAAATAGCGGTGGATAAGCAAAAATTTGTGAAGGAGGGCGGCGGATCCATGGTTCCTGTGACGCATGGTGTGACGAAAATTCATGGTTGTTTTGGTCATTATGGAAGGCTTTAGAAAACACCCCTGAACTATTTTTTCAGAGCCTATATAAAGACAAGATGAGAGCACTTGAGAGACATACCATTCTTAGCATAAACTTTGCTAAAAAACTTTTTTATCATTTTAGTTTAGCCATTAAAATTCTTGCCATAGTTTAGAGTTTGATTGAGTACTTGTTTTTTCTCTCATTTTACAACTTCTTTAGTGAACTTGCAAGAGTAAATTAAGGCTATTGGATTCAAATCTTATAAAAATTTGAATTATAAATAAAGGTTTGTTCTTATTCTTTATATTTTTGCAAATTTAATTCATGCTCTTTTAATTCCTTAAATAACTTGTTCTTAATTTGTTAAAGTGGTTGTTTTTGTTTTCTTGATTTTTAATTTATCTTTTTTCCTTAATCTTAATTATAAGCGATCATCCTCGATGGATGTTTCTTGCTCTTGTGAGAACCCTAGTAGTTAGCTTTCTAATTCTTATTGGTCTTCTCTTCTATTTCTCTTTTCTTTTTTTGATTTATCATTTTAACAATGAGTGAGTAATTCTCACCTGTTAGGGATAAGGAGAGGGTAGTTCGAGGGACGGAAAATTCCTTGTTCTTCCCTTTACCCATATATTTAGATTGAAATTAGACCAAACATTCCTCTCCTTTGGGCGCACTATTCATGACATATTGTTACGACCTAATCAGAGACATGTTGTGATTTGTTTGGCGTAAGGTTGGAGCTAAATGCAAAGACAGAAGGACAAGGGTCAATTAGAACGGACTTAGCAATGGGTGACAACTTGCAAGTGCCTTTTTAAAGCACTCTAATCCACGTTGTTTCCGATTACTTTATCATCAACTTTAAATGTGGCACAAACGGAAGAATACGGGAGTTCTTAACTTGACTACCTAATCCAAACTCCTAACAAGCTCTCTTTGGACATAATACATATCACATAGGATAGAACAGACACTCTTGGAAATTTTGACTTAACTCGTCTAAAACAAGAACGAAAAACATACATTCTGTCTATGGACGGCCCGTACTCATCACGGCTAACTACAAGTAACACTGGCTTGATTGTAGTAAGTAGAACTTCATAGAACGCACAATTACACACCAATCAGTAGCGGTCTAAACCGTGACCACATCTATTTAAACCGTGACCATAATTTGGTCATAGGTCAAACCGTGACCAAATGCCCATTACTACTGGGCACATTTGTAGTAATGAGACTACTTTAAATCCCAACGAACTCCTGAGGACGCGTCATCTAGATATCAGCTCATGAAACGAGCTCTGTCGTTTGCTTTCATCAACGATACCTTATATAAGAGATCCTTCGACTTTATATGGTTAAAATGCGTAGGACCAAAAGAAGCAAAGAAGATCGTCCAAGAAGTACACGATAGACTTTGTGGCTCCCATCAAGCGGGCCCGAAGATGAAGCTAAAGATAAAAAGAATGGGCTACTACTAGCCCACGATGATTCAAGACTATCTCAAATATGCGAGGCAGTGTCACTTGTGCCAAATACATGAGGACTTCATACATCAACACCTAAATTCGCAACATCCAACGGTAGCTAGTTGGCCGTTTGAGATGTGGGGAACGAATATTGTGAGCCCTATCGAGCCAGCGTCATCCAGAGAACATCAGTTTATCTTGGCAACAACCGACTAGTTCTCCAAATGGGCAGAGGCGATACCACTGAGAGAAGTAAAAATGGAGAATATCATCCACTTCTTCAAAACTTATGTGATATACCGGTTCGGAGTTCTGCGATAGATAATCTCGGATAATGAACCAGCATACAGAAGCCACAAGATAAGCCGCTTCGCACAACAATACAAGATAGACTCCTCGGTCTATAATTCTCGAGCCAATGGTCTAGCTGAAGCATTCAACATGACCTTGACCAAGCTCATAAAGAAAACGGTGTTCAAAAATAAGAAATATTAGCATGAAAGGTTGCATGAGGCTCATTGGGCATACCAAACAACGTTCAAGATAGCTACGAATATGACACCATTTGCATTGGTGTTTGCACCGAAGCAGTGCTCCCACTGGAAATAGAACTCCCCTCATTACGAATGGCAGTTCAATACGAGTGTTCCAGCCAAAAATTTCTGCGCAAAAGAGCCCAAGGAATCAAATGGCAGCGATACGCTTAAGAAAATGTGAACCAGTATTTTCCGGGCTGTATTTTGACAAACTTTCGAATGAGAAACAGCTAAATTCTAATGGTATTGAAATCATCTCGAAAAATCCTTTGATTTGATATATTATGAGCCTCATAACTCATCCGGGATCAAAAGTTATGAGCAAATGTGCTATGCACATGTGATCTAAGGAAGAAGATGTGAACCAGTATTTTCCGAGCTGTATTTTGACAAACTGCAGAATGAGAAATAGCTAAATTCTGATAGTATTGAAAGTGTCTCGAAACATCCTTCGATTTGATATATTATGGGCCTCATAATTCATCCGGGATCAAAAGTTATGAGCAAATGTGCTATGCACATGTAATCTAAAGAAGAAGATGCGAACCAGTATTTTCCGAGCTGTATTTTGACAAACTCCAGAATGAGAAACAGCTAAATTCTGATGGTATTAATAGTGTGTCGAAAAATCCTACGATTTGATATATTATGGGCCTCATAATTCATCCGGGATCAAAAGTTATGAGCAAATATGTTATGCACGTGTAATCTAAAGTAATGCTCTACTATATGGGGAATGCATTTTTAGTCCCACATCGGGAAAAAGGAGAGATCGCTTCTCTACCACTCCCATATAAATAAGAGGGGATACCTCTTAGAAAAGGTAGAGTTCAATCCTCAAAGAATTCAATTCTTCATAGGAGCTTAGTTCTCCAAGATAGGAGCATGCTCCTCCCCATAGTGCGCATATGCGCAAGCGCCATGTGCGCTACGTGCAATGCACGTGTGCCCGTCATGCGCGCACCACGTGCAATGCACGTGCGCACCACATGAGAATATTCAATAATATTAAAAGGAGATTCGTTCTCCATAGGAGCCTGCTCCTCCCCATAATGCGTAAGCGCCATGTGCACTACGTGCAACGCACGTGTGCCCGCCATGCGCGCACCACGTGCAACGCATGTGCGCATCACATGAGAATATTCAATAATATTAAAAGGAGATTCGTTCTCCATAGGAGCCTACCCCTTCCCATAATGCGCATATGCGCAATCGCCATGTGCGCTACGTGCAACGCACGTGTGCCCGCCATGCGCGCACCACGTGCAATGCACGTGCGCACCACATGAGAATATTCAATAATACTCAAAGGAGATTCATTCCCCATAGGAGCTTGCTCCCCCCATAATGCGTATATGCGCAAACTCCATGTACGCTACGTGCAAATATGTGTGCCCAACAAGTGCGACGCACTTGCGCGAACGCAAAGAAGCATTTTTCAGCAGCGAGAAGCTTAAACACCAGCATGTTCTTCCCCCCTGATGAGTGGGACATGGTTCAAAGGGTATATCCCGCCACACCTTCGATATATGGCACTGTAATCTCTCAGTGTCGTCGGAGAGGTGGTGGGTCCCAACGACCAATGATCCTCCTTTCCAAAATAGAAAAAAAGAAGAAATACAAAAAGAGAAACAATAGAGAAACCCCCATAAACTTTGAAAAATTCAGAGGAAGAGAAGCATAACTCTCAGCAAAAGAAGATTCTTTATTCAAGGTAAAAAGAATGGCGATGAACAAAGAGATGAAATCATCTCATAATTAAAAAGAAGAATTATCTTCCTAAAAGATTATAGATCTACAAAGACAAAAAGTCTTTTCATAAAAGAGATCAAAAGATCTCATCATAAAATAAAAGAAGAACATATTTCTTCTCACAGATCATGGATCTATAAAGGCAAAGCCTTTCATCAAAATAAGAGATCGAAAATCTCTCCTGCAAAATAAGAACTGTTGTTCTTAAATCTTGAGATGAAATCTCTTTTAAAAGAACATAAATTTTTCCCAGATCATAAAATTGATCAGATGCATTTTGCGCTCTTGAACTGCGCTTCTGCGCTCTCTGGACCGGCGCTCAGCGCCAAATGCGCCACGTGTGCGCCAATTAAACAACTTGCGCTTTTGCGCTTCTGAGATAGCGCACTGCGCTCATGGGCTGGCGCTCAGCGCCAAGCGCACCACGTATCATTCACGTATGCACCAGCGCAATGCGCTCATGGATCAGCGCTCAGCACTCATAAACTGGCATCTGCGCTCATCATCTGGCGCCTAGCGCAGAGTGTGACACGTGTCCCTTGCATGTGCGCCACGTGGCAGAAGCGCACTGCGCTTTTTGATTGGCGCAAAGCACCTAACGCACCATATGTTGCGCTGACAGAACACAAATTGTTCTTTAATGAGCCAGAGCTCTGATGAATGCTCTGCATTCAATACAAGACAAAAGAAAAGATTTTGCTAAGATATAATGCTCAGCATTATTAAAAGGGCCAAGCCCAAATAAAGGCTCACTAGCCAGAATAAAAGTGTTAAACATTTGTTGGACTTAGCCCAAGATTGGCCATAAGTCCTCAACTTATATTAATTGAGCCCATCTGTTCATGAATATTTTAACAGATCTTGGTTCCAAATTGGACTACAGATCTTCAACCAATTCATACCGGTTCAAGGGTACATCTCTTTACTCCTCTGATATTTGTCGTTGTAATCCTTCAACGTCTTCAGAGAGGTGACGGGTCCCGACAACCAAACACTTTACGGACTGTGGGATCCTTAAACTCAAGAACTACGATGTCCTTAACCTGGACTGTAGGGTCCTTAAACTCATGAACTATGATGTCCTTAATCTCGGACTGTGGGGTTCTTAAACTCATGGACAACGATGTCCTTAACATTGACTGTGAGGTCTTTAAACTCACGGACTATAATGTCCTTAACCTGGACTATGAAGTCCTTAACCTGGTCTGTGGGGTCCTTAAACTCATGGACTACGATGTCCTTAACCTTGACTGTGAGGTCTTTAAACTCACGGACTATGATGTCCTTAACCTTGGACCGAGATGTCCTTAAACTAACATTGGACCGTAATGTCCTTAAACTAATCATCGACCGCAATGTCCCTAAACTAAACAATAGAGTCCAAATGCTCTTTTGTTGGATCTAAACGATCCCGTTAAGTTGATCTTAGTCTAAAAATTAGACTAACGTATCCTTAACATACGTTTAAGTTGATCTTAGTCTCAAATGAGGCTAACGTATCCTTAAACCTAACCCCCAAACCCAAATCTAAGAAGATACGGATTTGGACTAATGCACGCCCTACGGGCGACAACATAAATTAGTCTCCGTATACAATCCACGGGCAACCACAAACAAAACAAACACCCACGACACAAAGTGACCATCTGGAGAAGGAGAAAGTTGTTACCGCGATGCGGTAGCGTAATTAACTGCAGGGGCTTGCGCCTGCAAGGAAGAGCGTCCCCACAATCAAAAACCCCTCACCATGAGGGGGAATCTGACGAAGTCTGCTACATCGGCCGCATCCGTTTAAACCTTCGATACACGGTGCCATAAATCAACTTTGTATCTTCGGAGAGGTGGACGGATAGCACCAATTAGCATCTGCCCCGAAATTCAGGAAAGACGGACATACACAGTCGCGTCTTCGTGTTTCGGAGGGGAACAGATTCTGGCACGCCCGGTGGGACATTTTCCTCTTTCCACTCCACACTTCGTGTGTCGTGTTCGCGAATGAATCGCGGTTTGATATGGTTGCCCTTGGGTTCGAGGTACTAAGATTTGGTGTCTTGCTCCGTGCAGAAAACAGAAGATCAATGGCTTCAACCTGCACTAACTGCAACTGCAACTCTCACTCCATCCCGTCCGAAGGAGTGACTTACGGGCCCCAAGTAGCCTCCATCTTCGCTATGCCGGTGGAACAGGTCACTCAAGCCACCACTGGATTGTTCTTCGGGACCATGCTCCCGCCAACAAGCTTCAGCGCTCCCGTACCAACACTAGAAGCTTAGAAGAAGTCGGTCTTTGATCGGCTTACAACTACTGTGGCCCCTCTCAATGGGTCGTACAGCTCCAACGCCTCAGTCTTTGACAGACTGGGCTAAAGCTCAGTTAGGCCCATGAAGAAGCCCGCGATAACGGAAAGAGTTATCCCAAAAAGGATAGCCATACCTGCTCCCGAAGTCGTCAAGGCGGCTTCTCCTGCCAAAGGGTCGGTCTTCACAAGACCGACTGTTTCAGCTCCTGTTCCAGGCGAAATTGTCGAGGCTGCTTCCCCTGCTCGGAAGTCTGCCTTCGATAGGCTGGTTATCCCCTCTCAACGGGCGTCAGTCTTCAATAGGCTGACAACGACAACTTCTGACCAACACAGGGGGCATGAGGAAGTCACCCCTACAGCTGAGACAATCCCAACTGCAAGACACGCTCGACGTCGCTACTGGCGCCGAGTGAAGAAGGATGGGGGCAATTCCCTTTCCGGGCTGACTCCGCCGGCTCCAACGGTGGAAGTCAATGTTGCTGTTCCAACCGAGAATAGCTTTGAACTGCTTAACAAAGTGCACGGAAACTCTCCTACTGCAGTGCTGAAGAGATCTCCTCCACCCGTGGAGAATGCACCTAAGGCGAAGCCAGAACAACCCCCTCAGCGGCTTTCTTCCAAAATTTACAAAGTCTGGCGACAGGTCCAAGAATCAGTGATTGACCAGGACTACTCTCGCCGACCAAAGAAGCTCAAAGCTCGGCAAGAAAAGAGCCATCTCGAGGTACCACAGAAGATGTCATCCGTCTGGGTGCCCACTGCAACGGCCCCCTCGACTTCAACTGCTCACAAGAGAAGGAGGCCAGAGAAAGCCCTTGTGAATGCGGCAAACCACAAGGACGCTGAATCCAAATGCCCCAAGTCTGGGGGCATAATGGTGCATACTGTTTATATGGCTTCCGAAAAAGAGGAAAGCTGTACTTCTACGGGTCATCGACCGCTTACCCGGTCGATAACGAAGGCTCAGGAACAACAGCAGCAGAAACTTCAGGAGATGCTGACTACAATGGCCGCACTCACTAGGCCAAAGAAAATACAGAGACCTCGGAGCAGCGTCGAGAACAAGAAACTGATACCGAGTTCCTCCGAATAATGCTCGAGAGGAAAGAAAAAAGAGGCTGCGGAGCAGGCAGCCAATATAAAACGAATGGCTCTTTTGTTCCAAGTCATGGCTGGGATGATGTTACAGCCGGAACCTCCAGCTGAAGACCCCCCGATCATCATTGAAGACGACAGAGGGGAGACATCAAATCCTCCTCCGGCTTTTTCAGCAGCCAAAGAGAAAACCATCTCCAAGGCTGCTCTGGATGACTACATTGCTCAGCAAATACGAGCTCACCAGGAGAATGAAGCGGCCGGCTAAATTGTTAAAACTGGGCGACCATATCCAGGCTGGTATGACCAAATAAAGTACCCGCCAGGATATACGATCCCTATATTTCATGTATATAAAAGGACGGGCAATCCACACCAGCATGTCGCCCAGTTCAGGGCTTAATGTGGCAACACCGGGGGTGATGATAAACTTCCGCTCTGCCAGTTTGTTGGTAGCTTGTCGGAGACGGCATTCGAGTGGTATTCTGAACTTCCAAGCGACTCTGTCAAGACGTTTGCGGAGATGGAACTGCTGTTTATACAGAGATTCGCTAGCGCTAGCGAGCGTACCCCGATTACCGCATTAATTAACGCCAGGGTAAAGCCAGGCGAGACATGGGTTCAATACGCAATACGATGGCGGAATCTGTGGTCGAAATGCGAACAACGCATCGAAGAAGCGCCGGCGGTGGGCATGTTCGTGGGCACTCTTGATCCGCAGGCGACCATCTCCCAGTTCATGATGATTTTCAAGCCGACTAATTTCCAGGCCTTGATTGACAAGCTGGCCCAAATGGACCAGATGGGTCATAGACCGTCTCCTCCAAAGCAGGAGCCTCGGAACGAGAAGGGAAAGGGGAAAGCGATCGTCGTCGCCAATGCTCAACAGCAGCCCAGTGGTCTGAGACCGGTTGATCGCCAAAATAATAGAACTCGATCTCTCGAAGATAAAATGAGACACCCTTACTCGTTCCCTCAAGACAAGACGAAGAGGTTATTCGAGCTAGCACTGCGCAACAGGCTCATCACTCTGCCGGAGCCAAGACGCCCAGCGCAACCAGGCGACATTAGCAATCCTAACTATTGCCCTTATCACCGAATGTTGGGCCATCCGATTGAAGATTGTTACATCTTCAAAAGCTGGATAGAAGATCAGTACCAGCAGGGCAAATTCGTATTATCCAAGAATTGGAAGGTGAACCCGCCTCAGCCATACGCTCTCAAGAAGGCGGACGCACCGGGAGCATCATGCTCTTTCGTAGAAGAAGCTCCATGGGAGGTCGCTCTTTCAACCAAAACTAAAAGAATGCTGAAGGATCTCCAAATATGCCCAGCGATCAGGTGGAAAAATCCACTTGAACCCGAGATCATCGAGGGAATGTTAAAACCGCGCCCAACTCCAAAGATTGGTGGTGTAGCCAAAGCACTCACACCCAGCCGTCAAAATCTTCGAAGAAGAAGAATAAATCCAAGAAGCTCATGAAGCCTGGTGACAGGCGCACGGACCTGCAAAAGCAGATTGACGCGCTGAAAGAGTATAACCAGAAGGCGCGGACTCCAGTCACACTTCAAGAGTTTCTTAGCCACGTCGGACGGAGATGACGACAATGGAGAAGACTCATCGAATGAATATGAGGATTATGTGGCAAGTTGCCATGTGATCTCTCACTCGTCGATAGACGATAAAGAAGCTCCTTACACAAAGAAACTGGGGGCAACTCCTGAACCGGAACTTCTAGGGCCATCAGACGAAATGATTGATGCATTCCTGAATGAAGCTCTTCGTAAAAACAAAGCTGATCGAGAGCGCGAGATGGCCATATTTGAAAAAGCCAAACGCCGGCGACTGGACGAAAGGGTTGAAACACCTCCACCAGATCAAAGTACATCCGCCGCAAATAAAAGTAGGTTCAAGACAAGGAAGAGGTTCGCCAAAGCCATATCGATGGGAATGAAGCTGCCACTCTTTGAAGGAAACACTCCTAGTGAAGCGGAAATACATCTGAGCTACTGCTTATATCATCGAAAGATTGCGCACCCCACCGAAGAGTGCAACGCTTTTAAAAGATGATGGCAGGGATATGTTGCTCACCGACAACATTCCAAGCGGATGAAATGCAAAACTCGTCAGGAGCAAAGAAATACGATCGAGGAGCGCAAAAGAACTACCAGCAACTGTCGCATGGTCGAAGCTGGGGGATCACAAGTTCTCACCTTTGGGAGCCCATCGTTCGAAGAACAAATGGACAAGCTTATAAGGGAAGCGGGTCAAAAGGTTCGAGACGACCATAATCGCGAAATGGCCATCTACGAGAAAGCCAGAACGCAACGTCTCCTTCAGCAGGCTGTGAAAAATAAAAATGCTCCTCCTTGTCAACCCGTTGTACAAAAGGCCCGACACAGAGGCAGAAACAAACCAAAGAACAGGAAAGGCGTTCTACAACGACAAAGCGGGTCCAAGAAGCCACGCGATCAGAAATCGAGCAGTCCAGATTCATCTCTTATAAAGAAGATGGGTCGAGAATATTCTTTTCCTCAAGACAAGACAAAGAAGATATTTGATCTTGTCATAAAACACCAGATGATGACACTCCCGAAGTCCAAGCATCCCGAGCAATTGGCCGAGGTCTCTCACCTAGACTATTGCTCTTATCACCAAGTAATAGGGCATCCTCTCGAAGACTGCTTCACCTTCAAGAACTGGGTTGAAGACCGGTATCAGCAAGGGAAGTTCGCTTTATCCAGCAGTTGGAGGGCAACCCCACCGCAGAATCATGAACCAAAAGCCGCGCATACAGCGAGAACAGAACCAGATTAACATCAGTCTTGGAAGCGATCTCATACTTGTCATATGATAACACTGTCAGAAGAAGAGCCCGAGAATGTGGATGACCTCTCCCGGTGCCTTGAAAACGATGATGGCGAGGTGATCTCAGAGTTTCCACCGGCGCCAAAAGAGCTGAAAGATGGAATACATACTACTGCAGATAACCTCAAGAAAATTGATTTGGGAACGGCAAGTGACCCGCGACCGACATTCGTCAGTGAGCTATTGTCTGAAGAAAGGGTGGCTGCGCTAAAGGACGTGCTTATGCAGCATAGAGATTGCTTCACGTGGAACTATTCCGAGATGCCAGGACTAGATCTAGAGATTGCTGTACACAAACTGGCAATATCCCCGGACGTCAACCGATCAAACAAGCACCGAGAAGAATGTGGCTCGAGCTTGAGATGAGCATCAACACCGAGGTCAAGAAGCTAATCGACTCCGGTTTCATCCAAGAGGTTCAATATCCTGACTGGATCGCCAACATCGTCCCAGTGATGAAGAAGAATGGGACAGTGCGCATATGTGTGGACTTTCGGGATCTCAACAAAGCCTGCCCAAAAGACGATTTCCCGGTGCCAGTTACCGAGCTGATGATAGACAATACGTCCACTCATGAAGTTTTCTCCTTCATGGACGGCTCGTCAGGTTACAATCAGATAAAGATGCATCCCGAAGACCAGAAGCACACCGCTTTCCAGACCCCTTTGGGCATATTTTGCTACAAGGTGATGCCTTTCGGTCTAAAGAACGCCGGAGCCACCTATCAGAGGGCCATGACGAAGATTTTCGATGAGCTCATACATGAAATCGTCGAATGCTATATCGATGACCTCGTAGTTAAAAGCAAATCATACGAGGAACATTTAGAGCATCTAAAGATCGTGTTTCAGCGCCTTCGAAAATATAACTTGAAGATGAACCATCTCAAATGTGCGTTCGGGGTTTCCTCGGGCAAATTCTTGGGATTCGTCGCCCGACACCGAGGCATCGAGGTAGACCTGTCAAAGATCAAGGCGATTATGGAAATGCCCCCGCCAAGAACTCTCAAACAGCTATGGTCTCTCCAAGGAAAGCTCGCATATATCTGGCGATTCATAGCCAATCTTTCTGGCAAGTGCCGCCCCTACAGTCATCAAATGAAGAAGGGAACCCCGTTCGTCTGAGTTCACAAATGCCAAAGCGCACTGGACGAAATCAAGCAATACCTGCAGAATCTGCCAGTACTGACTGCTCCAATCAAGGGAAAGCCTCTCATTCTGTACACAACAGCCCTTGAAGGTTTTTTAGGCGCGCTGTGGGCATAAGAAAATGACCAAGGGAAGGAGAGAGCCCTCTATTATCTGAGTCGGGTTCTCCTGGGGGCAGAAAACAATTACTCTCCTATTGAAAAACACCGCATGGCGTTGAGCTTCACAATAACGAAGCTCAGACACTATGCGTTGGCACATGAGGTCCATCTCATATCAAAAGTGGATCCCCTCAAATATTTGATGTCAAAGGTCATATTAACAGGGCGGCATGCTAAATGGGCCCTACTCTTGATGGAGTTCTCAATAACTTATCGGCCTCTTAAAGCAGTGAAAGGCCAGGCCATCGCCGATTTCCTCGCTGAGCATCCGATACCCGTCGATTCTCCTTTGAACTGCGAATTGCCAGACGAACATGCGTTTGACACGATCGATGGGGAAAGAAGAGAGAATGATACCCGGTGGGAACTCTATTTTGATGGAGCATCTTCCATGAAGAAACGCAAACAAAGCACACTATAATCAAATCCGGGGTAGGCCTCATCTTCGTGACTCCACAAGGAGGGATAATGCGCTTTGCCTTCTCCTTAACAGAGCCGAGGACGAACAATGAAGCCGAATATGAAGCTTTGATAGCAGGTCTCGAGATCGCCATCGACATGGGAATTGAAAACCTCCTCATATACGGAGACTCCCAACTGGTCATTAGTCAAATAAACGGCGACTATCAGACGTGCAAGCCTGAGTTGGTGAAGTACGGCGAGAGAGTACAGCAACTGCTGACTCAAATTCCTTCCTACACCTTGGAAAGCATACCGCGTGCGGAAAATAGCAAAGCAGATGCATTAGCCAAGCTCGCTAAAGAATTGGCCGACGAGAACCTCGATGACGTAAGAATCGTGGTACAAAGCCGTCGAGTTCTTGCACCGGCAGAAATATCTCCAGAGTCGTCGAAGAAAAGCGAGCGACCGAGCAAATGACTCTACAAATAAAAGACCAGGAAAAGGCTGAGGATTGGAGGTAAGTCTTTATAGACTACTTCAAATCTCGTCGAACACCTGAAAATGCGTCCTCAAGGCATCAGCTTATGAAACGAGCTCTGTCTTTCGCTTTCGTCAATGATACTCTGTATAAAAGGTCATTTGATTCTCTGTGGTTAAGATGCCTGGGACCTGAAGAGGCAAAGAGAGTCGTCCAGGAAACTCACGATGGACTCTGCGGTTCTCACCAAGCCGGGCCGAAGATGAAGCTGAAGATCAAATTGATGGGTTATTATTGGCCCACGATGATCAAGGATGCCTCGAATACACGAAGCAGTGCCACTCATGCCAGATTCACGGAGACTTTATCCATCAGCATCCGAATCCGCTACATCCGACAGTGGCTAGCTGGCCGTTCGAAATGTGGAGGACTGACATAATCAGCCCCATCGAACCAGCATCGTCCAGAGGACATCGATTCATTTTGGCGACAACTGATTACTTCTCCAAATGGGCAGAAGCAGTACCGCTGAGGGAAGTGAAAATGGAGAACATCCTCCATTTCTTCAAGATGCATGTCATTTATCGGTTTGGAACTCCACGACGAATCATCTCCGATAATGGGTCAGCCTACAGAAGCCATAAGATCAGCCGCTTCGCACAACAGCATAACATAGACTGGAGATACTCCTCAGTCTATAATCCCCAAGCTAACGGTCTAGCTGAGGCTTTCAACAAGACCTTGACGAAGATCGTGAAAAAGACGGTGTCTCGAAATAAGAAGGACTGGCACGAGAGACTGCATGAAGCTCTCTGGGCATATCGAACTACGTTCAAAACAGCCACAAGCACAACGCCGTATGCATTGGTATTCGGCACAGAAGTGGTACTCCCACTCGAGATAGAGTTACCCTCTCTACGAGTAACAGTTCATTACGAGCTAACAAACGAAGAGAATGCTCATCTTCGGCTTGAGAAGCTCGATGCCCTTGATGAAACTCGACTCATAGCGCAACAAAATCTGGAGACTTATAAAGCAAAGATGACACGTTCATATGAGAGATTGACTAGGCCGAGAACATTCCGCCAAGGCAAACTCGTGCTAGTGGTCAAAAGACCTATGATCCCCAATCGTGCCAAATGGGAGAAATTCGAGCCGAACTATGAAGGCCCGTATATCATAGACAAGGTCTACCTGGGTGGAGCCTATCTACTCATGGACATGCATGGCGAAAGGCCCTCCAGGCCAATAAATGGTCGCTTCCTGAAAAATTACTACGCCTAACGAGTCACAGCCTAGGTCAATGATAGATGACGAAGACTATGTCTGCTCGCTATCTTCCTAAGCCCGAACTCTATAAGTAGTAACTGGACAACGGACCGAAACGTCCTTAAACTAACAACGGACCAAAACGTCCTTAAACTAACGATGGACCACTATGTCCTAAACCTAGCTGTTGACCGAAACGTCGATAAACTACTGTAGACTGCAGCATCCCAAGGCTGACACAAAAAAAAAGAGAAAAGAATAAAAAAAAAGAAGAAGAAAGAAAAAGAAAAAACGGTATGTCCATAACCGAAAAGGGCACGGATGAAAACCCGAGAGGGCTCCGTGAGTAAAAACAGCAGGGCTACCGGCGAGTTTTGTGAATACCCGAAAGGGCGCAATCTTGTTAAAAGACACTTGCAAGGTCCTCTCAACCTTGTGAGGAGAAACCACCTGCGTGAAATCCTTACGACTCACAAGGGAGTAACACACTTAGGAATCCTCACGATCCCTAAGGAGAAATTACACTTGCAAGATCCTCACGACTCGTAAGGAGAACCCTCTTATGAGACCCTAACGGCTAATAAGATTCAAAAGTCTTAAACTACATGGATCTGAATCTGTTCTTAAGCGGCCACCACAACCTCCAATGCTGCCCTACAAGCGGCTAAATATTGACCCTTGTATACAATCCACGGGCGCGAATAAACATTTCCCTAACAAAGTCCTACCCGCGACTAGGGATATGTTTACATGGTGAACAACCCTTATAAGTCCTCTCGACTTATAGGGAGAAAACACTCTTGTAAGATGCTTACGACTTATAAGAGAACACACACTTAGGAATCCTCACGATTCCTAAGGAGAAAACGCACCTATGAGATTCTCACGACTCGCAGAGAGAAATACCTTTATGAGACCGTTACGGCTCATGAAGTCAAAAGCGTTAATCGACAGGATTTTAACCCTGTTTGCTGAGCCACCTTTGTTCGACATTGACAAAGGCAAATGATGATTCGCACCTGGCAATATCCCAATTCCAAGCTTGCAGCGAAAAGCCAGCGAGCCATACATGAATACGAAATAGCCGAAATGATGGGGCAACTTGTAACAAAATCAGCAAGTAAAAATGTATGCATGCAAAATAGCCGAAATGATTGGGCAACTCGCAATAAAAAGTAGCGAATAAAAATAAAATAAATAGCCGAAATGATTGGGCACCGTGAAAAATATCCAAAATGATTGGGCAATCGCGACCTTCGCGATATAAAACCTGAAATGATAGAGCATCGCGGAAAGAAAAATATATAAAATGAAATTTTCTGCCTTACAGGTGATATCACATCAATCCCTGTATACAATCCAGGGGCGCAAACGAAAAAGGAATCACACCTTCCCTCCCCAGGCTCCATCAGAAGAAGAAGCCAAATCTCAACGATTCACAGACAACCTAGAGACCACTTCAATATTCGTCTCATTCCAACAGACGCTACGTCATCCACATGGCCCCGTCTCGGAAATACGTCATCCAAATGACCCCATCGCGGAAATACATTATCCAAATGACCCCGTCTCGGAAATACGTCATCCACATGGCCCGTCTTGGAAATACGTTATCCACATGACCATGTCTCGGAAATACATCATCCACATAACCCCGTCGCGGAAATACGTCATCCAAATGACCCCGTCGCGGAAATACGTCATCCACATGACCCCGTCGCGGAAATACGTCATCCACATGACCCCGTTTCGGAAACACGTCATCCACATGACCCCGTCGCGGAAATACGTCATCCAAATGACCCCGTCTCGGAAATACATCATCCACATGACCCCGTCACGGAAATACGTCATCCAAATGACCCCGTCTCGGAAATACGTCATCCACAAGGCCCCGTCGCGGAAATACGTCATCCACATGACCCCGTCGCGGAAATACGTCATCCACATGACCCCTCTCGGAAATACGTCATCCACATGACCCCGTTTCGGAAATACGTCATCCAAATGACCCCGTCTCGGAAATACATCATCCAAATGACCCCGTTTCGGAAACACATCATCCACATGGCCCCGTCGTGGAAATACGTCATCCACATGACCCCGTCGTGGAAATACGTCATCCAAATGACCCCGTCTCGGAAATACGTCATCCACATGACCCCGTCGCGGAAATACGTCATCCTTATGACCCCGTTTCGGAAACACGTCATCCACATGACCCCGTCTCGGAAATACGTCATCCAAATGACCCCGTCACGGAAATACGTCATCCAAATGACCCCGTCTCGGAAATACGTCATCCACATGACCCCGTCGTGGAAATACGTCATCAACATAACCCCGCCTCGGAAATACGTCATCCAACGACTCCGTGGAACACGACCAAATTTAACCTTGACCCCGTGGGAAACTCCCGGAACAACTTCTGACGCCGTGAAATGCGGATAATGTCAATCTCGTTAAACACATACGGGTCCTCTCGACTCATAAGGAAGAAAACTCTCTTATAAGATCCTTATGACTTATAAAAGGAAACGCACTTAGGAATCCTCATGATTCCTGAGGAGAAAATACACCCACGAGATCCTCTCGACTCGTAGGGAGAAAAGTCTTTATGAGACCCTCACGGCTCATAAAGTTGAAAAGTATTAGGTGGTAGATCATACCCCTGTCTCCTAAGCCATCACTACCTTATAAAGAGTTCAAGATGAACTGTTATCTACCATCTATGGGTCACACTTGCCAAAGCTACATGCCACCGAAATGGAGAAATTACTCATGAGCATATAAACTACTTCACGCCAGAGTAAAACATAAAGAAATAGAAAGGTGCGGCTCATAGAGCTGAGGGTTTGGTACTATATCTCTTAAGAGTTGAGATTTGAGCCAATGATAAATGACGACACTTGTGTCCGTTCGTTATCTTCTCAGATCAAGATTCTGAAAATTATATACCAACCCAAAACTGGTCATACACTATGAATTACTCTGCACTACTTCACCCACGTATATACTTACGTTGGCAAAATAGTTGGGGGCATTTGTTCCCGCCAAAAAATTCTGTGCAAAAGAGCCCAAAGAATTAAGTGGCAGCGATACGCTTAAGAAAATGTGAACCAGCATTTTCGGGGCTATATTTTGACAAACTCGCAAATGAGAAATAGCTAAATTTTGATGGTATTGAAAGCATATCGAAAAATTCTTCGATTTGATATATTATGGGCCTCATAATTCATCCAGGATCAAAAGTTATAAGCAAATGTGCTATGCACATGTGATCTAAGGAAGAAGATGCGAACCAGTATTTTTCGAGCTGTATTTTGACAAACTCCGACATGATAAAAAGTTAAATTCTGATAGTATAGAAAGTATCTCGAAAAATCCTTCGATTTGATATATTATGGGCCTCATAATTCATCCGGAATCAAAAGTTATGAGCAAATATACTATGCACATGTGATCTAAGGAAGAAGATGCGAACCAGTATTTTCTGAGCTGTATTTTGACAAACTCCGTTATGAGAAACAGCTAAATTCTGATGGTATCGAAAGTTTCTCGAAAAATCCTTCGATTTAATATATTATGGGCCTCATAATTCATCCGGGATCAAAAGTTATGAGCAAATGTGCTATGCACGTGTAATCTAAAGTAATGCTTTACTACATGGGGAATGGATTTTTAGTCCAATATCGGGAAAAGGAGAGATCGCTTCTTTACCACTCCTATATAAATAAGAGGGGATACCTCTTAGAAAAGTTAGAGTTCAATCTTCAAAGGATTCAATTCTCAAAGGAGCTTAGTTCTCCATAAGAGCTTAGTTCTCCAAGATAGGAGCATGCTCCTCCCCATAGTGCGCATATGCGCAAGCGCCATGTGCGCTACGTGCAACGCACATGTGCCCGCCATGCGTGCATCACGTGCAATGCACGTGTGCACCACATGAGAATATTCAATAATATTAAAAGGAGATTCGTTCTCCATAGGAGCCTGCTCCTCCCCATAATGCGCATATGTGCAAGCGCCATGTGCACTACGTGCAACGCACGTGTGCCCGCCATGCGCGCACCACGTGCAACGCATGTGCGCACCACATGAGAAATTCAATAATATTAAAAGGAGATTCGTTCTCTATATGAGCCTGCTCCTCCTCATAATACGCATATGCGCAAGCGCCATGTGCGCTACGTGCAACACACGTATGCCTGCCATGCGCGCACCACGTGCAACGCACGTGCGCACCACATGAGAATATTCAATACTACTCAACGGAGATTCGTTCCCCATAGGACCTTGCTCCCCCCATAATGCGCATATGCGCAAACTCCATGTACGCTACGTGCAAATATGTGCGCCCAACATGTGCGACGCACGTGTGCCCAACACGTGCGACGCACGTCCGCGAACGCAAAGAAGCATTTTTCAGCAGCGAAAAGCTTAAGCTCCAGCATGTTCTTCCCCCCTGATGAGTGGGACATGGTTTAAAGGGTACATCCCTCCACACCTTCGATATATGGCACTGTAATCTCTCAGTGTCGTCGGAGAGGTGGTGGATCCCAACGACCAATGATCCTCCTTTCCAAAATAAAAAAAAGAAGAAATACAAAAAGAGAAAAAATAGAGAACCCCCCCCCCCCCATAAACTTTGAAAAATTCAGAGGAAGAGAAGCATAGCTCTCAGCAAAAGAAAATTCTTTCTTCAAGCTAAAAAGAATAGCGATGAACAAAGAGATGAAATCATCTCATAATTAAAAAAAAGAATTATCTTCCTAAAAGTTCATAGATCTACAAAGACAAAAAGGCTTTTCATAAAAGAGATCAAAAGATCTCATCATAAAATAAAAGAAGAACATATTTCTTCTCACAGATCATGGATCTATAAAGGCAAAACCTTTCATCAAAATAAAAGATTAAAAATCTCTCCTGCAAAATAAGAACTGTTGTTCTTAAATCTTGAGACGAAGCCTCTTTTAAAAGAACATAAATTTGTTCCCAGATCATAAAATTGATCAGATGCGCTTTGCGCTCTTGAACTGCGCTTCTGCGCTCTCTGGACCGGCGCTCAGCGCCAAATGCGCCACGTGTGCGCCAATTAAACAACTTGCGCTTTTGCGCTTCTGAGATAGCGCACTGCGCTTATGGGCTGGCGCTCAGCGCCAAGCGCACCACGTGTCATTCGCGTATGCACTAGCGCAATGCGCTCATGGATCAATGCTCAGCGCTCATAAACTGGCATCTGCGCTCATCATCTGGCGTCTAGCGCAGAGCACGACACGTGTCCCCTGCATGTGTGCCACGTGGCAGAAGAGCACTGCGCTTTTTGATTGGCGCAAAGCGCCTAGCGCACCATATGTTGCGCTGACAGAACACAAATTGTTCTTTAATGAGCCGGAGCTCTGATGAATGCTCTGCATTCAATACAAGACAAAAGAAAAGATTTTGCCAATATATAATGCTCAGCATTATTAAAAGGGCCAAGCCCAAATAAAGGCTCACTAGCCAGAATAAAAGTGTTAAACATTTGTTGGACTTAGCCCAAAATTGGCCATAAGTCCTCAACTTATATTAATTGAGCCTATCCGTTCATGAATATTTTAACAGATCTTGGTTCCAGATTAGACTACAGATCTTTCAACCAATTCATACCGGTTCAAGGGTACATCTCTTTACTCCTCTGATATTTGTCGTTGTAATCCTTCAACGTCTTCAGAGAGGTGACGGGTCCCGACAACCAAACAATTTACGGACTGTGGGGTCCTTAAACTCACGGACTACGATGTCCTTAACCTGGACTGTGGGGTCCTTAAACTCACGGACTATGATGTCCTTAATCTCGGACTGTGGGGTCCTTAAACTCATGGACTACGATGTCCTTAACATTGACTGTGAGGTCTTTAAACTCACGGACTATGATGTCCTTAACCTGGATTATGATGTCCTTAACCTGGACTGTGGGGTCCTTAAACTCATGGACTACGATGTCCTTAACCTTGACTGTGAGGTCTTTAAACTCACGGACTATGATGTCCTTAACCTTGAACCGAGATATCCTTAAACTAACATTGGACCATAATGTCCTTAAACTAATCATTGACCGCAATGTCCCTAACTAAATAATAGAGTCCAAATGCTCTTTTGTTGGATCTAAACGATCCCGTTAAGTTGATCTTAGTCTAAAAATTAGACTAACGTATCCTTAACATACGTTTAAGTTGATCTTAGTCTCAAATGAGGCTAATGTATCCTTAAACCCGACTTCCAAACCCAAATCTAAGAAGATACGGATTTGGACTAATCCACGCCCTACGGGCGACAACATAAATTAGTCTCCGTATACAATCCACGGGCAACCACAAACAAAACAAACACCCACGACACGAAATGACCATCTGGAGAAGGAGAAAGTTGTTACCGCGATGCGGTAGCGTAATTAACTGCAGGGGCTTGCGCCTGCAGGGAAGAGCGTCCCCACAATCAAAAACCCCTTACCACGAAGGGGAATCTGACGAAGTCTGTTACATCGGCCACATCCATTTAAACCTTCGATACACAGTGCCATAAATTAACTTGGTATCTTCGGAGAGGTGGACGGATAGCACCAATTAGCATCTGCCCCGAAATTCAGGCAAGACGGACCTACGCGGTCGCGTCTTCGTGTTTCGGAGGGGAACAACAAGCTCATGGATAAAGAAAATGCTCATCTTCGACTCAAAGAACTCGATGCGCTTGATGAAACCCGCCTTATAGCACAACAAAATGTGGATGCTTACAGGGCAAGGATGACACGATCATATGAAACACTAAACAGGCCGAGAACATTCCACCAAGGCGAACTCATGCTGGTTGTCAAAAGACCGATGATCTCCAATCGTGCAAAACAGGGGAAGTTCGAGTCAAACTATGAGGGTCCATACGTCATAGATAAGGTCAACCAAAGTAGAGCCTACCTACTCATGGATATACATGGAGAAAGGCCCTTTCGGCCAATAAACGGCCGATTCCTTAAGATGTACTACGCTTGAAGAGTCGCGACTTAGATTAATGATAGATGACGATGCATGTATCCGATCGCTATCTTCCTAAGTCGAAACTTTGAATGCTCTATCGGATGATATGCACCCCCATTATGTAAATATTGAACCACTATGTTTTTAAACTGGAAAGACGGACCATTATGTCCTTAAACTGGAAAGAAAGACCGTAATGTCCTTACACTAATATGTTGCCTTGCGGCTGGCCTCCATACTGGCTACTGTATGCTATCTATGGGTGACCCATAGTAAAGATTGCGCCTCCAAGTACTAAATATTGGATCACTATATCCTTAAACTAGAAAGGTGGACCAATATGGACTATAATGTCCCTAAACTGGAAATATGGACTATAATGTCCCTAAACTAATATGTTGCTCTGCGGCTGGCCTTCATATTGGCTACTGTATGCTATCCATGGGCGACCCATAGCAAAGATTGTGCCTCTAAGTACTAAATAGTGGACCACTATGTCCTTAAACTGGAAAGATAGACCGCTATTCTTAAACTCGAAAGATGGACCATAACGTACCTAAACTAATATTGGACCGAAATATTAATATATTGCCCTACGGTAGATCTCTATATTGATCACCGTATACAATCCACGGACACAAACTATATGACCCCATACTATGTTCCAATGGATCACCATGTCCTTAAACTGGAATGTTGGACCGAAATGTCCCTAAACTAATACCTTGCCCTACGGTAAATCTCCATATTGATTACTATATACAATCCACAGGCATAAATGATCCCTATTTCGTCCAAGTCCCACCGATCAGGAACCTCTACCAATGATGCAGTCTTCCGAAAAATGTTATTGTTGGATTATGCCAGTGCCCTGGCCATCTACCGTGACTGAATGCGGAACAAAAATTTTATAAACTCGCGCTAGAACAACCCTATAAGCTGGATCTGCCATAAACCTAAAGCTAGCAAACTAAAGAGGAGTTTAGAATGGTTATACCGAATGATCCGAGTCTTTCAGTCTTCTACCATCTTTCCAAACTCCTAGTGGCCATCATGGTCAAGTTTGGCCTCTGGTCTCCCTCCATCGAAGATGATCCACCTGAGGATTTGTAGTTCGATCTCCAACCTCATAGCCGAGGTAACTAGGGTACCTAGTTAGCTAAACTAGATAGTCTAAAGGATGTAGAATCTAATGATAGATTAATTTGTCTCCAAACACCATAGGTTTCTCAACACATGAGACTTGAAGGGTGGAGGTAGAAGAAGAAGATTGAGGATGAGAGTGTGAAGCAGCCATGGAAAAAATGGCTAAGTGTTATGAACCAAACAAATGAATCAAGCCTCTAAAAAATATCTCACAACACAAATAATATCAAGCATGCTAGAATATTACCCATGAGTCACCCCATGAGTCACCACAAAGTCATGCTTCATTTAAAGCCAAACCACACCTCATTAACCATTTAACTTAAATGGTTAAAAACTAAATGAGGTGTCTTCTTCTAGAAGCACCTTGTAATAAATTACAAGAATACTCCTCATCCGTATATACATACCCGTATCCGTATTCCGAAAAATACAAATACAAAGAGACGAAAATAATCTAATAATATAATACTAGGATCCGGCTTAAACCAAAGCCCACTAATATTATCTGTCCGAATCATGATACGTGCATAAGTGCACGTATATGATCGAACCCTGTCGTAAAACCAAACGGCCTATACATCGTTTTGCCCGAAGCAGGGAAACCCTCTGTTTGGGACTCTAAAGACTCGTCGATACGCTGGCAGTAGGTTTAACTACAAGCACGTCAGCGGCACAGCTGTACATAACGGCTACCCAGGTATTGAGCGAAAGGAAGGCCGATGAGCAAACTCATCCGAACCCCTGCTGAGCCTATCCGTAACAATCTCCATACAGTCCGGTCTGTTTGTCTAAGAGTATCGCATATCGAGTCTAGAGGGTGTATAAAGCCAGACCCCTAATAACGTGACATTTCGTGTCAGTATGAAGCCCATCACCTATTGAGAAACTACTAATCCAAATCAGTAATTCTCGTCCACCTTCGCCAAGGATTTCTGGTGATGGCCACCCGTGTACAGCGCAACATCAACCCCCAATACCGGGAGAGACGAATCCCGGACGATCCGCTCACTGCCTCCATGTGGTTCGGGACTATACCCAACTAAAACCTGTTTACACGACTTCTTTGAGTCGTGGTAGGGTAGTAATCAAAGAACAGTCGGAACTCACACGAGACAAATGACGATCTCAGGTCGACAGACTAACCTGTACACATATCACCTGGGAACTGCTATCTGACAATAGGTATAATACCAACTAGTATGTTCCCGGCGAGTCCGTCCAGTGTACTCATAACCCAATGAGCACCTGCATACTATCTTAGGTGAAAAACAGACACCAATGGCTTGTGAGACCGGCCACCCCCCTTGTCAGTGTATCGATAAGTATATACTAGTCTACTCCGGAGTATCGATGCCCAGTCTCAATACTCTCTCGGCTAAGGACATTTAAGGATGTGCTTATAGACCACCCAGCTCCTACGAATATGATCGCCATCATAATGCTGGTAGTCAAGCAAGAATGTTATGGGCTCTATCAATGTGTAATAGTGATCTGTAATACCACATAATGCATGTACATGATGATAAAGACAACTAGATAGCATACTATCATTTTGAGTAAGACTGTTCTATCCGTATAGGTTCTCACTCAATCATCATAATCATCTGTCTGCGATTATAATAATTGCCTTGAGGGCACTATAGCCAACAATCTCCTACATGCACTTATGGCTAATTATTGCGATGTCGCATACTCACAGCCCGTGTGATACCAAACACCCAACTTCTCTACTAATCAGTCTCACAAAGACCGTTTGTGAAACTATTGCGTTCGAGAAATAGCCTCAATGAGTGGATCCGCTCCAATGTTTCTATCTTTATCTCTCTATATCTCAACTTCGTGGAGAAAGACTATCTCCCGAAATGAGCAATACCTGTCTTAGAATTTTCCTGGATATCTGATGGGACCCAGTTCACAAATGAACTCCAAATCCAAAAAAATTCTTAGACTGTACCGTGCACTGAATTTAATCAGTATCCTGCGCCATACCTTCTACAGTATCCACTTGGAGCACCTGTCCAACTTACTGTCCCTCAGAAAAGCGAAAACTATAACTCTGACAGTCACTTTGTCAACCAGGTCACCTTGAAAGCCTGAAATGATAATCGCCTCCTGAAGTAGGTTGCCGTTACCATATACCAAGAACATCCACTTATGTATATAACTGCTTCCTAATATTTCTCCAGGATTGGATTAATATATGTTTATTGTAGTTAGTGCAAAAACAATATCTAGTGTGGTACTTGATATCTCATGATTGACTCAATTACCTAAGTAAGTGATATGCCAATTATGAAAATCCCTCTCCTCATCAGTTTAGAAAACATCTCTTTAGAGAAGGTGACTCCATCACCTGTACACCACCACGCCAGGTGTCGTCTATTCTAAAACACTTTAGTTTCACAGTACCCAAGTTGGGACACTTCCCAAATCTAGATCTAAAACCATAGATCTAGTCACCAGAATCCCTGATATTTTATCCATATCCAATGTGGAGAAAAATCTTGTGACAACCAGTATAACCGATCGTAGTATAGGAAAATCACTTCATATCAAGAGCATGTCATCCAAATACCAGGATATCACTCCCTACTACTTTCTTACCAGGTCCATCTCTTTGTTCTGATGAAGACAAACTCTATAACTGTTACATCAAAACTAGATGATCTATCTCCGCTATAATTGCTTTAGTTTATAAATAGACATAAGCTACTTGCCCACTATACTTCCGTTGCTCCCACTGACTACAACCACCCTCTGGCAAAGTCATATACATATGCACTTCTAAAGCTAGTTTAGAACGACGTTATACTCATCCTCCTGCCATACCTCATAGTCTAGAACAACAGCAGTGGCAAGTTTGGGTAATCAAAAACCTCCCTATCACCGTCTTTGAGGAGACCGAAGTACCTCTCAGGTGGCTAAGATTACCCACCAAATTTGCGGAGTGGCTAATGGATTGTCGAAACCAATTGAATTCTCAGGTTCTATTCAGTAATCGTTTGTGGTTCTGGAATCATTTTCAGTTCTACCATACTCCCACTAATGTTTTCTGAAAAGAATCTATTTTACTAAAACCGTGGCGAGTCAAGAACAATATAACTATTGATCTTCCAGATGGTAGAATGTTAACCCTCGTCAAAGCCCAGGATAACCCACAAATTGCCATTGCTGAAACGTGCCTTGAGTTTGTCCAGATTCCGGTTTTAAACATCAGCCGGACAATTCCGTATACCTTAATATCGTTAAGATATGAATCCATTCTATATATCCAATATAGAAACAAATGAACTAATTTAATTGGAACCAGATTCAAAAATCATGCAGACGTTTCCAGTGCATATCAACCAAATGGAAGGAGGCCAAGCAGCATTACTCATCAAGGAATGCATCCACTTATGAGTAACCTGAAAGAGAAGCAAGTTCTCAAAACTATTATTTACAACGGAATACCAAACACAAGTATCTACATCTTCGATCATCTTGAAGAATCCTAATACTTGCTACATATGGTTCTCTACCCTATTCTTATACCTAGCTATAACTTCTCAAAATTTGGACCTTGTATTTCAACGAAATACTTGTCTAAAACTAGAGAAGTCATGAGTAAACAGAATATAGTACGAGTATCAATCCCTTTGTCCTAACGGATATCGGACAATATACAATACTTTGTATAAGTCAACTGAGTTTAACAACTCAAACCCTGTGTGTCGTAGGTTGAAAAACTGTGCTATGGTTAAGAAGAATTACACCGTCGTTGAATGCACTTTACCTAACCATCAACTAATATAGATAAATATCATAGACATAATTTCAAAAAATTATATCTCACTTTATAAAATTTACAGATATATCAGTTTGAAATTGGTGCATAATAACGGATATTCAAAACCAAATATTTGTCGTCAGGCAAAACCCAGGTGATTTTCTCAAATATCACCAATTACAAAGAATTCTGATATATAGAGGATCTAATCACCCAATTCCCAATATCATACTCCCACTCACCATCTGTAACGTCATACAGATGTGAGAATCAAATCTGGTAAATATATACCCTAGAGTTAAAATCTAATTAGGAAAACAGTTTTCAATCAATATCGCACAGTAAAACTGAAACATGAAAATATTTCGAAGGGGTAAACGGGTATTCTTAGTAATACCTCTTCTACTATCCTGATTCATAACAGTAACCGTATATTTTCTTGCCATCACTACAATCCCTTTATATGTCTTTATTTATTACCTTCCATACCTAGGCTAATTGATTTTTTTCCTTCCCTATCCTTCGGCACCAACCTAAGGTTTGGAAGAAAACTATCCAATAAACGCAATAGGTGTACTTTCCTAATACCAGGAGCCCTCGCAACCTGAGAGAAGGTAAAGTGAAAAGACAACTGAATAATCTTATTCTATTTCTCCCAAACCAGAATCCATTCTCGAACTGGAACAAGTTCCTTCGAGTTCGTATGTAACTATACGATGGCATATCCAAGCAATATGGATCTTCGTAGTGATACGAAGTGTTCTAGAAAAATCCAAAGGTGAAGTAGGAGTGGCAGGGATATACGCGATTTTGTTGTGAATGATATTAGTCGCAATTTCCTTTGCCCTTACTATAATTCCTTTATATGTCTTTACTTATTATCTTCTGTACACCACACTAAGGCTAATTGGTTTTCTTCCTTCCCCACCTTTCGGCACTAGCCTAAGGTTTGGAAGAAGACTATTCAATAAGCGCAATAGGTATACTCTCCTAATCCTAGGAGCTCTCGCAACCTGAGAGAAGGTAAAAGGAAAAGACAACCGAATAATCCTATTCAATTTCTCTAGAACCAGAATCCACTCTCGAACTGGAACAAGTTCCTTCGAGTCCGTATGTAACTATACGATGGAATATCCAAGCAATATGGATTTTCGTAGTGATACGAAATGTTCCGGAGAAATGCAAAGGGGATGTAGGATTGGCAATGATATATGCGATTAATTGACAATCCAAAAGCCAAAATGTTTTTAAGAAGGTTCGGTTAACTTGGTTCATGAGTTTTTAAGGTCAGGTCATGGTCGCTGCCAGAGAGAGAGAGAGAGAGAGAAACACTCAGTGTGCACTCTAACCTAGATTAGATTGGTTAATCACTTTATCTAATCAGAATGGCTCCTAATGTTTCCTCGAATTCTCCTTCAAACCCTAAAAGGAGAATTAGTCAGAATCATCTAAAATCACCCGAGGAGTAACACCTACTCATTAGTGGGAATCGGGATCCAACTATCATCACATGATAACTTGATGGAAGCCACTCAAGTCACCACACTCCAGAAGGTATGCGCATGCCTGACAAGTTTTCCGTACGTTTGAAACTCCCGATGTGGTTTTTACCCCAAGCGGTGACACACCCCGCTTCCCAGTAAATGGAAACGGTGATGTGGCAAGCCATCGACGTATTTATTCCGAGAATGTCATTTTTCGAAATAAATACGCTAAGCGTCTATAAGCAATATGAACTAACAAGAATAAACAAAAGAACCAAATCTAACTGTGATTTATTACATTCATGATTCATAGTAGTCAAAATATCTGATTACAAGATATTTAACATGATAAGCCTTAACAAGAAGGCATACATAAATAAACTGAAATGAAATGAAAAACCGAATGAAACTATACGTCTGTTTGTGATGCGAACTGGTTGTACTCCTTTTCGACCACTTCTATCTTATCTGTCTCAATATCACCTGACGAACATTCTAAAAATAAAAAAAATTAAGTAGAATGCCCATCAGCGAACTAACGCTCGGTAAGTCCCAATAGAGATGTGTAATATATAAATTGAGTGCAAGATGACATGTAATATAGTATAAATGGAATTGTAATATGTGAACAAATATGGTAATGTAAATGACAACTATCTCAGCATGGCAATTTAACATGAGCATAGCAAACAAGTATAGCATGGTCGTGGAGTGTAGGTATAGTGAATATGAAGTGAATGTAAGTTCCTAAAAGGTCTCTAAAAGGGTAAAATTAACTAACGTGAGTTCAAGTGTGAATGTCAACCAATCTCAAGAGTATTCTCGAACCCAAAACTATTGTCCAGGGGCAAGGAATCACGGGCCCAAAATAACGGGACTTCAATTGTTATTGAAGTATTCCAAACCCAACAGGCTATCATCCAGGGGCTTGGAAACGCGGGCCCTCATTCATGAATTCGTGATTTGCACCATTTCAGCCCGGTACCACAGCAACATGATTTGTACCATTTCAGCCCGGTACCACAGCAACATGATTTGTACCGTTTCAGCCCGGTACCACAGCAACATGATTTGTATTAATAGGACTCATGAGATTCCGTTGGATTCATACTCAAAATACCCCAACACCCCGTGTATATAAGTCTATAATTAATGTTTTGAGTCTTGATCGAATCTATAAATACAAAAGGTGATATATGATATCAAGTTTTTAAGATTGAGTTCATATAATCATGTCAAGTGCAAATCATGCTAATTGTATTTATGGTTCGAGTCAAGTTGGTTCAAGTGTACATATTAGGTTCAAGTATTCATGATTGAGTCATGTCAAGATCAAGTCAGTTCCAGCATGTAATGGTTTAATCACAAGTCATATAGATAAAAATAGATAAGCAATTATAGAACATGATATGAGATAAGTATACAAGAAACGTCCAAAAACAATGTTGTAAATATGTGATATGCACGACTAGTTAATCAAGTTATTTGAAATCAGAATATAAATGAAAACATAGCCTTAAGTGTTATGCACACGTGAGTTTCAGTATCGCCTAAATACGACTACCGGTTTGGGAGATATACATGTTTTCGTATCATCACGCAAAACAGATCAGAATCTGTTCAGCACCGTCACACATTTTTAAAATGTAGTTTGAGTTAATTTTCATCAGGTTTCAGATTACGAAGATTAATAGAAAATTGTAGGTCTTTCGATGTACTTATCCAAAACACTAATATTCGCGTGATTTGGATTTCTAAAGCTCTAGTTATGATCATTTTAATATCAGCATTTAAAACAAAAATTCAGATTTCTGGACAGCAACTATATGTTGTATTGCAAAGCCTATATCGAGTTGTTTCATGCATTTCTAAGTAATATAATATACATAAAATTATAGTTCTATCAATTATCCATCTACACATCTAAAGTTTGTCACAAACGGATATCGGGAGTTTGAGTTATGTCCTATTTAAAAACAGTGTGCGAATCGGAACAGATTCTGTCCAGATCCGTCACTAAATATTATAACGCAGTTTTCTATATTTTACGTCGGTTTCAGTAAAAGCTTAAAATTAATAAAATCTAGATATTTCGATGTATATCTTCAAAACATCTGAAAACACTTAATTTGGATTAACGATTACAGAGTTATGGTCTCTCGAAGAAAACCCTTATTGGCAATTTTTTGGTTTTATAAACAGTGAATAAAAAATTATGTAACTCATAAACCGTTTTGCGGTACGAACTAAAATTTTTACAACGTGTACAGAAAAGTATATTCTATCATATGTAAATTTCATGAAATTTTCAGAAGTAAAAATTAATTTCTAAAAATTATTTTAAATATAAAAGTATTGATATGTCATATGTGAGAATGAGAAAATCATGATATTTATTCGTAACTTTAATTTTTTTTATAAATTTAAATAAAGTAATTTAAAATACAACAACAAACGATACAATCCTAATTGGTTACTATGAAATCTTAATATATGGATTGGGAGTAATGAAAAAGACTTTACAAACTATATATGTGTATGTTTGTGTATGTTCATTATTTATATATGTATCCATTTAATTAATTATTTAGGGACTATGATATGACAAGGGAAGTTTTTTTCATGGAAATATAGAAAAGAGAAGGATAAAGAGAAAGAGATGGAGGGAGAAAAAGAGAGAAGGGACTTACATACACAAGCCGGTATTGTCACCGGGCTTGTCTATACACCGATAACCTCGCGTTACTAGTGAGATTTTCTTGAAACTTCTTGGTGTTCTTTTTCTAGGACTCTAGGTGAAGAGGGAGAAGGGAGAAATAGAAAAATGTAAGGAAGAAAAAGAAAGAGGGGGACAAATAAAGATAGTGTAATGGTGAATTATCTATAATAATATATGCATTCAACATGGGAATCAAAAGAGAAATGAAAGGTCACCATTCATTTTGGAAATGAAATGTCTCATTTGTAAGTTATGAAAAGAATAAAAATTGATAAAAAAAAATAATTGCAAGAATAGGAATTTGAACATGTGATCTATAAAATAACAATGCAAAAACTTAACCAATGAGTTATAAGGTTGTTCATACACATATTTAATAAGAATTAAATATATGATGTTGCTTAAAAAGAAAGTGGGCTTTTGGGCTCATAGTTTTATAAAAGAAAATAAAAATGAGATTGGATTTGGGTTATGGGCTGGGTCAGGTCTTGCATTTAATTTGAAATAGATTAAGATTTAGTTTAAAGAAACGAGTTTGAGAAAATTAGAAGGAATAATAAAATAATATATTTAATAGAAAACAAAATATACGAAAAAATACTAAGAATAAATAAATACAGTATTTTACTAAAGAAAGAAAACACGAAGGTATAGTAATATTAGGGCCGTTACAAGCGGCATATGGTCTAGATAGAGACCAACGTACCATAAGTCGCAAGTCAAGTTCAACCCGTCATTGTCCTGGATTAAATTAGACCCACCCGCATAAGCCCTTGATAGAGACCAAATTGTCTATGCAACTGTCCTAATTAATCGCATCCTAAGATGCAACAGATAAGTAACATTTAGCTACCATTCACTATACCTTGATAGAGACCAACATACATAGCACGAATACTAACTGCCACTTATCTGAAATGACAGAGGGATATGGTTGGGTTTTCGATGAAAACCGCTTTAACGTAATGAACTTGATATTGTTGAAGAAACCGAGTGGTTTTACAAATATATAGTGGCGCAAACTTTTGCTAAAGAGCTCACTCCCTGTGAAGGGATCTCGGCTCTTTCCTCGTCGAATGAGATGTAGGATATTCTAAACTGAATACTACGATGCAAAACAAAAGAATCGACTATAGTGAAGTTATTACAAAGACGCAAACTTTTGCTCAAGAGGTCACTCCCGATGAAGGGATCTCGGCTCTTACCTCGTCAAATGAGGTGCTGGATATTCATAACCGAATACCGCTGTGCAAAGCAAAAGGAAACGTCTGTAATGTCAGTTTTTAAAAATTTGGTTTCAACAACATCATATATAGGTTTGTTTTCCTTGCATTAATCGGAATTAATGCAGTCCAATCAATTAATCCATATCACACCATAAAAGAACGAAAATACAATATACGTATATGACATCTGCATTCGCCACGGGGTCCCGTCATGCACCGTTAAGTTACTTAACTAACGGCAGAGCGGGGGCTGGACTAGTGCGGATGCAAAACATATACAATATCTACTAGTATATATATAAATATATATAACATTCGTCCCAAGCATGATATAAGCAACCTCACAGAATCTCAGCAAGTAACACAGAATGGTGGATAATCTTGGAGCATCGGGTTTCATTTTAGCCGCAAATGAGACCCGACATTCTCTGTCGTATAGATAGCCTGTGCAATGAAAACCTGGACTCCTACGAGCGCGGCAAGTTACCCGCCAATCCCAGAAGTGAGGCAACCCCAATCAACAAAGTGAATAGGTCACCCAGCACTTCACGGAATCCGGTAACGTGAGCACCCCTCCGTGGGTCAACCTGTACCCCCTACGAATGCGTCGAATAGCCCCCCAATTTTAGAGTGAGGCCCCCTCCATCTCAACGCCATTAGATGCGGGCTCGTTGCCCTCTAGAACTCGGCTATTCGAGCACTCAACCCGGGGTAATCCTAGTATAGAAAATAAAAAAATATATGTATAAGGGTGACATCGATCTCAACCCGGTCATGCCCCAAACAAATAATATACAAACTGGCAGAGACGGCAGTCCACAAGTCGGACGCTCGCCCCGCAATATCAAATGTACAAATGAATCTGAACTGTACAACTATCATTGCACCACCGGTTATCCACTATGACAATCCAACCACAATCTCAGCACAACACAGAACATCAATGTGAATGTCATGTTCGCAAACCCGTCTAATAAAACATATAGCAACTAGTCGGGTTATACCGCTCTAATGACATTCACGGTCGCAGATAGTAATGTATGCACTAATAAACACACACTTAAAATTTCGATCGACTAAACTTTCCCTAATTGGCCCCCAAATGCAAACCAGCACTCAAATGAATCTGGGCCAAAACCATGTGTACTAAAAATCATATTTTCAAGTATTAGAGTGCCAGAAGAAATTTGGCACGCTTTGGCCACAAGACGACCGCGGAACCGCGGCCAATAGGCTAGTATTGCTGCGCTTCCGCGGCCAACTTGACGGTTCAAGTATCCAAATTTCTCGTGGTCCCCTAAAAATTCATGCACGTATTTTTAAGATGCTCTGAAAAAAATTTGAACAAATTTTAAAAACAGCAGCAAGTATGTCAAAATGGAATTACGATTCAGAAAAATTGGTCGATCGAGATTTTAACCTTGTGCAAACAAGCTAGTATAGGTTTATGGGTTGGCCCTGATACCATGTTGGGTTATGCCAGCGTCCTGGCCATCTACCGTGACCGAATGCGGAACAAAAAATTTATAAACCGGCGCTAGAACAACCCTATAACCCGGATCTGCCATAAACCTAAAGCTAGCAAACTAAAGAGGAATTTAGAATGGTTATACCGAATGATCCGAGTCTTTCGGTATTCTACCATCTTCCCAAGCTCCTAGTGGCCACCATGATCAATTTTGGCCTCCGGTCTCCCTCCATCGAAGATGATCCACCTGAGGATTTGTAGTTCGAGCTCCAACCTCATAGCCGAGGTAACTAGGGTACCTAGTTCACTAAACTAGATAGCCTAGAAGATGTAGAATCTAATGATGGATTAATTTGTCTCCAAACACCCTAGGTTTCTCAACACATGAGACTTGAAGGACGGAGGTGGAAGAAGAAGCTTGAGGATGAGAGTGTGAAGGAACCATGGAAAAAATGGCTAAGTGTTGTGAACCAAACAAATGAATCAAGCAAGCCTCTACAAAATATCTCACAACACAAATAATATCAAGCATGCTAGAATAGTGCCCATGAGTCACCCTATGAGTCACCACAAACCCATGCTTCATTTAAAACCAAGCCACACCTCATCCTCCACCTCATTAACCATTTAACTTAAATGGTTAAAAACTAAATGAGGTGCTTTCTTCTAAAAGCACCTTGTAATAAATTACAAGAATACCCCCCATCCGTATATACATATCCGTATCCGTATTCCGAAAAATACGAATACAAAGAGACGAAAATAATCCAATAATATAATACTAGAATCCGGCTTAAACCAAATCCCACCAGTATTATTTGTCCGAATCATGATACGTGCACAAGTGCACGTATATGATCGAACTCTGCCGTAAAACCATACGGCCTCTACATCATTTTGCCTAAAGAAGGGAAACCCTCTGTATAGGACTCTAAAGACTCTTCAATACGCTGGCAGTGGGTTTAACCGTAAGCACATCAACGTCACTAGATGTATGTAACAGCTACCCAGGTATTGAGCGAAAGAAAGGCCGACAAGCAAACTCATCCAAAGCCCTACTGAGTCTGTCTATGACAATCTCCGTATAGTCCGGTCTATTCGTTTAAGAGTATCGCATATCGAGTCTACGGGGGTGGATAAAATCAGACCCCTAATAGCGCGACATTTCGTGTTGGTATGAAGCCTATCACCTAATGAGAAACCACTGATCCAAATCAGTAACTCGTCCACCTTGGCAAGGGATTTCTGGTGATGGCCACCCATGCACAACGCGATATCAATCCCCAATACTGGGAGAGACGAATCCCCGACGATCCGCTTACTGCCTCCATGTGGCTCGGGACAGTACCTAACTAAAACATGTTTGCATGACTCTTTTGAGCCGTGGTAGGGTAGTAATCAAAGCACAGTGGGAACTCACACGAGACAAATGACGATCTCAGGTCGACAGACTAACCTGTACACATATCACCTAGGAACTTCTATCTGACAATAGGTATAATACCAACTAGCATGTTCCCGGCGAGTCCGTCCAGTGTACTCATAACCCAATGAGCACTTGCATACTATCGTAGGTGACAAACAGACACCAATGGCTTATATGACCGGCTACCACCCCTCGTCGGGGTCTCGAAAAGTATACACTAGTCTACTCCGGAGTATCGATGCCCAGTCTCGATACTTTCTCAACTAGGGACACTTAAGGATGTGCTTATAGACCACCCAGCTCCCACGGATATGATCGCCATCATAATGCTGGTAGTCAAGCAAGAACGCTATGGGCTCTATCAACATGTAATAGTGATCTGTAATACCACATAATACATGTACATGATGATAAAGGTAAACCAGATAGCATACTATCATTTTAAGTAAGATTGTTTATCCGTTTAGGTCCTTCCTTAATCATCATAATCACCTGCCTGCGATTACAATAATTGCCTTGAGGGCACTATAGCCAACAGTTATGACCTACGACCAATAGCGCGTTATCTTACGAACCGCTTGTCTTCTGAAGTCCCACCGGCGATGAAGCTCCACCAACGAGGCAGTCGTAAAAAAAATGGCATGTCCACAAGAAAAATGGACACGGATGAAAACCTGAAAGGGCTCCGTGAATAAAAATAGCAGGACTGTCGGCGAGCTTCTGAAAACCCAAAAGGGCGCACACTTGTGGAAAGAGTCGAAAATACACTCGCAAAGTCCTCTCTACCTTGTAAGGAGAAAATCCCCACGTGAGATCCTTACGACTCACATGGTGAAAATACACTTTCGAGATCCTGTCGACTCGTGAGGAGAAATACTTTTATAAGACCCTCACGGTTTATACAATTCAAAAGCCTTAAGTTATGAGGATCTAAACATGTTTCTTAAGCCATCATAACCCCACAAGATTTATGCCTTACAAGTAGTTCAATATTAACTATTGTATACAATCCACAAGCATAAATAAATATGTTTCAACCAAATTCCTCCGGAGCTGGGTGATATTCTCGACATGATAAACGACACCTATGGGTCCTCTCGACTTGCAAGAGAAAATGCTACTTAAGAATTCCCACGATTCTTAAGGAGAATGTTCACCTACGAGATCCTCTCAACTCGTAGGGAGAAATATGTTTATGAGACCCTTACGGCTCATAAATTCAAAAGGACTTAGTTAGCAGGTCTCTAAACCTGTTTCCTAAACCTCCTTTGTCTAAATAGGCAACGACAAATAATGAGTCGCTTCTGGCAATATTCCAGACTTTAAAAAAAATTGGGCAGCTCGCAATAAAAATCAGCGAGTAAAAATATAATAGCCGAAATGATTAGGCACCATGAATAAATAGTCGAAATGATTGTGCAAACGCGACTTTCGCGATATGAAAAGCCGTAAGGATAGAGCATCGCGGAGAATAAATAATAACAAATAAAAATGATAAAATAAAATTTTCTTGCCCCGCGGGTAGTTTGAATCTCGACTTCTGTAGACAGTTCATGAATGGACAGGAGTGGTGTGTTTCTCTACGCTCCGTTAAATGAATAACTGAGTCTTGATGACATAGCACAAAGACTACATGGACGTCCGACTTACTCCCGTGAAGTACAATTGCAGCATCAAGGACCCAAGGGTCGAAGCAAAGCGAAGTGATAGTATATTCCTAGATTCGGGTCTTGATGGCAATACGTACAAAACCTAAAGACCACTAGATGTCATGCCACCTCAGAATGGGGCAATCATGACTTCCTTGGGGCTCTAAATAAAGCCTAACCTCAAGGTAAAGTGGCATAACAATCTCTAACGCTAAATCTTCTGATGGTAATGTGGATGCTTTAGCCTAAGAAAATTAATTGAAGACATCGTGTCCAGCCTCAGAAGGGATCAGAGATACGACAAACGTGTGGCTACGATCCGCAACCTAAGAGACTGCACGTCTAGATGATATCAGCCAACGCAACGGTACGATGGACATAACCTAGTACCACAAACCTAATGGAATCCTATGATAAATAGAGTTATGTATGTTTAACGTTAGAATAAGTTTATCAATAAGTCTAAGGGAAGGGTAAAATGAACACTTCAAAACAAGTTAATCAACTAAGCCAAGCCAATTCAATACAAAAATGAAAAAGATGTGCGAATATAAAAGGAAAAAGCTGCATTCCATTAATATGTCGAAAGATGGATTACAAACTACCAGCCCGATTCAAGCTTCGTGAATACGAATCCTAACTCATTCGATGGTTGCAGCAAGGGAAAGAGATCATCATTGGTACATTGATTATGAAAATCAAAAATAAGATTTTGTTAGGCCTCCCAAGAAGCAGCCTCCCTCTCCTTACGGTTTCGTTCACGAACACGAGCACCAGGGTTGTCACCGGCATCTTCAGCTGTTGGAGATAGTGCCCTCAAAGTCAATTATTGGATCGCAGGTACGTGATTGCAATGATTGAGGCAGGACCTATACCGATATGACAGTCTTGCTCGAGATGATAGTATGCTATCTGGTTTGTCTTTATCATAGTATATATGCTTTAGTTCACTATTGCATGATGATAGAGCCCATAGGATTCTTGCTTGACTACCAGCAGTATGATGGCGATCATATACGTGGGAGCTGGGGTCTGTAAGCATATCCTTAAAAGTGTCCCTAGTCGTGGGAGTTTCGAGACAGGGCATCGATACTCCAGAGTAGACTAGTGTATACAGTCGAGACCCCGACGAGGGGCGGTGGCCGGTCTCACAAGCCATTGGTGTCAGTTTGATCACCTAAGATGTATACAGGTGCTCATTGGGTTATGAGTACACCGGATAGGACTCGCCGGGAATCTGCTAGTTGGTATTATACATATCGTCAGATAGCAATTCCCTGGTGACATGTGTACAGGTTAGTTCATCGACCTGAGATCGTCATTTGTCTCATGTGAGTTCCCACTGTACTTAGATTACTACCCTACCACGCTCAAAGGAGTTGTGCAAACAGGTTTTAGTTGGGTACAGTCCCGAGCCACATTGGAGGCAAGAGAGCGGATCGTCGGGGATTCATCTATCCCGGTATTGGGGGTTGATGTCGTGTAGTGCACGGGTGGCCATCACTAGGAATCTTCGGCCGAGGTAGTGGAGAATTATTGATTTGGATCAGTAGTTTCTCAGGTGGTGATGGGCTTCATGCCGACACGATTTATCGCGTTATTAGGGGTCTGACTTTATCCACCCCCCTAGACTCGATATGCGATACTCTTTAGACGAATAGATCGGACTGTATATACATTGTCACTGTCAGGCTCAGTAGGGTTTATAGATGAGTTCGCTCGTCAGCTTCCCTTCCAATCAATACATAGGCAAATTGTTACGTACAGCTTGTACCTCTGACGTGCAAGAGGTTATACCCAGTGCCAGTGTGTTGATGAGTCATTAGAGTCCCCCACAGACACTTTCCCAAGTTCGGGCGAAACGTTGTAGAGGTCGTATGGTTATATGGCAAGGTTCGGAAAATGCACGTGCGTTTTCGCACGTGTCATTTTTCGGGCAGATAATACTGGTCGGCTTTGGTTTAAGCCGGATCCGAGTATTATACTGTGTAGATATAATATATTTGTCTCAGATGCATTTGTATTCGGTCGTAATACAAATGCGGGTATGTTTATACTGATACGGGGTTATCCTGAAATTCGTTTCAGGATCACTTTTGGAAGTTGCCAGTTTCCAGTTTTCTATCAGCCGTATTTAACATTTGGTTAAATGCAGATTTATCTTTTCTTCTTGAGGGTTAGTCATGCTTCTAGAAGGTTCTAGAAATGGTGATTAGGCTTGTGAGTCATTAGTGCTTTAATGGTGCATTTATTGTGTTCATACTAGGTTTAATGACTCATTCTTTTTGCATTAACTCTTCTAGATATTTGATGAAGATCTTTTCCTTTAGAGTCACCACTTTGCTCCTACACTCACCTCCCCCCTCATCTATAAGTGGCCGGCCCCTTCCCCTCCTCTTGATGATTATGGTTGTGATTGGAAAAAAGATTATGATAGATTTGGATTTACGGAAATTAGATAGCCTCTTTCTCATTTCACCCGATCCAAAAGGCAACTTCCATAACCGTTCGTCCGTGACTTTGGACGTAACGAGACAAAGTGTTCTACTCATTCTCTACTTCATCTTGGTCGTCTCTTTTGGCAAATTTGACGATCGAGTTGCCTCGGTTCAGAGGCGGGAGCCCGTTTAAAGATCCGTCGACGTGGTGCCACCTGGACGAGAAGACCGGAGATTCAGGAGATCGGAGCAGCCGCAACAAAGCGTGGGATGATGGTTGAAGACCGAAGGACTCAGATCATTCGGTATAACGTTTCTACCCACTTTGTAGTATATTAGTTTAGCTTTAATGGCAGATTCGGGTTACGGTACACGATAGCGCCAGTTGTAAAAAGTTTTTGTTCCGTATTTGGCGTCTGTTAGACGGCCGGGGCGCTACCGTGGACTTATAGTGGTATCAGAGTCTCACCATTAAGCTATACTAACTTGTGCTAACTCGTTTAAAATATCGATCGAACCGAATTTCGAAAATCACAATTTTCAAGTGCTAATGTTTCTATCGATTTTAAACGGTGTTTAAAAATTATTTTGATCATGCCAGAAAATCAAGCAGGGTTTTTGAAGCATACGTCAGAAAATTGGGCACGTGGTCCTACAGTAACGCCGCAGATCCGCGGTCAAACCTAGGGTTTGACCGCGAAACCGCGGCCGTTTTGTGGGAACAGTGCACCAGTTTTTTCCAGTGAGCTTCTATGTGGAAATTGTGGGTTTTGGAATAGTTCTTTTGGGCCCAGATTTTGTTACTGTACAACAGATGTACGTGGGCCCCACTTCAGGAAATTTGGTCGATCGAAATTTTAAATTTGTTAGTATGCAGTACTTACTTTATATCTCCGACTGGGAATGTCATTTGATCGGTAAACCGTGTCTAATTGCTATAGTTCCTTTAGACGGGTTTGCGAACGTGACATTCGCGTTGATGTTCTGTGTTGTGCTGTGATGTTGCGGATTTGTCATGGTGGATAGCAGGGTACAATGATAGTGCAGTTTGGATTTATTTATACATTTGATATTGCGGGGCGAGCGTCCAATATGTGGACTGCCGTCACTGCTTGTTGTATAATATTCTTTTGGGGCACGACCAGGTTGAGGTCGATGTACCCGTTGTATATTTTTCATTTCTGTACTAGGCTTATCCCGCGAAGGAGTGCACGGATAGCCGGGTTCTGGAGGGCAACGGGTCCGTATCTCATGGCTTTGAGAGGAAGAGGGACCTCACTCTAGAATTGGCAGACTATTCGCCGCACTCGTAGGGGGTACAGTTTGACCCAAGGAGGGGTGCTCAATTTACCGGATTCCGTGAAGTGCCGGGTGTTCCATTCACTATGTTGTGGGGACTACCTCGCTTCAAGTTTTGGCGGGTAACTTGCCGCACCCGTAGGGGTCTAGGTTTCATTGCACAGGCTATCCACATGACCAGGGGAATGTCAGGTTTCAGCAGCGGCTCTGTGAAACCCGGGGATCCCAGATTATCTGTATTGTTCTGTGATGCTTATTACTTTTCTTTAATGTTGCATATTATCACGCCTGGAGCGATTATTGTATATTGGTATATATACTATTAGATGTTGTATATGTTTTACACCCGTGCTAGTCCAGCCCCCGCTCTGTCGTTAGTTAAGTAACCTAACGGGTGATGACGGGACCCAGTGGCGAATGCGGATGGCATATACGTACATTTTATTTTCGTTCTTTTCTGGTGTGATTGATTGATGGGACTGCGTTGATTCTTATCAATGCAAGAAAAACAAATCTATATTTGATGTTGTTGGAACAAATTTTAAAAGGTGTTATTACAAAGATGTTTCCTTTTGTTTTGCATAGTGATATTCTGTTGGAATATCCTGCACCTCATTCCACGAGGCAAGGGCCGAGATCCCTTCACCGGGAGTGACCCCTTGGGCAGAAGTTTACGTCAGGGTAATAACTTCAATATAGTCGATTACAAGTTGCTTTGCATCGCGGTATTCAGTTGGAATATCCTGCACCTCATTCCACGAGGAAAGAACCGAGATCCCTTCACCGGGAGTAACCTCTTTAGCAAAAGGTTTTCGCCACTATATTTTTATAAAAAGCTATCAGGTTCCTTCAACGAGATCAAGTTCATTACGTTAAAGGTTTTTCGCCAAAAACCAGCCGTAGCCCTCCGTCATTTCTTATGGGTGGTCAGTAGTAATCAAGCTATGTTTGTTGACTAAAGTCAAGGCATAGTGTTTGGTAGTTGCTGGGCATTCATATGTTGCATAGATAGATGTGTTGGTTTGGGACAGTCGTATTACCTTGTTGACTAAAGTCAAGGGTATGTACGGGTGGGTTCAAATCAACCTGGATAATGACGGGTGGAACTTGACATGTGACTTATGATTTGTTGACTAAAGTCAAGGTCATAAGAGCATGAGGCAAAAATCAAATCGGGAGTTTCAAACATACAGGAAACTTGCCAGGCATGCGCATACCTTCTGGAGTGTGATAACTTGAGTGGCTTCCATCAAGTTATCATGCGATGATAGTTGGATCCCGATTCCCACTGATGAGTTGGTTTACTCTTCAGGTGATCCCGACTAATTCTTCTTTCAGGTTTGGAGGAGAATTTGAGGTAACAGTAGGAGGTTTCCTGATTAGATAAAGTGATAACCATTCTGATCTAGGTTAAAGTGCACGCAGAGTGTTTCTTTTCTCTCTCTCTCTTTGGCAGCGACCTTTGACCGACCCTAGACTATGACTCAGTGACCAAGTTGACCGAACCTTCTTAAAATACCGACTTTTGGATTGTATATAGTTGCATAAGTCATTGCCGCTCCTTCTTTTACCCTTTGTATTTCTCAGAACACCCCGTATTACTACGGACATCCACTTCCATTGGATAGATCCATCGTATGGTTATATACGAACTCGAAGGGACTTCTTCGAGGATGGATCCAGGTTCAGGAGAAATTGAATTGGTTTATTCAGTTGTCTTATATTATCACCTTCTCTCAGGTTGCGAGGGCTCTTTAGTTTTGGAGAGTACACCTATTACGCTTATTGGATAGTCTTCTTCCAAACCATAGGCAGGTGCTGAAAGGTAGGGAATGAAGAAAACCAATTAGCCTAAGTAAGGTGTGCAGAAGGCAATATGTAAAGACAAGATAAAGGGATTAGAAAGAGGGCAAAGTAAATTGCGACTGTTATCATTCACGACCAAACCACGTACTTCATCGCCACTCCTATTTCACCTTTTCTTTTTCCCAGTTCGGGAGAAATAGAATAATGTATTATTCAGTTATCTTTTATCATCACCTTCTCTCAAGTTACGAGTACTCCTAGGATTAGGAGGATACACCTATTATGCTTACTGGATAGTCTTCTTCCAAACCATAGGCTGGTGTCGAACGGTAGGGAAGGAAGAAAACCATTTAGCCTAACGATGGTGTACAGAAGGTAACGACTAAAGACAAATAAAGGGATTTGGAGAGATGGCAAAGAAATATACGGTTACAGTTATGAATTGGATTATGGAAGAGGCATTACTAAGAATACCAGAATACCCCTACGAAACATTTTCATGTTTCAGTTTAACTGTGCATTGTTAATTGTAAACTGATTTCCCGATTAGATACTTACTCCAAGGTATGTATTTACCAGGTTTCATTCTCATATCTGTACTGTTTTACAGATGATGAGTGGGAGTAAGTTATTGGGAATTAGGTGATCATTCTCATTATATCGGAATTCGTTGTAATTGGTGATATTTGAGGAAATCGCCTGGGTACGGTTTTCAACCTACGATGCCCAGGTTTTTGAGTTATTTGACTCAGCGGACTTATACAGAGTATTGTATGTTGTCCAGTGTCCGTCAGGACAAAGGGGCAGGTCCTCGTACTATGTTCTGTTTACTTATAACTTCTCTAGTTTTTAGACAAGTGTTTCGTAGAAATACAATGTCTAAGTTTTGAAGAGATGTGGGTATAAGAATAAAGTAGAGAACCAGGTATCGCAAGTATCAGGATTCTTCAAAGAGATCGAAGATGTAGATACTTGTGATTAGTATTCAGTTAATAGTAATGGTTTTGAGAAACTTGTTTCTCTTTCAGGTTACTCATAATTGGTTGGATTCCTAAGTTGAGTAATGATGATTAGCCTCTCTCCATTAAGTTGTTATGCACTGGATACAGCTGCATGATTTGAATCTGGTTCCAATTAAATTAGTGCCTCTGTTTTTATATTGGATATAGAATGGTTCATATCTTAACGATGTTAAGATAAGGGGAGTTGTCCAGCTTATGCTTAAAACCAGACACTAGATAACTCAAGGCACGTTTCTGTAATGGTTGTTTGTGGGTTGACCCTGGCTTTGATGAGGGTTGGCATTTCTACCATCTGGAAGATCAATAGTGATATTGTTCTTGACTCGCCATAGTTTTAGTAAAATGGATTTTTTCAGAAAACAGAAGTGGGAGTATGGTAGAACTGGAAGTGATTCCAGAACCGCAAACGATTACGGAAAATTTAATAGGACCTATATATTCAATCAGGTTTGACATTCCATTAGCCACTCCGCAGATATGGTGGGTAGCCTCAGACACCCGAGAGGTACTCCGGTAGCCTCAAGGACGGTGATAGGGAGGTTCTTGTTTACCCAGACTTGACACAACTGTTGTTCCAGACTATGAGACCCGGCAGAAGGATAAGTATAGCGTTGTTCTAAACTAGCTTTAGAAGTGCACATATATATTATTCTGCCAGAGGGTTGTCGTAGTCAGTGGGAGCAGCGGAAGCATAGTGGGCAAATAGCTTATGTCTATTTATAGGCTTGAGCAGATATAGCGGAGATTAGATCATCTAATTTTGATGAGACAGTCATGGTTTTGACTTCATCAGAATAGGGGATGGATCTGTTAAGAAGGAAGTAGGGTGTGATGTCCTGCTATTTGGATGACATACACAGAGTAGGAAGTAAAATTCCTATACTACGATCGGTTGTACTGTGGTCATCACACAGTTGTTTCTCCGCAAAGGATATGGATTTAATATCAGACATTCAGGTTACTAGATCTATGGTATTAGATCTAGATTTGGGTAGTTTCCCAATATGGGTATTTTGACAGTATTCTAATGGTATTTAGAATAGATGACTCCTGGCATGGTGGAGTACCTGCAGGTGATGGAGTCACCCTCTCTAAAGGTGTCTTAGAGACTAAAGGAGAGAAGGAAGCGCATGATTGGCAAATCACTTGCTTAGGCAATTGAGTCAATCATGAGATGTCAAGTACCACACCAGATGTTATTTTTGCACTATATGCGATAAGTTTATATTAATCCAATTCTGAAGAAACATAAGGAAGCAGTTTTAGAACATAAGTGCTTGTTCTACGGATGTGATGACGGCAGCCTCCTTCGGGAGACGGTTATCATTCCAGGCTTTCAAGGTGACATGGATGACAGAGTGATTGTCAGAGTTATAGTTTTCCCTCTGACGAGGGACAGTATTATGGGCAGGTGGTCCAAGAGGATACTGTGGGAAGCATGGTGCTGAATACTGATTAGGTTCAGTTATCGATACAGTCTAAGAAGTTTGGATTTGAAGTTCATTTATGAACTAGGTCCCATCAGATATTCAGACATATTCTAAGACAGGTATTACTCGATTCGGGAGATGGCTTTCTCCGCGAATTTGAGATATAGAGAGGTATAGAAAGAAACATCAGGGCGGATCCACTCACTGAGACTATTTTCTCGAACACAAGAGTTTTACAAACTAGCTTTGTGAAACTGATTAGTAGAGAAATTGGATGTTCGGTATCACACGGGCTGTGAGTATGCGACATCGCAATAATTAGCCTTGAGTGCAAGTGGGAGATTGTTGGAGATAATGCCCTCAAAGTCAATTATTGGATCGCAGGTACGTGATTGCAATGATTAAGGCAGGACCTATACCGATATGACAGCCTTGCTCGAGATGATAGTATGCTATCTGGTTTGTCTTTATCATCGTATACATGCTTTAGTTCACTATTGCATGATGATAGAGCCCATAGGATTCTTGCTTGACTACCAACAGTATGATGGCGATCATATACGTGGGAGCTGGGGTCTGTAAGCATATCCTTAAAAGTGTCCATAGTCGTGGGAGTTTCGAGACAAGGCATCGATACTCCAGAGTAGACTAGTGTATACAGTCGAGACCCCGACGAGGGGCGGTGGCCGGTCTCACAAGCCATTGGTGTCAGTTTGATCACCTAAGATGTATACAGGTGCTCATTGGGTTATGAGTACACCGGACAGGACTCGCCGGGAATCTGCTAGTTGGTATTATACATATCGTCAGATAGCAATTTCCTGGTGACATGTGTACAGGTTAGTTCATCGACCTGAGATCGTCATTTGTCTCATGTGAGTTCCCACTATGCTTAGATTACTACCCTACCACGCTTAAAGGAGTTGTGCAAACAGGTTTTAGTTGGGTACAGTCCCGAGCCACATTGGAGGCAAGTGAGCGGATCGTCAGGGATTCGTCTCTCCCGGTATTGGGGGTTGATGTCGCACAGTGCACGGGTGGCCATCACTAGGAATCCTCGGTCGAGGTAGTGGAGAATTACTGATTTGGATCAGTAGTTTCTCAGGTGGTGATGGGCTTCATGCCGACACGATTTATCGCGTTATTAGGGGTCTGACTTTATCCACCCCCCTAGACTCGATATGCGATACTCTTTAGACGAATGGACCGGACTGTATATACATTGTCACTGTCAGGCTCAGTAGGGTTTATGGATGAGTTCGCTCGTCAGCTTCCCTTCCAATCAATATATAGGCAAACCGTTACGTACAGCTTATACCTCTGACGTGCTAGAGGTTATACCCAGTGCCAGTGTGTTGATGAGTCATTAGAGTCCCTCACAGAAACTTTCCCAAGTTCGGGCGAAACGTTGTAGAGGTTGTATGGTTATATGTGTAGGGTTCCTAGGCACTCCCAAGAGGTCTCACAAGTGATCAAACATGCCAATTTATAAAAATAACGGTGCCGAGGAAACCCAGAACGGATCGTTGGCTAGAAGTATAGGCAAAGCAAGCAAGCTAGTTTACAACTAAACTATATGATAACGGAAATACAACCTTTGTAGATCCATTTGTCCACCTCCATAGCTCCGCAACGAAGTGCCTCCGCTGTCCAAGTGAACTCCCGGGCTCTAGCGTCGGCTTCGTCGAAGAATGAGCGGGCTTGATCGTCGGTTCGATGCCGAAGATGATCTAAGTCGAGGCATCGCTAGAACAAGCTCCAACTTCACCAAGTCGGGAAAACTTGTGAAGGAAACACCCTATACTACTTGGCAAGAGGTAGAGGATGAAGAAATAGAAAGTGGGTAGACTTTAGTTTTGGATTTCTCACTCTTTTTCATCAAACACCATTGATGTAGCAAGCTTTTCTTATGTTGAAGAAGAAGAAGATGATGAAAAAGAATATGATAAGTCTTTAGTAAATGATAAATAAATCAATACTTATCATTTACTAACCCTTGGTTAGTTGTAGAGAATGGACCATGGTTAACTTCAATGGTTAGGTTAAAGGATGAGATAAGAATGGTGACTTGGTCAAAGTTTCAAGAAACTTCAACTACAAACAAAACTAGCAACCATTCTTTTTCTCTTTACCTTTTTCTTTTTCCAAAATAACCAAAAGAATAAATAAATGAATAAATAAATAAAAAGAAAACCCTAATCATAAACCTAACCATGGTCTAATTCTTTACACTAACCCTAGCTTGCATGTATCATCAAACATGATACAATCATGTGCACAAAATATATCACATATACAATATGCACAAACCAAGTGAGTAAATCCATTTAAAGTGAACCAATACTAGTTAATGCAAAGTAATATATCAAATATATAATTATACATTCAATCATTAAATCAACACTTGATCCAATGATCCGGTCATATCGTATATAACCGACTAGTATCCAATGTATCGGCTTATCGAATCAATCCTTGATTCGATAACTAGGTTATATCGCATACAACCATTCGACACACATTCATCGCGAGAATGAAATACGGTATCACATACACGAATTATTCTCGCTCCCGCACATATCTCATATGCGCTCCTATTTCGTTTCGCTTGAACTAGGAAACCTCTGTGTAGAACTCTAAAGACTCGTCAATACGCCGGCAGCAGATGATGATCATATCAAACACCCACAAGCCGCAAGAGGTCTGCTAAACGTAACGGCCACCCGGGTATTGAGTGATCAGAAGATCGACGAGCAAGCCCGCTCAGACTCCTGCGAATCCAACCAGTAACACTTACCGTATAGTCCGGTCTGTTCGTCTGATATGTCGCATATCTCGCCTAGGGGTGGTAAACGTCAGACCCCAATAGCTCGATAAGTCATGCCGACTTGAGGTCCATAACATTCGTGAAACTACTGATAACTCTTACCAGTATATCACTGCAACCCTGGCCAGGGATTTCCTGTTATGGCCAGTCGAGCATAGCACAACATCAACCCCCAATACCGGGAGAGACGAATCCCCTCCTATCGCTCATTGCCTCCATGTGAATCGGGACTGTACCCAAAGACCACCTGTTTGCACAACTCAGTAGAGCCGTGGTAGGGTGGAAATCAAAGCACAGTGGGAGACACACAAGACTCTATGACGATCTCGGGTCAACAGACTAAGCTGTACCAGTGTCACCAGAGAACTGCCATCTGACGTGAGGTATAATACCATCTGGGAGTTCTCGGCGAGTCCGTTCAGTGTACCCAGTCTCCACTGAGCACCCGCATACCATCTTCGATGTCAAACACCAATGGATATGGGATCATCCATCGCCCATCGCATGGGTCGAGAAGATATGCGCTAGTCTACTCTGGAATATCGATGCCCCGTCTCGATATTCCCACGACTAGGAACATTTCAAGGATGTACTCATGGACTACCCAGGCCCCACTAGTATGATCTGCATCATAGTCCTGGAAGTCGAGTACACATCCTATGGGCTTTATCAACATGTAATCAAAGAGACAGAAAGTATACATGTTAAGATAAAGTGCAACCAGATAGCGTACTATCATGTCGAGCAAGAAAGTCCTACCTATATATGTCCCAGCATCCACTACAATATACATCCAATGTACAGTAATGGCCTCTAGGGCATACATATAACTAACAATCTCCCACTTGCACTAGGGCCATCTGTAGCAGTGGTTGCAGTATCACATACTCAACCATCCCCTAAAAGTCTCTCTTTGGGAAAAAGGCCTTCGTGAGTGGATCCGCCGTGTTGTCCTCTGAGTCTACTCTCCTAACCTTGATCATCCTGGAGATCAACTATCTCCATGATCAGGTGATGCTGCCTCAGAATATGTCTGGGTCACTGATGGGACCAGGGTTCTAGGGTCGAAGCCACACCTCCATTGTCACACAATGGCAGGAACTTAGTTCATCTTATGAACCAATAAACACCCAAACTGCCTCTTTGGTAGTATCTTTAATAGCGATGTTACCAGCCTTTATCGTCTAGTTTGCCACGGTATCGAGCTTGGAACTCTTCCAACATACCGTCCCTTTACTGAGGGTAAAGACAGTGCCTGTGACTGACATTCAGTCGTCTTTATTACCCTGGAACTCTTCCAGTGATTCTCCCCAGGATCGATTGATACCATCTCACTACAACTAGTGAGAATCCTAACATCCATTTAGATCTATCTCATAGATCCAAAACCCAGGATTTAGGAGGTATCACTTTGATCCTATTTGGAGAATCCTTATGATAATAGGAGATTGATCGATCGTAGTATAGGAAACTCTCTTCCTATCAAGAGTATGTTGTCTTCGTACAATACGAGGATGACCACCTTACTCTCTACTACCCTTTTGTATATACAAGGTTCGTCTACCATTTTGATGAAGTCAAACACTTTGACCATCACATCAAAACAGACGTTCCAACTCCGCGATGCCTGCTTCATCATGTAAAGCAACTTGCACACGTTTCCGCTGCTCCCACTGTTTACGAAGACCTCTGGCTGTGTTCTTATAGACGTTCTCTGCTAAATCAGTATTTAGAAAAGCAGTCATGGCACCCAACCGCCAGATATCGTAGTCATGGTATGTAGCCGTGGTAAGTAGGATCTGGATAGACTTAAGCATAGCTACTGGAAAAAGGTTTCATCATTATCCACGCCTGGTCGATGACGAAAACCTTTAACAAGTCTAGCTTTGAAAGTCTCAACTTTTCCATCTACACCAAGTAATCTTCTCAAGATATACTTGCTCCTGATGGGGATTTAACCCTTCAGATATAGCAGCTAAAGTCCATACTTTGCTGGTGTACATGGATTCCATCTCAGATCGCTAAGCATCCAGCCATTCTTACAGAGTCCTTACTCTCGATGGCCTGCTCGAATCTAGTTGGGTCATCATCTCATGATGCAATCCTTGCTCCCACTGTCATCGAGAAACCAAGGTATCTCTCAGGAGGATGAGGAACCCTACTAGATCGGCGGAGAGGCTGAGGTTCGTCGGGAACTATAGAATCTTATGGTTCTGTCAAATCATCAACTGCAGTTTTGTATAGCTGGAACCTTTCCAGTTCTATAGAACTGATCCTGCCTCGATCTTGTCCGGATTTTGCTTTAAACATAGGCCGGACAACCCCAAATCTTAACTCGCTTAAGAGATGGGTTCTTACCATACCATATCTCATATGGAGTGGTAGGCAGTGATTTGATTCAAACCTAATTCAATAGGTATGCAGCTTCTCAAGTGCATAATCCCAAAAGGAAATAGGTAACTCAGTAATACTCATCATAGAGCACACGATATCTAATATTATGTGATTGCTCCGCCCCGATACACCGTTGTGTTGTGGTGTATTCAGAGGAGTAACACTGAGAGAGAATCTCATTCTCCTTTAGAATAGTCCAGGAATTCTATGCACAAGTATTCTCCTCCCTGATCTTATCATAGGACATAATACTTATACCTGTATTTTGGTTCTCTACTTCTAACTTATATTCTGTGAATATCTCAAAAGGTTCGGACTTATGTTTCAACAGGAACATATGACTGAATCTTGAGAGATTATCAGAGAATATAATGAAGTATGAAGAACCAGTCCTGGCATGTGTAGACAGGAGACTTTACATACATCATCATGTATCAGTCCCAAGAGTTCACTAACTCTCTCTCTGTTTCCAATAAACAGAGCTAGTGTCATTATATCTTTGTGACATGACTGGCAAGTTTCACAAGATGTAGATTCAAACTGATTTAAATATGCATCTACATGTAACTTCAGCTAGTCGGGTCACATTGATCTGACCTAGTCTACAATACCTTAAGAAGGATCCATTCATTTCTGAACTCTTCTTCTTGTGTGTGTTCAGTATACTAGGAACTGTAGTTTGATTTAGAACGTTAATGCTTTTAGATAGCGTGCCTGAACCGATCAACTTTTGATATAGGAAATGTTCAAAACATTATCCAACAAAACAAAATTATATCATTTCTTTACTAATAAAGAGACTGATATGATTTTGTATATCAGGTTCGGTATCTAATAGTATTTGTTCAGAATCAATGTATTCGTAATACAGGGTGACAGTGACCAACAGACTTGGCTGCAACACTTGCCCCGGTTTCTGTCTCATGAAACTTATCACCCGTTCTCAGTTTTTCTACCTTTTTGTAGCCCTATGTAACAACTTACATATCTGGGATCCTGATCCGGTATCATATACCCAGGATGCAGAGGATACTGAGAAACAGTTCTTTGTAATGAATACACCCGAAGGAGATGCATCATATGCATTTTCTTCGTTTGGGCGGCATAGGAATTCTGGTATTCCCCAATTTCCTGCTCTGTCTTATAACAATTATAAGTTGGAGCGGGACCAACGTTCCCCAGCTCAGTATAAAAAGCGGGTTCGGTCAATACATCCGTATTATTATCTTGATTAAGGCGTGATATGGTCGCTACCAGGAGAGAGAGAGAAGAAAACACTCTGCGTGCGCTCTTGCAAGATCAGATTGGTTATGTATTTTATCTAATCAGGATGGCTCCCACTGTTTTTATCAAATCTTCCTTCAAACCCTAAAAGGAAAGACTAGCCGGGATTAATTACACTCTACAAGTTCGCCAACCTTTCAGCCAGGCCAGTGTCGGTACTTAGAGGGAGGTTCCCCGTGCTTTCGCACGGACCTAATTACAGTAAACCTCGTTTTCCCAGAGGCGTAACCCCGTTGACACATTTCTAGACACCTACTTGATCGGCTAATTGCAAAGTGCAAAACTCTCCCAGGAGTAACAATTACTCGCAGTGGGTATCGGGATCCAACTATCATATAGAAGGTATGCAATCTCATTGCAAATTTCAACATTTGAAACTCCCGATGAAGGTTTTTACCCCTAGCACCTATGACCTTAACTATGGTCAACAAATCATAAGTACTAGTCAAGTTCTACCCGTCATTTCGTGATTAATTAGACCCACCCACATGACCCTTAACTAAGGTCAACAAAGTCACGCGACTGTCCTAACTAATCGCATCATATGCGGTGTAGGAAGACATCACTTAGCTACCGTACACTGTGCCTTGACTATGGTCAACAAACACAGCACGAATACTAAGTACTCTACTTCCTAAAATGACGGAGGGTTGCGGCTGGTTTTTGTGAAAACCTTTAACGCTTTGAACTTGATCTCGTTGCGGAATCAAATGGTTTTTAAATGGAATGTTTTCGAGGCTTTTCTAGTTTTGCTAAAGGGGTCACTCCCGGTGAAGGGATCGTCGGCCCTTTCCTCGTCGAATGAGGTGCGGGATATATCATATATATCACTGTGCAAAGCGGAAACTATAGAAGCGATCAAAGACAAACCGAGGGTTGTAGCATCTGCCAGTTATTGCTAAAGGAGTCACTCCCGGTGAAGGGATCTCGGTCCTTTCCTTATCGAATAAGGTGCAGGATGTTCTACAATGAACACCGCGATGCAAAGCAAGAACTGTAGCTACCTGTTTTATTTTGAAATTCGATTCCACAACATCATTTAGGTTTATTTTCTTTCATTAATCTCATTAATGAATATCCCATCATTTAAATCCACCTAAACATCACAGATATATTTAACGTACGCTTATGCCATCCGCATTCGCCTCGATGTCCCGTCTGCACCGTTAGGTTAGGTAACTAACGCCAGAGCGAGGCAGGGCTAGCACGGGTGTAAAACATAAGCAAAGTCTATATAATATATCATATATACTATAATATCTGTCACAGAGCACAGAACATCACATGATCACAGATAAAACACAGCAGAAGAAACATATGAAATATTGGATATACTAGGACGTCCGTGTTTTCAATACGAGCCAGTATAAAACACGGATTCCACGGTCATGGTGAATAGCCAATCCCACACCCCTAGACCCCTACGAGAGCGGCAAGCAACCCTACCAATTCTAGGGTTAGGAGACCCGGACTCGACTCCTCGAGTTGGTCTCCCTCTGGACCCCAGAACCCGGTTACTTGTGCTCCCCTCCTTGGGTCTATCCTAATGCGGAAAAGTAAATAATATACAAACGGTGACTACTCCCGCAACCTGGAAGTGCCCCAATAAAAGAATATTACATACAAGTTTTTACATGAATGAAAATGAAAAACACTCATCTCACATAAAAAAACCCCGGCTATTCAAACACGACGATCCAATATAACATATCCAGCAACACATAACATCACATGTCATCAACGTAAGTAAATATGCGCATCCCAATTGTCGTTGGCATATAGCAACGAAACCGGCGACATCACATATTACACTTACGGTCACAGAAAAGAAAGTGTAAAACTACAACAGTTGGAATCCGCAATCTCTTTAGACATCACATGCCTAATCAAATGAATTACTTAGACATCACATGCCTAACAATTATAAACCCCACATTTTAGTCTCGTTATCGAAAACACTTTTCAATATCAAGTCGGGCAATTCAACAAGATTCCCGAAAAACTGATCGAATGCTCGTCGCAAACTTTAGTAGGCGGCCGCACCCCTGATACCGTCGACGAAGTGCACCAAGGCGGAACACCGCTGCCGCGAGCACCCGGACGGATGCTTTCGGCGACGGGGTTCTCCTACAGTCACTTGGTCGGGGCTATGGGGTGAGGCTGTCTATTAAGTTTACCCGGCGAGTATCCGCGTACGCTACGTGATTGCAACGGACTTTTGATCACATCAAAATTCCGTGGCAACCGATCAAATAAGACTAAACTGCTATGTTTATAACATTCATTCAGTTATCTCATAACTTCTTGTGAATTCCAATTATTGTATCACATTCCGGATAAATAGAAAATGTTAAACTTTCCGATCGAACAATCGAACACCCAAGTTTTCCCGATACAGATCAACACATGAAACAAGTCTAAAAACAATCAGTTCGTGCCTCAGTACCAACGGTCCAGCCGTAGAAGGGTCAAGCCAACGCCTCACATGTGGCACGCCGTACTGCCCCAAACCCGAAGGTTCAAAGGGTAGTTCAAGACGGTCACATAATCGAGTTAAGGTTTGTTGTCTTCTAGAGGGACCATCGTGTTACTTGCACTACTTAGAACGTGATTAAACTACAGAAATATCCAACACTTGGAAATTTCCCGACAGGGGAAAAATTGGGTATTTATATCCGGTCGAACTTTTTAACATATTCAAAAAATTATCCGGAACGACACATAGACAAAGTTTGACAATCCGATCGAATGTATGAACTCCCAATTTTCCCGGGTATTGAGCGATCAGAAGATCGACGAGCAAGCCCGCTCAGACTCCTGCGAATCCAACCAGTAACACTTACCGTATAGTCCGGTCTGTTCGTCTGATATGTCGCATATCTCGCCTAGGGGTGGTAAACGTCAGACCCCAATAGCTCGATAAGTCATGCCGACTTGAGGTCCATAACATTCGTGAAACTACTGATAACTCTTACCAGTATATCACTGCAACCCTGGCCAGGGATTTCCTGTTATGGCCAGTCGAGCATAGCACAACATCAACCCCCAATACCGGGAGAGACGAATCCCCTCCTATCGCTCATTGCCTCCATGTGAATCGGGACTGTACCCAAAGACCACCTGTTTGCACAACTCAGTAGAGCCGTGGTAGGGTGGAAATCAAAGCACAGTGGGAGACACACAAGACTCTATGACGATCTCGGGTCAACAGACTAAGCTGTACCAGTGTCACCAGAGAACTGCCATCTGACGTGAGGTATAATACCATCTGGGAGTTCTCGGCGAGTCCGTTCAGTGTACCCAGTCTCCACTGAGCACCCGCATACCATCTTCGATGTCAAACACCAATGGATATGGGATCATCCATCGCCCATCGCATGGGTCGAGAAGATATGCGCTAGTCTACTCTGGAATATCGATGCCCCGTCTCGATATTCCCACGACTAGGAACATTTCAAGGATGTACTCATGGACTACCCAGGCCCCACTAGTATGATCTGCATCATAGTCCTGGAAGTCGAGTACACATCCTATGGGCTTTATCAACATGTAATCAAAGAGACAGAAAGTATACATGTTAAGATAAAGTGCAACCAGATAGCGTACTATCATGTCGAGCAAGAAAGTCCTACCTATATATGTCCCAGCATCCACTACAATATACATCCAATGTACAGTAATGGCCTCTAGGGCATACATATAACTAACAATATGGCAGGGTTCGGAAAATGCACGTGCGTTTTCGCACGTGTCATTTTTCGGGCAGATAATACTGGTCGGCTTTGGTTTAAGCCGGATCCGAGTATTATACTGTGTAGATATAATATTTTTGTCTCAGATGCATTTGTATTCGGTCGTAATACAAATGCGGGTATGTTTATACTGATACGGGGTTATCCTGAAATTCGTTTCAGGATCACTTTTGGAAGTTGCCAGTTTCCAGTTTTCTATCAGCCGTATTTAACATTTGGTTAAATGCAGATTTATCTTTTCTTCTTGAGGGTGAGTCATGCTTCTAGAAGGTTCTAGAAATGGTGATTAGGCTTGTGAGTCATTAGTGCTTTAATGGTGCATTTATTGTGTTCATACTAGGTTTAATGACTCATTCTTTTTGCATTAACTCTTCTAGATATTTAATGAAGATCTTTTCCTTTAGAGTCACCACTTTGCTCCTACACTCACCTCCCCCCTCATCTATAAGTGGCCGGCCCCCTCCCCTCCTCTTGATGATTATGGTTGTGATTGGAAAAAAGATTATGATAGATTTGGATTCACGGAAATTAGATAACCTCTTTCTTATTTCACCCGATCCAAAAGGCAACTTCCATAACCGTTCGTCCGTGACTTTTGATGTAACGAGACAAAGTGTTCTACTCATTCTCTACTTCATCTTGGTCGTCTCTTTTGGCAAATTTGACGATCGAGTTGCCTCGGTTCAGAGGCGGGAGCCCGTTTAAAGATCCGTCGACGTGGTGCCACCTGGACGAGAAGACCGGAGATTCAGGAGATCGGAGCAGCCGCAACAAAGCGTGGGATGATGGTTGAAGACCGAAGGACTCGGATCATTCGATATAACGTTTCTACCCACTTTGTAGTATATTAGTTTAGCTTTAATGGCAGATCCGGGTTACGGTACACGATAGCGCCAGTTGTAAAAAGTTTTTGTTCCGCATTTGGCGTCTGTTAGACGGCCGGGGCGCTACCGTGGACTTACTGTTCAGCTCTAGCATGCGAGGATATGATCACCATTTGCTGGTAGATTCGGTGCAAGATATTTATCTAACGGTCCCTCCGGTTCTTAGAAATTAAGTCCATCAGATAGGATGAATGCATTTTATTCTCGGCCTGATCCAGTGCATGTTGCGGCATCACCCTAAAAAGCCCGAGTGTAGCCCTCCATATCGCATTAAAGAGCAACTGCAAAAGAGAAGACCGGCGTGGAAGCAATCGCCTGCAGTGATCCTCCAAACGACGGAGTACGGTCCCACATTGAGCGTCACGATAGTTGGGCTCGTACCAGTAAATATCGTCGCAAGAAATGATATCTCTGACGTCATACAAATGACCAGTCATGATACCTGAAAAGCAAAGAGTTGAAAGGAATAAGGTCACCACATGAAAATCTGCAAGGATAAGGAATGGAATCTTTAGCTTTGGGACTAAGAAACTCCATAGAAAGATTTGGTTAAACATTCTAAGTCTTTAAGTGAGGCATGGGCTCTGCTCCTCAATGGTGCGCAACCTAAAAGTCTATAATACGTGTGTAGCCTAAAGGCATCGTTTAAAGTGCCAAATGCGCAATCCAGAGGATGCACACTAAATAAATTGAAGCAAAGGCTCCGTCCAAAGAGCAGAAGTGTGCATGTGCACTTACCAAGTTAATAAAAAAAGTAAGGGTTTAATAGGAAGAGCATAGCTCTAAAGTGGAATTAAGAGAAAGAAAAAGAAGGTGCGAATGAAATGAAGGAGAGGGGCCCCCTATTTATAGGGTTTAAAAGACAGTTCGCATCCCATGAATCTCGAGACAAATTCGGTAGCTTGCAGCTTGACACCGATCGCACCCACGTGCGAGTCATGTGCGCGCAATCGATGGGGGCATTGTTCGCACCTATTTAAGTGCGCTTCAATATTAAGCGTGCACTTATAATATGCACACTTATATACGTGCGCATATGAAGGCTAATACATGACCTAGGCAGCGACACATGCGCATAATTGCCATACGCACTTAGCAAAAATCACTAAGTGACATAAACATGTGCAAAACACGTGCGCATATGCTAAATTTTTTTAATGCGCATATGCTAATGGACTCCCACACTATCAGGGGTTATGTATGTCACGTTAGGCCAAGTTTACCCATATGTAAACTGAACGCTTCGGGACAAGTAATTAAAGTCATTTCAGCACAATCGAAAAACAAAAAGCATGATTCACAATGAGCAAAAGAGTACTTCCTATTTATACATCAAAATGTGAAGTACAAACTACCAATCAGAGATAAGCAAAAGACAAATAAAAGCAAAGCCTGTCATATTGTCCAAAAGTTCATAGCAGTAGTAGATTGACTGAGTTATAAGAATGAGTGAAATCATAAATTCACTCAGACAAAGACTCAAAAGCCTTATCGCGAAGGGATGCGTAAAGGTCGTCGCTGAAATCTTCTCCTCTATCATATGTGGACATGATTGCTCTCTGTTGAAAAATTACATGTAAAAGGGCGGTCGGGCGGTCTCTCAACCTTTGGGAGGTAAGCCCCATCAGAAAAACCGAATGCACATTGCGTCCGCATCCCCAAGAATGGCATTACGAATTGCTCGAAATATCAACTGGAGCAGAGTGGAGCGTCGATGAAGTTTCCGCCCACAATGATCCTCAAGGAGACGGAGTATGACCTCACATTAGGTATCAGTGTAGGTAGGTTCATAAAAGAGGATGTCGGCATGGGAAACAATCTTCCTAATAGAATACAGACGACTGACCATTGTACCTGAAAGAAGACGAAAGAAGACAAAAGAAGCGTCAGCAAATGGAAACACGTTCAGACTATGGAATCACTAACTCCCAGAATTCCCACTTGGGAAGCTTATGGGTTAAGCGTCAAACAATGGAATTAAATCCCAAGAAACCCCATTAGATGCACAACCCATATGAAGTGCACTAAGCACATAAGAGCAAAGGATTCGCACCAAGGGCAGAGACGCACATGCGCACTTAACAAGTTAATAAAGAAGTAAAGGCTTCTAACATGAAGTAAAGGCTTCAGAAAGAGCGTGTCTCTAAAAAAATTCAAGAGAGAGAAAGAGAAGACATAAATGAAATGAAGGAGAGGACTCCTATTTATTGGGTTTAAAAGTCGGTTCGAATCTTGAGACAAATCCGACGGATCGCAACTGGACACCGATCGCATCCACGTACGAGACATATGTGCACGATCAGTGGAAGGTATTTGTTCCCGTCCAAAGTGCACACCTATACAGATGCGCACTTGGTAAAATCACTAGCTGCAATACGCGTGTGCAAAGCACAGCGTATATGCTAGGTGCGCACGTGATATCTTCGCAAATGGAAAAGTCCTATTTTCGATTCATGCGACACATACAACGCACGTGCGCATGCGCATCCTGATCACAACTGATCCCATAATATTAATAATAATAATAATAATCAAATAAATTTGGGGATCTAAGATCTAACGGTACACATGCATCACAAATAAAACAAATAGTGCAAATGTGCACCCCATGAAGTAGACGCTTTTAAAAAAAGAAATAAATCTTGATAAATAAGGATTTAAATTTTTATTTAGCAAAAAAATCTTCTGTTGGTTAAATTAGTTTAACAAATAGATCCATAGAGCTTAACTAATGGTGTGCATATTAACTTTAATTGATAAGAATCAATTAAATCAATCTGATATCAGATTGAAATCAAAACAAATCCAACAAATTCTAATTTTCCCTCTTCTATAAATAGGAGCCTCACTCACAGAAATCTAATACCGAAAACTCTCACCCTCCATAAGCTCAAAAAAAATCTCATTTTCTTCCTTAAATAAGGTAAAAAAAAAAAGAAGAAGAAGAAGAAGAAGACTTCTCCCATTTCAAAAAAGCCATGGCTTTTAGATAAAAAAAAAAAAACTTTCGCTTTATACAGAAACCTTTACTTCTGTTTTATGAATCCATTGATTCATCATACAAAATATCAAGAGATTTTAAGCTTGATTTTTCTTTTACAAAAGTTTCAACTTTTATGAGAAATTAATCGTAAGGATCAAGAAAAAAATCAATCAAAGATGCCTATGCATCATAAAAATTGAAGCTTTTGCTTCTGAAAAAAGAAATAAAGAAAAAAAAGGGGGGGAAACTGAAAGAAAAATAAAAGGACAGAAGCCATTGGTTCTTCATAAAAGCATTTGCTTTCTGTTCAAGATATGTGCACCCCAAAACCAAGTGCGCACTTGGTTAACATCATACAGACTTGCGCATCACGTGATATACACGTGCGCGATGTGTGCATCACGTGATATACACGTGTGCGCACTTGATGAACACCTCCTATAAAGACATGCACGTTACGTGATATCCACGTGAACGCAGATGATAATGATATCCAATGAACGCATGTGCGTCATGTGACAGGCACGTGTGTGCAAGTCAAAAATGTTGACTCAGTCCAATGCGCACATATATACATGGGCACATAGAAGTCTGACGTGATAATAAGTGTGCAATCACATGATATGCACATGCACACCCTTGTCAAAAGAATAAATATACATTCGCATCCCATATGTACTTGCACATCTGGAACGGCATGTTTTTGCTTGATCACTTAGCCAAAGATAAACTAAGTATAGAAGCTTTTGGTTCTCATGCATGATCTATTGTTCAAAATTGATCTTAGTCAAATACGACTAATGGTCCTTAGACATATACGGATTTGAACTAATCCACGCTCCATGATCAACGAAAAAATTAGTCTCCGTATACAATCCAAGGATAACCCCATAATAAACAATATATATAACACGACACAAAGTGATATTTATAGAGAAGAATAAAGTTGTTATCGCTTTGCGATAACATAATTAACTGCAGGGGCTTGCGCCCGCAGGAAAAAAACGTCCTCACAATCAAAAACCCCTCACATATAAGAGGGAATCTGATAAGTTTGCTACAACGGTCGTATCTATCCAAATCGGATAAGTTTGCTACAACGGTCGTATCTATCCAAACCTCCGATATACGGTGCCATAAATCAACTTGGTATCTTGTGAGAGGTGAATAGATATGTTCCATATAGTATCTGCCTCTAGATTCAGGCTGGACGCGCTCCCCGCGTCTCAGTTCCTTGTTTCCGACGGTAAACATATATCATTAATTCCATGTTGTATCTGATATGGAGAGTTTATGCGCTTCATACAATTGAAGTTTTTGATAGAAGTTGATTTCTGATATTAAGTATTAAACTAGGATTTTTCTAAGAAATTTTTGAAATTAAGTATTAAACAAGAATAATCGGAATTATGTAATACTTTTAAAAAGGATTATTGTAGGCGAATATATATTCTATATTATAGATTATTATTTGGGTAAGAAGGAAAATTGCTTTTATAGACAGGACGTTAGCGATTAATCCATACTCAAATTTGGGAAACAAAGCATAATGCAAAATTATAAACAAGATTGAAAATCAAAATTCAAAAATCAAAATGCATCAACCATCCATAAATACAATGTACCAACACAGCCTCCATAACATTTTCACAACACCTCTATACATAGAAAAAGAAGATGCGGGAAAAAAAGTGCAGAAATTTAGATCGCGGTGAGAAACACTCTGTAGCTCTATGACGAGTCTTTCATCAATCTCGCCTCTAATCCCCCTTCATTGCGTGTGACCAACACGTACGGCATGTAGGTCCCCAGTATTTTGTCCCATACCACGAAGAAAGGTTGTGAATAGTTGAACTTGGTGCCCTGGAGCTGATGATGGATGTCGTGATATGCAGTGTTATTTGGGAAAATCAAGTGGAGAATATTCCACGGCAGCCAGAGGCCGCAATGGTCATCGACCGTCTTCATAACGGCGAAGCAGAAGAAGCTAACTGCGGTGCGTGTGGTCATACCAGAGATGAGGAAGGAGAGGGCTCCACCAAAGGTATCAAGGAGGAGGCCCTCGAGGGGGTGGTTGTAGAGGGCCCCAATGGCGTAGGGGACCACGAGCCGATGGTGTTGCGAGTGCACGTGTTTGTACAGGAACTTATTTTGGTGCATGTATCGATGCACAAAGTACTGCCACGTGTCCATTACGAGCATTGCGACGAAGATTTGGAGGAGTTGGACTGGGATTGAAGGTTGGATTATTGCTGAGCTTTGGCTCCCGGTTGCCTATAGCGTAGAGAACAATCAAGTTAATCGGAGAATGCAGACTAATTTGAACAACTTCTGCTTTACTTTTTTCTTTAGTGTGGCATGTACGATTGTTTTCCACATCAGTTGATACTGATGATAATATCAACTTTTATAATTATAGCTTCAGCACTACAATATGTATATATTATTGAAGAAAAATATAGAGATTTACTAAACCCACTGGGATCGAGTTAAAAGTAATTGGGATTGATGAATAGGAACAACAAACGATTGCAGATATGGTCAATTTACTCGGTAAATACTAATGGTATACCTCTGATTGGTAGATGTCTATATTCACCTGGCTACAGAGTAAATTGTGTTTAGCTGCATTCATTGCATGGGTACTAAGGAAATCAAAACAAGAAACAACTAACAAGTACACCTTATCAAGCTAGATGGTTAGTTAACAGTCAACTCAAAATTTCTAGTTTATTTTGCTGCGGTGCAATGTTTACTATTATGAGTGTCCTCGCGTAACATTATCTGCTACATGACATTTGAACATTACACATACTCAAAAAAAGTTGAATGCACAAAATATACATTGGATGGCCGATACAAACATGATATTGAGTTATATCTTAATATACCATCCAACATACACTTTCCGATATAGAAAACCCTAATTTAACGCAAACTCAATTGCATATAGCTAACACAATGACATGTTAGAAAATGTTATAATAATACTGACTTGCATCTTTAAATCAAATTAGTCCACGCAGTTTCTGCAACTAAAATGAGTAATAAACGCCCATACTGATACCCCCTTGAATTAAAATGAAACAAACTGGTCATGGCCGATGCTAGTAAATGGACTGTAAATTGATAATTTTATATAGCCTTGGAGCATCAGAATCTTCCAAATCCAAAATAAAGGGTTTAACATCAAATCTATATAAGAGTTAAAACTGTTTTTAAAGATTGACATGCCTCTTTATTTTCTGCGAAACTGATTGGAAAAGGCTATATATAACATAACGTTTTCTATTGTTATTGATATATATTAGACTGAAAGGATGACAATTAACTTTCTGAAAATCTTATCTTATAGATGTCAAAAAGGGTTGAAGATCTCAATTGAAGAACCAATATTCATAGCTAAAGCCGAGGTCAAATGGACTAAAGGCCTAATAGGACCATCTGGTTATTCATTTCTAGCAAACCTTTATACCCGTGTATCGCCAGTATTTTTGCTGCTGCAGCTTCTTCTAGTAATAAAATGGGGAAAACATGATGTAAATAAATATAACCCGACCCAGAATTATTTAATCTATGCGTGATATACAAATCAAAATTGCTTAAGCACATCTGTAGGGTGTTTTTCATCAACCCTATTGAGATAGGAATACGCGTCGCTTGTTAGGCGTACTACAGATTCCCACTGCTTAAGATAGACGGGGCTTTATTGATTGTGGGAATCCGAATCTCCGGCAGCCGAGGACTAAACAGCCGTTAATTACCCCTCACTTTTGGAGCGAGTGAACCTCCGATTGACGGGTCAAACTGGTCATGCGAACTCAATGTGCAGTGTGCGTGTATTGTGCATTGAGGGATTTTGGATATATCGGGGGCCCCGCAGAGTTTACGGAGGTCCCGCTATCCGGATAGCGGGCTGGGGGTCAAGGGGGCTAGCAGCCCCCTTACGGGGTGCGGGGTAACGCCCCGTTAGAAATACGGGGAAGTGTTGTGGAGTGTGTATGTATATAGAAAAAGGGGGAAATAGCGTCCAAAAGACGCGTGAACGCCAGCGTCCCGCGTGTGTGGCACGCGGACGCTGGTCACCAGCGCCCCGCGTGTCTGGCATGCGGGAGCGGGCGGAGGTTTAGCCGCTACACTGGGAGTTGTACTCCGGATTACCTTTTGGAGTTGAACTCCTGACAAAGAGGACAAAGGGGCTTAGCCCCTGCACTGGGAGTTGTACTCCCAAAATTAAAGACTTGTTATTTTATTTTTATTTTTTTTGAGGAGTTAAACTTCTAAGATATTTTTGGAGCTGATGAAAGGGGACCCATTTCTTCTCCCTCGAGTCCTGGATCTTCCCCAAAATAGGATTTTTGGAGGTGGGTCTTCTTCTTCCTCCTCTCTATTGGCTGGATCATGGAGAAAAAAGGGTGGGATTTTAAAAATCTCCCATTTTGGAGATTTGATAGAAGATCCGTGTTTCCCTCCAAGGATTTTATGGTGAAAAAATGTTTATTTTTGGAAAAAGAAGAGTTAAACTCTTGGTTTAATTCAAAAAGGAGAAGAAGGCTTAGACCCTTGAGGAAGGAGAAGAAAGCACATAACCCTAATTTTTTTTTTTTGAGAGAGTTTTTTTTCATCGTGTTGCCTTTATAGGCTACACATTTTACATATAGCCTCTTGGGCTTTGCCAAATGGTACTTGTCCCACCCTATGCCTTATGTGCTTATTTTATTTTTTGCACATAAGCCATGAGATTTACAAAATTTTGGCTTTCTGCCCACTTTACATATATTTATTTCTAAAAATTATATTTAGACTAATTTATTGCCTCCTTTTTGGCATGGAGCCGGCCCTTTCCATGTTTGGTCTTGAATTGGGCTTGGGCTCGGGCCCACTTGACTTGGGGTTGACCTTGGTTTTGACTTGGTCAACTGGAGTGTAATTTTTTATCCCAACAAAGTGTCCCCCCATAAATAAATGCACACCACATATGTGAGTTGTGTGCATGAAATTGATGGATCTTCTTTCGCGTAGAGGTTGACTTGATTTGGTTACCGTTTTGACGACGTGGAGGTTGATGCTGCCCTTTTTACGAAGTGGACGGTCGATTCTGCCCTTTTTGCGACTTGGACGGTCGGTGCTGCCATTTTTGCGACGTGGACGGTCGGTTCTACCATTTTAGCGACGTGGACGGTTAGTTCTACCCTTTTTGCGACTTGGACGGTCGGTGCTGCCATTTTAGCGACGTGGACGGTCAGTTCTACCCTTTTTGCGACTTGGACGGTTGGTACTGCCATTTTCGCGACGTAGACGGTCGGTTCTGCCCTTTTTGCGACTTGGATAGTCGGTTCTGCCATTTTAGCGACGTGGACGGTCGGTGCTGCCATTTTTGCGACTTGGACGGTCAGTGCTGCCATTTTTGCGACGTGGACGGTCGATGACTTGCTCCGCTTCTTACAGTGTCGGGATTTTATTTGACTTGCTCCGCTTTCTGCGGTGTCGGGGTTGAAGTTTGACTTGCTCCGCTTCTTGCGATGTCGGGGTTGATTTGTTTGATTTGATTTGTTTTGAAAGTTTCCTACATATCCAGCGGGACTTTCGAGCTTAGAAATGCTGGCGGGTGGGACTTTGATTTGATCTGTTTGATTTATGCCTTATTTGGCGGGATTTTTGAATTTAAGAGGAACTTGGAATTTGGATTTTATTTGGCATCAGTATTGCTGCACTGGAATAATGCCAGGAGCAACTCATCATTTGCCCTGGGAGGACTTGGATTTGGTTTTTAGGTCGGCATCAGCATTGCTGCACAGGAATAATGCCAGGAGCAACTCATCATTTGCCCTCGGGAGGACTTGGAATTTGGTTTTTGGGTCGACATCAGCACCGCTAATACTGAAGAAATACCAGGAGCGACGTATCATTTGCCGTTACCCGTTGGGGAGCGATGGCTTAGGAGACAAGTTTAGATCTCTATCACCTAAGGCTTTTCAATTTTATGAGTCGTAAGGGTCTCATAAAAGCATTTTCTTCCTACGAGTCGAGAGGATCTCGCAGGTGTATGTTCTCCTTAGGAATCATGAGAATTCCTAAGTGCGTTGCTCCTTTGTGAGTCGTAAGGATCTCACGCAGGGATTTTCTCCTCACAAGATCGAGAGAACTTTGCAAGTGTATTTTATCTCATTTCACGAGTTTGCGCCCTTTCGGGTTTTCACAAACTCGCCGGCAGTCCTGTTGTTTTTACTCACGGAGCCCTTTCGGATTTTCATCCATGCCTGTTTTGCTTGTGGACATACCTTTTTTGTCGTTTGTGGGATTTTGAAAGTAGTCTCGCCGGCAGGACTTAGGAGAGATAGGGGTCGTTTACGCCCGTGGATTGTATACGGTTTTACAGGATGTATGATCCAAACCGTAGGGTCGGTGTACTCAATTCGTCTGCGACTTGGAGCATTCACGTATAGTATTTCTTGAGATATCGGCCATTGATAGGTGGCATGGGCCTTTCTCCCTCGGCACTTATTAGTTAGTAGGATCCTCCATCGAACGCTTTCTCGATGACGCATGGTCATTCCCGGTTTGGCTCGAATTTTTCTTTAGCATGTCGATTGGAGATGATCGGCCTTTCAAGAACCAACACCAATTCGCCTTTCTTGAAAGCGCGGAGACTGGTCATCTTGTCATAGGCACAAGACATTTTAGCTCGGTATAGCTCCAGATTTTGCTGCACCGCAGCCTCCTTTCTTTGAAGGCATCAAGCTCTTCGAGTCGAAGGACGACGTTTTCCTCCTCCGTCAACTCGTGTTGGACGGCCATTCGTAGGCTTGGAACTTCGACTTCGAGCGGGAGGATTGCTTCCACTCCGAAGAGTAGTGAGTATGGAGTGGACTGAGTTGGAGTACGGTGTGTGGTACGAAATGCCCACAACGTCTCATGAAATTTGAGATTCCAGTCTCTCTTGTTGGCTGAAGCATTTTTCTCAGGAGCTTGCACAAAGTCTTATTGAAGGCTTCGGCTAGCCCATTGGCCCTTGGATTATAGATGAAGGAATATCTCTAGTCTATCTTGTGCTGAGTAGCAAATCTTGAGATTTTGAAGCTCTTGAAAGAAGCTCGTTATCAGAAATGATCCTTCTTGGTGTACCGAAGCGGTATAGAATATTATGTCTGAAGAACGTCAGAATATCTTCTGTTTTGTCTTCTTTTAACGGGACAGCTTCGGCCCATCTGGAGAAATAGTATGTCGCAGCCAATATGAACCGGTGGCCTATGGATGATGGAGGATCAATTGGGCCAACTATGTCGGTGCCCCAAACTTCCAAAGGCCACGACGCCACCGTAGGATGCAACGGATTGGGATGCTTGGGAATGAAATCAGCGTGAATTTGGCAGAGATGGAATTTCTTTGCATGCTCTTCGCAATCTCTTATCATGGTGGGCCAGTAATATCCAAGCCGTTTGATCTAAAGCCGCATTTTGGGGCCAGACTGGTGAGCCCCGCAGACGCCCGAGTGAACTTCTTTCATGATTTTTTGGGCTTCGACCGATAACAGACATCTGAGCCAGAGTTGGTCATATGATCTGCGATATAGCGTATTATTTACAAACACGTATCGAAGAGCTCTCTTCTTCAGCTGAATCCTCGCAGATTTTTTTCGGGCAGCTTGTCGTATCGGAGGCACTCTATGAAGGGTTCTCTCCAATCGAGCTAGTCTTGAATGATCGAAGCTTCTTCAGCAGGATTGTTCTCTTGTTCTACGCTTTCTTCTTCACGCAAAGAGACTGGAGGCAGAATTTGTCGGCTTCTGACTGTGATTAGAATTTCGTCCATGTCATCAGCTAGCTCTTTAGCTAGGCGAGCGTGTATGTCGGCTTTTCTGTTCAACGCTCTAGGGATTCTCATTAGTTCAATGTGAGTGAACCGTTTCATGAGTTCCACCGCTCGGCTTCTATATCGAGCTAACTCGGGTTTGTATATCTTATAGTCGCCGCTTACTTGGTTGACGACAAGCTAGGAGTCACCGTAAACCCGTAGTCGAAGGATTTCCATTTCTATGGCGAGCTCCCGACCAGCTATCAGAACTTCGTACTCAGCCTCGTTGTTTGTGCGAGACTTGGTGAGAGCAAAAGAATGTCGTGGGGTTCCCATCGATGGCGTGATGAACACCAATCCTATCTATACTTTTATCTGCGGGATGCTTGATTTGCCGGAACTCCTCATTGATGAGGCTCCATCGAAGTAGATCTCCCAACATGGCTCATCTTCCTTGAGGTGCAGCACTTGTTCGTCGGGTAACTCGCAATTGAGTGGTGGCCCTTCTGGTACGGGATGAGCAGCAAGGAAGTCTGCAAGAGCTTACCATTTTACTGCTTTCTGAGGAGTATAAACTATGTCAAACTCAAGTAGCATGACAACCCATCTTGCCATTCTACCGGCTAGGCTTGCTTTGGTCATTAAATGTTTGAGCGGATCGACATTGGAGATCAGCATAACCCGATGAGCGAGCAGAGAGTGCCTCAGCTTCTTCACAGCGAACATCAGAGTCAGACATTGCTTTTCGATCGGGAAATAGATATGTTCCGCCCCGACTAAAGTTCGACTGAGATAGTAGAGGGCATTTTCTTTTCCCTCCTCATTGTTCTGGACAAGGAGCGCACCGAGTGACTCATCTAGCGCGGCAGTATAGAGAATTAACGGTTTATTTAAAATAGAAGCAGCAAGCACTGGAGGGTGCAACAGGTACCATTTGATACTTTTGAACGCTTCTTAACATTCAGCATCCCAGACAAAAAGAGCTCCTTTCTTCATGAGCTTTGAGAAGGGCCTACATCTTCCTGATAAATTTGAGATAAACCTTCGTATATAAGCAAGCTTGCCTTGAAAAGATCTTAGCTGCGTCAGATTCTTCGGAGGGGGCATCTCCATGATGGCCTTTATCTTGGATGGGTCAACTTCGATCCCTCGATGTCAGACTATGAAGCCCAGGAATTTTCCCGATGATACGCCAAAAGCACACTTCAGATGATTCATCTTCAGATCGTATTCCCTCAGTCTAGTGAGAACGGTCCCAAGATCTTGGATGTGATCGGCATTGGCTTTAGTTTTGACAACCAGATCATCAACATAACATCCGACGACTTTATGGATTAGGTTATCAAAGATATTGGTCATTACCCATTTGATATGTAGCACCGGCGTTTTTCAGTCCGAACGGCATCACTTTGTAAAAGTATATGCCAATCGGGGTTCGAAATGTTGTATGCCTCTCATCCTCAGGCGACATTTTTATATGATTGTATCCGGACGAACCGTCCATGAAGGTGAACAGCTCGTAATTTGAGGTGTCATCGACCATCATTTCCATGACCGGAAGCAGGAAATCATCTTTAGGGCATGCCTTATTAAGGTCCCTGAAATCGACACAAAATCGGATCTGCCCATTTTTCTTCTTTACTGGGACAATGCATGCGATCCAGTCTGCATATTTCTCTTCCCTGATGAAGCCAGTATCGATAAGTTTCTTAATTTCCTCGATGACCTTTTCTTCCAGCTCCCTTCTCATTCTTCGAGGAGCTTGTTTGACAGGCTTGGCATCAGGAGATATAGCCAGCTTATGCACGGCCACTTCAGAAGAGACGCCAGGCATTTCTTTGTACGTCCATGCGAAGCAGTCAGCGAACTCATGCAGCAGGACAATTATCTGCTCTTTCATTTTCTCTGACAAGAGTGAGCTGATGTAGGTCGGCCTTGGATTATCAGGCGTTCCCAAATCAATCTCGGTTAGCTCATCGAAGGTTGATTATCCCTACCATCTTCGAGCTTTTGAGGAGCTTCTTCTGGCTCGGCTATCTCGTCGTCATCATTTGACCTTTTGCTGGCTTCACCAACATGGATCATGTAGCATACTTTAGAATCAAGCTGGATGAAACCTATGCCCCGTCTATCTGGAATTCGTCAATCGATGAGTGCTCGGACCTGAGGCGGATGCCATAGCCCTTCATAAAACTTTGCTTCGAACTCCGTTTGATATAAACGACATCCGCACCTTCTGAAATATTCCCGCATCTCGGGCGCATAGTATCTGGGATTGATGGGATTGAGGACGACTCTTATGCCTCTCTCATAGGGAAAGCACGCGACAGACAAATCGTCCGGATGCACAACAGGATTTGCCCCATAAAACAGGATGCCCTTCTGTCCACTTTTCCTTCCGGGAACATAGAAAGTTTTTAGCTGGCCCACGGTGGAGACTGACAATGCATCGAGCTCTTTGCATATCTGCTCCGGCACCCTTGTGACGGCTAGGGACCCTTCTGAAACTTCGAAGGTCTCTCGTAGCTTTACTTGTTGCGTGGGGGGCTAACCTATATAGTTGTTGCAAGGCAGGTTCTCCTCCTCCGACTCTTCAGTGTCGCTGCCTAAACGAGTGCGAATTTTGCTGTCGGATGGGCCTTCGATATCAGACTCGTCCGTATCGCTACCAAAATGATGGCGGTTTTTATGGACGGACGGACTTCCAATGTCGTGCTCATCAGTGTCGCTGCCGAAATGCGGACGCACTTGGGGGTTTTTGCTTTTGAAAATGATGGCCGGCTCAGACTTGCTTTTGAGTTTCGGGACCGTTCAGTCTTTGGTCAGCTGTAGCTCAGCACTTTGGAGGTTCACAAAGTACAGAGAATCTTCATATCGGGCTTCATGCACACCGAACGGCTGGATGTCTCCATCAATGCGTCCTTCGCCATTTTTAGTATACTTCATGTATTGATGAAGAGTTAACAGAACGATACCGTAATCATGGAGCCACGGCCGTCCCAAGAGAATTTTATAAGACGTGTCAGCGTCGATCACGTATATCTTAGCTTCGGTTTGCAGATCCCCAAATTTGATTGGCAGAGCTATAGACCCCAGAACTTGCTGGCAGTTTTGATTGAACTCTTGAATGACAATCCTTTCCCTTGACAGGTGTCGGACGTCCATTGACAAACTCTTCAGAGTCCGCAAGTTCATGATGTTCACTGAGGATCCCGGATCAATCAATATGCGATTAATCCGATCTCTGTCGATATACCCTGTCACGTAAAGCGGCCGGTTATGCTCAGCTGTTTCCAGTAGCAGGTCTTCGTCCTTAAACATGACAGTGGCGATATGCAGGGTGTACTGGGCTTTTCCATATTAATTTCAGCAAAGCGAGCCTGGTACCGCTCGGGGTTTTGTAGAGCATGAATGAGAATATCTCTGAGATCCTTAGACAAGACCAGAGCATCATAGATGCTTAAGAGAAACGGAAGCTTCTGGAGATGAGCCAGGACATTATAGTCCACTGGGGAAGGACTCGAATCTTCATGAGCAAGTTCTCTGCCATCTTCTTCATTAGCGACTTGTTTTTCCTTTTCTTTTGAGGTGTTGCCCTGATTTAGCGGTAGAGCCCTACCTCTTCTAAGCTGGATTTGGTTAGCCTTTTGTGGTGAGCTCCAAGTCCTCTTTAGGAAAACATAGCTCTTCCTCAGAGTCGCTACCAAGATGGACGACGTAGCAGGTCACTATAGGGATCTCTTCATTGGAGTCTTCTTCTAGCTCCCCTAGAATCTCAGCCGCTTATATAGGGAAGAACTTCTTCAATTGAATTAGAGTCCTTTTCTTTTGTTCATAGTTTTCGAGAGAATCGATATATTTTTGAATGATCGATCTCTCTGCAGACTCCTTTTCGCGTCGAGCTACACTTTTTTTCTTCTTGAGCTTTTTGGATTTTGAGCCTTTTGGATTTTGAGCCTGATTGAGCCGAATTGGAAGCTGGAATGGTGCGCTACTTCTGCCCTTCCCATTCTGTTATGGGCTCTTTCCGAAGTAACTTTAGCATCTTCTTCGTCTTATTAGATATGTGCGTACTCCACGGAGGCTACAGTGAGTCGGTTTCATTTCTCATGGCAGCGGGTTCGGTTGTCTGCTCCCAGAAGGTTTCAGCTTCTGTCTGTATAAAGTTGGTGGTTGCAACTTGATTGCTCACCAACACATTCTTAGACAGCTCGATCTTTCCAGCCTTGTACTGCTTCTCAACCCAGTCTTTGAAGATATAGCAATCCTCGATCGCATGGCTCACTACTCGGTGGTACGGGCAATACAGGGAATTGTCGGTCATTTTTGCTTCGTAGGGTCTTTTCGACTCCGGCAATTGTAGACCATTGTTCAAGGCATCTTTGAATATCTTGCGGATCTTGTCCCTTCTGAAAGAGTAAACCTTGTTCTTTTTCTCCTCTAGGGAAGGCCCTTCTCCTCCCAGCAATGGCTTTCGAGACCGGTTGGTTTTGGAGTTGCTTACCTTTCGCTTGTCTTCATTGTCGGACGCATTGAAAACAATGGTACTGTTGGAATTCCCGCTTCTACGGTTGTCGTCCCTCTTGCTCTTCCAAGTCTTGTCTTTCTGAGAGTCCGGGGTAGACTCTTGCTTCAAGCGTTCCAGCATTTGGACTTTCTTGGTCAGCTCCTGAAACGTCTTGAGGCCTGTTGTACACAAGAATGTGACCATCCAATTGCTGAGGTTCCCAATAAGAAGGCTGACGGACTGGTCCTGCTCCAGCGGCGGTTCGCACTTGACCGTGAGATTACGCCATCGGACGATAAAGTCGGTGTTGCTTTCATTCTTTCCCGGCTTGGTCCTCACAAGGTCAGCAATGAAGATTTTATCACTGACACTCATGAACCTTTGCCGAAACAGAGACTCCATTTGGGCAAAGGTAATGACAAACCCGTCTGGTATGCTCGCGTACCAGTCGAAAGCAACACCGGTCAGGCTGTTGACAAACTGACGAAGAAAGAGCGCATCATTGCCCCATGTATTTCCGCATGATACTTTAAAGTGGGCGACGTGCTGATTTGCATTTCCCGTCCCGTCAAATCTTCCGAGCTTAGGAATGACGTAGCCGTTCGGGAATTCGATCAGATCGTACTGTGCAGGATATGGCTGCCCACTACTGTCGATTTCTTTCTGAGCTTCGGCTTCGGCTACCAATGTTCTAACCTTGCTAGTGACCAAATCCATTATCTGATATTGTGTTGGCGGGATAGTGCTATCTGGGGCCAAAGCGTCCCCAGAAGCGGAATGTGGTCGGCTTTTGTGTGGCTCACCCAATTTTGGACCCAAGGGGACATGCATCGGTTGCTTCGGGTTGTCATCACCCGGCCCATGAGTAGAGACATGTGCCTGATTGGAAGGCGCTCGAGCAATTTGAGTTGTGAGCTGTATCACAACATTCGTCAGGTCGTCGATTTTTGAGTAAAGCTTATCTTTGCTCCTGAGCTGTTTTCGAAGCTCTTGAAGCAACACTTGCTTTGCGGTCTTGGGGCGGAAAGTCGGCTCTTCCTCGTTGTCCGAGCTTGACTCTACATAGACTGAGGGGTCTTTCTGCCTATCATCCTCATCGAAAGGGTTTTCATCATCCAGCGGAGGCGGCTGTTCTTGGAAAGCGGCAACCACATTCAAGCCAGATTGGGCTTGGGATGTGGTGGCCCCATCCTTGCCTTTGCTGCGAAGGTTGTCGCTGGGGCGCGTGCCCACCATATAGACCGTGTGGATAACATATCCAGCCATCATTTCATTATTGGTAGCTGACTTTGTGGACCACCGTCTTGGCCCTTCTGTTTTGGTAGCGGACAATCGATTGAAGATGGCTGGCCTGACCGGATTCATGAGTGGTGCTGGCGTCTTTTTTCTGGATCTGCCTCGCTGCTTTCGCGCGGCACAGAGCGCCTGATAGACTTTTGAAGGGACAGTATCATGCTTTCTCTGTTGGGGCTGGGACACGTCCCTTTGTAGCATTGTTCGGACCGATGTCTTCTTGATTCTGGCGGTCATGGCATTTTTCTAAACCCACTTCAGAGGTTCGAAGGAATTGCTGACTTTTACGGCCGACTCAGCCGTCGTCACGGAGTAACTCTGCTCTTGGAACCTCATAAGATTCCACTTGGCCGAAGTCCTGACCCTCTTGTTGGCTCGATACCTGAACCGCTTCTGCCTTAACTTTTCTATTTTAAGCACTTGGCAGACAGAGAGCCCAGAGAAGATGCCTGCTTGCGCAATTGTCAAGGGCACCACCTGAGCTTGCTGGAGATGCTTTGTGGCTCCATTGGTGTTAACGGCTTTTCCCTCGGTCGAAACAGTGGAGAGCCGTTCGAATACAAATTTGCATTTGGGATGGGATGCTTTGGCGACCACAACGTTCGGCATCCTGCCCCTTGAGGTCAGTTTGGCCGCTTAGTTTGCCGTGACCTCCACCAGATGAGCGCTTCCGGCAGGGTAGATGATAACGGAACCAAATTGACGGGGTGGCTCCTCCCATTGCCGGCTGAGACTAGCAGGGAGAACCACGCGGGCATTGATCTTGACCACGTACGAGATCGGGGTCGCATCGGAAGCTGAATTCATCTTAGAAGACATCGTCGTTGAAAGTTGATTGTTGCACGGAAAAAACATTATTTCAGTACAAACATCGGCATATATGTTAAATGAGTTCGGATGAACACTTGACCCGAGATATGGGAGGAGAGAAAAATCCCACCGGGCGTGTCAGAAGCTGTAGGGTGTTTTTCGTCACTCCATTGAGATGGGAATACGCATCGCTTGTAAGGCGTGCTACAGATTCTCCCTGCCTAAGGTAGGCGGGGGTTTATTGATTATGGGAATCCGAATCTCCGGCAACCGCGGACTAAACTGCCGTTAATTACCCCTCGCCTTTGGAGCGAGAGAACTTTCGATTGATGGGTCAAACTGGTCATGCGAACTCAATGCGCAGTGTGCATGTGTTGTGCATTGAGGGGTTTTGGATATATCGAGGGGGCCCGCAGAGTTTACGGGGGTCCCGCTACCCGGATAGCGGGCTGGTTTTGTAGAGTGTGTATGTATATAAAAAAAAGGAAAAATAGCGTCCAAAGGACGCGTGGGCGCCGGGCGCCCCGCGTGCCTGGCACGCGGACGCTAAGCGTCAGCAGGAAAAAGGGCTTAGCCCCTACACTGGGAGTTGTACTCCCGATTGACTTTTGGAGTTGAACTCCTGACAAAGAGGACAAAGGGGCTTAGCCCCTACACTGGGAGTTGTACTCCCAAAAAGAAAGAATTTTTTTTAGGAGTTAAACTTCTAAAATATTTTTGGAGCTGATGAAAGGGGGCCCCTTTCTTCTCCCTTGAGTCCTGGATCTTCCCCAAAATGGGATTTTTGGAGGTAGGTCTCCTTCTTCCTTCTCTCTATTGGCTGGATCTTGAAGAAAAGAGGGTGAGATTTTAAAAATTTCCCCTTTTGAAGATTTGATGGAAGATCCGCGTTCTTCTTCAAGGGTTTTATGGTGAAAAAATGTTTATTTTTGGAAAAGGAAAAGTTAAACTCTTGATTTAATTCAAAAAGGAAAAGAAGGTTTAGAACCTTGAGAAAGGAGAAGGAGGCACAGAACCATAATTTTTTTTAGAGAGAAAAAGTTTTTTTTGATTTTTTCATCATGTTGCCTTTATAGGCTGCACAGTTTACAAAGGGCCCTTTAGGTTTTGCCAAATGGCACTTGTGCCACCTCATACCTTATGTGCTTATTTCATTTTTTTTACACGTAAGGTATGGGGTTTACAAAATTTTGGCTTTCTGCCCACTTTACATATATTTATTTCTAAAAATTACATTTAGACTAATTTATTGCCTCCTTTTTGGCATGGAGCCGGCCCCTTCCATACTTGGTCTTGAATTGGGCTTGGGCTCGGGCCCACTTGACTTGGGGTTGATCTTGGTTTTGACTTGGTCAACTGGGATGTAATTTTTGACCCCAACACTCGGATGTGGGAAAGAAAAACCAGAGACTTATGTACGGTGGAGTGTATCAAAAATGAAGTTCAAAAGATTTTAATTCGAGATGAGGATATTAAGGAAATGTGGAGAGATTATTTTGACAAATTGTTCAATAAGAGCTTTACTAAGAATTTGGATGGACTTGTCATTCAATCTCAAAATATAAATCGTGATTTCATGAGTAAAATAAGAATACCTAAGATTAAAGAAGTTTTGAAGAGAATGGGATCAAAAAAATCAGTCGGTCCAGACGGGATTCCTATCGAGATTTGGAGATACTTAGAAGAAATAGACGTTAAATGGCTGACAGATCTGTTTAATAAGATTTGACTGACCAAAAAGATGCCAAATGAGTGGAGGAAAAATACTCATGTACATATCTACAAGAATAAGTGTGACATTTAAAATTGCTCAACCATCATGGAATAAAACTTCTGTGTCACACCATGAAATTTTGAGAGAGAATGATTGAACACAGGCTAAGAAAGGATATTAAGATAACACAGAACCAGTTTGGGTTCATGCCTGGACGATCGACGACAGAGGCTATTCATTTGGTTCGTCAATTTGTCAAGCGTTTTCGAGAGAGGAGAAGAGATTTGTATATGATATTTATTGATTTAAAGAAAGCGTACGAAAAGCTACCTAGAAGGTATTATGGGGGACAATGACATAATCAAGGACATTGACATAATCAAGGACTTGTATGATAGAGTAGTGGCAAATGTCAAAACCTAAGGCGGCCTAACGAGTGATTTTCCGATTACAATTGGCTTACATTAATGATCTGCATTAAGTCCATTCCTGTTTACTATCGTGATAGGTACGCCTATTAGAACTATCCAAGATGAGATACCTTAGTGTATGCTATTCGTTGAGGATATTGTTCTAGTAAATGAGACGAAACCAAGGGTTAATACCAAATTGGAGTTATGGAGGCAAACGTTCAAATCTCGGGGGTTCAGATTGAGCAAGTTCAAGACAGCATATATGCATTGCAAATTTAGCAAACAGAAAAATCGAGACCACATTGGTATAACACTGGAAAGGCAAGAAATATCACCAAGCGATCGGTTTAGATATCTAAGTTCCATAATCCAAAAGAATGGAGAGATTGATAGCGATATTAATCAAAAGATCCAAGCTAGTTGGTTGAAATGGAGGAGTGCAACAGGGATTTTGTGCGATCATAAATTTCCGTTAAGGTTGAAAGAAAAGTTTTATCAAAGTGCTATTCGGCCTGCCTTATTATATGGTACAGAATGCTGGATACCTAAGAAGCATCATACACAGAAGATGCACATAGCGGAGATGTGCATGCTTCGTTGGATGTGTGGCAACACTAAAAATATAAGGTGCGAAATGAAGATATTCGTGCAAAAGTTGGTGTAGCACATGTGGAGAAGAAAATGCAGGAAAACCGACTATGATGGTTTGATCATGTGCGACGCAGACCTATGAAAGCACCGGTTCGACGAATGGAAACTCTCGATATAGACAATGTCAAAAGAACGAAAGGAAGACCGAAGAAAATATGGATGGAGGTGATACGAAAAGATATGGTTGCCAAAAGCCTCAATGAAAGTATATTGTTCGATAGGAGTGAGTGGAGGCGGAGGACTCATGTGTTGGACCCGGCATGATTCTCATGTTGATTCATGTAGCCTACCCTATATGCTTGGGATAAAAGGCTCGGTTGTTGTTGTATTAATTGTTTCTGACAAGAAGAACCATGCTGTACAGATAAGTTTGGACTTTGGATATCGACTTACATAGAAAAACAATCTCCTTAAGCTAGCTATACAAGATCGAGAAGTTTAAGAAGTAGAAATCAAACAAATTATTGATTTTTAATTCACCAAGGATCCTTTACACATACCAATATCGTCTTTATATTTTATTTTATTTTTTTCACATCAATTAATTGGAGACACGTGATTTGTTTACCCATAAATTTCTCCTATACGTTATCATCCATTTCTTATGAAAGCTCAATGTTGCTTTTTTCGAGGAAAATATCAAATGGATAAATCATTTCTCTGGGGATAAGAAATAATATACATTAATAAATATAAGTCATAAATGGAGGGTTCTGGTCCTCTCCACTGTAAATAACAGTGAAGAGACCACTTGTATTAATCTCACCATCCATTGTTGAATGGATGGTAAGATACAAAATCCATCACACCATCCATTCACCAATGGAGATGACTCGACACTGTGAGATACAATGAAGATGACTCGACACTTTTTTTTTAGTGGAGAAACCCAAACCCTCGGAAATGCATGTCACATTATGGTAGTAATGTCATAGACGCCAAACCAACCAATCTAACAACTAAGATAAAGGATTTCCAATTAAACATACAAAAGTTTGAGCTCTCACCAAGAAAAGCAGCCTCGCGACAACGACTTGAACCAGCTGCTGAAGAACACCCTTGATCACCGTCGAAAGCGGCACCGAATTCTTCTGATTCTCCTCCTTTTTCGTATGCAACCGATATTGATCCCATGAAGGGGGCATCAATTGATAAATCCCACCATAAACCCAATAAAGCACAATCGGCGCGAAAGTCCCCATTGTTTCATCACTAATGTACCCTTCCCAAAAAACCATTCTCGCTCTAAATATTGAACTCCCCACAACAAAAATCCCTAGAGATCCAAACTTTGGGCTTGAATTCAAAAACCCAATCAAGGGCTTCTTTTAATGTGTACTCTAGACTCAGATCTAGAGAGAATAGGGGTTTTATAACTTTTGTTTTCCACTTTTTGAGAGAGAAAAATTGAAAATAATTTGACGATGTGATCTAGGGTTTGAGAAAAGAAAGAAAACCTTTTGAAATTCTTCAGAAATTTGAAGATCTGACGAGGGGAAAAAGGTGCTGTTTTTATCTTTTGGGATTTTAGAGGGTTTTTGAGGGAGGGTTGTAATCGAAACAGAAAAAACGAGAATCTTATATGTTTTGTTTTTTTTATTAAGTTTGGAAAAATTCAGGTAACCCCGTACTTGATTCTGTTATTACATTAAACAAAAGCCTGAAATAAATTTAAGCTGCCTCAAAAATTGAATTAAACTGTTAAAACACTTGACAACTAAACAATCTTAATGATGTCGAGTATCAATTATTAAAAAAATAATGGTAATTTAAAATAAAATAGAGGGAAAAAAAGGGTGCGGTCAAATAATTTAACATAATAGCTATATTTCCGAGTTCTTTACAAATTTCTTAAGGATAAAAGAGTCGAAAATGTAGATATTAGACAAAGTTTCTTCGTATGCAAAATAAGAAAGAAACATAGATGCAATCTTTTCTCTTCTTTTTTCTGAATAAGTAATAAATGGATGTATAGATATGATTCCATTTTTTATGAACTTGTAAATGTGATATATTAACTTACCAATCTAAAACATATATCGAGATATGTTACATTAATCTTTAGTACCATATATGGATAGACATTATGTAACGAGGGGATAAGTGAACGCATAAACACACAAGACCGATTGACGCAACCTTGATAGCCTCTCTCTCTCTCTCTCTCTCTATATATATATATATATATGAAGTATAGGGTTTTAAGTTTATCCGCAAGCTATGAGAAAATTGTCTCTCTTTCTTTTTCTTTTTCTTTTTCCTTTTCCTTTTCCTTTTCCTTTTTTGATGCTTTATCCTATATAAATTTAACCAATACTAGAAATTTACCAGTTCGTATACCAAATTTTGGTTGCATATAATAGGATTTTAAAAGTTTATGCTGTGCGGTATGAAGAAATAGAGTAATTTGCTATGGTTGTCTTGTTAAATAGACTTTCAACAAGATTTAGTCGGTGAATCGGTATAAATTTATCTTACCCCATGAAACGTAGAGTGTGTTTTCAATCTGACTTGTGAAATAAAATTTTGTTGCCATGCATCTCACAAGTATAGACCATTTTTCTCACTGCAGCAAACATGTAGAAATCTTAGTGGATAATTGTCTGAGAAACAGTTTTTCATTAATGTAATCAGTGTATCCTTTGATCTGTTCATTTAAAAACAATTAAAGAAACAAGGTTTCAATAGCTTACTGAAAACACTTGCTTTCGAATTCTATGAATTTAAAGATGATTCCAATCACCTGTATCAATGATTCATCTTCATCTAGCTTTTTCCCATTAAAATGATTTTAACTCTGAAAGAAAACCCATCATAGTAACATTAATAAAATTAAGATCGTTTGTCCGATTTTCTAATTAGAGTCGAATTTATTTTTCAAAAACAGAAAATGAAACATAAAAGGTATTCATGATAATCATATGAGTAATATATATCCTTCAAATTCTAGAAGAAAAAATTATAGAAAATTTTAGAATGGAGGCTGTGTCTAATTTACTAAATATCTATGACAAATTTTCTCCTTAAAACATGAAGAAATTAAGGGGCCTACATGAAAATATCCCACTTGAAAAATACATGACAAACGCTTCTCAAAACACGAAGAAAATAAGGGGCCTGCATGAAAATGTTTGTGCCTTTCCCTTTGTAGGCTATATAAAGAAGGAATCATGGGGAAAGAAGCAAAATTCAAAATTCTTTCCACCAAGACTAACTCATATTATATCACAATACAAGGGAGTTGTCTGTTTTGTGTTCACCTTGCATGCAATTTTAGGGAGAGTCTCCCCCACCCCGCGCCGTCCACCCCACCCCACCCCACCCCCCCACGCCCCTCGCCCCCAACCTAACCAACAAAAAAAACAACGACAACACACACAAATTACTTTCTTGGGTGTTTATGATGTTGGCCGCCGAAATCATTGCAGAAAATGCCCTCTTCTTGTATTTTATTTTAAAAAATGCCCTCTTCTTCCCCAATTGCCTAAGAAATACTCATCATGTTAACCTAGCTAACTACTCCCTCGGGAACTCCACAAGCCACTCCCAAGCAGCTATAAACCCTAATCAAGTCTTAAACTTAGACCGAGTAAAGCACTTGAAACCTAATCAAGTCTGAATCTTGGCCAATTTGATTGTTTCAGCGCAATCAGCACAATCTTGGCCAATTTGTTGCATAGGTACAAAAAAACTTGGAATTAGCAGCCCAACTTTAGGGGAGTCGAGGAGAGTCATTTTACATCCCTAACGACTATATTTAACTCTGTTGGAGAAGTGAGATAATGAAGAGACCTTTTAGTTAAAATAACGGATTTGGGTGTTGTTTAGTATATAAATATTTGGAGGGTGTTTTCTTAATAGTAAAGATTTGGGGCCCAATATCTGAAAAGGGGGGAAACACTGCTGTATAGCCTGTATTATTCCACTACCAATGTTTTTGGCTCTGTTTAACATGCAGCACATAGTTTATATTCCTTGTTTAATTATTAATTACGTTCTCTCTTCCCAACAGTGATTTAGTTGACAGCTCAGAAGTTTCATACAATCTCGTGGCAGTTGGTACAATTGTAAATCAATTTTTTTTATAAGCTTGTTTTTTTTTTATATTACATGATTCTCCAATTCCTATCTATACTTAAGAAACAGCTGCTCATCTTAGTATTCTAAGCTCCACCATTAAACTCTTAATTTAAACTAAGATTGTCAACATGTTGTTTTAGTTTTTTAACAGTCTATTTTGAAAGATCCCTGATTCCTAGATAATGGCATAGATTTATCTGATAAGAAGTTAATTATTGGATAAAAAATGTTAAAATGCTAATATGAGGCAAGTGAAGAGATTCAACATGAAAAATACATACTAAGATTAACAATTTCCTCTGTTTTTGCCGATTCCAAGAGTTTTTAACAAAGCTCTTAATGCTTTCAATTTGCAACTTCTGTAGTTAGAGATGTCTCATGTTGTTAAATTGAATTAAATACCTCACAACCTATTTGAAACCGCATATTTATGTAGGTCAGTTATGGTTGGATTTACATAACACTTCGCATGCGAGAAAATATTCCACCTATGGTTTTGCGGCAATTTTAAGTGCATCTAAAGTTGCAAGATCTTCAAGGCAAGCTATTTCAACAAAATGAACAATCCAAAAGCAAAGAAATCAAAATACCGTCTTTTGTTTTGTCTCCCCCCTCCCCCTTTTTCCGTCGTCCCAAATTATATGTTTTTTTAATGAACGTGGAATCTATCAGACTTGAAATGATTTGTTCATTCACATTTACATTACAGTAACATCCTAGTTTTTCTATCGCAAATGTAACACTAGTTAGGAAGGAGTTCAACGCTAAATGCCTTGTTCATAGCCAATTCCATCTGCTAACATCAAATAACATGATGATGTTGTTAAAGCTAAATGCAAACAAGAACACATCAAATCACAGCAGAATATAAATCAAAACTTGGGATCCGGATCCTCTGCTATATCCTTCCCCTGCTATTCAATTTGGACGGTCGAGATCAGTATCAAACAGAGGAATCAGGATTTGGTGAGATCAAGAAAGAGGTTCAATGGCTGGGAGGGGACAAGAGCATCCTGCTCTTGAAAAACAAAGAGCAAAGGATCCTAATCCCAAAACTTCAGCCCAATTGGAGACTTCTATGGCAAAATCCAAAATTTACAGTACAGAACAAAACCAGGACATATACTAAATAACACAAGAGAATGGATGAATTTAAAATGAAAATTGTACATGATAGCGCCAGTAAGGAAACCTTATTCACAATAATAGACAGCTCAGAAAGCTTGGAGATTTAAAAAGCTTTCACAGCTCATCACAGCAATGTTTCTTATTCACCAAACCAAATCCAAAACAAAATGAACCACACCACTGATATCATAGGATATGTAAACATCACGTTTACCCTCACAATTATATTTCAAAATGCACCATCAACAGCATTCCTTATGCTTCCCCCAAGCAAAGACATCAAAGGACCACCATGAACTCTCCCCTCTGGTATCACAAATCCATTCTTCGAATCAACCTTCATATTCATCGGAACCAAAACTTGCGGAGGTATCATAACTTGTTCGCGAGACTCCACAGAATCTGATGCCACGCTCACCCCCGATGATGTCGAGGTTCTCGACGACACGATCCCCCTAAAAATCCCCGAGCCAATCATACTCTCCTTGGATACCATCATCAAACTCGAATGTGAGGCACACAACCCGCTCCTCCCCCTAGCAAACTTCTTGCACCATTCAATTCCACATCTTTTTCCACCTCCGTGGGCCTTGCAAAAGTCTGTGCTCCCTTGTGCACTTTTCCCGCACCCTTCCATTCTGCACCGCTTCCCCCCTCCATGCCTGACACAACAGTCTGTCCTCCCACGTGCGCTTTTCATGCACCCTGAGACACTGCACCGCTTCCCGCCCCCATGGGCCACACAATAGTCAGTCCCACCGTGGACACTTTTAGGGCAAACCCCACCGCCTTCGAACAAGCATCGTTTCCCCCCTCCGTGCCCTTTACATAACGGTGTGCTCCCTTCCGCCCCTTTCGTGCACCCATCAAAGATACACCGTTTCCCTCCCCCGTGCGCTTTGCAGTACATCGTACTTCCTTGAGCTCCTTTCACACAGTCTGGAAACTGGCATCTGCGTCCCCCGCCGTGGGAGATGCAGAGACCAGCCTGGCCCTCGGCACTACGTGCACATCCCTCGATTATGCAGCGCTTGCCGCCGCCATGGCGGATGCAGAGGCCGGACTTGCCACGAGCAGCCTTGGTGCAGCCGAGGTGGTACCCACATCTTCGGCCGCCGCCGTGGGAAATGCAAAAGTTAGTCCTCCCTTCTGCGCTTTTAGTGCATCCGAGATGCTGGCACCTGCGGCCACCACCGTGAGCCTTGCAGTAGGCAGTGCGGCTCTCAGCGCCTTTGTTGCAGCCAGGCTTCTTGCAGCGCTGCCCGCCTCCGTGCCTGATGCAGAGCCCAGAAGCCCCTCGTGCACCTTTTGAACAGTTCTTGAACCGGCACTTTTTGGAATGGTGATGAGATCTGGTGGAAGAATCGGTAGTAGCTGAGAGTTCGGGGCCGTTTCTCTCTTCAGCCCTGGGAGCAAAGAGGAGGGATGGCATGTATCCTCCTGAGTTCCTCTTGGCTGAAGTAGAACCCTCATCTGGAGAGCTAAGTCCAAGCTTTAACATTCCAGAATCTGCTGCAGAAGCCAAACTTTGGCTAAATTTGTTGGCGGATTCTTTACTCCTACTAACCTCAGATGGGTAACCCGTGCAGTATGAAGTCGGAGTTGGGCCTAATCCGAGGACCAACTTACAACCATCATCTTGTGAAGCGATGCTGTCAAAATTCATAGAAAATAGCATCCTTTTGCTTTTGTTAGCCTCAAAGGGCTCATTTCCATGAAACAAGAGATGGGTCATGTTAAGATCCATTTGGGTTTTGGTGAATGGAGTTTCTATGAGTAAATGGATGTCTGTCTACACTTTGAAAATCCCGTCTTAAAACTTTAACTGGGTATAAATGAAGAAGAAGAATGTGAGGAACTTTAGCTTGTGACTCCCACCACTCACAAAGCCTGAAGTGTCAACTCTATCCATAACTGTGATTGTAGAAGTCGATAAGGTCCCAATTGTTATTGGCTTCTAAACATATCTGGTCTCAGTTTGATGCAGACACATAGTTGATGGTAGTTATGACTAGGACAAACCAAGAAGTAGCTCAAATGAACTTTTAGAATTCAGCAACCCTGCAAAGTAGAAAGGAAACCAATTGGTTATCTTTTAAAACAATCAGCCCATAAATAAGTAATTACAAAATCAGGTGAATATCAGATCATTGCCCAAGAAGTTGTTCAAATCTAACAGAGTGTAAACAACATTTTAAGCAGAACAAAAACCGCGGTATACCCAAAAAAGAGGACCTTGAAATTAACGAATATAACTTTTATCATACTACATTTAATTTCACATATCTTCTAAGTCTAGGATGAATTTGGAGGAATCCCTCCTTGGTTGCACAAGTGTTTATACTAAGAGAGGAAGAAGAAGAAATGGTAAGATAGCCTCAAAGAACAATTTATGATCACTCCAGTATCTATATTACTTTCAGTACATTTGCAAAGTTATAATAGAGTAATTTGTAAGAGAATAAATAGAAACAGTTATAATAACTCAAACTCACTTAAAGACATGCGCAAATCAAATAAAAACTTCTATCAATAGAAATCTACACTGACCAGAAACTACTAGCTCAAAGACAGCATTCTTGCCTAATTTTCAAATGAGAAAAATAATCTAATACAAAAGGCAGCTTCTTAAATGTCTCTTCCACTCCACCAAAGCTCCGAAGATGTGATGAGGCTTGAAGGAATATTTTTATATTCTAACACACCTCTATAGGGTGAGAGCTCCTTGGATCGACACCTAAACTTTTTATGCAATGGTAACTATAGAGCGTTTGGTGGGAATCAAACGTCGGTTACTCTAATATCATCATAAATGTCGCTTTCTGCATGAGAGATCAGAAGTTGTGCTAGGGGTTGAGGGAATATATTTGTATATTCTAAACGCAGCTACTTGTATATCCAGAAGAGTACATGCTTTACGAGTTTCACAGGGTATTTCAAGGAATTTAAGAAAAAACTATGAAAAACTGATATCAAAAACTTATATTGAAATATAAACAAGTTAACGAATCTGCAAGTCCACAAAATTAACCAGATTCAACCCCAAATATGCCTGCTCCCACCCTTTCCAAATCAAGGAGCAGAACTAAAACACTGAAACAAAAGAAACAAATAAAATTTCATGCCACTAAACTTCTCGACATCGTTTAATTAACATAAGAAGCGATAGCTAAATTTAATTAGAAAAACAAACAATAATCAAACCCCAAACAGTAATATTGACCATATACTTCTTTAAAAGAAATTAACCAAAGTGCTTGAAAAGACTTGGATTATTTGTGCGAAAGGAAAAACATTATTTAAAAGATCCAAATTTAGAATCTTCTTTCAAGCTTAATTTTGTGGAGGGATCCAACAAAAGTTATTGCATACCAAAAGAGGGGTGGGATCCATGAAACAACAATTCAAGCTCCTCGCAATCAATTAACTGCCTTAATAATCAAAGGTTTAATTTTTATGTAAGTTGAGATAAAATCAAAGTCCTAACTTTCAGCTATGAAATTTAATTGCGCCGTGGAAATCAATCTCTAAAATCCATCTAAAAACGGAAAATTAAGAAAAAGGAGATATTTTTCTTTCCAAAAAAGTGGTTTCTAGATTTATTGAAGCTTGAAATCTATCAAATAAACAATCTTAAGCGTCGATTCATGTATAGAATTTAAGTAAAAAGAATTAACTTTGGGTCAAAATTTGTACCTAAGATTAGAGATTGAGCAGCTCCCCATCGAAATTTGAATCGAATCAAATCGAAATTTGAGGAAGAGAGAGAGTAAAAATGAAAGAGAATTAGAAATTGAATTTTATATAAAGAGATGGTGTCCTTCCATTATTAGGGCTATGCTCATGGCTGCTGTTGCTGACGTGGCAAACGCCGTCAGAGCATCCGCTGGTCCCCGCGGGTAACGACGTCGATCCGCCGTTTTTGGCGGGTTGCGCCTCTCCGCGTAAATTGTTTGTTAATGCTGGGTGAATCTTAACCGTCTGTTTGCTAATTTCGTTAATTCTTTGACACGTGGCTTACACCGAAAACAATACATCAAATATATTTATATACAGATGAATTTATCATGTTTTTTATACACGGTATCGGTCTCTACTATTCTAACGCTTGCTCGAAGTATATAATTAATATCATCAATTTATGTTCTTTTATTTTATATAAATATTTAAGAAGTAAGAAAAGCTCTATAATCGGCACGTATGGGAAAAAACCATTCATGCCATCCCTTTCCATTTCTACAAGTATTTTTAAAATTTTATTCTATAACCAAAATATTTATATGACATAATATTTATCTAAATAATACAATATCGGTTATACTTTCACATGCATGCATCGCACGCTCAAAAAAAAATACTAATGGATATTAATGTTAATCTAGATATTGAAGGTGCTTTTGATATAAACAGAATCTTGTAGACCCAAGCCTAAATCAAGCACTTCATGCACCACACCTTAAATTAAAAATCCAAAGCTTGTTGGGGAATATGAGTTCGTTCATATCAATCTACATGGTTTAAATCTTAAATTATAGGTACAGGTTCGTCAAAACTCTCTCCTTGTAAATCTAAGTTTATAAATCTAAGGATGCACAATGTTGCATTGTTAAGAAACTAATAGTTTTGCAATTAGTAGGTCTATAAGTAAATGATTTTGAAGCCTCATAATTTCAATGAATCCTTAACTACAACAATTTTCACTTTGGGTCATGCATATCAAGATGAGCGGTTTGGATCATAAGTTTTTTTTCAATTATACATGGATACATGAATTGGTCAGTTTAGATCCAGGCTGTAAAATCCTCGCTCTTTGTATCGGTTAACATATTATTATTTTTTGAAATCAACCCCCTTAAGGGATCGAACTTGCAATTTCTTATATTGGATGGAGAGAAAATTGGTACCAACTGAACTAAGTCCAGATGGTCGGTTATCATATTCGTTTAGATCCGTCTTGCATGTGGCCAATTCATTTGTGTTTTTATAAAAATGGCAAACAAATCTCACTCAGATATCGAAATACGATATATGCCAGTGTTGTATTTTATAAATCATTCTTTGAGCATGCATGAGAGTGAAGATATGCACTCATGCTTTGTATAGACCGAAAGGACATGATTGATAGCAAACTACTAAATATATTCATCAATATGACTTTCAATGAAAGCTACATTCCAAATAACAATTGATAATTTTTTCTATTGGTTGATGCCATTTGCAATGAATTAGACTTTGGACTTGGGCCAACAAGGTATTTGGTTAGAGAAAAATAATTAGGGAAAATTGTTTTCGGACCCAGCTTATAGAGATGACATATTTTTAAACCCATGAAGTTCCATAATTGCGAAGAAACCCTATACATTTAAAATACGGATGTTTCAAGCCCAAAACAGATTGTATGATTATATTTAGAATATTTTTGCAAAATTTTCAGATTTACCTTTGTTCTTTATAATCAAATATATACATGAATGCTTTCTCAAAAAAAATTATAATACAATTTACCACTATTGTTCACGCATTCTTCCTCGATCTCCTCTTCCCAATCACCCAATTTCCTCTCCCCAATCATCGCACTCAATTTATACATCTCCATTTTTAAATCCAAATCTTCAATCCAATAATCTCCCAATCCTTTCATCTCAATTCCCAATTTATGCATCTCTGTTTTCAAATCCCTAATTTCCGATCTAATTCCCTCAATTCCTCTGTATCCACATCCAATCCCTCCATCTCCTCTCTCGTTTTTCCCATTCTGTTTCTATAACGGCCAAAGTTAGGACAAGAATTAATAAAAAGGAAAAAATAAAGAAGCTGAAGAAAACTAGGGCAAGCAATAATAAAGAAAATGGGTTTCGAAAGAAAATGGATTTAGAAAAAATTAGGACAAGCAATAATAAAGAGGAAATTATAAAGAAGGAAAACTAAAATACATAACCAAAAATCTCTTTTTCTAATTTTTGGGAGATCTTAAAACTCTCATGTTCTAATATCTTAGAAAATCTTAAAATGGTATTATAGGCAATGCATACATAAATGCGTATTCAAATTAAGATTTGGATTTAAAATAATGCCAAAATAAATTTTTGGGTATTTTCATAATTTTGAAACTTTATGGGTTTAAAAGTAAGGCATCTCTCCAAACTGGGTCTTGAAAGGATTTTCACAAATAATAATTAATAGTAACTAATTGGTAACAATTGAACACAATTCAGAAACAGAAGTACTATTAGATCATACGATCATGACTTTATTAAAATTAACTTGGGAGAGTTTTCTCATTAAATAATAAGAAAGAGAAAAGTAAAACAGTCATCATTTTCAAAAAAAATTATCTTTTATGTGTGTGCGCGCCCCCTCGAAGGCAACCTTCGAGCTCCTTTTTGTTTTATAGCTAGAATTTCAAGCTTTTTTGTCACGCGCGCGCGCGCGCACGCATATATATATATGCCATGAATTTTTGTCACGTCCCGCTTCCCAAAATACCGAAGCAGTGATGTGGTTCGGTCCGCAACCTAACTATATCGTGGATAGTCTTACTCGATACAATTACGTTAAGCGTATACAAGCATGCAGGCAATGTACCAAAACAACAAATAAAGCAACAACATTTATTCCATTAACTAAAACATTATTAAATCCCGGGACAGAATAAGAAGTGTTTATTACATCAATCCAAGAAAAACTAGCCGTGAACAAATGGGCAACAAGGTTGGTAAAAGAATTAATCTTAGTAATAAGTGGATAGCTCTGAGTAGTCTTCAGCCATGGGTACCACTTCTTCTTCTTTCTCTTCGTACGCTCTATCAGCATCTAACAGACATTCCGGGAGGGGACAAGAGGAAAAGAGATGTCCTTCGGTGAGTTACAGTCGAGTACGATATCTCAGAAAGGATAAATAAGAGTAAGGTAACGACGTGTGTGCGATATATGATGCCATATGTGTGCAGTGGTAAAGGAATATCATGTGTCTACTAAGTGTTGTGCACGTTTCAGTTTTGGTAGGCAAGGGCACCGTGCGTTCATGATTATTCCGTTAGAGCCGCGGAACAACAACAGTTGGGAGTGAACAGTACTTCGTTTCACTTTCTGAATCATGGTTAATCAAAAAGGAAATCCAAGACCTTAATATAGCTTCGCCTACCCAAACTACCCTACCCCGGTCTTGTCCAGTTATAGGAGTACATGTCGGTATTAGCACATGGCACTACAAGACTGTCACGCCCCACTTTCCAGAGTACGCTAAGATAGGCACGTGACATAGCCAACCATGCTACCTGTGGATAGGAAATATCCTTCCACAGTCACATTACGGCTGTAGAGATATCAAGAATAGTAAAGTAAACTAAACTATCTAATACATGTCCATGAGCCAGAATAAATGAGTCAAGAAATAATATAATATGCGGAAGCAAAAGATCCAATAAACTAGACACCTGGAAAGTAAATCTGGATACCAACAGGATCCTCACTGCATGGTCTAATAGCGGCAGTACTCCTGATCAGTCTGCAACAAAGGTAGAGCATCTGGGCCATGCAAAACCCAAACGTCAGTGCGTCATAATATCAAGCAAAAAAATAAACAGGGGTAGCAAGACATACAGGTATGTGTATGAACGGTAAAACAGGTATAACAGTAATATAAAAGTGACAGTGAAGGGTAAGGCACAGGTGGTGTGCAGTGAGTATTCTAAACTGGTCTACTGGGTTAACTACTCTCAAGTCTTTGAAATCAATTTGATGAATCATCGATGTAACTCAATAGTATCCCGTGCGTGTCCGGGATCACGGTCTAAGACTCTCGGGCTGAATCCGAGACGTGCCGCAAGGCAGTAAAGGGTGGATGGTATCCCGTGCGTGCCCGGGATCACGGTCTAAGACTCTCGGGCTGAATCCGAGACGTGCCGCAAGGCAGTAAAGGGTGGATAGTATCCCGTGCGTGCCCGGGATCATGGTCTAAGACTCTCGGCTGAATCTGAGACGTGCCACAAGGCAGTAAAGGATAGTAGGTAATGACGAGTGATGTCAGCAGCATCACCCCGGGGCTGGCCTAGCCCGTAAGACTGATTAGTAAAGGTATCGAACTGTCGAGTTACAAGTTAGGTTTCATCATTGATTTCCCCATACCCCCAAGTTATGTGTTCAAGTCAGGTATTAATAAATCTGGAGCTAATGCCAACACAGGATCAAGTAGGTACAGGTTTGTCTGAAATAACAACAGGAAATGTCCGTAGGGACAACAGGTCGAGTTTGTTGGCATTAGTAACAAGATCAGGTAACAGGTAAAGCCATGGTTCCTCAGGTCAGGTCAAGTAATATATATAGGTATTATGTCATGTCAAGAAGTGCACGGTATCACGTCGTGTCAAGTAATGGTATATCAAGTCGTGTCAGGGATGCACAAATGTCACGTGGGTGCTCATAATCAAACTATAATAAGTATGGGTATACAAAACAAGTATGGGGTACTAATAGAACAATAAAAATGGGACATTGTGATGTTATATGCAAATAGGTACAGATTAAAGCATATGGATGCGCAGTTATCGATTTGGGTTAAGATGATAGTTCCAACATTAATTAAAATACACTTTATCAAATATGAAATGTTAAAATCTCATTATTATGTATTAAAAGATCTAGGAATGCAATTATATATATAATAGGCTAAATGGATGCAAACGGTGTTCGAAAGGTTATAAACTATTAAAAGTGTACTATGGGCTGTACAAATAATCATTATGTGATTTAAATATGGACATGGGTATCGTATATCGTAATCTAGTATGCAACATGATATGTTTCAAGTTCTAAATCTAAAATGATTAAATGGAACATCGAAATGTAAAATGGAACATGTGGTCTTAGATTTAATTTACAGGTTTAACATGCAGTTAAATAAGTATAAAATAATATAAATAGCATGTAGCAAGTTTTACTTGCCTAAAAAACAATGGTCGATATGCAGGCGGCCTGGTGCGACACGACACGATACCGTGTATGAAACGGCACGACATGGTGCTGGGTCTTGCGGCGACACGGAACTGGTGCGATGGTGGCACACAAGTGGCATGGGTTGAGCACGAAGCGGGCATGACGTGGCATGGGAGCAGGGCACATGGCGTGACACGGTCCGAGTACGGTGATGACACGGTCATGGTACGGTCTGTGTACGGTGCGTAGTCTGGTTGCGATCTGGTGCATGGTCTGGTGGTGGTCTGGTCGCGATCTGGACACGATCTGGTGCATGGTCTGGTGCGCATGGTCTGGTGGTGGTCTGGTCGCGATCTGGACACGATCTGGCGCATGGTTTGGTGGTGGTCTGGTCGCGATCTGGACACGATCTGGCGCATGGTCTGGTGGTAGTCTGGTTGCGTCTGGTGGTGGTCTGGTCGCGATCTGGACACGATCTGGCGCATGGTCTGGTGGTGGTCTGGTCGCGATCTGGACACGATCTGGCGCATGATCTGGTGGTGGTCTGGTCGCGATCTGGATACGATCTGGTCGCGACACGGTCGTGACATGGAAGTGGTGATGGTATGATTTTGGTATTGTAGTGGTACTGTGGTAATGTTATGGTTCGTCCGGATCATCGGCGGCGGCATGGCTCCGGCGGTGACCGGAAAAATACGGAACCAAGAAACAAGAAGAGAAGAACAAGAAGAAGAAGAATAAGCTGGTGTTTTGGTTGGTGTTTGGGACAGAGGCGAGGCGAGGGGGGTGACTTCGACGATGGGCCGTCGACGTCAAGGTTCAGGCGATGGTTTCCGGCAAAGGCAGTTGGTTCTAGGGTTCTCGTCGGGTTCTTGGGTTTGCAGGGGAAAAGTTCGGGGAAGTAGGTGGTGGTGTCAGGTGTGATGATGGAGAGGAAGAGGAGTTCGTGGTGATGGTAATGATGACGAGAGGCGTAGGGTTTTCCGGCGAGGATGCAGGCGGCGATGGGTTCTGGAGTTTGGGTTCGGATTCGTGAGGTGTTTGTAATGGGGAGGAGAGAGAAGGAGAAGATCAGGTAGACGGGGAGGTGGAGACGAAGGTGTGGGGATGGTCGACGACGACAAGGTGAACGTTGGCGACGAGGACAGAGGCGAGGTTGGGTCGTGGGTTCTTGGGTTCGTCGGGAAAGGAGAGAGGTGAGGTGGTGAAGATGAATGGAAGTGAAGGAGAAGGTCGAGGGTTAGGTGGTGGTGGCGACGGCGAGGCGAAGGGTACGGGCCCGAGGAGGCGACGGCGGGAAATTTTTTTGGGAAGAAGAAGATGATGAGAGAGAGAGAGAGAGATGATACGTGGGTTTAGATAAAAATATTTAGCAAATAAATGTATAATATATGTAGAGAGAGGAGAGTGGTTAACTGTTAGGATTTTAATAATAAAAATTTATATTTTCTTAAATAACGGTTTTAATATATAGAATAATTTTATATTATACGTTTTGAGATTTTAGCTAAAACAAAAAATAGTCTAAAACACGCCCGGGTCGGGTCTAAAAATCCAGTTTTAAAATACGGAAAATATACGTGTCGACCAAAACTAAAATTGGATATCCGGATAACGAAAATGCATACCCCCAAGAACGAATGCACGTACGTGCGCGTAGCCATTCAAACACGTCCGTTTCACTGAACGGGACGAGAACAAGATGCGCGGATGCCACCACGGGGGTTAGGGGTATCATGCAGGCTATGATATGCAATTTTAATTTATTTTACATGATCTAAAATGTTATATGGTAAAAGATGCCAGTATACGATAAAGTTGAAAATGCACAAGTCTACATAACAAGTCAGGGTGATTCATAAATATGAATCAAACAAGTTTCAAGCAAGCTGGTCGGGTCGAATGCAATGTAAAAATGTAAAATACCATTCGCACCCAAAACATGATAAATTAAGACAATACCACAATTAAGCAAATACGAGAACTGGAATTGGTATAAATGAACTAGGTTGTTACATTATACCCAACTACAAAAAGAATTTCGTCCTCGAAATTCCAAGAACAAGAAAGGATAACAATCAAGAAACTATAAGAATAGATGTGGAAACTTCTGTCGGATTTTATCTTCTCATTCCCAAGTTGATTCTCCATGCGAGCGATTTCCTTAAGAAACAAGAACGAGAGGGATAACCTTGTTCTTAAGGACCTTTTCTCTTCGATCAACAATCGACATCGGTCGTTCCTCAAAGGTCAAATCTTCTCGTGTAGTCAGCTCCGAATGACCCAGCATATGTGTTTAATCTCGAACATATTTATGGAGTTGAGATACGTGAAACACGTCATGAACATTCGCCAAGGATTGCGGTAACGCCAATCGATACGCCACTTCTCCAACACGCTCCAAAATCTCAAAAGGTCCAACGAATCGAGGACTAAGCTTTTCTCGACTTCCAAAACGAATCACCCCTCTAGTCGGTGATATGTTCAAGGATACCAAATCACCAACAGCAAACTCTAGAGGTCTTCTCGATATATCTGCCCAACTCTTTTGTCGGTCTTGTGCTGCTTTCATATGATTCCGGATGGTGGTAACCTTCTCAACTGTTTGCACGATCAAATCCGGTCCCAACAATCTTCGTTCTCCAACATCATCCCAACAAACAGGTGAACGACACTTGCGACCATATAAAGCTTCGAATGGAGCCATCTGAATAGTCGCCTGAAAACTGTTGTTGTACGAAAACTCCACCAAGTGTAGATGATCCTCCCATGAACCCTTGAAGTCTAACATGCAAGCTCTCAACATGTCTTCAAGAGTTTGGATCGTTCTCTCCGACTGGCTATCTGTCTGAGGATGATAAGCTATGCTAAACTTCAATCGAGTCCCCAAACTTTCCTGTAAGCTCCTCCAGAAGTGTGATAAGAAACGGGTGTCACGATCGGACACGATGCTCACCGGTACTCCATGCAATCTTACAATCTCCAGCATGTACCGTTCTGCCAATGCTTCCGTTGATTGACCAACTCGAAATTGGATGAAATGAGCTGCCTTGGTCAATCGATCAACAATCACCCAAACTGCATTGTTGCCCTTTGGACTTCGCGGTAAAGCCGTCACGAAATCCACGGTTATATGTTCCCACTTCCACTGAGGAATCGGAAGTGGTTGCAATAAACCAGCAACCCTTTGATATTCAGCCTTAACTTGCTGACACACCAAGCACTTTGCTACAAAGCGGGCAATCTCCCGTTTCATGCCTTCCCACCAGAAATGCTGTCGTAGATCACGGTACATCTTCGTGCCTCCTGGATGTACGGAATATGCTGAACTGTGCGCCTCCTTCATAACTTCTTCGCGGATATTTCCCTTTGGCATACACAAACGACTACCATACCGTAACGAACCATCTTCATGAAACAATAAGTCCGTTCGAAGTCTAGCTTCAACCTGTTCTCGAAACTTTTGCAATCTAAGGTCCTGTAATTGCGCTGCTTTAATATTCTCGATCAACAACGACTGTACTTGCAGCTGCATCAACTGTCCCCCAAGAATGCGGTGGCACAATCTCCAAATCAAATTTTTGAAAGTCTTCAATAAGTTCCTCCTATGCAGTCAATATCTGAATTGCTGGCAACCGACTAAGTACATCCGGTACGACATTAACTTTCCCCGGATGGTACTTAAGATCAAGATCGTAGTCAGCCGTCATCTTTAACCATCTACGCTGCCTCACATTTAGCTCCTTCTGAGTGAACACGTACTTTAGGCTTTTGTGATCGGGGAATACTTCGACCTTTTCGCCCAATAAGTAGTGTCTCCAAATTTTCAAAGCGAAAATCACAGCTGCTAGCTCCAAATCATGAGTTGGGTAATTCTTCTCATGGGTCTTCAACTGTCTCGATGCGTAGCTATAACCTTCCCATGTTGCATCAAAACACATCCCAATCCTTTCCCAGATGCGTCGCTGTGAAACACCAATCCCCCGGAACTGTCTGGTACGGTCAAAAATAGGAGCGGTTATCAACCTCTGCTTCAACGCCTCAAAAGATGACGCGCATCTATCCATCCATACGAACGGTACTTACTTGCGCGTAAGCTTGGTCAGAGGCTCCGCTATACGAGCGAAATTCTCCACGAACCTTCTGTAATACCCGGCAAGTCCAAGAAAGCTTCTGATCTCTGCTAGGTTCTTCGGAATCGGTCAATCTCGAACTGCTACAATCTTTTTCGGGATCAACGGCGATTCCATCTCCGGACACGACATGCCCCAAAACTTCACTTCCTCAAGCCAAAACTCGCACTTGCTCAATTTTTTTATACAAACTTTCTTACCTCAATGTCTGCAGTGCGATCTTCAAGTGTTCCGCATGCTCTTCCATGCTCCTCGAGTAGACCAGAATATTATCGATGAACACCACTATAAATTGGTCCAAGAACGGTGAAAAGATTCGGTTCATCAAGTCCATAAATATCGCCGGTGCATTCGTGACTCCGAATGGCATCACTAAATACTTGTAATGTCCATACCGAGTTCGGAACACGGTCTTGCAAATATCCTCCGATTTAACTCGGACCTGATGATATCCGGATAAAAAATCCAGCTTCGAGAATACCCTCGCGCCACTAAGCTGCTCGAACAATTCGCCAATACGAGGGGTCGGGTACTTGTTCTTAATAGTCACCCGGTTCAATTCTCGATAATCGATGCATATCCTCCTTGTGCCATCTTTCTTCTTTACTAGAAGAACTGGAGCTCCCCAAGGTGAGTTACTGCTGCGAATCCAACCTTCTCTAACAATTCGGTAACCCGCTTCTTTACTTCTTCCAACTCCACTGGTGCCATCGGATAGTACGCCTTTGAGATTGGCGCTGTACCAGGAACAAGATCAATCACGAACTCCACATCTCGTTTTGCGGTAACCCGAGATGTCCTCGAACACGTCCAGGAACTCTCGAAATATAACCGGCGCTTCTTCCTTATCAACTTCTATCGACGAAAGAACATTATTTGTTGGTCTAACCCTAAACTCGACTGGCCCGACAGAACTGCTACCTCCAGCAAAAACAACTCCGGATGTCCGGGAATCTGGAAAATCACTTTCTTTGCCCTACAATCAATGTGAGCGTGGAAAGTGCCGAGAAAATCCATTCCCAAGACAACAACAAACAAAGGAATGCACCGGAATTCAATAATTCTAATGCGGGAAAGACATGAACAAGTAGGATACCTGAAACGATTTCACCTGAAGCCAAACACTGAAGAAGATAAGCACGGTAAACAGGATTTAAGCTTGCGATAAAACATGAACTGGAAAGCAAGAGAAGCAAGGCAATATAACGACCATGAAATAAGGAAGTGAATCAAGACTAGGGCTCCAAGTTACTTAAATAGAGTACCGTATTGTAACCAAGCTGCAGTTCATGGGTACAATCACATAACTCCGTTCAAGTCGCCAAATCCTAGTATCAGAATCAAAGGAATAGGATGGAAAAAACAATAGGGAACCCAAAGAATTTTAACTCGAGATGCAAATTTGTTTGCATATCGTCAAGGCAAAAGATAAAAGAAAGATATGATTCAAGAATCACGATAACAAGGTGGCAGGATATGTTCCTAATTACGAGTATTCTGATTCGTGTATTGGGTCCATTACCCAACTACAAAAGAATCAAACTCGATTAACCTATATCCTATGTCTCTGATACCAAACAAACCATGTCACGCCCCGCTTTCCAGAGTACGCTAAGATAGGCACGTGACATAGCCAACCATGCTACCTGTGGATAGGAAATATCCTTCCACAGTCACATTACGGCTGTAGAGATATCAAGAACAGTAAAGTAAACTAAACTATCTAATACATGTCCATGAGCCAGAATAAATGAGTCAAGAAATAATATAGTATGCGGAAGCAAAAGATCCAATAAACTAGACACCTGGAAAGTAAATCTGGATACCAACAGGATCCTCACTGCTCGGTCTAATAGCGGCAGTACTCCTGATCAGTCTGCAACAAAGGTAGAGGATCTGGGCTATGCAAAACCTAGACGTCAGTGCGTCATAATATCAATCAATAAAATAAACAGGGGTAGCAATACATACAGGTATGTGTATGAACGGTAAAACAGTATAACAGTAATATAAAAGTGACAGTGAAGGGTAAGGCACAGGTGGTGTGTAGTGAGTATTCTAAACTGGTCTACTGGGTTAACTACTCTCAAGTCTTTGAAATCAATTTGATGAATCATCGATGTAACTCAATAGCATCCTGTGTGTGTCCGGGATCACGGTCTAAGACTCTCGGGCTGAATCCGAGACGTGCCGTAAGGCAGTAAAGGGTGGATAGTATTCCGTGCATACCCGGGATCACGGTCTAAGACTCTCGGGCTGAATCCGAGACGTGCCGCAAAGCAGTAAAGGGTGGATAGTATCCCGTGCGTGCCCGGGATCACGATCTAAGACTCTCGGCTGAATCCGAGACGTGCCGCAAGGCAGTAAAGGGTAGTAGGTAATGACGAGTGATGTCTGCAGTATCACCCCGGGACTGGCCTAGCCCGTAAGACTGATCAGTAAAGGTATCGAACTGTCGAGTTACAAGTCAGGCTTCATCATTGATTTCCCCATACCATCAAGTTATGTGTTCAAGTCAGGTATTAATAAATCTGGAGCTAATGCCAACACAGGATCAAGTAGGTACAGGTTTGTCTGAAATGACAACAGGAAATGTCCGTAGGGACAACATGTCGAGTTTGTAGGCATTAGTAACAAGATCAGGTAACAGGTAAAGCCATGGTTCCTTAGGTCAAGTCAAGTAATATATATAGGTATTATGTGTAACACCCGAGCCCAATGCTACTAATTTCAGTCACCGTTTGAACGTAGTATAACACTTATTTCATTTATCTTGCTTGATTGTTACTTATTGTAAAATTTTACCCGACAAATTCATTTCTGCATATAACAATTTTTGGCATCTAAAATAAAATTAAAAACATTCAACTTGGCCTGCTTGACACCCCTAACCCCGTTGTAGCGTCCGTGCATCGTGTTCTCGTCCCGTTCAGTGAAACGGGCGAGTTTGGACGGCTACGTGCACGTACGTGTGTCCGTTTTGGGGGTATGCTTTTTGATCATAAAACACTTCATTTTGAATTTTGAATCCCGCTTAAAATCCTATTATTTCAATTTCGAATTTTTGGACCCGACCCGGGCGCGATTTGAAAATGTTTTACTTTGCGCCAAAACCCCAAATCTTAAAATATTTAAACCAGCACATATTTTACTAACCATATATTTTACTGTTCATTCTTAATCTAATAAATCTTTTTCCTAACAAAACATTTCCCCTCAGCCAATCAGCGAGCTCATATCCCGTGGGCCCCACACCTCTTCTCTCTCTCTCGCTCTCTCTCTCTCTCCCCATCTCTATCTTTCTCTCTCTCCCCCTTAAATCTTTCTCTCTTTCTCTCTCTTATATATTCATTTCTCCTCCTTCTTTTGAAAGTAAAACCCTAACCCATCGCAGTGCTCAGCCGCCTCGTCCCCCGTCGCCGCCGCAACCCTATCGCCGGCACCAGCACTGCCGGGCTAGTCGTCTCCTCGCCCTCGTCGCAGCTAAGCCCCCTCTTCCTCCTTTCCCGCACGTTCCTGTGCACACCTGCACCTTCACAGCGGCCTGCGCGCACCTGCACGCCGTTGCACCGCTGTGCGTCGCCGCCGGTGACCTCGTCCCCGTGTCCCCGGCCTCGCAAGCATCCCTCGGTGAGATACTTCCCTCCTCTCTTCCTTTCTTCTCTAGTTTCTTCCTAGTCTTGATTGCCCATCTTGATCTTTACTGTTCACACTTTGGCCGGAATCCGACGATGCCGACGATGTGACCCGACGTTCCAGCGAGGTACCCCGACCCGTGTGGTTCCATTGTTCGTCGTTTGGGTTCATTTCGTGAACCGTGCGCCCGTAGTGAGTTTCCCCGCCGACGTTTATCGTTCCGTATTCCCGGTTCGCGACCCGTCGAGGCAAGTATCCCTTGCTACATGCTATACAATATTTACAAATATATTATGACATCCTAACCTGTAAATTTAACCTTGGTACGATCATTTCTCTTTTTTTCATGGACAATATGGTCATATATCATTTTATCTTTAAACTTAGAACCTACAGTTTGAAATTGAACCTGATAACTACATCTATCTGTTTAATCACATTTTTTTTATATTGACATAGCTTATGGAATTTATCTCTATAGTTTTATTCTATTTGGACACTCGTATGCATTTTAACCGGTATCAACTGTATTGAACCTTTATATAAATCATTGCACCTCTAAAGTACTTAAACTTGTTAACATGATTAAAAGGCCATAATTGTCTTACTACATGCTTATATGGTTGAAATCATATCTGTGACACAATTGATAACGGTATTGCTAACTGAATGAAACTGCTTATTGCTTACTTCATTGCTTATCTCATATTGTTGATATCCATGCTTGATTATATAACTGATTGTGAGCACACCTGTGATATCGCTTGCTTCTTGACCTGTCTTGCTACCTACACATTGATTGACCCGACATGGTACCGTATACTGCTTGACTTGACATGATGTACCATGACCTGATCCGTTACCTGATCTTGTGTCTGATGCCAACAAACCTGACATGTAGTCCTCATGGACCGTTCCTGTTGTCTATCCAGACAAACCTGTTTACCTGTTCCTGCGTTGGCATTAGTTTCTTGATTACTGGATACCTAACTTGACATACACATATAACTTAGGGGTATGGGGAAATCAAAGGTGAAACCTGACTTGTAACTCGACAGTTCACTACCTGTCCTGAGTGTACACATTCCTGTTTTCTGCCTAGCGGCATGTCTCGGTTTAAGCCGAGAATATTGTGGCCGTGGTCCCGGGTATGTACGGGATACTATCGAGTGTACACATTCCTGTTTTGTGCCTAGCGGCATGTCTCGGCTGCAGCCGAGAATATTGTGGCCGTGGTCCCGGGTATGTACGGGATACTATTGAGTTACATCAATGATTCATCAATTTGGTTTCAAAGACTTTAGAACAGAGAACTTGATAGCACAGTTTAGTTTACCCACTGCACACTACCCTACACTGCTCTGATTCATATTATTATTACCCTTGCTTTATCCATGTTTATATTCGCATTGCCTGTTTATTATGTTATTACCTGATGATTTGACGCGCTGACATCTGGGTTTTGCATGGCCCAGATTCTGTACCACTGTCGCAGTCCGAGCAGGAGTACTTCAGCCGACAGGCTGAGCTGTGAGTGTTAGCAGTAGTTAGCTTTTCTTTCCTGCATTTTATTCCTGATGTGAGCCCGCATTATGGGACGTACATTCCAGTTATTTTGTATTGGATCTTTCGCTTCAGCATTTATTTATTATTGACTCATGTTATCTTGGATTATGGACATGTTTAGATAGTTTTATTTTGTTCTTGATATCTCTACAGCCGTAATGTGATTGTGGATGGATACTTCCTACCCACAGGTAGCATGGTTGGCTATGTCACATGCCCATTTTAGCGTACTCTGGGAAGCGGGGCGTGACATGGTTCTTTTGGTATCAAAGCCAGGTTAGTCGGGTTGATTCTTTTGTAGTTGGGTATTGTACCCAATACACGAATCAGAATACCCGCGTTTAGGAAACATGTCCTGCCACCTTACCGTTTACCATTCTTGAATCACATTCTTCCTGATTATATCTTTTACGATGTGCAAACTTCCTTTGCATATCGACTCGAAACATGATTCCTTGTTATCTCTAGGACTTAGGCGACTTGGGTGGAGTTATGTAATTGTGGCTATGATACCGCGGCATAGTTACAATGCGGCACTCTATTTAAGTATCTTGGAGTTCTAGCCTTGATCTATATATTGAATATATCATCATGCTAATGTTGGGTGTTTTGACTTCAGGAATATGGCTGGTAAGAATTTGAAGACGTACCAGAGACGTGTGGACGAAGCCACCATGCTTGGAGTGATAAGGGGAATGCTGGAGAATCAAAAGAAGCAGACCGAGCTGATCCAGCAGCAAGCGGACTTGTTTCAGGAAGGTTTGCAGATCGTTCAGCAGTCTGTGAACAATGTTGGAGCTAAACCAGTCGACCGAGTAGGGACCGTAGCAGATTTCAGACGTTTGGGTCCGTCTACATTTTCTGGTTTAGAGGAGCCGTTGCCAGCAGAGCAGTGGCTAGTGGACACAGAGAACTTGCTTATTGCGGCACAGATTCCAGATGAGAAAAGAGTTGATGTGGTACACATTCAGTTAGTAGACTACGTCCGAGAATGGTGGCTTGTGGAAGAGAACCGTTTGCCCAAGCCGATCAAGTGGGCGGATTTTTCAAAGAGTTTCCTGGAGAAGTTCTTCCCGCGGACTGCACGGGAGGAAATGGAAGAGAAATTCATCGAGCTAAAGCAGAAGAGAGCACCCGTAGATGTGCATGCAGCAGAATGGACAAGACTCAGTAGATTCGCTGGACCTTTAGTTGCCAACGATGCAGACAGGGTACGAAGGTTTATGCGCAGCTTGGACGTGGACATCCAGCGGCAAATTGTCCCCCTGGGTTTGACCACTTTCTCACAAGTACTTGCGGCAGCCCGAGAGCAGCAGAGTTTATCTGGGATGAAGGGGAATTTGCAGCAGACAGCAGTTGCGGTGAGGAAGCCAGCATTTGTACCTAACCGAGCTCATGGTCGCAGAGGTATTCCAGTGGACCGTCGAGATGTAGCACCCATGAAGAAGCCAGTGACCATTGATCGAAGAAAGAGCTTGACCTGTAACTATTGCAATTTACCTGGCCACATGCAAAAATATTGTCGAAGGAGGCTGGGACTTTGTTTGGTTTGTGGAGCGGCTGATCACGCCATTGGTGCTTGTCCGTCGAAGTTTCGTACGAGAGATGATTTTCAGAAGCCTCCGCAGAGGCTGTTCCAGGGACAGAAGCAGCTGACTCAAGGACCTAATCAGGCTCGAGCTTTTACCTTGCAGCTGAAGAAGCTAAGGCGTCAGGAGAAGTTGTTTCAGGTACTTTACTCGTTCATGGTTTTCCCGTATTGGCATTATTTGATTCTGGTGCATCCCATTGTTTTATGTCATCCAAGTTTATAACTACACACTCGATTGACTGCACGACCCTGTCTAGTTTCTGGGACATACACACTGGGAATGGGAAAATCATATCTAGTAGGGAATGTAAAGATTGTACAGTTGTTGTGTGCGGACGGGAGCTTTTTGCAGATTTCTTGGTGATTGATACGGGTAGCTACAAAGTCGTCTTGGGAATGGATTTTCTTGGCACTTTCCACGCTCACATTGATTGTAGGGCAAGGAAGGTAATTTTCCAGATTCCCAGACATCCCGAGTTTACCTTCACTGGAGGAAGCAGTTCTGTCGGGCCAGTCGAGTTTAAGGCTAGGCCGACCAATAGTATTCTTGCAGCAATGGAAGTTGATGGAAGTGAAGAACCGACTGTTGTTCGTGATTTTATGGACGTATTTGAAGATATATCGGGATTTCCGCCGAAGCGAGATGTGGAGTTCACAATTGATCTTATTCCTGGTGCAGCGCCAGTATCCAAAGCGTATTATCAAATGGCACCAGTAGAGTTGGAAGAAGTCAAGAAACAGGTTGCTGAATTGCTTGAAAAGGGTTGGATTCGAAGCAGTAACTTGCCTTGGGGAGCTCCAGTTCTTCTAGTAAAGAAGAAGGATGGCACAAGAAGGATGTGTATCGACTATCGAGAACTAAACCGGGTTACTATTAAGAACAAGTACCCGATCCCTCGCATTGGCGAACTTTTCAAGCAGCTTAGTGGCGCGAGGGTATTCTCGAAGCTGGATTTGCGATCCGGATATTATCAGGTCAGAGTGAAAACAGAAGATATTTGCAAGACGGCGTTCCGAACTCGGTATGGACATTACGAGTACTTAGTGACGCCCTTCGGAGTAACGAATGCGCCGGCAGTATTCATAGACTTGATGAACCGAATCTTTTCTCCGTTCTTGGATCAGTTTATTGTGGTATTCATTGATGATATTCTGGTTTACTCGAAGAGTTTTGAAGAGCATACCGAGCATTTGAAGATCGCACTGCAAACGTTGAGACAGGAGAAGTTATATGCGAAGATGAGTAAGTGCGAGTTTTGGCTGGAGGAAGTAAAGTTTTTGGGGCATGTTGTGTCTGGCGATGGAATTGCCGTCGATCCAGAAAAGATTGCAGCAGTTCGAGATTGGCCGATTCCAAAGAATGTTGCGGACATAAGAAGTTTTCTTGGACTCGCCGGATATTACAGGAGATTTGTAGAGAACTTTGCTCATCTGGCAGAGCCGTTAACCAAGCTTACGCAAGGAGGTACCTTTTGTATGGACAGATAAGTGTGCGTTAGCTTTTGAGACGTTGAAGCAGAAGTTGATAACCGCCCCTATTCTGACCGTGCCAGACAATTCCGGAGGATTGGTGATTCACAGCGATGCATCTGGGAAAGGATTGGGATGTGTTTTGATGCAGCATGGGAAGGTTGTAGCATACGCATCGAGACAGTTGAAGACCCATAAGAAGAATTACCCAACTCATGACTTGGAACTTGCGGCTGTGATTTTCGCTTTGAAGATTTGGAGACACTACCTTTTGAGCGAAAGGGTCGAAGTTTTTACTGATCATAAGAGTTTGAAGTATGTGTTCACACAGAAGGAGCTTAATATGAGGCAGCGTAGATGGTTGGAGCTTATGGCTGACTACGATCTTGATCTTAAGTACCATCCGGGGAAGGTTAATGTCGTGCCGGATGCGCTTAGTCGGTTACCAGCAATTCAGGTGTTAACTACACAGAAAGAGCTTGTTGAAGATTTTCGAAGATTTGACTTGGAGGTGGTGCTACCGCATTCTACGGGATAGTTGATGCAGCTACAAGTACAGTCATCGTTGATCGAGAATATTAAAGCAGCACAATCGCAGGACCCTAGACTGCAAAAGTTTCGAGGACAGGTTGAAGCCGGACTACGAACAGATTTATTGATCCACGAAGATGGTTCGTTGAGGTATGGTAGCCGTTTTTGTGTGCCAAAGGGAGATATTCGTGAAGAGCTTATGAAGGAGGCACACAGTTCAGCTTATTCTGTACATCCAGGAGGCACAAAGATATAACGAGATATTCGACAGCATTTCTGGTGGAAAGGCATGAAACGGGAGATTACTCGCTTTGTGGCGAAGTGCTTGGTGTGTCAGCAAGTTAAGGCTGAACATCAAAGGGTTGCTGGTTTATTGCAACCACTTTCGATTCCTCTGTGGAAGTGGGAACATATAACCATGGATTTTGTGACGGGTTTACCGCGGAGTCCAAAAGGCAACAATGCAGTATGGGTAATTGTTGATCGGTTGACCAAGGCGGCTCACTTTATTCCTTTCCGGGCTGGTCAATCAACGGAGAATTTGGCAGAGCGGTACATGCAAGAGATTGTAAGATTTCATGGAGTACTGGTGAGCATTATGTCCGACCGGGACACTCGGTTCTTATCACACTTTTGGCGGAGTTTACAGGAAAGTTTGGGGACTCGATTGAAGTTTAGCACAGCTTATCATCCTCAAACTGATGGTCAGTCGGAGAGAACGATCCAAACTCTTGAAGACATGTTGAGAGCATGCATGTTGGATTTCAAGGGTTCTTGGGAGGATCATTTGCATTTGGTGGAGTTTTCTTACAACAACAGTTTTCAGGCAACTATCCAGATGGCCCCATTTGAAGCTTTGTATGGTCGTAAATGTCGTTCACCTGTTTGTTGGGATGATGTCGGTGAACGGAGATTATTGGGACCAGATTTGGTTGTGCAGACAGTTGAGAAGGTCAACACTATCAGAAATCATATGAAGGCAGCACAAGACCGACAGAAGAGTTGGGCAGACACATCAAGGAGACCTCTAGAGTTCGCCGCGGGTGATTTGGTATTCTTGAAGATATCACCGACTAGAGAGGTGATTCGTTTTGGAAGTCGAGGAAAGCTTAGTCCTCAATTCGTCGGACCCTTTGAGATCTTGGAGCGTGTTGGTGAGGTAGCGTATCATTTGGCGTTACCGCAGTCCTTGGCGAATGTGCACGATGTGTTCCACGTATCTCAACTACGAAGGTATGTTCGAGATGAAACGCACGTATTGGATCATTCGGAGCTAATGGTACGGGAAGACTTGACTTTTGAGGAGCGGCCGATTGAAATTGTGGATCGAAGGGAAAAGGTCCTTAAGAATAAGGCGATCCCTCTTGTGCTTGTTTCCTGAGGTAATCGCTCGCATGGAGAGTCCACTTGGGAACGAGAAGATGAAATCCGGCAGAAGTTTCCTCACCTTTTCTTATAGTTATCTATCTTTGTATTCTTGGAATTTCGAGGACGAAATTCTTTTTGTAGTTGGGTATAATGTAACACCCGAGCGCAATGCTACTTATTTCAGTTACCGTTTGAACGTAGTATGGCACTTATTTCATTTATCTTGCTTGATTGTTACTTACTGTAAAATTTTACCCGGCAAATTCATTTCTGCATATAACAATTTTTGGCATCTAAAATAAAATTAAAAACATTCATCTTGGCCTGCTTGACACCCCTAACCCCGTTGTAGCGTCCGTGCATCGTGTTCTCGTCCCGTTCAGTGAAACGGACGAGTTTGGACGGCTACGTGCACGTACGTGTGTCCGTTTTGGGGGTATGTTTTTTGATCATAAAACACTTCATTTTGAATTTTGAATCCCACTTAAAATCCTATTATTTCAATTTCGAATTTTTGGACCCGACCCGGGCGCGATTTGGAAATGTTTTACTTTGCGCCAAAACCTCAAATCTTAAAATATTTAAACCAGCACATATTTTACTAACCATATATTTTACTGTTCATTCTTAATCTAATAAATCTTTTTCCTAACAAAACGTTTCCCCTCAGCCAATCAGCGAGCTCATATCCCGCGGGCCCCACACCTCTTCTCTCTCTCTTCTCTCTCCTCTCTCCTCTCTCTCTCTCGCTCTCTCTCTCTCCCCGTCTCTATCTTTCTCTCTCTCCCCCTTAAATCTTTCTCTCTTTCTCTCTCTTATATATTCATTTCTCCTCCATCTTTTGAAAGTAAAACCCTAACCCATCGCAGTGCTCAGCCGCCTCGTCCCCCATCGCCGCCGCAACCCCATCGCCGGCACCAGCACCGCCGGGCTAGTCGTCTCCTCGCCCTCGTCGCAGCCAAGCCCCCTCTTCCTCCTTTCCCCCACGTTCCCGTGCACACCTGCACCTTTACCGCGACCTGCGCGCACCTGCACGCCGTTGCACCACTGTGCGTCACCGCCGGTGACCCCGTCCCCGTGTCCCCGGCCTCGCAAGCACCCCTCGGTGAGATACTTCCCTCCTCTCTTCCTTTCTTCTCTAGTTTCTTCCTAGTCTTGATTGCCCATCTTGATCTTTACTGTTCACACTTTGGCCGGAATCCGACGATGCCGACGACGTGACCCGACGTTCCAGCGAGGTACCCCGACCCGTGTGGTTCCATTGTTCGTCGTTTGGGTTCATTCCGTGAACCGTGCGCCCGTCGCGAGTTTCCCCGCCGACGTTTATCATTTCATATTCCCGGTTCGCGACCCGTCGAGACAAGTATCCCTCGCTACATGCTATATAATATTTACAAATATATTATGACATCCTAACCTGTAAATTTAACCTTGGTACGATCATTTCTCTTTTTTTCATGGACAATATGGTCATATATCATTTTATCTTTAAACTTAGAACCTACAGTTTGAAATTGAACCTAATAACTACATCTATCTGTTTAATCACATTTTTTTTATATTGACATAGCTTATGGAATTTATCTCTATAGTTTTATTCTATTTGGACACTCGTATGCATTTTAACCGGTATCAACTGTATTGAACCTTTATATAAATCATTGCACCTCTAAAGTGCTTAAACTTGTTAACATGATTAAAAGGCCATAATTGTCTTACTACATGCTTATATGGTTGAAATCATATCTGTGACACAATTGATAACGGTATTGCTAACTGAATGAAACTGCCTATTGCTTACTTCATTGCTTATCTCATATTGTTGATATCCATGCTTGATTATATAACTGATTGTGAGCACACCTGTGATATCGCTTGCTTCTTGACCTGTCTTGCTACCTATACATTGATTGACCCAACATGGTACCGTATACTGCTTGGCTTGACATGATGTACCATGACCTGATCCGTTACCTGATCTTGTGTCTGATGCCAACAAACCTGACATGTAGTCCTCATGGACCGTTTCTGTTGTCTATCCAGACAAACCTGTTTACATGTTCCCGCGTTGGCATTAGTTTCTTGATTACTGGATACCTGACTTGACATACACATATAACTTGGGGGTATGGGGAAATCAAAGGTGAAACCTGACTTGTAACTCGACAGTTCACTACCTGTCCTGAGTGTATACATTCCTGTTTTCTGCCTAGCGGCATGTCTCGGTTTAAGCCGAGAATATTGTGGCCGTGGTCCCGGGTATGTACGGGATACTATCGAGTGTACACATTCCTGTTTTGTGCCTAGCGGCATGTCTCGGCTGCAGCCGAGAATATTGTGGCCGTGGTCCCGGGTATATACGGGATACTATTGAGTTACATCGATGATTCATCAATTTGGTTTCAAAGACTTTAGAACAGAGAACTTGATAGCACAGTTTAGTTTACCCACTGCACACTACCCTGCACTGCTCTGATTCATATTATTATTACCCTTGCTTTATCCATGTTTATATTCGCATTGCCTGTTTATTATGTTTTTACCTGATGATTTGACGCGCTGACGTCTGGGTTTTGCATAGCCCAGATTTTGTACCACTGTCGCAGTCCGAGCAGGAGTACTTCAACCGACAGGCTGAGCTGTGAGTGTTAGCAATAGTTAGCTTTTCTTTCCTGCATTTTATTCCTGATGTGAGCCCGCATTATGGGACGTACATTCCAGTTATTTTGTATTGGATCTTTCGCTTCCGCATTTATTTATTATTGACTCATGTTATCTTGGATTATGTACATGTTTAGATAGTTTTATTTTGTTCTTGATATCTCTACAGCCGTAATGTGACTGTGGATGGATACTTCCTACCCACAGGTAGCATGGTTGGCTATGTCACGTGCTCATTTTAGCGTACTCTGGAAAGCGGGGCGTGACATTATGTCATGTCAAGAAGTGCACGGTATCACGTCGTGTCAAGTAATGGTATATCAAGTCGTGTCAGGGGTACACAAATGTCACGTGGGTGCTCATAATCAAACTATAATAAGTATGGATATACAAAACAAGTATGGGGTACTAATGGAACAATAAAAATGGAACATTGTAATGTTATATGCAAATAGGTACAGATTAAAGCATATGGATGCGCAGTTATCTATTTGGGTTAAGGTGATAGTTCCAACATTAATTAAAATACACTTTATCAAATATGTAATGTTAAAATCTCATTATTATGTATTAAAAGATCTAGGAATGCAATTGTATATATAATAGGCTAAATAGATGCAAACGGTGTCCGAAAGGTTATAAACTATTAAAAAGGTACTATGGGCTGTACAAATAATCATTATGTGATTTAAATATGGACATGGGTATCGTATATCGTAATCTAGCGTGCAACATGATATGTTTCAAGTTCTAAATCTAAAATGATATAAATGGAACATCGAAATGTAAAATGGAACATGTGGCCGTAGATTTAATTTACAGGTTTAACATGCAGTTAAATAAGTATAAAATAATATAAATAGCATGTAGCAAATTTTACTTGCCTCAAAAACAATGGTCGATATGCAGGCAGCCTGGTACGACACGATACGATATGGTGTATGAAACGGCATGACACGGTGCTGGGTCTTGCGGCGACACGGGACTGGTGCGATGGTGGCACACAAGTGGCATGGGCTGAGCACGAAGCGGGCATGACGTGGCACAGGAGCAGGGCACATGGCGTGACACGGTCCGAGTACGGTGATGACACGGTCATGGTACGGTCTAGGTACGGTGCGTGGTCTGGTCACGATCTAGTGCATGGTCTGGTGGTGGTCTGGTCGCGATCTGGACACGATCTGGTGCATGGTCTGGTGGTATTCTGGACACGATCTGGGGCATGGTCTAGTGGTGGTCTGGTCGCGATCTGGACATGATCTGGCACATGGTCTGGTGGTGGTCTGGTCGCGATCTGGACACGATCTGGTCGCGACACGGTCGTGATATGGAAGTGGTGATGGTATGATTTTGGTATTGTAGTGGTACTGTGGTGATGTTATGGTTCGTCCGGATCATCGGCAGCGGCATGGCTCCGGCGGTGACCGGAAAAACACGGAACCAAGAAACAAGAAGAAGAAGAAGAAGAAGCTGGTGTTTTGGTTGGTGTTTGGGACAGAGGCGAAGGCGAGGGGGTGACTTCAACGATAGGCCGTCGACGTCAAGGTTCAGGCGATGGTTTCCGGCAAAGGCAGTGGGTTCTAGGGTTCTCGTCGGGTTCTTGGGTTTGCAGGGGAGAAGCTCGGGGAAGTAGGTGGTGGTGTCAGGTGTGATGATGGAGAGGAAGAGGAGTTCGTGGTGATGGTGATGATGACGAGAGGCGTGGGGTTTTCCGGCGAGGATGCAGGCGGCGATGGGTTCGAGAGTTTGGGTTCAGGTTCGTGAGGTGTTTGTAACGGGGAGGAGAGAGGAGGGGAAAATCAGAAAGACAAGGAGGTGAAGACGAGGGTGTGGGGATGGTCGACGACGACAAGGTGAACGTCGGCGACGAGGACAGAGGCGAGGTTGGGTCGTGGGTTCTTGGGTTCGTCGGGAAAGGAGGGAGGTAAGGTGGTGAAGATGAATGGAAGTGAAGGAGAAGGTCGAGGGTTAGATGGTTGTGGCGACGGCGAGGCGAAGGGTGCGGGCCCGAGGAGGCAACGGCGGGAAATTTTTTTGGGAAGAAGAAGATGATGAGAGAGAGAGAAAGAAAGAAAGAGAAAGGATACGTGGGTTTAGATAAAAATATTTAGGAAATATATGTATAATATATGTAGAGAGAGGAGAGTGGTTAACTGTTAGGATTTTAATATTAAAAATATATTTAGTTATAAAATTTCATATTTTCTTATATAACAGTTTTAATATATAGAATAATTTTATATTATACGTTTTGAGATTTTAGCTAAAACAAAAAATAGTCCAAAACACGCCCAGGTCGGGTCTAAAAATCCAGTTTTAAAATACGGAAAATATACGTATCGACCAAAACTAAAATTGGATATCCGGGTAACGAAAATGCATACCCCCAAGAACGGATGCACGTACGTGCGCGTAGCCATCCAAACACGTCTGTTTCACTGAACGGGACGAGAACAAGATGCGCGGATGCCACCACGGGGGTTAGGGGTATCATGCAGGCTATAATATGCAATTTTAATTTATTTTACATGATCTAAAATGTTATATGGTAAAAGATGCTAGTATGCGATAAAGTTGAAAATGCACAAGTCTACATAATAAGTCAGGGTGATTCATAAATATGAATCAAACAAGTTTCAAGCAAGCGGGTCGGGTCGAATGCAATGTAAAAAATGTAAAATACCATTCGCACCCAAAACATGATAAATTAAGACAATACCACAATTAAGGAAATACGAGAACTGGAATTGGTATAAATGAACTAGGTTGTTACAAAGACGGTGTCACAAAGAGGGGTTCCTATCAAGTCATCCATATAAACAGAATCTTCTCTTTCCATATTCAAGTCATCCGTAAAGGCGGAATTTACAAGTCATCCGTGAGGACGGAATCTACAGGTCATCCGTGAGGATGGAATCTACATGAATCCCCAATGCCTAGGTGATCGTGTCTAGCCCCAAGTGAACCAGTTTAACATGTCATGTGGAGTTCTATTCATTAGGTTAAGTATAAGGTATACTCATGTGACCAGATTTCCATAATAGTTCACGGTATTTTAGTAAAATAAAGGTTTTAGGAAAGTCTAGGGTATTTTAATGAAATTATAGATTTTAGTAAACTCGAAGTGCTTTAGTGAAAATATGACTTTAAGTAAGTCAAGGTATTACTATGAAAAAGAATTTATAATGGTTAAGGGGTTTATTTGAAAACACAACTTTCGAAAGTCGGGGTATTTATTTAAAATACGATTTTAGAAAGTCGGGGTATTATTTCAGAGATACGACTTTAGGAAGTCGAGGGGTTTCAGGGAAATACGGGTTTTAGGAAAATTTAGGGTATTTTAGTTAAATTATGACTTTTAGAAAATTTTATGGTATTTTTAACAAAAAGGGGCTTAAATAAGTTAGGGTACTTGTGTGAAATACGGTTTTGGGAAAGCTTGAGGTATTAAATTGAAAATACAAGTTTATGGAAGCTTGAGGTGTTTCAATGAAAATACATCTTTTTAGAAGCTTAGGGTATTTCTATGTAAAGTGCAATTTTTGGGAAACTTGGGGTATTATTTTGCAAATATGACATTTTAGAAAACCTATGGTATTTAAATGAAATTATGTTTTTAGGTTGTATGGTATTCTAGTGTAAGATATGGAGTTGCCACTTTGGAGGTAATTTAACGAAAAAGTATTTATATAGAATAGTTAAGGGGTTTTAGCGTAAAAGGCTATTTTTAATTTTTTCAGCACTTCAACTTATATCTGGTGTTTTATTATTTTGCAAGTGGGCAGCATAACAGTGTGGATGGGTTTTATAGAAAAAAGTAATAAGAGGGTAGGACGTCACCCCGTGCATATAATGTATGAAGGGTGTCGTGTATAGTGGCGTTCAAGTGTGCATCGATAAAGTCTTGTCATATTTAGCTATTATAGTCATATCAATATCAAACGGATTATTAGAAGAAGTTGTAAATCTAAATATCGTATCTAGCATTAATATAATCAAAGAAGGCGACAAGTGGTGTCGCATCCCGCTTCCCAAAATACGGGAGTATGAAACGTACAAAAACTCGTGACGTATTTATTCCGAGAAGATCCTTTCTCGAAACAAATACGCTAAGCGTAAAGTAAGTAGTATAATATTGACAAGAATAGACAAGTGATAATAAAATATAATCACTCTATATATTTACATTCACAACTTTACAAAATTTACACTGATACAAAATAACCGAAAAGAAAAGTGTAATGAAAGTGCCCAAACAGTAGCACACTAGAATGAAAAGAAATAACTGCTGAAAGACTAGTAGTCGACCTGGGTTTCAAATTTCGGGTAGTACTCTGAAGTCGGTTCCACCTTCTTAGTCTCTACATTATCATACGAATATTCCAAGAAAGAAAGAAAAATGGGTGGAATGCCCATCAGCGAACTTTCGCTCAATAAGTTCCAAAAAGGATGGATGATGTATATAAATGAAATGCAAGGTATAATATGATATAGTATGGATGGAATGAAGTGTAAGTCGATGTCGCACACCCCACGCACTTGTGGGGAGGCGGAATTTACAAAAAAACGGTTTTTCATACTTTGCAACATCGACTTTAACTCCAGGATCTTAACAGAAACCTTAACTAATTATACTACTTGGAGGTTTTAACTACTATGATAGTGTTATACCACCTTGATTCTAATCCTTCGGGTCTTCTTCTCCTGCTTAACTTGAGCTCCTCGAAGATCCGGATCGCGTTTGATCGTCGGCCTTCTCGTGTCGAAGATGATCCACCCGAGAGTCTATACCTCAAGCTCCAACCTCTAAACCGAGGTAACTAAGATACCTAGTTTGCTAAGCTAGGTAGCTTATAAGATGTAGAGAGTTTAATGGAGTATTTAATCTCAAGAGACCTAATGGTTCACAACTCATGTGAGGGATTTAGGTCTTAAGGAAGAAGGAGACAAAAATGGAGAGAGAATGCAAATGAGAAAATGAACAAGTGTTGGCTAGTATGGAGAATGGCTCATACTCATCTCACATGAAGCATGGATTATTTTCCATTAGAAAATAACCACCATGCTTCAATAGTAAATACAAACTAATAAACAAACCAAATGAGCCATGCTTCACCATGCCACAAATATCTCCATTTTCCACCTCATTAATCTATTTCTAAAAATAGAAAATCCAAACAATGAGGTGTCCCCTTCTAAAAGCATCTCTTGTGAAATTACAAAAATGCCCTCACCGTATATACATACCCGTATTCGTATTACGAAAAATACGAATACAATAAGATAATAATAATCCAATAATATAATACTAGAATCCAGCTTAAACCAAAACCCACTAGTATTATCCGTCCAAACAACATCCGTGTAGCCGGTACACGTATAAGATTGGAACCCTGCCGTAAAACCATAGGACCTCTATATCGTTTCGCCCGAAGCAGGGAAACCCTCTATGTGGGACTCTAAAGACTCGACAGTACACTGGCAGTATGTTTAACCACAAGTCCGTCAGCGGTACTAGCTGCACGTAACGGCTACCCAGGTATCTGTCGATAAGAAGACCGATGAACAAACTCATCCGAACTCCTACTGAGCCTATCTGTAACAATCTCCGTACAGTCCGGTCTGTTCGTCTAAGAGTATCACATATCGAACATAGGAGGGTGGTAACCGTCAGACCCCTAATAGCGCAATAAGTCATGCCGGTGTAAAGTCCAATACACCCTGAGAAACTACTGGAGTACCTACCAGTAAATCTCGCTTGCCCTGGCCAGGGACTTTGTGTAATGGCTTTCCGAACACAGCGCGATATCAACTCCCAATACCGGGAGAGACGAATCATATCTAACCACCACTGCCTTCCAGTGCTTCGCGACTGCACCCAACCACTACCTGTTTGCATGACTCATTTGAGCCATGGTAAGGTAATGATCTAAGTATAATGGGAACACACTCGAGATGAATAGTGATGTCAAACCAGCGGACTAATATGTACTCATGCCACCTGGGAACTGCTAACTGACGATAGATATAATACCAACCAGCAGTTCCCTCACGAGTCCGTCCAGTGTAACTCATAACCCAATGAGCACCTGTATACTATCTCTGGTACGACATACCAATGGCTGTAGGACAGGCCATCTCCCCTGCTGGAATGAGAAACGTATACACTAGTCTACTCTGGAGTATCGATGCCCTGTCTCGATAATCCTACGATTGGGGACCGATATAAGGATGTGCTTATAGACTACCCAGCCCCCACTAGTATGACTGTCATCACAACGCCACTAGTCAAGCAAAGATCCTAAGGGCTCTATCAATATGTATCAGCGATATGCTAAAAGAAACATAACACATATTGAGATAGAATCAAACCAGGTAGCATACTGCCATTTTGAGCAAGACTGTAATTATATATGTGTATATCCCAAGCTTCCAAAATGTAATATGCAATCCAGTACTATACAATAATGTCCTCTAGGGCATATATCACTAATAATCTCCCACTTGCACTAAGACCATGTATTGGCATACCGCAGACCTATCATCTCGATTAGCCTCTCGAATTGTGTCTGAGGGATGACCTTTATGAGTAGATTTGCAGTGTTGTTCTCCGTCTCTACTCTCCGCACCTCGTCTCCCGACGATCAACGATCTCCCTGATCAGGTGGTACCGCCTCAAGATATGTCTGGACTTCTGATGGGACCTTGGTTCCTTCGCTAAAACTATAACCCCGTTGTTGTCACAATATAGAGATATTGGATCAACAATGGACGGAACCACCTGAAGTTCTATTATGAATTCCTCATCCAGACTGCTTCTTTTGCGGCATCACATGCAGCGATATACTTCGTTTTCATCGTCGAGTCAGCAACGGTATCCTGCTTGGAGCTCTTCCAACCGACGGCCCCTCCATTGAGGGTAAAGACATAATCCGACATGGACCTGGAGTCATCCTTGTCGTTCTAGAAGCTGGAGTCAGCGAAGGCCTCGATCTGGAGGTCTTCACTGCCATACACCAAGAACATCTCCTTAGTCCTTCTCAGGTACTTGAGAATGTTCTTAACTGCTGTCCAGTGCTTCTTCCCAGAGTTTGACTGATACCTGCTTACAACGCTCAGTGCGTAAGCTACATCTGGTCTGGTACACAACATCATATATATTATAGAGCCTACTGCAGAAGCATAGGGTATAATACGCATGCGATCCCTTTCCAAATCAGTCTTGGGAGACATCTCTTTGGAGAGGGTGATCCCGTGACAAGCCGGTAGATTACCGCGCTTTGAATCTTCTATACTAAATCCTTTTAGTATGTTATCGATGTACCTTGACTGTGAAAGTCCTAACATCCTCTTAGATCTATCATGATAGATCTGCATCCCCAGAATGTAGAAGCCATCACCCAGGTCTTTCATGGAGAATCTTTGTGACAAGAATCCTTTGACTGATACAGCATAGGAATGCCATTTCCTATCAGGAGAATGTCATCCACGTACAAGACGAGAAATACCACGGTTCTCGCTACAATCTTATTATAAATACATGGTTCATCTGGATTTTTGATAAAATTGAATTCTTTGACTGTCTCATCAAAACAGATGTTCCAACTCCGCGATGCCTGCTTTAATCCATAAATGGACTTAAGCAACTTACACACTCTTTCGCTGCTCCCACTCTCTATGAAACCCTCCAGCTGATCCATATAAACATATTCTTCCAAATTTCCATTCAGAAAATCGTTTTTTACATCTATCTGCCAAATTTCATAATCGTGGAAGGCATGAATGTCAAGTAGGATCCAAATGGATTTGAGCATAACCACCGGAGAAAAGGTTTCATCACTTTGATGAAAATATTTTGCAACAAGTCTAGCCTTATAAATTTCAACCTGTCCATCTACACCAATCTTTTTTCTGATGATCCGTTTGCAGCCTACGGGTTTTACCCCTTCTGGAGCAATGTCTAAAGTCCATACTTTGTTGGTGTACATGGACTCCATTTCGGTCCGTATTGCATCCAGCCATTTTACCGAGTCTCTGCTCTGAATGGCTTGTTGGAAACTAGTTGGCTCATCATCGTCGATGATGGAATGCTCTCTATCCCCATCTATGAGAAAACCGTAGTATCTCTCGGGCGGATGAGACTGCCTACTAGTCCTGCGAAGTGGCACAGGAATGTCCGGTTGCTTTGAAACTTCTGGTTCCTCCATGCTTTCAGTAATAGCTTATGGTTCTGGAATTTCTTTCAATTCTATTGCGCTCCCACTGATTTCTTTTTCAAGAAATCGTGTCTCCAAAAAGTGGGCATGGCTGTCACGCCCCGCTTCCCAGTAGACGGAAATAGGTACGTGACGAGGCCCGCAACGTATTTATTTCGAGAAGGTCATTCTCCGGAATAAATACGTTAAGCGTAAAATAAACAATATAAAATGACAAGAAAATTAACATGAGATTAAAACTTCAACAACTTTATTTATATTCAACTTGATTCATTTACAATACATGATTTCAACTGAAAGAAAGTACAAGAATGGAAATGCCTAAACAATGGTATACATAAACTGAGAAAAGATAAGTGGGCTAGGCCTGGGTCTCAATCTTATCGTGCTCCTCCTCTGAGATGTCTACATCTTCAGTCTCCATAGTATCTGACGAACATTCCAAGAAAACAAAGGTGGGTGGAATGCCCGTCAGCGAACTTTCACTCGGTAAGTCCCTAAGAAATGAAATGAAGTATAAAGTGTAATGATAAAGTAAAAGTATAATATGAACAATTGAGTATAAAGTATGTTATGTCAGCATGTCATTTAATGTAAACATGGCCAGTTTATTTAGTATGTAGTGTTATCGTAATATATGTGAACAAGTATGGTAATATTTAACAAGTGGATAAGCATGGCAAACAAATGTAGCATAGCAGTGTGGTGTAAGTATAGTGAACATGCAGTGAATGTAAGTGTCTTAATAGGTTTCTACTTGGGTATACTAATTTAACGTAAGTTTGTCACGCCCCGCTTCCCGGTGTACGGGGAGAGGACGCAGTGAGGCCCGCTACGTATTTACTCAGAAGTAAACACGCTAAGCGTATCTAAGCAATATAAAGTAAAAATGTACACAAGAGACATGAATATAATAAACAATAACTTTATTTATTAAACATTCTTTTACATGTACAACTGGAAACGTAAGTACATAAATAGAAAGCAATGCCTAAACAATAGCATAACTGAAATGAAAATATGTACAAGTATCTAAAGCTCAGGGTCAAAGGCTAACTGCTCCAAGTCTTCAGTACTGGGCTCGATCTCCAGTGAGTCCGATCCACCTAACAACATTCTAAAGAACGAAGAAAAGGAATATCGTCAGCGAACAATCGCTCGGTAAGTCCCAAAGATGAGTAAAGATAGAATAGACAGAAAGAGGGTATAATTAGTGATGTTTGATTATAATGTTAACGCAGTTGTTCGTAGCTTAGTACAGAATATGCCAGTATATACGAGAGGAGTCCAACTTACACCGTGGACTTTGGTAACCTGTAGTATAAGGCTCCGTCGAAAATACCACGGAACAACGGCATGGATGTATAACGTCTTTTAGTGACCACCTCGTGTCACTTTTAACATGTTCTGTGCCAGTCCACCCCTTTATAAACCCCGTAATGTTTATTATATGGGTTGTATTGATTGTACTGATTGTATTGTATTATCTTGTAGTAAATGAAAGACTTTCCGAAACCATGATATCAGTAAATGGAATGGATATAAATGGATAGTCATGTAAACAGAGTATATCCATGGTTCGGTTCGGTCAAATAGATTGATATAGATTGAATTCTGGTATTCATGGATTCATGTTGTATTGTAGTTTATACTTGAATTATATTCAAGTCAGATTGATTAGATTGAGACTCTGTCTGAGTCAGACACTTTGACAAGAAATTGAAGTCCTGAATTAGTTTTGATGTTATCGGTAACTGCTGCACATGAACGGCAGGATTTGTGTCTTTTTCCAAGACAATTACCGCGTTGATAACACCGTTGTTAGATTTTATACCTTATATAGGCAAGCACACACATTCTCCGGCTTCCTGGGGCTCAAGAGAACTGGTCCCACTTAAACCTATATTTACTAGGGTCCTTATTGCAATTTAATGTAACTTGAGGGGGTTTTATGTAAAAATAGTTTAATATATTTTCAAAATACACCTCAAGTATTTAATTATCGTCTTTAGAGTTTTCATATATGTATATTTGATAAAAGTGAAACTTTCTAGTGAGTAGAACCTAATTTTCATTGTATATGGTACTTTAATGAAATATTGGAATTTGCATTGAATTGTAATGGTAGTTTCATGAACTTGTGATTCTTTTGATTTAGAAAAACATGGAATATATATATAATATATTTAAAGTAGATATTTGATAATATTTATATATATCTAATATTTATAAAAATAGAATTTAATTATTAATTAAAAATCACATTTTTCTTAAAAATTGCATCAAAAATTCCATCAAGATCGAATGCTCCTTGTGGAGGTTTGCATCTTGCTCTACTAGGCCCGAAGATGTGCGATAACTCACACCATCTCGATCGGGGTTCCCTAAAACGGGTTGTAGAGGCGTCTTTGCAAGGAATTAATTAACACTCTTTTTAAAGAAAACGGTTTTTAATTGTTTAAGGTATTTGTTCATAAAAGCGTATTTTTCCATAATCTAGAATCCCAAAATTCATCGTGCTATATCAAAAATGTGTGTTGTGATGAGATAGGTCATTACCTCGTGAGTTTTCTAAAAGTAATACGGTTAAAAGTGGATAACAATATCGTTTGTAAACATGATGGTATTTTACTGTAAAAGTGAAATAGAAATTGCAACATGAATTATTTTAAGATGAAACTTATTCTAATATGTTTATTTATGTTTGTTAAGCATTATGAGAGAATATGGTGATTTATTGTTTAAGAAAAATGGAGTTTTTAAAGAAAAACGAATCGGAAGTCTGAATAACTCCGCTTCCGCCGGGTTTGAAAAAGAGAAGTTTATAGTATAGCAAAAGAGAAGGGGAGAAGGGACTTACAAGCTATAAAGAAAGATGGGTGAAGGAGGAAACTCTCGGAACCGTCGGGGCATCGTTTCATCGCCGGAATCTCCTCGAAACTTCGTCGGAACTTCGCCATTTGCTAACTCCACTTGCACAACTTGGGACTTGGAAATTTTATAGAGTTTTTATAATGAAATTCTGAATGAGGAGAGGTAAAATGGAGTGTGGTATTTATAAGGAAAATTAGGGTTTTGAGGGTTAAAGAATGCATTAAAAATATGCATTAAAATTAGAATTAAAGAGTGAAATTACACTCTCTGGATAATTGCAGAGTAAACAAACAATATGTAGGTAGTGGGGTAAGCGAAGAGGTGCAGAGGTAAAATTTGGGGAACCATCCCTTACGGGGGCCTGGTGGTGCCGTCTTTGGCATCAATCTCGCCGGCCATCAACCGGTGGTGAGTCATGAGATTTCTGGCACGTGTTAGTGTCGCTTTGTATACTTCAGTGCACATGTTTAATTTCTATGTGACTCTTCATTTTACATGTAGTGCACGTGTAACCCTTTGGGCTTCTAAAAAATTAAAAGAAAAATCAATTAAAAAGATAATATGGCTGATGGAATTCGAACACAGGGGCTATGTCACAGCACTGCTAGGATTTACCAATGAGCTACAGGTGTTTTCTTACTGTTCAAAAGCAAATCAAATTTATAATTTGTGCTCAGGCTTAAGTATTCCTTTCTGTATTTTGGAAAAATTCTGTACAGAAAGTTTATGGTTGTTACAAAGTTCAAGTGTGAATGTCAGTCAATCTCAAGAGTGTTCTCGAACCCAACTGGCTGTAATTCAATGGTAAGGAACCACGGGCCTGAATCAAATGTTAGTAACGGGACTTCAACCTGGTGTTGAAGTATTCCAAACTCAATAGGCTGTAATCCAGGAGCAAGAAAACACGGGCCCTCATGATAGCTTGCTTGTGTTAGTAGATATGGATTCATGGTCTAGTAGGACTACTGAGATTTCGTTGGATTCACGCATGAACTGCCCCCAACACCCCGTGTATTCTACGTTACAGTTAAAATTATCAGCCTTGCTCGAATCCATGAATACATCAAGTTGCAAGATTGAGTTCATGTATAGATCAAGTATTCATGTCAAGTATTCATGTATTTATGTCAAGTTGTATTCATGGTTCGAGTCAAGTCATAGTGTTCAAATATTCATGTTTTTATTGAGTCAAGTTCAAGTGTCCCGATTCATGATCAATGGTCAGTATACCTGTTTAAGTTCAATATTGATTTCGTGTGTTCAAGTTCATGATCAAGTATTCGTGTTTGGTTTTAGATTCAGGTTTGAGTTTGGATTCAAGCTTGATTTAGACTCAGACTTGATTCAGACACTTATAACTAATTTAGATCCTGAATTATATTCGGGAGTTATCGGTAAATGCTGCGCATAGACGGCAGGATTTATGTCTTTTTCCAAGACAATTACCATTGATAACACCATTAAGTTTTCTACCTTAAATAAGCAAGCACTCACTTTCTCCGGCTCCTTGGGGCTCAAGAGAATTGATCCCGCTTAAACCTATATTTACTAAAGTTCTTAAATGTAATTTTATATGATTCGAGGGGGTTTTATGAAAAATATTTTTAATATACTTTCAAAATAATCTCGAGAAGTTATTTATATTATTTAGGGTTTACATGAATGTGAATTATAAGGATTTGAGATATTTTAGTGATAATAGCTTAGCTTGGATAGTTCATGATATTTTACTGTAAAGCTTGACTTTTGTTGATATCTTGATGGTATTTTGATGAAACTTATAATCTTTCATATTTAGAAAAAATATAAGTTTGTTATAATTTGAAAATATATGGATTTGTAATATATATATAATTATTAAAAATTAAATTTTTAATTAAGTAGAAAACTTCGTTTTTCTTAAAATCGTACATTTCAAGACTGAATGCTCCGTGAGGAGCTCTGCATCTCGCTCTACTAGTCTAAGGATGTGCGATAATCCACACTATCCAATAGCGGGTCCCCTAAAAAGGGTTGTAGAGGTTTATTTGCAAAGGAATTTTAAAATACAATTCCAAAGAAAACCGTTTTTATAGTAAACGGTATTTTAATGAAATATTGTGTTCGAAACTAAAAATACGCTCGAAGAGTATCGTGCTATGGAAACCATGTGTGTATGTGAGAGGTAGGTCATTACTCCATGAGGTTTTCTAAAGGTATAATTAACAAAAATACTAAAAAAAAGTGAAGTTCATGGTATTTTAATGTAAAAGTTAAATTAAAGTTATGTTTCATGATATTTTTAAGTGAAAGTTGGTTCTAAACATTAGTTTTATGTTAACAAGCAAGGTGCAGAAATATGAATGAGCAATGCTTAAGAAAAAGTGTAATTTCTATGGTTTAGAATAAAATGTCGGTATTAACTCCACTTACCGGCATGTTTTGAAAAAAAATCTTTTCAAGAAAGGAGAAGAGGAATTGAAAGGGAATTACTTGCTAGTTATTCTATGAAAAGGTAGAAGAGCGAGTGTTGAACTTCGTGGCGTCACGAGGTCGCCGGAACGTGCTTCGATTCTCGCCGGAAGTTGATCTCTTGCTAACTCCACTTGTACTCTTCTTGTACTTAGAAAACTTTGAGAATTTTGGCTATAATTTTCAAAATGGGGAAGGGCTACGATATGGGATAGTATTAATAGTATGGAATTAGGGTTTTGGAATTAAAAAGATGCATTAAAATGTATTAAAAAGATGATAAATGGAGAATTGAGGGGTCTCTGTTTGATTGCAGAGTAATCAAACAGTGCAGCGGAGTTAGGAGTAGGGAAAAGGTCGTGTGTGCAAAGCACGGGCACCATTGGCTACGGAGGGGCCGTCGGCGCCGGCCAATTTGAGCATCTCGCCGGTCGATTAGTGAGGGGGAGTTGTCGGATTGGTTCCACGTGTTCACCTCTGTATTTACAACATTTTGCACATGTTTTTTTCCTCTGTCGTTTCATTTTTATGTGCATTGCACATGTAAACTTTTAGGCTTCCAAAAAGTTTAAAAGAAAAATCAGAAAAAATATAATGTGTCTGATGGAGTTCGAACACAGGGGCTACGTCACAGTAGTGCAAGGCTTTACCAGTGAGCTACAAGTTATATTTTGCTGTTCTTAAACAAGATTAACTTATAACTCCAACTTAGGCTGTGAAACACTATTCTGTATTTTAACAGAAGAATTTTCGTACTAAGATTTCAGAGTCGTTACAATGCCGAGAAACAAAGACCTTTTGTTCCTCCGCGTAATAGAAAAGATACCCCCTGGAGTTCTTTGGGTATCCCACAAACTTACACAGTACTGAGCGTACCTCGAACTTGTCCGCATGCTTCTTTTTTACAAAAGCTGGACATCCCCATATCTTTAGATACTTAAGATAGGGTTTCTTCCCACTCCACATTTCATATAGTGTGGTAGGCACTGATTTAGTAGGAACCTTATTCAAAAGATATGCAGCAGATTCCAGTGCATAATCCCAGAAGGATCGCGGTAACTCAGCATTACTCATCATGAAACGTACCATATCCAATAAGGTGTGGTTCCGCCTTTCCGATACACCGTTTTGTTGAGGTGTGTATGGAGGAGTAAGCTGAGAGAGAATTCCATTCTCTTTTAAATAATCCAGGAACTCGGCACTTAAGTATTCACCACCTCGATCTGATCTAAGTGTCTTGATAGTTTTGCCTGTTTTTTTTCCACTTCATTCTTGTATTCATGGAATTTCTCAAAGACCTCAGATTTATATTTCATCAAGAATACATGTCCATACCTTGAGAAATCATCCGTAAAAGTAATGAAGTAGGAATAACCACTTTTTGCATGTGTAGATATTGGACCACACACATCGCTGTATATGAGCCCCAAGAGCTCGCTTGCTCTTATCCCGTGTCTAGTGAACGGAGTCTTTGTCATCTTTCCTTTGAGACATGATTGACAAGTTGTATAAGACAGATGTTCAAACGGATCCAAATATCCCTCTTTATGTAACTTCATCAACTGTGTTTCATTGATGTGACCCAGTCTACAATGCCATAAGAAAGCCTGATTTAATTCTGGAGACTTTCTTTTATGTGTGTTCTTGACATTGAAAACCTGAGCTTGATTTAATACGTATATACCGTTATCTAGTGTACCTAACCCAATCAAACCATGATTAAGGTGGATGTGGACGACATCGCTTAAAAATGTAAAATCATAATCTTCTTTAGATAGTAAAGATACAGAGAAGATATTACATGTCAAACTAGGTACAAAAAACAGTTACGCAAAACCAAAATCTGCCTACTTGTCAATCCTAAGTGATATTTCCCTACGGATACAGCATCCACGCTCATGTCGTTAGCAACCATGTGAGTCATATCACCAGCCTTGATAACTCTACTGCTTCTCAAAGTCTGCAATGAATTACAAATATAAGATCCTGATCCGATATCTAGTACCCAGGAAGTAGAGTTAATTGACAGACGACAATCATAAACACACGTGAAGCCGAAGCCACAACGTGTTTCGAATCCTGATTTCTGGCTTTCCAAGCTCTGCAGTCTTTCTTCTAATGGCCTTTCCTGTGATAATAGAAACATTCCTCCTTCCCTACTGTCGGCCCCAAAACTTTTGCTTTGTCCTTTCCCTCTACCTTACTGACACCGCCTTTCGGCTTGGTAAGGGCCTTTTTCTTCTGCCCCTTGGTATTCTCCTTGGATCTAGAGGAGGAAGGATCCCCAATAAGTAGAGCGGGTGTCTCCCTGGTTTTTCTGTAGGGTACCCTCTGCACTCCTCAACATATTGAGGAGTTTTGGAAGTAAAACTTCCTTACCATGAATATTGAAATTTAAGATAAACTGGGCGTAGGCAGAGGGGAGGGACTGTAGAATTAAGTCTGTATATAACTCATTCTCCAACGTGGTCCCAAGGTCCGCGAGCTCCTCAATATAGATGATCATCTTAAGGACGCGGTCCCCTACAGATGACCTGACAGCCAACCTCGCCTTAAACAATTTCTTCGAGGTCTCATATCTTGCGATACGAGATTTCTCTCCATATAAATCCTTAGTATGGAGGAAGATGGAAGCTAAGTCTATCTTCTCGTGCTGCCTCTGGTGTTCATTATCTATTGAGGCCAACACGAGGCACTTGGCTCTCGCACTGTCTATTTCCCATGTCTTACGGATCTCAACATCCGCGACGGTGGAATCTGGACTTGGGACGGCGGGGGTTTTGGTAGTAAGGAGGTAGCCCAACTTGTCATAGGTAATGGTCATCTGGACATTCCTTAGCCAATCTTTATAGTTTGGCCCGGTCAATTTATTTTTATTTAGCAGTAACTTAAGTCCAGTCATTTTGGTCGCTGCAGTCAAGAGAGAGAGAGAAGAAAATACTCAGTATGATACTCTTGCAAGTTTAGATTGGTTATTAGTTTATCTAAAGAGGATGGCTCCCACAGTTTCTCGAATTCTCCTTCAAACCATAAAAGAAGAATTAGTCAGGATTAATCTCACCCTAGAATTCTTACTTAACCTTTCGTCCAGGCTAGTGTTGGTACTTTGAGGGAGGTTTTCCAACGCTTTCGCGAAGTTCCTTGATTACATAACCTCTTTTCCCTGGAGGCGTAGCCCCGCTAACACCGTTCTAGGCACCTACTTAGTTTATAGCATTGATTTCAAAGGAAAATTCTTCCGAAGAGTAACAAAACTCATGGTGGGATCGGAATGCAAATATCATCGTATAATAACTTTGAAGGAATCCTACCAAAATCACCACACTCCAGATAGTATGCAAAACTAGCAAATTTCCTTTTCCTTTGAAACTCCCGATGTGGATTTTTGCCCCAGGCGCTTATGACCATGACGAAAGCCAACATATCATAAGACGCAAGTCAAGTTCTACCCGTCATTGTCCAGATTAATTTGAACCCATTCGTACAAACCCATGACGAAGGCCAAAATAGTTGTACGACTGTCCTACATCAACGCATCTATTTATGCTACAGATGAATACCTAGCAGCTACCAATCACTATGCCTTAGCGAAGGTCAAAATACATAGCTTGAATACTACTGAAGACCCATCTGAAATGGCGGAGGGCTATGGCTAGTTTTGGCTAAACCGTGAACGTAATGAACTTGATATAGTCGAAGTAACCATGATAGCTTTTAAAAGCAGTAGTTTAGGCTCCGCATTTAAAAGTTGTTTTTCAGGAAAACCGAGTGGTTTTGAAATTGTTCCAACGATTTAACTTTGGTTTGTTTTCTTTGCATTAATCAATATTAATGTGGTCCCATCATTTAACCCTATCATTGCAGAAAGAAACGAAAATAGAACGTACGCTTATGCCATCCGCATTCTCCATGGGGCCCCGTCATGCACCGTTAGGTTACTTAATTAACGGCAGAGCGGGGGCTGGACTAGCGTGGGTGCAAAACATAAGCAACGTTTATTATATACAATATATATATATATATATATATCCATTCGTCTCACGCAATAATAGGCATTCCAGATCACAGCAACACAGATGAATATATTGGATATACTAGGATTTCTGTATTTCGTTTTAGCCTAGAACGAAAGACGGATTCCACGGTCGTGATGAATAGTCAAACCCCACCCTAGACCCCTACAGGTGCGGCAAACTACCCGTCAAATTCCCGAAGTGAAGCAACCTCTCTCAATAAAATGAGTAGGCCACTCGGCACTTCAAAAACCCGGTAGTTTGTGCACCCCACCTTGGCTCTATCCTAGGTGCAAGAAAAAAAGTAAATGGAATAATACAACGGTGGCTACAATATCAACACGGATGTGCCCCGCAAAAGAATATTATATCAATTACAAATTTACGTGAATGAAAGAAAAAAGCTCTTCTCACATCCCCCGGCTATTCATTCACGACGATCCAATACTTCATATACACAAATCATCAACAAGATACAAATATGTGCAACCCCCACTAATCGACATATAGCAATTAGTAGATATTTAGCAACACATATACAAACTGAAACTTATAAACGATGTTAAAACTATGACTTCGAAATACTCCGTATTGCCCCAACACAAAGATAATAGAATATGAACTCTGGGCAAAAACAAACAATACCTAAAAACATAAATCCATGATTCCAGAACACCACACAAAACCCAAGACCAAACTCTCTTGATGGGCTAGCGAGCCCGGGAAAATGGCACTTTTGGCTAGCCAAATTTTTGAGTTTTTGTCTCGTTTTTCTATTGTGTTCTAGTTACAACTAAAGGAGCACTCTGCAATTGTTTTAAAAAAATTTAGAGACTCTTTTGAAATCGACATAAACTTGGATTTGGTTTTAACCGTTTCGAAGTTATTTCGGTTTTGTAACTTTAAACTTCGTTTAATCTGCTAGTTAAGGTTTGAGTAGGCTCTGATACCACTGTAAATCGATGTCGCACACCCCACGCACTTGTGGGGAGGCGGAATTTACAAAAAACGATTTTTCATACTTTGCAACACCGACTTTAACTCCAGGATCTTAATAAAAACCTTAACTAGCTATACTACTTGGAGGTTTTTAACTACTATGATAATGTTATACCTCCTTGATTCTAGTCCTTCGGGTCTTATTCTCCTCCTTAGCTTGAGCTCCTCGAAGATCCGAATCGCGCTTGATCGTCGGCCTCCTCATGTCGAAGATGATTCACCCGAGAGTCTATACCTTAAGCTCCAATCTCTAAACCGAGGTAGCTAAGGTACCTAGTTTGCTAAGCTAGGTAGCTTAGAAGATGTAGAGAGTTTAATGGAGTATTTAATCTCAAGAAACCTAATGGTTCACAACTCATGTGAGGGATTTAGGTCTTGAGGAAGAAGGAGACAAAAATGGAGAGAGAATGCAAATGAGCAAATGAACAAGTGTTGGCAAATGTGGAGAATGGCTCATACTCATCTCACATGAAGCATGGATTATTTCCAATAGAAAATAACAATCATGCTTCAATAGTAACACAAACCAATAAACAAACCAAATGAGCCATGCTTCATCATGCCACAAATATCTCCATTTTCCACCTCATTAATCTATTTCTAAAAATAGATAAATCCAAATAATGATGTGTCCCCTTCTAGAAGCATCTCTTATGAAATTACAAGAATGCTCTCACCGTATATACATACCCGTATTCGTATTCCGAAAAATACGAATCCAATAAGATAATAATTATCCATTAATATAATACTAGAATCCGGCTTAAACCAAAGCCCACTAGTATTATCCGTCAGAACAACATCCGTGTAGCCAGTACACATATATATGATCGGAACCCTACCGTAAAACTATACGACCTCTACATCGTTTCGCCCGAAGCAGGAAAACCCTCTGTGTAGGACTCTAAAGACTCGACAGTACGCTGGCGGTGGGTTTAACCACAAGTCCGTCAGCGGTACTAGCTGCACGTAACGGCTACCCAGGTATCTGTCGATAAGAAGGCCGATGAGAAAACTCATCTGAACTCCTATTGAGCCTATCTGTGACAATTTCCGTACAGTCCGATTTGTTCGTCTAAGAGTATCGCATATCGGGCCTAGGAGGGTGGTAACCGTCAGACCCCTAATAGCGCAATAAGTCGTGCCGGTGTAGAGCTCAATACACCCTGAGAAACTACTGGAGTGCCTAACAGTAAATCTCATTTGCACTGGCCAGGGACTTTGTGTAATGGTTTTCCGAACACAACGTGATATCAACCCCTAATACCGGGAGAGACGAATCCTATCTAACCACTACTGCCTCCCAGTGCTTCGAGACTGCACCCAACCACTACCTGTTTACATGACTCATTTGAGCCATGGTAGGGTAGTGATCTAGGTACAGTGAGAACACACTCGAGACGAATAGTGATGTCAATTCAGCGAACTAACCTATACTCATGCCACCCGAGAACTTCTAACTGACGATAAGTATAATACCAACTAGTAGTTCCCCCGTGAGTCCTTCCAGTGTAACTCACAACCCATTGAGCACCTGTATACTATCTCCAGTACGACATACCAATGGCTATGGGACGGGTCATCTCCCCTGCTGGGATGAGAAGCGTATACACTAGTTTACTCTGGAGTATCGATACCCTGTCTCGATAATTCTACGACTGGGGACCAGTATAAAGATGTGCTTATAGACTATCCAGCCCCACTAGTGTGACTGCCATCACAATGCTGGTAGTCAAGCAAAGATCCTAAGGGCTCTATCAATATGTATGAGCGATATGCTAAAAGAAACATATATACATATTGAGAAAGAATCAAACCAGGTAGCATACTACCATTTTGAGCAAGACTGTTATTATATCTGTGTATATCCTAAGCTTCCAAAATGTAATATACAATCCAGTACTATACAATAATAGCCTCTAGGGCATATATCACTAACATGAAGTATGAACAAGTATACATGGCAATGTTAAAGGAAGCCCTCAAGTCAATTATTGTAATCGCAGGCACACGATTGTGATGATTGAGGGAGGACCTATACGGGTATAACAGTCTTACTCAAAATGGTAGTATGCTATCTGGTTTGCCTTTATCATCATGTACATGCATTATGTGGTATTACATGTTGATAGAGCCCATAGGATTCTTTCTTGACTACCAGCATTATGATGGCGATCATATACATGGGAGCTGGGAGGTCTATAAGCACATCCTTAAATGTCCCTAGTCGAGGGAGTATCGAGACTGAGCATCGATACTCCGGAGTAGACCAGTATATACTTTTCGAGACCCCGACTAGGGGTGGTGGCCGATCTTACAAACCATTGGTGTCAGTCAGTCACCTAAGATAGTATACAGGTGCTCATTGGGTTATGAGTACACTGGACGGACTCGCCGGAAATATGCTAGTTGGTATTATACCTATTGTCAGATAGCAATTCCCAGGTGACATGAGTATAGGTTAGTCTTTCGACCTAAGATCATCATTTGTCTCGTGTGAGTTCCCACTGTGCTTTGATTACTACCTTACCATGGCTCAAAGGAGTCGTGCAAACAGGTTTTAGTTGGGTACTGTCCCGAACCATATGGAGGTAGTGAGCGGATCGTCGGGGATTCGTCTCCCTCGATATTGGGGGTTGATGTCGCGCGGTGCACACATAGCCATCACCAGAAATTCTTGGCCAAGGTAGACGAGAATTACTGACATGAAATATTACGTTATTAGGGGTCTGACTTTATCCACCCCTTAGACTTGATATGCGATACTCTTAGACGAATAGACCGGACTGTACGGAGATTGTCACGGACAGGCTCAGTAGGGGTTCGGATGAGTTTGCTCGTCGGCCTTCCTTTCGCTCAATATCTGGGTAGCCATTACGTACAGCTAGTACCGCTGACGTGCTTGTGGTTAAACCCACTGCTAGCGTATTGATGAGTCTTTAGAGTCCCACACATAGGGTTTCACTGGTTCTGGCGAAATGATGTAGTAGCAGTATTGGATACGTGTATGGTTCCGATCAATTGATTGTACTATGTATCCGGACTTTCGATCGGACGGTTGATAATACTAGCCGTCTCGAGTTTGAGCCGGATTATTAAATCAGGTATTGATTTAATAACTCACGTATATATATTTTGATATGTATATTCTAATATTATGTTCTTTGTGTTATTCTATCTCTTTCGATATTCATATTTCGATATGAATACAGGTATGTATATACAGTAGAGTGTAATCGGTATTTATACAGATAACATTCTAGAAGGTGGACACCTCATTTTAGATTTCTCCATTTATTTTTAATGGGACATGAGGTGGAAAAGGAGAGAGGGGAGTATGGTGAGGACCATGCTTGCATAGTGTTGCACAAATGAATTATTAATTCATTTGTGCAAACTATTCAAGCATGTGTTGCATTTTATATTGAAAAAATGTGTTTTCTAAAACATGCTTGTTATTATTTTTTCCACACTTGATGAATGATGAAGGATGGTTGATTTTTCCTTCATGGTTTTTTCTTCTCCTCACCATTAGCTTCACTCTCTTCTTGAGTGTCTTGTGTTCATCCATCTTCATCCTCAAGCTCCTCTCTACAATCTCATGAGTTGAGAATCAAGAGAGGAGGTGAGATAGATAAACACTTTAAACACTTCACTACATCCTACGCATTTTAGATTAGCAGCCTAGAGTCCCTAGTTGCTTCATTTGATTTTTGGTGTGGAGATAGAGCCATGATCTACATGCCTTGGGTGGATCATCTTCGACGGAGGAAGACCGACGGCCAAGTTCAGTCGAGGACGCCTCAAGGAGCTTGGGAAGATGGTAGAAGACCGAAGGACACGGTTCATTCGGTATAACCATATTGTAGTTTAGCTCATTATAGTTAGCTAGTGTAGGTTTATGGTTCGATTCTAGACGGGTTCGTTAGCGCCAAGTTTTTAAATGTCATTTTTGTTCTGCATCGGCCACGGTAGATGGCCACGGCGCTATCGTAATCCAACATTAGCGATATGCTAAAAGAAACATATACACATATTGAGATAGAATCAAACCAGGTAGCATACTACCATTTTGAGCAAGACTGTTATTATATCTGTGTATATCCAAAACTTCCAAAATGTAATATACAATTCAGTACTATAAAAGAATGGCCTCTAGGGCATATATCACTAACATGAAGTATGAACAAGTATACATGGCAATGTTAAAGGAAACTGCCACGCCCCGCTTCCCAGTATACGGCGAAGGAGACGCGACCGGTCCGCTACGTATATACTCAGAAGTACATATGCTAAGCGTATCTAAGCAATATAAAATAAATACACAAGAGACAAGAGATAATAAAAACAGCAATTTTTATTTATTAACATTCTTTGTACAATGCATGAAAAGGAAATACAATTGAAATAAAAAGATGCCTAAACAGTGGCATAACAGGAAATAAAAAGTACTGAATGGAAAAGTGTACAATGAAACTAAAGTGCTGGATCTTCGGCAAACTGCTCCAAGTTTTCTGCAGATGGCTCGATCTCTGCCGGGTCCAAATCACCTGACGACATTCAAAGAAAAAAGAAATAGAATGTTTTCAGCGAACAGGTCGCTCGGTAAGTCCCAAAGATAAGAGGAAAGTAGAATAGACAGAAAAGAAGATATCCTTTAAAGTTGTATAATATTGTTGTAATGTTGTGTTAACGCTGTTGTTTGTTGCTTGGTACAGAAGGATACCAGTGTATACGAGAGGGGTCTCTATATGCTAGAGACCAGGGCAAACGGAATGTATAAGGAACCGTTAAGCCACGGTACAACAACAAAGGTTAGGTGTCTTAATCTGACCGCCTCGTGCCACCTTTAACACCTTCCGTACCAATCTACCCCTTAAACCCCGCGATGTCTTGTTTGTATTGTTGTCTGGTAAATTGTATTGGTTGTATGATTGACTGACCGAAACTATGATATCAGTAAACGGTTGTAACCGTAGAATCATGTAAATGGAATAACTGGAGAATCATAGAAAGTAATATATATATATATATCCATGGTTCGGTTCAGTCAAGTTGTATAAATTGATAATTGAATTCATGGATTCATGTGTTCATATTGAATTGGAATATTGTAGATTGTAAATTGACTTGAATCATATTCAAGTCAGATTAATCAGACTCAAACCCGAGTCAGACAGTTAGAAATGTAAATCGAAGTCCTATAAGTGCTAGGGTCCTTAGGCTAATTTATAAAACTTAAGGGGGTTTTATGTAAAAATACTTTTATATACTTTTCAAAATACACCTCAAGTATTTATTATTCGTGTTTAGAGTTGTAATGAATGTGGATTTTATGTTGAGCCATTTCTAGTGAAAATATCCTAGATTTATAATTAAGGTATTTATCTATAATATTGATTTATTTGAACTTCATGGTATTTTAGTGAAAAATTTATTCTTGTGATTTTTAGAAAAATGTGGAATATTTATATCAAAATAAAATAGATAATTAAATGATAAATATACATATATTTATACCAAAAATAATTTTAATAAATATTTTATATTCCAAAAATCTCATTTTCTTAAGATGTCGTATTTTAAACCTTTCGAGACCGAATGCTCCTTGCGGAGGTCTGAATCTCGCACTACTAAGCCCGAGGATGTGCGATAATCCGCACCATCCCAAACGGATTCCCCAAAAATGGGTTGTAGCGGCGCTTTGCAAAAATTGTAAAATACTAAATCCTTTATGTTCCCCTCCGAAAGACGGAGCACAAGACTGCGAAGTTCTGGCTCTGAGATTCGGGGCAGATGCTATTTGGTTTTATCCGTCCACCTCTCCGAAAATGCCAAATTGATTTATGGCACCGTGTATCGGAGATTTTGACGGATGCGGCCGATGTAGCAGACCTCGTCAGATTCCCCCTCCTTAGAGGGGTTTTTTATTGTGGGGACACTCTTCCCTGCAGGCGCAAGCCCCTGCAGTTAATTACGCTACCGCATCGCGGTAACTTTCTCCTTCTCCAGAATTTTACTCCGTGTCGTGTGTGTTTGTTTTTTTGTGGATGCCTGTGGATTGTATACGGAGACTAAGTTATGCCGTCGCCCGTAGGACGTGGATTAGTCCAAATCCGTATTTACTTAGATTTGGGTTTGGTGTATTAGTTTAAGGATACGTTAGCCATATTGAGGCTAAGATCAACTTAAACGTTCGTTAAGGATACGTTAGTCTGATTTGAGACTAAGATCAACTTAACGGAAAGAGCATTTAGGAGCTCTATTGTTCCAGTTTAGGGACGTAGTGGTCCATTTAATATATATGGCCGTCGGGACCCATCACCTCTCTGACGACGTTGAAGGATTACAACGACAGATGTCAGAGGAGTTCAGAGATTTACCCTTAAACCGGAGTTGATTGGGGGTCTTATAGTCCAATTTGGGACTAAAGTCTGTTTGAATATTTAAGGATACGTTAGCCATATTTGAGGCTAAGATCAACTTAAACGGGATCGTTTAGATCCGACAAAAGAGCGTTTGGGGGCTCTATTGTTCCAGTTTAGGGACGTGGGGGTCCATTTTATTTGTGGCCGTCGGGACCCGTCACCTCTCTGACGTCGTTGAAGGATTACAACGATAGGTGTGAGAGGAGTTCGGAGATGTACCCTTGAACCGGATATAAATTGATTTAAGAGAGCAGCCGTGCTCAGTCAATTTAATTTGAGGACTTACGGCCATGATTGGGCTAAGTCCGGTTGAAGATGTTCAACGTTTTTATTTGTGGTTGGCCTGTTAGGCCTTGGCTTGGGCTTTGCCCTTTGTTTAATAATGCAGTGCATTTTGTCTGGCCTATTAGGCCCCCTTTTAATTGGGCTCTGCCCTTTTTAAATAATGCACAGCATCTATTTTGAGCCTGACAGACCTTTGTTTGGGCTTTATCCCTTTTAATAGTGCATAGCACTTTGTTTGGTCTAATAGACCTTTCTTTGTTGGGCTCTGCCCTTGATAATGCATTGCATTAATTAGTCTGACAGAGTGCCACATGGCTTATCAGGCGAGCGCAAGGAGCAAGTCCATGTGGAGGTGACACGTGTCACGCTTTGGTGAGCGTAAGCGCAGTGCGCTGCGCTGTTGCGCTTCTGACACGTGGCGCGCTCTGGTGGGCTGCGCCAATTCATGAGAGCAGTGCTCTATTTTAACAGCGCATAGCGCAGATCATTCTGGAGCTGACACGTGGCGCTCCCCTGGTGGCTTGCGCCAACCCGGGAGCGCAACAGTGCAGATTTTTCAAGTGCAGAGCACTATTTTATTATTTTGATCAATTTTAGATCAAAAAGAACAAATTTTCTTGTTTTCAAAGAACCAGTGGTTCATCAAAAGGCAATGCCTTCATTATTTAATATATTTTTTATTGAAAATCCTTGATCTTGTTCTTAGATCAATGATCTATTCAGAAGAAATTCTTCTTTTTATAAAGGTCTTTACCTTTTTTCTTCTTGAGTTCTTATCAAAATTCTTCAGAGTTCTCTCTATTCTCTGTGTTGTTATTTTTGAATGGGGTCTAGGGGTCTTTATATAGTGCCCATTAATTTGTTAAATTTGTTAAAGAGATCATTCTCTGAGTGATTTGTGGAATTTTCCCCACCGTTGGATCTTTGATCCAAGGGCTTCTGTTTTACAGAAGACATTCTTCTTGTTTTAACAAGAACAGAAAGATCTTACTGGAATTTTAGTTCTGTTTGGCACAAACGCACCAGCGCTTGACACGTATCGCGCAGCGCAACTGCGCTGCCACGTGTCGCGCAGCGCAGAGCGCAAGTCAGCTGAAGCGTTGCTTCTTTATTTCTATTTTAATTTTCACTTTAATTTTCAAAACAGAGCCTTGCTCTGATTGGGGGAAACAGAAGCGTTGCTTCATTTCCCGTCTTGGAATTTGAACAGAGCTTTGCTCTGATTGGGGTAAACAAATGCCCCCCCCACCGTTGCGCTTACGTGGCCTCCAAACGTGAGCGCAGCGGTGGCAGAATTCCAACCGTCGCGGCAACTCTTGGAAGTTGAAAGGGCATTTGATGCCTATAAATAGGACCTTTGGTCTTCCACAGATGATCATCGTCTTTTAAGATTTTTACTTTCAAAACTTCAGAGCCTTGCTCTTGCCTTCAAGAACCCCAAGAGTTAGAATTTCTTTAGAAAACACTTTTTAGGTAAAATTTTTAATTAAATTAAATTAATTTTCATTGACAGAGCCTTGCCCTCAATAGATCCCTGATCTAAAGAAAACCCATTTAGGGTTTCACTTAGCAGAGCTTTGCTCTAAAAGGATCTAAAGAGAACTAAAGAGAACCCTGTTAGGATTCCATCAATAGAGTTCTGCTCTCTGAAAGATTTCATTTATAATTTCTTGATTCATTAATGGAGCTTTGCTCCTTTTAAATCATATAGCAGAATTCTTAAGAGTTGCTGATTTTTGTCGATCTTCTTTTATAGGAGTGATGCACGCCCACATGTACGACCTCGACGAGATTATCTCCTACGGGGACATCCGCCGACTCGGCCGTTCCCAAAATCGAGAATTTACTAACGCCGAGTGTGCCGAGATCATGAGTCGTTTCGACGCGTACAACGGTCAACTGCTTCCTCGGCGCTCCCCTCTCCTGAAGCTTATTGTAGGAGCAATTTGGGAAACACTTCCTCTATTCTGTACTGGTGTGCCACTTGGGGCCATTGGATGCCGCTGAGGATAAGGTGCACTCGGTGTATCTGATGAGCCTAATCTCAAAGAAGAGGCGAGATAACCTTATCGATCTTCTGCACCAAGCTTTTCAACGGTCTGCAATACTTGCTGCCTATCGGAGGGAGGAGGACATCAGTGGGGATCCCGACGCTCGTGCTCGCGAAAGAAAGCACACCAGGATGGTTCGCCAGGCTTGGAAAGTTTTAGATAAGGTTACTTTCGAATTCCTCAACCCATGTCCTGGGTCCGAGGTTATACCGTTATAAACATTTCAATAATGTTGTTTTTTTCTTTATTGATGTAAAAACTTTCCAAGTATGAATAACAACTCTTTTGCCTTCATCCTTTTATTTTCTGCTTTGTTACTGGCACATTCTTTAAATAAGCATAGCCTGTAAGCGATATATAACATTCTGTCTTGAACATCTTGGGGAGTAGTGATGGCTTAGGAAGCAGGTTCAGGTCTGCTACCTAAAGCTTTTCAACTTCATGAGCCGTGAGGGTCTCATAAAGACTTTTCTCCCTACGAGTCGAGAGGCTCTCGTAGGTGTATTTTCTCCTTAGGAATCGTGAGGATTCCTAAGTGCGTTTTCTCTTATAAGTCGTAAAGATCTTATAAAAGAATTTTCCCTCTTATAAGTCGAGAGGACCCGTAAGCGGTTGTTTCCCTCCTTGTCGAGATTCGACTTCGAAGAGTGAGACCCGTGGATAGTATGCAAGAGACCGTTTTAGGCCGACTTGCAGGATCCCAGTGCTTAGGAAACAGGTTTTTTTTTTATCCCCGCTACCTAAGGCTTTTCCTCACGAGTCGAGACGAATCGAGCAGTTCTCGCAAAGACATCAATTTCCTCACGAGTCGAGACGAACCGAGCATTTCTCGCAAGAATATCCTAACGTCACAGTTAACCTCTGCTCTTTACGACAGAAGTCCGCTAGGGTCTGTGGTACTTAGGGTTTTGGCCGTCGTACCGTCGCATCAGCTGATATATTCCTCGATAGGCAATCGTGCTGTTCGAGTTGCCCTACGACTGCCTTGTCTCTGATCCCTTCGGGGGCTGGACAAGACGTCTTCAAGCAATCCTCCTTGGCAGTTTGACCGTCGGAAGAGCAAGCGTTAGGAATTTTGCCATGCCGCTTTTTACTTGAGGTTAGGCTCGTTTTGGAGAGCCCCGATGAGTCATAACCACTCCGCGCTGGTGTGGGATGATCTCCGATAGTCTTTCAGGTTTTATATGAGTTGCCGTCAAGACCCTGAAGCTAGGAATTTGGCCTTCGCTTCGTTTGCTGGCATTGCGTCTGCTGTATCGAGACGAATGTTGCGGTTGTCTCTAGGTTGTTGGTGAACCGTCGAGGTTTGGGAACTAGGGATTTTGCCGTGGCTCCGTTAGTTTGATTGTCGCGTTTGAACTCTGCTGGAGGAAGAACGCTGGGGTGACATCTCGTCTGCTGTATCGAGACGAACGTCGCGGTTGTCTCTAGGTTGCTGGTGAACCGTCGAGGTTTGGAACTAGGGATTTTGCCGTGGCTACGTTTGTTTGATTGTCGCGTCTGAACCCTGCTGGAGGCAGAACGCTAGGGTGACATCTCGTCTGCTGTATCGAGACGAACGTCATGGTGGAGCTGGGATTTTGCCGTGGCTCCGTTTTTTTGATTGTCGCGTCTGAACCCTGCTGGAGGCAGAACGCTGGGGTGACATATCGTCTGCTGTATCGAGACGAACGTCCCGGTGGAGCTAGGATTTTGCCGTTACTCCGCTTGTTTGATGGTGTTGCGTCTGCTGTATCGAGACGAACATAGAGGTGGTGACCATTCCACGTTGGTGTGAAACGATCTCCGGTTGTTTTCAGGCTTTATATGACTTGCCGTTAAGACCTTGAAGCTAGGAATTTGGCCTTTGCTTCGTTTGCTTTGTCACGTCCGAGTCCTGTTGGAGGAAGGACATTGTTGTGACATCTCGTCTGCTGTATCGAGACGAATGTTGAGGTGGAGCTGGGATTTTGCCGTTACTCCGCTTTACTGACCATGGGGTCTTTTGCCGACGTTGCATTTACATCCTGCTGGACTGCGAAGGAACGCCGTTGTTGACATCTCGTCTGCTGTATCGAGACGAATGTTGAGTAGGTGATCACCCCTTGTGGGATGATCTTCGATGGTCTTTCCGGTTTTATATGAGTTGCCGTCAAGACTTGGCTCCATTTTCTAATGGAGCATGGGGAGGGAAGATGTGTTTCCTTCTTTATTTGTGCCCTTGGATTGTATACAGGGATTGTTGTGATATCGCCTGAAGGGCATAAATTTCATTCATCATTTTTTTTTGTATTATTATTTTATTTTCGCGATGCTCTATCATTTCAGCTTTTATATCGCGAGGGTCGCGATTGCCCAATCATTTCAGCCATTTTTCGCGGTGCCCAATCATTTCGGCTATTTATTTCGTTTTTACTCGCTGCTTTTTATTGCGAGTTACCTAATCATTTCGGCTATTTATTTTATTTTTACTCGCTGCTTTTTATTGCGAGTTGCCCAATTATTTCGGCTATTTATTTTACTTTCACCCGCTGCTTTTTATTGCGAGTTGCCCAATCATTTCGGTTATTTTGCATGCATACACATTTTTTTACTTGCTGATTTTGTTGCAAGTTGCCCCATCATTTCGGCTATTTTGTATGCACGTGTGGCTCGTAGATTTTTTATCGCGAGTGTGGAACTTGGAATCTGACGCCAATCTCAGCATCAACATCGCTACAACTGGAATATTGCCAGGAGCGAATCATCATTTGCCGTGAAAGGGCTTGGAATTTGATATCGGTTTTAGGCATCAGCATCGCTACAACTGGGATATTGCCAGGAGCGAATCATCATTTGCCTCTGTCGATATTGAACAAAGGTGGCTTAGTAAACTGGGTTAGGATTTTGTCGACTAAGGCTTTTGATTTCATGAGCCGTAAGGGTCTCATAAAGGTATTTCTCCCTATAAGTCGTGATGATCTTGTAGGTGTGTTTTCTCCTTAGGAACCGTGAGGATCCCTAAGTGCATGTTCCTCTGTAAGTCGTAAGGATCCTACAAGAGGGTTTTCTCCTTGTAAGTCGAGAAGACTTACAAGGGTTTTTCACCGTAGGGACATATCCCCAGTCACAGATGAGACTTTGTTAGGGAAATGTTTATTCGCGCCCGTGGATCGTATACAAGGGTCAGTATTGAGCCACTTGTAGGGCAATATCGAAGGTTATGGGAGTTGCTTAAGAACAGGTTCAAGCTTCTGTAACTTAAGACTTTCAAATCTTATGAGCCGTAAGGGTCCCATAAGAGAGTTCTCCTTACGAGTCGTGAGGATCTCGCAAGTGTAATTTCTCCTTAGGAATCGAGAGGATTCCTAAGTGTGTTGCTCCCTTGTGAGTCGTAAGGATCTCACGCAGGTGGTTTCTCCTTACAAGGTCGAGAGGACCCTGTAAGCGTCTTTTAACGAGGTTGCGCCCTTCCGGGTTTTCACAAACACTCGCCGGTAGTCCTGCTGTTTTTACTCACGGAGCCCTTTCGGGTTTTCATCCTTGCCCATTTTGCTTATGGACATACCGTCTTTCTTCTTCTCTTTTTTTTATTCTTTTTATTTTTTCTAACGAGGTTGCGCCCTTCCGGGTTTTCACAAACACTCGCTGGTAGCCCTGCTGTTTTTACCCACGGAGCCCTTTCGGGTTTTCATCCGTGCCCATTTTGCTTATGGACATACCGTTTTCTTTTATTATATATATATATATATATATATATATATTTAACACGTCGGCCTGAGGATGCCGCGGCTGGTAGTAGTTTAACGACGTTTCGGTCATTTGCAAGTTTTAGGACATTGCGGTCCATTATTAGTTTAAGGACGTTTCGGTCCGCCATCGCCGTATTTGAGGCGAATCTCTAGTTTACTGACTTTTCGGTCTATGGGGCTTTCTCTATGACTGAGCATGATGCCTCCGTCGTATCCATCTTTCCCGGAGCGTGCGGTTGTGGCGGGCTCACCTTCCAGCTTTCGGAGATGACGAACTCGCCCTGTTGGTATTGGTCTTCAACCCAGTTTTTGAAGACATAGCAATTCTCGATCAGGTAACTTACCGTTTGGTAGTAAGGGCAATAATTGAGATCGTTAATATCGCCTGGCCGCAGCGGATGTTTCGGACTCGGCAGATTGATGAGTCTGTCGCGCACTGCCAACTCGAACAGTCTCCTTGTTTTATCTTGGGGAAACGAATAAGGACGTTTCAACTTTTCATGGAGGGGTTGCCGCTTGTTGTTTCGGCAAACAACCGGTCCAGGGCCACTCGATTTTTGTTGAGTATTGGCTACGATGGCTGTTTTTCCCTTCCCTTTATCCTTTTTGCTCGATCCTTTGTTTGCGGGGCCGAGACTTTTTCCGAGTAGCGTGCGATTACACGGCTGAACGTTCTCGCAACTTCTCAATTCTTTCATTTTTGAAATGGATTCCTTGAGGAGAGGGTTGAGGGCAGCTTCTTCGTCAGAGTCGCTTCCAAAGGTGATAATTTGCGATCCCTTGGATTCGGCTATGTGACAGTCGGCGGCGGCTCTTTTGCGCTCATCTATCGCATTTTTCTGATATCTACGAGCTTCACGCTTTGTCCTGTTGAAGTGTTGCTTTTGAGCGACATACCCTTGCCACCAACACTTAATGGAGTCGCAGTCTTCGGTAAGATGTATGATCTTCTGATAATATAAGCAGAAATTAGGACGCATCTCTACTCCACCGAGAGTATTTTCTTCAGAGGGTGATAGCTTCATTCCCACTGATAGGGTTTTGGCGAACCTTTTCCTTGTCTTGAATTTGTTTTTATCCGCGGCGGATGACTTTTGATTTGACGGAAGTGCCTCGACTCTTTGGTCTAGTAGTCGGTGTTTGGCTTCTTCCAATATGGCCATCTCACGCTTTTGATTGGCTTTAACTTTCAGACGAATTTCATTCAGGAATGCATCGATCAACTCGTCTGACGGCCGCGGAATTTCTGGTTCAGGGTCCGCCCTCGGTTTCTCGGCGCAAGGAGCCTCTTTATCATCCACCAATGAGTGAGAGATCACATGACAAGTTGCTACGTAGTCTTCGGATTCATCTGATGGGTCTTTTCTATCGTTTTCATCCTCGGCAAAAGAACAAGTTGCCTCCGGCGTGTCTGTTTTCTTTGGAGTGTGCGGCTGTGGTGGGTTTATCTTCCACTTTTCAGACAGCGCAAACTTGCCTTGTAGGTACTGGTCTTCAATCCATCCCTTAAAGACGAAACAATTCTCAATCGGGTGACTTACCATTTGGTGGTAAGGGCAATAATCAGGATTATTGAGATCGCCTGGCTGCAACAGATGTTTTGGACTCGGCAGATTGATGAGTCTGTTGCGCACTGCTAGCTCGAACAGTCTTCTTGTTTTATTCTGAGGAAACGAGTAAGGACGTTCCAGTCTCTCCTCGAGGGATGGACGTGGACGCACGTCGTTTTGGCGAACAACTGGCTTTGAGTTGCTCGGTTGCTGTTGAGCATTGGCGACGACGATCGCTTTCCATTTTCCTTTCTCATTTCGAGAGTCTGGTTTTGGAGGAGACGGTCCATGGCCCATCTGGTCCATTTGCGCTAATTTGTTGATCAAGGTCTGGAAGGTGGTCGGCCTGAAGAACATCATGAATTGCGAGATGGTCGTTTGCGGATCAAGAGTGCCCACGAACATGCCTACCGCAGGTGCTTCTTCTATGCGTTGTTCGCATTTCGACCATAGGTTCCACCATCGTGTTGCGTATTGGACCCACGTTTTGCCGGGCCTTATCCTGGCGTTAATCAGTGCTGTTATCGGGGTGCGTCCACTAGCACTCGCGAATCTTTGTGTAAACAGTAGCTCCATTTCCGTAAATGTTTTAACAGAGTCATTAAGTAGCTCTGAATACCATTCAAAGGCCGTTTCTGCTAGGCTGCCGACGAATTGGCGAAGCAACAGTTTATCATCGCCTCCAGTGTTGCCGCAAAGAGCCCTGAATTGAGCGACATGCTGATGTGGATTCCTTGTCCCTTTATATACGTGGAACTTAGGGATCGTATATCCCGGAGGGTAACTGATTTGGTCATACCAGCTTGGATAGGGTCGACCAGTTTTGACGACTTGCCTAGCCGCTTCATTCGCCTGGTGAGCTCGTATTTGCTGAGCTATATAGTCGTCTAGTGCAGCTTTGGAAATAGTTTTCTCCTTGGCTGCTGACAGAGCCGGTGGAGGATTCGATGTCTCCCCTCTATCGTCTTCAACAATAATCGGAGGGTCTTCAGCTGGAAGGTCCGGCTGTAACATCATCCCTACCATATCTTGGAAGAGGAGCGCCATTTGTTTTATGTTAGCCGCTTGTTCTGCAGCTTCTTTGTCCTTCTTTTCGAGGACTCTGCGTAAGAAATCGACATCAGTCTTTTGTTCGTGACGCTGTTCTGATGGAGCCTCCGAGCTTTCTTTTGGCCCAGTAAGTGTAGCCATCGCAGTCATCATTTCCTGAAGATTCTGTTGCTGCTCCTGGGCTTTTGTCACGGATCGGGTAAGCGGTCGGTGACCCATCGAAGCACGGCCTTCCTCCTTTCCAGAAGCCATATAAACAGTGTGCACCACCATGCCCCCAGACTTGGGGCGTTTGTGTTCAGCGCTTTTACGGCTCACCATGCTCACAGAGGCTTTCTGCGACCTCTTTTTCTTTTGAGTGATTGACGTTGAGGGAGCTGTTGCAGCAGGCACCCATCCGGCTGTCACTTTTTGTGACTTTGAGTAGTCCCTCTGCTGCTGAACCTTCATCTTTTTCTATCGGCGGGAGTAATCTTGATCAATCACCGACTCCTGGACCTGTCGCCAGACTTTGTAAATTTTGGAGGACAGCCGCTGAGGGGGCTGCTCCGGCTTCTTCTCTGGAGCATTCTCCACAGGTGGAGGAGATCGTTTCAACACCGCAGTAGGAGAGTTTCTGCGCACCGTGTTCAGCAATTCAAAGCTGTTCCCGGTTGGAACAGCAGCATCGATCCTCACCGTTGGAGCTGGTGGAGTAAATCCAGAGGGGGAGTTGCCCCCAGCCTTCCTCACTCGGCGCCAGTGACGACATCGAGCGTGTCTTGCGGATGGAGTTGTTTCAGCTATAAGGGTGACTTTGTCGTGCCCTCTCTGGGCAGGGGAAGCAATTTTGAGGACCTTGCCTGGAGTAGCAACCGGAATGGCCAGCCTTGTAAAAACTGACTTCTTGGAAGGAGGAGCCTTTCCAATGAATTTGTCCGCTTGAGCCGGGGTGGCTATCCGCTTTGGGATGACAGCTTCGGGTATCGCAGGCTTGTGGACATTCTGGCCCTATCTGTCGAGAACTGAGGTATTAGAGTTGGGCGACCTGTTGAGAGGGGCCGCGGTAGTTGTAAGTCGATCAAAGACCGACTTCTTTGGGGGTTTTTGCAACGTTATTGGGGCATTGAAGCTCATCGGTGGGAGCATGGTCCCGAAGAATAGTCCAATGGTGGCTTGAGTCACCTGCTCCACAGGCATCTTGAAAAGAGAGGCCGCTCGGGGCCCATAAGTCACTCCTCCAGCAGGGACGGAGCGAGAGTTGCAGTTGCAGGCAGTGCATTTTGAAGCCATTGATCTTCAGTTTTCTGCACGTAGTAAGACACCAAATCTAAGTACCTTGAATCCACAGGCAACCACAGCAAACCGCGATTTGTTCGCGAACACGACACACGAAGTGTGGAGTGGAAAGAGGAAAAGGTCCCACCGGGCGTGCCAGAATCTGTTCCTCTCTGAAAGACGGCGCACAAGACTGCGAAGTCCTGGCGCTGAGATTCGGGGCAGATGCTATTTGGTTTTATCCGTCCACCTCTCCGAAGATGCCAAGTTGATTTATGGCACCGTGTATCGGAGGTTTAGGCGGATGTGGCCGATGTAGCATACTTCGTCAGATTCCCCTTCCTTAGAGGGGTTTTTGATTGTGGGGATGCTCTTCCCTGCAGGCGCAAACCCCTGCAGTTAATTACGCTACCGCATCGCGGTAACAACTTTCTCCTTCTCCAGAATTTTACTCCGTGTCGTGTGTGTTTGTTTGTTTGTGGATGCCCGTGGATTGTATACGGAGACTAAGTTATGCCGTCGCCCGTAGGACGTGGATTAGTTCAAATCCGTATTTACTTAGATTTGGGTTTGGTGTTTTAGTTTAAGGATACGTTAGCCATATTGAGGCTAAGATCAACTTAAACGTTCGTTAAGGATACGTTAGTCTGATTTGAGACTAAGATCAACTTAACGGAAAGAGCATTTAGGGGCTCTATTGTTCCAGTTTAGGGACGTAGTGGTCCATTTAATATATATGGCCGTCGGGACCCATCACCTCTCTGACGACGTTGAAGGATTACAACGACAGATGTCAGAGGAGTTCAGAGATGTTCCCTTGAACCGGAGTTGATTGGGGGTCTTATAGTCCAATTTGGGACCAAAGTCTGTTTGAATGTTTAAGGATACGTTAGCCATATTTAAGGCTAAGATCAACTTAAACGGGATCGTTTAGATCCGACAAAAGAGCGTTTGGGGGCTCTATTGTTCCAGTTTAGGGACGTAGTGGTCCATGTTCCAGTTTAGGGACGTGGGGGTCCATTTTATTTGTGGTCGTCGGGACCCGTCACCTCTCTGACGTCGTTGAAGGATTACAACGATAGGTGTCAGAAGAGTTTGGAGATGTATCCTTGAACCGGATGTAAATTGATTTGAGAGAGCAGCCGTGCTCAGTCAATTTAATTTGAGGACTTACGGCCATGATTGGGCTAAGTCCAGTTGAAGATGTTCAACATTTTTATTTGTGGTTGGCCTGTTAGGCCTTGGCTTGGGCTTTGCCCTTTGTTTAATAATGCAGTGCATTTTGTCTGGCCTATTAGGCCCCCTTTTAATTGGGCTCTGCCCTTTTTAGATAATGCACAGCATCTATTTTGAGCCTGACAGACGTTTGTTTGGGCTTTATCCCTTTTAATAGTGCATAGCACTTTATTTGGTCTAATAGACCTTTCTTTATTGGGCTCTGTCCTTGATAATGCATTGCATTAATTAGTCTGACAGAGTGCCACATGGCTTGTCAGGCGCTTTGCTCTGATTGAGGAGCGCAAGGCGCAAGTCCATGTGGAGGTGACACGTGTCACGCTTTGGTGAGCGTAAGCGCAGTGCGCTGCGCTGTTGCGCTTCTGACACGTGGATCGTTCTGGTGGGCTGCGCCAATTCATGAGAGCAGTGCTCTATTTTAACAGCGTATAGCGCAGATCATTCTGGAGCTGACACGTGGCGCTCCCCTGGTGGCTTGCGCCAACCCGGGAGCGCAACAGTGCAGATTTTTCAAGTGCAGGGCACTATTTTATTATTTTGATCAATTTTAGATCAAAGAAAACAAATTTTCTTGTTTTCAAAGAACCAGTGGTTCATAAAAAGGCAATGCCTTCAATATTTAATATATTTTTTATTGAAGATCCTTGATCTTGTTCTTAGATCAATGATATATTCAGAAGAAATTCTTCTTTTTATAAAGGTCTTTACCTTTTTTCTTCTTGAGTTCTTCTCAAAATTCTTCAGAGTTCTCTCTATTCTCTGTGTTGTTGTTTTTGATTGGGGTCTAGGGGCCTTTATATAGTGCCCATTAATTTGTTAAATTTGTTAAAGAGATCATTCTCAGCGTGATTTGGGGAATTTTCCCCACCATTGGATCTTTGATCCAAGAGCTTCTGTTTTACAGAAGATAATCTACTTGTTTTAACAAGAACAGAAAGATCTTACTGGAATTTTAATTCTGTTTGGCGCAAACGCACCAGCGCTTGACACGTGTCGCGCAGCACAGAGCGCTGCCACGTGTCGCGCAGCGCAGAGCGCAAGTCAGCTGAAGCGTTGCTTTTTTAATTTTATTTTAATTTTCACTTTAATTTTCAAAACAAAGCCTTGCTCTGATTAGAGGAAACAGAAGCGTTGCTTCGTTTCCCGCCTTGGAATTTGAACAGAGCTTTGCTCTGATTGGGGTAAACACTTTAGAAAACGGTTTTATCAAGTAAGAGGTATTTATTTGTAAAAAGGTCAATTTTCTGTATTTTTAGATTCTAGGGTTTCCTAAGTCAACTAGCCTATTTCTAAACGACAAGTTGTTAGATGCCCCAAATCGCCTCTTCACCGCCAATTGTGGCCAGGTAAGTACAACTGAGGAAAGGGTCTAAACGACAAGTTGTTAGATGCCCCAAATCGCCTCTTCACCGCCAATTGTGGCCAGGTAAGTACAACTGAGGAAAGGAGGGATCCGCTCACGAATCACCGTGAGACGGGCCTTTTAAAGTTACCTTTCTCACTTGCCTAGCCTAGACACCACAAAGTCAGGTTTAGATAAACGACCGATGTTCACAACTTATCGTATTTTCCTAATGAGAGGTATTTGTTTTGAAAGTGTATCAAAGCTAAAACTTTTAGAAATGGTTTTATTAAGAATATGGTATTTAAATGAAAGTATTGGTTTATCATATTCTAAGTTTTTGATGATATCGTTTAGGGCTGTATATGCATGTGTGTGGAGGTAGGTCATTGCCTCGTGCTCTACTTTAAATGTATAGCAAGGTTAAGGGGATTAAATGTGAAATCGAAACATTGTGGTATTTAAGTGAAAAAATACGATAAATTGAGAAAACTATCATTTCATGTGATGAAACTTGTTCAAATTGTTTGTTAAGTGTTTAATAGTCAACATAAGGATGTTTAAGCATGATTGTATTGGTGAGAAGTGAAATTTTATAGAAAACCGAATCGGAAATCGGATTTGTTCCGATTCCGTCGGGTTTTGCAATTTCGTATTTTAGAGGATAAGAAAGAGAGATAGAATGGGACTTACGGGTTTTGATTATACAAAGGAGTGAGGGGGGACTAAAGGGGTTGCCGAGGCGTTGCTTCGTCGCCGATTGTTCCTAAAAACGTCACCGGAATTTCCGCCGGAATTTCGTCGGAGCTTCACCACGAACTTGTTTTCAAAGTACACAACTCTTGAGAAGTTTTTGAGGGAGCGGGCTCAGGATTTTGGGATGAGAGGGTAGAGGGTAGGGGGTGTATTTATAGGGTAGGGTAGGGATAGGGTAGGTGAAGGTTTTTTGATAAAAAATTTATTAAAAAATGCGAAAATCATTAAAAATCGTAGTAAATAGTGCATATTGAAGTCTCGGGAACCAATCCATTAATTTGGAGTATACAGGGGGGTAGGGTAGTTGAAAAGCCCCAACTTTCATGTTGGGGACTCGGCCGTCCGGCGGCGCCTGATCGAGTCGGCCGGTCCGCCGGTACGAGTCGGGCCGATTCAGGTGGTCGGGAGGTGGGGGGTCGTCAGGTGAAGGCTCTGGTGCTTTTACCTTTTCAGGTGAAGTTCAAGTTTTGGAAGTTACGGTGTGTGGACTGTTGGGCTTCCTAAGGATTTAAAACAAAAACAATATAAAAATAATGTGGGGCAGGGGATTTGAACTCTGGTGGCTTGGTTCAGCAATGCAAGGTATTACCAATGAGCTACAAGCTCCTTCTTATAATTAAATTGCTAATTTATTTCTTAAGTCTTGTGCTTAGGCAATAAATACCCCTTTATGGATTTTTGAAAAATATTTGAAAATTTTGTATAGGAAAAAGTGTATAAGAAAATTAGGGTTGTTACAGAAACTATGTAAGTATGGAAATGTAATATAAGCATAGCAACAAGTATAGTATAGTCGTGTAGTGAAGGTATAGTAAACATGAAGTGTATTGTCAATGTGTCCTACAGAGATCACTAAAAGGTAAACTAACTAACGTGAGTTTAAGTGTGAATGTCAACGTATCTTAGGAGTGTTCTTGAACCTAATAAGCTGTAATCCATGGGCAAGAAGCCACGGGCCCTCATTCGTGAGTTCGTGATGTAAGTATATGACTCATGAGATTCTGTTGGATTCATACTCAAACTATCCCAACACCCCGCGTATATTAGTCTATGATTAAAATTACGAGTCTTGATCGAGTCCATGAATACAAAAGGGGATGTAATATCAAGATGGAGTTCATGTAGTCATGTCAAGTGCAAGTTATGTAATTTGTATTCATGGTTCGAGTCAAATTGGTTTCAGATATACTTATTGAGTTCATGTATTCATATCAAGTTTCAGGTATTCAAATTCAAGTGCGAGTTCAGTTTTAATTTCAAGTTTTGAGTTTGAGTTCATGTATCTATATGATTTGATTCAAGTGATGTTATATATTATATTTAAGAAGAATTGTATCTTTTGAAAAACTTCCTAAGTTTGGGAATAATCGAGTAACGACCGCACATGGGAGACAGGATTTATGATTATTTTAAAGACGATTATCAACGATAATTCATTTAATTTGCATTGTTTTCTAAAGTAGATAGGTCAACACCCACTTTCCCCGGCTTCCTGAGGCTCAAGAGAAATGATACCGCTTAGACCCATTATTAATCTAAAGTCCTTAAGGATTTATCAAGTTGTTTATTATAGATAATTACATATTGTGAATTTCTCGAAGGGTTTTATCTAAAATTGTCTAGTTGAAAATACCCTCGAGGGTGTTTTAGTAATATATATATTATAAAATGTCAAGAGTTTTTATAAAAAGTATTTTAGATTTTGTGGTATTTTAATGTTAAAACCTAGCTTTTAAAAGTTTGTGGTATTTTAATGAAAATCTATCTTTTGGAAAATTGAGGGTATTTTCTTAAAACTTTAATATTTTCATTTTAGAGTATTTATAAAAATCTAATTTTCACAAATTTGTTTTTCTTTGAAATTACGAATATATAATTTAAGTTATTTTCAATTTGTTTAACTTTGCTTTAAAAATTCATATTTTCTTTAAAAACCGTATTTTATTCCTATCGAGACCGAATTCTTCGTGAGGAGTTCTGCATCTCACTCTACTATTCTCAGGATGTGCGATAATCCGCACTATCCATAAACCGGTTCCCCTAATAAGGGTTGCAGAGGCGTATTTGCAAAGGATAAAAGAATATTGATTTAAAAACTGTATTTTTGAATTTAAAGATATTTTAATGTAATTCGATCCTTTTAAAAAAACGTTAAAGAGCATGAGATCGTGCTATATTTACAAGTGCACGTGAGCGGAGTAGGTCATTACCCCATGCGTTATCACTAAATTATATTTAACAATATCCATAACTTCATGTTAAAGCATGAGAAATATTAGAAGTTACATGAAACAAATGTATGTAATAGCTTTGTATGAATATGATTCTAAACAAAGTATGAGTTACAAGTTAACGCAAGATTTGATAGGTGACGATTAGAAACATGAGGTGTGTTAGTTATCAAATTGAATTAATAAGTTTTCATGAAAGTAGTTTATGTTTTCATAGTGAGTATATATATTTAAAGAATATTATTTTAGTGGGGGGAAATATGGTGACAAGATAAGAGTTTGATTCAATGGAGGAAGAAGAAGATAAAGAAGGCTTAAAGGTTACGAATTCTAAAGAGTTTAAAGAAGATGAAGGAATGAGGGACTTACAGGTTTTTCCGCTCGTACAAATACGGCGATAGACGAAGAGAGAGAAGTCTCGGTTTGAAGAATCGAGACCGAAAACGTGAATAGGAAAGGGAGTTGATCTGCCGGTGTCCCTTTCGCGATTTGCGAAGCAACGAAAAGAGCAGAGAGCTTCGATGTCCTGGGCCTTGGAGAGAACTTTGTGTGTTAGATATTGATTCACTGATTGCAAGGAAGCAGGTACGATTGAGCGGGGAGTCAATGCTTGGAGGCTTGAGAGAGCTTGAGCTAAGCTTGAGGCTTGAATGGAACTTGATAGAATTGTTTTAGAGAGAAAATATTTCAGTATAGTTTTGAGAGGAGAACTTGGGAATAGGTTGGGTATTTATAGAGAAAAAGAGAAGGGTATAGTTAATTAAAGTGAGATAAATTGTAATAAAATGGTGTTTATAGAGAAGATGAAGAGACTGCAGAGTCTCTGGGTTAAAACACAGGTTTTAAAGTATTAAAAGAGTTAGTGGGGAGACCAAACATCACAAGGGTCAAAGACGGATCCAAACTGGGGCATCCTAGCCGCCGGTTCTAAGAAAGCGGCGGGCCCGCTTTGGCATGTGGCTTCGGGATTCATGCCAGAGTTTTAATTGGGTTTAAATATATCGTTTATATAATTTGTTTCTATTGCAACGTTTGTATCCCCGTGTAATACTCGTGCAAACTCTTGGGCTTCCGAAACGTTAAAAAGAAAAATAATATAAAATATTGGGGATGATGGAATTCGAACACACGAGCTATAGGACAACAGTAGAGAGTCATAATCAATGGGTTATAAAGAGTTTCTTACACTTTTTTCACAAGATTTTTCTAATAACTCGAAATAAGAATAGAATACATCATCTTTTATGAACTAAAACGAAAGGGACAGTGCATGGGATTTAGGGTCGTTACAAGGGGTTAGGGGATTGAGAGAGAATCCTACCAGTTGAAACGGGTGTCGTAAAAATGACGAATTCTATGGAAAGGAGAATATCTTCTTGATCGGATTTTTTCTAAGCACTTGGGTGGTATCGTAGCGTAGGCGTCGAAGAGATGAAGATGCTGATATTTTTTCCAAGATTTTGCGACGAGGAATGGGTGAGAAATCGCATTTGAATGGGAGGAATCTATAGGGTTAAAAAAAATACAACCGAGCCGGATTTCCGGCTGACCGCCGCCAATCATGCCTAGCTGCCCCCTTCCTTGTGCCTGGACCGTTTGATCGAATGGTAGAGGATTACGCATGTGGGCGTGAGCCGTCCATATAGCCCCCACCAATCCACACATGCTTGCATGTACATGCGTGTGGAATTGCAGCGGCAGTAGCTATCGCTGTTGCCATTGGACCCGAGCCTCGGGCCAGGGTCTGGGCCTAAGCATAAGTGCCAAAGCGCACACACACATAGCTAATTTCAAAACCGTTTTTTAAAAAAAAATTATTTAGAAAAATTCTTTTAAAATATTTTAAAATGCCAGAAAATTATGGAAAAAATTATATAAAATTGTATTTTAATGTATTCCTCATTTTGTAGAAAATTTTCTTAGAAGATTTACTTTTTCATTGTTTAATATATTCCACAAAAATCTTATTTCTTTGCTAAAATTCAAATTAAATTCAAAGAATTTCTAAAAATTGTATGTCATGACCCGAATGTGGCACGTGACCGATACTTAAATCATGTGACATCTAAAGATGTCGATGCGGTTCAAGTAAGCCGAAACCCAGAATCTAAACCCTTTTTGAAAATATTGGAGGTAAGGTTTAAATTAGTCATCAGATGGAATCAGTTTAAAATAAACATTTAAGTTTAACTAAGTATGTTTAAAACAGTATCTATGACGTTTTGAAATTCGACAGCACCTCCTTCGTAAATTTTGAATAAAACCCGCTACAACATAAAAGTATAAATAGCATCCCCAACGGGAGCTAGCTTCTACACCCAAATGGTGGAGCAACCAACAAACAATATACGACGCACAAAGACGAAGAAAAGAAAAGCGAAACCAAATCAGTAATATAAACAGGTCGACTCCAAGGAATTCTATGTCTCGCTTCTAAGTCCACAATATACCAGTTCTAAGTTTATGGAGTTTTACTAGATACAAGAATAAATAAGTATACAAATGTGGGTACGAACAACAGCAGCCCACCTGCCAAAGTAATCACCGAGAAGAAGGGTGTGCCGCAATCCACCGATAATCCGAGTGATAAAACCAGCAAGAAACTGTGGCACAATGGGGTGAGTTGCCAACTCAGTGAATAAAAGTACATCACAAGGTAGAAATCGAAATGCATAACGATACCTAAGTCATAAGTATAGTACTATCACATCCTGTACTAATATATATATATATATATATATATATATATATATATATAATATGCATATGTATCATAAATGCAACTATATCCTTCATATGAATCCCAAAATAGAATATATCATATGCAAACGACCTGTATCTAGGTATATGCCCATAAGTAGCCGAAAATATATATGTAAAACCTCTCCATTAAAATAGCAGTGGAATACATATGTCACGGCATAAAAGCAGACGTGATAGTATGAAATGTAATAGGTATCTTATTTAAGATATACTTCATGCCGATTTAGTGAAGAGTGTTAAGAGATTTACAATTTAAAAGATCACAGTGTCATATCAGATACGTCAAAATAATGAGGGTATGGCTCGATTTTGAAATCCTTTTTAAATGCAATGACCCATAAGAAGATGCGCAGGTATTGTCCCCCGGATCAGTACTGCTCGGCTACAAAAACTCATAACATAACTGTATACCTCATATGATAGCAATATATCAACATCTGGATGTCCAGCATTGACACCCGAAATCAGAAATCCCTCGTGTCTCACCGACATGCAAATCCTCAAAACTCTCGTGTCCATCACCGACACGCAAATGCAGATATCGTCGACACCATCTCAACAGATGATCATCACCCAATATCCCTGGACCCGGTCAGTACCCCCTGGATATCCGCCGTGCTCAAATATAGCCCCGGTCAGTATCCCCTGGATATCTGCCGTGCTCATCTCTATCTCCGATATCGAGTGTCCTCGTTAGGCTCCTGTTCATATCAGTTTTTTGCATTTTTATACCGCCCAATTTTTATCACATTGCTTATCGGTAGGTACTCTTGAGCCGTGTTTGCTAGTTAATTGCAGGATACAGGTTCTCAGCTCTAAAACAGTGAAATCCATGGAAAAGCACGACAAATTCCGGATTACTGCCAACCACAGATAAAACACGGGTCTCCGCTCTCTATCCGTATGTTGCCACACACCAGTTTAAGGGACAAAATGGCAAATCGATGTCATTTTCATGCACAAAGCTCAATGTCAACACAAGATCCAACATATCTACGCGGAGCTCAAGGAAATCATGACAAAAGATCCACATCAAATCACCTTTTGATCTACTAAAATTCTGAAAGAAATGTGAAAAGATTCTGAGAAACCACATACACCAAACTGAAGATAACAGCAAACCAAGGAAAACGACAAAACTTGAAGGCCCAACTCCCCATAATGGCCGCGGAACCGCGGCATAAGCACGCTTAGGCCGCGGAACCGCGGCCATACTGGCTCGTCAGATGGAGATTTTTCAGGGGCTGTTTGGTCTTTTCATGATGATCCAGAATGTTGCCCTAGAATTTCAGTTTCCTGCCTATAATTAGCCCAGAACATTGCCAAGCCAAGGGTGCTTATTCTTGTGTAAAACTTCTAGGATATATTTTGTAGTCTTCTTCCTCTTTTCATCTTTTCTCCATTAAAATCTTGTAGTGAGGTTTCATGAGTGAAGTGATGAATAAAATAGTTCTCTTTGTTACCATGCTTGTCTTGTTATGATTGTTAATTATAATTGCTTGCATTTTTCATTTGCTAATCTAGTTGTTGTTATTTGTTGTTTGTTTCTTTCTTGTTCTCTTTTTCTTTATCCTTAACAACAATGATGCTTAAGCTTAATCCTTGCCAAAGTGAGGTCTCAAATAGCTAGTTGTAATCTTCTAACCTCTTTCTTTCTATCTTCCTCCTTTTGTTTTATTTTCCTTTTTCTTGTAATGGGTGAATAGTTTTCTCACTTGTTAGGGTAGGATAAGGAAAGTTTGAGAGAAGGAAATCTCTCTCACTCTTTTCTTGCCCAACATCTTAATTCGGACTCCTGTTAATTGAACCACAATCCGCTCCCTACGGCACCCTATCCTACATGATAGCGGTGATTCCTTAGTGAGACCGGTTGTGGTTGAATTAACCGTAGGTTAAGGCCAAGAGCCAAGAACGGACGGACAAGCACCAAAAGGAAGAACTTAAGCGTTGGAAAGCCTAGCTTATACTCGCAAATTCCTTCCTAGTCGTGCTAATCCCCGTTGTTGCCGATTACCGTAACACCGATATTAAGAGTGGCAACAAAAGAAGTGAGCGATTCCTAACTCAAACTAACCTAATCCTAACCCTAACAAGCTCTCTTTATATAACATTTTAGCACATAGTTAATCTCAAATCAAACCTGGACATTTGGACTTAACTCGTTAAAGCACATAGAAAAAGATTCCCATCTCCCTGCGGACGACCCATACTCAACCGGCTAGCTACAAGCGAAACCGTCTTGATTGCGGTAATTAACTAAGCACGCAAAAACTCTATCAATCAGCTCCCCGCCTCTAATGCGGCTTTCCTGCCCCTACGTCTCGATCGGGTCCACCATGTATCCGACTGTATACTCCCCCACTTAGTCAGGATAAGTAGCAAGTCTGTAACCGTATATCTCCCCCATTCGGTTCGGAATAAAATAATCAGAAAATATCAAGCTCATGGTGGACGTCAACTCATCTATGCAGAAATATTAAGTAAACAATAAGAATACTTGCATAAATCCTTCTAATGATATATTATATATATACATATATAACAGCGTCCCATACCACTGATATATATCATCAAAAGTAAAACATCCTGAAAACCCATAAGAATCAAATACGAATACCCATGGTATTGGTAATTGCAATGCTTAACAGGTAATAAAGGTAAAGTACGTAAACAAAGTCATACAAGCAATAAACGTAACAGTTTTACTGTGTCATGGCAATACTAACGATGTGTAGTGTAGCATACGCGTCTGTGCTCGTGCAACATGGTAATCATTAGTATTTGTGCGAGTGTTCTATAAGTGTATAAAGCCTACTCGTATCGACATCTACATACGCATCACGTAGTATAGCAGTCCTACAGCGACATGGCAGTACCAATGAGGTGTAGTGTAACATATGTGTATGTGCACGTGCAACATAATACTCATTGGTAGTTGTGCAGTGTTCTATCAGAGTGTTCGTATCACGGAAACGTATAACATCGATAAATATATCACGAACATGTAAAGTAAATCTAAGCGTAACTATTACATGTAACTACTTGCTATGATCTATACCATTATCTTTGAAAATGGAACGAAACGTAGGTTTTGAAATAAGGAAGCTGCCTTAGGTTAAAAATATATATTCGTTTTGGAAATTGGCATCGCATCCTTGTCATTTATTCTTTAAAAGGAAAACGAATCATTCATTTTTAAAAGAGTATAGCTCACTCAAGTATTACGTTCTAATACGAAATAAAACATGACTCCATAAGTCTAAAGGAACTTGGTCGTATTCGGCTTGCTAATCTCGTCATCACAAGTACGGTATGATTCCTCGTACAAAACCCACATTATCTCAAAATCCATATCGTACGGATCTATCGTCACATACGTATCACCAACACCATGTATAAAACAATATGCACATGAAAACATGCTAGATGAGAAATAATACTATAATTCTTAACTAAAATCATCAATAACAACTAATTAGATAGCATAACTATCCTAGTAAATGGTTGCGGGGGTGCTATACGCCATCCACCCGACTTCCCCCATAGATGTAAATCTACTCACCAACTTGTCGAGCTCGTCGAATCCACGATTGCTATGTTCGTCAACTCCATCTCGGAAACCTTCGCGATCATACGTATAAACGTAATTAAATCACATCAATGTAAATATCATATCGAAAACCAAGACAACGAGCTAAGCACCCGTAGGTTAGAACCTACAGCTCACTTACTCACAGAACGACAAGATAACCCTGTTGTTAACGTACACACGTCAACAAATCAGTTACGTCACAGAAATACGAAAAGCCGAATCGAAATATCAGAAACTTTAACAAAACCCTTACTAAACATTCTCAGATTTCTCTGTATGCATATTGGAACAAATTAAACAATACTGTATATCATAAAATAACCAAATACACCTACAGAGAAAAACCCAACACAAAACTCCCTCAGAAGTCCGTCGGCACCGGTCAAAATGCGAATGTTGCCGGGTCAAGTGTGAAGTTTAGGGCTCAGGTTTTAAGTGAAGTCTCCTAATAGTCTTATGATACTATGGTCTTGTTAGTTTTCCTTGTTGCTACACCTATTGGTTCCATATTCAAATTCAGTATGTTAAATATCACAAATATCCTAGTTTATGATACTGCACATAAAAACAGATATTGAACAGATTTGATATTGAAAAGAAAGAAAGGAATATACCTATGGAGATGATTCACAAGAGCACACCAGCTCAAGAATTGTATGATGAAGTTCCTAAGTATTGTAGTTAATCAAGCTTGATGATGTGAACACAATTGGTAAGGGAACCCTCTCATTCTTTATTAATATGAAAATAATTAGAATATTTGGTGGGGAAAGCATGAAGAACTATGGTTTCAATTGAGACCTTGCCTAAAGAGTTAGAAGAAAGATTAGGGTGAGGATGTATGTAGAAAAAGGAGGAGGTGGAGGATTATGAGAATGGGTGAGGTGTGTTGAGGGTGAGGGTTTAACCTAGATTATAATATAACCAACCATACAACAATTAAAAACTTTTTCCTTTAATTAAAATCCCTTTATGTAAAAATCTAAATTCATATGTAAAAAGAATGAAATACTTATTCTAACACTTAATTATCATTATCTTGATATAAAATATCATGTCATGTTAAAATAATTAATATATCATTTTTATGATATCACACACTTTTATTCATATTTACCAAAATAATTACATTTTTATGGATATAATTCCGATACCAAAATTCATATGCGATATCATTTTTTGTAAACTTATTATATTCATATTTAAAATTATAAATTAATATTTATAATTTTCTAAAATGTTATAATATTCCCCCCATAAAAGAAATTTGGTCCCCGAATTTAAATTAAACCCCATCTTAAAATATTTTTCTCAATCCATCAACTCAATTCAAAACAATTTGCCGGGGTCCAAAATTTTAAAATATATAGTCCGCTCAATATAACGGAACTCCGAAGTCTCATACGAGCTAAGACGTAACATAACGCAAAAGTGTGCGTGAAAACTCAAAAAGATATAAAACTCACATAACTGTAACTCTAGCGGTTGCTATGAGATTTGCGCCAGTAATAATTCAAAATTCCAAATACGAAAACCGTTGTGTATGCCAAGTACACAATCAATGCCATAGTCGTAGTGCAATATCGGTAGCACATGACCAGGCGAAAATATATAAATCAAATTTATAAGATATTCTATCAAATGCAAAGCACGAAAACAAAATCAACCCTAACGGTTTTGCATGCAAATCTCAAACCACACCTCACGGTGTGTATGAAAACAAATACGGCGTCAAGTGCAACAAGTGTGCACAAAACAATATCCACTGCATCAAATGTGCAGGGAGCAAATATCAAGTGCATCTAGAATTCACAAGATCAATATCCAGTGCATCGGAGTGCACAAAACAAATCTCAAGTGCATCGGGATGCACAAAACATCAAAATGTGCAACTAGTGTGCACAAAATCATACCGAGTATACCTAGAGTATATATATATATATATATATATATATATATATATATATATAATCTCTTAATCATGTGCAACTGATGTGAACGGAAAATATCAGTCTAGTGCATCTGGTGTACACGACACTCCAATCGAGTGCAGTCACCTCGTACGGACATCTCAAACAAGTACACCTGGTGTGCACAAAACATAAATCAAAGTGCAATTATCGTGCACGAAAATCTCTATCAAGTGCACCTGGTGTGCACAAAACGTATGTGTGACCCTCAAATTCTCAAAATACATATGTCAAAATAACGGGCGTCGAGTTGTACTTTCTTTAACGTTAAAAAAAGAAATATTTGGATCATAAAAATGCAAATCGAAGACAAATGACATTGAAGTATATCTTCTTCAATGCTTAGTTCAATGCCGAAAGGTGTCTATGCACCCGAAGCTGGCAGAGCAAGGATTACTACTTGCCCCTTACCATGGTATAGCGTTTTCTGTCTCTGAATTCTGGTTCTTCTTGCGGATCTTCTAACACCATGGACTCTTTTTACAATCGTCCGATGAGGAGCAACGACACAATCAGTCCTACTGCTGATACCTCTCAAGACACTTCCTTGCTAAGCAGTCCAGTTCTCGCAATGCAACATGTCGACGACGGCGATCTCTAACCTCTGCGTGCGCGCCAAACAACCGATCCTGGATCCAATCTTACTTTTTATAGTATCCAGGAATGAACCCGTCAAGTCTCCTGCCAATTTCATTTATCCAGCCTGCCCGAAACCAGCACTCGTTACTGAATCCACTTTCTCTTCGTAACAACTGCCATCTCCTCAAGATTTTCCTCTGAAAATGTGGTCATACGTGCTTCTGCATTCGCATCGAATTTTCAATATCGACGGTGAAGAACAACTGCCCACTGAGACTTCACACTAATATCTTATTCCATTTTTCTCCAATATCAATCAATTAAGGAGCATATCACGATAATCACGCGAATTGTAAGTCATACTCGGATATGACCAAGCTCAGAGTCTTCACAACAACTCAAATATACGAATCCGGCATCTCTGACACTCTGTAGAAGAATCTGGCTAAGCTCAACTACGCGAACTCATCCCAATTTGTTGGACAATACGACCTCTCTCGAGCGACTCGATTCAGGTCTGAGCAAGACCCATCAAAAGAAACTAATCAACTTCACCGATCCTGCATCGGAGCGCCACAACGGATTAAATATCCTACTCATCCCACCTCTGAACGACTATGAATCTTCTGTTCCATTTATACTTGTAAACATCGGCAACTTTTAACTTCATGAATTCTGAAAGCAACATCTTGATAACCTCAGTAATGCTTGGTACCACTGTCTGAACAATGCGCAACACCACAATCTTCGGAAAAGGAAAACATCACGCCTCAAAGTCCGGCTGGTCTCGAGAAATAACCCGACCCTCTGGTGCGGATCCCGAAGAAACTCGCTTCAACATTAGAAACTCGATCATATATGGATAACCAACATGTTCCTATGTCACCGGAATGTCATGCTGGTCAGCCCTTGTCCCAGACAAATCTGTCCTGAGTGTATCTCTAACCGCAGCCATCTCGGCTCACGTAGACATGGAGACCGGAACAATCAACATGTATCGATGATGATGAATCAACGGAACGAATAGAAGAAAAGATCTCAAGATATATATCCTAAGGCAAGTTAGGCGGAGTATCATATCGTAAATATGTCGCAGAACATATGTACGGTACGCCACTCTACTTAGTACCTACTCCATCAACCAAGGTCATCCTATGCAACGAAATTTCAGGTATAAGACCCCAAAAATCAAGTCTAAGTCCTATACGGTAAAGCCTAGGTAACAAAAGTGTATGCCTAGACTCCATATAGTCAAATCTAGACTCGAACAAAGGTTAAACTAAACGCTCTGATACCAACTTTGTCACGACCCGAATGTGGCACGTGACCGGCACTTAAATCACGTGACATCTAAAGACGTCGATATGGTTCAAGTAAGCTGAAACCCGGAATCTAAACTCTTTTTGAAAATATTGGAGGTGAGATTTAAATTAGTCATCAGATGGTATCAGTTTAAAATAAATATTTAAGTTTAACTAAGTATGTTTGAAAAAGCATCTATGACGTTTTGAGCACCTCCTTTGTAAATTTTGAATAAAAACCTGCTACAACATAAAATTATAAATAGCATCCCCAACGGGAGCTAGCATCCACGCCCAAACGGCGGAGTAACCAAACAAACAATATACGACGCACAAAGGCGAAGAAAAGAAAAGCGAAACCAAATCAGTAATATAAACAGGTCGACTCCAAGGAATTCTATGTCTCGCTTCCAAATCCATAATATACCAGTTCTAAGTCGATAGAGTTTTACTAGATACAGGAATATATAAGTATACAAATGTGGGTACGAACAACAGCAGCCCACCTGCCAAAGTAATCACCGAGAAGAAGGGTGTGCCGCAATCCACCGATAATCCGAGCAGTAAAACCTGCAAGAAACTGTGGCACAACGGGGGTGGGTTGCCAACTCAGTGAATAAAATTACATCACAAGGTAGAAATCGAAATGCATAACGATACCTAAGTCATAAGTATAGTACTATCACATCCTGTACTAATATATATATATATATATATATATATATATATATATAATATGCATATATATCATAAATGCAACTCTATCCTTCACATGAATCCCAAAATAGAATATATCATATGCAAATGACCTGTATCTAGGTATATGCCCATAAGTAGCCGAAAATATATATGTAAAATCTCTCCTTTAAAATAGCCGCGAAATACATATGTCACGGTATAAAAGCAGACGTAATAATATGAAATGTAATAGGTATCTTATTTAAAATATACGTCATGTCGTTTTAGTGAAGAGTGTTAAGAGATTTACAATTTAAAAGATCACATTGTCATATCAGACACGTCAAAATAATGAGGCTATGGCTCGATTTTGAAATCCTTTTTAAATGCAATGACCCATAAGAAGATGTGCAGGTACTGTCCCCCGGATCAGTCCTGGTCGGCTATAAAAACTCATAACATAACTGTATATCTCATATGATAGCAACATATCAACATCTGAATGTCCAGCATTGACACTCGAAATCAGAAATCTCTCGTGTCTCACCGACACGCAAATCCTCAAAACTCTCGTGTCCATCACCGACACGCAAATGCAGATACCGTCCATACCATCTCAACAGATGATCGTCACCCAATATCTCTGGCCCCGGTCAGCATCCCCCGGATATCCGCCATGCTCAAATATAGCCCCGGTCAGTATCCCCTGGATATCTGCCATGCTCATCTCTATCTCCGGTATCGAGTGTCCTCGCTAGGCTCTCCGTCTCTAATGTGGCTTTCCTGCCCCTCAGTCTCGACCGGGTCCACCATGTATCCGATTGTATACTCCCCCACTCAGTCAGGATAAGTAGAATGTCCATAACCGTATATCTCCCCCACTAGGTTCGGAATAAAATAATCAGAAAACATCAAGCTCGTGGTGGACGTCAACTCATCGTATGCAGAAATATCAAATAAAGAATAAGAATACTTACATAGATCATTCTGATGATATATATTATATATACATATATAACAGCGTCCTATACCACTGATATATATCATCAAAAGTAAAATATCCTGAAAACTCATAAGAATCAAATACGAATACCCATGGTACTGGTATTTGCAATGCTCAACAGGTAATAAGGGTAAAGTACGTAAATAAAGTCATACAAACAATAAACGTAACAGTCCTACTGTGTCATGGCAATACTAATAATGTGTAGTGTAGCATATGCGTCTGTGCTCGTGCAACATGGTAATCATTAGTATTTGTGTGAGTGTTCTATAAGTGTATAAAGCCTACTCATATCGACATCTACATACGCATCACGTAGTATAGCAGTCCTACAGTGATATGGCAGTACCAATGAGGTGTAGTGTAACATATGCGTATGTGCTCGTGCAACATAATACTCATTGGTAGTTGTGCAGTGTTCTATCAGAGTGTTCATATCACGGAAACGTATAATATCGATAAATATATCGCGAACATGTAAAATAAATCTAAACGTAACTACTTACTATGAGTTATACCATTATCTTTGAAAATGGAACGAAACGTAGGTTTTGAAATAAGGAAGCTGCCTTAGATTAAAAATAGATATTCGTTTTGAAAATTGGCATCACATCTTGTCATTTATTCTTTAAAAGGGAAACGAATCGTTCGTTTTTAAAAGAGTATAGCTCACTCAAGTATTACGTTCTAACACGAAATAAAACATGACTCTACGAGTCTAAAGGAACTTGGCCGTATTCGGCTTGCTAATTTCGTCATCACAAGTACGGTATGATTTCTCGTACAAAACCCATATTATCTCAAAATCCATATCGTACGGATCTATCGTCACATACGTATCACTAACACCATGTATAAAACTATATGCACATAAAAACATGCTAGATGAGAAATAATACTAAAATTCTTAACTAAAATCATCAATAACAACTAATTAGATAGCATAACTATCCTAGTAAATGGTTGCGGGGTTACTATACGCCATCCACCCGACTTTCCCCGTAGATGTAAATCTACTTACCAATTTGTCGAGCTCATCGAATCCATGATTGCTATGTCCGTCAACTCCGTTTCGGAAACCTTCGCGATCGTACCTATAATCGTAATTAAATCACATCAATGTAAATATCATATCGAAAACCAAGACAACGAGCTAAGCACCCGTAGGTTAAAACTTACAGCTCACTTATTCATAAAACGACAAGATAACCCTGTTGTTAACGTACACACGTCAACAAATCAGTTTTGGCACAGAAATACGAAAACCCGAATTGAAATTTCGGAAACTTTAACAAAACCTTTACTAAACATTCCCATATTTCTCTGTATGCATATTGGAATAAATCAAACAATAATGTATATCATAAAATAACCAAATACACTTACAGAGAAAAACCCAACACAAAACTCCCTCAGAAGTCCGGCGGCGCCGGTCAAAATGCGAATGTCGCTGGGTCAAGTGTGGAGTTTGGAGCTTGGGTTTTAAGTGAAGTCTCCTAGTGGTCTTATGATACTATGGTCTTGTTAGTTTTCCTTATTGCTGCACCTATTGGTTCCAGATTCAAATTCAGTATGTTAAATATCACAAATATCCTAGTTTATGATACTGCACATAAAAAAAATATTGAACAGATTTGATATTGAAAAGAAAGAAAGGAATATACCTATGGAGATGATTCACAAGAGCACACCAACTCAAGAATTGTATGATGAAGTTCCTAAGTGTTATAGTTAATCAAGCTTGATGATGTAAACACAATTGGTGAGGGAACCCTCTCATTCTTTCTTAATATGAAAATGCTTAGAATATTTGGTGGGGAAAGCATGAAGAACTATGGTTTCAGTTGAGACCTTACCTAAAGAGTTAGAAGAAAGATTAAGGTGAGGATGTGTGTAGAGAAAGGAAGTGTCATGGTGGAAGGAGGAAGTGTAAAGTTGGAAGGAGATGGGGGATTGTGAGCATGGATGAGGTGTGTTGAGGGTGAGGGTTTAGCCTAGCTTATAATATAACCAACCATACAACAATTAAAAACCTTTTCCTTTAATTAAAATCGCTTTATGTAAAAATCTAAATTCATATGTAAAAAGAATGAAATATTTATTCTAACACTTAATTATCATTATCTTGATATAAAATATCATGTCATGTTAAAATAATTAATATATCATTTTTATAATATCACACACTTTTCTTCATATTTACCAAAATAATTACATTTTTACGGATATAATTCCGATACCAAAATTCATATGTGATATCATTTTTTGTAAACTTATTATATTCCTATTTAAAATTATAAATTAATATTTATAATTTTCCAAAATGTCACATTGTATTAATTGTATTTTTATTATAAAATTGCCTTTTCAATGCATTTTCTACAAATTGAAGCATAACGAAAGATATTTTGACGCTATAAAATTATAAAACAGGTTTTATTATGCATTCAGAAAACACATACGTTACAATTTTCAAGCTCAATTTTTTTTTTCTGCAAGAAAATTGTTGGAAAGCCTCTCACTTTTCAGGCATCTAGCGGAAAATTATGTGGAGAACCCTCATTTCTTAAATTTTGTTACGAACCTTACGGTTATAAAATTTTGTAAATAAACTCCAATAACACACATGTGGAGAACCCTCATTTCTTAAATTTTGTTATGACCCTTACGGTTATAAAATTTTGTAAATAAACTCCAATAACACATTTTAATTTCGTCGTGCAAATTTTTTTGCTTGTGACAACAATCTTATTGCAGTTATATTGGGAAATCGGCGTTTAATACATCGTTCATTTTGCTGTCAAATGTACAGTTGGAAATTTCGGTTTTTCATGCTTTTTTAGGCATCTATCGGATAGTTATTGGAAAACCCTTATTTTCACAATTTTTGTCATGGCTGCAAAATTTCGTAAACAAAGTTCAATAATACACTTTAATTTTATCATGAAAAATTACATTTTAACTATATCATAGAAACTTTTTAATCTGCGGCAACTATCTTACTGCAGTTATATTAGAAAATCGTCACTTAATACAGTGTTCGTTTTCCTTTCAAGTGTGCAGAAGGAAATCTCGTTTTTTCATGCTCTTTTTAGCATATGGCGGATGCGTATATGGAATACCCTGATATTCAAAATTTAGTTATGATTGTAAAATTTTGTAAATATACTCCAATGATACATTTTAATTTCGTCATGGAAAATTTTAATCCGCGACAACTATCTTAGTGTTGCTATAATGGGAAATTGTTATTTAATGTACTGTTCGTTTTGTTTTCAAATATACAGATTCCGTACTCTTTTTTGACATCTAGCAGAAAATTATATCGAAACTCATAATTTTCAAAATACCGTCACGCTTGCAAAATTTCGTAAACAAAATTCAATAATAAACTTTAATTTCCGCATGGAAAAATTTTAACTTGCGGCAACCGTTTTGCTGCAACTATATTGTGAAATCGCTGCTTAACGTACTATTCATTTTGTTCTTAATATACGGAGGGAAACTTCGATACTTCTTCGCTTGCGCAAGAGTTCTTTCTAATTCTTATTAAAATGCCTAAATCATCATTTTTTATCAAAATTAAGAGAAAATTGTTTCCGAACCTAGTTCGAAAAGATGACTTATTTTTAAACCATTAAGTTTCCAAAATTATGAAAAAACCTCAAAAATATTATATATATATATATATATATATATAGAGAGAGAGAGAGAGAGAGAGAGAGAAACTTTTATTTGTATTAGAAAAATACAGTCGTTACATTGACATTATTTTAAAACCCAAACCCTAATTTTTATATCTATATTTATGTATGCATTGCATATGCTACCCTTTTAATATATCTTACGATATTAAAAATGGGATTTTATGGATTTCCCAAAATATTAAAACATGAGGTTTCTTATTATGTATTTATAGTTTTCCAAGGTTTCTTTATTACCATCTCTTTAATATTGCTTATCCTAATTTCTTTTTTGAACTCATCGTCTTTATTGTTGATTGCCCTCTTTATTATTGTTTGCCCTAATTTCCAACTTCTTTATTATTTTCTCTTTGTTAATGATTGCTTTAGTTTTAACTATTATGGGAATGGAGATGTTGGAAACGAGAGAGGATATTTGGTGGCTCGGGAATAGAGATAAGAAAATCGGAGGAATTGAATCGAAAATTAAGGATTTAAAAGAGGATATGCAAAAATTAAAAACAGAAATCAGGATGTCACAGAAATTGGATTGGAGGTGAATGATTTGAAAACGGAGATGCATACTTGGAAAAGAAGAATGTGAAGAAAAAATAAGCAATTTGGAGAGAAGCGCCGAGAAAGAAGAAGCAAGCTATAGTTGTCGGTAGAGAAAATCATATGAATAATTACTTTTAAAGAATAATGTTTGATTTTAAAAAATATGGGTAAAAATGGAATTGTTGCAAAAATATATGTATAATACACCAAACCTATTTTGGGCTTGAAATATCCGTATTTTGTAAGTATTGGGTTTTTTCATAATTTTAAAAATACATGGGTTTATAAATAAGTCATCTATCCAAAATGAGCCCCTAAATAAATTTTCCATAAATGAAACAGTTCGGATGCTAAATTAATGAAAAAGAATTATCCAAACGATAAGAGAATTAGTGTATCCATAGTTTATGAATGAAGATTAATTGACCATTTATCGTTCATAGAAAAAATAAAAAATCCACAGACGGTATGTTGATTTTTCAAGCCACCGATAATGAAAATTTTCTTCGGTGTCACTTTATGCTCCATATCCTCTATTCCTTGTTATCTTTAAAAGCTAAAGTGCAAATAAACTTTAAATCGCTTGAAGTTTATTTAATTTTAGGTTTTAATAACCTATTGGTTCTTTTTTCTTTACACAAATAACTTAAAGTCTTCCGATAAGCAGCTATATACCTTTTGGCATTAGATATTACGAAGATGCCCTTGGTTTAACTTCTTTTCCGTTTTCATGTTGTTCTAATTAGATCATCATCTTCCTTTTTTCTAGAAAACTCCTCAATCAACTTTTTGGCCTTTCCAATACTCCTGACCAAATAAAAGTCAATGGATTATTATTTTTTTTTTTAAAAAAATAGATTGTATAAGACATTTGGAAATCTTAATTGCACAAAACATCTCTGTAGCTTGACCTGTGTACACTTGTATTAACCCATCAAATAATTTCATGGCACAGACACCTTTTTCGCTCATCTACCGAAACCCTAAAGAATGTTCAAATCCAACCCTAAAACAACAAAACAAGTTCTTAGGAAAAATTAGACAGTCATGTGACGAAAAATTGAATTTGATCATTTTTTACGGTTCTATCCAATGAGGTGATTATTTTAGTAAATTACTTGAGAGGTTTAAGTGCTGCACAGATGAAACTATACGAGTGTTTCGTGCAATTAACCTTTTTTTTTAAATAATAGGATTTTAGAATAGAAAATAAATAATTAGGGAAGAGATTTTGAGCATGATAAAAACTTTAATGAATAGGCTATACATTTTGTAAGAATAGAGAATGTCAAGATTTTTTCCCTTTAAATTAATAGAATGGGTAGGTTGATTTTTTCATTTGTATGGTGCGAATCATGAAAATGAAAGGTTACTCGGGTTTTTGCATTAAAAATCTAATTCCATTCAAAGGAAAAAGACATTAAAAAGTTACAACCTAATATAATTGTCCAGGGAAATATGAAATATTTTTAGCGTATTCCTTTTTTGTATAAATTGAACAATATTTTCTAGAGATTGGGGATGCACTCAACAATTTCGTTGCAACTTGTGAAACCAAATATGGTAGAATTGTAAGGTTGGGTCTCATGGAATTCTAAATGGGATGGGACCAATCCCATCTGTAAGCCTATTTCCTGCAAGGAATCCGTTATGGTTGACCTCACGCCTTTTTTTCTCTACTTATACTAACTCATTAAATTCCACATAATTTATAAGATTGGAGATTGAAAAAATTGTAGAATAGTTTGGAACTTGAAGCCCTATCTCACCTCTCTAACCAAATCAAACCATTAGGCCAAGTCTCTGTAGAACTTATATTCCATGTTGGTATATTTATTTAGTTTTTTTTTAATAAATAAGTGTATCATAATGCAGAAAAGATCGGACTTCACCGCATTTAAGTATTGAGTGCTGTGAAACAAAAACGAAATATAAAATTGGTAAGTCAAATAATTTTGAACTGCTTCAAGACAAGCAATTGAATAACCATAAGTAGATCTTCATATGCATACGACCAATTTGGACCGGAAAGAAAAGTTATACGAATTGAGCTAGGGACCGTAGAAAATTGTTGTTGCCACCTTCCATTGACTTGCTCCTTGATATACTCTTTCCTACCAATTAGAGCTTCAACCATGGCAACCTTCCCTAGCACTGTGGCACATCTCTCATGGCATTTCAAAATCATCAAAAAAATTGAAGTACGGGTAGTAAAATCTAGTGAACAGTTTTTCTAAATTTGCTATGGTTCTCTATAGAAAAAATACATTGGACGTTATCATTGAATATATCAACGATTCAGTAATCTTCTTCTCAGATATCCACTGTCATATTCGCCATGAAAACCAATATTGAAATAATGTGGAATTTTTATTTTATTTTATTTTTGGGTTTCACATTGGCTCTTATGGTCAATGCCATGTGATTAAAGTTAAAAAATAAACTATGGAACCTTTGTGAAATATTTCACTCATTTTGAAGATGATGCAAAATAATTATTAGCATAAGCAAAGCAACTATTAAGCTCTACCTACAGTAGGGCACCCCATCACTAATCAAAAGGCTATAGCTGCCAGCAATTTGCAAGAAAAAAAATAATAAAATAAAAAACCGTGTGCTTATTATTGCCTCGATTGCGTCGACGATTTCTCATCCGCAGGATTTGATTTTGATATCCAACTTTCCGCAGATAGAAACTGATTGATTCCACAAGGAGTGAGGGGGGCCATTCAATAAAGAGACAAATATTACGAAGGACCACTTGCAAAGCAGTGCACAGGAATTTGTTTTTAGAAATTTAATATATAAATGTGATGCTACGTATTATGGGCATGGTGAGTGGAGGTTCGTTGTCAGGGTCAGGATCAAAGTGTAGCGAGTTGATGTGAAGACAGAGACATGAGATTCGCGTTGATGCAAACATAAAATAGAGCAGCTTTATCCATCATTCCTAGTATTGATACATGAATGGTTAAGACTTAAACACATCAATATTTGTTATGTTCGATTTCTCTTGCCAAATATCAACTAAGGTAAATTTTAAATATTAAAAAAAAGCAAAGATAAATTGATAAATAAGTTGATTTTTTTTTAAAGGGAAAAATGGGTCTAACTTCCTAGCTTAGAAATGCAATAGGTTTAGGTTTTTAGCCCAAAAAGCAGTAGGTTTAGATCTCTACGGTATATTTACTATTTTTTATGGCAACGCTGGACTTTCAGGTATACTGCTACATTTACCCGTTTAAAGTGCTACATATATCTTTTAAGTGCTACATTTATCTTCTAAAGTGCTACATTTATATTGAAATAGGTCAAATGTAATAGATATAGCAATTTTACTAAAAATTATAACAGTTTCATGTCAAATGTAGTATTTTATAATATAAATGTAGTATTCTGAAAGATAACTATAGTACTTTAAAAGGTAAATGTTGTAGTTTACCTAAAATGGCAGTGTTGGCTTAAAGAATATTAAATATACTATATGAATCTAAACTTATTGTTTTTTGGGCCAGGGACCTAAACCTATTGCTTTTCTAAGCCGGAGATTAAACCCAATTTTTACTTTTTGAAATCAATCCTGAGGGATCTAACTTGCGATCTCTCAGATTAGATAGGAAATTGATACCGACTAAGCTACGCCCAGTTGGTAAGTTGATTTGTTGTATCAATGAGCAATAGCACAGTTGGAAAGACACTTCTTCTCCTGGGGAGAGTTACAAGGTTAAAATCCTAGGAGGATTAGTGGCCACAATTTAATGCTTTCGGACAAAATCATGGATCCCTTGGGCCTTGGGTGCATGTGTGTTGTGTGTCATGTACGTGTGGGTGAGGCTTACTGACGCACTTCAAACTTTTTTCCTATTTGGAACAAGGAAATAAAATCAATATGTCCTGACTTGTAATTCAGGACAATTCCAACAGCGGCCGTGTGGTAATTCAGGACATATCTATGCTCGTGTTGTTCACGTGCCCGCGCAGATCCGGCGCTGACATGTTAACTGCCGTCAGATGACGTCACCTCCACCACGAGCTGCGTCCCTACACGTGGCACGCAATAACTGCACCGTCTTTTGCACGTGTCCGAATCCCATTTGCTTCGTTTTTGCCTACGTGTTACCGACCGAGGGGCCACGCAGCAAAATGAAAAAGACAAAAGAGGAGCACGCTGCTCTATGATAGCACACGTGTCCCTATTTCATTGGGTAGAGCTATAATTTAGGTTGTGTGCGGCGGCTTTAGGTTGTGTGCGGCGGCTTTTCGGGACTGCGACGAGGCAGGTCGATGGCGAAACCGACAAAATAGTGAATTACCTTTATGCCCTCAGCTAATTATCTACGAACACTTCCCATTGGGAGAGCCCAGCAGGAGGAGTGACCACAATTTAAGGTATCGTGTGTCCCTATATTTGTGTGTGATGTGTACTATGTATGCATAAGTTAGGAATTACGGATCAGTGCCCAAAAAAGAAAGAGGAGGTAAATTGCTTTATATATCTTATAGATTCTCTCAGACACTATAATAGCTTAATATATTTACACCATTAGCAGGCAATTTGCAACATTTTATTTTCACCTCCGTGGGTATTTTGCATTGGTTTATTCATAGCATCATGTAGACAAGTAATTGTAGAAACGGTTCGCATTGAATAAGCCAATGTATAATAGACATGGTGGTAAAAACAAAAAATAGTAATGTGCTAAAAGAGAAATTCAGTTAGGTTAGGTATTAAAGTGTTGGAAAAGGAACTATAAAATATTAAAATGTACAAATGATGAAACACTAGAGATTATCAAGCGATTTATCCAAGGAAAAACAACAGTTAATTAAAGGCACTTCAATTTTTTTCATATTACATACACTGCCATTTTTGGAGTAGGAAAGAAGATTTTGATATTTTTGTTAGAATTTTATAGCATTACAATCATAAATCGCTACGGTCACTGCAGCAACACCGGAGCCTTTCTTGGGGACTTGACTCACGAACCGGGTCATGTGCCGAGGTTGACCACAACTTCATTTCAGTCCTTCTATTATTTATTGTTTTGGAAACAAACAAAATTTCTCTAATATATATTGTTGATAAGCAATTTAACATAAAATTAAAATATTTGCTTGCATTAGATGGAAATGCAACAAAATTCCAAATATACCAAACCATTATAGCCCCCCTTAAAATTCTTTAATAATTGCACCAAAACTTGAATGTTGGGTAAAATATTTTTCTATTTTAAGGATATTAAACCCTGGAATAATTAAGTAGTTTAAAGATCTACAAATTGGCAACAATTAAAACAAGTGTTTGGTAGGAATTAAATATTCCCCAATTGGCTCCATTGGTCTTCACATAATTTGATAGTTGCATCAATTTTATAATAGCAAGTTGGTGTTCTCTCCAAGCTTATATATGAAACAAAGTCCACTCTGTTCTCTACTCTTCCTTGTAGTTAAAAACCAAATGTTTTATTCCATTTAGTATTAGAATTAGATTCCAATGCAACCTGCTCATTAAATAATCAAGGCAAAGGCAAACACAAGAACAAGGAAATGCATCACTGTCATAGGCCCATGAAAGCAAAAGAAGCGCTTGTACTTGTAGGTTTGGTCTCCTCACTATTTTCTAATTTTTATTTTTCTAACAAGGGGAGAGCCTAAGAGAAAACACACAATTTTTTTGATTTTTTTAAAATGATGTTTCTGGATGTTAGGAGTTGTTATCCCTGTAAAAAGGAAAGGAAAAAAATGTTTAAAAAGAATGATGATAGCAAGCGTGTATTACCGAAAAAATCCCTTTAACCGGTTCACCATTTGTTTGGATGATAAGAACTCTCCATCTTAATATTTATAGCCATAGGTTGACACATGTTTTGGAGATGGTTAATGCAATTGTAACATTTTTTATTTCATGCATACAATGAAATGTTTTGGCGGCCAAGGTCATTACTGATATCTCCTCCAAAAACACACACTTATAACCATAGTAGAAAAAATTAAAAAAAAAAAAGATGGCGGAATACATGGCCTGTGATTTAAATAAAAATTTGAGTCGGAAATATTCAATTTTCAAAACATGAAGAGTAAGAAAATTATTAGATTTTTAATAGAGATCACCAATCAGCCTAGCATTAATTAATATTGTCTCTATAATATTACTTGATGAAATGCATGAGCTCCATTCATGGAATAGAGAAGAAGATACCAATCATATTAAAGTATACCACATAGGGTCCATAGCCTTGTGATTAATGCAATATTAGTTGGTCCAATGAGATGAGATTAGAGCTTATCTCAGTACTTTCAATTGATGCTGATAGGCTAACAACTTGGTGTGTCCCCTTGCAAGTTTTCCTCATCCCAATTCTCCAATTTTCCTCTTCTCTTCTCCCACTTGAACATCTCAAGTCCTAACATATTGCTTGAGAAGAAGCAGACACTAAACATCAACCATGATAGAGAGAGTTTGATAAATAAACACTTGATATCCTTCTATTCCTTTCTAATTTACATTAAAAAAATTTAAAGTCGCCAATTTTGAATTTGATAGCCACGTCATCTTCTAATGGAAGGTATTTATTTGCAATAAAATCGAATACCTTATAAAAGAAGGCTTCATAAATTTTGACAAGCTATTATAGTTGGTTGTTAACTTGACATTGTTGCCCCGAACATCTAATGAGAAAAGGATTTAATTATTAAACTAGCATCAACTCCTCCTTGGTACCATAATTCAGACGGTAAGCATAGCTGAGCGGTAAAACTTTCTTTTCCCGAGCAATCCGAGGAATTTCCATGGAAATATTTTCATGGCCGCTGGGCATGTTGGTGACTTGCAATTATTATTCAGTGTCTTTCAATTTTTACATAATAACAAGAATTTAAGAAAATGCATTTACAGGCAATGCCAAAAGCCAAAATACCTGCAAGAACCATCATCAATACGTAAGCATAATTATGGAATTCTACTCATTTGATCAGTTAAGAGAAACAACAACATATGTTGGGTTTTACATTCCTACAATAAATAAATTAAAAAACAAGTCAAATTAAACCAAAAACCCACAGAAAGGAATCCACCAAATTTGATCGTTGTATGGTTGCAACACAGGTCTGACATTGTAATTCACTCAAAGATAGCTCATAGCTCAAAATTTTAATGTTGGAACTAATAATACATAAGAACATCTAAAATCATGCTGATATTGCCCAACAAATAGTTCAGTGTCAATCTCTTACATCAACATGAATAATGAAGAAACTCGAGCAAACCAATACTTTTGATTGTAATGAGCATCCCACACATTTGTTTGTAGAAGCCACGGGCAAATAAGCATATATATGTTAAATTTTTAACTCTCGACAGTACCAATTAATCCCTTGCACCACTGCTTCAAATTTCCTCATCTAAGTTGATTTCAGTTTCGCATAGCACATAAATGAAATTATGAACTTGTTCTCGAAATGTTACAAGCTTAGCGAAAGATGGTTGCAATTTGGCTTCGGCAATAACTTATTCGTCTTGTACAACAATAGTCTCCTCTGCTACAGTCCAGCTGCAACTGCTGGAATTTTGTTTACATGATGGGGGGCAGCAGCTCTGTAAGGCAAAGATTCATAGAAATGTTTAATTTATAATCAATGCGTAAATATGCTGATAAGAAATTTGTAACTTAGTTAATGTTCATAAAGGAGAAAAAACACCTATTAGCTAAATTTGATGTTCATTCTCATTATAAATAACACCTGCTGCACAAGTTTTTGGGCATGAGTTTTGCAGGAAGAGCACATTGTGTTAAGGTAGAAAAACTAGAATAGTATATTCAACAGAGTTTTACATGTTAGTATTGAATGAAGGTTACCGTTTAGATATGCTAGAATCTAAAAGCATACACTATTTCCTATTAATTAATTGCTTAGGCTGAAAAGATAGTGCACTGAATCTGTATTTTAAAGATATATGTTTGAAACTTGAAAGTATATTAGTCTCGGAATTAGTTAGGAACTTAAAATGTTATAGCTATAAGGGTGAACAAGAACAGCTTATCTCTGGTGAGGTCCACCAAATCTATCATTTTATCTAAGTGGAACTTCAAGGAAGAAGTGCCGTAGAGCACCAATTCAATTCGATTCGATTAAAAGTTTAAAACCTTTTCTTCTCTGTTATTTTAGAGTATAAGAATTATTTAGGCATGTTTAATCATCTGCTTATGATTTAAAGCCAATTGCAGACTGATTAGAACTAAAGGAAAATGAAAATGAACTTTTGCAGCTTGAAGATTGAGATCCTCTCATGTCCTCTTCTTCTCTACTTCATTTTTCACTGGATTTTTACCTTCTATACAGACTCATCGTATAGGCTTATCACTCTGAATCAGCCAAAACTCCAAATCTATCATTATAAACACACCAAATTCATCCCTTCCCTAATCTTGTATTCTTGGACTAAATAATATTCTCATGCAACGTAGATGCCATTTGAAAAACAACAGTAAAGGAGTTCTCCAGGATCAAACAATTAACAATGAAAACCCGAACGAGCCTGTAATTAACCATAATCCAAGCTTAAGCAAAACCGTTGATGCCAAGCCTTTTAGCACTATACAACCAGACCAAGTCAAGTTCCAATTTCTTGCGATTTCCTTTGAATTTATTTACATAATTATTTCCATTTTACATCATGCAATAACTTAATCTATAATTAATATATCCTCCAATCATTTCAACTAACAGAGTGCTGCCCTTAAAGACGGTACCATCATCAAAGACCAATTAACTATAGCTAAGGAGCCCATAATGCATACAATTACATCTCGACATAAGGGTCAGCCTGGGATTTACAGCATGGTGGCATCCTAGAAACTACGTTTTAATAGGTAATAGCATCAAAACGAGGTAGAAATTACAACTCAAGAAATAAAGCATTGTCCTTGTCATTACCAAAGTAGAACAGTTGTGACTTACACTGGAACAGGAAAATAAGATAAGGGTCATCCAACTCCACTCCTCCGGTATGCATGTTGATGGCTCATCCGCAGCTTGATGCAGAAAATACAATAAGGGAGACATCAATTGCATCTCATATTGTCGGGGTGAACAACAGATCCTACAAGTGCCAGGTTCCACCAAATCAGTTGTAGCCAAGAGAGGCTTACCACCATATGAATACCTACAAAGAAATTGGAGGGACATGATTAAAACTGTGACAATTACTAACGATAGCAGAAAAAACAAACTGCAAAGGCAAATCAAGTGGAAGAAAGAATCAGCTTTATTAAATGGATTGCTAATAGTTATATTTTACAATATCAAATCAGGAAAACCACAATAATTTCATATTGAATAGAGTAATGGATTATTTCATTTTTGTTTAGAGGGAAATCCAAAACAACTTCACTAAGAAAGGTGAGATTTGTGCAGCAAACCATTAAATTTTGGAACAAGCATATACAACTTATCCGTCATAACATTAACCATTATGTCCAAGCAGGCAATGTCTGCAGCCATTTGGGTTACACACAGTACTTATAAACAACCAGATCTTTGAGAATGCAACTTGAGCAAATATCAGAATGAAGTTGGCAAAAAGAAACAAATAAAGGTGCTAAAATGAGTGAAAAAGGACCATGACATTAAGCAAAACATAAATGGAGCAGTTATTAGACATGCATATATGTGAAAATATATGTGACTTGCAAAATTTACCTGAACACACCATTTAAATAGACATAAGAAGTTGAAAACGTGAGACGATGAAAAATGAATGTGAGACAATGTAAGGCAACGGAGAATTAACCGAAAAAGGTCTGTTCGATTCAATTCATTATCAGGTATATAACTTTATGTTTTTAGATTATAAATAATATTAAACAAATACTAATAGTAATTAGATAGATAGTTCTACTATTAATATATGAGAGAACGGAATCTCAGGTGCCATAGGAGAAAGTTTCCTCCTATGGCGTCGAAGAAAGTCAAACCTACTTCAATTTTTCCGACGATTAGCATCTGCCATATTCATCTTCATTGTGTAGATGTGAATATACCAAATTTTGATGTGAATCCAATACCCTTTCATCGTTGATTTTGTGACGTAAAAATACTAAAAATATTATACTATCGGAAAACATTAATTTTGCACCCACTACATCAGTGGTGAAAGAGTATTGGATTCACAACAAATTCGGTGTATCCATATCTTGCAAAATGAAGATGACGATGGTAGATGCCGATCGTCGAAAAATTGGTGTACGTTCGACTTTTTTCGACGCCATAGGAGGAAACTTCCCCATGTGGCATCTCAGATTCCGTTTTCTCTTAATATATTTATATGTATTCTGTATTTCTATATATTCTTTTCATTTTCATTTTCATTTTCATTTTCATTCGGTTCTATGCAAACCAAAATCTCTGGTTTCAAAAACCGAAACGGAAGCAGACGACCAAAATCCAATATTTAATCGGTTTCTCGGTTGAATTCGAGAGTTCATTTAGTGCAAACTGAATAGTGCTCGCTCCTACCAGTTCCTTCTCAGCCTTGTTTTCGATAGCAAATAGGATGTCATGTAGAATAACACAAGCTCATTCCATTTCCACATCATATCCAGCCAAAGTTGATCTGACTACCTTGGCAGTAATTAAGCTAGTTGGCAGATTGTAGAGTATAGATTCCTACTTGACTTGAAACCCCAAACCCTCTTACAAGAATATTTTAACAGGAGATTCATCGACTTATATGAGCAAATCTCCTTCACAATCTTCATTCTCAGTTTTTGCTCCTTGAAAATTATTAGTGGTTGATCTCATAGAAACAATCTGAAGGTCATTGAGCATGTCTTTGTTATTGGATTGGAATTTGAAGAACAGGAATCCTCCGCACAAACCTTAAGATTTGCTTTAAGCACATACACTTCAACACTTCTGCTGTGTGCATGATGCATTGTGCTTTTTCAACTTCTTCCCCCTTCATGTCAATGTACCACACATCTAAAATGGGCACACATTAATCAAGACGCAACTGGTCTTGGCCTGTTGCTCAGTTAATGTAGTCATAATTGCTGGTAATTTCAGGAAGCTGTGTACGTGGATGGGCAGTATAAAGAATATGCAACCTGATTGGTGGAGAGTGGTTAGAAAAGATGTCCCAGAGGAGTGATGATGGTTCAGTGTATAGTAGTAGCCTAGTAGGTATAAAGGGAATCAGTGCTGCAGCGGTGGTTGTGTAGGTTTCCATAATAGAGAAATGTTGCAAAGGGTAATGCTCTGATTCTTGCTCGTACATCTCAGCAATTCATCCAACTGGTGGAATCACGTGGGTAGGACTCAACAATAATGGTTGGATTGCATGAGAAGAAGACAAATGGTGTTTAGTATTAGCGTGCCTTGTGATTGTGAATATAGGGTTCCTTCAAAGGCAATGAATGGTGTAAAGGAGACTGAAGTGAAACGGGGGGTTCGTACGCATTTGATTTTGTTTAAGGCAATGTAATCACTATTTAGGTACAAGTCAAGTGGATCTTAGAGTTATTCATGCTCATTTAGTGATTTAAACGATATATTTTTGTAACACTATGTTTGTTTACAACAACAAATGAACCCAAGGAGCCTTGAGCTTTTTGAACCCAATCAAGCTCTCAACGAGCCCACATACGATGTAGGAAACAGGTTTTAAGAATAAATACAAGAGTTATATGAATATTAATTCCTTGATGAATTAAGGAGTAAGAGTTTACGGAGAATATGTTACTTAGGATATATGCTACAATTAAGCATGAAATAACTTTCACGATCAACTATCCCTCTTTTAGTACCAAGCATAATAACTTATAATGTTGATGATAGGAGAACATGCTACTCAGTCCAATTCATGATGGTAATACGTTTTCTGATCTTGTTTTAGTTGTACTCGCTCGCAGTAGTGGGGTTGAGAGCTTAAGCAGATGATAAATAGCAGTAGAACTATTCATAACGTTATTCCTTATTGAGGATTCATTGTCAAAGGCTACTGCATCAATTTAACCTAGAACTAGAAGTCACTTTTGATCGATATCATGTCTATTCATTATTAAATTTTCACTTTACGAGCCATTATAGCTAATAGAATGGAAACATCCTCGCGTTTAGACTGGTGCCAACTCATGATAAACTGGCCCATTTGACCTAGTTGCTGAAAGCTAGCTGAATATTGGTGACTGAAAGAAGCCAATACAAATTTTAATGCCTTTTCGTGTTAAAAGAAGCCATTCCATAATAAAGTGAGCTAGGATGCCACTATGTGAAAGTATACTATCTGGCTTGTTGCGTTAAAAGTAGATATTGTACTTTGCTTGGATAAATTAAATCTTTAAGATATTTCTTCTACTGCTATAAAGATGACGATATGTATAATTAAGGTGTTTTCACATTATAGTTTAACATATCTCATATCTGAAATAGAAATGGAAAACTAATATTACCTGAAGCATTGTTCAGGGTGCAAATCCAATTGTTTCTTGAATTTCAAGTAAGTTCTGTCTGCACCCAATGCTCTATCATACTCGTAGTTTTCTCCTTCCCACCTTTCCTCAGGGTCATGATCATTAGGAGAGATTTCTATCCCCTTTACAGAAAGTCGGGAATAGCTAGAACACACAGTTCTCAGACTGCTAGGGGATTGCGCCTTCTGAGTAAAGATATAAAAGCAAGGTATGACTGCAACAAAGTTCAAGTTAATAAAGAACGAAACAGATTCCTCCATGACTCCATTACTCTTGCAGCATCTAAGAAATCTATATGAATTGTATTTTTGTAGGTTTTTCCTTACAAGCAAAAGCCACAATGTAGCTCATACAAAAAAGGCAAGTTATACCTGGTTTATTGGAGTCATCATTGATTGATCTTGGCTTAGGTACAAGAACATTCGCATATTTAGGAGGTGCAGAAACATTTTGTTTTCTGGATTGCGAAGCCTGAGCACCAGCTTCCGAAAAAGCACGTCTCAACTCCTCCAAATCAACATCATCATCACTGTCATTATCTCGTTCTCCAAAACACAATATACCATCCTCATAGCAGTTATTACTCTTAGAAATAGGAGTGGAATCTTCCTCCAATGTTAACGGCTCCTTACCAGCTTCCGAAAAAGCACGTCTCAACTCCTCCAAATCAACATTGTCGTCACTGTCATTATCTTGTTCTCCAAAACACAATATACCATCCTCATAGCAGTTATTACTCTTAGAAACAGGAGTGGAATCTCCCTCCAATGTTATCGGCTCCTTATTTATAGTAGCACTATGCATCTCATCATGACACCTCTGAACTCGGATAGCTCGCCAACTGTAGATTATTTAGTCAAAACAAAAAAAACTAAGAAAATCAAATAAGAAATGAGAAAATCACTCAAACAAACCTATGAGGATCGCTCCCACATTTTGGCACCCGACAGCCCAAAATATAGATCACGCGCTCTTCAATATTAACCTTTGGCGTTGAGATAGGAGCATAAACCTGGTATTGAAAGCAAGTAGGTTTTCTCTAAAAATTTTAAAGATACTCAATTATACAATTAAATAAATACTTCTGCTATTTACTGTCCTACAATCAATTCTCCCATGAGCCACTTTAGAAATTGTATACACAAAAAAGTTGCTCATGAATAATATATGATTAATTCGTAAAATAGTCACAGTTCGCCAGAATGGTCATATAGATCATAGTAATATGTAGTAGACTCCGGATCTATTATTTCTAACTTTTTGATGTTTTTAACGCCTTCTAATGCTTTTTTTTTATTATTTTGTATAATTTCATATCGTAAAGAAACAACTATTTTTTATATCTTTTTTGTACATATGCCAACATTATTGGTCTAACTGACTGACTCGGAATGCTACGATTATGATTGTAACTTAATGTTGAAAGAAGAGACACAAGATGCAAGTTCCTTTTACATATCTAAGAAATATTTATAAAAACTTGACACAACAGTCTTAACTAAAGTTTTAACCTTACCGAAAATTTCATGAATGCTGATGCTGAGTTTCAAAACTGATTGAATTTGGGAGAAGAAAAGGTGAAAATTCCTTCACATATCTAACAAAACATTTGAAAATAGAAATACCCCCTTAAAAACATAACATTTACAAACAAACCTGTGCAACAAGGCAAAGTTCTTCTCCACATAAACCACAATTCAGCACATCTGGTCCAATACTCATATCCCTGATCGGCCAATCCTGTAAGTTAGGAAAGAGTGAATCTATTTTAAGACAGATTGGATTTGTCAAATGTTTTCAAATTCTATATGTATTTTAACATGAACAATCTACAAAAAACTGCGATACAACAGCGCATATGTTGACACTTATCTATCTGTAACCAGAATATGCCAACAATTGTCAATTTGAATCATTGTCGCTGTGAAAATAAAAAGGGAACATTACCAAATTCTTTTTCAGATTGCTAGTCCAACAGGATATAAGCACCCATCACAAAATCAAGTGACATGATCTTCTCTAAAAGGGAAGAAATCGGCCTTAAACAACCTTATATTATATCATGTTTTAAGAAACAATCCCTGACTACAGTAATCTTTTTTCACTCTTAATTCTCTTACTCTTTTACTCAGAATCCTCTTCTACCTAATTTCAAGCTGAAATTTTTGGCATATTCTCTTAATCAATGACTGCTCGGGATTTCTGGACACAGATTACATGTTTTCCGAGGATTAAATAAAGGGCGAGAGCTATCTACACAAGAAAAAGCATGTAAAATAATTCCAATCTTCTTACGCTTTGGTATGAAGCATCAGTAATTTGTCCTCCTATCAACTAATCGAGACATCATAGATAACAACTGCAAAATGCATGAGCTAAATTCTGTAACTTTCTGCAGAAATCGATGGTTTCTATAGACTGAATACCAATAGGGGAACAATTTAGAGTGCAATATAAATAAATTAAAATTTAAAAAATAAACCTGAAATCTACCATGGTGTCGTCAAAAATCACTGAATTTTTTTTGAAAATAGATTTTTACTTACAGGAAATCCACCAATCTTACTCGTGTAATGATCGGATTCTTCGCGGTAATCCTTAGCCCAAGGCCCTGGCATCCCCAATACAATTTCGCCCATCTCTCAATCTCAATAGATTTTAAAACTATAATCGATAATAGTCGGAAAATACTCAAAAATTAGGGCATGAGGTTCACTTCGATTCGAAGACGAGGGGTGAAATTTCAGCAAAATGAAAGAAATTTGTGCTCGGGCTTGGCTGAGGAAAAATTGTTGAGGGTTATTGCGTAGGGTTTTGTGGGAGATGATTTATAGACTTCGGGTCGGGTTCGGATCAGATGTACAAGAATACGATCCGCTTAAATTTGAAGGATTTAATGAATTTTTTAGATTTTTTTAAATAAGTATCTCGAATCTTATCGAATTCGATATTAATCCCTCAAATCTTGTTATTTGCATTAAGGTCGCTAAAATCTTTTAGTTCTTCCTAACAAGTCCACGTTAGGTAATCATGAGGCTCGATATCGGTGCTCTCCAGATGCTGACACGTTGCAGATGACGTGTCCCAGAACCTACAAGAAAGGATCGAGAACTTCAGTTGGGATCGCACCTCGGGCCTCCAGGGCCTTCCTGGCCACCCTCCTGGCTCGCCTCCGAGCTATCACAGAACCAGGATGCCTCGGCCTCCCGCTCGTAACCGAGCCTCCCGCCGAGCTCATCTTCCTCGGTCTCACCCAGACCGACCCACAGCGCTGATCGCAGGCACCTACGCCACGGCTCCGCAAATCTCGCCATGCGCGAGATATCCGCCGCCCATGATCCCGCGTTCCACACCATCACGATCCCCCGTTAACGAGCCTATCTCGTCATTAATGCGGGATCCCGCCTATCACGCGGGCGTGACCCCAGGGGCGTAACAGCCGGCGTGATTCTCGCGCCCGCCTGCTCTTTGCTGCCGCTATATAAACCCCTCTCTCAGACGATCGAGGTAAGCCATTTTTTACTCCACCAGGCCGTTATTCTGCCAAAATACCCCGTCTAACTTGATCGTCAGAGGGTTCTCGGTGGCACAACCACCCCGAGACTTCTTTGCAGCTAGCTCGGCCTCAACCACACTAAACTCATTGAGATCCACATGCTCCAGGGGTCAACCCTCCAACTCAATCTCAGCCGTCCGTCAACACGTGAAGAGATCTACGGAAGATAACATCTGAAGGAGATCTAGAGATCCATCAGTTGGCGCCATCTGTGGGAAACAAATTCCACCCAACCAAAAGTTTATCTTCCGATCTCGACTACATAGCAAGCAGTCACCGCGACGATCCAAGCACCAGCCGTCGGCCTCCCCATGGTGGAGACGAGGGAGAATCCCTTCCTCCACCAAACGCCATTCACGTCCTATCCGCTCGGATAGATTGACTCACGTCAGTTATAGATGCGCTCGTCCGTGTCCAAATAGCCGGACAAGCTCCTGAGGTCGCCGCTCCCCCTCCACGGGACCGGGACCCCTATAGAGGGAGAGAAGACTCTGCCCGCGTTGGCACGACCGATCACCGCCTCGCTGTCTCCGGCGGCCGCAGATCCCTCAGGCCGACATATTCAATGACCCGGTGGGCGCTGCACAGTTTAACTTCGAGGTCTTACGCCAGAGCGCTTTGCCTCGAGCCCCATCGTGCCCCCGTTCCTCCCGAGGAGGTGTCGGTCATCTCGCCTGCACCCAAGCATGACCGGCACCCCCTCCCTCAACGGGGTCGCGCGCACGGGACTTGCCGCGGCAGCTCGAAAACGCTCGCCAGGAGACCTGAGGAACGTCATCAAACGGAATCGGGGCCGTGGCCACACAGAGGTCTCTGGCAGCTGAGGCCAAAAATTGGAGTATGCCGACTCATCGGGATACCATGACCGACTCGACGCCCTTGAAAAGAAGATCGAGGGTATGCATCAGGAAGGTCGCTATTCAAGCGACGGGGCCGAATACGCTTCCGACTTGCTCACAAAGCCCTTCACTGAAGAGCTTCTCGCCATTCATGTCTCCTCCCGGAACAAGCCCCCGAAGGTTTCACTCTTCGACGGGAAGTCAGACCCGAAGGACCACTTGGACGCGTTCACAGCTGGGATGAATTTCCAGGACTGTTTCGAAGCCGCCCAATGCCGCGCTTTCCCAGCCACTCTCATCCGCTCCGGACGAAATTGGTTCCGAGGACTCGCGCCACGCTCGATCTCAACCTTCGACGAGCTGGCCACCCTATTCCTCGGCCACTTCGTTGGGAACAGACGGCAGAAGCGGACCGTCGACCATCTCTTCACAATAAAGAGCGGGGACAAAGAAACCTTCAAAGGGTATGTCACCCGCTTCTACAACGCCCTCCTCGAAGTCCCAAAACACCGGGACGGGACGGTCATTACGGCACTTAGGTCGAGTCTTAGGCACAAGGAGTGGTTACGCTCCTTTGCATTAGCGCAACCTAAGACCATGGCCAAAGTAAAGGCCTGGACCAAACGTGAGATCCAGCTGGAATCCGAGGTAAACGCCAATCTTCCCAGGACGGAACATGCTGATCACAAGAAAAGGGGCCGAGAAGAGAAAAGAGGCTTGAGCGGCCAAAGCCCTACTCTCCGAAGTTTCAGGAGTACACCCCGCTCAACGTCTCCCAGACGGTACTGCTGGAGGAGGCTAAGGGCGAGAGGTTCTTCAAACCTCCCCAGTCTCACGCATGGCGGCAAAGCGCACCTGGGGCCCCTACTGCGGCTTCTACATGTCGCAAGGCCACTCCACGGAGAACTGCAAGCAGCTCTGAGACTACATCGAGGAGCTAATCCGCTCGGGGCACCTGGCAACGTACTTACTGTTAGTTATATGTATGCCCTAGAGGCCATTACTATGTATATTGTAGTGGGTGCTTGGACATATATAGGGAGGACTTTCTTGCTCGACATGATAGTATGCTATCTGGTTGATCTTTACCTTAACGTGTACACTGTTTGTCTCTCTGTTACATGTTGGTAAAACCCTTAGGATCTGTACTTGACTACCTGGACTGTGATGCGGATCATACTAGTAGGGACATGGTAGTCCATAAGTACATCCTTCAAGGTCCCTAGTCGTGGGTATATCGAGACGGGGCATCGATATACCAGAGTAGACTAGCGTATACCTTCTCGACCCATACAGATGGGCGATGGATGATCCCATATCCATTGGTGTTTGACATCAGAGATGATATACGGGTGCTCAGTAGAGACTGGGTACACTGGACGGACTCGCCGAGAACTCCCAGATGGTATTATACCTTACGTCAGATGGCAGTTCTCTGGTGACACTGGTACAGAGTAGTCTGTCGACCTATGGGGGGTTCTCACTGTGTGACAGTGTGGCGAAGTATAGGCTCTTACCCCCAGGGTGTCCCGAGACCGAGCGAAACGAAATAGGAGCGCATATGAGATATGTGCGGGACCGAGAATAATGCGTGTATGTGATACCGTATTCTATTCTCTCGATGAATGTATCGATACGGTTGTATGCGATATAACCTAGTTATCGAATCAAGGATTGATTCGATAAGCCGATACATTGGATATTAGTCGGTTATATGCGATATGACCGGATCGTTAAATCAAGTGTTGATTTAATGATTTAATATATAATTATATATTTGATATATTACTTTGCATTAACTAGTATTGGTTCACTTTAAATGGATTTTCTCACTTGAATTGTGCAAGTTGTATATGTGACATACTTTTGTGCACATGATTGTATCATGTTTGATGATACATGCTTATTTGGTTAAGTGTAAAGAACTAAACCATGGTTAAATTGATGATTAGGGTTTTGCTTGTTCATTCATTTATTCATTTATTCTTTTTTGAAAATTAAAAGGATAAATTAATATGGTGGCTTTCTTTGTATCTTTCATGAAGCTTCATGAAGTGTTGAAAGTTTGACCACTTTTGTCTCATGCTTAACCCTAACCATTCCACTTAACCATGATTCATTCTCTACACTTAACCATGGTTTGTATGTGATAAGAATTCATTTTTTCTTTTCTATTTGAAAACACTTATCATATTCATCATCTTCTTCTTCTTCATCTTTACAAAGAAGAAAAGCTTGCACCATCAATGGTGATTTGATGAAAAGAGTGAGAAATCCAATTCTAAAGTGAACCCACTTCCTATTTCTTCATCCTCTACCTCTTGCCAAGTAGTATAGGGTGTTTTCTTCACAAGTTTCTTGACTTGGTGAAGTTGGAGCTTGATCTAGTGTTGCCTCGACGTAGATCATCTTCGGCATCGAAGCCGACGACCAAGCCCGCCCATTTCTCCGATGAAACCGACGCTAGAGCCCGGGATTCTATTTGGACAGCGAGGAGACTTCATCATGGAGCTATGGAGGTGGAGGACCGGATCTACAAAGGTTGTATTTCCGTTCTATTAGTTAAGTTGTTAACTAGTTTCTTTGTTTCGCCTAAAATCTAGTTAACGATCCGTATTAGGGTTTCTCGGCACTTGTAATTTTTGAAATTGGCATGGTTGATGCCTTGTGAGACCTCATTAGTGTGCCTAGGAACCCTACAGTGGTATCAGAGCCTAGCTAGAGCCTTAGGCGAAGCGTAGACGGAGTTTGAAGTCCGATCGAACCGAAACCCTATTCTCAAAATGCTCTCTGTACATTTCTTAAAATCTGGAGTTTTTCGATATTAAAAATATGCAGAAAAATAAGCAGGTAATTTGAAGAATTACTGTGGAGCCCGTACTCATGATTCCTCCAAAGAGCGGCGGAACCGCGGCAGAAGCATGGCTTCTGCGGCGGTTCCGCGGCCAATTAGTCTCCTCTTGCATTGAATTTTGCACAGTAATTCCTATTTTGCAGTGCTTACTTTTCTGGGAATTTTTAATATTTATTCAAGAGTTGAATATTCTGGGTTGTATTGGAAATCAAAGATTCGATCGGATTATCAAATTTTGTCTGTGTGTTTTTCCGGATAATTTTAGAATATGTTAAAAAGTTCGACCGGATGTAAATACCCAATCTTTCCCCTATCGGGAAATTTCCAAGTGTTGGATCTTTCCGTGGTTTAAGAACGTTCTAAGTAGTGCAAGTAACGCGGTGGTCCCTCTAGAAGACAACAAACCTTAACTCGATTATGTGACCGTCTTGAACTGCCCTTTGAACCTTCGGGTTTGGGGCAGTACGGCGTGCCACATATGAGGCGTTGGCTTGACCCTTCTACGGCTGGACCATTGCTACTGAGGCACAAACTGAATGTTTTTAGACTTATTTCATGTGTTGAGCTGTATCGGGAAAACTTGGGTGTTCGATTGTTCGATCGAAAAGTTTAACATTTTCTATTTATCCGGAATGTGATACAATAATTGGAATTCACAAGTAGTTATGAGATAACTGAATGAATATTATAAATCCAGCGGTTTAGTCTCACTTGATCGTTGCCACGGAATTTTGATGTGATCAAAAGTCCGTTGCAATCACGTAGCGTACGCGGATACTCGCCGGGTAAACTTAATAGACAGCCTCACTCCATAGCCCCGACCAAGTGACTGTAGGAGAACCCCGTCGCCGAAAGCATCCGTTCGGGTGCTCGCGGCAGCGGTGTTCCGTCTTGGTGCACTTTGTCGACAGCGTCGGGGGTGCGGCCGCCTACTGAAGTTTGCGACGAGCATTCGATCAGGATGTCGGGAATCTTGTTGAATTGCCCGACTTTATATTGAAAAGTGTTTTCGATAATAAGACTAAAATGCGGGGTTTATAATTGTTAGGCATATAATGTCTAAGGTATTCATTTGATTAGGCATGCGATGTCTATGGAGGTTGCGGATTCCAACTGTTGTAGTTTTACACTTTCTTTTCTGTGACCGTAAGTGTAATATGTGATATCGCCGGTTTCGTTGCTATATGTCAACGACAATTGGGATGCGCATATTTACTTACGTTGATGACATGTGATGTTATGTGTTGCTGGATATGTTTTATTGGATCGTCGTGTACGAATAGCCGGTTTTTTTTATGTGAGATGAGTGTTTTTAATTTTCATTCATGTAAAAACTTGTATGTAATATTCTTTTATTGGGGCACTTCCAGGTTGCGGAAGATGTCACCTTTTGTATATTATTTACTTTTCCGCACTAGAATAGACCCAAGGAGGGGAGCACAAGTGACCGGGTTCTAGGGTCCAGTGGGAGACCAACTCGAGGAGTCGAGTCCGGGTCTCCTAACCCTAGAATTGGTAGGGTTGCTTGCCGCTCTCGTAGGGGTCTAGGGGTGTGGGTTTGGCTATTCATCACGACCGTGGAATCCGTGTTTTATACTGGCTCGTATTAAAAACACGGACGTCCTAGTATATCCAATATTTCATATGTTTCTTCTGCTGCGATATCTGTGATGTGATCATGTGATATTCTGTGACAGATACTATATATAGTATATATGATATATTATATAGGCGTTACTTATGTTTTACACCCGCGCTAGCCCTGCCCCGCTCTGCCGTTAGTCACCTAACCTAACGGTGCACGAGGGGACATCGAGGCGAATGCGGATGGCATAAGTGTACGTCATATTTATCTGTGATGTTTAGGTACTTAATGATGGGACTTCATTAATGTGATTAATGAAAGTAAAAGAAACCTAAGATGTTGTAGAATCGAATTTCAAAAATAAAACAGGTAGCTACAGTTCTTGCTTTGCACAGCGGTATATATGATATATCCTGCACCTTATTCGATGAGGAAAGGACCGAGATCCCTTCACCGAGAATGACTCCTTTAGCAATCACTGGCAGATGCTACACACTCGGTTTGTCTTTTGATAGCTTCTATAGTTTCTGCTTTGCACAGTGATATATATGATATATCCCGCACCTCATTCGACGAGGAAAGGACCGACGATCCCTTCACCGGGAGTGACTCCTTTAGCAAAACTACAAAAGCCTCAAAAACACTCCATTTTAAAATCATTTGATTCTACAACGATATCAAGTTCATTACGCAATAGGTTTTCAGAAAAACCTGTCGTAGCCCTCCGTCATTTCAGATAAGTGGTAGTTAGTATTCGTGCTACGTTTGTTGGCCTGCGTCAAGGCGTAGTGTGCGGTAGCTAACTAGTATTTATCTGCTTATGCATATGATGCAGATTGGATTAGGGTAGTCGTGCGACTTTGTTGGCCTGCGTCAAGGGTCGTGCGGGTGGGTTTAATTCAATCAAGAAATGACGGGTTGAACTTGACTAGCGGACTATGGTTTGTTGGCCTGCGTCAAGGTCATAGGAAGTTAGGGGCAAAATATTATCGGGAATTTCAAGTGTTGAAATTTGCAATGAGATTGCATACCTTCTATGAGATAGTTGGATCCCGATACCCGCTGCGAGTAAGAGTTACTCCTGGGAGAGTTTTATACATTACAATTAGCCGATCAAGTAGGTGTCTAGAAAGGTGTTAACGGGGTTACGCCTCTGGGAAAACGAGGTTTACATTAATTAGGTTTGTGCGAAAGCACGGGGGACCTCCCTCAAAGTACCGACACTGGCCTGGCTGAAATATTGGCGAACTTGTAGTGTGTAATTAATCCCGGCTAGTCTTTCCTTTTAGGGTTTGAAGGAAGATTTGATAAAACCAGTGGGAGCCATCCTGATTAGATAAAATAATAACCAATCTATTCTTGCAAGAGCGCACACTGAGTGTTTTCTTCTCTCTCTCCAGGTAGAGACCATATCACGCCTTAATCAAGATAATAATACGGAATATTGACCGAACCCGCTTGTTATACTGAGCTGGAGAACGTTGGTCCCGCTCCAACTTATAATTGTTATAAGACAGAGCAGGAAATTGGGGATTACCAGAATTCCCGTGCCGCCCAAACGAAGTAAGTGCATGCTGATGCATCATCTTCGTGTGTGTTCATTATATAGAACTGTTTCTCAGTGTCCTTTACGTCCTGGGTATATGATACCGGATCAAGATCCCGCATATGTAATATGTTACATGGGTTACAGATAGGTAGAGAACTGAGAACGGGTGATAAGTTTCATGAGACAGAAAACGGGGCAAGTGTTGCAGCCAGGTCTGTTGGTCACTGTCACCCTGTATTCCAAATACATTGATTCTGAACGAATGTTATTAGATACCGAACCTGATATACAAAATCATATCAATCTCTTTATTAGTAAAGAAATGATAAAATTTTGTATAGTTGGATAATGTTTTGAATATTTCCTATATCAAAAGTTGATCGGTTCAGGCACGTTATCTAAAAGCATTGATGTTCTAAATCAAACTACAGTTCTTTAGTATACGGAATACGCACAAGAGGAAGAGTTCAGGAATGAACGAATCCTTCTTGAGACATTGTAGACTAGGTCATATCAATGCGATCCGACTGGCTGAAGTTACATTTTAGATGCATATTTAAATCAGTTTGAATTTACATCTTGTGAAACTTGCCAGTCATGTCACAGAGATAAGATGACCATAGCTCCGTTTACTGGAAACAGAGAAAGAGTTAGTGAACTCTTGGGATGATACATGTTGATGTATGTAAGGTCCCCTGTCTACACATGCCAAGACCGGTTCCTAGTACTTCATTACATTCTCTGATAATCTCTTTAGATTCAGACATATGTTCTTGTTGAAACACAAGTCCGAACCTTTTGAGATATTCACAGAATATAAGTTAGAAGTAGAGAACCAAAACGGGTATAAGTATTATGTCCTTTGATGTAATCAAGGGGGAGAATACTTGAGCACGGAATTCCTGGACTATTCTAAAGGAGAATGAGATTCTCTCTCAGCATTACTCCTCCGTATACACCATAGCACGATGGTATATCGGGACGGAGCAATTGCACCCTATTCGATATGGTGCGCTCTATGATGAGTACTACTGAGTTTCTTATTTCCTTTTGGGAGTTATGCACTTAAGAAGCTGCATACCTATTAAATATGGTTCAAATCAAATCACTTGCCTACCACTTCATATGTGATATGGAAAGGGAAGAGCCCATATCTTAAGTTAGTTAAAATTTGGGTTGTCCGGCCTATGTCTAAAAGCAAAATCCGGACAAGCTCGAGGCAAGATCTGTTATGTAGAACTGGAAAGGTTCCAGCTATACAAACTGCAGCTGATGATTTGAAAGAACCAAAGGATTCAATAGTTACCAACGAAGCTCAGCCTCTCCGCCGATCTAGTAGGGTTCCTCACCCACCTGAGAGATACTTCGGTTTCTCTATGACAGTGGGAGCGAGGATTGCATCATGAGATGATGACCCAACTAGTTTCGAGCTGGCCATCAGGAGTGGGACTCTGTAAGAATGGCTGGATGCTTAGCGATCTGAGATGGAATCCATGTACACCAACAAAGTATGGACTTTGGTTGCTATATCTGAAGGGTTAAATCCCCATCAGGAGCAAGTATATCTTGAGAAGATTACTTGGTGTAGATGGAAAAGTTGAGACTTTCAAAGCTAGACTTGTTAAAGCTTTTCGTCATCGACCAGGCATGGATAATGATGAAACCTTTTCAAGTGGCTATGCTTAAGTCCATCCAGATCCTACTTGCCACGGCTACATACCATGACTACGATATCTGGCGATTGGATGCCATGACTGCTTTTCTAAATGATGTTTTAGAAGAGAACGTCTATAAGTACACAGCCAGAGGGCTTCGTAGACAGTGGAAGCAGCGGAAACGTGTACAAGATGCTTTATAGGATAAAGCAGGTATCGCGCATCTGTTTTGATGTGTTAGTCAAAGAGTTTGACATCATCAAAATGGTAGATGAACCGAGTATAAACAAAAAGGTAGTAGGGAGTATAGTGACGATCCTCGTAGAGTACGTGGATGACATGCTCTTGATAGGGAAGGAGTTTCCTATGCTACGCTCGGTCAATCTCCGCTTATCACAATGATTCTCCATATAGGATCAAAGTGATGCCTCCTAAATCCTGGGTTTTGGATCTATGAGATAGATCTAATTGGATGTTAGGATTCTCACTAGTTGTAGTGAGATGGTATCAACCGATCCTGGGGAGAATCACTGGAAGGGTTCCAGGGTGATAAGGACGACTGAAAGTCAGTCACAGGCATTGTCTTTACCCTCAGTAATGGGACGGTATGTTGGAAGAGTTCCAAGCTAGATACCGTGGCATACTAGACGATAAAGGCTCGATACATCGTTACTTGTGATGCTACCAAGATGCAGTCTGGATGTATATTTGTTCATGAGATGAACTTAGTTCCTCCCATTGTGTGACAATGGAGTTGTGGCTTATGCCAAAAAACGTCCGTCCCATCAATGATCCAGATATATTCTAAGGCAGTATCACCTGATCATGGGGATGGTTGATCTCCAAGGAGATCGAGGTTAGGAGAGTAGACTCAGAGGACAGCACGGCGGATCCACTCACAAAGGCCTTTTCCCAGAGAGAGACTTTTATGGGATGGTTGAGTATGAGATACTACAATCACTGCTATCAGATGGCCCTAGTGAAAGTGGGAGATTGTTAGTTATATGTATTCCCTAGAGACCATTACTATGTATATTGTAGTGGGTGCTTGGACATATATAGGGAGGACTTTCTTGCTCGACATGATAGTATGCTATCTGGTTGATCTTTACCTTAACGTGTACACTGTTTGTCTCTCTGTTACATGTTGGTAAAGCCCTTAGGATCTGTACTTGACTACCTGGACTGTGATGCGGATCATACTAGTGGGGACATGGTAGTCCATAAGTACATCCTTTAAGGTCCCTAGTCGTGGGTATATCGAGACGGGGCATCGATATACCAGAGTAGACTAGCGTATACCTTCTCGACACATACAGATGGGCGATGGATGATCCCATATCCATTGGTGTTTAACATCAGAGATGATATACGGGTGCTCAGTAGAGACTGGGTACACTGGACGGACTCGCTGAGAACTCCCAGATGGTATTATACCTTACGTCAGATGGCAGTTCTCTGGTGACACTGGTACAGAGTAGTCTGTTGACCCGAGATCGTCATAGAGTCTTGTGTGGTTCCTACTGTGCTTTGATTTCCACCTTACCACGTCCAAGAGGGCGTGCAAAACGGTGGTTTTTGGGTACAGCCCCGAATCACATGGAGGCAATGAGCGATAGGAGGGGATTCGTCTCTCCCGGTATAGGGAATTGATGTTGCGCTGTGTTCGATTGGCTATAACCGGAAATCCCTGGCCAGGGTTGCTGAGATTTACTGGTAAGTGTTACCAGTAGTTTCTCGAACTGTTATAGACCTCATATCGACACGACTTATCGAGCTGTTGGGGTCTGACGTTTACCATCCCTAGGCGAGATATGCGACATATCAGACGACGAGACCGGATTGTACGGTAAGTGTTACTGGTTGGATTCACAGGAGTATGAGCGGGCTTGCTCGTCGATCTTCTGATCACTCAATACCCGGGTGGCCGTTATGTTTAGCAGACCGCTTGCGGCTTGTGGGTGTTTGATATGATCATCACCTGCTGCCGGCGTATTGACGAGTCTTTAGAGTCCTACACAGAGGTTTCCTGGCTCAAGCGAAACGAAATTGGAGCGCATATGAGATATGTGCGGGACCGAGAATAATGCGTGTATGTGATACCGTATTCTATTCTCGCGATGAATGTATCGATAAGGTTGTATGCGATATAACCTAGTTATCGAATCAAGGATTGATTCGATAAGCCGATACATTGGATATTAGTCGGTTATATGCGATATGACCGGATCGTTAAATTAAGTGTTGATTTAATGATTTAATGTATAATTATATATTTGATATATTACTTTGCATTAACTAGTATTGGTTCACTTTAAATGGATTTTCTCACTTGAATTGTGCAAGTTGTATATGTGATATACTTTTGTGCACATGATTGTATCATGTTTGATGATACATGCTTATTTGGTTAAGTGTAAAGAACTAAACCATGGTTAAATTGATGATTAGGGTTTTGCTTGTTCATTCATTTATTTATTTATTCTTTTTTGAAAATTAAAAGGATAAATTGATATGGTGGCTTTCTTTGTATCTTTCATGAAGCTTCATGAAGTGTTGAAAGTTTGACCACTTTTGTCTCATGCTTAACCCTAACCATTCCACTTAACCATGATTCATTCTCTACACTTAACCATGGTTTGTATATGATAAGAATTCATTTTTTCTTTTCTATTTGAAAACACTTATCATATTCATCTTCTTCTTCTTCTTCATCTTTACAAAGAAGAAAAGCTTGCACCATCAATGGTAATTTGATGAAAAGAGTGAGAAATCCAATTCTAAATTGAACCCACTTCCTATTTCTTCATCCTCTACCTCTTGCCAAGTAGTATAGGGTGTTTTCTTCACAAGTTTCTTGACTTGGTGAAGTTGGAGCTTGATCTAGTGTTGCCTCGACGTAGATCATCTTCGGCATCGAAGCCGACGACCAAGCCCGCCCATTTCTCCGATGAAACCGACGCTAGAGCCCGGGATTCTATTTGGACAGCGAGGAGACTTCATCATGGAGCTATGGAGGTGGAGGACCGAATCTACAAAGGTTGTATTTCCATTCTATTAGTTAAGTTATTAACTAGTTTCTTTGTTTCGCCTAAAATCTAGTTAACGATCCGTATTAGGGTTTCTCGGCACTTGTAATTTTTGAAATTGGCATGGTTGATGCCTTGTGAGACCTCATTAGTGTGCCTAGGAACCCTACACTTACGGGACAAGCGGCAAGCCGACCGTGAGCAAGAACAGCGTCCGCCTCCCGGCGAGTTGATGATCGGCCAAATCATGGCCGCATCAGCCGGGGGTACGGCAAATACCGACGAGGCTCAGCACCCCTCGCCGGTCGAGGAGACTAACAGCCATCCGAGGAAGAAGGCCAAGGCAACCGAGCCGATCGTTTTTAACGACGAGGAGCTCTACGGTATATCCCTGCCCCACAACGACCCGCTGGTGATCACAGCTCGGGTCCACCACTACGAGGTGCAGAGGATACTGGTCGACTCTGGAAGCTTGGCAGACATTCTATTTTATGACTGCTTCCTGCGTATGGGACTCGCCCCGTCGGACCTAAGGCCGACCACACATGTCCTGTCAGGGTTCACCAACCACTCTATCCCGGCGGAAGGAGTAATCACTCTCCAGTTTAACATCGGGGAGGTCGGCCGTACATGAACAGTGCCTGTGGAATTCATCATAGCGAGAATCTCGTCGTCCTACAACATCCTCTTCGGCCACCCTACACTGAACTCCCTCAGGGCCCAGATATCAAACTACCACCTGGCGATGAAATTCCCGCTCGACCAAGGCAGGATAGGTCAGGCCTACGGAGACCAACGGACTACAAAGGTTTGCTTCACCGCAACATCTTCGTCTGAGCGGCCAAACATCGATGTTGAGGTCGAGGGTGACATCAGGAGTTCTCTGGACACTCGAGATGAGCAAAAGGAGGTCCGAGGGACCCCGATGGATCCATTGACAGAGGTCCCCCTCGGAGAAAGGGACGATGAACGAACCGTTCAGATCGGGTCGCTTCTGACAGGGACTCAACAAGATGACCTGGTTGGCTTCCTCCAAAACAACTCTGACGTGTTCGCCTGGGTACCAGCTGACATGCCTGGGATCGACCCTAAAATCATATCTCATAAGCTCGAGGTAGATCCTACGGCCCGACCCGTCAGGCAGAAAAAGCGAAGCTTCTTCCCGATCAAATAAAAGGCGATCGAGGACGAGGTAGACATGCTCCTTACCGCCAACTTCATTCGGAATGTGCCTTACTCCGAATGGTTGGCAAACATGGTCATGGTTAAAAAGTCAAGCGGGAAGTGGCGCATGTGCGTCGACTTCACCGACCTCAATAAGGCATGCCCAAAAGACAACTATTCCCTCTCTCGGATAGATCAGGTCGTTGACAGTTCCGCAGGCCACGAGCTACTTAGCTTTATAGATGCCTTTTCCGGCTACAATCAGATCCGTATGAATCCGGCAGACGAAAATCTCACCGCATTCACAACGGACCGGGGGTATACTGCTACAAGGTAATGCCTTTCGGCCTTAAAAACGCCGGAGCTACGTACCAACGCTTGGTCAATCGCATGTTCAAACCGCAGATCGGCAGGAACATGGAAGTTTATATCGATGACATGCTCGTCAATTCGGTCTAATCAGTCGACCACGCCAAGGATCTGGGCGATGCCTTCGACGTCCTCCGCAAGTTCAAGATGAAACTGAACCCCGCCAAGTGCACATTCGGGGTCACCGGGGGAAAGTTCCTCGGTTTCATGGTCACTCACTACGGGATCGAAGCTAACCCGAAGAAAATCAACGCCATCCTCAACATGGCCACGCCAAAGACTAACGTCGAGATCATGCAGCTGACGGGGCGGGTAGCCGCTCTGTCACGTTTCATGTCGAGGTTTGGAGAGAAGTGCTTCCCATTCTTCAAGGCTCTAAGGAAAATTCCAAGGTTCGAGTGGTCGGAGGAGTGCCAGACCGCCTTTGACCAATTGAAGAGGCACCTTGCGACCCCACCGCTGCTCACCCAATCGGTTGAAGGGGACGAGCTATCGCTATATCTGGCGGTATCCGACCAAGCAGAGGGCTCAGTGCTCGTCCGAGAGGTCGACGGAGTCCAGAAACCGGTATACTATGTGAGCTACGTCTTCAAAGACGCAGAAATGAGGTACCCAGCCATAGAGAAGATCATCTTGGCACTCATCGTGGCCTCAAGGAAGCTACGACACAATTTCCAAGCGCACACCATCCTCGTTCTTACCGAGCACCCTCTGGGGGCTATCCTCGCCTCACCCGAGTCCTCTGGCCGCTTGGAGAGGTGGAGGTGGGAGTTGTCCCAGTTTGACGTGAAATACCGCCCGAATCAGGCCATCAAAGCACAAGCCCTGGTCGATTTTATCGTCGAGTGCACCATCCCCAGCAAGGAGCCGGAGTCAACGCCGGCCCTCGCAGCTCAACCCTCTGTCGACGGGAAGCCCGACTCAGTCCCTTATTGGATCCTTTATGTCGACGGGTCCTCGACGGAGGAAGGCTGTGGTGCCGGCCTCATCATTCGGGGCGCGAATGAGGCAGAAGTGGAGTATTCCCTGAAGCTCGGGTTCAAGGCCTCAAATAACACGGCGGAATACGAGGCCTTGCTGGCCGGACTGCGCATGGCATCAGGACTGGGGCTGAAAACGATTCGGATCCACAGCGACTCCGCCCTAGTCGTTGGTTAAGTGCCCGGCTGATTCGAGGCACGAGAGCCTCTGATGGTGAAGTATCTGGCCGAGGTAAGAAGACTGCGAAAGGACTTCGACGAAGTCCAGGTAGAGCAGATCCCCAGACAGCTCAACGCCCAAGCCGACGCCTTGAGTAAGCTGGCTTCATCCTACTCGGCCAACAACAAGAGGAGCATCCTGTTCGAGGTCTTTCCATGGCCCAGCGTGGAAGATGGGGCAATAGTACTTCAAGTGTATACAGCCCGGGTAGAAGACCGGGATTGGAGAAAGCCCTTCGTGGAATTCCTGAGGGAAGGTATGCTCCCAGAAGATCAGGGAGAAGCCCGCCGTCTCCGAGCCAGAGCTCGCCATTTCGTCTGGAACAATGGGAACCTCTACAAGAAGTCCTTCACTCAGCCCCTGCTGTGGTGCGTTGACCCCCACGAAGCCGACTACGTCCTCCATGAGATCCACGAGGGGGTCAGAGCGTGCACCAAAGGGCCCGCACCTTAATCCAGAAGGCATTGCTCCAGGGGTACTACTGGCCGACCATTCATCAGGACGCCCAGAAGCTGGTCAGGAGATGCAAAAGCTGCCAACTCCGGATGAGTGCCACATAGCGATCCCACCGACCCGCCGAGATCAGACCGAAGCGGCATAGAAACCTCAGCTTACCAACTACCTCGTCCTTCAGTTGCTCGGACAAGGGGTTGTGCAGCCTCGGCGACGCACCCCAGATCGAGTACATCAACAGCTAGAGGAAGGATGAGCGCCGGGGAAGCAGTCGGCCAAAATGGTCTTCAATATGACCTATGACTACTTGCACCGTATCTACGGTGCAATACTGGTTGTACAGGTACACGTCCAGGAAAGTTATGATATCGAGGATGGTGAAAGGGAAAGTGTCCATTCTTACGTTTTGGAGATGGAGAAAGGAGTGCTCAACAAGCCCTCTGCTTTATAGCCCTACTGCACCCTCAAGAGTCCAACAGTCGCTCGTGTCTTCCACGACTGTACTGCCACGCGGCGGACATCCCGCCTTTCTTTGTGAAATCGGAACGACGTGGCTCTTTTGCTTCGCCTCCCCCCACGCGTTAATGACACGTGTCGACCGCGACGGTCACTCTTCCCAAAGTTCAAACACTGGGAAAGATCGGACAGAACCTCATGACTCAACCGAGCAGCTTTACTGCTCGGTCCATCCTTAGCAGGCCTCCTATGCTCTCCCGCGCTAAAGATTAAAGCCCTCGCCAAGAGGCAACCGGGCAGCTACCCTGCTCGGTTATCTCTGGCTGGTAGTTCCCTACTCCACAACGCTAGGGATCTAAGCCCTCACCAAAAGGCAACCGGGCAGCTACCCTGCTCGGTTATCCTTGGCTGGTAGTTCCCTACCCCACGACGCCAGGGATCAAAGCCCTCACCAAGAGGCAACCGAGCAGCAACCCTGCTCGGTCCATCCTTAGCAGGCCTCTCTATGCCCTCCCACGTTAAGGATCAAAGCCCTCGCTAAGAGGCAACCGGGTAGTAATCCTGCTCGGTTTATCCTTAGCAGGCCTTCCGATGCCCTCCTGCGCTAAGGATCAAAGCCCTCACCAAGAGGCAACCGGGCAGCTACCTTGCTCGGTTATCCGTGGATGGTAATTCCCTACCCCACGACGCCAGGGATCTAAGCCTTCGCCAAGAGGCAATCGAGCAGCAACCCTGCTCAGTCCATCCTTAGCAGGCTACTCTATGCCCTCCCGTGCTAAGGATCAAAACCCTCGCCAAGAGGAAACCGGGCACTAATCCTGCTCGGTCCATCCTTAGCAGGCCTCCCGATGCCCTCCCGCACTAAGGATCAAAGCCCTCACCAAGAGTCAACCGGGCAGCTACCCTGCTCGGTTATCCTTAGATGGTAGTGTTAGTTATATGTATGCCCTAGAGGCCATTACTGTACATACGTTGTATATTGTAGTGGATGCTTGGACATATATAGGGAGGACTTTCTTGCTCGTCATGATAGTGTTGGATATAGTGCCCTCAAGACAATTATCATAGTCGCGAACAGATGATTATGATGATTGAGGCAGGACCTATACTGATAAAACAGTCTTACTCAAGATGATAGTATTCTATCTAGTTTGTCTTTATCATCATATACATGTTGATAGAGCCCGTAGGATTCTTGCTTGACTGCCAGCATTGTGATGGCGATCACATACGTGGGAGCTGGGGGTCTATAAGCACATCCTTAAATGTCCCTAGTCGTGGGAATATCGAGACCAGGCATCGATACTCCAGTGTCGACTAGTGTATACTGATCGAGACCCCGACGAGGGGTGGTGGCCAGGTCTCACAAGCCATTGGTGTTAGTTTGTTCACCTAAGATAGTATACAGGTGCTCATTGGGTTATGAGTACACTGGACGGACTCTCCGGGAACCTGCTAGTTGGTATTATACCTATTGTCAGATAGCAGTTCCCAGGTGACATGTGTACAGGTTAGTCTGTCTACCTGAGATCGTCATTTGTCTCGTGTGAGTTCCCACTGTGCTTTGATTACGACCCTACCACGGCTCAAAGGAGTCGTGCAAACAGGTTTTAGTTAGGTACAGTCCCGAGCCACATGGAGGCAGTGATCGGATCGTCGGGGATTCGTCTCTCCCGGTATTGGGGGTTGATGTCGCGTTGTGTACGGATGGCCATCACCATAAATCCGTGGCCACGGTGGACGAGAATTATCGATCCAGGATCGATAGTTTCTCAGGTGGTGATGGGTTTCATACCGACACAAAATATCACGTTGTTGGGGGTCTGACTTAATCCACCCCCTAGACTCGATATGCGATACTCTTAGACAAACAGACCGGACTGTACGGATATTGTCACTGACAGGCTCAGTAGGGGTTCAGGATGAGTTTGCTCATCGGCCTCCCTTTCGCTCAATCTCTGGGCAGCCGTTACGTACAGCTAGTGCCGCTGACGTGCTTGTGGTTAAACCCACTGCCAGCGTATTGACGAGTCTTTAGTGTCCCACACAAAGGGTTTTCACGGTTCACGCGATATGGTGTACATGGGGTATGTTGATACATACAGGTGTCCGATTAAATATGTGCACTTGCTGCGCAGATTTTAATCGGACGGTTGATAATACTAGCGGCTTAGGATTAAGCCAGGTTATTAAATCGGGTTTTTGATTTAATAATTTACATATGTATTTATATATATGTATTCTAGTATTATTGTTCACTATTCGTTTTCTCTCTCGGTTATTCTTATTTTGGTACGAATACGCGTATATGTATTTCGGTACATGTACCGGAAGTATTCCGTATTTTATACGGAATAGCTTCTAGAAGATGCCACCTCATTTATATGATTTTCATTTATGGAAATTCATTTGTTTTTTTATTAATGAGGTGGAAAAGGTGATGTGACTTCAAGCATGGCATGAACATGGAATTTGGGTATGGTTTGATTTGTTTATAGTATTTTGACAAAAGGAAATTATTTCTTTAATGGAAATGAGAGAGGGGGGGCCGGCCATTGATTTTGGTGGGGGGTTAATTTTCATTTAGGTTTTTACATGAAACATTATGCTAGCTCTCACTCTCTCTCATGCTTCAAAAGACTTAGCCAAATTTCCTTTGTTTATGCCATAGTTTGCTCACTCCTTCTTCATCTTTCTTGAGTTTCACATTGAGCTCATATGTTGAGAGAAAAATATAGTGACACACTACTACACCTCGACTCTCTATCGTTAGCAACTTTGGAGCGTCGGATGTCTCGTTCGTCGGGCTGGAGCTTGCGCCGTTTCCCTCGGGTGGATCATCGGAGATGGAAGAAGACCGGCAATCAAACATCATCAAAAGATCGCTAGGAGCTTCGAATGAAGACCGAAGGACTTGGATCATCTCGGTATAACCTTCCTAACTCTTAGTTAGCTCGCTAGTATAGGGTTTAAGGTCGATCCGGAAATCGGATAACGGTAGCGCCGGTTTAGAAAATTTTTGTTCCGCATTTTGGCCGCGTTTCGACGGCCGGGGCGTTACCGGAATCCTTCATGGTATCAGAGACACCCTTTAAACCCCTTACTAGTTTGTTTAGATGTGCTTAAAAGATCGATCGACGGATTTTTCCGAAATCATGGTTTCATTTTTCAAGTTGCTGTCGATTTTCAAAAGTGTTCAAAAATTATTTGAAATATCTTAAAAATCCGTGCAGGCAAATATAAGGCAACAGAAAAAATTTGAGCTCGTGATGCCACTAAAGTGTCGCGGATCCGCCGCACTAACCCCCTTTTGGCGGCAGATCCGCGGCCATTTATTGGCGACGGGCCTTCAAATTTTCACTGTAGCTCAGAGATGTGAAATTGTGATTTTTGTGATATTCTTTTTGGCCCAGTTTTCTGTGAAGTACTGTTATTGCTATTGGGGCCAACTTGGAAATTTAGTCGATCGATATTTTAAGTGGGCGTTTAACAATACATACATTATATTCTGCGACCGTGAATGTCATTTGATCGGTAAACCCATCTAACTGCTATATGTCTTTTAGACGGGTTTGCGAACGTGACATTCACGTTGATGTTCTGTGTTGTGCTGTGATATTGGTTGGATCGTCGTGGTGGATAGCAATGGTGCAATGTTAGTACAGTTTTTATTTTCATTTGTACATTTGATATTGCGGGGCGAGTGTTCGACATGTGGACTGCCGTCACTGCCAGTTTGTATATTATTCTTTTGGGGCACGATCGGGCTGAGGTCGATGTCATCTTTGTATATTATTTTATTTTCTGTACTAGGATTACCCCGCGGAGGGGTGCACGAATAGCCGGATTCTAGAGGGCAACTGGTCCGCATCTCATGGCGATGGGACGGAGGGGACCTTACTCTAGAATTGGCGGGTTGTTCGCCGCACTCGTAAGGGGTATAGGTGACCCAGGAGGGGTGCTCAAGTTACCGGATTTCGTGAAGTGCTGGGTGATCCATTCACGTTGCTGAAGAGGGCTGCCTCACTTCTGGTTTTGGCGGGTAACTTGCCGCGCTCGTAGGGGTCTAGGTTTTCATTGCACAGGCTATCCACACGACAGGGAACGTCGGGTCTCACTTGCGGCTCAAGTGAAACTCGGGGCTCCAGATTATCCACCATTCTGTGTTACTTCTGTGATGTTTCTGTGATGTTGCTTTATATCATACCTGGGACGATTGTTATATATATTTATATATATTAGTAGATGTTGTATATGTTTTGCACCCGCGCTAGTCCAGCCCCCGCTCTGTCGTTAGTTAAGTAACCTAACGGGTGATAACGGGGCCCAGTGGCGAATGCGGATGGCATATACGTACATTTTATTTTCGTTCTTTTCTGGTGTGATTAATTGATGGGACTGCATAGATTCTTATCAATGCAAGGATAAAACAAACCTGTATTTGATGTTGTTGGAACCAAGTTTTTAAAAACTGACATTACAGACGTTCTCTTTTGCTTTGCATCGTGGTATTCATTTGGAATATCCTGCACCTCATTCGACGAGGCAAGGGCCGAGATCCCTTCATCGGGAGTGACCCCTTGGGTAAAAGTTTGCGTCAACGTAATAACTTTACTATAGTCGATTATTTTTGCTTTGCATCGTGGTATTCAGTTTGGGATATCCTGCACCTCATTCGACGGGGAAAGAGCCGAGATCCCTTCACCGGGAGTGACCTCTTTAACAAAAGTTTTCGCCACTATATATTTATAAAACCACTTGGATTCCTTCAACGATATCAAGTTCATTACGTTAAAGGTTTTTCACCAAAAACCAGTCGTAGCCCTCCGTCATTTCAGATAGGTATCTCATAGTATTCGTGCTATGTACGTTGGTCTCTATCAAGGCATAGTGTACGGTAGCTGCGTGATACGTGTCTGTAGTATGGATATGTGATTATCTAGGACAACCGCATAGTCACGTTGGTCTCTATCAAGGGCTTGTGCGTGTGGGTTTAGATCAATCTTGGATAATGACGGGTTGAACTTGACTAGCGATTTATGGCACGTTGGTCTCTATCAAGGTCATGAAGTCGTTAGGGGTAAAAACACACATCGGGAGTTTCAAACATACAGGAAACTTGCCAGGCATGCGCATACCTTCTGGAGTGTGGTGACTTGAGTGGCTTCCATCAGGTTATCATGCGATGATAGTTGGATCCCGATTCCCACTGATGAGTAGGATTACTCCTCGAGTGATTCCGACTAATTCTCCTTTTAGGTTTGGAGGAGAATTCGAGGAAACAGTGGGAGCCATCCAGATTAGATAAAATGATTAACCATTCTGATCTAGGTTAGAGTGTACGCTGAGTGTTTCTTTTCTCTCTCTCTGGCTGCGACTATGACCCGACCTTTGACTAAAACTCATGAAACTAAGTTGACCGAACCTTCTTAAAACACTTTGGCTTGTGGAATGTTACGGTGTCGCATACATCATTGCCACTTCTATATCACCTTTGCATTTCTCCAGAACACCTCGTATCACTATGAACGTCCACTTCCATTGGATAAATCCATCGTATGGTTATATACGAACTCGAAGGAACTTTTTCGAGGATGGATTTTGGTTCGGGAGAGATTGGATAGGATTATTCAGATGTCTTTTCCCATTACCTTCTCTCAGGTTGCGAGGGCTCCTAGGATTAGGAGAGTACACCTATTACGCTTATTGGATAGTCTTCTTCCAAACCTTAGGCTGGTGCCGAAGGGTAGGGAATGAAGAAAACCAATTAGCGTAAAAGAGGTGTACAGAAGGTAATAAGTAAAGACATAATAAAGGGACTGGAGTGAGGGCAGGTAAGTATATGGTTACTGTCATGAATCAGGATAATGGAAGACGCGTTACTAGGAATACCAGTTAACCCTTTTTGAAACATTTTCATATTTTACCGTGCGATGTTAATTGATAACTATTTTCCCAGTTGGAATCTAACTCCAGGGTATGTATTTACCAGATCAGTTTCTCACATCTGCATGTTATTACAGATGGTGAGTGGGAGTAAGATATTGGGAATTGGTTGATTAGATCCTCATTATATCGGAATTCGTTGAAATTGGTGATATTTGAGGAAATCATCTGGATTTTGCCGGATGGCAAATATTTGGTTTTGAATATTCGTTGTTATGCACCAATTTCAACCTGATATATGTGTACATTTATTTTATAAAGTGAGATATAACTTTTTGATATTGTGTCTATGACATTTGCCTATATCAGTTGGTGATTAGATAAGGTGCATTCAACAGCGGTGTAATTCTTCTTAACCATACTACAGTTTTTCAACCTATGATGCACAGGGTTTGAGTTGTTGAACTCAGGGGACTTATACAAAGTATTGTATGTTGTCCAGTGTCCATTAGGACAAAGGGGTTGGTACTCATACTATATTGTGTTTACTTATGACTTCTCCAGTTCTGGACATGTATTTCGTTGAAATGCAAGGTCCAGATATTCAGAAGTTATCGGTATAAGAATAAAGTAGAGAACCATTTGTTATAAGTATCAGGATTCTTCGAGGAAGTCGAAGATGTAGATACTTGTGTTTGGTATTCAGTTAATAGTAATGGTTTTGAGAACTTGCTTCTCTTTCGGGTTACTCATATATGGATGCACTCCTAGATGAGTAATGCTGATTGTCCTGTTTCCATTTGGTTGATATGCACTGGAGATAGCTGCATGATTTTGAATCTGGTTCCAAATTAGATTAGTGCTTTTGTTTCTATATTAGATTAATATAGAATCAATTTATATCTTAATGATGTTAAGGTATAGGGAGTTGTCCGGCTGATGCTTAAAACCAGAATCCGGATAAACTCAAGGCACGTTTCAGTAATGGCTGTTTGTGGGTTATCCCGGGTTTTGACGAGGGTTAATTTTCTACCATCAGGAAGATCAATATTTATATTGTTCTTGACTCGCCACAGTTTTAACAAAATGGACTTTTTCAGATAAACAAAAGTGGGAGTATGGTAGAACTGGAAGTTATTCTCGAACCACAAACGATTACTGAAGATTTAATAGAACCTGAGGATTCAATTAGTTTTGACGTTCCATTAGCCACTCCGCAGATTTGGTAGGTAACCTCAGGCACCCGAGACATACTTCGGTCTTCTCAGAGACGGTGACAGGGAGGTTCTTGTTTACCCAGACTTGCCATTGCCGTTGTTCTAGACTATAAGACCCGGCAGGAGGATGAGTATAGCGTCATTCTAAACTAGCTTTAGAAGTACACGTGTATATGACTCTGCCAGAGGGTTGTTGTAGTCAGTGGGAGCAGTGGAAGTAGAGTGGGCAAGTAGCTTATGTCTATTTATAGACTAAAGCAGGTATAGCGGAAATAGATCATCTAATTTTGATATGACAATCATAGGTCTTGACTTCATCAGAATGGGAGATGGATCTGGTAAGAAGGTAGTAGAGAGTGATGTCCAGGTATTGGGATGACATGCACTTAATAGGAAAAAATATTCCTATGCTACGATTGGTTATACTGTGGTTGTCACAAAGTTGTTTCTCCGCAGAGGATGTGGGTATAATATCAGGTTTTCTGGTTACTAGATCTATGGTTTTGGATCTAGATTTGGGATGTATCCTAATCTGGGTACCATGACATTAAATGGACGACTCCTGGCATGGTGGTTTACCTGCAGGTGATGGGGTCAACCTCTCTAAAGGTGTCTTACAGACTAAAGGGGAGAGGGATCTACATGATTAACATATCACTTGCTTAGGCAATTGACTTAATCATGAAATGTCGAGTACCGCACCAGATATTGCTTTTGCACTAGATGCAATAAGCAGATATATTAATCCAATCCCGGAGAAACATTAGGAGGCAGTTTATGAACATAAGTGATTGTTCTTGGGATATGGAAATGGCAGCCTCCTTCAGGAGACAGTTATAATTTCAGGCTTCCAAGGTGGCCTAGATGACAGAGTGACTGTCAGAGTTATAGTTTTCCCTCTTTTGAGGGACAGTATGTTGGACAGGTGGTCCAAGCGGATACTGAGGAAAGGCATGGCGCAGGATACTGCTTAAATTCAGTGGACGATACAGTCTAAGTAGTTTGCTGGATTTGGAGTTCATTTATGAACTGGGTCCCATCAGACATCCAGACAAATTCTAAGACAAGTATTACTCATTTCGGGAGATAGTTTTCTCCGCGAAGTTGAGATATAGAGAGATACAGAAAGAAACATTGGAGCGGATCCACTCACTGAGGCTATTTCTCGAACGCAATCATTTTCGCAAACGGGCTTTGCGAAACTGATTAGTAGAGAAGTTGGGTGTTCGGTATCACACAGGCTGTGAGTATGTGACATCGCAATAATTGGCCTTAAGTGCAAGTGGGAGATTGTTGGATATAGCGCCCTCAAGGCAATTATCATAGTCGTGGACAGATGATTATGATGATTGAGGCATGACCTATACCGATAAAACAGTCTTACTCAAGATGATAGTATGCTATCTGGTTTGTCTTTATCATCATATACATGTTGATAGAGCCCGTAGGATTCTTGCTTGACTGCCAGCATTGTGATGGCGATCACATACGTGGGAGCTGGGGGTCTATAAGCCATCTTTAAATGTCCCTACTCGTGAGAGTATCGAGACCGGGCATCGATACTCTAGTGTCGACTAGTGTATACTGATCGAGACCCCGACGAGGGACGGTGGCCAGGTCTCACAACCCATTGGTGTTAGTTTGTTCATCTAAGATAGTATACAGGTGCTCATTGGGTTATGAGTATACTGAACGGACTCGCCGGGAACCTGCTAGTTGGTATTATACCTATTGTCAGATAGCAGTTCCCAGGTGACATGTGTACAGGTTAGTCTGTCGACTTGAGATCGTCATTTGTCTCGTGTGAGTTCCCACTGTGCTTTGATTACTACCCTACCACGGCTCAAAGGAGTCGTGCAAACAGGTTTTAGTTGGGTACAGTCCCGAGCCACATGGAGGCAGTGATCGGATTGTCGGGGATTCGTCTCTCCCGGTATTGGGGGTTGATGTCGCGTTGTGTACGGATGGCCATCACCATAAATCCGTGGCCACGGTGGACGAGAATTATCGATCCAGGATCGATAGTTTCTCAGGTGGTGATGGGTTTCATACCGACACTAAATATCGCGTTGTTGGGGGTCTGACTTAATCCACCCCCTAGACTCGATATGCGATACTCTTAGACGAACAGACCAGACTGTACGGATATTGTCACTGACAGGCTCAGTAGGGGTTCAGGATGAGTTTGCTCGTCGGCCTCCCTTTCGCTCAATACCTGGGCAGCCGTTACGTACAGCTAGTGCCGCTGACGTGCTTGTGGTTAAACCCACTGCCAGCGTATTGACGAGTCTTTAGAGTCCCACATAGAGGGTTTTCACGGTTCAGGCGATATGGTGTACATGGGGTATGTTGATACATACAGGTGTCCGATTAAATATGTGCACTTGCTGCGCAGATTTTAATCGGACGGCGGCTTAGGATTAAGCAAGGTTATTAAATCGGGTTTTTGATTTAATAATTTACATATGTATTTATATGTATGTATTCTAGTATTATTGTTCACTATTCGTTTTCTCTCTCGGCTATTCGTATTTTGGTACGAATACGCGTATATGTATTTCGGTACATGTACCGGAAGTATTCCGTATTTTATATGGAATAGCTTCTAGAAGATACCACCTCATTTATATGATTTTCATTTATGGAAATTTATTTGTTTTTTTATTAATGAGGTGGAAAAGGTGATGTGACTTCAAGCATGGCATGATCATGGAATTTGGGTATGGTTTGATTTGTTTATAGTATTTTGACAAAAGGAAAATTATTTCTTTAATGGAAATGAGAGAGGGAGGGGGGGTCGGCCATTGATTTTGGTGGGGGGTTAATTTTCATTTAGGTTTTTACATGAAACATTATGCTAGCTCTCACTCACTCTCTTTTGCTTCAAAAGACTTAGCCAAATTTCCTTTGTTCATGCCATAGTTTGCTTACTCCTTCTTCATCTTTCTTGAGTTTCACATTGAGCTTATATGTTGAGAGAAAAATATAGTGACACACTACTACACCTCGACTCTCTATCGTTAGCAACTTTGGAGCGTCGGATGTCTCGTTCGTCGAGCTGGAGCTTGCGTCGTTTCCCTCGGGTGGATCATCGCAGATGGAAGAAGACCGGCAATAAAACATCATCAAAGGATCGCTATGAGCTTCGAATGAAAACCGAAGGACTTGGATCATCTCGGTATAACCTTCCTAACTCTTAGTTAGCTCACTAGTATAGGGTTTAAGGTCGATCCGGAAATCGGGTAATGGTAGCGCCGGTTTAGAAAAATTTTGTTCCGCATTTTGGCTGCGTTTCGACGGCCGGGGCGTTACCGGGACCCTTCAGATAGTATGCTATCTGGTTACTCTTTATCTTAACATGTACTCTGATTGTCTCTATGTTACATGTTGATAAAGCCCTTAGGATGAGTACTTGACTACCAGGACTATGATGCAGATCATACTAGTGGGACAGTGTAGCCGCCAAGTAGATCCTTCAAATGTTCCTAGTCGTGGGAGTACCGAGATAGGGTATCGATACTCCAGAGTAGACTAGCGTATGCGCTTCTTGACCCATATGATGGGCGATGGATGATCCCATATCCATTGGTGTTTGACATCAGAGAAGGTATACGGGTGCTCAGTGGAGACTGGGTACACTGGACGGACTCGCCGAGAACTCCCAGATGGTGTTATACCTCACGTCAGATGGCAGTTCTCTGGTGACACTGGTACAGGTTAGTCTGTAGACCCGAGATCGTCATAGAGTCTTGTGTGATTCCCACCGTGCTTTGATTTCCATCATACCACGTCCAAGAGGGCGTGCAAAACGGTGGCTTTTGGGTATAGTCCCGAATCACATGGAGGCAATGAGCGATAGGAGGGGTTTCGTCTCTCCCGGTATAGGGAGTTGATGTTGCGCTGTGTTCGATTGGCTATAACTAGAAATCCCTGGCCAGGGTTGCTGAGATTTACTGGTAAGTGTTATCAGTAGTTTCTCGAACTGTTATGGACCTCATATCGACACGACTTATCAAGCTACCGGGGTCTGACGTTTACCACCCCTAGGCGAGATATGCGACATATCAAACGAAGAGACCGGACTGTACGGGAGTGTTACTGGTTGGATTCACGAGAGAATGTACAGGCTTGCTTGTTGATATTCTGATTGCTCAATACCTGGGTGGCTATTACGTTTAGCTGACCGCTTGCAGCTTGTGGGTGTTTGATATGATCATCACCCACTGCCGGCGTATTGACGGTTCTTTAGAGTCCTACACAGAGATTTCCTGGCTCAGGCAAAACGGAGTAGGAGCACATATGTGATATGTGCGGGACCGAGAACAATACGTGTATATGATACCGTATTAGATTCTCGCGATATGTGATATCGGCCGGGTATATGTGATATAGCCGGGTCATCGGATCAAGTGTTGATTCGATGAACTGATACAGATTATATTAGTCGGTTATTTATGAAATAGCCGGATTATCGGATCAAGTGTTGATTCGATAATTGAATGTATAATTATATATTTGACATATTAAATTACATTAACTAATATAAGCTCACTTAAAAATTCAGTTTCTCACTCGGGTAATACATTGATATATATGCGATATATGTTAATTGTATTATTTTATTTTGTTACAATAAATATTGTATATGTGATATATAATATTGTAATAAGTTAAGGTTACAAATGCAACATGTTTTGTGGAGTTTAAACATGGTTAGGGTTTGGATTAGGGTTAAGCTTTCTCAAAGCTTCTAGAAGTTAAGGTTACAATAAATATTGTATATGTGATATATAATATTATAACAAGTTAAGGTTACAATTAACAGGTAGTTCCCTACCCTACGACGCCAGGGATCTAAGCCCTCGCCAAGAGGCAACCTAGCAGCAACCCTGCTCGGTCCATCCTTAGCAGGCCTCCCGATGCCCTTCCGCGCTAAGGATCAAAGCCCTCACCAAGAGGCAACCGGGCAGCTACCCTGCTCGGTTATCCCTGGATGGTAGTTCCCTACCCCACGACGCCAGAGATCTAAGCTCTCTCCAAAAGGCAACCGACCAGCAACCCTGCTTGGTTCATCCTTAGCAGGCCTCCCGTTGCCCTCCCGCTAAGGATCAAAGCCCTCACCAAGAGGCAACCGGGCAGCAACCCTGCTCGGTTATCTCTGGTTGGTAGTTCCCTACCCCTTGATGCCAGGGATCTAAGCCCTCGCCAAGAGGCAACCGAGCAGCAACCCTGCTCGGTCCATCCTTAGCAGGCCTCCCGATGCCCTCCCGCTAAGGATCAAAGCCCTCACCAAGAGGCAATCGGGAAGCAACCCTGCTCGGTTATCCCTGGCTGGTAGTTCATTACCCCACGACGCCAGAGATCTAAACCCTTGCCAAGAGGCAACCGAAAAGCAACCCTGCCCGATCCATCCTTAGCAGGCCACTCTATGCCCTCCCGCGCTAAGGATCAAAGCCCTCGCCAAGAGGCAACCGGGCAGTAATCCTGCTCAGTCCATCCTTAGCAGGCCTCCCGATGCCCTCCCACGCTAAAGATCAAAGCCCTCACCAAGAGTCAACCGGGCAGCTACCCTGCTCGGTTATTCCTGGATGGTAGTTCCCTACCCCACGATGCCAGGGATCTAAGCCCTCACCAAGAGGCAACCTAGCAGCAACCCTGCTCGGTCCGTCCATGTCTAAGCGATCTCCACCTCGACTACGGGGCCATGGAGATACCGTCCTTTCACCTGTCTTTGCACAATTGGCAAATGGTCGAATTCAACTCGACGTGCGATCGCTAGACGAAAAACCGACCTTACATGAAAGCAGTACGGTGCAAATGCAAATGTTTAACACAAACAAAAGGAAAATGCACCCGCAAAGAAACTGCAAAAAGATTTTTTATTCATAAAAAGTCGGAAGTCCTTACAAGGTATTATAGGCTCCCCAGCCTAACAAAACGTCCGGAGGCTTACAAAATTTCAGCCCAAAAAGAAAGGAGACGAAGAAGTTCAGGCCTCAGGGCCGGGGAGAACCTCGATGAGCCACGAGTCCACCACGACAACTGGGACATCGTCTTTACGGTCGGCACCCACCACAGGAGCCTCGGCGCCGATAGTCGGGGGAACCGACTTCTCCCCAACACTCCCACCTCTATTTATAGCTGAGCACCAAGCTAACATGACTAGGGACGAGGGAGTTTTGAAGAGGTATGAGCCCTGATGAGGATCCCACCTCTATTTATAGCTGTCGGCGTACGCATCCTACGGCTCCGATCGCCTCCCGCCAAAACAACATTTCACAACCAACGGCCAACAACATTCCACCTGTCGTACCCACATTGGGCGTGTCCCTTCGAGCACGAGAACGCCTGCGGCACGTCTCGCCAGCCAACCAGCACTAGACACATGGGCTGTCACTTCGACGAACGTACACACGATCCGGCGCTTCCCTTTTAAATGCGAGATCTCTCCCCTGATCAGCTGGCGTCATCAAGAAAATACTACTCTCTGCCCGGTAATGCATGCCGACGATATCTTCGAGTGAGAGCTCACCCCGAGTGATCGGTCAGACCACTCTCGACCTGACCTAGGAACGGGTCGAAACGAGAGTGGGGAGCTAATGACAAGGCTCGATATCTGTGGCTCTCCAGATGCTGACACGTTGCAGATGACGTGTCCCAGAATCTACGAGAAAGGATCGAGAACTTCAGTTAGGATCGCACCTCGGGCCTCCGGCCCGAGGAATCTCCCGACCTCCGGGGCCTTCCTGGCCACCCCCTGGCTCTCCTCTGAGCTATCATAGAACCAGGATGCCTCGGCCTCCCGCTCGTGCCCGAGCCTCCTGCCGAGCTCATTGTTTTCCCCAATCAGAGCAAAGCTCTGTTTAAAATTTGAATTTCAAAAATTGAAGCAACGCTTCAGATCCAGCGCTAGGCGCGCTGCGCGCCACGTGTCAAATACGGATGCGCTAACGCCAGGTGCGCTGCACCCTAGACAGTGCACCATGTGTGCGCTAGCGCTGGGCGCGCCATGTCTCAAACACGGGTGCGCTGGTGCAGGCCGCACTGCGCTCTGAGCAGCACACCATGTGTTAAACACAGGTGCGCTAGCGCAAAAAGCGCTGCGCTCTGAGCAGCGCACCACGTGCAAAGTACAGGTGCGCCAGCGCTGGAATTAAAAATTCCCCACCGTTAGATCAAAAGATCTAATAGTAATGATAAATCATTAATTAATCAGAATTAAATTCTGTTATGGAAAGATTTTCTCAATCTTGTTAAAAACAAGAAGATTGCCTTCTGTAAGACAGAAGCCCTAGGATTAAAGATCTAATGGTGGGGAAATATCCCCAAATCAATCAGAGAAAGATCTCTATAACTGATTCAAAAAATCAACTTGCTCTATATAAAGGCCCCAAGACTTCAAGTCTGATATATAGAAAAAAAAACCCATAAACTTTGAAAAATTCAAAGAAAGAGAACAAGCTCTTAAAAGAAGATTATTTCTTCAAGGTAAAGATGATGAATGATGAACACAGAGATGAAATCATCTCATAAAAAGAAGAATTATCTTCTTAAAAGATCATAGATCTACAAAGACCAAGGTCTTTCATAAAAAAGATCAAAAGATCTCATCACATAATAAAAGAAGAATATATTCTTCACACAGATCATTGATCTATAAAGGCAAAGCCCTTTCGAAAATAAGAACTGTTGTTCTTGAATCTTGAGACAAAGTCTCTTTTAAAAGAACATAAATTTGTTCACAGATCATAAAAATTGATCAAATGCGCTTTGCGCTACTGAAATGCGCTTTGCGCTATTGAAATGCGCCTTGCGCTCTTGAACAGCGCTTCTACGCTTTCTGGACCGGTGCTCAGCACCAAAATGCGCCACGTGTCAACCACGTATGCAACTTACGCTTTGCTCTTCTGAAATAGCGCACTGCGCTCATGGATTGGCGCTCAGCACCAAGCGCACCACATGTCACTCACGTGTGCGCCACTAAATTGAAAGCGCAACGCGCTCATAAATTAGCGCTCAGCGCTCACAAACTGGCGCAATGCGTCCATCATCTGGCGCTTAGCGCCAAGTGCGACACGTGTCCTTCACATGTGCGCTACTTGGCAGAAGCGCACTGCGCTCTTTAACTGGTGCAAAGCGCCTGGCGCGCCACATGTCGCACCAACAGAACATAAATTGTTCTGATGAATGTTCTGCATTCAATACAAGAAAAAAAATTGTCAGAAGGGCCAAGCCCAAATAAAGACTCAATAGCCAGAATAAAAATGTTAAACATTTATTGGACTTAGCCCAAGATTGGCCATAAGTTCTCAACTCATATCAACTAAGCCCATATGCTCATAAATCTTTTAACAGACCTTAGTCCCAAATTGGACTATAGACCTCCCAACCAACATTGGTTCAAGGGTACATCTCTGAACCCCTCTGATATATGTCATTGTAATCCTTCAACGTCTTCAGAGAGGTGACGGGTCCCGACAACCAAACACTTTACGGACTGTGGGGTCCTTAAGCCCATGGACTATGATGTCCTTGAACTTTATAGACTATGACGTCTTTAAACTACGTTCTGTGGGGTCCTTAAACTCATGGACTATGATGTCCTTAAACTTTATAGACTATGATGTCTTTAAACTAAGGACTGTGGGGTCCTTAAACTCATGGACCATGATGTCCTTAACCTCGGGCTGTGGGGTCCCTTTAAACCCGCGGACTATAATGTCCTTAACCTCGGACTGTGGGGTCCCCTTAAACCTACGGACTATGATGTCCTTAACCTCGGACCACCATGTCCTTAAACTGGCAACTGACCGCAATGTTCCTAAACTAAACAATAGGGCCCAAATGCTCTCTTATTGGATCTAAACGATCCTGTTAAGTCGATCTTAGTCTAAAATTGGACTAACGTATCCTTAACAAACGTTTAAGTTGATCTTAGTCTCAAATAAGACTAACGTATCCTTAAACCAAAACCAAAACCCAAATATAAGAAAATACGGATTTGGACTGATCCACGCCCTACGGGTGACAACATAAATTAGTCTCCGTATACAATCCACGGGCAACCAAAACCAAAACAAACACCCACGACACGAAGTGACCATTTGGAGAAGGAGAAGGTTGTTACCATGATGCGGTAGCATAATTAACTGCAGGGGCTTGCGCCTCCAGGGAAGAGCATTCCCACAATCAAAAACCCCTCATCAACGAGGGGGAATCTGACGAAGTCTACTATATCGGCCGCATCCGTTTAAACCTTCGATACATGGTGTCATAAATCAACTTGGCATCTTCGGAGAGGTGGACGGATAGCACCAATTAGCATCTGCCCCGAAATTCAGGCAAGACGTCCTCCGCATCTTCGTCCGCGTCTTTCGGCGGGGAAAAGATTCTGGCACGCCCGGTGGGACCTTTTCCTCTTTCCACTCCACACTTCGTGTGTCGTGTTCGCAAACGAATCGCGGTTTGCTATGGTTGCCTGTGGATTTGAGGTACTAAGATTTGGTGTCTTGCTCCATGCAGAAAACAGAAGATCAATAGCTTCAAACTGCACTAAATACAACTGCAACTCTCGCTCCGTCCCGTCCGGAGGAGTGACTTACGGGCCCCAAGCGGCCTCCATCTTCGCTATGCCGGTAGAACAGGTGACTCAGGCCACCACTGGGCTATTCTTCCGGACCATGATCCCACCAATGAGCTTCAACACCCCATTACCGTCGCAAGAAGCTCCGAAAAAGTCGATCTTTGATCGGCTTACAACTACCGCGGCCCCTCTCAACGGGTCGCCTAAATCCAGTGCCTCAGCTTTCAACAGACTGGGCCAAAGCTCAAGTGGGCCCGTGAAAAATCCTGTAATACCTGAAGCGGATAGCCATTCCTGCACCTGAAGTCATCAAGGCAGCTTCTCCTGCTAAAGGGTCGGTCTTCACAAGACTGGCCGTTTCAGCTACTACTCCGGGTGAAGTAACCAAGGCTGTTTCCTCTGCACGAAAATCGGCCTTTTCAAGATTAGCCATTCCCTCTCAGCGAGCATCTGTCTTTGACAGGCTGGCGCCAACAACAGACACTCATCAGAACAGGGGGCATGACGAAGTCACCCCTGAAACTGAAACAATCCCAACGGCTCGACACGCTCGACGTCGCCACTGGCGCCGAGTAAGGAAGGCTGGGGGCAACTCCCCCTCCGGGCTAACTCCACCAGCCCCAACGGTGGAAGTCAATGCTGCTGTTCCAACCGGGAACAGCTTTGAATTGCTGAACAAGGTGCGCAGGAACTCTCCTACCGCCATACTGAAAATATCTCCTCCACCCGTGGAGAATGCACCGAAGGTGAAGCCGGAACAACCCCCTCAGCGGCTCTCTTCCAAAATTTACAAAGTCTGGCGACAGGTCCAGGAATCGGTGATTGATCAAGATTACCCTCGCCGACAGAAAAAGGTGAAAGTTCAGCAAGAAGAGAACCATCTTGCCAAGCCACAAAAGGCGACAGCTTTTTGGGTGCCCGCTGTAACGGCCCCCTCAACTTCAACTGCTCAAAAGAGAAGGAGGCCCGAGAAAGCCCCTGTGACTACGGCAGACCATAAAGACGCTGAGCCCAAACGCCCCAAGTCAGGAGGCATAATGGTGCATACCATTTATATGGCTTCTAGAAAAGAGGAAAGCCGTGCTTCCACGGGTCACCGACCGCTCACCCGATCAATAACAAGGGCTCAAGAACAGCAGCAGCAGAAGTTTCAGGAGATGCTGACTGCAATGGCCGCACTCACTGGGCCGAAAGAAAATCCATAGAGCTCGGAGCAGCGTCGGGAACAAGAAACTAACACCGAGTTCCTCCGAAGAATGCTCGAGAGGAAAGAAAAAGAGGCCGCGGAGCAGGCGGCTAATATAAAACGAATAGCGCTTCTATTCCAAGACATGATCGGGATGATGTTACAGCCGGAACCTCCAGCTGAAGACCCTCCGATCATTATTGAAGACGACAGAGGGGAGACATCGAACCCTCCTCCGGCTCTTTCAGCAGCCAAAGAGGAAACCATTTCCAAGGCCGCTCTGGATGACTACATTGCTCAGCAAATACGAGCTCACCAGGCGAATGAAACGGCCGACCAAGTTGTTAAAACTGGGCGACCATATCCAGGCAGGTATGACCAAATAAAGTACCCTCCGGGATATACAATCCCTAAATTTCATATATACAAAGGGACGGGCAATACCCACCAGCATGTCGTCCAGTTCAGGGCTTTATGTGGCAACACCGGAGGTGATGATAAATTGCTACTTCGCCAATTCGTCGGCAGCTTATCGGAAACGGCATTCGAGTGGTACTCCGAACTTCCCAACGACTCCGTTAAAACTTTTGCGGAGATGGAGCTGTTATTTATGCAAAGATTCACGAGCGCTAGCGAGCGTACCCCAATAACCGCACTAATTAACGCCAGGGTAAAGCCGGGCGAGACATGGGTTCAATACGCAATACGTGTTGGATGTAGTGCCCTCAGAGTCAATTATTGGATCACAGGCACGTGATTGCAATGATTGAGGGAGGACCTATGCCGGTAGGACAGTCTTACTCAAGATGATAATATGCTATCTGGTTTATCTTTATCATCGTGTACTGCTTCAGGTGACCTTACAGGTCACTATTACACGTTGATAAAGCCCTTAGGATTCTTGCTTGACGACCAGCAGTATGATGGCGATCATATACGTGGGAGTTAGGGTCTATAAGCACATCCTTAAAAGGTCCCTAGTCGTGGGAGTTTCGAGACTGGGCATCGATACTCCATTAGTAGACTAGTGTCTACAGTCGAGACCCCGACGAGGGGCGGTGGCCGGTCTCATAAGCCATTAGTGTCAGTTGGTTCACCTAAGATGTATACATGTGCTCATTGGGTTATGAGTACACCGGACAGGACTCGCCGGGAACATGCTAGTTGGTATTATACCTGACGTCAGATAGCAGTTCCCTGGTGACATGTGTACAGGTTAGTTCATCGACCTGAGATCTTCATTTGTCTCGTGTGAGTTCCCACTGTACTTTGATTACTACCATACCATGGCTCAAAGGAGTCGTGCAAACAGGTTTTAGTTGGGTACAGTCCCGAGCCACATGGAGGCAGTGAGCGGATCGGCAGGGGTTCGTCTCTCCCGATATTGGGGGTGAGGTCGTGCTGTGTCTAGAAGAGCCATTACACGAAGTCCTTGGCCAAGGCAGGAGATTTACTGGTAGGTATTCCAGTAGTATCTCAGGGAGTTCTGGGCTACACTCCGACACGACTTGTACCGCTTTTGGGGGTCTGAATTTTACCAACCCTTAGGCCCGACATGCGATGCTCATAGACGAACGGACCGGACTGTACGGATATTGTCACTGACAGGCTCAGTAGGGTGTCAGAATGAGTTCGCTCATCGACCTCCCTTTTGGTCAATACTTGGTAGCCCGTTACGTACGGCTAATACCTCTGACGTGCTGGTGGTTAAATCCACAGCTAAAGTATTGACGAGTCTTTAGAATCCCCCACAGACAGTTTCTCAAGTTTCGGGCGAAACGTTGTAGAGGCCGTATGATATATGGCAGGGTTCGATCATATACGTGCGGTATTGCACGGATCATGATCGGACGGATAATACTAGCGGGCTTTGGTTTAAGCCGGATCCTAGTATTGTATAGTGTAGATTTTGTCTCATTGCATTTGTATTCGGTCGGAATACAAATGCGGGTATACCGAATACAAATGCGGGTATGTATATACAGTCGCGGGGTTTTCCTGTAATTTATTACGGGATCGTCTTTTTGAAGTTGCCAGTTTGCATTCCGTTTCAGCCATTTTCCTTTCTTTCTTTCCTTGGCTGAATTTTTCATGGAGGGGCTAATTTGCAAATGTGCAAATTAGCAAAATGGAGGGTGTTATTTGTGGTGGAGGGTTCATGATGCTTCTAGCATCTTTTGATTCCTTTTTGTGCTCATGGCTTGCATTGATTATGAAAGGATTTTGGAAAGACTTTGGTGTGCCAAAATTTCCTCTTTATCATCACATTTTCTTATGCTCACCCCATGCCTTTTATTGTGCTCACCCCCTTGATTCCCACTCCCAAATTTTTGGCCGGCCACATTTGAAAGGGGGGGATTCTTTTTGGTGTGAAAAATATTGGTCTCATTTCTTGCAAGAAAAAGTTAGCTCCATTTCAAAGTTCATATCTTCTCCTCACACCTTCAAAAATGGCAACTTCATTAACCCCTCGAGACATAGCGATCTACACTCAGTCTACAGCAATCTTGGACACGTCGGCTTGCCAACTTCGTGTCCGAGTTGTCTCGGTTCAGAGGTGGGAGCCCGTAAAAAGACTTCTCAATGTGGTGCCCTTCCGACGAGGAGACCGGAGATCAGTGATGCCGCGAGGAGATCGGGATGGTGGCCAAAGACCGAAGGACACGGATCGCTTGGTATAGCTCTCTACCCTTTCTCTAGTTAGCTAGTAGTAGGTTAATGGTCCGATCCGGGTTTATAGTCCGCGGTAGCGCCGGTTTCTAGTTAAAGAAAAGTTTTTTTTCCGCATTTTGGCCTCGGACAGACGGCCGGGGCGCTACCGTAGACTTACATGATATCAAAGCCATGCCATTAACCTTTTCTAGCTTACTCTAACGTGTTTAGAATTTCGATCGAACGAATTTTCTAAAAACTGCATTTTCAAGTCACAGTTTCTATCGAAATTTTTCTGTTGTCAAAAAATTATTTGGTGTACTGCAGAAAAACAGGCAGGGTTTTTTATGCAATCTGGAAAAATTTGGTTCACTGATATTACTGTTTCGCGGCGGAACCGCGGCCGTACCCATACTTTGGCCGCGGTTCCGCGGCCGTACTGTAGCTTCACTTTATCATATTTTTTCAGATGGTCTCTGACTTGAAAAAGGGGGTTTTGGTATATTCTGTTTGGGCCCAGATTTATTTTGAGTGCTACAGTTGTGCTTGGGGCCTACTTCGGGAAATTTAGTCGATCGAAAATTTTAAACATGTTAGTTCACAGTATTTACATTATATCTGCGACCGTGAATGTCATTTGATCGGTAAATCCTGTCTAATTGCTATAGTTCTTTTCGACGGATTTGCGAACGTGACATTCACGTTGATGTTCTGTGTTGTACTGTGATGTTGCGGATTTGTCGTGGTGGATAGCCTGGATGCAATGTTAGTACAGTTTGGTTGTATTTGTACATTTGATATTGCAGGGCGAGCGTCCGACATGTGGACTGCCGTCACTGCCTGTTTGTATATTATTCTTTTGGGGCACGACCGGGCTGAGGTCGATGTACCCGTTGTATATATTTTACTTTCTGTACTAGGATTACCCCGCGGTGGGGTGCACGGATAGCCGGGTTCTAGAGGGCAACGGGCCCGCATCTCATGGCTTTGAGACGGAGGGGGCTTTACTCTAGAATTGGCGGGCTATTCGCCGCACTCGTAGGGGGTACAGGTTGACCCAAGGAGGGGTGCTCAAGTTACCAGATTCCGTGAAGTGCTGGATGGTCCATTCACGTTGTTGAAGGGGGCTGCCTCGCTTCAGGTTTTGGCGGGTAACTTGCCGCATCCGTAGGGGTCTAGGATTTCATTGCACATGCTATCCACACGACCAGGGGAACGTCGGGTTTCAGTAGCGGCTCTATGAAACCCGGGGATCCCAGATTATCTGTATTGTTCTGTGATACTTATTACTTTTCTGTGATATTGCATTTTATCACGCCTTGAGCGAATATTATATATTGATATATATACTAGTAGATGTTGTATATGTTTTACACCCATGCCAGTCCAGTCCCCGCTCTGTCGTTAGTTAAGTAACCTAACGGGTGATGACGGGACCCAGTGGGGAATGCGGATGGCATATACGTACATCGTATTTTCGTTCTTTATTGGTGTGATCAATTGATGGGACTGCGTTGATTCGAATCAATGCAAGCTAAACAAACCTATTCTGATATTGTTGGAACATTTTTTTTCAAAAAACTATTATTGTATGGATGTTCTCTTTTGTTTTGCACAGTGGTATCCAGTTATGAATATCCAGCACCTCAGTAGACGAGGCAAGGCCGAGATCCCTTCACCGGGAGTGACCCCTTGGACAGAAGTTTGTGTCAGGGTAATAACTTCACTATAATCGTTTACTTTTTGCTTTGCATCATGGTATTCAGTTGGAATATCCTGCACCTCATTCTACGGGGAAAGAGCCGAGATCTCTTCACCGGGAGTGACCTCTTTAACAAAGATTTTCGCCACTATATTTTTATAAAAAGCTATCCCGTTCCTTCAACGATATCAAGTTCATTACGTTAAAGGTTTTTCGCCAAAAACCATTCGTAGCCTTCCGTCATTTCAAAAAGGTAGCACTTAGTATTCATGCTATGTATGTTGGCCTTCGTCAAGGCATAGTGTATGGTAGCTATTTGTTACTTTTCTGCAGCATAGATAGATGCGTTGGTTTGGGACAGTCGTACTACTATTTTGGCCTTCGTCAAGGGTATATACGGGTGGGTTCAAATTAACCTGGATAATGACGGGTAGAACTTGACATGTGACTTATGATATGTTGGCCTTCGTCATGGTCATAAGAGCATGGGGTAAAAATCACATCGGGAGTTTCTAAAGAAACTGAAACTTGCTAGATATGCGCATATCTTCTGGAGTGTGATAATGTGAGTGGATTCCATCACGTTATCATGCGATGATAGTTAGATCCCGATTCCCACTGATGAGTTGGTTTACTTCTCGGGTGATCCCGACTAATTCTTCTTTCAGGTTTGGAGGAGAATTTGACGATACAGTGGGAGGTTTCCTGATTAGATAAAGCGATAACCATTCTGATCTAGGTAAGAGTGCACGCTGAGTGTTTCTTTTCTCTCTCTCTCTCTGGAAGCGACCATAACCCGACCCTCGATTATGACTTAGTGACCAAGTTAACCGAACTTTCTTAAAACACTGGATTTTGGATTGTCAGAGTTGCAAACCTCATTGCCACTCCTACTTTTACCCTTTTCTCCAGAACACCCCGTATTACTACGAACATCCACTTCCATTGGATAAAACCATCGTATGGTTATATACGAACTCGAAGGAACTTGTTCCAGATTCGAGGATGGTTTCCGGTTCTGGAGAAAACGAATAGGACTATTCAGTTGTCTTTTCCTTTTACCTTCTCTCAGGTTGCGAGTGCTCCTTGGATTAGGACAGTACACCTATTACGCTAATTGGATAGTCTTCTTCCAAACCATAGGCAGGTGCCGAACGGTAGGGAAGGAAGAAAACCAATTAGCCTAAAGGTGTACAGAAGGTATTAAGTAAAGACATATAAAGGGATTAGTAAGAGGGCAAAGTAAATTGCGACTGCTATTCACGACCAAACCAAGTATTTCATCGCCACTCCTACATCACCTTTGTATTTCTCCAGGACACCCCGTATCACTACGAAGATCCACAGTTTATTGGATACTCCATCGTATGGTTATATACGAACTCGAAGGAACTTGTTCCAGTTCGGGGATGGATTCTAGTTCAGGAGAAATAGGAATAAGGTTTATTCAGTTGTCTTTTATCTACACCTTCTCTCAGGTTGCGAGTGCTCCTAAGATTAGGACAGTACACCCATTATGCTTATTGGATAGTCTTCTTCCAAACCATAGGCTGGTGCCGAACGGTAGGGAAGGAAGAAAACCATTTAGCTTAAAGGGGTGTGAAGAAGGTAATGACTAAAGACATATAAAGGGATTTGGAGAGATGACGAAGAAATATACGGTTACAGTTGTGAATCTGATAATAGAAGAGGCATTAATAGGAATAGCCGGATACCCCTTCGAAACATTTACATGTTTCAGTTTCACTGTGTATTGTTAAAAGAAAACTGATTTCCCAATTAGTCCTTACTCCAGGGTATGTATTTACCAGGTTTGATTCGCTCATCTGTATGGTTTTACAGATGATGAGTGGGAGTAAGTTATTGGGAATTGGGTTATCATCCTTATTATATCGGGATTCGTTGTAATTGGTGATATCTGAGGAAATCACCTGGGTTGTTTGCCGGACAGCATATATTTGGTTTTGAATATCCGTTATAATGCACCAATTTCAAATTGATATATCTGTACGTTTATTTTTATAAAGTGAGATATAACTTTTTGGAATTATGTCCATGACATTTACCTATATCAGTGAATGGTTAGGTAAGGAGTATTAAACAGCGGTGTAATTCTTCTTAACCATAAGTACAGTTTTCAACCTACGACACACAGGGAATGAGTTATTAGACTCAGGGGACTTATACAGAGTATTGTATGTTGTCCAGTGTTCATGAGGACTGAGGGGTTGGTACTCGTACTATATTCTGTTTACTTGTGACTTTTCTAGTTCTTAGACATGTGTTTCGTACAAATGCAAGGTCTAAGTTTTGAGAAGTTATAGGTAGATGAATAAGGTAGAGAACCAGGTGTTGCAAGTATCAGGATTTTTCAAGGTGATCGAAGATATAGATACTTGTGTATGGTATTCAGTTGATAGTAATGATTAAGAGAACTTGCTTCTTTTTCAGGTTACTCATAATTGGAAGCACTCCTAAGTTGAGTAATGCTGATCGGCCTCTTTCCATTTAGTTGACATGCACTGAAAACAGCTGCATGATTTGAATCTGGTTCCAATTAAATCAGTGCCTCTGTTTCTGTATTGGATATAGAACAGTTCATATCTTAACATTGTTAAGGTACGGGGAGTTGTCCGGCTTATACTTAAAACCAGACTCTGGATAACTCAAGGCACGTTTCTGTAATGGCTGTTTGTGGGTTGACCCGGGCTATGACGAGGGTTGACTTTCTACCATCTGGAAGATCAATAGTGATATTGTTCTTGACTCGCCACAGTTTTAGTAAAATGGATTTTTTCAGAAAACGGTAGTGGGAGTATGGTAGAACTGGAAGTGATTCCATAACCGCAAACGATTACTGAAAATTTGATAAGAACCTAAAGATTCAATCTGGTTTGACATTCCATTGGCCACTCCGCAGATATGGTGGGTAACCTCAGGCACCCGAGAGGTACTCCGGTAGCCTCAAGGACAGTGACAGGGAGGTTCTTGTTTACCCAGACTTGCCATTGCTGTTGTTCCAGGCTATGAAACCCGGCAGGAGGATGAGTATAGCGTAGTTCTAAACTAGCTTTAGAAGTGTACGTGTATATGATTCTGCCAGAGGGTTGTCGGAGTCAGTGGGAGCAGCGGAAGCATTGGTGGACAAGTGGCTTATGTCTATTTATAGACTAAAGCAGATATAGCGGAGATAGATCATCTATTTCTGATGTAACAGTCATAGGTTTGACTTCATCAGAATAGGGGATGGATCTGGTAAGAAGATAGTAGGGTGTGATGTCCTGGTATTTGGATAATATACACAGAGTGGGAAGTGAAATTCCTATACTACGATCGGTTATACTTTGGTCGTCACACAGTAGTTTTTCCACATAGGAATTGGATATTATATCAGACATTCTGGTTACTAGATCTATAGTTTTAGATCTAGATTTGGGTAGTTTCCCAATCTGGGTACTTAGACAGCATTCTAACGGTATTTAGAATGGACGATTCCTGGCACGGTAGTGTACCGGCAGGTGATGGAGTCACCCTCTCTAAAGGTGTTTTACAGACTAAAGGGGAGAGAGATGTGCATGATTGGAAGATCACTCGCTTAGGCGATTGAGTCAATCATGAGATGTCAAGTACAACACCAGGTATTGTTTTTGCACGAGATGCAGTAAGTTGATATTAATCCTATCCTGGAGAGACATTCGGAAGCAGTTTTAGAACATAAGTGGATGTTCTAGGGATATGATAACGGCAGCCTCTTTCCGGGGACAATTATCATTCCAGGCTTCCAAGGTGACCTGGATGACAGAGTGGCTGTCAGAGTTATAGTTTTCCCTCTGACGAGGGGCAGTATTTTGGACAAGTGATCGAAGCGGATACTGATTAAGTTCAGTTGACGATACAGTCTAAAAAGTTTGGATTTGGAGTTTATTTATGAACTAGGTCCCATCAGATATCCAGACATATTCTAAGACAGGTATTGCTCATTTCAGGAGATGGCTTTCTCCGCAAACTTGAGATAAAGAGAGACATAGAAAGAAACATCAGGGCGGATTCACTCACTGAGGCTATTCCTCGAATGCAATAGTTTCGCAAACGGGCTTTGTGAGAATGATTAGTAGAGGAGTTGGGTGTTCGGTATCACACGGGCTGTGAGTATGCGACATCGCAATAATTAGTCTTGAGTGCAAGTGGGAGATTGTTGGATATAGTGCCCTCAGAGTCAATTATTGGATCACAGGCACATGATTGCAATGATTGAGGGAGGACCTATGCCAGTAGGACAGTCTTACTCAAGATGATAGTATGCTATCTGGTTTAGCTTTATCATCGTGTACTGCTTCAGGTGACCTTACAGGTCACTATTACACGTGGATAGAGCCCTTAGGATTCTTGCTTGACGACCAGCAGTATGATGGCGATCATATACGTAGGAGCTAGGGTCTATAAGCACATCCTTAAAAAGCCCCTAGTCGTGGGAGTTTCGAGACTGGGCATCGATACTCCATTAGTAGACTAGTGTATACAGTCGAGACCCCAACGAGAGGCGACGGCTGGTCTCATAAGCCATTGGTGTCAGTTGGTTTACCTAAGATGTATACAGGTGCTCTTTGGGTTATGAGTACACTGGACAGGACTCGCCGGGAACATGCTAGTTGGTATTATACCTGACGTCAGATAGTAGTTCCCTGGTGACATGTATACAGGTTATTTCATCGACCTGAGATCGTCATTTGTCTCGTGTGAGTTCCCACTGTACTTTGATTACTACCCTACCACGGCTCAAAGGAGTCGTGCAAACAGGTTTTAGTTGGGTACAGTCCCGAGCCACATGGAGGCGGTGAGCGGATCGGCAGGGGTTCGTCTCTCCCAGTATTGGGGGTGAGGTCGCGCTGTATCTAGGAGAGCCATTACATGAAGTCCTTGGCCAAGGCAGGAGATTTACTGGTAGGTATTCCAGTAGTATCTCAAGGTATTCTGGGTTACACTCCGGCACGACTTGTACCGCTTTTGGGGGTCTGACTTTTACCAACCCCCTAGGCCCGACATGCGATGCTCATAGACGAACGGACCGGACTGTACGGATATTGTCACTGACAGGCTCAGTAGGGTGTCAGGATGAGTTCGCTCATCAACCTCCCTTTTGGTCAATACTTGGTAGCCCGTTATGTACGGCTAATACCTCTGACGTGCTGGTGGTTAAATCCACAGCCAAAGTATTGACGAGTCTTTAGAATCCCCCACAGACAGTTTCTCAAGTTTCGGGCGAAACGTTGTAGAGGCCGTATGATATATGGCAGGGTTCGATCATATACGTGCGGTATTGCACGGATCATGATCGGACGGATAATACTAGCGGGCTTTGGTTTAAGCCGGATCCTAGTATTGTATAGTGTAGATTTTGTCTCATTGCATTTGTATTCGGTCGGAATACAAATGCGGGTATGTAAATACAGTCGCGGGGTATTCCTGTAATTTATTACGGGATCGTCATTTTGAAGTTGCCAGTTTGCATTACGTTTCAGCCATTTTCCTTTCTTTCTTTTCTTGGCTGAATTTTTCATGGAGGGGCTAATTTGCAAATGTGCAAATTAGCAAAATGGAGTGTGTTATTTGTGGTGGAGGGTTCATGATGCTTCTAGCATCTTTTGATTCCTTTTTGTGCTCATGGCTTGCATTAATTATGAAAGGATTTTGGAAAGACTTTGGTGTGCCAAAATTTCCTCTTTATCATCACATTTTCTTATGCTCACCCCATGCCTTTTCTTGTGCTCACCCCCTTGATTCCCACTCCCAAATTTTTGGCCGGCCACATTTGAGAGGGGGGATTCTTTTTGGTGTGAAAAATATTGGTCTCATTTCTTGCAAGAAAAAGTTAGCTCCATTTCAAAGTTCATATCTTCTCCTCACACCTTCAAAAATGGCAACTTCATTAACCCCTCGAGACATAGCGATCTACACTCAGTCTACAGCAATCTTGGACACGTCGGCTTGCCAACTTCATGTCCGAGTTGTCTCGGTTCAGAGGTGGGAGCCCGTAAAAAGACTTCTCGATGTGGTGCCCTTCCGACGAGGAGACCGGAGATCAGTGATGCCGCGATGAGATCGGGATGGTGGCCAAAGACCGAAGGACACGGATCGCTCGGTATAGCTCTCTACCCTTTCTCTAGTTAGCTAGTAGTAGGATGATGGTCCGATCCGGGTTTATAGTCCGTGGTAGCGCCGGTTTCTAGTTAAAAAAAAGTTTTGTTTCCGCATTTTGGCCTCGGAAAGACGACTGGGGCGCTACCGTAGACTTACAATACGATGGCGGAATCTGTGGTCGAAATGCGAACAGCGCATCGAAGAAGCGCCGTCGGTGGGCATGTTCGTGGGCACTCTTGATTCGCAGGCGACCATCTCCCAGTTCATGATGTTTTTCAAGCCAACTACTTTCCAGGCCTTGATTGACAAGCTGACCCAAATTGACCAGATGGGTCATGGACCATCTCCTTCAAAGACGTATCCTCGGAATGAAAAGGGGAAAGAAAAAGCAACTTTCGTTGCCACTACTCAACAACAGCCGAGCAACTTAAAGCCGGTTTCACCAAAACAACGTGCGTCCACGCCCATCCCTCGAGGAGAGACTAGGACGTCCTTACTCGTTTCCCCAGGATAAAACGAGGAGACTGTTCGAGCTGGCAGTGCGTAACAGACTCATAAATTTGCCGGATCCAAAACATCCGTTGCAGCCAGGTGATATCAACAATCCTAATTACTGCCCTTACCACTAAGCAGTAGGCCATCCAATCAAAGATTGTTTCGTCTTCAAAGGCTGGATTGAAGACCAATACCAACAAGGCAAGTTCGCATTATCCGAAAACTGGAAGGTGAACCCGCCACAACCCCACGCCCCTAAAAAAGTGGACGTGCCGGGGGCATCGTGCTCATTCATAAGGGAAGCCCCATGGGAAGTTGTTCTTTCGGCAAAGATGAAAAGAATGCTGAAGGATCTCCAAACGTGCCCGGCAATCAGGTGGAAAAATCCACTGGAACCCGAGATCGTCGAGGGAATGCTGAAACCGTGCCCAACTACAAAAATTGGTGGTGATAGTCAAAGCCCTCGCACCCAGCCGTCAAAGTCTTCGAAGAAGAAGACCCAAAAGCCCGTGAAGCTTGATAACAAGCGCACAGACCTGCAAAAACAGATTGACGCTCTGGATGAATATAACTAGAAGGCGCGGACCCCGGTCACACTCCAAGAATTTCTCAACAATATCCTTGAGAATGGCGATAACGACAATAACGACAGGGATGACTCGTCAAAAGAATCTGAGGACTATGTGGCAAGTTTCCACATGATCTCTCTCATTCGGTATTAACTAATGAAGAAATGCACTCGGCGATAGAAGACAACATAAAAGAGCTGGGGCCAGGATCGAGGCCAAAACCCTTGGAACCGTCTGACGAGATGATCGACTTGCTACTGAACGAAGCCCGTCAGAAAAGCAAAGCCAATCAAGAGCGTGAACTGGCTATATTCGAAAAAGCCAAACGCCGACAACTGGAGGAAAAGGTCGAGATACCCCAACTGGAGCAAAGCATCCCTATCGCCAGCAAAAGCAAGCTTAAAGTAAGGAAACGATTCGCTAGGGCCCTGGCAATAGGAATGAAGTTGCTCTCTTTCAAAGGAAATTCCCCTGGCAATATACGTCTTGATAAAGCGGACATACATCCTAACTTCTGCCTATACCATCAGAGGATTGCACACCCTACCGAGGAGTGCATAGCCTTTAAAAACTGGTGGCAGGGATATGTTGCCCATCGACGACACGTTCAACGAGTGAAGCGCAAGGCTCGTCGGGAACAGAAAAGCACGACAGATGAGCGCGAAAGAGCTACTGGTAACTGTCACATAGCCGACACCAAGGGATCGCAAGTTATCACCTTTGGAAGCGACTCCGACGGAGAAATCGCCCTCAGCCCTCTCTTCAAGGAATCCACCTCCGATACAAAACATGTGAAGATTTGCGGCAAAATCTAGCTGTGTAATCGTACGTTGACTTATGACCGAAACGTCGTTAAACTACTACCAACCCGCGGCATCCTCAGACTGACGTGGTAAAAAAAAGGTATGTCCATAAGCGAAAAGGGCACAGATGAAAACCCGAGAGGGCTCCGTGAGTAAAAACAGCAGGGCTACCGGCAAGTTTTGTGAAAACCCGAAAGGGCGCAATCTCGTTAAAAAGACACTTGCAAGGTCCTCTCGACCCTGTAAAGAGAAACCACCTGCGTGAGATCCTTACGACTCACAAGGGAGCAACACACTTAGGGATCCCCACGATTCCTAAGGAGAAATTACACTTGCGAGATCCTCACGACTCGTAAGGAGAACCCTCTTATGGGACTCTCACGGCTCATAAGATAAAAAAGTCTTAAGTTACAGGGATCTGAACCTGTTCTTAAGCGGCCACCACAACCTCCGATTTTGCCCTACAAGTGGCTCAATGCTGACCCTTGTATACAATCCACGGGCGCGAATAAACATTTCCCTAACAAAGTCTCATCCGTGACTTGGGATATGTTTGCACGGTGAACATCCCTTGTAAGTCCTCTCGACTTATAAGGAGAAAATACTCTTGTAAGATCATTACGACTTACGAGAAGCCATACACTTAGGGGTCCTCATGACTCCTAAAGAGAAAACACACTTACGAGATCCTCACGACTCGTAGGGAGAAATACCTTTATGAGACCCTTACGGCTCATGAAGTCAAAAGCCTTAGTCGATAGGATCCTAACCCTGTTCGCTAAGCCACCTTTGTTCGACATCGACAGAGGCAAATGATTATTCACTCCTGGCAATATCCCAGTTGTAGCGGTGCTGATGCCGAAATCGGTATCTAACTCCAAGCTTGCAGCAAAGAAGCTAGCGAGCCACACGTGCATACGAAATAGCCGAAATGATGGGGCAACTTGCAAACAAAATCAGCAAGTAAAAATATATGCATACAAAATAGCCGAAATGATTGGGCAACTCGCAATAAAAAGCAGCGAGTAAAAATAAAATAAATAGCCGAAATGATTGGGTACCGCGAAAAATAGCCGAAATGATTGGGCAATCACGACCTTCGCGATATAAAAGCTGAAATGATAGAGCATCGCGGAAAGAATAAAAAAAATGATAAACTGAAATGAAACTTTATGCCCTACAGGTGATATCACATCAATCCCTGTATGCAATCAAGAGGCGCAAACAAAGAAAGAATCACACCTTCCCTCTGTTGGAGATAGTGCCCTCAGAGTCAATTATTAGGTCACAGGTACGTGATTGCAATGATTGATGGAGGACCTATCCCGGTAGGACAGTCTTACTCGAGATGATAGTATGCTATCTGGTTTACCTTTATCATCGTGTACTGCTTTAAGTGACATGACAAGTCGCTATTACACGTTGAGAGAGCCCATAGGATTCTTGCTTGACCACCAGCAGTATGAGGGCGATCATATAAGTGGGAGCTGGGGTCTATAAGCATATCCTTAAATGGTCCCTAGTCGTGTGAGTTTCGAGACAGGGCATCGATACTCCAGAGTAGACTAGTGTATACAGTCGAGACCCCGACGAGGGGCGGTGGCCGGTCTCACAAGCCACTGGTGTCAGTTGGATCACCTAAGATGTATACAGGTGCTCATTGGGTTATGAGTACACCGGACAGGACTCGTCGGGAACATGCTAGTTGGTCATATACCAGACGTCAGATGGCAGTTTCCTGGTGACATGTGTACAGGTTAGTTCATCGACCTGGGGATCGTCATTTGTCTTGTGTGAGTTCCCACTGTACTTTGATTACTACCCAACCACGGCTCAAAGGAGTCGTGCAAACAGGTTTTAGTTGGGTACAGTCCCGAGCCACATGGAGGCAGTGAGCGTATCTTCAGGGGTTCGTCTCTCCCGGTATTGGGGGTGAGGTCGCGCTGTGTCTAGGAGAGCCATTACACGAAGCCCTCGGCCGAGGCAAGGAGATTTACTGGTAGGTATTCCAGTAGTATCTCAGGGTGTTCTGGGCTACACTCCGACACGACTTGTACAGCTTTTGGGGGTCTGACTTTTACCAACCCCCTAGGCCCGCCATGCGATGCTCATAGACGAACGGACCGGACTGTACGGATATTGTCACTGACAGGCTCAGTAGGGAGTCAGGCTGAGTTCGCTCACAGACGTCCCTTTTGGTCAATACCTGGTAGCCCGTTATGTATTGGCTTATACCTCTAACGTGCTAGTGGTTAAATCCACAACCAAGGTGTTGATGAGTCTTTAGAATCCCCTACATTCTGTTACTCAAGCTTTCGGGCGAAAAGTTGTAGAGGCCGTATGGAGATATGGCAGGGTCCGATCAGATACGTGCGGTATTGCACGGATCAGGATCGGACAGTTTGTACTATAGGCCGTATGGTTATATGGCAGGGTTCGATCAGATACGTACGGTATTGCACGGATCAGGATCGAATGGATATTACTAGCCGGCTTTGGTTTAAGCCGGATCCTAGTATAGTACAGTGTAGATTTTGTCTCATTGCATTTGTATTTCGGTCGAAATACAAATGCGGGTGTGTATGCACAGTATCGGGGTTTTCCTGTAATTTATTACGGGACCAGTTTTCTGGAGTTGCCAGTTTGCTTTTCGTTTCGGCCGATTTCCTTTGTATCGTTCATTGGCCGAAGATTGGTGGAGGAGGGCTTATTTGCATTGTTGCAAATAAGTATTTGTGGAGAGGGTCTTTGCTTATTGGTTGGATCATGATGGTTGCTCCATTGACCTTGACTTCTTGACTTCTTCATGATGGCTTGACCATTTGGAGTCATCATGGTTGCTTTGGAGTGTTTGTTTTTGTTTGTGATGATATTGTTTTGATCATCACTCATTATTCTTCCTTGCATGATAGCTCACCCACTCCCTTGTCTTTCATTTGACTTCACTCCATTCCCACCTACCACCAAGAGAGGATGGCCGGCCACTAGTAAGGGAGTGGGGTTTTTCTTTTGATTGTGAGAAAAATGCCACTGTCATTCTTTGCATGATACATTTTTCCTCACCTCTCTCCAAGTCATTTTTCCTCCACCAAATGGCAATTCCACAACCCCAAAAGTGAGACTTGAGGACTACATATTCTACAGTGAATCTTGGGCACGTCGAGTAGCCGGCTTCGTGCCCGAGTTGCCTCGGCATTGAGGTGGGAGCCCGTAAAAGAAGTAGGCGATGTGGTGCACTTCCGGCGACGAGGAGGAGACGGGACATTCCGCAGGAGATCGGGACGACGACGAGAAGACCGGAGGACTCGGATCTGTCGGTATATCTCTCTTCCCCATCTTGTAGGTAGCTAGGACTAATTAATGGTTCGATCCGGGTATTAGTGCGCGGCGGTTTGCCAGTTCAAGAAAATTTAAAGTTTATCACCGCTTCCGCATTTGGCCGTCGGATTGACGGCCGGGGCGCCGCCGTGCACTTACAGTGGTATCAGAGCCTCGCCATTAACTTAGTCTAGCTTTGTGTAATGTGTTTGCATTTTCGATCGATCAAAAATCCCAATACCGCATTTTTGCCCGCATCAGTTTTCTGTTGAAAATTTTTGGTGTCAAAAAATTTTTCAGGTTGCATAAAACTAGTGTACTGGAAGATCTAAGAGTGCTGCAAAAATTCGAGACACTAATCTCTTCAGGGGAGCGCGGAACCGCGGCAAAATCCTACTTGTTGCCGCGGTTCCGCCGCAATATGAAGGATTCAGTGGGTCGGGTTTTTACAGTGGGCTTCTGGGGTGAAAATTGGGGTTTTGGAATATTAATATTGGGCCCAGAATTTCCTGATCTGCTACAGTATTGCTTGGGGGCCCACTTGTTAATTTTTGATTGATCGGATATTTAAAACACATTATTTCACAGTATTTACATTATATCTGCGACCGTGAATTGCACTTGATCGGTAAATCCGGTCTAACTGCTATAGCCCGGTTAGACGGATTTGCGAACGTGACTTTCACGTTGATGTTCTGTTTTTGCTGTGATGTTGCGGATCGGTCGGTGGGGATAGCCTGGATGCAATGCTAGTACAGTTCTGTTGTATTATGTACATTTGATATTGCGGGGCGAGCGTCCGACATGTGGACTGCCGTCACTGCCTGTTTGTATTATTATTTTGGGGCATGGCCAGGTTGCGGTCGATGTACCCGTTGTATGTATATTTTACTTTCTGTACTAGGATTGCCCCGCGGAGGGGTGCACGGATAGCCGGGTTCTAGAGGGCAACAAGCCCGCATCTCATGGCATTGGGACGGAGGGGGCTTCACTCTAGGATTGGCGGGCTATTCGCCGCACTCGTAGGGGGTACAGGTTGACCCAGGAGGGGTGCCCAAGTTACCGGATTCCGTGAAGTGCTGGGTGGTCCATTCACGGCGCTGAAGGGGGCTGCCTCGCTTCAGGTTTTGGCGGGTGACTTGCCGCGCCCGTAGGGGTCTAGGATTTCATTGCACAGGCTATCCACACGACCAGGGGAACGTCGGGTTTCAGCGGCTCTGTGAAACCCGGGGATCCCAGATATCTGTATTGTTTCTGTGATGCTGTACATTTTCTGTGATGTTGCATTTTATCACGCCTTGAGCGAATATAATATATTGGTATATATATTAGTAGATGTTGTATATGTTTTGCATCCGCGCTAGTCCAGTCCCCGCTCTGTCGTTAGTTAGCTAACCTAACGGGTAATGACGGGACCCAGTGGCGAATGCGGATGGCATATACGTACATCAGTATATTTTCGTTCTTTGTGGTGTGATCAATTGATGGGACTGCGTTGATTCGGATCAATGCAAGTTTAAAAACAAACCTAATCTGATGTTGTTGGAACACTTTTCAAAAGGCTGTTATTGCAAGGACGTTCACTTTTGTTTTGCATCGTGGTATTCAGTTGGAATATCCTGCTCCTCAGTCGACGAGGCAAGGGCCGAGATCCCTTCACCGGGAGTGACCCCTTGGACAAAAAGTTTGCGTCAGGGCAATAACTTCACTATAGCCGATTACATTTGCTTTGCACCGTGGTATTCAGTTGGAATATCCTGCACCCCATTCTACGGGGAAAGAGCCGAGATCCCTTCACCGGGAGTGACCTCTTTAGCAACGGTTTTCGTCACTATATTTTTAAAAGCTATCCGTTCCTTCGACGATATCAAGTTCTTTACGTTAAAGGTTTTCGCCAGAAACCATTCGTAGCCCTCCGTCGTTTCAGACGGGTAGCACGTAGTATTCATGCTGTGTTTGTTGACCTTCGTCAAGGCATAGTGTATGGTAGCTGCTTGTTACCTTTCTGCTGCATAGATAGATGCGTTGGTTTGGGACAGTCGTATAGCCTTCGTATAGCCTTGTTGACCTTCGTCAAGGGCTTGTACGGGTGGATTCAAATTAACCTGGATAATGACGGGTAGAACTTGACATGTGACTTATGATTTGTTGACCTTCGCCAAGGTCATAAGAGCATGGGGCAGAAATCACATCGGGAGTTTCAAAAGAACTGAAACTTGCCAGATATGCGCATACCATCTGGAGTATGATGATGTGAGCGGATTCCGTCACGTTATCATGCGATGATAGTTGGATCCCGATTCCCACTGATGAGTTGGTATACTCCTCGGGTGATCCCGACTAATTCTTCTTTCAGGTTTGGAGGAGAATTTGAGGTACAGTGGGAGGTTTCCAGATTAGATAAATTGGTAACCATTCTGATCTAGGTTAGAGTGCACGCTGAGTGTTTCTTTTCTCTCTCTCTTTGGCAGCGATCATTTGACCCGACCCTAAGACTATGACTCAGTGACCAAGTTGACCGAACCTTCTTAACACTGGCTTTTGGATTGTCAGAGTTGCAAACCTCATTGCCACTCCTACTTTTACCCTTTTCTCCAGGACACCCCGTGTTGCTACGAACGTCCACTTCCATTGGACAAAACCATCGTATGGTTAGATACGAACTCGAAGGAATTTATTCGAGGATGGTTTCAGGTTCTGGAGAAAACGGATAGGATTATTCAGTTGTCTTTTCCTTTTACCTTCTCTTAGGTTGCGAGTACTCCTTGGTTTAGGAGATAGTACACCTATTACGCAAATTGGATAGTCTTCTTCCAAACCTTAGGCTGGTGCCGACCGGTAGGGAATGAAGAAAACCAATTAGCCTAACGATGGTGTACAGAAGGTATTAAGTTCAGACAAAGCAAGGGATTAGTAAGAGGGCAAAGTAAATTGCAACAGATATTCACGACCAAACCAAATATTTCGTTACCACTCCCACATCACCTTTGTATTTCTCCAGGACACTCCGTATCACTACGAAGATCCACAGTTTATTGGATACTCCATCGTATGGTTATATACGAACTCGAAAGGAACTTGTTCCAGTTCGGGGATGGATTCTGGTTCAGGAGAAATAGGAATAAGGTTTATTCAGGTGTCCTTTATCTTCACCTTCTCTCGCTTTGCGAGTGCTCCTGGGATTAGGACAATACACCCATTATGCTTATTGGATAGTCTTCTTCCAAACCATAGGCTGGTGCCGAACGGTAGGGAAGGAAGAAAACCATTTGGCCTGAGGGGTGTGCAGAAGGTAATGACTAAAGACATATGAAGGGATTTGGAGAGGTGGCAAAGAATTATACGGTTACAGTCGTGAATCTGGAAGAGGCATTACTAGGAATACCAGAATACCCCATCGGAACATTTCAATGTTTCAGTTTCACTGTGTAATGTTAAAGGAAAACTGATTTCCCGATTAGATACTTACTCCAGGGTATGTATTTACCAGGTACGATTCTCACATCTGCATGGTTTTACAGACGATGAGTGGGAGTAAGTTATTGGGAATTGGGTGATTATCCTCATTATATCGGGATTCGTTGTAATCGGTGATATTTGAGGAAATCACCTGGGCTGTTTGCCGGTTGGCAAATATTTGGTTTTGAATATCCGCAGTTATGCACCAATTTCAAATTGATATATCTGTACGTCTATTTTCATAGAGTGAGATATACTTTTCTGAAATTATGTCTACGACATTTACCTATATCAGTGGATGGTTAGGTAAGGAGCATTAAACAGCGGTGTAATTCTTCTTAACCATAAGTACAGTTTTCAACCTACGACACACGGTGAATGAGTTTTCAGACTCAAGGGACTTATACAGAGTATTGTATGTTGTCCAGAGTCCATCAGGACAGAGGGGTTGGTCCTCGTACTATATTCGGTTTACTTATGACTTCTCTAGTTTTTAGACAGGTGTTTCGTGGAAACACAGGGTCCTAATTTTGAGAAGTTATAGGTATTTGAATAGAGTAGAGAACCAGGTATAGCAAGTATCGGGATTCTTCAAAGTGATCGAAGATGTAGATACTTGTATATGGTATTCAGTTGATAGTAATGATTAAGAGAACTTGCTTCTCTTTCAGGTTACTCATAATTGGAAGCATTCCTAAGTTGATTAACGCTGATCGGCCTCCTTCCATTTTAGTTGACATGCACTAGAGACAGTTGCATGATTTGAATCTGGTTCAATTAAATCAGTGCCTCTGGTCCTATATGGGATATAGAACAGTTCATATCTTAACGATGTTAAGGTACGGGGAGTTGTCCGGCTTATGCTTAAAACCAGACACTGGACAACTCAAGGCACGTTTCTGTAATGGCTGTTTGTGGGTTGACCCAGGCTATGACGCGGGTTGACTTTCTACCATCTGGATGAACAATAGCAATATTGTTCTAGACTCGCCACAGTTTTAATAAAAATGGATTTTTTCAGAAAACAGTAGTGGGAGTATGGTAGAACTGGAAGTGATTCCAGAACCACAAACGATTACTGAAGATTTGATAAGGAACCTAAAGATTCAATCTGGATTGACATTCCATTGGCCACTCCGCAGATAAAGTGGGTAACTTCAGGCACCCGAGAGGTACTACGGTAGCCTCAAGGACGGTGACAGGGAAGTTCTTGTTTACCCACAATTACCATTGCTATTGTTCCAGGCTGCGAGACCGGGTGGGAGGATGAGTATAGCGTCGTTCTAAACTAGTTTTAGAAGTGTACGTCTATATGACTCTGCCAGAGGGTTGTCGTAGTCAGTGGGAGCAGCGGAAGCATTGGTGGACAGGTAGCTTATGTCTATTTATAGACTAAAGCAGATGTAGCGGAGATAGATCATCTACTTCTGACGTGACAGTCATGGGTTTGACTTCATCAGAATAGGGGATGGATCTGTTGAGAAGGCAGCAGGGTGTGATGTCCTTGTATTTGGATGACATACACAGAGTAGGAAAAGAAACTCCTATACTACAATCGGTTATACTTTGGTCGTCACACAGTAGTTTCTCCATATGGGACTTGGGCATTATATCAGACAAACTGGTTACTAGATCTATGGTTTTAGATCTAGATTTGGGTGGTTTCCTAATCAGGGTACTTAGACAGCATTCTAAGAGTATTTAGAATGGACGACTTCTGGCACGGTAGTGTACCTGCAGGTGATGGAGTCACCCTCTCCAAAGGTGTCTTACAGACTAAAGGGGAGAGGGACGTGCATGATTGGCAGATCACTTGCTCAGGCAATTGAGTCAATCGTGAGATGTCAAGTACCACACCAGATGTTGTTCTTGCACTATATGCAATAAGTTGACATTGATCCAATCCTGGAGAAACAGTCGGAAGCAGTTTTAGAACATAAGTGGATGTTCTAGGGATATGATAACGACAGCCTCATTCGGGAGACAGTTATCATTCCAGGCTTCTGTTCACATCATAATATTGCAATTCATACGCCCCATTTTTGTGCAATTTATAAGTAAACAGGTGCTTTTGACGATCGTTTGTTACATGATACAGGATACAGATTTTTGAAGCAAATGCAGTGAAAAAGACAAAGATGATACAGGAAATGGACTTTTGACCAACCAGCACACGGATCCTACTCAAGCCAAGACGAACGTCAAGTGAAACGGTCAAAAAGATCCTTACAAGTTTCACTGAGAATCTGGAGAATACTAGAAAGCCCAACAGAGAAAAGAACAGTGAAAACAGAGAGCCCAAGAGAAGATCAACCAAGCACAGAAAGATGGTGGGCCCAGCCCACTAAATGGCCGCGGATCCGCGGCCAAATGCATGTCTTTGCCGCGGAACCGCGGCCATATGGTGCCCGTGTCGACACCGACTTCTTGTGTCGGTGTGTCGTTTTATGTGTTGGGATTTTTAGGGGGTAAATCAGTAAATTCATGTCTACGAGAGTCTGTAACCCTAGCTTCACTAGTTACTTATAAATTATAATCTAGATCTGTAAAAATGTATGCCTCTTTATATTCAATAAAAGTGAAATTTGTTGAAGGAATCAAGAGCATCATCTTCTTCGCGTAAGTCTTTCATCTTATTTAATTCTTGCATTAGTATAATTGTTTTGCTTGCCCTAGGAATCATTTAATTGCTAGTTAGCTAATTTCTAAATCTGTCGTAAGATAACTATTTAAAACATAAAACACAAAAATGTTTCTTACTTATAATTCCCTAATGTGCGAGTAAAAATTCTCGCTCGTTAGGGTTAGGAACAAGGGAGTGAGTGAGAGATGGATGTCTCTCACCTCTTTCAATGTCAAATTATTTTTAAACGAAACCTTCATGCACACATATACGATCCGCCCCCTACGGCACCCTACCTATAAGGTAACGGTGTTCCGTAGTATAAAAGGCCGGACTTATATGATGTCCATGAAGCTCACATCAATGAATAAGAAAAGACGGACAAGAATCTAAAGGAAGAAACTTTGTTTCTTCCCGATCATCCTAATCCCTTTTCCTATTGATTGTTGTGACTTTCCTAAAAGCTTAAATCACGACATTGAAAGAGGTGAACACATTGATCTCAACACACCTACCTTCGACCTAACCCTAATGAGTTCTTTCTCATCACATAAATTCGTCTTAAACTCAATCGATAAAAAAAACCAACAACGATTTGAATCAACTCGTTATAACACAAAATCTGAAATTAACCATCCCTGCGGATCGACCCGTATTCACCGGCTAGCTGCGAAGCGACGCCGTTTCTGATTACGGTAAACTACAAATTTTTGGATTAATCAAATGGCGCCGTTGCCGGGGATGGTGTAATTTTCTCTTTTTGTATGATTTCGGGTTGATATAAACTTTGAAAAATTATAAAAAATCAGAAAATACAAAATACAAAAATTAGCTTTTCATTATTTTTATCTGTTTGAAGGGTTTCTCGTTTGAATCTTGCAGGAACGACAAGAACTTTTGGATCTGGAATTTTACAGAGGGTCAGAACAGAAAAGGGAACATCAGAACAAAGTAGAATTGATTAGCAGGAGCTGCACAAAATTTTTCAGAGGCTAAACCCACTGTAGTGCCGCGTTTCCGCCGCCTAAGTGCCTCCAAAACCGCGGTTCCGCCGCGCATTGGCCACGTCAGCACTTGAAAATTGCACAGTTTGATTTCTTTCTCTCCCCTCTGAAACCTCCATATCTCCACTGTAAACTTTTCTGCAGGGTTCTTTGCGTAAAAAAGTCTTTCTCCCCCCTTCTAAATAACAGATTTCTGCAGGTTTCTTTGCGCCGCGCTAAAAAAATTGATTGCAAGTGAATTGTTGTTTTGCATATTTTAATCGGACTTAAGGGGCTATTTGACCAAATTCAGATTGGGTGGGGATTTCATCACCCTTCCCAGGACCCCAGAAAACACCTAAGCATTTTGCATCGACCACAAATAATTAAAAAAAGATTAGACTCAGACCTAAGGACGGCGAGCTCAATAGGAAAAGGACTAGGGTAGGCATCGGCCGTTTATCCTAACCGACATTGCGGTGTCTAGACTAGTGGTTATTAATTAGGCCCACTGTAGTGGTGGTTCCTTCCCACTTACCTGGCCGTATTTGTCCGTGAAGAGGCGGTTTGAGGTCTATTTCTAGCCCTAGTTATGAGCTGTCTAGTAGACCTAGGCGACCCTAGATCTAGGCCTGATTGTGCATGTGTGGTTGATACAGTTGTGTCACGAGTCCGTTTTCAAAAACCTCTTTGCAAAACTCACACACAAATAAAAAGTATAAAAAAAAAAATCAAATAAAACTTTTCAAAAACTTGCAACTTGTCGCAAAAAGAAAACCTAAAAAACTCACTTCCACCACTTCTTCTCACTGACGTTATCTTACCTCCACATTCTGTTTTTCTTTTTTTTTCTGACTGCACTACCCTTTAGTGTATGTCAGTTTGGACTAGGGATACAAACGCCCGATTAGTCCGCGTTTCGTTGGTACCGACCAACGAACCCTTCGACGAACCCTTCGTCGATCTTCCGTCCACTTCCTTACCTCCACATTCAAATTCTTCTTTCGAAGGTATGTCGGGATTCAACCCCAACGATACCTTACCGACGGGAATGATTCCACCTCCGCCAGGTGCGAATAACCCGAATCTACCGCCTGTTGTAGCGCCCGCACGAGTTGCGCTCCAGGATCTCTTCTACCCCGTTCGCACTTCTTTACCCACTTGTCTTTCACCCCCACCGGCAAATGGGGACAATTTTGAGATTAAACCGCATTTCATCAATATGCTGCCGAAATTTCACGGTTTGGAAACTGAAGACGCTTATATCTTTATTAATAAATTCCAAAATGTGTGCGCTATGATGAAAACGACCCAATTGAGTGATGACGCTATAAGGCTAAGGGTCATTCCTTTCACCTTATGTGACCTAGCCGAGAAGTGGCTATATAGCACCGCGTCACATTCCATAAGAAATTGGGACGAGTTTGTGAAGGCTTTTCTGAAAAAGTTCTATCCTCACCATAAAACTGCCAGAATTCGAAATGAAATAATTCAATTTTCACAACTTCCTTCCGAACCATTCTGGAAGTGCTTCGAGAGATTTAAAGACCTACTAGTTCAATGCCCTCACCATGGGATAGAAAGTTGGCTACTTTGCCAAACATTATATGAGGGATTGAACTCGGCAACGAAGCAGTTGCTAGAAACCATCTGTCAAGGTCATTTTCTCTCTAAGTCTAATGATGAGGCGTGGCAGTTTCTCGAGGATCTTAGTGAGCAGACAATACAGTGGGAGAGCACCAAGACCACATCAACTTCTAGTGGTCAATCTAGGGCGGGCATACATCAAATAGAGATGTCGATTGCTATGAAGGCCGAGATGGCCGCTCTGACGAAAAAGCTAGAAGCGATCGAGAACAAAATCTCGTCGTCTTCTCCTGCCCCCGCTATGCCCCCACGAACTGTCTGTGCTTGTTGTGCGGATCCATCGCACTTAACTGAAGAGTGTCCTTATAATGCATCCACTCAAGGACAGGATCAAGTCAATGCTGCATTTCAGCAACGACAAAGGAACGATCCGTACTCTTCGACGTATAATCCGGGGTGGAGGAGTCACCCAAATTTCGCTTGGAACCAAAATCAACAATTCCAAGGAAATAATAATAATTTTCAAAGACCTCCTCCTCCACAACAACAACAAGCACCCTCGCAAACTCAATATCAACCGCAACAATTTCAACAACAACCTTACCCTAATCAGGTGAACAACTTTGTGCCGAACAATGCTTACCAGCCAAACAATTATGTTCAACCTAATAATGATAAGGTTAGCTCGCTCGAGAGAAGTCTAGATGCATTCCTTAAGCAATCTACACAGTCTACAGCAAGACTTGAGACTTCTATTCAATCTCTAGTGCAAAATAGTGCCTCCCACGATCAGAGTATCAAATCTATTGAGGCACAAATTGCACAACTTAATGCAGCTTTGAGCGAGCGCGAAAAAGGAAAACTCCCGTCTCAACCGTTGCCCAACCCCGGTCACGCACATGCTGCACACAATCAGCAAAATCATAATATGAATGCGGTGACCACGTTGAGATCGGGAAAAGTGTTGCGGAACAATGCGGGCATTAACAATGACACCCCTGCCGGTGGGTCTTCTTCTTCTTCTTCTTCACCATCTTCTTCTTTAGAGCCTATTCTCCATCCTTCATATGGCTCTACCTCTTCTAGCTTGAACGGACCTAATTCTCACGACACGAACACATCTACACGAGGTACCGTTCCAACTCAACAATCTGATCCACAAAAGTTGGACTCAACCACCTTTCAAAATGTTCCTTTTCCTAATCGGTTGAGATCCAATAAACCAACTCCTCAAATGGAAAAGATTGTCGAGTTGTTCAAACAGGTTAGCATAAACATCCCTCTTTTGGATGCAGTTCAGCAAGTCCCTTCATATGCCAAAATTTTAAAGGACTTGTGCACCAAAAAGAGGAAGTCGCAAGTGCCAAAGAAAGTTTTTGTGGCTAGTGCTATTAGCGATGCTCTTGTAAATTCCTTACCCCCAAAGCAAAAGGACCCCGGGTGTCCTACCATTTCGATAACAATTGGGGACAAGAACATCAATAGAGCACTATTAGATCTTGGTGCGAGCGTCAATTTGCTACCCTATTCTGTGTACGAGCAATTGGGCGTTGGAGAGCTTAAGCCCACTCACTGTACTCTCCAAATGGCCGACCGGTCAATAACTCATCCTAGGGGAGAGCTGGAGGATGTGTTAATAAGAGTAGGGGATTTCATTTTCCCCGTAGACTTTATAGTGATGGATACACAACCTGTTGCGAACCCCCGGAACCAAATTCCGGTTATATTAGGTCGACCATTTTTGGCTACTTCCAACGCAGTAATCAATTGTCGTAACGGTTCAATGAACTTATCTTTCGGCAATATGACAATTGAGCTCAATATTTTCAAGTTAGGAAGTCAGCCTGCTGAGCCCAATGCTAGCATACTAGACGTTTGCTCTATCAATGAGATCGCGGAGGAGGACTGTGAGTTCGAGAATTTTTTATTCGACCACAGCAATGTTAACGCCACTAGTGCGTTCCTCCTAGAATCCGACTCAGATTTCGCGGCGGATAACGATTTTGAATGTTTTACATTCGTCGACGATTTCGAAGACTCATCACCTGATTTGGAGTCTTTTGCTTTTGCGGATGAGTTTGTAGAACCATCCGACACTGTTGCGTACACTCAGTTCGAACCTTTGATGGAATCATTCGAGTTTGAAACAACTACCCCATTGTTACCATCTATTGTTTCACCCCCTAAACTCGAATTAAAGCTTTTGCCGACACACCTAAAATATGCATATCTAGGTGATAATGAGACCTTACCTGTCATTATATCAACTTCTCTAGCTCTTGAGCAAGAGAAGGCTCTCTTGACGGTCTTACTTAATAATCGGCAAGCTTTCGGCTGGTCTATGGCGGACATTAAGGGGATTAGTCCCCTCATAGTCGAACATCATATACACTTAATGGATGATGCCGGGCCAGCACGAGATCCACAAAGGCGCCTCAACCCCATTATGAAAGAGGCGGTTAAGAAGGAAATTGTCAAATGTCTGGATAGCGGTATCATTTACCCTATCTCGGATAGCCAATGGGTTAGCCCAATCCACGTCGTGCCCAAGAAATCGGGCATTACGGTCATTGCAAACGAGGCAAATGAGTTGATTCCCACTCGCACCCAAACTGGGTGGCGAGTCTGCATAGACTATAGGAAACTCAATGCCGCTACAAGGAAAGACCACTTTCCTTTACCTTTCATTGACCAAATGCTCGAGCGATTGGCAGGGCACGAATTCTATTGCTTTCTCGATGGCTATTCCGGTTACAATCAAGTCCCCATCGCCAAAGAGGACCAAGACAAGACAACCTTTACTTGTCCCTTTGGCACCTTTGCTTATCGTCGCATGCCCTTCGGGTTATGCAATGCGCCCGCTACATTTCAGCGGTGTATGATGGGGATCTTTTCAGACATGGTCGAAAAGTTCTTGGAGATTTTTATGGACGATTTCTCCATCTTTGGCGACTCCTTCGACGAGTGTTTACGCCATCTTGACGTTGTTCTTACCCGCTGCAGGGATAAGAACCTAACATTAAATTGGGAGAAGTGTCATTTCATGGTACGAGAGGGCATTGTTTTAGGACATGTCATCTCACAAAACGGCATCGAGGTAGACAGGGCTAAAATCGAAGTTATTTCTAACCTACCTCCCCCAAAATGCGTCAAAGATATTAGAGCCTTCCTTGGCCACGCCGGTTTTTACAGACGGTTTATCAAGGACTTTAGCAAGATTGCTAGACCCTTGACCCTCTTACTGGCCAAGGACACGACCTTCGCTTTTGACTCCACATGCACTGAAGCATTCGAGTCTTTAAAACATTCACTTATCACTGCACCCGTCCTCTCATCTCCCGACTGGACGCACCCTTTTGAAATCATGTGCGACGCATCAGACTTTGCAATTGGTGCTGTTCTTGGACAGCACATTAATAAGATGCCGCACGTGATTTATTATGCTAGCCGAACACTAAATGAGGCCCAACTTAATTACACAACAACAGAGAAAGAATTTTTAGCTGTTGTGTTTGCACTCGAAAAATTTCGGCCTTATTTAATCGGCTCTCCAGTCGTCGTTTATACTGATCATTCGGCTCTTCGCCACCTCTTTGCGAAGAAGGATGCTAAGTCTAGGTTAATACGTTGGATCCTTTTATTGCAAGAATTTGACCTTGTCATTAAGGACAAAAAGGGATGTGAAAACGTAGTAGCTGATCACCTATCACGACTTCCTTCTTCGCCCACGCTCGATCTTCCAATCTCTGACGTTTTTCCCGACGAGCAGCTCTTGACCGTTTCTTGCGAACCATGGTTCGCCGATATTGTAAATTATTTAGCCACCGGCCTTATTCCTAATGATTGGTCGAAACAAGATAAGCTTCGATTTTTGTCCCAAGTAAAGCATTTTTACTGGGATGAACCCTATCTTTTCAAATACTGTTCCGACCAAATCATCCGTCGGTGTGTGCCCGAGAGTGAGGTCAAGAGCGTGCTGTCTTTCTGCCACGATCAAGCATGTGGCGGGCACTTTGGCCCAAAGAAGACAGCCGAAAAAGTTTTGCAGTGTGGTTTCTATTGGCCACGACTCTTCAAGGATTCATTTGAATACTGCAAAACTTGCTCCCGGTGCCAACATTTGGGCCGGATTTCGCGGAGAAACGAAATGCCACTCCAACCCATTTTGGTAGTGGACATTTTTGATGTTTGGGGTATAGATTTTATGGGACCATTTCCTAACTCTTTTGGAAATGTGTATATTCTGTTGGCGGTTGACTACGTTTCTAAGTGGGTCGAGGCTGTGCCCAGTCGAACGAACGATAATAAAGTTGTCGTTCGATTCCTTAAAGAACACATATTTTCTCGATTCGGGCACCCTCGTGTGATTATAAGTGATAATGGTTCTCATTTCTGCAATAGGACTTTTGAGTCCTTGATGCGTAAATATTCTATCACCCACAAATTGTCAACGCCATATCACCCCCAAACATGTGGGCAAGCCGAGGTTTCAAATCGGCAAATAAAGCAAATTTTGGAGAAAACGGTTTCTAAAAACCGTAAGGATTGGTCGCTTAAATTGATAGATGCACTATGGACTTTCCGTACTGCATATAAAACCGATCTGGGTATGTCTCCATACCGGCTTGTGTACGGGAAGGCTTGCCACCTCCCAGTGGAGATCGAGCACAAAGCTTTCTGGGCTATAAAAGAGCTAAATTTGTCTTTAGGAGATGCGGGCAGCAACAGAAAGCTGCAACTGAATGAGTTGGAGGAGCTAAGGGATGAGGCATATGATAATGCCATAACTGCTAAAAACTGAGCCAAGGTGTTCCACGATAAACACCTTTTACGAAAGACTTTTGAACCTGGTCAACAGGTTCTACTTTATGACACTCGGTTACATTTTCATCCTGGTAAGCTCAGGTCCAGATGGAGAGGACCTTTTGTAGTCCGCACCGTTTATCCGCACGGTGCGGTTGATCTTGAGAACCCTGAAGACGGTACCTTATTTAAGGTAAATGGGCATCGACTAAAACCGTTCTTCACTGCGGATCCTTCGGAGGAGCTCCTGTTCTTGCAGGAGCCGATTTACACTGATTGATTTTCCTCCGCTTTCACCCCCAAACTTTGTTTTCCAGTGACACTATTTCAGATAAGTTTGGGGGTGTGTGTATCATTTGTATGTATATTTCCAAATACCATAAAAATAAAAAGAAAAATGAAAATATAAAATAATAAAAAAAAATATAAAAAAAAGGGGGGGGTTTTAATATTTTTGGACCAAATTGCAAATTTGCAGATTACAAGCTGTTTTTACAAATAAAACCCTCATCTTATAGGGTGTTTTGTGTAAATAACCCTTTCTTTCCCCCTATATAATGGAACCCGAGCCCTCCTGCCCTCACACCCTAAATATTTCATCTTCAGCAAACCCTAGCCGCCACCTCCTGTCTCCTGCAGAAAATTTTCGCCGCAACTCCGCCAGAGCGCCGCGTATCCGCCGCTCCCGCCGCCTCCCGCCGCTGATCCGCCGCCGTCTCGACTCTTCTCCCCCTGAAATTTTCAGGGGAGGTACATATTCTTGTTTCCTCTCTGTTATTACATATACTTCACTGTAGAAATTTAAAATGGCCCACAAAATGCAGTACGAAAGAGATTTCTCACCGGTGTTTGCACACGAGATCTATGGATCATACTTCCCACACGAAATTGCACAGAGGGGATGGAATTTCCTCCTCTATAACCATGGATCTGCATTTGCTGTCCCTAATTTAGTTACCAAATTTTATGAGTCAATGGAAGAGAATAGCCTAGACAACTTAGGCTATATTAAACTGAATTGGGAAAATAATGAAATTCGCATTGATAGGGATATGATACACGAGGTGACACTAATACCACGTGTACCGGCGCACGAACAACCCCTTCGCTTTGAAGATTATATTCCTTTAATGGGTAATGACTGTGCGCGAGAACCGCGCAAGGGGATCCAAGCACGGATCCTCTTCGCAAATGTTTTAACTGTGTGCCGGTGGGCACAAAACAATATTTTTGGAAGTTCTCACAACACAACCTTTTTCACCCCTTCCTTACATGTCGTTCATACTTTAATGACGAAAAACCCTAGATTCGACATGTGCACAGTTTTGCTATACTCCATAGGTTCGGGTAAAAGAGGTAGTGTATATCCATGTCCCATGCTCGTGACCCAACTCTGCCGTTATTTCCTCCCGGCCGAGGAATTTGACTCTTATTTGACAGACGGTACCATAGTTCGACCACTTTTAGAGGGCGTCTCGTCGTCTTACTCTAGACTGACGGATATTTGGACACGGACAGAGCCGGGAGAAAACATACCTGCACACACCCCCAGCTCGAGCTCGACGTCGAGCGGGGAAGAGTTAATTCCCCAAGAACATGCGCGATTAATGAGAAGAACAGTGAGGAGATTAGACTCTTTGAGGGATGAGTTTCGGGCAACGGCACGAGAACACGACCGTCGGTTGACGGAGATTGAGAGGGGGATACAAACACTGTTGGCTAGGGGGGAGAGATCACGTTCACGCTCACGAGCGCGACGTGGGGCCGGGCAGTGAGGGCACTGCTTTGCTCAAGTTTGGGGGTGTTAGAGGGTGACGTACATAGTTATCCTTGCATTGCATATTGTATATATTTTGTTTTCCTATTTGCATATTTAATTTCTGCATTGCATCTTTATACAAAAATCATAAAAATCTGAAAAATTTGAAAGAAAAAAAAAATTTTAGAAAACTATAAAAATCATAAAAATTTGAAAAATTTGAAAATCTATAAAAATTATTGTATTCAATTTTGGTTAATTAATTTGAGTTTGATAAAAGGTTAACTGAGTAGGAAAAACTAGATCCTAGACTTAGCAAATTAAAACCCTAAAAATAACATTCCTTAAAATTTAGCGAGAGAGAGTATATGTCTTTGTAGGTTATTTAGAAATAGGCAAATTTTGGGTTCACTTTGTGGGTTAAGCCAAAACGAGGGAAGAGTATTAATGCTCTTATTAAAGTATGAGTTCGAAAGATAGTTCCTAGCTTGAGTTTAGATTCTGAAAATATGTACCCTACAAAATGCACAATCATGCACCTTGAAACTTGGATTAGTAGAAGAGACCTTGAATTACTCTTGTCTAAAGTCCTTAGCACAATGATCATAAAAAAAAAGTGTGAATAAAAAATGGACACTGGTTTTTGTGATTACTTAGGGCTAGAAAATTAATTAGCGAGGGTGCTTCATCACCTAGTGCCTTAGACCAACTGGTTTGGGAGTCACTGCTAAAAGCCCTGGGTGTTGCAAAACTAGGAAATACGCTTTAAAGGCCTAACGTATCTTGTAATCGGCTGTTGGTACCTCAAGAAGTATTAATGGTCGCATGAAGGATATGTAAGCGAAAGTTATGTGCTTTGAACAATGGACGAGGGTACGATTGCTTGATTTGAATTTCCAAGTGTAGGGGTAAAAATTACACACACGTGGGGATATGTGATTAGAGTTTAGATAAGAGAAAGGAATGAAAAATAAAACTTCTATCTTTAATAAGAGTTGATAGAAATTCCTAAGTGGAGATGAGACTCTAGAAGAAAAACTTATGAAATGCTGAATTCTAAGTAATTTTATGGAACATGTATAATCTTAAGTTGCATGATAAGGAAGTGTGAAAAATACGGGCGGATAATTTGCAAGTATAAGATAATAGAATTCCTTATTAGAAAACCTGATTGGAGAACAAAAGTTGAGAAACCAAATTGATAGGATTTTATGGGTGTAATCCGCTGAAAACCCTCAGGAGACAACACTCCTCCTACTAGGGACACCTAGAGGTTTAACGGCTTGTTGCACGTGCTCAGTGCAATCGCGTTTCCCTGCGAAAATGTGGCTAGGATAGAATAAACTAATAAATTTGCTCGAGGACGAGCAAAAGGTAAGTTTGGGGGTATTTGTTCACATCATAATATTGCAATTCATACGCCCCATTTTTGTGCAATTTATAAGTAAACAGGTGCTTTTGACGATCGTTTGTTACATGATACAGGATACAGATTTTTGAAGCAAATGCAGTGAAAAAGACAAAGATGATACAGGAAATGGACTTTTGACCAACCAGCACACGGATCCTACTCAAGCCAAGACGAACGTCAAGTGAAACGGTCAAAAAGATCCTTACAAGTTTCACTGAGAATCTGGAGAATACTAGAAAGCCCAACAGAGAAAAGAACAGTGAAAACAGAGAGCCCAAGAGAAGATCAACCAAGCACAGAAAGATGGTGGGCCCAGCCCACTAAATGGCCGCGGATCCGCGGCCAAATGCATGTCTTTGCCGCGGAACCACGGCCATATGGTGCCCGTGTCGACACCGACTTCTTGTGTCGGTGTGTCGTTTTATGTGTTGGGATTTTTAGGGGGTAAATCAGTAAATTCATGTCTACGAGAGTCTGTAACCCTAGCTTCACTAGTTACTTATAAATTGTAATCTAGATCTGTAAAAATGTATGCCTCTTTATATTCAATAAAAGTGAAATTTGTTGAAGGAATCAAGAGCATCATCTTCTTCGCGTAAGTCTTTCATCTTATTTAATTCTTGCATTAGTATAATTGTTTTGCTTGCCCTAGGAATCATTTAATTGCTAGTTAGCTAATTTCTAAATCTGTCGTAAGATAACTATTTAAAACATAAAACACAAAAATGTTTCTTACTTATAATTCCCTAATGTGCGAGTAAAAATTCTCGCTCGTTAGGGTTAGGAACAAGGGAGTGAGTGAGAGATGGATGTCTCTCACCTCTTTCAATGTCAAATTATTTTTAAACGAAACCTTCATGCACACATATACGATCCGCCCCCTACGGCACCCTACCTATAAGGTAACGGTGTTCCGTAGTATAAAAGGCCGGACTTATATGATGTCCATGAAGCTCACATCAATGAATAAGAAAAGACGGACAAGAATCTAGAGGAAGAAACTTTGTTTCTTCCCGATCATCCTAATCCCTTTTCCTATTGATTGTTGTGACTTTCCTAAAAGCTTAAATCACGACATTGAAAGAGGTGAACACATTGATCTCAACACACCTACCTTCGACCTAACCCTAATGAGTTCTTTCTCATCACATAAATTCGTCTTAAACTCAATCGATAAAAAAACCAACAACGATTTGAATCAACTCGTTATAACACAAAATCTGAAATTAACCATCCCTGCGGATCGACCCGTATTCACCGGCTAGCTGCGAAGCGACGCCGTTTCTGATTACGGTAAACTACAAATTTTTGGATTAATCAGCTTCCAAGGTGACCTGGACGACAGGGAGGTTGTCAGAGTTATAGTTTTCCTTCTGACGAGGGGCAGTATTATGGACAGGTGGTCCGAGGCAATACTGAGGGAGGCATGGCGCAGGATACTGATTAAGTTCAGTTGACGGTACAGTCTAAGAAGTTTTGGATTTGAAGTTCATTTATGAGCTGTGTCCCATCAGACATCCAGACACATTCTAAGACAGGTATTGCTCATTTCGGGAGATGGGTTTCTCCGCGAACTTGAGATATAGAGAGACATGGAAAGAGACAACAAAGCGGATCCACTCACTAAGGCTATTCCTCGAACGCAATAGTTTCGCAAACGAGCTTTGTGAGACTGACTAGTACAGGAGTTGGGTGTTCGGTATCACACGGGCTGTGAGTATGCGACATCGCAATAATTAGCCTTGAGTGCAAGTGGGAGATTGTTGGAGATAGTGCCCTCAGAGTCAATTATTAGGTCACAGGTACGTGATTGCAATGATTGATGGAGGACCTATCCCGGTAGGACAGTCTTACTCGAGATGATAGTATGCTATCTGGTTTACCTTTATCATCGTGTACTGCTTTAAGTGATATGACAAGTCGCTATTACACGTTGAGAGAGCCCATAGGATTCTTGCTTGACCACCAGCAGTATGAGGGCGATCATATAAGTGGGAGCTGGGGTCTATAAGCATATCCTTAAATGGTCCCTAGTCGTGTGAGTTTCGAGACAGGGCATCGATACTCCAGAGTAGACTAGTGTATACAGTCGAGACCCCGACGAGGGGCGGTGGCCGGTCTCACAAGCCACTGGTGTCAGTTGGATCGCCTAAGATGTATACAGGTGCTCATTGGGTTATGAGTACACCGGACAGGACTCGCCGGGAACATGCTAGTTGGTCATATACCAGACGTCAGATGGCAGTTCCCTGGTGACATGTGTACAGGTTAGTTCATCGACCTGGGGATAGTCATTTGTCTTGTGTGAGTTCCCACTGTACTTTGATTACTACCCTACCACGGCTCAAAAGAGTCGTGCAAACAGGTTTTAGTTGGGTACAGTCCCGAGCCACATGGAGGCAGTGAGCGTATCTTCAGGTGTTCGTCTCTCCCGGTATTGGGGGTGAGGTCGCGCTGTGTCTAGGAGAGCCATTACACGAAGCTCTCGGCCGAGACAAGGAGATTTACTGGTAGGTATTCCAGTAGTATCTCAGGGTATTCTGGGCTACACTCCGACACGACTTGTACCGCTTTTGGGGGTCTGACTTTTACCAACCCCCTAGGCCCGCCATGCGATGCTCATAGACGAACGGACCGGACTGTACGGATATTGTCACTGACAGGCTCAGTAGGGAGTCAGGCTGAGTTCGCTCACAGACGTCCCTTTTGGTCAATACCTGGTAGCCCGTTATGTATTGGCTTATACCTCTAACGTGCTAGTGGTTAAATCCACAACCAAGGTGTTGATGAGTCTTTAGAGTCCCCCACATTCTGTTACTCAAGCTTTCGGGCGAAAAGTTGTAGAGGCCGTATGGAGATATGGCAGGGTCCGATCAGATACGTGCGGTATTGCACGGATCAGGATCGGACAGTTTGTACTATAGGCCGTATGGTTATATGGCAGGGTTCGATCAGATACGTGCGGTATTGCACGGATCAGGATCGAACGGATATTACTAGCCGGCTTTGGTTTAAGCCGGATCCTAGTATAGTACAGTGTAGATTTTGTCTCATTGCATTTGTATTTCGGTCGAAATACAAATGCGGGTGTGTATGCACAGTATCGGGGTTTTCCTGTAATTTATTACGGGACCAGTTTTCTGGAGTTGCCAGTTTGCTTTTCGTTTCGGCCGATTTCCTTTGTATCGTTCATTGGCCGAAGATTGGTGGAGGAGGGCTTATTTGCATTGTTGCAAATAAGTATTTGTGGAGGGGGTCTTTGCTTATTGGTTGGATCATGATGGTTGCTCCATTGACCTTGACTTCTTGACTTCTTCATGATGGCTTGACCATTTGGAGTCATCATGGTTGCTTTGGAGTGTTTGTTTTTGTTTGTGATGATATTGTTTTGATCATCACTCATTATTCTTCCTTGCATGATAGCTCACCCACTCCCTTGTCTTTCATTTGACTTCACTCCATTCCCACCTACCACCAAGAGAGGATGGCCGGCCACTAGTAAGGGAGTGGGGTTTTTCTTTTGGTTGTGAGAAAAATGTCACTCTCATTCTTTGCATGATACATTTTTCCTCACCTCTCTCGAAGTCATTTTTCCTCCACCAAATGGCAATTCCACAACCCCAAAAGTGAGACTTGAGGACTACATATTCTACAGTGAATCTTGGGCACGTCGAGTAGCCGGCTTCGTGCCCGAGTTGCCTCGGCATTGAGGTGGGAGCCCGTAAAAGAAGTAGGCGATGTGGTGCACTTCCGGCGATGAGGAGGAGACGGGACATTCCGCAGGAGATCGGGACGACGACGAGAAGACCGGAGGACTCGGATCTGTCGGTATATCTCTCTTCCCCATCTTGTAGGTAGCTAGGACTAATTAATGGTTCGATCCGGGTATTAGTGCGCGGCGGTTTGCCAGTTCAAGAAAATTTAAAGTTTATCACCGCTTCCGCATTTGGCCGTCGGATTGACGGCCGGGGCGCCGCCGTGCACTTACACCCTCCCCAGGCTCCATCAGAAAACGAAGCTAAATCTCGACGGTTCAAGGATAGCCTAGAGATCATCAACAGCGTTCCTCCATGTTCCAGCAGGATTCAAACGCTGCAATCAACCTTGGAGCTACGGCGAAGCCCTTACTCCAAATCTCAATGGTTCCCAGACAACCTTGAGACCGCTTCGATATTCGTCTCATTACAACAGACGCAACGTCATCCACATGACCCCGTCACGGAAATACGTCATCCACATGACCCCGTCACGGAAATACGTCATCCACGTGATTCCATTTCGGAAGTACGTCATCCACATGACCCCGTCGCGGAAATACGTCATCTACATGACCCCGTCTCGGGAATACGTCAACCAAGGACCTCCCCGCCGGATCAACGCTCCGTCTCGGAAAACAAGTCAACCAATGACCTCCCCGCCGGATCAACGCTCCGTCTCGAAAATAAGTCAACCAACCTCAGGGAAATCAGTGTCCTTGGCAACCTCCTCGATTCAGGGAAATCAGCGTCCTTGACGAGAGCATCTCGATTCGCATCGACCCGCAGAGAAATCAGCGCCTTTGCAGGAATACCTCGATTCGTTTCAACTCCGAGGAAATCAGTGTCCTTGGCAAAAAACCTCGATTCAGGGAAATCGGTGTCCTTGATGAGAACATCTCGATTCGCGCCGACCCGCAGGAAAATCAGTGTCTCTGCAGGAAGATGCAACGTCAACAAAAGACCTCATGGCCGAAACAAAGCGGAGTGACGGCAAAATCCCAGTTCCATCGCAGCATTCGTCTCGTTACTGTAAGTCCACGTTGCCCACCCCGGTGCTTACGGGGAGGCGGAAAACATAATAAAAATCGGATTTTTATCAACTATAGGCAACATGGACTATGCTTTAAGGATCTTTCCTAAACAAAAACTTGCTAAAGCTAACTTGAAAGTAGCAAAGTGGTAGAAAGGTTATACCTTTGGTCTTTTGTCCTTCTCTCCTTGCTCTTAGAAGTAGTGGAAGGAGGTCACCTTGTCGTCTTCTCCCGTCAAAGAAAGATCCACCCGAAAGCCTCAACCTTTGGCTTCAACTCCAAGCTAGGAGTAACTAGGGTGCAAGAAGTGCTAATACTTGAACCCTAGATGAGAGTAGAGAAGATCAAGAGAGGGTTTTTCTCAAGCTCAAGTGTTTCTCAACACATGAGAGGGAGAGAGCTTGAGGGAGAGGAAGAACAAGAGAGAGAAATGAAATGATAGAATGAGAAATAATTGAGCCATTCTCACTAATATGTGTGAATTATTTTAATTGAATAATTAGCTTGAAAATTGTCATGGTTAATCATGACATGACCATTATCATTTCAATTTGCAAAGATCAAAAAGCATCTTCCAAAAGAAATGATGATGGTCAAAGTGTCAACCTAGGTCAACAAGTCAAAGAAGTCAAATGGTCAACAACCATAACCATGGACAATTATTAAACTAATTATTAATTAACAATAATACACACATAAACATTAGGGTTAATAAAATGACAATAGCCATTAGCCCTAATCAAGGTCCTCTCCCTCAATCTCAAGCAACTGTGCATACGCACCCGCATTCGTGATCCGAGGAACACGAATACACTGAGAAAAACCAATCTCAAATCATATACTAGGATCCGGCTTAAACCAAAGCCCGCTAGTATAAACTGTCCGGACAGCAAACATGCACAAAGTGCGCGAATGTGAACGAACCCTGTCGCAAAACCATGCGACCTCTACTCATTTTGCCCAAAGGCGAATAGCTCTCTGTATGGGACTCTAAAGACTCGACACTACGCTGGCAGTGGGTTTAACCACAGACCGCAAGCGGCACTAGCTGTACGTAACGGTCCCCAGGTAGATGTCGATAAGAAGACTGACGAGGTGAACCCCATCTGAACTCCTACTGAGCCTGTATGTGACAATCTCCGTACAGTCCGGTCTGTTCGTCTGATACATCGCATGGCGGGCCTAGGGGGGCGGTGAACGTCAGTCCCCTAATAACGGTACAAGTCGTGTCGGAGTGTAGCCCAGAACACCCTGAGATAACACTGGAAACCTACCAGTATATCTCGCTTGCCCTGGCCAGGGACTACTCGTGTAATGGCTCTCCTGGACACAGCGCGATGTCAACCCCCAATACCGGGAGAGACGAATCCTGTCTAACCGTCACTGCCTCCAAGTGCTTCGGGACTGCACCCAAAAACTACCTGTTTGCACGACTCCTTTGAGCCGTGGTAGGGTAGTAATCAAAGTGCAGTGGGAACACACTCGAGGCGAAGTGACAGTGTCAAGTCAACGGACTAAGCTGTACTCATGTCACCTGGGAACTGATAACTGACGATAGGTATAATACCAACCAACAGTCCCCGACGAGTCCTGTCCAGTGTATTCGTAACCCAACGAGCACCCGTATACTATCTCAAGTACGACGTACTGACGGCTGTGGGACAGACCGTCTCCCACACTGGGATGAGAAGCGCATACGCTAGTCTACTCCGGAGTATCGATGCCCTGTCCCGATAGTCCAACGACTAGGGACCTGTATAAGGATGTGCTTATAGATCACCCAGCTCCCACGAGTGCGAGCGCCATCACAACGCTGGTAATCAAGCAAAGATCCTAAGGGCTCTACTAATATGTATATCAGCAATATGCTAAAAGAAACACATGCACATATTAAAGCAGAGACAAACCAAGTAGCATACTACCATTTCGAGCAAGATTGTATATACAACTGTGAATATCCCAAGCTTCCATCAAGTAATATACAAACTAGTATGATACAGTAATGGCCTCTAGGGCATATACACTAACAGTTACACCAGACACAATGTCAACAACGGTGTTCCTTCGCAGTCCAGTAGGAGGCAGATGCAACGTCAACAAAAGACCTCATGGTCGAAACAAAGCGGAGTGACGGCAAAATCCCAGCTCCACCGCAGCATTCGTCTCGTTACACCAGACGCAATGTCGACAACGGCTGTTTACCGCCGGAAGCCGGGAAGACTGACGTCTTGCTTGAATCTGGGGGCAGATGCTAATTGGTGCTATTCGTCCACCTCTCCGAAGATGCCAAGTTGATTTATGGCACCATGTATCAAAGGTTTAAACGGATGCGGCCGATGTAGCAGACTTCGTCAGATTCCCCCTCGTTTGAGGGGTTTTTGATTATGGGGACGCTCTTCCCTGCAGGCGCAAGCTCCTGCAGTTAATTACGCTACCGCATCGCGGTAACAACTTTCTCCTTCTCCAGATGGTCACTTTGTGTCGTGGGTGTTTGTTTTGTGTTTGGTTGTCCGCGGATTGTATACGGAGACTAAGTTATGTTGTCATCCGTAGGGCGTGGACTAGTCCAAATCCGTATCTTTCTTAGATTTGGGTTTGGGGGTTATGTTTAAGGATACGTTAGCCTTATTTGAGGCTAAGATCAACTTAAACGTTTATTAAGGACGCGTTAGTCTAATTCTAGACTAAGATCAACTTAACGGGATCATTTAGATCCAACAAAAGAGCAATTAGGCTCTGTTGCTTAGTTTAGTGACATTGCGGTCAATAATTAGTTTAAGGACATTACGGTCCATTATTAGTTTTAAGACATCGCGGTCAAGGTTAAGGACATCATAGTCCGTGAGTTTAAGGACTTCACTGTCCGGTGTTAGTTTTAAGACATCACGGTCAAGGTTAAGGACATCATAGTCCATGGGTTTAAGGACTCCACAGTCCGACGTTAGTTTTAAGATATCACGGTCGAGGTTAAGGACATCATAGTCCATGAGTTTAAGGACCTCACAGTCCGTAGCAATGTGTGGTTGTCGGGACCCGTCACCTCTCTGATGACGTTGAAAGATTACAACGACAGATATCAGAGGAGTAAAGAGATGTACCCTCGAACCGGATGTAAATTGATTGGAAGAGCAGATGAGCTCAGTTCAATTTAAATTGAGGACTTATGGCCAGAATTGGGCTAAGTCCAGTTAAAAAAGTTTAACATTTTATTTATGTTCTGCCTGTTAGGCCTTTGTTTGGGCTCTGCCCTTTTAATAATGCATAGCATTTATCAGGAACAAAGTGGTATCCTGACAGTGCGCCACGTGGCGCATCAGGCACTTTGCGCCAATTAAAGAACGCATTGCGCTAGCGCTCATGAGGGTGACACGTGTCGCGCTTAGCGCTAAGCGCTCGTTTGTTAGCGCACTGCGCTTTTAATTCATGAGCGCGCTGCGCTGGTTCGTGGGTACGCCAGTGAACGACACGTGGCGCGCTTGGCGCTGAGCTCCAACCCAAGAGCGCAGTGCTCTGTTTTCAGGAGCGCAAAGCGCGGATCGTGTCTGTGATTGATACGTGGCAGGTTTTGGCGCTGTGCGCCAGTCCAAGGAAGGCGCAGTTTATGAGTGCAAAACACTTTCCAATAGCGCAAAGCGCATCAGATCAAATTTAAGATCAAAGAACAAGTTTTTTGTTCTTCAAAGGAGGCCTTGCCTCAAGATTCAAGAACCAAACTTCTTGTTCTTAATAAAAGGCTCTGCCTTTATAGATCAAAGATCTGTAGACGAAGTAAAAATACTTCTTATTATTTTTTATAATTAGATATTTTGATCTCTTTTCTTATTGTCAAAGACCTTGGTTTTTTTTTTTAGATCTATGATCTTTTTAGAAGAGAATTCTTCTTTTTATGAGATATTTTCATCTCTGTTTTTCAAGAATATAGTTCTTTTTTTTTACCTTGAGTATGAAGAAAACTCTTCTTTTGAGGGTTTCTCTCTCTCTTCTTCTGTATTCTCTCTATTCTTTCTTCTTCTCTTTTTTTTATTTTAGAAAAAAGGATCATTGGTCGTTGGGGACCCACCACCTCTCCGACGACACTGAGAGATTACAGTGCCATATATCGAAGGTGTGGAGGGATGTACTCTTTGAACCATGTCTCACTCATCAGGGGGGAAGAACAGGCTGAAGCTTAAGCTTCTCGCTGCTGAAAAAGGTTTCTTTGCGTTCACGCACGTGCGTCGCACGTGTTGGGCGCTCATATTTGCACGTAGCACACATGGAGCTTGCGCATATGCACATTATGGGGGGAGCAAGCTCCTATGGAGAACGAGTCTCCTTTGAATACTCTCATGTGTGCGCACGTGCGTTGCACGTGATGCGCGCATAGCGGGCATACGTACGTTGCACATAGCGCACATGGTGCTTGCGCATATGCGCATTATGGAGAGAAGCAGGCTTCTATATATGGAGAACTAAGCTCCTATGGAGAACTAAGCTCCTTTTAATATTATTGAATATTTTCATGTGGTGCGCACGTGCGTTGCACGTGGTGCGCGCGTAGCGGGCACAGGTGCGTTGCACGTGGCGCGCGTGGCGCTTGCCCATATGCGCATTATGGGGAGAAGCGGGCTTCTATATATGGAGAACTAAGCTCCTTTTAATATTATTGAGTATTCTCATGTGGTGCGCACGTGCGTTACACGTGGTGCGCGCGTGGCGGGCACATGTGCGTTGTACGTAGCGCACATGGCGCATTATGGGGAGAAGCAGGCTTCTATATATGGAGAACTAAGCTCCTTTTAATATTATTAAATATTCTCATGTGGTGTGCACATGCGTTGCACGTGGTGCGCGCATGGCGGACACACGTGCGTTGCACGTAGCGCACATGGCGCTTACGCATATGCGCATTATAGGGAGGAGCATGCTCCTATCTCGGAGAACTAAGCTCCTATGGAGAACTAAGCTCCTTTGAGTATTGAATCCTTTGAGGATTGAACTCTATCCTTTCTAAGAGCTATCCCCTCTTATTTATATGGGAGTGGTAAAGAAGCCATCTCTCCTTTTCCCGATGTGGGACTAAAAATGCATTTCCCATGTAGTAGAGCATTACTTTAGATTACACGTGCATAGCACATTTGCTCATAACTTTTGATCTCAGATGAATTATGAGGTCCATAATATATCAAATCGAAGAATTTTTGGAGACACTTTCGATACCATCAAAATTTAGCTGTTTCTCATTCCGGAGTTTGTCAAAATACAGCTCGGAAAATACTGGTTCTCATTTTCTTCCTTAGATCACATGTGCATAGACATTTGCTCATAACTTTTGATCCCGGATGAATTATGAGGCCCATAATATATCAAATCGAAGGTTTCTTCGAGATACTTTCAATACCATCAGATTTTAGCTGTTTCTTATTCCAGAGTTTGTCAAAATACAGCTCGGAAAATACTGGTTCGCATCTTCTTCCTTAGATCACATGTGCATAGACATTTGCTCATAACTTTTGATCCCGGATGAATTATGAAGCCCATAATATATCAAATCGAAAAAAATTTCGAGATGCTTTCAATAACATCAGAATTTAGCTATTTTTTATTCGGGAGTTTGTCAAAATACAGCCCGGAAAATACAGGTTCACATTTTCTTAAACGTATCGTTGCCATTTGATGCCTTGGGCTCTTTTGTACAGAAATTTTTGGCGGGAACAACGGCGTTCCTTCGCAGTCCAGCAGGATGCAGATGCAACGTCAATGACAGACCTCATGGTCGAAATAAAGCGGAGTGACGGAAAAATCCCAGCTCCACCTCGGCATTCGTCTCGTTACACCAGACACAATGTCAACAACGACGTTCCTTCGCAGTCCAGCAGGATGCAGACGCAACGTCAACGAAAGACCTCATGGTCAAAACAACGGAGCCATGGCAAAGTCCTTAGTTCCAAATCTCGACGGTTCACCAACAACATAGAGACCACCTCAACGCCCGTCTCGATACAGTAGACGTGATGTCACCCCAGCGTTTTTCCTCCAACAAGATGTAGATGCGACACCAAACGGAGCCACGGCAAAATATCTAGTTCCAAGCCTCGACGGTTCACCAACAACCTAAAGACAACTGCGACACTCGTCTCGATACAGCAGACGCAATGCCAGCAAACGAAGTAAAGGCCAAATTCCTAGCCTCAGGGTCTTGACGGCAACTTATATAAAACCTTAAAGACTATCGGAGATCATCCCACACCAGCGCGGAGTGGTCACCACCTCGATGCTCGTCTCGATACAGCAGACGAGATGTCACCACAGCAGTTTTCCTCCAGCAGGACTCAGACGTAACATCACCAAACGGAGCCATGGCAAAATCCCTAGTTCCAAGTCTCGACGGTTCACCAACAACCTAGAGACAACCGCGAAATTCGTCTCGATACAGCAGACGCAATGCCAGCAAACGAAGCAAAGGCCAAATTCCTAGCTTCAGGGTCTTGACGGCAACTCATATAAAACCTGAAAGATTATCGGAGATCATCCCATACCAGCGCGGAGTGGTCACCACCTCGACGTTCGTCTCGATACAGCAGATAAGATGTCACCACAGCAGTTTTCCTCGAGCAGGATTCAGACGCGACAATCAAACAACGGAGCCACGGCAAAATCCCTAGTTCCAAACCTCAACGGTTCACTAACAAGCTAGAGACAACCGCGACATTCGTCTCGATACAGCAGACGCAATGCCAGCAAACGAAGTGAAGACCAAATTCCTAGCTTCAGGGTCTTGACGTCAACTCACATAAAACCTGAAAGACTATCGGGGATCATCCCACACCAGCGCGGAGTGGTTATGACTCATCGGGGCTCTCCAAAATGAGCCTAACCTCAAGTAAAAAGCGGCATGGCAAAATTCCTAACGCTTGCTTTTCCGTCGGTCAAACTGCCTAGAAGGATTGCTTGAAGACGTCTTGTTCAGCTTCCGAAGGGATCAGAGACACTACAGTCGCAAGGTTACTCGAACAGCAAGATTGCCTATCGAGAAATACATCAGCCAACGCGATGGTACGACGAACAAAACCCTAGTACCACAGACCCTAACGGACCTCTGTCGTAAAGAGCAAAGGTTAACTGTGACGTTAGGATATTCTTGCGAGAACTGCTCGATTCGTATCGACTCGTGAGGAAATTAGTGTCTTTGCGAGAACTTCTCGATTCGTCTCGACTCGTAGGGAAAAGCCTTAGGCAATGGGGATAAGAACCGGTTTCCTAAGTACTGGGGCCCTGCAAGTCGGTCGAAAATGGACTCTTGCATACTATTCACGGGCCACACTCTCCAAAGTCGAATCTCGACAAGGAGAAAAATAACCACTTACGAGTCCTCTCGACTTGTAAGAGGGAAAATTCTCTTGTGAGATCCTTACGACTCTCAAGAGAAAACACTCTTAGGAATCCTCATGATTCCCAAGGAGAAAATACACCTATGAGATCCTCTCGACTCGTAGGGAGAAAAGTCTTCATAAGACCCTCACGGCTCATGAAGTTGAAAAGTCTTAGGTAGAAGATCTGAACCTGCTTCCTAAGCCATCACTATCCCTCGAAGAAGCCAAAACAAGATGCTCACTCTATCATATGCAGGCTACACTTACTAAAGTGACATGCCGGCAACAAAGAAAAGAGAAGAAAGCGACAAGGAGAACATTTGATTCGCATTCGATTAAGCATTCAAAGCATACCCGTTCATGCATGTACAAAAGATTTAGTACATAAAATAAACACGTTGAAATGAGGAATTTGCCATTCATACTTCGAAAAGTTCTTACAATCATGAAAGCAGTAAACGAAAACATCATCAAAATGATTACAATGGTAAAACCTCATATCCAGGGTATGGATTGAGGAATTCGAAAGTAAGGCTGTCTAGAATCTTTCTGGCCTTTCTGACCATTATCGTGTGTATCCTCTCGCGCTCACGAGTGTTGAGATCCTCGCCAATGTCCTCCTCTCTTTGATAAGAAGCGATTATCGTCGTCTGTTGGAAAGTTTGATGCAGAATATCAATGAGGTTATCTCGACGCTTCTTTGAGATTAAGCCAGACAGGTATACCGAATGCACCTTATTTTCGGCATCATCCAGCGCATTCAGCAGCATGGCTTCGTAAAACCCGGGAAGTGCTCCCCAAATTGCTCCCACTACGATTTTCAAGAGAGCAGAGCAACGAGGAAGCAGTCGGCCGTTGTGTGCATACAAACGAGCCATAATCTCCGCACATTGGACATCTGTAAACTCTTGGTTCTGGCAACGGCTCTGTACGCGAATATCCTCATAAGAGATAAACTCGTTCAGACTATATAAATGAACAGCCATAGTGCCTGAAAAGAAACATCATTAAAAGACTAGTAATGAGGAAAAACAGGCACAAGGATTTAAATGACTCCTGATATCCTCATGGAGAAAACAAATTCTAATTATGACACCTAACAAATTTGAATTTGCGAGAAATCCTAAAAAAAAGGGAATCTCATTTAATAAGCGACCCCTCGGGTCTAGGAGTTAAACTCCTCGAGAGCAATGATCTGCAGACAGAAGTGACACCTGTTAAAGTCAATTATGAGAAGAATTTAAAGAAATTCCCCGAGAATGCTAAGAGCCATGCTCTGCGAGGAAGATGAAGTAACCCATCAGGAACCCTAAAAGCAAAGCTTTTAATGAATTTGATATCCATGGATAAAACTCTTAAGAGTTCTTCATTAAAGATTAACAAATCAACATGATTCAAAAGAGCAAAGCTCTGTTCTTGGGCTAAGAAGCCTCAAGAAAAGATCTCCTTAGATCTATGGGTTCATGATCTGAAGAGAGTAAAGCTCTATTAATGAAACCCTAAAAGGGTTTTCTTTAGATCAAAGATCTATGAAGAGCAAGGCTCTGTTAATGGGTAAAACCTTAGTTTATTAAAAGTTTTAAACTTTACCTAAGTTTTGACAGAGTTTTTACTTTTGAAAAGTTCTTAAACTAAAGAGCAATGCTCTGAATAAAAGTTCTCAAAGAAGAAGATGAAAATCATCTAAGAGACCAAAGGTCCTATTTATAGGTATTGAAACGCCTCTTCAACTTCTGAGTTGATCAAAGGGCGCAGATGCTGCCACCGCTGCACTCATGCGTGGGTCACGTGAGCGCAATGGTGGGGGGGCATTTGTTTCCCCCAATTAGAGCAAAACTCTGTTTGAAATTTGAATTTCAAAAATTGAAGCAACGCTTCAGATCCAGCGCTAGGCGCGCTACGCGCCACGTATCAAACACGGATGCGCTAGCGCCAGGTGCGCTGCGCCCTAGGCAGTACACCATGTGTGCGCTAGCGCTGGGTGCGCTGCGCGCCACATGTCAAACACGGGTGTGCTAGCGCAGGCTGCGCTGCGCTCTGAGCAGCACACCACGTGTCAAACACAGGTGCGCTAGCGTAAAATGCGCTGCGCTCTGAGCAGCGCACCACGTGCAAAGCATGGGTGCGCCAGTGCTAGAATTAAAAATTCCCCACCGTTAGATCAAAAGATCTAATAGTAATAATAAATCATTAATTAATCAGAATTAAATTCTGTTATGGAAAGATTTTCTCAATCTTGTTAAAAATAAGAAAATTGCTTTCTGTAAAACAGAAGCCTTAGGATCAAAGATCCAATGGTGGGGAAACATCCCCAAATCAATCAGAGAAAGATCTCTTTAACTGATTCAACAAATCAACTTGCCCTATATAAAGGCTCCAAGACTTCAAGTCTGATATATAGAAAAAAAACCCTAAACTTTGAAAAATTCAAAGAAAGAGAGCAAGCTCTTGAAAGAAGATTATTTCTTCAAGATAAAGATGATGAATGATAAACACAGAGATGAAATTATCTCATAAAAAGAAGAATTATTTTCTTAAAAGATCATAGATCTACTAAGACCAAGGTCTTTCATAAAAAAGATCAAAAGATCTCATCACATAATAAAAAAAGAACATATTTTTCACACAGATTATTGATCTATAAAGGCAAAGGCTTTTCAAAAATAAGAACTGTTGTTCTTGAATTTTGAGACAAAATCTCTTTTAAAAGAACATAAATTTGTTCACAGATCATAAAAATTGATCAAATGCGCTTTGCGCTGCTGAAATGCGCTTTGTGCTGCTGAAATACGCTTTGCGCTATTGAAATGCGTCTTGCGCTCTTGAACAGCGCTTATGCGCTCTCTGGACCGGTGCTCAGCACCAAAATGCACCACGTGTCAACCACGTATGCAACTTGCGCTTTGCGCTTCTGAAATAGTGCACTGCACTCATGGGCTGGCACTCAGCGCCAAGCGCACCACATGTCACTCACGTGTGCGCCACTAAATTGAAAGCGCAACGCGCTCATAAATTAGCGCTCAGCGCTCACAAACTGGCGCAATGCGCCCATCATCTGGCGCTTAGCGCCAAGCGCGACACGTGTCCTTCACATGTGCGCTACTTGGCAGAAGCGCACTGCGCTCTTTAACTGGCGCAAAGCGCCTGGCGCGCCACGTGTCATGCCAACAGAACATAAATTGTTCTGATGAATGTTCTGCATTCAATACAAGGAAAAAAAATTGTCAGAAGGGCCAAGCCCAAATAAAGGCTCAATAGCCAGAATAAAAATTTTAAACATTTATTGGATTTAGCCTAAGATTGGCCATAAATCCTCAACTCATATCAACTGAGCCCATATGCTCATAAACCTTTTAACAGACCTTAATCCCAAATTGGACTATAGACCTCCCAACCAACATTGGTTCAAGGGTACATCTCTGAACCCCTCTGATATATGTCGTTATAATCCTTCAACGTCTTCAGAGAGGTGACGGGTCCCGACAACCAAACACTTTACGGACTGTGGGGTCCTTAAGCCCATGGACTATGATGTCCTTAAACTTTATAGACTATGGCATCTTTAAACTACGGACTGTGGGGTCCTTAAACTCATGGACTATGATGTCCTTAAACTTTATAGACTACGACGTCTTTAAACTATGCACTGTGGGGTCCTTAAACTCATGGACTATGATGTCCTTAACCTCGGGCTGTGGGGTCCCTTTAAAGCCGCGGACTATGATGTCCTTAATCTCGGACTGTAGGGTCCCCTTAAACCAACGGACTATGATATCCTTAACCTTGGACCACCATGTCCTTAAACTGGCAACTGACCGCAATGTCCCTAAACTAAACAATATGGCCCAAATGCTCTCTTGTTGGATCTAAACGATCCCGTTAAGTCGATCTTAGTCTAAAATTGGACTAACGTATCCTTAACAAACATTTAAGTTGATCTTAGTCTCAAATGAGACTAACGTATCCTTAAACCAAAACCAAAACCTAAATCTAAGAAAATACTTATTTGGACCAATCCACGCCCTACGGGCGACAACATAAATTAGTCTCCGTATACAATCCATGGGCAACCAAAAACAAAACAAATACCCACGACACGAAATGACCATCTGGAGAAGGAGAAAGTTGTTACCGCGATGCGGTAGCATAATTAACTGCAGGGGCTTGCGCCTGCAGGGAAGAGCATCCCGACAATCAAAAACCCCTCATCAACGAGAAGGAATCTGACGAAGTCTGCTATATCGGCCGCATCCGTTTAAACCTTCGATACACGGTGCCATAAATCAACTTGGCATCTTCGGAGAGGTGGACGGATAGCACCAATTAGTATCTGCCCCGGAATTCAGGCAAGACGTCCTCCGCGTCTTCGTCCACGTCTTTCGGCAGGGAACACTCATCTTCCTCGGTCTTACCCAGACCGATCCACAGCGCTGATCGCAGGCGCCTACGCCACGCTCCGCAAATCTCACCATGCGCGAGATATCTACCGCCCACGATCCCGCGTTCCACGCCATCACGATCTCCCATTAACGAGCATGTCTCGTCATTAATGCGGGATCCCGCCTACCACGCGGGCGTGACGCCAGGGGCGTAACGGCTGGCGTGATTCTTGCTCCCGCCTGCCTATTGCTACCGCTATATAAACCCCTTTTTCAAACGATTGAGGTAAGCCATTTTTTACTCCACTAGGCCGTTACTCTGCAAAAATACCCCGCCTAACTTGATCGTCGAAGGGTCTGTTGGGGTCAAAATTTTCACCCCAGTTGACCGGGTCAAAGTCATGGTCAACCCTAAGTAAGCGGGCCCAAGCCCAAGCAAGTGGGCCCACGCCCAAGTCGAGCCCCGCGGCCGGCCTCCCCATGCCAAAATAAAAATCATGTAACAAATAATTTTGATGTTATTTTTTGTGCATGAATGTAAGCAAAATGGGCATAAAGCCAAAATTTTGTAAAACCCATGGCTTATGTGCAAAAAGAAATAGCACATGAGACATGGGATGGGCAAAATACCATTTTGTAAAGCCCAAGGGGCTATGTGTAAATGTGTAAGCCTATAAAAGGCAACATGATGAAAATATCTAAGACACTTTTCATTCTCTAAAAACTCTAGGGTTTTTGTGTCTCTTTTTCCTTTCTCAAGGTTCTAAACTTCTTCTTTATTTTGAATTAAATCAAGAGTTTTACTCTTCTTTTTCCAAAACTAAATAGTTTTTCACCACAAAACCCACAAAGGGGAACTCAGATCTCTCATCAGATCTCAAAAATAAGAGATTTTTAAAATCTCATACTTCTTGTTCTTCAAGATCCAGCCGACAGAAGAGGAGAAAGAAGACCCATCTCCAAAAATCCCACTTTGGGAAAGATCCAGGGCTCAAGGGAGAAGCCCCTTTCATCAACTCCAAAAATATCTTAGGAGTCCAACTCCATAAGTCAAATCGGGAGCACAGCTCCCAGTGCAGGAACCAAGTCCCTTTTGCTACTGACGTCTAGCGCCCGCGTGTCAGGCACGTGGGGCGCTGGCGCTCTGGCGCACAGCGTCCTCGTGCCAGGCACGTGGTGCGCTGGCGCTCTGGCGTACAACGCCCGCGTGCCTGGCATGTGGGGCGCTGGCCCACGCATCCTTTGGATGTCCTTTCCTTTTATATATATATATATGTATGTATGTATGTATGTATGTATACACACACACACGCATACTCCACGACACTGTCCCTGTTAGAAAAAAATTTCTAACGGGGCGCTGCCCCGCACCCCACAAGGGGGCTGCTAGCCTCCTTGACCCCCAGCCCGCTATCCGGGTAGCGGGACCCCCGTAAAAACTCTTCGGGGCCCCCAATATATCCAAAACCCTTTCAAAACATACGCACACTGCACGTTGAGTTCGCATAACCTGTTTAACCCGTCAATCGAAGGTTCTCTCGCTCCAAAAGCCAAAGGGTAATTAACGGCAGCTTAGTCCGCGGCTGCCGGAGATTCGGATCCCCACAATCAATAAACCCCCGCCTACCTTAGGCAGGGGGAATCTGTAATGTGTTTAACAAGCGCACGTATTCCCATCTCAATAAGGTGATGAAAAACACCCTACAGATTCTGGCACGCCCGGTGGGACGTTTCTCTCCTCCCATATTTCGGGTTAAATATCCATACAAACTCAATTAATATACATATCTATATTTATACTAAAATAATGCTTTTTCATGCAGGTTTTCAAGCAATCAATTTTAACAATGTCTCCAAAGATGAACTTAGCTCCCGTCTCCTACATGATGAAGATAGACGCCAGGACGGTCCTCCTGGCAAGTCTCGGACGACAGTGGGAAGAACCGCTGCTACAATTTGGGTCTATTCTGTTTGTCTCGGCTATTGCCATCCCTGCACCTCAAGCTCTGGTAACCGACAAACTGGCCTCGAAAGGCAAAAGGCCAAATATGGTGATCTCGAAGGCGCCCCAACCTAAACGCGAGTCGGTGTTCAAATGGCTCTCCGTGGCCCCAACTGGGGGTAAAGCCGTCAGAACAAAAGAAGTTGCCAGACATCGTGGGTAAGCCCAGGCGATACCTTCGACGGACACGCATGCAGATGTCTACTCAAGCCTCCCCATCACTCAGCCTATGACGGCTTCCCAAAGAGCAGAAGCCTGCCAAGCGCTCAAGGCAGAGAAGCTGAGGCAGAAGCGGCTCAGATACAAAGCCAACAAAAGGGCTAGGGCTTTGGCCATGTTAAAATTTATGAATTTCCAAAGCCCAGACCGCTCCACGAAACCAGCTGCCAGTGATGAAGAATGACTGAATGTGTTATCCACACCGTCTACATGGTGGGCATGCGTCCCAGCGACAACCTTCGTAGCAAAAGTAAGGATGGGGCCACTACATCTCAAATTCAATCTGGTGTGAATATGGCTGCCACATTCCAAGACCAGCCTTCTCTGGAAGGTAATCAAGACCTATCCAGTGAGACTGATAAGCAGGGAGAGCCCTCAGATCATGAGGAGTCAGGCTCGGAAAGCGAAGATGAGTCAATCTTTCGTCCCAAGAACGCAGAGCAGCAACTTCTCCAAGAGCTCCGAAAGCAGCTTAGAAAAAAAGATAAGGAGATGGCCAAACTTTACTTCAAAATTGACGACTTGACGAATGTCGTCTTGCAGCTCACGGCCCGACTTGCCTCTCAGCCGCCCAATCAGGCGTAGGGCTCTGCTCATGAACCGGGAAACGGTGTCCCGAGACAGCCAACGCCTATTCCCTCATATCCAAAGGTGGGCAGACCGCATGAAAGTCAGTCGCATCCTATCTCCGGAAATGTCTTGGCTACCGATGACAGCAACCCGCTAACTCAAGATCAAACATGGATTTGATTGCCAACAAAGTCAAAACATTGGTAGCCGAAGCCGGAGAGCAAAAAGAGGTAAGTAGCAGCGGGAGACCATACCCTGCTCGGTACGATCTTGTGGAGTTTCCTACTGGCTATGTCGTCCCCAAATTTGAAAGGTTCGATAGGACGGGAAATGCGAATTGGCACATGCCCAATTTAAAGCATCATGTGCGAACACTGGGGGCAATGATGCGCTCTTTCTCTGCCAGTTTGTCAATAGTTTGATCGATGTTGCTTTCGATTGGTATGCAAGCATACCGGATGACTCGATCACGACGTTCGCTCAAATAGAATCCATGTTCAAGCAAAGGCTCATGAGTGTCAGCGATAAAATCACCATTGCTGACCTTGTAAGGACCGAGCCAAAGAACAACGAAAGCAACATGGATTTTATAGTCCGATGGCGCAATCTCTCTATCAAATGCGAACCGACGTTGGAGCAAGACCAATCCTTCAGTCTTCTTATAGAAAATCTGAACGACTGGATGAAACCTTTCCTATGCACCGCAGGCCTCAAAACATTCCAAGACCTGACCAAGACTGTTCAAATGTTGGAACGCTCAAAGCCCGAGTCCACTCAGAATCTCCAATTCACAAACAAACTGAGACATCGGAGGGACGACAACCGGAAAAGCGAAAGCTCCAACAGCACCGATTCTTTGGATAAGCAGAGAGCGGGCGGAGCAAAGACTAACAAATCTCGAGAGCCAACTTTGGAGGAAAGACCAAATAAGGTCTACTCTTTCCGAAGGGACAAGGTCTACAAAATTTTCAAAGATGCTCTGAAGAATGGCTTGCGACTACCGAAACCAAAAAGGCTAAGTGAAGCGAACAGGACTGATCATCCCAACTTTTGCCCGTACCACCGAGTGCTGGGACACACTATTGAAGACTATTGCATCTTCAAGGATTGGGTCGAGAAACAATACAAGGTGGGAGAAATATCGTTGTCCCCTAGCGTGTTAACAAACAATCAAGCTGCGACCGCCAATTTCATACAAATGGAGACCGAAGTCCTTCAGGGACCTGATTCTCTTAGACACCTGCCTTTCTCTAAAAAGAGTGGACCAAGACAACAAGCTAAGTGCCAAGCGAGCCACATTGTCAATGAAGAAGCAATAGACGGGCACACAAACCATACAGCCTATATGATGGAGCTCGAAGGAGCAAGTCCTCCTACGCCTTATAGCCATGATAATAATGCGGTTGTTGCCATCCAACACCGGCTTGATCCAAATGATGAAGAGCTCGCTCATGTAATTAAGCCCAAGGAGCCCATGGTTCCTGCAAAATCGAACCCAAGCTCTAACAGCTGACCACCACGTCGTTAAACTGGGAATGATAGACCTCTAAGTCTTTAAACTGGGAACCGCCGACCACCACGTCATTAAACTGGGAACAGTCGACCTCTAAGTCGTTAAACTGGGGATGTAAAAATGTGTAAATAAAAAATATATATGTATTGTAACACCTGTTTCCCCCAATCAGAGCAAAGCTCTGTTTGAATTTTAAAATTCAAAAATTGAACCAACGCTTCAGATTTCTTGCGCTGCGCACTGCGCGCCACGTATCAAAAGCAGACACGCCAGCGCCGCGCCCAAGGCAGCGCACCCCCAATCAGAGCAAAGCTCTGTTTCAAAATTCAAATTTTAAAATGAAGCAACACTTCAGATCCCTTGAGCTCTGCGCTGCGCGCCACGTGTCAAACGCAGGCGCGCTAGCGCAGTTGCGCTGCGCTCTGCGCTGCGCGACACGTGTCAAACGCAGGCGCGCTAGCGCCAATTGCGCCAGCACTGGAATTTAAATAATAAATTATTAATTAATCAATATTAAAATTCTAGAAAGATCTTTCCAATCTTATTAAAATAAGAAGATTGTCTTCTGTAAAACAGAGGCCTTAGGATCAAAGATCCAACGGTGGGGAAATATCCCCAGATCAATCAGAGAAAGATCTCTGTAACTAACTTAACAAATCAATTGGCCCTATATAAAGGCCCCTAGACTCCAAGTCACACACATATATAGAAGAGAGAGAACCCTCTGCAAACTTTGAGAAAAAACCCAAAGAGAAAGAAAGGCAACCCTTTGAAGAAAGAAAATCATCTTCTTCATCTTTAAAGGTAAAGAATTATACTTCTTGAAGAACAGAGATGAAAACATCTCACAAAAGAAGAATCCCCTTCTAAAAAGATCAAAGATCTAAGAACAAGATCAAGATCTTCAATAAAAAAGAAAAGATCAAAGAAAGATCTAATCATGAAAGATTAAAAAGAAGTAATTTACTTCATTCTTAGATCTTTTGATCTATAAAGGCACAGCCGTTTGATGGGAACAAGAATCTTGGTTTTTGAATCTTGAGGCAAGGCCTCCTTTGAAGAACAAAAAGAATTTGTTCTTTGATCTTAATTTGATCAAGATGCGCTCTGCGCTATTGGACAGTGCCTTGCACTTTTGAAATGCGCCTTTGCGTTTATTGGAATGGCGCACTGCGCCAGAACGCGCCACGTGTCATTCACTAGTGCAGCGCACTCAGAAAGCGCAGTGCGCTAACAGACTTGCGCTTAGCGCAGAGCGTGACACGTGTCACCTTCGCATGCGTTAGCGTGTTGCGCTCTTTAATTGGCGCAAAGCGCCTGACAAGCCACGTGGCGCATTATAAGACCACTATTTTGCTCCTGATAAATGCTATGCATTTAATTACAGAACCTAATTCTATGAATTATAAAAGGGCAGAGCCCAAGTAAAAGCCTAATAGGCAGAACATGAATAAAATGTTGAACATTTTCAACTGGACTTAGCCCAATTCTGGCCATAAGTCCTCAATTTAAATTGAACAGAGCTCGTCCGCTCTTCCAATCAATTTACACCCGGTTCAAGGGTACATCTCTTTGCTCCTCTGATATCTGTCGTTGTAATTCCTCAACGTCGTCAGAGAGGTAACGGGTCCCAACAACCACACACTGCTACGGACTGTAGGGTCCTTAAACTCATGGACTATGACGTCCTTAACCTCGACCGTAATGTCTTAAAACTAATACCGGACTGTGGGATCCTTAAACTCATGGACTATGACGTCCTTAACCTCGACCGTGATGTCTTAAAACTAACGTCGGATTGTGGAGTCCTTAAATACATGGACTATGATGTCCTTAACCTTGACCGCGACGTCTTAAAACTAACATTGGACCGCAATGTCCTTAAACTACTTATCGATCGCAATGTCATTAAACTAAACAACAGAGCCCAATTGCTCTTTTGTTGGATCTAAACAATCCCGTTAAGTTGATCTTAGTCTAGAATTAGACTAACGTGTCCTTAACAAACGTTTAAGTTGATCTTAGCCTCAAATAAGGCTAACGTATCCTTAAACATAACCCCCCAAACCCAAATCTAAGAAAGATACGGATTTGGGCTAGTCCACGCCCTACGGGCGACAACATAACTTAGTCTCCATATACAATCCACGGCAACCAAACAAAAAAAGAACAAACACCCACGACATGAAGTGACCATATGGAGAAGGAGAAAGTTGTTACCGCGATGCGGTAGCGTAATTAACTGCAGGGGCTTGCGCCTGCAGGGAAGAGCGTCCCCATAATCAAAAAACCCCTCAAACGAGGGGGAATCTGACGAAGTCTGCTACATCGGCCGCATCCGTTTAAACCTTCGATACATAGTGCCATAAATCAACTTGGCATCTTCGGAGAGGTGGACGGATAGCACCAATTAGCATCTGCCCCGAAATTCAGACAAGACGTTTGTCTGCCGCATTTCGGAGGGGAACAGATTCTGGCACGCCCGGTGGGACCTTTTCCTCTTTCCACTCCACACTTCGTGTGTCGTGTTTGCAAACGAATCGCGGTTTGCTAATGGTTGCCCTTGGGTTCAAGGTACTGAGATTTGGCATTTTGCTTGGTGCAGAAAGCGAAGGATCAATGGCGTCCACTTGCACGAAGTGTTCCAACTGCAGCTGCAACTCGCGTCCTGCCTCAACTGGGGGCATAACCTACGGGCCCCAAGCGGTCTCTTTGTTCACGATGCCCGTGGAGCAGATTACTCAAGCCACCACAGGGCTGTTTTTCGGAACCACGCTTCCGCCGACGAGCTTCATTGCCCCCGTGCCCATACCAGAAGCTCCCAAGAAGTCGGTCTTCGATTGACTTATAGTTATTGCGGCCCCTCTCAGCGGGTCGTCCAACACCAGTGCTTCGGTCTTCTCCAGATTGGGCCAAAATTCCTGCGGGCCCACAATGAAGCTTGCAGTCCCAGAGAAGGTTATTCCGAAGAGAGTAACCAAACCTGCTCCTGAAATCGACAATGCGGCTTCTCCTGCCAAGGGGTCGGTCTTTACAAGACTGGCCGTCCCAACTCCCACTCCCGCTCCGGCTACTCAAAAGACATCAGTCTTTAATAGGCTGACACCGGCAACAGCCCCTCCCTTGAACAGGGGGCAAGACAAGGCCATCCCCGTTACCGAGCCAACTCCCTCAGCTCGACATGCTCGACGTCGCCACTGGCGCCGAGTGAGGAAGTCAGGAGGCAACTCCCCTTCTGGGCTAACTCCACCAGCCCCGACGGCGGAAATTAATGCTGCTGTTCCAACTGAGAACAGCTTTGAGCTGTTGAATAAGGTGCGTAGGAATTCTCCTACCGCCGTATTGAAAAGGTCTCCTCCTCCGGCAGAGACTGTCATGGAAACAAAGCCAAAACAGTCCCCTCAGCGGCTGTCCTCCAAGATCTACAAAGTCTGGCAGCATGTCCGAGACTCGGTGATCGATCCAAATTTCTCTCGCCAGGACAAGAAGCTGAAGGTCCAACTGGAAGTAAGCCATCCTGCCAAGCCACGAAAAGCTATCTGGGTGCCTACCTCGACGGCCCCCTCAACTTCGACCGCTCATAAAAAGAGAAGGCCGGAGAAGATCCCCGTGCCTGCGGCAAAAGTCAAAGGCACTGAACCCAAACGCCCTAAGTCTGGGGGCATGGTGGTCCATACTATTTACATGGCATCCGGGAAGGAGGATAGCCGCGCTTCTACAGGCCACCAACCGCTTACCCGATCCATCACAAGAGCCCAGGAACAACAGCAGCAGAAGCTCCAGGAGATGCTGACTGCGATGGCCGCGCTCACCGGACCAAAAGATAGCCCGGAGGCGTCATCGGAGCAGCGTCGCGAACACAAAACTGATGCTGAATTCCTTCGAAGAATGCTCGAGAAGAAGGACAAGGAGGCTGCGGAACAAGCGGCCAATATAAAGCAGATGGCTCTTCTGTTCCAAGACATGGTCGGGATGATGATACAGCCTGATCCTCCAGCCGAAGATCCTCCGATTATCCTCGAAGACGACAGAGGAGAAACGTCAAATCCACCTTCGTCTCTTTCAACGGCCAAGGAGGAGACAATCTCTAAAGCTGCCCTGGATGACTATATCGCTCAACAAATACGAGTTCATCCGGTAAATGAAGCAGCCGACCAAGTTGTCAAAACTGGACGACCGTATCCGAGCTGGTATGATCAGATAAAATACCCACCGGGCTACTCAATCCCGAAATTCCATGTCTACAAGGGGACAGGCAATCCCCATCAACATGTCGCCCAGTTCAGGGCTCTTTGTGGCAACACCGGCGGCGATGATAAACTCTTGCTTCGCTAATTCGTCGGCAGCTTATCGGAGACAACGTTTGAGTGGTACTCCGAGCTTCCAAACAACTCCGTCAAAACTTTCGCAGAGATGGAGTTGCTATTCACTCAGCGATTCGCGAGCGCCAGCGAACGCACCCCAATAACGGTATTGATTAACGCAAGGGTGAAGCCGGGCGAAACTTGGGTACAATATGCAATCCGATGGTGGAACTTATGGTCGAAGTGCGAACAGCGCATCAAAGAGGCACCAGCGGTGGGCATGTTCGTGGGTACCCTAGACCCTCATGCAACTATTTCACAGTTCATGATGTTCTTTAAACCAACTACGTTCCAGGCCTTAATCGATAAGCTAGCCCAGATGGATCAAATGGGTCACAGACCATCTCCCCCGAAACCGGAACCGCGGAATGACAAGGGTAAAGGGAAGGCTACCTTCGTCGCTAACACCCAACAGCAGCCCAGTGCCCCAAAACTAGCAGATCAACTGGAAGAGAGACGGCGCTATTACAATGAGAAAATGAAGCGTCCTTACTCATTCCCGCGGGACAAAACGAAGAGGTTGTTCGAGCTGGCGGTGCGCAACAAGCTTATCAACTTACCGAACCCAAGATGACCACCGCAACCCAGCGAAGCGAATAACCCCAATTACTGCCCTTACCACCAAACGGTAAGTCACCCGATCGAGGATTGCTTCGTCTTTAAGGGATGGATCGAGGATCAATACCTACAAGGCAAGTTTGCGTTGTCTGAGAAGTGGAAGGTAAACCCGCCACAACCACACACCCCTAAGAAGACGGACACACCGGGGGCAACGTGTTCTTTTATTGAAGAAGCTCCGTGGGAAGTTATGCTTTCGGCCAAAACCAAAAGGATGCTGAATGATCTTCAGACATGCCCGGCGATCAGATGGAAGAACCCATTAGAACCCCTGATCATCGAAGGAATGCTGAAGCCACGCCCAACTCCAAAGATCGGTGGTGATGGCCCAAGCACTCACACCCAGCCGTTAAAATCTTCGAAAAAGAAGAAGAAATCCAAGAAGCCCGTGAAGCCTGGCAACAAGCGCACGGACTTGCAGAAACAGATCGACGCGCTGGAGGAGTATAATCAGAAGGCGCGGACTCCCATCACGCTCCAAGAATTCCTCAGCCACGTCTTTCAGGAGGAAGATGATGGAGAAGGCTCGTCGGATGAATCTGAGGGTTACGTAGCGAGTTATCATGTGATTTCTCACTCGTCGATAGACGATGAAGGAACTCCTTGCACTGAGAAGCTGGGGGCAGATCCTAAGCCGGAACTTCTGGGGCCATCAGATGAAATAATTGATGCATTCCTGAACACGGCTCTTTTGAAAAGTAAAGCTGTTCGGGAACGCGAGACGGCCATATTTGAAAGAGCCAAACGCCGGCGACTAGACGAAAGAGTCGAGACACTCCCACCGAGTCAAGGGACATCCGTCGCGGATAAAAACAAGTTCAAGACGAGGAAAAGGTTCGCTAAACCCATATCAATGGGAATGAAGCTACCACCCTCCGAAGGAAACACTCCCGGTGAAGCAGAGATGCATCCTAACTACTGCTCGTATCATCAAAAGATTTCGCACCCCACCAAAGAGTGCAATGCTTTTAAAAGATGGTGGCAGGGGTATGTCGCTCACCGGCAACATTTCAAGCGGATGAAACGCAAGACTCGTCGGGAGCAGGGAAATACGACCGAGGAGCATAAAAGAACCACCAGCAGCTGTCGCATGGTCAACGCCGGGGAATCGCAGGTTCTCATCTTCGGGAGCGACTCTGACGAGAAAATGGCTCTTGGCCCTCTCTTTAAAGAATCCACCTTGGGGAAAGAGGAAGAATCGAAGGCCTATGAAAATATCCAGCTGCGCAACCGTACGCTTCCAGAAAAGAATCTCGGACCCATGAATAGAAAGGATAAAGGAAAAGAAAAGGTCTCTGAGGATATCGCCCTGGATGACCAAGTCATGAAAGAGCTGACCGCCAAGGACCCGCCAAAGAAGAACAAGGTGGACTACAACTTTCTGACACACTTGAGGAAGTTACCTTCGCAGCTCAGCATTCTCGATGCCCTTTTACTATCCAAAGATGTGAGAGATTCATTGATCAAGGCGCTGCAAGAGCCAGGGCAATTCCAAGCTTTCCTTGCCGAAGAAAAGATGAAGGACGAAATGGAGGAAGTACACACAGCCGATATCACCTTCGGCGACGAAGACCTCCTCCTTGGGACGTGCGAGCACAACCGTCCCCTCTATGTCTCAGGGTACTGCCACGATATAAAGATAGGAAAAATCCTGGTCGACAATGGGTCTTCCGTCAATCTCCTCAATGTGCGAGTGTTGAAGGAAATCTGCATGAGCGTCCAGCATCTCGCTCGTGATAAAATCACCATCTCTGGTTTTGACTCCCAGTCATCGCGGACTCTCGGGTCTGTGATATTGACTTTACGATTCGGACTACTTGTCACGGATATTAAATTTCATGTCATTGACGCCAAGACATGCTATAACGCTTTGCTCGGCCGGCCTTGGTTACACGAGTACAACATCATCCCTTCTACACAACATCAGTGTATGAAATACTTTAAGGATGGTCTCGAGTATACCGTAACAGGAGAGCTGAACCCATTCTCCGTGAACGAAGTCCGCAAGTACGAAGATGCAAAATACTTTTTGCCAGATTTCGAGGACACGGAGAGATGTCGCAAACCGGAGAACAAAGTTATCACCACCATTCCTGTCTTCGGGAGTGATACTGAGGAAGAGGAAGAGATAGTTTATTCAGGTCCACCCCAGTAAACCAAGCCAGGACCGTCCGCTCCTATGTTGATTTTTGGCAGCGACTTGGAAGATGAGGTCCATGCTATATTCTCTGCTCGGCCACCAATACAAGCATTCGCTGGAGATAATCAGAGTTTGCAAATTACCATGATTCCGTGGGAGCACTACAAAGATCTCGACGCACTTGAAGCTTATAACGTGCAAGAGCTACAAACATTTTACGTCCCTCTCAGGCGAGAAGGCGAGAAGGCGATCCTATTCTACCGCTCCGGGGAAACCAAAGTGGAGAAAGAAATCTGGCACGGTGCGGATTCTACACTTGACAGGATCCAGCCCATCCGGCTGCCTACATATTACACAGAAGGCTTGAAAAGTCTATTGAAGCGCCAAGGGATACCCTTCAAACAGACCGCTCGAAAAGCTAAGTTCTATGACAGGATCTGGAACGTTCCCGGAACTCATCGCAAGTTGCCCAATGGGAGAATGGAAATGATCGGGCTTGGATATGTTCGGTCCAAGAAACGGGAACTACTCCGCGACTGCAACGTCGTACATGACCTTGATGAAGAAGGAGATACTCAATGGGAGAATGCTAACCCTGAACCAGAAAGAGCCCCCGACGTGAAAATGCCCAGTCCGTCCTTCGAAGAACAAATGGACAAGCTTATAAGGGAAGCTGATCAAAAAGTTCGAGACAACCATAATCATGAAATGGCCATCTACGAGAAAGCCAGGATGTAACGCCTTCTTCAACAGGCTGCGAAAGATGAAAATGCCCCTCCCTGTCAACCTGCTGTACAAAAGACCTGATGCAGAGGCAGAAACAAGTCAAAGAGCGGAAAAGACGTTCGACAGCGACAAAGCAGGACCAAGAAACCACGCGATCAGGAGCCAAGCAATCCAGATTCATATCTTATAAAGAAGATGAGTCGAGCATACTCTTTTCCTCAGAGCAAAACACGGAAGATACTTGATCTCGCCATAAGACATCAAATGATTACACTTCCGGAGACCAAACACCCTGAGCAAGCCAACGAGGTCTTTCACCCAGACTATTGCTCTTATCACCGAGCAATAGGACACCCTCTCAAAGACTGCTTCACCTTTAAGAACTGGGTCGAAGATCAATATCAGCTTGGCAAATTCTCTCTATCCAGCAGCTGGAGGGTAACAGCGCCGCAGAAGCATGAACCCAGAGCCGCGCATACAACGAGAATAGAACCAGATCAACATCGGTCTTGGAAGCGAGCTCGTACTTGGTCATATGATAACTCTATTAAAAGAAAAGCCCGAGAATATGGATGAACTCCTCTGGTGCTTCGAAAACAATGATGACGAGGTAATCTCAGAATTTCCACCGGCACCGAAAGAGCTGGAAGATGGAATACACACTACTGCAGATAACCTCAAGAAAATTGATTTGGGGACGACAAATGACCCGCGACCGACATTCGTCAGTGAGTTGCTGTCTGAGGAAAGAGTAGCTACACTAAAAGACGTGCTTATGCAGCATAAGGATTGCTTCGCATGGAACTATTCCGAGATGTCAGGATTAGATCCAGAGATTGCTGTCCACAAACTGGCAATATCCCCAGACGTCAAGCCAATCAAACAAGCACCAAAGAGAATGTGGCTCGAGCTTGAGATGAGTATCAACGCCGAGGTCAAGAAGCTAATCGACTCTGGCTTCATCCAAGAGGTGCAGTATCCTGATTGGATCGCCAACATCGTCCTGGTGATGAAGAAAAATGTGACGGTGCGCATATGTGTGGACTTCCGGGATCTCAATAAATCCTGCCCGAAGGACGACTTCCCAGTACCGGTCACCGAGCTGATGACAGACAATACGTCCACTCACGAAGTCTTCTCCTTCATGAACGGATCGTCAGGATATAACCAGATAAAGATGCATCCCGAAGATCAGAGGCACACCGCTTTCCGGACCCCTTTGGGTATATTTTGCTACAAGGTGATGCCTTTCGGTCTAAAGAACGCCAGTGCCACCTATCAGAGGGCCATGACGAAGATCTTCAATAACCTTATACATGAAATCGTCGAATGCTATATCGACGACCTCGTGGTTAAGAGCAAATTATATGAGGAGCATTTAGAGCATCTGAAGACCGTATTTCAACGCCTTCGGCAATACAACTTGCAGATGAACCCTCTCAAATGCGCGTTCGGGGTGTCCTCAGGTAAATTCCTAGGATTCATCGTCCGACACCGAGGTATCGAGATAGATCCGTCAAAGATCAAGGCGATCATGGAAATGCCTCCGCCAAGGACTCTCAAACAATTGCGGTCTCTCCAAGGGAAGCTCGCGTATATCCGGCGATTTATAGCCAATCTCTCTGGCAAGTGTCGTCCTTATAGTCACCTGATGAAGAAGGGGACCCCGTTCGTCTGGGATCACAAATGCCAAGGCGCGCTGGACGAAATCAAGCAGTATCTGCAGAACCCGCCAGTGCTGGTCGCTCCGGTCAAGGGAAAGCCCCTTATTCTTTATACAACAGCCCTCGAAGGTTCCTTAGGCGCATTATGGGCACAAGAGAACGACCAAGGGAAAGAAAGAACTCTCTATTACTTGAGTCGAGTTCTCCTGGGGGCAGAAATCAATTATTCTCCCATCGAAAAACACTGCCTGGCGTTGATCTTCACGATAACGAAACTCCGGCACTATGCATTGGCGCATGAAGTCTGTCTCATATCGAAGGTGGACCCTCTCAAATATTTGATTTCAAAGGCCATATTGACAGGTCGGCTCGCTAAATGGGCCTTGCTCCTGATGGAGTTCTCAATAACTTATCAACCTCTTAAGGCAGTGAAAGGCCAGGCCATCGCCGACTTCCTCGCCGAGCATCCGATACCGGCCGATTCCCCTTTGAATTGTGAACTGCCAGACGAACATGCGTTTGATGTGATCGACGGTGGTGATGCCCGATGGGAACTTTATTTTGATGGAGCGTCTTCCATGAAGAAGCGCAAACAGAACACGCCCATAATCAAATCGGGAGTAGGCCTCATCTTCGTGACCCCACAAGCAGGGATAATGCGCTTCGCTTTCGCCTTAACAGAGCCGAGGACAAACAATGAAATCGAGTATGAAGCTTTGATAGCAGGCCTCGAGATCGCCATCGACATGGGAATTGAAAACCTCATCATATACAGAGACTCCCAACTGGTCATTAGCCAAATAAACGGCGACTATCAAACGTGCAAACCAGAGTTGGTAAAATACGGCGAGAGAGTGCAACAGCTGCTGACTCAAATTCTTTCCTACACCTTGTAAAGCATACCGCGTGCGGAAAATAGCAAAGCAGATGCATTAGCTAAGCTTACTAAAGAATTGGCTGACAAGAACCTCGATGACGTAAGAATCGTGGTACAAAGCCGTCGGGTTCTTGCACCGGCAGGAATATCTTCGGAGTCGTCCGAGGAAAAGGGAGCGACCGAGCAAATGGCTCTACAAGTGAAAGACCAAGAAAAGGTCGAGGATTGGAGAGAAGTCTTTATAGACTACTTCAAATCCCGTCGAACACCTGAAGATGCATCCTCAAAACATCGGCTCATGAAGCGAGCCCTGTCTTTCGCCTTCGTCAATGATACTCTGTATAAGAGGTCGTTTGATTCTCTATGGTTAAGATGCCTGGGACCTGAAGAGGCGAAAAGAGTCGCCCAAGAAGTTCACGACAGACTCTACAGTTCTCAACAAGCCGGGCCGAAGATGAAGTTGAAGATCAAACGGATGGGTTATTATTGGCCCACGATGATCCAGGACTGCCTTGAGTATGCGAAGCAATGGCACTCTTGCCAGATCCATGGAGACTTTATCCATCAGCATCCAAATCCATTACACCCGACAGTGGCTAGCTGGCCGTTCGAAATGTGGGGAACTGACATAATCGGCCCCATCGAGCCAGTATCGTCCAGAGGACATCGATTCATTTTGGCGACAACTGATTACTTCTCCAAATGGGCAGAAGCAGTACCGCTGAGGGAAGTAAAGGCGAAGAATATCCTCTATTTTTTCAAGACGCGCGTTATTTATCAGTTTGGAACTCCGCGACGGATCATCTCCGATAACGGGCCAGCCTACAGAAGCCACAAGATCAGCCGCTTTGCACAACAGCACAATATAGACGGGAGATACTCCTCAGTTTATAATCCCCGAGCTAACGGTCTAGCTGAGGCTTTCAATAAGACCCTGACAAAGATCGTGAAGAAGACAGTGTCCCGAAATAAGAAGGACTGGCACGAGAGACTGCAAGAAGCTCTCTGGGCGTATCGAACTACGTTCAAGACGGCCACGAACACAACTCCATACGCATTGGTATTCGGTACAGAAGCGGTACTCCCCCTCGAGATAGAGCTACCCTCCCTACGAGTGGCAGTTCACTACGAGCTAACGGACGAAGAAAACTCTCACCTTCGGCTTGAGGAGCTCGATGCCCTTGATGAGACCCGGCTCATAGCACAACAAAATCTAGAGGCTTATAAAGCAAAGATGGCGCGCTCTTACGAAAGATTGACTAGGCCGAGAACATTCCGCCAAGGCGAACTAGTGCTAGTGGTCAAAAGACCCATCATCCCCAATCGTGCTAAACGAGGGAAATTCGAGCCGAACTATGAAGGCCCGTACATCATAGACAAGATCTACCAGGGTGGAGCCTATCTACTCATGGACATGCATGGTGAAAGACCTTTCAGGCCAATAAACGGTTGCTTCCTGAAGAAATACTACGCTTGACGAGTCACGGCCTAGGTCAATGATAGATGACGACGACTATGTCCGCTCGCTATCTTCCTAAGCCCAAACTCTATAAGTAGTAACCGGCTTACTTTACGACGGATCGAAACGTCCCTAAACTAACGACGGACCGAAACGTCCTTAAAACTAACAACGGACCACTATGTCCTAAAACTAGCTGTTGACCGAGATGTCGATAAACTACGGTGGATTGCAGCATCCCGAAACTGATAAAAAAAAGGTATGTCCGTAAGCAAAGTGGGCACGGATGAAAACCCGAAAGGGCTCCGTGAGTAAAAACAGCAGGGCTACCGGCGAGTCTTGTGAAAACCCGAAAGGGCGCAACCTCCCTAGAATTAAAAAAAGAATAAACAAAAAAAAAGAAAACGGTATGTCCATAAGCAAAATGGGCACGGATGAAAACCTGAAAGGGCTCCGTGAGTAAAAACAGCAGGGCTACCAGTGAGTGTTTGTGAAAACCCGAAATGGCGCAACCTCGTTAAAAGACACTTGCAAGGTCCTCTCGACCTTGTAAGGAGAAATCACCTGCGTGAGATCCTTACGACTCACAAGGGAGTAAAACATTTAGGGATCCCCACGATTCCCAAGGAGAAATTACACTTGCGAGATCCTCACGACTCGTAAGGAGAATCCTCTTATGAGACCCTCACGGCTCATAAGATTTGAAAGTCTTAAGCTACAGAGGCCTGAACCTGTTCTTAAGCAGCCCCCACAACCTCCGATACTGCCCTACAAGCGGCTCAATGCTGACCCTTGAATATAATCCATGGGCGCAAATAAACATTTCCCTAACAAAGTCCCACTCGTGACTAGGGATATGTCTACACGGTGAACAACCCTTATAAGTCCTTGATTTGAATGAGATTTAGCGTGCTTGCGCTTTCTAAAAGATAGATCAAAAATATTTGTAACCGCAATCAAGAACGGCGTCGCATGAAGCTAGCCGGTGGGTACGGGTCGGTCCACAGGGATTTTGTGAATTTTCGATTCGTTCTTACAAGTTAATTCCGAAGGGTGTTCGGAGTTGTTATTAAATCTAAAAATCTAATTAACCTAGGGCAATTATCTAGATCTACTCTTGCTAGGGTTAGGTTTAGGAATGGTTTGGAAATGTAAATAAATCTCAACGCTTTCTATACCCAGATTAGGATCTAAGAGGAGTTATGGTAATTATCAATAAAGGGGATTAGATCCATTCGGGAAGGTGTTCCTTCCTCTAGGTTCTTATCCTTCCTTTAGAGATCCTTACCCTAACCTCCATGGAAAACGCGCGCAACTGAGCCTTTATACTACGGTATCACCGCTACCTCGAGGGATAGGGTGCCGTAGGGCGCAGTGTGTGTGTGTATGCATGGAGTCCTATAGATTCTATGTGATGGGTAAGAAAGGGATGAGAGATCTCATCTCTCAAAAGCCTTTTCCAAATCTAACATCTAAGGCAAGGAATTAAAATCTAAACTAGAACAAGAAATTAAATTACTTACAGATGGATCCCTCCAATCTTCCATCCAGGTTTGTCAGATCTGAATTTCTGAATTAAAGAGATGCACCGATGCTCTCCAAAAGATTTCTAAATTTTATTCATTAAAGGGAGGCATAAGAAATTACAATCATTAGAGTTCCTATTTATAAAGAATAGGAAACCCTAGGGTTACATTTGTTTCGCATGTCAACAATTACACAAATAGCCCTAGAAAGACTTAGTCAACGCCGCCACAAATTACTATGAAAATTTCAGCTTCTGATTGCTCAAGACCGCCGCGGAACCGCGGCCCGAGGCCTGGTTTGGCCGCGGTTCCGCGGCCAAAAGAAGGAATTGGGCTTCTAATTTTCTTGGGCTGATTTCTAGTGGCTTGGGCTTCTTAGTTCTATATATCTTTTTCCATTTGGGCTTCTAGGTTGGTTCCAGATCTCCAGTGAACAATTTGCAATGGCTTTTTAACCGTTCGCCTTGTAATCTTGGACCTTGCGTTGCCTTGTACTTTGTGAATTTTATCTTTGATGTAGGCTTGATCAAGAGTCCTCTGTTTGTTGGTTAAAGTCCATATTTTTATTGTCTTTACATCGTTTGCACTGTTTTCTGTCCAAGAATCTGTAACTGTAACATGTAGCAGACATGCGTCAAAAGTACTTGTTTATTTATAAAAAGAATAAGAATGGGGAATATAATAATGCAATATTATGGTGTGAACAAATACCCCCAAACTTATCTTTTGCTCGTCCTCGAGCAAACTTATTTTTTTATTCACTAAAATCCTAACCGCACTTTCGCAGGGAAACGCGATTGCACTGAGCTCGTGCAACAAGCCGTTAAACCTCTAGGTGTCCCTAGTAGGAGGAGTGTTGTCTCCTGAGGGTTTTCAGCGGATACTACCCACAAAATCCTATCAATTCGGCCTATTAACTTTTGTTCTCCAATAAGGTTTTCTAACAAGGAATTCTATTATCTTTTACCTGTAAATTATCCACCCACATTCTTCACACTTCCTCATCATCTAACTTAAGATTATATATGTTCTATAGACTTATTTAGCTTTCTGCATCTCCTAAGTTTTCCTTCTAGGGTTACATCTCCACTCAGGAATTTCTATCAACCTTACTAAAGATACAAGTTTTATTCTTCATCCCTTTCTCTCATCTAAACTCCAATCACATATCCCTACGTGCGTTTAAATCACCCCTACACTTGGAAATTCAAATCAAGCAATCATACCCTTGTCCGTTGTCCAAAGTACTTATTAGTTGGTGAATTTTTAAATGAAATTTGCTTACACATCCTTCATGCGACCGTTAATACTTCTTGAGATACCAACAACCGATTGCAAGATGCGTTAGCACTTTAAAGCGTACTTCCTAGTTTTTCAACACCCAAGGCTTTAGCAGTGACTCCCAAACCAGTTGGTCTAAGGCACTAGGTGATGAAGCACCCTCGCTAAATATTTTTCTATTTTTGCAGCCTTAAGTAATCTCAAAAACCAGTGTTCATTTTTTTTTATTCTTTATTCACACTTTTTTCTTTTATTTTCTTCGTACTAAGGACTTTAGACAATAGCATTTCAAGGTCTCTTCTACTATTCCAAGTTTCAAGGTGCGTGATTGTGCAAATTGTAGGGTATACGTTTTCAGAATCTAGACTTAAGTTAGGAACTATTTTTCAAACTTATACTCTAATAAGAACATCAATACTCTTCCCTTGTTTCGACTTAGCCCAAGAAGTGAACCCAAAATTTGCCTATTTCTAAATAAACTACAAAAACATATACTTTCTACCGTTAAACTTTAAGGAAGGTTATTTTTAGGGTTTTTAATTTACTAAGTCAAAGATCTAGTTGTTCCTAGCCAGTTAACCCATTCATCAAACTCAAGTCAATTAGCCAAAATTGAATACAATTATTTTTATAATTTTAAAATTTTTCAAATTTTTATGGGTTTTCAAATAAGTATGCAAATGCAAAAAATATACAAATGAATGCGAAGGAAGAAGACGTACCGAGCATACCCCCAAACTTGAACTTGACAGTGTCCTCACTGTCATACTAAACCAAGAAGGTCAAAATGTCGGCACTCCCTTGTTTATTTATTTACAATTTTTTTTTAATGTTTTGAAATTTTTTTTATTTTTTTATAGAAAAAGAAAACAAAAAATATATACATATATACAAAGGTTCCCCCCAAACTTAAGCTTGGCCTTACACAAGCCAAAGATTAGCACCAACCATTCAAAAATCTTATCGTGGTAATGGTATAGTTGGTGCAAGAAAATAAGAAACACGCGAGACCGTGTGAAAAGAAGAATGGTAGAATATGGTCTCGGTGGGGGAGAAGAAGGGCGGAAAGGAGAAAGAAGGGTCGCGCGATCTTGAGGGTGTAAATCGAGTGAATAAATTAGCGTAATATGTGATGACCGATGTGTTAAAAGCGATTGCGCTAACCTATCAACCCGTTGAGAAATGGGGTCAAATCCCTCAAGATACGCAAGAAAACATGGGTACCCCGAACTTGGTATAGGAAATGAAAGCGTAACGGTCATTTGTACGGTCGGGACAATAGGAGAGACGAAAGGGAGTGAATTAGGGATAGTATCTTTCTCACCGTAGTAAACTGTTTCGAACTTGAAAGATTCCATTATTGGTTCGAAACTACTATAATCAACCGAGTCTGGTGGCTTATCTGAAAATGTAAAGGACTCAAACTCGGGCGGTGAGTCATCAACATCGTCCGAAAAAGTGAAACACTTGTAGGTGTTATCATCTGTGAGAATTGTGTCAGATTCAAAGGAAAAGGTTTCAAGCTCACAGTCTTCAAGCGGGGTCGGAACGATGGGAAGGAAAGAGGGTGATATAACAGTCAAAGGTTCAGGAGGATGAATTGGAAAATCAGACACATCAAACAAAAATGATTCAACCTCAATAGTATCCTCAAGACTCTCCTCAATACTATCCTCAATATTCAACTCATCCATTCCATTATCATCAAAATCTAGACGCATATGAGATTCGGGAGAAACATTTAATAACTCAGGATGATGATTTGAATATAAAATCTCAATTAAATCGACAGGTTCATCATCCGAAATATTCCCGGCGTCAATATCCTCAATCAAGTGAAAATCAATTTCTTTAGATACCTCATCAAAAGCATGGATATCTATCGATTTAGGTTCTAGATGGGAGGTGTAAAGATCGAAAGGATTAGGTGCGGTTTCACTCGAAAGGGGTTCCTCACAATCTAGCAAATCAAACACTACAAAATCACACAACTCGTTTTTATTTTCAACAGGTGAATCATTTAGAACAATCGATAGAAAACCGGAGTTGTGGGCTTCAATTGGGTACAGGTAGGTTTGATTTGAAAATCCTCTCTCATTCTCATTCTGTCCAACCGCCTCCTTATACATTGAAAAATTTGGAGCTAGCGGGACACTAGCTACCGGTTCACTCGGTTGCATAAGGGCGGCTAAAGATGCTTCCACATTCCTAGTCATTTTATTCGTTGCTGCAATGTACGCTGCCAACGACTCTTCCAAACTAGACTTAGGTGGTGAGGGGGTTTCAGTAAAAGATTCAAAATTGGTTGGATATGTGAAACTCCCTAATGGCTGTGTCGAAACAGTGTCTAGTGAAGGTGGGAAGGTCGGGTATGACTTGTAGGAAGTGGGTAGTTGGGCAGGGGTAGGATCAACATATGAATAAAAAGGTGAATAGTCGTGTTGATCCCTAGAACTAGACGAGTGGAGAGGGGTGAAAGATCGACTGCGAGATTGAGCAATATGCTCAGCAATGGACATCGGCCTAGGAGTGACAGAAGGACTTAACGAAGTGGTATCAACATATGTAGGTGGTAAAGGTTGACTCGGTTGATACAAGGTAGGTTGAAAAGTCAAACTATTTCTCCTAGACGCCTCTATTTGATCTTTCAACGAAATTTTTGGCAAGAAAGGATCGTTTTTAAATTGACCGAACAAATTAACATATGACGCAAAATTAGGTTCGGGATACCAAAGTTCGGTTAATGATTTTTTATGTGGAGTACCCATGTTAGAAGAAGAGGGAAAGAAAGAAGGTAGGTGGTGCAAGTGGGGTGCAAGGATTTCTTAGCGACAAAATTTTTGCAAGTTTTTATAAAAATTTTCCTTTTTTTCTTTTTCTCTTTATTTGAGACTGTTTGCAGAAAAAAAAATATCGATAAAGGGCTTAAACACAAATGTAATCAACCAGAAATGCACAATCAGACCTAGATCTAGGGTCGCCAAGGTCTACTAGACAGCTCCTAACTAGGGCTAGAAATAGGACCTCAAACCGCCTCTTCACGGACAAGTACGGCCAGGTAAGTGGGAAGGAACCACCACTACAGTGGGCCTAATTAATAACCACTAGCCTAGACACCGCCAAGTCAGTTAGGATAAACGATCGATGCCTATACTAGTCCTTTTCCTATTGAGCTCGAAGTCCTTAGGGCTGAGTCTAGTATTTTTTAATTAAAGATTGGTCAATGCAAATGCCTTATGTGATTTCTGGGGTCCTGGGAAGGGTGATGAAATCCCCACCCAATCTGAATTGGTCAAAAAGCCCCTTAAAGTCCAATTAAAGATATGCAAAACAGTAAATCACTTGCAATCAAATATTTTTATTTTATGCACGGCGCAAAGAATCCTGCACAAGATTGTTATTTGAAAGGGAAAAGATTTTTGTGCGCAAAGAAATCCTGCAGGCAAATTTACAAAAGATATATCAAGATTTGCAGAGGAGGAGAGAGAGAAAACTCACAGAAATTTCCAGTGGCGGCACATTTTTTTTTTTTATCGCGCTTCTGCAGTTTTTTCCAAGTCCTGAATCAACCAGACCGCGGCGGTTCCGCGGCCAAAAGCGGACTGGAGCGGCGGTTCCGCCGCGCTTTGGTGGCTTCGGCGCTTTTTTTTTTTTGCTCTCCAAATTTCTTCTGTTCCTCGGTTGTTGTGATCTTCTGTTGTTTCGATCTGTTTTTTCCTGTTTTGATCTCTGTAGATTTCCAGATCCGATTTTCGTATATCCTGCAAAATTCAAACAACAAAGTATCCCTTCCAAAAATAACAAATGATATATATTTTTATATTTTATGATTTTTCAGTTTTTTTGATTTTTTTAATTTTATGATTAACCCGAAATTGCGAAAAGGAAAGTTCTACGCCATCCCCGGCAACGGCGCCATTTGATTTGAATGAGATTTAGCGTGCTTGCGCTTTCTAAAAGATAGATCAAAAATATTTGTAACCGCAATCAAGAACGGCGTCGCATGAAGCTAGCCGGTGAGTACGGGTCGGTCCACAGGAATTTTGTGAATTTCCGATTCGTTCTTACGAGTTAATTCCGAAGGGTGTTCGGAGTTGTTATTAAATCTAAAAATCTAATTAACCTAGGGCAATTATCTAGATCTACTCTTGCTAGGGTTAGGTTTAGGAATGGTATGGAAATGTAAATAAATCTCAACGCTTTCTATACCCAGATTAGGATCTAAAAGGAGTTATGGTAATTATCAATAAAGGGGATTAGATCCATTCGGGAAGGTGTTCCTTCCTCTAGGTTCTTATCCTTCCTTTAGAGATCCTTACCCTAACCTCCATGGAAAACGCGCGCAACTGAGCCTTTATACTACGGTATCACCGCTACCTCGAGGGATAGGGTGCCGTAGGACGCAGTGTGTGTGTGTATGCATGGAGTCCTATAGATTCTATGTGATGGGTAAGAAAGGGATGAGAGATCTCATCTCTCAAAAGCCTTTTCCAAATCTAACATCTAAGGCAAGGAATTAAAATCTAAACTAGAACAAGAAATTAAATTACTTACAGATGGATCCCTCCAATCTTCCATCCAGGTTTGTCAGATCTGAATTTCTGAATTAAAGAGATGCACCGATGCTCTCCAAAAGATTTCTAAATTTTATTCATTAAAGGGAGGCATAAGAAATTACAATGATTAGAGTTCCTATTTATAAAGAATAGGAAACCCTAGGGTTACATTTGTTTCGCATGTCAACAATTACACAAATAGCCCTAGAAAGACTTAGTCAACGCCGCCACAAATTACTATGAAAATTTCAGCTTCTGATTGCTCAAGACCGCCGCGGAACCGCGGCCCGAGGCCTGGTTTGGCCGCGGTTCCGCGGCCAAAAGAAGGAATTGGGCTTCTAATTTTCTTGGGCTGATTTCTAGTGGCTTGGGCTTCTTAGTTCTATATATCTTTTTCCATTTGGGCTTCTAGGTTGGTTCCAGATCTCCAGTGAACAATTTGCAATGGCTTTTTAACCGTTCGCCTTGTAATCTTGGACCTTGCGTTGCCTTGTACTTTGTGAATTTTATCTTTGATGTAGGCTTGATTAAGAGTCCTCTGTTTGTTGGTTAAAGTCCATATTTTTATTGTCTTTACATCGTTTGCACTGTTTTCTGTCCAAGAATCTGTAACTGTAACATGTAGCAGACATGCGTCAAAAGTACCTGTTTATTTATAAAAAGAATAAGAATGGGGAATATAATAATGCAATATTATGGTGTGAACAAATACCCCCAAACTTATCTTTTGCTCGTCCTCGAGCAAACTTATTTTTTTATTCACTAAAATCCTAACCGCACTTTCGCAGGGAAACGCGATTGCACTGAGCTCGTGCAACAAGCCGTTAAACCTCTAGGTGTCCCTAGTAGGAGGAGTGTTGTCTCCTGAGGGTTTTCAGCGGATACTACCCACAAAATCCTATCAATTCGGCCTATTAACTTTTGTTCTCCAATAAGGTTTTCTAACAAGGAATTCTATTATCTTTTACCTGTAAATTATCCACCCACATTCTTCACACTTCCTCGTCATCTAACTTAAGATTATATATGTTCTATAGACTTATTTAGCTTTCTGCATCTCCTAAGTTTTCCTTCTAGGGTTACATCTCCACTCAGGAATTTCTATCAACCTTACTAAAGATACAAGTTTTATTCTTCATCCCTTTCTCTCATCTAAACTCCAATCACATATCCCTACGTGCGTTTAAATCACCCCTACACTTGGAAATTCAAATCAAGCAATCATACCCTTGTCCGTTGTCCAAAGTACTTATTAGTTGGTGAATTTTTAAATGAAATTTGCTTACACATCCTTCATGCGACCGTTAATACTTCTTGAGATACCAACAACCGATTGCAAGATGCGTTAGCACTTTAAAGCGTACTTCCTAGTTTTGCAACACCCAAGGCTTTAGCAGTGACTCCCAAACCAGTTGGTCTAAGGCACTAGGTGATGAAGCACCCTTTAAAGCTAAAATGATAGAGCATCGCAGAAAGAAATAAAAAAATGAATAAATGAAATTTAGGCCCTACAAGTGATATTACATCAATCCCTGTATACAATCCAGGGGCGCAAACGAAGAGAGAGTCGCATTCCTCCTCCCCAGGTTTCATCAGAAGAAGAAGCCAAATCTCGACGGGTCACAGATAGCCTAGAGATCATCTCAACATTCGTCTCATTGCAGCAGACACAACATCAAGCAAAGTGGAACAGCGACATCTCCCAGATTCCATGGCTCGGCGGTGTACAGATGACCGAGAGTCAAATTCCGACTCCGTGAAATGCGGATAAAGTCAACCCTTCCTGGCTACGTGGAACGCGGATTATGTCACTTCTGACCCCGTGGAAAATGTCCAGAGCGGAGCCTGGTCCTCGCCGAACACGGCAGTGAACCCGTGGGAAGCATCCAGAGCAAAATTCCTGGCTACATGGAACGCGGATTATGTCACTTCTGACCTCGTGGGAAACGTCCAGAGCGGATCCTGGTCCTCGCAGAGCACGGTTGTGAACCCGTGCGAAGCATCCAGAGCGGAGCCTAGTCCTCGGCAAACACGGCAGTGAACCCATGGGAAGCATCTAGAGCAAAATTCCTGGCTACGTGGAACGCGGATTATGTCACTTCTGACCCCATAGAAAACATCCAGAGCGGATCCTGGTCCTCGCAGAGCACGACAATGACCCCGTGTGAAGCATCCAGAGCGGAGCCTAGTTCTCGCCGAACACGGCATTGAACCCGTGGGAAGCATCTAGAGCTAAATTCCTGGCTACGTGGAACGCGGATTATGTCACTTCTGACCCCGTGGAAAACATCCAGAGCGGATCCTGGTCCTCGCAGAGCACAACAGTGAACCCGTGTGAAGTATCCAGAGCGGAGCCTGGTCCTCACAGAACACAGCAGTGAACCCATGGGAAGCATCCAGAGCAAAATTCCTGGCTACGTGGAACGCGGATTATGTCACTTCTGACCCCGTGGAAAACGTCCAGAGCGGATCCTGGTCCTCGCAGAGCACGGCAGTGAACCCGTGTGAAGCATCCAGAGCGGAGCCTGGTACTCGCAGAACACGGCAGTGAACCCGTGGGAAGCATCCAGAGCAAAATTCCTGGCTAAGTGGAACGCGGATTATGTCACTTCTGACCCCGTGGAAAACGTCCAGAGCGGAGCCTGGTCCTCGCAGAGCACGGCAGTGAACCCGCGTGAAGCATCCAGAGCGGAGCCTGGTCCTCGCAGAACACGGTAGTGAACTCGTGGGAAGCATCCAGAGTAAAATTCCTGGCTACGTGGAACGCGAATTATGTCACTTCTGACCCCATGGAAAATGTCCAGAGCGGAGCCTGGTCCTCGCAGAACACGGCAGTGAACCCGTGGGAAGCATCCAGAGCAAAATTCTTGGCTACGTGGAACGCGGATTATGTCACTTCTGACCCCGTGGAAAACATCCAGAGCGGATCCTGTTCCCCGCAGAGCACGGCAATGACCCCGTGTGAAGTATCCAGAGCAGAGCCTGGTCCTCGCCGAACACGGCAGTGAACCCATGGGAAGCATCCAGAGCAAACATCGGACTGTGAGGTCCTTAAACTCTCGGACTATGATGTCCTTAACCTCGACCGTGATGTCTTAAAACTAACAATGGACCGTAATGTCCTTAAACTAATTTTACCTTGGTTCAAGGGTACATCTCCTCACTCCTTTGATATTTTTCGTTGTAATTCCTCAACGTCTTCAAAGAGGTGATGGGTCCCGACAACCACACATTTCACGGACTGTAGGGTCCTTAAACCCATGGACTATGATGTCCTTAATCTCGACCGTGATGTCTTAAAACTAACATCGGACTGTGAAGTCCTTAAACTCACGGACTATGATGTCCTTAACCTCGACCGTGATGTCTTAAAACTAATATTGGACTGTGGAGTCCTTAAATCCACGGACTATGATGTCCTTAACCTCGACCGTGATGTCTTAAAACTAATATCGGACTGTGAGATCCTTAAACTCACGGACTATGATATCCTTAACCTCGACCGTGATGTCTTAAAACTAACATTGGACTGTGAGGTCCTTAAACTCATGGACTATGATGTCCTTAACCTCGATCATGATGTCTTAAAACTAACATCGGACTATGAGGTTCTTAAACCCATGGACTATGATGTCCGTAACCTCGACCGTGATGTCTTAAAACTAACATTGGACTATGAGGTTCTTAAACTCATGGACTATGATGTCCTTAACCTCGACCGTGATGTCTTAAAACTAACAATGGACTGTGGAGTCCTTAAATCCATGGACTATGATGTCCTTAACCTCGACCGTGATATCTTAAAACTAACAACGGACTGTGGAGTCCTTAAATCCACGGACTATGATGTCCTTAATCTCGGCTGCGATGTCTTTAAACTACGGTATCCTGGAAAATGCCCAGAGCGGATCCTGGTCCTCGCAGAGCATGGCAGTGAACCCGTGGGAAGTATCCAGAGCAACCCCTGACTCTGTGAAATACGGATAAGGACAACTTCATCCATCACTTGCGGGTCCTCACGACTCGTAAGGGAGTAAATTCTCTGGTGAGATCCTTACGACTTTCAAAAGAAAACACACTTAGGAATCCTCACGATTCTTAAGGAGAAATTACACCTACGAGATCCTCTCGACTCGTAGGGAGAAAAGTCTTTATGAGACCCTCACGGCTCATAAAGTTGAAAAGTCTTAGATGACAGATCCTACCCCTGTCTCCTAAACCATCACTATCTTATAAAGAGTTCAAGATTAACTGTTATCTACCATCTATGGGCCACACTTACCAAAACTACATGCCACTGAAATGGAGAAGTTACTCATGAGCATATAAACTACTTCACGCCAGAGTAAAACATAAAGGAATATAAGGGTACTGCTCATGGAGCTGAGGGTTTGGGACTATACCCCTTAAGAGTCGAGATTTGAGTCAATGATAAATGACGACGCTTGTGTCCGCTCGTTATCTTCTCAGATCAAGATTCTGAAAATTATATACCAACCCGAAACTGGTCATACACTATGAATTACTCTGCACTACTTCACCCACGTATATACTTACGTGGGCAAAATAGTGGGGGGCATTTGTTCCCGTCAAAAATTTCTGCACAAAAGAGCCCAAGGCATCAAATAGCAACGAAAAGCTTAAGAAAATGTGAACCTGTATTTTCCGGGCTGTATTTTGACAAACTCCCGAATGAAAAACAGCTAAATTCTGATGGTATTGAAAGCATCTCGAAAAAACCTTCGATTTGATATATTATGGGCCTCATAATTCATCCGGGATCAAAAGTTATGAGCATGTCTATGCACATGTGATCTAAGAAAGAAGATGCGAACCAGTATTTTCCGAGCTGTATTTTGACAAACTCCGGAATGAGAAACAGCTAAATTCTGATGGTATTGAAAGCATCTCGAAAAAACCTTCGATTTGATATATTATGGGCCTCATAATTCATCCGGGATCAAAAGTTATGAGCATGTCTATGCACATGTGATCTAAGAAAGAAGATGCGAACCAGTATTTTCCGAGCTGTATTTTGACAAACTCCGGAATGAGAAACAGCTAAATTCTGATGGTATTGAAAGCATCTCGAAAAAACCTTCGATTTGATATATTATGGGCCTCATAATTCATCCGGGATCAAAAGTTATGAGCAAATGTCTATGCACATGTGATCTAAGGAAGAAGATGCGAACCAGTATTTTCCGAGCTGTATTTTGACAAACTCCAGAATGAGAAATAGCTAAATTTTGATGGTATCGAAAGTGTCTCCAAAAATCCTTCGATTTGATATATTATAGTCCTCATAATTCATCCGAGATCAAAAGTTATGAGCAAATGTGCTATGCACGTGTAATCTAAAGTAATGCTCTACTACATGGGGAATGCATTTTTAGTCCCACATCGGGAAAAGGAGAGATGGCTTCTCTACCGCTCCCATATAAATAAGAGGGGATACCTCTTAGAAAGGGTAGAGTTCAATCCTCAAAGGATTCAATACTCAAAGGAGCTTAGTTCTCCATAGGAGCTTAGTTCTCCGAGATAGGAGCATGCTCCTCCCTATAATGCGCATATGCGCAAGCGCCATGTGCGCTACGTGCAATGCACATGTGCCCGCCATGCGCACACCACGTGCAACGTATGTGCACACCATATGAGAACATTTAATAATATTAAAAAGAACTTAGTTCTCCATAGGAGCTTAGTTCTCCATATATAGAAGCCTGCTTCTCACCATAATGCGCCATGTGCGCTACGTACAACGCACATGTGCCCGCCACGTGCAACACACGTGCGCACCACATGAGAATATTCAATAATATTAAAAGGAGCTTAGTTCTCCATATATAGAAGCCCGCTTCTCCCCATAATGCGCATATGCGCAAGCACTATGTGCGCTACGTGCAACGCACGTATGCCCGCCGCGCGCGCACCACGTGCAACACACGTGTGCACCACATGAGAATATTCAATAATATTAAAAGGAGCTTAGTTCTCCATATATAGAAGCCTGCTTCTCTCCATAATGCGCATATGCGCAAGCGCCATTGCGCTATGTGCAACGCACGTGTGCCCGCTATGCGCGCACCACGTACAACGCACGTGCGCACACATGAGAATATTCAAAGGAGACTCGTTCTCCATAGGAGCTTTCCCCCCCATAATGTGCATATGCGCAAGCTCCATGTGCGCTACGTGCAAATATGAGCGCCCAACACGTGCGACGCACGTGCGCGAACGCAAAGAAGCCTTTTTCAGCAGCGAGAAGCTTAAGCTCCAGCTTGTTCTTCCCCCCTGATGAGTGAGACATGGTTCAAAGGGTACATTCCTCTACACCTTCGATATATGGCACTGTAATCTCTCAGTGTCGTCGGAGAGGTGGTGGGTCCCCAACGACCAATGATCCTTCTTTCTAAAATAAAAAAAAGAGGAGAAGAAAGAATAAAGAGAATACAGAAGAAGAGAGAGAAACCCTCTGCAAAAAAGAGCGAGCTCTTAAGAAAAGAAGAGTTTTATTCATACTCAAGGTAAAAAAAAAGAACTATATTCTTGAAAAACAGAGATGAAAACATCTCATAAAAAGAAGAATCCTCTTCTAAAAAGATCATAGATCTAAAAACAAAAAAGACCAAGGTCTTTGACGACAACAAAAAAGATCAAAAGATCTAATTATAAAAAATAATAAGAAGTATTTTTATTTCGTCCACAGATCTTTGATCTATAAAGGCATAGCCTTTTATTAAGAACAAGAACTTTGGTTCTTGAATCTTGAGTCAAGACCTCCTTTGAAGGACAAAAAACTTGTTCTTTGATCTTAAATTTGATCTGATGCGGTTTGCGCTACTGGAAAGTCTTTGCACTCATAAACTGTGCCTTTGCGCTCCTTGGACTGACGCACAGCGCCAAAACCTGCCACGTGTCAATCACAGACACGATCTGCGCTTTGCGCTCGTGAAAACAGAGCAATGCGCTCTTGGGTTGGCGCTCAGCACCACGTGTCATTCACTGGCATACCCACGAACCAGCGCAGCGCGCTAACAAACTAGCGCTAAGCGCGACACGTGTCACCCTCATGAGCACTAGCGCAATGCATTCTTTAATTGGCGCAAAGCGCCTAATGCGCCATGTGGCGCACTGTCAGGATACCACTTTGTTCCTGATAAATGCTATGCATTATTAAAAGGGTAGAGCCCAAACAAAGGCCTAACAGGCAGAACATAAATAAAATGTTAAACTTTTTTAACTGGACTTAGCCCAATTCTGGCCATAAGTCCTCAATTTAAATTGAACTGAGCCCATCTGCTCTTCCAATCAATTTACATCCGGTTCGAGGGTACATCTCTTTACTCCTCTGATATCTGTCGTTGTAATCCTTCAACGTCATCAGAGAGGTGACGGGTCCCGACAACCACATATTGCTACGGACTGTGAGGTCCTTAAACTCATGGACTATAATGTCCTTAACCTTGACCGTGATGTCTTAAAACTAACGTCGGACTATGGAGTCCTTAAATCCACGGACTATGATGTCCTTAACCTCAACCGTGATTTCTTAAAACTAACATCGGACCGTGAAGTCCTTAAACTCACGGACTATGATGTCCTTAACCTTGACCACGATGTCTTAAAACTAACAATGGACCGTAATGTCCTTAAACTAATTATCGACCGCAATATCACTAAACTAAACAATAGAGCCCAATTGCTCTCTTGTCGGATCCAAACGATCCCGTTAAGTTGATCTTAGTCTAAAATTAGACTAACGTATCCTTAACAAACGTTTAAGTTGATCTTAGTCTCAAATAAGGCTAACGTATCCTTAAACACAATCCCCAAACCCAAATCTAAGAAAGATACGGATTTGGACTAGTCCACGCCCTACGGGCGACAATATAACTTAGTCTCCGTATACAATCCACGGGCAACCAAATACAAAACAAACACTCACGACACGAAGTGACCATCTGGAGAAGGAGAAAGTTGTTACCGCGATACGGTAGCGTAATTAACTGCAAGGGCTTGCGCCTGCAGGGAAGAGCGTCCCCACAATCAAAAACCCCTCAAACGAAGGGGAATCTGATGAAGTCTGCTACATCGGCCGCATCCGTTTAAACCTTCGATACATGGTGCCATAAATCAACTTGGCATCTTCGGAGAGGTGGACGAATAGCACCAATTAGCATCTGCCCCCAGTTTCAGGCAAGACGTCAGTCTTCCCGGCTTCCGGCGATAAACAACACCCTAGTTCATTTATACCAGTTCTATTTTAAGTATTTCTTTATTTATGGTATTTTCCTGATTTACTGTGTTTTTGGTGCGAATAGTGTATTTGACATCTGTATTTGCATCCGACCCGACCCGCTTGCTGGAAACCCGTCTTGATTCCTGTTTATCATTTATCCCGGCTTGTTATATGGATCCGTGCACTTTCATTTTATACATTGCATACTGGCATTATATCTGGCATCGGCATTTTTTTAATATAACATTTAAAGTCAAGTAAAATATTTTAAATATATATTGCATGGCCTGCATGATACCCCTAACCTTGTCGTAGCATCCGCGCATCTTGTTCTCATCCCGTTCAATGAAACGAACCTGTTTGGATGGCTACGTGCATCCGTTCTTGGGGGTATGCTTGTTCGTAACCCAGATATCCAATTTTAGTTTTTGACACGTATATTTTCCGTATTTTAAAACTGGATTTTTAGACTCAACCCGGAGGTATTTTGGACTATTTTTGTATTACCCAAAAATCTCAATTGCAATCAATATTTTATTCTTAAGATTTTTACTGTTAAAAATATTTTCGTATACTTATTTTAGTTTTAAATATTGTTTTGAAAAAGATTTTAACAGACCATCTCAAATCTCTCTATCTTTCTTTACTTAAATATATTGATTATTATTTCTTTAACTAACCCCCTCTCTCTCTCATGCAGATCTCTTTCCCTCTCACCGACACTCTCTCTCTCTTCCTTTCTCTTTCTCTCTCTCTCTCTCTCTCTTTCTCGCTGTCTCTCTCCCCACTCACTCTTTCTCTCCCTTTCTCTCTCCTCTCGACCCCTCACTCACTCATCTCGCGATCCCTAATCATTTCTCGATTCTGCTCACCACTTCCCCACTACGCTCACCTCCCTCCTCTATTTCTTCTCCCTCTCTATAAAAACCCCCGCTCGTCACGAGAACCCACTGCAAACCCTAACCCTAACTCCTCTGCCTTCTCATCTCTTCGTCATCCTCATCTCCATCTCCTCCACTCTTCTTCCTCTCCATCCCCGAGCTCCCCGCTGCAAACCCTAAAACCCCTGCACACCCAAACCAACCCAAGAACCACCAACCCAACCGCCGATCACCACCTCGACCTCACCCCATTCTCCTCTCCTCCTCATCTTTATTCTCTTCTCCTCCTTCATTTCTTTTCTTCTTCTGTTAAAAACCTGAACACCCAAACAACCAAACCCCGACCATCTTGAAACCCTAACCGAGCCCGAGCACCCTGCACACCTTACCTCGCCGGAGCTCCGTTAACCCGACGACCTCACACCACGTCACCCTCTCACCTCCTCTGCCCCATATCCAGTGAGCACATTCCCTCTCTTCTTCTTCCTCTTCTTCTTTCTCTTTCTCTTTTTCTTGATTCTTGATTTTTCTCCAGCCTTCGCCGGAGTCGTGTCGCCGCTGCCGATCCAGGCGATCCAATGAATGTCTCTTGGTCGCGTGTTTACCCTCTTGCCTTTCCTGGACCCGTCCCACGTGCCGTGTGTGCGTTGCGACGATTACCCGACGTCGGACGTGCCGTACGCATCCGTCGTGTGATCCAATCGAGGCAAGTTTATCTTGCTACATGCTATAATACCTATTTTGCATCCATACGAATAAAAATATCCCATGTTGACTGCATTGTACATACATATTATTGTTTTACTATTTTCGGATACCCGTATGCATCCATATCATTTAAAAATATATATAGCTGCATCTATAGATCATATTAATTCATGTTATTGTTGTAGTAACACCCCATGCTTAGTAATGTGCATCCCACTTAGACTTGGAGCTGTAAATGTAACCCATTATCGATATTTGTGCATCCATACCATTAATTATGTACCTAGTGCATGCCATATTATATTGACTCATATTATTATTACATTAGTACCCCATGCTTGATAACGTGTATCCTACATAGTCATGATGTAACCCCTGATAGATATTTGTGCATCCATGCTTTTATCGTACATCCGTACTTTTACCCTAATTCAATATTTGCTACATTGTACTGTTGGGCACCCATTTGATACACTGTGCACTACTTGATATGACCTGATACATCATTACTTGACATGTTACCTGATCCTGTTTCTAATGCCGACAATCCTGACATGTTTGTCCCGATAGACATATCCTATTGTCTGTATAGACAAACATGTACCTGCTTGATTCTGTGTTGGCATTAAATCCAGATTTATCAATACCTGACTTGAACACGTAACTTAGGGGTATGGGGAAATCAATGATGAAACCTGACTTTTAACTCGACGGTTCGATGCTTATACTGATCACTTTTACAGGCTAGGCCAGCCCGGGGATGCTGCTGCTGATATCATTCATCTGTACATGTTTCTTATTTAGTGCTTAGCGGCATGTCTCGGATTCAGCCCAAGAATCTGGACCGTGGTCCCGGGCACGCACAGGATACTATTGAGTTACATCGCCGATTCATTAAATTGATTTCAAAGACTTGAGAGTAGTTAACCCAGTGGCATAGTTTAGTTTTATCGCTGCACTTCACCTATACTGTTACACTTCACTGTTCGATATCCCTGCTTACTTGTTACATTCATGTTACCATTTATAATTCATGCATGCATATCCTGTTACCCACTGATTATATTATTGTTGATATTGTGACGCGCTGACGTCTGGGTTTTGCATGGCCCAGATCCGCTATCCTTGTCGCAGGCCGAGCAGGAGTACTTCAGTCGACAGGCCGAGCAGTGAGGACCTGTTAGTATTCCAGTTTAGTTTAGTTTCCTTTCAGCATTTTTTTTATTTCCTGATGTGAGCTCGTATTTGGGACGTACTTTCCAGATTGTTTTGTTTATTGGATTTATTGCTTCCGCATATTATTTCTTGACTCGTTCATTCTGGCTCATGGACATGTACTAGATAGTTTATTTTATTTTCCTGTTCTTGATATCTTTAGACAGCCGTAATGTGACTGTGGAGGGATGTTTCCTAGCCACAGGTAGCATGGTTGGCTCTGTCACGTACCGATCTTAGCGTACTCTGGGAAGCGGGGTGTGACATGTATATATAAATAAAAAGCCGAAATGATGGGGCAACTCGCAATAAAAATCAGCGAGTAAAAATAAAAATAAAGCCGAAATGATGGGGAAACCGTGAATAAATAGCCGAAATGATAGGGCAATCACGACCTTCGCGATAAAAAAAGCTGAAATGATGAGCAATCGCGGTATAAAAAAAACGGCGAATGATGAGTCGCTACTGTTACCATATTCCAGTGCAGCGATACAGACGCCAACCAAAATTCCAAATTTCTGAATGTCCCAACGGCGAATGATGAGTCGCTCCTGGTACCATATTCCAGTGCAGCGATGCAGACGCTGTAGGGTTCCTATGCACACTAATGAGGTCTCACAAGGCATCAACCATGCCAATTTCAAATATTACGGTGCCGAGAAACCCTAATACGGATCGTTGGCTAGAAGTTTAGGCGACAAAGCAACTAGTTAACTACTTTAACTAAGAGTACGGAAATACAACCTTTGTAGATCCGGTTCTCCACCTCCATAGCTCCGTGATGAAGTCCTCTCCACTGTCCAAATCGAACCATGACTCTCACGGTGGTTTCATCGGAGAAAAGACCGGGCTAGGTCGTCGACTACGATGCCGAAGATGATCTACGTCGAGGCATCACTAGATCAAGCTCCAACTTCACCAAGTCATGAAACTTGTGAAGAAAACACACTCTACTACTTGGCAAGAGGTAGAGGATGAAGAAAAAGGAAGTGGATTCACTTTAGAATTGGATTTCTCACTCATTTGCTCAAGTTGCCATTGTTGAAGCAAGCTTTCTTCAAGTGAAGCAGAAGAAGAAGAAAGAAAAGAATATGATAAGTGTTCATTAAAAATAGAAAAGAAAATCAATACTTATCATATTCAAACCATGGTTATGTGTAGAGACTAAACTAGGGTTAGTGGGAATGGTTAGGGTTAAGCATGAGACAAAATGGTCACAAAGTCAAAGCTTCATGAAGCTTCAATATCAAACAAAGAAAGCCACCATTTTTCTCTTTATGCAAATTATTTTCCAAAAAGAATAAAGAATAAATAAATAGATAATTAAAAGAAAACCCTAACCATTACACAACCATGGTTTAATCTTTACACAAACCCTAATGAGCATGTATCATCAAACATAATACAAACTAGTGTACAAAAGTATATAACATATACAATGTGCACAAACCAAGTGAGAAAATCCATTTAAAGTGAACCATATTAGTTAATGTAAATTAATATATCATATATATAATTATACATTAAATCATTAAATCAACACTTGATTTAACGATCCGGTCATATCGCATATGACCGACTAATATTCAATGTATCGGCTTATCGAATCAATCCTTGATTCGATAACTAGGTTATATCGCATACAACCATTCGATACAATCATCGCGAGAATGGAATACGGTATCACATACACGCATTATTCTCGTTCCCGCACATATCTCATATGCGCTCCTATTTCGTTTCGCTTGAGCCAGGAAACCTCTGTGTAGGACTCTAAAGACTCGTCAATACTCCGGCAGCAGATGATGATCATATCAAACACCCACAAACCACAAGCGGTCTGCTAAACGTAACGGCCACCCGGGTATTGAGCGATCAGAAGATCGACGAGCAAGCCCGCTCACACTCCTGTGAATCCAACCAGTAACACTTACCGTACAGTCCGGTCTGATCGTCTGATATGTCGCATATCTTGCCTAAGGGTGGTAAACGTCAGACCCCAATAGCTCGATAAGTCGTGTCGATATGAGGTCTATAACAGTTCGAGAAACTACTGGTAACACTTACCAGTAAATCTCAGCAACCCTGGCCAGGGATTTCCGGTTATAGCCAATCGAACACAGTGCAACATCAACTCCCTATACCGGGAGAGACGAATCCCCTCCTATCGCTCATTGCCTCCATGTGATTCGGGACTGTACCCAAAAACCACCGTTTTGCACGCCCTCTTGGACGTGGTAAGGTGGAAATCAAAGCACAGTGGGAACCACACAAGACTCTATGATGATCTCGGGTCAACAGACTACTCTGTACCAGTGTCACCAGAGAACTGCCATCTGACGTAAGGTATAATACCATCTGGGAGTTCTCGGCGAGTCCGTCCAGTGTACCCAGTCTCCACTGATCACCCGTATATCATCTCTGATGTCAAACACCAATGGATATGGGATCATCCATCGCCCATCTGTATGGGTCGAGAAGGTATACGCTAGTCTACTCTGGTATATCGATGCCCCGTCTCGATACACCCACGACTAGGGACTTTGAAGGATGTACTTATAGACTACCATGTCCCCACTAGTATGATCCACATCATAGTCCAGGTAGTCAAGTACACATCCTAAGGGCTTTACCAACATGTAACAGAGAGACAATCAGTGTACACTTTAAGGTAAAGATCAACCAGATAGCATACTATCATGTCGAGCAAGAAAGTCCTCCCTATATATGTCCAAGCATCCACTACAATATACATCCTATGTATAGTAATAGCCTCTAGGGCATACATATAACTAACAATCTCCCACTTGCACTAGGGCCATCTCATAGCAGTGGTTGTAGTATCTCATACTCAACCATCCCATAAAAGTCTCTCTCTGGGAAAAGGCCTTTGTGAGTGGATCCGCCGTGTTGTCCTCTGAGTCTACTCTCCTAATCTCGATCACCTTGGAGATCATCCATCTCCATGATCAGGTGATACTGCTTTAGAATATGTCTGGATCACTGATGGGACGGACGTTCTTTAGCATAAGCCACAACTCCATTGTCACACAATGGGAGGAACTAAGTTCATCTCATGAACAAATATACATCCAGACTGCCTCTTTGGTAGCATCTTAAGTAGCGATGTATCCTGCCTTTATCGTCTAGTTAGCCACGGTATCTAGCTTGGAACTCTTCCAACATACCGTCCCTTTACTGAGGGTAAAGACATTGCCTGCGACTGACATTCAGTCGTCTTTATCACCCTGGAACCCTTCCAGTGATTCTCCCCAGGATCGATTGATACCATCTCACTACAACTAGTGAGAATCCTAACATCCAATTAGATCTATCTCATAGATCCAAAACCCAGGATTTAGGGGGTATCATTTTGATCCTATATGGAGAATCATTGTGATAAACGGAGATTGGCCGAGCGTAGCATAGGAAACTCCTTTCTTATCAAGAGTATGTCATCCACGTACTCTACGAGGATCAGCACTGTTCCCCCAATCTGAGCAAGGCTCATTTGAATTTTGAAAATTCAAATTTTCTGAAGCAACGCTTCGAATTCCATGCATTGCGCAATGCGCAAGCGGTCCACAGTGCGACACGTGTCTGCGCAGTTGCGCAAGCGCACCGCTGCGCGACACGTGTCTGCGCAGTTGCGCAAGCACTGTTGCGCAAGTGCACCGCTGCGCGACACGTGTCTGCGCAGTTGCGCAAGCACTGTTGCGCAAGCCTTCCACTGCGCGACACGTGTCATTCATTAGGGAGTTGCGCAGAAACAGAATAAAATTTAATGAAATCTTTTCTGTTCTTGTTAAAACAAGAAGATTTCCTTCTGTAAATCAGGGGCCTTTGGATCAAAGATCCAACGGTGGGAAAAATTTCCCAAATCACTTAGGAAAAGATCTTTTTAACAAATTCAACTAATTTATGAGCACTATAAAAAGGACCCCAGACTTCATTTGATCATCATCAACATCAGAAAGAAAACAGAGAGAATTCTTGAAGAACTTTGGAAGAACAAAAAAAAAGGTAAAACCTTTTAAAAGAGAAAAATCTCTGAAGTACAGATCATTGATCTAAAAATCATTAATCTTCAATGAACAAATAAATAAAATAAAAATAAATAAATAAAAATAGTGCATTGCACTTGTTATGAACCCTTGGTTCTCTGAGAAAAGGAAAAACAAGAGAGAAACTTGTTTTCCTTTGATCTAAATTTAGATCAAAAGTGCTCTGCACTTTTGTTCTTGAATCTAAAAGATTCTTGATGCTCTGCACAAATGCAATGCATTCTTTAAAGGGCCTGGCCCAAATCAAATTGCAAAGCAATAAAAGGGCAGAGCCCTATTTGAATTAATATTCTATTTGAGCAAAGCCCAAAATAAATAAAAATTGGACTTAACCCAATCGTGGCCATAAGTCCTTAAATCAAATTGATTGAGCAAAATGGTTCTTCTGAATCAATTCACAACCGGTTCGAGGGTACATCTCCGAACTCCTTTGACATTCATCGTTGTAATTCCTCAATGACGTCAAAGAGGTGACGGGTCCCAACGACCACACATCGCTATGGACTGCGGGGTCCTTAAACTCGTGGACCGAAACGTCCCTAAACTAATATCGGACCGAGACGTCCTTAAACTAATATTGGACCGAAACGTCCCTAAACTAATAATGGACCGAAACGTCCCTAAACTAACATTGGACCGAAACGTCCCTAAACTAATAATGGACCGAAACGTCCCTAAACTAATATCGGACCGAGACGTCCTTAAACTAATATTGGACCGAAACGTCCCTAAACTAACATCGGACCGAAACATCCCTAAACTAATATCGGACCACCACGTCCCTAAAGTGGCACAATAGAGCCCAAATGCTCTTTTATCGGATCTAAACGGTCCCGTTAAGTTGATCTTAGTCTCAAACTAGACTAACGTATCCTTAACAAACGTTTAAGTTGATCTTAGCCCCAAACATGGCTAACGTATCCTTAAATATTCAAATGGATTATAAAACTCCCAATCAACTCTGGTTTGAGGGTACATCTCCGAGCTCCTTTGACACATGTCGTTGTAATCCTTCAACGACGTCAGAGAGGTGACGAGTCCCGACGGCCATACATTAAATTAATCACTACGTTGAGTTGATCTTAGTCTAAAACAGGACTAACGTATCCTTGACGAACGTTTAAGTTGATCTTAGCCGCAACGCGACTAATGCATCCTTAAACCGAAAACACCAAACCCAAATCTAAGTAAATACGGATTTGGACTAATCCACGTCCTACGGGCGACGGCATTACTCAGTCTCCGTATACAATCCACGGGCAACCACAAATAAAATGAACACACGCGACACGAAGTGAAATTCTGGAGAAGGAGAAAGTTGTTACCGCGAGGTGGTAGCGTAATTAACTGCAGGGGCTTGCGCCTGCAGGGAAGAGCGTCCCCATAATCAAAAACCCCTCATCCTGAGGGGGAATCTGACGAAGTCTGCTATATCGGCCGCATCCGTCTAAACCTCCGATACACGGTGCCATAAATCAACTTGGTATCTTCGGAGAGATAAACGGATAAAACCAAATAGCATCTGCCCCGAACATCAGGCATTGGACGTCCTAAAGTCCAGGCCGCCGTTCGGAGGGGAACAGATTCTGGCACGCCCGGTAGGACCTCTTCCTCTTTCCACTCCACACTTCGTGTGTCGTGTTCGCGAAAAAATCACGGTTTGCTGTGATTGCCTGTGGATTCAAAGTACTAAGATTTGGTGTCTTGCTCCGTGCAGAAAACAGAAGATCAATGGCTTCGAACTGCATCGCCTGCAGCAACAACTCTCGCTCCGTCATTGCTGGAGGAGTGACTTATGGGCCCCAAGCGGCCTCCCTTTTCAAAATGCCGGTGGAGCAGGTGGCTCAAGCCACGACTGGACTATTTTTTGGGACTATGCTCCCACCAATGAGCTTCAACGCCCCAATGACATTGCAAGAAGCTCCAAAGAAGTCGGTCTTCGATCGACTCACCACTGCCGCGACCCCTCTCAACGGGTCATCCAACTCCACTGCTTCAGGTTTTAATGGATTAGGCCAGAGCTCCATCGGGCCCATGAAGAAGCCTGCAATACCAGAAGGCGTTATCCCGAAACGGATAGCTATCCCAGCTCCCGTTCTTGGCGAAGTCACCAGGGTCGCTTCCCATGTTCGGAAGCCCGCTTCTGACAGGTTGGCCGTCCCCGTTCAACGGACGTCGATCTTTAAAAGGCTGGTACCAGCATATTCTGACCAACACAGGGGGCATGAGGAGGTCACCCCTATAGCTGAAACAACTCCATCAGCACGACATGCCCGACGTCGCTATTGGCGCCGAGTGAGGAAGGCTGGGGGCAACTCCCCTTCTGGACTTACTCCTCCAACTCCGATGGTGAGGATCGATGCTGCTGTTCCAATCAAGAACAGCTTTGAACTGCTCAACAAGGTGCGCAGAAACTCTCCTACTGCGATGTTGAAACGAACTCCTTCACCTGTGGAGGATTCTCCAGAGAAGAAGCTAGAGCAGCCCCCTCAACGGCTGTCCTAAAATTTACAAAGTCTGGCGACGGGTCCAAGAGTCGGTGATCGATCAAGACTGCCTCCAATGACAGAAAAAGATAAAGGTTCGGCAGGGGAAGGATTACTCTGTCAAACCACAAAAAGCAAAAGCTACTTGGGTGCCCACTACAACGGCTCCCTTAACTCCAATCACTCAAAAAAGGAGGCCGCAAAAAGCCCCTGTGAACATGGCGAAGCATAAAAGCGCTGAACACAAACGCCCCAAGTCTGGGGGCATGGTGGTGCACACTGTTTATATGACTTCTGGAAAGGATGAAAGCCGCACTTCTACGGGCCACCGACCGCTCACCCGATCCGTGACGAAAGCCCAGGAGCAACAACAAAAGCTTCAGGAAATGATGACTACAATGGCTGCACTCACTGAGCCAAAAGAAAGCTCTGAAACGTCTTCGGATGAGCGTCAAGAACAAGAAACCGACGCTGACTTTTTACGCAGAGTCCTCGAAAAGAGGGACAAAGAAGCTGCAGAGCAAGCGGCTAACATAAAACAGATGGCGCTCCTCTTCCAAGATATGGTAGGGATGATGTTACAACCGGAATCTCCTACTGAAGATCCTCCGATCGTCCTTGAAGACGACAGGGGAGAAGCGTCAAATCCTCCGCCGGCTCTATCAACAGCCAAAGAGGAGGCAATCTCCAAAGCTGACCTGGACGAATATATAGCTCAGCAGATCCGGGTTCATCAGGCGAATGAAGCGACTGGGCAAATTGTTAGAACTGGACGACCGTATCCGAGCTGGTATGACCAAATCAGTTACCCGCCAGGATATACGATCCCTAAATTCCACGTATATAAAGGGACAGGGAATCCGCATCAGCATGTCGCTCAATTCAGAGCCTTATGCGGCAATACTGGAGGAGATGACAAATTGTTGCTACGTCAATTCGTCGGCAGCTTAGCAGAAACAGCCTTTGAATGGTATTCGGAGCTACCTAACGACTCTGTCAAAACATTTGCAGAGATGGAACTGCTGTTTACACAAAGATTCGCGAGTGCTAGTGAACGCACCCCGATAACAGCACTAATAAATGCCAGGATAAGGCCAAGCGAAACGTGGGTTCAATACGCAACACGATGGCGGAACCTATGGTCGAAATGCGAACAACGCATAGAAGAGGCACCTGCGGTAGGCATGTTTGTGGGAACTCTCGATCCGCAGGCGACCATCTCGCAATTCATGATGTTCTTCAGGCCGACCACCTTCCAGGCCTTGATCGACAAATTAGCCCAAATGGACCAGATGGGCCATAGACCGTCTCCTCCAAGACCTGATCCCCGAAATGAGAAAGGAAAAGCGATCATCGTCGCCAATGCTCAACAACAGTCGAGCAACTCAAAACCGGTCATTCGCCAAAACAACGTGCGTCCACGCCCATCTCTCGAAGAGAGGCTAGGACGTCCTTACTCGTTTCCTCAGAATAAAACGAGAAGACTGTTTGAGCTGGCAGTGCGTAACAGACTCATCAATCTGCCGAGTCCAAAGCGTCTGTCGCAGTCAGGCGATCTTAATAATCCCAATTATTGCCCTTACCACCAAACAGTAAGTCACCCGATTGAGGATTGTTTCGTCTTTAAGGGATGGATCGAGGATCAATACCTGCAAGGCAAGTTCGCGCTGTCTGAAAGCTGGAAGGTAAACCCACCACAGCCGCACTCTCCAAAGAAAACGGACACGCCGGGGGCAGCTTGTTCTTTAGTCAAGGATGAAAACAATGGAGAAAACTCATCGGATGAATCCGAAGACTACGCAGCGACTTGTCATATGATTTCTCATTCACTGACGGATGATAAAGAGGCTCCTTGCGCTGAGAAGCCAATGGCGAATCCTGAGCCGGAGATTCTACAGCCATCAGACGAGTTGATCGATGTCTTCCTAAGTGAAATTCGTCTGAAAGCAAAAGCCAATCAAGAACGTGAAATGGCCATACTAGAAAGAACCAAGGTATTCCCGTCAAATCAAAAGCCATACACTGCGGGTAAAAACAAATTCAAGACGAGGAAACGGTTCGCCAAAGCTCTATCAGTAGGAATGAAGCTACCGCCCTCTGAAGAAAATTCTTTCTCTGAGGTAGAGATGCACCCTAACTTCTATTTATATCATCAGAAGATCATACATCCTACCGAAGACTGCGAGTCCTTTAACTGTTGGTGGCAAGGGTATGTCGCTCAAAAGCAACACTTCGACAGGACAAAGTGTGAAGCTTGTGGACATCGGAAAAATGCGATATATGAGGGCAAAGGAGCCGCCGCAAACTGTCATATAGCCGACTTCAAGGGATCACAAATTATCACATTTGGAAGCGACTCTGACGAAGAAGCTATCCCCAACTCTTCCCTCGGGGAATCTATTTCAAAAATAAAGGAATTGAGAAGCTGCGAGAACGTTCAGCCGTGCAATCGCATGCTACTCGGAAAAAATCTCGGCCCCGTAAACAAAGGATCGAACAAAAAGGATAAAAGAAAAGGAAAAAAGGCCCTCGTCGCCAGCACTCACCAACAATTAGGTGACCCTAGACCGGTTGCTTGCCAAAGCAACAAGCGGCAATCCCTCCAGGAAAAGTTGAAACGTCCTTACTCGTTTCCGCAAGATAAAACAAGGGGACTGTTCGAGCTGGCAGTGCGCAACAGACTCATTAATATGCCGAATCCAAAACGTCCGTTGCGGCCAGGCGATGTTAATAATCCTAACTATTGTCCTTACCACCAAACAGTAGGTCACCTGATCGAGGACTGCTACGTCTTCAAAAACTGGGTTGAAGACCAATACCAACAGGGCAAGTTTGCGCTGTCTGAGAACTGGAAGGTGAGTCCGCCACAACCGCACGCTCCGAAGAAGATGGATACGCCGGAGGCATCATGTTCATTCATGGAGAAAGACTCATAGACCGAAAAGTCAATAAACTAGATATTCGCCTCAAATACGGCGACAACGGATCGAAACGTCCTTAAACTAACAACGGACCGAGATGTCCTTAAACTAATGATGGACCGCAATGTCCTAAAACTTGTAAATGACCGAAATGTTTTTTTAAACTACTACCGCAGCATTCTCAGGCTGATGGGAATATAAAAAAAAAAACAAAACAAAACAAAAAAAAACGGTATGTCCATAAGCAAAATGGGCACGGATGAAAACCCGAAAGGGCTCCGTGAGTAAAAACAGCAGGACTACCGGCGAGTGTTCGTGAAAACCCGAAAGGGCGCGACCTCGTTAATAAAAAAAATGAGAGAGAGAAGAAAATAAATAAAAAAAAGGTATGTCCATAAGTAAAACGGGCATGGAGGAAAACCCGAAAGGGCTCCGTGAGTAAAAACAGCAGGGCTACCGGCGAGTGTTCGTGAAAACCCGAAAGGGCGCGACCTCGTAAAAAAAAAAATAAAAAAAAAAGAAAAAGAAAAAAAAAACGGTATGTCCATAAGCAAAATGGGCACGGATGAAAACCCGAAAGGGCTCCGTGAGTAAAAACAGCAAGGCTACCGGCGAGTGTTTGTGAAAACCTGAAAGGGCGCAACCTCGTTAAGAAACACTTATAGGGTCTTCTCGACCCTGTAAGGAGAAACCACCTGCGTGAGATCCTTACGACTCACAAAGGAACAACACATTTAGGGATCCCCACGATTCCTAAGGAGAATACACTTGCGAGATCCTCACGACTCGTAAGGAGAACTCTCTTATGGGACCCCCACGGCTCATAAGATTTGAAAGTCTTAAGTTACAGAGACCTAAACCTGTGCTTAAGCAACCCCCACAACTTTCGACATTGCCCTACAAGTGGTCCTATATTGGCCCTTGTATACAATCCACGGGCGCGAATAAACATTTCCCTAACCAAGTCCCATCCGTGACTGGGGATATGTCCACACGGTGAACAACCCTTGTGAGTCCTCTCGACTCATAAGGAGATAACACTCTGGTAAGATCCTTACGACTTATAAGAGAACATACACTTAGGAATCCTCACGATTCCTAAGGAGAAAACGCACCTGCGAGATCCTCACGACTCGTAGGGAGAAATACCTTTGTGAGACCCTTACGGCTCATGAAGTCAAAAGCCTTAGTCGACAGAATCCTAACCCTGTTTACTAAGCCATCCTTTGTTCGATATCGACAAAGGCAAGTGATGATTCGCTCCTGGCAATATTCCAGTTGTAGCGATGCTGATGCCTAAATCGGTATCAAATTTCAAGTCCTTTCAAGGCAAATGATGATTCGCTCCTGGCAATATCCCAGTTGCAGCGATGCTGATGCCTAAACCGGTATCAAATTCCAAGTCCTTTCAAGGCAAATGATGATTCGCTCCTGGTAATATTCCAGTCGCAGCGATACTGATGCCAAGATTGGATCAGACCCCAAAAAAAAAAAAAAAAAAATTAGCCAGCCCAAAAAAAAAATGCATACAAAATAGCCGAAATGATTGGGCAATCGCTATTTTCGCGACATAAAAAGCTGAAATGATAGAGCATCGCGGAAAGAATAAAAAAATTGAAAAAAAAATGAAAAATGAAATGAAACTTTTTGCCCTACAGGTGAAATCACATCGATCCCTGTATACAATCCAGGGGCACAGATAAAAAGGGAACAATACCTTCCCAACAGGCTCCACCAGAAAGCGAAGCCAAATCTCGACGGTTCATAGATAACCTAGAGACCATCTCGACATTCGTCGCAATATTACAGACACGATGTCAACAAATGAAGCAAAGGAAGGTCCCTAACTTCAGGGTCTCGACGTCAATATCGACAACTTAAAGATCACCAACGGCGTTTCTCCTCACTCCAACTAGATGCAGACATAACGTCAACAACTGACCTCAGAATCGCAACGAAACGGAACCATGACAAAGTCCCTAGTTCCAAATCTCAATGGCCACGTCTACAGCCTGGAGACCAACAACGATGTGCCTCCTCATTCCAATAGGACACAGATGTTACACCATCAAGCGGAGCGATGGCAAAATCCCAGCTTCGTCTCAACATTCGTCTCGATACAGTAGACGCAATGTCAACAACAGCGTTCCTCCGCAGTCCAGCTGGAGGCAGATGCAACGTCAACAAAAGACCTCACGGTCGAAATAAAGTGGAGTAACGGCAAAATCCCAACTCCACCTTAGCATTCGTCTCGTTACAACAGACGCAATGTCAACAACGGCGTTCCTTCGCAGCCCAGCGGAGTGTACATGCAAAGTTAACAAAAAACCCCATGGTCGAAACAAAGCGGAGTGATGGCAAAATCCCAGCTCCACCTCAGCATTCGTCTCAATACACCAGACGCAGTATAAGCAAATGAAGCGAAGGCCACATTCCTAGCTTCAACGTCTTTACGGTAACTCACATAAAACCGGAAAGACAATCGGAGATCATCTCGCACCAGCACAGGGTGGTCACCACCTTGACGTTCGTCTCGATACAGCAGACGAAATGTCAACCTCAGCATTCTTCCTCCAACGGAGATTCGGACGTGACAAAGCAAACGAAGCGAAGGCCGAGTTCCTAGCTTCAACATCTTGACGGTAAGTCATATAAAACCGGAAAGACAAACAAAGATCATCCCACATGGAGTGGTCACCACCACGACATTCATCTCGATACAGCAGACGAAATGTCACTACAGCATCCTTCCTCCAACAGGATCCGGACACACCAAAGAAAACGAAGCGAAGGCCAAATTCCTAGCTTCAGAGTCTTGACGGCAAAGTTATATAAAACCGGAAAGACAATCGGAGATCATCTCGCACCAGCACAAAATGGTCACCACCTCGACGTCCGTCTCGATACAGCAGACGAGATGTCACCCCAATGTTCGTCTCGACACAGTAGACGCAACGTCATTAAACAAATGGAGCCACGGCAAAATCCCTAGTTCCAAACCTCGGCGGTTCACCAGCAACCTAGAGACAACCTCGACGTCCGTCTCGATACGGCAGACGAGATGTCACCCCAACGTTCGTCTCGACACAGCAGACGCAACGTCATCAAACGAAAGGAGCCACGGCAAAATCCCTAGTTCCCACCACAACATTCGTCTCGATACAGCAGACGCAATGCCAGCAAACGAAGCAAAGGCCAAATTCCTAGCTTCAGGGTCTTGACGGCAACTCATATAAAGCCCGAAAGACTATCGGAGATCATCCCACACCAGCGCGGAGTGGTTATGACTCATCGGGGCCCTCCAAAATGAGCCTAACCTCAAGTAAAAAGCGGCATGGCAAATTCCTAGCGCTTGCTCTTCCGACGGTCAAACTGCCAAGGAGGATTGCTTGAAGACGTCTTGTCCAGCCCCCGAAGGGATCAGAGACACGGCAGTCGCAGGGTTACTCGAACAGCACGATTACCTATCGAGGACTATATCAGCTTATGCGACGGTACGATGGCCAAAACCCTAAGTACCACCAACCTTAACGGGCTTCTGTCGTAAAGAGCAGAGGTTAAATGCGACGTTAAGATGTTCTTGCGAGAAACGTTCGATTCGTCTCGACCTGTGAAAAATTGTCGAGGCGGCTCGACTCGTGGGATGAAGCCTTAGGCAGTGGGCATAAAAGAAGCCTGTTTCCTAAGCAATGGGGTCCTGCAAGTCAATCCAAACTGGTCTCTTGCATACTATTCACGGGTCTCACTCTCCAAAGTCGAATTTCGACGAGGAGGGAAACAACCACTTACGGATCCTCTCGATTCGTAAGAGGGAAAATCCTCTTATAAGATCCTTACGACTTATAAGAGAAAACCACACTTAGGAATCCTCACGATTCCTAAGGAGAAAATCCACCTATGAGATCCTCTCGATCCGTAGGGAGAAAAGCCTCTATGAGACCCTCACGGCTCATAGAATTGAAAAGTCTTAGGCAGCAGATCTGAACCCGCGGCCTAAGCCATCGCTATTTCTTAAGAAGGTCAGGGATACTCGGCCTAATCATCCGTCAATCATGATTACTAAGGTGACATACCGATAATAAAAGAAAGAAAAGACGGAGAAATGACACAAGACGTTACAAAAATGTGCATCTTTTATTCAGAAATATTGATCGAGTACAAGATACATTGTGCTAAAGAATAAAAAAATATATACATATACTTTACAAAGACAAATGATACAAGGAGAATTATTGGGAAGGAAGCGTCTTGCATAGGTGTAGCAACTGCTCGCATATGTCCTTCCATGCCTTCTCTTGGTCAGCTACCATCGCCAGCTCTGCCTCCACTTGGGCTCGCTGCTGCAAGACCAACGCAAGCTGCTCCCTGACGACCTGATAGGCAGCTTCCCGACTTGGAGTATTGCGCTCAGCTACGTCAAGCTTCCGCTTCAAGTTTAGCCCATGGGAGATACGCTCCAAGAGACCCTCGAAGATAGTATTCACTTGGGCAGCATTTGCCTCAACCTCAGCGCGCAGATGGGCCGTTTCGTTCGAGGTCTTTTGGCATTCCCTTAGTCTTGAAGCTGCTTCTTGCTCCAAGTGGCGGAGGTGCGAAGTGCTTTGCTCGAGCCAAGTTGTGCGTTGGGTGCTCAGAGCTAAAACTTCGGGAGAAGGGCGCGTCGACTCCAGCCGATATAGACAGGCCTCAATCCCCCTGCAATGGTTAACCCAAGATTCGACGACGCCTTCATTATGAAAATTTACGAGCACCGCCAACATCGGGTTAACCTCCGCAGCAAAATCTACGGCAGAAGGGAGAGAGTCCATATCGAGCTCTTCAATATACCCGCTCAGCATGCCCAAACTCATCACAACACCCTTGGAAGATGGACGTCTCAAGAAAGGGCCTGCCGGTGAAAGGACGCGAGCCTCAAAGGGGATCGGAGCCGGAACAATAGCTGCAAAACAAAACATGGTTAAACGATGGTTCAGAAGATGTTGAAGGGTTACCAAAAAAGGAAATTTGCTATACCAGCTGCAACGGACAGTAAAGCCGGAAGGGCCGGTGGCGCAGCAGGTCTTGCATCCCCTCCTTCGATTTGTGGCACTGCAATAAAGAAAAGGAAAAATCAGAAATCATCCCATTGTTAAAAAAAAGGGGGGGTGAGTAAAAATATTATAGTGAAGGTATACTCACCGGCGCCACCAGAAGGAGAAGCGAGCTCGGATGGGAAAGAGAAGTGTGGGAGCAACACTTGATATAAATGATCGAAGAGCACTCCTGCAAAGGCACAATGATACAACGTTAGTACAAAGCTACATTTTTTGAAAGATTAATGCATGAGTCGTGAATCCATACCTTCCAACATCCGCGATGGTATAAGGGAAGGCGGAGAGATGACCACCGCCAAAGCAGTAGTCGGCGGTGCCCCCTCGAGCAAAGGAGCATCGGCACTGGCCGCACCTGCAAAAACAAGCTTGTTAGAAGAGATCGCAAGATATATAGAAAAGGGGGACGCTGGTGACAAAAAAAAATTTTTACCTGACGAGCTACCAGCAGAAACTGAAGCAATCCCCTCATCCATCGACATGAGACCACCGCCCGTAGCCTCATCACCCGACTCGATGGGAACCGTTGTTGTGCTCGCGAGCCCGGGAGACGGCAAGAAACCATACGCGGGGAGGGCTATGATCGGAGTATTACCAGATTCCTGAGAAAGAGCGGTTCGCCCCTCCTCAGGAATCGTGGCCGCCTCACCGGATATTCCCTCGGTTTCTGCGGTCACGGTTGTCTCATCCATCGGCACCATGACGCCTCCAGCCTCAAGCGCCTCGACTTCTACTGCCTTCGGCTCGACAGTCATCTCATCTGCCGCCACTTCAGACGCGGCATCAATGACCTTCTCGGCGGCGGATCCTTCAACTTCTGTTTCAGGCACCGTGGCCCCAACAATGGTGCCCACCGTCGGCTCAGGTTCGACAGGCGCCGCTTCCGCCGTTTCCTGGGGTCCGACGGTCTCCGCCTCCCCCTCAGTCGGACTTGGTCCTGCAAGATGGAATGCATATGAGCCAATGGCTTTATAATAACAACAAGGTTCTGAAAGAGATGCTACCTGAAGGGGATTTATTGTTTGCACTTCGGGCCGCGCGCGCCACTTGCCTATAAGCAGTAGACAGGGCGACAGGGGCCTCTCCAGAAGGAGTGTCAGCGCAAGGAATGGTACTGGGACCCGCTCCCGTGGCCAAAGCAGCTCTGCGCGCCTTTGCTTTGCGTCTCAACCGCTTCCGATTCTCCCGAGCCGTTGAGACGGACGCCACTAAGGCTTCTCTAACTGAGGCGTCCTCGTCCGTGAATAGGGATGCCTCCAAATTTTTCAGGGCATCCTTCATCGTTTTGTCAAGCCGAGGCTCTTGCGGCAACTTTGACGAAGCCGGGACCTCAGTTACAGACTCGGGAAGGACCCCCGCGTCAATTAATACAACCCCTGCAAATAAACAAAAGAAAGTCAGGTTGAATATCATAGAGAGACGACAAACTTTCCTTATGAAAGGGAAAGGGGTGAAACATACCAACGCCTGCTAGGGCACGCTTCTCCTCCTCCTCCTGGAAGGTTTTCAAGGATGCAGCAATAGCCTCTTCAGTGGAAACACCTGTTGAAAATGGAGCAAATGTTAGTTAAAGAAAATAATACAAAGCGCGATAAAACGACAAATAAAGCGTCTGATGATTACCGGACTCAGCGAGTTTACTTAACATCGCTTCAAGCCTCGCCGATCGCTCCGAAGCTGCAATGGCGGCAGCTAAATTGGTGTCCTCAGGGTCTACCACGAAACCCTCATTGCTGCCGTACTCACATATAGCCTCGGCGGGAGGACCCGCAGGCTTTAAGTTAAGGATCGCGTCGAGGGATAGAGTGGACTTCTTCTTCTTTTGCCCCCCAGCTTTAGATCCACTCGGAGTAGCCTTACGCTTGGCAGCCACTTTGGGACGGCGAGTCCCGATCTCTGCTCCTGCGCCGAACCCTGGTGATACCACATTAGCCGTCTTCATGGGAGCACGGGGCGCTGGCGGTGCATCCACCGTAGTAGGCAGTGGCAATCCCCGCGGGGGGCTCAACACGCGCGGTCGGTCAGCCCTGGCATCTTTTATCGGAGGGACGACCGGGAGCCTTGGCTGCAAGGGAGCCTTGCGATCACCACCAGGAGGCGCACCCCTACGGTCAACCAGCAAGCGCTTCTCCGTTAAGATAATTGGGCCCATCGCATGCGCATACCAGGCCACATATGAATTAAGCATTTTAGGGCTACAGCTAGGTTCGCTAATGAAGAAATAAGAACCTGTGTTAAGCCGTGTAAAATGATGCATCGCATTCTTTATCCCCTCTGGGCCGACCATGGGCATTTCTAAGAAGGCTTCCAACGGGACCCCTTGGTTGTAGCTTGACTGCCGGGCAAATCGGTGCGGGTTATATCTCATGAACAAGGCTGTCTTATTCTGCCTAAACACTAGATAGCCCGGCCGAATGGAGTAAAGGTGAAGGATTTCCCGAGCCTTCAGTACAGAAACCCCGCCCTTAAAGTCGTCACGCAGCGACACCACTGACTTAGCGGTCTCGGAGCCTATGGTGTGACCTTATCCACAAAAGAGGTCTTCGCTCCGACTAGATGTGAACACAGGAGTAGTCCCCTAGACTCCCGCGGAGGTGCAACCACAATTGAAGCCCCGATCAACCGCATGATTCTTGGGAGTCCGCATTTCTCAAAGAATGGAGGAGTCTTATGGGCACCAAACACCCCTCGCACATGCAACTCCATCCAAGAAGTGAAGTAGTGCATCGGAAAGTTAGCAGGCTGTACCCCAGGCTCACTAGCGTCCGCCGCTACGCTAAGTCCATTGTAAAGATAAGCCAATCCGGCGATCCCTACCGATAACTGCAAACCGGACATCATTCGATGCGCCGGGTAAAAGACGGAGGGCCGCATGAGGCGTGGGTGCATGGGGAGAGCGAAGCTGCACAACCATAAACCCAAGAACCCTATGAAAAAAGTCTCCTCGTCCATGCCAGGAACGGCGATCTCCGGGAAAGGGACGCTGGCAGTGCCGGGGAAATAAAAATCCCGCTGGTCATTTTCCGATAAAGGTCGGCGGTCCAAGCCGAAACCAAAGGGGTCAGCAAGCTGAGCGAACTTCTCGCCCTGCTCTGATAGGAACTCCGGGCGGATAAAACGAGCAATGAAATCCGCGAAACTGACGCCCCGGTCGCCTGATTCCAAATGCAGTTCCTCATAAATCTCCAACACCTTCACCAAGCCCGGGTGCTGATGCTGAATGGCATTTTCCGGAGTTAAGTCAAATACAACCTGCTTGGCGGCAAAGACGTACTCATCAGGAGGAAGAAGCTCCTCGTAGTGCTCCCCCCTCGCTGGTAAACCTGAAATTTCAACAAATTCTTCCAAAGTGATGGAGACTTCCCTATCCGCTGTCAAGAAGGTGTGGGTGGGGATATTCCATTGTTCAATAAAGGCCTTTATCCACCACGTCGGAGGAGAGGGATACTCGAAAAACGAGACGTAGACGGCGGAGTATAAACCAATCTTCGTCAGGTGAGCCCTCTTCGTCGCCAGAATGTAACGGGCCCATTGCAAATATCCGGCAAGCGGCCGCGGGGTCAATCCAATATTATAAGCCTGTCCCCAAGGGCGTGCTTCACCCTGACAGATTCGCCTCCCCAAGATGTCTATCGCCGGCGGCGGCTGCACGGGGATGGCGCCGATTGCAGGCTGAAGGAGGTCATCGGAATTCCAATTCTTAACCTCCACGGCATACTTCACCGGGGGTTCGTCCGCATAAGGGATCGTAACTATGGGCTCAGAGGGCGCGGCGGAACTAAAACTGCGACGGCCTTGGATGATCTGGCTATACCACCTTCCCCACAGATGGAGCTTTTTGTACTCAGGATCGCGATCTTTAATAAGAGCGAACACCACCCGATCCACTGGCGAATGGGGGAACCCTCCTTCCGAGCGAACGAAGGGAAAAGACAAGTCGTCAGACATGTTTTCTGTGGAAAGACAAAAAAATATATATATATATCATTAGTGGCCTAACACTTGGCATTTTTAAAAAAATAAAAATAAAAATCTTGCTCCACACTGTGATGCAGTGGGTAGGGGACCAAAGGGGGACCCACAAAATCTGGATGATGTGCATCATTTAATAAGACAATCCCATCATTAGATAGGACTGTCAATTCATAAAAAGTTCCCAATAGGATACACCCACTGGTGGGGAAGTCCTTAGAGACAAAAAGAAAATCTCCTCTTTTAGAGCAAAGCTCTGTCACAGAGTGACATTTGTCAAACTCTAGTCTCAGGGGAACAAGATTCCTTAAAAGAGCATGGCTTTGTGGTAATAATCGAAAATCCATCAACACTTAGAAGAATTGAAGTTTTTGAATCCTGAAAAATCCATGAAAACTCATAAAAAAAAAAATCAGTTCATCCAAGAGCAAAGCTCTGTTCATGGGTCAAAACCCATGAACAGGACCTCTGTAAATCTTGAGAGCAAGGCTCTGGTGAAGAAGCCCCAATGGGGTTTTCTTTAGATCAAAGAACCCAAGAGCAAGGCTCTGTTAAAAAAAAAAACCCAAAGGGGTTTTCTTTAGATCCAAGATCTACAAGAGCAAGGCTCTGTCAATTAAATTTAATTTGAATTAATCAGATTTTTTTTTTTACCTAGAAATTCTAAGTTCTGAACTTGAAAGTTCTTGAGAGAAATAAAGAGCAAGGCTCTGAAAATTTTTAAGCAAGAGCAAGGCTCTGAGAGTTAAAATTCTTGAAGATGGTAAGAAAAATTACCAAGGACCAAGGGTCCTATTTATAGGCGCCTGCGCCCCTTCAACTGACCCCCCTTGATCCAACGGCTAAGATCTCGCCACCGTTGCGCTCACGTCGCGCCACGTAAGCACAACGGTGGGGGGGCATTTGTTCCCCCAATCTGAGCAAGGCTCATTTGAATTTTGAAAATTCAAATTTTCTGAAGCAACGCTTCGAATTCCGTGCATTGCGCAATGCGCAAGCGGTCCACAGTGCGACACGTGTCTGCGCAGTTGCGCAAGCGCACCGCTGCGCGACACGTGTCTGCGCAGTTGCGCAAGCACTGTTGCGCAAGTGCACCGCTGCGCGACACGTGTCTGCGCAGTTGCGCAAGCACTGTTGCGCAAGCCTTCCACTGCGCGACACGTGTCATTCATTAGGGAGTTGCGCAGAAACAGAATAAAATTTAATGAAATCTTTTCTGTTCTTATTAAAACAAGAAGATTTCCTTCTGTAAATCAGGGGCCTTTGGATCAAAGATCCAACGGTGGGAAAAATTTCCCAAATCACTCAGGAAAAGATCTTTTTAACAAATTCAACTAATTTATGAGCACTATAAAAAGGACCCCAGACTTCATTTGATCATCATCAACATCAGAAAGAAAACAGAGAGAATTCTTGAAGAACTTTGGAAGAACAAAAAAAAAGGTAAAACCTTTTAAAAGAGAAAAATCTCTGAAGTACAGATCATTGATCTAAAAATCATTAATCTTCAATGAACAAATAAATAAAATAAAAATAAATAAATAAAAATAATGCCTTGCACTTGTTATGAACCCTTGGTTCTCTGAGAAAAGGAAAAACAAGAGAGAAACTTGTTTTCCTTTGATCTAAATTTAGATCAAAAGTGCTCTGCACTTTTGTTCTTGAATCTAAAAGATTCTTGATGCTCTGCACAAATGCAATGCATTCTTTAAAGGGCCTGGCCCAAATCAAATTGCAAAGCAATAAAAGGGCAGAGCCCTATTTGAATTAATATTCTATTTGAGCAAAGCCCAAAATAAATAAAAATTGGACTTAACCCAATCGTGGCCATAAGTCCTTAAATCAAATTGATTGAGCAAAATGGTTCTCCTGAATCAATTCACAACCGGTTCGAGGGTACATCTCCGAACTCCTTTGACATTCATCATTGTAATTCCTCAACGACGTTAAAGAGGTGACGGGTCCCAACGACCACACATCGCTATGGACTGCGGGGTCCTTAAACTCGTGGACCGAAACGTCCCTAAACTAATAATGGACCGAAACGTCCCTAAACTAATATCGGACCGAGACGTCCCTAAACTAATATTGGACCGAAACGTCCCTAAACTAATATCGGACCGAGACGTCCCTAAACTAACATCGGACCACCACGTCCCTAAACTGGCACAATAGAGCCCAAATGCTCTTTTATCGGATCTAAACGGTCCCGTTAAGTTGATCTTAGTCTCAAACTAGACTAACGTATCCTTAACAAACGTTTAAGTTGATCTTAGCCCCAAACATGGCTAACGTATCCTTAAATATTCAAATGGATTATAAAACTCCCAATCAACTCTGGTTTGAGGGTACATCTCCGAGCTCCTTTGACACATGTCGTTGTAATCCTTCAACGACGTCAGAGAGGTGACGAGTCCCGACGGCCATACATTAAATTAATCACTACGTTGAGTTGATCTTAGTCTAAAACAGGACTAACGTATCCTTGACGAACGTTTAAGTTAATCTTAGCCGCAACGCGACTAATGCATCCTTAAACCGAAAACACCAAACCCAAATCTAAGTAAATACGGATTTGGACTAATCCACGTCCTACGGGCGACGGCATTACTCAGTCTCCGTATACAATCCACGGGCAACCACAAATAAAATGAACACACGCGACACGAAGTGAAATTCTGGAGAAGGAGAAAGTTGTTACCGCGAGGCGGTAGCGTAATTAACTGCAGGGGCTTGCGCCTGCAGGGAAGAGCGTCCCCATAATCAAAAACCCCTCATCCTGAGGGGGAATCTGACGAAGTCTGCTACATCGGCCGCATCCGTCTAAACCTCCAATACACGGTGCCATAAATCAACTTGGTATCTTCGGAGAGATAAACGGATAAAACTAAATAGCATCTGCCCCGAACATCAGGCATTGGACGTCCTAAAGTCCAGGCCGCCGTTCGGAGGGGAACAAGCACCATACTCCCTACTACCTTTTTGTTTATACAAGGTTCATCTACCATTTTGATGATGTCAAACTCTTTGACTACTTCATCAAAACAGATGTTCCAACTCCGCGATACCTGCTTTATCCTATAAAGCATCTTGTACACGTTTCCGCTGCTCCCACTGTCTACGAAGCTCTCTGGCTGTGTACTTATAGACTTTCTCTTCTAAAACATCATTTAGAAAAGCAGTCATGACACCCAACCGCCAGATATCGTAGTTATGGTATGTAGCCGTGGCAAGTAGGATCTGGATGGACTTAAGCATAGCCACTTGAAAAGGTTTCATCATTATCCACGCCTGGTCGATGACGAAAAAGCTTTAACAAGTCTAGTTTTGAAAGTCTCAACTTTTCCATCTACACCAAGTAATCTTCTCAAGATATACTTGCTCCTGATGGGGATTTAACCCTTCAGATATAGCATCCAAAGTCCATACTTTGTTGGTGTACATGGATTCCATTTCAGATCGCTAAGCATCCAGCCATTCTTACAGAGTCCTACTCCTGATGGCCAGTTCGAAACTAGTTGGGTCATCATCTCATGATGCAATCCTCGCTCCCACTGTCATAGAGAAACCAAAGTATCTTTCAGGTGGGTGAGGAACCCTACTAGATCGGCGGAGAGGCTGAGGTTCATTGGTAACTATTGAATCCTTTGGTTTTATCAAATCATCTGCTGTAGTTTGTATAGCTGGAATCTTTCCAGTTCTACATTACAGACCTTGCCATGAGCTTGTCCGGATTTTGCTTTTCAGACATAGCCCGGACAACCCCAAATCTTAACCAACTTAAGATATGGGCTCTTCCTTTTCCATATCACATATGAAGTGGTAGGCAACTGATTTGATTCGAACCCTATTCAATAGGTATGCAGCTTCTCAAGTGCATAACTCCCAAAGGAAATAGGAAACTCAGTAGTACTCATCATAGAGCACACCATATCACATAGGGTGCGATTGCTCCGCCCCGATATACCATCGTGCTATGGTGTATACGGAGGAGTAATGCTGAGAGAATCTCATTCTCCTTTAGAAAAGTCCAGGATTTTCGTGCTCAAGTATTCTCCTCCTCGATCACATCAAAGGACATAATACTTATACCCGTGTTTTGGTTCTCTACTTCTAACTTATATTCTGTGAATATCTCAAAAGGTTCGGACTTGTGTTTCAACAAGAACATATGTCTGAATCTAAAGAGATTATCAGAGAATGTAATGAAGTACAAAGAACCGGTCTTGGCATGTGTAGACAGGGGACCTTACATACATCAACATGTATCATCCCAAGAGTTCATCAACTCTTTCTCTGTTTCCAGTAAACAGAGCTATGGTCATCGTATCTTTGTGACATGACTGGCAAGTTTCACAAGATGTAAATTCAAACTAATTTAAATTTGCATCTATATGTAACTTTAGCTAGTCGGGTCGCATTGATATGACCTAGTCTACAATACCTCAAGAAAAATTCGTTCATTTCTGAACACTTCCACTTGTGTGTGTTCCGTATACTAAGAACTGTAGTTTGATTTAGAATATTAATGCTTTTAGATAACGTGCCTGAACCGATCAACTTTTGATATAGGAAATGTTCAAAACATTATCCAGCAATACAAAATTTTATCATTTCTTTACTTATAAAGAGACTGATATGATTTTGTATATCAGGTTCGGTATCTAATAATATTCGTTCAGAATCAATGTTTTTGGAATACTGGGTGACAGTGACTAACAGACTTGGCTGCAACACTTGCCCCGTTTTCTGTCTCATGAAACTTATCACCCGTTCTCAGTTCTCTACCTAGCTGTAGCCCTATGTAACAGATTACATATCTGGGATCCTGATCTGGTATCACATACCCAGGATCCGGAGGATACTGAGAAACAGTTCTTTGTAATGAACACACCCGAAGATGATGCATCAACATGCACTCTCTTCGTTTGGGCGGCACGGGAATTCTGGTAATCCCCAATTTCCTGCTCTGTCTTATAACAATTATAAGTTGGAGCGGGACCAACGTTCCCCAGCTCAGTATAACAAGCAGGTTCGGTCAATATTCCGTATTATTATCTTGATTAAGGCGTGATATGGTCGCTACTTGGAGAGAGAGAGAAGAAAACACTTAGCGTGCGCTCTTGCAAGAATAGATTGGTTTTTATTTTATCTAATCAGGATGGCTCCCACTGCTTTTTATCAAATCTTCCTTCAAACCCTAAAAGGAAAGACTAGCCGGGATTAATTACACGCTACAAGTTCGCCAATCTTTCAGCCAGGCCAGTGTCGGTACTTTGAGGGAGGTCCCCCGTGCTTTCGCACGAACCTAATTAATGTAAACCTCGTTTTCCCAGAGGCGTAACCTCGTTAACACCTTTCTAGACACCTACTTGATCGGCTAATTGTAATGTGTAAAACTCTCCCAGGAGTAACAATTACTCGCAGCGGGTATCGGGATCCAACTATCTCATAGAAGGTATGCAATCTCATTGCAAATTTCAACACTTGAAATTCCCGATAATATTTTGCCCCTAGCGTCCTATGACCTTGACGGAGGCCAAACTACCCATAGTCCGCTAGTCAAGTTCAACCCGTCATTTCCTGATTGAATTAAACCCACCCGCACGACCCTTGACGGAGGCCAAACAACGCCGTACGAATACCCTAATCCAATCGCATCATATGCTAGCAGATAAGCACTAGTTAGCTACCGTACACTACGCCTTGACGGAGGCCAAACTACCGCAGCACGAATACTAACTAGTACTTATCTGAAATGACGGAGGGCTACGACAGGTTTTTCTGAAAACCTATTGCGTAATGAACTTGATATCGTTGTAGAATCAAATGATTTTAAAATGGAGTGTTTTTTAGGCTTTTCTAGTTTTGCTATAGGGGTCACTCCCGGTGAAGGGATCGTCGGCCCTTTCCTCGTCGAATGAGGTGCGGGATATATCATATATATCACTGTGCAAAGCAAAACTCTTAAAAGCAATCAGAAGACAAACCGAGTGTGTAGCATCTGCCAGTTATTGCTAAAGGAGTCACTCCCGGTGAAGGGATCTCGGTCCTTTCCTCATCGAATAAGGTGCAGGATATATCACATATACCGCTGTGCAAAGCAAGAACTGTAGCTACCTGTTTTGTTTTGAAATTCGATTCTACAACATCTTAGGTTTCTTTTATTTCATTAATCTCATTAATGAAGTCCCATCATTTAAGTACCTAAACATCAGAGATAAATACGACGTACACTTATGCCATCCGCATTCGCCTCGATGTCCCCTCGTGCACCGTTAGGTTAGGTAACTAACGGCAGAGCGGGGCAGGGCTAGCGCGAGTGCAAAACATAAGTAACGTCTATATAATATATCATATATACTATATACTGTATCTATCACAGAACATCGCATGATCACATCACAGATATCGCAGCAGAAGAATCATATGAAATATTGGATATACTAGGACGTCCGTGTTTTTAATACGAGCCAGTATAAAACACGGATTCCACGGTCGTGATGAATAGCCAAACCCACACCCCTAGACCCCTACGAGAGCGGCAAGCAACCCTACCAATTCTGGAGTTAGGAGACCCGGACTCGACTCCTCGAGTTGGTCTCCCACTGGACTCCAGAACCCGGTTACTTGTGCTCCCCTTCTTGGGTCTATCCTAGTGCGGAAAAGTAAATAATATACAAAAGGTGACATCTTCCGCAACCTGGAAGTGCCCCAATAAAAGAATATTACATACAAGTTTTTACATAAATAAAAATGAAAAACACTCATCTCACATAAAAAAAACCCGGCTATTCAAACACGACGATCCAATATAACATATCCAGCAACACATAACATCACATGTCATCAACGTAAGTAAACATGCGTATCCCAATTGTCGTTGGCATATAGCAACGAAACCGGCGATATCACATATTACACTTACGGTCACAGAAAAGAAAGTGTAAAACTACAACAGTTGGAATCCGCAATCTGCATAGACATCGCATGCCTAATCAAATGAATACCTTAGACATCACATGCCTAACAATTATAAACCCCGCATTTTAGTCTCATTATCGAAAACTCTTTTCAATATCAAGTTGGGCAATTCAACAGGATTCCCGACATCCTGATCGAATGCTCGTCGCAAACTTCAGTAGACGGCCGCACCCCCGATACCGTCGACGAAGTGCACTAAGGTGGAACACCGCTACCGCGAGCACCCGAACGGATGCTTTCGGCGACGGGGTTCTCCTACAGTCACTTGGTCGGGGCTAAGGGATGTAGCTGTCTAATAAGTTTATCCGGCGAGTATCCGCGTACGCTACGTGATTGCGACGGACTTTTGATCTCATCAAAATTCCGTGGCAACCGATCAAGTGAGACTAAAGTGCTATGTTTATAACATTCATTCAGTTATCTCATAACTACTTGTGAATTCCAATTGTTGTATCACATTCCGGATAAATAGAAAATGTTAAACTTTTCGATCAAACAGTCGAACACCCAAGTTTTCCCGATATAGATCAACACAAGAAATAAGTCTAACAACATTCAGTTCGTGCCTCAGTACCAACGGTCCAGCCGTAGAAGGGTCAAGCCAACGCCTCACATGTGGCACGCCGTACTGCACCAAACCCGAAGGTTCAAAGGGCAGTTCAAGACGGTCACATAATCGAGTTAAGGTTTGTTGTCTTCTAGAGGGTCCATCGTGTTACTTGCACTACTTAGAACGTCGTTAAACTACGGAAAAATCCAACACTTGGAAATTTCCCGACAGGGGAAAAATTGGGTATTTATATCCGGTCGAACTTTTTTAACATATTCTAAAATTTATCCGGAAAGCCACATAGACAAAATCTGATACTCCGATCGAAACACCGAATCCCCAAAACAACCCCAGAAAATTCAACACTTGAATAAATATTAAAAAATCCCAGAAAATCCAGCACCAGAAATCATGAATTACTGTACAAAAATTATAGGACAATCTAATGATGTGGTCGCGGAACCGCCGCATAAGCAGGGCTTATGCCGCGGTTCCGCCGCACTATGGAGGCTTCACTAGAAAAATTTTGCATCGTAATTCTTAGAATTCCCTGCTGAATTTTTTAAGCATTTTTAATCTGGAAAAAACCCAGTTTTTAGAAAAAGTCCAGAAAGCGGGTCGGATTAGGGTTTCGGGGTTTGTTCGGATTTGAAACTTCGTCTACGCTTCGCCTAAGGCTCTAGCTAGGCTCTGATACCACTGTAGGGTTCCTAGACACACTAATGTGGTCTCACAAGGCATCAACCATGCCAATTTCAAATATTACGGTGCCGAGAAACCCTAATACGGATCGTTGGCTAGAAGTTTAGGCGACAAAGCAACTAGTTAACTACTTTAACTAAGAGTACGGAAATACAACCTTTGTAGATCCGGTTCTCCACCTCTATAGCTCCATGATGAAGTCCTCTCCGCTGTCCAAATCGAACCATGACTCTCACGGTGGTTTCATCGGAGAAAAGACCGGGCTAGGTCGTCGACTACGATGCCGAAGATTATCTACGTCGATGCATCACTAGATCAAGCTCCAACTTCACCAAGTCATGAAACTTGTGAAGAAAACACACTCTACTACTTGGCAAGAGGTAGAGGATGAAGAAATAGGAAGTGGGTTCACTTTAGAATTGGATTTCTCACTCATTTGCTCAAGTTGCCATTGTTGAAGCAAGCTTTCTTCAAGTGAAGAAGAAGAAGAAGAAAGAAAAGAATATGATAAGTGTTCATTAAAAATAGAAAAGAAAATCAATACTTATCATATTCAAACCATGGTTATGTGTAGAGACTAAACTAGGGTTAGTGGGAATGGTTAGGGTTAAGCATGAGACAAAATGGTCACAAAGTCAAAGCTTCATGAAGCTTCAATATCAAACAAAGAAAGCCACCATTTTTCTCTTTATGCAAATTATTTTCCAAAAAGAATAAAGAATAAATAAATAGATAATTAAAAGAAAACCCTAACCATTACACAACCATGGTTTAATCTTTACACAAACCCTAATGAGCATGTATCATCAAACATGATACAAACTAGTGTACAAAAGTATATAACATATACAATGTGCACAAACCAAGTGAGAAAATCCATTTAAAGTGAACCATATTAGTTAATGTAAATTAATATATCATATATATAATTATACATTAAATCATTAAATCAACACTTGATTTAACGATCCGGTCATATCGCATATGACCGACTAATATTCAATGTATCGGCTTATCGAATCAATCCTTGATTCGATAACTAGGTTATATCGCATACAACCATTCGATACAATCATCGCGAGAATGGAATACGGTATCACATACACGCATTATTCTCGGTCCCGCACATATCTCATATGCGCTCCTATTTCGTTTCGCTTGAGCCAGGAAACCTCTGTGTAGGACTCTAAAGACTCGTCAATACTCCGGCAGCAGATGATGATCATATCAAACACCCACAAGCCGCAAGCGGTCTGCTAAACGTAACGGCCACCCGGGTATTGAGCGATCAGAAGATCGACGAGCAAGCCCGCTCACACTCCTGTGAATCCAACCAGTAACACTTACCGTACAGTCCGGTCTGATCGTCTGATATGTCGCATATCTTGCTTAGGGGTGGTAAACGTCAGACCCCAATAGCTCGATAAGTCGTGTTGATATGAGGTCTATAACAGTTCGAGAAACTACTGGTAACACTTACCAGTAAATCTCAGCAACCCTGGCCAGGGATTTCCGGTTATAGCCAATCGAACACAGTACAACATCAACTCCCTATACCGGGAGAGACGAATCCCCTCCTATCGCTCATTGCCTCCATGTGATTCGGGACTGTACCCAAAAACCACCGTTTTGCACGCCCTCTTGGACGTGGTAAGGTGGAAATCAAAGCACAGTGGGAACCACACAAGACTCTATGACGATCTCGGGTCAACAGACTACTCTGTACCAGTGTCACCAGAGAACTGCCATCTGACGTAAGGTATAATACCATCTGGGAGTTCTCGGCGAGTCCGTCCAGTGTACCCAGTCTCCACTGAGCACCCGTATATCATCTCTGATGTCAAACACCAATGGATATGGGATCATCCATCGCCCATCTGTATGGGTCGAGAAGGTATACGCTAGTCTACTCTGGTATATCGATGCCCCGTCTCGATACACCCACGACTAGGGACTTTGAAGGATGTACTTATAGACTACCATGTCCCCACTAGTATGATCCGCATCATAGTCCAGATAGTCAAGTACACATCCTAAGGGCTTTACCAACATGTAACAGAGAGACAATCAGTGTACACTTTAAGGTAAAGATCAACCAGATAGCATACTATCATGTCGAGCAAGAAAGTCCTCCCTATATATGTCCAAGCATCCACTACAATATACATCCTATGTATAGTAATGGCCTCTAGGGCATACATATAACTAACAGACGCCAACCAAATTCCAAATCCCAATGGCGAATGATGAGTCGCTCCTGGTACCATATTCCAGTGCAGCGATGCAGACGCCAACCAAATTCCAAACTCAAATCCTAAATAACGAATGATGAGTCACTCCTGGTACCATATTCCAGTGCAGCGATGCAGACGCCAACCAAATTCCAAACCCCATACCCCAAGTGGGGAATGATGAGTCGCTCCTGGTACCATATTCCAGTGCAGCGATGCAGACGCCAACCAAATTCCAAATCCCATACCCCAACGGCGAATGATGAGTCGCTCCTGGTACCATATTCTAGTGCAGCGATGCAGACGCCAACAAAGTCCCGAAATTTTTCCGGCCCTACGGTCTGGATCATACATCCTGCAAAACCGTATACAATCCATGGACGTAAAACGATCCCAATCTCTCCCAAGTACTACCGGCGAGACCACATTCAAAGTCCCACCGGTGGTGAAGATTCAAAAAAAGGGTATGTCCACAAGCAAAATGGACACGGATGAAAACCCGGAAGGGCTCCGTGAGTAAAAACAGCAGGACTGCTGGCAAGTTTGTGAAAATCCGAAAGAGCGCAAACTCATGAAAAAGAGATGAAATGCACTCGCAAAGTCCTCTCGACTTTATGAGGAGAAAATTCCCGCGTGAGATCCTTACGACTCACGAAGGAGCAACACACTTAGGGGTCCTCACGACTCCTAAGGAGAAAATACACCTACGGGATCTTTAGGACCCGTAGGGAGAAAATGCTTTGTGAGACCCATACGGCTCATAAAACTGAAAAGTCTTAGGGGATAGGGACCTAAAACCTGTCTCCTAAGCCATCGCTTCCTAATAAGTAATGCAAATGATGATTCGCTCCTGGTACCATATTCCAGTGTAGCGATGCTGATGCCGAATAAAAACCAAATCCTCTCAAAGGCAAATGATGATTCGCTCTTGGTACCATATTCCAGTGTAGCGATGCTGATGTCAACACAAATCAAACCAACCTATTCCAACATCGACCTCTGCGTCAAACAGTCAACACTCCGTAATGGAGAAACGTCAAGCAGACACTCCGTCTCGGGGACACGTCAAGAAGACACTCCGTACCGAGGACACGTCAACCAGCGACACTCTGTACCGGGGATGCGTCAAGCAGACACTCCGTACCGGGGAAACGTCAAGCAGACACTCCGTACCAGGGACACGTCAACCAGCGACACTCCGTAATGGGGAAACGTCAAGCAGACACTCTGTCTCGGGGACACGTCAAGCAGACACTCCGTACCGGGGACACGTCAACCAGCGACACTCCGTACCGGGGATACGTCAAGCAGACACTCCGTACCGGGGAAACGTCAAGCAGACACTCCGTACCGGGGAAACGTCAAGCAGACACTCCGTACCGGGGACACGTCAACCAGCAACACTCCGTACCGGGGAAACGTTAAGCAGACACTCCGTACCGGGAACACGTCAACCAGCGACACTCCGTCTCAGGGACACGTCAAGCAGATACTCCGTACCGGGGATACGTCAACCAGCGACACTCCGTACCGAGGAAACGTCAAGCAGACACTCCGTACCGGGGATACGTCAACCAGCTGACACTCCGTACCGGGGAAACATCAAGCAGACACTCCGTACTGGGGATACGTCAACCAGCGACACTCCGTACCAGAGAAACGTCAAGCAGACACTCCGTACCGGGAACACGTCAACCAGCGACACTCCGTACCGGGGACACGTCAACCAGCGACACTCCGTACCGGGGAAATGTCAAGCAGACACTCCGTACGGGGGAAACGTCAAGCAGACACTCCGTACGGGGGACACGTCAACCAGATGACACTCCGTAATGGGGAAATATCAAGCAGACACTCCGTCTCGGGGACACGTCAACCAGCCGACACTCCGTCTCGGGGACACGTCAACCAGCCGACACTCCATGACGGGGGCACGTCGACTACAGACACTCCGCCTCAGGGAAACATCGACCAGCGACACTCCGTGCCGGGGGCACGTTTACCAAATCACTCCAGGCCAGGAAAACGTCTACCACAGACACTCCGTCTCGGAGACGCGTCAAGCGTCGACCGTCCATGTCGTTAAAAGGGCAGTGCATCCCAAAAAGTGGGGACCAAAGCAAGTCGCCTCCACGTGAAAGAAGATCCATCAATTTCATGCACACGACCCATATATGTGGTGTGCATTTATTGATGGGGGGCACTTTTTTGGGGTCAAAATTTGCACCCCAGTTGACCAGATCAATGTCAAGGTCAACCCCAAGCAAGCGAGCCCAAGCCCAAGTAAGTGGGCCCATGCCCAAGTCGAGCCCCGCGGCCGGCCTCCCCATGCCAAAATAAAAATCATGTAACAAATAATTTTGATATAATTTTTTGTGCATGAATGTAAGCAAAATAGGCATAAAGCCAAAATTTTGTAAAGACCATGGCTTATGTGCAAAAAGAAATAGCACATGAGATATGGGATGGGCAAAATGCCATTTTGTAAAACCTAAGGGGCTATGTGTAAATGTGTAAGCCTATAAGAGGCAACATGATGAAAATATCTAAGACACTTTTCATTCTCTAAAAACTCTAGGGTTTTTGTGCCTCCTTCTCCTTCCTAAAGGTTTTAAACCCTCTTCTTTCTTTTGAATTAAATTAAGAGTTTTACTCTTTCTTTTCCAAAACTAAATAGTTTTTCACCACAAAACCCACAAAGGAGAACTCAGATCTCAAAAATAAAAGATTTTTAAAATCTCACACTTCTTGTTCTTCAAGATCCAGCCGATAGAAGAGGAGGAAGGAGACCCATCTCCAAATATCCCACTTTGGGGAAGATCCAGGGCTTAAGGGAGAATCCCCTTTCATCAGCTCCAAAAATATCTTAGGAGTTCAACTCCATAAGTCAAATCAGGAGCACAGCTCCCAGTGCATGGACCAGGTCCCTTTTGTTACTGACGCCTAGCGCCCGCATGCCAGGCACGTGGTGCGTTGGCGCTCTGGCGCACAGCGCCCGTGTGCCAGGCACGTGGGGCGCTGGCCCACGCATCCTTTGGATGCCCTTTCCTTTATACACACACACACACTATCCGTGTTAGAAAAAAAATTCTAACGGGGCGCTGCCCCGCAACCCGTAAGGGGGCTACTAGCCCTCTTGACCCCTAGCCCGCTATCCGGGTAGCGGGACCCCCGTAAAAACTCCACGGGGCCCCCAATATATCCAAAACCCTTTCAAAACATACGCACACTGCACGTTGAGTACGCATGACCTGTTTAACTGTCAATCGAAGGTTTTTTCGCTCCAAAAGCCGAGGGGTAATTAACGGCAGCTTAATCCGCGGCTGCCGGAGAATTGGATCCCCACAATCAATAAACCCCCGCCTACCCTAGGCAGGGGGAATCTGTAATGCGCCTGACAAGCGCGCGTATTCCCATCTCAATGGGGTGACGAAAAACACCCTACAGGGTCCTCGGTGGCACAACCACCTCGGTACTTCTTTGCAGGTGTTTCCTGATTTAAAATCAGAAAAGCTTATGGAAAAAGCTTCAGAAGAGGGTCACGTGCTTACATGTGACCAGCAGTCACGTGTTGGCACGTGACACCTAAATGCATCAGCAAGGCAAATTCAGTTTCCCAAATACATCAAAGAAAATGGGCTTCAGAAAGGGTCACGTGCTCCCACGTGACCTGGGTCACGTGTTGGCACGTGACAATCAAAAGCGGCTTCAAAACCCAACAGCTCCCTGAGCAAATCAGGAAAAAGGCTTCAGAAGAGGTCACGTGCTTCCACGTGACCAGGGTCACGTGTTGGCACGTGACACTCAAAACATCAGACTCATTCTCCAGTTAAATCGAGAAGAAGGCTCCATGCCAGGGTCACGTGTTCACACGTGATCAGTTGTCACGTAGTGGCACGTGATAGTTAAGCAGCAACCAGAAGACAGAGCGTAAAAAGAAGGAAGAAGGCTCGTTCCAAGAGGGTCACGTGCCCACACGTGACCATGGGTCACGTGGTCACACGTGACCGGCTTTCAAAGCCCATTTTGTTAACAGAATTAAATTCTGAAAGAGATTCAAATCTTTCCAAAGGAAAGCGATTATCTGGAACCAACCGAATTAAAGATTTAAAGATGATTGAATATCATCTATCTATGGAAAAATCCTGAACTTGGAAAGATTTCCCCTTTAAATCTAACAGAAATAACAAAGGAGAATCCCTGGATTTGAAATCCAATGGTGAATAAAATTCACCTAATAATCCAAAGGTCCAAAACGAATGATGGATGCAAATCAAATCTCTCAATGAAGATTCGTCAAAAAACTAATTGACTCGGCTGCTTCTCCTATAAATAGGAACCAAGAGACACGCAAAAATATAGACAGGCAGAAGGAAGAAAAGAGAGAGAGCCTCGATATTTTGAGGAATTTGGATCTTCTGCAAAAAGAAAACCCTGGGTAAGAGAAGGAAGGCTTCTTGGAAGAAAAGAGAATTTAATTCTCGACAGAGTTTAACTCTGATATAGAACAGAGGGACATATTTCTTCTCTCTTTGATGGAAGATCTGTAAAGTGCACATCTCCCCTTGAGTTGAGAATTTAATTCTCAATGGGTTGAGATCCTGCCATGCAGATCCAAAGCATAGAGAGGGAACGGAAGCACGAGAATTCAATTCTCACAGAACTATAGGAATTTAATTCCTTTAAAATAAAACTAGGGCTTGACCCTGTGTTATGGGAATTTAATTCCTTCAGAACAAAAAGAAACAGGGTTTAACCCTAATTAAGAACTTAGTTCTGTTGAAACAACGGGAGTTTAATTCCCTTAATCATAATTCTTTAACCGAGAATGGGAATTTAATTCTTTAAAGCTTTTATTAGGGTTTAACCCTATTCAGTTCTCCACATATATGAGGAATTTAATTCCTACAGAAAATTCAGAGTTCAACTCTATTCCAGAATATAAATCTTCAAAAGAAAGTAGGAATTTAATTCCTCCGGAATTTAAAGCTTTTTATTAGGGTTTAACCCTACGAGGAATTTAATTCCTGAAAAAAGATTAACAGATCTTCTAAACAACATACATAGAGGCAGGGTCACGTGCCACCACGTGACCCTCCCCCCCCCCCCAAAAAAAAAGATCTACAGAAAGCCCTCTGGAGGCAGTGCCTCACGTGACTCACGTGACTCTTGACAGAAGCTTTAACATATAAGCGCTTGAATCCCCGTCACGTGATGGCACGTGATGCTCTAAAAGATGCATAGTCTCAGAAGAACAAGTGAAGGGAGGGCGCTCTCACGTGTTGCCACGTGACCCCTCTTGCCTTAGTGATTAAACACTAAAGCGGAACCCATGAATTCAGTAACAAAACATTGTTTGGCCTTAGTGCAACACTAAGCACAGAACTATATTTGCAGTGTTCAACACTGATTACCATAGTGTCCAACACTAGTTTGGGACTCCTGTTGCCAGTGTTTAACACTGGACTGTTTTAGTGTTCAACACTAATCTGAAAGCCTGGTTGCTGGTGTTTAACACCAACTATCTTTTAGTGTTGAAACACTAACTTATCAATCTTATTCCCAGTGTTCAACACTGATTCGTCTTTAGTGTTTAACATTAGACACTGGCCCAATTGGCCGAATGGATAGAGGCAAAGCCTCTCCTTCAAGGGACCAACAGGAAGTCAATATTCCAGACATGATTGGACTTAGCCCAAGATGGCCATAAGTCCTCAATTCGTAATTAACTGGGCTAATGGGCTCATAACATAATCAATTGGTCTTGATCCCAAATTGGGCCAAAGACTATTTAATCCACTCCGGTTCCAGGGTACATCTCTTCACTCCTTTGATACTTGGCGTTGTAATCCCTCAACGTCTTCAAAGAGGTGACGGGTCCCGATGACCACATATTGATACGGACTGTGGGGTCCTTAAACCCATGGACTACGACGTCCTTAACCTTGACCGAGATGTCTTAAAACTAACAACGGACTGTGGGGTCCTTAAACCCATGGACTACGACGTCCTTAATCTTGACCGAGATGTCTTAAAACTAACAACGGACTGTGGGGTCCTTAAACCCATGGACTACGACGTCCTTAACCTCGACCGAGATGTCTTAAAACTAACAATGGACTGTGGGGTCCTTAAACCCATGGACTACGACGTCCTTAACCTGGACCGCAATGTCCTTAAACTACCTATGGACCGCAATGTCCTTAAACTACCTACGGACCGCAATGTCCTTAAACTAGCAATGGACCACTATGTCCTTAAACTGGAACAATAGAGCCCAAACGCTTTTTTGTCGGATCTAAACGATCCCGTTTAAGTTGATCTTAGCCTCAAATATGGCTAACGTATCCTTAAACCTTCAAACAGACTGGACTATGAATCCCCCCAATCAACTTCGGTTTAAGGGTACATCTCTGAACTCCTCTGATATTTGTCGTTGTAATCCTTCAACGTCGTCAGAGAGGTGACGGGTCCCGACGGCCATACATTCAATGGACCACTATGTCCCTAAACTGGAGTAATAGAGCCCCAAATGCTCTTTTGTCGGATCTAAACGATCCCGTTAAGTTGATCTTAGTCTCAAGTTAGACTAACGTATCCTTAACAAACGTTTGAGTTGATCTTAGCCTCAAATATGGCTAACTTATCCTCAAACCAAACCCCCAAACCCAAATCTAAGATAAATACGGATTTGGACTAGTCCACGTCCTACGGGCGACGACATAACTCAGTCTCCGTATACAATCCACGGGCAACCACAAATAAAACAAAAACACACGACACGAAGTGACCATCTGGAGAAGGAGAAAGTTGTTACCGCAACGCGGTAGCGTAATTAATTGCAGGGGCTTGCGCCTGCAGGGAAGAGCGTCCCCACAATCAAAAAAAAACCCCTCAAGTGAGGGGGAATCTGACGAAGTCTGCTACATCGGACGCATCCGCTCAAACCTTCGATACACGGTTCCATAAATCAACTTGGCATCTTCGGAGAGGTGGACGGATAGCACCAATTAGCATCTACCCCGAACCTCAGGCATGGACGTCCCCGCGTCTCGGCCGCCGTTCGGAGGGGAACAGATTCTGGCACGCCCGGTGGGACCTTTTCCTCTTTCCACTCCACACTTCGTGTGTCGTGATTCGCGAACCAATCGCGGTTCGCTAATGGTGGCCCTTGGGTTTCAAGATACTAAGAATTGGCGTCTCGCTTATTGCAGAAAGCAAAGGATCGATGGCTTCTACTTCCGTGAAATTCTCCAACTGCTCAGACTGCAATTGCGACCAACGCTTTGCCTCGCCAGGAGGTATAGCCTACGGACCCCAAGCTGCTTCGTTATTCACAATGCCGGTGGACCAGGTGACTCAGGTCACTACCGGATTGTTCTTCGGGACTATACTCCCACCAACAAGCTTCACGGCGCCAGTGCTGACAAAGGAAGCTCCCAAGAAGTCGGTCTTTGATCGTCTTACCCCTGCCGCGGCTCATCTCAACGGGTCGCCCAACATCAGCGCCTCGGTCTTCTCTAGATTGGGCCAGAAATCCGGTAGACCCATCATGAGGTCTGCAATCCCGGAGAAGGTTGCTTCTAAGAAAGTGGCTGCTCCTGCTCCCGAAATCTCCAAGGCGGCTTCTCTGGCCAAAAAGTCGGTCTTTACAAGATTGACGGCTTCAGCTCCCGCCCCTGCTACCCAAAAGACGTCGGTCTTTGACAGGCTAACACCAACAGCGACCCCCCACCTACACAGGGGGCAAGACGAAACCATTCTTACCGCTGACCCAACGCCGTCCGCTCGACACGCTCGACGTCGCCATTGGCGCCGAGTAAGGAAGGCTGGGGGCAACTCCCCCTCCGGGTTAACTCCATCAGCCCTGATGGCAGAAGTTAATGCTGCTGTTCCAACTGGGAACAGCTTCGAGATGCTAAATAAGGTGCGAAGGAATTCTCCCACTGCAGTGCTAAAGAGGTCTCCTCCCCCATTAAGAAAGGTTGTGGAAATAAAATCAGAACAGCCCCGATCCCCTCAACGGCTGTCTTCCAAAATCTATAAGGTTTGGCGATAGGCCCGAGACTCGATCATCGATCCAAACTTCTCCCGCCAACACAAGAAGCTGAAAATCCAACCAGAAGCTGGTCACCAGGCTAAACCCCGAAAGGCTGTCTGGACGCCCACCTCAACGGCCCCCTCAACCTCCATGGCTCATGAAAGGAGGAAGCCAGAGAAGATCCCCCAGCCTGCAACGACAGCTAATAGCACTAAGCCCAGACGCCCTAAGTCTGGGGGCATGATGGTCCACACCGTATACATGGCGTCAGGAAAAGAAGACAGCCGCGCGTCCACAGGTCATAGACCGCTTACACGGTCGGTGACCAAAGCCCAGGAGCAGCAGCAAAAGCTCCAAGAAATGATGAATGCTATGGCCGCACTTACCGGGCCAAAAGAAAGCCCAGAAACGTCCTCAGACGCACGCCAGGAGGAAGAAACCGACGCTGAATTCCTTCGCCGGATACTGGAGAAAAAGGACAAAGAGGCTGCCGAACAAGCAACCAACATACAGCGTATGGGCCTTCTCTTCCAAGATATGATAGGAATGATGATCCAGCAGGACCTACCCGCCGAGGATCCCCCAATCGTTCTTGAAGACGACCGAGGAGAAACGTCAAATCCACCGCCAGCCCCCTCAACGGCCAAGGAAGAGACGATCTCTAAAGCTGACTTGGTTGACTATATAGCCCAGCAAATCCGGGTTCATCATGCGACTGAGGCAGCTGGTCAAGTCGTAAAGACGGGCCGGCCGTATCCAAGCTGGTACGACCAAATTAAATACCCGCCAGGCTATACGATACCGAAATTCCACGTGTATAAGGGGACCGGCAATCCCCATCAACATGTTGCCCAGTTCCGGGCCCTCTGCGGTAACACCGGCGGTGATGATAAACTGTTGCTTCGCCAGTTCGTGGGCAGCTTATCAGAAACAGCGTTCGAATGGTATTCGGAACTCCCGAACGATTCTATCAAGACGTTCGCTGAAATGGAGTTGTTATTCACTCAGCGATTCGCAAGTGCCAGCGAACGCACTCCAATAACAGCACTGATTAACGCCAGGATAAAACCAGGCGAAACCTGGGTCCAGTATGCTATACGCTGGCGGAATTTGTGGTCGAGATGCGAACAACGCATTGAGGAGGCACCCGCAGTGGGCATGTTCGTGGGAACCCTAGACCCCCACGCAACTATCTCCCAGTTTATGATGTTCTTTAAGCCAACCACATTCCAGGCTTTAATCGACAAGTTGGCTCAGATGGACCAGATGGGTCATAGACCACCTCCCCCGAAGTCGGAACCTCGGAATGACAAGGGTAAAGGAAGGGCAACCTTTGTCGCAAATGCCCAACAGCAACCTAACGCCCCGAAACCGGCAGATCAACTGGAAGAAAGACGCCGGTATTATAATGAAAAGATGAAACGTCCTTACTCGTTCCCACGAGACAAGACGAAACGGTTATTCGAGCTGGCAATACGCAACAGACTTATAAACCTACCAAATCCAAGGCGACCGCCGCAACCCACGGAGGTGAATAACCCTAATTATTGCCCTTACCATCAAACGGTAAGTCATCCGATCGAAGATTGCTTCATCTTCAAAGGATGGATTGAAGATCAGTACCTCCAGAGGAAGTTTATACTGTCCGAAAAGTGGAAGGTGAACCCACCACAGCCGCATACTCCTAGGAAAGCGGATACACCGGGGGCAACCTGTTCTTTTATTGAAGAAGCTCCATGGGAGGTCGTGCTATCAACTAAAACCAAAAGAATGCTGAGAGACCTTCATGCGTGCCCTGCGATCGAATGGAAGGACCCTCTTGAACCTCAAATTATCGAAGGAATGTTGAAGCCTCGCCCAACTACGAAGACTCGCGATAAGGGCCCAAATACTCACGCCTAACCGTCAAAATCTTCGAAGAAAAAGAAGAAGAAATCCAAGAAGTCCGTGAAGCTTAGAAACGAGCACACGAACTTGCAGAAGCAAATCGACGCGCTGGAAGAATACAATCAAAAGGCGCGAACTCCTGTCACACTGCAAGAGTTCCTCAACCACATCTTTCAAGAGGAAGATGATGGAGAGAGCTCGTCGGATGAATCCGAAGAATATGTGGCGAGTTGTAACGTAATCTCCCACTCGTTTACCGATGATGGGAAAACTCCTGGCACTAAGAAGCTGGAGGCAGAGCCTGTACCAGAGCGTGCATGGCCAACAGACGAAATGATCGACGCTTTTCTAGACGAGATTCGCCTAAAAAGTAAAGTGGATCAGGAGCGTGAGATGGCCGCTTCAGAAGGAGCCAAACGCAGGCGACTGAACGAAAGAGTTGAACTACCCCTGCCAGAGCGAAAGGCATCCAAAGTAGACAAGAAGATATTCAATACGAGGAAAAGGTTTGCCAAAGCCATGTCAATGGGAATGAAGCTACCACCCTCGGAAGGAAACACGCACGATGGGGTGGAGAGGCACCCTGATTATTGCGCATATCATCGGAAAATCTCACACCCCACGGATGAGTGCGATGCCTTTAAGATATGGTGGCAAGGATATGTTGCTCATCGGCAACATTTTAAGCGCATGAAACGCAAGATCCGTCGGGAGCGAAGAAGTACCGTCGATGGGCACAACAGAACTACTGGCAACTGTTACATGGTTAACGCCAGGGGGTCACAAGTTCTCACCTTTGGGAGCGACTCTGATGAAGAAATGGCTCTGGGCCCTCTCTTTAAAGAATCTGTTTTAGGGAAAAAGGAGAAATCGGAGGCCTGCGAGAACATTCAGCTGCGCAATCGCATACTCCCAGAAAAGAATCTCGGACCCGCGAGTAGGAAAGATAAGGGAAAGGAAAAGGTCACTGAAGATACCACTTTAGATGACCAAGTCATGAGAGAGCTGGCTGCCAAAGACCCTCCTAGAAAGGGTAAAGTGGACTATAACATCCTAGCGCACCTAAGGAAGCTACCTTCTCAGCTTAGCATTCTCGATGCCCTCCTATTATCAAAAGAGGCGCGAGACTCACTAATTAAGGCGTTATAAGAACCTGAGCAATTTCAAGCCTTCCTCGCCACTGAAAGGATGAAGGATGAACTAGAGGAAGTGCACACGGCCGACATCACTTTTGGTGACGAAGACCTCCTTCTCGGGACGTGCGACCACAACCGTCCCCTATATGTCTCTGGATACTGCCATGATATCAGGATAGGCAAGATCCTGGTGGATAATGGATCCTCCGTCAATCTCCTTAATGTTCGGGTGTTGAAGGAAATCTGCATGAGTGTGCAGCACCTCGCTCGTGACAAAATCACTATCTCCGGTTTCGATTCACAATCGTCACGGACTCTCGGATCTGTAATACTAACATTACGCTTCGGACTTCTCGTCACAGACGTCAAATTCCATGTCATTGAAGCCAAGACCTGCTACAACGCCTTACTCGGCCGTCCTTGGCTACACGAGTACAACATCATCCCTTCTACGCAACATCAGTGTATGAAGTACTTTAAGGATGGTTTCGAGTATACCGTAACAGGTGAGTTGAACCCATTCTCCGTGAACGAAGTCCGCAAATACGAAGATGCGAAGTACTTTTTGCCAGATTTCGAGGATACAGAAAGGTGTCGCAACCCGGAAAACAAAACCGCCGCCACCATCCCTGTTTTCGGGAGCGATACCGAAGAAGAGGAAGAGATAGTTTATGCAGGGCCATCTCAACGCAACAACCTGGGGACGCCCGCCCCCATGTTGGTCTTCGGAAGTGATTCAGAAGATGAAGTTAATGCCGTGTTCTCCAATCGGCTGTCAATACAAACACCCCCTGGCGATGACCATAGTTTGCAAATCACCATGGTACCGCGAGAACACTACAAGGATCTCGACACACTTCAAGCTCACAATGTGCAGGACCTGCGAACATTTTACGTCCCTCCCAGGCAAAGGGGTGAGAAGGCGATCCTATTCTACCAATCCTCAGAGTCGAAAGTAGAGAAAGAGATCTGGCATGGCGCGGATGCTACACTCGACAGGCTCCAACCCATCCGTCTGCCCAGATACTATACAAATGGATTAAAGAGGCTATTGAAACGCCAAGGAGTACCCTTAAAACAGACTGTTCGACAAGCTGGGTTCTACAACAGGATCTGGGATGTCCCTGGGACTCAACGCAAATTGCCCAACGGGAAAATGGAAACACTTGGGCTTGGATACGCGAGAACCGGAAAACGGGGACGGGCCCACAGCATCTACGCTATATATACTTTTGATGAAGAAGAGGACGCCCTGTCAGGAGATGCCAACCCCTCATCAAAACTAGATCCCGCGATTGAAATGCCGAGTCCGTCGTTTGAACAACGAATGGACAACCCTATCAGGAAAGTGGGTCAGAAAGCTCGGGAAGACCACAACCGCGAGACGGCCATCTACGAGAAAGCTAAGACGCAACGCCTTCTTCAACAGGCTGTAAAAGATGAAAATGCCGCTCCTTGTCAACCTGATGTAAAGAAGGCTCAACGCAAAAGCAGAAATAAGTCGAAAGGCCAAAAAGGCGCTCAACAGCAGCAAAGCAGGGCTAAGAAGCCACGCAAATGGGAATCGAGCGTTATTGACCTATCCCTCATGAAGAAAATGGGTCGAGCATACTCGTTTCCTCGGGAAAAGACGAAGAAGATACTCGATCTTGCCCTAAAGCACCAAATGCTTACATTGCCGGAGTCTAAACACCCCGAACAAGCAGGCGAAGCCTCACTCCCAGACTATTGCTCTTACCATCGAGTGATAGGTCATTCTCTCGAAGATTGCTTCGCCTTCAAGAATTGGGTCGAGGATCAGTATCAGCTTGGCAGATTCGCCTTATCCGATGGCTGGAGGGTAACGCCGCCACAAAAGCACGAACCCAAAGCCGCAAAAGCAAAACCAGATCCACCTCAGTCCTGGAAGCGGATTCGCACCTGTTACACGATTACGATATTAAAAGAAGAGCCCGAGAATATGGATGACCTTCCCTGGTGCTTTGAGAACAGCGATGATGAGGTGGTCTCAGAATTTCCGCCAGCTCCGAAAGAACTGGAAGATGGCATACATACTACTGCAGATAACCTCAAGAAGATTGAGTTGGGATCGGCAGACGACCCGCGACCGACATTTGTCAGCGAGCTGCTATCTGAGGAAAGGGTGGCTGCTTTAAAGAACGTGCTTCTACGACATAAAGACTGCTTCGCGTGGAACTACTCCGAGATGCCAGGATTAGATCCGGAGATTGCTGTGCATAAGTTAGCAATATCCCCGGATATCAAGCCGGTCAAGCAGGCGCCAAGAAGGATGCGGCTCGAGCTTGAAATGAGCATCAACGCCGAAGTCAAGAAGCTGATCGATTCTGGATTTATCCAAGAAGTCCAATATCCCGACTGGATCGCCAATATCGTCCCGGTAATGAAGAAAAATGGGACGGTACGCATATGCGTGGATTTCAGGGATCTCAATAAAGCTTGCCCGAAGGACGATTTCCCAGTACCGGTAACCGAGCTAATGATGGATAACACGTCCACTCATGAGGTTTTCTCCTTTATGGACGGCTCATCAGGATACAATCAGATAAAGATGCATCCCGAAGACCAGAAGCACACCGCTTTCCGGACCCCTTTGGGTATATTCTGCTACAGGGTTATGCCCTTTGGTCTAAAGAACGCCGGTGCTACCTATCAAAGGGCCATGACAGAGATCTTCGACGATCTCATACATGACATCGTCGAGTGCTATATCGATGACCTTGTAGTGAAGAGCATGTCGTACGAAGAGCATTTAAAACATCTGGAGACCGTCTTTCAACGCCTTCGTCAATATAATTTGAAGATGAATCCCCTCAAATGCGCGTTTGGAGTCTCCTCGGGTAAATTACTGGGATTCATCATCCGACATCGAGGTATCGAAATAGATCCATCTAAGATCAAGGCGATCATGGAAATGCCTCCGCCAAGAACCCTCAAACAGTTGCGGTCTCTCCAAGGGAAGCTCGCATACATCCGGCGGTTTATCGCTAATCTTTCAGGCAAATGCCGTCCTTACAGTCACCTGATGAAGAAGGGAACCCCATTCGTCTGGGATCAAAAATGCCAAAGCGCGCTAGATGAGATCAAGCAATACCTGCAGAACCCGCCGGTGTTGGCTGCTCCGGTTAAAGAAAAACCTCTCATTCTTTATACAACCGCCCTCGAAGGTTCTTTAGGCGCATTATGGGCACAAGAGGACGACCAAGGGAAAGAAAGAGCACTATACTACTTAAGTCGAGTTCTGCTGGGGGCAGAAAGCAACTACTCTCCCATTGAAAAACATTGCTTGGCGTTAATCTTCACGATAACAAAGCTCAGGCACTATGCGTTGGCACATGAAGTCCGTCTCATCTCGAAGGTGGACCCTCTTAAATATCTGATGTCAAAGGCTATATTGACGGGTCGACTCGCTAAATGGGCTCTACTCCTGATGGAGTTCTCAATAACGTATCGACCTCTTAAGGCAGTGAAAGGCCAGGCCATTGCCGACTTCCTCGCTGAGCATCCAGTACCTGCTGGTTCTCCTCTGAACTGCGAGTTGCCAGACGAGCATGCATTTGATGCGATTGGCGGCGGTAGTACCTGATGGGAACTCTATTTCGATGGAGCATCCTCCGTAAAGAAACAGAAACAGGGTATCCCAATGATCAAATCGGGGATAGGCCTCATCTTCGCAACTCCACAAGGAGGGATAATGCGCTTCGCCTTCTCCTTAACAGAGCCGAGGACAAACAATGAAGCTGAATACGAAGCTATGATAGCAGGCCTCGAGATCGCCATCGACATGGGAATCGAAAATCTCCTTATATACGGGGATTCCCAATTGGTCGTTAGTCAAGTAAATGGTGACTACCAAACGTGCAAACCAAAATTGGTGAAGTACGGCGAAAAGGTGCAACAACTATTGACCCAAATTCCCTCCTATACTTTGGAGAACATACCGCGTGCGGAAAACAGCAAAGCAGACGCGTTGGCCAAACTTGCTAAAGAACTGGCTGACGAGAACCTTGATGACGTCAGAATCATGGTACAAAGCCGTCGAGTGCTCGCCCCGGCAGAAATACCTCCGGAATTATATAAAGAGAAGGGAGCGACTGAGCAGGCGACCCTATAAATAAAAGACCGCGAGAAGGCCGAGGACTGGAGGGAAGTCTTCATAGACTACTTTAAGTCCCACCGAATGCCCGAAGAAGCGTCTTCAAGACATCAGCTCATCAAACGAGCTCTATTTTTTGCTTTTGTTAATGACACTCTATACAAAAGATCTTTGATTCTCTATGGCTGAGATGCCTAGGATCTGACGAAGCAGAAAAAGTCGTTCAGGAAGTTCACGACGGACTCTGCGGTTCTCACCAAGCAGGCCCAAAGATGAAGTTAAAAATTAAACGGATGGGTTACTATTGGCCCACGATGACCCAGGACTGCCTCGAGTATGCGAAGCAATGCCACTCGTGCCAGATTCATGGAGACTTTATCCACCAACATCCGAACCCACTACACCCAACGGTGGCCAGCTGGCCATTCGAAATGTGGGGGACTGACATAGTTGGCCCCATCGAGCCAGCATCGTCCCGGGGACATCGTTTCATCCTGGCGACAACTGATTACTTCTCCAAATGGGCAGAAGCAGTACCGCTGAGGGAAGTGAAGACAGAGAATATCCTCCACTTCTTCAAGACGCACGTCATCTATCGGTTTGGAACCCCACGGCGGATTATATCCGATAACGGGCCAGCCTACAGAAGCCATAAGATTAGCCGCTTCGCGCGGCAGCACAATATAGACTGGAGATATTCTTCAGTTTACAACCCACGAGCTAACGGTCTGGCCGAGGCCTTCAATAAGACCTTGACGAAGATCATAAAAAAGACCGTTTCCCGGAACAAGAGAGACTGGCACGAAAAGCTGCAAGAAGCCCTTTGGGCTTATCGAACTACATTCAAGACGGCCACGAACGCAACGCCGTACGCGTTGGTATTTGGGACGGAAGCAGTGCTCCCCCTCGAGATAGAGTTACCCTCTCTACGAGTGGCAGTCTACTGCGAGCTGACGGACGAAGAAAACGCTCACCTTCGGCTTGAGGAGCTTGATGCCCTCGATGAAACCCGGCTCATAGCGCAACAACATCTAGAAGCCTACAAAGCAAAGATGACGCGCTCGTATGAAAGATTGACCAGGCCGAGGACATTCCGCCAAGACGAACTCGTACTAGTGGTCAAAAGACCTATGATCCCCAATCGTGCCAAGCGGGGAAAATTTGAGCCAAACTATGAAGGCCCGTACATCATAGACAAGGTCTACCAGGGTGGAGCCTATCTACTCATGGACATGCACGGTGAAAGGCCTTTCAGGCCAATAAACGGCCGCTTCTTAAAGAAGTACTATACTTAATGAGCCACAGCCTGGGTCAATGATAGATGACGACGACTATGTCCGCTCGCTATCTTCCTAAGCTTAGACTTTACAAGCAGTAGCCGGCCCTCCCCTGAACAACGGACCGAAATGTCCTTAAACTAACAACGGACCGAAATGTCCTTAAACTAACAACGGACCGATACGTCCTTAAACTAACAACGGACCGAAATGTTCTTAAACTAATGACGGACCGAAACGTCCCTAAACTAATGACGGACCGAAACGTCCCTAAACTACTACCGCAGCATCCTTAGGCTGACGAGATTAAAAAAAAAGGAGAAAAAGAAAAATATAAAAAAAATGATGAAAAAACGGTATGTCCATAAGCAAAAAGGGCACGGATGAAAACCCGAAAGGGCTCCGTGAGTAAAAACAGCAGGGCTACCGGCAAGTATTCGTGAAAACCCGAAAGGGCGCGACCTTGTAAAAAAAAAAGAAGAGAAAAAGAATAAAAAAAAAACGGTATGTCCATGAGCAAAATGGGCACGGATGAAAACCCAAAAGGGCTCCGTGAGTAAAAACAGCAGGACTACCGGCGAGTGTTTGTGAAAACCCGAAAGGGCGCAACCTCGTCAAAAGACACTTATGGGGTCCTCTCGACCTTGTAAGGAGAAACCACCTGCGTGAGATCCTTACGACTCACAAAGGAGCAACACACTTAGGGATCCTCATGATTCCTAAGGAGAAAATACACTTACGAGATCCTCACGACTCGCAAGGAGAACTCTCTTATGGGACCCTCACGGCTCGTAAGATTTGAAAGTCTTAAGTTACAGAGACCTAAACCTGTGCTTAAGCAATCCCCCACAACCTTCGATGATGCCCTACAAGTAGTCCAATATTGACCCTTGTATACAATCCACGGGCGCGAATAAACATTCCCCTAACTAAGTCCCATCCGAGACTAGGGATATGTTTGCATGGTAAACAACCCTTGTAAATCCTCTCGACTTACAAGGAGAAAACCCTCCCGTAGGATCCTTACGACTTACAGAGGAACAATGCACTTAGGAACCCTCACGATTCCTAGGGAGAAAATACACCTATAAGATCCTCACGACTTGTAGGGAGAAATACCTTTGTGAGACCCTTACGGCTCATGAAGTCAAAAGCCTTAGTCGACAGGACCTTAACCCTGTTTGCTAAGCCACCTTTGTTCAACATCGACAGAGGCAAATGATGATTCGCTCCTGGCAATATTCCAGTTGCAGCGATGCTGATGCCTAAACCGGTATCAAATCCCAAGTTCTTTCATGGCAAATGATGATTCGCTCCTGGCAATATTCCAGTCGCAGCGATGCTGATGCTAAGATTGGTATCAGATCCCAAGTTCCACACTCGCGATATATAAAAAAAAACAGCAAGCCATACGTGCATACGAAATAGCCGAAATGATTGGGCAACTTGCAATAAAAATCAGCAAGTAAAAAAAATGTATGCATGAAAAATAGCCGAAATGATTGGGCAACTCGCAATAAAAAGCAGCGAGTAAAAATAAAGTAAATAGCCGAAATGATTGGGCACCGCGAAAAATAGCCGAAATGATTGGGCAATCGCGATTTTCGCGATATAAAATGCTGAAATGATAGAGCATCGCGGAAAGAATAAAAAAAAATAATGAAAGAATGAAACTTTTTGCCCTACAGGTGATGCTACATCAATCCCTGTATACAATCTAGGGGCGCAAACAAAGAAAGGGTCGCACTCTTCCCCCCCTAGGTTTCACCAAAGAAGAAGAAGCCAAATCTCGACGTGCCAAAGGAGACCTGGAGATCGTCTCAATACTCGTCTCGTAACGACGAACACAACTTCAAGATAAACGAAACAGCGGCAACTCCCAGTTCCATGGCTCGGCGGTATACATATCGCCAACAGTCAAACCTCCATCCCGTGAAATGCGGATACAATCGACAAAATTCCTGGTTACGTGGAACGCGGATAACGTCACTCTTTGACCCCGTGGAAAACGTCCAGAGCGGAGCCTAGTCCTCGCCAAGCGCGGCAGTGAACCCGTGTGAAGCATCTAGTGCAAAATTCCTGGTTACGTGGAACGCGGATAATGTCACTCTTTGACCCCGTGTGAAGCGTCCAGAGCGGAGCCTAGTCCTCGCCGAGCGCGGCAGTGAACCCGTGTGAAGCATCTAGTGCAAAATTCCTGGTTACGTGGAACGCGGATAATGTCACTCTTTGACCCCGTGTGAAGCATCCAGAGCGGAGCCTAGTCCTCGCCGAGCACGGCAGTGAACCCGTGTGAAGCATCTAGTGCAAAATTCCTGGTTACGTGGAACGCGGATAATGTCACTCTTTGACCCCGTGTGAAGCATCCAGAGCGGAGCCTAGTCCTCGCCGAGCACGGCAGTGAACCCGTGTGAAGCATCTAGTGCAAAATTCCTGGTTACGTGGAACGCGGATAATGTCACTCTTTGACCCCGTGTGAAGCATCCAGAGCGGAGCCTAGTCCTCGCCGAGCGCGGCAGTGAACCCGTGTGAAGCATCTAGTGCAAAATTCCTGGTTACGTGGAACGCGGATAATGTCACTCTTTGACCCCGTGTGAAGCATCCAGAGCGGAGCCTAGTCCTCGCCGAGCACGGCAGTGAACCCGTGTGAAGCATCTAGTGCAAAATTCCTGGTTACGTGGAACGCGGATAATGTCACTCTTTGACCCCGTGTGAAGCATCCAGAGCGGAGCCTAGTCCTCGCCGAGCGCGGCAGTGAACCCGTGTGAAGCATCTAGTGCAAAATTCCTGGTTACGTGGAACGCGGATAATGTCACTCTTTGACCCCATGTGAAGCATCCAGAGCGGAGCCTAGTCCTCGCCAAGCACGGCAGTGAACCCGTGTGAAGCATCTAGTGCAAAATTCCTGGTTACGTGGAACGCGGACAATGTCACTCTTTGACCCCGTGTGAAGCATCCAAAGCGGATCCTGGTCCTCGCAGAGCGCGGCAATGAACCCGTGTGAAGCATCCAGAGTGGAGCCTAGTCCTCGCCGAACACGGCAGTGAACCCGTGTGAAGCATCTAGTGCAAAATTCCTGGTTACGTGGAACGCGGATAACGTCACTCTTTGACCCCGCGGAAAACGCCCAGAGCGGAGCCTGGTCCTCGCCGAGCACGGCAGTGAACCCGTGTGAAGCATCCAGAGCAAATACCGGACTGTGGAGTCCTTAAAATCCACGGACTATGACGTCTTTAACCTCGACCGCAATGTCTTAAAACTAACGATCAACCATCCCGATACCCTACGGATTCTCCCTTGGTTAAAGGGTACATCTCTTCACTCCTTTGATACTCGGCGTTGTAATTCCTCAACGTCTTCAAAGAGGTGACGGGTCCCTGCGACCAAACATCGGACTATGGAGTCCCTAAATCCACGGACTATGAGGTCCTTAACCTTGACCGTGATGTCTTAAAACTAACATCGGACTGTGGAGTCCTTAAATCCACGGACTATCAGGTCCTTAACCTTGACCGTGATGTCTTTAAACTACGATACCTTGAGCGACCCCTGACCCCGTGAAACACGGACAAGGGCGACCACATCCAACACTTGCAGGTCCTCACGACCTGCGAGGAAGAAAAACTCTCTTGTGAGATCCTTACGACTTTCAAGGGAAAACCCACTTAAGAACCTTCACGATTCTTAAGAAGGACTTACACCTATGGGATTCTCTCGACCTGTAGGGAGAAAAGCTCTTTATGAGACCCTTGTGGCTCTTAAAATGCAAAAGTCTTAGGAAGCAGATCTTAACCCTGAGTCTTAAGCTATCGCTGCCCTACGAGGAGATCAAGATAAATTGTCCACAAACGCATTCAATGAAAGGGGACACATCGTTAAGAAGAAAAATGTATCTTTTATTCATAAACCAAAATGGATACAAAGTACAATTCATGAAAGAAACAAAAAAGAAAGATACTCTTATCCATGAGTACGTACAAAAAAGGGGAAAAGATACAAGTCCACAAGCCGGCGGGCGGTGCAGTAATTTTACCAGCTCATCGTTCTGTTGCTGAGCCACGGCTTCATGACGCAAGATCTCCAGAAGACGAGCCTCCGCCTGAGCTTGCTGAGCCTGATACGAAGCAAGCCGAGCTTCGAGCTCTTTCTCGGTGGCTTTATGAGCCTCGACCCTCTCACGAGTGAACGTGGCAGCTTTATCGAGAGCCACTACCTCTTTTATGGACTCCCGAAGCACCCGCCAGAGTTCGTATGCCTTGTTGGCTTTGGCTGTGAGGCTGGCATGAAGCTCGCTCAGCGCCTTAGCAGCTAGCTCTCTCTCCGAAAATTTACGGCCGAACCCTCTTCTCGCACAACAATATGTTCGCTACGTGTCGCTCTATCAGGCCACGTAAGCTCGCTTTCGTGACCATAGCCTTGGAAACAAGACATTTACAAGACCGTATAAATGGGCTTCCAGTCGACGGGAATAATCGATCTAAAACGCGCTCACATCACCTGACGTGAAAGGCAACAAGAAAGATTTCCGTCATATTTCAAGCATGCGTTCGCAATCATATGAGTATTCAAAAAGAAAATAATAATAATAGCATTTGCAATCGCATGAACGTTCATAATACCCAAAAAGGTCTGATGCGCAGGAAAGTAATGATAGCATTTGCAGCTAAAGAAAATTCTCATGAGAAGAATATGAAGTTTATTTATGCAAGCGGAAACATACATACTAGTACCAAGCCTACATGGAAGTTCGGCATAAAGCAAAAAAAAAAAGGGAGGGACTAATTTAAAAATGTTCTACGCTAACGGAAAAGGTCACCAAACATAGGATCAACGGCACAGGGGTTAACGAAGCAGAGGACAAAATTCTCCATCTCCCTCTCTGCTTTCTCCAGCACATCAAAGCGACGGTTCTCACGAGGAGTCTCTCCCCATCGATTGGCGCCGTGTTCGTCCGCGAAAGCAGACATAATAGCTCGCCGGGCCTTGATCTGGCTCAGTAGATGAATTGAGCAATCCTTCAAAGCCTGAGTAATCAAGCACGCTTCATGAAAGCCCTCGAGCTTTTCTTCCGCCGCGTCGAGCATCGCCAGGGTCATCTCCGCCGGGTGAGGAGGGATGTCGGCAAGCATGGCCGTGAGAATCATCCGGAGCCAGAAGGAACCCATCGGGAGGGGGGACCCCCTACGGATCGAGAGTTCATGCATGGCTGAGTCGCATTCGTCGTCGGTAAGAAGTGGATCCACTAACCGAGCAGCAAAGCGGGGGATCATCTCCTCGATAGACACTTCCCATGGCTGTCGATGAGCGTGTGGACGGTTGCAGGTCATAGCACTCAGATACTCCTCAAATTAAATCACGTCAATATGGGAATGAATTTCTCTGTGAGGAGAAAATAGGCTATGGCCTCAAGAATATAAAGAAGTGCATTAAGTGCTGTGCGCGGAAGATCTTGCATGGTGAAGCTATTTCCAAGGCCCAAAAAAGGAAAGGCATCGAAAATCAAGGAGATGGAACTATTTCCAAGGCCCTTTTTTCTGCGTCTGATATTGTGCACTGAAAATAGGGCATGGGAAGATTTTGTGAACAGCCCCGTCAAGGGACCCCACGTGCAGAATACGTGAGGCCTAAACCTGATGTACACTAAAACAAAAGAAAAATGGAGTAACACCCTGCATATTGAAAGCACCAACAACAACAGTAGCAAAATGATAAAATCCCAGAGAAAGGCATGCAAACATGGAAAAACATAATAAAACTTGTCACTGAATCTTTCAAGAAGTTCATACAAAATAAAGAGGACACGTTTACAATGGTAAGACTTCAGACGCGGGGCATGGGTTGAGAAACTCAAGATTAACTTTGTCCAAGATTCTCCAAGCATTTCGAACCTCCCGAGTGTGCTTCCTCTCGCGGTCGCAAGCGTCGGGATCCTCACGAATGTCCTCCACCCTCCGATAGGCGGCAAGTATGGCTGACTGCTGAAAGACTTGGTGCAAGAGATCGATGAGGTGATCTCGCCTCCTCTTTGAGATCAAACCCATCAGGTACACCGAGTGCACCTTATCCTCAGCAGTGTCCAAGGCACCGAGCGGTATGCCGGTGCAAAAGAGAGGAAGTGCCTCCCGGATCGCCAGCACGATCAGCCTCAGAAGAGAAGAGTGACGGGGGAGTAGCCGATGGTTGTACTCGTCAAAGCGGCTCATGATCTCGGCACACTGAGCATCGGTGAACTCCTGGTTCTGACTGCGGCCCAGTGCACGAATATTCCCATAGGAAATGATCTCGTCAAGACCATACAGATGGGCATCCATGATACCTGAAATAAAGGTCATGAGAATCATTAGAAAGTTCCTATTTCATTAATTGCAGGAGAACAACCTCGGGCCAAGAAACCCCAAGAAGCCTCCGTGTGAAGAAATCGAGCCCTTCATTGGAATTAAATTCCTTATTAAGAAAAGTGAATTAAATTCCCAGAAAGCATTTTGGGATGGAATTAAATTCCATGGAGTTGAATCGCCATCATCATCTCCCCAAGGATCATCCGACCCCAAGAGATCTACTGATGGAGGTTAAAGAAATAAAAAAAAATGGGTTCTTTGGGAAATCCTTAATGTGGATTTAAAATCCAGAGAGTTCTTTTAACGAAGGTGCTTCAGCCGTTCAACATTATTACCTGAGGAAAAGGGATCCTTCAACAGAGTTAAACTCTGGAAAAATGTCTGAGACAGAGAACTAAGCTCTGAAAACGAGAATTAAATTCTCAAAGGAAAAAGCTCTCGAGGGAAGAAGATGAGCAAAGTGAAGGCTCTTCTGAAGAGACATGGGTATTTATAGAAGGCGATGGAAACGATTCATCTCCCCAAATCCCTAAAGGAATCCAACGGTCACAAAAGGTGACAGCGTTGCACTCACGTGCGGACACGTGAGAACAACGCTGTGGGGGCATTTGTTTCCTGATTTAAAATCAGAAAAGCTTATGGAAAAAGCTTCAGAAGAGGGTCACGTGCTTACATGTGACCAGCAGTCACGTGTTGGCACGTGACACCTAAAAGCATCAGCAAGGCAAATTCAGTTTCCCAAATACATCAAAGAAAAGGGGCTTCAGAAAGGGTCACGTGCTCCCACGTGACCTGGGTCACGTGTTGGCACGTGACAATCAAAAGCGGCTTCAAAACCCAACAGCTCCCTGAGCAAATCAGGAAAAAGGCTTCAGAAGAGGTCACGTGCTTCCACGTGACCAGGGTCACGTGTTGGCACGTGACACTCAAAACATCAGACTCATTCTCCGGTTAAATCGAGAAGAAGGCTCCATGCCAGGGTCACGTGTTCACACGTGATCAGTTGTCACGTGGTGGCACGTGATAGTTAAGCAGCAACCAGAAGACAGAGCGTAAAAAGGAGGAAGAAGGCTCGTTCCAAGAGGGTCACGTGCCCACACGTGACCATGGGTCACGTGGTCACACGTGACCGGCTTTCAAAGCCCATTTTGTTAACAGAATTAAATTCTGAAAGAGATTCAAATCTTTCCAAAGGAAAGCGATTATCTGGAACCAACCGAATTAAAGATTTAAAGATGATTGAATATCATCTATCTATGGAAAAATCCTGAACTTGGAAAGATTTCCCCTTTAAATCTAACAGAAATAACAAAGGAGAATCCCTGGATTTGAAATCCAATGGTGAATAAAATTCACCTAATAATCCAAAGGTCCAAAACGAATGATGGATGCAAATCAAATCTCTCAATGAAGATTCGTCAAAAAACTAATTGACTCGGCTGCTTCTCCTATAAATAGGAGCCAAGAGACACGCAAAAATATAGACAGGCAGAAGGAAGAAAAGAGAGAGAGCCTCGATATTTTGAGGAATTTGGATCTTCTGCAAAAAGAAAACCCTAGGTAAGAGAAGGAAGGCTTCTTGAAAGAAAAGAGAATTTAATTCTCGACAGAGTTTAACTCTGATATAGAACAGAGGGACATATTTCTTCTCTCTTTGATGGAGGATCTGTAAAGTGCACATCTCCCCTTGAGTTGAGAATTTAATTCTCAATGGGTTGAGATCCTGCCATGCAGATCCAAAGCATAGAGAGGGAACGGAAGCACGAGAATTCAATTCTCAAAGAACTATAGGAATTTAATTCCTTTAAAATAAAACTAGGGCTTGACCCTGTGTTATGGGAATTTAATTCCTTCAGAACAAAAAGAAACAGGGTTTAACCCTAATTAAGAACTTAGTTCTGTTGAAACAACGGGAGTTTAATTCCCTTAATCATAATTCTTTAACCGAGAATGGGAATTTAATTCTTTAAAGCTTTTATTAGGGTTTAACCCTATTCAGTTCTCCACATATATGAGGAATTTAATTCCTACAGAAAATTCAGAGTTCAACTCTATTCCAGAATATAAATCTTCAAAAGGAAGTAGGAATTTAATTCCTCTGGAATTTAAAGCTTTTTATTAGGGTTTAACCCTACGAGGAATTTAATTCCTGAAAAAAGATTAACAGATCTTCTAAACAACATACATAGAGGCAGGGTCACGTGCCACCACGTGACCCTCCCCCCCAAAAAAAAAGATCTACAGAAAGCCCTCTGGAGGCAGTGCCTCACGTGACTCACGTGACTCTTGACAGAAGCTTTAACACATAAGCGCTTGAATCCCCGTCACGTGATGGCACGTGATGCTCTAAAAGATGCATAGTCTCAGAAGAACAAGTGAAGGGAGGGCGCTTTCACGTGTTGCCACGTGACCCCTCTTGCCTTAGTGATTAAACACTAAAACGGAACCCCTGAATTCAGTGACAAAATATTGTTTGGCCTTAGTGCAACACTAAGCACAGAACTATATTTGCAGTGTTCAACACTGATTACCGTAGTGTCCAACACTAGTTTGGGACTCCTGTTGCCAGTGTTTAACACTGGACTGTTTTAGTGTTCAACACTAATCTGAAAGCCTGGTTGCTGGTGTTTAACACCAACTATCTTTTAGTGTTGAAACACTAACTTATCAATCTTATTCCCAGTGTTCAACACTGATTCGTCTTTAGTGTTTAACATTAGACACTGGCCCAATTGGCCGAATGGATAGAGGTAAATCCTCTCCTTCAAGGGACCAACAGGAAGTCAATATTCCAGACATGATTGGACTTAGCCCAAGATGGCCATAAGTCCTCAATTCGTAATTAACTGGGCTAATGGGCTCATAACATAATCAATTGGTCTTGATCCCAAATTGGGCCAAAGACTATTTAATCCACTCCGGTTCCAGGGTACATCTCTTCACTCCTTTGATACTTGGCGTTGCAATCCCTCAACGTCTTCAAAGAGGTGACGGGTCCCGATGACCATATATTGATACGGACTGTGGGGTCCTTAAACCCATGGACTACGACGTCCTTAACCTTGACCGAGATGTCTTAAAACTAACAACGGACTGTGGGGTCCTTAAACCCATGGACTACGACGTCCTTAACCTTGACTGAAATGTCTTAAAACTAACAACGGACTGTGGGGTCCTTAAACCCATGGACTACGACGTCCTTAACCTCGACCGAGATGTCTTAAAACTAACAATGGACTGTGGGGTCCTTAAACCCATGGACTACGACGTCCTTAACCTGGACCGCAATGTCCTTAAACTACCTACGGACCGCAATGTCCTTAAACTAGCAATGGACCACTATGTCCTTAAACTGGAACAATAGAGCCCAAACGCTCTTTTGTCGGATCTAAACGATCCCGTTTAAGTTGATCTTAGCCTCAAATATGGCTAACGTATCCTTAAACCTTCAAACAGACTGGACTATGAATCCCCCCAATCAACTTCGGTTCAAGGGTACATCTCTGAACTCCTCTGATATTTGTCGTTGTAATCCTTCAACGTCGTCAGAGAGGTGACGGGTCCCGACGGCCATACATTCAATGGACCACTATGTCCCCAAACTGGAGTAATAGAGCCCCAAATGCTCTTTTGTTGGATCTAAACGATCCCGTTAAGTTGATCTTAGTCTCAAGTTAGACTAACGTATCCTTAACAAACGTTTGAGTTGATCTTAGCCTCAAATATGGCTAACGTATCCTCAAACCAAACCCCCAAACCCAAATCTAAGATAAATACGGATTTGGACTAGTCCACGTCCTACGGGCGACGACATAACTCAGTCTCCGTATACAATCCACGGGCAACCACAAATAAAACAAAAACACACGACACGAAGTGACCATCTGGAGAAGGAGAAAGTTGTTACCGCAACGCGGTAGCGTAATTAACTGCAGGGGTTTGCGCCTGCAGGGAAGAGCGTCCCCACAATAAAAAAAAAACCCTCAAGTGAGGGGGAATCTGACGAAGTCTGCTACATCGGACGCATCCGCTCAAACCTTCGATACACGGTGCCATAAATCAACTTGGCATCTTCGGAGAGGTGGACGGATAGCACCAATTAGCATCTGCCCCGAACCTCAGGCATGGACTTCCCCGCGTCTCGGCCGCCGTTCGGAGGGGAACAGCAGGTAGCTCGGCCTCAACCACACCAAACCCATTGAGGTCCACACGCTCCAGGGGTCAACCCTCCAACTCAATCTCAGTCGTCCGTCAACACGCGAAAAGATCTACGGGAGGTAACATCTGAAGGAGTTCCAGAGATCCATGAGGTAATTTTATCCAAAATTCACTAAACCCTGCTTCAGAAATTAATTTAATGCCTTTGGGTCTTAATTTCTTCCTAGCTATCATACTTATTCTCTTTTTGCTCACCCAAATAACCCTAGTTTGCAAAGCTCATATATTTAGCAATTGTTTTCTCTTGGTATGCAAAGCTCTTATTTAAACTCTAGTTTATTTTTATGTGAGGATAAAGACTATTTAAACTTTAGTTCGCAAAGTTATACCTTTGCTTAAAAGTTTAGGTTTGATGGGGTGTTTTGGAGGTTGTTTTCGTCCCAAAGTAACACTTTGGAGTTAACAAAACTCCACAATGGATATGGATGTTTTCCTCAAATTTTTGGAATTGAAAAAACTTAGGTTAGATTGGAATTTAGAAAACTCTATTTATCTCGACTTTGGAGTTGAGATAACTATAGCTTTCTAAACTCCAAAATGAATATGCTTGATATTTGGAGTCGAGTTAAAATAAATTTATGAAACTCCGGTAATCCTTACTTAACTCCAACGCCGAATAGACCAACGATTGGGGGCTTGTTTGACTTTGGAGCAAGTTAAGATAACAAAATTTCCGCAAATATCGTAAATCCTAACTATGCATCGTTTGTCTTTTATTTTGGAGCTTAAGAAACTACAATAATCTAAACTTCAAAGTTTATATAGGCATAATTTAAAATATTCAGTTTAACCTTTTATTTAACGAACTCCAAAAAGTGTGAAGCATTTGGAAATTTAAATACAACAATATTTTTTAACTTATCAAATTTAACGTTTAAGTGATGATGATGCTCACAAGTGGTGTCTCTTCAGATTACGACACGTGGCGAATGACGCGTCCTGAAGGCTACGGGGGTGGAATAAATGAGTTACATCGGGGACATTTCTTGGGAGCCCCTTCTCGAGGAACGTATCCGGCCTTTCGGGAGACCTCCCTGAATACACTCCACCTTCACCTAAGAAACTACCAATAGCTCGTCTCCGAACATTCTCAGTCTCCTTGCTCGTCTCCGAGCCGTCTGACGTGTCGAGCTTTCTCGGTCTTCCGACTCGTCTCCGAGCCTTCTGAAGTACCGAGCTTCCTCGGCCTCCCGGCTCGTCTCCGAGCTCCTAACGTGCCGAGCTTTCTTGGCCTCCCCTGATCAACCAAGAGCGTGGATCCCATGTGCCCCGCAATGGCTCCGCGTATATCGCCAGGACGAGATATCCACCTCCCCACGATCCGCGTCCCACGCTAGCGCATCCCTCCATTAATGGGCGTATCCCCCTATTAATGAGCGCATCTCGCCATTCAAGGCGAGGATAATGATGGGGCGTAACTGACGGCGGTGATCTCGCGCCTTCTTGCTCCACGCGACCTCTATATAAACCCTTCTCTCAGACGACTCAGGTGACTCAAATTTATTTCAATACGCCGCTACTCTGCATCTATACCTCGGCTCAAACTTGATCATCGGAGGGTCCTACGGTGGTCACCCACCCCGGACTTCTTTGCAGGTAGCTCGGCGTCTAACAACAACCCATTGAGATCCACACTCAACAACTCTCAAAAACAAATCTCAGCCGTCAAAGACCGCCATCACAGGATCGACGGAGGACAGCATCTGAAGGAGATCCGAAGCTCCATCAGTTGGCGCCGTCTATAAGAATGAAAGACTTTTTTGTTCCACCATAAAAGTTGATCTTCTGCTCTCGATCCAATGGTGAACGGAAACCACGACGATCTAAATACGAGCCGCCACAACGGAGGCGGGAGCGGCTCGTCTCCTCTTCCTCCCAATGCCATCCACGCCTTGTCCGTCCGGATAGACAGGCTCACATCGCTGGTGGATGCTCTCGTCCGCGTTCAAGCAGCGGGCCCTACCCACTAGACCGCGGCTCCCCTCCTCGGGATAACGACGTTCACCGAAGGAAAGACGGGCACACTCAAGCCAGCGATCTCCCTCACCCTCATCACAGTGCCACCGAGTGCTGGCGGGCCGACTCTGGCCACCTTAATCCGCACGCGGCGATTGATTCCATGACCCGCTGGGCGTCGGACAGCTCCACGCCGTGGTCCCAGGGAAGACTGGGCCATCGCTCCAATTCCCATCGCGTGTTCTCTCCTCTTGAGGAGGTATCGGTCAGCTCGCCTACTTCCAGGCATGACAGACGCCCCCACTCTCACCGGGATCGCGCGAGCGACGAGTGCAGAGACTACTCGAGGAGGGCCTCGCCCGAGGATTTGAGACACTTAATAGAGTGATATCGAAGCCGCACCCTTGCACAGACTCGAAGTGGGGGTAGCCACCACTCCGACTGTGCAGAATCCTCGGGATACCACCACCAACTCGAAGCCCTCGAGAAGAAAATCGAGGGAATACGACGGGACGGCCATGCGTCCGGCGAAGGGGCCAGATGTTCCGCCGATTCACTGACGAAGCCCTTTACAGAAGAGCTGCTGGCCGAACACGTCTCGTCCAGGAACAAACCGCCTAAAGTGGCCCTCTTCGACGGGAAATCCGACCTCAAGGACCATCTAGACGCATTTACTGCAGGCATAAGCTTCTAGGATAACTCCGACGCGGCTTAATGCCGAGCTTTCCCCACCACCCTCATCCGGGCTGGCCGGGACTGGTTCCGAGGACTCACGCCACGCTCCATCTCGGCCTTCGACAAGCTGGTCACCCAATTTCTCGGTCATTTCATTGGGAATCGATGGCAGAAAAGGACGGTCGACTACCTGTTCACCATCAAAAGCGGAAACAAAGAATCCTTCAAAGAATATGTCACCCGCTTCTACAACGCGCTCCTCGAGGTCCCCGAGCACCGTGATGAAACGGTAATCACCGCGCTGAGGTCGGGTCTTAGGCATAATGAGTGGCTCCGCTCTTTTTCTTTAGCGCAACCTAAGATCATGGCCGAGATGAAAGCTTGGACCGAGTGAGAAATCCAACTTGAGTCCGAGGTGAACTCAAACCTGCCTCGAGCCGATCAGGCGGACATAAAGAAAAGGGACAGGGAGGAGAAGAAGAAGGTCGACCGTCCGAAGCCTTACTCACCGAGGTTTCAGAAGTACACTCCCCTGAACATTTCTCAGACCGAGTTGCTGGAGGAAGCTAAGGGTGAGAGGTTCTTTAAGCTCCCGACAGTCACCCAAAGGGTAGGCAAACGCCTCTGTGGCCCATACTGCGCCTTCCACGGGACGCAGGTCCGTGACTACATCGAGGAGTTGATCCACTCAGGCCACCTGGCGAAGTACCCAAGGGATAAGTGGCAGGCGGAGCGGGAGCAAAATGATCAAACCCCTCCCGGGGAATTAACAATCGGGCATATCATGGTCGTTACCTCGGATCCAGCTCGAGAAACCGAGGGGAACCGCCACATCCTCCCAATCGAGGGAACAAGCGGTATGCCACATAAGAGGTGCATGAGGGACGAGCCGATCACTTTCATCGATGAAGACCTCCACGGCATATCGTTCCCTCACAATGACCCACTCGTAATAACGGCCAGAGTCTACCGTTACGAGGTCCAGAGGATATAGGTCGACTCAGGGAGCTCGGCGGATATCCTATTCCACGATTGCTTCCAACATATGGGGCTAGGACCATCTGACCTCCTACCTACCTTCTATGTCCTCTCTGGGTTCACCAATCATTCTGTCCCTGTTGAGAGATTGGTCACCCTCCTCCTCAACATCGTAGAAGTGGGCAATACACGGACAGTACCAGTAGACTTCCTCGTCGCTAAGGTCCCTTCATCCTACAACATTCTCTTAGTACGTCCGACCTTAAATGCTCTCCGAGCCCAGATCTCGATTTATCACCTTGCGATCAAGTTTCCTTTCGATCAAGGGGGAATAGGCCGGGCCTACAAAGACCAGCAAACCGCTAGGATTTGCCTCGCCTCTACGACCACCGCAGGAGATCAGGGTGACGATTTTGAGGACATACCCGACTTCCAAGGGTCTTTAGATACGCGCGACGACCAAATGGAAGTTAGAGGTGCCCCGGTAGAAGCAGTAATGGAAGTACTCCTCGCAGAAAGGGTCAATGGCCGAACAGTCCAGATCGGCTCTCTCCTGACTGGGGATCACCATGAAGAACTGATCCGGTTCCCTCGAGATAACTTGGACGTATTCGCTTGGGCGCCGGCGGACATGCCCGGAATCGACCCTGGAGTGATCTCCTACATGCTCGAGGTCGACCCGAAAGCAAAGCCCATCCGGCAAAAAAAGAGAAGCTTTGCGCCGGCAAAGCAAAGGGTAATAGAGGACGAAGTGGATCGGCTGCTTGCCGCTAACTTTATCAGGAACCTGGACTACTCTGATTGGCTGGCGAACGTGGTAATGGTCAAGAAGGCGAATGAGAAATGGCGCATGTGCGTCGATTTCACGGACTTAAACAAGGCCTGCCCAAAGGATAACTATCCACTCTCTTGAATAGACCAACTGGTAGACAGCTCGGCCGGCCACGAACTATTGAGTTTCATGGACGCCTTCTCAGGTTACAATCAGATCAGGATGAACCCGGCCGATGAAAAACTTACCGCCTTCACCACTGACCGGGGGGTATACTGCTACAAAATGACGCCCATTGGACTCAAGAATGCCGGGGCTACATATCAGCGACTGGTCAACAAGCTTTTCAAACCTTAGATCGGTAGAAACATGAAGTCTACGTCAATGACATGCTCGTAAAATCCATCTCATCAGCAGGGCACACTAAAGACGTCGGGGAGACATTCAACGTCCTGCGCAAGTACAAAATGAAGCTGAATCCAGCTAAGTGCGCGTTCGGAGTCACCAGCGGGAAGTTCCTCGGGTTCATGGTAACCTACCGAGGAATCGAAGCAAACCCTGAGAAGATCAGCGCCATCCTCAATATGGCAACGCCCAAGAGCAATGTGGAAATCATGCAGCTCATGGGGAGGGTCGGTACCCTGAGTCGATTTATGTCCAGGTCCGGAGAGAAGTGCCTCCCGTTTTTCAAGGCCCTGAGGAAGATCCCTAAGTTTGAATGGTCTGAGAAATGCCAGAACGCTTTCGAGCAACTTAAAGCATATCTAACGACCCTACCGCTACTCACCCGACCAGTCGAAGGCGACGAACTGTTGTTATATCGAGCCGTCTCCGACCAAGCAGCAGGCTTGATGCTTGTCAGGGAATTCGAAGGCATACAGTGTCCAGTCTATTACGTGAGACATGTCTTCAAGGACACAGAAACGAGATACCCGGCCATAGAGAAGATAGTCATGGCACTTGTCATTGCCTCCAGAAAACTTCGACACTATTTTCAGGCACACACGATCCTCATCCTTACAGAGCGACCTTTAGGGGCGATCTTTGCCTCCCCCGAGTCATTAAGACGTCTGGAAAAATGGAGGTGGGAACTATCCTAATTCGATATCAAGTACCGACCCTGACAAGCCATCAAAATACAGGTCTTGACGGATTTTATTGTCGAATGCACTATCCCCACTAAGGAAGGAGCGCCAACATGGGGCCCCGAACCTCATCCTACGGTCGAGGAGGTGCCAACCCCATCACGAATTGGGTGCTCTACGTGGACGGATCCTCTACTGAGGAAGGGAACGGGGCTGGCCTGATCATTCGCGGCCCGAACGAAGCAGAAATGGAATACTCCTTAAAGCTCGGGTCGAGGAGGTGCCAACCCCATCACGAATTAGGTGCTCTACGTGGACGGATCCTCTACTGAGGAAGGGAACGGGGCTGGCCTGATCATTCGCGGCCCGAACGAAGCAGAAATGGAATACTCCTTAAAGCTCGGGTTCAGAGCGTCAAATAATGCCGCGGAATACGAGGCCTTGTTGGCAGGACTCGAATCGCCTCTGGAGTAGGACTGAAGACCATCAGAATTCGCAGCGACTCCGCATTGGTCGTCAGCCAAGTAATCGGGCACTTTGAAGCCGAGGAACCGCTCATGATAAAGTACCTAGCCGAGGTAAAAAAAAAGCTTCGGAAAAATTTCGATGAAGTCCAAGTGGAGAAAATCCCCATGAACTTGAACACTCGGGCCGACACTTTGAGCAAGCTCGCTTCCTCCTACTCGGCCACCCATAAAAGAAACATCCTCTTCAAAGTCTTGCCACGACCCGGAGTGGAAGAAGGAGAGGTAACATTCCAAATCTACACAACCCAAAATGAAGGCCAAGATTGGAGGAAACCCCTCGCGGAGTTCCTGAAAAATGGTGCACTCCTTGAAGACCGAGGAGAAGATCGTCGGTTGCGGGCCAAAGCACGCAATTTCGTCTGGAGCAACGGAAACCTATACGAGAAGTTGTACACTCAGCCCTGCTCCGATGCATTGACCCTTACGAGGCTGGTTACGTTCTACGAGAAATTCACGAAGGGGTCGGGGGAGCGCATCAAGGAGCCCGCACCTTAGTCCAGAAGACGCTGCTCCAAGGGTACTACTGGCCGAAGTTACACCATGACGCCGAGAAGCTGGTCAGAAGATGGAAGAACTACCAACTCTTCGGCAGCATACCTCGTCTTCCCTCCACCGAACTAACGCCGCTCAGTTCCCCCTGGACGTTTGCACAATTGGGGATGGACATGGTCGGTCAACTCCCCGCCGGCACGGGCGGACATAGGTTTATCCTCGTCGAAGTGGACTACTTCACAAAATGGATAGAGGCAGTACCCATCAGAAAACTGGACGCCGCCTCTACGATAAAGTTCCAGCAGAACAACATAATTTCCCGATTCAGGATCCCGAGGTGTATAGTTACCAATCATGGGACCAACTTTGAAAATGATAAGGTCAAAGAATTCTGCAATGACTACCACATACTAATGAAGTTTGCCGTAGTCGCACATCCTCAAAGCAACAGACAGGCCGAGGTAGCGAACCGAGGCGTCATCCGAGGTCTCAAAGCCTGCTTGGAAGGAAGGCAGGGCGGCTGGGTCGAAGAACTGCCATGAGTGCTATGGGCACTACGAACATCGAAGAAAACACTCACGGGAGAAACCCCCTTCAGCCTCTGCTATGACACCAAGGCAATGGTCCCCGCGGAGATCGGGTTGCCCAGTTACAGGATCGAACACTTCGACGATGAAGCCAACACCTCTGCACTCCGAAGCAACTTGGATATCTTGCTGGAGAAGCGGGACCGAGCACAAATCAGAGCAGCCGCCTACCAGCAACAAACCGTCCACTACTGCAATACCCGAGTTAAACGTTGAGCCTTCAAGACGAGAGATTTGGTTTTACGAAGAAATGAGTTTGTAGACCAAGGGAGACTACACAAATTCTCCCCAAAGTGGGACGGACCATTTCTCGTCACAGAGGTTTTGCCCGGTGGGGCGTACCGCCTACAAGACGCTAAGGGGCATAACTTTCCCCGGCCTTACAACGCTGAAAAGCTCAAGTTGTATAAATAAAAAAATATATTCTCTTTTGAAATAATATAATTCCTATTGGCATTTAGTTAAGTCCATAGAATGTACGAATAGAAAAGAAAAGGAGAAAACACACTACTGCCAAAAACATGATTTATTTATTGATTAAGGGGTATTATGAGATCCCGAGCCTTACAATAATTACAACAGAGGAGGACAAGGATCGAGAAAGCATTATTGATGGTACTCTGAGGAAATCTCCTGCAGCCGAGCCTGAGCTTCCTCAACCCGCTCCCTCTGATGGTGCCCGCGGACCCTAGATGCCACGGAAGCGCCGGGGACCCCATCGGCCGGACAGGTGGCAACGATCAGCCTTTTCTGAAAACACTCCAGAAGAAGACCCACTGATCGTTCCTACCTGCTCTGCAAGATCAGACCAAGGTAGTAGAGTATGTGCACCTTGTCAAGCGCCTTGTCCCTTAGTTGCAGAGACAAGGCATTGCGCAAACCTGGGGACATCCTCCAGATCACATAATGGAGCACTTGGAGGAGAGCAGATCACCAAGGAAGTAGGCGACCAAAGTAGCCCTCCACGCGGTCTATCACTGCCTCGTACGTCTGCTTGGAGCGATCGAGACAGTAAAGGTATAAGTCGTCACGAGAGATAATCTCCCCGATGGTAAAAATGCGCCCGGACATCTTCAGAAAAGCAATGCTAGAAAGAAACCAACATGCCTTTGCTATTTATAGTCTCAACAAAAATCTTCCAACGGCCGAAATTTACTCGCGCAGCGACGCGAATCACGGGTTGTCTCAATTTCCGATATGGAAATGCCACGTGTCGGCTATGCCAGTCTTCACGAGCGGTTATACGGGCCACAGAAGGTTGAACGACGCCCTCACTCCCGCCTATGCGGGCCACGGAAGGTTGAACGACACCAACACTCCCGCCTATGCGGACCGCGGAAGGTTTGACGCCCCATGAATGCGCAAGGGAGTCTTAAAAGCCTTCCTCACGAGGCGGCCGAGAAGAAACCTGCTCGGTCCATCTGCAGCAGGTAGCCTCCTACCTAACTAAGCTGTGGATCGAAAGCCCTCCTCACAAGACGGCCGAGCAGGTTCCTGCTCGGTCCATCTGCAGTATGTAGCTTCCTGCCCTACTTACGCTGGGAATATAAAGCCCTCTTTGCGAGGCCACCGAGTAACTTCCTGCTCGGTCCGACCCTAGTGGGTAGCTTCCTGTCCATCGACACTAAGGATCTAAACCCCTCCTAACGAGACCACCGAGCAACTTCCGGCTCGATCCATCTGCAGCGGGTAGCTTCCTGTCCACCTACGCTGTGAATCAAAAACCCTCCTCACGAGGCCACTGAGTAGCTTCCTGCTCGGTCTGTCCCTAGCGGGTGGCTTCCTGCCCATTTACGCTAAGGATCCAAAGCCCTCCTAACGAGGCCACCGAGCAGCTTCCTGCTCAGTCCATCCGCAGCGGGTAGTTTCCTGCCCACCTACGCTGTGGATCAAAAGCCCTCCTCACAAGGCCACCGAGTAGCTTCCTGCTCGGTCCGTCCCTAGCGGGTAGCTTCCTGCCCATCAATGCTAAGGATCTAAAGCCCTTCTCTCGAGGCCACCGAGCAGCTTCCTGCTCGGTCCATCCCTGGCAGGTGGCTTCCATCCCATCTACGCTTAGGATCCAAAGCCATCCTCTCAAGGCCACCGAGCAGCTTCCTGCTCGGTCCATCCGCAGTGGGTAGCTTCCCCAACAACGCTGTGGATCGAAAGCCCTCACCATGTGTAACAACCCTAATTTTCATATACACTTTTCTGTACAAATTTTTTTAAATTTTTTTTAAAAAATCCATAAAGGAGTATTTTAATCTGAGCACAAGATATATATAATTAATTATTTTGTTTTTAAATAATTTCATTTTTAGTGTACATAAAATTGTTTTAAAATTAAGGTGTACTTGGGGTATTTAATGTTGCTGTTACCACTTTAAGTAGTTATTTTCCCATAATAATTACAAGAAGGAGCTTGTAGCTCATTGGTAATACCTTGCATTGTTGAACTAAGCCACCAGAGTTCAAATCCCATGCCCCACATTATTTTTTATATTTATTTTGTTTTAAATTTTTGGAAAGTCAACAGTCAAACAGCCATAACTCACAAAATTTATACTGAACACAAAAAGTTAGATGCACCAAAATTCCCCCCATGAGATTCCCCACCCGACGCCACTTCGACTCGGCCGAGTCGGCTGGCGGACCGGTCGAATCGGCCGGCGCTGCCGGCCGGACTCGGCCGGACGGCCGAGTCGTCAACACGGAATTTCTCCGTGTTGACCTGGTCATCTCCCCTGCATACTTTATTTTATTTGATCGGTTACCAGATTCTCAATAAATCACTTTTATTCCAAAATTTAATGATTTTTAATGCTTTTCTTATATATTTTTATATTTTTTTTAATTAAAACCCTAACCCTAGCCTAGCCCTATATAAACACCCCTACCCTATACCCTTTTCACCCTACATTTCTAAGTCCACTCTCTAAAAGTTTCAAGAGAACTCGGTACGTTAGAAAAAGAGCGAAAGGCGAAGCGCTGCCGAAATCGACGACGAATTCCGGCGATCGTACTAGGACCCTTCACGACGTTTCGACGCACCGACAACCCACTACCTTCCTAGCACTCTCTAGCTCGTCCAATACCGTAAGTCCCTCTTTTCTATCTTTCTATTCTTTCATAAAATACGACTTTTTAAAACCCGACGGAAATCAGAACAAACCGATTTCCGATTCGGTTTTTCTATCAAAACTCACTTGTCACAAATTCCATAATGCTTAAATATATTCATGTTGACTACTAATCACTTAAAAATCAATTTGGACAAGTTTTCACACATGAAATGATAACTTTTGTATAATACCGTATTTTCGCACTTAAATACCATAATGTTTAGTTTTCATATTTAAACCCCTAAACTTGGCTATACCTTAAAGTAGATCATGAGGTAATGACCTACCTCCACACACATGCAAATACAACCCTAATTGATATCATCAAAACTTAGAATACGGAAATACAAGACTTTACATTAAAATACCATTTTCTTTATAAACCTTTTCTGAAAGTTCTAAGTTGTATACAATTTTAAAACAAAATCTTTTAATAGGAAAATACGATATGTCATGGACATCGATCGTTTATCTAAACCTGACTTTGTGGTGTCTAGGCTAGGCAAGTGAGCTTAGGCAACTTTAAAAGGCCCGTCTCACGATTCGTGAGCGGATCCTTCCTTCCTCACTTGTACTTACCTGGCCACAATTGGCGGTGAAGAGGCGATTTGAGGCTTCTAATGACGTGTCGTTTAGACCATTTAGAAATAGGTTAGTTGGCTTAGGAAACCCTAGAATCTAAAATACGGAAATTTACACCCTTTTACAAATAAATACCTTATTTTATAAAAACCGTTTTCTAAATGATTAGTATTTATTAAATCTTTGCAAAGCGCCACTACAACCCATCTTTGGGGAACTCGTTAGGGATAGTACGGTTTATCGTGCACCCTCGGGCTTAGTAGTGCGAGATTCAGACCTCCGCAAGGAGCATTCGGTCTCGAAAGATTTAAAATACGACATTTAAGAAAAATGAGATTTTTGGAAAATAAAATATTTATATAAAATTATTCTTGTATAAACATATGTATATTTATCATTTAAACACCTATTTTATTATAAGATAAAGTTTCCACCTTTTCCTAAAAATTACAAGATTAAAAGTTACATTAAAATACCATGAATTTTAAATAAGTCAATATTACAAATTAATACCTTTATTTATGTAATTAGGATATTTTCACTAGAAATAAGACAAAATAAAATCACACTCATTACAACCATAAATACGAATAATAAATACTTGAGGTGTATCTTGAAAACTATACAAAAGTACATTTTACATAAACCCCCCTCAAGTTTTATAAATTACAATAATGACCCTAACAATTATAGAACTTCAAATTACTTTTCTTTTAGTCTGACTCGGGTTTGAGTCTGACTATTTCTGACTTGAATATGATTCAAGTCAATCTATATTCTTTAATATTCCAACTCAATATGAATACATGAATCCCAGAATCCAGTTAACAAACTTTACATCTTGACTGAATCAAACCATGGATATACATCCATTATTCCGTTATTCCATTTACATGATTATGCAGTTACAACATGTTTACTGATATCATGGTTTTGGTCAGTCATCCAATTTACACAATACAACAATACTATCAAAACACTACGGGGTTTAAGGGGTAGATTGGTACGGAAGGTGTTAAAGGTGGCACGAGGTGGTCAGATTAAGACACCTAACATGAATCCAATTGCCGTTGTTCCGGGTTGTATAATGGAGCCTTGTACTTTATATTCCGTTTGACATGGTCTCTAGCATATAGAGACCCCTCTCGTAAACACTGGCATTCTTCTGTACCAAGTTACAAACAACAGCGTTAATACAACAATACAATACAACATTAAAAGCTACTCTCTCTCTCTCCTACTCTTTGTCTTTCTCTCCCTTATCTTTGGGACTTACCGAGCGACCTGTTCGTTGACGACATTCTATTTCTTTTTTCTTTGAATGTCGTCAGGTGTTTTGGACCCAGCAGAGATCGAGCCCACCGGTGAAGATTTGAAGCAGTTTCAGGAAGACCCCGAGCTTTAGATATTGTACCTTGTTCTAGTCAGTGCTTTCATTTCCTGTTATGCCATTGTTTAGGCATCGCTTTTCATTCCAGTTGTATTTACTTTTCATACATTATACAAAAGAATGTTATTAATAAAGTTGCTGTTATTTCCATATCTCTTGTCTCTTGTGTATTACTTTTATATTGCTTAGATACGCTTAGCGTATGTACTTCTGAGTACATACGTAGCGGGCCTCGTCGCGTCCACTTCGCCGTACACCGGGAAGCGGGGCGTGACACCATGAGGCAGCTGAGTAGAAAGGAAGATACCAACATTCCTACATTAGGCCATCAACACGCGATAGCCACCTCAACTCCAGGGAAAAGAGGGTACCGACCTTCCTACACTTGGCGCCATCATTCGTCGCTACTTGACGAACGATCAACAAGTGCGGAAGGGTGGATGCTAGCCCGACACTTACAAGATAAACATACCTACGAGCTAAAAATACTTGAAGAATGGAGATTTGAACAAAAGTATACGAGCTAAAAGTACTTGCGCAGCAAGCAAACATTTGGGCAAAGAAAAAAGAGTACTTTATTTATAACCAAAAATAAATACAAGGTATTCTGGGCTCCTCGGTTTTACAAAAAATGCCCGGAGGCTTACGAAAATTCGGAAAAAGAAAAAAAAATCCCCAAGGAAGGAAAGCTCAGGCCGTCCGCTCAGGGAGGTTCTCGCCCTGCTCAACGCCAGCCTCGGGGACCAAAACTGCGACCTCTGGGTCGGTGCTTCCACCGGCAGCCTCACCTCCAACGGCCGCCCCGGCAACTTCCCCCTACTGCTCCTCCTCGGCCATGGGATATTTAGCGCGGAGCTCGCTGATATCAATCCCCGGCGCAGACTCCTTGATGGCGTCGAGGGCGCTGTGCCACACGACGGCCGCGGATTCGGTGAGATCGGCGTAGAATTGGTCCGACGCCTTGTATGCCTCCACGGCCTTGTACGCCTCCATGACATTCTCTGCCCGGCACTTAGTGAGCTTCACCGCGTCCAGAGCCACCTGAACATCCCTCTTGAGGGCGTCCCTCGACTTCTTCACCGCGTGGTAGAAGCCGTTCACCTCCTCCAACTTAGCATGAATAGCCCGGTTGGACTCGTCCAGAAGCCAACGAAACTCCTTCAGCTTGGAGTTCATTAGCCCCTCGGCTATCAGACGAGTGTCAAGGAGAGTCGCCTTCTCCTCTGCTTGCCGAAGTTGGAGGCGGAGCTCCTCCTCTAACTTGGAGGACTTACCCGCCCTATTCATGTCCGGGGCTACCTCCTCGGACTCCATGGCGATGAGGAGCGCGCAGTGATGGAGGACCTGAAGAAAGCAAAAAACGGGTTAGAAAGCTCGAACCGGGGAAACAAGACTTAAAATAATTTCTGAGAAAAGTCAAGAACCGGCCTGAACTGCCTCCTGGGCTATGGTGCCACCTAGGCCTTCATGGTTCCCCGGGGTATTTTAACCCCGGCCGCCTGCTCCATGTCAGAAAGCAGGCTGTCGGCGACCGAGAGGCCCGAGGGCACCTCAATGCAGAAGTCGCCCTCCTGCACTGGGGTCCCGGAAGGAAGCGATCGGGAAACTGTCCGCTTCTGCCTGAGGGGGCTTCGGCGGGTTCGGCCTCTTCCTCCTCCTCCCCTCGCACCCGGGGCGTTGGGTCTCGCAAGTGCTTATGTCTTCCCCCCACGGCGTTCTTCTAGAACTCAGGGAGCGGCTGAAGGCTTTGACGAGGGAGTTAGCCTCGGGGCTGAGCTCTGACCAGGTCGGGACGAGCTTGCGCCCCCGGCCTTCTTTTCCTGGGTCTTGGCGACCAGGGCAACTAGGATTTTTGCTTGGTCTATGGGGTCTACAAAAAGATGGAACACACAAACAAAGGGGGTTAGCAATACAAAAACAGCAAAAGAAATTTGACAAAGCCTAAACAGATCGTCGAAAGCCCTAACTTACCCAAGAAACGCGTAGGACTGAGTCCAGCCTAGCTCAGCGCCTGCTCGGATAGCAGGACATCCGCCCGTTGGATCGGCTCCCATTGAGACACCACCCTCGCTTCGGGGGAGGTCGACTGCTTTGCCCTCGAGCAGTCGGCCGTGTGCCACCGTGTAGGCACAGGCCAATCCTCGCCCTCAGGCGGCTCGACGAATATAAACTTCTCCTTCCATTCATGGATGGAAGAAAGGACGACTACTACCCCCGATCCGGCCACTCCGCCCTTACGTTTTTTGAACGAAAAATACACCCAGCTCGGCTCATCTTTACTGGTGCCGGGGTGATTCTTATAACAAAGGAAAGAGACAAGGAGAGTCAAGTTGAAGAGGATATTTTCAAGTTTTAACCAGACCAGAAACCCAAGGAGAATTCTCTACGAGTTCGGAGCTAGCTGGCCCGGGGCGAGATGAAAGCAACGAAGCACCCCGCAGACCCCCGTTGGGAAGTGCAGGCGCATTCCTGCCCGGAACGCTTCCAAATACAGGGCAATCTCTTTGCCCTGCACCTGGTCCGCCCGCTCGCCCTCTCTAGCTAAACGGATGGAATAGTTAAAGGGGATGTAGAATCGATCCCGAATTCCGGAAAGCTTGTCCGGACTCTTCAAAACAAAAGGCGGATCGCGGGTGTTCCCGATGCGCACCTTGGGGGCCCTTGTCGCCGCCCGACGGTGAGCGACAAGGGCGGCCCTGACTCTAGGGGGCGAACCTGATACAGAGAATGAAGAAGAAGAACCCTCTTGGCTATCTGAAGCCGAAGAGGAGGACGACCCACTGGACTCGGCCCCAACAACGGGAGCCTCATCGTCCGACTCTACCCTTATTACCTCTACAGACTTCTCAGATGAAGACATCAAACCTGATTCAAAGGAAGGGGCTTACCGAGGTAAAATCAACAAGGGATCCGATCTAAAAGAAGGAGCACCGAGCAATTTTCAGCAATGAAAGAGAATTTGAGTAAAGTATCAGCCCTAGGATAGTCCCCTCCTATTTATACACCCGAAAGGGGAACATCCTACGACCCTGATTGATTCCCGCCAAAACAAAATGCCACGCCCAGCGACCGGCGGGGCTCCACGTGGTGACCGGCCATTGGGGACGTCTTTTCGACTGCAGGAGTCAGAGACAGCCTGTCACTTTCGCTAACCGACGTCCGACACGTGGCCTGTATCCCAACTGGCGATCGACTGAAACGGCGCCCCCTCTTTAAAGCGCGATCATTTCATTAATCCGCTGACGCCATCGGGGATATGTGTGAAGATTTAGGCGAACGACGAGGCGACACGTGGGCCCAAAGATTGAAACGATGTAACCACCAAACGCTATGCCGTTCCCGGGAGATCCGCATTATGATTCCTTGGGGCCAAAATGAGCAAAAGAAAAATCGAGCAGGCCACTCTCGACCCGATCAATGAATAGGTCGGAATGAGAGTGGGGGGCTAATGATGATACTCACAAGTGGTGTCTCCTCAGATTGCGACACGTGGCGGATGACGTGTCCCGAAGGCTACGGGGGTGGAATAAATAAGTTGCATTGGGGACATTCCTCGGGAGCCCCTTCTCGAGGAACGTATCCGACCTTTCGGGAGACCTCCCTGAATACACTCCACCTTCACCTAGGAAACTACCAACAGCTCGTCTCCAAGCTTTCTCAGTCTCCTTGCTCTTCTCCGAGCCGTCTGACGTGCCGAGCTTTCTCGACCTCCCGGCTCGTCTCCGAGCCTTCTGACGTGCTGAGCTTCCTCGGCCTCCCTGCTCGTCTCCGAGCCTTCTGACGTGCCGAGCTTCCTCGGCCTCCTCGCTCGTCTCCGAGCTCCTGACGTGCCGAGCTTCCTCGGCCTCCCCCGATCAACCAAGAGCGTGGATCTCATGCGCCCCGCAACGGCTCCGCATATATCGCCAGAGCGAGATATCCGCCTCCCCACGATCCGCGTCCCATGCTAGCGCATCCCCCCATTAATAGACGTATCCCCCCATTAATGAGCGCATATCTCCATTCAAGGCGAGGATAACGCTGGGACGTAACTGACGGCGGTGATCTCGAGCCTGCTCGCTCCACGCGACCTCTATATAAACCCCTCTCTCAGAAGAATCAGGTGACTTGAATTTATTTCAATACGCCGCTGCTCTGCATCTATATCTCGGTTCTAACTTGATCATCGGAGAGTCCTACGGTGGTCACCCATCCCGGGACTTCTTTACAGGTAGCTTGACGTCCAGCAACAACCCATTGAGATCCACACTCAGCAACTCTCAAAAACAAATCTCAGCCGTCAAAGACCGCCATCACAGGATCGACGGAGAACAACATCTAAAGGAGATCTGAAGCTCTATCAAGTAGAGAAAGCACGACACGACAAATTCCTATGACTCTGCCTTAAGGGCCTGTTTGGTTGCAGGATTATTTTGGATTTGGATCGTGGATTCCATAATTTTGTGTTTGGTTGGGAGATTTAAATTTCTAGGAATCCTTTGTTTTTTATGGAGGGCCCACAACAAAACATAGATTCTTGAATCCTAAATTTTTTTAAGGATTTGTAAGGATTTGACACTATTCATTGTACTTTTAGATGAGACCAGTGTACTTTATTTATTTAATAATCCTCTCTCTATCTCTCTCTAAAATTCTCAAATCCAAATCGTACTTTCTTTTCAACAACCAAAGAGATTACAAGAATCTTCAAATCCAATACTAGGAATCCAAAACCAACCAAATAACAAATTACCAAATCTAGAAATTTTCAACTGTACAATTTTGGAATTCAAATTTCTAAATCCTACAACCAAACAGGCCCTAAAAATGAGTTGTGTCCTCCCTTCCCTCTCTTTTTGATATTTTGAACCCACGAATATTTGCTCTTTGGAAAAAACAACTCCAAATTTCTATTTTGTAAAACAATATCCATATATTCTGACTTTAAAAGAGAGGGGGGCCCGCCCCCCGACCCCCCCACACATTATAGTGTTATAAATAGCTATTAAGAGGTGTAAAGTGATACGCTTACCTTCCTAACTACTAGATACGTGTTATAAATATACTAACCCTTAACTCCTCTCCTCGCTTACGTGGGCCAAAGAATTGAACCAGTGTAGCTCTAACTTCAACTCCTCTCCGTCACAACTGAGCCGCCTTCCGACGAAATCCAGTCTTTTTAGTTCCTTTCCAATCACTCTCCAACCTCTCTCCAAAAGCAAACCGGGCCCAGAAGTTGCAATGCCAGCATCTTCTATAAATGTTGTAAGATCTTCTCCAACAACTACACGTATAGCAACATGCTAACTTTACTAAATAAGGAGGAAAAGAATAAAGAAAATTTTTAATCTTGAATTGAATCCCAACTTAGCTTCCATCTTCAATAATATTTATGGTTCAGAGCATTGCTGAGCGTGCAACAACATAGGTTGCAGAGTCTTGATTGGAGAGAGAGAGGGCGGGCGAGGGGGGGTGGGGGCGTAGGGGCGGGGAATGTCGACAAAGATTAAAAGTAGGTGGGGGCACGAGCTCTAAGTCGAATTAACTTCACAAAGGCAAATTGTTGTGTTTCAACATCGAAAATAATTTTGGGATTGTTTTAAACAAATAGTGAGATTTGGGTCCAACATGAAAAAAAACCATCGAGTCTTTCCAAAACAATACTATTAAAATAATTAATACCCAAAATAATACTCTCCTCATAATATTTCTGAGAACAGTTTTCCTTTTGATGAAAACGCTATTGCCAATAGCGTTATTTTTTGTTGATATTGATTTTGCATATGTCTAATAAGATATTGATTTTGATTTATTTAAGCTTGTTTTAGATTTTGATTCTGATTTTGTTGAAATTATAACAAAATTGAAAGAGAGTACATGAAATTATCTCGTGGATTTTTGAGAAAAGAATAAATTTAGTTAATATATAGATTTATATTATGCTTTTTTGTATATATTTTCCAAATCAAATAAAAATTTCTATAAAAAAAATCATAATGGATTTCTATATACTAACTAAATTTATTATATTTTCAAAAAACTAAAAGAATTTTGCATTACTCTCTATCAATTTTGTTACAATTTCAACAAAATCATAGTCAAAATCTAAATGGTTTTTTTCCATCAGTACTCCATACTTCGATATTTTTCTCTGTCCCGTATATTTAGTATTTACCTCTATCTCCATAAACTTATAAGTTACCACTGCAAACTTCTACTTCACTTTTGAAAATGATTCCTCCTCCTTCTTTCCGATCATCACCGCCGTTCCCGCCGCCGCCTTCTTTCTTTTTTTCTTCAGCACCGCCACCACCACCATCATCATCAACACCACCACCATCTTCCTCCTCCTTTTCTTTTTCAACCCATCAACACCTCATTCTTCATCCTTCAACTCTTCAATGCCGCTGCCGCCATCAACACCGTCTTCTTCTTCAACCCACAACAGCCGCCGCCGCCACTAACAACAACACACCGCCGTCATTATCTTTCTTCCTCCTCCTCCTTAACCCGCCGCCGCCGCCGCCTTTTTCTTGGGCATCGCCACCGTCCCCACTGCCACCGAAGGAGGAGGAGGCGAGGACTGCAGCGATGCCCAAAATGAAGGGGGAAGAAGGGGGGAAGAAGAAAATGATGGCGATGGTGTTGATGATGCGGCGGCGGCGGCGTTGAAGAGGGAGAGAACGAAGAAAAATGTGTTGGTGTTGAAAAAGAAAAGGAGGAGGAGGAAGATGGTGGCGGTGCTGAACGTGATGCTGGTGGCGGCAGTGGCGGTGTTGAAAAGAAGGAGGAAGATAGCGGTGGTGTTGACAGTGATGTAGATGGTGGCAGTAGCGGTGTTGAAAAAGAGGAGAAAGAAGGAGGTGGCAACGGGGACAGCAACAATGGCCAGGAAGACGGAGGATGAAGAATTATTTTCAGAAGTCAAGTAAAACACTGCAGGAGTAAGTTATAAGTTTAAGGAGTTATAGGTAAATACTAATTATGAGGAGAACATAAAAATATTGAAGTATGGGGGGCAAACGGAAAAAATCCCCAAATCCAAAACAACCCTAAAAAGAAAACACTGTTGTTGCATCTAACTACCATACCAAGATCATTCCTATATGATGTACAGAGGTATATTCTGGAAATTATTTTGAAGTCAGTATCATTTTGAAAATTATTTAATTAAACAGTATTATTTATGGAAAAAAACTCAATAACAAACCGGGGCTATCTAACCCGCAGCCCGAGCAGACCATCTAACAGAACACAAACGTGCGCGAAAGATTTTACTTGCCTGCGCGAATAAGCCCCTCCGAATTTTACCCTAAAAAACTCCATTCAAGCCTCCTTCGATTTTATAGGAGCTTTTTGAAAACCTAATTTTGATTCCCACAATTATTATTATTTTTTTCTATTTCTCTCACTCGATTCCCCCTTCGATCTCCTTCGGCGAAAAAGAGGTGATAGAAGAAAACCCTAAGGAGAAGAAGAAGAAGAAGAAGAAGAAGAAGAGGTTCGTTCTTTCTCTCTCGTGATTGTTAATTTTGGTTCAGTTTTGGATACATATCACGCCTTTTGTTTATGTTAGATTTTTACGAATCATTTAGTGCAATGCAATTGTTAGGGCTGATCTATTTAGTCTATTTTTCGTGACATTAAATTGTGTGCTTCATGAGTATTTGGGTGAAATGCAGACAAAATTTGGGATTTAACAAGTTTTTAAAACTAATCAAGGATTCAGCAACGTTTTAGAACTATTTAGAGAAATAGCACACATGTAAGCACAACATAGGATTGGCAGTTGGAGGGCGAGCAAGTCTTATGCCACACTTTGTAAGTGCGGGTTGAAATTGAAAGTAAGTTTTAAGCCGCACTTTCCAAGTGTGGCTTAAAACCCCAGCGACATGCACTTTCCCCAAGTGTAAGTCTTGGGTAAGCGAAATGTGGAACCCTGTTGTCTCTAGTGTTTTAAGATTCCCTCACCATCATAACAATATTATAGCAAGAAATATAATAATTCTCGCCGCCTTCATTATTTGGACAACGCTACTCAGGTCTTATGCCCCATCCCAGTTTTAAGTTCTATATCCTCATACAACCATAAGGATATATGTAAAAACAAAATAGACACTGATAGTTAACGTTTGATAAACGGACAACACCCCTTTTGTAAATTTTGACTAAAATTTCAGTACAACATCAATAGAATAAATGAATTCCCACACAGGAGTTAACTCGATGTCCATACGGCAGAGACATAATCCACGCAAAATATACGACTCCTAAAGGCGAAGGAAATCAAGCGAAAATCAATAAAGACTATATAAAAATAAAACGAAGCCGACTCCACACGAGTTCGACATCCAAATATGTACATCTCATATTTATAAGTCAAGGAATATACAAGTGTTTAGATGGAGTAATGACTAGATACGATAAAACCAAGTATAAAAGAACGTCATAGCAAGCATGCCAACGCGTGTGGAATCCTTGATCTACCGCGACGGCGCTGCGATGGACCAAGTATATCCTCCGGTTGTGTAGCTGGCTGCGAGGGTCAAGGTTGGTCCGTAGCTCTCTCAGAAGCAGGTTGGTCCGTAGTTCTAGAAGGTCTAGCTTCGTTTCTACGTCGGCAACGTTGACGTTGATAAGTCGGGGTCGCCGGTGCTCGATGAATATGAGGAGGATCTGGACGTCTTAATGGACGTCGTTGAAAGAAACTACCGATCGATTTCCACGTGGCCTCGATCCCACTAACTACTGTCCTGTGTCCACTTATTACATTGTCCGCAATATCGTAGACCTCAAACAATGTTTTGGCCTATAACATATATAAGTAAATATTTCAAATATATAATTTTAGAAAGCTAAGAAAAAATAGAAAATAATAACAAAGTTTACCATTTCATGCTCAACGGGTCCTTGCGGCTCATATCTCCCCCGTGGAAGATACAATGTCTGAATGTACCGCCGTGTTATCTTCAGAACCAGCGCATATAATCCGCTATCGGTAACACATATTCTCTCCGTTGTTCGACGAGCAGAGCACGCGCATTCCATCGAATGATGTGGATATGTCGAACAGTCCTCCAGTCTACAACTGATCTCTCTTTCCGTCCGACCCGCTCAACCTGCTTTACCGAATCTGGGATGTGCTGTGCAAGTCCAAACTGTCATAATATACGGTCGGGGACATGATATGCGACGATGCCGAAACATATAATAGGTGTACGGGCATGCCAGATATCGGATCCTTCTAAACAAAATTCCGGTAAAGCCGGTAAACATCCGGTGTATATAGGATCCAAAGTACAACTTGGTCCTGAAGCATATCTAACTCATTTCGGTAGAACTCTAGGGACCTAGCGGGAGTCTTATCTCATGTCCGACCAACGTTAAACCTGCAATGCAACAAAAAAGCAATGCATCGCAGGAGTCACACTTCCGAAGCAAAAATATTGCAAAAGCTGATTTTAATTAGACAACTTGTAGTTTTACCTACACCATAATGGCTATTCTTCATCTAGCTGCACATCCTGAATAAATGAAGGACAACTGGTGGATGGTCGGGTCCAACACTACATCTGCAAATATCATAATTTATTAGATACCGATGTGTTCAAATTGATAACGAAATCTATTTCGTATTTCACATTTTTATCTGAAGAAGATAAAGACAACCGCCTATCATGTTGCGCTCCTGCAGAGCGATAGTGGTCAACTCCTCATACAGGTGAGCCAACATGGTACTCCCCCATGACAACATGTCACACACGTTTAGATCAGCTAGTAATGGTAGCCATATGAGATGTACCATATTCTTCGACGTGTCTGGAAATAAGGACGTCCCGAGCTGATGAAGAATATAAGCTCGTACATACTGCTCGATCTTCTCCTCATCTGCATCGTCTCCGGGCCGATCGAATGACCCGCGAAGCCATGGAAGCATCAAAGCACCTCCTTTAACTTGTGTGAGAAACTGACCAAGATGCTCCATGCAAAGCTGTCGTCAGTCGTGCCCCGTCTCTCCCATCACCGGTGGACTGTTGATGCGCAAACCAAGTAGTACATCATCCTTGTAGGATATGTATGCCCTAAAGGTTTTCATTGTATAGGATGTTAGGGTATGTATGTACAGGACAATCTTGCTCAATATGATAGTATGCTATTTGATTTGTCTTTATCTTAACATGTATATATGTTTTACTTGTTATTTCATATCGCTTATACATGATAAATCTTTTAGGATCCTTGCGTGACTATCAGCGTTGTGATGACAATCATACTTGTGAGAGCTGAGTAGTCGACAAGCACATCCTTAAATGTCCTTATTCGTGGGAGTATCGAGACTAGGCATCGATACTCTAGATTAGACTGGTGTGTATACATTTCTAGACCCTGACGAGAGGCGAGAGGCGGTCCCACAGCCATTGGTATGTTTTACCTAAGATTATATACAGGTGCTTACTGGGCGTGAGTACACTGGGCGAAGTCGCCGAGAACTGGCTAGATGGTATTATACCTATTGTCAGATAGCAGTTCTCTGGTGACATGAGTACAGATAGTCTGTTGATCTGAGATCGTCATTTGTCTCGTGTGAGTCCCCACCGTGCTTAGATTACTGTCCTACCACGGTTTTACTGAATCGTGTAAACAGCTTTTAGTTGGGTACAATACCGAGTCACATGAAGACAATGAGCGATTGTTGGGGATTCGTCTCTCCCGGTATAGAGTCAGTGTCGTGCTGTGTTTGGTTGGCCAACAACATAAGTTCCTGGTCAGAATGGATTGAGAATTACTGATAGTTAGATCAGTAGATTCTCGGATGGTCTTGAGCCACATCGGCACTTGTTAGGTTATTAGGGGTCTGACATTTTCCCCTATAGACTCGGCATGCAATACTCCCAGACGAACAGACCGGACTGTATGGAGATTGTCACGGACATTCTCAGTATGAGTTCGGATGAGTTTTCTTATCGGCCTTCTTTCCGACAAGTACCTGGGTAATCGTTACATACAGCTAGTGCCACTGCCGTGTTTATGGTTAAACCCACTGCCAGCGTACTGCCGAATCTTTATAGTCCCATATAGAGAGTTTTTCTGGTTCAGGCGAAACGATATAGATGCCGTATGGTTATACGTGCAGGGTTCCGATCATATACGTGTACTAGCTATACAGATTTTTGTTCGGACGGATAATACAAGCGGGTTTAGAATTAAGCCGCATTATTAAATCATATATTGATTTAATAATGATCTAGTATTATATTATTGGATTATTTTTATCTCTTGGTATTCATATTTTTTGTAGTACGAATATGTGTATGTATATACGGTGAGGGTATTCTTGTATTTACACTATAGAATGTTTCTAGAAGAAGACACCTCATTTTGTGTTAGTCTATTTGTTTAAATAGATAATGAGGTGGAGGGATGCGGTGTTATTAAAGTATGGTTTGAAGCATGGCTACTTGTTTTATTCATTCATTTGTGATAACTATTCAAGTATGGTTACAATATTATTATTGTAAATGAAATGCTTGATGGTTTCATCTTTAGCCGTTCTTCACTTCACTTTTGCTTTGTCATTCTCTTTCCTCCTTTGAGCTCTTCTTCTTTCTCAAATCTTAACTCTCTTATGAGTTAAGAAACCATAGATTTATGAGATAAACAAATTCAATAAATATTCTCTACATCGACTAAACCACTTAGATTAGCAAACTAGGTGCTTTAGTTACCGCACTTTTGAGGCTGGAGCTTGAACCATAAACTCTCGGGTGGATTGTTTTCGATACGGAGAGGCTGACGACCAAGTTCGATTCCGACGGACGAAAAGCTTAAGAAGGGGATTAAAAAGACCCGAAGGACTTAGGCACATATGTCTAAATCTCTCATAGTAGATTAGAACCTATGTTAGTTTTTGTTAGCTAGGGCTTATGGTAGTTCTTAGGAGATTAGTCGATGTTGCTCGCTTTAAAATTGTTTTTTGTAAATTCCACCTATCTACAAACTCAGTAGAGTGTGCGACATCGACTTACAATCCTGAAGGGTGATCGTCATCTCCTCCATATGCAAATGAAATGTGCAGGTCTCCGGCCTCTACCGGTCAGTCAATGCTGTAATGAGAGGATGGTCTAGACGAATATAGTCAATTTTCGAGGAGTGAAGAAATCATGCATGTACTAACCCAGCCTGCATATGTGCATCGCCAATCACTCATGACCTAACCTGCAGTAATTGAACAGTACATGTCAAAATGACGTTCTCCTGCATATTAAACAAATAAACATATTAGAAATATACAATTAGAAGTAAGTACAAGTATTATATTAAATTGAATTAATTTCATACAGTCGTGCATGTCGTCGCCCGATGTCGGTCTAACAGGTATAAAATAGACGAATCTATAGGTCCTGGTTTCATCGATACAATATCTGCCAAAATTAATAATTCGAAAATAAGTACCAATTATAACATCAACGAACACAATATGTAACTGGCGATAAAATACAATATATCGAACGAACACAATACGTAACCGGCGATAAAATACAATATATCGAACGAACACAATACGTAACCAGCGATATATGATACAATATATCAAGCGACACAATATAATACTGAATATAGGATACAAAATATCAACGAACACAATACTTAACCGAATATAGGCTATAATACATCAAGCGACACATTACAATACTGTTCTGACGGATACAAAACATCAACGAACACAATACATAACTGAATAAAAGCTACAATATATCATTGCGGTTGATTCTGATGTTGAGGTGAAAGGCTAGAACATCGTGATTTTTTTATGACCATAGGTTCTGCAATTGCTGTACCTATTCCGTCCTTTTACCCCTTGGCGCCCTTTATCCATAACACCCTTGATACGACAGTTTGGAAGCCAACCTTTTTTCTTGTATTGCTGGGTGGGAATATACATGGCCCATGATATTCAGCCCAGAACAGCCGGTAAACTGGACTGCTGTTGGAGTCGGGTTTCGTACATGATCTTGTAGACGGTGCCGGGATTTCTCTTTGTAATTGCCTCCAAGTACTATGGCAGAGTTTGAAATGATTTCTCTCAATCCCTAAATATCATGCATAAAGCCTTTCTTCTCGCCTCCCACGCTTTGAAATAAGAAACATTAATATGATATTTGAAAATACCACAACTCTAACCCCTAAAATATCCCAACACTAAAAAAAACCAACACCCTAAGCCAAAATACTCTAACCCTAAAATACCGTAACTTAAAATACCCTCTAACCCCCAAAATACTCCAACCCTAACACTAAAATACCATAAACCAAAACAAACTAATTTATAAACCAAAACACTAACACCCCAACCCCCAAAAATACCATAACCCTACCTTCCAAAATACCCTAATACTTAAAAAAAACTAACACCCTAAACCCAAAATACCCTAACCCTAGCTCCCAAAATACCCTAACCCTAGCCCTCAAAATGCCCTAGACCAAAACAAACTAATTTAAAAACCAAAATTAAATTAATTTCAAATAATTAATTAAAAAAAAACTCACAGTAAAGAGGGGTCTCGGCCGGATTGACGAGGAGGGGCTTGCGATGGAGGGGGCGCGGGAAGTAGCCGTGAGAGGAGAGGGCTTTGGAGGAGGGGGTGCTGAAGATCGCGAGAGGAGAGAGATCTAGAAAGAGAGGGGGAGAGAGGCAACGAGAAGAGAGAGGGATCTAGAGAGAGAGTTCGCGAGAGAGGGAGAGAAGTAGTGAGAGGAGAGAGAGGGATAAGAGTATATAATATGAGAGGGATGAGTGTATGGTGCGGTCGTCGTATTTTTTTCAAGTTGCTGCAAGTGCGGCTTAAAACACCATAGACTTGGACTTCATCCAAGTTTTAAGCCGCACTTTGCAAGTGCGGCTTAAAACTTGGACCAGGTAGAGGGGCCTGGTGTTTTAAGCCGCACTTGCAAAGTGCATCTTAAAACACCAGCATTCTTGGGCAAAATTTCAACCCGCACTTACAAAGTGCGGCATAAGAGTTGCCCCCTTTCCAACTGTAAATCCTACGTGGCGTTTATGTGTCATCGACGTGATCCGAATGTGCTATTTCTTTAAATAGTTTTAAAACTTTGCTAAATCCTTAATTAGTTTCAAAAACTTGTTAAATCCCAAATTTTGTCCGATGAAATGCAGAAACCAAGTTGTTCCTTTTAGATCGTTGCGGTTGAAAGTGTAGTTCTACAAGGATGCTAATTATGGTCTTTACTTGATGGTATATAATTGTGATTAGAGTTGTAAATAGTTGGTGCAAAACAAATTCTCAAGTTTTAGTTACTTTTTGAATGCCTATGCTTGCTTTATTGGGATTTTGAGTATTGATTTTTTTTTTTGTAGTTCATGTCGAAGAAATGTAAATAAGAATGCTAAGAACGATGAGAAATGATTTCTGTCCATAACAAGTTGCTGGTAGCGAGCTCCTGTAGAGGGCACAACGAAGGAGAACTTATTAAGATGGTTAGGCATGTGCAATAGAGGCCAATAATTGCACCGGCTAGAAAGGAAGATAAATATGTAGGTAATGAAGTAATGATAGGCGGACAGAGTTAGGTTTAAATCAGTATTGATGGTGTCTGATATAAAAAGATCTGTAAGGCCCTGTTTGGGAATGGAGTTAAAGTTTAGATAACTAGAGTTTCATAAAGGTTATCTAAACTTAACTCCAAAATCCTAATTATGCCATGTTTGGCATCTATTCTAAAGTTTAGAATACTTCGGTTATCTGAACTCCAAGTTGAGATAACCGGAGTTTACAAAACTCCAATCCTACCAGAGTTTTTTGAACTCCAAAATTTATGAAGAAAACTCCCATTTTGGAGTTTATATTACTCTAAAACAATATTTTGGAGTTCAGAAAACTCCAAAGTCAAACACCCATCAAAGTTAAGTTTATAAAATGGAGATAGAGCCTTGCAAATTAGAGTTTGCATACCCTCTATCTCCACTTAAAAATAAACTCCAGTTTTCCTAACTCGGTATTTAAACATGGTCTAAGCTGTTGATTTAATCAAGGAGATGAATATTAAGTAAGATATGAGTGCAAGAACAGGTATCCATGTCCCCTAAAAATAAGGAGGGGGGGGGGGCACCACACACACAAAAGAAAAAGAAAACCCAAAAGTCCTATGTATACCCATTTGTGTTTCATTCTCCTACGTCAAAGCATAAGACCATTTCAATTACTTGGCCCCTGCTTAAGGAAAAGCCTGGCTCCGCCCTTGCTTGATGCTTTTTTTGTTGTTCTTGTTCTTATAGCTATCTCGACACCTAGAGCTGGTTCTTTGTAATTTCATAATCTACTTTGGTATACATAGGCTTAAAAAGCTTCAGAAGGACACGTTTAATTTTGACAATGCACAGTCACAATATTCACATTTAAATATGAGTTGTACTTGTACATATTATTTATTGGCTCAGTTTATAAGTTCACTGAAAACGGCTTATGAAAATTTTGGATGCAGTGTGCGTCGCAGGACTTAATATGATCTTTGTGAAGTCATCCAACAAGGCTCAATGTATGCTCGGAGGATCAAGTATAGAAGTGAATCCTTGAGACCTTTGTTCTGGAATTCTTGCTTTCATGTTTAGGTCTAATCGAAAGGGTTTTTCCCAATCTAACGGGGATCACCAAATAAAAGATAATTTTATCAGAAAGTTTAGTTCGGTTCAACTTTCATTGCCAAGTAGTGATTCGATAGGAATTATTAGGAGGCAACAGTGTTGTTTCACTACCAGTTATGTAGATGTTATAGCTCAGAAGGTAAAGGAAGTAATACTGTTGATAGTACAGTTCAAGATGCTGTAAATTTTGACAAGGGGATTCGTAGAAAAGAGGGAATTGTAACAAATTTAAAAAACAGCAATGAGCATGCTCGGCTTGGGGAACAGGATCAGCAGGAATGGATTAATAGCGAACAATTTTCTCTTGATAGCAGACATAAAGAATCACCCTTCTTAACCAAGCGGGATAGGTTTAAGAATGAATTCCTGCGGAGGGTTGTTCCATGGGAAAAGCTCCCGGTTTTGCTGGAGACCTTCCCTTATTATATCGAGTAACTCCTTGTCATTGCTTATATTTGTTATTAGCTGGATTACTCTGTTATGTATCGTAATTTCTTACCCTTGTTTCCTACCAGTGAACAGACGAAAAGTTTGCTCGTAGATTGCACTACCTCCCATCTAAAGCATTCAGAAGTTGCAACATCTTATGGTTCTCGATTGAGCTCATCAAGTGGGAGGATTTTACTTCAGAGTATCCCAGGTTGTTTTAGTCGATCTTATCCACATGTTTCCTCCTAATTTTATTTCTCGTTTTGCCTTTCCTATTGAGTAATCTTAAGGCTGTTTGTTGATTATTCGCTAGGAATGGAGCTTTACTGGGAACGATTGGTAAAAGATCTTGCTCATGATTTACAGGTCCCACTGTTGGTGCTCAAGAGCGGTGTCCTTGCCCCAAATGTAAGATAAACATTGCTTTACCTGTTGATTGCCAATAATAGCTTTTAACATCTATATATGTCTTCCCTCTTCAATAAATAATATCAAGTGCTTATAATTCCTTGCAGGACTTTGGCCAAGACTTTGCCTCAGAAAGTGAGGCTGAAGATGGGGAATCAGGAGAAGAATGTACATCAGAGTTGGAAACGGAAGGCAAGAATGATGAAAGCAATGCAGAAACTTGTGAAAGCGATGATGGGAATGTTGATGTGCATGCAGCTTCTGAAGCCCTTAAGAAGCTTGTACCGCATGTCATTGAAGAATTTGCGAAGATAAGCATGACCATAGCTGGGAACTTGTAGTAATATTATACATATTTATATTTAGGTTTTTTTACTTGTAGGCCCCCTAAAACATAGCAAATTCCTTTCTACCCCCCAAAACTAGGTATTCACTTTTTAGCCCCCAAAAAAACTATTAAGGTAAATCATTTTACCCCTCTTTACGATTTCCATCAACTTTTAACGGCATAACATCAAGTTTTCTTTAAAATATCCCAACCTCTTCTTATTTGGAAATATGCAATTTCTTCCCCAAATTGAAATTAAAGTTTAGGCTTCTGCTGTACCTTTCTCAAAATCGGCCATGAAATCAGGAACATCTTCAACATCCTTCTCTATCTATGAAGAAGTTGAATCCTTCTGCATCCTTCTCTAGTTATGAAGAAGTTGAATACTTCTGCGGTTGTACTTGTTGTCTTCGGATAAATGGTAAATCTAAAATCTATGAAGAAAAATTAAAGTTAAAATTAACGGGTTTTTTTTTCTGACGGAAATCGAAAAGGGGTGTAAAATGATGTATTTTTGGGGGTAAAAAGTAAATACCAAGTTTTGGAGGGTTAAAAGGAATTTGCTATGTTTTGGGGGCCTATAAGTAAAAAAACCCTTATATTTATTAAGTGTGAAAGAAATACTACCAGATTATTAACTGTACAATTGGAATATTAGGCATTTTGCGTGATTGTAGAAAGTGTACCTTATGGAACTTGTTGCGCTTTTTAATTTATTGCCTAATCCTTCTTCTGTAGGAACACAGGCATAATGATTATTTTCATAGAGCATCACAGCCATCACTACAAACGGAGCATCTATTTGGGACTGACTGTTAATACCTAGTTGATAGTATATTTAGGACCCGTTCGGGGGAGCGGTGCTCGCTGCGCCCCTGAGCGTACGTCCGCTCAACGTGAGCACCGATCCCCCGAACAGGGGAGCGGCTAGCGTTTTCCACCGCTCATGGGAGCTGTGGGAAAGATAAGGTGGGCCCCCCTTTTGTTGGTTTTTTTTTATAAAAAAATTGAATGGGCTGGGTAGATTTTTTAATAATTTTTAATTTTTTATGAATTTCCCCCCAAAAATCTTGGTTACAAAACCATAGTTTAGGTGATCCAAACTCTTCATAGCTACAAAACCATGGTTTCACACCGCTCTCTCGAACACATCCCAAAATATGGTTTACAAAACCATGGTTTCACACCGCTCACCCGAACTGGCCCTTATATTATGTTGGATGAGGACTATAGCTAGATTCCTAGTGAGGATTAGATTTCATAGAGACTTTTCAATTTTCATATAAATTTATAATGAAAACAGTGATGCAACTGAAATAGAGTACACCGCTAGGAGAAACCTGAGATATCAGTATGCTTTTTGGGGGCAAACTCTCTCTCTCTCTCTCTCTCTCTCTCATTTAGAAGAAAGACTGTTGATTTTGTGACTTTTATCGAATAATTTCAGACAATGTAACATGATTCTCAGTTAACTATCGGCATTTGCATCACTGTGATATTGTGTTTGGCGTATGCCCTGTCCTTATCAATAACAACCAGCTATCGAATTTATGATCTACATATAACGCGGTGCATCAACCTAGATGCATGTGTTGTTAGATTTGGCTCCATAGGTGAAGCTTTTCCACTCATATCTAATGAGACCATGCAAATAAAAATAATCTTGTTTGTAAAAGTCGACTAACTTGATAATATAGTTTGGACAAAATTGTCATGTTAGAGTTTTTTTCGTACTTTGTATTTACTGTGCACAAGAATATCACAGATTTTACCTGGTGTATGGGCAAGATATCTGCATACTATTTTAATCATTTCTTTCTGTTGGAGATCATATTTGCAGCACAAGATGGGAATATTTTACTCGGACAATTACCTAAATGATTGAGACTCATTATTTTGGTTACATCAGTGTTCAACATGCTTGGCCAATATTTTATGTTGAGGTTAATGGGGCTATAGTCGCCCGCAGCCATGAGACTGCGGTCATGCAGCCCCAAATGGGGTTAAACAGGGGGGCAGGTCAGGCCCTGGGTTGAGTTGGGTGAGCCCCACCCGTCAGGGCTGGGTCACGCGACTGCAGCCTCGTGGCTGCGGGTGACGCAGCCCCATTTTTCTCATTTATGTTTCCTTTTATCTGTTGATTTAATGACACATTTGCAACTTATGTCAAACTACCTGAGCATTCTTGCTCTAAGGACAAAATTTTATGATTATTAGTACTTCTTTTAATAAAAATAAAGGAATGTTTTCTTCTCAGTCATATGCATGTACTTATGAATCGAAATTTAATGCAGGGAGCCTCCACAGAACTCGAGGTGTTGTTGCAGTGTCATCTAAATCAGATGATGTTGGGTCTGTAGAAGAACATAAAAGGCCTCTAAGAAAAGGTAATACGGTCATGAATACTTTGTTGTCGAATCCTTTATGTTTCAGTCATAGGTTTGCTTCCTAATTTCTGTATATTGATATGATCATGCATCAAGCACATTAATATGATTGGTCTGAAATTAGGAATAGTTATTTCATCATATAATTGGGATGGATGAATGGCTGGTGGTAACAGGGCTAAGAAGACATTTATTTATTTGTAGTATTTAGTATATATTAGTGTCTGATGTAAGCTTTTAACAACAAATATAAGCCGATTATTAACACTTAGAATATTTGGTTAACTAAGTACAAGGAAAAACAGAAAAGAAAGGTTTCACTAGCTCTATGTTTCCCTATATGCTCATCATCTTCCTACTTGTTGGAAATTGTATCAGTCAACGAATGAGGATCTTTCTCTTTCTCGCTCATCACCTTTCTGTTAAGTCTGTAAGAGATCTATTACTATCGCAGTATAATCATTTGTGGATCCGATCAACAAACTGGTAAAACAGTAGTTGCAGGAAACACTAGTATATTTGCAATAAATGTAAATGTTGGTTTTTGTTGGAGCAAATGCACAAAAGGACAAAAGTCCAAACTTATTACATTAATATATATTTTTGTCAACTATTTTATTTATCAATTATATTTTGGAACGTTTTCACCGACGGTTTTAACCATCGCTAAATAGTTTTCACCAACGGTTTTAACCGTTGGTAATGCCCATGAACGGTTGCGAACAGTTTTCACAAACGGTTACAACCGTCGGTAATGCCGGGTCAGTTCCAACAATCTAGGAGGCTATATAAAGCTATCCCTTGAAGGCAAATAAAGAAATATATAATACCAAAAAACCAGAGAACACAAATTCTTTCTTCTTCCTCACTACATCCATTGCATTCGATCATCTAACTTCGAACCTGAAAAGGGTACTAACGCTGCTTCGGCGACTTGTGCAAGCCGAAGTACCAGAAGGGCTGAGAGAGTTGTATCTTGGGATTGAATCGCCACTGTAAGCTTGCCAAGAGGGATGCGATATCTTTCTTAGGTCAGTGCACTCAAGTGCATACCTCTTTCCTATAAACTTCATTTTTATACTTTGTGATTTACAAAAGCTAGTGTTTTTATTTTATTTATTTTTGAGATAAAACGATTTAAACAACATAACTTTTCCAACAATCTAAGAAAGATATCGATCTGTTTAATTCTAATATGTTTAATCTAAATCTGTAATCATCTGTTAATTAACTTGTAATCTGTTTAGTACTAATTTAATCATTTGCTATTTGCATATAATAATCTGTTACTAGATATTCAGTAACTGCACCGATATACCGATTGATCTATTTTGTCGGGCCTGTACCCCTCAAAGATTACCTTACGGATATTGACTGCATTATATTGATTGGTCTACTTTATCGGGCCTGTTTCCCTCAAAAATTACCTTACGGATATTGGCTGCACTATTTTCTTGTTACTAGTAATTCCAAATTAAAAGTGAATGTTAATATTAAGGATTAGTCTATTTGTTAAGCCATACCGGATATTCATATTCATCCTTTTAAATTCCAACACATTCTTGTTATCCATCAGTTGATATAATATGAGAAAGAGCAACGACTCCAATTCCATAAAACCCGGAAAGTTCAATGACCAAAGTGGCTTTAAGACTTGGCAAATCTAAGTCGAATAATGGTTGACTATACTAGGATTAATAATTTCAATTAAAGAAAATCCTATCCCTTCTATATCTGCTGACTCTGACCCTGAAGAAAGTCCAACCGATGAGAGTGGGAGTACTGTTGTACCCACTCCTTCCTCAGACAAAACAAAATCTAAGTACTTCTCTCCCGAGGAGATAGATTACCATTGTAAGTTCCAGATACTTAGTGTCTTGGAAGGTCCACTTTACCGTGCATTCCTTCACTTTAAAACCGCTAAGGAACTTTGGTTCGCATTAGAATAAAGATATGGTAATGATAATGCTGGGTAGAGAGATTTATCATATCGTCCTTTAGAAATTTCACCCTTAAGGATAATGAGCCGATAAATAAACAACTTCATGACTTTCAGAAGTTAGTCATGAAAGTGATTAATTCTGGAACCATACTTTCAGTTCAATTTCAAGTGCCTGCTTTGATTGATATTCTTCCGCCATCTTAGGAAGCCTGTGCTAATCAATTTCGGATGAACCAAAATTCACCCATACTCCTTGATGTCATGAATTCTATTAGAATTGAGGAGCAAATAAGGGCCGTACTTAATCCTAGTACTAAAAGTTATAATAAAGTCAACCTTACTGAAGGTTTTAATTAAAACGTCCCTAAAGGAAACCAATTTAGACCTAAGAACAATAAGTTCAAAAATATACATTTTAAGAAAGGTCTAAACTAGAATAAAAATCACAAGCCAATGAACAAAGAAAAATTCTGTTTCGTATGTGGGAGAACCAACCATATCTCTACCAGATGCTTCTTCAGGAAAACCGAACCAGTTCATAAACCTGCGAGTACTAACAATGCAAATGTAAATATGGTGAAAATGGATGAAGGTTCTTCTCTCAGGTATACTTCTCACACTGTAAATCTTATCACATCATTTTAATAATTGGTGGTTAGACAGTGGTGGAAATATGCACATGTGTTTTAAAAATAAATGGTTTACTTCCTTTCAGGATCAATGTGTGGGAAGTGTAACACTTGGAAATAATATAATATCACCAGTGAAGGGAAGGGGATCCATTAGGCTCTCTATGACCTCTGGAAAATATTTACTACTAAGTGATGTTTTATGTGTCTCTGGTGTAAGAAAGAATTTAATAAGCGCTTCTTTACTTTCTAAGAGAAGTTACAAAATTGTATTAGAAATAAATCAAATTGTAATCTCCAAAGGAAGTATGTTTATTGGTAAGGGTTATGTGTGTGATGGACTATTTAAGTTGAATGTTTGTAATAACTATGAAATAAATAAAACCAGTCCTACTGTTTTAACCTTGTCTTCTTGTGGCATGGTAGATTATGACATGTTAATTATCAAGCTTAAAATAGAACGATGCGTTTAAATATAATTTCTAAAAGTTCTATTGACTTAAAATCTGAATGTGATATTTGTGTCAAGGCTAAACATACTAGAGGAACATTTAAATCCGTTGTCCGCCTTACTCAAACATTAGGTTTGGGACATTCTGATGTATGGGATTCTTGTAAACAACCAACTAGAGGTGGAAATAAATACTATGTTATATTCATTGATGACAATATAAGATATTGTTATGTATATTTACTTCCAACCAAGAATGACGTGTTTAATAGATTCAAAATATATAAACTTGAAGTAGAAATCTACACTGAAAGAAAAATCAAAGTTTTTAGATTAGACCGTGGAGGGGAGTATACTTCTAATATATTAAATCTGTTCTGTCAAGAACATGGAATTAAACATGAATATTCTCTTCCTTACACTCTTGAATCTAATGATGTAGCAGAATGTAAAAATAGAACATTAATGAATATGGTTAATTCCATGTTACTTAGTTCTGATACTCCTGAAAGTTTATGGGGTGAAGTTATACAAGCATACAACAACAACAACTGAGCCTTTTATCCCAAGCATATGGGGTAGGCTACATGACCAACATGAGAATCACGCCGGGTCCAGCACATGAATCCTCCGTCTCTACTTACTCCTATCGAACAATATACTTTCATTGAGGCCTTTGGCAATCATATCGTTTCGTATCACCTCCATTCATGTTTTCTTCGGTCTCCCTTTTTCCCTATTGCCATTGCCCATATCGAGAGTATCTATTCGTCGAACCGGTGCTTCCATAGGTCTGCATCGCACATGATCAAACCATTTTAGCCGGTTTTCCCGCATCTTCTCCTCCACAGGCGCTGCACCAACTTTTGCACGAATATCCTCATTTCGCACCATATCTTTTCTACTGTTACCGCACATCCAACGAAGCATGCGCATCTCCGCTACGTGCATCTTCTATGTATGATGCTTCTTAGGAGCCCAGTATTCTGTATCATATAATAAGGCAGGCCGAATAGCACTCCGATAAAATTTCCCTTTCAATTTTAACGGAAAGTTACGATCACATAAAATCCCTGTTGCACTCTTCCATTTCAACCAACCAGCTTGGATTCTTTAATTAACATCACTATCGATCTCCCCATCCTTTTGGATGATGGAACCTAGATATTTAAACTGATCGCTCGGTGATATCTCTTGCCCTTCCAATGTTATACCAATATGGTTTTGACTTCTGTTTACTAAATTTGCAATGCATATATACTGTCTTGGACCTGCTCAATCTGAACCCCCGAGATTTCAATGTTTGCCTCCATAATTCCAATTTGGCATTAACCCCTGCTTTCGCCTAATTTACTAGAACAATATCATCAGCGAATAGCATACACCAAGGTACCTCATCTTGGATAGTTCTAGCAAGCTCATCCATCATGATGGTAAACATGAATGGATTTAATGCAGATCCTTAATGTAAATCAATTTTAATCGGAAAATCACTCATTAGGCCGCCGCAAGTTCTGACATTTGCCACTACTCTATCGTACATATCCTTGATTATGTCAATATACTTGACGAGGACCCCTTTCTTCATCATTGTCCCCCATAATACCTCTCTAGGTACCTTGTCGTACGCTTTCTCTAAATCACTAAATATCATATGCAAATCTCTTCTCCTCTCTCGAAAACGCTCGACAAGTTGACGAAGCAAATGAATAGCCTCTGTCGTCGATCGTCCAGGCATGAACCCAAACTGGTTCTATGTTATCTTAATATCCTTTCTTAGCCTGTGTTCAATCACTCTCTCCCAAAGTTTCATGGGGTGACACATAAGTTTTATTCTACGGTAGTTTAAGCAACTTTGAATGTCACTCTTGTTCTTGTAGAATACCTTATAAAATTACAAATAAATCTCAATTTGAATTATGGTTTGTAAGAACATCTAGATTAGACTATCTTCGTATTTTGGGGTTGCCTAGCACGAGTATGTATTCCTTCTCATAAAAGAAACAAAATAGGTCCAAAAATAGTTAATGCATTATTTGCAGGATATACTCTTGACAGTAACACTTATAGATTCATTATCATAAAATCTGATATTACTGATATTAAAGTTAATATCTTAATAGAATCTAAAAATGCTACTTTTTTTGAAAATAGATTTTCTTACATAACTCAAATCTCTAAACAAATAGATGATTATGTTTCTAATCTTGTCATAGCTAGTACTTCTAATAAGAATGAGTTAATTCAAAATGCATCTTAGTCGGTTCCAACATCCGAACCAGAATTAAGAACTGATAGAACTAAAAGAAGAAAAGTACTCACTGACGATGCTTACTTACCCAGTGGAAGGAGATCCTTCTTCCTATGAAGAAGCAATGGTGTATTCTGATGCTAAGTATTGGAAAAAGTCTATTCAAAGTGAGATTGACTCAATCTGGAATAATAATACATGTGTTCTAACAAACTTATCTCTTGGTAGTAAAGCTATAGGATGTAAGTGGATCTTTAAAAGAAAACTAAAGGCTGATGGTAGTATTGATATATATAAAGTCAGGCTAGTAGCTAAAGGGTTTTCTCAACGGAAAGGTATAGACTACAATGACACTTTTGCACCAGTAGCAAGAATTACAACCATGAGAACATTAATTGCCTTGGCTGCTATTCATAATTTATTAATATATCAAATGGATGTAAAGACCGCCTTTTTAAATGACGATCTTGATGAGGAAATTTATATGGAACAACCAGTAGGTTTCATAGAAAAAGAGTGAAAATAAATTTTGCAAACTTGCCAAATCCCTATATGGATTAAAACAAGTCCCTAAACAATGGCATACTAAGTTCGATGAAGTAATTCTTAGTTATGGCTTTATAATTTATAATTTTGATACATGTATATACCACATATCTTTTGAAAGTGATATAGTTCTTTGTCTTTACGTTGATGCCATTCTAATATTTGGTGCTTCTATTAATATCATAAATGATGTAAAGTCATATTTATCTATGAACTTTGATATGAAGGGTCTAGATGAGACTGATTACATTCTGAGCATGAAAATCAATAGATTAGAAAATGGATATTCAATTTCATTATCGCATGCCGTAAAGAAATTATTAAAGAAGTATAATTATTTTAATGTAAAACCTATCTCAACTCCTTTTGATCAAAATGTTCATTTTATTAAACATAAAGGAAAACCTATATTACAGAATTGATATGCACAATTGATAGGGTCACTAAACTATATAGCTACCCGAATAAGATCGGATATTTCATATGCGGTTCCAAGACTTGGTAGATTTACAAGTAACCCTAATCAACTACATTGAAATGCCTTGGAATGAGTGTTCGAGTATTTAAGGGGTACTATATATTATTGTCTTGTTTACTCTAATTTTTCAAATCAAATTGAAGGGTACAATGACGCTAATTGGGTAACCGATACTATAGATGTAAAATCCACCACAAGTTTTTTTTTGTACTTGGTGGTGGAGCAATTAATTGGGGATCGTGTAAACAAACACTAATTGCTAGAAGTGCCATGGATGCTAAAATGATTGTTTTGGATATTACTTGCTTAGAAGCAGAATGGTTAAGGAATTTAATATCCGAAATTCCCTTTGTACCAAAACCAATTACAACCATAACAATTCATTGTGATAATAGATCTCTGTTAGATTTATTCGAACATAAAAATTGCAATCGGAAAACAAATAGATTCCTGCAATTAAGATATGAGATTATAAAACAATACAAAGAAAATTTTATAGTGTATCTTATGTTTGTAACTAGTCAACTAAATTTAGCTGATTATTTTACTAAGGGTCTTGCGAAAACCAAGGTTCTTAATGCATCGAGAGGAATGAGATTTAGACCCGCATTGAATTCACCAACAGTGAATACCCAACCTTAAAAGGTTTTATAATGGGAAGAACGCGGCTGTTGAATGTAAATGTGGGAGCACTTTATTTACGGATTTATCTCCTATCCTTTTCTTATGATGTTGTCGTGCTTTAGTTGTTAATTAAGGTCGAGAATTTAACTCTTAATGATATCAAATGCAAAATTATTTACGAGGTAGTTTGACAACAAGTATCCTCTTGAGACACCACTCAAGTGAGATTGCCGTAAGGTCGTGGCTTAGGGTGAGTGGGTGAAACCCTTATAACTCTCACAAGAATCAAGGTACCACACATGACCATAATACATAACCTGTTTTGAATACCCAAATTTCTGTTTCATATTGTATGTGTTGATTGACAAATGATCCATCAACAAGATATAATTTTGTTAGGTCATTTAATGACTACCATATTCTTGCAATCTGGAGTCTTTTACGCAAAGTGTAAGTTCAAGTCTTTATGACACTTACACTGATATGCAATATCGTTAAATGTTTATCTCATAATAGTCATAGTCATTATAGGTTGTAACGAAGTTTGAACTTTGTGGGGGAATTGTTGGGGCAAATGCACAAAAGGACAAAAGTCCAAACTTATTACATCAATATATATTTTTGTCAAATATTTTATTTATCAATTATATTTTGAAGCGTTTTCACCGACGGTTTCAATCGTCGCTAAACAGTTTTCACCAACGGTTTCAACCGTTGGTAATGCCTACAAATGGTTGCGAACAGTTTTCACGAACGGTTACAACCACCGGTAACGGTTTTACGAACGGTTACAACCTTCGGTAATACCCGTTTGGTTCCAACCGTTTGGAAGGCTCTATAAAGCCACCCCCTGAGGCAAATAAAGAATATAGAATACCAAAAAACCAGAGAACATAAATTCTTTCTTCTTCTTCCTCACTGCATCCATTGCATTCGAGCATCTAGCTTTAAAACAGAAAAATGTAGTAACGCTGTTTTGGCGACTTGTGCAAGCCGGAGTACCAGAAGAGCTGAGGGAGTTGTATCTTGGAATTAAATCGCCGCTGTAAACTTGCCAAAAGGGAGGTGATATCTTTCTTAGTTTAGTGCACTCAAGTGCATGTCTCTTTCCCATAAACTTCATTTTCATACTTTGTGATTTACAAAGGTTAGTGTTTTTATTTTATTTATTTTTGAAATAAAACGATTTAAACAACATAACTTTTCCAGCAGTTTTGTCTTAGGTTTTAAAGTGTTGGTGCAAAATGATCATAAATCAGATGTGCTAATATCACATTTTCATCATTAGGGAGCATAATTGTGTTACCATACTATATATGTAAGGATTGTGTAGATCTTAAACTGTGGTCAATGTGGTGATGCTGCCTCTTAGGTTTGCAAGGTAGCAATTGACTTGGTGATCACATCTTTTTGAATGCATCAAATTTGTAAAAGAATTTACACACAATAAATCTGTTCAATGAAAAATGTAATCTTATAATTTTCCTTCAATACCTTGATAATGTTCACAAGCCATTTACACTTTCAAAATATACTTGTGAATCTAAAGAGGCACAACCAATTCCATGCATACTAAGGCTATATTTGTTATTCTTTTAGGCGATCGGGTGAAGTATGTTGGTGAATCAGTGCATATTGAAGCTGATAATAGGTAATTAGCTATTTAACTTTCTTGCTATTTTATTTCTTGATTCACATTCTGCTAGCCATTCTTTTATAATAAGTTATCAATCATGTTCCCAATATGTATAATTCTACATCTATTTTTCAGTTAGTTTATTTTTATTTGAACCATGCTTTGAAACCCATGTGAAGAAGTCATATACAATTGGAGCTAATTAAGAGGCTCTGAAAAGACACGTAGCGACACGTGTGGGCTGGGGCACCAAATGATAAAAGAAATGTAAACTATTTATATTAGATATGTAATGAACAACATTTATATAATAACTAACAAATTGTAACTAAAATAATTTGAACAAAATATCTAAAGAATTAATTTAATTCTAAATCTAATTATTCAAATAGAATTGAGGAATTAAAAGGAGACGAAACCATGATAAAAGAGCATCAATATATTGAAACAAATACAAAGGTAGTAAATGAAGTGGAATAAACACCAACTTTTTTTACAAGAGGCATAATCCGTAATACGCGAATTGGGACAACATTAGGGGTTGAAGCTACATCTAAAAAGGCGAAGAAAGGGAGAGCTTAGAGACTATAGATCTTGCAATTTTGGTTCTTAATAAAGTGAACCCTAAAACTGTAGTGGGTTATGAGAAAAGCATGGTTGAAGATTTGACTCTAGTTTCAAACAATTCATCTTGGTATCGAAAACGTTTGTGTTGAAGATTTGACTCTAGTTTCAAACAATTCATCTTGGTATCGAAAACGTTTGTGTTGGAGTTGAAATTTTAACTCTTAAAATGTGAAAAATACTTATATAAGTATTTTTTCCAAAAATACACCCCAGTGATCTAATTTTTGATCGAGAACAAGACAAACACTTGTTCATCACTGGTGAGACCCCCTTTCTAGGGAGACCCCCTTATTACAACTCAAAATTGAGTTAATTTAGGACATCCCCTATCGGGATGCCCACCCCCTCCTGAGCTCGAGAGGCTCTTAATTGAGATGTCCCGACACTAAATAGTTTTGGGACCTTCTTCAGAATAGTTTTGACCTATTCTTCAGGAGATATGGGAGGATTTCCACCCCCATTTCCCCTTATATTCAGGTAGTAGTTATGCACTACTTCCCACTCACAGAGGTATAAATACCTCCTATGAGCAATTGATCAAAATATCGAAATCTTTTGAAGCTCTTGATCTTTGGATAAAGTTCTATGAAGAAGTAGAGGATAGAGGAAGAAGGTGAACATAGGAATGGGATAGCCCCATTCCTTCACTCTTCTCTATCTCGGCCCCTCTCTCTTCTAATCGAAGAAAGAATTATGAAAACTTAAACAAGTTTTTAGCCGAATAGAAGAGCTTGGAAGCCATGGCTTCCTCCCAGAATATAAAGACGACTTAGAACACAGTGTGTTGATCTTGATGGACTGAACCAAGAACATGGGCCATCCCATGTACTGCATAACATGGAAATAGGCTATTCTATTCTCTACATATATTAACTGAAAGAGATAAGCTCTTTGTTGAAGAACATAATTCAACCATATGTTCTTCCATATAAATATACATGAATAGAATATTCTATTCAATCCCGAGACATAAAATTTTGTTTATGAAAACATGTATGAATAGGAAAATCATATTCATTTTTAGACATGGAACTGTTCATACCTTGAATGGAAATTCCATTCATTCCTAAGATATGAAAACATATCTTTTGGATGTTCAAATGAATAGGAGAACCCTATTCATTTTCACACATAAACATGTCTGTGTATGACTCCATTTATGTCCTGAGATATGAAAATCATGTCTTCAGGATCTTCATGAATAGGGAAACCCTATTTTCAACCCACTTGTGAATATGCATATCCTTTTCACTCATCAGACATGCAAAGCATGTTTGTGACCTCAAAGCCATGCTTTACCCTTGAACACAAACCCATGTATTCACTTTACACCAAACATTGAGAATGAAGCTACACATCCTCATCATGTGCATGAAACTCAAACACACGAGTTTCATTTAAAGAAACCAAAGAGTTTCTGAGTTGCGCATGAAGCAGCCATTGGGAGGCCCAAAATAGGCCTCTCGGCTGCTTCGGGACCCCCTCCTAGGACCTCGGGAGGCCATAAAAAGGCCTTCCTAAGACAGAGGCTTCTTGTTTCATGTATAGGGTGTGGACCCATCTAGGGTGTCGCGTCTGTGCTTCAAATGAAGTGTGGACCCCATCTAGGGTGGTCCCACCTACACTTCAAATGAAGTGTCATCCTCCATTTTAAATGAGATGATATTTATATTTCAAATGAAATGTTGAGGACCCCACCTAGGGAGTCCTAAAGAAAGTGATGCAGCTCCCAAATAGAGCAGTGCCTATCAACTTTTACCAAGTTGACACTAAAATACCCGTAAGTGTTTTCTATTCAACTCTCAAATGAGAGCTCTATATAATTTTACATTTTTTTTGCAAATATCAATATATTTACATTCAAATTGTATATAAACTTGAACAAAATGAATAAAATATATATTCTTTTATTTGACCTATACTTGGTATTTACTTTACTAATATATACATGAACCCTCACACTAAAATAATGCGATTTTGAAATGAGCTGGTATGGTATCCTGTCCAGATGCGTCCTGTGACAATAGGATGTAATTACTTTGTGCTGCCGGAAGTCTCGAACTCAGGACCTTCTAATCATCTCTTAAAACACTAAAAATAACTTGTTTTGTTTAAACTCACATTTGTTTCAACATTTAAACACTGGAGGTCCCAAAGAGCATAAACAGTGTGCTTCGAGAACAACACAAGATTTCGGTATCGGCCGAGATTAGATAGTATTAGGTCATAACGGTCGAATTTTGGTCGATGTTGATTGATTCAGACTTGTATAAAAGAAAAAATATAGCAGAAATTCCTGCAATAGAGTTCGAAGGCAATTAAAATATCCAACATAAATTACTTCTAGCAAAAACATTCAGGGAAACAAAATCTAATTAGAATTAGAATCTAGCATCAACTCCATCCGTGACCAGTCCCAAATATCACCTCGAGAGAAGATCGATAAGACGGGGGCAAGGCATCGATGGTGTGGCAATTAGTGTGGGTTAATTGTTGCTTTGGGAGGAAGAGGAAGAAAGGAGAAGCGGGTGTGATTAGTGGGATCTCTTTTATAGGAAAGAGGAATCTGGTGTTGGGATAGTAAAAGGAGAAAAAATGAAAATATGAAATTGTTATATTTACAAATAACCTTATTCTTAGCATACATAGCATAAGGGTTCCTTTTATGTTAGCGGGCTCCCATTATGTAGGGATATGGAGGGAAATGGGGCCTAAGGTGACTCTTTAGGCTGGAATCCAAGGTGTCGGCATAAAATTCTATGACATGCGATCTTAGTGAAGATTCACATCGTCCATCATGCATGATCTATATGCTCTAAATGGTTGTGTAAAAGTTATGCAATTTTGATATTTTTCTGAGCACGCATCAAGTGATGGTAAAATGAACGGTTTACTGATAGTAGAACATGTAACACCACTTGATCGATGGCGTATAAATGTTCAACTTACATGATTTTTTGTACATATTTAATCATGATGGACAGTGTGGATCATCTATCTTGATCGTCAAACGTGAAACTTTAGATTGATTGAACCCATAGAGTCAACTTAGGCAACTTTTCCATATACATACCTACATATATATGGCTTACTTTTCAAAACTATCGAAATGTTTAAGCGTTAGTGGAAATCGACCAGCAAGTTTGTAATCTTCAAAAAACTACTACGATTGACAGTGATACGTCATCATTAATGATGCTACGTCATTTGTCATGTCATATAAAAACTCAAAATTCCCTCTCCAGCCTCCATCTAGCCCTAACCCTAACCTTAAACCTATACTCATCCTCCACCCGTCACCGATGCCGACCCACTGCTGCTGCCCTCACCTTTGTTGCCTCCACCACCACTTTTTTCCTCATACTTTTCAAAAACCCTACCTCACTACCTTCTTCCTCTTCTACTTCTGCCTTATATATCTTCGCCTGCTCCCAAACTTGTTCCTCTACCCTCCACCTCGATCCCCACCTCCTTCCTCACTAATCAAACCCTCATCTCCCTCCTCCCTCCGCCATTGAAGCCCTCAACCCGCTGCCCCTTTCACCCACCACTCATCGCCCCTGCGTCACCACTCTAGTCTCCTTTATCTTCATCGTTTTCTTCCTTTCTTCAACTCTAACCTAGCCTTAACCTTCACCCAACGCCCCATCTCTTCACCGCGCTCTATCGGTGCTGCCGACCACCTCCTCCACCTCCACTAAATTTTATTCAATTTATAATTATTTAAAATTATAAATTAAATAATTTTAGTTATTGAATTTAATTAATTGCAATTAACTAACTGAGCTGATTTCATTAATAGAGGGGCAAAAATGTCTTTTAACTCGAGCGTTAATGGTGTTAGGGGGTCATTATTAGTCATGGTAGTTTTCTGAAGATTACAAACTTTTTGGTAGTTTTCTGACAAGTATTGAGCCTTTTAGGAGTGTTGTAAAAATAAGCGTACACATATTGAGGATGTGGAGTATGCATTGCCACTGTAGGAATTTGCAAAACTAACCTACACATGGATCAATGAATAGTGCGTTATCCTGTGTTCCGTCAATGTAGAAAATCCTCATAGTGAAAATCCCCATGGTGGGTGATGGTGGTGGTGGTGGTGGTGATGATGATGGGGCGGTGGAGGGGTTGCGGTGGTGTGGGGCAGTGGCGATCGGAGGCGGGGAAAATGACCGAGGCTTTTTTTACTCGGCCTCAATTAGAAAAGAAGAGGGAGGTTTGGATAATATACTCAGGGAGCCGAGCTCAGGACTCTTAATCCCCCCACACACTAAAGCCTTAATTCAAGCTTTTTAGCTTGAAATCAAAACTTTTGTCTTTTTCAAATATACCCTTCATAATTGCTTCAATCCCATTTTTGTTCTTACCCTCAAATCATCCTTACAACTCTCTTCGAACCCTTTTTGGATTTTCATTATTAGTCTGTCGTAATTTTCTCCGCCCTCTTTTGGGGTTTAAATTTGTATTTGGTTCCTTAACTTTCATTTTGGGTTTGCTATAATCCTTCTTTGTTTTTCATTAACGATAAGATGCAAATTGGTTTTGATGAAATCTCATAGGTTTTATTATAAATTTGCTTTATTCTATGTTTCCATTAATGAATAGACTGAAAATATATTTAATGAAATCGCATAATTAAACACTTTATAGAAACTTATGCGCCGTATATATATATATTTTTTTATAAATTTCATGAGGTTATAGTTGTTCAAAAAACTACTTAATATGTGTAAGTTTTTTCCATGTTTGATGAAATCTCATAAGTCTAACATTGTATAGGAACTTATGCATGTTATTTGATTTAAGTGTTTTTCTCAAAAAAAAATAACGATGTCTGCAAATATATTCAAATATATATATTTTTAAAATAATGTTTGGATTTTTTTTAAGATGTAAAAAATTGAAATCTCCACCTACTAAACGTTGACTGATCTTGAAATTTTCAAATGCATTTAACGTCCATTCAATAAATGCAGAAAATGGATAAAGGTGTAAAACAAAAGAGACTTTAGGAAATTGTTTTTAAAAAAAAATATTGAATTGTTTTAAAAAACATGGATCAAGCTTCAAAATTAGCGAGATAATGGATTTTAGTTAAAATGCTTGTCATTTTCGCAATAACATTTTTCTTTAATTTTTGAGCAACTTTGTGTGCGCGTGCATGGCACAGGGACACTTGCTGGTTATGTTCATAAAGTTTATCATTATTTTAGAGAAAACGGGGTCTGCAGGAACCATGCAGGCCCAAGCTGCAGCGGCCTCTCACATGAGCCAATGGGGCTCATTGGATACTTTGCAGTTAGGCTCCTGGACCCTACTGACCCATGTGAGAGGCCACTACAGTTTTGGGCATGTGGCCCCGTTTTCTCTTTATTTTAAGAGTTATTTACTTCAAAGTCCTCCAATAGTTTCCTAATTACTAAAATCCTCCAATGCTTTATAATTACTGGTTCGCACTCCAGAACTTCTAATTTACTCTTAAGAAACCATAACTCTCCAAAAAAGTATATTTTTGGAATATTTCTCCAACCATGTTAAGATTTAAGGATAATGACTATTCTAATATTATGTTTTCATTATATTTTTTCCTTATCTTGATTAAGATAATTTCAGGTTAAATATAAATAAAATTCTTTTTCTTTCTCCTCTTCTAACTTCAATTAAACTTAGGAAGATGATGTTGATGGTACCATGGGGAAGAGGGTTTCAATTGGGACGGAGGAGAAAGGTTTAAACTCGAATGGATGGTGTTGAGACGGGAGGAGGGAGGTTGGGACGGAGTGGAGTTGGGAGGCAGGGTTGGAGGAGGAGGAGAAGGTGAAGCTTTTGATTAAGGTTAGATTTTAGTGTTGAACTTGTTAAGAAAGGAGGAGGAGAGAGACGGTGGTAGCTGAAGAGGAGGAGGTCAATACCGGTGGCAGGGTGGACAGAGGAGGGGCTATGATTAAGTTCAGAGAACGAGAAGGATGGAAGATGAAGATTAGAAAGTATTTGGGATTTCATGGTTTAGTTAATTAAGAATTTAATATTAACTTTTGTTAAGAATTAAAAACTAAGGAAAATAAATTTGATGGATGAAACCGGTCCATTAAGAATAATTTAAAGATTTTGATAAATATCAAGTTTCTTTTTCTTTCTTTCTTTTTTGGTGTTGCTAATCAGCAATGTTCTGGAGGGAAATTAAGTAAATAATCCTTTTTTTAATTGACAGTTGTTTAGTATCTAGTCTCATTTTGATAAGAAGATGATATGAAGATCAAAAGCGAATCTTAGAGAGGTTTGCAATATAGTGAAATATTCCAGAGATATATAGAAAATCTACTATTTTATTAGATGAATGGAAGTTACAAAACTTCAATAACTAAATATAAATGCATCAAATACGATAACCATACATGCCTTTCTTTTTCTTTTCTTTTTTTGATATTTCCATCGAACTCTTGTTAATGAAGCACAAGATCTTCACCTTCCCTTTTATCCACAATTAAAATTGGAAAAAAAGAAATTAAAAAAAAATCACATATGCAGAGAATACAAAACCTTGTGATGTTATGCCTTAAGGTGCGCATACCACAAATACTTAATATGATTTTGAATAATGAACCACTTAATGATATATCTAACAAGGAGGCATATATGCAGGTGCAGGGAGCATGGTAGAATTGTATGTGGGACCATTCTTCACTATAAACACTGTGCTCATGCCCCAACTGAGATGAGCTTCCACATGGCAATGCATGTACCATACACCTGTGCACCACAAAAAATCACAACATAAATATTAATTCAAATAATTTCTTAAATCAATGAAATATTCTTTTTACATACCACAGAATTAAAAAAAAAATTATTTACTCATGTCATACCAGCTTTAATTATATGCATTGTGCCAAAAAGCCATCATTGTTTTCCAGAAGTAAAACTAATTTCCATGAGATAAAAGAAAGGCAATATGGTAAAAGATAAGGGACCAAAACTGTAATACTAACCAGGGTTATTGGCATAAAACCTAATAGCCACCCAACCATCCCTAGGAACAGCAATGGTATTTTTCAAAGGAGGATCCACAAGGTTATATGCAGAAGGGTCTCTCTCTTTATCAAAATTACCAAAACCCATCCCGACGACATAAAAGCTATACCCATGCAAATGCATAGGATGATCCTCCGCAAGCACCAATGACGTCCCTTGATACACCACCTCGACCGCAACACCGTATTCCAAAATCCGGACCGCCTCCGCCACTGTTGGCACCAATAGGCTGTCTGGCAGCATGTCGGACGTAAAATTGTAGAGCACGGGAGGCCTATCTGGAAAATAAACCCCGAACACCCCTCTAAGCATTTTAACATAGGCTTCAAGCACACCAATCGATGTACTAGCATTAAAGCTTATATTGTTAAGGCTAGCAAGAAGCCGTTGCTCGATTCTGTTCAACGACACAACTATGAAAAATTGGTTTTCTATCAATTGCGGGAGATCTGCCGGGGGCTTCAGGCTTCGGAATTGCTCCGTAAAATTTGTAGCGGCTGCCGTGTCGTTGTACGGAGGAAGAGACGGAAGCAGAGGGAGCATATTTGAAGTACTTGTGTTGGTGTAAGTGAGGATCGCCGTCGTGGTTGTGTTGTCGAAATCGGTAGGTCTCTTGTAGTTCAGGGCTCGAACAGCCATGTAGTATGTCAGGTTAGGGTTCTGGTCGGCTTCGATGATTAGGTCAATCGTTTCACCTGGGCTTATCATGATGTAGTCTGATTCTATGGGCTTGACATAGCTTCCGTCGGATCCGACAACGGTGATCCTGTGGTCGGCGATGGCGAGGAACATCGCGTTGTTGAGTATAGCGTTGATGGTGCGGAGGAGATAGATGTTGCCTCTCTCCACTTGCATGGTGAAGGTGTCTGAAAAAAAAGAATGAGCATAACAACCATAAAATGCACTCTCTTTAAGATATATTAATTTGTATATTAATTAAGAGTGATAATAAACTTGTTACATGTTTTTGAACTAATAATTATGAGTGATAATATGCTTGCCTTGCTTGGAGCAAGGATATAGGTCACCAGGTTGGCCATTAATAGTATAAGCTTCAGACGGATCTGGATCCTTGCCTTCCTCAGTCTCTTCAACCAGTACCCCCAGCTCTTCTTTCCACCATTCTCCTATAAAGAAAACAATTCTTTTAGAGAACCAAATACACAATGCGGCTTAAAAGGGTTTCTACTTTACAATCGCCAATAAAAGAAGTAAAGAAAGGTCAAATGTCTTTTGGAACTCTCAATATCTATCTTATCAATACCAATGCACATGGAATTAACAAGTTGGTATATTAGCTCAGTGGGTAGGGCGACATGTTATGCATTTGACTCACTATAATAAAATGCCAAAAGCATCTCTATATGTTGAAGATTTATGTCATAACGAGAATGCTAGAGAAATATATATAAAGATTTTCACTAACCAAGGATGACAAGAAACTCCTTGTGTGGTATGGGGAATGGGTAGCAAGAGCCAAATCTAGGGTACACAACAATGGCACCATGAACAGTTGCCCTAATCCATTCAGTGTGGGCATGCCACCAAACTGTTCCTTCCTCATCTGAGAGATTGACAGTGTAGCTGAAATTTGCCCCTGGTTTAATAGGGCACTGCGTGATGTACTCTGGCCCATCTGACCATGGGTTTCTTGGCATTTTCACCCCATGCCTGCATTTTCTCTCATATAGATTAATTGACCATAGAAATAATATTTTTGAAAAATGTCTAGATAAAACTTATATACCATTTTCGACAAATTATTCGGTGGGCGGGCTAGATGCAATGCATCTGGATGGAGAGAGAAAAATTAAAATGAAACTTATTAAGCACCTTTTAGTCAGTTTGGTGAAACTTGTTCCATTTCTTTTTCTTTCATGACCGATCATATATGACCAATATATAGAAATTATATCAATACCCATTTTTTTTTTCTGATTGCGTAGTGTTTTGCATTGTTTTGATTGAGAACAGGTTTAACGGCTGACTTTTATTAAATAAAATCTTATGATAAAAATGAATGAATCTGTACCCAAGTCGGTGTAATTTGTAAGTGTTTAGATTCAGTTACTTTTCTTATAAAATTTACAGTAAATTAAATAAAACAACCATTAATGCCGATAAGAATTAAATTAAAATTTATAAATAGAAAAAAGCAAAGATTTGTGATATTTATTGTGAATTCTGAAAAATCTTGGTTAATGAGAATAATTTTTAGCCTAATGAAAATTCATAAGCCAACTAACTATAAAGTTTTTACCAAGTGTCTTACCAATGAATTGTGACATTAACAGGTGTTTGGTTGCACACATTGACCACCATGGTATCTCCTTTTCTTGCATGCAATGTAGGTCCTGGGAATTGCCCATTGACCGTCAAAATCTCCTTTGTGCTACACAACCTTGTGTAATTTGTTAATTCCACCTACAAAAAGTTACTTTTGTCTCAAAACAACATGGCAAGTATTGCATGCTCAAAGAAAAGCAACATTCTTACTATTACCATGAGTGCAATTGGTTATATTTTGGCACAAAGTTGCATAAACCATTTCTCACTTTTGTATGTGATTTTAATTGCTTCTATTATTATAATAATAATTATTATTTTATCTGTCTTTACCAAAATTTTGTTTAAAATATGAAAGTTTTTTCTACCGGTCTTTGTCTTCTACCAGCAATATCTCATCAAAATATTGATTGGCAACCTTTGATTGATCATCAATTAGAGAACCCCTCCTCTTGGCAGGATGCTAGTAGGGGACAAAACCAGTTGGTAAGTAAAGTTGAACTCTTAAAATATATATTTACGTCATGGTGCTTGAGAGAAAGAGAGAGAGAGAGAGAGAGAGGAGGCTCACAACAAAGTCATAGTAATGGGTATTTGCCCATGAGAGAGAGAGAGAGAGAGGAGGAGGAGGAGGAGGAGGCTCACAATAAAGTCATAGTAATGGGTATTTGCCCATGAAGGGCAAGAGAGGAGCCATTGCAACACCACAAGCCTCAATATCACAATTGGCATTCCTAGACTGGACCACATTTTGAGAGACAGAGAACTTAAACTTGCAATCTCTCTGCCAAGGAAAAAAAATTGGTTGCATATTGTCTCATATGCATTGGGCTTTTTGTAGATGACCAATCAATTAGCTCTCCTATCACATTAATATATAGAAGATGATAGTTTAATTAACTTGAGGAGAGACCAGCTAACTGAAAGGGGACCTCACTTAGCTAATCAATTCTACTTATTAATTTGAATAGATGATTTTATACAATTTTCCAAAACAATTTACACGTCTATTAGAGCTGAAACAGGTATGCTATCATGTTTAATTAGTTGAAGCAATGAATAATTTAAATTAAAAAAATAGAATTTGATTGGGAGAAATTCCGGGGATGTGTTGTGTCATTGTCATCAGGCATTTGGCTTTATTACTTGATCATAATTTTTATTTGTAAATGTATCACCTTCCTCCCCCCCCCTAAATTTTAAAGCAGATTTTGAAGAAATTCAAGTTACCGCGCTAGTTAGTACTATGTTAAGGATTGACTTCAGATTGATAGTTGATTATAGAAGTTTGTTGAATAAATAAGAGAAAACTACCCTCAGAAACTAGTATAAAATTATTTACACAAATGCATGCATGCATTTAAGCACAGGCTCGCACACGTTAATTAACATTTTCAAATAATTTAATTATTGTTATAGAAAAAACCATTAAAGGACAATCTTGCTAAGTTTAAATTTGGCTATTTTTTCATATTTGTAAGGCATAAAAATATGGAAATAAATGTTTCTCATCATAAAAGTACTAATATAAGATTTAAATCTAATCATAAACCCATTTGCAAACAGATTAGGAAATATTACTGTGGAAAGTTAAATTCAAACTTTGGCCTACAAAAACAGTACCTATTGCTCCTGGAGTCATGAATCCAATGGCTCTTCTTCCCCAAATGCTTTTCCTTTCAATTGAATCTATGAGGATGTGTAAGAATACGAAGAGATCACTCGTCTCTTTGTAAGAATTTCGAAGATTTAGTGGTGCTGTGGGAAGTTGCTGTTTACTGTTAATTAGTTAGTTAATCTCCATATAATTAACTCTTAATTTATCCCTCACTAGATCATTGCAAGCTGTATCCAAATCAAGTTATGCTTGTTGCATCAGTTGTCTACACTAGTGTCATTATTTGGATATCAACTATAGGCATCCCATAATTTCCTTATTAATTAACATTGAAAGCAACCCAGCCATTCTTAACTCTCTGTCATTGCTAAAATGTCAAATAATGAGCAAAATATAGGCTTTCCAAGGACCACACAATTAATATTAATATTAAGTGATATATATACGAGAATAATGGAGGAAAGATGCCATAGGAGGGAATTTCCTTCTATGGCGTAGAAAAAATACAACATCCATTGTGTTTTCCGACGATCGGAACCCATCATGTTCATCGTTATCATCTAAAATATGGGTACACCAAATTACATGTGATTCTACAACTTTTCATCGTTGAATTAGTGGGTTCAAAATTAACGGTTTACCGACAATAGAACTTTTTGCATTGCTAAATCAACGGGGAAAAAGTTGTAGAATCACATGAAATTTGGTGTACCCACATCTTAGATGATAGCGATGAAGATGATGGGTTCCGATCGTCGGAAAACACGATGGAGGTGTATTATTTCGACGCCATAGGAGGAATATATATATATATATATATATATATATATATATAGAGAGAGAGAGAGAGAGAGAGGTGACATGGGCGGTAATTTACTCCTATGGCGTCGAAAAAGTATGCCCTTCACGATTTTTTTCGATGATCGGCATCCATCATCATCATTTTTATCATGTAAGATGTGGATACACCATATTTCATGAGATTCCATCACTTTTTCACCGTTGATTTAGTGGGTGCAAAATTAACGGTTTGCCGACAATAGAACTTTTTACATTGCTAATTCAACGGTGAAAAAGAAGTGGAATCACATGAAATTTGGTGTATCCACATCTTAAATGATAAATGATGATGATGGGTTTCGATCGTCGAATAAAATGGTAGAGGGTGTAGTTTTTTGACGCCGGCTGATGAAAATTCCTTCTAAGGTCTTTTTTCTACATTATATATATATATATATATATATATATATATATATATGAGAATAATGGAGGAAAGATGCCATAGGAGGGATTTTCCTCCTATGGCGTCAAAAAAATACAACATTCCTCATTTTTTCCGCCTATCGGCACCCGCCATCTTCATCGTTATCATCTAGATGTGGGTACAACAAATTTTATGTGATTCTACAACTTTTTTACCGTTGATTTAGCAATGTAAAAAGTTCTATTGTCGGTAAACCGTTAATTTTGAACCAACTAAATCAACGGTGAAAAAGTTGTAGAATCACATGAAATTTGGTGTACCCACATTTTAGATGATAACGATAAAGATGGTGGATGCCGATCGTCGGAAAAAATAAGGGAGGATGTATTTTTTCGACGCTATAGGAGGAAATTCTCTCCTATGGCCTCTTTCCTCCGTTAACCTCCCCTCTCTCTCTCTCTCTCTCTCTATATATATATATATATATATATATATATATGAGAATAATGGAGGAAAGAGGCCATAGCAGGGAGTTTCCTCTTATGGTCTCGAAAAAATACGCTCATCATCGTGTTTTCCGACGATCGGAATCCATCATCTAACATGTGGGTACGCCAAATTTCATGTGATGCTATAACTTTTTCACCGTTGATTTAGCTAGAATCACATGAAATTTGGCGTACCCACATCTTAGATGATAACGATGAAGATGATGGATTCCGATCGTCGAAAAACACGACGGAGGACGTAATTCCCTCATTTGGCATCTTTCCTCCATTATATATATATATATATATATATAAAAACTTCATGTTTGGCAGCATGTCACTTGAGAAAGCTCTTAATTAATTGGTTCCTTATCAAGAAGAATGATCATTTAACATAGTGTGAAGTTTCCTTGCATCTCTTTATATATTAGCAAGTGATCCCTGCCATGCACGGGACGAAGAGTTGCCTAAAAAACATGGGGACGAAGAGTTGCCCAAAAAACATGGTATCACGTAATGACCGGAATGTTAACCCGGAATCTTAACTTAATTTTATTGTAGGCTAATCTTTCAAGCTTAATCTAAATTTTCTGGAAACAACTTATAAAATTTATTCATTCTCTCTCAAAACAATTCCAACGCGGATGTCATCAAAATGATGTGTTTCCCTAATGCTAATCATCAACATAACCAGAACGATAATATTTTTAATAGTAATCTAATATCTAACTAAATGCTTAATGAAGATTTCACGGCCATGACTTTCCTAATTTAGTTTTAGACTTTGTGATCGACCATGAGAACATTAAATCGATTTAATCATGGTTTGTTTGCATTAAAGAAGCATGAAGAAGTCAAAAAACACATAAAGAAATGACAAATATGATCACTTATCATTCTTTTTTTCCTCTCTAATTTTAAAATTAATGCTTGTATAAAGTTGTAATTCTAGTTAAAATGGTTTTAGTAGTCTGTATATATAATAGTTGCTAGAGTCCTTAAAAAATTAAAATTTCTAAGAAATTTAAACAACATATTAAATAGTTGTAAATGAGTTTATATACAGATTTGAAAGACATTTTTCTAAGAATATTCAATTACCCGTGTATTTATCCATTTTATACAATTGTGAGAGAAACTTATTTATTTCTTATTCTTTTATCTTTATTCAGCCGACGCTTTTTCCATAATCTATTTGATTATATCTATATAAAATGACAATTTCAATAGACACGATTTTTTTGCAAACGTCATCCTTCTGTAAGCTCTTACTGTACATTTGGTAGTAAACACTCATCCAGCATCGGTACCTATTATAGATGCAGTTATGTTTAAGTACATAAAATCTATCAATGAAAATTTCTGCTATAGCCATGGCCGAAATTAAATTTTCGGATCACAACTATTTTTTGTCCGATATTTAGAAGAGGGGACCTACCAAAACCAAAGCTGGGCATTTGTAATTACATGAAATAAAATTTTGGACAAAACCTGATTCTAAGCTAATAAATTAAGGGGTTGGACTTGGATGTGATTTAGAAGAAAAGTGGAGAAGCCGAATAGAATTTTTAATACTTCTATCTATAGAATAGGTCTCAATATTCACATATTTGCATGTATATTCTTCTGATATTTTTTCTCCCAATCTGCACAATGGTCCGTTATAATTATAGCAGATTCATTTTATGACTTTTTTCTAAATTAAATCACATCTTTCAAGCCATGATATGATTCACAATATTATCAAACATTTTAAACATATAAACTATATTATTCTCATCTAATTCTAATTGTTTTATTCTTTTAATCATAAATTGTCTATTATTTTTCTGTACTTATTTTTTTTAAAAAAAATGATAAGTAGATATGCGCCCATGACTTGACTTGATTAAGTCGAATTAAAATTCTTAAATAATTAATCTGCTATAATTATAACAGACTTGATTAAGTCCAATCAAGTAAATATTTTTAATCATGACTTGATTATGTCCAATTAAAATTCTCAGCTAATGCAAACTATTTGTGCTTAAAACGAACATAGAACATAGATCATGTCCTGCCAAATCAAGCGAAGGTTTTAATGTTAAGAAGTTTTGAGAGAAGGGATGGAAATAAATTTTGTAGCCAACTCCTGACTTAACCAAGATTTAATGCTAATGTGATTTATAGGGAAGGGGCCGAAGATAATTTTGCAGCACAAGAAGACAAAAAAAGCTTAGAGATGGAATTTTTTCTCATATAGCTTTATAATGTTATATACTAGACTTTGACCTCACGCGTAACGCGTGGGACCACAGATAATCCAAAATATTTATAACTGAATCTGTACATTACAAATAATCGTTACAACTTAATATATAAGTAATATGAGATAAAAATAATATATAGATCCAACCTATTCTAATTCAAATATCTTCATAGATTAAAGTTATTGTGAATTGTGACATTTTTTCTTAAACCCTATAGGTTTAGAAAAATTAGTATATAAAATCAACATTTATAATTATTTTTGTATGAATTATAAGCACATTATTAGCATTTGATTGAAAAAATAATTATTGAATGTAGTTTAAGAAAAGGCTTCATATAAACCACCATATGGTTTATTTGAGTTTTCCAAAACCACCATCTAGTTTAAAATCATCACGAAAACCCCCAAACTTTTATTTCGTTGCAGAGAAACCTTTTGCATTTATTTATTATAAAAATGATTAAATTAACCCTCTTATCTTAATAAAAATACAGATTCTCTAGATGCATTGAAGATAAGTCATATTCCTAGTGCTGTTTAGGAGGCAATTTGCTCTAATTTGAATAACAAAACTTTAGGTTTGAGGGTTTCGTGAAGAAGCCTCAATCTAAAATTGAATCAAAATTTAGAGAAAAAAGAACTTATATAATGAGATTAGGATAAAACTATAAGAATCAGTCAAATATGAGATCACATGATTCGTTAATCACAAAAAAACTTTACAAATCAAACCGCATGGGGTTTTTGTACGAAGAACTGAAAGTTCAGAAGGGTTTCGTGATGAATTTGAACTATAGGGTGGTTTTGAAAATTTCGAGTAAACCACGGTGTGGTTTCTCTGAAATAAGCCTAAAAAAAATAAGCATATATTTTGTACTATGCATTATAAATAATCTAAACTAAAACCATTAAAAATGTTTGTGGATATCCATATAATAAACTTTTAGTAAATCTTCTTATATGATTAATCGTTTTTTTTATAGAAAAGAGTAACAATCCATCAACAATGAATTATTAATGATTAACAATATATTAGCATATAAACTAATTATAATAACTAAAAACATTTTAGCATATAACTAATTATTAAATAATTGATAAAACTTCTAATAGGCCAATTCTTCAAAACACCTGTCCACTAAATATTCATTTTTTTCTTGGGTTTTTATGAATCCATTAACAAAGGATATAAAAATAAATATTGATAAAGATAAGAGGAAAAAGAGGAAAAACTAAAATTATTGTTTTGACTTGCAAAAAATTTCTTGACCAACCCAACCTTGTATTAGAGTAACTAGATTTTGACCCCACGCATAACGCGTGGAATCAAAGATGATCGAATATATTAATAGACGAATATTACTTTTTGATATGTTTAAGAAAAATATACAAATATTATTTTTTGTACATATGTTTGAAAAATGATAAATGATGTTAGTTATTTTTTGTTATTTATATACAAATATTAAAATCTTTGAGAAATAACTCAATCATGAACTTTTTTTTGAAAAACTAAATATATGTTGTCCTAATGATACATCTTTGCAAAAAAATCAATCGTGAACATTTTTCAAAAATTAAAATAAAATAAATAAGGGAAAAACTTACTTGATTATTTTTAGTTTTGAGAAATAACTTTTTAACCAAATGAATTAAAATAAAATAAAAAGCAAATTATTAAAAATGAAATAGCCCACAAATTAAATTAATTTTCCTTTATTCTTGGATCTCAATGGACATTTTGAAAATGAATAATTGAAAAGGATATGAAAATAAATATAGATAAAGATAAGGGAAAAAGAGAAAGGACAAAATTAATGCTTTGACTTGTAAAAAATTTCTTGACCAAACCAACTTTGTATTAAAGTAATAATGGATGGATGGATGGGATGGATAGATAGATAGAATATAATAGAACTGGCATTTTTTTCTAATTTTTTGCTCTTGGTGTTCTTTGTTCTCATCCATGTGAATTCTGGAAGCAATGCATGCGCGCGCGCACGCACACATGCATGCACGCACACACACAATCTCAAGACGTGGAGAGGAAAAAGAAGAAAATCTCAAGCGATCAAGGATAAGCGTGGTATCTATACATAAGTAGATCTATTAAACGAGTCGAGCTTTAACTTGTTGGTGTTAATCCATTAAATTATTTAATTGAGTTAAAAACCATGTTCAAGTTTGGATTGTTTAATTATTTTCGACCGAGCTCGAGTCGGGATTTGAGCTAGCTTTTCCGAACCTATTTAAAATCTAAGAAACCGGCAAAAAAATATTAGCGACAAGCATCCCACACAAAAGTAGACGTTTGATTCAGACATATGCCAGACGTCCAGAACTCCAACAGAACGAAGCTAGACATCTGCTGAAGGAGGGCAGACGTTTGGTAATCATTACCAGGAAAAACAAGATAATAGGCAGACGTCTGCCTAATTACCCATCAGACATCTGCCTATCGAGATCTTGGCTGCTGCGGTTTTCAATCAAAGAATCTTTCCATAATCTTTGAAATATTATTTGTTTGGAAAGATTTTATTTCTATTTTTACTCTTCATATATAAACGCAATTGACATTGAATACAATAAATCAAGTTTCAAACCCTAAAAACTATCTTCTCCAAAATTCTATACGGTATCGGAGCTCTACGATTAAAAGCTTAATATTTTGATCCATGGCCTCCTCTCAAAACTCAACCTCTATCATCTCCAAATTTCACTTTGCAACACAAACTTTACTGTGTGGAGATCTCAAATTCAATCGGTTACACTCGGCCACGATCTCCTTGGTCACATCGACGACTTCAAGTCTCCTCCACCGAACCATCACTGACAACAATGACACCACAAAGCGTGTCGAAAATTCCGACTATCATCAATGGTACTGTCAGAATCAACTTATTCAACACTATTCTCGACAGCTGTGTCGAGACGATCCAGACCCACATCTCCTATGTTTCCTCCTCCAAGAAAGCATGGGATTGACTTGTTATTCTCCTTGCGAACAAATCTCGCTCACGAGTTATGTCGCTCAAAGAACGCCTTATCAGCAAGTAACGCGGTTTGCGATCTATAAGCGAGTATCTATAAGAGATGCGATCTATCTCCGACGATCTCGCTCTCACCAACTACCCTCTTCCTGAAGGTGATCTTGTTCTCCACATCCTCGTTGGCCTCAAACATGAATTCAAAGAAGTCATAGCCGCTATCCAAGTTTGTGATTACTCCATCACCTTCAACGGGCTCTATGATAAACTCATAGATTATGAAAAACATCTGAAGAAGGAAGATTCATGTACGTCTTTCCCTTTCTCTTGCAAGTGACAACTATGCCAACCAACCCACTCGCTCCTCCTATCGCCCTTCGCAACAACGTGAAAGCGCCTCCTACAATCACAACACCAACTGTTCGCTCATAAAAGAGAAAACAGGGGAGAAAATTCCCCACAACTCAAGCCTCACATGTTAAACACGTGGGCGTCTATATGCAAATCATATAGGCGCTGTAATCAAACAATTAATGGGCTAAATGAGCCCTACGTGTTAAATACGTGAGCGCTTATATGCAAAGCATATAGGCGCTGCAATCAAACAACTAATAGGCTAAATAAGCCTCACATGTTAAACATGTGAGCGCTTATATGCTTAATACGTGAGCGCCTATATGCAAAGCATATAGGCGCTGCAGTCAAACAACTAAAGACCAAATTGGCCTCACGTGTTAAACACTGTGAGCGCCCATATGCAAGACATATGGGCGCCAAATCAGAGAAGTTAAATAAGCCTCACGTGTTAAACATGTGAGGGCGCCTCTTTACGTAGAATTAAATTCTACTCGAAAAAGATCCTCTATGTTAAACAAGGAACCGTTGGATCAAACATCCAATAGTGCTTAAGCATAGAATTAAATTCTATTGGGAATGATATTTTCTGTTAAACGGAAAGTTGGTGGATCAAAGATCCAATAAGATGGAAAATATTTCGCATATCTTTCTAAACAAAGAAAGATTGTGCTCTGTTAAACCGAGCACCCTTGGATTAAAAATCCAATGTTGATAAAAATATCACCGTTCAATAGAATTTTATTCTATATATGGGAGAATATTCTCTCAATCTTGTTAAAACAAGAAAACATATTTTGTAAGACAAAAACACTTGGATCAAAAATCTAACGGTGGGTAAAATTCTCCAAATCAATTTTGAGTCCAATTAAATCAATTGAAATCTCTCAATGAGAGATTTTCTCAAAATTAATTAACAAACTTACCTCCACGATATAAAGGACCCGAGACTTCAAGTCTCATATAGGAAAAAAACCCTATAAGCTTCTGCCAAAATATAGTGAGCTCTTGAGAGAATGGAGAATTTAATTCTAAAAAGAAAGAAGACCTTCCTCCTTTAAAACACTCTAGATAAATAAAAAAGGAGAGCTTAAAAGTATCCATTTTGCCTAGTATAATGGATATAAGGGTTTAACCCTTCATACAAGAACTTAGTTCTTGCTCTGGTTTGAGATTTGCAAAAGCAAATCTCTCCACAAGTTGAGAATTTAATTCTCATCTGAGAGATTCTGTTCTTCAAACTCAAAACTTAGGGAAAAGAACTGGATTAAAAAGAAAAAGAAAGAAAAAGAAAAAGAACATATGTTCTGCGAATTTAATTCCCCGAAATTAGGGTTTAACCCTACATACAGAACTTAGCTTTTATAAAAATAAAAAAGAACTTAGTTCTCCAATAAAAACAATGACGATGATCCAAGATCTTCAAAACAGAAATCTTGATGATCATCTTTGACTAAAATGTCATTAACAGAGATTAATATCTCTAAAAAACAAGAAGAACTTGGCGTCTCACGTGAAACATACGTGAGTAAAATTAGTGCTTAGCATTATTATAGTGCCTCACGTGTTTTCCATATGAATACCTAAAACAAACAAAAGAAGAGCTAAAACGCCTCACGTGTTTCCCACGTGAGCGTCCAAAAACAAAGAAAACTCATTTATGTGGATTGGGCAGCCACCAAATAAAGAAGCCTAGCACCCCAAAAATAAAGCAATCACGTGAAATACACGTGAAACAAAAAAAAGGAGAGGCTGAATGCCTCACGTGCCTCACACGTGAGCGCCAGAGCTCTAACCAAGTGCTTAGCACTTCTATACAGAGAAAAAGGGGGGGTGAGCAAACAAACCTAAAATCAATGCTCAGCACTCACGTGCTTCCCACATGAGTGCCATGCAAAGTACTTAGCACTCTATATTCAGTCAAAATGACTAAAGTGCTTAGCACTGATTGGGCAGCGCCCATATCTGAGCGCCTCACATGTTTCACACGTGAGCGCCAACGAAAATTAGTGCTTAGCACTATAGTAGCGCCCCATGTGAAAAACACGTGAGTGCCAGAAAAGATTAGTGCTCAACACTATTCCAGCGCCCCACATGAAAAACACGTGAGTGCCAGAAAAGATTAGTGCTCAGCACTATTCCAGCACCCCACATGAAATACACGTGAGCGTTGCATATATTAGTGTTTAACACTACTGGGTGGTATGGAGACCCAATCTCAGTCCAAATGGGCTAAATTTCCTGAGGTTAAACCTCTTTGATTTTAAATCAACCGAGCTCATATTGCTCATGATTTCCAAACTGATCTTAGTCTCAAACATGACTAATGATCTCTCATTGATGATATCTAAAATGATATTCATCCCATATCTCCTAAAGTAATCTCAGTCTCAAATACGACTAACAATTCTTAGGTCCACCACAACCTCTTTTTCCCTCAAATACAGAATTTGGTTTAAGGGCATATCTTTCCACACCTTTGATATATGTCGTTGTAATTTCTCAACGTCTTCAGAGAGGCGGCGGGTCCCGACAACCAACAACTCTTTTCGTCATACATTGATGTACTTCTAAATTGACGTGCACATATCAAATCAGATCGCGTCCCAAATCGGGCGTATTCCATGTCACCATCGTCTACTCCACCACGTAACAAATACACGTGCGCGCAAGATGAATGTTGAACTGAAATTTTTTTAAACTAATATTCGCCTTAAACATGGCGATAAGGGACCGGAACGTCCTTAAGCTAAGATTCGTCCCCAAAACGGGAATGTTGGACCGAAATGTCCCTAAACTAATATCCGTCCCGAACGTGGCGATAATAGACCATGATGTCTTTAAACTAAAATAAATTGAGCCCAAATGCTCATATATATTTAAGTTGATCTTAATCTCAAACTAGATTAACGGTCGTTAAATAAACCAAAAACCCAAATCTAAAATATACGGATTTGGACTAATTCGCGCCCTACGGGCGATGACATAAACTAGTCTTCGTATACAATTCACGGGCAACCAAAACAAACAAAATAACACACGACATGAAGTGAACTGCCGGAGCAGGAGAAAGTGGTTATCGCAATGCGGTAACGTAATTAACTGCAGGGGCTTGCGTCTGTAGGGAAAAACGTCCCCACAATAAAAAAACCCTCACAAATGAGGGGGAATCTGATAAAGTCTGTTACAACGGTCGCATCTGTCCAAACCTCTGATATATGGTGCCATTAATCAACTTGGTATCTTCGGGGAGGTGTACGGAGAAGTCCAAATAGCATCTGCCCCCAAAATTCAAGCCAGACATCCCAATGTCCCGGCCTCTGTCTTTCGGCGGAGAACAGATTCTGGCATGCCCGGTAGGACCTTTTTCTTTTTCTACTCTACACATTGTGTGTCGTATTTCACGAACAAAATCACGGTTCGCTATGGTTGCCCTTGGATTCGAGGTACTAAAATTTGGTGTCATGCTCTTGTGCAGAGAAATCGATGGCTTCCAACTGCATCTCTTGCAACAGCTGTAAGTCCACGTTGCTCACCCCGGTTCTTACGGGGAGGCGGAAACGGCGAAAAATAATGATTTGGCGCAAGGCAACATGGACTAAAAGTCGGAATCTTTGCTAAACTAGAAACTAGTAAACACTTAGAGGTTTTAACTACTATGCTTGTAGAAAGTATACCTCACGGAACCGGTCCTTCGGGTCTTCATTCCACTGTCCCGCTCGTCCATCCAAGCTCCAAGCGTCGATCCGGACCTTGGGCACCTCCGCGGCCTTCTTGAGTCGAAGACGATCCACCCGAGAGATGTACACCGAGCTCCACCTCAAGCCAAGATAACTAGGGCAAAGTGATTGCTAGTCAAGAAGCCCTAGAATGTATAGAGGAGATGTATGGATGTATTTGTCTTTGTGGGATCTTTTTCTCTCAACACATGAGATCAAAAGATAAGATCAAGAGGAGGAAGAAGAAGGAGAAAGCTTAGCAACCATGGAGCTTTTTTTTTCTTCTCATTTCAAGAGAGAGAATGAGAAGAGAATAATGTAAAGGATTAAGCCAAATGAAATGAACCATGGTTGCAATAATACACAAAAATCATCATTACTAATCCTATCATCAAAGAGTTGATGGCACATTGAATTGACCATTATCATAACTCAAGAATTAAAAAGAAAATAAAAGAAGAGTGTAGATCCCTCTTGAAGGTCAATGGTCAACACGGTCAACAGGTCAACAAAGTCAAGAGAGGTCTAAGTGGTCAAATGGTCAATGCAATTAGCCATCACAAATCTATCACTAAAAGGATTAGTAAACAATGTCTCCGGCTCATAACGGTTTTGACCAAACGAACTGTCAAAACCCTAATGAGTGTGCCACATTACGGTTTTGGCCGAACCAACTGCCAAAACCCTAATGGGGGCACCTCCTCCTTCATCGCTCCTCAAAACTGTGCATACACACCCGCATCCGCATTCCGTAGAATGCGAATGCACAGAAGACAAATCAAATCCATCTGTGCAATACTAGGATCTGGCTTAAACCAAAGCCCACTAGTATTGCCTGCCCGAACAGCATACGCACACAAGTGCACGTAAGTGATCGTAGCCCTGCCGTAAAACCATACGGCCTCTACACGTTTCGCTCAATGCAGGGAAACTCTCTGTGTGGGACTCTAAAGACTCGACACTACGCTGGCAGTGGGTTTAACCACAGACCGCAAGCGGCACTAGCTGTACGTAACGGTCCCCAGGTAGATGTCGATAAGAAGGCCGATGAGGTAAACCCATCCGAACTCCTACTGAGCCTGTATGTGACAATCTCCGTACAGTCCGGTCTGTTCGTCTGATACATCGCATGGCGGGCCTAGGGGGGCGGTGAACGTCAGTCCCCTAATAGCGGTACAAATCGTGTCGGAGTGTAGCCCAGAACACCCTAAGATAACACTGGAAACCTACCAGTATATCTCGCTTGCCCTGGCCAGGGACTACTTGTGTAATGGCTCTCCTAGACACAGCGCGATGTCAACCCCCAATACCGGGAGAGACGAATCCTGTCTAACCGTCACTGCCTCCAAGTGCTTCGGGACTGCACCTAACTACTACCTGTTTACACGACTCCTTTGAGCCGTGGTAGGGTAGTAATCTAAGTACAGTGGGAACACACTCGAGGCGAAGTGACAGTGTCAAGTCAGCGGACTAAGCTGTACTCATGTCACCTAGGAACTGATAACTGACGATAGGTATAATACCAACCAACAGTTCCCTACGAGTCCTGTCCAGTGTACTCGTAACCTAACGAGCACCCGCATACTATCTCAAGTACGACGTACTGACGGCTGTGGGACAGACCGTCTCCCCCGCTGGGATGAGAAGCGCATACGCTAGTCTACTCCGGAATATCGATGCCCTGTCTCGATAGTCCAACGACTAGGGACCTGTATAAGGATGTGCTTATGGATTACCCAGCCCCACAAGTGTGAGCGCCATCACAACGCTGGTAATCAAGCAAAGATCCTAAGGGCTCTACTAATATGTATATAAGCGATATGCTAAAAGAAACACATGCACATATTGAAGTAGAGACAAACCAAGTAGCATACTACCATTTTGAGCAAGATTGTCTATACAGCTGTGAATATCCCAAGCTTCCATCAAGTAATATACAAGCTAGTATGATACAGTAATGGCCTCTAGGGCATATACACTAACAATCTCCCACTTGCACTAAGGCCATATACTGGCGTATCGAAGACCTATCATCTCGATCAGCCGCTCGAACTGAGTCTGGGGTAGGGCCTTCGTGAGTGGATCTGCAGTGTTGTTCTCCGTATTTACTCTCTTCACCTCGATCTCCCGGCGATCTACGATCTCCCTGATCAGGTGGTACCGCCTCAAAATGTGCCTGGACTTCTGATGGGACCTGGGTTCCTTCGCTAAAGCTATAGCGCCGTTGTTGTCGCAATACAGCGGTATTGGATCAACAATGGTAGGAACCACCTGAAGCTCCGTGAGGAAATTCTTCATCCAGACGGCTTCCTTTGCGGCATCGCAAGCAGCTATGTACTCCGCTTCCATAGTTGAGTCAGCAACGGTCTCCTGCTTGGAACTCTTCCAGCAAACCGCCCCTCCATTTAGGGTAAAGACATAACCCGACATGGACTTGGAGTCATCCTTGTCACTCTGGAAGCTGGAGTCAGCAAAGGCCTCGAGCTGGAGGTCTTTTCTGCCATACACCAAGAACATCTCCTTAGTCCTTCTCAGGTACTTGAGAATGTTCTTTACCGCTATCCAGTGTTTCTTCCCTGGGTTTGACTGATACCGGCTTACAACGCTCAATGCGTATGCTACATCTGGTTTGGTACACAACATCGCATACATTATAGAGCCTACCGCAGAAGCGTAGGGTATAATAGACATGCGATCCCTTTCCAAATCAGTCTTGGAAGACATCTCTTTGGAGAGGGTGATCCCGTGACAAGCCGGTAAATTACCGCGCTTGGAATCTTCCATACTGAATCTTTTCAGTATGGTGTCGATGTACCTTGACTGTGAAAGTCCCAACATCCTCTTAGATCTATCACGATAGATCTGGATCCCCAGAATGTAGTTGGCATCGCCCAGGTCCTTCATGGAGAACCTCTGCGACAAGAATCCTTTGACTGACTGTAGCATAGGAATATCATTTCCTATTAGGAGAATGTCATCCACGTACAAGACGAGGAATACCACAGTTCTCCCTACAATCTTACTGTAAATGCATGGTTCATCTGGGTTTTTGATAAAGTCGAATTCTTTGACAGTATCATCAAAGCAGATGTTCCAACTCCGCGATGCCTGCTTAAGTCCATAAATGGATTTGAGCAACTTGCACACTCTACCGCTACTCCCACTCTGAATGAATCCCTCCGGCTGATCCATATAGACGCACTCTTCCAAATTTCCATTTAGGAAAGCCGTCTTTACGTCCATCTGTCAGATTTCATAATCGTGGAAGGCAGCAATGGCAAGAAGGATCCGAATGGATTTCAGCATAGCCACTGGAGAAAAGGTCTCGTCATAGTCCAAACCAGGTCTTTGACGAAAACCCTTTGCTACAAGTCTAGCTTTATAGGTCTCAACCTGCCCATCTACACCAATCTTCTTTCTGAAGATCCATTTGCAGCCTACGGGTTTTACCCCTTCTGGAGCAAAGTCCAAAGTCCAAACTTTGTTGGTGTACATAGACTCCATCTCGGCCCGCATTGCATCCAGCCATTTTACCGAGTCGCCGCTCTGAATGGCTTGCTGGAAGCTAGTACGCTCACGATAATCCATGGTGCAATCTTCTCTATCCCCGTCTATGAGAAAACCGTAGTATCTCTCGGGCGGATGAGAATGCCTACTACTCCTGCGGAGTGGCGCTGGGATGTCCGGTTCTTTCGAACCCTCTGGTTCTACTAAGCTTTCAGTAATAGCTCGTGGTTCTGGAATTTCTTCCAGTTCTATTGCGCTCCCACTTATCTGATTTTCCAAAAACTCAGTTTCCAAGAAGCGGGCATGACGAGAAACAAAAATCTTTTGTTCCTCCGCGTAATAGAAAAGATACCCCTTGGAGTTCTTTGGGTATCCCACAAACTTACACTGTACTGAACGTGCCTCGAGCTTGCCCGCATGCTGCTTTTTTACAAAAGCTGGACATCCCCATGTCTTAAAGTGTTTAAGACTGGGTTTCTTCCCACTCCTCGTCTCATATGGTGTGGTAGGCACTGATTTAGTAGGAACTTGGTTCAAAAGATATGCAGCTGTTTCTAGTGCATAACTCCAGAAGAATCGCGGCAACTCAGCCTTACTCATCATGGAACGAACCATATCCAATAGGGTTCGATTCCTTCTTTCTGATACACCGTTGTGTTGTGGTGTGTATGGAAGAGTAAGCTGAGAGAGAATTCCATTCTCTTTTAAGAAGCCCAGAAACTCGGCACTCAAGTATTCACCACCTCGATCAGATCTCAGTGTCTTGATACTTTTGCCTGTTTGTTTTTCAACTTCATTCTTGTATTCCTGAAATTTCTCAAAGGCCTCAGATTTGTGCTTCATTAAGAAGACATGCCCATACCTAGAGAAATCATCTGTGAAAGTAATGAAGTATGAATAACCACTTCGCGCATGTGTAGACATTGGATCACACACGTCACTGTGTATGAGTCCTAAGAGCTCGCTCGCTCTTTCTCCGTGTCCAGTGAACGGAGTCTTTGTTATCTTTCCTATGAGACAAGATTCATAAGTGGCATAAGACTGGTACTCGAACGGATCCAAGTATCCTTCTTTATGTAACTTTGTCAACCGTGTCTCATTAATGTGACCCAGTCTACAATGCCATAAGAAAGCCTGATTTAATTCCGGAGACTTTCTCTTAAGTGTGTTCTGGACACTGAATACCTGAGCTTGATTCAAAACGTATATACCGTATTTCAATATACCTGACCCAATCAGTACTTGATTTAGGTGGATGTTTACTATATCGCTTACAAAAGTAAAATCATATCCTTCCTTAGAAAATAAGGATACAGATATGATATTACAAGTCGCACCTGGTACATAAAAACAGTCACGCAGAATCAATATCTGCCCAGTTGTCAGTCCTAGATGATATTCCCCTACGGATACAGCATACATGCTCATTCCGTTAGCAACCCTGAGAGTCATATCACCTTTCCTGATAACCCTACGGTTTCTCAGAGCCTGTAACGAATTACAGATATGAGATCCTGATCCGGTATCCAATACCCAGGAAGTAGGGTTAACTGACATACAGTTCTCTATTACAAACACACCCGAAGCCGAAGCCACAACATGCTTCGAATTCTGGCTACTAGCTTTGCAAGCCCTGCAATCCTTCTGCCCATGTTCATTCCCGTAACAATAGGAACATCCCTCTTTTACTGCATCCATTCCCGAAACTTCTGCCTTTCCCTTTCTTTCTACTTCCCTGGTTTCCTTCAGGGTAGTAGGTAGAGACTGTTGAACTAAGTCAGCATCTGACCCGTTCTTCAACGTGGTCTTCAGGTCCGAGAGCTCAAAAGAGCTGGTCTCTGTAAGGACGTTGCCCCCTACAAATGACCCGATAGCCAACCTCGCTGGAAGCAATTCGTTCGAGGTCTCATATCTTGCGATACGAGATTGCTCTCCATATAAAATTTTGTTATGGAGGAAGATAGAAGCTGAGTCCATCTTCTCGTGCTGCCTCTGGTATATACCATCAACTGAGGCTAACACGAGGCACTTGGCTTTCGCACAGTCTTCTTCCGATGTCCTACGGATATCAATATCCGTGACAGGGGAAACTGGACCTGAGACGGCAGGGGTTGGATCAGTCAAGAGGTGTTCCAGCTTGTCATGGGCAATGGACATCTGGACATACCATTGCCAGTCATAACAGTCAGATTCAGTCGTTTTATTATCTAGATGTAACCTAGGTGCGGTCACTGGGCCGCTGCAATTAAGAGAGAGAGAAGAAAACACTTAGCATGATGCTCTTGCAAGTTTAGATTGGTTTTTAATTTATCTAAACAGGATGGCTCCCACTGTCTCTCGAATCCCTCCTCAAACCATAAAGGAAAAACTAGTCAGGATCTATCTCACCGTACAATACTTGTTTAACCGTTCAGCCAGGCCAGTGTCGGTACTTCGAGGGAGGTTTTCCAACGCTTTCGCGAAGTTCCTTAATTAAGTAACCTCTTTTCCCTGTGGGCGTAGCCCCGCTAACACCTTTCTAGATACCTACTTAGTTTATAGCATTGATCGTTAAGTGAGAGAGTTCCCGAGGAGTAGCATATACTCACAGTAGGATCGGGATCCAAATATCATCGTGTGATAAAACCGAAGGAATCCTACCAGAATTATCACACTCCAAATGGTATGCAGCGCTAGCAAGTTTCAGTATTTATGAAACTCCCGATGTGAATTTTTGCCCCATGCTCTTATGACCTTGACTAAGGCCAACAAATCATAAGTCACATGTCAAGTTCTACCCGTCGTTGTCCAGGTTAATTTGAACCCACCCGTATATACCCTTGACTATGGCCAACAAAGCAATACGACTGTCCCAAACCAACGCATTCTATCTATGCAACATATGAATACCCACCAGCTACCAAACACTGTGCCTTGACTAAGGCCAACAAACACAGCTTGAATACTGTTGAATATTCATATGAAACGACGGAGGGCTACGGATGGTTTTGGCGAAACCGTGAATGTAGTGAACTTGATATAATCGATGGAACGAGATAGCTTTTAAAAGGAGTGGTTCAAGCTCCGCGTTTAAAATGCTGGTTTTTGAAAAGAACCGAGTGGTTTTCAAAGTGTTCCAACGACTTTTACTTGGTTTATTTTCTTGCATTAGTTCTTTTAATGCGTCCCATCAATTAAATCCCACCATTGCAGAAAACAACCAAAATATGACGTACGCTTATGCCATTCACATTCGCCACGGGGCCCCGTCATCACCCGTTAGGTTACTTAACTAACGACAGAGCGGGGGCTGGGCTAGCACGGCTGTAAAACATAAGCAACGCCTAAATAGTTATTGTATATACATATATAGCAATGATAGACATTACAGATCACAGATGAACACTTTGGATATACTAGGAATCCGCGATTCGTTCGAGCCTGCAACGAAAAACGGATTACACGGTCGCGATGAATAGCCAAACCCCACCCTAGACCCCTACGGGTGCGGCAAACTACCCGCCAAGTACCCAAAGCGAAGCAACCTCCCTCAACACCGTGAGTAGGCCACTCGGCACTTCGAGACACCCGGTAGTTTGTGCACCCCACCTTGGGTCTATCCTAGGAGCAAAAACAGTAAAAAGAAATTATACAATGACGGCTACAACCCCGACCCGGTTGTGCGGCCATACAAATAATATTACATCAATTTACATATTTTACAATGAATGAAAGAAAAAGAAACTCTCATCTCACACCCATTTCCGGCTATTCATCCGCGACAATCCAACGAGTTCATATCCACAAACCAACAACATTACAGATCACAGATATGTATAACCCCCACTAATCGACGTATAGCGATTAGCGGACGTTCAATACATATATCACATCACAGATAATATTCATTAGCCAAAGAGTACGGAATATCGATCAAAATACGGATTTACAACCACCCCAAAAGCCAATTTGCTCTCTGGAAAATCTGGGTAGAAAAAACATGTACTAAAAATCCCAAAACAGCCAAACTAAAACACTGCACAAAATCCGATCCAGCGCCGAGTCAAAACGGCGGCGGAACCGCGGCAATGAGCATGTCATTGCCGCGGAACCGCGGTCGTTTGATCGATTCACTGGATCGTTTTTCTGCAGTGTTTTCACAAAACCCTGAGACGATTTTTGATATATTTTAAATCACTTTTTGAGCAGTAAAAAAATCGACAGAAACATGAGGTTTTGCGGACGTGTTTTGCGACTTTTTTCCGATCGATATTCTAAACACTTTGCTAACTTACTAGTTTATGTTTAGCCAGGCTCTGATACCACTGTAAGTCGACGTTGCTCACCCCGGTTCTTACGGGGAGGCGGAAACGACGAAAAACAATGATTTGGCGTAAGGCAACATGGACTAAAAGTCGGGATCTTTGCTAAACTAGAAACTAGTAAACACTTAGAGGTTTTAACTACTATGCTTGTAGAAAGTATACATCACGGAACCGGTCCTTCGGGTCTTCATTCCGCTGTCTCGCTCGTCCATCCAAGCTCCAAGCGTCGATCCGGATCTTGGGCATCTCCGCGGCCTTCTTGAGTCGAAAACGATCCACCCGAGAGATGTACACCGAGCTCCACCTCAAGCCGAGGTAACTAGGGCAAAGTGATTGCTAGTCAAGAAGCCCTAGAATGTATAGAGAAGATGTATGGATGTATTTGTCTTTGTGGGATCTTTTTCTCTCAACACATGAGATCAAAAGATAAGATCAAGAGGAGGAAGAAGAAGGAGAAAGCTTAGCAACCATGGAGCTTTTCTTTTCTTCTCATTTCAAGAGAGAGAATGAGAAGAGAATAATGAAAAGGATTAAGCCAAATGAAATGAACCATGGTTGCAATAATACACAAAAATCATCATTACTAATCCTATCATTAAAGAGTTGATGGCACATTGAATTGACCATTATCATAACTCAAGAATTAAAAAGAAAATAAAAGAAGAGTGTAGATCCCTCTTGAAGGTCAATGGTCAACACGGTCAACGGGTCAACAAAGTCAAGAGAGGTCTAAGTGGTCAAATGGTCAATGCAATTAGCCATCACAAATCTATCACTAAAAGGATTAGTAAACAATGTCTCCGGCTCATAACGGTTTTGACCAAACGAACTGTCAAAACCCTAATGAGTGTGCCACATTACGGTTTTGGCCGAACCAACTGCCAAAACCCTAATGGGGCACCTCCTCCTTCATCGCTCCTCAAAACTGTGTATACACACCTGCATCCGCATTCCGTAGAATGCGAATGCACAGAAGACAAATCAAATCCATCTGTGCAATACTAGGATCTGGCTTAAACCAAAGCCCACTAGCATTGCCTGCCCGAACAGCATACGCACACAAGTGCACGTAAGTGATCGTAGCCCTGCCGTAAAACCATACGGCCTCTACACGTTTCGCTCAATGCAGGGAAACTCTCTGTGTGGGACTCTAAAGACTCGACACTACGCTGGCAGTGGGTTTAACCACAGACCGCAAGCGGCACTAGCTGTACGTAACGGTCCCCAGGTAGATGTCGATAAGAAGGCCGATGAGGTAAACCCATCCGAACTCCTACTGAGCCTGTATGTGACAATCTCCGTACAGTCCGGTCTGTTCGTCTGATACATCGCATGGCGGGCCTAGGGGGCGGTGAACGTCAGTCCCCTAATAGCGGTACAAATCGTGTCGGAGTGTAGCCCAGAACACCCTGAGATAACTCTGGAAACCTACCAGTATATCTCGCTTGCCCTGGCCAGGGATTACTTGTGTAATGGCTCTCCTAGACACAGCGTGATGTCAACCCTCAATACCGGGAGAGACGAATCCTGTCTAACCGTCACTGCTTCCAAGTGCTTCGAGACTGCACCCAACTACTACCTGTTTGAACGACTCCTTTGAGCCGTGGTAGGGTAGTAATCTAAGTACAGTGGGAACACACTCGAGGCGAAGTGACAGTGTCAAGTCAGCGGACTAAGCTGTACTCATGTCACCTGGGAACTGATAACTGACGATAGGTATAATACCAACCAACAGTTCCCTACGAGTCCTGTCCAGTGTACTCGTAACCTAACGAGCACCCGCATACTATCTCAAGTACGACGTACTGACGGCTGTGGGACAGACCGTCTCCCCCGCTGGGATGAGAAGCGCATACGCTAGTCTACTCCGGAGTATCGATGCCCTGTCTCGATAGTCCAACGACTAGGGACCTATATAAGGATGTGCTTATGGATTACCCAGCCCCACGAGTGTGAGCGCCATCACAACGCTGGTAATCAAGCAAAGATCCTAAGGGCTCTACTAATATGTATATAAGCGATATGCTAAAAGAAACACATGCACATATTGAAGTAGAGACAAACCAAGTAGCATATTACCATTTTGAGCAAGATTGTCTATACAACTGTGAATATCCCAAGCTTCCATCAAGTAATATACAAGCTAGTATGATACAATAATGGCCTCTAGGGCATATACACTAACAACAGCAACTCTCGCTCCACCCCAACTGAAGGAGTGACCTATGGGCCCAACACGGCCTCTATCTTTTCAATGCCGGTGGGGCAAGTAACACAAGCCACTACTGGACTATTCTTCAGGACCATACTCCCACCACTGAGTTTCGGTGCCTCAGCGCCGCAAGAGGAAGCTCCCAAGAGGTTGGTCTTCGATCGACTTGCGACTACAACGGCCCCTCTCAACGGTCCGTCCAAATCTGGTGTCTCGGTTTTCAACAGTCTGAGCAAAATCTCGAACGGGCCCACAAAGAGGCTCGTAATACTTGAAGGGCTTCACCAAAACGGATAGCCCTCCCAACTCCTCCTACGGGTGAAGCCGCTAAAAGCGCTTCCTCCATCAGAAGATCGGTCTTTGAAAGATTGGCCGTTTCTTCCCAAACTTCAATTAAGACGTCAGTCTTCAACAGGCTGACACCAACAACAGCCGTTCAACAAAGCCGGGGGCACGACGAAGCCTCTTCCACAACTGAGGCGGTCCCTTCTGGAAGGCACGCTCGACGTCGCCACTGGCACCGAGTGAGAAAAGCTGGAGGCAACTCTCCCTCTGGACTTACCACACCAGCTCCAATGGTGGAAGTTGACGCTGCTGTTCCAACCGAAAACAACTTTGATCTGCTCAGGAGGGTGCGCAAGAACTCTCCAATAGCGGTGCTAAAAAAATCGCCCCCGCCTACAGAAGCCACAGTGCAGGCAAAGAAGGAGTAGCCCCATCAGCAACTCTCCTCGCAAATTCACAGGGTCTGGAGGAAAGTCTAGGACTCTGTGATCAACAAAGATTACTCTCCTCGGCCGAAGAAATTGAAGGCTCGGTAAGAAAAAGACCATCCCTCCGTCATACAGCGAGAGACTTCTTCTATACAGGTGCATGTCATAATGGCTCCTTCAACTTCGACCTCCCACAAAAAGATGAGACCGGAAAAAATCCCACTGCCTGCGGCAAATTCCAAAGGCGATGGACCCAAACGCCCTAAGTCTAGGGGTATGATCGTGCATAAGATCCACATGGCTTCCGGAAAAGAAGAAAGCCGTGCTTCCGTAGGTCATCGACCGCAAACTCGGTCACTGAAAAAAGCTCAAGAGCAACAACAAAAGCTCCAAGAAATGCTGACCAAAATGGCAGCATTTACCGAGCAGAAAGAAAGCCCGGACACAACAGCCGAACAACGCCAGGAGCAGGAGAACGATACAGAGTTCCTGCGAAGGGTGCTTGAAAGAAAGGACAAGGAAGCTGCTGGGTAGGCTGCTAACATAAAGCAGATGGCTCTCTTGTTCCAAGACATGGTTGGAATGATGATTCAGCCAGAACCCCAGGCTGCAGACCCGCCGATAATTTTCGAGAACGACAGAGGGGAAACATCAAACCCTCTTCCGACTTTATCAACAGCCAAGGAGGAAATGATCTCCAAGGCTGCTCTTGATGATTATATAGCTCAACAAATAAGAGCTCATCAAGCTAATGAAATGGCTGGCCAAATCGTAAGAATTGGGCGACCGTATCTAGGCTGGTATGATCAAATCAAGTACTCGCTGGAATATACGATCCCCAAGTTCCATGCATACAAAGGGACATGCAACCCACATCAGCACGTCACGCAGTTCAGAGCTCTGTGCTGCAACTGTTCATCACAGAAATCTGCATTTCAATACCGCTCATTCATTATCAATTTTGTATTATATCAGTACTATTAACCCGTGTCTGCTCAATAAATACAGATTACAGGTATTCATGACAAAACGCTGGAAACACACTCAAATACACAGATATGATATTTGTGAGCTGACACTGCAACCGAAACTGCAAATCGATCTATATTTAAAGAGTTTCTTTTTACAACATACATGTGTACACACTTTTTATCAAAAATGGTCCAACACATACAAGTGTGAACACCTTTTCGTGATGCATGAACCTAGGGGGCTGGCTTGTGTTGGGGTCAAAATTTGCATCCCAGTTGACCAAGTCAAAGTCAATGTCAACCCTAAGCAAGTGGGCCTATGCCCAGGTCGAGCCCCGCGGCCGGCCTCCTCCATGCCAAAATAAAAATCATGTAATAAATAATTTTGATGTGATTTTTTTATGCATGAATGTAAGCAAAATGGGCATAAAACCAAATTTTTGTAAAGCCCGTGGCTTATGTGCAAAAAGAAATAGCACATGAGACATGGAATAGGCAAAGTGCCATTTTGTAAAGCCCAAGGGGCTATATATAAATGTGTAAGTCTATATAAGGCAACATGATGATGAATAAAAAATACACTTTTCATTCTCTAAAACTCTGGGGTTTGTGCCTCCTTCTTCTCCTTCCTCAAGGTTCTAAACCTTCTCCTTTCTTTTGAATTAAATCAAGAGTTTTACTCTTCCTTTTCAAAACCTAAATAGTTTTTCACCACAAAACCCGCAAAGGGGAGCTCAGATCTTCCATTAGATCTCAAAAAGGGGAGACTTTTAAGTCTCACCCCCTTTTCTCCAAGATCCAGCCGATCAAGAGGAGGAAGAAGGAGACCCATCTCCAAAAATCCAACTTTGGACAAAATTCCAGTCAAGAGAAGATCCAAGACTTAAGAAAGAAGAACCTCTGAAAAGTTTTAGGGAGTTCAACTCCAAGACCCAAATCCTCAAAGGATTTTAACTCCTAATCCAGATCCCTAGGAGTTTGACTCCAAAACTAAATCTTTCGGAGTTTAACTCCACTCAAAATCCTCTTTAGAAGTTTAACTCCTATTTCTGGGGGTAAAAATCCCTTCCTTCGCCCGCGCCCAAAGCGCCCGAGCGCCCATAGCGCTAGCGCCCATAGCGCTAGCGCCCGAGCGCTCACGTTCCGGGCACGTGAGGCGCCAGCGCCAGCGCCAGCGCCAGCGCCCATGCACCTAGTGCCAGCGCTCAGCGCCTGCGTGCTAGACGTGCGAGGCGCTGGCACCCACGCGTCTTTTGGACGCCATTTTACACGCTCCACACTAAAAATACCTCCCCCGTTAGAAAAAATTTCTAACGGGGCGCTGCTCGGCACCCCGCAAGGGGGCTGCTAGCCCCCTTGACCCCCAGCCCGCTATCCGGGTAGCGGGACCCCCGTAAAAACTCTGCAGGGCCCCCGATATATCCAAAGCCCCTTCAAAACACAGCACTGCACATTGAGTTCGCATGACCATTTTAACCCGTCAATCGGAGGTTCTCTCGCTCCAAATGCGAGGGGTAATTAACGGCAGCTTAGTCCGTGGCTGCCGGAGATTCGGATCCCCATAATCAATAAACCCCAACCTACCCTAGGCAGAGGAAATCTGTAATGCGCCTGACAAGCGCGCGCGTATTCCCATCTCAATGGGGTGACGAAAAACACCCTACAGAATCCGGCACGCCCGGTTGGACAAATCTCTCCTCCCATATTTCGGGTTAAGCATTCATGCGAACTCAATCAATATACATATCGATATTTATACTAAAATAATACTCTTTCATGCAGGGATTCAAGCGATCAAGCCTCAACCATGTCTCCAAGGACCAGCTCAGCTCTCAACACGGCTCCCATCTCATACACGATGAAGATGGACTCCAGGACGGTCCTTCCGGCCAGTCTCGGGCGACAGTGGGAGGAGCCACTGCTACCATTTGGCTCTATTCTGTTCGTGCCAGCTAATGCCATCCCTGCTTTTCAAGCTCCGGTAACCGACAAACCGTCCTCGAAAGGCAAAAAGGCCAAATGTGGTGATCTCGAGGGCGCCCCAACCTAAACGCGAGTCGGTGTTCAAACGGCTCTCCATGGCCCTAGCTGGGGGCAAAGCCGTCAGAAAAAAAGAAGTTGCCGGACGTCGTGGGCAAACCAAGGCGATATCTTCGACGGACACGCGGGCGGATGTCTTCTCAAGCCTCGCCATCACTCAGCCTATGGCGGCTTCCCGAAGAGCCGAAGCCTGCCAAGCGCTCAAAGCAGAGAAGCTGAGGCAGAAGCGGCTCAAATACAGAGCCAACAAAAGGGCTAAGGCTCTGGCAATGTTAAAATTTATGAGTTTCCAAAGCCCGGACCGCTCCGCGAAACCAGCTGCCAGTGATGAAAGAATGGCTGAATGTGTTATCCACACCGTCTACATGGTGGGCACGCATCCCAGCGACAACCTTCGCAGCAAAAGTAAGGGTGGGGCCACCTCATCTCAAATCCAATCTGGTGTGAGTATGGCTGCACATTCCAAGACCAGCCTCCTCTGGAAGGTAATGAAGACCCTTCCAGTGAGGCTGATAAGCAGAAAGAGCCCTCGGTTCATGAGGAGTCAAGCTCGGAAAGCGAAGATGAGCCAATCTTCCGTCCCAAGAACGCAGAGCAGCAACTTCTCTAAGAGCTCCGAAAACAGCTCAGAAGCAAAGACAAGGAGATGGCCAAGCTCTACTTAAAAATTGACGACTTGACAGACGTCGTCTTACGGCTCACGACCCAACTTGCCTCTCAGCCGCCCAATCAGGCGTAGGGCTCTGCTCATGAACCGGGAAACGTGTCCCGAGACAGCCGACGCCTATTCCCTCAAATCCAAAAGTGGGCGGACCGCATGAAAATCAGTCGCATCCTATCTTGGGAAATGTCTTGGCTACCGATGACAGTAGCCCGCTAACTCAAGATCAAATCATGGATTTGGTTGCCAACAAAGTCAAAACATTGGTAGATGAAGCCGAAGCGCAAAAAGATGTTAGCAGTAGCGGGATACCATATCCTACTTAGTATGATCTGGTAGAATTTCCCAGCGACTATGTCATCCTTAAATTCGGAAGATTTGATGGGACGGGAAATGCGAATCAGCACATCGCCTACTTCAAAGCCTCATGCGGGAATACTGGGGGCAATGATGCGCTTCTCCTCCGCCAATTCATTAATAGCCTGACTGATATCGCTTTCGACTGGTACGCGAGTATACCGGATGGTTCCGTTACTACTTTCGTCCAAATGCAATCTTTGTTTCGACAAAGATTCATGAGTGTCAGCGATAAGATCACCATCGCCGACTTCGTAAGGACCAAGCCAAAGAACAACGAAAGCGGCACGGATCTTATAACCCGATAGCGCAATCTCTCCGTCAAATGTGAACCGCCGATAGAGCAGGACCAATCTGTCAGTCTCCTTGTCGGAAATCTCAACAATTGGATGACCTCGTTTCTATGCACCGCGGGCCTTAAAACATTCCAAGAGCTGACCAGGAAAGTTCAGATGTTGGAACGCTCAAAGCAGGAGTTCTCCTCTGACTCCCAAAATAACAATAGGTCCTGGAGAAACAGAAAGAACGAAAATCGCAAAGGCGGAAATTCCGACGATTTCGAATCTTTCAATACTTCGGCTAACCGAAATAACGAGGGATAAGCGGGCCTAATGCTAACCAGCCTCGGAGGCCAGTGTTCGGAGAGGGAGGAGAATTTCCACTGAAAGAGAAGATGGATAAGTTCTATTCCTTCAGAAGGGATAAAATCCATAAAATATTCAAAGACGCCCTGAGGAACGGTCTACAATTGCCAGAATCAAAAAGACCGTAAGAAACGAATATGACTAACGACCCCAAATACTGCCCTTATCACAGAGTGATAGGTCATGTCATTGAGGACTGCTTTGTCTTCAAAGATTGGGTCGAAAAGCAATACAAGGTAGGAGAGATAGAACTGTCTAAAGGCGTGTTAACAAACAGTCAAGCTGCGACCGCCAATTTCATACAAACGGAGACCGAAGTCCTTCGGGAATCTGATTCTCTCAGACATCTGCCTTTCTCTAAAAAGAGTTGACCACCACGTCGTTAAACTGGAAACAGTTGACCACCACGTCATTAAACTGGGAACAACTGACCACCATGTCATTAAACTGGGAATAATCGACCTCTAAGTCGTTAAACTGGGGGTGTAAAAATGTGTAAATAAAACAAAAATAAAAAATATAATAAAAAGCCGAAATGATGGGGCAACTCGCAATAAAAATCAGCGAGTAAAAATAAAGATGAAAATAAAGCCGAAATGATGGGGCAACAGCGAATAAATAGCCGAAATGATAGGGCAATCGCGACCTTCGCGATAAGAAAAGATGAAATAATAGAGCAATCGCGGTAAAAAAAAAGGCAATTGATGAGTCACTCCTGGTACCATATTCCAGTGTAGCGATGCAGGCACCAACCAAAATCAAATTTCCCCAAAATTCTTCCAACCCTACGGTTGGTCCCCAAGTTGACTACCGAATACAATTCACGGGCTCAAATAATTTTCATCATACCCATATCCCACTGCAATCATCAGAACGTGGTCGGTCTCCGCCCTTGGAATTATGCTCTATTGGGAAGACCCACTTATGTGTCCTCACGATATATGAGGAGAACAAACCTTCGCGGGATCCTTACGACTCACAAAGGAAAAACACACTTGGGGGTCCTCACGACTCCTAAGGAGAAAATGCACATACGGGATCCTTACGACTCGTAGGGAGAAAATGCTTTTATGGGACCCTTACGGCCCATAAAATTGAAAAGCCTTAGGTGATAGGGACCTAAACCTGTCTCCTAAGCCATCGCTCCCCAACAGGGAAAGGCAAATGATGAATTGCTCCTGGCACCTGTGCTTCAGTGTTAGCAACGCTGATGCTGACCCCTACCCCAAAATTCTAAGCTTTCGATCCAATAGACCCCTAAGTCGTTAAACTGGAAACAGATGACCCCTAAGTCGTTAAACTGGAAACGAGGGAGATCCCTTCACGGGGAATGATGAGTCGCTCCTGGTACCACATCCCGGTGCAGCGATGCAGACGTCAACCAAATTCCAAATCCCATACCCCAACAGCGAATGATGAGTCGCTCCTGGTACCATATTCCAGTGCAGCGATACAGATGCCAACAAAGTCCTAGAATTTTTCCGGCCTTACGGTCTGGATCATACATCCTGCAAAACCGTATACAATCCACGGGCGTAAAATGATCTCAATCTCTCCCAAGTCCTACCGGCGAGACCACATTCAAAGTCCCGCCAGCGAAAGGGTATGTCCATAAGCAAAATGGGCACGGATGAAAACCCGAAAGGGCTCCGTGAGTAAAAACAGCAGGACTACCGGCGAGTTTGTGAAAACCCGAAAGGGCACAAACTCGTGAAAAAGAGATGAAATACACTCATAAAATCCTCTCGACTTTGTGAGAAGAAAATTCCCGCGTGAGATCCTTACGACTCACAAAAGAAAAACACACTTAGGAGTCCCCACGTCTCCTAAGGAGAAAATACACCTACGGGATCCTTACGTCCCGTAGGGAGAAAATGCTTTCTGAGACCCTTACGGCTCACAAAATTGAAAAGTCTTAGGTGATAGGGACCTAAAATCTGTCTCCTATGCCATCGCTTCCTAATAAGAAAAAGCAAATGATGATTCGCTCCTGGTACCATATTCCAGTGTAGCGATGCTGATGCCAAACAAAAACCTAAATCCCTAAATCCGCTCATGGCAACTGATGATTCGCTTCTGGTACCATATTTCAGTGTAGCGATGCTGATGTCAACCCAAATCAAATCAACAACCTCTGCGGCGGAATCATGCTTCGTCTCAGAATGTACCCCGTGTCGAAATCATGCTTCGCCTCGGAGTATCCACCTACCCTGTCGGAATTATGCTTCGCCTGGGAATCATCCTCTACATCAAAACCAGTGACACTCCGTGCCGGGGAAACGTCGATCACAGACACTCCGTTCCGGGGACAAATTAACCAGCGACCTCCTCGTCGGAATTATGCTCCGCCCCGGAATCAAGTCAACAAGCGACCTCCTCGTCGGAATTATGCTCCGCCCTGGAATCAAGTCAAAGCGACCTCCTCGTCGGAATTATGCTCCGCCCCGGAATCAAGTCAACAAGTGACCTCCTCATCGGAATTATGCTCCGCCCTGGAATCAAGTTAACAAGAGACATCCTCGTCGGAATTATGCTCCGCCCTGGAATCAAGTCAATAAGCGACCTCCTCGTCGGAATTAAGCTCCGTCTCGGAATCAAGTCGACCAACAAGCTCTGCGTCGGAATCATGCTTCGTCTTAGAGTGTACCCCGCGTCGAAATCAAGCTTCGCATCGGTGTATCTGCCTTCCCTGTCGGAATTATGCTTCGACTAGGAATCAACCAACAAGCTCTGCGTCGGAATCATGCTTCGTCTCAGAGTGTCCCCCGCGTCGAAATCAAGCTTCGCCTCGGTGTATCTGCCTTCCCTGTCGGAATTATGCTTCGGCTCGGAATCAACCAGCGACCTCCCCGTCGGAATCAAGCTCCGCCCCGGAATCAAGTCGACTAACAAGATCTGCGTCGAAATCATACTTCGTCTCAGAAGGTACTCCGTGTCGAAATCATGCTTCGCCTCGGAGTATCTGCTTTCCCTGTCAGAATTACGCTTCGCCTGGGAATCAACCTCGGCATCGAAATTATGCTTCGGTCAGAATGTCTCCAACCCTTTTGGAATCATGCTCCAACCCTTTTGGAATCATGCTCCGCTCATCGAAATTATGCTCCGATCCTTGGAATTATGTTCCGATCCCCGGAATTATGCTCCTCTTCGGAGTGATACTCCGACCCTGGAATTATGCTCTGCAAATCGGAATGATGCTCCGATCCTCGGGAATCATGCTCCCCAAGGGATGTTCCACCCCCGGAATGATGTTCCACCTCGAAGTCCGGCTTCAAGATCCATCAATTTCATGCACACAACTCATATGCGCGGTGTACATTTATTGATGGGGGGCACTTTGTTGGGGTCAAAATTTGCACCCAGTTGACCAAGTCAAAGTCAAGGTCAACCCCATGCAAGTGGGCCCATGCCCAGGTCGTGCCCCGCGGCCGGCCTCCTCCATGCCAAAATAAAAATCATGTAATAAATAATTTTGATATGATTTTTTTATGCATGAATGTAAGCAAAATGGGCATAAAACCAAATTTTTGTAAAGCCCATGGCTTATGTGCAAAAAGAAATGGCACATGAGACATGGGATGGGCAAAGTGCCATTTTGTAAAGCCCAATGGGCTATATGTAAATGTGTAAGCCTATATAAGGCAACATGATGATGAATAAAAAATACACTTTTCATTCTCTAAAACTCTAGGGTTTGTGCCTACTTCTTCTCTTTCCTCAAGGTTCTAAACCTTCTCATTTCTTTTGAATTAAATCAAAAGTTTTACTCTTCCTTTTCAAAACCTAAATAGTTTTTCACCACAAAACCCGCAAAGGGGAGCTCTGATCTTCCATTAGATCTCAAAATGGGGAGACTTTTAAGTCTCACCCCTTTTTCTCTAAGATCCAGCCGATCAAGAGGAGGAAGAAGGAGACCCATCTCCAAAAATCCTACTTTGGACAAAATCCCAGTCAAGAGAAGATCCAAGACTCAAGAAAGAAGAACCTCTGAAGATTTTTAGGGAGTTCAACTCCAAGACCCAAATCCTCAAAGGAGTTTAACTCCTAATCCAGATCCTTAGGAGTTTGACTCCAAATTTAAATTTTTCGGAGTTTAACTCCACTCAAAATCCTCTTTAGGAGTTTAACTCCCATTTCTGGGGGTAAAAACCCCTTCCTTTCGCTAGCGCCCAAAATGCTAGCGCCCGAGCGCCCACGTGCCGGGCACATGAGGCGCTACTGCTCGAAGTGCTAGCGCCCGAGGGCCCACGTGCCTGGTACGTGAGGGCTAGCGCTTGAGCACCCAAAGCGCTAGCGCCCGAGCGCCCACATGTAGGGCACGTGAGGCGCTAGAGCCCAAGAGCGCCCACGTGCCAGGCACGCGAGGCGCCGGCGCCGGCGTCCGCGCCAAAGTGCTAGCACCAGCGCCAGCACCCATGCGCCTAGCGCCAGCGCCAACGCCCAGCGCCTGCGTGCTAGGCGCGCGAGGCGCTGGCACCCACGCGTTTTTTGGACGCCATTTTCCCCCATTTTACACACTCCACACTAAAAATACCTCCCCCGTTAGAAAAAAATTCTAATGGGACGCTGCCCCGCACCCCGTAAGGGGGCTACTAGCCCCCTTGAGCCCCAGCCCACTATCCGGGTAGCGGGACCCCCGTAAAAACTCTGCGGGGCTCCCGATATATCCAAAACCCCTTCAAAACACAGCACTGCACATTGAGTTCGCATGACCAGTTTAACCCGTCAATCGGAGGTTCCCTCGCTCCAAATGCGAGGGGTAATTAACGGCAGCTTAGTCCACGGCTGCCGGAGATTCGGATCCCCACAATCAATAAACCCCAGTCTACCCTAGGCAGGGGGAATCTGTAATGCGCCTGATAAGCGCGCGCGTATTCCCATCTTAATGGGGTGACGAAAAACACCCTACACCTTGCACAAGTTGGCATACATAAATGATAACTTGTTTAAGAGAAAAGGCAAGCGGGATTGTGATGAGCGGAAAGAAAAGTTGTGATGTGATTTGAAGATTACTTTTCCCTCCAATTCTACTGAGTTAAACCCAGACTTCTTCAAAGAGATCAAACAACCCCAGTGGAATTATGGAGAGCATACAACATTACAAAACAAACACGAGCCGAAATTCCCAAAATTCAACCGGCGAAAATACCCATATACCCGATTCCGCCGGTCCAATAATGAAGAATGCGCCCTATTTTTCTTCTAGCTTTCCCTTGTTGTCAAATCATCCTTATTATATTGTTTGTTTAATCTTATTTTTTGCCTATAAGTACCAGATCAGTGAGCAAGGGAAGGGGGATAGATATACCTTTGGGTTATAGTTTAACTCTTTATTTCATTTTCATTTTGAAGCTTTGTACATAATAGCTAGTTCACCTTGAGTTCTTTGCTTTCTCTTGATCTTGCAACCTCTTTATTGAGCTTGCAAGTTTATGTTTTGGTTATTAAACTCATGGTTTGTATCATCACATGGAATTAATAAAGCTTTCATTTTGCACTTGGGTTCTTAGTTTTTCTTTTCTATCTCTTTTACTTACTTGCAATTTAATTTCTTGCCATTTACTTACTTGCAATGTTGTGTTATTCCTTTTTGCAATTTCTTTTGTTGTTTTGATGGTTTATGAATAGTGGTATTGTTAGGAAAAGAGAGTGGTTATGTAAATTAAGGTTTTCTTTGCTCATTTCTTTTGCCCGATATTTTCCCATTGAACTCCGTCCAAACCTTACGCAAACGCTCCGCAGGCACCCTACCCTACCAAGATATTGGTGATCCCTAACCGTGACCGGTTGCGTTCGTTTGGCCGGAGGCGAAAGTTAAGAGACAAGAACGGACGAACAAGGGTCAATAAGCCGGATTTCACAAATACCGTGCTTAAGCACCATAATCCACTTTGTTGCCGATTACTCTAGCTTCAATAGTCAAGCTCAGCACAAAGGATTGAGTGCGGATTTCCCTAACTTACACGAACCTATCTCTATTCCTAACAAACTTATACTTTGCATATACAACACTTAGGTTAGAATCGAACAGTTCCGACCCTTGCATTAACTCGTGATAACAAGAACGTAAAACGCACCATCTCCTTGCGGACGACCCGTACTCATCATGGCTAGCTACACGCGACGCCGTCTTGATTGCGGTTAACTTTAGAACTAGATACGACACGCGAAATCCTTAACGACCAGCAACACTGGAGGCGACGACAAACTGTTGCTCCGCCAGTTCGTTGGCAGCTTGTCGAAAACGGCCTTTGAATGGTACTCGGAGCTTCCAAATGACTCCGTAAATACATTCATCGAGATGGAACTGCTGTTCACACAGCGGTTCTCCAGCGCAAGCGAGCGCACTCCAATTACGCCATTAATCAATGCCAGGGTAAAGCGGGAGAAACTGTGGTCCAATACGCGATCCGGTGGCGGAACCTATGGTCTAAGTGCGAATAGCGCATCGAAGAATCCCCTGCCGTGAGCATGTTCATCGGGACCCTTGATCCTCAAATGACTGTGTCTCAGTTCATGACATTCTTCAAACCAACGACTTTTCAGGCTCTGATCGATAAACTGGTTCAAATGGACCAGATGGGCCACGAGCCTTCCTCCTCAAATAAGGACCCTCGAAATAACAAGGATAAAGGGAAAGCGGCCTTTGTTACCAACATGCAACAACAACCGAGTGGCCCAAAACCGGCTGGTCGCCAAAACAACGCGCGTCCGCGCCCATCCTTGGAGGAAAGACTAGGACGCGCTTACTCATTTTCCCGTGACAAGACGAGAAGACTGTTCGAGTTGGCAGTACGCAACAAAATCATCACATCGCCAGACCCACGGCGTCCACCGCAACCCGGCGACGTCAACAACCCTAACTACTGCTCCTATCACAGAATGGTGAGCCACCCAATTGAGGATTGCTACGTTTTCAAGAACTGGGTCGAGGATCAGTATCAATAGGGGAAATTCGCGTTGTCCGAAAACTGGAGGGTAAATCCACCGCAGAAGCACACTCTCAAAAGGTGGATGCACCGGAGGCATCATGCTCACTCGTCGAAGAAACTCCATGGGAAGTCGTTCTTTCAGCAAAAACTAAAAGAATGCTGAAGGATCTATAGGCGTGTCCAGCAGTCAGGTGGAAAAGTTCACTTGAACCCGAAATCATCGAAAGGATGCTGAAACCGCGTCTCGTACCGAAAGTTGTTGACAAAAGGCAAAACCCCTAAGTCAAGCCTTCAAAGTCTTCGAAGAAAAAGAAGAAGACCGAGAAGTCTGTGCAGCCTGCAAAGTATGACGACAAGCGCACAGACCTACAAAAGTACATTGATGCACTGGAGGAGTACAACCAGAACGCGGACACCGGTCACGCTCGAAGAGTTCCTCAACATATTCTTGAGAATGAAGATAGTGACAACAATGAGGAAAATAACTCATCAGAAGAAACAGAAGAATATGTAGCAAGTTGCCACATGGTCTCCCATTCGTCGTTATATGACGAAGAAACTCTCTCAACGTCAGAAAACAACACAGAGGAACTGGGGACAGGATCGACACTAAAATCCCCGGAACTGCCAAATGACCCGATCGATAGGCTGTTAAACGAAGCCTTTCAAAAAAGCAAAACTGACCGAGAACGCGAAACAGCCATATACGAAAAGGCTAAGCGTCAGCATCAGGATGAAGAAGCCGCGGCAAGGATGAGTCATAAATAAGAGCAGGATCAAGGCAGAAAAGCGGTTCGCCAAAGCCCTGTCAATAGGAATGAAGCTGCCCCCTCTCATAAGAAGCACTCCCGGGGTCATATGCCTCGACGGAGAGAATTCACATCTAAACTGCTGCCTATATCATCGGAGGGTTACCCACCCTACCGAGGAATGCAGTGCCTTCAAAAAGTGGTGGTAAGGATACATTGCCTATCAAAAACACTTCAAGAGAATGAAGCGCGAAACTCGTCGACGGCAAAAAAGTGCGACAAATGCGCATGAAAAACGACTGGAAACTGTCATATGGTTGGTACCAGTTCGGAAGGGGAAAACCCCCAAGTTCTTACTTTCGGGAGCGATTCTGAGGACGAAATACCCCTCAGCCCTCTTTTCAAAGACTCCGCCTCTAAAAAAGAAGAGGAGGAGAAGAACTGTGAGAATATTCAGCCACGTAACTGCACGCTACCTGAAAAGAACCTCGGACCTATAAATAAAGGTTCGAGCAAAAAGGACAAAGGGAAAGAAAAAATTTCTGAGGAAATTGCCCTCGATGATGGAGTTGTCAAAGAGCTCGCAGTGAGGGTCCCGCCTAGGAAAAACAAGGTGGATTACAATGTCGTGGCACATCTGAGGTAAATACCCTCACAACTGAGCATATTGGATGCTCTCTTCCTCTCCAAAGAGGTACGAGATTCTCTGATCAAGGCATTACAAGAGCCTGATTAGTTCCAAACTTTCCTCACAGAAGAGAAGATGAAGGATGAGTTGACAGAGGTTCAGAAAGACGACATTACATTCAGCGATGAAGATCTCCTCCTCGGTACGTGCGAACATAATCGCCCGTTATACATCACCGGGTACTGCCACGACATCAAGATAGGGAAAATCCTCGTCGATAACGGATCCTCCATCAACCTTCTCAACGTGAGAGTACTGAAGGAGATTTGCATGAACGTTCAGCACCTGACCCGAGAAAAAATTACCATCTCCGGGTTCGACTCACAGTCATCACGGACGCTTGGGTCCGTAATACTGACGTTACGCTTCGGGCTTGTTCCCCTCCGAACGGCGGCCGGGACGCGGGGACGTCCATGCCTGAGGTTCGGGGCAGATGCTAATTGGTGCTATCCGTCCACCTCTCCGAAGATGCCAAGTTAATTTATGGCACCATGTATCGAAGGTTTAAACGGATGCGTCCGATGTAGCAGACTTCGTCAGATTCCCCCTCGCACGAGGGGTTTTTGATTGTGGGGACGCTCTTCCCTGCAGGCGCAAGCCCCTGCAGTTAATTACGCTACCGCGTTGCGGTAACAACTTTCTCCTTCTCCAGATGGTCACTTCGTGTCGTGTGTTTTTGTTTTATTTGTGGTTGCCCGTGGATTGTATACGGAGACTGAGTTATGTCGTCGCCCGTAGGACGTGGACTAGTCCAAATCCGTATTATCTTAGATTTGGGTTTGGGGGTTTGGTTTGAGGATACGTTGGCCATACTTGAGGCTAAGATCAACTCAAACGTTTGTTAAGGATACGTTAGTCTAACTTGAGACTAAGATCAACTTAACGGGATCGTTTAGATCCGACAAAAGAGCATTTGGGCTCTATTGTTCCAGTTTAGGGACATAGTGGTCCATTGAATGTGTGGCCGTCGGGACCCGTCACCTCTCTGACGACGTTGAAGGATTACAACGACAGATGTCAGAGGAGTTCAGAGATGTACCCTTGAGCCAAAGTTGATTGGGGGAATCTATAGTCCAGTTTGAGATTAAAGTCTGTTTGAAAGGTTTAAGGATACGTTAGCCATATTTAAGGCTAAGATCAACTTAAACGGGATCGTTTAGATTCAACAAAAGAGCGATTGGCTCTATTGTTCCAGTTTAGGGACATAGTGGTCCATCGCTAGTTTAAGGACATTGCGGTCCATAGGTAGTTTAAGGACATTGCGGTCCAGGTTAAGGACGTCGTAGTCCATGGGTTTAAGGACCCCACAGTCCATTGTTAGTTTTAAGACATCTCGGTCGAGGTTAAGGACGTCGTAGTCCATGGGTTTAAGGACCCCACAGTCCATTGTTAGTTTTAAGACATCTCGGTCGAGGTTAAGGACGTCGTAGTCCATGGGTTTAAGGACCCCACAGTCCGTTGCTAGTTTTAAGACATCTCGGTCGAGGTTAAGGACGTCGTAGTCCATGAGTTTAAGGATCCCACAGTCCGTTGTTAGTTTTAAGACATCTCGGTCGAGGTTAAGGACGTCGTAGTCCATGAGTTTAAGGACCCCACAGTCCGTATCAATATGTGGTCATCGGGACCCGTCACCTCTTTGAAGACGTTGAGGGATTACAACGCCAAGTATCAAAGGAGTGAAGAGATGTACCCTGGAACCGGAGTGGATTAAATAGTCTCTGGCCCAATTTGGGATCAAGACCAATTGATTATGTTATGAGCCCATTAGCCCAGTTAATTACGAATTGAGGACTTATGGCCATCTTGGGCTAAGTCCAATCATGTCTGGAATATTGACTTCCTGTTGGTCCCTTGAAGGAGAGGCTTTGCCTCTATCCATTTAGCCAATTGGGCCAAAGCCTAGTATTAAACACTACAGACCAATCAGTGTTGAACACTGGGAATGAAATTGACAGGTTAGTGTTTAACACTAAAAGATAATTGGTGTTAAACACCAGCAACAAGGCTTTCAAATTAGCATTAAACACTAAAACAGATCAGTGTTAAACACTGGCAACGGAGATCTCAAATTAGTGTTAAACACTAAGGTAATCAGTGTCGAACACTGCAAATAAAGTTCTTTGATTAGTGTTGAACACTAAGGCCCAACAATGTTTTAACACTGGATTCGGGAGTTCCAATTTAGTGTTAAACACTAAGGCAAGAGGGGTCACGTGGCAACACGTGAGAGCGCCCTCCCTTCATTTGTTCTTCTGAGGAGATCGCATTTTTTGGAGCATCACGTGTCATCACGTGACGGGTGTTTAAATGAGGTATGTTAAAGCTTCTGTCAAGGGTCACGTGGGTCACGTGAGGCACTGCCTCAAAGGGCTTTCTGTAGATCTTTTGGGGGGGGTCACATGGTGACACGTGACCCTTCTTTTCTGTAGTTGTTTAGAAGATCTGTTAATCCCTTTCAGGAATTAAATTCCTCGTAGGGTTGAACCCTGACAATAATTCCAGAGGAATTAAATTCCTAGTTCCTTTTGAAGAGTTGAACCCTGAATTTTCTGTAGGAATTAAATTCCTCATATATATGAAGAACTGAATAGGGTTAAACCCTAATAAAAGCTTTAAGGAATTAAACTCCCACTCTCTGTTAGAGAATTATTCTGGGGAGTTAAGGGAATTACGTTCTTGTTGTTTTAACAGAACTAAGTTCTTAATTAGGGTTAAACCCTGTTTCTTTTTATTCTGAAGGAATTAAATTCCCATGACACAGGGTCAAACCCTAATTTTATTTTAAAGGAATTAAATTCCTATAGTTCTGTGAGAATTAAATTCTCGTGCTTCCATTCCCTCTCTATGCTTTGGATCTGCATGGCAGGATCTCAACCCATTGAGAATTAAATTCTCAACTTCAAGGGGAGATGTGCGCTTTACAGATCCTCCATCTAAGAGAGAAGAAATATGTTCTTCTGTTTTACATCAGAGTTGAACTCTGTTGAGGATTAAATTCTCTTTCTTTCAAAAAGCCTTCCCTTTCTTACCTAGGGTTTTCTTTTGCAGAAGATCCAGATTCCTCAAAGTATCAAGGCTCTCTCCCTTTTCTTCCCTCTGCGTGTATCTCCTTTTTTTTTTGTGTCTCGGCTCCTATTTATAGGAGAAGCAGCCGAGTCAATTAGTTTTTTTTTTGACGTATCTTCATTGAGAGATTTGATTTGCATCCATCATTCGTTCTGGACCTTTGGATTATTAGGTGAATTTTATTCACCATTGGATTTCAAATCCAGCGATTCTCCTTTGTGATTTCTGTTAGATTTAAAAGGGAAATCTTTCCAAATTCGAGATTTTCCCATAGATAGATGATATTTAATCATCTTTAAATCTTTAATTCGGTTGGTTCCAAGTAATCGCTTTCCTTTGGAAAGATTTGAATCTCTTTCAGAATTTAATTCTTTTAACAAAATGGGCTTTGAAAGCCGGTCACGTGTGACCACGTGACCCATGGTCACGTGTGGGCACGTGACCCTCTTGGAACGAGCCTTCTTCCTTCTTTTTACGCTCTGTCTTCTGGTTGCTGCTTAACTATCACGTGCCACCACGTGACAACTGATCACGTGTGAACACGTGACCCTGGCATGGAGCCTTTTTCCTTGATTTCACTGGAGAACAAGTCTGCTGCTTTTGACCATCACGTGCCAACACGTGACCCTGGTCACGTGGGAGCACGTGACCTCTTCTGAAACCTTTTCCTTGGTTTGATCAGGGAACCGGTTTGCCTTTGAAGCTGTTTGTAATTGTCACGTGCCAACACGTGACCCAGGTCACGTGGGAGCACGTGACCCTTTCTGAAGCCCTTTTCTTCGATGTAGTTGGGAAACTGAATTTGCCTCGCCGATGCTTTTAGATGTCACGTGCCAACACGTGACTGCTGGTCACGTGTAAGCACGTGCCCTTTTCTGAAGCCTTTTCCGTAAGCTTTCCTGACTTTAAATCAGGAAACAGGGCTGCTCGTCACTGACATCAAATTTTATGTCATTGATGCCAAGACTTGCTATAAAGCTTTGCTCGGCAGGCCTTGGTTACATGAGTATAATGTCATCCCTTCTACACAACATCAGTGTATGAAATTTCAAGGATGGCTCGGAGTACACTATTACAGGGGAGCTAAATCCGTTCTCCGTAAACGGGGTCCGAAAATATGAAGACGCAAATTACTTCTTACCAGATTTCGAGGATACAGAAAGGTGTCACAAGCCGGACGATAAACAGAAGCCCGTCGCCATTATCCTGATCTTTGGGAGCGATACCGAGGAAGATGAAGAAATAGTCTACTCGGGGTAACCCTAAAAAGAAAACAACAGGCCCAAACCATCTACTCCTATTCTAGTCTTTGGTAGCGACTATGAGGACGACGCCAACGCAGTGTTCTCCATCCGCCCGTCAGTGCAAACCCTCGCCGGAGCAGATCAGAGTTTGCAAATCACAATGGCTCCGCCTCGGCATTACAAAGAACTTGATGCACTCGATACATACAACGTACAAGAACTACAGACTTTCTTCGTCCCTTCCAGGCGAAGAGGTGAAATGTCGATCCTCTTCTACCAATCTACGGAGATCAAAGTAGAAAAAAAAGTCTGGCATGATGCCGATTTTGCACTCGACAGGCTTCAACCAATCCATCTGCCAAGATACTACACAGAGGGATTGAAAAGGCTATTAAGATGCCAAGGTGTACCCCTCGAACAAACTGTTCGACAAGCCCAATTCTACAAAAAACATTTGGGATGTTTGTAACGACTCTGAATTTATTGTACAAAAATTTTCAATTTAATCTACAGAAAGGAGTTTGCAAGCCTGAGTACAATTTAAAAGTTAATTTTTGTTTAAGAACAGCAAGAAACAATTTGTAGCTCATTGGTAAAGTTTTGCACTGTTGTGACGTAGCCCCTGTGTTCGAACCCCATCAGACACATTATATTTTTTCTGATTTTTCTTTTAAACCTTTTGGAAGCCCAAAATTTTACACGTGCAATGCACATAAAAATGAAAAGTCTGAAGAAATAAATATGTGCAAAAGGGTATTTATACAGAGAGGGACATGTGTCTTCAATCCAACGGCTTTCCCTCACAAATCGACCGGCCAAACACCCTTAAAAACAGGCACCGACGGTCCAACCGTGGGTAATAAGCCCCGGGCTTTGCACACAAGTCTCTTGGCCCATCTCTAACTCCCTTGCACTGTTTGATTACTCTGCAATCAAACGATACCCCTTAATTCCCTATTGCTATCCCCCATGACCCCCAGCCTACTATCCGGGTAGCGGGACCCCCATAAACTCTGCGAAGCCCCCAATATATCCAAAACCCCTTCAAAACACAACACTGCACATTGAGTTCGCATGACCTGTTTGATCCGTCAATCGAAGGTTCCCTCGCTCCAAAGGCGAGGGGTAATTAACGGCAGCTTAGTCCGCGGCTGCCGGAGATTCGGATCTTCCCAATCAATAAACCCCAGCCTACCCTAGGCAGGGAAAATATGTAATGTTCCTGACAAGCGACGCGTATTCCCATTTCAATGGGATGACGAAAAACACCCTATAGATTATGTCACGCCCGGTAGAACTAATCTCTCCTCCCATATTTCGGGTTAAACGTTCATGCGAGCTCAATCAATATACATATCGATTGCCTGTACTGAAATCATGTTTCTATTTGCAGATTAACAATTTCCAATTAAAATCTTCGGACGTAGCAAAATGTCTCCAAGGATAAGCTCAGCTCTCAACATGGCTCCCATCTCCTACACGATGAAGATGGATGCCAGGACGATCCTCTCGGCCAGTCTCGGGCGATAGTGGGAGGAGCCGCTGCTACCATTTAGCTCTATTCTGTTCATGCCAGCTAGCACCATCCCACATTCTCAAGCTCCGGTAACAGACAGACCGGCCTCGAAAGGCAGGAGGCCAAATGTGGTGATCTCGAGGGCACCACTACCCAAACGCATGTTAGTGTTTGAACGACTTTCCTTGGCCCCAGCTAGGGGCAAGGCCATCAACACCAACAAAGCAACAAGGCATCTAGGGCAAGCTCCAGCGGCGTCCCTAACAATCGCTCAAGTTGGTATCTTCTCTAAGCTCCCCGTTAATCGGCTCACGATGGCTTCCTGGATGACGGATGCCCGCTAAGCCCTCAAAATCGAGAAGCTAAGACAGAAAAGGCTCAGATACAGAGCCAACAAAAGGGCTAGGGCTCATGCTATGCTGAACTTCATGAGGTTCCAAGAACAGGGTCACACCGCCAAAGATAAAGAGACGGGTGGATATGTGGTCTACACTGTCTACATGGTCGGTACGCGCAGCAAGAGCAAGGATGGGGCCACTACATCTCAAATCCAATCTGGTGTGAATGTGGCTGTCACTTCCCAAGACTAGCATCCTTTGGAAGGTAATGAAAATCCTCCCAGTGAGGCTGATAAGTAGAAAGATCTCTCGGTTCATGAGGAGTTGGGCTCGGAAAGCGAAGAGGAGCCAATCTTCCGTCCCAAGAACGCAGAGCAGCAACTTCTCCAAGAGCTCCGAAAACAGCTCAGAAGTAAAGACAAGGAGATGGCCAAACTTTACTCCAAAATTGACGACTTGACGAATGTCGTGATGCAGCTCACGACCCAGGTTGCCTCTCATTCGTCCAATCAAGCGCAAGTTTCTGCTCATGAACCGGGAAACGGTGTCCCAAGACAGCTGACACCTATTCCCTCAAATCCAAAGGTGGGCGGACCGCATGAAAGTCAGTCGCACCTCTCGGGAAATGTCTTAGCTACTGATGACAACAACCCGCTAACTCAAGATCAAATCATGGATTTGGTTTCCAATAAAGTGAAAACATTGGTAGCCGAAGCCGAAGCGCAAAATGATGTTAGCAGTAGTGGGAGACAATATCCTGCTCAGTATGATCTGGTAGAATTTCCTTGTGGCTAAGTCATCCCCAAATTCGGAAGATTTGATGGGACGGGAAATGCGAATCAGCACATCACCCATTTTAAAGCCTTATGAGGGAATACTGGGGGCAATGATGCGCTTCTCCTCCGCCAGTTCATTAATAGCTTAACAGATGTCGCTTTTGACTAGTACGCGAGCATACCGGATGGCTCCGTCACTACTTTCGTCCAAATGGAATCTCTGTTCCGACAAAGGTTCATGAGTGTCAGCGATAAGATTACCATTGCCGACCTCGTAAGGACCAAGCCAAAGAATAACGAAAGCAGCACGGATTTTATAACCCGATGGCGCAATCTCTCCGTCAAATGTGAACCGCCGATAAAGCAGGACCAATCTGTAAGCCTCCTCGTCGGAAATCTCAACAATTGGATGGCCCCATTTCTATGCACCATGGGTCTCAAAACATTCTAAGAGCTGACCAGGAAAGTCCAGATGTTGGAGCGCTCAGGAGTCTTCCTCGGATTCCCAAAATAACAATAGGTCCTGGAGAAACCAAAAAGACGATAATCGCAAAGGCGGAAATTCCGACGATGCTGAATGTTTTAACGCTTCGGCTAACCGAAATAAGCGAGGAATGAGCGGGTCTAATGCCAACCAGTCTCGGAAGCCAGTGTTCGGAGAGGGAGGAGAATCTCCACTGAAAGAGAAGCTGGATAAGATCTATTCCTTAAGAAGGGACAAAGTCCACAAGATATTCAAGAACGCCCTGAGAAACGGTCTACAATTGCCAGAATCAAAAAGACCGCAAGAAGCGAATATGACCGACGACCCTAAATATTGCCCTTATCACAGAGTGATAAGTCATGCCATTGAGGACTGTTTCGTCTTCAAAGATTGGGTTGAAAAGCAATACAAGGCAGGAGAGATAGAACTGTCTAAAGGCGCGTTAACAAACAGTCAAGCTGCGACCGCCAATTTCATAAAGTCCTTCGGAAACCTGATTCTCTCAGACATCTGCCTTTCTCTAAAAAGAGCAGACCACCATATCGTTAAACCGGGAATAAACGACCACCACGTCGTTAAACTGGGAACATTCGACCACCACGTCGTTAATCTGGGAACAATCGACCTCTAAGTCGTTAAACTGGGGATGTAAAATTGTGTAAATAAAAAAATAAAAAATGAAAATAAAAAGAAGCCGAAATGATGGGGCAATCGCGAATAAATAGCCGAAATGATAGGGCAATCGGGACCTTCGCGATGAGAAAAGCTGAAATGATAGAGCAATCGCGGTAAAAAAAAATGGCGAATGATGAGTCGCTCTTAGTACCATATTCCAGTGCAGCGATGCAGACGCTAACCAAAATCCAAGTTCCCAAATGGCGAATGACGAGTCACTCCTGGTACTATATTCTAGTGCAGCGATGTTGACGCCAACCAAAATTTCAAATCTATGAATTTCCCAACGGCAAATGATGAGTCACTCCTGGTACTATATTCCAGTGCAGCGATGCAGATGCCAAAAAAATCCCAAAATTCTCCCAGCCCTACGGTTGGTCCCCAAACTGACTACCGTATACAATCCACGGGCTTAAATAATTCTCATCACACCTATGCCCCACCGCAATTACCAGTCAAGCGGCCGGTCTCCGCCTTCGGAATTATGCTCCATTTGGGAAGACCCACTCATGTGTCCTCACGATACATGAGGAGAACAAAACTTACGAGATCCTCTCGACTCGTAAGAAAACACCTTAGTGGGATCCTTACGACTTACAAAGGAAAAACACACTTGGGGGTCCTCACGACTCCTAAGGAGAAAATAGAACTACGGGATCCTTTCGACTCGTAGAGAGAAAATACTTTTATAGGACCCTTACGGCTCATAAAATTGAAAAGCCTTAGGTGATAGGGACCTAAACTTGTCTTCTAAGCCATTGCTCCCCGACAGGTAAAGGCAAATGATGAATTGCTCCTGGCACATGTGCTTTAGTGTTAGCAACGCTGATGCCAACCCTAACCCCAAAATTCCAAACTTTCGATCCAATAGACCCCTAAGTCTTTAAACTGGGAACAAATGACCTCTAAGTCGTTAAACTGGGAGCGGAAGACCCCTAAGTCTTTAAACTGGAAACAGATGACCTCTAAGTCGTTAAACTGGGAATAGATGACCCATTAGTCGTTAAACTGAGAACAAGGGAAATCCCCTCATGGCAAATGATGATTCGGTGCTGGTATCATATTCCAGTGTAAGCGGTGCTGATGCTAGACCAAAACCAAAATCCTTAAATCCTGTCGTGATAAATGATGATTCACTCCTGGTACCATATTCCAGTGTAGCGATGCTGATGTCCACCCAAATCACATCAAGTCAGCAAGACGATCAACAACCTCTGCAGCGGAATCATGCTTCGTCTTATAGTGTACCCCATGTCGAAATTATGCTTCGCCTCGGAGTATCTGCCTCCTCATCGGAATTATACTCCGCCCTGGAATCAAGTCAACCAGCGACCTCCTCGTCGGAATTATGCTCTGCCCTGGAATCAAGTCAACCAGCGACCTCTTCGGCGGAATTATGCTCCGCCCTGAAATCAAGTCAACAAGCAACCTCCCCATCGGAATTATGCTTTGTCTCGGAATCAAGTCAGCCGACAAGTTCTGCGGCGAAATCATACTTCGTCTCAGAATGTATCCCGTGTCGAAATCATGCTTCACCTTGGTGTATCTTTCTTCCCTGTAGGAATTATGCTTCGCCCGGAAATCAACCTCTGCGGCGGAATCATGCTTTGTCTCAGAGTTTACCCCGTGTCGAAATTATGCTTCGCCTCGGAGTATCTGCCTCTTCGTCGGAATCATGCTTCAACCCCTTGGAATCATGCTCCGCTCTTCGGAATTATACTCCGATCCCTGAAATTTTTCTCCGCAAATCGGAATGATGCTCCGACCTTCGGAATTATGCTTCGCTCTTCGGAATTATGCTCTGATCCCTGGAATTATGCTCCGCAAATCGGAATGATGCTTCGAACTTCGAAATTATGCTTCGCTCTTCGGAATGATGCTCCGATCCCGAAATCATGCTCCGCTCTTCAAAATTATACTTCTATCCTCGGAATTATGCTCCGATCCCCGGAATTATGCTCCTGGAATGATGCTCCAACCCGGAATGATGTCCACCTTGAAGTCTAACTTCAAGATCCATCTATTTCATGCACACAACTTATATACGCGGTGTGCATTTATTAATGGGGGCACTTTGTTGGGGTCAAAAATTGCATCCCGGTTGACCAAGTCAAAGTCAAAGTCAACCCCAAACCAGGTGGGCCCAAGCCCAGGTCAAGTGGGCCCATGCCCAAGTCGAGCCCCACGGCCGGCCTCCCCCATGCCGAAATGAAATCATGTAATAAATAATTTTGATGTAATTTTTTATGCATGAATGTAAGAAAAATGGGCATAAAGCAAATTTTTGTAAAGCCCATGGCTCATGTGCAAAAGAAATGAGCACATGAGGCATATGATGGGCAAAAATACCATTTTGTAAAGTCCAAGGGGCTATATATAAATTTTTAAGCCTATAAAGGGCAACATGATGATGAAATGAAAGACACTAATTCAATCTCTCAAATTTTAGGGTTTGTGCCTCCTTCCCCTTCCTCAAGGTTCTAAAACCTTCTCCTCTTTTCTGATTTTTCTTTTAAAATTTTTGGAAGCCCAAAAGTTTACACGTGCAATGCAGATAAAAATGAAAAGTCTGAAGAAATAAACATGTGCAAAAGGGTATTCATACATAGAGGGACACCTGTCTTCAATCCACCAGCTTTCCCTCACAAATCGACCGGCCAAACACCCTTAAAAACCGGCACCGACGGTCCAACCGTGGGTAATAAGCCCCGGACTTTGCACACAAGTCTCTTGGCCTATCCCTAACTCCCCTGCACTGTTTGATTACTCTGCAATCAAACAGAGACCCCTTAATTCCCCATTTATCATCTTTTTAATTCTAAAAACCTAATTCCACATTATAAATACTACCCTATACCCTAACCCTTCCCCATTCTGAAAATTATAGCCAAAATTCTCAAAGTTTTCTAAGTACAAGAAGAGTACAAGTGGAGTTAGTAAGAAATTAAGTTCCAGCGAAGATCAAAGCAAGTTCCAGCGTCCCCACGATGCCCCGACGACAACCCTTCCTACTCCTACATTCCCTTCATCTTTCTAGCTAGTAAGTCCCTCCCTATCCCTCTCTTTCTTTTCGAAAAGTTCTCGTTTTCAAAACATGTCGGTAAGTGGAGTTAATACTGACTTTTTATTCTAAACCCTAAAAAGTCTCTTTTTTTACATATTTTTCATCCATATTCCTACATCATGTTTGTAATCATATAACTAATGATTAGAACAAACTTTCACTCAAAAATATCATGAAACATAACTTTAAATCAACTTTTACATTAAAATACCATGAACTTTAGATATGTCATCTTATTTTCCATTGTTGAAACATACTTTTAGAAAACCTCACGGGGTAATGACCTACCTCTCACAAACACACGTGATTTTATAGAACGATACTCTTTGAACATATCTTTATGGCGATTACAATATATTTCATTAAAATACCATCTCTTATAAGAAACGATTTTTTTAAAATTGTATTTTAAAATTCCTTTGTAAATAAGCCTCTACAACCTTTTTTAGGGGACCCGCTATTAGATGGTGCGGATTGTCGCACATCGTTGGACTAGTAGAGCGAGATGCAGACCTCCTCACGGAACATTCGGTCTCGAAAGGTTTTTAATACGATTTTTAAGAAAAACGAAATTTTCTACTTAATAATCAAAATTAATTTTTATAATTATATAAATATTATAAATCCATATATTTTCAAAATATAATAATCTTATATTTTTCAAAAGAAAGAATTACAAATTTCATCAAAATACCATTAAGATACCAATAAAAGTCAAGCTTTACAGTAAAATACCATGAACTATTCAAGTTAAGCTATTATCACTAAAATACTTCAATTCTTAAAATTCACATTCATGGAAACCCTGAATAATATAAATAATTTCTCGAGCTTATTTTGAACTATATCTTAAAAAAATATTTTTCATAAAACCCCCCTTGAGTTATATAAAATTGCATTTAAGGACTTTAGTAAATATGGGTTTAAACGGGATCAATTCTCTTGAGCCTCAGGGAGCCAGAGAAAGTGAGTACTTGCCTATTTAAGGTAGAAACCTAACGGTGTTATCAATGGTAATTGTCTTGGAAAAAAATATAAATCCTGCCGTCCATGTGCAGCAGTTACCGATAACTCCCGAACCTAATTCAGGATTTAAATCGGTTGCAAGTGTCTGAATCAGTCTGAGTCTAAATCAAACTTGAATCCAAACTCAAACTAGAATCCAATTCAAACATGAATCCAAACTCTAACATGTATACTTAAACCTGAACCTGAATACCAGAATAATATCAACATGCAAACATGACATGACTTGACCGAACCATGGCTATAACTTGGCTTGATTACATGACTACTTGTTTACATCCTGAACCTGATTACATGAACAACTTGTATCTATGGTCTCGGCAAGTATGATAATTATAATCTATATAAAACATTACACGGGATCAACGGGGTAGATTGGTACGGAATGTATTAGAAGTGGAATAAGATGATCACTAAAAGACACCTACATGAACTCTCGTGCCGTTGTCCCGTGGGTTTTGACGGGCCTCTACCTGTTACCATAGTCTACGGAGCAAGTTGGACTCCTCTCGTATACACTGATACCTTCTGTACCAAGCTACAAACAACTACGTTAGAATAGCAATCTTATACATATACACCTTAACAGTTCAATTCTCAATACTTGCTATATTCCTCTCTTTCTTTTGGGACTTACCGAGCGCTAGTTTGCTGACAACATTCCTGTCTTTTCGTTATTTAGAATGTTCGTCAGGAGGACCGGACTCTCTCAAGATCGAGCCTAGCCAGGAAGACGTGGACCAGTTCACCAAGCAGCAGGATTTCTAGCTTTCCTTGTACTTACTTTTCATTTCATATGCCACTGTTTAGGCATTGCTTTAGATCATTATACTTTCCTTTTCAAAGCAGTGTATTGTAAAGATGAATGTTAATAAAAGTTGTTGTTCATTTTATATCTCTTGTCATTTCTTATGCATTTTATATATTGCTTATTTACGCTTAACGTATTTATTTCTGAGTAAATACGTCGCGTGCCTGCCACGTCTCCGTCTCTGTATACTGGGAAGTGGGGCATGACAATGTTCCTGGGACTCAGTGAAAGATGTCCAACGGGAAGATGGAGACAACCGGGCTCGGATACGTTCGGTCCAAAAAACGGGAGCGGTTCTACAGTTGCCGCGTCATAAACAGCTCCAGTGAAGGGGAAAACATTTTTCTAAATGGCCGTAACGTTGAAACAGAGCGAAATCCCGCTCTAAGGACGTTAAGTCCGTCGCTCGAAGAAAAAATAGACAAGCTAATAAAAGAAGCTTGTCAAAAGAGCCGAGTCAATCACAGCCACGAAATGGCCATTTATGAAAAGGCCATGGCGCAATGTCTCAATCAGCAATCTGCGAAGAAGGATGACTATAATTCTCTTTATCCCCGGCCTGCTATATGTCCTCGCGAAAGGGGGAAATTCCCAAATAGAGGCAAAAACAGAGCAAAGAACGCAAATAACGTTCGAAAACAACAAAGCTGATCCAAGAAGCCGTGCGATCAAGAAACGTTCGATTGGAACCCGTCCTTTATAAAGATGATGGGTCGGGAATACTCTTTCCCATCGGACAAGACGAGGAAAATATTCAACCTTGTCATGAAGCATCAAATGATGACACTTCCAAAGTCTTGACACCCCGAACAAATAAACGAGGTCCATCATCCGGATTATTGCTCCTGCCACCGAGCAATAGGTCATCCCCTCGAAAACTGCTTCACCTTCAAAGAATGGGTAGAAGACCAATATCAACAACGCATGTTCGTTTTATCCGACAGCTGGAGGGTAACCCCGCCACAAAAGCATGGGCCAAAGAGGACCTATACCGTGAGAATAGGACCGGCTCAACATCAAGAATGGAAGCGAACTCATACATGCCATGTGATAACACTCTCAAAATAGGGAAGGCATACGATTATGGATGACCTCCGCATGTGCTTCACAAATGAAGACGAGGACGAAGTAATCTCTTAGTTTCCACCAGCACCAAAGGAGCTGGAAGATAGGATATACACCACGGCGGAAAACCTAAGAAAAACTGACTTAGGGACGAAAAATGACCCGAGACCAACGTTCGTCAATGAGCTACTATCTGAAAAACAGGTAGCCACGTTAAAGTACATGCTCATGCAATATAAAGACTGCTTCGTATGGAACAATTCCGAAATGACAGGTCTAGATCCAAAGGTAGTAGTGCATAGACTGGTCATATCATCAGACATAAAGCCAGTCAAACAGGCGCCAAGAAGAATGCGGCTCGAACTCGAGATGAGTATCAACGCTGAAGTCAAGAAACTAATTGACTCCAGCTTCATCCAAGAATTTCAATATTCTGAATGGATCGCCAACATCGTTCCAGTGATGAAGAAAAATGGGACGGTTCGCATCTGCATAGACTTTCGGAACCTCAACAAAGCTTGTCCGAAGGACGATTTCCCAGTCCCTGTTACCGAGCTAATGATCGATAACACGTCTACCCATAAAATCTTCTCCTTCATGGATGGGTCTTCAGGATACAATCAAATAAAAATGGATGCTGAAGACCAAAAGCATACCGCCTTCCGGACTCCGCTGGGCATATTCTGCTATAAGGTGATGCCTTTCGGTTTAAAAAATGCTAGCGCAATCTACCAAAAGGCTATGACAAAGATCTTCGATGACCTAATACACGAAATCGTCGAATGCTACATTAATGACCTTGTAGTAAAGAGCAGATCTCACGAGGAACAATAGGAACATCTAAAAATAGTGTTTCGAGGTCTTCGTAAGTATAATCTGAAGATAAATCCTCTAAAATGCGCGTTTGGAGTCTCCTCAGGCAAATTCCTAAGATTCATTATACGGCACCGGGGTATCGAAATCGATCTCTCAAAGATCAAGGCGATTGTGGAAATGCCCACGCCAAGAACTCTCAAACAATTGCGATCTCTTCAAGGAAAGCTCGCATATATCCGACGGTTCATAGCCAATCTCTCCGGAAAATGCCATCCCTACAGTTACTTGATGAAGAAGGGGACCTCGTTCGTCTGGGATCAAAAATGTCAAAATGCACTGGACGAAATCAAGCAATACCTGCAAAATCCGCCGGTATTGATTGCTCCGGTTAAGGGAAAACCCCTTATCCTATATACAATAGCCCTTAAGGGTTCTCTAGACGCGCTATGGGCACAAGAGAACGATCAGGGAAAGGAGAGTGCTTTGTACTATTTGAGTCGAGTTCTCCTGGGGGCAGAAAACAACTACCCCCCATCGAAAAGCAATGCCTGGTACTGATCTTCGCTATAATGAAGCTCAGACATTACGCCTTAGCACATAATGTCCATCTCATATCAAAGGTGGATCCTCTCAAATATCTGATGTTAAGGGCCATACTAACGGGAAGGCTTGCCAAATGGGCCCTCCTCCTGATGGAGTTCTCGATAATATATCGAACCTTCAAAGCAGTGAAAGGCCAGGCCATTGCCAACTTTCTCGCCGAGCATCCGATACCAGCCGACTCTCCTTTAAATTGCGAGTTGCCGGATGAACATGCGTTCGACACAATCGAAGAAGAGAAGGGGGAAAATGATTCCTAATGGGAACTGTACTTCGACGGAGTATCTTCTGTGAAGAGGCGAAAGCAAAACACCTCTATAATCAAAGCCGGGGTGGGCCTTATCTTCGTGATCCCGTAAGGAGGGATATTGCGTTACGCTCTTTCCTTAACGGAGCTGAGGACTAATAACGAAGCTGAATATGAAGCTTTGATAGCAGGTCTCAAAATCGCTGTCGACATGGGAATCAAAGACCTCCTCATATATGGAGACTTCCAGCTGATCGTTAGCTAAGTAAATGGCGACTATCAGACGTGCAAGCCGAAGCTGATAAAGTATGGCGAAAAAGTGCAGCAACTTTGAACACAAATCCCCTCCTACATGTTAGTGTATATGCCCTAGAGGCCATTACTGTATCATACTAGTTTGTATATTACTTGATGGAAGCTTGGGATATTCACAGTTGTATATACAATCTTGCTCGAAATGGTAGTATGCTACTTGGTTTGTCTCTGCTTTAATATGTGCATGTGTTTCTTTTAGCATATCGCTGATATACATATTAGTAGAGCCCTTAGGATCTTTGCTTGATTACCAGCGTTGTGATAGCGCTCACACTCGTGGGAGCTGGGTAATCCATAAGCACATCCTTATACAGGTCCCTGGTCGTTGGACTATCGAGACAGGGCATCGATACTCCGGAGTAGACTAGCGTATGCGCTTCTCATCCCAGTGTAGGAGACGGTCTGTCCCACAGCCGTCAGTACGTCGTACTTGAGATAGTATGCGGGTGCTCGTTAGGTTACGAGTACACTGGACAGGACTCGTCGGGAACTGTTGGTTGGTATTATACCTATCGTCAGCTATCAGTTCCCAGGTGACATGAGTACAGCTTAGTCCGCTGACTTGACACTGTCACTTCGCCTCGAGTGTGTTCCCACTGCACTTTGATTGCTACCCTACCACGGCTCAAAGGAGTCGTGCAAACAGGTAGTTTTTGGGTGCAGTCCCGAAGCACTTGGAGGTAGTGACGGTTAGACAGGATTCGTCTCTTCCGGTATTGGGGGTTGACATCGCGCTGTGTCCAGGAGAGCCATTACACGAGTAGTCCCTGGCCAGGGCAAGCAAGATATACTGGTAGGTTTCCAGTGTTATCTCAGGGTGTTCTGGGCTACACTCCGACATGACTTGTACCGCTATTAGGGGACTGACGTTCACCGCCCCCTAGGCCCGCCATGCGATGTATCAGACGAACAGACCGGACTGTACGAAGACTGTCACATACAGGCTCAGTAGGAGTTCAGATGGGGTTACCTCGTCAGTCTTCTTATCGGCATCTACCTGGGGACCGTTACGTACAGCTAGTGCCACTTGCGGTCTGTGGTTAAACCCACTGCCAGCGTAGTGTCGAGTCTTTAGAGTCCCACACAGAGAGCTATTCGCCTTTAGGCAAAATGAGTAGAGGTCGCATGGTTTTGCGACAGGGTTCGTTCACATCCGCGCACTCGTGCACGTTTGCTGTCCGGACAGCTTATACTAGCGGGCTTTGGTTTAAGCCGGATCCTAGTTTATGATTTGGGATTGGTTTTATCTCATTGTATTCGTGTTCCTCGGATCATGAATACGGGTGCGTATGCACAGTTGCTTGAGACAGAGGGAGAGGACTTTTGATTAGGGTTAATGACCATTGTCATTTTATTAACCCTAATGCTTATGTGTGTATTATGGTTAATTGATATTAGTTTAATATAATTGTGCATGGTTATGGTTGTTGACCATATGACCTTCTTGACTTATTGACCTAGGTTGACACTTTGACCATCATCATTTCATTTGGAAGATGCTCTTTGATCCTTGCAATTTGCATTAAAAATGAAATGATAATGGTCATGTCTTGATTAAGCCATGTCAATTATCTTACTAATTATCAATTTATAATAATTCACACATATATGTGAGAATGCTTCATATTATTCTCTCATTCTATCATTCACTTTCTCTCTCTTGTTCTTCCTCTCCCTCAAGCTCTCCCCTCTCATGTGTTGAGAAACACATGAGCTTGAGAAAAACCTCTTCTTGATAATCTTTACTCTCATCTAGGGTTTTAGGACTAGCACTTCTAGCACCCTAGTTACTTCTAGCTTGAAGTTGAAGCCAAAGGTTGAGGCTTTCGGGTGGATCCTTCTTCGACTCAAGAAGACGACAAAGGTGATCCCTTTCTACTACTCCAAGGAGCAAGGAGAGAAGGACATAAAGCCCTAGGTTTAACCATTCTACCCTTTAGCTAGTTTCTAGTTAGCTTTAGCTTGTTTTTGTTTAGCAAAGATCCTTCTTTGTCTAGTCCATGTTGCCTGAAGTGATAAAAATCCGATTTTTATTCCGTTTTCCGCCTCCCCGCAAGCACCGGGGTGGGCAACGTGGACTTACACTACATCCTGGAGAGTATACCGTGTGTAGAAAACAGTAAGGTGGATGCGTTGGCCAAATTGGCTAAGGAACTGGCCGATGAAGACCTCGATGATGTAAAGATTATTGTGCAAAGCCGCATGGTTCTTGTGCCAACAGATATATCTTCGGAAGACTTAATAGAGCCATTCGAAAGAAAAGAAACGACCGAACAAGTAGCCCTTCAAATAGAGGATGAAGAAAAGGTCAAGGATTGGAGGGAAGTCTTCATAGACTACTTCAAATCTCAACGAACACCGAAAAATGCGTCGTCTAGATATCAGCTCATGAAACGAGCTTTGTCCTTCGCATTCGTCAATGATACTCTGTATAAGAGATCGTTCGACTGTCTGTGGCTAAGATACCTGGGACCAGAAGAAGCAAACAAAGTCGTCCAGGAAACTTACGACGGACTCTACGGTTCTCATCAAACTAGGCCAAAGATGAAGCTGAAGATAAAAAGAATGGGTTACTATTGGCCCATAATGATTCAGGACTGCCTCGAATATGCGAAGCAGTGTCACTCATACCAAATTCACGGGGACTTCATCCACCAACATCCAAATCCACTACATCCAACAGTAGCTAGTTGACCGTTCGAAATGTGGGGAACCGATATAATTGGCCCCATTGAACCGGCATCGTCCAAAGGACATCGGTTCATACTGGCAACGAATGAATACTTTTCTAGGTGGGCAGAAGCAGTACCACTAAGGGAGGTGAAGACGGAGAATATCCTCCATTTCTTCAGAACACATGTTATTTATCGGTTCGGCACTCCGCGACGAATTATCTTGGATAATGGACCAGCTTGTAGAAGCCATAAAATAAGCCGCTTCGCATAGCAACATAAAATAGATTAGAGATACTCTTCAATTTATAATTCTCGGGCCAACGGTCTAGCAGAAGCTTTCAACAAAACATTGACAAAGATTATAAAGAAAACGGTGTCCAGAAACAAAAAAGATTATCACGAAAGGTTGCACGAAACTCTCTGGGCATACCGAACAACGTTCAAAATAGCTACGAATACAACAGCATACGCGTTGGTATTCGGCACGGAAGCAGTGCTTCCCCTGGAAATAGAACTCCCCTCTCTGCGAGTAGCGGTCCGATACGAGCTGACAGATGAAGAAAATGCACATCTTCGGCTTGAGGAGCTTGATGCCCTCGACGAAACTCGCCTTATAGCACAACAAAATCTGGAAGCTTACAAGGCGAGGATGACACGGTCATAAGAAAAACTGACCAGGCCGAGAACATTCCGCCAAGGCGAACTCATGCTAGTCGTCAAAAGACCTATGATCCCCAATCGTGCAAAATGGGGGAAATTCGAGCCGAACTATGAAGACCCGTACATCATAGACAAAGTCTACCAAGGTGGAGCCTACCTGCTCATGGATATGCATGGCGAAAGACCCTTCCGGCCAATAAACGGCCGATTCCTCAAAAAAAATCCACTTGACGAGTCACGACTTAGGTCAATGATAGATCATGACGCTCGTGTTCGCTCGTTATCTTCCTGAGTCAGAACTCTGAGAATAGTATACAAAAAAGCTCCGTCGCCCAAAAACGGCGACAACGGACCGAGAAGTCCTTACACTAATTATTCGCCCCAAACATGACAATGAAGGACCGAGAAGTCCTTAAACTAACAATCCGCCTCAAACATGGCGATCCGCCTCAAACATAGCAGCTATGGACCGAAAATTCCCTAAACTAAAATTTTGCCTCAAACATGGCGATAATGGACCAGAACGTCCCTAAGCTAGCGCGTCGTCCCAAATACGACGATATACTCTCTTGAGATCTATATTGCAATTAAAGTCTTAATAGCAAAGATTGCAATTCATGTCCCACTGGCTGCACAGCTACTCCAGCTATGAAGCCATCCCTAAATCCCATCGAAAAACAGATGGGTCACCTGCGATGAAACTACTTTCGAGAGTTTCGCTGTTAAAAAAAGCGGTATGTCCACAAGCGAAATGGGCACAGATGAAAACCCGAAAGGGCGCTGTGAGTAAGAACAGCAGGACTACCAGCGAGTTTGTGAAAACCCAGAAGGGCGCAATCTCGTAAAAATAATAATAAAAAATAAAATAAAATAATACACTTATGAGATCCTCACGACTCGTAAGGAGAATTCCCCCTATGAGACTTACACGGCTCATAGGATTCAAAAGCCTTAAGTAACAGGGATCTGAACTTGTTCTTAGCCGTCATATCCTCCAAGTTGCCCTACAGGCGGTCCAATATTGACCTTTGTATACAATTCACGCTCTACAAATAAATATTCCCTTACCAAGATCTACCAATGGTGAGAAATGTCCACATATGGTGAACGACATTTGTAAGTGCTCTCGACTTATAAGGAAAAAACACTCTTGGAAGATCCTTACGACTTACAAAAGAAAAAATCACTTAGGAATCCCCACGATTCCTAAGGAAAAAAATACACTTACGAGATCCTCTCGACTCGTAGAGAGAAATACCTTTGTGAGACCCTTACGGCTCATAAAGTCAAAAGCCTTAGTCGACAGGATCCTAATTCTGTCTACTAAACCATCTTTGTTCAAATCGACAAAGAAAAATGATGATTCGCTCCTGACAACATTCCAGTCGTAGCGATGCTGATGCCTAAACAGGTGTCAAACTCCAAGTCCACTTACGGCAAATGATGATTCGCTGCTGGCAATATTCCAGTTGCAGCGATACTGATACCAAGATTGGTATCAGATCTTAGGTTCCTAACTCGTAATAAAACTCAGCAATTTACAAAAAAAGCGTATGAGAAAGCCGAAATATTTGGGCAACTCGCAATAAGAAACAACGAGTAAAAACAAAAAATACATAACCGAAATGAGCGATATAAAAAGCTGAAAAAATAGAGCATCGCGGAAAAAAAAAAAAAATATATATATATATATATATATATATATATATATATATAATAAAATTTCCTTTACCCTGTAAGTATGTCCATATTGACTCTTGTATAAGATCCATGGGCACAAATAAAAGAAAAGGGAACCATATTGTCCCATCAAGATCCGTCAAAGGGAGAGCCAGATCTCGACGGCAACATCTGCAGCCTAGAGATTAGCTCGGCGTTCTTCTCATTCCAGCGGAATGCAGACACAACGTCAAAAAAAGACCCAAGGGTCAAAGCAAACCAAAAATGGAGTAATGGTAAAATCCTAGCTCCAAGTCTTGACGGTACATATACAACCTAGAGACTATCCCAGCTTTCCCCCTCATTTCAGCAGGATGCGGACGCAACTATCAAATGAAATTGGGGCGATGGCATATCCCTAGCTTCGGACTTCAATCGCAATACATACACTATGGAGGTCCTACAGATGTCTACCCTACTTCAGTAAAGAATCGGCGCGACATCGTCAAAACAAAAAATGAAGCGACGGCATATTCCCAGCTTCGGGTCTTGACGACAACTCATATAAAGCCTAAAAGACCATTGGAGATCATCCCACCCCAGAAGGGTGCGGTTACGACTCATCGGGGATCCAAATTGAGCCTAACCTCAAGTAAAAAGCGTCATAGAAAATTCCCAGCGCTTGCTCTTCCGACGGTGATATAACCCAAGGAGATTACTTGAAGACATCTTGTCCAGCCCCCGAAGGGATCAGAGACATGACAGTTGCGGGGTTACTCAAACAACAACTTAAAGACTGCATATCGAGGAATACATCAGCCAACACGACGGTATCACGGACTAAAACCCTAGTACCACAAACCTAACAGACCTCTATCGTAAAGAATATGGGTTATCTATATACAACGTTAGGACAAGTTTGCCTGTAAAACCTAAATGAGGTAAACTAAAGATACTCCGAAATGAGTGAATAAACTACGGACTCCGAAATGAGTACATAAACTAGAAACTCCGAAACGAGTGAGTAAACTACAAACTCCGAAATGAGTACATAAACTAGAAACTCTGAAACGAGTGAATAAACTACAAACTCCGAAATGAGTATATAAACTACAAAATCCGAAATGAGTATATAAACTACTTTACGCCAAATCAAGACATCAAAGGATAGAGAGGTGCAAACATGAAATAAAATATGTCTTTTATTCATAAATTAAAATAAATATAAGATACAAAAAAAGAAGAAAGAAAGATATACAGCGACAAAAATTTTTTAAGACGGCTGGCGGTTCAATAGGCCAGCTAGATCGTCATTTTTCCGCCAGACTTCCACCTCAAGCTCTAGCAACACCGCAAGTTGAGTCCCTGCCTGTGCCTGTTGTTGTTGGTATGAAGAAAACCGATTCTCAAGCTCTTTCTCGGCAATCTTGTCGATCTCGACCATTTCGCGTGTGAAAATGACACCTTTATCAAGAGCCACCACCTCCGTAATTGCCTCTTGAAGGACCTGTCAGATTTCATAGGCCTGAGTAGTCTTGGTTGTGAGCTGGACTTGAAGATCTCTCAAAGCCTTCGAAGCCAACTCCCTTTCCGAAAACTTCCAGTTGAGTCTTTTCTCACAAGACTAGAGATTGACCGCATACCGATCGATCCATCTACCCAAGCTAGCCTTAACAGATAGGATATTAGAAAGAAGGCGCACGCGTTCAACTCCATGTAGGGAAGCCCCCACTTGACGGAAATATTCAATCCAAGTACGCACCAGCACCTCGTCATGGTAGGTAGCAAGAATAGACAAAGAAGCATTGGCTTCAACAGCGAATTCCTCAGCTATGACAGAAGTTCCAGCGCGAAGATCTTCAATGAGAGTTGCCAGTGAATGAATGCTCTGTTTTGCCATCCTCTCAGACACACGTATGGCATAAGGGCCCGGTGGCATGCAAATACGAGACTCTAGCGGAATCAGGGTTGGAAAAACTGTGAAGATACATGTATGGTTAGTCGCCTTTCCGAACAGAGAATAAGTAGAAGAATACCAGGACTAAAGCGTCACTTACCCATGGCCATAGAAAGTGGATCAGAGAAGTCTCCAGGCCTATCAAAAACTTCAACTTCGTCATCATCTTGTAGGACTGTGGTTTAAAATAAAAAAAGGGCACATTAGCATCATTATGAAAATATGATACGGAAGGCAAAGGAATATCAACCTTGGCCGGAGGAAAGGACGATACTCGGGGGGGTACTGCATGCAGGGCCGCCATATTAAGTAGATGCAGGAAGGTTTCTTCCGGAGAATGATCTACAATAGAAGACGCCAACTCCCGCAATTCTGAAAGAAAGAAAGAGTCAGACATATGGAAGGGTCGTTAAACAAAAAATATATATATTTATATATAAGATTACCTTCGATACTTCGTCCATTATGGACTAGAGGGATAGCAGCTTCGGTAATCTCCTCTACACCCTCTGGTGCGTCACTGAAAATATTTACCGAGTCTATAGCCGGTCCGGTGACCTCCGTTGAAGAAATAAAGGCCGTTACCGGAGGCTCTAAGGCACGATCTGGACTCGAAATTGCGCCCTGTTGGGGTCAAAATTTATACCCCGGTTGACCAAGTCAAAATCAAAGTCAACCCCAAGCCATGTGGGCCCAAGCCAAGGTCAAGTGGGCCAATGCCCAGGTCGAGCCCGAACATGAAGCGGCCAGCCTCCCCCATGCCAAAATAAAAATTTTGTAATAAATAATTTTGGTGTATTTCCTTTTTTTATTTTATGAATAAATGTAAGAAAAATGGGCATAAAGCCAAATTTTTGTAAAACCCATGGCTCTTGTGCAAAAGAAATGAGCACATGAGGTATAGGATGGGCAAAATGCCATTTTGTAAAGCCCAAAGGGCTATATATAAAGTGTATAGCCTATAAAGATAAAAATGATGAAAATATCTCAACAACTTTTTCTCTCTCAAAAATTAGGGTCTGTGCCTCCTTCTCCTTCCTCAAGGTTCTAAAACCTTCTTCCCCTTTTGAATTAAATCAAGAGTTTTACTCTTCTTTTTCCAAAATTAAATAGTTTTTCACCACAAAATCCACAAAGGAGATCTCAGATCTTCCATCAGATCTCAAAAAGGGGAGATTTTTAAATCTCACCCCTTTTCTCCAAGATCCGGCCAATCGAGAGGAGGAAGAAGGAGACCCATCTCCAAAATTCCCATCTTGGGAAGATCTTGGGCCAAACGGGAGAGAAACAAAGGGGCCTCCTTTGATCATTTCTAAAGATTTCTAGGAGTTTAACTCCATTCAAGATCTGCTGGAGTTCAATTCCATAAATTAATCTCTTTTTAGGAGTTTAACTCCAGAAGTCAAATCGGGAGCACGACTCCCTGTGCAGGGACAAAGTCCATTTTCCTGCTGACGTCCAGCGCCCGCGTGCCAGGCACGTGGGGCACCGGGGCCCAGCGCCGGCGTGCCACGAACGTAAGGCGCCGACGCTCACACGTTCTTTGGACGCCATTTCCCCCCTCATTTTATATACACTCCACACTAAAAATACCTTCCTCGTAAAAACTCTGCGGGGCCCCCGATATATCCAAAACCCTTCAAAACACAACACTGCACATCGAGTTGGCATGACCAGTTTGACCCGTCAATCGGAGGTTCTCTCGCTCCAAAGGCGGGGGGTAATTAACGCCAGCTTAGTCCGCGGCTGCCGGAGATTCGGATCCCCATAATCAATAAACCCCCGTCTGCCCTAGGCAAGGGGAATCTATAGTACGTTTGACAAGCGCGCGTATTCCCATCTCAATGGGGTGACAAAAAACACCCTACAAATTCTGGCACGCCCAGTGGGACCTTACTCTCTTCCCATATCTCGGGTTAAGTATTCATGCGAACTCATTTAACATATATATCGACGTTTGTACTGAAGTGATGTTCCTTTCGTGCGGCAATCAACTTTCAACGACAATGTCTCCCAAGACGAACTCAGCTTCCAACGCGACCCCGATCTCGTACATAGTCAAGATCAATGCCCGTGTGGTTCTCCCTGCCAGTCTCAGCCGGCAATGGGAGGAGGCACCCCGTCAATTTGGTTCGGTCATCATCTACCCTGCTGGAAGCACTCATCTGGCGGAGGTCCCGACAAACCAAGCGGCCAAACCAACCTCGAGAAGCAAGAGGCCAAACGTCATGGTCGCCAGAGCATCCCACCCCAAATGCAAATTCGTACTCGAATGGGTCTCCACTATTCCAACTGGGGGAAAGGCCGTCAACACCAATGGGACCACAAAGCAGCTCTAGCAATCTCAGATGGTGCCCTTGAAAATCACACGAGCAGGCATCTTCTCTGGGCTCTCGGTCAATTGGTCCACGGCGTCTTCCCGAAGAGCCGAAATCTGCCAAGTGCTTAAGACAGAAAAGTTAAGGCAAAAGAGGCTCAGGTATTGAGCCAACAAGAGGGCCAGAACTTCGGCCATGTGGAATCTTGTGAGGTTCCAAGAGCAGGGTTACTCCGTGATGACGGCCGAGTCTGCCGTAAAAGTCAGCAATTCCTTCAAACCTCTTAAGTGGGTTCAGAAAAATGCCATGACCGCCAGAATCAAGAAGACAGCGGTCCGAACAATGCCACAAAGGGACGTGTCCCAGCCTCAAAAGAGAAAGCATGACACCATCTCTTCAAGAGTCTATCAGGCGCTCTGCGCTGCGCGAAAATAGCGGGGCAAATCCAGAAAGGAAGTACCAACACCACTCATGAATCTGGTCAGGCCAGCCATCTTCAATCGATTGTCCGCTATCAAAATAGAAGGGCCAAGACGGTGGTCCACAAAGTCAGCTACCAATAATGAAATGATGGCCGGATATGTTGTCCACACGGTCTATATGGCAGGCACGCGCCCCAGTGACAACCTTCGCAGCAAAAGCAAGGATGGGGCCACCACATCCCAAGCCCAATCTGGCTTGAATATGGTTTCCGCTTCCCAAGAACATCCGCCTCCGCTGGATAATGAAAACCCTCTCGAAGAGGATGATAGGCAGAAGGACCCCTCGGTCTATATGGAGTCGAGCTCGGACAGCGAGGAAAAGCCGACTTTCCGCCCAAGGACCGCAGAGCAAGAGCTGCTTTAAGAGCTTCGAAAGCAGCTCAGGAGCAAAGATAAAGAGATGGCCAAGCTCTATTCGAAAATTAACGACCTAACGAACGTTGTGATGCAGCTCATGGCTCAAATTGCTCGAGCGCCTCCCAATCAAGCACAAGTCTCTACCCATGAGCCGGGTGATGACAACTCGAAGCAACCGATGCATGTCCCCTTGGGTCCAAAATTGGGCGAGCCACACGAAAGCCGGCCACATTCCTCTTCTGGGGACGCCTTGGCCCCAGATAGCACCATCCCGCTAACACAAGATCGGATAATGGATTTGGTCACTAGCAAGGTTAGAACACTGGTAGCCGAAGCCGAAGCTTAGAAAGAAATCGGCAGTAGTGGACGGCCGTATCCCGCATAGAACGATCTGATCTAGTTCCCAAGCGGCTACGTCATTCCTAAGTTTGGAAAATTTGACGGGACGGGAAACGCAAATCAGCATGTCGCCCACTTTAAAGCATCATGCGGAAACACAGGGGGCAATGACGCGCTCTTTCTTTGTCAGTTTGTCAACAGCTTGACCGGTGTCGCTTTCGACTGGTACGCGAGTATATCAGACGGGTCCATCATTACCTTTGCCCAAATGGAGTCTCTGTTTCGGCAAAGGTTCATGAGTGTCAGTGATAAAATCTCCATTGCTGACATTGTGAGGACTAAGCCGGGGAAGAATGAAAGCAACACCGACTTTATCGCCCGATGGCGTAATCTCACGGTCAAGTGCGAACCGCCGCTGGAGCTGGACCAGTCCGTCAGGCTTCTCATTAGGAACCTCAACAATTAGATGGTCCCATTCTTGTGTACAGCAGGCCTCAAGACGTTTCAGGAGCTAACCAAGAAAGTCCAAATGCTGGAACGCTCGAAGCAAGAGTCTACCCCAGGCTCTCCGAGAGACAAGACTTGGAAAAGCAAGAGGGACGACAACCGTAGAAGCGGGAATTCCAGCAGTACCAATGTCTTCAATGCATCCGACAATGAAGACAAGCAAAAGGCAGACGATTCCAAAACCAACCGGTCTCGAAAGCCATTGCTGGGAGGAGAAGGGACTTCCCTAGATGAGAAAAAGAACAAGGTTTACTCTTTCAGAAGGGACAAGGTCCGCGAGATATTCAAAGATGTCTTGAACAATGGTCTACAATTGCCGGAGTCGAAGAGACCCCACGAAGCAAAAATGACCGACAATCCACTGTATTGTCTGTACCACAGAGTAGTGAGCCATGCGATCAAGGATTGCTATATCTTCAAAGACTGGGTCGAGAAGTAGTTCAAGACTGGAGAGATCAAGCTGTCCAAGAGTGTGTTGGTGAACAATCAAGTTGCAACCACCGACTTTATACAGACACAAGCTGAAGCCTTCTTGGAGCAGACAGCTGAACCCGCTGCCTTGAGAAATGAAACTGACTCACCGCAGCCTCCGTGGAGTACGCACATATCTAATAAGAAGAAGAAGATGATAAAGTTACTTCGGAAAGAGCCCAGAACAGAATGGGAAGGGCAGAAGAAGCCCACCATTTAGTTGCTAATTCGGCTCAATTAGGCTCAAAATCCAAAAAGCTCAAGAAGAAGAAAAGTACAGCACACGAAAAAGAGTCTGCAGGGAGATCGACCATTCAAAAATATATCGATTCCCTCGAAGACTATGAACAAAAGGAAAGAACTCTAATTCAATTGAAAGAGTTATTCCCTGTAGAAGCGGCTGAGATTCTGAAGGAGTTAGAAGAAAACCCCAATGAAGAGAACCCTATAGTGACCTGCTACGCCATCCATCTTGGCAGCGACTCTGAGGAGGAGCTCTGTTTTCCTGAAGAGGACGAGGGGCTCGCTACAAAGGCCAACAAAATCCAGCTCAGAAGTGGCAGGGCTCTACCGCCAAATCAGGGCAATGCTCCAAAAGGAAAGGAAAAATAGGTGGCTAATGAGGAAGATGGCAGAGAACCGGCTAATGAAAACTCAAGTCCTTCCTTAGTGGACTACAATGTCTTGGCTCATCTCCGGAAGCTTCCGTCTCTCCTGAGCATCAACGATACCTTGGTCCTATCTAAAGAGCTTAGAGATGTTCTCATTCACGCTCTACAAAACCCTGAGCGGTATCAGGATCGCTTTGCGGAAATTGATATGAAAGAAATCCAGTATGCTCTGCATGCCGCCGCAGTCACGTTTAAGGACGAAGACTTGCTATTGGGAACAGCTGAGCATAATCGGCCGCTTTACATGACCGGGTACAGCGACGGAGATTGGATTAATCGCATATTGATTGATCCGGGATCCTCGGTGAATATCATGAACTTGCGGACTCTGAAGTGTTTGTCAATGGACGTCCGACACCTGTCAAGGGAAAGGATTGTCATTCAAGGCTTCAATCAAAACTGCCAACAAGTTCTGGGCTCTATAGCTCTGCCAATCAAATTAGGGGATCTGCAAACCGAAACTAAGATATACATGATCGATGCTGACACGTCTTATAAAACTCTTTTGGGACGGCCGTGGCTCCACGATTACGGCATCGTTCCGTCAACTCTCCATCAATGCATGAAGTATACTAAAAATGGCGAAGAAAGACGCATTGACGGAGACATCCGGCTGTTCAGTGTGCATGAAGTCCGATATGAAGATTCTCGGTACTTTGTGAAACTCCAAAGTGCTGAGTCACGACTGACCAAGGACAGAATGGCTCCGAAGCTCAAAAGCATATCTGAGCCGGCTGTCACTTTCAAAAGCAAAAACTCCCAAGTGCGTCCGCATTTCGGCAGTGACACTGATGAATCTGACGCTGGAAGTCCGTCCTTCCATAAAACTCACCCTCATTTCGGTAGCGATACGGATGAATCTAATACTGAAGGCCCGTCCGACAGCAAAATCCACCCTCTTTTTAGGCAGCGACACTGAAGAGTTAGAGGAAGAAGACCCGCCTAGCAACAGCTGTGCAGACTGGGCCCCCATGCAACGAGCAAAACTATGAGAGACCTTCAAAATTGTAGAAGAGTCCCTAGTCGTCACAAGGGTGCCGGAGCAGATGTGCAAAGAGCTCGATGCATTGTCAGTCTCCACCGTGGACCAGCTGAAAACTTTCTACGTTCCCGGAAGGAAAAGTGGACAGAAGGGCATCGTTTTTTATGGGGTCAAATCCTGTTGTGTACCCGGACGATTTGTCTGTCGCATGCCTTCCATACAAGAGAGGCATAAGGGCCGTCCTCAATCCCAGATATTATGCGCCCGAGATGCGGGACTGCTTTAAAAAGTGCGGGTGTCGGTTATATCAAACGGACTCCAAAGCGAAGTTTTATGAAGGGCTATGGCATCCGCCTCAGGTCCGAGTACTCATCGATAGATGAATTCCAGATAGACAGGGCATAGGTTTCATCCAGCCTGATTTCAAGGTATGCTACATGATCCATGTTGGTGAAGCCAGCGAAAGGTCAAATGATGATGACGAGATAGCCGAGCCAGAAGAAGCTCCTTAAGAGCTCAAATATGGTGGACAAGCAACCTTCGATGAGCTAACCAAGATCGATTTGGGAATGCCCGATAATCCAAGGCCGACCTACATCAGCTCACTCTTGTCAGAGAAAATGAAAGAGCAGATAATTGCCCTGCTGCATGAGTTCGCTGACTGCTTCGCGTGGACGTACAGAGAAATGCCTGGCCTCTCCCCTGAAGTGGCCATGCATAAGTTGGCTATATCTCCTGATGCCAAGCCTGTCAAATAATCTCCTCGAAGAATGAGAAGGGAGCTGGAAGAAAAGGTCATCAGGGAAACTACAAAACTTATCGATGCTGGCTTCATCAGGGAAGAGAATTACGCAGACTGGATCGCATGCATTGTCCCAGTAAAGAAGAAAAATGGACAGATCCAGGTCTGCGTCGATTTCAGGGACCTTAATAAGGCATGACCTAAAGATGATTTCCCGCTTCCGATCATGAAAATGATGGTCGATGACACCTCAAATTACGAGTTGTTCACCTTCATGGACGGTTCGTCTGGGTACAATCAGATAAAAATGTCACCTAAGGATGAGAAGCATACAGCATTTAGATCCTTGATCGGCATATACTGTTACAAAGTGATGTCGTTCGGACTGAAGAACGCAGGTGCTACATATCAAAGGGCAATGACCAATTTCTTTGATGACCTAATCCATAAAGTCGTCGAATGCTATATTGATGATCTGGTCGTCAAGACTAAAGCTAAGGCCGATCAAATCCAAGATCTTAAAACCGTTTTCACCAGATTGAGAGAATACGATCTGAAAATGAATCCACTAAAGTGCGCTTTTGGCGTGTCATTGGGAAAATTCCTGGGTTTTATAGTCCGACATCGGGGGATCGAAGTTGACCCATCCAAGATAAAGGCCATCATGGAGATGCCCCCTCTCCAAAGAGTCTGATGCAGCTAAGATCTTTTCAAGGTAAGCTTGCTTATATACGAAGGTTTATCTCAAATTTATTGGGGAGATATAGGCCCTTCTCAAAGCTCATGAAGAAAAGAGCTTCTTTTGTCTGGGATGCCGAATGTCAAGGAGCGTTCGAAAGCATCAAACAGTAATTGTTGCACCCTCCAGTGCTTGCTGCTCCTATTTCAAATAAACTGTTGATTCTCTATACTGCCGCGCTAGATGAATCACTCGGTGCACTCCTTGTCCAAAACAATGAGGAGGGAAAAGAAAATGCCCTCTACTACCTCAATCGAACTTTAGTTGGGGCGGAACACAACTATTTCCCGATCGAAAAGCAATGCCTAGCTCTGATATTCGCTATGAAGAAGCTGAGGCACTATCTGCTTGCTCATCGGGTTATGCTGATCTACAAGGTCGACCCACTCAAACACTTAATGATCAAAGCAAGCCTAGCTTGTAGAATGGCGAGATGGGTTATCATGCTGCTTGAATTTGACATAATTTATACTCCTCAGAAAGCAGTAAAAGGGCAAGCCCTCGCCGACTTCCTTGCTGCTCATCTCATACCAATTGCGAGTTACCCGACGAACAAGTGCTGCTCCTCGAGGATGACGAGCCATGTTGGGAGCTCTACTTCGATGGAGCCTCATCAGTCAGGACCTCCAGCAAATCAAGCATCCCACAGATAAAAGCAGGGATTGGATTGGTGTTCATCACGCCATCGATGGGAACCCTACGACGTTCTTTTGCTCTCACTGAGCCTCGTACAAAAAATGAGGCTGAGTATGAAGCTCTGATGGCTGGTTTGGAGCTCGCCATAGAAATGGAAATCCTTCGGCTACGAGTCTATGGTGATTCCCAGCTTGTTGTCAACCAAGCGGAGACTATAAGATATACAAACCCGAGTTAGCTCGATATAGAAGCTGAGTGGTGGAACTCTTGAAACGGTTCACTCACATTGAACTAATGAGAGTCCCTAGAGCATTGAACGGAAAAGCAAACATACTCGCTCGCCTAGCTAAAGAGCTAGTTGATCCTGACATGGACGAAATTCTAATCACAGTCAGAAGCCGGCAAATTCTACCTCCAGTATCTTTGCGTGAAGAAGAAAGCGTAGAACAAGAGAACAATCCTGCCGAAGAAGCTTCGATCATTCAAGACGAGCTCGATTGGAGAGGACCCTTCATAGAGTACCTCCGATATGACAAGATGCCCGAAGAAAAATCTGTGAGGATTCAGCTGAAGAAGAGAGCTCTCCGATACATGTTTGTAAATAATACGCTATACCGCAGATTATATAACCAACTCTGGCTCAGGTGCCTGTCATCGGCCGAAACCCAAAAAGTCATGAAAGAAGTTCACTCGGGCATCTGCGGGGCTCACCAGTCCGGCCCTAAAATGCTGCTTCAGATCAAACGACTTAGATATTACTGGCCCACCATGATAAGGGATTGCGAAGAGTATGTGAAGAGGTGACATCTTTGCCAAATTCACGGTGACTTCATTCATAAGCATCCTAATCCGCTGCATCCTACGGTGGCGTCATAGCCTTTCGAAGTTTGGGGCACCGACATAGTTGGTCCAATTGATCCTCCGTCATCCAAAGGCCACCGGTTCATATTGGCTGCAACTGAATACTTCTCCAGATGGGCTGAAGCTGTCCCGCTAAAAGAAGTCAAGACAGAAGATATTATGGCGTTCTTCCGGCATAATATCCTATACCGCTTCGGTACACCTAGAAGAATCATTTCTAACAAGGGCCTTCTTTTAAGAGCTTCAAAATCTCAAGGTTCGCTACTCAGTACAAGATAGACTGGAGATATTCCTCCATCATAATCCAAGAGGCAATAGACTAGCTGAAGCCTTCAATAAAACTCTATGCAAGCTCCTGAGAAAAAATACTTCAGCCAACAAGAGAGACTGGAATCTCAAACTTCATGAGGCGTTGTGGACATATCGTACCACACACCATACTCAAACTCAGTCCACTCCATACTCACTACTCTTCGGAGTGGAAGCAATCCTCCCGCTCAAAGTCGATGTTCCAAGCCTACGAATGGCCGTCCAACACGAGTTGACGGAGGAGGGAAACGTCCTCCTTCGGCTTGAAGAGCTTGACGCCCTAGAAGAAAAGAGACTCACGGTGTAGCAAAATATGGAGCTATACCGAGCCTAAATGTCATGGGCTTATGACAAGATGGCCCGTCTCCGCGCTTTCAAGAAAGGTGAATTGGTGTTGGTCCTCAAAAGACCAATCATCCCCAATCGACATGCCAAGGGAAAATTCGAGCCAAACTGGGAAGGACCATACGTCATCGAGAAAGTGTTTGATGGAGGATCCTACCAGCTGATAAACGCCGAGGGAGAAAGGCCCATGCCACCTATCAAAGGCCGATATCTCAAGAAATACTATGCGTGAATGCTCCAAGTCGCAGGCGAATTGAGCACACCGGCCCTACGGTCTGGATCATACATCCTGTAAAACCGTATACAATCCACGGGAATAAACGACCCCATCTTTCCCAAGTGTTAGCGGCGAGACTACATTTAAAGTCCCACCAGCAATGAAGATTCGCCAAAAAAAGGGTATGTCCATAAGCAAAACGGGCACGGATGAAAACCCGAAAGGGCTCCGTAAGTAAAAAAACAACAGGACTACCGGCGCGTTTGTGAAAACCCGAAAGGGCGCAAACTCGTAAAAAAAAGAGATGAAATACACTCGCAAAGTCCTTTCAACCTTGTGAGGAGAAAATCCCCGCGTGGGATCCTTACGACTCACAAAGGAGCAACACACTTAGGAATCCTCACGATTCCTTGGGAGAAATACACCTGCGAGATCCTCTCGACTCATAGGGGAAAAATGCTTTTATGAGACCCTTACGGCTCATAAAATTGAAAAGCCTTAGGTGATAGAGATCTAAACCTGTTTACTAAGCCATCGCTCCCTAACGGGCAACGGCAAATGATGAGTCGCTCCTGGCATTGCTTCAGTGTTAGCGGTGCTGATGCCGACCCAAAACCTAAATCCTAAGTTTTTCCAACGGCAAATGATGAGTCGCTCCTGGCATTGCTTCAGTGTTAGCGGTGTTGATGCCGACCCAAAAACCAAATCCCAAGTCCTCCCGGGGAAAATGATAAATTGCTCCTGGCACATGTGCTTCAGTGTTAGCAACGCTGATGCCTACCCTAACCCCAAAATCCCAAACTCCAATCCAATACACCCCTAAGTCATTAAACTGGGAACAGATGACCCCTAAGTCGTTAAACTGGGAACGAGGGAAATCCCCTCACATCAAATGATGATTCGCTCCCGGTACCATATTCCAGTGTAGCGGTGCTGATGCCAAAACAAAACCAAAATCCCCAAATCCTCTCATGGCAGATGATGATTCGCTCCTGCTACCATATTCCAGTGTAGCGATGCTGATGTCAACCCAAATCACAATCAGCAAGACAACCAACAACTTCCCTGGCGGAATCAAGCTCCATCTCGGAAACAAGTCGAATCCAGACACCGCAGAAAGTGGAGCAAGTCAACTTCAACTCTGACACCGCAGAAAGTGGAGCAAGTCAAAATCCAATCTCGATGCCGCAAGAAGCGGAGCAAGTCAAGTCATCCCGACACCGCAAGAGGCGGAGCAAGTCAACTTCAACCGCGACACCGCAGAAAGCGGAGCAAGTCAAATCAAACCCCGACACTGCAAGAAGTGGAGCAAGTCAACATCAACCTTGACATCGCAGAAAGCGGAGCAAGTCAAATCAAATCAAATCCCGACACTGTAAGAAGCGGAGCAAGTCACCGACCGTTCAAGTCGCAAAAAGGGCAGAACCGACCGTCCACGTCTCTAAAATGGCAGCACCGACCGTCCAAGTCGCTAAAAGGGCAGCACCGACTGTCCACGTCGCAAAAAGGGCAGTACCGACCATCCACGTTGCTAAAATGGCAGCACCGACCGTCCAAGTCTCAAAAAGGGCAGCACCGACCGTCCATGTCGCTAAAAGGGAAGCACTGACTGTCCACGTCGCTAAAATGGCAGAACCGACCGTCCAAGTCGCAAAAAGGGCAGCATCGACCGTCCAAGTCACAAAAAGGGCAGCACCGACCGTCTATGTCGCAAAAATGGCAGCACTAACCGTCCAAGTCACAAAAAGGGCAGCACCGACTGTCCATGTCGCAAAAATGGCAGCACCAACCATCCAAGTCACAAAAAGGGCAGGACCGACCGTCCACGTCACTAAAATGGCAGAAACGACCTCCACGTCGTCAAAATGGAAACCAAATAAATCAACCTCCATGCGAAAGAAGATCCGTCAATTTCATGCACACAACCCACATATGTGGTGTGCATTTATTGATGGGGGCAATTTGTTGGGGTCAAAATTTACACCCCGATTGACCAAGTCAAAATCAAAGTCAACCCCAAGCCAAGTGGGCCCAAGCCCAGGTCAAGTGGGCTAATGCCCGGGTCGAGCCTGAACATGAAGCGGCCAGCCTCCCCTATGCCAAAATAAAAATTTTGTAATAAATAATTTTGGTGTATTTCCTTTTTTTATTTTATGAATAAATGTAAGAAAAATGGGCATAAAGTCAATTTTTTGTAAAACCCATGGCTCATGTGTAAAAGAAATGAGCACATGAGGTATAAGGATGGGCAAAATACCATTTGTAAGGCCCAAGGGGCTATATGTAAAGTGTGTAGCCTATAAAGGCAAAGATGATGAAAATAGCTCAACAACTTTTTCTTTCTCTCAAAAATTAGGGTCTGTGCCTCCTTCTCCTTCCTCAAGGTTCTAAAACCTTCTTCCCCTTTTGAATTAAATCAAGAGTTTTACTTTTCTTTTTCCAAAAATAAATAGTTTTTCACCACGAAACCCACAAAGGGGAGCTCAGATCTTCCATCAGATCTCAAAAAGGAGAGATTTTTAATCCTCACTCCATTTCTCCAAGATCCGGCCAACCGAGAGGCAGAAGAAAGAGACCCATCTCCAAAAATCCCATCTTGGGCAGATCCAGGGCCAAAGGGGAGAGAAACAAAGGAGCCCCCTTTGATCATTTCTAAACATTTCTAGGAGTTTAACTCCATTCAAGATCTGTTGGAGTTCAATTTCATAAATTAATCTCTTTTTAGGAGTTTAACTCCAGAAGTCAAATCGGGAGCACAACTCTCAGTGCAGGGACAAAGTCCCTTTTCTGCTGACACCCAGCGCCCGCGTGCCAAGCACGTGGGGCGCCGGCGCCCAGCACTCAGCGTCCGCGTGCTAGACACGTGAGGCACTGGCGCTCACGCGTCCTTTCGACGCCATTTTCCCCCTCATTTTATATACACTCCACACTAAAAATACCTCCCCCGTTAGAAAAAATTTCTAACGGGACGCTGCCCCGCATCCCGTAAGGGGGCTGCTAGCCCTTTTGACCCCAGTCCGCTATCCGGGTAGCAGGACCCCCGTAAAAACTTTGCGGGGCCCCCGATATATCCAAAACCCCTTCAAAACACAACACCGCACATCGAGTTCGCATGACCAGTTTGACCCGTCAATCAGAGGTTCTCTCGCTCCAAAGGCGAGTGGTAACTAACGGCAGCTTAGTCCGCGGCTGCCGGAGATTCGGATCTCCACAATCAATAAACCCCCGTCTATCCTAGGCAGGGGGAATCTGTAGTACGTCTTACAAGCGCGCGCGTATTCCCATCTCAATGGGGTGACTAAAAACACCCTACATGCCCGCCAGAGAAGGCCCTACAAAGGAAAAATATGTAAAGACGAATACGATATGAAAGCAATATAAATTATCTGTAGAGAAGGACGTAAAAGATACATATCGATATGCCAGGGAGCCTGAAGTATGGCCTTTTCGAGCCGCTGCTCTTTTCTGTTTAGTCACGCTCGTCGGGCTTCGATCAAAGATAAATCCTTACCTGCCTTCGGAGCAGCCTTGTCTTCAGAAGCGGTCGATATTGGCTGTTTGAGAACCCATTCTTCTTCCAGCGTCGAAGGAACCACTGGTAACATAGTCGGGACTGGGTCAACATCACGGAATTCAACAGAAGAAAGCGTCCCTTCTTGGGGCACACGTTTTCGGTTTCATCCTATGAACACTTCAAAGCCTTGGCCAACTGAGCGGCCTCCTCGGCGGATGTACCAGGAAAGAGGAGACCGCCGTCCGGTTCATGTGCAGATATAGACTCATCATGAGTAAGAGGCTCAGACTCAAGCAAAACATTGAGTAAACAGACGGCTGATTTCTTCCTCTTTTTAGGGCATGAGCTAGCACTAGTAGCGGGGCGCTTCCTCCCATTCGGCACATTTGCACGGCGCTGCCCAATCTCGCCTTCGGTATCCGCCTTTGGTGACGCCGCTGCCGGTATGTTTTTAGGAGTCTCTGCTCCGGCTCTAGTGCGAACCGGCATACCAGCAGTACGGGGGACTGATTCTGCTCAAGCAGCTTTAGGAATGAGCACTGAATCGCTGTCCCTCAGAGGAGGGCGAACAACCGACCGTGGCCGCAACGGGGCGCTGATGGCTTGAGCTGGAGCAGAGGCTTTACACTCGAAGAGCACCCCGTCTCTCCTCTGCGATGATAGGACTAACCCGGTGGTGATACCAGACCTTGAAGGGTCCCACGGGCCTTGGAAGGTAGTTGGGCTCGGGGATTATGAAGAGAGAACTAGTATTTAACCGCATGAAAAGATGGATAACGTCGCGGGTGGCCTCCAGCGAGAGAGTAGGCTCAACTAAAAAGGTTTTGAGGGGGACGCCTTGGTTGTAATCTAGCTGCTGGGCTGTAACAACCCTAAACTTTCTGTATGAATTTTTTTTAAATACAGAAAGGGACATCTAAGCCTCAACCTGAGTTATAAGTTTGTTTTGATTTAGAACAGCAAGAAGGAGCTTGTAGCTCATTGGTAAGACCTTGCACTGCTGAACCAAAGCACCAGAGTTCAAATCCCATCAGCCACATATTCTTTTTATTTTAAATTCTTTTAATCTTTTAGAAGCCCAAAAGTCTACACGTGCACAACACGTAAAACCAAGAGTCACAACCTAAACAAACATGTGCAAATTGGTATTTAGACCGTCAGGGACACGTGCTAAAAATCCAGAGCCCCAACCCTAAGATTGGACTGGCGAGATTGAAGATCGGGCCGACGCCGCCGGTTTTCCTATGCCCAAACCCCATTTTTTAAAAAAAACCCTAGACTCTTGGACTACCCCCTCAACCCCAGTATTGCTTATTTACTCTGCACATTTACAGAGAATAATACAACCTTTTAAATTCTATTTTAATGCATTATTCATTCACACTAAACCCTAGTTTTTCCTATAAATACCACCCTCAAATCACCCCTCCTCGCTCACAAATCCCTGCCCAAACTCTCAAGAAAATTCCCAAGTCTTTTGTGTGCAAGTAGAGTTAGCAAAGGGCGAAGATCCGACGAACTTCCGGCGACAACTAAAGGAGTTTCCGACGACGAAATGACACACCGGCACCACCCACCTCTTTCTCTTTCTCTCATCTAGTCCAACAAACCAGTAAGTCCCCCTTCTCTCTCTCTCTTGCTATTCTCAAACTTTACCTTCTCAAAACGTGTCGGAAGCGGAGTTATCCGTCTTTTGATTTTCTTTTCTTTTAAAAATACAACTTTTTCTTAATAAAAAATCTACAACTTTTGATATACTTTTTTGTAATCATTAACAAAAACAATAGAACAAGTTTGACATCAAAATAATAACCGTAGCAAGTTTTATTCCACTTTTACATTAAAATGCCTTCATGTTTCATTTCAATATGCTTAAACTTTTTAAACCGTATTACCTTAGAAAACTCATGAGGTAATGACCTACCTCCTCATAACACACATATCTAATATAGCACGATGGAATTTGAAAAATATGGCTTTACATATAACTACCTGCAACTTATAAAACATTTTCTATAAGAAGTGTATTTAACGAATCATTGCAATTACGACTCTACAACTCATTTTGGGGAACCCGTTCGGTATGGTGCGGATTATCGCACATCCTCGGGCCTAGTAGAGTGAGATGCAGACCTCCGCAAGGAGCATACGATTTCGAAAGATTTTTAATGCATTTTTCTTTAGAAAATATGATTTCTATTATAAATAAATCTTATATTGTTAATAAATAAATATATGTGTAATTAATATCAAAATATCTATTTTTAATATTTATAATATTCCACATTTTCAAAATTCAAGAAAAACATCCCATTTACAAGAAAATACTATACAATTCCAATATTTCAAATAAATACCTTATACTTTAAAAACTATGTCATATTCACTGGAAATTTCACATTGATTAAAAGAAACATTTATGAAAACTCTAAAGTCTATAATTAAATACTTGAGGTATATTTTGGAAGTATATAAAAACTATTTTACATAAAACCCCTCAAGTTATACTAAATTACAATAAGGACCCTAGTAAACATAGGTTTAAACGGGACCAGTCTCTTGAGCCTCAGAGAGCCGGAGATATGGGTGCTTGCCTATTTAAGGTAGACAACTTAACAAACAGTGTTATCAACACGGTAATTGTCTTGGAAAAAAACACAAGTCCTGCCGTCCATGTGCAGCAATTACCGATAACACCAAAACCTAATTTAGGACTTCAATTTCTTTTCTAATTGACTGACTCAGACTGAGTCTCAATCTAATCAATCTGACTTGAATGTGATTCAAATACAAACGACAATACAACATGATTCAATATGAATTCATCCATTCAATCTATTCAATCTATATTGATTGACCAGAACCATGGATATATTCCATCTACATGTTCATCCGTTAGATCCGTTCCATTACTGATATCATGGTTTCGGCAAGTCATCCATCTATACTCAATTTACAATACAAGATAATACAACATAATACATTCTGTACAATTAATACAATCAATACAATAAACATTACAGGGTTATAAAAGGGTAGACTGGTACGGATCATGTTAAGGGTGGCACGAGGTGATCACTTAAGACGTAATTACATCCATGCCGTTGTTCCGTGGTATTATCGATGGAGCCTTGTACTACGGGTTACCAAAGTCCACGGTGTAAGTTGGTCTCCTCTCTTATACATTGGCCTCTTCTGTACCAAGCTACAAACAACTACGTTAACATAACAAACAACATTATAATAGTTATACTCTCTCTCTCTGTCTATTCTACTTCTCCCTTATCTTTGGGACTTACCGAGCGACTTGTTTGCTGATGACATTCTCTTTCTTCTTCTTTGGAATGCCGTGAGGTGTTTCAGACCTTCTGGAGACAGAGCCCACCAGCGGGGATTTGGATCAGCCAGCCTTCGAATCGGAGCTTTAGATTCACTTATACATTAGATTTCATTTTCATTTCTGTTATACCATTTTTTAGGCATTGCTTTCATTCCATGTACTTTCATTTCAGTTGTATTGTAAAAAGAATGTTTAATAAATAAAGTTATTGTTTATTTACATCTTGTCTCTTGTGTACATTTTATTTTATATTGCTTAAATACGCTTAGTGTGTTTACTTCTGAGTAAATACATAGCGGCCTCGTCGCGTCCTCTGTCCGTATACTGGGAAGCGGGGCGTGACGGCGAAGCGATGAGGATTATACAGCATGAAAAGAGCGGTGTCATTTAGGCGGAACACTAAGTACCCCGGCCTGATTGAATATAAATGCATGATCTCTTTGTGTTTTAAAGACGGAACCCTATTCTTTGACAAATCGAATAACTGTTGAATGGGCCCTGCTGGCGCAGAAAGGACTCGATCATTGAAAACCATCCCACCTTCGTTTGAATACGGATTAAGCAATACACGCAGAGCCCCTAACTGAGTCGGATCAGGAGCGGAGGCATCAACCAACCTCATGACTCGCGGGAACATGTATCACTCATAGAAATCAGGCCACCGGTGTGCAGCAAACGCGCCTAACACATGCATCTCGATCCACGACGGGAAATAGTGGAGGGAGAAATTCACGGTATCTGCACCTGGGTTTGAAGTGTTGGCAGCAGTACTTAAACTATGGTATAGGTGTGATAACCCTACGCCAACGGCCAATCGTGCTACTTTGGCTATGAGATGAGCATGATAGAAGATGGAGGCTCCCATAAAACGGCAGTGCATCGGCATGGCAAACCGGCTAAGCCAGAGACTGATGAAGCCTATAAAGAATGTTTCTTCGTCTATTCCAGGAGCAGCGATTGCATCAAAGGTCACGGCTGAAGAATTTGGAATGTAAAACTGCGGCAGGTCTTCTTCTTTGGCTGGCAATTTCTCCAAGCCGAATCCGAAGGGATCCTCGACCTTCGCGAATTTTGGAGCTTTCTTGGATAGAGCATCTTTACGGAGAAAGCAAGCAATGAAAGCGTCAAAAGGGACACCTTGCCCTTCCGATACCACGAACAGTCTCTCAAAAATGACCAAGGCCTTGATTAGACTCGAGTGCTTGTGCCGAACAGCATTCTCGGTCATCAAGCCTTCAAACATAGCTGGCACTGTAGCAAATATATACTCGTCAGGGAGTAATAATTCTTCGTAGTGCTCTCCCCTAATCGGCGGCCCTGAAATTTCTCGGAACACCTCTAGCAAAATAGAGACTTCACGGCATAGTCACAAATTTGTGATTCGACAATAATTCGGCGAGGTTGAAAATTCGGATTCGGAGAACTATTCGGAAAAAATCGGCAGGTATTCGGGAAAGATTCGGGAAATGTTCGGGAAGGATTTCAAGCAAAAAAATTAATATAAAATTAATATATGAGACGCTAGATTTTGATTTCGTGAATTATTTGCTGTTTTTTGAATAATTCGCTTTTTTTTTGAATAATTCGGCAATAATTCGGTGCGTTCGGTGATGGTGAATAATTCGCAGATTTAATCGGCGGTCACATAATTCGCGAATTCGCTGAATAATTCGCAAATTATATGACTATGCTTCACGGTCCCCTAGCAGAAACGTATTCGTTGGAAGATTCCATTGGTTCAAAAAAGCCTTGACCCACCAAACGTGGGGAGCATGGTAGTAGAACATCGATGCATACACCGCTTGATACAGCCTAACTTTCTACAACCGTGAGCATTGGGAGGAGAGAATGTACCGGGCCCAGGAAAGGTAGCCCACTGGATGGCGCGGGCTAACACCTATCTTATAGACATGCTCTCAGGGTCGAGCTTCACCCTGACATATTCGGCGTCCCAAAATATCGATAGCCATCATGGGTTGATTGGGTATCCCTGTCGTTGATGACTCAATCCGGCCCTTGGGGGTCCAATTAATCGCCTCCACTGCATAAGCAGTACGTGGACACTCCGTAAATAACATTGAACAGATGGGTTCTGTTGGTACTTCGCATGTAAAACTACGGCGGCCCCTAGTAATGTAACCATACCAAACTCCCCATAGGAGAGGGCTCTTATTGTCCTTATCATGTTCCCTAATCATTGGCATAACATTCTCGTCCGATGGCGACTGTGGGAAAGCGACCTCTGAGCGTGTGTAAGGAAAGTAGGAAAGTGAGTCCATTGTACCTAAAGGAAGGGGACAAAAGAAAAAAACCATTAATAAAAATTGTGAGTTTGTTTCATGGGACTACTAACTACAAAGCCAGTGGGCCACACGAAATCAAAATGGCGGCTCACCAATAATTATTGTGAGAATCCAAAAGGATTCTCATTAAATAAGCAATGGAGTTAAAAAAAACCGTCCTCGAAAAGAGGGTTCTGTTAAAAATAGACAACGGATTCAAATATGTGAAAAGTGTATTAAAACAATAAAATGGAAAATGCTCAAGAACAGGAAGTAGAATAAAATTCCCAAAAGTCCCTAAATCTCTCCGAGCTAAGCCCTGTAATAAAATGGAATTAGATTCCTTCAACGGTGGGATTAAATCCCAAAAACCCCCGTGGTGGGGGAACAAAGAAAATGGAATTAAATTCTATGGATCCTCAAAGATCAGAGATAAGGTAAAACCCTAAGAGGAGAACCAACAATCCTCATTGATTCAAGACCCCATGGTCTACTTAAAAAAGATTTTTATTTAGATCTCTAAGAGATCAGTTCAAGAAAAGAGCAAAGCTCTGTTGATGGATTTAAAATCCAAGACAAAAACAAAAAAGGTTTTCCTAAGAGACGAATGACGTTCATAATCCTCACCCAAAAAGAGTATTGGCTGAGTTTAACTCTGAAGTTTTATGAGCAGAGAGCTAAGCTCTGAAAGGAGAATTAAATTCTCAAGGAAAGAATTAAGGAGGAAGATGTAACGACTCTGATTTTCCTGTACGAAATTTTTTAAGTTACTGTATAGAATGGAGTTTGCAAGTCTGAGTACAATTTATAAGTTATTTTTATTTAAGAACATCAAGAAGGAAGTTGTAGCTCACTGGTAAAGCCTCTACATTGCTGTGACATATCCTCTGTGTTCGAATCCCCTCAGACATATATTATTTTTTCTGAATTTTCTTTTAAACTTTTTGGAAGCCCAAAAGTTTACACGTGCACTGCACATAAAAATGAAAAGTCGGGGAAAATAAACATGTGCACAATGTTATTAACAGCGAGTAGGACACGTAGCCAAGATCCAACGGGCCCCCTCCACTATTGGATCGGCGAGATCCCTTGATGGGTCGGCGCCGACGGTCATCTATAGTGGAAAAGTCCCCGTGTTCTGCACACAAAACCTTTGGCCTACTCCCATTATCCCTGCACTGTTTGTTTACTCTAAAATTAAACAGAGAATTCAATTTCATCTTTAAATCAAAATTTTAATGCATTTTAATTCAATCTTTCAATTCCATAACCCTAATTCCACACTATAAATACAACCCCATACCCTAGCCCCTCCTCATTCTGAAATCCCTAACCAAAATTATCAAATTTATCTAAGTACAAGAAGAGTACAAGTGGAGTTAGCCAAAAACCACTTCCGGCGAGGAATCGAGGAAGTTCCGGCGACCCCGCGACTCCACGAAAGCTATCACATCTCCTTCTATCTCCTTCCTACCCTTTTAGCTAGTAAGGCCCTCCCCATTCTACTCTTTCTTCTTACAGCGTTCTCTTTATAAAACATGTCGGTAAGTGGAGTTACTACCGACATCTCATTCTAAAACCTAAAAAAATCATTATTTTCATCCATAACTTTCATGCAAACTCTTACCCTGTGTTTATAACCATGAATCTAATGTTTAGAAATAACGTTCACTTTAAAACATCATGCCGGATAAGTTTAATTTAACTTTTACAGTAAAATACCATGAACTTTGTATCTACCATATTTAATTGTTTTGCTTACGATTACCTTTAGAAAACTTCACGGGGTAATGACCTACCCCTCACATACACACATGCCTACGATACTCTTTGAAACATATTTTTGTGGCGATACAACATTTCATTAAAATACCATGAACTATAAAAACCCAGTTTTCTTTGAATTGTATTATCAAAATTCTTTGCGATTATACCTCTACAACCCTTTTTAGGGGACCCGCTATTAGATGGTGTGGATTATCGCACATTCTTAGGCTAGTAGTGCGAGATGCGGACCTCCTCACGGAGCATTCGGTATCGAAAGATTTTTAATACGAATTTTTAAGAAAAACGAGATTTTCTATTTAATAATAAAATTAATTTTTATAAATATATAAATATTATCAAAACACATATTTTCAAGATATAATAAAATTCCATATTTTCTAAAAAGATAAAAAAATGATAAGTTTCACCAAAATACCCTCAAGTTATCCAAAAGACAAGTTTTACACTTAAATACCATGAACTATTCAAGCTAAGTTAATATTCACTAAAATACCTATAATCTTAAAGTTACATTCATGAAAACCCTAAATAATATAAATAAATACTAGAGATTTATTTTGAAAGTATATAAATTATTTTTCATAAAACCCCCCGAGTTATATAAAATTACAATTAAGGACTTTAGTAAATATATGTTTAAGCGGGATCAATTCTTTTGAGCCTCAGGAAGCCGGAGAAAGTGAGTGGTTGCCTATTTAAGGTTAAAAAAAAACTTAACGGAGTTATCAATGGTAATTGTCTTGAAAAAAAACACAAATCCTGCCGTCCATGTACAGCAGTTACCAATAACTCCCAAACTTAATTCAGGATCCAAATCAGTTCTAAGTGTCTGACTCAAGTCTGAGTCCAAATCAATCTGAGTCTAATCTAAATCAGAATCTAATTCAACATGAATCCAATATACCAACATGTATACTTGAATCTGAACCTGAATACCAGAACAAGATCAACATGCAAACATGACTTGACTTTTGACCGAACCACGGCTACATCTTGACTTTATTACATGCCTACTCGTTTACAACCTGAACCTGATTACATGAACAACTTGTATCCATGGTCTCGACAAGTCTGATAACTATAATTCAATACAATACATTACGGGGTTTAACAGGGTAAATTGGTACGGAATGTGTTAAAAGTGGAACGATGATGGACACTAAAAGACACTTACATGAACTCTCATGTCATTGTCCCATGGGTTTTGACGGGGCCTTGTACTTACATATTACCATAGTCCACGGGATAGTTGGACTCCTCTCGTATACACTGATGCATTCTGTACCACGCTACAAACAACTACGTTAGTATAATGAACATATACTTGTTCAGATTACCAGTTATATATTCTTTACTTTTTCTATTCCACCCTTATCTTTGCGACTTACCGAGCGTTAGTTCACTGACGACATTCCTGTCTCTTCTTTCTTTGGAATGTTTGTCAGGAGGACCCGACTCTCAGGAGACCGAGCCCAGCTAGGAGGACTTGGATCAGTTCACAGAAGAGCCAAACTTCTATTCTTTACTTGTACTTACCTTTTCATTTGCATGCCACTGTTTAGGCATTGCTTCTATCATTGTACATTTCTTTTTCAAATCGGTTGTATTGTAAAGAATGGATATTAATAAAAGTTGTTGTTTATATTACATCTCTTGTCATTCTTGTACATTTATTTATATTGTTTATTTAATCTTAACGTGTTTACTTCTGAGTAAATACGTCGTGTGCCCGTCACGCCTACTTCCCCATACACCGGGAAGCGGAGCGTGACAGGTTTTGTTGGCCGCTCATGCAGGTCAGTTCTACATGAAATCCTAAGCAATATATCATAAATAGTATAAGAATCAGCAACTGTACACTTTTTACATTTCAAATTCCTTGAATCTACCATAACATTTCTTTTGCTATCAAGGTCATGGATTCTCCCAACAACACGAGTACCAACGTTAATGGAACACTCCGCCTCCTACCCTACCACCACCACATACCGTTGCAGCTCCCATCAACGAGAAAACGGTATTGCTTGAGGCGATCAAGAGCCTCTTGGAGGGTCAGCAGCAGCAGACTGCTGTCCTCATGCATCGTCCAGAGACCGAGGCACCCTGAGTTAAGCAATTCCGGGCTTTGCATCCAATACATTTCTCAGGGAAAGAGAGCCTATTAGAGGCAGAGGAATGGGCTCAGTCTATAGAATATGACCTGGTAGCAGCACAAGTGCCAAAGGTTGCTTGGGTAAGAGTTGCAAAGCTGCAACTACCTGACAACGCCAGAGTTTAGTAGAAGGCTGAAGAAAGCCGACTCGCCCAACCGATTGAATGGAGGACATTTCGCGATATGTTCGACGCGAAATATTTTCCTGAGACTGCCCGTTTCGACATGGAACAACGGTTCATCTACTTGCAACAAGGCTCGATGTGGAGCAAATCCGTGAATGAATACGATACTGAGTTTACCATGCTCAGCAAGTAAGATACGTCTTAATATTCAATTTCCTGATATCACATACTACACTGCTAACACAAGGTCATAACAGGTTCGCGGCACACCTTATCCCGACTACTGAGATCAGGGCACGGAGATTTCAGCAGGGGTTGGACCTAGAAATCCAAGCTGCATTAGATACAGGGGATTTCCCAGCCCATGATCTTGCTCTGAAGGCTGCCCGACGCTATGAGGCGGTGGTGAAGAAGAAGGGCAGACCTCAGACCGCCAGAATGAAATGCCCTGCAACTCAGATGACAGGAGGAGCCTCTTCCAGGCCATCGTTTGCACCCAGGAAACCGGGAGTAACTTTTAACCGGCCCAGTCCAGACTTATACTTCTATTGCAAGAGGAATGGACACCTGGCGAAGGACTGCAGGCGTGTGAATGGCCTATGGTTAATTTGTGGCGTGTGAATGGCCTATGGTTAATTTGTGGCGCGTCCACTCAGGCCATTGGAGCTTGCCCACATCGTTTCAACCCAGATCCTGCACCCCGACCAGCGATCACTTTCCTGCAGCGGCCAGCTATTCAGGCTCCTGCACCTCGTCTTGCTCTCCCTGCTCCACCTCCACGTAGACCTCCTGCACATGCTCTTCGTCAATTTCATCAGCCCTAGAGGAACATGCCTCAAAGGCAGAGAAACTTGTCACAGGGACAGAGGAATGTACCTCCAGCAAGGAGGAATATACCCCGGCGTCAGGCTTTCACAATGACTGTGGAATAAGCTGAAGCCACTGGCCAAGTCATCATTGGTAACTCCCAATCTTTCAAACCTTTTCAATCCTTATATACATCAATATATTTTTTTATACCTAAACATTACCTACACAACTTAGGTACAATCTTAGGAACTTCCCTACCTGCTTTAGCACTCTTTGACACTGGAGCATCACATTGCTTTATGTCACAACGGTTCGTCCGAACTCATGTAATTCCAGTTAAACCGCTCGTATCCAGCTGGAATGTCAGTTCAGGGAACGGCGTTCTAAAGGCAACTATGAGATACGATCTGTGTCCAGTGGTCGTCTGCAGCAGGGAATTTTATGCGGACTTCAAGGTGCTGGACATACTGAACTTCGATGTAGTCTTGGAAATGGATTGGCTAGGAACTTTTTTCGCTACCATCGACTGTCGTCAAAGGAAGGTGGTGTTCGAGATACCAGATAATCCGGTCTTTTATTTCAAGAGTGGAGACCGTGCCCTGGAACCTAGCACCTACAAGGCTAAACCAAAGAAGGCAGTGATTGCAACCTTACAGGCGGAAGAAGACAAGCCAAAATTAGTTTTAGAGTTCGAGGATGTGTTTCCTGAAGATATAACAGGTTTGCCTCCCGATCGAGCTCTTTAATTTAGCACTAATTTAGTATCTGGTGCACAATCGGTGATCAAAGCTCCGTACTGGTTAAGTCCTGAAGGATTGAAGGAGATCCATACTCAGTTGGACGAACTTCTGAAAAAATGTTGGATTAGTCCCAGTACATCAAGTTGGGGATCTCCAGTTTTGCTTGTGAAAAAGAAAGAATGTTCATACAGAATGTGTATAGACTACCGGGCTCTAAACGGAGTGACGATAAAGAACAAGTATCCACTACCGCGCATCGACGATCTGTTCGATCAGCTAAGTGGGTCTTGCGTATTCTCAAAGCTAGATCCTCGTTCGAGTTATTATCAGGTGAAGGTCAAAGAGTCTGATATTCCTAAAATGGCATTCAAGACTCGCTATGGTCATTATGAATTTCTTGTAATGCCATTTGGAGTGACCAATGCACCTGCGATATTTATGAATCTGATCAACCAAGTTTTCCGAGAGTACTTAGACATGTTCGTTGTTATTTTTATCGATGGCATCCTGGTGTACTCAAAGAATCGGAAAGAGCACGTTGAGCATTTGCGGATTGTACTGGATACATTGCGACGGCATCAACTCTATGCCAAGTATAGCAAGTGTGAATTTTGGCTAGATCAAGTTGTATTTCTCGGACACATTGTTTCGAATGAAGGAATCTCAGTAGATCCAGCTAAAATTTCAGCTTTCAGCGAATGGCCGACACCAAAAACGGTGAAGGATATTCGAAGTTTCTTGGGTTTAGCAGGATACTGCCGAAGATTCATCAAAGGTTTCTCAAAGATTGCAACACCCCTGACTAAGCTCACACGTAAAGATGAAGCATCCGTGTAGTCAGAAGCATGTGAACAAGTTTTTGTAGAACTCCAGTCAAAATTGACATCATATCCTATTCTCGTAATACCGGATCAATCTGGAGGTTTCGTTTTGCATTGCGATACGTCCAGTAAGGGATTAGGATGTGTTCTACACCAGCATGGAAATATTGTAGTTTTTGCATCAAGACAGCTGAAGGTTCATGAGCGCAACTATCCAACACATGACTTGGAGTTGGCAGCCGTTATCTTTGCACTTAAGATTTGGCACCACTATCTGCTTAGAGAACGAGTGGATATATACACAGACCAAAAAAGTCTGAAGTATGTATTTACTCAGAAGAAGTTGAACATGCGGCAGAGAAGATGGCTAGAACTTATGGCGGACTTCGACATCAACCTACAGTATCATCCAAGGAAAGTGAATGTAGTTCCTGATGCACTTAGCCGTCAACCGCTATCAATGAACCTCACCGCACAGTGGAAGCTGCAGCAAGAATTGCACGGGGTGGAGATCGAGGTAGTTATGCCAATTAATGCTTCAGAGTTGATGAACTTACATGTTCAGTCTACTATTGTCAACCAGATCAAAGCAGCTCAAGCAAATGATGCTAAATTGCAAAAGATCCGAGAACAGGTAGAAAGTGGACTTCGATCAGACTTCATCATCCATGAAGATGGATCCTTGAGATATGGAAGTAGATTGTGTGTACCATAAGGTCCTAATCGATAAGAGTTGATGAAAGAAGCTCACAGCTTTCCGTACTCAGTACACCCCGATGGTACCAAAATGTACAAGGATCTACGGCAACACTACTGGTGGCATGGAATGAAACGTGAAGTAGCCAGAAGCGTAGCCAAGTGTTTGGTGTGTCAACAAGTGAAGGATGAACATCACAGGACTGCTGGTTTACTTCAACCGTTACCTATCCCAGAAAGGAAATGGCAGCACATTACCATGGACTTCGTGACTGCTCTTCCTTGCAGCACGAAAGGTAACGATGCGGTATGGGTTATTGTGGATCGACTAACCAAGTCGGCACATTTCGTTCCATTTTGAATTGGCCAATCTACCGAGACACTAGCAAAGAAGTACATGAGGTAAGCATGAATCTAAAATAAGATTTAACCTTCATAGTGTACTATAATTGATACTCATGAACTCATGCAAGAGATCATGAGATTACATGGAGTACCAGTTTGCATCGTCTCCGATCGAGATACCAGATTTCGATCACAGTTTTGGCAGAGTCTGCAAGCTAGCCTAGGAATGAGTCCGAACTTCAGCACAGCTTACCATCCACAAACAGATGGACAGTCTGAGCAGACAATTTAGATTCTGGACGACATTCTAAGAGCTTGTATGTTGGACTTCAGAGGTTCATGGGAGGATCACCTACACCTTGTGGAGTTTTCATACAACAACGGCTATCAGGAGAGTATTGGAATGTCACCATTTGCGGCTCTCTATGGAAGGAAGTGTCGATCACCACTAAGTTGGGACGACATCGGAGATCGTGAATTCCTAGGACCAGAGATGATCATGGCAACTGTGAATGTAGTTCGCACGATCAGGGAAAGAATACGAATAGCCCAAGACAGACAGGAGCATTGGGCTGATGCAAAGCGTCGACACCTGGAGTTCCAAACTGGAGATCATGTTTTCTTAAAGATCTTTCCAAATCATGGAGTAATCTATTTTGTCAAGAGGGGTAAGCTCAGTTCGAGATATATAGGACCGTTCGACATACTGGAACGAGTCGGTGAAGTGGAATATCGTTTGGCACTACCACCCTCATTGGAAGGAGTGCACAACGTGTTCCACATATCCCAGCTTCGAAGATATTGGGGTTCCTAGCGCCCTGGCCATCTACCGTGGCCGATTGCGGAACAAAAATTTTGGCGTTTAGAAAACTTGGCGCTAGAAACAACTACTTAGAATCGAATCCAAATATGAAACTAGCAATCTAAAAGTGTCTAACAACTGTGATAGAGTGTTATACCGAACGAACCATGTCCTTCGGTCTTCCACCATCTCCCTTAGCTCCTTAAGGTCCTTTGGATTGAGCTTGGCCATCGGTCTTCCTCCGTCGAAAATGATCCACCCGAGAGATGTAGCTCATGGCTCCAGCTCCACATAAAAGATCAAGTGAAGCAACTAGGGATTCTAGATGGCTAATCTAGAATGCCTAGGATGTAGTAGAGTGTTCTAAGTGTATCTCTACCTCATCTCTTCTCTTGATTTTCAACATATGAGAGGGTAGAGAGGAGGTTGAAGATAAAGGCGGTGGAGCTCAAGAAAATAGAGAGGGAAGTGAAGCATGATGGTGAGAAATGAAACTCCAACAAAAATGAACCATCTCTTTTTCTTTTCACTTTCATCAAGTGTTCAAGTAAAAATGAAGCCAATGTTTTATAAAAACCATTTTACCAATTTTAAATTCACACCATGCTTGAATAGTTTGCACCAATGAATAAACAATTCATTTGTGCAACTATAGAAGCATGGTTCTCACCATACTCCCCTCTCTCCTTTTTCTACCTCATATCTCATTTAAAATAAATGGATAAAATATAAATGAGGTGTCCACCTTCTAGAATATTATCCGTATAAATACGGATTACATTCTACTGTATATACATATCTGTATTCGTACCGAAATACGAATACCCGAAGAGATAGAATAACACAAAGAACATAATACTAGAATATACATATCGAAATACATATACGTAAATTATTAAATTAATACCAGATTTAATAATCCGGCTCAAACCCGAGCCGGCTAGTATTATCAACTGTCCGATCGAAAGTCTGGGTATATAGTACAATCAATCTATCAGAACCCTACATGTATCCAATACGGATACTACATCATTTCGCCAGAACCAGGGAAACCCTCTGTTCTCCGCCGAAAGACGCGACCGGGACGTTGGGACGTCTGGCCTGAATTTTGGCGAGCAGATGCTATTTGGTTTTATCCGTCCACCTCTCTGAAGATGCCAAGTTGATTTATGGCACCGTGTATCGGAGGTTTGGACAGATGCGGCCGTTGTAGCAGACTTTGTCAGATTCCCCCTCGTTGTGAAGGGTTTTTGATTGTGGAGACGCTCTTCCCTGCAGGTGCAGGCCCCTGCAGTTAATTACGTTACCGCGTAGCGATAACCACTTTCTCCTGCTCTACATGTTCACTTCGTGTCGTGTTGTGTTTGTTTTATTTTTGGTTGCACGTAGATTGTATACGGAAACTAATTTGTGTTGTCATAAGTAGGGCGTGGATTAGTCCAAATCCGTATTTTCTTAGATTTGGGTTCGGTGGATTTAAGAATCGTTAACCTCGTTTGAGATTAAGATCAACTTAAATGTTTGTTAAGGATACGTTAGTCCAATTTTAGACTAAGATCTACATAACAAGGTTTGAGGATCATTTAGATCCAACGAAAGAGCATTTGGGCTCTATCGTCTTAGTTTAGGGACGTTGCGGTCCATTGGGTGTAAGGACATCATAGTCCATAGAGTTTAAGAACATCATAGTCCATACAGTTTAGTTTAGAGACGTTGTGGTCTATTGGGTTTAAGGACATCATAGTCCGTGGAATTTAGTTTTTAGGGACGTTGCGGTCTGCAATTTAGTTTTAAGGACGTTGCGGTCCATGGAGTTTAGGGACATCATAGTCCATGGAGTTTCTGGTTGTCGGGGCCCGCCACCTCTCTGAAGACGTTGAAGAATTACAACGACACATATCAGAGGTGTGAAGAGATGTACCCTTGAACCAATATTGGTTGGGAGATCTATAGTCAGGTTTGGGACTAAGACCAATTAAAAAGATTGTGAGCACATGAGCTCGGTTGATCTGAATTAGAGACTTGTGGCCAACTTAGGCTCAGTCCACTCATTTTTTAATAAAATGTTGAACATTTGTTTGGACTCAGTCCACTCAGTTTTGAATAAAATGTTGAACATTTGTTTGGGCTCAGCCCTTTTTGTTCAACAATGCTAAGCATTGATTTGGGTTCTGACACCCCTTTTTCTTTTTGTCCTTTATTGAGTGTTGAACACTTTTTATGGCGCTGGAGCCTTATTTACATAGCGCTTGGTAATTCCCTAGCGCCCACGTGAGGAGCACGTGGAGCGCTTAGCGCTGAGCGCCAGACTTGGAGCGCTAAAGCGCTTCTTTTAAATTGGAGCGCTAAGGCGCTTCTTATAAAATAGCGCCCACATGAGGAGCACGTGGAGCGCTTGGCGGCGAGCGCCAAACTTGGAGCGCTAAAGCGCTTCTTTTAAATTGGAGCGCTAAGACGGTTCTTATAAAATAGCGCCCACGTGAGGAGTACGTAAAGCGCCAGACTTGGAGCGCTAAAGCGCTTCTTTTAAATTGGAGCGCTAAGGCGCTTCTTTGGCAGCTCTAATCAGTTCTGTACTCTGAGAATTAAATTCTCGATTTATAAGAGACTTTGTCTCATGGATCTAAGAACTGGGTTCTTCTTGTTTTAGGAGATGCTATGATCTCTTTGTTTTTATGAAAGACTTTGTTTTATGGATCTGTGATCTAGAAAAAGAACTAAGTTCTTATGATGTAAGAGTTAAACTCTCAAAATCGAGTAGATGTTATGATCTCTCTTCTTTTATTTACCTTGAAGAAGGTTCTTCTTCTTAGAGTTTGCTTTTCTCTTTTTCTTTTCTGAGAACTTGAAACTTATAGGGAGGTTTCTCCCTTTTACTTGAAATTTAGGGGGGGTTCTTCTCTCCAAGACTTTAAGTCTTGGGTCCTTTATATAGGAGAGGCTGATTTGTTGAATCATTTAAGGAAATCTCTCATTGAGAGATCTCTAATTGATTTGGGAATTTATCCCACCATTGGATTTTTGATCCAAGGGCTTCTGTTTTACAGAAGACATCTTTCTTGTTTTTAGCAAGATTGGGAAAATATTTTTCTCTACAGAACTTATTCTATATCTTGGTGATGTTTAATCACCATTGGATCTTTGATCCAACGGTGCTCTGATTTATAGAGCACAATCTTTCTTGTTTGGAAAGATTTGAGGAGTATTTCCTCAACAGAATTTTATTCTGGTAATTTGACGATTTTCAATTATCTTCGTTGGATCTTTGATCCAAGGGTGGAGAACATTTAGTTCTAATGCTGGCGCTCTCGTGCTTTGCACGTGAAGCGCTGTCTCAGAGTCTTTGACTCTTGGCGCTAGCGCTCTTGGTGCTAGCGCTCTTGTGCTTTGCACGTGAGGCGCTGCCTCAGAGTCTTTGACCCTTGGCGCAAGCGCTTTCGTGCTCTGCACGTGAGGCGCTGCCTCAGAATCTTTAGTGCTGGCGCTCTTGACGCTAGCGCTCTCGTCCTTTGCATGTGAGCGCTGCCTCAGAATCTTTGACTCTTAGCGTAGGCGCTCTTGGCGCTAGCGCTCTTATGAGGCACTGCCTCATTTCAAATTTTGAATAGTGCTTTGCTCTCTGGTTGGGGGAAACAAATGCCCTCCCCCCACCGTTGCGCTCACATGGCTTACACGTGAGTGCAGCGGTGACAGCTTTTCCACTGTTGGATCAACTTGGAAGTTGAATAGACTTCCAGCGCCTATAAATAGGGCCTTTGGCCCTTGAGATGACTGCTTGTTCATCTTGTTGTTTTCTTGTTCTTGAGAATTTAATTCTCCTTTAGAGCTAAGCTCTCTGCCTTAAGAAATTTCTTAGAGTCAAAACTCTGCCCAAATTTAGTAAGGATTGAACTTATTAACAGAGCTTTGCTCTTCTCAGATCGTAGATCTTAAAATGTTTTAGGGTTTTACCCATTAACAGAGCCGTGCTCATCTTTAGATCATAGATCTTCGAGATATAAAAATTTTAGGATGATTTTAACCCATGAATTAGAACATTGTTCATCTTCCATGAAGAACTCTTAGAGTTTGTTCACAGATCTTGGAGATCTTGGAGTTTTTACTCTGCAAAAAGCTTTGCTTTTATAGGGTTTTGATGGATGATTCCATCGTCTTCACAGAGCGCAGCTCTTAAAATTTTTAGGGAATTTTATTCCTCTCATGATTAGAGTTGACAGATGTCACTCTTGTCTGCAGAGCGTTGCTCTCAAGGAAGTTTAACTCCTTGGCCCGAGGGGCCTCTCATTAAATGAGAATCCTTTTAGGATTTCCTATTTAATGATTGACTGTCTCATCAATGATGAACCGTCATCTTGATTTTGTGGGTCCTCTCTGGTCCCTTTCCACTGCATTGCAGTGCGGTACAAAATTTAAAGTACCAAGTGTCAGAATTTGAACTGTAGCATTGACAGCTAACTCTTGTTCTTTTTCGCGTAGGTACTATGTCTTTTGACACTTCTTTCCCATTTTTTCGTCCGGAAAGCGCATTTCCTGACGCGCCCATGGATAGGGAAGTCTTCACGCTGATCAAAGATCACGACCCGGAGCAAAAGTCTCTTCATTTATGGGGGACATGGTACAATCAAATCATCCGGGGTCGACGCGGCTTCTCTTGTGCGGTGCCTTCGGAGCCCATTTCGGCGATCCACTACGTCGACTCACCCCCACTGAACTATGTCGTAGAGGAGGTCAACTGGATTTCGGAGGGTTGCCTTCAGCCCTCTATGGCCGCGATACCCGTACAGCCGCCGATGGCTTTGGATACTCTGGGGCGACGTATATGTCAAGGCGAGTCGCGCCCTGGGGGACAGCCGTACATGATAGGCTTGACTCCTCGCCATCCAGCCGGGTACTTGCTGTGGGCTGCTACATTTTGTCGGCCAAGAAATCACTGTTACTAAAGCTTGGGCTGTACCCTGCAGTTTACGCGTCTCTTTTCCAGTATTCCACGCCCCCTGTATGGTGGGTCAAAGCTTTCTTGGAACAATGGAATGTACCGACTCACACCTTCCTTCTATCAGATGGGGAGGTTTCCATCTCTTTAGAGGAGTTCACGGAGATCTCCGGCTTACCTGTCAGGGGGGAACATTACGAGGAGCTACTTCCTCCTGACGAGTACATCTTTCCGCCAAGTCAGTGGTGATGGGTCTTACCCCGGAGAACGCCATTCAACATCAATCCCCAAGTCTGATTAAGGTGTTGAAAATTTATGAAAGTCTGTTTCTTGAATTCGGAGGGCACGGAGTCAGCTTCGTGGATTTCATCGCTCGCTTTCTTCTTCCAGAAGTCTTATCAAAACAAGCTGCGAAATTTGCTAAGCTTGACGACCCATTTGGTTTTGGCTTGGACAGCCAGCCAATAGCGGAGGCCGATCAAAGGAATTTCTTTCTCCCGGATACCCCGGTCGTCCCCTTTGCAGAGCTCGCAGCTTCAAACATTGACGAAAAGGCGTTCTTTTTGGGGTTTCTCGGCCTATGGTTATGGTTTGTGCTCCCAATGCACCCTCGCCATATGAGGCCATCCATCTTCTACCCAGCTTACCGAATAGTTATTGGGATGCGAATAGCCGTCGGGGTCGCTGGGCTGGCTCACCTGTATCATAGCCTTAGCTTGGCAATAGACACCACTCAGCCGGGGGTGCTGCCCGTAAACCTCCCGCTGCATTATTTTACATCACGGATCCAGCTTCATGTGCTCAGCGCTTTTTGTAGGGTTCCTAGGCACATTAGTGAGGTCTCACAAGGCATCAACCATGCCAATTTTAAATTTTCCGGTGCCGAGAAACCCTAAACTACGGATCGTTGGCTAGATTTCTAGGCGAAAAGATAACTAGTTAACACTTAACTAAGGGAATACGGAAATACAACCTTTGTAGATCCGGTGCTCCACCTCCATAGCTCCGCAACGAAGTCCTCTCCGCTGTCCAAATCAAATCCGGGCTCTAGCGTCGGCTTCGTCGGAGAATGGGCAAGCTAGGTCGTCGATGTCCATGCCGAAGATGACCTACGTCGAGGCATCGCTAAATCAAGCTCCGACTTCACCAAGTCAAGAAACTTGTGAAGAAAACACACTCTACTACTTGGCAAGAGGTAGAGGATGAAGAAATAGGAAGTGGGTTCAATTTAGAATTGGATTTCTCACTCTTTATCATCAATCACCATTGATGACCTAAGCTTTTCTTCTTGAGTTCAAGGAAGAAGAAGAAGAAAAGATATGATAAGATTCATTAGAAAAGAAAAGAAAAACCAATCCTTATCATATATTGAACCATGGTTAGATGTAGAGAGTTAACTAAGGTTTAAGTGACTGGTTAGGGTTAAGCATGAGACAAAATGGTCATTTGGTCAAAGTCTTCATGAAGGTTCATGAATGAACAAAAGAAAGCAACCATTTTCCTCATTTTGCCTTTTCTTTTTCCAAAAAGATAAATGAATAAAAATGAAATCAAAAACCCTAATCACCCACTTAACTATAGTTTAATTCTTAACACTTAACCATAAGGCATGTATCATCAAACATGATACAAGCAAGTGCACAAAACTATATCGAATATACAATGTGCACACCCGAGCGAGAAAATCCATTTTAAAGTGAACCGATACTAGTTAATGCAAAGTAATATATCAAATATACAATTATGCATTAAATCATTAAATCAACACTTGATTTAACGATCCGGTCATGTCGCACATAACCGACTGGTATCATCAGTAACAACTTATCGAATCAACACTTGATCCGATAACCCGGCTATATCGCATATAACCGATCAATGTCACATCGCGAGAATCGAATACAGTATCACATACCGTATTATTCTCGGTCCCGCACATATCTCATATGCGCTCCTATTTCGTTTCGCTTGAGCCAGGAAACCTCTGTGTAGGACTCTAAAGACTCGTCAATACGCCGGCAGCAGATGATGATCATATCAAACATCCACAAGCCGCAAGCGGTCTGCTAAACGTAACGGCCACCCGGGTATTGAGCGATCTGAAGATCGACGAGCAAGCCCGCTCACACTCCAGTGAATCCAACCAGTAACACTACCGTACAGTCCGGTCTGATCGTCTGATATGTCGCATATCTCGCCTAGGGGTGGTAAACGTCAGACCCCAATAGCTCGATAAGTCGTGTCGATATGAGGTCTATAACTGTTCGAGAAACTACTGGTAACACTTACCAGTAAATCTCAGCAATCCTGGCCAGGGATTTCCTGTTATAGCCAATCGAACACAGCGCAACATCAACTCCCTATACCGGGAGAGACGAATCCCCTCCTATCGCTCATTGCCTCCATGTGACTCGGGACTGTACCCAAAAACCACCGTTTTGCACGCCCTCTTGGACGTGGTAAGATGGAAATCAAAGCACAGTGGGAACCACACAAGACTCTATGACGATCTCGGGTCAACAGACTACTCTGTACCAGTGTCACCAGAGAACTGCCATCTGACGTGAGGTATAATACCATCTGGGAGTTCTCGGCGAGTCCGTCCAGTGTACCCAGTCTCTACTGAGCACCCGTATATCATCTCTGATGTCAAACACCGATGGATATGGGATCATCCATCGCCCATCTGTATGGGTCAAGAAGGTATACGCTAGTCTACTCTGGTATATCGATGCCCCGTCTCGATACACCCACGACTAGGGACTTTGAAGGATGTACTTATGGACTACCATGTCCCCACTAGTATGATCCGCATCATAGTCCAGGTAGTCAAGCACACATCCTAAGGGCTTTACCAACATGTAACAGAGAGACAATCAGCATACACGTTAAGGTAAAGATCAACCAGATAGCATACTATCATGTCGAGCAAGAAAGTCCTCCTTATATACGTCCCAGCATCCACTACAATATACATCCTATGTACAGTAATGGCCTCTAGGGCATACATATAACTAACAATCTCCCACTTGCACTAGGGCCATCTGATAGCAGTGGTTGCAGTATCTCATACTCAACCATCCCATAAAAGTCTCTCTCTGGGAACAGGCCTTTGTGAGTGGATCCGCTGTGTTGTCCTCTGAGTCTACTCTCCTAACCTCGATCTCCCTGGAGATCAACCATCTCCATGATCAAGTGATACTGCCTTAGAATATGTCTGGATCACTGATGGGACGGACGTTCCTTGGCATAAGCCACAACTCCATTGTCACATAATGGTAGGAACGTAGTTCATCTCATGAACCAATATACACCCAAACAGCCTCTTTGGTAGCATCTTAAGTAGCGATGTATCCTGCCTTTATCGTCTAGTATGCCACGGTATCTAGCTTGGAACTCTTCCAACATACCGCCCTTTTACTGAGGGTAAAGACAATGCCTGTGACTGACATTCAGTCGTCTTTATCACCCTGGAACACTTTCAGTGATTCTCCCCAGGATCGATTGATACCATCTCACTACTTCTAGTGAGATTCCTAACATCCATTTAGATCTATCTCATAAATCCAAAAATCAGGATTTAGGAGGTATCATTTTGATCCTATATGGAGAATCATCGTGATAAGCGGAGATTGATCGAGCGTAGCATAGGAAACTCCTTCCCCATCAAGAGTATGTCATCCACGTACTCTACGAGGATCATCACCATACTCCCTACTACCTTTTTGTATATACAAGGTTCATCTACCATTTTGATGATGTCAAACTCTTTGACCGCTTCATCAAAACAGATGTTCCAACTCCGCGATGCCTGCTTTAATCCTATAAAGCATCTTGCTCACGTTTCCGCTGCTCCCACTGTCTACGAAGCCCTCTGGCTGTGTACTTATAGACGCTCTCTAAATCATCATTTAGAAAAGCAGTCAAGACACCCAACCACCAGAGATCGTAGTCATGGTATGCAGCCGTGGTAAGTAGGATCTGGATGGACTTAAGCATAGCCACTGGAAAAGGTTTCATCATTATCCATGCCTGGTCAATGAAGAAAACCTTTAACAAGTCTAGCTTTGAAAGTCTCAACTTTTCCATCTACACCAAGTAATCTTCTCAAGATATACTTGCTCCTGATGGGGATTTAACCCTTCAGATATTGCAACCAAAGTCCATACTTTGTTGGTGTACATGGATTCCATCTCAGATCGCTAAGCATCCAGCCATTCTTACAGAGTCTTACTCCTGATGGCCAGCTCGAAACTAGTTGGGTCATCATCTCATGATGCATTCCTCGCTCCCACTGTCATAGAGAAACCGAAGTATCTCTCAGGTGGGTGAGAAACCCTACTAGATCGGCGAAGAGGCTGAGGTTCGTTGGTATCTACTGAATCCTTTGGTTGTACCAAATCATCTGCTGTATTTTGTATAGCTGGAACCTTTCCAGTTCTACATAACAGACTTTGCCTCGAGCTTGTCCAGATTTTGCTTTTAGACATAGCCCGGACAACCCCAAATCTTAACTAGCTTAAGACATGGGCTCTTCCCTTTCCATATCACATATGAAGTGGTAGGCAACTGATTTGATTTGAACCCTATTCAATAGGTATGCAGCTTCTCAAGTGCATAACTCCCAAAAGGAAATAGGTAACTCAGCAGTACTCATCATAGAGCACACCTTATCATATAGGGTGTGATTGCTCCATCCCGATATACCATCGTGCTATGGTGTATGCGGAGGAGTAATGCTGAGAGAGAATCTCATTCTCCTTTAGAAAAGTCCAAGATTTCCGTGCTCAAGTATTCTCCTCCTCGATCACATCAAAGGACATAATACTTATACCCTTATTGGTTCTCTACTTCTAACTTATATTCTATGAATATCTCAAAAGGTTCGGACTTGTGTTTCAACAGGAACATATGTCTGAATCTTGAGTGATTATCAGAGAATGTAATGAAGTACAAAGAACCGGTCTTGGCATGTGTAGACAGGGGACCTACATACATCAACATGTATCATCCCAAGAGTTCATTAACTCTTTCTCTGTTTCTAGTAAACGGAGCTATGGTCATCTTATCTTTGTGACATGACTGGCGAGTTTCACAAGATGTAAATTCAAACTTATTTAAATATGCATCTATATGTAACTCTAGCTAGTCGGGTCACATTGATCTGACCTAGTCTACAATGCCTCAAGAAGAATTCGTTCATTTCTGAACTCTTCCTCTTGTGTGTGATCCGTACACTAAGAACTGTAATTTGATTTAGAACATCAATGCTTTTAGATAACGTACCTGAACCGATCAACTTTTGATATAGGAAATGTTCAAAACATTATCCAACAATACAAAATTTTATCATTTCTTTACTGATAAAGAGACTGATATGATTTTGTATATCAGGTTCGGTATCTAATAACATTCGTTCAGAATCAATGTATTGGTAATACAGGGTGACAGTGACCAACAGACTTGGCTGCAACACTTGCCCCGTTTTCTGCCTCATGAAACTTATCACCCGTTCTCAGTTCTCTACCTTTCTGTAGCCCTATGTAACATATTACATATCTGGGATCCTGATCTGGTATCACATACCCAGGACGTAAAGGATACCGAGAAACAGTTCTGTATAATGAACACACCCGAAGATGATGCATCAGCATGCATTCTCTTCGTTTGGGCGGCACGGGAAATCTGGTATTCCCCAATTTCCTGCTCTGTCTTATAACAATTATAAGTTGGAGCGGGACCAACGTTCCCCAGCTCAGTATAACAAGCGGGTTCGGTCAATATTCCGTATTATTATCTTGATTAAGGCGTGATATGGTCGCTACCTGGAGAGAGAGAGAAGAAAACACTCAGCGTGCGCTCTTGCAAGAATAGATTGGTTATTATTTTATCTAATCAGGATGGCTCCCACTGCTTTTTATCAAATCTTCCTTCAAACCCTAAAAGGAAAGACTAGCCGGGATTAATTACACACTACAAGTTCGCCAATCTTTCAGCCAGGCCAGTGTCGGTACTTTGAGGGAGGTCCCCCGTGCTTTCGCACGAACCTAATTAATGTAAACCTCGTTTTCCCAGAGACGTAACCTCGTTAACACCTTTCTAGACACCTACTTGATCGGCTAATTGTAATATGTAAAACTCTCCCAGGAGTAACTCTTACTCGCAGCGGGTATCGGGATCCAACTATCTCATAGAAGGTATGCAATCTCATTGCAAATTTCAACACTTGAAATTCCCGATAATATTTTGCCCCTAGCGTCCTATGACCTTGACAGAGGTCAACAAACCATAGGCTGCTAGTCAAGTTCAACCCGTCATTTCCTGATTGAAGTAAACCCACCCGCACGACCCTTGACAGAGGTCAACAAGGTCGCACGACTACCCTAAATCAATCACATCATATGCTTATGCAGATAAGCACTAATCAGCTACCGCACACTACGTCTTGACAGAGGTCAACAAACGTAGCACGAATACTAACTAGTACTTATCTGAAATGACGGAGGGCTACGACAGGTTTTTCTGAAAACCTATTGCGTAATGAACTTGATATCGTTGTAGAATCAAATGATTTTGAAATGGAGTGCTTTTGAGGCTTTTCTAGTTTTGCTAAAGGAGTCACTCCCGGTGAAGGGATCGTCGGTCCTTTCCTCGTCGAATGAGGTGCGGGATATATCACATATATCACTGTGCAAAGCAAAAACTCTTAAAAGCAATCAAAAGACAAACCGAGTGTGTAGCATCTGCCAGTTATTGCTAAAGGAGTCACTCCCGGTGAAGGGATCTCGGTCCTTTCCTTATCGAATAAGGTGCGGGATATATCGTATATACCGCTGTGCAAAGCAAGAACTGTAGCTACCTGTTTTATTTTGAAATTCGATTCTACAACATCTTAGGTTTCTTTTATTTCATTAATCACATTAATGAAGTCCCATCATTTAAGTACCTAAACATCACAGATAAATACGACGTACACTTATGCCATCCGCATTCGCCTCGATGTCCCCTCGTGCACCGTTAGGTTAGGTAACTAATGGCAGAGCGGGGCAGGGCTAGCGCGGGTGTAAAACATAAGTAACGTCTATATAATATATCATATATACTATATACTGTATCTATCACAGAACATCACATGATCACATCACAGATATCGCAGCAGAAGAAACATATGAAATATTGGATATACTAGGACTTCCGTGTTTTCAATACGAGCCAGTATAAAACACGGATTCCACGGTCGCGATGAATAGCCAAACCCACACCCCAAGACCCCTACGAGAGCGGCAAGCAACCCTACCAATTCTAGAGTTAGGAGACCCGGACTCGACTCCTCGAGTTGGTCTCCCACTGGACTCCAGAACCCGGTTACTTGTGCCCTCCTCCTTGGGTCTATCCTAGTGCGGAAAAGTAAATAATATACAAGAGGTGACAACTTCCGCAACCTGGAAGCGCCCCAATAAAAGAATATTACATACAAGTTTTTACATGAATGAAAATGAAAAACACTCATCTCACATAAAAAAACCCCGGCTATTCAAACACGACGATCCAATATAACATATCCAGCAACACATAACATCACATGTCATCAACGTAAGTAAATATGCGCATCCCAATTGTCGTTGACATATAGCAACGAAACCGGCGATATCACATATTACACTTACGGTCATAGAAAAGAAAGTGTAAAACTACAACAGTTGGAATCCGCAACCACCTCAGACATCACATGCCTGACCGAATGAATTCCTTAGACATCGCATGCCTAACAATTATAAACCCCGCATTTTAGTCTCAAAATCGAAAACACTTTTCAATATTAAGTCGGGCAATTCAACAAGATTCCCGAAAAACTGATCGAATGCTCGTCGCAAACTTTAGTAGGCGGCCACACCCCTGATACCGTCGACGAAGTGCACCAAGGCGGAACACCGCTACCGCGAGCACCCGAACGGATGCTTTCGGCGACGGGGTTCTCCTACAGTCACTTGGTCGGAGCTATGGAGTAAGGCTGTCTATTAAGTTTACCCGGCGAGTATCCGCGTACGCTACGTGATTGCGACGGACTTTTGATCACATCAAAATTCCGTGGCAACCGATCAAGTGAGACTAAAGTGCTATGTTTATAACATTCATTCAGTTATCTCATAACTTATTGTGAATTCCAATTATTGTATCCCATTCCGGATAAATAGAAAATGTCAAACTTTCCGATCGAACAATCGAACACCCAAGTTTTCCCGATACAGATCAACACATGAAATAAGTCTAACAACATTCAGTTCGTACCTCAGTACCAACGGTCCAGCCGTAGAAGGGTCAAGCCAACGCCTCACATGTGGCACGCCGTACTGGCCCAAACCCGAAGGTTCAAAGGGCAGTTCAAGACGGTCACATAATCGAGTTAAGGTTTGTTGTCTTCTAGAGGGACCATCGCGTTACTTGCACTACTTAGAACGTCGTTAAACTACGGAAAAATCCAACACTTGGAAATTTCCCGACAGGGGAAAAATTGGGTATTTATATCCGGTCGAACTTTTTAACATATTCTAAAATTTATCCGGAAAGCCACACAGACAAAATTTGATACTCCGATCGAAACACCGAATCCCCAAAACAACTGCAGAAAATTCAACTCTGTAAAAATTATTAAAAATTTCCAGAAGACTCAGCAGCACAAAACATGAATTAGTGTGCAAGCCACGTGGGGTAACTCAATACAATGGCCGCGGAACCGCCGCGCATCCCATGGTGGGGGCCGCGGTTCCGCGCCTCCTTTGAGGAGTTATCAACACGTGCTTCACAGTATCTCATAAAATTCCCTGCTGAATTTTTTGGGAATTTTTAATACGGAAAAATCCCAGATTTTACAAAATGACCAGAGAGCATGATTGTGATCGGGTTTCGGGTTCGTTCGGACTTCAAATTCCGTCTGGACTTCGCCTAAGGCTCTAGCTAGGCTCTGATACCACTGTAGGGTTCCTAGGCATACTAGTGAGGTCTCACAAGGCATCAACCATGCCAATTTTAAATTTTCCGGTGCCGAGAAACCCTAAACTACGGATCGTTGGCTAGATTTCTAGGCGAAAAGATAACTAGTTAACACTTAACTAAGGGAATACGGAAATACAACCTTTGTAGATCCGGTGCTCCACCTCCATAGCTCCGCAACGAAGTCCTCTCCGCTGTCCAAATCAAATCCGGGCTCTAGCGTCGGCTTCGTCGGAGAATGGGCAAGCTAGGTCGTCGATGTCCATACCGAAGATGATCTACGTCGAGGCATCGCTAAATCAAGCTCCGACTTCACCAAGTCAAGAAACTTGTGAAGAAAACACACTCTACTACTTGGCAAGAGGTAGAGGATGAAGAAATAGGAAGTGGGTTCAATTTAGAATTGGATTTCTCACTCTTTATCATCAATCACCATTGATGACCTAAGCTTTTCTTCTTGAGTTCAAGGAAGAAGAAGAAGAAAAGATATGATAAGATTCATTAGAAAAGAAAAGAAAAACCAATCCTTATCATATATTGAACCATGGTTAGATGTAGAGAGTTAACTAAGGTTTAAGTGACTGGTTAGGGTTAAGCATGAGACAAAATGGTCATTTGGTCAAAGTCTTCATGAAGGTTCATGAATGAACAAAAGAAAGCAACCATTTTCCTCATTTTGCCTTTTCTTTTTCCAAAAAGATAAATGAATAAAAATGAAATCAAAAACCCTAATCACCCACTTAACTATAGTTTAATTCTTAACACTTAACCATAAGGCATGTATCATCAAACATGATACAAGCAAGTGCACAAAACTATATCGAATATACAATGTGCACACCCGAGCGAGAAAATCCATTTTAAAGTGAACCGATACTAGTTAATGCAAAGTAATATATCAAATATACAATTATGCATTAAATCATTAAATCAACACTTGATTTAACGATCCGGTCATGTCGCACATAACCGACTGGTATCATCAGTAACAACTTATCGAATCAACACTTGATCCGATAACCCGGCTATATCGCATATAACCGATCAATGTCACATCGCGAGAATCGAATACAGTATCACATACCGTATTATTCTCGGTCCCGCACATATCTCATATGCGCTCCTATTTCGTTTCGCTTGAGCCAGGAAACCTCTGTGTAGGACTCTAAAGACTCGTCAATACGCCGGCAGCAGATGATGATCATATCAAACATCCACAAGCCGCAAGCGGTCTGCTAAACGTAACGGCCACCCGGGTATTGAGCGATCTGAAGATCGACGAGCAAGCCCGCTCACACTCCAGTGAATCCAACCAGTAACACTACCGTACAGTCCGGTCTGATCGTCTGATATGTCGTATATCTCGCCTAGGGGTGGTAAACGTCAGACCCCAATAGCTCGATAAGTCGTGTCGATATGAGGTCTATAACTGTTCAAGAAACTACTGGTAACACTTACCAGTAAATCTCAGCAACCCTGGTCAGGGATTTCCTGTTATAGCCAATCGAACACAGCGCAACATCAACTCCCTATACCGGGAGAGACGAATCCCCTCCTATCGCTCATTGCCTCCATGTGACTCGGGACTGTACCCAAAAACCACCGTTTTGCACGCCCTCTTGGACGTGGTAAGATGGAAATCAAAGCACAGTGGGAACCACACAAGACTCTATGACGATCTCGGGTCAACAGACTACTCTGTACCAGTGTCACCAGAGAACTGCCATCTGACGTGAGGTATAATACCATCTGGGAGTTCTCGGCGAGTCCGTCCAGTGTACCCAGTCTCTACTGAGCACCCGTATATCATCTCTGATGTCAAACACCGATGGATATGGGATCATCCATCGCCCATCTGTATGGGTCGAGAAGGTATACGCTAGTCTACTCTGGTATATCGATGCCCCGTCTCGATACACCCACGACTAGGGACTTTGAAGGATGTACTTATGGATTACCATGTCCCCACTAGTATGATCCGCATCATAGTCCAGGTAGTCAAGCACACATCCTAAGGGCTTTACCAACATGCAACAGAGAGACAATCAGCATACACGTTAAGGTAAAGATCAACCAGATAGCATACTATCATGTCGAGCAAGAAAGTCCTCCTTATATACGTCCCAGCATCCACTACAATATACATCCTATATACAGTAATGGCCTCTAGGGCATACATATAACTAACACTTTTGGATTCCACAAATGGCCCCGTTTCTACGACAGTTATAACTTTCCTCGGGTTATGCTACTAGTTGACGCTTCCGCTTTGGAACCGACTCAGCGAGAGGTTTGGGGCTTGGTTCTTCACCCGCGTACTGTCGGGGATGGCATGACCTTCGTTGATAAGGTCTTAACCATCGGCAAAGAATCCACAAAGACGGTGCAGCCGCTGCGGGACACCTTCAAAAACGGGGCTTCTACCTTGAAAGCTCGGGAGATTCTTCACTTACATTCAATCAGGCCGGGTTTTTTAGTGTTTAGGCAGAACGATTCGGTGTTGTTCATGAGATACAACCCGCACCGTTTCGCTCAACAATCAAGCTACAATCAGGGTGTCCCGCTTGAGGCTTTCCTGGCTGAGCCGGTTGCCACAGAAGAGGGTATCCGTAGCACGCTGCACCATTTCATGCGGCTCAACACTGGGTCCAGCTTTTTTATCAGTGAGCCGAGCTGCGTTCCGAAAGTCTTGAACGTATACGTAGTGTGGTACCAGCACGCGATGGGTGCCGTTATTAGGGAGGAAAAGCGATTATTGCTTGATCGCAAGGGTGCTGTCTTAGCTGGTAATCCAGCCGTTCCCTTGAAGAGACGGGCCATCGTTTGTCCTTCCTTGAGAGAAGATGCTGCGGTGGTGGTCCCGCGTGCCTTTCCTGACAAGCCTCTACCTCATGTGCCTGTGGAGGTGGTGGTTGCAGCGTCTCCTGAGTCTTTTCGTAAATGGCCATTTCGCGACTATGGTCGTTCCTATCCTTTTCACTCGCTCCCTTATTAGCTTGTCCATCTGTTCTTCAAATGACGGACTCAGCATTTTTATGGCAGGACCTCGTTCTGGTTCAACGTCAGCGTCTTTTAAAGGAGCATCCCCTTTTTCATCAAGGTCCTTTATGACGTGGCAGTCATGGAATTGCTCCCGTTTCTTGGATTGGACATATCCAAGCCCGATCATTTCCATTTTTTCGTTGGGTAGTTTTGCTGCATTCCGGGGACGTCCCAAATCCTGTTGTAGAACTGAGCTTTTCGAGGAGTTTGTTTGAGTGGTATGCCTTGGCATCTTAATAACCTTTTCAATCTCTCGATGTAATACCTGGGCAGACGAATGGGTTAGAGCTTGTCGAGCGCAGGATCGGCACCATGCCAGACTTCTCTTTCGACTTTAGTCTCTGTGGATCGATAGAATAGGGTCGCCTTTTCACATCTTCGCCTGAGAGGGACGTAGAATGTCTGCAGCTCTTGCACACTATATGTCTTAAGCGCATCAAGCTCTCTGTAGTGCTGTTGCGGAACCATGGCGATCTGCAAACTCTGATTACCTCCAATGAGGGCCCGCATTGATAGATGGACGGAGAATACGGCATTGGTTTCATCTTCGGAGTCGCTACCAAAGACCAAAATCAGAGCGGATGGTCTAGGTTTATCATTCCGCTTTTGAGGCTGTCCCAAGTAGACTATTTCTTCATCCTCCTCGGTATCGCTTCCAAAGGTAAGAATGAGAGTGGCGGGCTTCTGTTTAAGCTCCGTCTTATGACGTTTCTCTATGTCTTCGAAGTCTGGCAGGAAGTACTTGGCGTCTTCATATTTTCAGACTTCGTTCACAGAGAATGGGTTTAGCTCTCCCGTAACGATGTACTCAAGGCCGTCTTTGAAATACTTCATACACTGGTGTTGTGTAGAAAGGATGATGTTGTATTCGCGTAACCAAGGTCGACCAAGTAGAGCGTTGTAGCAAGTTCTAGCGTCGATGACATGAAATTTGATGTCTGTGACGAGAAGCCCAAAGTGCAATGTTAGTATCACGGACCCGAGCGTCTACGGTGACTGCGAGTCAAATTCGGAGATAGTGATTTTATCTCGGGCTAAATGCTGAATGCTCATGCAAATTTCTTTTAGCACCCGCACGTTGAGAAGGTTGACAAAGGACCCGTTGTCAACAAGTATTTTCCCTATTTTGATGTCATGGCAGTATCCGGTGACATATAAAGGACGGTTGTGGTCGCACGTACCAAGGAGAAGATCCTCGTCGTTAAATGTAATATTAGCCATGTAGACTTTTGCCAGCTCATCTTGCATTTTCTTCTCCACGATGAAGGCCTGGAACTGATTGGGCTTTTGTAACGCCTTGACCAAGGAATCCAGCGCTTCTTTAGACAGAAAGAGGGCATCCAGTATGCTCAGTTGTGAGGGTATCTTTCTCAGGTGTACCAGAACGTTATAATCCGCCTTGTTTTTCTTGAGCGGGTCCTTGGCCGTGAGCTCTTCGACGCCTCGATCATCGAGGGCGATATCCTCAGGGACTTTTTCCTTCCCTTTATCATTTTTGTTCGTCCCCTTGTTTGTGGGTCCGAGATTCTTTTCAGGCAACGTAAGGCTGCGCAGCTGAATATTCTCACAGTTCTTCATCTCTTCTTCTTTTCCTGAGGTGGATTCTTTGAAGAGAGGGCCGAAGGCTATCTCTTCATCAGAATCGCTCCCGAAGGTGAGAAGTTGCGATCCCCCGGCATCGACCATGTGACAGTTACCGGCAGTTCTTTTACGCTCATGTGTCGTGCTTCTTAGTTCCCGACGAGCCTTGCGCTTCAATCGCTTGACGTGTTGTCAGTGGAAAACATATCACTGCCACCGGTTCTTGAAGGCGTTACACTCTTCGGTAAGGTGCGTGATCTTCCAATGGTATAAGCAGTAGTTTGGATGCCCATCCGCTTCGTCAAGGTGTATGCTGCCAGAAGTATCTCCTTTGAAAGGTGGCAGCTTCATTCCCATTGACAGGGATTTAGCAAACCGTTTCCTCATCTTAAGCCTGCTTCTGTCTGCCGCGGGCGTGCTTCGATCTGGTTGGAGTGCTTCAACCTTTTCATCTTGTCGCCGACGTTTGGCTTTTTCGAATATGGCAGTTTCGCACTCTTGATCGGCTTTGCCCTTCTGACGGGCTTCATTCAGTAGCATGTCGATCATCTCATCTGACGGTTCCAAGAGTTCTGGTTCTGGATCCGCCCCCAGTTTCTCTGCATCGGGAGCTTTTTTGCCCTTTATTTACGAGTGGGAGATCATGTGGCAGCTCGCCACATAATCCTCGGGCTCTTCTGAAGAATCATCTCCTTCATCAGCGTTACCGTCTTCATTCTCAAGAACATGCTTGAAGAATCCATCTAATGTAATTGGGGTTCGTGCCTTCTGGTTATATTCTTCCAGAGCATCGATGTATTTCTGCAAACCTGTACGGTTGTCGTCCGGTTGGACGGGCTTCTTGGCCTTCTTCTTCTTCTTTAAAGACTTCGGAGGCTTGGCCCGAATGTTCTGTCCACCATCACCAGCTTTCAGCGTTGGGCACGGCTTCAGCATCCCTTCAATAATCTCAGGCTCCAGCGGGCTCTTCCACCTAATCGCCGGACATGCTTGAAAGTCCTTCAGCATTCTTTTAGTCTTAGCTGAAAGGGCCACCTCCTATGGGGCTTCCTCTATAAATGAGCATGATGCCCCCGGCATGTCCACCTTTTTAGGAGCGTGCGGTTGTAGCGGGTTCACCCTCCAGTTTTCGGAAGCGCGAACTTGCCCTATTGGTACTGGTCTTCGATTCAACTTTTGAAGATGTAACAATATTCGATTGGGAGACCCAATATTCGGTGGTAAGGACGGTAATTGGGGCTGTTAGCGTCGCCTGATTGCGTTGGGCGTCTCGGCTCTGGCAGAGTGATGAGCCTGTTGGGCAGCGCTAACTCGAATAATCTCTTCGTCTTATCCCGAGGGAACGAGTAAGGGCGTCTCATCTTTTCTCCGAGTGATCGCTGTTTATCATTTTGGTGAGCAATCGGCATCAGGCCACTCAGTTGTTGCTGAGCGTTGGCGACGAAGGTCACTTTCCCTTTCCCCTTTTCATTCCGAAGCTCCGTTTTCGACGATGATGGCTTATGGCCCATCTGGTCCATTTGGGCGAGCTTGTCGATCAAGGCCTGGAAGGTGGTCGGCTTGAAAACATCATGAATTAGGATATGGTCGCCTGAGAATCGAGGGTTCCCACAAACATGCCCACGGCAAGAGCTTCCTCTATGCATTGTTCACACTTTGACCACAGGTTCCGCCACCGAATGGCGTATTGAACCCAGGTTTCTCCTGGCTTCCTCTAGCGTTAATTAGTGCGGTGATCGGGGTGTGCTCGCTAGCACTTGCGAATCTTTGTGTAAAAAGTAGCTCCATTTCTGCAAACGTCTTGACGGAGTCATTCGGGAGCTCGGAGTACCATTCGAATGTTGTCTCCGACAAGCTGCCAACAAACTGGCGAAGCAGCAGTTTGTCGTCACCCCCAGTATTACCGCACAGAGCCCTGAATTGAGCAACGTGCTGGTGTGGATTACCCGTCCCCGTATACACGTGGAATTTAGGGATCGTATATCCTAGCAGGTACTTAATTTGATCGTACCAACCCGGATAGGGTCGTCCAGTCTTGACGATTTGGCCTGCCGCTTCGCTTGCCTGAAGAGCTCGTATCTTTTGCTTTGGAGATAGTCTCTTCCTTAGCTGCTAATAGAGCCGGAAGAGGGTTTGATGTCTCCCCTCTGTCGTCTTCAAGAATTATTGGAGGGTCTTCAGCTGGAGGATCCGGCTGTATCATCATCCCAACCATATCTTGGAACAAGAGCGCCATTTGTTTTATGTTGGCCGCTTGTTCCGCGGACTCTTTGTCTTTCTTCTCGAGCATTCTTCGGAGGAACTCGGCGTCGGTTTCCTGTTCCTGGCGCTACTCTAACGACGTCTCCGGGCTTTCTTTTGGCCCAGTGAGCGCGGCCATCTTCGTTAGCATTTCCTAGAGCTTTTGCTGTTGCTCCTGAGCCTTTGTCACAGACCAGGTGAGTGGTCGATGACCCGTGGAGATACGGATATCCTCTTTCCCGAAAGCCATGTAGATGGTGTGCACTACCATGCCCCCAGACTTGGGGCGTTTGGATTCAGCACCCTTGAGATTTGTTGCAGACACAGGGATTTTCTTCGGCCTTCTCCTTTTATGAGCGGTCGAATTTGAGGGGGCCGTTGCAGCGGTCACCCATATAGATGATACCTTCTGTGGTACAGCGGGGTGGTCCCTCTCTTGAAAAACCTTTATTTTCTTCGGTCGGCGGGAGTAGTCTTGGTTAATCACAGAGTCTTGGACCCTTCGCCAGACCCTGTGGATTTTGGAGGACAACGGCTGAAGGGGTTGTTCTGACTCCGCCTTTGTAACATTTTCAACAGTTGAAGGAGACCTTTTTAATACGGCAGTTGGAAAGTTCTTGCGCACCCTCCTGAGCGGCTTAAAGTTGTTCCCAGTTGGAACAGCAGTATCGACTTCCACCGTTGGAGTTGGTGGGGTAAGTCCGGAAGGGGAACTGCCCCCAGCTTTCCTCACTCGGCGCCAGTAGCGACGTCGAGCACGTCTTGCAGATGGGACTGGCTCAGTTACGGGGGTGGCTTCATCATGCCTCCTGTTCTGGTGAAGGGTTGCTGTTGGTGCCAGCCTATCAAAGACTGACGTCCGCTGAGAAGAAACATCCAACCTGTCGAAGACTGACCTTTGGGCAGGGGAAGTAGTTTGGACGACCTCACCCGAAGCAGGAATTGGGATGGCTAGTCTCGCAAAGACCGATCCCTTAGCAGGAGAAGCCCCTTTGACGACTTCGTCCGTCGGAGTTGGAATGGCTATCCACTTCGGGATGACTCGTTTAGGTATTGCAGGCTTCTTCATGGGCCCACTTAAGCTTTGGCCTAGTCTGTTAAAGACCGAGGCGTTGGACTTAGACGACCTATTGAGAGGGGCCGTGATAGTTGTAAGCCGATCGAAGACCGACTTCTTCGGAGCTTCTTGTGACGGCATCGGGACACTAAAGCTTGCCGGTGGGATCATGGTCCCAAAGAATAGTCCAATGGAGCCTGAGTCACCTGTTCCACTGGCATGGCGAAAATGGAGGCCGATTGGGGCCCATAGGTCACTCCTCCGGCGAGAACGGAGAAGGAGTTGTTGTTGCAGCTGGTGCAGTTGAAAGCCATTTTCTATGCACGGGAGGAAGACACCAAATCTTAGTACCTCGAATCCAGGGGCAACCATATTAAACCACGATTCGTTCGCGAACACGACACACGAAGTGTGGAGTGGAAAGAGGAAAAGGTCCCACCGGGCGTGCCAGAATCTGTTCTCTGTCGAAAGACGCGACCGGGACGTTGGGATGTCCGGCCTGAATTTTGGCGGGCAGATGTTATAGTCCACCTCTCCGAAGATGCCAAGTTGATTTATGGCACCGTGTATCGGAGGTTTGGACAGATGCGGCCGTTGTAGCAGACTTCGTCAGATTCCCCCTCGTTGTGAAGGGTTTTTAATTATGGGGACGCTCTTCCCTGCAGGCGCAGGCCCCTGCAGTTAATTACGTTATCGCGTAGCGATAACCACTTTCTCCTGCTCTAGATGTTCACTTCGTGTCGTGTTGTGTTTGTTTTATTTTTAGTTGCCCGTGGATTGTATACGGAGACTAATTTATGTTGTCGTAAGTAGGGCGTGGATTAGTCCAAATCTGTATTTTCTTAGATTTGGGTTCGGTAGATTTAAGAATCGTTAACCTCACTTGAGATTAAATCAACTTAAATATTTTTTAAGGATACGTTAGTCCAATTTTAGACTAAAATCTACTTAACAAGGTTTGACGATCATTTAGATCAAACGAAAGAGCATTTGGGCTCTATCGTCTTAGCTTAGGGACGTTGCGGTCCATTGGATTTAAGGACATCATAGTTCATGGAGTTTAAGGACATCGGTCCATAGAGTTTAGTTTAGGGACGTTGCGGTCCATTGTGTTTAAGGACATCGTAGTCCGTGGAATTTAGTTTTTAGGGACATTGCAGTCCGCAATTTAGTTTTATGTACGTTGCGGTCCATGGAGTTTAGGGACATCATAGTCCATGGAGTTTCTGGTTGTCGGGACCCGCCACCTCTTTGAAGACGTTGAAGAATTACAACGACACATATCAGAGGTGTGAAGATATGTACCCTTGAACCAATATTGGTTGGGAGATCTATAGTCAGGTTTGGGACTAAGACCAATTAAAAAGATTGTGAGCACATGGGCTCGGTTGATCTGAATTAGGGACTTATGGCCAACTTAGGCTCAGTCCACTCATTTTTTAATAAAATGTTGAACATTTATTTGGACTCAGTCCACTCAGTTTTGAATAAAATGTTGAACATTTGTTTGGGCTCAGCCCTTTTTGTTCAACAATGCTAAGCATTGATTTGGGTTCTGATACCCCTTTTTCTTTTTGTCTTTTATTGAGTGTTGAACACTTTTTTATGGCGTTGGGGCCTTATTTACAGAGCGCTTGGTAATTCCTAGCTCCCACGTGAGAAGCATGTGGAGCGCTTGGCGTTGAGTGCCAGACTTGGAGCGCTAAAGCTCCTCTTTTAAATTGGAGCGCTAAGGCGCTTCTTATAAAATAGCGCCCACGTGAGGAGCACATGGAGCGCTTGGCGCTGAGCGCCAGACTTGGATCGCTAAGGCGCTTCTTATAAAATAGCGCGCACGTGAGGAACACGTGGAGCGCTTGGCGCTGAGCGCCGGACTTGGAGAGCTAAAGCGCTTCTTTTAAATTGGAGCGCTAAGGCGCTTCTTATAAAATAACGCCCACGTGAGGAGCACGTGGAGCGCTTGGCGCTGAGCGGCAGACTTGGAGCGCTAAAGAGCTTCTTTTAAATTGGAGCGCTAAGGCGCTTCTTTGGCAGCTCTGATCAATTCTGTGCTCTGAGAATTAAATTCTCGATTTATAAGAAACTTTGTCTCGTGGATCTAAGAACTGTGTTCTTCTTTTTTGAGGAGATGCTATGATCTCTTTGTTTTTATGAAAGACTTTGTCTTATGGATCTGTGATCTATAAAAAGAACTAAGTTCTTATGACGTGAGAATTAAACTCTCAAAAATCAAGGAGATGTTATAATCTCTCTTCTTTTATTTACCTTGAAGAAGGTTCTTCTTCTTAGAGCTTGCTCTTCTCTTTTTCTTTTCTGAGAACTTGAAACTTATAGGGAGGTTTCTCCCTTTTTCTTAAAGTTTATGGGGGGTTCTTCTCTCCAAGACTTGAAGTCTTGGGTCCTTTATATAAGGGAGGCTGATTTGTTGAATCAGTTAAGTAAATCTCTCATTGAGAGATCTCTAATTGATTTAGAAATTTATCCCACCATTGGATCTTTGATCTAAGGGCATATGTTTTACAGAAGACATCTTTCTTGTTTTTAGCAAGATTGGGAAAATATTTTCCCATACAGAACATATTCTATATCTTGGTGATGTTTAATCACCATTGGATCTTTGATCTTGTCACGCCCCGCATCCCAGAGTGCGCTAAGATAGACACGTGACAGAGCCAACCATGCTACCTGTGGTTAGGAAACATCCCTCCACAGTCACATTACGGTTGTCTAGAGATATCAAGAACAGTAGAAATAAAATAAACTATCTAGTGCATGTCCATGAGCCAGAATAAACGAGTTAAGAAATAATATGTGGAAGCAATAAATCCAAATAACAATAACAATCTGGAAGGTACGGAAATAACTAAACTAACTGGATACAAACAGGATCCTCACTGCTCGGCCTGACGGCGGAAATACTCCTAATCAGCCCGCGACAAAGGTAGAGGATCTGGGCCATGCAAAACCCAGACGTCCGTGCGTCATAATATCAATAATAATATAATCAGGGGGTAACAAGTCATGCAGGCATGGGTATGAACAGTAATAAAAGTATAACAGTAACACGAATAAGAAATAATGAAAGGTATAAGCACATGTGACGTGCGGTGAGTAATCTGAACTAAACTACTGGGTTAACTACTCTCAAGTCTTTGAAATCAATTTAATGAATCGTCGATGCAACTCAATAGTATCCCGTGCATGCCCGGGACGACGGTCCATATTCTCGGGCTGAAACCGAGACATGCCGCTAGCACTAAAAAGGAAACATGTACAGATGAATGATGTCAGCAGCAGCATCCCAGGGCTGGCCTAGCCCCTAAAACTGATCAGTATAAGTATCGAACTGTTGAGTTACAAGTCAGGTTTCATCATTGATTTCCCCATACCCCCAAGTTATGTGTTCAAGTCAGGTATTGATAAATCTAAAGCTAATGCCAACACAGGATCAAGCAGGAACGGGTTTGTCTATACAGACAACGGGATATGTCCATCGGGACAACATGTCAGGATTGTCGGCATTAGAAACAGGATCAGGTAACATGTCAATTAGTGATATATCAGGTCATGTCAGGTAGTGTACATGTATCAAGTCATGTCAAGTAGTGGTGTATCAGGTCATGTCAGGTAGTGTACATGTATCAAGTCATGTCAAGTAGTGGTGTATCAGGTCATGTCAAGTAGTACATAGTGTAACAAATGGGTGCCCAACAGTAAGATGTAGCAAGTATGGAATCATGGTAAAAGTACAGATGTACGATAAAAGTATGGATGCACAAATATCTATCAGGGGTTACATCATGACTAAGTAGGATGCATAATTATCAAGCATGGTGCACTAATACAACAGTAACATGAAATAATATGGTCTCGGTGTGCAACTAGATATGTAATAAACCGTACGGATACTATAAAACTGTAAATCGGTAAAATTTGCTGAATATTAAAACACAATCACTATTATTTATTAAATAGATATTGATATAATAATATTAACATGGTAACATATTCAAACCGATTAATAACTATAAAAGTGGTATTGATTAACCATGCACAAGAAAGTTCCGTTCAGAAATTCAGCGTCATCCTGATTTATAAAATAGCTTAAAAATAACAAACTTTCTCCAAAAGGGACGTGTCTTATATCAAAACAAAGATAATTCAATAAGGTTGTCATTTTTATAAGTTGAAGTATCTCAGGTTGTTCCTACAAAAAGTTATGAACATTTGAAATTGAAAATTTGCTGCTGGAATTTCCCTGGACAGCAGTTTATAGATATTTTCATTTTCATTTTATGTTATTTAAACAATTTATTTTGCAAGTAAATATTTCATAGAGTTTTAGTATTCTGAGTTAGCTTCGTAACGAACTAAAGAACGTATACTAATAATTTTTCTATGATTTATAATGAATTTAATAAGGTAAGGTGTACAGTAAATTTCAGATTTGTCGTATCCGCTTTGCAACGACGTTTCATGTATAAACTATAATATTTTCAAACTATATTTTGTATAACATTATAAAATGCAGATTGTAAACTAATTAAAGATAATAATAAGAAATATTACGACGATATATATTTTAAATGATATGGATGCAAATAGGGATCCGAAAACAGTAAAACTTTAGTATGGATGTACAATGGGATGAACGGGTAACATTTTACTCATATGGATGCATAATATTATACCTAGCATGTGGCAAGATGATTTAGCATGCGAATACTTATGTAAATACTGGTATGGATGCATACGGATGTCATATAACCGTAAAATGATAAACTGGTAAATGTGGGATGTACAATTAAACAATATGAAATATTATTATTCAATTGGGTGCAGTATATTGTAGTCTAGCATGTATCAAGATAAATTTGCATGCACTAGATATGAAATAACTTGTACGGATGCATACGGATATCCGAAAACGGTGAAACATGCAAAATGATAATGTGGGATGCATGATTTAAAATACAAGTGCTATATTTATTCAAATAGATGTAAATACAGTAACATAGCATGTAGCAAGATAAACTTGCCTTGATCGAATCACGCGACGGATACGCACGACACGTCCGACGTCGGTAAATCGTCGCAACGCACACGCGGCATGCGGGACGGGTCCAGGCAAGGCAAGAGGGTGATCATACAGGCAAACTACGTTCACTGGATCACTCGGATCCTCAGCGACGAGCACGGCTCCAGCGGTGATCACCGGAATCAAGAAAAAGAAAGAAGAAAGAAGTAGAAGAAGTAAGAAGAAGAGGCTGTGTATTAAATAAGGAAAGAAAAAATAAATAAATAAAATATATATAAATATATATATGTAGAGGAGAGAGAGAGAGAAAGGGGTTGTTAGTTTGTTAGGAAATTAGTTTAGATTTAAATTTAAAAAAATCTTTTATTAGTTAACTAAATTTTAATTTGTATCGGTTTATAAAATTAATATTATATAAATAAAATTTGATATTCTGGTAAATACAAACATATTCCAAAATATGCCCGGGTCGGGTCTAAAATTCAGTTTTAAAATACGAAAAATATATATGTCGACCAAAAATTAAAATTGGATATCCAGGTAAGGAAAATGCATACCCCCAAGAACGGATACACGTACGTGCGCGTAGCCATCCAAACAAGTCCGTTTCACTGAAGGGACGGGAACAAGATGCGCGGATGCTACCACGGGGTTAGGGGTATCATGCAGGCCATGCAATGTATTTTTAAAATATTTTATGTGACTTTAAATGTTATATTAAAAATGCAGATGCCAGATAAATGCCAGTATGCAGGATGTATAAATGAAAGTGCACGAGTCCACGTAACAAGTCAGGATAAATCATAAACATGAATCAAAACAGGTTTCAAGCATGCGGGTCGGGTCGGATGCAAATACATATGTCAAATATACTCTTCGCACCCAAAACACAGTAAATCAGGAAAATGGCATAAATAAAGAAATACTTAAAATAAAACCGGTATAAATGAACTAGGGTGTTACATTATACCCAACTACAAAAAAATTTCGTCCTCGAAATTCCCCAAAACAAGAAAAGATAAACAATCAAGAATCTACAAGAAGAGATCTGGAAACTTCTGTCGAATCCCGTCTTCTCGTTCCCAAGTCGATTCTCCGTGCGAGCGATTCCCCCAAGAAACAAATACGAGAGGGATAACCTTGTTCTTAAGAACCTTTTCTTTTCGATCAACAATCAACATCGGTCGTTCCTCAAAGGTCAAATCCTCTCTTACAGTCAGCTCCGAATGATCCAGCACGTGTGTTTCATCTCGAACATACTTACGGAGTTGAGATACATGAAACACGTCATGAACATTCGCCAAATATTGTGGTAAAGCCAATCGATAAGCCACTTCTCCAACACGCTCCATAATCTCGAAAGGCCCCACGAATTGAGGATTAAACTTGCCTCGACTCCCAAAACGACTCACTCCTCTAGTCGGTGATATTTTCAAGAACACAAGATCACCAACAGCGAGCTCTAGAGATCTTCTCGATGTATCGGCCCAACTCTTCTGCCGATCTAGTGTTGCCTTCATATGATTCCGGATAGGACTAACTTTCTCCACGGTTTGCACGATCAAATACGGTCCCAACAATCTTCGTTCTCCAATATCGTCCCAACAAACAGGTGACGACACTTGCAACCATACAATGCTTCGAATGGAGCCATCTGAATAGTCGCCTGAAAACTATTGTTGTACGAAAACTCCACCAAGTGTAGATGGTCCTCCCATGAACCCTTGAAGTCTAACATGCAAGCTCTCAACATGTCTTCAAGAGTTTGGATCGTTTTCTCCGACTGGCCATCTGTCTGAGGATCATAAGCTGTGCTAAACTTCAATCGCGTTCCCAAACTTTCCTGTAAACTCCTCCAGAAGTGCGATAAGAATCGGGTGTCACGGTCGGACACGATGCTCACAGGTACTCCATGCAATCTCACAATCTCCTGCATGTACCATTCTGCTAATGCTTTCGTTGACTGACCAACTCGAAATGGTATGAAATGAGCTGCCTTGGTCAATCGATCAACAATCACCCAAACTTCATTGTTGCCCTTTGGACTCCGCGGTAATGCTGGTACAAAATCCATGGATATATGTTCCCACTTCCAATGAGGAATCGGAAGTGGTTGCAATAAACCAGCAACCCTTTGATGTTCAGCCTTAACTTGCTGACACACCAAGCACTTCACTACAAAATGGGCAATCTCCCTTTTCATGTCTTCCCACCAGAAATGCTGTCGTAGATCACGGTACATCTTTGTGCCTCCTGGATGTACGGAATATGCGGAACTGCGTGCCTCATTCATAACTTCTTCGCGAATGTCTCCTTTCGGCACACACAAACGGCTACCAAAACGCAATGAACCATCTTCATGAATTAACAAGTCCGTTCGAAGTCCAGATTCAATCTGTTCTCGAAACTTCTGCAATCTTGGGTCATATGACTGTGCTGCTTTAATATTATCGATCAATGACGACTGTACTTGCAGCTGCATCAACTGTCCCGAAGAATGCGGTAGCATAATCTCCAACTCGAATCTCCGAAAGTATTCGATAAACTCCTTCTATGCAGTCAACATCCGAATCGCTGGCAACCGACTAAGCGCATCCGACACAATATTAACTTTCCCCGGATGGTACTTAAGATTAAGATCGTAGTCAGCCATCAGCTCCAACCATCTACGCTACCTCATATTAAGCTATTTCTATGTGAACACGTAATTCAGGCTTTTGTGATCGGATAATACTTCGACTCTTTCGCCCAATAAGTAGTGTCTCCAAATCTTCAAAGCGAAAATCACTGCTGCTAGTTCCAAATCATGAGTCGGGTAATTCTTCTCATGGGTCTTCAACTGTCTCGATGCGTAAGCTATAACTTTCCCATGCTGCATCAAAACACATCCCAAATCTTTCCCAGATGCATCGCTATGAATTACCAATCCTCCGGAACCGTCTGGTACGGTCAAAATAGGAGCGGTTATCAATCTCTGCTTCAACGCCTCAAAAGCTGACGCACATTTATCCGTCCATACAAACGGTACTTCCTTGCACGTAAGCTTGGTCAAAGGCTCAGCCAAACGAGCAAAATTCTCCATGAACCGTCTGTAATAGCTGGCAAGTCCAAGAAAACTTCTGATCTCTACTACGTTCTTCGGAATCGGCCAATCTCGAACTGCTGCAATCTTCTCGGGATCAACAGCGATTCCATCTTCGGATACGACATGCCCCAAAACTTCACTTCTTCAAGCCAAAACTCGCACTTGCTCATCTTCGCATATAATCTTTCTTGCCTCAATGTCTACAGTGCGATCTTCAAGTGTTTCGTATGCTCTTCAATGCTCCTCGAGTAGATCAGAATATCATCGATGAACACCACTATAAACTGGTCCAAGAATAGTGAAAAGATTCGGTTCATCAAGTCCATAAATTACGCCGGTGCATTCATGACTCCGAATGGCATCACTAAATCCTCGTAATATCCATATCGAGTTCGGAACGCAGTCTTGCAAATATCCTCTGATTTAACTCGGACCTGATGATATCCGGATCGCAAATCCAGCTTCGAGAATACCCTCATGCCACTAAGCTGCTCGAACAATTCGCCAATGCGAGGGATCGGGTACTTGTTCTTAATAGTCACCCGGTTTAATTCTCGATAATCGATGCACATCCTCCTTGTGCCATCTTTCTTTTTTACTAGAAGAATTGGAGCTCCCCAAGGTGAATTGCTGCTGCGAATCCAACCCTTTTCAAGTAATTCGGTAACCTGCTTCTTGACTTCTTCCAACTCCACTGGTGCCATTGGATAGTACGCCTTTGAGATTGGCGCTGCACCAGTAACGAGATTGATCGCGAACTCCACATCTCGTTTTGGTGGTAAACCCGAGATGTCCTCGAACGTGTCCATGAACTCTCGAACTACAGCTGGCACTTCCTCCTTATCAACTTCCATTGATGAAAGAACACTGCTTGTCAGCCTAACCCTAAACTCGACTGGCCCGACAGAACTGCTATCTCCAGCAAAATCAAACTCCGGATGTCCGGGAATCTGGAAAATCACTTCCTTTGCCCTACAATCAATGTGAGCGTGGAAAGTGCCTAGAAAATCCATTCCCAAGACAACATCATAGCTGCCAGTATTGATCACCAAGAAATCTGCAAAACATGAACTGGTAAGCAATGAAACTGAGAGAACCAAGGTAATAAAACGACCATGGAACAAGGAAATGAATCAAGACCAGGACTCCAAGTTACTTAAATAGAGTACCGCATTATAACCATGCCGCGGTACATAGTTACAATCACATAACTCCACTCAAGTCACCCAAATCCTAATAACAGAATCAAAGGAACAGGGAGAAACAATAAGGAACCAAAAGGTTTCAAGCCGAGATGCAAAATTGTTTGCATATCGTCAAGACAAGGATCAAGAGAAAGATATGATTCAAGAATCACGATAACAATGTGGCAGGACATGTTCCTAATTACAGGTTTTCTGATTTGTGTATTGGGTCCAATACCCAACTACGAAAGAATCAAACCCGATTAACCTAAATCCTATGTCTCTGATACCAAACAAACCCTGTCACGTCCTGCATCCCAGAGTGCGCTAAGATAGGCACGTGACAGAGCCAACCATACTACCTGTGGTTAGGAAACATCCCTCCACAGTCACATTACGGCTGTCTAGAGATATCAAGAACAGTAGAAAAAAAATAAACTATCTAGTGCATGTCCATGAGCCAGAATAAACGAGTCAAGAAATAATATGCGGAAGCAATAAATCCAAATAACAATAACAATCTGGAAGGTACGGAAATAACTAAACTAACTGGATACTAACAGGATCCTCACTGCTCGGCCTGACGGCGGAAATACTCCTGATCAGCCTGCGACAAATGTAGAGGATCTGGGCCATGCAAAACCTGTCGGGTTCCTAGGCACACCCATAAGGTTCTACAACTGATCAACCATGCCAAAATCAAAATTTTCTATGTGCCGAGAAACCCTAAACAAGATCGATACTAGAGGTAAGGCAAAAGATCATGCAAGTTAACAACTTAACTACAAGTGAAAGTGACTACAACCTTTGTAGATCCGGTCCTCCACATCTTCAGCTCCGTGTTGACGTCCCTCCTCTGCGATCATCGGAATCCCGGACTCTAGCGATGGTTTCGTCGGAGAAATGATCGGGCTAGGTCGTTGACTTCGATGCCGAAGATGATCTACGTCGAGGCAACTCAAACTCAAGCTCCATCTTCACTAAGTCATGAAACTTGTGAAGAAAACACCCTATACAACATGGTAAGTTGTAGAGGATGAAGAAATAGGAAGTGGGTTCACTTTGGATTTGGATTTCTCACTTGGATTCATCACTTGGAATTTTCTAGCAATGGTTTTCTTCTTCATGAAGAAGATGAAGAAGAAGAAAGAAAATAATGAATGAATATCTTAAAAAAGAAAATCAAGTGATGCTTATCATTTAGCAACCATGGATGAGTTAACTTGTGTAGAGAATAAACTAGGGTTTAGGTTGATGGTTAGGTTAAGGCATAAAACAAAATGGTTAGAATTTTCAAAGATGCTTAAAAGAAACTTCATGAAGCTTCAAGCAAGAAAACAAATAAAGCCACAATTTTGGTTTTTGCCAAATTAAATAAATAAATAAATAAATAAAACCTTAACCATTAACCTAAACTATGGCTTAAAGCATACACACCCAAGTTTGCATGTATCATCAAACATGATACAAACTAGTGCACAAACATATATCATATATACAATGTGCACAATCAAGTGAGAAAATCAATCTTAAGTGAACAAATACTATTTAATCTAAAGTAATATATCAAATATATAATTATACATTAAATCATTAAATCAACACTTGATTTAATGATCCGGTCATACTGCATATAACCGACTAATATCAAGTGTATCAATGTATCGAATCAACACTTGATTCGGTAACCCGGCTATATCTCATATAACCGTCCAATGATACAGATCGTGAGAATAGAATACAGTATCACATACTGGTATTATTCTCGGTCCCGCACATATCTCATATGCGCTTCTATTTTGTTTCGCTTGAGCCAGGAAACCTCTGTGTAGGACTCTAAAGACTCGTCAATACGCCGGCAGTAGGTGATGATCATATCAAACACCCATAAGCCGCAAGCGGTCTGCTAAACGTAATAGCCACCCAGGTATTGAGCGATCAGAAGATCAACGAGCAAGCCCGCTCATACTCCTGTGAATCCAACCAGCAACACTTACCGTACAGTCCGGTCTGTTCGTCTGATATGTCGCATATCTCGCCTAGGGGTGGTAAACGTCAGACCCCAGTAGCTTGATAAGTCATGCCGATATAAGGTCCATAACAAGCGTGAAACTACTGATAACACTTACCAGTAAATCACTACAACCCTGGCCAGGGATTTCCAGTTATGGCCAGTCGAGCACTGCGCAACATCAACCCCCAATACCGGGAGAGACGAATCCCCTCCTATCGCTCATTGCCTCCATGTGAATCGGGACTGTACCCAAAAACCACCTGTTTGCACGACTCAGTAGAGCCGTGGTAGGGTGGAAATCAAAGCACAGTGGGAGACACACAAGACTCTATGACGATCTCGGGTCAATAGACTAAGCTGTACCAGTGTCACCAGAGAACTGCCATCTGACGTAAGGTATAATACCATCTGGGAGTTCTCGGCGAGTCCGTTCAGTGTACCCAGTCACCACTGAGCACCCGCATACTATCTCTGATGTCAAACACCAATGGATATGGGATCATCCATCGCCCATCACATGGGTCGAGAAGATATACGCTAGTCTACTCTGGAATATCGATGCCCCATCTCGATATTCCCACGACTAGGAATATTGAAGGATGTACTCATGGACTACCCAGGGCCCACTAGTATGATCTACATCATAGTCCTGGAAGTCAAGTACACATCCTAAGGGCTTTATCAACATGTAATAGAGAGACTGCAAGTATACATGTTAAGATAAAGAGCAACCAGATAGCGTACTATCATGTCGAGCAAGAAAGTCCTACCTATATATGTCCCAGCATCCACTACAATATACATCCCATGTACAGTAATGGCCTCTAGAGCATACATATAACTAACAATCTCCTACTTGCACTAGGGCCATCTGTAGCAGTGGTTGCAGTATCTAATACTCAACCATCCCATAAAAGTCTCTCTTTGGGAAAAAGCCTTTGTGAGTGGATCGGCCGTGTTGTCCTCTGAGTCTACTCTCCTTACCTCGATCACCCCGGAGATCAACTATCTCCATGATCAGGTGATGCTGCCTCAGAATATGTCTGGGTCACTGATGGGACCGGGGTTCCTAGGCCAAAACCACACTTCCATTGTCACACAATGGTAGGAACCTAGTTCATCTCATGAACTAATATACACCCAAACTGCCTCTTTGGTAGTATCTTTTAATAACGATGTTACCATCCTTTATCGTCTAGTTTGCCACGGTATCCAGCTTGGAACTCTTCCAACATACCGTCCCTTTACTGAGGGTAAAGACAATGCCTGCGACTGACATTCAGTTGTCCTTATCACCCTGGAACCTTTCCAGTGATTCTCCCCAGGATTGATTGATACCATCTCACTAAACCTAGTGAGAATCCTAACATCCATTTAGATCTATCTCATAGATCCAAATCCCAGGATTTAGGAGGTATCACCTTTATCCTATTTGGAGAATCCTTGTGATAAGAGGAGATTGACCGTGTGTAGTATAGGAAACTCCTTCCCTATCAAGAGTATGTCATCTACGTACTCTACGAGGATCACCACCATACTCCCTACTACCTTTTTGTATATACAAGGTTCATCTACCATTTTGATGAAGTCAAACTATCTGACTACTACATCAAAACAGATGTTCCAACTCCGCGATGCCTGCTTTATCGTTCAAAGCAACTTGCACACGTTTCCGCTGCTCCCACTGTTTACGAAGCCCTCTGGCTGTGTTCTTATAGACGTTCTCTTCTAAATCATTATTTAGAAAAGCAGTCATGACACCCAACCACCAGATATCGTAGTCATGGTATGTAGCAATGGCAAGTAGGATCTGGATGGACTTAAGCATAGTCCCTGGAAAAAGGTTTCATCATTATCCACGCCTGGTCGATGACGAAAACCTTTAACAAGTCTAGCTTTGAAAGTCTCAACTTTTCTATCTACACCAAGTAATCTTCTCAAGATATACTTGCTTCTGATGGGGATTTGACCCTTCAGATATCGCAACCAAAGTCCATACTTTGTTGGTGTACATGGATTCCATCTCAGATCGCTAAGCATCCAGCCATTCTTACAGAGTCTCACTCCTGATGGCCAGCTCGAAACTAGTTAGGTTATCATCTCATGATGCAATCCTCGCTCCCACTGTCATCGAGAAACCGAAGTATCTCTCAGGCGGATGAGGAAACCATCCAGATCGGCGGAGAGGCTAAGGTTCGTCGGGGACTATTGAATCCTTTGGTTCTGTCAAATCATCAGCTGCAGTTTTGTATAGCTGGAACCTTTCCAGTTCTACAGAACTGACCTTGCTTCGATCTTGTCCGGATTTTGCTTTTGACATAGGCCGGACAATCCCAAATCTTAACTTACTTAAGAGATAGGCTCTTCTCATATCATATCTTATATGGAGTGGTAGGCACTGATTTGATTCGAACCTAATTCAATAGGTATGCAGCTTCTCAAGTGCATAACCCCCTAAAAGAAACAGGTAACTCAGTAATACTCATCATAGAGCACACAATATCTAATGTGGTGCGATTGCTCCGCCCCGATACACCGTTGTGCTGTGGTGTATTCAGAGGAGTAATACTGAGAGAGAATCTCATTCACTTTTAGAATAGTCCAAGAATTCCATGCACAAGTATTCTCCTCCCTGATCTCATCATAGGACATAATACTTATACCTTTATTTGGTTCTCTACTTCTATCTTATATTCTGTGAATATCTCAAAAGCTTCGGACTTGTGTTTCAACAGGAACATATGTCTGAATCTTGAGAGATTATCAGTGAATGTAAGGAAGTACAAAGAACCGATCCTGGCATGTGCAGACAGGGGACCTTACATACATCATCATGTATCAGTCCCAAGAGTTTACTAACTCTTTCTCTGTTTCCAATAAACAGAGCTATGGTCATCTTATCTTTGTGACATGACTGGCAAGTTTCACAAGATGTAAATTCAAACTGATTTAAATATGCATCTAAAATGTAACTTAAGCTAGTCGGGTCAAATTGATATGACCTAGTCTACAATACCTTAAGAAGGATTCGTTCATTTCTGAACTCTTCCTCTTGTGTGTGTTCTGTATACTAGGAACTGTAGTTTGATTTAGAACGTCAATGCTTTTAGATAACGTGCCTGAACCGATCAACTTTTGAAATGTAGGAAATGTTCAAAACATTATCCAACAATACAAAATTATATCCTTTCTTTACTAATAAAGAGACTGATATGATTTTGTATATCAGGTTCGGTATCTAATAGCATTTGTTCAGAATCAATGTATTGGTAATACAGGGTGACAGTGACCAACAGACTTGGCTGCAACACTTGCACCGTTTTTCTGTCTCATGAAACTTATCACCCGTTCTCAGTTCTCTACCTATCTGTAGCCCATGTAACAGATTACATTTGCGGGATCCTGATCTGGTATCTAATACCTGGGACGTAGAGGATACTGAGAAACAGTTCTTTATAATGAACATACCTGAAGGAGATGCATCTCATGCACTTTGTTCGTTTGGGCGGCATGGGAATCCTGGTATTCCCCTAATTCCTGCTCTGTCTTATAACAATTATAAGTTGGAGCGGGACCAACGTTCCCCAGCTCAGTATAATAAGCGGGTTCGGTCAATACATCTATATTATTATCTTGATTAAGGCGTGATATGGTCGCTACCTGGAGAGAGAGAAAAGAAAACACTCTTCGTGCGCTCTTGCAAGATTAGATTGGTTATTTATTTTATCTAATCAGGATGGCTCCCACTGTTTTTATCAAATCTTCCTTCAAACCCTAAAAGGAAAGACTAGCCGGGATTAATTACACTCTACAAGTTCGCCAACTTTCAGCCAGGCCAGTGTCGGTACTTTGAGGGAGGTTCCCCGTGCTTTCGCACGGACCTAATTAAAATAAACCTCGTTTTCCCATAGGCGTAACCCCGTTGACACCTTTCTAGACACCTACTTGATCGGCTAATTGTAAAGTGCAAAACTCTCCCAGGAGTAACAATTACTCGCAGTGGGTATTGGGATCCAACTATCATATAGAAGGTATGCAATCTCATTGCAAATTTCAATACTTGAAACTCCCGATAATGGTTTTTACCCCTAGCACTTATGACCTTAACTATGGTCAACAAATCATAAGTACTAGTCAAGTTCTACCCGTCGTTTCGTGATTAATTAGACCCACCCACATGACCCTTAACTAAGATCAACAAAGTCACGCGACTGTCCTAACTAATCGCATCATATGCAGTGTAGGAAGACATCACTTAGCTATCGTACACTGTGCCTTGACTATGGTCAACAAACACAGCACGAATACTAAGTACTCTACTTCCTAAAATGACGGAGGGTTGCGGATGGTTTTTAATAAAACCTTTAACGCTTTGAACTTGATCTCGTTGCGGAATCAAATGGTTTTTAAATAGAGTGTTTTTGAGGCTTTTCTAGTTTTGCTAAAGGGGTCACTCCCGGTGAAGGGATCGTCGGCCCTTTCCTCATCGAATAAGGTACAGGATATATCATATATACCGCTGTGTAAAGCAAAAACTATAGAAGCAATCAAAAGACAAACCGAGGGTTGTAGCATCTGCCAGTTATTGCTAAAGGAGTCACTCCCGGTGAAGGGATCTCGGTCCTTTCCTTATCGAATAAGATGCAGGATGTTCTACAAGGAACACCGCGATGCAAAGCAAGAACTGTAGCTACCTGTTTTTATTTTGAAATTCGATTCCACAACATCTTTTAGGTTTATTTTCGTTCATTAATCACATTAATGAAGTCCCATCATTTAATTCCACCTAAACATCACAGATAAATATAACGTACGCTTATGCCATCCGCATTCGCCTCGATGTCCCGTCTGCACCGTTAGGTTAGGTAACTAACGCCAGAGCGAGGCAGAGCTAGCGCGGGTGTAAAACATAAGCAACGTCTATATAATATATCATATATACTATATACAATATCTATCTGAACATATCACATGATCACATCACAGATAACGCAGCAGAAAATATCATATGAAATATTGGATATACTAGGACGTCCGTGTTTTATTTTGAGCCTGAATAAAACACGGATTCCACGGTCGTGATGAATAGCCAATCCCATACCCCTAGACCCCTACGAGAACGGCAAGCAATCCTACCAATTCTAGAGTTAGGAGACCCGGACTCGACTCCTCGAGATGGTCTCCCACTGGACCCTAGAACCCGGTTACTTGTGCTCCCCTCCTTGGGTCTATCCTAATGCGGAAAAGTAAATAATATACATCAACAGTGACATCTTCCGCAACCTGGAAGTGCCCCAATAAAAGAATATTACATACAAGTTTTTTACATGAATGAAAAATGAAAAAACACTCATCTCACATAAAAAAAACCCGGCTATTCAAACACGACGATCCAATATAACATATCCAGCAACACATAACATCACATGTCATCAACGTAAGTAAATATACCCATCCCAATTGTCGTTGACATATAGCAACGAAACCGGCGATATCACATATTACACTTACGGTCACAGAAAAAAAAGTGTAAAACTACAACAGTTGGAATCCGCAACCTTCTTAGACATCGCATGCCTAACCATCTGAATTCCTTAGACATCACATGCCTAACAATTATAAACCCCGCATTTTAGTCTCATTATCAAAAACTCTTTTCAATATCAAGTCGGGCAATTCAACAAGATTCCCGACATTTTGATCGAATGCTCGTCGCAAACTTTAGTAGGCGGCCGCACCCCCGATGCCGTCGACGAAGTACACCAAGGCGGAACACTGCTGCCGCGAGCACCCGAACGGATGCTTTCAGCAACGGGGTTCTCCTACAGTCACTTGGTCGGGGCTATGGGGTGTGGCTGTCTATTAAGTTTACTCGGCGAATATCCGCGTACGCTACGTGATTGCGACGGACTTTTGATCGCATCAAAATTCCGTGGCAACCGATCAAGTGAGACTAGACTGCTATGTTTATAACATCCAAATTAGTTATCTCATAACTACTTGTGGATTCCAAATATTGTACACATTCCAGATAAATAGAAAATGTTAAACTTTCCGATCGAACAATCAAACACCCAAGTTTTCCCGAAACAGCTCAACACATGAAATAAGTTTAAAAACATTCACTTCATGCCACAGTACCAAGGGTCCAGCCGTAGAAGGGTCAAGCTAACGCCTCACATGTGGCACACCGTACTGCCCCAAACCCTAAGGTTCAAAGGGCAGTTCAAGACGGTCACATAATCGAGTTAAGGTTTGTTGTCTTCTAGAGGGTCCATCGCGTTACTTGCACTACTTAGAACGTTCTTAAACCACGGAAAAATCCAACACTTGGAAATTTTCCGGCAGGGGAAAAATTGGGTATTTATATCCAGTCGAACTTTTTAACATATTCTAAATTATCCGGAAAAACACATAGACAAAATTAGACAATCCGATCGAATCTACGAACTCCCAATACAACCCAGAAAACTCAACTCTTGAGTGCAAATTAAAAATTCCCAAAAAACACAGGAATAAGATTAAGACATTACTGTGCAAACAGTGATGAAAGAAGAAACCGTACGGCCGCGGAACCGCCGCACGAGCCACGCTCGTGCCGCGGTTCCGCGGCGCCTTGATCGATTTAGGCTCACGTTTTGCACAGTATTTCTTAGAAAACCCTGCTGATTTTTCTGCATATTTTTAATTCACAAAAATCTCAGTTTTTAAAAATTGTACAGAGAAGGGTTTTCAATTAGGGTTTCGGGTTCGATCGGACTTCTAACATCGTCTACACTTCGCCTAAAGCTCTAGCTAGGCTCTGATACCACTGTCGGGTTCCTAGGCACACCCATGAGATTCTACAACTGATCAACCATGCCAAAATCAAAATTTTCTATGTGCCGAGAAACCCTAAACAAGATCGATACTAGAGGTAAGGCAAAAGGACATGCAAGTTAACAACTTAACTACAAGTGAAAGTGACTACAACCTTTGTAGATCCGGTCCTCCACATCTTCAGCTCCGTGTTGACGTCCCTCCGCTGCGATCATCGGAATCCCGGACTCTAGCGATGGTTTCGTCGGAGAAATGATCGGGCTAGGTCGTTGACTTCGATGCCGACGATAATCTACGTCGAGGCAACTCAAACTCAAGCTCCATCTTCACTAAGTCATGAAACTTGTGAAGAAAACACCCTATACAACATGGCAAGTTGTAGAGGATGAAGAAATAGGAAGTGGGTTCACTTTGGATTTGGATTTCTCACTTGGATTCATCACTTGGAATTTTCTAGCAATAGTTTTCTTCTTCATGAAGAAGATGAAGAAGAAGAAAGAAAATAATGAATGAATATCTTAAAAAAGAAAATCAAGTGATGCTTATCATTTAGCAACCATGGGTAAGTTAACTTGTGTAGAGAATAAACTACGGTTTAGGTTGATGGTTAGGTTAAGGCATAAAACAAAATGGTTAGAATTTTCAAAGATGCTTAAAAGAAACTTCATGAAGCTTCAAGCAAGAAAAAAATTAAAGCCACCATTTTGGTTTTTGCCAAATTAAATAAATAAATAAAACCTTAACCATTAACCTAAACTATGGCTTAAAGCATACACACCCAAGTTTGCATGTATCATCAAACATATACAAACTAGTGCACAAACATATATCATTTATACAATGTGCACAATCAAGTGAGAAAATCAATCTTAAGTGAACAAATACTAGTTAATGTAAAGTAATATATCAAATATATAATTATACATTAAATCATTAAATCAACACTTGATTTAATGATCCGGTCATACTGCATATAACCGACTAATATCAAGTGTATCAATGTATCGAATCAACACTTGATTCGGTAACCCGACTATATCTCATATAACCGTCCAATGATACAGATCGCGAGAATAGAATACAGTATCACATACTGGTATTATTCTCGGTCCCGCACATATCTCATATGCGCTCCTATTTCGTTTCTCTTGAGCCAGGAAACCTCTGTGTAGGACTCTAAAGACTCGTCAATACGCCGGCAGTAGGTGATGATCATATCAAACACCTACAAGCCGCAAGCGGTCTGCTAAACATAACGGCCACCCGGGTATTAAGCAATCAGAAGATCAACGAGCAAGCCCGCTCACACTCCTGTGAATCCAACCAGCAACACTTACCGTACAGTCTGGTCTGTTTGTCTGATATGTCGCATATCTCGCCTAGGGGTGGTAAACGTCAGACCCCAGTAGCCTGATAAGTCATACCGATATAAGGTCCATAACAAGCGTGAAACTACTGATAACACTTACCAGTAAATCACTGCAACCCTAGCCAGGGATTTCCAGTTATGGCCAGTCAAGCACAGCGCAACATCAACCCCCAATACTGGGAGAGACGAATCCCCTTCTATCGCTCATTGCCTCCATGTGAATCAGGACTGTACCCAAAAACCACCTGTTTGCACGACTCAGTAGAGCCGTGGTAGGGTGGAAATCAAAGCACAGTGGAAGACACACAAGACTCTATGACGATCTCGGGTCAACAGACTAAGCTGTACCAGTGTTACCAGAGAACTGCCATCTGACGTAAGGTATAATACCATCTGGGAGTTCTCGGCGAGTCCGTTCAGTGTACCCAGTCACCACTGAGCACCCGCATACTATCTCTAATGTCAAACACCAATGGATATGGGATCATCCATCGCCCATCACATGGGTCGAGAAGATATACGCTAGTCTACTCTGGAATATCGATGCCCCGTCTTGATATTTCCACGACTAGGAACATTGAAGGATGTACTCATGGACTACCCAGGGCCCACTAGTATGATCTACATCATAGTCCTGAAAGTCGAGTACACATCCTAAGGGCTTTATCAACATGTAATAGAGAGACTGCAAGTATACATGTTAAGATAAATAGCAACCAGATAGCGTACTACATGTCGACCAAGAAAGTCCTACCTATATATGTCCCAGCATCCACTACAATATACATCCCATGTACAGTAATGGCCTCTAGGGCATACATATAACTAACAAAACCCAGACGTCCGTGCGTCATAATATCAATAATAATATAATCAGGGGGTAACAAGTCATGCAGGCATGAGTATGAACAGTAATAAAAGTATAACAGTAACACGAATAAGAAACAATGAAAGGTATAAGCACATGTGACGTGCGGTGAGTAATCTAAACTAAACTACTGGGTTAACTACTCTCAAGTCTTTGAAATCAATTTAATGAATCGTCGATGTAACTCAATAGTATCCCGTGCATGCCCGGGACCACGGTCCATATTCTCGGGCTGAAACCGAGACATGCCGCTAGGCACTAAACAGGAAACATGTACAGATGAATGATGTCAGCAGTATCATCCCAGGGTTGGCCTAGCCCCTAAAACTGATCAGTATAAGTATCGAACTGTTGAGTTACAAGTCAGGTTTCATCATTGATTTTCCCATACCCCCAAGTTTTGTGTTCAAGTCAGGTATTGATAAATCTAAAGCTAATGCCAACACAGGATCAAGCAGGAATGGGTTTGTCTATACAAACAACGGGATATGTCCATCAGGACAACATGTCAGGATTGTCGGCATTAGAAACTGGATCAGGTAACATGTCAAGTAGTGATATATCAGGTCATGTCAGGTAGTGTACATATATCAAGTCATGTCAAGTAGTGGTGTATCAGGTCATGTCAGGTAGTGTACATGTATCAAGTCATGTCAAGTAGTGGAGTATCAGGTCATGTCATGTAGTACACAGTGTAACAAATAGGTGCCCAACAGTAAGATGTAACAAGTATGGAATCATGGTAAAAGTACGGATGTACGATAAAAGTATGGATGCACAAATATCTATCAGGGGTTACATCATGACTAAGTAGGATGCACAATTATCAAGCATGGTGCACTAGTACAACAGTAACATGAAATAATATGGTCTCGGCGTGCAACTAGATATGTAATAAACCGTACGGATACTATAAAACTGTAAATCGGTAAAATTTGCTGAATATTAAAACACAATCACTATTATTTATTAAATAGATATTGATATAATAATATTAACATGGATAATATATTCAAACCGATTAATAACTATAAAAGTGGTATTGATTAACCATGCACAAGAAAGTTCCGTTCAGAAATTCAGCGTCATCCTGATTTGTAAAATAGCTTAAAAATAACAAACGTTCTCCAAAAGGGACGTGTCTTATACCAAAACAAAGATAATTCAATAAGGTTGTCATTTTTATAAGTTGAAGTATCTCAGGTTGTTCCTACAAAAAGCTATGAACATTCGAAGTTGAAAGTTTGCTGCTGGAATTTCCCTGGACAGCAGTTTAGAGATATTTTCATTTTCATTTTATGTTATTTAAACAATTTATTTTGCAAGTAAATATTTCATAGAGTTTTATTATTCTGGGTTAGCTTCGTAACGAACTAAAGAACGTATACTAATAATGTTTCTATAATTTATAATGAATTTTATAAGGTAAGGTGTACAGTAAATTTCAGATTTGTCGTATCCGCTTTGCAACAACGTTTCATGTGTAAACTATAATATTTTCAAACTATATTTTGTATAACATTATAAAATGCAGATTGTAAACTAATTATAGATAATAATAATAAATATTACGACGATATATATTTTAAATGATATGGATGCAAACAGGGATCCGAAAACGGTAAAACTTTAGTATGGATGTACAATGGGATGAACGGGTAACATTTTACTCATATGGATGCATAATATTATACCTAGCATGTGGCAAGATGATTTAGCATGCGAATACTTATGTAAATACTGGTATGGATGCATACGGATTTCATATAACCGTAAAATGATAAACTGGTAAATGTGGGATGTACAATTAAACAATATAAAATGTTATTATTCAATTGGGTGCAGTATATTGTAGTCTAGCATGTATCAAGATAAATTTGCATGCACTAGATATGAAATAACTTGTATGGATGCATACGGATATCCGAAAACGGTGAAACATGCAAAATGATAATGTGGGATGCATGATTTAAAATACAAGTGCTATATTTATTCAAATAGATGTAAATACAGTAACATAGCATGTAGCAAGATAAACTTGCCTCGATCGAATCACGCGACGGATACGCACGGCACGTCCGACGTCGGTAAATCGTCGCAACGCACACGCGGCATGCGGGACGGGTCCAGGCAAGGCAAGAGGGTGATCACACAGGCAAAGTACGTTCACTGGATCACTCGGATCCTCAGCGACGAGCACGGCTCCAGCGGTGGTCACCGGAATTAAGAAACAAGATCAAGAAAAAGGAAGAAGAAAGAAGTAGAAGAAGTAAGAAGAAGAGGCTGTGTATTAAATAAGGAAAGAAAAAATAAATAAATAAAATATATATAAATATATATATGCAGAGGAGAGAGAGAGAGAAAGGGGCTGTTAGTTTGTTAGGAAATTAGTTTAGATTTAAATTTAAAAAATCTTTTATTAGTTAACTAAATTTTAATTTGTATCGGTTTATAAAATTAATATTATATAAATTAAATTTGATATTCTGGTAAATACAAACATATTCCAAAACATGCCCGGGTCGGGTCTAAAATTCAGTTTTAAAATACGAAAAATATATATGTCGACCAAAAATTAAAATTGGATATCCGGGTAACGAAAATGCATACCCCCAAGAACGGATACACGTACGTGCGCGTAGCCATCCAAACAAGTCCGTTTCACTGAAGGGACGGGAACAAGATGCGCGGATGCTACCACGGGGTTAGGGGTATCATGCAGGCCATGCAATGTATTTTTAAAATATTTTATGTGACTTTAAATGTTATATTAAAAATGCAGATGCCAGATAAATGCCAGTATGCAGGATGCATAAATGAAAGTGCACGAGTCCACGTAACAAGTCAGGATAAATCATAAACATGAATCAAAACAGGTTTCAAGCATGCGGGTCGGGTCGGATGCAAATACATATGTCAAATATACTCTTCGCACCCAAAACACAGTAAATCAGGAAAATAGCATAAATAAAGAAATACTTGAAATAAAACTGGTATAAATGAATTAGGGTGTTACAGATCTAACGGTGCTCTGATTTACAGAGCTCAATCTTTCTTGTTTCGAAAGATTTGAGGAGTATTTCCTCAGCAGAATTTTATTCTGGTAATTTGATGATTTTCAATCATCTTTGTTGGATCTTTGATCCAAGGGTGGAGAACATTTAGTTTTAGCGCTGGCGCTCTCGTTCTTTGCATGTGAAGCGCTGTCTTAGCGCTCTTGGTGCTAGCACTCTTGTGCTTTGCACGTGAGGCGCTGCCTCAGAGTCTTTGACTCTTGGCGCTGGCGCTCTCGTGCTTTGCACGTGAGGCGCTGCCTCAGAGTCTTTAGTGCTGGCGTTCTTGGCGCTAGCGCTTTCGTGCTTTGCACGTGAGCGCTGTCTCAGAGTCTTTGACTCTTAGTGCAGGCGCTCTTGGCGCTAGCGCTCTTATGAGGCGCTACCTCATTTCAAATTTTAAATTTTGAATAGAGTTTTGCTCTCTGGTTGGGGGAAACACTCTCTATGTGGGACTCTAAAGACTCGTCAATACGGTGGCAGTGGGTTTAACCACAAGCACGTTAGCGACACTAGCTGTACGTAACGTCTACCCAGGTATTGAGCAAAAAGAAGGCCGACGAGCAAACTCATCCGAATCCCTATCGAGTCTATCAGTGACAATTTTCGTACAGTCCGATCTGTTAGTCTAAGAGTATCGCATATCGAGCCTAGGGGGTGGATAAAACCAGACCCCTAATAACGCGATATTTCGCGTCGTTATGAAGCCTATCACCAATTGAGAAACTACTAATCCAAATCAGTAATTCTCGACTATCTTGGCCAATGATTTCTGATGATGGTCACCCGTGCACCGCGCGACATCAACCTCCAATACCGGGAGAGACGAATTCCCGACGATCCGCTCACTGCCTCCATGTGGCTCGGGACAGTACCCAACTAAAACCTGTTTGCATGACTCCTTTGAGCCGTGGTAGGGTAGTAATCAAAGCACAGTGGGAACTCATATGAGACAAATGACGATCTCAGGTCGACAGACTAACCTATACTCATGTCACCTGGGAACTGCTATCCGACAATAGGTATAATACCAACTAGCATGTTCCCGACGAGGCCGTCTAGTGTACTCATAACCCAATGAACACCTGTATACTATCTTAGATGACTAACTGGCACCAATGGCTTGTGAGATCGGCCACCGCCCTTCATCGAGGTCTCGAAAAGTATACACTAGTCTACTCCGGAGTATCGATGCCCAGTCTCGATACTCCCTCGACTAGGAACATTTAAGGATGTGCTTATAGACCACCCAGCTCTCACGTATATGATCGCCATCATAATGTTGGTAGTCAAGCAAAAATCCTATGGGCTCTATCAACATGTAATAGTGATCTGTAATACCACATAATGCATGTACATGATGATAAAGGCAAACCAGATAACATACTATCATCTCGAGTAAGACTGTTCTACCCGTATAGGTCCTCTCTCAATCATCACAATTGCGTGCCTGCGATTATAATAATTGACTTGAGGGCACAATAGCCAACAGAAGATATGTGAGCGACCCCAGTCACATCATTGATCACTCCGAGCTAACTGTACAGATGGATCTATCTTGCGAGCAACGACCCGTTGAAATCCTGAACAGAAAAGTAAAGACACTGCTGTCACGCCCCGCTTCCCAGTGTACGGGCAGAGGACGCGACGGGCCTGCTACGTATTTACTCAGAAGTAAACATGCTAAGCGTATCTAAGCAATATAAAGTAAAATACACAAGAGACAAGATGTGAATGAACAACAACTTTATTTATTAACATTATTTTTACAATACAATGAAAAGTAAATACATAGAATGAAAGCAATGCCTAAACAGTGGCGTAACAGAAATGAAAATGGAATAAGTACAAGTGGTTACAGCTCTGGGTCTTTGGTGTACTGCTCAAGGGCCTGCTCCAAATGCTCTTGACTGGTCTCGTACTCCTCAGTGTCGGGTCCTCCTGACAACATTCCAAACAAGAAGAGAAATATGAATGTCGTCAGTGAACAATCGCTCGGTAAGTCCCAAAGATGAGGGAGAAGTAAAATAGACAGAGAATGCCAGTGTATAGTTTTATAATGTTTTATTATAATGTTTTATAATGTTTTATTATAATGTTAGCGCGGTTGTTTGTAGCTTGGTACAGAAGATGCCAGTGTATACGAGAGGAGTCCCACTTACACCAGAGACTTTGGTAACCCGTAGTAAAAGGCTCCGTCGATAATACCACAGAACAACAGCATGGATATAATTACATCTTAAGTGACCATCTCGTGCCACCTTTAATATGTTCCGTACCAGTCTACCCCTTTATAACCCCGTAGTGTTTATGTATTGATTGTATTGATTGTATGGATTGTATTGTCTTGTCTTGTATTATAAATTGTATATGGATAACTTGCCAAAACCATGATATCAGTAAATGGATGTAACTGGAGAATCATGTAGATGGATGTATATCCATGGTTCGGTTCGGTCAAGATAGATTGATATAAATTGAATAGACGAATTCATGGATTCATGTTGTATTGTAGTTTGTACGTGAATCACATTCAAGTCAGATTAATTAGATTGAGACTCAGTCTGAGTCAGACATTTTGAAAAGTAACTGAAATACTGAATTAGTTTTGATGTTATCGGTAACTGTTGCACATGGACGGCAGGATTTGTGTCTTTTTCCAAGACAATTACCGTATTGATAACACCATTTGTTAGGTTGTCTACCTTAGATAGGCAAGCACCCATATCTCCGGCTCCCTGAGGCTCAAGAGACTGGTCCCGTTTAAACCTATGTTTACTAGGGTTCTTATTGTAATTTAATATAACTTGAGGGGTTTTATGTAAAAATAGTTTTAGCATAATTTCAAAATACACCTCAAGCATTTAATTATCGTCTTTAGGGTTTTCATAAATATATATTTTGTAAATGTGAAATTTCTAGTGAGTAGAACCTAGTTTCATAGAATATGGTATTTTCTTGAAATATTGTACTTGTGTTGTATTTGGATGGTATTTTCATGTAATAGTGATTTCTTTGATTTAGAAAACTTGGAATATTTATATAATTAGAATAGATATTTTGATAATATATATATATATATATATATATATATTTAATGAAAATAATTATTTATTTTCGTGTAGAAATCTCATTTTCTAAAGAAAAATGTATAAAAATTCCATCGAGATCGAATGCTCCTTGCGGAAGTCTGCATCTCGCTCTACTAAGCCCGAGAATGTACGATAATCTGCACCATCCTGAACGGGGTCCCCAAAATGGGTTGTAGAGGTGCAATTGCATGGAAATATTTAATACACCTTTTATAGAAAATGATTTTGTAAGTTTAGGGTATTTATTTGTAAAGTCGTATTTCCCGTATTCTATTATCCCAAAATCAATCGTGCTATGATAGAGATGTATGTTGTGATGAGGCAGATCATTACCTCGTGAACTATCTAAAGGTATAGTAAGGAATAAAGGTTATAATGTCGAAATGAATAGTATATGGTATTTTTATGAAAAATGCGATATATGTCACAAAAATGATTATTTTATTGTGAAACTTGTTTTATTGAGTTTGTTAATATTTATTAATCAACATATGTGAATATGGTTTTATCTTATTAAAGAAAAATGTAGTTTTTAAAGAAACCCGAATCGGAAGTCGGATTAACTCCGCTTCTGTCGGGTTTTAGAAATGGAACTTTTTAAAGATGAAGATGAGAGGGGAAATGGGACTTACTGGCTTTGATGAGAGGGGGGAGGTAGAAGGAGATCTAGAATTCATCGGTGCTTCGTTTCATTGCCGGAAACTCCCCGTATCGTCGCCGGAACTTCGTCGGAGTTCCACCCTTTGCTAACTCCACTTGCACAATATAGAGACTTGGGAATTCTTGAGAGTTTTGGCAGAGGTTTGTGTGTGAGGAAGTGTGGAATGAGGGGTGGTATTTATAGGAAAAGCTAGGATTTAGGGTAGTGAATGGGTGCATTAAAATTTGTAATAAAATTGGGGTAAATGGGCGATTTAATGTTCTCTGTATGAATGCAGAGAAAACAAGCACTGTGAAAGGAGTGGGGTAGCTGAAGGGTTGCAGGGGTTTAAATATAAGAGCAATAGGGACGGGGGAGACTGGCGGCACCGGGCTTTTTGCCTATGTCGCCGGTTTTGTACCGACGGGTGGGGGTGAGTTTGGTGCCACATGTCGGGGTCGATTGATATTCCATAGTGCACATGTTTAAATTATCTGTGACTCTTCGGTTTACGTGTTGTGCACGTGTAGACCTATGGGCTTCTAAAATGATTAAAAGAAATTAAAATAAAAAAATAATATGGCTGATGGGATTTGAACTCAGGTGCTTTGTCTCAGCAGTGCAAGGCTTTACCAGTGAGCTACAAGCTCTTTCTTGCTGTTCAAAAGCAAAACAAACTTATAACTCGTGTTCAGGCTTAGGTGTCCCTTTCTGTATTTTGAAAAAAAAATCGTACAGAAAGTTTGGGTTGTTACAACTGCGGAACAAGGAACTAAACATGGTCCGAGTGATGTGGAGAAAAGATTCGCCAAGAGAATCAACATGGGAACGAGAAGACGACCTGCGTGCAAGATATCGTCACTTATTTGTAAATTAGTCTATAATTGTAAATTTCGAGAACGGAATTTTTATAAGGAGGGTAAAATGTAACGACTCTGATTTTCCTGTACGAAAATTTTTAAGTTAATGTATAGAATGGAGTTTGCAAGCCTGAGTACAATTTATAAGTTATTTTTGTTTAAGAACGGCAAGAAGCAAGTTGTATCTCACTTGTAAAGTCTCTACACTGCTGTGACATATCCTATGTGTTCGAATCCTCCCAGGCACATATTATTTTTTCTGAATTTTCTTTTAAACTTTTTGGAAGCCCAAAAGTTTACACGTGCACTGCAAATAAAAATGAAAAGTCAGGAATAATAAACATGTGCACAATGTTATTAACATCGAGTAGGACACGTGCTAAGATCCAACGGACCCCCTCCACTATTGGACCAGTGAGATCCCTTGATGGGCCGGCACCGACGGTCATCCGTAGTGGAAAAGTCCCCGTGTTCTGCACACAAAACCTTTGGCCTACCTCCATTATCCTTGCACTGTTTGTTTACTTTGAAATTAAATAGAGAATTCAATTTGATCTTTAAATCAAATTTTTAATGCATTTTAATTCAATCTTTCAATTCCAAAACCCTAATTCCATGCTATAAATACAACCCCATACCCTAGCCTCTCTTCATTCTGAAATCCCCAGCCAAAATTATTAAATTTATCTAAGTACAAGAAGAGTACAAGTGGAGTTAGCCAAAGACCACTTCCGGCGAGGAATCGAGGAAGTTCCGGCGACCCCGCGACTCCATAAAGACTATCACGTCTCCTTCTACCTCCTTCCTACCCTTCTAGCCAATAAGTACCTCCCCATTCTACTCTTTCTTCTTAAAAAGTTCTCTTTATAAAACATATCGGTAAGTGGAATTACTACCGACATCTCATTCTAAAACCTAAAAATTTCATTATTTTCTTCCATAACTTTCATGCAAACTCTTACCCTATGTTTATAACCATGAATCTATTGTTAGAAATAACGTTCACTTTAAAACATCATGCTGGATAAGTTTAATTTAACTTTTACAGTAAAATAACATGAACTTTGTATCTACCATATTTAATTGTTTTGCTTACTATTACCTTTAGAAAACTTCACGGGGTAATGACCTACCCCTCACATACACACATGTCTATATTGCACGATACTCTTTGAAACATATTTTTGGGGCGATACAACATTTCATTAAAATACCATGAACTATAAAAACCCGGTTTTCTTTGAAATGTATTATCAAAATTCTTTGCGATTATGCATCTACAACCCTTTTTAGGGGACCCGCTATTAGATGGTGTGGATTATCGTACATCCTTAGGCTAGTAGTGCGAGATGCAGACCTCCTCACAGAGCATTCGGCCTCGAAAGATTTTTAATACGATTTTTTAAGAAAAATGAGATTTTCTATTTAATAATAAAATTAATTTTTATAAATATATAAATATTATCAAAACACATATTTTCAAGATATAATAAAATTCCATGTTTTCTAAAAAAATAAAAGAATGACAAGTTTCACCAAAATACTCTATAGTTATCTAAAAGACAAGTTTTACACTTAAATACCATGAACTATTCAAGCTAAGTTAATATTCACTAAAATACCTCTAATCTTAAATTTACATCCATGAAAACCCTAAATAATATAAATAAATACTCGAGATTTATTTTGAAAGTATATAAATTATTTTTCATAAAACCCCCTCGAGTTATATAAAATTACAATTAAGAAATTTAGTAAATATAGGTTTAAGCGGGATCAATTCTCTTGAGCCTCAGGGGGGCGGAGAAAGTGAGTGCTTGCCTATTTAAGGTAGAAAAAAACTTAACGGGGTTATCAATGGTAATTGTTTTGGAAAAAGACATAAATCATGTCGTCCATGTGCAACAGTTACCAATAACTCTCAAACCTAATTCAGGATCCAAATCAGTTCTAAATGTCTGACTCAAGTATGAGTCCAAATCAATCTGAGTTTAATTTAAATCAGAATCCAATTCAATATGAATCCAATATACCAACATGTATACTTGAACCTGAACCTGAATACAAGAACAAGATCAACATGCAAACATGACTTGACTTGACCGAACCATGGCTACATCTTGACTTGATTTCATGCCTACTCGTTTACAACCTGAACCTGATTACATGAACAACTTGTATCCATGGTTTCGGCAAGTCTGATAACTATAATTCAATACAATACATTACGGGGTTTAACGGGGTAAATTGGTACGGAATATGTTAAAAGTGGCACGATGATAGAAACTAAAAGACACCTACATGAACTCTCATGCCGTTGTCCCGTGAGTTTTGACGAGCCTTATACTTACATGTTACCATAGTCCACGGGATAGTTGGACTACTCTCGTATACACTGATACATTCTGTACCAAGCTACAAACAATTACGTTAGTATAACAAACATATACTTGTTCAGATTACCAGTTATATATTTTTTACTTGTTCTATTCCACCCTTATCTTTGGGACTTACCGAGCGCTAGTTCGCTGACGACATTTCTGTCTCTTCTTTCTTTGAAATGTTCGTCAGGAGGACCCGACTCTCAGGAGACCGAGCCCAGCCAGGAAGACTTGGATCAGTTCACAGAGGAGTCAGACTTCTAGTCTTTACTTGTACTTACCTTTTCATTTGTATGCCACTGTTTAGGCATTGCTTCTATCACTGTACATTTCCTTTTCAAATCAGTTGTAATGTAAAGAGTGAATATTAATAAAAGTTGATGTTTATATTACATCTCTTGTTATTCTTGTGCATTTATTTATATTGCTTATTTACGCTTAACGTGTTTACTTCTAAGTAAATACCGTAGGGTGTTTTTCGTCACCCCATTGAGATGAGAATACGCGCGCACTTGTCATGCGTACTACAGATTCCCCCTGCCTAGAATAGACGGGGGTTTATTGATTGTGGGGATCTGAATCTCCGGCAGCCGCGGACTAAACTGCAGTTAATTACCCCTTACTTTTAGAGCGAGGAAACCTCCGGTTGACGGGTAAAACCGTTCATGCGAACACAATGCGGTGTGTTGGTGTATGTGTGTGTGTTTTAACATATAACAATGGAGACGTGTTCATTTATTTGTTCCATTTGTAAATAAATAAAAAAAGGGTATATATATTTTTTTATAAAAAAATAACAAAAATAAATAAGTAAATAAATATTTAGAAAAACGTTTTTTTTAATATTATTCAAAATTTATTTTTATTTATTTATCATTTTTTCTTTTTTTTAAAAAAAGAAAAGATGGAAGAGAAAAAAAATTTAAAAAGAAAAGGGAGGGGCTTCCCTACTCACGTGACGGGGGGAAGAGGCTCCCATTTAATGGGAGCCTCACATGCCCTCACGTGAGAGCGCAAAAGGGCTCCCATTAAATGGGAGTCTTCCCCCTTACGCGCCCTCACATGAAGGGGGCCAAAGGGCTCCCATTAAATGGGAGCCTTCCCCCCTCACATGTCCTCACATGAGGGGGAGGGGAGGGCTCCCATTTGATGGAACCCCCCCCCCCCTCTACACACACATACATGTGAGGGTCCCAAAATTAATTAAAAAATAATTTATTTATTTATTTATTTATTTTTTTACATGGAGTTCAACTCGAAAAGAAAGAATTATATTTTGGAGTTAAACTCCAAAAGAATTTTAAATGGAGTTAAACTCCAAAAGAATTTTAAATGGAGTTCAATACCAAAAAGAATTTTATCGTGGAGTTTAACTCCAAAAGAATTTTAAATGGAGTAAAACTCCTAAAAAATTTAATGTGGAGTTAAACTCCAAAATAATTTTAAATGGAGTTCAACTCCTAAAATATTTTTATTATGGAGTTAAACTCCAAAAGAATTTTAAATGGAGTCAAACTCCGAAAGAATTTTTATTATGGAGTTGAATTCCAAAAGAATTTTAAATGTGCAGTTAAACTCCAAAAGAATTTTAAATGGAGTTAAACTCCTAAAAAGATTTAATATGGAGTTAAACTCCAAAAGATTTTGTAGTGGAGTTAAACTCCAAAAGAATTTTAAATGGAGTTCAACTTCAAATTTTTTATTTATTTATGGAGTTAAACTCCAAAAGAATTTTAAGTGGAGTTAAACTCTTAAAATGATTTAATGTGGAGTTAAACTCCTCAAAAAGATTTTTATTGTGAAGTTAAACTCCAAACAATTTTTATAGTGGAATTAAACTCCAAAAGAATTTTTAAATGGAGTTCAACTCTAAAAATATTTTTATTTGGTGTGGAGTTAAACTCCACTAAATGAGGCTCTCCCTCACGTGAGAGAGGAGAAAGGGGCTCCCAAAATGGGAGCCTTCCACTCATATGAAAGGGAGCAATCCAAAACGGGAGCTTCCCCCTCACATGGGAGGGAATAAAGGGGCTCCCAAAATGGGAGCCTCCCACTCACATGAGAGGGAGAAACCCACAATGGGAGCCTCCCCCTTATATGAGAGGAAGAAAGGGGCTCCCAAAATGGGGAGTCTCCCCCTCACATGTGAGGGGACAAAGGAGTTCCAAAAGATTTTTTTTAATTATTTTTTAAAATGAGTTAGACTCCAAAAACATTTGTATGGAGCTAAACTCCAAAAGAATTTTTATTTGTGGAGTTGAACTCCGAAAGAATTTTTGTTGTGGAGTTAAACTCCAAATGAATTTTTAAAAAATTAAATGGAGTTAAATTCCGAAAGAATTTTTATTATGGAGTTGAACTCCAAAAGAATTTGTATGGAGTTAAACTCCTAAAAAGATTTTTATTTGGTGTGGAGTTAAACTCCACTAAATGGGGAGCCTCCCTCTCACGTGAGAGAGGAGAAAGCTCTCACTTGGTAGGAGTTCCCTCTTCCTCACGTGAGAGGGAGCAGGGGCTCCCAAAAGATCTTTTTTTTTGTGTGATGGAGTTAAACTCCAAAAAAAATTATTTGGAGTTAAACTCCCAAAACAATTTTATTCGGAGTTAAACTCTAAAAAAAAGGTTTTTATTATAGAGTTAAACTCCAAAAGAATTTTATTTGTGGAGTTAAACTCCAAAAGATTTTCTCCTTTCTCTTTTGAGAAGAAACCCAAAATGGGTTCTCTTGAAACTCCAAGATTTAGATCTTGGATGATAAAAGAAGACCCTTTTTCTTCTCTCGATGAAGTCTTGAGAGGTGGGTTTATTGTAAAACTTTATTTAGTTTTTAAAAAAAGAAAGCTAAGCTTTTGATTTAATTGGAAAATGAAAAGGAAGAGAAAGAACTTGGGAGAGAGAGGATGGAGGCACAAACCCTAGTTTTTGGGGAGAATGAACTGTTCTTCTTTATTTCATTATTATGTTGCCTTATATAGGCTTACAAATTTACATATAGCCCTTTGGGCTTTACAAAATGGCATTTTGTCCATCTCATGCCTCAAGTGCTCATTTCTTTTGCATATGAGCCATGGGCTTTACAAAAATTTGACTTTATGCCCATTTTTCTTACATTCATGCATAAAAAATTACATCAAAATTATTTATTATATGATTTCGTTTTGGCATGGGAGAGATTGGCCACGGGGCTCGACTTGGGCATGTGACCACTTGATCTGGGCTTGGGCCTACCTGGTTTGGGGTTGACTTTGACTTTGACTTTGACTTGGTCAACTGGGGTGTAATTTTTGACCCCATCAATAAATGCACACCGCATATGTGGGTAGTGTGCATGAAATTGATGGATCTTCTTTCATGTGGAGGCGACTTGATTTGGTTCCCGCTTTTTGGGAAGCCGGAACTGCCCTTTTTACGACATGGATGATCGATGTCTCCGAGACGGAGTGTGCGTGGTAGACGTTTCCCTGGCATGGAGTGATTTGGTTCCTGCTTTTTTGGGAAGCCGGTACTGCCCTTTTTACGACATGGACGGTCGACGCTTGACGCGTCTCCAAGGCGGAGTGTCCGTTGTATACGTTTCCCCGGCATGGAGTGAATTGGTTCCCGCTTTGTGGGAAGCCGACACTGCCCTTTTTACGACATGGACGGTCGATGCTTGACGTTTCCCCGAGACGGAGTGTCGCTGGTTGTTCTACTTGTCCCCGGCACGGAGTGTCGCTGTTCGACTTGTCCCCAACACGGAGTGTCGCTGGTTGTTCGACTTGTCCCCGGCACGGAGTATCGCCGATCGACGTTTCCTCGGCATGGAATGTTGCTGGTCAACTTGTCCCCGGCACAGAGTGTCGCTGGCTGTTCGACTTGTCCCCGGCACGGAGTGTCGCTGGATGTTCGACTTATCCCCGGCACGGAGAGTCGCTGGCTGTTCGACTTGTCTCGGGCACGGAGTGTCGCTGGTCGACTTGTCCCCGACACGGAGTATCGCTGGCTGTTCGACTTGTCTCCGGCACGGAGTGTCGCTGGTCGACTTGTCCCCAGCATGGAGTGTTGCTGGATGTTCGACTTGTCCTCGGCACGGAGTGTCGCTAGCTGTTCGACTTGTCCCAGGCATGGAGTGTCACTGGTCGACTTGTCCCCGGCATGGAGTGTCGCTGGTTGACTTGATTCCGAGACGGAGCATAATTCCGGCAGGGAAGGTAGATATTGTTGGGGTAAAAATTTACACCCCGGTTGACCAAATCAAAATCAAAGTCAACCCCCAAGCCAAGTGGGCCCAAGCCCAGGTCAAGCGGGCCTATGCCCAAGTCGAGCCCGCAGCCAGCCTCCCCATGCCAACAACAAAATCATGTAATAAATAATTTTTATGTAATTGTTTATGCATGAATGTAAACAAAATGGGCATAAAGCCAATATTTTGTAAGCCCGTAGCTTATGTGCAAAAATGAAATGGCACATGGGCCATGGGATGGCTAAAATGCCATCTTTGTAAAGCCCAATGGGCTATATGTAAATATGTAAGCCTATAAAAGGCAACATGATGATGAATAAAGCATACACTTTTCATTCCCCCAAAAATTAGGGTTCTTTGTGCCTCCTGCTCCTTCTCCAAGGTTCTAAACCTTCTCATTTTTTTTGAATTAAATCAAGAGTTTTACTCTTTCTTTTCCAAAACTAAGTAGTTTTCCACCACAAAACCCACAAAGGGGAACTCAGATCTCCCATCAGATCTCAAAAAGGAGTGATTTTTAAAATCTCCTACTTCTTGATCTTCAAGATCCGGCCAAACAACAGGAGGAAGAAGAAGAACCCCCTTCATCAGCTTCAAAACATCATAGGAGTTTAACTCCATACATATATACATAATAAATATTTCCTTTCTGAATCACAGCTTCTGTTTCTTAGGCTAAAAGCCTCCTTTTCTCGCCGGCGCTCAAGCGCAGAGCGCTCGCGTGCCGACACGTGGCGCGCTTGCGCTCAAGCGCAAGCGCTCGAACGCAAGTCGCCCTGGTGTCGACACGTGGCGCGCTTGCGCTCAAGCGCAAGCGCAAGTCGCACCCGTGCCGACACGTGGCGCGCTTGCGCTCGAGCGCAAGTCTCCCCGTGCCGACACGTGGTGCGCTTGCGCTCAAGCGCAAGTGCTCGAGCGCAAGTCGCCCCCGTGCCGACACATGGTGCGTTTGCGCTCAAGCGCAGAGCGCCCACGTGCCGACACGTGGCACTCTAGCGCCTAAGCGCATAATACCTAGGCGCACAGCGCCCAAGGTGCTGCCCCACGCATCCTTTGGATGTCTTTCCCCCCTCTTTTTATGTACATACATATACATATACATATGTATACATATTTGCACACACACGTGCTCCACGACACTGTCCCTGTTAGAAAAAAATTTCTAACAGGGCGCTGCCCCGCACCCCGCAAGGGGGCTGCTAGCCCCCTTGACCCCCAGCCCGCTATCCGGGTAGCGGGACCCCCGTAAAAACTCTGCGTGGCTCCCGATATATCCAAAAAAAACCTTTCAAAACACAACACACGTACACTGCACATTGAGTTCGCATGACCAGTTTAACCCGTCAATCGGAGGTTCCCTTGCTCCAAAGGCGAGGGGTAATTAACGGCGGCTTAGTCCGCGGCTGCCGGAGATTCGGATCCCCACAATCATTAAACCCTGGCCTACCCTAGGCAGGGGGAATCTGTAGTACGCCTGATAAGCGCGCGCGTATTCCCATCTCAATGTGGTGACGAAAAACACCCTACAGATATCCCGAGGCGAATCATGATTTCTACATGGGGTACATTCTGGGACGAAGCATGATTCCGCCGTAGAGGTTGTTGGTTTGATTTGATTTGGGTTGACATCAGCATCGCTACACTGGAATGTGATACCAGGAGCGAATCATCATCTGCCATGAGAGGATTTGGGGATTTTGGTTTTAGTTTGGTATCAACATCGCTAAACTGGAATATGGTACCAAGAGCGAATCATCATTTGCCGTGAGAGGATTTGGGGATTTTGGTTTTGGTTTGGCATCAGCACTGCTTACACTGGAATATGGTACCAGGAGCGAAGCATCATTTGCCGTGAGGGGATCTCCCTCGTTTCCAGTTTAACGACTTAGGAGTCATCTGTTCCCAGTTTAACGACTTAGAGGTCATCTATTCCCAGTTTAAAGACTTAGGGGTCTATTGGACCGGAAGCTTAGAATTTTGGGGTAGGGGTTGGCATCAGCGTTGCTAACACTGAAGCACAGGTGCCAGGAGCAATTCATCATTTGCCTTTGCCGGTTGGGGAGCAATGGCTTAGGAGACAGGTTTAGGTCCCTATCACCTAAGACTTTTCAATTTTATGAGTCATAAGGGTCCCATAAAAGTATTCTCCCTATGAGTCGAAAAGATCTCGTAGGTGTACTTTCTCCTTAGGAGTCGTGGGGACTCCCAAGTGTGTTTTTCCTTTGTGAGTCATAAGGATCCCACAAAGGTGTTTTCTTACGAGTCGTGAGGATCCCGTAAGTTTTGTTCTCATGCATCGTGAGGACACATGAGCGGGTCTTCGCAAATGGAGCATAATTCCGAGGGCGGAGACCGGCCGCTGGACTGGTGACTGTGGTGGGGCATGGGTGTGATGGGAATTATTTGAGCCCATGGATTATATACGGTAGTCAATTTGGGGACCACCCGTAGGGCTGGGAGAATTTTGGGAAATTGGATTTTGGTTGGCGTCTGCATTGCTGCACTGGAATATGGTACCAGGAGCGACTCATCATTCGCCGTTTGAGAATTTGGATTTTGGTTGGCGTCTGCATCGCTATACTGGAATATGGTACCAGAAGAGACCCAACATTCGCCGTTGGGACATTCAGAATTTGGTTGGCGTCTGCATCGCTGCACTGGAATATGGTACTAGGAGCGACTCATCATCCGCCATTGAGGATTTGAGTTTTGGACGGCGTCTGCATCGCTGCACTGGAATATGGTACCAGAAGCGACTCATCATTGGCCGTTTTTTTACTACCGCGATTGCTCTATCATTTTAGCTTTTCTTATCGCGAAGGTCGCGATTGCCCTATCATTTCGGCTTTATTTATTCGCGGTTGCCCCATCATTTCGGCTTTATTTTTTATGTTTATTTTTACTCGCTGATTTTTATTGCGAGTTTCCCCATCATTTCGACTTTTCTTTTGTTTTTATTCACGCTTTTTTTATTTACATTCCCAGTTTAACGACTTAGAGGTCGATTATTCCCAGTTTAATGACATGGTGGTCAGTTTGCTTATCCCATCTCCTCGAACTTTGATCTTGGCGGAGTTGTGTTGATGACCGTAGCTCTGTGGCTTGTCGGTACATCTGATGACTGTGAGGCTTTCCCAAGTTTGTATTGGTTCTCCACCCAATCTTTGAAAACATAGCAGTCTTTAATGGTATGACTCACCATTCTATGATATGGGCAGTATATGGGATTGTCGGTCATGTTTATTTCATGTGGCCTCTTTGGAATAGGCAGTTGCAGACCGTTGTTCAAGACGTCCATGAATATTTTGCGGACTTCATCCCTCCTGAAAGAGTATACCTTATTCTTTCTCTCCATTGGAGCAGGTGCCTTTACTAATGCTGGTCCTTAAGGCCGATCAGTTTTTGGTTCGCCTGCTGTCCGCTTAGCCCATTCAGTATACGTATCGGAGAGACTGGAAGCTGATCGCGGTCGTTTTTCGCAAAAGTGTTCCGCTCTTAGGCTGGAGGGAGTATCGGTTGGCTGCTTTCGGATATCAATCTCTGGCTCGCGAACCAAAATTTGATTTTGCTGTAATTGCAGTCGGGCGACTTGGGTGGTGAGATCTGCCACGACGTCCGCCGGTGCGTCGACTTTTGAATGGACCTTAGCCATCTTCTCGTCCCTATCTTAAAGCTGCTTTTGAAGCTATTGGGACAATGCTTGTTCTATAGTTCCGGGTACGACAACGGGGTCACCCTTACCGTCTGAGCTTGATTCAGCAAGAACCACGGGTTCTTTTGGCTCAATGGTTTGAGCGGGCTCTTCATCATTTGGATCGAGCCGGTGTTGGATGGCAACAACCGCGTCATTGTTATGGCTATAAGGCGTAGGAGGACTTGTTCCTCTGAGCTCCATCATGTAGACAGTATGGGTGTGTACTCGTCTATTGCTTCTTCATCGGCAATGTTGCTCGCTTGGCTCTTAGCTTGTTGCCTTGGTTCGCTCCTTTCATGGAAAGACAGATGTCTGAGAGGATCAGGTTCCCGAAGGACTTCGGTCTCCGTTCCTATAAACTTTGCGATCGCAGCTTGACTATTTGCTAACACGTCTTTAGACAGTTCTATCACTCCTGCCTTATATTGCTTTTCGACCCAATCTTTGAAGACGAAACAGTCCTCAATGGCATGACCTATCACTCTGTGATAGGGGCAATATTTGGGGTCGTCGGTCATATTCGCTTCTTGCGGTCTTTTTGATTCTGGCAGTTGTAGATCGTTTCTTAGGGCGTCCTTGAATATCTTGTGGGCTTTGTCCCTTCTGAAGGAATAGACCGTATCCAGTTTCTCTTTCAGAGGCGATTCCCCTCCCCTTCCCAACACCGGTTTTCAAGGTTGGTCGGTATTAAGTTCTCCTCATGTCCGCTTACGACGTTCGGTGTATGTATCGGGGGGACTGGATGCCGATCGCGGCCGTTTTTCGCGAAGGCGCTCCGCTCTTGGGCTGAAGGGGGTATCAGTTGGCTGCCTTCGGGTATCAATCTCTGGCTCATGAACCAAAATTTGATTCTGATGTAATCGCAATCGGGCGACTTGAGTCGTGAGGTCTGCCGCGACGTTTGCCAGTTCGTCGACCTTAGATTGGACCTTGGGTAACTTCTCGTCCCTGTCCTGAAGCTGCTTTTGAAGTCATCGGAATAATGCATGTCCTATAGTTACGGATATGACAACCGGGTCATCCTTATTGACTGTGGTGAGGCATGGGTGTGATAGGAATTATTTGAGCCCATGGATTATATACAGTAGTCAATTTGGGGACCACGCGTGGGGCTGGGAGAATTTTGGGAAATTGGATTTTGGTTGGCGTCTGCATTGCTGCACTGGAATATGGTACCAGGAGCGACTCATCATTCGCCGTTTGAGAATTTGGATTTTGGTTGGCGTCTGCATCGCTGCACTGGAATATGGTACTAGGAGCGACTCATCATTTGTCGTTGGGACATTCAGAATTTGGTTGGCGTCTGCATCGCTGCACTGGAATATGGTACTAGGAGCGACTCATCATCCGCCGTTGAGGATTTGAGTTTTGGACGGCGTCTGCATCGCTGCACTGGAATATGGTACCAGAAGCGACTCATCATTGGCCGTTTTTTTACTACCGCGATTGCTCTATCATTTCAGCTTTTCTTATCGCGAAGGTCGCGATTGCCCTATCATTTCGGCTTTATTTATTCGCGGTTGCCTCATCATTTCGGTTTTATTTTTCATGTTTATTTTTACTCGCTGATTTTTATTGCGAGTTTCCCCATCATTTCGACTTTTCTTTTGTTTTTATTCACACTTTTTTTATTTACATTCCCATTTTAATGACTTAGAGGTCGATTATTCCCAGTTTAATGACATGGTGGTCAATTTGCTTATCCCAGCTCCTCGAACTTTGATCTTGGCGGAGTTGTGTTGATGACCGTAGCTCTGTGGCTTGTCGGTACATCTGACAACTGTGAGGCTTTCCCAAGTTTGTATTGGTTCTCCACCCAATCTTTGAAAACATAGCAGTCTTCAATGGTATGACTCACCATTCTATGATATGGGCAGTATATGGGATTGTCGGTCATGTTTATTTCATGTGGCCTCTTTGGAATAGGCAGTTGCAGACCGTTGTTCAAGACGTCCATGAATATTTTGCGGACTTCATCCCTCCTGAAAGAGTATATCTTATTCTTTCTCTCCATTGGAGCAGGTGCCTTTACTAATGCTGGTCCTTGAGGCCGATCAGTTTTTGGTTCGCCTGCTGTCCGCTTAGACCATTCAGTATACATATCGGAGAGACTGGAAGCTGATCGCGGTCATTTTTCGCAAAAGTGTTCCGCTCTTAGGCTGGAGGGAGTATCGGTTGGCTGCTTTTGGATATCAATCTCTGGCTCGCGAACCAAAATTTGATTTTGCTGTAATTGCAGTCGGACGACTTGGGTGGTGAGATCTGCCACGACGTCCGCCAGCGCGTCGACTTTTGAATGGACCTTAGCCATCTTCTCGTCCCTATCCTGAAGCTGCTTTTGAAGCCATTGGGATAATGCTTGTTCTATAGTTCCGGGTACGACAACGGGGTCACCCTTACCGCCTGAGCTTGATTCAGCAGGAACCATGGGTTCTTTTGGCTCAATGGTTTGAGCGGGCTCTTCATCATTTGGATCGAGCCGGTGTTGGACGGCAACAACCGCGTCATTGTTATGGCTATAAGGCGTAGGAGGACTTGTTCCTCTGAGCTCCATCATGTAGACAGTATGGGTTGTGTACCCGTCTATTGCTTCTTCATCGGCAATGTTGCTCGCTTGGCTCTTAACTTGTTGCCTTGGTCCGCTCCTTTCATGGAAAGGCAGATGTCTGAGAGGATCAGGTTCCCGAAGGACTTCGGTCTCCGTTCCTATAAAATTTGCTGCTGCAGCTTGACTGTTTGCTAACACGCCTTTAGATAGTTCTATCACTCCTGCCTTATATTGCTTTTCGACCCAATCTTTGAAGACGAAACAGTCCTCAATGGCATGACCTATCACTCTGTGATAGAGGCAATATTTGGGGTCGTCGGTCATATTCGCTTCTTGCGGTCTTTTTGATTCTGGCATTTGTAGACCGTTTCTTAGGGCGTCCTTGAATATCTTGTGGGCTTTGTCCCTTCTGAAGGAATAGACCTTATCCAGTTTCTCTTTCAGAGGCGATTCCCCTCCCCTTCCCAACACCGGTTTTCAAGGTTGGTCGGTATTAAGTTCTCCTGATGTCCGCTTACGATGTTCGGTGTATGTATCGGGGGGACTGGATGCTGATCGCGGCCGTTTTTCGCGAAGGCACTCCGCTCTTGGGCTGAAGGGGGTATCAGTTGGCTGCCTTCGGGTATCAATCTCTGGCTCATGAACCAAAATTTGATTCTGATGTAATCACAATCGGACGACTTGAGTCGTGAGGTCTGCCGCGACGTTTGCCAGTTCGTCGACCTTAGATTGGACCTTGGGTAACTTCTCGTCCCTGTCCTGAAGCTGCCTTAGAAGCCATCGGAATAATGCTTGTCCTATAGTTCCGGATATGACAACCGGGTCATCCTTATTGCCTGAGCTCAATTCCGCAGGAACCACGGGCTCCTCTGGCTTATCGGCCTGAGCGGGCTCTTCATCATTTAGACCGAGCCGATGCTGGGTAGCGTCAACCATATCATCACCATAGCTGTGAAGAAGAGGAGGGTTCGTTTCTTCATGTCCGACCATGTAGACAGTGTGGAACACATATCCAGCCATCTCTTTATCTTTGGCGGTTGATTTTTCGGACCATCGTCGCGGCCCTTCATCTTTTGGAAAGGACAGGCGACGGAAGACGGTTGGCCCGGCTGGGTCCTTGGGCGGCGCTATCCGGATCACAGCTCTCTTGACCTTCGTGGTCATGGCATTCTTCTGAACCAACTTCAGCGGTTCAAAATAGTTAGTGAGATTTACTGCCGTTCAGCTGTCCTTGCTGGGTAATCTCGTTCTTGGAACCCTACGATGTTCAAATCAACAGAAGTCCTAGCCCTTTTATTGGCTCTGTACCTGAGCCTTTTCTGTCTTAGCTTCTCGATTTTGAGGGCTTGACGGGCATCTGTCATCCAGGAAGCCATCGTGAGTCGATTACCAGGGAGCTTAGAGAAGATACCCGATTGGGCAGTTGTCAGGGGCACCGCTGGAGCTTGGCCGAGACGCCTTATTGCTTTGTTGGTGTTGATAGCCTTGCCCCCAGCTAGAGCAAAGGAAAGTCGTTTAAACACCGAGTTGTGTTTGGGTAATGGTGCCCTCAAGATCACCATATTTATCCCCCTGCCTTTTGAGGTCAGTTTATCCATCACCAGGGCTTGAGGAGTAAAGATAGCGTTAGCTGGCATGAACAGAATAGAGCCGAATGGTAGCGGCGACTCCTCCCACTGTCGCCCGAGACTGGCTGGAAGGACCGTCCTGGCATCCATCTTCATCGTGTAGGAGATGGGAGTCGTGCTGAGAGATGAGCTTGTCCTTAGAGACATTTTTGCTGCGTCCGAAAATTGCGATTGGAAAACGTTAAAATGCACAAAAAAGCATGATTTCAGTACAGGCAATTAATATGCATATTAATTGAGTTCGCATGAATACTTAACCCGAAATATGGGAGGAAAGATAAGTCCCACCGGGCGTGCAAGAATCTGTAGGGTGTTTTTCGTCGCCCCATTGAGATGGGAATACGCGCGTGCTTATCAGGCGTACTACAGATTCCCCCTGCCTAGAATAGGCGGGGGTTTATTGATTGTGGAGATTCGAATCTCCGGCAGCCGCGGACTAAACTGCCGTTAATTACCATTTGCCTTTAGAGCGAGAGAACCTCCGATTGACGAGTAAAACCGGTCATGCGAACTCAATGCGATGTGTTGGTGTGTGTGTGTGTGTGTGTTTAACATATAACAATGGAGATGTGTTCATTTTTTTTGTTCCATTTGTAAATAAAGAAAAAAGGATATATATATTTTTTATAAAAATAATAACAAAAATAAATAAGCAAATAAATATTTAGAGAAACGATTTTTTTAATATTATTCATAATTTATTCATCATTTTTTTCTTTTTTTTAAAAGAAGAAAAGCAGGAAAAGAAAAAAATTAAAAAGAAAAGGGACGGGGTTTCCCCCCACTTACGTGAGGAGAGAAGAGGCTCCCATTTAGTGGGAGCCTCGCATGCCCTCACGTGAGGGGGCAAAAGGGCTCCCATTAAATAGGAGCGTTCCCCCTCACGTGAGGGGGGCCAAAGGGCTCCCATTAAATGGGAGCCTTCCCCCCTCACATGTCTTAAGAGGGAAGGGCTCCCATTTGATGGGAGCCTCCCCCACACGTGGAGACCCCAAAATTAATTAAAAAATAATTTATTTATTTTTTTTACATGGAGTTCAACTCCAAAAGAAAGAATTTTATTGTGGAATTAAACTCCAAAAGAATTTTAAATAGAGTTCAACTCCAAAAAGATTTTTATCGTGGAGTTAAACTCCAAAAGAATTTTAAATAGAGTAAAACTCCTAAAAAAAATTTAATGTGGAGTTAAACTCCAAAATAATTTTAAATGGGGTTCAACTCCAAAAAGATTTTTATTATGAAGTTAAACTCCAAAAGAATTTTAAATGGAGTTAAACTCCTAAAAAGATTTAATGTGGAGTTAAACTCCCCAAAAAAGATTTTTATTATGGAGTTAAACTCCAAAAGAATTTTATAGTGGGGTTAAACTCCAAAAGAATTTTAAATGGAGTTCAACTTCAAAAAGATTTTTATTTATGGAGTTAAACTCTAAAAGAATTTTAAGTGGAGTTAAACTTCTAAAATGATTTAATATGGAGTTAAACTCCCCAAAAAGATTTTTATTTTGGAGTTAAACTCCAAAACAATTTTTGTAGTGGAGTTAAACTCCAAAAAAAATTTTAAATGGAGTTCAACTCCAAAAAGAGTTTTATTTGGTGTGGAGTTAAACTCCACTAAATGGGGCTCCTCCTCATGTGAGAGGGGAGAAAAGGGCTTCCAAAATGGGAGCCTCCCACTCATATGAAAGGGAGCAGCCCAAAATGGGAGCTTCACCCTCACATGAGAGGGAATAAAGGGGCTCCCAAAATGAGAGCCTCCCATTCACATGAGAGGGAGCAACCCACAATGGGAGCCTCCCCCTCACATGAGAGGAAGAAAGGGGCTCCCAAGATGGGAGCCTCCCCCTCACATGAGAGGGGACAAAAGAGTTCCAAAAGATTTTTTATTTTTAAAAGGAGTTAGACTCCAAAAACATTTGTATGGAGTTAAATTCCAAAAAAAAATTTATTTATGGAGTTGAACTTCAAAAGAATTTTTATTGTGGAGTTAAACTCCAAAAGAATTTTTAAAAAAATAAAATTTAAATGGAGTTAAACTCCGAAAGAATTTTTATTATGGAGTTGAACTCCAAAAGAATTTTAAATGTGAAGTTAAACTCCAAAAGAATTTTAAATGAAGTTAAACTCCTAAAAAGATTTTTATTTGGTGTGGAGTTAAACTCCACTAAATGGGGAGCCTCCCATTCACGTGAGAGGGGAGAAAGCTCCCACTTACTGGGAGTTCCGTCTTCCTCACGTGGGAAGGAGCAGGGGCTCCCAAAAGATCCTTTTTTGTGTGTGATGGAGTTAAACTACAAAAAAAAATTGGAGTTAAACTCTCAAAACAATTTTATTCGGAGTTAAACTCCAAAAAAAAGGTTTTTATTATAGAGTTAAATTCCAAAAGAATTTTATTTGTGAAGTTAAACTCCAAAAGATTTTCTCTTTTCTTTTTTGAGAAGAAACCCAAAATGGGTTCTCTTTAAACTCCAAGATTTAGATCTTGGATGATAAAAAAAGAAACCCTTTTTCTTCGCTTGATGGAATCTTGGGAGGTGGGTTTATGGTAAAACTTTATTTAGTTTTTAAAAAAAAAGAGCCAAGCTCTTGATTTAATTGGAAAATGAAAAGGAAGAGAAAGAACTTGGGAGAGAGAGGATGGAGGCACAAACCCTAGTTTTGGGGAGAATGAATTGTTCTTCTTTATTTCATTATTATATTGTCTTATATAGTCTTACAAATTTACATATAGCCCCTTGAGCTTTACAAAATGACATTTTACCCATCTCATGCCTCTAGTGCTCATTTCTTTTGCGCATGAGCCATGGGCTTTACAAAAATTTGGTTTTATGCCCATTTTTCTTACAATCATGCATAAAAAATTACATCAAAATTATTTATTACATGATTTTGTTTTGGCAGGGGGGAGATTGGCCGCGGGGCTCGACTTAGGCATGGGCCCACTTGATCTGGGCTTGGGCCCACCTGGTTTGGGGTTGACTTTGAGTTGGTTAACCGGTGTGTAATTTTTGACCCCAACAAATACATCGTGTGCCCGCCATGCTTACTTCCCCGTACACCGGGAAGCGGGGCGTGACAGAAGATGAAGAAACAGTGGTCATCTCAAGGGCCAAAGGCCCCATTTATAAGACGTGATGAGGAGCGGCCCATCTTCCCATTCTGTTAAGCAATCCAACGGTGATAAAGATGGGCAGCGTTGCAGTTACGTGCAAATCACGTGAGAGCAATGCTGGGGGGGCATTTGTTCACTCATAAAAGAGAAAAAATGGGAGAAAATTCCACACAACTCAAGCTTCACGCGTTAAACACGTGAGCGCCAATATGCAAAGCATATAGGCGCTGCAATCAAACAACTAATGGGCTAAATGAGCCTCACGTGTTAAACACGTGAGTACCTATATACAAAACATATAAGCGCTGCAATCAAACAACTAATAGGCTAAATGGGCCTCACGTGTTAAACATGTGAGCGCCCATATGCAAAGCATATGGGCGCCAAATCAGAGAAGCTAAATAAGCCTCACGTGTTAAACACGTAAGGGCACCTCCTTACGTAGAATTAAATTCTACTCGAGAAAGATTCTCTTTGTTAAATAAAGAACCGTTGGATCAAAAATCCAATGGTGATTAAGTATAGAATTAAATTCTATTGGGAAGGATATTTTCTGTTAAACAGAAAGTTGATGGATCAAAGATCCAATGAGATGGAAAATATTTCTCATATCTTTCTAAACAAAAAAAGATTGTGCTATGTTAAATCGAGCACCCTTGGATTAAAAATCCAATGGTGATAAAAATATCACCGTTCAATAGAATTTTTTTCTATATATGGGAGAATATTCCTTCAATCTTGTTAAAACAAGAAAACATATTCTGTAAGACAAAAACACTTAGATCAAAAATCCAACGGTGAGTAAAATTCCCCAAATCAATTTTGAGTCCAATTAAATCAATTAAAATCTTTCAGTAAAAGATTTTCTCAAAATTAATTAACAGACTTGCCTCCACTATATAAAGGACCCAAGACTTTAAGTTTCATATAGAAAAAACCCCTATAAGTTTCTGCCAAAATATAGTGAGCTCTTGAGAGAACAGAGAATTTAATTCTTAAAGAAAGAAGACCTTCCTTCTTCAAAACACTCTAGGTAATAAAAAAGGAGAGATTAAAAGTATCCCTTTTGCCTAATATAATGGATATAAGGGTTTAACCATTCATACAAAAACTTAGTTCTTCCTCTGGTTTGAGATTTGTAAAAGCAAATCTCTCCACAAGTTGAGAATTTATTTCTCATCGGGAAGATTCTATTCATCAGACTCATAACTTAAGGAAAAGAACTAGGTTAAAAAGAAAAGAAAAGAAGAAAAAAGAATATATGTTCTGGGAATTTAGTTCCCCCGAAATTATGGTTTAACCCTACATAAAAAACTTAGTTCTTATAAAAATAAAAAAGAACTTAGTTCTCCAATAAAAACAATGATGATGATCCAAGATCTTCAAAACAAGAATCTTGATGATCATCAATGACCAAAATGTCATTAACAGAGATTAATATCTCTAAAAAACAATAAGAACTTGGCGTCTCACATGAAACACACGTGAGTAAAATTAGTATTTAGCACTATTATAATGCCTCACGTGTTTCCCATGTGAATGCCTAAAACAAACAAAAGAGGTGCTAAAACGCCTCACGTGTTTCCTACGTGAGCGTCCAAAAATAAAGAAAACTCATTTATGTGGATTGGGCAGCCACCAAATAAAGCAACCCAGCACCCCAAAAATAAAGTACTCACATGAAATACACGTGAAACAAAAAAAAGAAGAGGCTGAATGCCTCACGTGCTTCATACGTGAGCACCAGAGCTCTAACCAAGTGCTTAGCACTTCCATACAGAGAAAAAAAGGGGTGAGCAAATAAAACCTGAAATCAATGCTCAGCACTCACGTGCTTCACACATAAGCGCCATGCAAAGTGCTTAGTACTCTATATTCAGTCAAAATGTCTAAAGTGCTTAGCACTGATTGAGCAGCGCCCATATCTGAGCGCCTCACATATTTCACACGTGAGCGCCAAAGAAGATTATTTCTTAACACTATAGTAGCGCTTCATGTGAAAAACACGTGAGTACCAGAAAAAATTAGTGCTCAGCACTATTCCAGCACCCCACGTGAAATACACGTGAGCACTGCATATATTAGTGTTTAACATTACTGGGTAGTATGAAGACCCAATCTCAGCCCAAATAGGCTAAATTTCCTGAGGTTAAACCTCTTTGATTTTAAATCAACCGAGCCCATATTGCTCATGATTTCCAAATTGATCTTAGTCTCAAACATGACTAATGATCTCTCATTGATGATATTTAAATGATATTCATCCCATATCTCCTAAAGTAATCTCAGTCTCAAATACGACTAACGATTCTTAGGTCCACCACAACCCCTTTTTCCTTTAAATACGGGATTTGGTTTAAGGGTATATCTTTCCGCACCTCTGATATATGTCGTTGTAATTCCTCAACGTCTTCAGAGAGGTGGCGGGTCCCGACAACCAACAACTCCTTTCGTCATATATTGATGCACTTCCAAATTGACGTGCACACCTCAAATCGGATCGCGTCCCAAATCGGGTGCATTCCATGTCACCATCGTCTACTCCGCCACGTAACAAATACACGTGCGCGCAAGATGAATGTTGGACCGAAATGTCCCTAAACTAATATTCGCCTTAAACATGGTGATAATGGACCAAAATGTCCTTAAACTAACATTCGTTCCCAAAATGGAAATGTTGGACCGAAATGTCCCTAAACTGATATCCGTCCCGAACGTGGCGATAATGGACCGTGATGTCCTTAAACTAAAATAAATTGAGCCCAAATGCTTATATATATTTAAGTTGATCTTAATCTCAAACCAGATTAATGGTCCTTAAATAAACCAAAAACCCAAATCTAAAATATACGGATTTGGACTAATCCGCGTCCTACGGGCGACGACATAAACTAGTCTCTGTATACAATCCATGGGCAACCAAAACAAACAAAATAACACACGACACGAAATGAACTGCCGGAGCAGAAGAAAGTGGTTATCGCAATGTGGTAACATAATTAACTGCAGGGGCATGCGCCTGCAGGGAAGAGCGTCCCTATAATCAAAAACCCCTCACAAATGAGGGGGAATCTGATAAAGTCTGCTACAATGGTCGCATCTGTCCAAATTTCCGATATATGGTACCATAAATCAACTTGGTATCTTCGGGGAGGCGGACGGAGAAGTCCAAATAGCATCTGCCCCAAAATTCAGGCCAGACGTCCCAACGTCCTGCTCTTTGTCTTTCGGTGGAGAACACTAACTACAACAACTTCATTCGCAACAACAATACCAACTAGTACTCCGGCGCACGTAACAACAACTCGCCCAGTTCCAACTCCTACTGCAATTTCTGCAAGTGTCCCAGTCACAACACTAAAGATTTTCGTCAACTCGCTCGTTTCCTTCATGAGAATGCGACGCAAACAAATTCACCGCAACACTGTCGCAGACGCTCTCTCAACCTATAGCAAACAACACAAACGCCAACCGGCTTGCTCTCTCCTCTTGGATATTGGACACTGGTGCTTCTCACCACGTTACGTCTGGTATTGGGACTTTTCATAGCTTCACCGAATACGGTGATCCTGATGAGATTAACATAGGCGATAGTTCAGGTTTGAAAATTTCCCACATTGGTAAAACAACACTGCGCTCACCCCAAAAACCCTTTTCTTTTAAATAATATTCTATGTGCATCATCTATTATTCAAAATTTAATTTAAGTTGCCATATTTTGCAAATTAAATAAAGTCTCACTTGAGTTTTTTCTCTCTAATTTTTTAGTGACATATCTTCGCATGGGGGCGCTTCTTCTTCATGGGGATAGCCATAATAATGTCTACTACCTCCCATGCTTCATCCAACCTCAAATTCATACTACATCCAAATCAGAAATAGGTGAGTGACACTACCGTCTTGGTCAACCCTCCATCCGCATCCTTCAGTTAGTTGTTAGGAAAAATAAGTTAGTGTCCAATGTCTCGGTAGTTTATAATTTTCAATATAACTCTTGCGATTGCAATAAAAGTCATGAACTTCCTTTTTCTGAAAATTCACTTCATACTTTTAAGCCTTTGCAATTAATTTACACTCATATTTGGGACCCACTGAATTGTCTTTTGATGGTTTTCGTTATTACATAATTTTTGTTGATTATTACACAAAATATGTCTGGCTATATCCTATGAAATATAAATCTGATGTTGCCGCCATCTTTCCCAGATTCAAAAACCTTGTCGAAAAATATTTTCAATTACCGCTCATATCAATATACTTTGATAATGGCGATGAATACACATCTCTTATCTCTATCCTCACAAGCTATGGTGTCTCTCATCTCACCACTCCTCCACACACTCCTAAACACAATGGCACATCAGAACGTTGTCATCGTCATGTTGTCAAAACCGATCTCACACTCTTACATACGGCCTCTCTTCCCTCTAAGTATTAGAGTCATACCTTTCAAACAACTGTTTATCTCATAAATCGTCTTCCTACACTGGTTCTTGATTTCCAATCCCCATTCGAAAAACTATTTCAACATCCACCAAACCATAAACGTCTCAAAATATTTGGGTGTCTTTTCTATCCTTGGTTACGGCCTTACACCTCATCCAAACTTCAACCTAGATCCCCCTGCATTTTTCTCGGTTATTCAATATCTCAATCTGTGTATAAATGTCTAGATCCCGTCACTCACAAAATTTATATTTCTCGTCATGTCAAATTCGTCGAAAACAATTTTCCCATGCAGGTATTTAGTAGACATCAAGAGGCTCTTCCGCATGATTTGGCCTCTCCTGGCAAGCATCGCAGCCAATCATGTATACTCACTTTACCAAATTTCACATCCTACCTACCTTACCTCACCCAACTTCCACTAGACCACAATTACCAACATCTCATACCATCGACCTCTCCTCCTCCACTGACTCTTCATAATTCCCATCCTCTAATTTTGACAACCTTGCCAACCTTCCAGTCTCTACCTCCCCAACCTCTTCTACAACCGCTCAATCCCACTTACCCTCTCCATAATTATCCCCTTCTCCCTAACCCCTAAATCTCCGCACCAACAATGAAAGGAAACCAAATCCAAAATACTTCAACTCCAAATACATAAAGCATACCACTATTCACCCCATTCCACAAACACTTGAACTAAACCGTGTTTCTCAAGCTCTGAAGGATTCTAACTGGCGTGTTGCAATATCCGAAGAGTTTCATGCTTTCATGAAGAACAGAACATGAGATTTTGTTCCCAAATCAAATCAGAATATTGTAGGTTGCAAATGGGTCTTTCGAATCAAAAGAAACTCCGACGGCACAATTGCACGATATAAAGCTCACCTTGTGGCTAAAGGCTTCAATCAACGGCCTGGCCTGAACTATTCCACCACATTCAGTCCCGTTATTAAGTCGGTCACACTGCGTAAAGTCTTATGCCTTGCACTCTCTCATGGATCTCGGCGACTTGGGCAACGTTTATCTTTCAAGGATCTCGGCGACCTTCATCACTTCCTTGGTGTAGAGGCTATTCTCACGACTCAAGGACTCTTTCTTTCTCAATATCGTCGATCTCCTGAAAAAGTTTTCTGTGGAAGGAGCTAAAGAAGTTACCACTCCAATGTGCAATATCACTCCTTTACTTCGCCATGACGGGTCTTCCTTTGTCGACCCCACACCATATCGTCAGCTAGTTGGTGCTCTTCAATACCTCTCTCTCATTTGGCCTGACGTTTCATTTGTTGTCAACCGTCTCTCCCAATTTATGCACTCTCCCACAAAACTTCACTGGATAGCACTCAAACGTGTTCTTCGTTACCTCAAAGGTATGATACAGCATGATCTTTATCTCTGCCGACGATTTTCTCTAACTCTTCAGGCCTTTAGTGACTCTGACTCGGGTGGAAGTCATGATGACGGTTGTTCCACCACTGCCTACATTCTCTATTTAGGCTCCAATCCCACGTCATGGAAATCGGCTCGACAAAAGACTGTTTCTCGTTCCTCCTCCGAAGCTGGATATGAAGCCCTTGCGAATGCCATGGCCGAGGCACTTTGGATGAAAAATCTTCTACATGAACTTAAGACCCTTCTCCGAAAACCACCCTCTTTATACCGTGATAATACTGGGGCTACCTATCTCAGTGCGAATCCAGTCTTCCACTCTCGGATGAAGCACACCGCGCTAGACTATCACTTTGTTCGGGAATGCGTTGAAGATGACACCGTTCGTGTTCACCATATCAGTACTTATGATCAACTTGCGGATGTCCTTATAAAAGCATTTGGACACGGTTAATTTCTCAAACTTCGCTCCAAGATCGGAATCTCCAGCAGAGCCTCAATCTTGTGGGGGCATATTAACGACAAGCATCCCACACAAAAGCAGACATCTGATTCAGACGTATGCCAGACGTCTGGAACTCCAACAGAGCGAAGCCAGATGTCTGGTAATCATTATCGGGAAAACCAGATAATAGGCATACGGTTGCCTAATTACACATCAGACGTCTGCCTATCGAGATCTTGGCCGCTGCGGTTTTCAATCAAAGAATCTTTAGAAAAGATTTTATTTCTATTTCTATTCTTTATCATGTAAAATGTATATATACACACAATTGAATTTCAATACAATAAATCAAGTTTCAAACCCTAATATCTATCTTCTCCAAAATTCTATAAAAAATACAAAAGTATATAAAAACTTTATATAATATTTCAATAATATATTTGACAGATCAAACAGCTAGAAGGTTATTATAGCTGAATAAATGATTTCAAAGGTTGTTTAGAACTCACCTATCAAATATGAAGTTATTAATTATCTATATTCTTTAATATTGTATCATATCAACATTTGGTTCGATATTTATTGTGGTAATTAACATCAACACATTTAATAATTACGGTCTAAGTTTAAAAATGAATGTCCATTTTATTATTATCAGTGAATACCAAATACAATACAAAACTATTCGAGAACACGAACTATGATGGAGCTTGCATGTTCGTGTTTGTTCATATGATTCAACAAGTGTAGATTTATGTTCAAATTTGACACTCTCGTGTAGTTTTGTGAGCTCATATCTTTATTTTTCTCTATCCCATAACCGGAAACATATATCCTGTGCATGAAAGAATTTTTCTTCACAACCTTTAGTTCACGGATACAAGTGTCCCAAAAATTTAAATGAAATAAAGAGTAAAAATAAAATTAAAAATGAAATTATTAATAAAAGATGGATACACGTGAGCAGCACGAGAGTAGAATTTTAGTTCACATGAAGGCATCCTCGCGCCTAAAAAATAAAAACAAAAGTTATCTTTTTCTCTCAAAATTGAACGACTCAGAAGCTATGGCGATCTCTCTCACCTCCATGGCTGCTCCCCAAAACCCTAGCTCTCTCCCATCAAAATCCCATCAAATTAGCTCAAAAATCAAGCGAAAATGGCGAATCGAAGCTTCATCCGCTGCGCCTGGGGTCGACCTGAAGACGCTCGAGGCTGCCATTGCCAAGGTCTAATTTTTTAGGGTTTCTTTCTTTCTTTCTTTCAAATTTTGCTTATTGATGTAATATTTGGAATTATTTCGAGTAATAATCAAGTAGAATTTCTAGGGTTTTGTTTTCCTTTGAAATTGGTTTGATTTATTAGCTTATTTTGCTTTCCTTGTTGTTACCTCTTAATTGAATGAAGTTTTGAAAATGATAAAACGATGTAATCCAAACGATTAGGGATTTCTTGTTGATTTTGGGAAGATCCCTTCTTGTATTTTTAGTCTGGAACTGGAAGGAGAATTGATTGTATAGAAATTTAGGGTTTTGTCTTCTTTGAGATGATGGTAGTTTTGGTCCGAAAGTTGGGAGTTCTAATAACTCTGGAAGAATATGCCTAGCTCGATACACGGAATACTTGGTGAACAAGAAGGAATAATTTCAACTTTGATAAACTTGTGAATCACATGCCGGGCACACCAAAAGCTGTCTTCACTAGGCAGTTCATGCTACATACACAAGGCCATCTAGGAATCATATTAGCATAAATGCATATACTCTAACACAGGCCTTTGTTTCTATGCGTGTTCTATACACTTCCCAAACATGCAAGGAGCATATCATGTTATGGTAATAAAGTTTTGGTAGTTGGAAACCCGTAACAAGGAAGTCAAGATGGGTATGTGCTGGAAAGGGCTTACGTTTAACTGAATGCCAATTCCCTCGTTCAACAACCATCCAGATTGTTGGTTGATCTACAGCCATTAGGTTTTGTGATTAAGAAAGATCTATTTCGGTTGAGTTTACATAAATTTACTGGGGGTTTGGTTTTTCTTTTTCTTTTCTTTTCTTTTTCTTGTTGGGGTTTGTGGGGGGAGGGAGGAGGTGTTGGGTGATGGAAATGTCATGGGGTGGAGAGGTGATGATGGCAAAAAAGTGGTTGTAATGATGACAGCGGTGGTGGGATGGAGATAGTAGGGCATTTATGGTGGTAGGATGGAGATAGTAGGGCAATTATGGTGGTAGGAAAGCAGGGAGCGGTCGAAGAGATTGTAATGTTAATCGTGGCTAATGATGGCAGTGGTGCAACTCGACAACTAAAGGTGGCAGTAGTGGCGGCAGTTGGCCAAAATCTTGTTAGTTTTGGACCTTATGGTGGTGATAAGGGCGATGGAAATGTTATAGTTGGAATGCTGATGCACTAATCAATTATTGTGGTAGTGGATCTACTACGACAGTAGTTGTACCTATGGTGACGACGGTGATGGTGATTGTAGCTATTACCGTGATGGTGGCATTGTTAGGATAGATGTACTATTTGGGGTTTCCTCTTGCAGGAGACATTTGTCCAGGTTGGAATTACTGTGGTTTATTGGATAAATGTACTATTTGGGGTTTCCTCTTCATGACTTCATCAACATTTTGTGCTGTGATTTATCAAGGGATTTTCAGATGAGCGCTTCTAGTAGTAAACTCTACAAATAGATAGTGGTGTTTCTTTAAGAGGCATTGGTAGCAAGCTGCTTAGCCCTCTTTCAGGAAAGAGAGGAGGCAAGAAATCTAAGTTTTTTTTGTTCTTTAGAGGAAAAGTAGGGCTGGAGTAGCCCCGACTCAAATTTCGTTAATTTCCAATTTTGTACAAAAGAAACTTACAATAACAGGAAAACGACAATTACAAAAGAGAAAAGATGTAATGATACATTTCCATCATAACTAACGAGAAATCTATGTTGAGAGGAGCTGAGAGAAAATTCTGCAAGAGAAATCTTTACATATTTGCTCTTTCTTCTTTTGTTCTTTGGGTTTTTTAGTTTGGATGCTGATAGTATCATAGTATCAATCAGCGTCCCAGTGTGATGCTTCTACTCCATAGGTGTGGTGCAATTTTGAGGTTTCATAATTTACAAGTTTTATAACATAATCGATTGGCATGAAATTCAAAGGGTTTTGACTATGAAGTTCCCCTCGTTTCCACTTAAAATAAAATTTGTTTTGAATAATAGTGGAGTTGATCTGAATTCTACCCAAGCATGTATATACATATGCATGCCATGTTGTCATACCCATGCGCCTTGTCAGTATATGATTTCAAGCTCATAACCATCTTTACTGATTTCCCACTACTGTAACAACTGTTGAATAATCTGAACCATCAGTTTGATGTGGCTTATTCCTGAACAATAAGATGGCTTTCTGGAGAAAAGGAATCAATGTAGCAGAACATACTTGATTGCGTATTCCGCATTATAATATTAGATTTTTTTGATAGAAAAGGTGGATAGATTAGGCCACCCAAAATTCATTAAAAAGAGTTTAATGAACATCAATATAATATTATAATATTACATTTTAATGACATTTAAGTTACTTATCGCTACAAGAAATTTGTTATTATTTTGTAACTTAATGTGTGGCGTTTCCATGTTGAGGTTTGATATTAGAAAACCTTCGGAAAAATCTCAAGCAGATAGCTTCAAGTAATATTGCAAATTTCTGTCAGGTAGCGATGTCTTGAATATGAATGGAAGAATAATAAAAAAAAGACATATGAATAGAAGATTCACAGTGTTGCCTTTTTGCAGAAAGATAGCGATGCTGTTAAAAATGCACTAGATCAGCTAAGCGAAGTTGGCTGGGCCAAGAAATGGAGTTCTCAACCATATGTATCACGCCGTATGGTCAGTTCTCCATTATGATGAAGTTCTGGGCAAGTGCTAATGTCAATCACTTATCTTTTCTGTTTCTGTTCTAATACTTGTTCATGTGGTCAATGTCATTAAAATGTTTATAGTAACCAAACATTCTGCTGGATGCAGACAACACTGCGGGAACTCACCTCTCTTGGAATAAAAAATGCAGAGAACCTGGCGATACCAAGTGTTAGGAACGATGTAAGTTCTACTCCACTTTGAACATCCCTTTCCATGATATTCATTTAACTTGAATGGATATGAATCTACTTGCGAGTAGCAAGATTATATTGTGGTAAAGATCATTTTCAATTTTAGTCAAACTGCTGTTAATTTGGTTATTATGTTTCTCTTACCTCTTAAGCGATGAGCAAGTTATTTCAAGTATTAAAGTACTTGCTAAATGATATGTGACGTATATATACTGCTTCCAAATCAAAACAGATAATTCTAACAGAGAAGTTTGTGTTTCTGTAAATGTGTCACAATTTTATATTTGCATATCATACGGCTTTACTCGTCATTATCTAATCCTTTCCAACCAAAACGGGGCTTATCACAAGGCTCCATGAAACATTCTTGGCAAAGTTCTATGACTGGCTATCAATCTGATGTATAATCAGCACCAAATTCATTTTGGGCAAACTATGGGAGTGAAACGAATCTGGAAAAAAACGAAATATGATAGTATCGAAACTAAATGTAGCAAATAAGAACAAAATCACCTCATCATTGAACTTCCGTGTTTGGTTACCAGTACATTTATGCATATTGGGGGTGTTTTGCTTGTATTAGTTAATTCCAAGTTGTAAATATTCATTGTTTTCTTCTAGTTTCAACTGAAGCCCTGTGGATATCTCTAATGCTTAAGAGTTACATTATTAAGCCGACTAGGACATGTCTATTTTACTTGTTCCGACTTGAGGATTATTTCTTGATAGATTTTATCTTCTGATGCAGGCAGCTTTTCTATTTACAGTAGTGGGTACAACAGGTTTTCTTGGTGTGATTGCTGGCCAGCTTCCTGGGGTATACTTATTTGTGCCTTACGAATAAATGAAGTCCACATATTTGCAAGTACTTAAATATGGTGGAATTTATGTAATTTGCAGGACTGGGGTTTCTTTGTGCCCTATTTGCTTGGAAGTATTTCCTTAATAGTTTTGGCCGTGGGAAGCATTTCTCCTGGGTATACTCTTGCTGTTAACAATGCATAATCAATATTAAATATGTGCTCGCCACCTCAAAGATTGTTGTGAACAAAGAAAATAAATTCGTAAAACAATCAGCTAAAACTTTTTGAACATTTGCCAGAAAATGAGTGTTTTGGATGTCAAAAAGTTTATATAATGCATAGGGACTGAAAGAAGGACAGCATCTTGTTGCTTTCTTCTAGTAAACTAAGTTCTGAACCATTACTCGTTTGAACCCTTGTTTTATCCATAAATTGATACGACAATTATAAAATCCGCACCACACACATGCGCGTGCACACATGCAGAAAGGAATTTGCTGTTTAGTTTTAAGGGGGAGTATGGTGAAGTAACATGATGGTTTGAATCCTGAAAGGGTCAGTAGGGCAGAGAAGTACAATTAACGTATTATTAATATTGACATACAAAATGATCTTACTTTCTAGTTAGCCTGAATATTGCTCTGTTATCCTTATCCAAATATCAGTAATTTTTTTGATAGTCAAAGAAAGGGTTATATAACCAAGAAAAGACGTACATTGTTGTATGCCAAATCTAATTTTCTTGATTGTTATAATTTACTCTCCCCAAACATCTTTTTTCGTAGAAGTAAACTATATATTTCTTGTATTGTTGTAGGCTTCTGCAGGCTGCCATAGGTGGATTTTCAACTTTTTTCCCTGACTACCAAGAGAGGATTTCAAGACATGAAGCAGCTCATTTATTAGGTAACTTTTCACCTGCTAAATTTATTTTCTTTAGAGAAATTATGCTTTGAAACATTAACTTAATTTTAGGTGAACCATTAAGGTAGTGCCGTGGCTATTGTTGTATTTCAAAGTGATTCTTATTTATGGTCTGTATATTTTTTATTTTTTATTTAGTACAGGTTTTATATAGACAACATTTAGGCTCCTACAGGGACACTGCAGGCCCATGACTGTAGTGTCCAGACCGCAGGCCCCATGGAGCCCATATGCTTAGCTTTTTTAAACAGCCCTTTGGATCCATGGGCCCTGTAATGCCCCTGCAGGCCCCTTATAGCCAACTTTGTGTATGACTCTCTGGATTTTGTTACTTTCTTTTCTGTCTGTGAACATTTTATTTGCTGAAAATAAGTGATATTAGGTTTCACACAATACTATCTTTATATGAAATGCTTCGTTCTCCTCGTGCTGCTTAATTCCAATCGAATTTTCATAATTTTCTGTTCCACTGCTTTCTTAATGTCTTTGGTCAAAGAGGTTCACAGGCCATTCCATTAATCTTTGTAAGTGCAAGCTATTGCTTCTTTTTTTAAAGTGCAAGCTATTGCTTTAGGCATTTGTTAGCAAAATGTATTTCCGTCAGATAGTTGTCCGCTGAATTTATATGGTGTAAACATTACAGAGCCCCAAACAGTTGACCTTATACAACTTTTAGATGCTGTGGTTTTATACTGTACAATGTTTTGAAAATCCATGCATATTATACACCAAATACACCAAATATGCCATGGCTGACGCTCCCTATATGTTACAATATAAAGGAGATGGTTCTGCCCATATTGGTAGCCTACTAATATCCTATACCAAAGCATTTCTAACCCCTTTCAGAGGATCTTTACTGGAACTAAATCTCAATGTGAAATAGAAAGACCCGCTTCTGTAAAGTGTAATATTTACAATCTTCTCGTGCGATAACTTCTCTACCTTTTTATTCGAGTGACAACTAGCTGCATGAAGAAAAATGAAAGAAAATTTTCTTCATGCCCATCTTGCTATCTTCTCTCCAGCATTAATTAGTAATTTATAGTTTACGATTCTGATATGTCCAGAAAAAGCCTTGCGGCTTTTAATATAACTGTCATCTTTCCCACTGGTTATCTTAGCATCGCCGAGCATAGGAAATTATTGAAATCACAATATTTTTTTGGCCCCTATTTTTGCAAGTCGTCCAAAACATTGAAAGTTGCTAAATTTTATTTCATAGCTGCATCAACCCTAACACTGCTCGTAGCTGCATCCAACAACATGACTGTTAACTATTATGTCTCCTTGCTTAAATGAATCACGCATGTCCAAGATGTCCTATCGAAAATGCGTCAACTGTAAGGGAAGAATCCATGAAAAATTAACAAATATTTACAATCAAATGTCGACTTGATGTCCACCCTCTTCTATTTAGTGTTAAATTCCTAGCTAACACCGTGGACAAGCAATGGGCTGAATGAAGCTTGGTTGGTGGACTCGGTGGCCACTATTTTATAATTAAAAAAAGAAAATGAACAGACAAACAATGGGCTGTGGAGAATCCTGATTATCAGTAGGCATCTACAAAATCATAATGACGAGGAGAAGAAAAGTATAGAAGAATGTGAAAATGATAGATCTGTTATAGGGAATTAGTTGAACTTTGAGACACATATAAAGCCAACAGAGAAACAGAACACTTTCCTGCTTCCCTAATATGTAAAGGGGAGTAATATCTCCCACCAATATGGGGCATCCTTGCAGTGGAAAATAATATATTCAATAGTTGCAGGAGCCCCAAGGCACTACCACTCCCTTGTCATGGATGGTTCTTGTCTTGGAATATATGTCATTATACAGCAAACAGCAATAAAGCTCTTATATTGATGTCAGTTGCATGAACTCGTTTTCTCCAACCAGCTCTTTCAAGGGCCTCATTTCTCAAATTATCAATTGCAGTATCTTTCTATAATGCCTTAGTCCATGATTAGTTTGTGGTTGCAAACACTCTTAAAATATAGGTACCTCCCACTAATCATGCTCATGCATTCTCTTTTACTTGATTAGTACATATGAAAGCTCATAAAATTAAGTTGTTAATGACTGACAGTTGCCTACTTGATTGGTTTGCCAATCTTGGGCTATTCACTGGACATCGGAAAGGAGCATGTCAATTTAATTGATGATAGGCTGCAAAAGCTCATATACAGTGGACAGCTTGATGGCAAAGAACTAGACAGGTGAAAATGGCTTCTATATCCTTCTAAAATACTCAAAGTCTTTTTTTCCCTTTTTCTTTTTCTTTTTCTGGCCAAATTTTAAATACTCAAGCCAGTGATATCATATTACAATTTTCTTCATGGATTGGTACATGGAGTGCAAAGAATTGGTTCTTCTATCTCTATGTTCAAGCACAGCTGTACAAGCTTTTCCTGGTGGACTCGCGATCCATGATACTAACCCACTGATTGAATTCTGCTGTTTGATATTTTCTCGATTTCACTTCATATGCAGCTGAAAGATATATGGTATATCTTTGTTGGTTATTCCTCTCTCTCTCTCTCTCACACCCACACACCCACACCCACACACACAAACAGAGAGAGAGAGAGAGAGAGAGAGAGAGAGAGAGAGAGAGATTGCTAGTTAGCTTTCTATGTCTTGTTATGTGGAACTGTTTTAGAAGCACAAGGTCGTTCCAACACAAGTGAAGCTAACTAAACAGAAATCAAACACTCAAACAATGCCACAATTACACAAGAAAAACAAAATACAACCTACCCCCCCCCCCCCCCCCCCCAATATAAAATACCACATGACAGATAGAAAATCAAAAAGAAAAGAATAATATAAGATATATGATTGATTGGCAATAGGCCTAAATCGACGGGTGGAGGAGAGGTATCCACCGTGTCAAAATTTGTTAGAAGAAGGATGACACAAAACCACCAAAACCATTTCATTTGAGTCTCAAAAGAACAAGATAGATACATCGTTAAATAAATTGGAATCCAAGACTCCAACCAAGGGTTTCTCCTTTTGGTAATGTGCTTTGCTGGTTGCCTGGAATGTTGTCAGAATGTGCAGTAAAAATGTTAGCAGGGGCTTATATGCAAAGTTATTGATTGTTACAAGTATATTGCTATAAAAATATCCAAATTATAATTTTACATACGGATTTTTAGCAGAACAAGTATTTAAATGTTAAAGAGCTTGTATGCATAAATACAGTAATTCGAAGAATTAATAAAAGAGTAGAACATGGCATTCCATTGGAATCCCACAATTGCAATCCCCTCGACAAAGGCTTTTCATTATTATCGATTTATAGTAGAGATAAGTCCATTACGGAAATCCATATCTGTTTAGTGATTTGTGAGTATTTGAACCCAACATGGTATCAAATCGGCTTCTTAGTTTTTTCTTCTTTTTTTTGGAAACTGGTCCGTAAGCCTCACTCAAGCACACACCACACCCACGCACACAACACACACACGCATCCAGGCGACCCATGAATTTTCCCTGAAACCGTTAATTTGTGGCCACTTCCCCTCAGGTTCAAACCCCACTCTCCCCAGGAGAGGAAAAGCCATACCAACTGAGCTACCGTTCAATGGTAATCGGCTTCTTAGTTGATTCTTTTAATGGATGCATGCGTTACTTCGAGACTACTAGCATGAAATGTTATTGCAATGGGCTTCTTGGCGCCACTTGATACATCACGGCTTATGGTCATGTGGTGCTCACATGTTCTATCGTTTGTTCACCGAGTCAAACTTTGTATGTGTCTGCATCCATTCCGTTACAGACTGGAGTTGATATGTGAAAGGCACTGCAGTAAGATGAAGATATGATCGACTAGCCGTGGACCCACCACTCCAATTAGGGGTTGCGTCATATGGGTTTCCAAGCCTACTAGTCTGATGCATCTCTGCTTTGTTAGGCCTCTGCAACAAACAGGATATAATATTTCAATATGGTACAATTCCATTTATGTTTCACTGAAAATGCTATCTATGACTAATCCTTATTGACCTAAGCATTATCTATTGAAGTTGAAATTGATTGCAAATTCGGAGCCCAAGATCAAGAGCCCAAAAGCCTAAGAGTGATTACGTGCAGTGCATGTAATGGGTTTCATAGTTGCAGTAGGATTTAGATTAATCTAAATCCTTTAATGCAATCTTATATCTATGGAATCCTTGTACAATTAGAAACCTATATGCTATGCATATAGATTAATTAATGTATTGCTATGTATTAATCAGCAGAGCCTTCATGGAAGATGTCTGCGCCTAATTAAATCCACATGTGCAGAGCCTTAGAAAAATAGGGTTGCGGGATTTAAAAAGGTTGGCGGCCAAGGTTTTAAAATCCACAGAGAATTCAAGGAGTGGCTGTGGCTAATTGAAGGGTGGCACGCGCGCGCGCACACACACAAACAGAGAGAGAGAGAGAGAGAGATTTATCGTATTGGGCTTATAGGGGTTGGGGATATCTCATGTAATTTCTTACTCTAGTGGAAGTTCTTGTTACGAAGGCAGGATTGGGTGCTAGTTGCGCTGAACCTGGGTATATCGTCCTGTTCTTTGTGTTGTTTTGTGTTGTTGGTGTGTTTTTCTATTTGTTTGGTGTGTTGCGATAGCCGTCGGATATATTTTTTTCATTGTCTTTGTTTGCATGTGATTCTGTTTATTTCCGCTGCGGCGTACCGCTTGTCCGCGTGATAGGCTTGTGTGATCCCTTCATGATTCACCGTGCCGTGTCAGAGTAGATCGGGGCACAACATTATCCATACCATTTTGGGGGATCCAATGGCAATTTACCCAGAATAGTTTCCATTCATACACTTAGTACTGTAGTTTCTGTCAAATGTCCAGCTTGCCATTAACGTTGTTCAGAAAAATAATGATCAGATTGGCTGTTGTGTCGATGGCTGGACTGGCAGCTGAAGGTCTCAAATATGACAAGGTCGTTGGCCAATCGGCAGATTTGTTCACTCTTCAGGTACCTTCATATAGTTTTCTCCTTAATATAGAATCTTCTTTCGGCATCTCGCATCCCATCAACATCTTTGTATAAGACATCATCTATCACCGCAAATTTGCTGGGATGCCTTAGATCAACACTAACGCTGTGGTATCAGCGCTAGTAAGCCATTTGAAGGGTTGTAAGGGCTAAAACTTGATTTCCCCCCTCTTTATCTTAACCATTTAAAGCATTCTGCTTTTAATCAAAACTTGATGAATCTGTAATCTTTGCTGATATGTTCCTGCTGTTGTTACTGTAGAGATTTATAAATCGGAGCAAACCGCCAATTGGTAAAGAGCAGCAGCAGAACCTCACAAGATGGGCAGTAAGTTCTTATCTCATAACTTATATACAAGAAACTTTTATCCGTTGCTTCAGGTGTAATTTATTCAGGAGGGCAAGACAACATTAAGGCTCCACCCAATTATTTCTCTCTTGAGACCTGACAAATGTGGTTGAAACACTATTCCCCCGCCCCCCTCATATATACACCATATAAGAAAGTATTCAGTGTTTCAAGCGTACTACATCCAAACAGGAACGTGACACAGCTTTGTGAGTCCCACATTGTTATTTCTTTCTCACTCACGACCTGGCTAATGTGAATGAAACACCGAGATTTTTATTCTTTACCTAGATACACACTACATGAGAAGCTTCTAGTGTTTCAGATGCAATGTGCTAGATATGAGAGCAAGATAGCTTTGTGGGTCATACAATGTGGTTTTTTCTCATGATTTGACACATATCGCCAAACACTAGAGTTTTTATTTTCCCTGTATATAATCCATGTAATGCTTTTAGATTTTTAATCTCAGGTACTGTAATAAAATCTGATGCAGGTTTTGTTTGCTGCATCACTCCTGAAGAACAATGCTTCAACACATGAAGCGCTAATGTCTGCAATGTCTAAAAATGCTAGCGTATTGGAGTGCATCGAAGCAATAGAGAATGCCACTTGAGCAGTTGATATAAGTAAGCTTGAATTTGCTTTCTTCTCCAGTCAGTATACCGCTTCCCCCAATTTAATTGTTATCACCCAACTGGGTGTAGTTTGTAATTAATTGAAACACAATAGATATTCACACTAAGTAATTAATTTATATTTGCTATCATATATGTCGCTCGGGACCAATTTGTTGAAATGACAACATTTAATAAATCTTATACTTTCATAATATTTCAGGAATGCACATTGAATACTCATATTAAGCATTAAATTATTGATTTCAGGCACCTATTAATAATACTAATATAACAAAAAAGTTATGGCGATTGTTCAGAAGAAATTAGTCAAGACTAATGATAGATCTATAACAGTTCTTGCTGAAGCTTGGTATGCTAGATGCAAAAGCATATAATTTAATAGATTGATAACTGCTTTAATGAAACCGGAATGTATGTACCATATGTTTCTATTAGAATGTGCCCAGTTTGACTTCACATTTGTATACCTTATAAGTGAGCGCTGGGGCTTGAAATATTGTCGATAATCCATCAAGCAATTGGTAAGCTAGAGTCTGGAGCAGTGTGAAATTGGCGAGCTCCACAGTTTGCATATTGGTTGAATAGTAAAACATGTCTATGGTTTTCAGAGGAACACTGGTCATTTATAGAACACGACAGTGTTCCCCCTAAATATTATAAAGCCATGAAATTGAAAAGATCTCTTCAAGACATCTGTCTATAGGGATATGATAAGAACGGACGATATGCAGAGAAGTTAAGAGATAGCTCCTATATTGAAATTAAAAGAAAAACACATTCGGCTGACTTAGACATGCAATAATAGCAAATATGATTCACAGTGGGAATAATCTTGGTTATCAAAGGATAGCTTACAGTGGGGTTATCAAAGGATAGCTTACAGTGGGAATAATCTTGGTTATCAAAGGATAGCTTAAAAGACACTGGCCTGTAAGTCCTAATCTAAACGTGTAACATGCACAGCATACACAATCACACAACACACGCAAGCATCCAGGGGACCCATGAATTTGTTCCGAAAACGTTAATTTGTGATCATTTCCCTTCTGGGGTTAAAATCCCGTACTCTCCCCAAGAGGGAGAGCTAATGCTCATTGGTAGCAACATAATTAGAGTCAACACAACATAACTAGAAATCAATTTAAAAGAATAGAGAGAGTAGCATTTCAAAAGAAAATTACAGCTGTTATACTTAATTTAAGATATGTATTGTCTTAAAAATGTGAAATTAAGGCTTTTGTTTTGTTTTTGTTTTTGTTTTTTGAATACAAAATCGCAATCATATTAGATTCATAACATTTAAAATGCATATTTTGAGCGAATCACTATGCTACAAATGCAAACAGCATGAACCTTAAAATAAGCATAAATAAAAGCCTTGCAGCAACCAAGCTTTCTAAATTATCAAAATACAATTATACACTGCTTTCAACATCACCTGCAGCATCTATATCTATTGAATACCCCCAACCCCGCTGCTATCATCTATACAACTCCAATATCATTTACAATATATTTCCTTACAATATATTGAGTAGTCTAGTCTACTTTGTATATCTATATCTCTATCAGTATACTGGATTTGAATACCCTGCTTGTATTCCCTGCTTGTTGTTGGTGCTATGCAAATATTGACCGCTGGATTCTCCACTTAACCACGGGCCACTGTTTGACCCTAATACCGACCGTCGGATCTCAACAAGCAGGGAAAACAAGTATGGGATCTTTGAGCTTCTACATGTCGTCAGACCAATCATTGAGCTTGCTGTCGAAAAACAACCCTTCAACGAGGTTGTCGATGAGCGAATCGACGAATTGGTTGCAGCTCAATGTGAACATCTGCCCGATTCGTGTCCTCACGCTTGAAACATATGCGAAAGTTGCGGACAAAGTTATAACGGCTACGCAGAGACCCACGGCCTCTGTGATTTGCTGCAGCTCGAGCTTCTTAAATAGTGAGTTCCCTGTCACAAACTCCACGCTCACCGCTGCTGCAAAGGCAATCTGAGAGAGGATAGTGGGATGTGTTAATTTGTGCCAGCATTGCTCATCGGTAGGACACCCATATTTCAGTTTGGAAAACTCTAATTTCGTTTTTAAACATACAGACCTTTTCAATGAGAAAACGTTGGATCTGCTTGCATGATGCAATGCAAGCAGAAGATCCGGATCCACAGTTTTGGAGCCTGCAGGGTCTCTGCCGGCCCCGTTTTCTCATTATGAATAAAGTGTTACTCTTTATGTTTTCTGTTTAATAATATTGGTAATAATATTGGCCCCAAAATTGTGGATCTTGCATTGCATCATGCAAACATATCCAACGACTGGGAATGAGGGTCTAACATGGGCCCATAAGTTGTGTGGGATCAAGAAGCGATCCTACGGATGAGAGAGATAAAGAGCATCTTGCTCTTGAAAGTTCAAGAGCAGAGGATCTGGATCCCAAAACTGTAGTGGATTCTCACATTGGTCAGTGGGTCCAGGGGCCTGACTGCAAAATAGCAAGTAGCCCCCACCAGCCCATATGAGAGACCAATGTATTTTTTGGACTCTAAGGTCCTGCAAGCCCGTTTCCTCATTTTCAATTCATCCCTTGCATACCTATAAATTTGCCTAAAATATATGAGAAAAGAGTGGTTGCCGTTATGCTCTAATAGCATGGTTGCCATGCATCGTAAGTGCAAAACATGTAGAATGCACCAATATACAAGGCTTTCTGTTTTACACTAATCTTGACCGTTGATTTCAATTTTAGATGAATTTGGACCATTGGATCTCATCATGGATGCTATTATGTTTGTAATAGTAGCCACTCCCGATCCAAAATACATGAAGGAAAAAAAACACTCAATCAGATGAAGTTAGGATGTCACTCACCATAGAGAGGCGGCCAGAGACGATCTCAAAGTCTTGGCTCTTCCTCGAGCTCTCGATGTACTCAGTCAACGACGTGAAAAAATTCGACGCTTCATTCAACTCCTCGCCGCCGCCGCCCTTCATCCACCGTTGGATGACGCCGTCGCGGGACCCGCTGCCGTACGATCGCAGCGTGCAGAGCCGCGGCTGCAGCAAGATCTTCCCGCCATCGGCAGTCGGATCGGCCGATCTGAGGCGAGGAACGGAGGCGGCGGGCGGCGACTCCTTGGGCGGCGATCTTTTGGGTGAGAGATCGCAGGAGATCGTGTGAGATGCGGCGGCGGCGGCCATTGATAGGAGGAGGAAGGCAGGGGAATCTTTTGGAAGCGTTTGGGTCGTGATTCTTTTCGTTTTTGGGATCTTCTAACCTAGCAGGTGGTATGGTCACTCGCTGTTAGTCTTACAAGTAAGCTTACCAATATTATTAGACAGAAAACATAAAAGGAACTTTATTCGTTACTGTGTGATACACAGATGATTAAAATAGTTATTTTCCCTTTTTTTTATCAAATCTTCACTATCCGTGTATTACAATATGAGTCGTGAATATCATGTTTTTATCCGAAAAAGAAATGTCAATATAAATTCTACGGGATCCACATGGATGAATACGTGGGGTTATTGTTAGTTTTCTTTTTTCCTCTTTGGACTTTGATTTTGAGCGAGAAGGGGAGGGAGAAAAAATTTGTCACCTGATATGCTATTTTGATGTAGACGTAATTGTTGTCACTTGAGTTTTGAGTGAAGTTAATTTGTCGACATTTTATGCATCTAGATAGCTAGCTGGTATTAGATGAGTGGATTTTATTTGCTGGATTTTTCATTGAAGCCGTCCATAGGAGCGGATTAGAAAACATTTTTCTTGGACTTGCTAATTATATTTTATAATCTATTAATAACTAACATAATTTTTATAATCCAAAAACGAGAGAGAGAGAGAGAGAGATGAACATAAATTAGAATTATAGCAATAAGCATGCGGTTGAGAGATTATTAACTTATGATGATTTAAGGTATGTAAATGGATTTCAATTCAAGAAAAATGAAGTCCTAGTTCTCACAAGAGGTGACGAGACGCACAACTTTTGGTGTCTTGTTCTGGTTTTTGAGGAATCCACGCTACTGTTGCGTAAAGCACTTGATGTTCAAACTACAATGGGTCCCACCTCTTCTTGTCTTGGCCTAGATTATTTTTCCACCTTTCGATTGGCATCGTACGGCTGTTAGTGTATTAAAGAAGTTAGAAACGGATGATATTTTGGAGGGTCCCAAATGAACACGTAAGTTCCAGGGGGGCCTCATAGAATAGTTCTATTTCCCTTCTTACTTTTATTTCGCAATGGAATATACTTTGGATCCATTAATTTTGTATTTTCGGGGGTCACACTTTGTATAAATTGATGAGTGGACCATTCAACTAAAATAAGATATAACTTAAATATAATAGGGCTCATCCTCATTCCTCCTCTCACATAGCTTAGGTAACTTAATTAAGCCAAATCTTAGTTCCATTTTCCCCATAAATAGATTGTAGGCTTATTTCATTTCACCAGAACCGCCAAGTGGTTTATCCGAATAGGTCATCAAAGCCTTCCGACGTTACCATCCAGACTTCAAATCGTGTTTCTCTCGCAACTAAATCAAGAACATGGAGAATGATTCGATAAAAGCCGCTTAAATTTACTAATTGATCAGTTGTTATGGTGCTGCGCCATTTGCTACTACATTAGTTGTTATGGCGCTGCGCCATCTGCTAGTAGAGTACATACCACATATTTCTTGGAAAGAAAGAATAAATATCACAAACAAAAGTTACATTATAAAATTACAAGGGATACATCTAGAAAAGAGAAAGGTAAAAAAAATAAAAATGAACTAGAACTACAGGGAAGGGCATTACAATTTGCCCCCAGTTCAAAAGTCTGTAACCACAGAAGATCAGTTATGTTGTCCCCTAGGGGGCTTTTTAAGTGCTGGCTTGCCTGGACACCTTGCCCTCACTTCAACAACTCCTTTTTCCTGCAATCACTCAAAAATCTTTAGCTCAACCCAACCCCTCCCAAACCACCCCTCCCCCCCAACCCCCCCCCCCCACCCCCCCACACACACACATCAAACACACAGCACACACAAAAAAGACTTTTTTTTCTTTTTCAGAAAAACCATTTTCATTTAAAACTCGGATTAAGTTGTGAAGAGAGTTGAGATATATCACTGTAGTTATTTGATTCCAAACAGAACAAGATAGACGGAATTTATATAGCCACGTCAAGTTTAGAATAAACTAATGGAAAATTAATTAAAAAAATTACTAACCTGATTAGTACTCAACTTAGACTCCTCTTCATCTGTAGGTTCCAAGGGGAAAAAACATGAAGGAAGAACTTAGAAGAAGAAAATGAAATATAATCTTTATAGAAAATACTAGTGGGGTAAATCTTAAAGTGATTAATAATTTACCATTATCTTGAGAGCTCCAATTAGTCCAATAACCTCTGACATGTTCATGGACGTTGAAGAAGCTATCTTTGATCTGCTGCGCTATGCTTACCGTGGACTAAGCATGTGCAGTTCATGATATTTTTGATTAGCTACTGGCTCAATGCACATGCAGTTCATGATATTTTTGATTAGCTACTGGCTCAATGCACATTGAAGGAAAGTTCTTCCATGTGCATTGGGTTTGGGTAAAATAAATAGAATATATGTGTCACAAATAGACTAGTCTTGGCTACATGCAAGTTTGTGCATTTCCAGTATATAATATACTAAGTCAAATGTCAATGCTCTCTGGACCTGTTTATAAGTTAGTATTTAGTTGTGTACTTATTGTCAAATGACATGGACTTAAAATATTTATATGCTAAAAATTAAATACCATATTTGAAATTATTTGGGTCATGTACCAGCGCTAGGCGGTAGATTACATTCATTACTATAGAGAGGGTCATTCGTAACGGTTAAAACCGTTACCTAAACCCTTATTGATAACGGTTCCAACCGTTACACAATCGTTATCTATAAGCTCATCATCAGAAGTATGGCAACGACTAGAACCGTTACCGTTACCTCTTTTTAGTAATGATTAAACCGTTACCAATGAGTTGCATTATACACCAAATTTCACTTATATCCATCCATTGGAACCGTTACCATAGAAGTGTATAGGGTAACGATATCTGAAATATATCAGATATCTGCTACCTATTGGTAACGGTTGGAACCGTTTCCAATAGGTAGATATATGTATTTTTAAATCTAGAAACAAATAATAATATCACCAAATCGAATTATAATAATCAACAAATAATAAGAAAGAAACACAGAAAAACACAAAAAAACACACAGATAAGAATATACACTTCATAATATACATCCGAAAAATATATAGTATAAAACAAATATACATAATCTAAGGTCGTTGGGGCGATGCACTTCCATCGCTGTCCCGTGACCTGAACATAGTACCTAACAAGTCTCGTAGGGCTTGCTGCATGGCCTCTAGCTGCTGTCGCGTCATCTGCTCGACCCGCTCCGTAAGCGCTTGCAGTTGCTCTTGCGTCTGCTGATTTTTCTCGCGGAGCGATCGAATCTCCTCTGCCGACGTTGCTGCCGCACCTGCCTGCTTCTGGATCACGGCGTATTTGTGGACGACTTCACGTCCGACAAAGAGTCCGTGGGCTCCAGGACCAACCTCGTGCCCATACCCACTGTGATACCCGCCGGATAGCTCGTCGAGAACATGGACAATGGTGGTAATCGTGTCGTTGGGGCCAAGTCCCGAGGGGACCTTCTTCTCTTGAAACTGGCTCTGCAAATAGTTTATATAGATATATAGATATATGTTAACTTAAAATACATCATCGACTTGAATATATGAAACTTACCATATACTTGCCGGTGCTCCTGTGTAATGTGGCCCATCCAGTGGCAGAATTGTATCCGGAAGGATTTTTCTTTTTCTGTGCTAAAATTATGATTTATTTTAATAAATAATTTGCGATAAAGAAAGCATATATTTTTAAGCGTCGAAGTACTCACGATGTGCTTTGCACTGGCCTGCGTGGGCTTCTCTTGGATCAGCACAGCGCGGGATCTCACGCCGTTGTTTCGGTTCTGCGTGTTGCGAACCGATTCCGTCTTGCAAATATAAAAAAATTATATTATATTTCAGAATATGATTTCATGTTATATTGTTATACTATTTAAAATTAAATTTATACCAGAACATCGGTGCGAGAAAAGTAGTCGACCAGCCGCGGCCAATCAGATCTTAGGACATCCGCCGCTATCCGATCCAGCATCTGCCCTCGCTGCTCGCCAGTCGCTGCAACCCAGGCCTGATAGTGAAGCTTCTCTACTTCCCACCAGCGTCTTCTTTTGATATTCTGTATCTCCTTTATGATCCAGAAAAGGGTGCGATGTGCATCGAACGGCACATGCACGCCATATTTGTCGGGAATACCGATGAACCTGTAATTTTGCCGGGTCAGAAATTACAAAATTATATATATATATATATATATATATTAAATTTTTAAAATATAATGTGATACCGTGTCCGATGCAAAAAAAGCTCGGGCATGATCGGTCATGTGCGAGTCCCACCTAATATGGAACGGGTACCGATAGCTTGTATGGATCTCATGGCCCATATAATCCCCCTACTTGGTGGTGGTGTCGCCAACGGGCACACCTCGCCCATCGAACATCAGCGTCCGGGGTCCGGTTCCCTCGACTGGCCTGGAGCTGGCGGGCTGAGAACGGCCTTCCTCCTAACATTGCGGGAGCCTGCAAAAAGATATACAAATACAATATTATAATATTCAGAGTATATATATATAGTATTTGACAAATTTAAATTACAATCGTTATTTAAAAGCTTTTAAGCAATGACGATTATACCTGACCCTGATATCCCTGGTGTGCTGCTAGAACTGGCGCCAGGCGCCATCCTCCCAGTAGAACGCGGATCTACAAATAATAAATTATTAGATGATTCAATAGAATTAAATAGATAACTAAAATTTCAATAGATAACTACTTTGTAATGATGTATTAAATTTTAAATGAGTAAACTATATATCAGGTGTAGGAGTGACTTGGGTGCCCGGATCTGCTGGGGTGCTCGTATGGGTAAGCGGATATGCTAGGGTGCTAGTATGGATAGACAGATCTACTCCAATAGAAGTATCACTCTCATCGGTGTCCGGATCTGATGGGGCTGGCCTAAAGCTTTGGCCAAGCTCGACTAGACGTCTTTTCTTTTGACGTCCAGATTTGCTTGGGCTTGGCATCATACCCTACATATATATCCAAATATTATTTCATTACTTATAATTATCATACAATTTAAAACATTTATTTCAATTTCATTACCTAACACGTTTTTTTGGTACATCAGCTTAACATTTCTTAGGTGGATTCTCAAAATCTTGAAATGTGACAATCAATTGGCCGATATCACATCTTACTAATGTATTATACGAAGGCATAGAAGAGTGATCGTCGGTACGTTCAATAGAAGAACTGAGTCGTGTTAGCGTCTCTTTCTCGTCATTCTCATCTTTAGAGATATTTAACGTCGGCACATTATAATAATCTCTCGATTTCCAACGACAAACAACACTTCAGTCAACATTCTTCAAGTTTCGAGACTAATATATTTGTATTGTCATTGAAAGAAAGATAAAGTTATTGTATTCGTAGGCTGTCCGCTGGGTGTTAACCAAAGTGAGACCGTACTCATCGATTTTCATATCCCGTTCAAACTTGGTATCGTACCATCTACATTGGAATATATAAAACGGGACAGTCTTATGCATGTATGAGACCGCTTCCTCAAGATCACTGAAGTAGGGTTTTCCTTTTTTTTTGACGGTTGCGACGTCGCTATTTTGTGTAGTTCTAATACGTTTCATTCTTTCGATCTTAAATTTGTAGTTGGAAACCCCGTACCCATTGTAAAACGCAGCTGCAGTAATTGGACCGTTTAAAAAGTCATGAACCTGTTTATCAATATGCTCTCTACAATTCAATTGTCTGTCGACTTCTTGTCTACACCAAGCGGCGAAAATGTGCCTCTGTTCTTTTTTGATTCTATCGGTCGACCACCTAGGATTCGATTGCTCGAGTTTAGTTTTGTGCGAGCTATTCGTAATTTACATAAATTAGATTAGTTAGATTAAATTTAATTTCGGACGTTTAAATGGATGAAATTATTACTTACTTTGCATATGTAGTAAAACATTCGTTGGTTAGCAAGATGTACGCATGTACACTGCCAATAAGATCGTAAGACATGTTTTTTAGTTTTCCTTCTGCAATTGGACCTCAGGCACACATGGCGGTTTATCCAGTTTCGTCCTAACATTTTCATTTAGGAAACGAGTATAGAACAACGTGACTTCTTCCAAGAGCTAATCTTCCGCAATCGAACTTGACGATGCTTGTTGTGAATATAACTTTTTAAAATTAATAGGTATCTGTTAAAAGATTATAAATATTAATTTACCACGATAATGTTTTGCACTTTAAATGATGAATAATAAATATTTTCATTCCTCTCGATGGGATATATCCAACGGTAATACACTGGACCGCCAATCTTGACATCGGTTGCTAGATGGACGGACAGGTGAACAATAATGTCAAAAAAGGTAGATGGAAAGATAGTTTCGAGATTGTAGTGAATCAAAGGAATATCTTTTTTGAGCTTCACTATCTCCATAATGTCTACATTTTTGGAACACAGTTGGTGAAAATACGTGCAAAAGTTGTTAAGAACGAGACCAACTTTGATTTTACCGATGCTATGAGGTATAACGGAAGAAGATATTGCATTGGTATTGTCCGCCTCTGGAAGGGGCCCAAAAATCTTACAATTGTTAGTTATGTATATGCCTTAGAGACCATTGTTGTACATATGATGTATATTATGATGGATGCTTGGATATATACAGAGAGGACTTTCTTGCTCGTCATGATAGTATGCTATTTGGTTTCACTTTATCTTAACATGTTGACTTGTATTGGTTTACTGTCTTTCTCTCACATGTTGATAAAGCCCTTAGGATCTGTACTCAACTACTGGGATTATGATGAGATCATACTAGTGGGGCCACGGTAGTCGATGAGTACATCCTATAACTGTTCCTAGTCGAAGGTATATCGAGACAGGGTATCGATACACCAGAGTAGACTAGCGTATACGCATCTTGACCTATATGATGGGCGATGGATGATCCCATATTCATCGGTGTTTGACATCAGAGATGGTGTACGGGTGCTCAGTGGAGACTGGGTACACTGGACGGACTCTCCGAGAACTCCCAAATGGTGATATACCACACGTCAGATGGCGGTTCTCCGGTGACACTGGTATAGGGTAGTCTGTAAACCTGAGATCGTCATAGAGTCTTGTGTGATTTCTACTGTGCTTTGATTTCCACCTTACCACGTCCAAGAGGGCGTGCAAAACGGTGGCTTTTGGGTACAGTCCCGAATCACATGGAGGCAATGAACGATAGGAGGGGATTCGTCTCTCCCGGTATAGGGAGTTGATGTTGTGCAGTGTTCGATTGGCTATAACTGGAAGTCCCTGGACAGGGCTGATATAGAGATATACTGGTAAGTGTTACCAGTAGTTTCTCGACCTGTTATGAGCCTCACATCGACACGACTTATCGGTTACTGGGGTCTGACGTATACCACCCCTAGACTTGATATGCGACATATCAGACGAACAGACCGGACTGTACGGGAGTGTTACTGATTGGATTCACAGGAGAACGGACAGGCTAGCTTGTTGATCTTCTGATCGCTCAATACCTGGGTGGCTGTTACGTTTAGCTGACCGCTTGCAGCTTGTGGGTGTTTGATATGATCATCACCTGCTACCGGCGTATTGACGATTCTTTAGAGTCCTACACAGAGGTTTCTTGGCTCAGGTAAAATGGAGTAGAAGCACATATGTGATATGCGCAGGACCGAGGATAATACGATATGAGATACCGTATTATATTCTCGTGATATTTAGATATGAACCGGGACATCGGATCAAGTGTTGATTCGATGAATCGGTACATGATATATTAGTCGGTTATATTCGATATAGCCGGATCGTCGGATCAAGTGTTGATTCGATGATTTAATGTATAATGATATATATGATATATTGTATTACATTATCTAATATTGGCTTGCTTTATTATTTCATTTTCTCACCGGATAATACATTGATATATATGCGATATATATTAATTGTATTATTTTCTTTTGTTACAAATATAATATATATGTGATATATATTATAGTAACATAATATGATTTATTATGAAACATGTTTAAGGATGATAAAAAGAGATTAGGGTTTGATTAGGGTTAGCTTCTTCTTGCACCATCTAGAAGCATTGCTTTTGTCTTGGTTAAGATATTATGGTTGATATTTATCCATGACTCATTACTTAATCTAACCAAACCCTAGCTCTAGTTTATTCTCCACAAAGATTAAGCTTCTCATCCTTGACCATGGTTCCATAATCAATCATATATTCTTATCTACTATTCATCACAAAAGGGATTATCTCATTATTCTTCATCTTCTTCTCTCTTGAGTTTTTTGAAAGAGCTCACTAGTGATTTCTTTTGTGATGATTTCTTGTGAGAAAATGATATAAAAAGAAAGCATAAATACTACTCCATCATCCTCATCTAATCTAGCCCATTAGATTAGGGTGTTCACCTCATTAGAGTGAGAGAGCTTGAGTTATAGCAACCTTGACGTAGATCATTGGAGAAGCGGAACACTACAAGCTAGTATGGATCGTTCGAGTCGTGGAGCCTCTCTTGAGTCCGGGAGATCGTGGATCGCGGCGAAGGGACTTCTACTCGAAGCTTGTAAAGCGAAGGAGCGGATTACAAAGGTTGTAATCCCTCAAACTTAGTAGTAAAGATGTTTACTTGCTTGTTAAACCCTAATAATCTAGCAAAGATCCCGGCTTTGGGTTGTTCGGCACGTCTAAAATTTTATTCGGGTATGTTTGATGCCTTATGAACCCTCACAAGAGTGCCTAGGAACCCTACAACAAACTCTCGGGAGGCTTATAGGGTCAGATCGATGTAGATCCGTATGTCTCCTTAGAAATATGACGCGTTACCGCGACACGAGGTGTGTCTGTGCTGTGTGGCTGAGGGGCCAGACGGATGCGACCGATGAAGCGTAACTTGTTTGTCTTTGTTTGGTAAATTTTTCGCGTCAAACAAACATGTGGTAATTGTGGCTCTTAAGTCCTACGATTTTTCCATTTTCTACCTGTACCTGTTTGGGAATATTTGATGAGAAACCGTCGGGGACTTTGAATTCTTTCAACACCCGCAAAAATCGCCGCTTCTCCTCTTTATTCAGCTTGTAGATTGCCGGTAGAATCTCGTAATAACCCGGTTTACCGGCCACAGGCCGAGATTGCAATTCTTCTCTAATAGACAAACCATCCAAATCCGTCAAATCACGACGGGCGTTGAGATTGTCCTTCGTTTTCCCGTTCTTACACAGTAGAAAATTGATGATGTGCTCAGAAACACCTTTCTCGATATGCATGACATCTAAATTGTGACGCAGCGGTAGATCGGACCAGTACGGAAGCTGAAATAAAGCACTTCGCTTTTTTCAACCAGTTGGGTATGATATTGTATCTTTATTTTATGTTTTTTCGAATATGATATTATGATAATCTCTCCATAACAAGGACATAAGATTTCATACTTTTTCGATAACCCAAGACGTGTGTAGGCAAAATCGGTGAAAAAGTAAACACCGTTAAGGAAAAACTCATGCACTCTCGAGAGAGCATCATCGTATATCTAGCTCTTGTTGTGGAGGTACGAAAGTACCATATTGGAACAATTCGGACAAAGTAAGGTTTCTGTAGACAAGAGTTATGAAATTAAGATTTTTGACAAATACGCGATAGATGGATACTAAGAAGCGTCAGTGTTAGTTTCAATTGACGATTTAGGTTAGGTATAGGCTAAATAACATGGATTCGGATACGGATACGGATACAGGACACCCCTTCACTTGATGCTTTATTAGTTAAGTTTAGTTTCATTTGACAATTTAGTTTAGGTGTAGGTGTAGGCTAACTAGCATGCAACGATTCAACGACTGTCGGGGGTAAGGCTTCTATCCTTTTAAGAATGTATAGAGTATACACCCATTCCCTTACGCTTTCATCTATTCCGAGAAAATTTTGGCAGCACCTCCCCGTTATTCTCCGAGTACGCTGTAATAACAAAAACGATCATTTTAATGCTGTCAAACAATATTGAAACGAACATCTAATCTATATTTATACACAGAGAACCAGCGGAAAGGTACCGACGAAATATCTTGAAATGAATGAAAACACAAGTGAATGAACGTGTTTGCTTTATACATTCCTAACTTGTCCACACTGGACAAATCTATCGGTTATCATACAATAAATCTTCTCGTCATATAGATTACACGACGGTTGTTAGCATCGAATGATACCATTCGATATTGACAACCTCTATGTAGTTATATGTCACGACGAAAACAAACATATATTAGCCGATAGACGAGATCAAAGGCGTGTAATTTAGTTTCGATTGGCGATTTAGTCTAGGTGTATATATGGTTTTAGTTTTAGTGTTCAATTGACGAATTTGTTAAATTTAGTTTCAATTGACGATTTAGTTTAGGTGTATATGTATGCTAAATAGCATGTATTCGGATAAGAGACACGATACTTTAAAATTTTTCTAAACACTATACATTTGCCCAATTTTGCTAATAACACTAAAATACCCTTAAATATTGCTATTTTTTCACCAAACCACCTTAAAATATTTCCTACACAACATATTTTTTCAATTTTACTAAATTACACTAAAATGCCCTTAACTATTGTTAGTTTTTCACTAAACTACCTTAAAAATTTTAACCAAACAATTCATCTTCTTAAATTAACTAAATTACTATAAATTTCACTAAAATATCTTTAACTATTGTTTTTTCATTAAATTATCATTAAAATTTTACTAAAAAACCCTAAGTCTAAGCCTAACACTCACCCTAACCATTAATCCTAACCCTAACAATAACACTAACCATAACCCTAACACTAACCATTAACCCTTATCAGTTTTTAACCGTAACCGTAACCCTAACCCTAACAGTACTAATCCTAATCCTAACAGTACTAACCCTATCAATTAATTTTGAAAACTGAAAAAACCCTAACCCTAATCTTATCAAATCCAAATTTCAAGGGTTCAATAGGGAAAATCATCATCATCAAAAAGAGAGAAATAAGATTTCGCACAGCAATTTCAAGGTAATCCATATAAAAAAGTAAAATTGGAAGGAAACTCACTATCTTGGGTCAAATCGAGCACTATTTCGACTGGCGAGCACTCTAACGGCGGCGATACTAAGTCTTGGGCGAAGACGGGGGCTCGAGCTAAGGAATGGAGGCGAGGCGTCCACGGAGGCATACGCGGGGGCTTGAGCTAGGGAATGGAGGCAAGGAGTGGCGGTGGCCATGGAGGCATAGCGACAGCTACGAAGGTGAGGAGAGGCAGCGGGAGCGCGCACGATTTTGGCTCCAAAATTTCAGACGAAGGAAATAGAAGAGGGCTCGGGGAAAATTAGTGTTTTTTCTCGACAGAGTTGTGGGACCCGCCCTATATTGGCATTGATAGCGGTTTCAAATGCTACCAATACTACGACAACCGTTACGAGTAATTGGTAGCGGTTGGAACTACTACCAATGCCCCGTTACTGTTGGACACATTTGTAGTAGTGATATCACTATGCGGATGCGGTAGAATAGCTATTGTGTTATTCGACGGGAAGTTAATTGAACCCTGGATCAATTACGAGGCAGAGGAAAAACTTTACGTTTTATTATAATAAGAAAACTATGAGAACTGCTACAAAAGAAGGCTACAATGACTTAAAAAAGTCGAACCTTAACATTGCGCTCATTTGCCAACTCAATTTACAAATGTGCTCTCTTTTGAACAATCTCGAGGCTAATACAATCATTCATTTTTGTGACTTGGTGGACTTTGATAGGGTTTTGTTGCATATGTGTGTGCAATTCATGTGTGTTAAACGATAAAAGAGTAAAGATTTAGATATTTTATTATGTGACCAATAGTCTCTTTATATAAGAATTATAATTACTTGATGCTCAGGTATCATGGTACAGTATACCCTAATAACAATATATTCTAAACTATTCCAATACCCCCCCTCAAACTGGAGCATGGAAATCAGTGATGCATAGCTTGGACAATAGATGAACGAATACGGGCCTTGAATGAGATTTCATCAAAATATTTGCAATCTGTGCATGAGTAGAAATATGATGGAGATTGAATTTCTTTTCAACAATTTTCTCCAGGATAAAATTGCACTTCAATGTGTTTTGTGCGTTTGTGAAACACGAGATTCTCTGAAATATGAATTGTAGCTTTATTGTCACAGAACAAGAATGATGGTGTTGTAGAACTAACACCGAGATCTCGAAGTAATGTGGAGAGCCACATCAATTCTGAGACGGCATGGGCCATTGTCCTATATTTAGCCTCGGCTGATGAACGTTCAACAACATATTACTTCTTACGGAGCCAAGTAACTAGGTTCCTCATAAAGATAACACAAAATATACTCATGGAGCGACGGTCATCCACAGATCCGGCAAAATCGGCATCATCATATGATACAAGAGACAAATTAGAATAGGATTTACAGAGAAGACCTTGTCCAGGTGCACATTTCAAATAGCGGAGAATGCGTTCAACAACCCGAAAATGGAAAACTAAGGGCGCCTGTATAAACTGGCTCATTGTGCTGACTGCAAAGGATATGTCTGGACGAGTAACCGAGAGATAGATCAGCTTCCTAACTAACAGTCGGTACCGACCTGGATCGGAAAATGGTTGGTCATCAGGTGAGCTAACACGAGAGAGTTTTACTGCTGTATCCATGAGAGTATCAGCAGGGCAACAGCTAAGAGATCCTGTTTTTTTAAGTAGATGGAGAGTGTACTTTCGCTGTGAGAAAAATAATGATATCTTAATTTGAGATACGTCTATACCAAGAAAGCACCGTAGAAAAACAAGATCTTTTGTGTGAAAATGTGAGGCCAAATGAAATTTGACCTTAGATATACCATGAGAATTATCTCCAGTGATGGTTATGTCATCAATATAAATAAGAAGAATAATCAATCCTTCTTTCTGTCTATATAAAAAAGAGATGGATCTGTCTAGTTTCTTATAAAATCGATCTTTTTAGGAGCATGTTGAATTTTTCAAACCATATCCGAGAAGATTGTTTTAGCCTATAAATAGATCTTTTAAGATGACATACAAGAGCCTCCCCCTTAAGATAAAAACCAGGAGGTTGCTGCATATAAACCATATCGGAAAGATCGCCATTAAGGAAGGCATTCTTGACGTCTAGCTGATATAAAGGCCAATCACGGGTAACCACAAAAGAGATCAAGACACGAACAGTAGTGAGTTTGGCTACTGGAGAAAAAGTCTCAGTATAGTCGACACCGTATTGCTGAGTATAACCTTTGGCAATAAGGCGGGCCTTTAAACGGGATACACTGCCATCAGAATTATATTTGATAGCAAAGACTCACCGGCAACCAACCACCTTTTTCTATGAAAGGAGTCTGATCAGATCCCAAGTATGATTAGACCTCAGTGCCTGCAACTTTTCCATTCTAACCCTATACCAACCTGGATGACTCATAACTTTCTGAACATAGTTAGGATAGGAAACAACAGATAAGGAAGAGACAAATTGACACAGAGCTGGAGTAAGACATGATATGAAATAAATGAAGTAAGAGGACGAGAAGTAGTGCATGTTCATTTACCTTTGCGAAGAGCAATTGGTAAATCGTCTGATAAACCATCATAAGGAGGGAGGGTGAGGGCTCGTCAGCTTCTGGCTGTATAATAGAGGAAGAGCTTCAATATCTGCTGTTGAATTTATCACCACTCTCGGTCGACGACGATATACATGCGTAATCGACGGAGGAGGATAAGGAACTTCGATGTAGTTGACTCGGTTTGAATTGGTTGGTCATCTGGAGGTATAAGAAGTGGTGGTGGTAGTGATGGCGGGACGTGAGAAGGACTTTTCGCTGGAGGGTAAAAGGGCCGATCCTCAAGAAATGTGACATCACAAGAGACTACGACAGTGGACGTAGAAGGAAATAGGCAAACATAACCTTTTTGAGTCTTAAATAACCAACAAATATATGTTTGACAGCCTTAAAATCCAATTTATCGTGAGTTAATCGATGGTTATTAACGTAGTAAACACACCCAAATACTTTAAGAGGAAAGGGAAAAGGGTCTTGGTCGGGAAATAAAATAGAGAATGATGTTTTGTTTTGAAGAATTGTGAAAGTCGTGCGATTAATCAAAAAATATGCATTAAGTAAGGAAAAATTCCAATGGCATTTTGGGACATGCATATAACGCATAATAGACCGAGCAACGTCAAACTAGTGGTGGTTTTTTTTCAACTATGTCATTTTGTTGTGGTGTGTATGAGCAGAAAGTTTGATGAATAATCCCACGGGATTGGCAAAAGGTTTGAAAATTACGACTCATGTATTCTTTGGTATTATCAGTTCTTAGAGTTTTAATAGACGTATTAAACTGATTTACCACTTCATTAATAAATGTTTTAAACACATGTGATAATTCAAATCGATCACGTAAAAAAAATAGTCATGTCATTCTAGAGTGATCATCAATAAAGTGACAAAATATTTGTAACCAAATATGCTAAGGACCCCAAATGTCAGAATAGACTAACTCAAATATTGAAGAACTACGTTCATTAACTGAAGAAGAAGATAAACGAAAATATTTCCCTAAAATACACGACTCGCATGAAAAATCAGATAAAGAGAAATCAAGTAACATGATACGTAGAATAAGAAGAGGTGGATGTCCAAGATGTCCATATCAGAAAATGGTAAAAACAACAGAAAATGCAGAAGGCGGCACATCCAAAAAGTACAGTCCATTAACTTCTTTACCCCCACCAACCTGCTCCTTTGTCGGTTGTTCTGGATCACAAAGTATTTAGAAGAGAAAATTATTGAGCAGTTTAAATAATTGGTAAGGCGATGAGCAGAAAAGGCTTTGTACAAAGTGAAGAAACTGTTGGGGTTTGCTAGCGCCTTGGCCATCTACCGTGGCCGATGCGGAACAAAAATGGTGTTTAAAAATTTTGGCGCTAAAAAACCCGTCCTAGAATCGAACCATAAACCTAAAACTAGCTACAAAAAATAGAAGTATTATACCGAATGATTCATGTCCTTCGGTCTTCTACCCTCTTCTTTATCTCCTTGAGGTCTCCTCGATCGAGCTTGGCCGCCGGTCCTCCTCCGTCGAAGATGATCCACCCGAGAGATGTAGCTCATGGCTCTAGCTCCACACTAAGAATCTAGTGAAGCAACCAGGGACTCTAAATTACCAATCTAGAGTGCTTAGGAATATAGTGAGTTGCTCTAAGTATGTATCTATCTCTCTTCTATCCTTAATTCTCAACATATGAGATGGTAGGTGTAGGGTGTTTTTCGTCACCCCATTGAGATGGGAATACACGCACGCTTGTCAGGAACAGTACAGATTCCCCCTGCCTAGGGTAGGCAGGGGTTTATTGATTGTGGGGATCCGAATCTCCGGCAGCCGCGGACTAAGCCGCCGTTAATTACCCCTCGCCTTTGGAGCGAGGGAACCTCCGATTAACGGGTCAAACTGGTCATGCGAACTCAATGTGCAGTGTGCGTGTGTTGTGTTTTAAAAAGGGTTTTGGATATATCGGGGGCCCCACAGAGTTTTTACGGGGGTTCCGCTATCCGGATAGCGGGCTGGGGGTTAAGGGGGATAGCAGCCCCCTTGCGGGGTGCGGGGCAGCATCCCGTTAGAAATTTTTTCCTAACGGGGGAGGTGTTTTTAGTGTGGAGCATGTGTGTGTGTATGTAAATATACATATATATATATATAAAAGGGAAAGGGCATCCAAATGATGCGTGGGAAAAAACGCCAGCGCTTTGGGTGCTAGCGCTTTGAGCGCAAGGGCGCTAGCGCCCCACGTGCCAGACACGTGGGCGCTCGGGCGCTAGCGTAAGAGCGCTAGCGTCTTGAGCGCTAGCACCCTACGTGCCAAGCATGTGGGCGCTCGGGCGCTAGCGCCCCACGTGCCAGGCACGTGGGCGCTCGGGCGCTAGCGGTTTGGGCGCTAGCGCTCTGAGCGCAAGGACGCTAGCGCTTTGGGCGCTAGCGTCTCACGTGACAGGCACGTAGGCGCTCGGGAGGCAAAAGGGACTTGGTCCCTCCAATGGGAGTCGTACTCCCAGAAAGGAGTACTTATTATTTTGTATATATATATATATATATGAGGAGTTAAACTCCTAGGATATTTTGAGGCTGATGAAGGGGCTTCTCCCCTTGAGCCCTGGATCTTCCCCAAAGTGGGGTTTCTGGAGATGGGTCTCCTTCTTCTTTCTGTCGTTTCTCCGGATCTTAGAGAAAGGGGGTGAGATTTAAAAATCTCCTCTTTTTGAGATCTAATGGAAGATCCAAGCTCCTCTTTGTGGGTTTTGTGGTGAAAAACTATTTAGTTTTGGAAAAGGAAGAGTAAAACTCTTGATTTAATTCAATAGAAAGAAGAAGGTTTTAGAACCTTGAGGAAAGAGAAAGAGGCACATGCCCTAATTTTTTGGGGAATGAAAAGTATATTAGCTATTTTCATCATGTTGCCTTATATAGGCTTACATATTCACATATAACCCCTTGGGCTTTACAAAATGGCATTTTCCCCATCCCATGGCTCATGTGCCATTTCTTTTTTTGCACATAAGTCATGAGCTTTACAAAAATTTGGCTTTATGCCCATTCATGCATAAAAAATTACATAAAAAATTAATTATTACATGATTTTTATTTTGGCATGGAGGCTGGCCGTGGGCTCGACTTGGGCATGGGCCCGCTTGACTTGGGCTTGGGCCCACCTGGTTTGGGGTTGACCTTGACTTTGACTTGGTCAACCGGGGTGCAAATTTTGACCCCAAAAAAGTGCCCCCATCAATAAATGCACATCGCACATTTGAGTTGTGTGCATGAAATTGATGGATCTTGAAGCTGGATTTCGAGGTGGAACATCATTCCGGGGTGGAGCATCCCTCGGGGGGCATGATTCCCGGGGATCGGAGCATCATTCCGATTTGCAGAGCATAATTCCAGAGATCAGAGCATCATTCCGAAGGGCGGAGCATGATTCCAGGGACCGGAGCATCATTCCGAAGAGTTGGAGCATCATTCCGGGATCGGAGCATCATTCCGAAGAGCGGAGCATGATTCCAGGGATTGGAGCATCATTCCGAAGATCGGAGCATCATTCTGAAAAGCGGAGCATGATTCCAAGGATCGGAGCATCATTTCGAAGAGCGGAGCATGATTCCAGGGATCGGAGCATCATTCCGAAGGGTTGGAGCATAATTCCGAGGATCGGAGCATCATTCCGAAGGGCGGAGCATGATTCCAGGTATTGGAGCATCATTCCGAAGAGTTGGAGCATCATTCCGGGATTGGAGCATCATTCTGAAGAGCGGAGCATGATTCCAGGGATCAGAGCATCATTCCGAAGATCAGAGCATCATTCCGGGATCAGAGCATCATTCCGAAGAGCGGAGCATGATTCCAGGGATTGGAGCATCATTCCGAAGATCGGAGCATCATTCCGAAAAGCGGAGCATGATTCCAAGGATCGGAGCATCATTCCGAAGAGCGGAGCATCATTCCAGGGATCGGAGCATCATTTCGAAGGGCGGAGCATGATTCCAGGGATCAGAGCATCATTCCGAAGAGCGGAGCATGATTCCAGGGATCGGACCATCATTCCGAAGCGGAGCATGATTCTAGGGATCGGAGCATAATTCTGACGAGCGGCATACATTCTGACCGAAGCATAATTTCGATGCAGAGGTTGATTCCCAGGCGAAACATAATTTCGATGGGGAAAGCAGATAATCCGAGGCGAAGCTTGATTTCGATACGGGGTGCATATTCTGAGATGAAGCATAATTTCGACAGGGAAGGCAGGCACACCGAGGCGAAGCATGATTTCGACACGGGGTGCACATTCTGAGACGAAGCATGATCCCGACGCAGAGCTTGCTGGTTGACTTGATTCTGAGGCGGAGCATAATTCCGACGAGGAGATCGATACGCTGAGGCGAAGCATGATTTCGACACGGTGTACACTCTGAGACGAAGCATGATTCCGGCATAGAGCTTGTTGGCATACTTGATTCCGAGACGAAGCATATTTCGACAGGGAAGGCAGGCACACCGAGGCAAAGCTTGATTTCGACGCGGGGTACATTCTGAGACGAAGCATGATTCCGACACAGAGCTGGTTGGGTGATTTGATTCCGAGGCGGAGCATAATTCCGGCAGGGAAGGTAGATATCCCGAGGCAAAGCATGATTGCAACACGGGGTAAATCTTGGGACGGAGCATGGTTCCGCCGCAGAGGTTGTTGGTTTGATTTAATTTGGGTTGACATCAGCATCGCTACACTAGAATATGGTACCAGGAGCGAATCATCATCGGTCATGAAAGGATTTGGGAATTTGGTTTTGGTTTGGCATCTACATTGCTGCCCTGGAATAATGCCAGGAGCAACTCATCATTTGCTCCAGGAAGATTTGGGAATTGGTGGTTTAGGAGACAGGTTTAGATCCCTATCACCTAAGGCTTTTCAATTTTATAGGCCGTAAGGGTCCCATAAAAGCATTTTCTCCATACGAGTCGAAAGGATCTCGTAGGTGTATTTTCTCCTTAGGAGTCGTGGGGACTCCTAAGGGTGTTGCTCCTTTGTGAGTCGTAAGGATCTCACGCGGGAATTTTCTCCTCACCAAGTCGAGAGGACTTTGCGAGTGCATTTCATCTCTTTTTTACGAGTTTGCGCCCTTTCGGGTTTTCACAAACTCGCCGGCAGTCCTGCTGTTTTCACTCACGGAGCCCTTTCGGGTTGTCATCCGTGCCCATTTTGCTTGTGGACATACCATTTTTTTTGGAACTTTGAATGTGGTCTCACCGGTAGGACTCGGGAGAGATTGGGATTGTTTTACGCCCGTGGATTGTATACGGTTTTGCAGGATGTATGATCCAGACCGTAGGGCCGGAAAAATTTCGGGACTTTGTCGGCGTCTGCATCGCTGCACTGGAATATGGTACCAGGAGCGACTCATCATCCACCGTTGGGGTATGTGATTTGGAATTTGGTTGGCGTTTGCATCGCTGCACTGGAATATGGTACCAGGAGTGACTCATCATTCGCCACTGGGAATTTGAGTTTTGGACAGCGTCTGCATCGCTGCACTGGAATATGGTACCAGGAGCGACTCATCATTCGCCGCTGAGAATTTGAGTTTTGGACGGCGTCTGCATCGCTGCACTGAAATATGGTACCAGGAGTGACTCATCATTCGCCTTTGGGATTTGGGAAGCGATGGCTTAGGAGACAGGTTTAGATCCCTATCACCTAAGGCTTTTCAATTTTATGGGCCGTAAGGGTCCCATAAAAGCATTTTCTCCCTACGAGTCGTAAGGATCCCGTAGGTGCATTTTCTCCTTAAGAGTCGTGAGGACCCCCAAGTGTGTTTTTCCTTTGTGAGTCGTAAGTATCCCATAAAGGTTTGTTCTTTTCATGCATCGTGAGGACACATGAGTGGGTCTTCCCAATGGAGCATAATTCCAAGGGCGGAGACCAGCCGCGTAACTGGTGATTACGGTGGGGCATGAGTATGATGAGAATTATTTGAGCCCATGGATTGTATACGGTAGTCAATTTGGGGACTGGCCGTAGGGCCGGAAGAATTTTGGGAAACTGGATTTTGGTTGGCGTTTGCATCGCTGCACTGGAATATGGTACCAGGAACGACTCATCATTCGCCGTTTTTTTACCGCGATTGCTCTATCATTTCAGCTTTTCTTATCGCGAAGATCGTGATTGCCCTATCATTTCGGCTTTATTTTCATCTTTATTTTACTCGCTGATTTTTATTGCGAGTTGCCCCATCATTTCGGGTTTTCTTTATTTTTCTTTTATTTACACATTTTTTGTTTATTTACATATATATATATTTTTACATTCCCAGTTTAACGACTTAGAGGTCGATTGTTTTCAGAGAAAGGCAGATGTCTGAGAGAATCAGTTTCACGAAGAACTTCGGTCTCCGTTTGTATGAAATTGGCGGTCGCAGCTGGACTGTTTGTTAACACGCCTTTAGACAGTTCTATCTCTCTTGCCTTGTATTACTTTTCGACCCAATCTTTGAAGACGAAGCAGTCCTCAATGACATGACCTATCACTCTGTGATAGGGGCAATATTTGGGGTCGTCGGTCATATTCGCTTCCTGCGGTCTTTTTGACTCTAGCAGTTGTAGACCGTTCCTCAGGGCGTCTTTGAATATTTTACGGATTTTGTCCCTTCTGAAGGAATATACCTTATCCAGGTTCTCTTTCAGTGGAGATTCTCCTCCCTCTCCGAACACTGGCTTCCGAGGCTGGTTGGCACTAGGCCCGCTCATCCCTTGCTTATTTCGGTTAGCCGAGGCATTGAAAGATTCAGTATCGTCGGAATTTCCCCCTTTGCGATTTTCGTCCATTCGGTTTCTCCAGGACCTATTGTTATTTTGGGAGTCAGAGGACTCCTGCTTTGAGCATTTCAACATCTGGACTTTCCTGGTCAGCTCTTGGAATGTTTTGAGACCCGCGGTGCATAGAAACGGGGCCATCCAATTGTTGAGATTTCCGACGAGGAGACTGACAGATTGGTCCTGCTCTATCGGCGGTTCGCATTTGACGGAGAGATTGCGCCATCGGGTTATAAAATCCGTGCTGCTTTCATTGTTCTTTGGCTTGGTCTTTACGAGGTCGGCGATGGTGATCTTATTGCTAACGCTCATGAACCTCTGCCGAAACAGAGACTCCATTTGGACGAAAGTTGTGACGGAGTCATCCGGTATGCTCGCGTACCAGTCGAAAGCAATATCGGCCAAGCTATTAACGAACTGGCGGAGGAGAAGCACGTCATTGCCCCCAGTATTCCCGCATGAATCTTTAAAGTGGGTGACGTGCTGATTCGCATTTCCTGTCCCATCGAATCTTCCGAATTTGGGGATGACATAGCCGCTAGGAAATTCTACCAGATCATACTGAGCAGGATATGGTCTCTCTCTACTGCTGATATCTTTTTGCGCTTCGGCTTCGGCCACCAATGTTTTGACTTTGCTGGCAACCAAATCCATGATTTGATCTTGAGTTAGTGGGCTACTATCATCGGTAGTCAAGACATTTCCCGAGATAGGATGCGACTGACTTTCGTGCGGTCCGCCCACCTTTGGATTTGAGGGAATAGGCGTCGGCTGCCTTAGGACACCGTTTCCCGGTTCACGAGCAGAGCCCTGTGCTTGATTGGGCGGCTGAGAGGCGAGTCGGGCCGTGAGCTGCATCACGACATTCGTCAAGTCGTCAATTTTAGAGTAGAGTTTGGCCATTTCCTTGTCTTTGTTCCTGAGCTGCTTTCGGAGCTCTTAGAGAAGTTTCTGCTCTGCGTTCTTGGGACGGAAGATTGGCTCATCTTCGCTTTCCGAGCCCGACTCCTCATGGACCGAAGGGTCTTTCTGCCTATCATCCTCATCGAGAGGGTTTTCATCATCCAGTGGAGGCGGCTGTTCTTGGGAAGCGGCAACCGCATTCAAGCCTGATTGGATTTGAGATGTGGTGGCCCCGTTCTTACTCTTGCTGTGCGTGCCCACCATGTAGACAGTGTGGACCACATATCCAGCCATTTCCTCGTCTTTGGCGGGGTAACCATGTTCCTCGAACCTCATGGGGTTCAGCCTAGCAGGAGCCCTAGCCCTTTTGTTGGCTCTATACCTGAGCCTTTTCTGCCTTAGTTTCTCAATTTTAAGGGCTTGGCGGGTATCTGTTTCCTGGGAAGCCACCGTGAGTCGATTAGCGGGGAGCTTAGAGAAGACACCCGATTGAGCAGTTGTCAGGGGCACCGCCGGAGCTTGCTTGAGACGCCTTGTTGCTTTGTTGGTGTTGATGGCCTTGCCCCCAGCTGGGGCCAAGGAGAGCCGCTCAAACACCGACTTGCGTTTAAGTTGGGGCACCTTCGAGACCACCACATTTGGCCTCTTGCCTTTCGAGACCGGTTTGTCTGTCACCGAGGCTTGAGGAGCTAGGATGGTGTTATCTGACACGAATAGAATAGAGCAAATGGTAGCGGCGGCTCCTCCCATTGTCGCCCGAGACTGGCCGGAAGGACCGTCCTGGAGTCCATCTTCATCGTGTAGAAGATGGGAGCTGAGTTCATCTTTGGAGACATTGTTGAAAGGTGATTGCTTGAAAACCTGCATGAAAGAGCATTATTTTAGTATAAATATAGATATGTATATTGATTGAGTTCGCATGAACGTTTAACCCGAAATATGGGAGGAGAGATAGGTCCCACCGGGCGTGCCAGAATCTGCAGGGTGTTTTTCGTCACCCCATTGAGATGGGAATACGCGCGCGCTTGCCAGGCGCAGTACATATTCCCCCTGCCTAGGGTAGGCAGGGGTTTATTGATTGTGGGGATCCGAATCTCCGGCAGCCGTGGACTAAGCTGCCGTTAATTACCCCTCGCCTTTGGAGCGAGGGAACCTCCGATTAACGGGTTAAACTGGTCATGTGAACTCAATGTGCAGTGTGCGTGTGTTGTGTTTTAAAAGGGGTTTTGGATATATCGGGGGCCCGCAGAGTTTTTACGGGGGTCCCGCTACCCGGATAGCGGGCTGGGGTCAAGGGGGATAGCAGCCCCCTTGCAGGGTGCAGAACAGCACCCCGTTAGAAATTTTTTTCTAACGAGAGAGGTGTTTTTAGTATGGAGTATGTGTGTGTGTATGTATATATACATATATATTAAAAAAAGGGAAAGGGCATCCAAAGGATGCGTGGGAAAAAGCGCCAGCGCTTTGAGCGCAAGGGCGCTAGCGCTTTGGATGCTCGGACGCTAGCGCTTTGGGCGCTAGCGCAAGAGCGCTAGCGACCCACGTGCCAGGCACGTGGGCGTTCGGGCGCTAGCGCTCTGAGCGCAAGAGCGCTAGCGCTTTGAGTGCCAGGCACGTGGGCGCTCGGGCGCTAGCGTTTTGGGCGCTAGCGCTCTGAGCGCAAAGGCGCTAGCGCCTCACGTGCCAGGCATGTGGGCGCTCGGGAGGCAAAAGGGACTTGGTCCCTGCAATGGGAGTTGTACTCCCAGAAAAGAGCACTTATTATTTTGTATATATGTATATATATTAGGAGTTAAACTCCTAGGATATTTTGAGGCTGATGAAGGGGCTTCTCCCCTTGAGCCCTGGATCTTCTCCAAAGTGGGGTTTCTGGAGATGGGTCTCCTTCTTCTTCCTGTCGTTTCGCCGGATCTTGGAGAAAGGGGGTGAGATTTAAAAATCTCCCATTTTTGAGAGCTAATGGAAGATCCAAGCTCCTCTTTGTGGATTTTGTGGTGAAAAACTATTTAGTTTTGGAAAAGAAAGAGTAAAACTCTTGATTTAATTCAAAAGAAAGAAGAAGATTTTAGAACCTTGAGGAAGGAGAAAGTGGCACATGCCTTAATTTTTTAGGGAATGAAAAGTATATTAGATATTTTCATCATGTTGCCTTATATAGGCTTACATATTCACATATAGCCCCTTGGGCTTTACAAAATGGCATTTTCCCCATCCCATGGCTCATGTGCCATTTCTTATTTTGTACATAAGCCATGGGCTTTACAAAATTTTGGCTTTATGCCCATTCATGCATAAAAAATTAATTATTACATGATTTTTATTTTGGCATGGAGGCTGGCCGCGGGCTCGACTTGGGCATGGGCCCGCTTGACCTGGGCTTGGGCCCACCTGGGTTTGGGTTGACCTTGACTTTGACTTGGTCAACCGGGGTGTAAATTTTGACCCCAACAGTAGGGTAAAAAATGAAGAAGAAGGAGGAGGAGCTCAAGAAAGACAGTGAAGAGAGAAGAAACAAATGGTAGGAGTGTTTTCCAAAAACCAACCATGCAAAACTCAAGTGAAAAACTCAAGTGATAAAAAACTAGAGAGAGAAACCTCAAGCATGGTTTTGTAAAACTCAATTTCCAAATATAAAATTGCAACCTTACTTGAATAGTTTGTACAAATAAATTAACAATTCATTTGTCAACCCTATTCAAGCATGGTTCTCACCATTTTCTCTTCATCACCTTTACACCTCATTTCCATTTAATTTAATAAATGGATAAACCAAAATGAGGTGTCTACCTTCTAGAATGTTTTCTGTATAAATACGGATTACACTCAACTGTATATACATATCCGTATTCGTACCAAAATACGAATACCCAAAGAGATAGAATAATACAAAGAACATAATACTAGAATATACATATCGAAATACATATACGTAAATTATTAAATCAATACCTGATTTAATAATCCGGCTCAAACCCGAGCCGGCTAGTATTATCAACAGTCCGATCGAAAGTCCGGGTAACTAGTACAATCATTCGATCGGAACTCTGCACGTATCAAAATATGGCTACTACATCATTTCACTTGAACTAGAGAAACCTTTTGTGTGGGACTCTGAAGACTCGTCAAAACGCTGGCAGTGGGATTAACCACAAGCACGTCAGCGATACTGGCTGTACGTAACGGCTACTCAGGTATTGAGCGAAAGGAAGGCCGACGAGCAAATTCATCCGAACTCTTACTGTGCCTGTCTGTAACAATCTCCATACTGTTCGGTCTGTTCGTATAAAAGTATCGCATATCGGGTTTGAGGTGTGGATAAAGTCAGACCCCTAATGACGCAATATTTCATGCTGGTGTGAAGCCCATCACCCACTGAGAAACTACTGATCCAAATCAGTAATTCTCGTCTACCTTGGCTAAGGATTTCTGGTGATGCTCACTCGTGCAGTGTGCGACATCAACCCCTAATACCGGGAGAGACGAATCCCCGACGATCCGTTCACTGCCTCTATGTGGCTCGGGACTGTACCCAACTAAAACCTGTTTGCACGACTCCTTTGAGCCATGGTAGGGTAGTAATCAAAGCACAGTGGGAACTCACACGAGAAAAATGACGATCTCAGGTCGACAGACTAACTTGTACTTATGTCACCTGAGAACTGCTGTCCGACAATAGGTATAATATCATCTAGCATGTTCCAGGCGAGTCCTTCCAGTGTAAATCATAGCTCAATGAGCACCTGTATACTATCTTAGGTGACTAACTGACACCAATGTCTTGTGAGACCGGCCACCGCCCTTCGTCGGGGTCTCAAAAAGTATACACTAGTCTACTCCGGAGTATCGATGCCCAGTCTCGATACTCCCTCGACTAGGGACATTTAAGGATGTGCTTATAGACCTCCCACCTCCCACGTATATAATCGCCATCATAAAACTGGTAGTCAAGCAAAAATCCTATGGGCTCTATCAACATGTAATAATGATCTGTAATACCACATAATGCATGTACATGATGATAGAGACAAACCAGATAGCATACTATCATCTCGAGTAAGACTGTTATACCCGTATATGTCCTTCCTCAATCATCACAATCGCGTGCCTGTGACTACAATAATTGACTTGATGGCACTATAGCCAACAATCTCCCACTTGCACTTAAGACTAATTATTGCGGTGTCGCATCTCACAGCCCGTGTGATACCGAACACCCAACTTCTCTACTAATCAGTCTCGCAAAGCCCGTTTATGAAACTATTGCGTTCGAGAAATAGCATCAGAGAGTGGATCCGCTCCAACGTTTTTATCTTTATCTTTCTATATCTCAACTTCGCGGAGAAAGACTATCTCCCAAAATAAGCGATACACGTCTTAGAATTTGTCTGGATATCTGATGGGACCCAGTTCACAAATAAAATCCAAATCCAACAAACTTCTTAGACCGTATTTTCCACTGAATTTAATCAGTATCCTGTGCCATGCCTTTCTTAGTATCCGCTTGGACCATCTATCCAACATACTGCCCCTCAAAAGAGGGAAAACTATAATTCTGACAGTCACTCTGTCATCCAGGTCACCTTGAAAGCCTGAAATGATAACCGCCTCCTGAAAGAGGCTGACGTTACCATATACCAAGAACATCCACTTATGTTCATAACTGCTTCCCAAAGTTTCACCAGGATTGGATTAATATATATACTTATTGCAGCCAGTGCAAAAACAATATCTGGTGTGTTACTTGACATTTCATGATTAACTCAATTGCCTAAGCAAGTGATATGCCAATCATGCAGATCTCTCTCCTCATCAGTCTAGAAGACATCTCTTTAGAGAAGGTGACTCCATCACCTGCGGGTACACCACCATGTCAGGAGTCGTCAATTCTAAAACACTTTAGAATAGTGTCAAAGTACCCAAATTAGGACACTTCCCAAATCTAGATCTAAAACCATTGATTTAGTGACCAGAATCTATGATATTTTATCCAAATCTTATGTGGAGAAATACCTTGTGACAACCACAGTATAACCGATCGTAGTATAGGAATATCACTTCCTATCAAGAGCATGTCATCCAAATACCAGGATATCACTCCCTACTCCCTTCTTACCGGGTCCATCTATTGTTCTGATGAAGTCAAACTCTATGACTGTCACATCAAAAAATAGACAATCTATCTCCGCTGTACTCGCTTTAGTCTATAAATAAACATAAACTATTTGCCCACCATGCTTCTGCTGCTCCCACTGACTACAAAAACCCTGTGGCAGAGTCATATACACGCGCACTTCTAAAGCTAATTTAGAATGACGTTATACTCATCCACCTGCCAGATCTCATAGTCCAGGACATCAGTAGTGGGAAGCTTGGGTCATCAAAACCTCCCTGTCACCGTTCTTGAGGAGACCGATGTACCTCTCAGGTGGTTGAGATTACTCAACATATTTGCGGAGTGGCTAATGGATTGCCAAATCTAATTGAATTTGTAGGTCCTACTAAATTTTCAGTAATCGTTTGTGGTTCTGGAATCACTTCCAGTTCTACCATATTCCCACTAATATTTTCTGAAAAGAATTCATTTTACTAAAACGGTTGGTGAGTCAAGAACAATATAACTATTGATCTTCCATGTAACAACCCTAAACTTTCTGTATGAAACTTTTTCAAAAATACAGAACAGGGTATTTTTGCCTGAGCACAAATTATAAATTTTTTTTGCTTTTGAACAGCAAGAAAGAGCTTATAGCTCATTGGTAATACCTTGCACTGCTGAACCAAAGCACTAGAGTTCAAATCCCATCAGCCACACATTATTTTTTATTGATTTCTTTTAATCTTTTTAGAAGCCCAAGAGTCTACACGTGCATAACCCGTAAACCCAAAGGTCACACTAAAAACAAACGAGTCCAGAAGGTAGACCAAACGATGGGTGACATGAGGCGACGAGACCCGGCCTGACTCGGCCGGCGACGCGCCTGAATCAGCCGGCGCCGTCGGCCGAACTCGGTTGAACTCCGATTGCTCACCTGTGCCTCTTGGTCTCCCCATAACCCCTGTTCTGTTTAAATACCCTGCATTATTCAAACGACGTTGTTTCCTCTTGGACTCCGTAGTAAAGCAGTCACAAAATCCATAGTGATGTGCTCCCATTTCCATTCGGGTATCAGAAGCGGTTGCAACAGTTCAGTTTTTCTCTGGTGTTCAGCCTTTACTTGCTGGCATACTAAGCACTTGGATACAAACCGTGCAATCTCTCTCTTCATCCCGTTCCGCTAATAGTGCTGCCTCAGATCTCGATACATCTTCGTGCCTCCCGGATGTACAGAATAAGCTGAATTGTGAGCCTCAGCTAGTACTTCTTCTCTAACATCTCCCTTGGGAACGCAAAGTCTGTTACCGAATCTCAAAGAACCGTCTCGATGTATGAGTAAGTCTGTCCTCAGCCTGGCTCCCACCCGCTCTCTGAACTTCTGCAGTCGAGGATCGTCAGCTTGCGCAGCCTTAATACGATCTACAAGAGAAGACTGCACCTGTAACTGCCAAAACTGCCTGATTGTACTCGGTGTAACAACCTCTAGTTCGAGCTTATGAAAATCCTCAATGATACTCCTCTGCCCGGTCAACATCATGACCGCTGGTTTGCGACTGTGGGCGTCGGGTACAACATTTACTTTCCCCGGATGGTACTGTAAGTCCAAATCATAGTCCGCCATTAGTTCTAACCATCGGTGTTGTCTCATATTCAGTTCTCTCTGAGTGAACACGCATTTCAGACTCTTATGATTCGTGTACACTTCCACCCTTTTCGCCCAGTAAGTAATGTCTCCAGATCTTCAATGCGAACCACTGCGGCTAACTCCAAGTCGTGTGTTGGATAGTTCTTCTCATGATTCTTCAGCTGTCGTGAGGCATAAGCAACTACCCGACTGTGTTGCATCATAATGCAGCTTAAACCTTTCCCTAAAGTATCGTCGTGTATCACCAAACTACCCGAATTGTCTGGCACTGCAAGAATAGGTGCCATGGTCAACTTTTGTTTCAGTACCTCAAAAGTCTGAGTATATTCCTTTATCCATACGTATGGCACTTCCTTCTGTGTCAGCTAAATTGAGGTTAGGTGATGACAATGTTTAAGGAGGGGATAAGGTAATTACTTGTAATAAGGAAAATAAATTTTATAAGAAGGATCAATTAATGCATCAAGCGGGCTTTAAAGGTACAATACTCTAGGAAATTTCGATTGAATCAGAACTATATTATTTTTTTAACAAAGTACACTTGAAAGATAATAGTAGCCATAAACTATACATTGCTTTTATTTGGCCAGATGAAAGGAAATGAAGTCGCGTCATTCGCGATTGTGGAAGTTCAAGAAATGGCGATAAGCTCTCGCGCTAAGATAGGGGCGTCCGTTCCCATAGTGCCTTGCCTGGATATCTGGTTGAGGTTCTTCAGCCCCGAGTTCCTCTTCACTCGAGATTTCATCATCCGATTCCTCCTCGGCTGGAGCTTCGTCTTCAGATTCCTCCCCTATAGAGTTTTCTTCTCCTGGATCTTCCTCTTCAGCGGGAGCTTCCTCATCGGAATCCTCTACCATATGTTCTGCCTCTTCCGGGTCCCTTTCTGGATCCTCTTCCATATGGTCTTCCTCATGATTCTCCTCTTCAGGATCCTTATCTGGATCCCCCTCTACCGCATTTTCCTGTAGATCCTCTTCTATCGGGTCTCCTTCGGGATCCTCGTCTTTAGGGTCTTCTTCTGGATCCTCCTATTCATCGTCCGAATCATTAATCATATTGATCTCTAAAACTGCGACATCGACTCCCTCGTCCTCGGGTTAGTTACGCTTTTATATTGCTTAGTTACGCTTAGCGTATTTACTTCTGAGTAAATACATAGCTGCCTCGTCGCGTCCTCTGCCCGTACACTGGGAAGCCGGGCATGACATTCTAAATGGTAGAATGTTAACCCTTGTCAAAGCCCAGGGAAACGTGCCTAGAGTTTATCCGAATTCTGATTTTAAGCATAAGCCGGACAACTCCATATATCTTAACATTGTTAAGATATGAATCCATTCTATATCCAATATAGAAATAAATGCAATAATTTAATTGGAACCAGATTCAAAAATCAAGCAGCTGTTTCTAGTGCATATCGACTAAATGGAAGAAGGCCAAGCAACATTACTCATCAAGGAGCGTACTCATGGATGAGTAATTTGAGAGAGAAGTAAGTTCTCAAAAATATTACTTATAACGGAATAGCTAGCATAAGTATCTATATTTTCGATCACCTCGAAGAATACTGATACTTGTAACATATGGTTCTCTACTTTATTCTTATACCTATAACTTATCAAAATTTGGATCTTATATTTCAACGAAATACTTATTTAAAACCAGAGAAGTCATAAGTAAATGGAACATAGTATGAGTACCAACCCCTTTGTTCTAACGGATATCAGACAACATACAATACTTTGTATAAGTCATTTGAGTTTAATAACTCAAACTCTGTGCATTGTAGGTTGAAAACTGTGCTATGGTTAAGAAGAATTACACCGCTGTTGAACTATCAATTGATATAGGTAAACGTCATAAACATAATTTCAAAATGTTATATCTCACTTTATAAAATAAACGTACAGATACATTAGTTTGAAATTGGTGCATAACAACGGATTTTCAAAACCAAATATTTTCCGTTAGGCAAAACCCTGGTGATTTCCTCAAATATCACCAATTACAAAGAATTCTGATATATGGAGGATCTAATCATCCAATTCCCAATATTTTACTTCCACTCGGCATCTGTAGTGCCATACAGATGTGAGAATCAAGTTTGGTAAATACATATCATGGAGTCAGAATCTAATTGGGAAAACATTTTTCAATTAATACCGACAGTAAAACTGAAACATGAAAATGTTTCGAAGGGATGGCCGGGTATTTCTAGTAATGCCTCTTCCACTATCCAGATTCATGATAGTAATCGTATATTTCCTTGCCCTCACTTCAATCCCTTCATATGTCTTTACTTCTTACCTTCTGTACACCATACTCAGGCTAATTAGTTTTCTTCCTTCTCTATCTTTCGGCACCAGCCTAAGGTTTAGAAGAAAACTATCAAATAAGTGTAATAGGTGTATTCTCATAATATTAGGAGCCCTCGCAACCTGAGAGAAGGTAAAAAGAAAAGACAACCGAATAATCCTATTCAATTTCTCCAGAACCGGAAACCATTCTCGAACAGAAACAAGTTTCTTCGAGTTCATACGTAACTATACGATGGAATATCCAAGCAATATGGATTTTCGTAGTGATACGGAGTGTTCTGGAGAAATGTAAAGGGGAAGTAGGAGTAGCAGGGATATACGCGGCTTCATCGTGATTGATAGTTGTCGTAATTTCCTCTGCCCTCACTCTAATCCCTTTATATGTCTTTACTTATTACCAACTGTACACCACACTTGGGCTAATTGGTTTTCTTCCTTCCCTACCTTTCGGCACCTATTTATGGTGGTTTGGAAGAAGACTATCCATTAAGAGTAATAGGTGTACTCTCCTAACACCATGAGCTCTCGTAACCTGAGAGAAGGTAAAGAGAAAAGACAACTGAATAATCCTATTCAATTTCTCCAGAACCGGAATCTATTCTTGAACTGAAACAAGTTTCTTTGAGTTCGTATGTAATTATACGATAGAATATCCAAGCAATATGGATCTTCGTAGTGATACGGAGTGTCCTGGAGAAATGCAAAGGGGAAGTAGGAGTGACAATGATATATGCGATTTAATGACAATCCAAAAGACAAAGTGTTTTAAGAAGATTCGGTTAACTTGGTTCATGAGTTTTAGTTTAAGGTCAGGCCATGGTCGCTGCCAAAGAGAGAGAGAGAGAGAGAGAGAGAGAGAAAAGAAGTACTTAGCATGCACTCTAATCTAAATTAGATTGGTTAATCATTTTATCTAATCAGGATGGCTCCCACCGTTTTCTCGAATTCTCCTTCAAACCCTAAAATAAGAATTAGTCAGGATCATCTGAAAATCACTCGAGAAGTAATACCTACTCATTAGTAGGAATCGGGACCCAACTATCATCGTATGATAACTTGATGGAATCCACTCAAGTCACCACACTCCAGAAGGTATGCGCATGCCTGACAGGTTTCCTGTATATTTGAAACTCCCGATGTGGTTTTTGCCCCTAGACCCAAGTGATCTTGACTGAGCCAACATATCAAAGGGTCCTAGTCAAGTTCAACCCGTCATTTTCTTGATTGCATTAATTCTACCCATACGTGTCTTTGACTAAGCCAAAATGACCGTACGACTGTCCTAACCAATCGCATCTAATGCTACAGAAAAGTACTACATAGCTACCGAACACTACGCCTCGGCTGAGCACGACATACGCAGCACGAATACTAAGCAATACTAATCTGAAATGATGGAGGGCTACGGCTGGTTTTGGCGAAAAACCATTAACGTAATGAACTTGATATCGTTGAAAGAACCTGAGCACTTTTGAAAAGGATGGGTTTAGGCTCCGCATTTGAAAACTTATGGTTTTGACGAAAACCGAGTAATTTATAGTATCATAAACTTTTGCTTAAGAGGTTACTCCCCATGAAGGGATCTAGGCTCTTGCCTCCTAGAATGAGATGCTGGATGTTCCTGAACGAACACCACTATGCAAAGCAAAAGAATACAACTATAGAGAAGTTATTACAAAAACGCAAACTTTTTCCCAAGAGACCACTCTCTAGGGGTGGACGGTCCCGGCTTGTTGCATTGGGGCGGCCTTGAATAAACTATTTCTTCTTCCTCCTCGGTATCACTCCCGAAGACCGGAATAGTAGTGATAGCTTTGTTCTTGTCCTCCGGTTTGCGGCATCTTTCTGTGTCTTCGAAATCTGGCAAGAAGTACTTGGCATCCTCATATTTGCGGACCTCGTTCACGGAGAATGGGTTCAGTTCCCCTGTCACAGTGTACTCGAGACCATCTTTGAAGTACTTCATACACTGATGTTGTGTAGAAGGGATAATGTTGTACTCATGTAACCAAGGTCGGCCGAGCAAAACTTTATAGCAGGTCTTAGCGTCAATGACGTGAAACTTGATGTCAGTGACTAGCAGCCCAAAGCGCAGCGTCAGTATCACAGACCCGAGCGTTTGTCATGACTGGGAGTCAAACTCGGAGATGGTGATTTTATTACGAGCGAGGTGCTGAACGCTCATGCAGATTTCCTTCAACAATCTTAAATTGAGGAGGTTAACGGAGGACCCATTATCAACCAGGATTTTGCCTATCTTGATATCATGACAGTATCCGGAGACATAAAGGGGACGGTTATGCTCACACGTCCCGAGGAGGAGGTCTTCATCGCCGAAAGTCATATCGGCCGTATGCACTTCTTCCAGCTCGTCCTTCATCTTTTCTTCGGCGTGGAAATCTTGGAACTGTTCGAGCTCTTGTAACGCCTTGATCAGAGAATCTCTCGCCTCTTTGGATAGCAGAAGGGCGTCGAGAATGCTTAGCTGCGAAGGTAGCTTCCTCAAATGTACCAGAACGTTGTAGTCCACCTTGTTTTTCTTGGGCGGATCCTTGGCTGTCAGCTCTTTGACCACTTGATCATCTAGAGCGATGTCCTCAGGGATTTTTTCTTTCCCCTTATCTTTTCTATTTGACCCACTGTTCGCGGCCCCAAGATTCTTTTTGGGCAGCGTACGATTGTGCAGCTGAATGTTCTCACAAGTCTTCATTTCTTCCATTTTGGATGTAGTTTCTTTGAAGAGAGGGCCAAGGGCTATTTCTTCATCAGAATCGCTCCTAAAGGTGAGAACTTATGATCCCCCAGCGTCGACTATGTGACAGTTGCCGGTAGTTTTTTTGTGCTCCTCGGTCGTGCTTTTCCGCTGTCGACGAGCTTCATGCTTCATCCTTTTGAAGTGTTGCCTGCGAGCGACATATCCCTGCCACCATTTTTCAAAGGTGTTGCATTCTTCGGTGGGGTGCGCAATCCTTCGATGATATAAGCAGTAATTAGGATGCAAGTCCTCTTCATTAAGGTTTATCTCATCAGAAATGTTTCCTTCATTCCCATTGATATGGCTTTGGCGAACCTTTTCCTCGTCTTGAACCTGCTCTTGCCTGTCGCGGGCATGTTTCGGTTTGGTCGGGATGCTTCAACCCTTTCATCCAGTCGTCGGCGTTTTTCCTTTTTAAATATGGCCATTTCCCGCTCTCGATCAACCTTACTGTTTAGAAGAGCTTCATTCAGGAATGCATTAATCATCTCGTCTGACGGTCCTAGGAACTCCGTTTTTGGATCTTCCCCAAGTTTCTTTGCGTCAAGAGCTTCTTCTTCATCTATCGACGAGTGAGAGATCTCATGGCAGCTTGCCACATAATCTTCAGGTCCATCCGACGAGTCTTCTCCATTGTTATAATCTTCGTCCTCAAGGACGTGGCTGAGAAATTCTTGGAGTGTGACTGGGGTCCGCGCCTTTTGGTTATATTCTTTCAGCGCGTCAATCTGTTTTTGCAGGTCCGTGCGCTTGTCACCATGCTTCATGGGCTTTTTGGTCTTCTTCTTCTTCGAAGACTTCGACGGCCGGGTATAAGCGCTTTGACTATCCCCACCAGTTTTTAGAGTTGGGCGCGGTTTCAGCATTCCCTCGATGATCTCGGGCTCCAGTGGATTTTTCCATTTGATCGCCGGGCATGTTTGGAGGTCTTTCAACATTCTTTTCGTCTTGGCTGAAAGAACGACCTCCCATGGAGCTTCTTCTACAAAAGAGCAAGATGCCCTCGGAGTGTCTGTCTTTTTGAGAGCGTGCGGCTGGGGCGAGCTTCCTTTCCAATTCTCGGACAGTGCGAACTTGCTCTGTTGGTATTGGTCTTCGATCCAGCCTTTAAAGACGAAGCAATCTTCAATTGGATGGCTTACCGCTTGTTGGTAGGGGAAATAGTTGGGACTATTAGCCTCACTGGGTTGCAATGGGCGTTTTGGATTCGGCAAATTAATGAGCCTGTTGCGCACCGCTATCTCTAACAATCTCCTCGTTTTGTCCCCGGGAAACGAATAAGGGCGCTTTATTTTCTCATTATAGTATCGCCGTCTCTCGTCTAGGCGATCCGTTAATTTTGGACCACTGGGCTGCTGTTGAGCATTGACGACGAAGGTTGCTTTTCCTTTCCCTTTTTCATTTCGCGGCTCCGGCTTCGAAGAGGAAGGCCTGTGACCCATCTGGTCCATTTGGGCCAGCTTATCAATCAAGGACTGGAAAGTGGTTGGCTTGAAAAACATCATGAATTGGGAGATGGTCGCTTGAGGGTCGAGAGTACCTACAAACATGCCTACTGCGGGCGCTTCTTCGATGCGCTGCTCGCACTTCGACCATAAGTTCTGTTACCGTATTGCGTATAGCACCCACGTTTCGCCTGGCTTTACCCTGGCGTTAATCAATGCGGTGATCGGGATGCGCTCGCTAGCGCTCGCGAACCTCTGTGTAAAGAGCAACTCCATTTCTGCAAATGTCTTAACGGAGTCATTCGGGAGCTCGGAATACCACTCAAATGCCGTCTCTAACAAGCTGCCAACAAACTGGCGGAGCAGTAGTTTATCATCACCTCCAGTATTACCGCACAAGGCTCTAAATTGAGCAACGTGCTGATGCGGATTTCCCGTCCCTTTATATACGTGGAATTTGGGGATCTTATATCCCGGCGGGTACCTTATTTGGTCATACCAGCCCGGATAGGGTCGTCCAGTCTTAACGATCTGCCCAGCTGCTTCATTCGCTTGGTGAGCTCGTATTTGTAGAGCAATGTAATCATCCAGAGCGGCCTTGGAGATGGTCTCCTCCTTGGCTGCTGAAAGAGACGGAGGAGGGTTCGATGTCTCTCCTCTGTCATCTTCAATGATAATCGGGGGGTCTTCAGCTGGAGGTTCCGGCTGTAATATCATCCCGGCCATGTCTTAGAACAAAAGAGCCATTTGTTTTATATTGGCTGCCTGCTCCGCGGCCTCTTTTTCTTTCCTCTCGAGCATTCTTCGGAGGAATTCAGCATCAGTTTCTTGTTCCTGACGCTGCTCTGAGGTCTCTGGATTTTCTTTCGGCCAAGTGAGTGCGGCCATTGCAGTCAGCATCTCCTGAAGTTTTTGCTGTTGTTGCTCCTGAGCTTTTGTTATCGATCGGGTAAGCGGTCGATGACCTGTAGAAGCACGGCTTTCCTCTTTTCCGAAAGCCATATAAACGGTATGTGTTACCATGCCCCCAGACTTGGGACGTTTAGATTCAGCGTCTTTGCGGTTCGCCGCGGTCACAGGGGCTTTCTCCGGCCTCCTTCTGTTATGAGCGGTTGAAGTTGAGGGAGCCGTTGCAGCGGGTACCCAGACGGACGACATCTTCTGTGGTACTACGGGATGGCTCTTTTCTTGACGAGCTTTAATCTTCTTAGGTCGGTGAGAGTAGTCCTGGTCAATCACCGATTCCTGAACCTGTTACCAGACTTTATAAATTTTTGGAGGAAAGCCGCTGAGGGGGCTGCTCCGGTTTATTTTCTGTAGCATTCTCCACAGGTAGAGGAGATCTTTTCAACACGGCAGTCGGAGAGTTCTTGCGAACCCTCCTAAGTGGTTCAAAGCTGTTCCCAGTTGGAACAGCAGCATCGATCTCCACCGTTGGAGCCGGCGGGGTCAATCTAGAAAGAGAGTTGCCTCCAGCCTTCCTTCCTCGGTGCCAGTGGCGACGTCGAGCGTGTCGAGCCGTTATGATTGTCTCAGCTGTATGGGTGATGATCAGTCGAAAATATGGCATTTTTAACACATCAATTTCCCTATGCAATTATCTAAAGGTGTTTGGTATAAATATAGCACATATTAGCAATTTTTCTGCAAAATACCAAATAACATATGTTATACATTATAACCGGCATTTTGTGGGAAATTGAGTGTTTATTTCTACACGCATGATTTTGTATATCTCAACACTGTTTATCAAGATTGTGTGCAGGAAATCCTTCAGGTTAAAGAGCCGGAATCACAAAAGTGCCGATAAAATACATCAAGTCCAAGACTTGAGATCTGGCAGCAACCAAGAAAGAAATGTCAGATTCCAGGTATCAGAAGAAGACCCCAACATTGTCAGAAGAATAACACAGAAATTTCATGCAGCGAGCTTATTATATAGCCGCGGATCCGCGGCCGAGTTGGCCGATCCGCCGCGGTTCCACGGCCTGGTTTGCTCCTTGGCGGTCCAAAATCCTCTGGAATATTCCTTCTAACAACCCTAGCTTCCAGAAGACTCTCAATTACCACGTGGCTTCTTCCAGAAGGCTCTGCATAACAAACTCACTCTAGAATATTTCTTGTAACAACCTCATTCTAGAATATTCCCTCTAACAAACTCATTCTAGAAGGCTCTCTCTAACAACCTAGCTTTGGAGGGAAGATTCAAATGAGGTGGTTATATAAAGAGATCTAGATCTAGGGTTTTGAGGTTACACAATTAATTAGGGTGAGTTAGTTACACTTTTGGAGCCAAAATTCAAATTCAAGTTGAGTGACACAACTTGATACCAAAACCCTAGCCCAAATCCATTTCCAAAGCCAAATCAAGATCATTTTGAGAAGCAAATCAAGCAAGCAACTATCGATCTTTTATCCGCGAGGCCAATCTTCATCCGAGCAAGAGATCGACGACGATCCGCGACTCACGGAGATCGAGCGGAGCGAACTTCGACGGATCTAGTTACCTCTTCAAAAGAGCGATCGAGAGCAACTCTTGTAACCTCGAATTGAAGGAATGTGTAATTAGTCGTCGATTTAATAAAGGTGATAATTTCAATTCTTGCTTTCTTTACATTCTTGCGTTATGAAACTTCTTGATCTTTGATTCATTAATTTTCATGATGTGTGAGTGAAATCTCCGCTTGTGGAGGATTCGAGAGAATTGATAGATCTAATGATGATCAAATCTTAATACTAATTTTAAGTCTTATGAGATTTGTGAACTCTAGGAAAAAGAATCAACAATGACCTAATTTGGATCGAGATCACATTCTTGTGAATTTCGTTGCAAATTAAGGATCAAATGATTGATGATTTTCTTTGCTAGAGGCTAGATCCGAATGATCATGATTGAAAAGACAAGGGATAGAAGGAGAAACCCTAGTTTCTTCAATAGATCCCTAATCTTCATTCATCATCATCAATCTAGCTACAAATTATCAATAGATAAGATTAGGAATTATTAGATTCATCATTAACTATTAACTCAATCGAATTCTACAAGCTATTCTTCATTATCTTGATAAATCAAAGTGATTGGGACATTTCTTGATACTTGATTCTAGATCTACTATTTTCTTGATGTTTCTTAAAATCAAATCATATAAATCTTGAATAAACTTTCTTGCATTTTCTTTTATATTTTCATTTCAACTCATCTAAAACAAGATCGATCAAAACATACATCTCAGTGGACGATACGTATTCATTAACGCGCTACATCGACATCGTTAATTGATTGCGGTATAAATTTCTTTGGTTGTGATTAAAACTTTTCCATATACACGAAGAATGATCAATCAAATGGCGCCGTTGCCGGGGATGTGTGCTATTTTGTTCGTTTTTTTTTATTTGAGTTGAAAAATTATTATTCCATCAGAATTTTTAGATCAAATTCGCATCAAGTGCTTAACGATTAGTTGTGAATTTTTTGCGATGGAATCTGGAATCATTGTAGCAGTGCGATCAAGATTCAGAGAAGTTCTGCAAATTCCAGAGGAGTACCAGAAGCTACAAGAAAATTTTGAAGCCCTAACTCCTCCTTCCCACCGTGGATCTGCGGTCAACAGTAGGTTTTTGCGGCGGTTCCGCCGCCGTTTATGCGATTCAGTGCTCCAAATTTCTCAGGTATATCTCTGACTTTCTTATCTTCTCTCTGATCTTTTCCAATAAACAATTTCTGCAGGATTCTTTGCAAAAATTCGCAGCGCCGCAAAAAGAAAAATTATGCGTGTTTGATCTTGGTTGTTTGCATTTTTAAACACGGAAATTAAGGGGAAAAGACCAAATTCAGATTAGGTGGGGAGTTCATTACCCTTCCTAAGTCCCAAAAATCACAAACTTGCATCCGCATCACCCTCATTAACTAAAAAATATCTAGACAAGACTCTAAGGACCATCGCGCTCAATTAGGACAGAAGAAGGTCGTGGGTAATCTATTGCTTATCCGCGTTTATTTTGTGATGTCTAAGGCAAGTGTGTCTAAGGCAAGTGGTTACTTAATTAGGCCCACTACTTACATAGTGGAGAACCTCCCACTTACCTGGCACTTACCTGGCCGCAGAATGGGCAAAGAGGCAGTAGAGGATTTATCTTGCGACTTATCTTCTGGAAGTCTAGGAGCGGTCTAGAGCCTTGACCTAGGTGACCACTAGATCTAGGGTGGTGTGTGCATTTTTTGTGATTTGATTTTTCAAAAACCGTATTTTTCAAGACAAACACCAACCAACTTTTCCCCTAATTATCACAACGCTGCCACTTGTGCTAAACCCTTTAGTGCAAGCTCGGCTGGATACGGGATTCTAGTGCCCGTCTTGTCCGCGTTTCTCCTATCGACTCCAAAGTCAGTATTTCTATATTTTCTTTTTCCCACCACCCACCACGACCGCGATGGACGGATATCCATCACACTTTAACACCACTCTGCCACCGCCCGCATGTGTGCAGAACCCTCCTCGCATTTCTCTCCAAGAGAGATGCTATCCCACATATGTTCCTCTTCCCACCTGTCTTTCTATACCACCTGCCAACGGAGAAAATTTTGAAATCAACCCCCAATTTATCAAACTGTTACCCGAATTTCACGGTCTTGAGTCTGAAGACGCATATGTTTTTATATCCAAATTTGAAAATGTATGCGTAATGATTGGAACGTCACAACTGTCTTTGGATGCTCTGCATTTACGTTTTCTCCCATTCACGTTGTGCGATTTAGCCGAGAAGTGGCTTTATAATACAACCGCACATTCTATTTCAAAATGGGATGAATTTGTTGCAGCATTCCTTAAGAAATTTTACCCCAATCACAAGACCAGCCGTGTTCGGAGCGAAATCTTCAAATTTACCCAACTTCCCAATGAACCATTCTGGAAATGCTTTGAACGGTTCAAGGATCTTCTTATCCAATGTCCTCATTACGGAATCCCTAGATGGGATCTGTGTCGAATTATCTATGAGGGTATTGATTTCATAACTAAATAGATGCTTGAAACCATGTGTCATTGTCAATTCCTGTCTAAAGATGATGGTGAAGCTTGGAAATACCTAGAAGATTTTGCTCAAAACACATTACAATAGGAAAGTGTTAGACCACCATCGTCTAGGGATGATATCAATCAGCTCGATGTTTCCATCACAATGAGAACCGAAATGGCCGCAATATAAAGGAAACTCGACGCTATAGAAAACAAAATTTCTTCAGCCCCCCTAAACCACTACACACTTCCTAAAACCGTGTGTGGCTGCTGTTCAAATCCATCACATTTGATGGAAGAATGTCCTTTGAATGTACCGTTTCAAGGTTACACTAATGCTGCATTTCAGCAAAGATCTGGAAACGATCCTTCTTCTTCCTCATATAATCAAGATTGGAGGAATCACCCTGATCTTTCTTGGATCCAACACCAAACTCAATACACGGATCTAAACCAGAATAACTTTCAATGGGTCCCTCCACCACAACAGCAACCACCACAACTGAGTCAGCACCCCTTTTAATCGCAACCTTTTCAAAACCCGGCCAACAATTTTGATCCTTTTTCTGCCGGTACCAATAACACCTCTGCACTTGAACAAACCATGAGTTTGCTTCTGACAAATTCTATTCAAATGTCGGCTAATATTAAGTCTTCTATCGATGATATAAAGAAAATCACCGCCTCCCAAGGTGAGATTATTAAATCGATGGAAGCACAAATTGCACAGTTAACAGCCGAAATAAGTGCTAGAGAGAAAGGGAATCTTCCATCTCAATCTTTACCTGATCCTGGACCTTCACATTACACTAATGTGAATGCACTTACCACGTTGAGATCTGGAAGAGTGCTAGACAATCATGTGGGTGAACAGATTGATATTGAGGAATCAATTGAACCCCACGCTTCCACTTCCACTTCCACTTCCACTCCCACTTCTACTTACCCTATTTCGTCTAATTTACCTTCTTCTTCCGAGCCTATTCTCCATTTTCCCAAAGGCTCGAACCCTCCACCCACTTCATCCTTTCCACCCCCACAACCTTCTCCACAAATGTGGGACCCAACACTTATTGATAGAGCTCCATTTCCGGAAAGGTTGAGGCCCAACAAACCCAATGCCCAAATGGAGAAGCTTGTGGAAATGTTTAAGCAAGTTAACCTCAACATTTCTCTCCTAGATGCTATACAACAAGTTCCGTCCTATGCGAAAATTCTTAAGAACTTGTGCACTAGGAAGAGGAAGTCTCAAGTGCTGAAAAAAGTGTTCATGTCGAGTACTGTAGACACGGCTTTTTCCCAACAATTACCAAGGAAACGTAAGGACCCTGGCTGTCCTACTATTTCTATTTCCATTGGGGATAAACACATTAACCATGCTTTACTTGACCTTGGTGCTAGTGTTAACTTGCTTCCATATTCATTCTATGAGCAACTAAGTATCGGAGTGTTAAATCCCTCGAACATAACTCTCCAGATGGCCGACCAATCAATCACCAAACCTAGGGGTGAACTTGAGGATGTGTTGATAAAAATCGGGGAATTTGTATTCCCTGTGGATTTTATTGTTCTTGATACACAGCCTGTAGCGAACCCACGGAACCAAATTCCGGTGATTCTAGGTCGTCCCTTTTTAGCTACTTCCAACACTGTAATCAACTGTAGAAACGGCTCTATGAACCTATCTTTTGGGAATAGGTCAATTGAGCTCAACATTTACAAGTTGGGAAGTCAACCCTCCGATCCTCATGCTCGAGTATGTTCTGTCGAATTAATGAAAGTCGACGGCAGCGAATTTGATCAGCCTCATGATACTGATCTAGACTCTTTTCATATGTTGTTGTTTGACCCAACTATGTATCATACACATACGGACTCTTCCACTGAGCTGTCCGGGTCAACATCTAACACTGATTATGAACCGATTTTGGAGTCTGAAGATCACCCCGCGCTTTTTGATGACATTATTCTTCGGGGTATCGATGAGAGTTTTGAGGAAATCTTCGCTGATGAACTCGCATTTTTAAAAGACACGGGTGTTGAGATGAATCACCCTCAATACAAAGAAATTGAACCTCCATCCCTTCTTCTGGGCTATAAAGAGAATGCGAGTAATCCATCACAATCACTGTGTCGTCTCTCCAAAATGAGACGCAAACACATTCTATCCCACCACTTATCTTTTCCCCACCTCTTCCTGGCTCCTTATAACATGTTCTTCCACCAACCGATGCACTACACTAATAAAATCTTCGAATGGTTAGTGTTGACGTTCGGTCTTTGCAAAGCTTGGCACTGACCAGTAATTTTGACCCTCTCTTGTGATTTTCAAAGCTTAACATTGTTTAACTCAAGTTTGGGGGGGGGATATTGTTGGCTCTTGAAAATAAAAGTTGTCCTCAAAATTGTGAGCCAAAAATAAGTTTGGGGGAGATTTTCACGTCCATGTTTCTTACCCCCATTAATAATGTCCTCCCAAGCTTACAGGTTTTTTGAGGTTTAGCAGAAGACAACAGTAAGGACACTGTTGATAACAAGTTTAGGGGAGGTTTGTGCTTATTTATGTATCACTTTGTATCATACTTTGCATAAGCACAAAACATATGAAAAAAATGAAAAAAAAATTTGTAGATAAATAAGATAATAAAAGATTAGATAGTGAAAAAATTACATCCAAAAAATTGGAAAAGTTTAAGAAAACCAAGAAAATTAGAAGTTTTCTTAAACGAACTAGTAATAAGTAGTTATGAGCCGTTGTCCCAAGGGTTAGTAAGATGAAAGAAGTCACTAATCTGAGGATAAAAATAAGTCTGAAAAATAGTTTCTATTCTGAAAGCCAAACATTTGAATGTTGATACCCTACTATACGCACTTACACACGTCTTGAAACTCGGGATAGTAGAGGATACCTTGAAATGCACTTGTCTAAAAGCCAAAGTATGAAGGAAATAATAAATGAATAAAAGATAAAATGGTGAAGAAAAATGAACACCGGTTTTGTTATCACCAAGGCAGCAATAAAAAATACAGCGAGGGTGCTTCATCACCTAGTGCCTTAGACCAACTGGTTTGGGAGTCACTGCTAAGCCTTAAGTGGTGCAAGATGAGGAAATTGCTACTTACGCCTAATCATGCAAGCACATGAGTAATCGGTCGGTTAGTACCTCAAGAAGTAGTAACGGTCGCATGAAAAATGTGTGAACAAATCCATCTAAATATTCATTGATTAAAAAGTACTGAGGTGATGGACAAGAGTATGATAGCTTGAATTGAATTCTCCGAGATTAGGGATGTCTTTTACACACACGTAGGGGTATATGATCGATGTTTGGAAGAAAGATAGGAATGAAGAATAAAGACGATGTTTTATTGAGAGATGATGTGATTTCTAACATCTTTTCATGACTATTAAGATAGGGCTCATGACAACCGAAAAGCTAGTATTAGTTGGAAACTCTAATTTTCAAAGTCTTTCTTTTACAATTCTTATCTTTACATGTAACTTTCATGGTCTTCCTTTTATTATGAGATTTTATGGGTGCAATCCGCTGAAAACCCTCAGAAGACAACACTCCTCCTACTAGGGACACCTAGAGGTTTAAAGGCTTGTTGCACGTGCTCAGTGCAATCGTGTTGCCTACGAAAGTGTGCTAGTTAGTTTTTCTTTTTCTTATATTTTCTCCTTCACCTGAATAAAACAAGTTTGCTCGAGACGACCAAAATTAAGTTTGGGGGAATTTGATCAGTCGAAAATATTGCATTTTTAACACATCAATTTCCCTACTATTTGCAATCATCTAAAGGTGTTTGGTATAAATATAGCACATATTAACAATTTGTCTGCAAAATACCAAATAACATGTGTTATACATTATAACCGGCATTTTGTGGGAAATTCAGTGTTTATTTCTACACGCATGATTTTGTATATCTCAACACTTTTTATCAAGATTGTGTGCAGGAAATCCTTCAGGTTAAAGAGCCGGAATCACAAAAGTGCCGATAAAATACATCAAGTCCAAGACTTGAGATCTGGCAGCAACCAAGAAAGAAATATCAGATTCCAGGTATCAGAAGAAGACCCCAACATTGTCAGAAGAATACCACAGAAATTTCATGCAGCGAGCCCATTATATGGCCGCGGATCCACGGCCGAGTTGGCCGATCCGCCGTGGTTCCGCGGCCTGGTTAGCTCCTTGGCGCTCCAAAATCCTTTGGAATATTCCTTGTAACAACCCTAGCTTCCAGAAGACTCTCAATTACCACGTGGTTTCTTCCAGAAGGCTCTGCATAACAAACTCACTCTAGAATATTTCTCGTAACAACTTCATTCTAGAATATTCCCTCTAACAAACTCATTCTAGAAGGCTCTCTCTAACAACCTAGCTTTGGAGGGAAGATTCAAATGAGGTGGTTATAAAAAGAGATCTAGATCTACGGTTTTGAGATTACACAATTAATTAGGGTGAGTTAGTTACACTTTTGGAGCCAAAATTCAAATTCAAGTTGAGTGACACAACTTGATACCAAAACCCTAGCCCAAATCCATTTCCAAAGCCAAATCAAGATCATTTTGAGAAGCAAATCAAGCAAGCAACTATCGATCTTTTATCCGCGAGGCCAATCTTCATCCGAGCAAGAGATCGACGACGATCCGCGACTCACGGAGATCGAGCGGAGCGAACTTCGACGAATCTAGTTACCTCTTCAAAGGAGTGATCGTGAGCAACTCTTATAACCTCGAATTGAGAGAATGTGTAATTAGTCGTCGATTTAATAAAGGTGATAATTGCAATTCTTGCTTTCTTTACATTCTTGAGTTATGAAACTTCTTGATCTTTGATTCATTAATTTTCATGATGTGTGAGTGAAATCTCCGCTTGTGGAGGATTCGAGAGAATTGATAGATCCAATGATGATCAAATCTTAATACTAATTTTAAGTTTTATGAGATTTGTGAACTCTAAGAAAAAGAATTATCAATGACCTAATTTGGATCGAGATCAAATTCTTGTGAGTTTCGTTGCAAATTAGGGATTAAATGATTGATGATTTTCTTTGCTAGAGGCTAGATCCGAATGATCATGATTGAAAAGACAAGGGATAGAAGGAGAAACCCTAGTTTCTTCAATAGATCCCTAATCTTCATTCATCATCATCAATCTAGCTACAAATTATCAATAGATAAGATTATGAATTATTAGATTCATCATTAACTATTAACTCAATCGAATCCTACAAGCTATTCTTCATTATCTTGATAAATCAAAGTGATTGGGACATTTCTTGATACTTGATTCTAGATCTACTATTTTCTTGATGTTTCTTAAAATCAAATCATGCAAATCATGAATAAACTTTCTTGCATTTTCTTTTATATTTTCATTTCGACTCATCTAAAACAAGATCGATCAAAACATACATCTCAGTGGACGATATGTATTCATTAACGCGCTACATCGAAACCGTTAATTGATTGCGGTATAAATTTCTTTGGCTGTGATTAAAACTTTTCCATACACACGAAGAATGATCAATCAGGTGACTTCCTTATGCCCCCTGTGTTGGCGAAGGGTTGTCACCGGTGTCAGCCTCTTGAAGACCGATGTCCGTTGAGAAGCAATTTCCAATCTGTAAAAGACAGACCTCTGGACAGGGGAAGCAGCTTTGAGGACTTTGCCTCGAGCGGGAGCCGAAACAGTCAGTCTTGTGAAGACTGACCCTTTGGCAGGAGAAGCCACCTTGACGACTTCATGAGCAGGAATGGCTATCCGCTTAGGGATAACCCTTTCTGGTATCGCGGGCTTCTTCACGGGCCCGTTGGAGCTTTGGCCCAGTTTGTTGAAAACTAAGGCGTTGGATTTAGACGACCCGTTGAGTGGGGCCGCGGCAGTGGTAAGTCAATCAAAGACCGACTTCTTTGGGGCTTCTTGCGAGAGCAGCAGGTCATTGAAGCTTATCGGTGGGATCATGGTCCCAAAGAACAACCCAGTAGTGGCCTGAGTTACTTGCTCCACTGGCATCTTGAACAGGGAGGCCGCTTGGGGCCCGTAAGTTACAACTCCAGATGAGGTGGAATGGGAGTTGCAGTTGCAGCTGGAGCAGTTAGAGGCCATTGATGTTATGTTTTCTGCACGGGAGCAAAACCAAATCTTAGTACCTCGAACCCAAGGGCAACCATATCAAACCGCGATTCGTTCGCGAACACGACACACGAAGTGTGGAGTGGAAAGAGGAAAAGGTCCCACCGGGCGTGCCAGAATCTGTTCTCCGCCGAAAGACACGACCGGGACGTTGGGTCGTCCGGTTTTGAATTCCGAGGGTAGATGCTAATTGGTGCTATCCGTCCACCTCTCCAAAGATGCCAAGTTGATTTATGGCACCGTGTATCGAAGGTTTAAACGGATGCGGCCGATGTAGCAGACTTCGTCAGATTCTCCCTCATGATGAGGGGTTTTTGATTGTGGGGACGCTCTTCCCTGCAGGCACAAGCCCCTGCAGTTAATTATTCTACCGCATCGCGGTAACCACTTTCTCCTTCTCCGGATAATCACTTCGTGTCGAGGGTGTTTGTTTTGTTTTTTTTTTGGTTGCCCGTGGATTGTATATGGAGACTAATTTATGTCGTCGCCCGTAGGGCGTAGATTAGTCCAAATCCGTATCTTCTTAGATTTGGATTTGGGGGTTGGGTTTAAGGATACGTTAGTCTCATTTGAGACTAAGATCAACTTAAACGTGTGTTAAGGATACGTTAGTCTAATTTTTAGACTAAGTTTGACTTAACGTTTGTTAAGTACACGTTAGTCTAATTTTAGACTACGATCAACTTAACGGGATCGTTTAGATCCAACAAAAGAGCATTTGGACTCTATTGTTTAATTTAGGGACATTGCGGTCGATTACCAGTTTAAGGACATGGTGGTCCAATGTTAGTTTAAGGACATCTCGGTCCAAGATTATGGACATCATAGTCCATGGGCTTAAGGACCCCACAGTCCAAGGTTAAGGACATCATAGTCCATGGGTTTAAAGGGACCCCACAATCCGAGGTTAAGGATATCATAGTCCATGGGTTTAAAGGGACCCCACAGTCCGAGGTTAAGGACATCACAGTCCATGGGCTTAAGGACCCCACAATCCAGTTTAAAGACGTCATAGTCTATGAAATGTATGGTTGTCGGGACCCATCCCCTCTCTGAAGACGTTGAAGGATTACAATGACATATATCAGAGGGGTTCAGAGATGTACCCTTGATCCAATTTTGGTTAAGATCTGTGATCCAATTTTGGTTAAGATCTGTAGTCCAATTTGGGGCTAAGATCCGTTAAAAGATTTATGAGCATATAGGCTCAATTAATCTGAGTTGAGGACTTATGACCGATCTTGGGCTAAGTCCAATCAGGTTAAAATGTTTAACATTTATTTTGGGCTGTTGAGCCTTTATTTGTGCTTGGACCTGACAGTGTTTTTGTTTTTTACTGAATGCTGAGCATTCCCCAAATCCCTGGGCTTATTAAAGAACAATTTATGTTCTATCAGCGCAACACATGGTGCGCTTGGCGCTTTGCGCCAGTCAAAGAGCGCAGTGCACTTCTGCCGAGTAGTTCACACGTGAGGGACACGTGTTGCGCTTGGCGCTAAGCGCCAGATGATGGGCGCATTGCGCCAGTTTATGAGCGCAGAGCGCTAGTAGTTCAGTGGCGCACACGTGATTGGCACGTGGTGCGCATGGCGCTGAGCGCCAGCCCATGAGCGCAGTGCGCTATTATAAAGAGCGCAAAGCGCTAACTGTTAGGTGGCGCCTACGTGAAGGACACGTGGCGCGCTTGGCGCTGGGCACCATTCCAAGAGCGCAGAAGCGCAGTTCAAGAGCGCAAAGCGCATCTGATCAATTTTATGATCTGAGAAATAAATTCTCGTTTATAAAGACATTGTCTCAAGATTCTAAGAACAAAAGTTCTTATTTTGTAGGAGATGTCTTCAATCTCTTATGTTGATGAAAGGCTTTGCCTTTACGGATCTGTGATGCTCAAGAGAATTAAATTATTCTTCCCCCCCTTTTATAATAAGATGTTTATGATCTCTTTTAGATCTATAAAGAAGTAAATTCTTCTTCTATTTTATGATGAGATCTTTTGATCTCTTTGTAAAAGACCTTGGTCTTATAGATCTATGATCTGTGAGAAAGAAGTAAATTCTTCTTTTTAATTATGAGATGATTTCATCTCTCTGTTCTTTTACCTTGAAGAAAAGAAGTTCTTCTATTGAGAGCTTGGCTCTTCTTTTTGAGATTTTCTCAAACCTTATAGGGTGATTCCTCTCTATGCTTCTGTCTCGAGACTTGAAGTCTTGGGACCTTCATATAGGGTGAGCTGATCAGTTCAATCAGTTAAGGAGGTCTTTTCTCCAATTGATTTGGAGAATTTCCCATCGTTGGATCTTTGATCCAAAGGCTTCTGATTTACAGAAGGCAATCTTCTTGTTTTTAACAAGATTATTAAATGTTTCCATACAGAATTTATTCTGTACTTTTGGTGATTTTTAATCACTATTGGATCATTGATCCAACGGTGCTCTGATTTACAGAGCCCAATTTTGTTGTTTGGAAAGATTTTGAGAAATCTTTCTTTAACAGAATTTACTTCTGGTTAATTAATGATTCATCATTATTATTGGATCTTTAATCTGACGGTGGGGAGCTTTAGTCCAGCGCTAGCGCACCCGTGCTTTGCACGTGGTGCGCTGCTTAGGGTGTAGCGCACTTAGCGCTAGCGCACCCATGCTTTGCACGTGGTGCGCTGCTTTAGAGCGTAGCGCACCGAGCGCTAGCGCATCCGTACTTTGCACGTGGTGCGCTGCTTACGGCGCAGCGCACTTAGCGTTGCATCTGAAGCATTGCTTTTATTGTTGGAGGTGTCTTTTCACCTTCCTTTTAAGTCAAACTTATATTCCCCGAAACTTACATTTCCCAGATCTTGGAAATAGATCCATTATGCAAAAAAATTTCTGTGCCTAGTCTTTATAATCTGAAGCAATGCTTCTTTCTTTTCTCATTTCCAGAGAACTATCTTAACTATGGCTTGTAACCGCCCACATGCTCGTCGACAACCATGGGAAGTGCCCATTCAGGACATTGTTCCTCGCTTCGCTGCGCCCTTGGTGAACCCTGCTCTTACGGATGACCAATGCGACGCAGCGCTGCACGAGCTCTTGACTCGTGTAGGATCTCCTCTCCCTCCCAACTCTATTTGGCTTCGGATGATCCTCATGTCCATGCTCGCTGATATTCCCCCTCCTCCGACGGAGATGACCCCGGTGATGCTCAATGCCGCTAAAGACAAGATCGAGTGCTTCTTCGAGGCACACTTGATCACCAAAGCCCTGAGGGATTGCTCTGTTCAGTTACTGAGCCAAATACGGGCTCATCGGGCCGTTATCTCTGCTTTCGCTGGCGAATGCGGTACTAACCGATGGGAAGCTACTCCTCGCGAAGATCGTCGCTTTGACATGGTGGAAAAGACAGAGAGGGAACTAGATAATTGTATCTATATGTTTGTAAACCCCTGTACTTTTGATCTCATGTTTGGCGATCTATTTCCATTGCAATAAAATGTTTAATTAAGTGTTTTCTTCCTTTTTGTCATTATCTGTCAAGTGTTCCTCTTATTTAATTCTTTTGTTCTTCCTCTGTCAGGCGCATATGCGCTATAGAACTTGCACTGTTATAAACAGGCGCAAGTAATCCTTGCGAGAGTGAAGCGCTTTTGGCGCTTAGCGCTCTTGGCGCTTAGCGCTCTCGTGCTTTGCACGTGAGCGCCGTTTCAGAGTCTTTGACTCTTAGTGTTGGCGCATTTAATGCTAGCGCTTTTCATGAAGCGTTGCTTCGTTTCAAATCTCGGAATTTGAACAGAGCTTTGCTCTGATTGGGGGAACACTTGGCAATGCTCCCGTCGCGATTCTGGCTGATGACCTGTCTTGTAGGTCTTGGGTCGCTGCATTCTTTTCGTTTTGCAATCCTTTCTGATGACATTCTTTTCTTTTCGAATGTAGGTGTAGCGAGTGCTGAGGTTGCGATACCTGAAGAAGCATCACCAGTTGCAGCTTTGACGGTCGTTGCCCCTCCGTCCTCTCTTATATCTTCTCAAATGCTGGAAGGTATGGGTTCGCGATAAATTTAAATCGGGGATAACTTCTTTCGTGTACCGATCATGTATCATCGTGATCTCGCAGGAGTTCTTTTTGATCACTTGTATCAGGTGCTGAACCCGCACTTCTCCTTCCAGTCGGAGATTAGTCGGCCCGCTGGTGTCGGTGAGTATCTTTTCTAACCGACGTCCTTTCTTTTCTTTGACAGGCAGCCATGTCATTGCTAACTCTTCTTCGCATTAATTGTAGCCTTACAAATTAAAGTAGGGGACGAGGGTATCTCCGCGACACCAGTACTTCCAGCTCTGCCTCTTGTTGCAGCCGGTATAGTAGACTCTATTGTTCATGCATTTTTTTATTTCTTGAGTCGTCATTTGACTATGATTTGTTTTGCAGCGGTGACACCGACACCAGCTCCGTTCGAGTCTCGAATCATTATGCCAGCAGGGCCCTTTTCCAGACGTCCATCTTCAAAAGGCACTGTGACCAGTCTGCGTATGTTGAGCGATTACATCGAGGAGCTTGACGTGGAGGCCCCTACTGCAGACTTTGCTGTTGAAGTTAATCCAATGCTGGCGACGCTTGTGAACTTCCATAACGAAAGCGTCGTTGAGTCTTGGGTTAAACACTGCAGGAAGATTGAGGCCTTCCTGCATGAGCTTGAGCTTAGACGTCCTGCTCCTGAAATTCAGGCTTTGAACTCCCAGCGGGCTGCGTGGGTTGAGCAGAGCGTGTCCTTCCTCTGCCATTTCGTACAAGAAGCGACCTTGAGGCGGAAGGAACACGAGGAGGCTTCGGATGAATCCGCCCCGCTGCGCGCCCAAGTTAAAACGAATGCCACGCAACTGAGAGCTGCTTTTGACACCTTGCAACAATGTATCTTGGACGGGCTTGTATTGAGGCGGAAGCTCGACTCTATTGAGCGGGTTACGCAGAGTCGCGAAGCTGCCCAACGGGAAATCGATGAGAAGATTTCATCATGCTTGCAGCAAAGGGCTCGAATTGAAGCGGAGCTGGCCGCGGCGGCTGATCACAAGAAGGCACTGAAAGGAGTGCGAGAGCAACTTACTGACTTATTGAAAACGCTTCCTTCTTAGTAGCTGTTTTGTATAGATTGAATGCTTGTAATCTTTGAATAACATGTATCCATTTTTTTCCTTTCATATGATCCAACTTGTACTCCATTGAATTCATGAATAAAAAATACACATTTTTTTGTTCTATTGTTGCTTTCTTCTCTTTACTGTGTCATTGCCATGTGATTTTAGCAAGTGTGGCCTGTAGATAGTAAGTGGCGGTCCATCTTAGACTCTTTGCAGGGTAAAGATGGCTTAGGAAACAGGTTCAAGTCTGCTGCCTAAGACTTTTCAATTTTATGAGCCGTGAGGGTCTCATAAAGGGTTTTCTCCCTACGAGTCGAGAGGATCTCGTAGGTGTATTTTCTCCTTAAGAATCGTGAGTATTCCTAAGTGTGCTTCCTCTTGAGAGTCGTAAGGATCTCACAAGAGAATTTTCCCTCTTACAAGTCGAGAGGACTCGTAAGTGGTTGTTTCCCTCCTTATCGAGATTCGACTTTGGAGAGTGTGGTCCGTGAATAGTATGCAAGAGTCCATTTTGGACCGAATTGCAGGGCCCCAGTGCTTAGAAAATAGGTCCTTATCCCCATTGCCTAAGGCTTTTCCCTACGAGTCGAGACGAATCGAGAAGTTCTCGCAAAGACACTAATTTCCTCACGAATCGAGATGAATCGAGAAGTTCTCGCAAGAATGTCTGAACGTCACAGTTAACCTCTGCTCTTTACGACAGAGGTCCGTTAGGGTCTGTGGTACTAGGGTTTTGCCCGTCGTACCATCGCGTTGGCTGATGTATTCCTCGATAGGCAATCTTGCTGTTCGAGTAGCCTTGCGACTGTTGTGTCTCTGATCCCTTCGAGGGCTGGACAAGACGTCTTCAAGCAATCTTCCTAGGAAGTTTGACCGTCGGAAGAGCAAGCGTTAGGAATTTTGCCATGCCGCTTTTTACTTGAGGTTAGGCTCAGTTTGGGGAGCCCCGATGAGTCATAACCACTCCGCGCTGGTGTAGGATGATCTCCGATAGTCTTTCAGGTTTTATATGAGTTACCGTCAAGACCCTGAAGCTAGAAATTTGGCCTTTGCTTCATTTGCTGGCATTGCGTCTGTTGTATCGAGACGAATGTCGCGGTTGTCTCTAGGTTGCGGGTAAACCGTCGAGGTTTGGAACTAGGGATTTTGCCGTGGCTCCGTTGTTTAATTGTCGCGTCTAAATCCTGCTGGAGGAAGAACGTTGTGGGGACATCTCGTCTGCTGTATCGAGACGATCGTCGAGGTGGTGACCATTCCGCGCTGGTGTGGGATGATCTCCGGTAGTCTTTCAGGTTTTATATGAGTTGCCGTCAAGACCCTGAAGGTAGGAATTTGGCTTTCGCTTCGTTTTCTTTGGTGTGTCCGAATCCTGTTGGAGGAAGAACGCTATGGTGGCATCTCGTCTGCTGTATCGAAACGAACGTCGAGGTGGTGACCACTCCGTGCTGGTGTGGGATGATCTCCAATAGTCTTTCAGGTTTTATATGAGTTGCCGTCTAGACCTTGAAGCTAGGAATTTGGCCTTCGCTTCGTTTTCTTTGGCGTGTCCGAATCCTGTTGGAGGAAGAATGCTGTGGTGACATCTCGTCTGCTGTATTGAGATGAACGTCGAGGTGGTGACCACTCCGCGCTGGTGTGGGATGATCTCCGATAGTCTTTCAGGTTTTATATGAGTTGCCGTCAAGACCCTGAAGCTAGGAATTTGGCCTTTGCTTCATTTTGCTTTAGCGTGTCCGAATCCTGTTGGAGGAAGGACGTTGTAGTGAAATATCGTCTGTTGTATCGAGGCGAACGTCGAGGTGGTGACCACTCCACGCTGTCTCGACCGTGAGGTCTTTTGTTGACGTTGCGTTTGCATCCTGCTGGACTGCAAAGGAATGTCATTGTTAACATTGCGTCTGGTGTAACGAGACGAATGCTAAGGTGGAGCTGGGATTTTCCCGTCACTCCGGTCTGTTCGACCATGAGGTCTTTTGTTGACGTTGCGTCTGCATCTTGCTGAACTGCGAAGGAACGCCGTTGTTGACATTGCGTCTGCTGTAACGAGACGAATGTCGAGGTGGTCTTTAGGTTGTCAGTGAACCGTCGAGATTTGGAACTAGGGACTATGTCGTGGCTCTGTTTGGTGATGTTGTGTCCGAGTCCTGTTGGAATGAGGAGGATCACCGTTGCTGATTTTTAGGCTGTAGATATTGCCGTTAAGATTTGGAACTAGAGACTATGTCATGGCTTCGTTTCGTTGTGTCGCTTCCGTGCCTTGCTGGCATAAGGAGGAATGCTGTTATTGGTCTCCTGGGATGCAGATGTGACCATCGAGACTTGGCTCTCTTTCTGATGGAGCCTGGTAGGATGATATGTTCCTTCTTTGTTTGTGCCCCTGGATTGTATACAGGGATCGATGTGATCTCACCTGTAGGACAGAAAGTTTCATTTATATATTTTTCTTTCCGCGATGCTCTATCATTTCAGCTTTTATATCGCGAAAGTCGCGATTGCCCAATTATTTCGGCTATTTTTCGTGGTGCCCAATCATTTCGGCTATTTGTTTTATTTACTCGCTGCCTTTTATTGCGAGTTACCCAACCATTTCGGCTATTTTGCATGCATATATTTTTACTTGCTGATTTTGTTGCAAATTGCCCAATCATTTCGGCTACTTCATATGCATTTGTGGCTCGCTGACTTTTCGCTGCGAGTTTAGGATTGGACACCGATTTCGGTATCAGTATCGCTACAACTGGGATATTGTCAGGAGCGAATCATCATTTGCCTCTGTCGAGTCGAACAAAGGTGGCTTAGCAAACAGGGTTAAGATCCTGTCGACTAAGGCTTTTGACTTTATGAGCCGTAAGGGTCTCATAAAAGTATTTCTCCCTACGAGTCATGAGGATCTCGTAAGTGCGTTTTCTTCTTAGGAATCATGAGGATTCCTAAGTGTATGGTCTCTTATAAGTCGTAAGGATCTTACAAGAGTTTTTTCTCCTTATAAGTTGAGAGGACTTATAAGTGTCTTTTGCCATATGAGCATATCCCCAGTCTCTGATGAGACTTTGTTAGGGAAATGTTTATTCGCGCCCATGGATTGTATACAAGGGTCAATATTGAACCGCTTGTAGGGCAAAATCGGGGGGTATAACTGCTTAAGATCAGATCCCTGTAGTTTAAGGCTTTTGAATCTTATGAACCGTGAGGGTCTCATAAGAGGGTTCTCCTTACGAGCCGTGAGGATCTTGCAAGTGTAATTTCTCCTTAGGAATCGTGGGGATCCCTAAGTGTGTTTCTCCTTTGTGAGTCGTAAGAATCTCACGCAGGTGGTTTCTTCTTACAGGGTCGAGAAGACCTTGCAAGTGTCTTTTAACGAGATTGCGCCCTTTCGGGTTTTCACAAAACTCGCCGGTAGTCCTGCTGTTTTTACTAACGGAGCCCTTTCGGGTTTTCATCCGTGCCCATTTCTCTTATGGACGTACCTTTTTTTTTGTCAGCCTTGGGATGCTGTGGTCCGTAGTAGTTTATAGACGTCTCGGTCAACAGCCAGTTTTAGGACATAGTGGTCCATCGTTAGTTTAAGGACTTTTTGGTCCGTCGTTAGTTTAAGGAGATCTCGGTCCGTCGTTGCCGTGTTTGAGGCGAATTTCTAGTTTACGGACTTTTCGATCCATGGGGCTTTTTCTATAAATGAGCACGATGCCCCCGGCATGTCCATCTTTTTCGGATCATGTGGTTGTGGCAGGTTCATCGTCCAGTTTTCAGACAACGTGAATTTGCCCAGTTGGTATTGGTCCTCAATCCAGCCTTTGAAGACGAAGCAATCTTCGATTGGATGGCTTACTGCTTGGTCGTAAGGGCGGTAATTAAGATTGTTGACATCGCCTGGCTGCAACGGACGTTTTGGATCCGGCAGATTGATGAGTCTGTTGCGCACTGCCAGCTCGAACAGTCTCCTCGTTTTATCTCGGGGAAACGAGTAAGGGCGTCCAAGTCTCTCCTCGAGGGATGGGCGTGGACGCACGTTGTTTTGGCGAACAACCGGCTTTAAGTTACTCGGCTGTTGTTGAGTATTGGCGACAAAAGTTGCTTTTCCTTTCCCTTTTTCATTCCGAGGATCCCTCTTTGAGGAGGACGGTCTATGGCCCATCTGGTCCATTTAGGCCAGCTTTTCGATCAAGGCCTGGAAAGTGGTCGGCTTGAAGAACATCATGAATTGAGATATGGCCGTCTAAGGGTCTAGAGTACCCACGAACATGCCTACCGCATGAGCCCCTTCGATGCGCTGCTCGCACTTCAACCACAAATTCCGCCACCGTATCGCATACTAAACCCATGTCTCTCCTGGCTTCACCCTGGCATTGATTAATGCTGTGATTGGGGTGCGTTCACTAGCGCTCGCAAAACGTTGGGTGAATAGTAGCTCCATCTCTGCAAAAGTTTTGACGGAGTCGTGGGGAAGCTCCGAATACCACTCAAATGTTGTCTCTGACAAGCTGCCAACAAACTGGCGGAGCAGTAGTTTATCATCACCTCCAGTGTTTCCGCACAGAGCCCTGAATTGAGCAACATGTTGGTGCGGGTTTGCCGTCCCCTTATATACATGGAATTTGGGGATCGTGTATCCCGGCGGGTACTTTATTTGGTCGTACCAACCCGGATAGGGTCGTCCAGTTTTAACAATTTGCCCAGCCGCTTCATTCACCTGGTGAACTCGTATCTGCTAAGCGATGTAATCATCTAGGGCAGCTTTGGAGATTGTCTCCTCCTTGGCTGTTGACAGAGCCGGCAGAGGATTTGATGTCTCTCCTCTATCATCTTCAATTATTACTGGAGGATCTTCGGTTGGAGGGTCCGGCTGGAGCATCATGCCCACCATATCTTGGAATAGAAGGGCCGTTTGTTTTATATTGGCCGCTTGTTCCGCGGCCTCTTTGTCCTTCTTCTCAAGCATTCTCCGAAAGAATTCAGCATCAGTTTCCTGCTCACGGCGGTGCTCCGAGGATGTCTCCGGGCTTGCTTTCGGTCCCGTGAGTGCGGCCACAGCTGTTAACATCTCTTGGAGCTTTTTTTGTTGTTGCTCCTGAGCCTTAGTCACTGACCGCGTAAGCGGTCGACGACCTGTGGAGATACGGCTGCCCTGTTTTCCGGATGCCATATAGACGGTATGTACCACCATGCCCCCAGACTTGGGGCGTTTAGGCTCAGTGTCCTTGACATTTGTCGCAGACATAGGAATTCTCTCCGGCCTTCTCCTCTTGTGGGTGGTCGAAGTTGAGAGGGCCGTTGCAGTGGGCACCCAGGAAGCCGTCGTCTTCTGTGGCTTGACACGGTGGTCCTCTTCTTGCCGAACCTTCACTTTTTTCTGTCGGCGAGAGTAATCTTGATCAATCACCGAGTCCTGGACTTGACGCCAGACCTTGTAAATTTTAGAGGACAGCCACTGAGGGGGCTGCTCCAGCTTCGCTTTTGGGGCTTTCTCCATGGGTGGAGGAGATCTCTTCAGCATGGCAGTTGGAGAGTTTTTGCGCACCCTCCTTAGCGGTTCAAAGTTGTTCCCAGTTAGAACAGCAGCATCAACTTCCACCGTTGGAGCCGGCGGAGTCAGTCCGGAAAGGGAATTGCCCCCAGCCTTCCTCACTCGGCGCCAGTGGCGACGTCGAGCGTGTCTTGCAGTTGGAATCATCTCAGCTACGAGGGTGGTTTCCTCATGTCCCCTGTCTTGATCAGAAATTGTCGCTGTCAACCGGTTGAAGACTGACGTCCGCTGAGTGGGGATGGCCAACCTATCGAAAGTAGACTTCTGAGCAGGTGAAGCAGCCTTGATGATTTCGCCTGAAATGGGAGCTGAAACAGTCAGTCTTGTGAAGACCGACCCTTTGGCGTGAGAAGCCGCTTTGACGACTTTGAGAGCAGGAATGGCTATCCTTTTTGGGATAACCCTTTCTGGTATCGCAGGCTTCTTCACGGGCCCGTTGGAGCTTTGGCCCAGTCTGTTGAAAACTGTGGCGTTGGATTTGGGCGACCCGTTGAGAGGGTCCGCGGTAGTGGTAAGTCGATCAAAGACCGACTTCTTTGGGGCTTTTTGCGATAGCAACGGGGCATTGAAGCTTATCGGTGGGATCATGGTCCCAAAGAACAGCCTAGTGGTGGCCTGAGTTACTTGCTCCACTGGCATCTTGAACAAGGAGGCTGCTTGGGGCCCGTAGGTTATACATCCAGATGAGGTGGAATGGGAGTTGCAGTTGCAGTTGGAGAAGTTAGAGGCCATTGATGTTCTTTTTTCTGCATGGGAGCAAAACCAAATCTTAGTACCTTGAACCCAAGGCAACCATATTAAACCGCGATTCGTTCGCGAACACGACACACGAAGTGTGGAGTGGAAAGAGAAAAAGGTCCCACCGGGCATGCCAGAATCTGTTCTCCACCGAAAGACGCGACCGGGACGTTGGGACGTCAGGCCTGAACTTCGAGGGCAAATGCTATTTGGTGCTATCCGTCCACCTCTCCGAAGATGCCAAGTTGATTTATGGCACCGTATATCGAATGTTTAGACGGATGCGGCCGATGTAGTAGACTTCGTCAGATTCCCCCTCGTTGAGGGGTTTTTGATTGTGGGGATGCTTTTCCCTGTAGGCGCAAGCCCCTGTAGTTAATTACGTTACCGCATCGCGGTAACCACTTTCTCCTTCTCCAGATGATCACTTCGTGTCGTGGGTGTTTGTTTTGTTTTTGGTTGCCCGTGGATTGTATACGGAGACTAATTTATGTTGTCGCTCGTAGGGTATGGATTAGTCCAAATCCGTATTTTCTTATATTTGGGTTTGGGGTTGGGTGTAAGGATACGTTAATCTCATTTGAGACTAAGATCAACTTAAACGTTTGTTAGACTAAGATCAATTTAACGGGATCGTTTAGATCCAACAAAGGAGCATTTGGGCTCTATTGTTTTAGTTTAGGGACTTTGCGGTCCATTGTTAATTTAAAGACATTACGGTCCAAGGTTAAGGACATCATAGTCCATGGGCTTAAGGACCCCACTGTCCGAGGTTAAGGACATCATAGTCCATGGGCTTAAGGACCCCACAGTCCAAGGTTAAGGACATCATAGTCCATGGGTTTAAAGAACCCCATAGTCCAAGGTTAAGGACATCATATTCCATGGGTTTAAGGACCCCGCAGTCCAGTTTAAAGACGTCATAGTCTATAAAATATATGGTTATCGGGACCCGTCACCTCTCTGAAGACGTTGAAGGATTACAACGACAAATATCAGAGGAGTAAAGAGATGTACCCTTGAACCAATTTTGGTTGAGAGATCTGTAGTCTAATTTGAGACTAAGATCAAAAGATTTATGAGCATATGGGCTTAATTAATCTGAATTAAGGACTTATGGCCAATCTTGGGCTAAGTCCAATCAAGTTAAAATGTTTAACATTTTATTTTGGGCTGTTTGAGCATTTATTTGGACTTGGCCCTTTTAACAAAGCTGAGTATTGATTTGGGTTCTGACAATATTTTTGTTTTTTACTGAATGCTGAGCATTCATTATAGCTCTGGGGCTTATTAAAGAACAATTTATGTTCTATCAGCGCAACACATGGTGCGCTTGGCGCTTTGCGCTAGTCAAAAAGTGCAGTGCGCTTCTGCCGAGTAGCGCACACGTGAGGGACACGTGTCGCGTTTGGCGCTAGCGCCAGTTAATGAGCGCATTGCGCAGATTTATGAGCGCAAAGCGCTATTTGTTCAGTGGCGCACACGTGAGGAGCACGTGGTGTGCTTGGCGCTGAGCGTCATTCCATGAGCACAAAGCGCTTGTCCAAGAGCACAGAGCGCTAACTGTTAAGTGGTGCACACGTGAGGAGCACGTGGTGCGCTTGGCGCTATTTCATGAGCGCAAAGCGCTAGTCCAAGAGCACAGAGCGCTAATTTATGAGCGCAAAGCACTATCTGATCAACTTTATGATCTGAGAAATAAATTCTCGTTTATGAGAGACTTTGTCTCAAGATTCTAGGAACAAAAGTTCTTACTTTATAGGAGATGCTTCAATCTGTTGTATTGATGAAAGACTTTGCCTTTATGGATCTATGATCCTTAAGAGAATTGAATTATCCTCCCCCCTTTTTATAATGAGATGTTCATGATCTCTTTATATAAAAGACCTTCGTCTTGTAGATCTATGATCTGTGAAAAGAATTATATTCTTCTTTTATTTTATGATGAGATCCTTTGATCACTTTGTGAAAGACCTTGGTCTTGTAGATCTATGATCTTTAAAGAAGTGAATTCTTCTTTTTAATTATGAGAATATTTCATCTCTCTGTTCATTTTTTTTACCTTGAAGAAACTCTTCTTTTTCTGAGAGCTTGGCTCTTCTTTCTGAGATCTCTCAAAGCTTATGGGAGGGTTCCTCTCTTTGTTTCTGTGTATCCCCCAGACTTGAAGTCTTGGGGCCTTTATATAGGGTAAGCTGATTTGTTCAATCAGTTAAGGAGATCTTTTCTCCAATTGATTTGGGGATTTTCCCACCGTTGGATCTTTGATCCAAGAGCTTCTGATTTACAGAAGGTAATTTTATTATTTTTAACAAGATTGGGAAATCTTTTCCATACAGAATTTATTCTGTATTTTTTTTGATTTTTAATCACCATTGGATCATTGATCCGACGGTGCTCTGATTTACAGAGCACAATCTTGTTATTTGGAAGGATTTTGATGAATCTTTCCTTAACAGAATTTTATTCTGGTCAATTAATGATTTATCATTATTATTGGATCTTCGATCTGACGGTGGGGAGCTTTTAGTTCCAGCGCTAGCTCATCCGTGTTTTGCACGTGGTGCGCTGCTTAGAGCGCAGCGCACTTAGCGCTAGCGTACCCGTGCTTTGCATGTGGTGCGCTGCTTAGAGCGCAGCGCACTTAACGCTAGCGCATACGTGCTTTGCACGTGGTGCGCTACTTAGGGCGCAACACACTTGGCGCTGCGATGAAGCATTGCTTCATTTCAAAATTTGAATTTTGAACAGAGCTTTGCTCTGATTGGGGGAAACAACGATCTCTAATGTCGTCCCAACTTAGTGGTGAACAACACTTCCTTCCATACAGAGCTGCAAATGGTGCCATTCCAATACTCGCCTGATAGTTGTTGTTGTATGAAAACTCCACAAGGTGTAGGTGATCTTCCTACGAACCTCCGAAGTCTAACATACAAGCTCTTAGTATGACTTTTAGAATCTGAATTGTTCGCTCAGACTGTCCATCTGTTTGTGGATGGTAAGCTGTGCTGATGTTCAGACTCGTTCCCAGGCTAGCTTGCAGACTCTGCCAAAACTGTGATCGGAATCTGGTGTCACGATCGGAGACGATGCAAACTGGTACTCCATGTAATCTCACGATCTCCTGCATGAGTTTATGGGTATCAATAATACTACATATTGAGGTTAAATCTTACTTGAAATTCATGCTTACCTCCATATATTTCTTTGCTAACGTCTCGGTACATTAGCTAACTTGAGAAGGAATAAAGTGAGCCGACTTAGGGAGTCGATCCACAATAACCCATACTGCATCGTTACCCTTCGTGCTGCAAGGAAGGACAGTCACGAAGTCCATGGTAATGTGCTGCCATTTCCATTCAGGGATAGGTAACAATTGAAGTAAACCAGCAGTTCTGTGATGTTCAGCATTTACTTGTTGACACACCAAGCACTTGGCTACGCTTCTGGCTACTTCATACTTCATTCCATGCCACAAGTAGAGTTGCCGTAGATCCTTATACATTTTGGTACCACCAGGGTGTACTGAGTAAGGAAAGTTGTGAGCTTTTTTCATCAACTCTTCTCGAACAGAACCTTATGGTACACACAATCTACTTCCATATCTCAATGATTCGTCATCGTGGATAATGAAGTCTGTTCGGAGTCCACTTTCTACCTGTTCTCGGATCTTTTGCAGCTTGACATCACTTGCTTGAGCTCCCTTAATCTGATTGATAATAGTAGACTGAACTAGTAAGTTCATCAACTCTGAAGTATTACCTGGCATAACTACCTCGATCTCCATCCCGTGCAATTCTTGCTGCAGCTTCCACTGTGCGGTGAGGTGCATTGATAATGACTGACGGCTAAGTGCATCAGGAACTATATTCACCTTTCCTGGATAATACTGTAGATTGATGTCGAAGTCCGCCAGCCATCTTCTGTGCCGCATGTTCAACTCCTTCTGAGTAGATACATACTTCAGACTTTTGTGGTCCGTGTATATATCCACTCATTCTCCAATAAGATAGGGGCGCTAAATCTTATGTGCAAAGATAACGGCCACCAACTCCAATTCATGTGTTGGATAGTTGCGCTCATGAACTTTCAATTGCCTTGATGCAAAAGCTACAACTTTTCCATGTTGGTGTAGAACACATCCTAATCCCTTACCGGATGCATCGCAATGCACAATAAATCCTCCAGATTGATCCGGTATTACGAGAATAGGAGCAGATGTCAATCTTGACTTGAGTTATACAAAAGCTTGTTCACATTCTTCTGACCACACGAATGCTTCATCTTTACGTGTGAGCTTGGTCAGGGGTGCTGCAATCTTTGAGAACTCTTCAATGAATCTTCAGTAGTATCCTGCTAAACTCAAGAAACTTCGAATATCCTTCACCGTCTTTGGTGTCGGCCATTCGCTGACAGCTGCCGCTTTAGCTAGATCAACTGAGATTCTTTCGCCCGAAACAATGTGTCCGAGAAATCCGACTTGATCTAACCAAAATTTGCACTTGCTGTACTTGGCATAGAGTTGATGCCGTTGTAGTGTCTCTAGGACAATCCGCAAATGCTCAGCGTGTTCTTTCCGGTTCTTTGAATACACCAGGATGTCTTCGATGAAGATGACAACAAACATGTCTAAGTACTATCGGAAAACTTGGTTCATCAGATTCATAAATATAGCAGGTGCATTAGTCACACCAAATGGCATTACAAGAAATTCATAATGACCATAGCGAGTCCTGAGCACCGTTTTAGGAATATCAGACTCTTTGACCTTCACCTGATGATAACCCGAACGAAGATCTAGCTTTGAGAATACGCAAGACCCACTTAGCTGATCGAACAGATCATCGATGCACGGCAGTGGATACTTATTCTTTATCGTCACTTCGTTCAGAGCTCGATAGTCTATACACATTCTGTATGAACCTTCTTTCTTCTTCATCAGCAAAACTGGAGATCCCCAACTTGAAATACTGGGATGAATCCAACCTTTCTTCAGAAGTTCGTCCAACTGAATATGGATCTTCTTCAATCCTTCAGGATTTAACCAGTACGGAGCTTTGATCGCCGGTTGTGCACCAGGTAATAAGTCAATATTAAATTCAAGAGCTCGATCGGGAGACAAACCTGATATATCTTCAGGAAACACATTCTCGAACTCTCGAACTACTTCTGGCTTTTCTTCTTCCGCCTGTAGTATTGCAACCACTGTCTTCTTTGGTTTAGCCTTGTATGTGCTAGGTTCCAAGGTACGGTCTCCACTCTTGAAATAAAAGACCGGATGCTCTGGTATCTCGAACACTACCATCCTTTGACGAAAATCGATGGTAGCGAAGAAAGTTCCTAGCCAATCCATTCCCAAGACTACGTCGAAGTTCGGTATGTCCAGCACCTTGAAGTCCACATAAAATTCTCTACTGCAGACGACCACTGGACACAGATTGTATCCCATGGTTTCCTTTAGAACGCCGTTCCCTGAACTGACATTCCAGCTGGATACGAGCGGTTTAACTGGAATCGCATGGGTTCGGACGAACCGTTGCGACATAAAACAATGTGATGCTCCAATGTCAAAAAGTGCGAGTGCAGGAAGGGTAGTTACTATTATAGTACCTAAGTTATGTTGGATATGTTTAGGTATAGGAAAAGAATATATTGATGTTGTAACAACCCTAATATTCCTATACAAATTTTTTAAAAATATTTTTTCAAAATCCTTAAAGGGGTATTTATTGCCTGAGCACAAGACTTAAGTAATTAATTAGCAATTTAATTACAAGAACGGGCTTGTAGCTCATTGGTAATACCTTGCATTGCTGAACCAAGCCACCAGAGTTCAAAGCCCTTGCCCCACATTATTTTTTATATTTATTTTGTTTTAAATTTTATAGAATCCCAACAGTCCACACGAGATAACTCCCAAACATTCAACAGAACCTGAAAATCTAAATATACCAATGCCTACAACTCGAGACCCCCACCTCCCAAGGCCTTGACTCGGGCCGACTCGGGCCGGCGCCGTCGGCCGGACTCGGCCGGACGGCCGAGTCGCCTGAAAGTGAAATGTGGCTCTTCACCTCCTTAACCCCCCTGCACACTCCAATTTGTGAGATCGGTTCCAGAGAGCACATTAACACCCATTTATTTCAATTTTTAATGATTTTTACACATTTTTAAATTTTTTTAATTAAAACCCTACACCTACCCTACGCCTACCCTAACCCTATAAATACACCCCTACCCCCTACCCTCTCACCCCAAAATTTTGAGCCCGCTCTCTCAAAATTTCAAGAATCCTGTGCACTTTGAAAACGAGCTCGAGGCGAAGCACCGACGAATTCCCAGCGGAACTTCCGGCGATCATTTTAGAAACTACCGGCGACGACGCAACATATCGGCGTTTCCCCTACTTCTATTTCACTCTCTTTTGTGACCTAAAACTCGTAAGTCCCAATTTCTACCTATCTCTTCTATCTAAAAATACGGATTTACAAAACCCGACGGAATCAGAACAAATCCGATTTCCGATTCGGTTTCCTATAAAATTCCACTTCTCACTAATACAATCATACTTAAACTTTCTCATGTTGACTATTAAACACTAATCAGACAAATTAATCAAGTTTCATTACATAAAATGATAGCTATTTCCATTTATCGTATTTTTCACTTAAATACCACATTGTTTCAATCCTACATTTAACTCAATCAAACTTGCTATACATTTAAAGTAGATCACGAGGTAACGACCTACCTCCTCACACACTCACATACAACCTAACATGATACCCTCGAGAGCTCAGAATACGGAAAACAAACATTTTCATTTAAATACCCTTTACTAAATAAAGCCATTTCTAAAAGATTTAGTATTGATACACTTTTTAAATAAATACCATTTATTATGAAACTAGGATAAGTTGTGGACATCAGTCGTTTATCTAAACCTGACTTTGTGGTGTCTAGACTAGGCAAGTGAGAAATGTACTTTTAAAAGGCCCGTCTCACGGTGATTCGTGAGCGGATCCCTCCTTTCTTCACTTGTACTTACCTGGCCACAATTGGCGGGGAAGAGGCGATTTGAGGTATCTCACAACTTGTCGTTTTGGACCAGTTAGGAATAGTCTAGTTGACTTAGGAGACCTTAGAACATAGAATACGGAAAATTGACATCTTTACAAATAAATACCATTTACTTAATAAAACCATTTTCTAAAGGATTTAGTATTTATACAAATCTTTGCAAAGCGCCGCTACAACCCATTTTGGGGAACCCGTTTGGGATGGTACGGATTATCGCACATCCTCGGGCTTAGTAGTGCGAGATTCAGACCTCCGCAAGGAGCATTCGGTCTCGAAATATTTAAAATACGACATCTTGAGAAAATGAGATTTTTAGAAAATGAAATATATATTAAAATTATTTTTGTATAAATATATGTATATTTATCATTAAAATACCTATTTTGTTATAATATAAATATTCCACCTTTTTCTAAAAATCACAAGAATCTATTTTACACTAAAATACCATAAATTCCACATAAATCAATATTACAAATAAATACTGTTATTTCTGAAATTAGGATATTTTCACTAGAAATATCACAATATAAAATCCACATTCATTACAACTCTAAAGACGAATAATAAATGTTTGGGGTATATTTTGAAAAGTATATAAAAGTATTTTTACATAAAAACCCCTCAAGTTCTATAAATTATCCTAAGGACCCTAGTAAACATAGGTTTAAGCGGGACCAATCTCTTGAGTCTCATTATAATCTGACTTGAATATGATTCAAGTACAAACTACAATCTATAATCTACAATTTAAAATATTCCAATTCAACATGAATCCATGAATCCAATTATCAATCTATACAACTTGACTGAACTGAACCATGGATATATATTCCATTTACATGGTTTTCTAGTTTCTCCATTTACATGATTCTACGATTACATCTGTTTACTGATATCATGGTTTCGGTCAGTCATCCAATTGTACAATCTATACAGTTTCCAATACAATACAATCAAAACACTACGGGGTTTAAGGGGTAGATTGGTACAGAAGGTGTTAAAAGTGGCACGAGATGGTAAGACTTAAGACACCTAACATGAATCCAATCGCTGTTGTTCCGGGTCTTCTAACGGAGCCTTGTACTCTATATTCCGTTTACCCTGGTCTCTAGCATATAGAAACCCCTCTCGTATACACTGGCATCCTTCTGTACCAAGCTACAAACAACAGCGTTAACACAATACTACAACAATATAATACAACATTAAAAACTACTCTCTCTCTCTCTTACTCTCTGTCTATTCATCCCTTATCTTTGGGACTTACCAAGTGACCTGTTCGCTGACGACATTCTATTTCTTTCTTCTTTGAATGTCGTCAGGTGTTTTGGACCCGTCAGAGAACAAACCCGCTGCTGAAGACTTGGACCAGTTCAGTGAAGACCCTGAGCTATAGACATTGTACATTTTCCATTCAGTACTTTTCATTTCCTGTTATGCCATTGTTTAGGCATCGCTTTTATTTCAATTGTATTTACTTTTCATGCATTGTACAAGAGAATGTTAATAAATAAAATTGATGTTCAGTTTATATCTCTTGTCTCTTGTGTATTTACTTTTATATTGCTTAGATACGCTTAGCGTATTTACTTCAGAGTAAATACGTAGCGGACCAGTCGCGTCCCCTTCGCCGTATACCGAGAAGCGGGGCGTGACAGGTTTTGTTGGTGGCCCATGCTGGTCAGAGCTGTATGAAACCCTATTATGCAGTTCTGTTCTGCGTGAACAATATAAGCAATATAACACAAGAACCGACAACTAAAACATTCTTTACAATTCATGTTCCTTGAATCTTACAATTTCATATTCCTTGAATCTTATCATTTCATGTACTTGAATCTGTCTTAACCCAAATTTTTCTTCAAGGTTATGGATTCTCTGAACAACACCAGCACCAATGTCAACAACACACCTCCACCACTACCTCTCACAACTGCTGTTCCTGCGCCACCCACCAAGCAAGCAGTGCTACTTGAGGTGATCCGCAGCCTTCTTGAAGGACGGCAACAACTCCTGAACCGTCCCGAGACTGACGCATCTGGGGTAAAGCAATTCAGGGCTTTACATCCCAAGCAGTTCTCCGGAAAGGGAAGCCCACTTGATGCTGAGGAATGGGCACAAAGCATAGAGGATGATCTGGCAGCAGTACAAGTGCCAGACATAGCTTGGGTCCGTGTGGCGAAACTGCAGCTCACGGAAAATGCTCGCAACTAGTGGAAGGCGGAAGAAAGCCGTCTTGAACCGCCTATTGAATGGAAGACTTTCTGCAATAAGTTCGACGCGAAGTACTTCCCTGTGACTGCAAGGTTTGCCATGGAACAGCAGTTTATTCATCTACAACAAGGTTCAATGTGGGACAAGTCAGTAGATGGGTATGACGCTGAATTCACCATGCTAAGTCGGTAAGATATGTCATAATAGTTCAATTTTTAAAATATCACATACTACACAGCTAACACAATCCTTTAAATAGATTCGCGGCACATTTGATACCGACGGATGAAATCAGAGCCCGCCGATTTCAACAAGGTTTGGACACAGAAATTCAGGCTGCACTAGCCACAGGGAAATTTCTGACTCATGAAGATGGTTTGGAAGCTGCCCGCAGTTATGAGGCAGTGATAAAGGTGTGGGGCAGACCCCAATCTGCCGGTTTGAAATGCCCTGTCACTCAAATAGCAGGAGGAGCCTCTTCCAGGCCATTGTTTGAACCCAGGAGACCAGAAAAAACCAATAATCAGTCGAGTCCAGATTTCTACTACTACTGCAGAAGAAAGGGGCACTTGTAGAAGGACTGTAGGCGCGCAAAAGGTTTGTGTCTAATTTGTGGCGCATCCAACCACAGAATTGGGAACTGTCCTTATAATAGCAACTCAGCTCACACACACACACCAACTACCCGCAACGGCCAGCTATCCAGGCTCCTGCACCTCGTTATGCACTACCTGCTCCACCACCTGCACAGCCTACTCGCCAATTCCAACAAGTAATGAGGGACATGCCTCGAGGGCAGAGAAATAGGCCTCAAGGACAGAATGTGCCCCCAGCTAGAAGGAATGTACCACGGCGACAGACATTCACCTTAGCAGCCATAGAACCTGAAACTGTGAACCAAGGTAACCCAAGTAACTCCCTCACAATTTTGACAAAATTTTTTTACAATCTTTAGTTCTATCACCAAACTGTTACACTATCCTTTTACAAATTTCGAGGACGAAATTTTTTATAAGGATGGTAGAATGTAACAACCCTAATTTTCCTATACAAATTTTTTTCAAATATTTTTTCAAAATCCATAAAGAGGTATTTATTGCCTGAGCACAAGACTTAAGTAATTAATTAGAAATTTAATTACAAGAACGGGCTTGTAGCTCATTGGTAATACCTTGCATTGCTGAACCAAGCCACCAGAGTTCAAAGCCCTTGCCCCATATTATTTTTTATATTTATTTTGTTTTAAATTTTATAGAATCCCAACAGTCCACAGGAGATAACTCCCAAACTTTCAACTGAACCTGAAAATCTAAATATACCAATGCCTACAACTCGAGACCCCCACCTCCCAAGGCCTTGACTCGGCCCGACTCGGCCGAGTCGGCTGGCGGACCGGCCGACTCGGGCCGGCGCCACCGGCCGGACTCGGCCGGACGGCCAAGTCGCCAGAAAGTGAAATGTGGCTCTTCACCTCCTTAACCCCCCTGCACACTCCAATTTTTGAGATCGGTTCCAGAGAGCACATTAACACCCATTTACTTCAATTTTTAATGATTTTTACACCTTTTTACATTTTTTTAATTAAAACCCTACACCTACCCTAAACCTAGCTTAACCCTATATATACACCCCTACCCCCTACCCTCTCACCCTAAAATTCTGAGCCCACTCTTTCAAAATTTCAAGAATCTTGTGCACTTTGAAAACGAGCTCGAGGCGAAGCTCCGACGAATTCCCGACGGAACTTCCGGCGATCGTTTTAGGAACTACCGGCGACGACGTAACACATCGGCGTTTCCCCTACTTCTATTTCACTCTCTTGTGTGACCTAAAACCTGTAAGTCCCAATTTCTATCTATCTCTTCTATCTAAAAATACGGATTTACAAAACCCGACGGAATTGGAACAAATCCGATTTCCGATTCGGTTTCCTATAAAATTCCACTTCTCACTAATACAATCATACTTAAACTTCCTCATGTTGACTATTAAACATTAATCAAACAAATTGATCAAGTTTCATTACATAAAATGATAGCTATTTCCATTCATCGTATTTTTCACTTAAATACCACATTGTTTCAATCCTACATTTAACTCAATCAAACTTGCTATACATTTAAAGTAGATCACGAGGTAACGACCTACCTCCTCACACACTCACATACAACCTAACACGATACCCTCGAGAACTCAGAATACGGAAAACAAACATTTTCATTTAAATACCCTTTACTAAATAAAGCCATTTCTAAAAGATTTAGTATTGATACATTTTTTAAATAAATACCACTTATTATGAAACTAGAATAAGTTGTGGACACCATTCGTTTATCTAAACCTGATTTTGTGGTGTCTAGGCTAGGCAAGAGAGAAAGGTAACTTTAAAAGGCCCGTCTCACGGTGATTCATGAGCGGGTCTCTCTTTTCTTCACTTGTACTTATTGGCCACAATTGGCGGTGAAGAGGCGATTTGAGATATCTCACAACTTGTCTTTTTGGACCAGTTAGGAATAGTCTAGTTGACTTAGAAGACCCTAGAACATAGAATACGGAAAATTGACATCTTTACAAATAAATACCATTTACTTAATAAAACCGTTTTCTAGAGGATTTAGTATTTATACAAATCTTTGTAAAGCGCCGCTACAACCCATTTTGGGGAACCCGTTCAGGATGGTGCAGATTATCGCACATCCTCAGACTTAGTAGTGCGAGATTCAGACCTCCGCAAGGTGCATTCGGTCTCGAAATATTTAAAATACGACATCTTGAGAAAATGAGATTTTTAGAATATAAAATATATATTAAAATTATTTTTGTATAAATATATGTATATTTATCATTAAAATACTTATTTTGTTATGATATAAATATTCCACCTTTTTCTAAAAATCACAAGAATCAATTTTACACTAAAATACCATAAATTCCACACAAATCAATATTACAAATAAATACCGTTATTTCTGAAATTAGGATATTTTCACTAGAATTATCACAATATAAAATCCACATTCATTACAACTCTAAAGATGAATAATAAATACTTGGGGTATATTTTGAAAAGTATATAAAAGTATTTTTACATAAAACCCCCTCAAGTTCTATAAATTATCCTAAGGGCCCTAGTAAACATAGGTTTAAGCGGGACCAATCTCTTGAGTCTCATTATAATTTGACTTGAATATAATTCAAGTACAAACTACAATCTATAATCTAGAATTTACAATAGTTCAATTCAACATGAATCCATGAATCCAATTGTCAATCTATACAACTTGACTGAACGGAACCATGGATATACATTCCATTTACATGGTTCTCCAGTTACTCCATTTACATGATTCTACGATTACATCCGTTTACTGATATCATGGTTTCGGTCAATCATCCAATTATACAATCTATACAGTTTACAATACAATACAATCAAAACACTACGGGGTTTAAGGGGTAGATTGGTACGGAAGGTGTTAGAAGTGGCACGAGATGGTAAGACTTAAGACACCTAACATGAATCCAATTGCCGTTGTTCCGGGCCTTCTAACGGAGCCTTGTACTCTATATTCCGTTTGCCCTGGTCTCTAGCATATAGAGACCCCTCTCGTATACACTGGCATCCTTCTGTACCAAGCTACAAACAACAGCGTTAACACAATACTACAACAATATAATACAACATTAAAAGCCACTCTCTCTCTCTCTCTCTTACTCTCTGTCTATTCCTCCCTTATCGTTGGGACTTACCGAGCGACCTGTTCACTGACGACATTCTATTTTTTTATTCTTTGAATGTCGTCAGGTGTTTTGGACCCGTCAGAGAACAAGCCTACTGCTGAAGACTTGGACCAGTTCAGTGAAAACCCCGAGCTCTAGACATTGTACATTTTCCATTCAGTACTTTTCATTTCCTGTTATGCCATTGTTTAGGCATCACTTTTGTTTCAGTTGTATTTACTTTTCATGCATTGTACAAGAGAATGTTAATAAATAAAATTGCTGTTCGGTTTATATCTCTTATCTCTTGTGTATTTACTTTTATATTGCTTAGATACACTTAGCGTATTTACTTCAGAGTAAATATGTAGCGGACCAGTCGCGTCCCCTTCGCCGTATACCGGGAAGCGGGGCGTGACAGATGTATAAGGATTGAAAAGATTTAAAAGATTGGGAGTTACCAGTGATGACTTGACCAGTGGCTTCATCTTCCTCGACAGTCATTGTGAAAGCCTGACGCCGGGGTACATTCCTCCTTGCTGGAGGCACATTCCTCTGTCCCTGGGGTATGTTTCTCTGCCCTTGAGGCATGTTCCTCTATGCCTGATTGAATTGAAGAGGAGGCTGTGCAGGAGGTCTACATGGAGGTGGAGCAGGGAGAGAAAGACGAGGTGCAGGAGCCTGAATAGCTGGCCACTGCGGAAAAGTGATCGTTGGTCGGGGTGCAGGAGCTGGGTTGAGATGATGTGGGCAAGCTCCGATGGCGTAAGTGGATGCGCCACAAATTAAGCACAGGCCATTCGCACGCTTGCAGTCCTTCGCCAGGCGTCCATTCCTCTTGTAGTAGAAGCAAAATTCTGGACTGGGCCGGTTAAATGGTACTCCCGGTCTCCTGGGTACAAAAGGTGGCCAGGAAGAGATTCCTCCTGCCATCTGAGTGGTAGGACATTTCACAGCGGTAGTCTGAAGTCTGCCCTTCTTCTTCACCACTGCGTCATAGCGTTGGGCAGCTTTCAGAGCAAGATTATGGGTTGGAAAATCCCCTGTAGCTAGTGTAGCTTGGATATCTGAGTCCAACCCTTGCTGAAATTTTCGTGCCCTGATCTCAGCAGTCGAGATAAGGTGTGTCGCGAACCTGTTACGACCTTGTGTTAGCAGTGTAGTATGTGATATCAGAAAATTGAATATTGAGACATATTTTACATGCTAAGCATGGTAAACTCAGTATCGTATTCATCCACAGATTTGTTCCATATTGAACCTTGCTGTAAGTGGATGAACTGCTGTTCCATATCGAAACAGGCAGTCTCGGGGAAATATTTCGCATTGAAAATATCGCGAAATGTCTTCCATTCAATCGGATGGATGAGACGGTTTTCTTCAGCCTTCCACCAGACTATGGCGTTATCCGTTAGTTACAACTTCGCAACTCTCACCCAAGCTACCTCTGGCACTTATGCTGCTGCCAGATCATCTTCGATAGACTGAACCCATTTCTCTGCCTCTAGTGGGTTCTCTTTCCCAGAAAAGTGCTTCGGGTGCAATGGCCGGAATTGCTTGACTCCGGATGCCTCGATTTCTGGGCGGTGCATAAGGATAGCAGTCTGCTGCTGCTGACCCTCCAAGAAGCTCTTGATTGCCTCAAGCAGTACCGTCTGCTCGTTGATAGGAGCGGTAATGGTAGTGGTGGTGATAGGGTAGGATGTGGAGTGTTTCCATTCACGTTGGTGCTGGTTTTATTAGGAGAATCCATGACCTTGATAGAAAAAGAAAGGTTAGGATAGATTCAAGAAATTTGAAATGTAAAGAATGTATAGTTGTTGATTCTTATAATTCTTGTGATATATATTGCCTAGGATTCCATGCAGAAATGACATGCATGGGCTGCCAACAAAACCTGTCATGCCCCGCTTCCCAGTGTACGGGGAAGTAAGCATGGCGGGCACGCGGCGTATCTACTCAGAAGTAAACACGTTAAGCGTAAATAAGAAATATAAATAATTGCACAAGAATAACATGAGATATAGTATAAACAACAACTTTTATTAATATCCATTCTTTTCAATACAATTGATTTGAAAAGGATATGTACAATGATAAAAGCAATGCCTAAACAGTGGCATACATATAAAAAGGTAAGTACAAGTAAAAGCTAGAAGTCTGGCTCCTCTGTGAACCGATCCAAGTCCTTCTGGCTGGGCTCGGTCTCTTGAGAGTCAGGTCCTCCTGACGAACATTCTAAAAAAAGAAAGAGACTGGAATGTCGCCAGCGAACTAGCGCTCGGTAAGTCCCAAAGATAAGGGTGTAATAGAACAAGTAAAGAGAAAGAACTGGTAATTTATACAGGTATATGTTTGGTATACTAACGTAGTTATTTATACCTTGGTACAGAATGTATCAGTCCCTACTAAGTGGAGGGCTAGCCTTGAGTTCCAAATAGTTATTACCTTCTCTTTCTTTCCCGCCTCACCCGAACCATTATTGATACGATGCAGCTGACTGATTCTTGGAAGGGGGGAATGAACCTCCAGACTCTTTTTCCTTAAGCCCTATGAGGTCGAACAGGGGTGATAGCTATGGCCGGGTCGACTGCGGAGAGCCACTGAACTTCATTCTTTACGAGAGGAGTCCAACTATCCCGTAGACTATGGTAACATGTAAGTATAAGGCCTCGTCAAAACCCACGGGATAATGGCACGAGAGTTCATGTAGGTATCTTTTAGTGTCCATCATCGTGCCACTTTTAACACATTCCGTACCAATCTACCCCATTAAACCCCGTAATCTATATTGTGTTGATTATAGTTATTAGACTTTCCGAGACCATGGATACAAGTTATTTCTTATAGTCAGGTTCAGGATGTAAACTAGTAGACATGTAATCAAGTCAAGTTATAGCCATGGCTCGGTCAATCAAGTCATGTTTTCATGTTGATCTTGTTCCGGTATTCAGGTTCAGGTTCAAATATTCATATTTGGTATATTGGATTCATGTTTAATTGGATTCATATTTGGATTGGATTCATGTTTGAATTAGGCTTAGACTCAGACTTGAGTCAGACACTTTAAACTGATTTGGATTCTGAATAAAGTTCAGGTGTTATCGATAACTGCTGCACATGGACGGCATAATTTGTGTCTTTTTCTAGAACAATTACCATTGATAACACAGTTAAGTTTTTCTATCTTAAATAGGCAAGCATTCACTTTCTCCGGCTCCCTGAGGCTCAAGAGAATTGATCCCGCTTAAACCTATTTACTAAAATCCTTAAATATAATTTTATATAACTCGAGGGGGTTTTATGAAAAATATTTCATATACTTTCAAAATAAATCTCGAGTATTTATTTATATTATTAAGGGTTTCCATAATTGTGAATTTCATGAATGTAAAGTATTTTAGTGATAATAGTTTAGCTTGGATAGTTCAAGGTATTTTGGTGTAAAGCTTGTCTTTTGGATAACTTGAGGATGTTTTGATGAAACTTGTCATTCTTTTATTTTTTAGAAAATATAGAATTTTATTATATATTGAAAATATATGATTTGATAATATTTATGTAATTATAAAAATTAATTTTATTACTAAGTCGAAAATTTCGTTTTTAAAAAAAATGTATTAAAAATCTTTCGAGACCGAATGCTCTGTGAGGAGGTCTGCATCTCGCTCTACTAGCCCAAAAATGTACGATAATCCGCAACATCCAATAGCGGGTCTCCTAAAAAGGGTTGTAGAGGCATAATCGCAAGTAATTTTGATAATACAATTCAAAGAAAACCGGGTTTTTATAGTTCATGGTATTTTAATGAAATATTGTATCAAAAATATGATCAAGACACATCGTGCTATATAAATATGTGTGTATGTAAGGGGTAGGTCATTACCCTATGATATTTTCTAAACGTATGTACAAACAAAGGAAAAATGACGTATATAAAATTCATGGTATTTTCATGTAAAAGTGAGATTTAAATTATTTAACAAGATTTTTTTAGAGTAAAAGTTGGTTCTAAACATTTATAATTGTGTTACAAATATTATGTAAAAGTTGGACGAACAATATGTAATTAAAAAGTGAGATTTTATAGTTTAGAAGATTTACATCGGTACTAACTCCACATACCGATATTTGTTTTGAAAAGAGATTTTAGAAAAGAAGGGGGATGATGAGAGGGAACTTACTTTTGGATTTTGTAAGAAGAGAGAGAGGAAAGGGTTGAGGTCGTCGTGACGTCGCGTGGTCACCGGAACTTGCTCGATTCCTCACCGGAAGGTGGTATCTTGCTAACTCCACTTGTACTCTTCTTGTACTTAGAAAAATTTGAGAATTTTGGCTTAAATTTTCAGAATGATAAGAGCTTAGGTTATGAGGTTGTATTTATAGTATGGAATTAGGATTTTGGAATTGAAAAAATGAATTAAAATGCATTAAAAGTGGATTAATTAGGGAAATTGAATTCTCTGTTTAAATTCAGAGTAAACAAACAGTGCATGGGTGATGGGGGTAGGCCAAGAGTCATGTGGGCAAAACACGAGGGCTTTTACCCACAGTTGACCCGTTGGCGCCGGTCTTAATAGGGATCTCGCCGGTCATTTGGTGAGGGAAGGCCGGTGGATCTTGGCCACGTGTCCAAGGCTGTGTACAAAATATTTTACACACGTTTGTTTTTCTGTCTTTTCATTTCTATGTGTAGTGCACGTGTAAAATTTTGGGCTTCCAAAAAATTTAAAAGAAAATGCATAAAAAAAATAATGTGTCTGATGGGATTTGAATACAGGGGCTACGTCACAGCAATGCAAAACTTTACCAATGAGTTACAAGCTATTTCTTAATATTCTTAAAAAAATAATTTATAAAGTGTACTCAGACTTGCAAACTCTATTCTGTACATTAACTTAAAAAAAATTTGTACAGTAAACCAGAGTCGTTACACTGGCTTAAACTAACCATAAACAACAACAAATACAAAATTAACAACTTAATTCAAATTAAACCAAATTAAACATCACCAAAATTTTAAAAAAATTAAATTAACAAAATTTTCAAATTGAAAACTAACCTTTTAAGAAATCCATGAGGGCTTCGAGCGACTGCGAGCGGAGAGGATGGCGACGGCTGTGGGGGCTTCGAGCGGCGGGAGTTGACCAATTCAGCAGAATGGCGATGAGCTGGTGCTTTGAGCGGCGAAAGGAGGCAACAAAAAACATCAGCGGCGAGCTTCGACGATCTCGATCAAGTGCTAAGCATCACCGGTGACGGTGGAGACAGCAGAATGAAAGTTTGGGGCTCGCACGAGGGGATTTTTGGTGCTTGGATGAAAATTGGGGGGAGGGGGGATGAGGCTCGGGGTTTTTTTGTGGGAGTTTTTAACTTCTATGGGGTGTGGGCCTCGCCACTTCTCGAATTTCTTCACGGTTTTAACCGCGACTAAATCTGAAAAACCGTTACAAAAAAGTTAGGCACGGTTCAAACCGTGACCAAATACCCATTACAACTGGACACATTTAAAGTAGTATTCTATTGATCAAGCTCCTCTATTGGATGATGGAAAGGTCTCTCTCTCACTCTCAAAAGAAAAATATTAATTCCAAAACCCTAAAGCATCATTCATTCATATATCATTAATCCTATTATCTCTAAATAGTTTCATCTTGCTAGTAAAAATGAATATGACCTTAGATCAAAACATCATAATATTAATGAAGATTATATATACTTTTATATTCTAACAAGCTCTGCTGCAATAAAATCTGACTTTTTGTTGTTAATTCATTTTACATACGGTGCCTGTTAAGATTTAAACCTATTCTGATATCATTTGAAACCTTTGCTATTGCACCATAACTCAAAAGTTTTGGTAAGATTTGAGAAGATGCTCGTAATTTTATATTCTAACAATCTACATGCAATATTATGTGGTCTCTAAAAGGGCGAAATAAGTCTTTCTTTTTCCTAATTTTTCTCATGATCTAGCGAACAATTAATGTGATCTTCTCTCATGCATGCATGTATATAAGCATGAAAAGGAAGATGAAGATGATGGAGTTGAAGATGGATCCGTAATTGTTATTATTTCAGGATGGCCACGAAGATCCAAACCCGACAAAGGGCCAGGTGGTCAAATCAATGTTGTAAAATGTTGGAGTTTTTTAGCTTTATGGGTTAAATTCAATCTTATACATTGGAGTAATTAAGAGAAGAAAATCTAACAATCTATATTAGCCCTCAGCCTATTAAGTTTAAGTCGTACTAAATGGGTTATTAACCAAATAGGCTATTTTGTATAATATTATTTATTTAAAGTGTTGATTGATGATTGTGCATCTTGGTATCTCAGGCTTGACATGAAAACATAACGGGTTAATTGCTAAATGATACCTTAATGTTTCACCTATTTTGCATTTATATATGTTATTGATTTTTTCGCTGCACTTATATATCCTAAAATACAAACAGTTAACACTTTGCTCTTTTCGGTTCACTATAAAATTCATCACTATTTTAAACAAAATCCATACGGTTTGTATTTTATGGTATCTATATGGATCGAAAAAATCAATAAGGTATATAAATGTAAAGTAAGTGAAACATTGAGATATTATTTAGCAATTAACCCAAAAATAATTTAACTTTTTTGAAATTAGAAATTTTTGTTCTCTTGAAATTATTTTGGATTTTGAATTTTCATAAGTTGAAAACTAAAGTCAACGGTTTTTCCAACTGTCACAATTTTTTAAATGGCTGTAACTTTTCAATTCTATAAAAAAGGGCACGTCATCTTCTTCCCTAACTTTTCTCTATTTGGAAGAACTTTGAAGTTTCTTCAATTGTTGCTAATAACAGGAACTTTGAGCTCTGCTATGTCTTGAAGCAAACTTTACTTATCTGCAAATCTTTAGGAGACAAGTAAATTCTTGAAGAAAACAGAGTGTGCCTCGGACTTATAAATCAATTTACTTCCCTCTTATTTTACAAAATCACCAACATAAAATCTTAGTCAATCGCATCTATTTTTATATATGTTTATAATACTAATTAATGTATTTATGCACATAGTATGTGCTCAAGGAAAAAATGTACATGTATAGGGTGGTTCTGTGTACCAAACTTGTGAATTATTGTGCACACACATATAACTCTTTCATTGTGAAGAAAGATATGATCTAAGGTAAGTAGGATATTCTTTAATGAATATGTAATGTGAGATACAAAAAATATATTTTTTATGAAGCACTACTCATTAAATATTACATAAATATGTTTTGCCTGAAGCATTTATATATATTGCTATACTCACCTAATTCACGAATTTTTTTACGCATTATTCGGTAAATTCATGAATAATTCATGAATTTACCGAACGCATCGAATAATTCACGATTTATTCGAAAAAACAGCGAATAATTCATAAAATCAAAACCTAGCGTCTCATATATTAATTTCTTGCTCGAAATTCTTCCCGAACACTTGCCGAATCTTTCCCGAATACCTGCCGATTTTTTCCGAATAATTCTCCGAATCAGAATTTTCGATCTCGCCGAATTATTCCTGAATCACGAATTTGTGTATATAACCAGCAAAATGGATTTCAAAATTCATTACTGATGATGCTCGATATCGTCGATTTCCCGGATCGTGACACGTGGCAGATGACGTGTTCCGAAACTAGCAAGAAAGGATCAGGAACGGTACGTCAGTAAAATACCCCGGGTCTGCGGCCCGTGGACATGGCCGACATTCTGCTACCGACCACACCACACCTGTGCCCGCCTTACAAATAACCGCTGGCTCCCTTCCGAGCCCCCTGCACAACTGGCCTCCTCAGCCCTCTCAGCTCGTCTTCGGGCTTTAGCAGAACCAGGATACCTCAGCCTCCTGCTCATCCCCGAGCTTCCCGCCGAGCTCATCCTCCTCGGTCTCATCTTGACCGACCCGCGACATTGATCACAGGCTCCCACGCCACGGCTCTGCGAATCTCGCCATACGCGAGATATCCGCCGCCCATGATCCCACGTTCCACGCCATCACGATCCCCTATTAATGAGCCTGTCTCGCCATTAATGAGAGATCCCGCTTATCACACGGGCGTGACGTCGGGAGCATAACGGGCGGCGTGATTCTCGCGCATGCCTGCCCATCGCTGCCGCTATATAAACCCTTCTCTCAGACGATCAAGGTAAGTGATTTTTCTCCTCATTAGGCCGTTACTCTGCTAAAATAAGGCCGCTGGCTCCCTTCCGAGCCCCCTGCACAACTGGCCTCCTCAGCCCTCTCATCTCGTCTTCGGGCTTTAGCAGAACCAGGATACCTCGGCCTCCTGCTCGTCCCCGAGCTTCCCGCCGAGCTTATCCTCCTCGGTCTCATCTTGACCGACCCGCGGCATTGATCACAGGCTCCCACGCCATGGCTCTGCGAATCTCGCCATACGCGAGATATCCGCCGCCCATGATCCCACGTTCCACGCCATCACGATCCCCTATTAATGAGCATGTCTCGCCATTAATGAGAGATCCCGCTTATCACACGGACGTGACGTCGGGAGCATAACGGGCGGCGTGATTCTCGCGCATGCCTGCCCATCGCTGCCGCTATATAAACCCTTCTCTCAGACGATCTCCTCACAGGTCTAACTTGATCGTCGGAGGGTCCTCGGTGGCACAACTACCCTGGGACTTTCTTGCAGGTAGCTCAGCCACAACAACCTCAAACCCATTGAGATCCACACGCTTCAGGAGGCAACCTCCAACTCAATCCCACCCGTCCATCGTCGCTCGCAGCAGATCTACGGAAGGTAACATTTGAAGGAGATCCAGAGCTCCATCAGTTGGCGCCGTCAGTGGGAAACGCTTGATTCCACTGAACAAAGTTCGTCTTCCGATCTCAACTCAATGGCGAGTGATCACCGCGACGATCCAAGCACTAGCCGCCGCCTCCCTCACAACGGAGGCGCGGACGAATCTCCTCCCCCGAACACCATCAAAGCCCTAGCCGCCCGGATAGACCGACTCGCGTCCGTCGTGGATGCGCTGGTTCGTGTCCAAACGGCAGGGCAGGCTCCTTAGGTCGCTGCTCCCCACCTCGGGACCGGGACCCATACAGGGGGAGAGAGGACTCTGCTCGCATTGGCACGGCCGACCACCGCCTCGCCGCCTCCCACGGCCACAGATCTCCCCGGCCAACATATTCTATGACCCGCTGGGCGCCCCACAGCTCCATACCGAGGTCCATCGCCAGAGCTCCCCGCCACGAGCCCCTTCGCGCCCCCGTCCCTCCCGAGGAGATGTCGGTCAGCTCGCCTACTTACGGGCATGACCGACACCCCTTCCCTCGACGTGGTCGCGCGGACGGGACTCGTCACGGCAGCTCGAAGACTACCTCGCCAGGGGACCTAAGGAACCTCATCGAGAGGAACCGGGGCCGCGGCCAGACACAGGTTTCCAACAGCAGAGGCCAAAGATCAGAATGTGCCAAATCGTCGGGATACCACAGCCGACTCGACGCCCTCGAGAAGAAGGTCGAAGGTATGCACCGGGAGGGTCATCATTCGAGCGACGGGGCTAAGTACGCTGCCGAATCGCTCACAAAACCCTTCACCGAGGAGCTGTTCGCCGTCCATGTCTCCTCCCGGAACAAGCCCACAAAAGTCTCTCTCTTCGACGGTAAGTCTGACCCGAAGGGTCATTTGGACGCATTTACCGCAGGAATGAGCTTCCAGACAACTCTGACGCCGCCCAATGCCGAGCTTTTCCAGCCACTCTGATCCGTTCCGGGCGCTACCGGTTCCGAGGACTCGCGCCACGCTCGATCTCAACTTTCGACGAGTTGGCCACCCAATTCCTCGGCCACTTCATCGGGAACAGACGGCAGAAATAGACCGTCGACCATCTCTTCACAATCAAGAGCGGGGATAAAGAAAAATTCAAGGAGTATGTCACCCGCTTCTACAATGCCCTTCTCGAGGTCCCAGAACATCGAGACAAGACGGTCATTACAGCACTTAGGTCTGGTCTTAGGCACAAGGAGTGGTTACGCTCCTTTGCATTAGCGCAACCTAAGACCATAGCCGAGGTAAAGGCTTGGACCGAGCGTGAGATCCAGCTCGAGTCCGAGGTGAACGCAAATCTCCCCGGGGTAGAGCAAACTGACCAAAACAAAAGGGCGAAGGAAGAGAGAAAGAGACTTGAGCGGCCAAAACCCTACTCCATGAAGTTTCAGGAGTACACCCCGCTCAACGTCTCCTAGACGGTACTGCTTGAGGAGGCTAAGGGCGAGGGGTTCTTCAAGCTCCCCCCGATCTCGTGCATGGCGGCAAAGCGCACCCGGGGCCCCTACTGCGGTTTCCATAGGTCGCAAGGCCACTCCACAGAAAGCTGTAAGCAGCTCCGAGACTACATCGAGAAGCTCATCCGTTCGGGACACCTGGAAGCGTACTTATGGGACAAGCGGTAAGACGACCGCAAGCAGGAGCAGCGTCCCCCTCCCGGCGAGTTGACAATTGGCCAAATTATGGTTATGTCGGCGCGGGGTACGTCGAGTACCCACGAGGCTCAGCACCCCATGTCGAACGAGGAGGCCATCAGCCATCCGAGGAAGAAGGCCAGAGAGACCGAGCCGATCGTTTTTGACGGCCTTACATCGCCAAGAAGCTCAAACCGTGCCAATAAAAAGAACATCTACTAGCGTGTACTTCTTTTACTAAGGCAATGTAAAATTTTCTCAAGATCTTTCTATTTATATAATAAGAAGAGATCACTAAAACATTGCAAAAAGAAGAGTTTTGTTTATTCAAAGGGTACTATAGGCTCCTCATCTGTACATCGAAAAAGAAAAATTACAATAGCGAGGGAAGGGGTGCAGAAAACACTGCTCGTGGTACTCCGAGCATATTTCAGCCAGCCGAGCCCTCGCCGCTTCAGCCCTTTGCCTCTGATGCTTCCCACGAATGTTGGCGTGGTGCCTCAATTGGTAGCACTCAAGGACGAGTGCCACCGAGCGATCTTACCGACCCGCCTAAATCAGACCGAGGCGGCATAGGGACCTCAGCTTACTGACGGCCTCGTCCTTCAGTTGCTCGGACAGAGGGTTATACAGCCCCGGCGATGCCCTCCAGATGGCGTACATCAACAGCTGGAGCAGGGGTGAGCGCCGGGGGAGAAGCCGGCCAAAGTGGTCCTCGATGCGGCCTATAACCAACTGCACCGTATCCTCGGTACAATGCTGGTCATACAGGTAAACATCTTCAAAGTTTATGATCTCCTGGATAGTAAAAGGGAAGTACTCCATCCTTATACCTTGGGGGTGGGGAAAGGAGTGCTCAACGCTCCCTTCGTGAAAGCTGGACCGTGCAAATACAAATGTTTTCCACAAACAAAAGGAAAATATGCACGCAAAGAAGCAGCAAAAAGATTTCTTATTCAAAAAAATCAAAGGTCTCTACAAATGTATTATGGGCTCCCCAGTCTAATAAAAGCGCCCGGAGGCTTACAAAATTTCAGAGCAAAGAAAAAAAAAAGAGGACGAGGGGTTTCAGGCCTCAGGGCCGGGGGCAACCTCAAGGAGCACCGCGTCCACCACGACCGGGGCTGCGTCTAGGGGATCGGCGCCTATCACAGGAGCCTCAGCGCCGCCCTCACCGATGGCCTCCTCCCCGGCAGCGCTTCCAGGGGCATTCCCCTGCGCATCGCTAGTAACAACTCCAATTTTAGTGTACAAAAAAAATTTGTTTAAAAATTAATATATACTTGGAGTATTTGCATTTCTGTGAGTACCATAAATATTTGTTTTGCTAATTAATTACAAGAATGAGCTTGTAGCTCATTGGTAATACCTTGCACTACTGAACCAAGCCACCAGAGTTCAAATCCCATACCCCCACATTATTTTTAATATTGTTTTATTTTGGATTTTTAGAATACCAATAGTTTACACGTGCATATCTCACAAAAACCCCACTACACCCTGAAAAGTAACTATGCCAGAGAGTTAATGGACCGTCGGGGGGATTCCGGCCGCATGACTCGGTCAGAATCGGCCTACACGACCGGCGGACCGGCTGACTCGGGCCGCCGTCGCCGACTGGACTTGGCCGGACCGCCAAGTCACCAACAGGAAAATTTTTGCTTTTGGTATTCTCTGCACACCTGTATGGTTTAAATCCCTAGACCAGTAATAGAGACACTTTAAAATCCTAATTACTCCACTTTTAATACATTTTATTACAATTTATCACATTTTTTCATTTTAATCTTTCACCTACCCTAACCCTAGCCTAACCCTATAAATACAACCCCTAAACACTACCCCCTCACTCCAAAATTCTGAACAAAACTCTCAAGAAATTTCCTAGAACCCTAGTGTACTTTGGAAGAAGCGAAAGGCGAACCTCCGGCGATTTTTCCGGCGACAACCCTAGGAGATCCCAGCGACGAAACGACGCACCGGAAGCTATGTCCACTCCCTCTACCTCTCCTCTTTAAGATAAACCCGTAAGTCCCATCTCTCTCTCTCTCCCCTTTGCTACTCTAAAAACATCTTTTAATAAAACCCGACGGAATCGGAGTCAAACCGATTTCCGATTCGGTTTCTTTCTAAAAATCCCACTTTTCTTAAACACAACCCTATTAAACCATTACATGTTGACTATTAATCATTAACAAATATGTTGAACAAGTTTCTTGACAATCTATATCATTTTGTAACTTTTATCGCTCTTTTTCAGTAAAATACCATGTAGTTTCATTTTGACATTAAATCATCACAATCTTGCTATACCTTTAAGTAGACCATGAGGTAATGACCTACCTCCTCACAACACTCATATGAAACACATCACAATACTTTTTAGGAACAAAGAATACGGGAAACGAACCTTTACATATAAATACCCTTTACTAATAAAACCATTTTTACAAGATTTAGTATTTTTAAACAAATCTTTGCAAAGCGCCGCTACAACCCATTTTGGGGAACCCGACTGGGATGGTGCGGATTATCGCACGTCCCTGGGATTAGTAGTGCGAGATTCAGACCTCCGCAAGGAGAAATACGAAAATCTTAAGAAAATAAGATTTCTAGAATTATAATATATATTAAAATTTATTGTTATAAATATATATATATATGTAATATCAAAATATCTATTTTTTTATAATATAAATATTCCAACTTTTCCAAATCAAAGAACCACTTTACATTAAAATACCATGAATTCCATACAAGTACAATATTACAAATAAATACCATATATTATGAAAATAGGTTATTTTCATTAGAAATATCACAAATATAAAATACCATGAGGTAATGACCTACCTCCTCACAACACTCATATGAAACACATCACAATACTTTTTGGGAACAAAGAATACGGGAAACGAACCTTTACATATAAATACCCTTTACTAATAAAACCATTTTTACAAGATTTAGTATTTTTAAACAAATCTTTGCAAAGCGCCGCTACAACCCATTTTGGGGAACCCGACTGGGATGGTGCGGATTATCGCACGTCCCTGGGATTAGTAGTGCGAGATTCAGACCTCCGCAAGGAGAAATACGAAAATCTTAAGAAAATAAGATTTCTAGAATTATAATATATATTAAAATTTATTGTTATAAATATATATATATATATGTAATATCAAAATATCTATTTTTTTATAATATAAATATTCCAACTTTTCCAAATCAAAGAATCACTTTACATTAAAATACCATGAATTCCATACAAGTACAATATTACAAATAAATACCATATATTATGAAAGTAGGTTATTTTCATTAGAAATATCACAAATATAAAATATACAATTATTACAACTCTAAAAACGATAATTAAATACTTGGGGTGTATTTTGAAAAGTATATAAAAGTATTTTACATAAAAAAAAAACCTCAAGTTCTATAAATTACCCTAAGGACCCTAGTAAACATAGGTTTAAGCGGGACCAATCTCTTGAGCCTCAGGGAGCCGGAGAAGTGGGTGCTTCCCTATTTAAGGTAGACAACTTAACAACGGTGTTATCAACACGGTAATCGTCTTTGAAAAAGACACAAATCCTGCCGCCCATGTGCAGCGGTTACCGATAACATCAAAACATAATTCAGGACTTCAATTTCATTTCTAATTGTCTGACTCAGACTGAGTCTTCTCATTAATAATCTGACTTGAATATGATTCAAGTACAATCTACAATTTACAATTCAACATGAATCCATGAATACATATATTCAATCTATTCAATCTATATTGACTGAACCGAACCATGGATATACTTCCATTTACATGATTATCCAGTTACATCCATGATTCTCCAGTTATATTCATTTACTGATATCATGGTTTCGGCAAGTCATCCAATTATACAATCTATATTACAAGACAACACAATACAACAATACAAACAAGATATCGTGGGGTTTAAGGGGTAGATTAGTACGGAAGGTGTTTGAAGTGGCACGAGACAGTAAGATTTAATACACCTAAACTGAATCCAGTTGCTGTTGTACCGTGGCATAAACAGTTTCTTGTACTACACTTGCCTCTAGTCTCTGGCATATAGAGACTCTTCTCGTATACACTAGCATCCTTCTGTACCAAGCTACAAACAACAGCGTTAACCATATAATACAACTTTAAAAGCTACCTTCTCTTTTTGTCTATTCTATTTCTCCCTTATCTTTGGGACTTACCGAGCGATTTGTACGCTGACGACGTTCTCTTTCTTTCTTATTTGAATGTTGTCAGGTGATCTGGACACCCCGGAGATCGAGCCCACTAGTGAAGACTTGGACCACTTCATTGAAGATCTAGAGCTTTAGTTCATTGTACACATTTCCTTTCAGTACTTTATATTTCTGTTATGCCACTGTTTAGGCATCGCTTTATTCCATATATTTACTTTTCAATGTATTGTAAAAAGAATATGAATAAATAAAGTTGTTGTTTTATTATATCTTGTCTCTTGTGCATTTACATTTATATTGCTTAGATACGCTTTGTGTATGTACTTCTGAGTATATACGTAACGGCATCGTCGCGTCCTCTGCCTGTATACTGGGAAGCGGGGCGTGACATGTTTTGTTGGTGGCCCATGCAGGTCAGAGTTGTATGGAACACTACCATGCAGTTCTGTTCTGCGTGAATAACCTAAGCAATATAACACAAGAACCAGCAACTAAAACATTCTATACAATTCATGTTCCTTGAATCTTACAATTTCATATTCTTTAAATCATATACTTTGAATCTGTCATAACCTAAATTTTTCTTTCAAGGTTATAGATTCCACAAACAACACCAGTACCAATATCCACAACACACCTCCACCACTACCAATCACACCTGCCGTTCCTGCTCCACCCAACGAGCAAACGGTTCTGCTTGAGGCAATCCGCAGCCTCCTAGAGGAGCAGCAGCAGCTCTTGAACCGTCCCGAGGCTGAAACACCTGGGGTGAAGCAATTCAGAGCTTTACATCCCAAACAGTTCTCAGGAAAGGGAAGCCCACTGAAAGATAAGGAATGAGCTCAGAGTATCGAGAATGATCTGGCAGCAGCACAAGTGCCAGAAATAGCTTGGGTTCGTGTTGCAAAATTACAGCTCACGGACAATGCACGGAACTGGTGGAAGGCGGAAGAAAGCCATCTTGAACAGCCCATTGAATGGAATACTTTCCGCGACATGTTCGACGCGAAGTATTTCCTTGAGACTACCAGGTTCGACATGGAACAACAGTTCATTCATCTGCAACAAGATTCGATGTGGACCAAGTCGGTAGATGAATATGACACTGAGTTCACCATGCTTAGTCGATTTGCGGCACACCTAATACTGACGGATGAGATCAGAGCCCGTCGATTTCAATAAGGTTTGGATTCGGAGATCCAGGCTGCACTAGCCACAGGAGATTTTCCGACCCATGAATCGGCTCTGAAAGCTACCCGCCGTTATGAAGCAGTGATAAAGGCGAGGGGCAAACCTCAATATGCAGGAGTTAAACGCCCTGTCAACCAGATGACGGGAGGAGCCTCGTCCAGGCCACCTTTTGTGCCAAGGCGACCGGGAGTACCAAACAACAGGCGCAGCCCAGCCTTTTGTAACTACTGCAAGAGAAATGGGCATCTGGCGAAAAATTGCCGGCGTGCTAACAACCTTTACTTAATCTGCGGATCAGCTGCTCATGATATTGGGTCTTGTCCTTATAGACAAAATCCAGTTGCTGCACCCAGGCCAGCAATCACCTATTCGCAGCGACCAGCTCTTCAGGCACCTGCTCCAAGACTTGCACTAACTGCTCCACAACCTAGAGGACCACAAGCTGCAACTCTTCCTCGTCAGTTCCATCAAGCTCAAAGGAACGTTCCGAGGAATGCTCCTCAGACCAGGAGGAATGTACCACAGCGCCAGGCTTTCACGATGACCGTGGAAGAAGCTAAGGCCACTGGCCAAGTTATCACTGGTAACCTTTCTTTCTCAAATTTTCTTTCAGTCTTACTACCTATCTACATACCTTTACCTATACCTAAAACATATCCCACATACCTTAGGTACAATCTTAGTAGCCTCACTACCTGCACTAGCACTGTTCGATTCTGGAGCATCTCACAGCTTTGTGTCGCAACGGTTCGTCCGAACTCATGCGATTCCAGTCACACCGCTTGGAACCAGCTGGAATGTCAGTTCAGGGAATGGCGTTCTGAAGGCAACAATGGGATACAGCTTGTGTCCAGTAGTCGTCTGTAGCAGAGAATTCTACGCTGACTTCAAAGTGCTGGACATACCGAACTTTGATGTGGTTCTAGATATGGATTGGCTTGGAACTTTTTATGCTACCATCGACTGTCGTCAAAGGAGGGTAGTATTCGAGATTCCAGACCATTCGGTCTTCTATTTCAAAAGTGGAGACCGTACACTGGACCCAAGTACATACAAAGCGAAGCCAAGGAAGGCAGTGATTGCAGCAACTCAAGCGGAGGAAGAATCAAGGCCAGAAGTGGTTCGAGAGTTCGACGACCTGTTTTCTGACAATATATCAGGTTTGCCTCCCGATCGAGCTCTTGAATTCAGCATTGATTTAATACCAGGAGCACAACCGGTGATCAAAGCACCTTATCGTTTATGTCTGGAAGGTTTGAAGGAAGTCCGAACTCAGTTGGATGAATTATTGGCGAAAAGATGGATTCGTCCCAGCACTTCAAGTTGGGGATCACCAGTACTACTTGTGAAGAAGAAGGAAGGTTCATACAGAATGCACATTGATTACAGAGCCTTGAACGAAGTCACGATAAAGAATAAGTATCCACTCCTGCGCATCGACGATTTATTCGATCAGCTAAGTGGATCTTTTGTTTTCTTTAAATTAGATCTTCGTTCAGGTTATCATCATGTGAAGATCAAGGAATCTGATATTCATAAAACGGCTTTCAGAACTCGCTATGGATATTACGAATTTCTAGTGATGCTATTTGGAGTGACCAACGCACCAGCAATATTCATGAACCTAATGAATCAAGTTTTCCGGGAGTACTTAGATAGGTTCGTTGTCATTTTCATCGACAACATCCTGGTGTATTCCAAGAGTCGAAAAGAGCATGCTGAGCACCTACGAATTGTCCTGAAAACTTTACGACAACATCAATTATATGCCAAGTAAAGCAAATGCGAGTTTTAACTAAATCAAGTTGGTTTTCTTGGACATATCGTATCAGGCGAAGTAATTTCTGTGGATCCAGCGAAAGTTTCAGCAGTAAGCGAATGGCCGACACCAAAATCAGTGAAGGACATTCGGAGTTTCTTGGGTTTAGCTGGATATTACAGAAGGTTCATTGAAGACTTTTCAAAGATAGCAACACCCCTGACCAAGCTCACACGTAAAGATGAAGAATTTGTGTGGTCAGAAGCATGTGGACAAGCTTTCGTAGAACTCAAGTCAAGGTTGACATCAGCGCCTATTCTCGTTATACCGGACCAATTTGGAGGTTTCGAAGTGCATTGCGATGCATCCGGTAAGGGATTAGGATGTGTTCTACATCAGTATGGTAAAGTTGTGGCTTATGCTTCAACACAGCTGAAGACTCATGAGCGCAATTATCCGACGCATGATTTGGAATTGGCAGCCGTCATCTTTGCTCTCAAGATTTGGCGCTATTATCTTCTTGGTGAACGAGTGAACATATACACAGATCACAAGAGTCTGAAATATATGTTTACTAAAAAAGAGTTGAATATGCGGCAGAGACGATGGTTAGAACTCATGGCGGACTTTGACATCAACCTGCAATATCACCCAGGGAAGGTGAATAAGGTTCCAGATGCTCTTAGTCGTCAACCATTAGCAATGCATCTCACCGCTCAGTGGAAGCTACAACAGGACTTGCATCAGATGGAGATTGAAGTAGTCATGCCAGATAACGCTTCAAGTTTGATGAATTTACAAGTTCAATCAACAATTGTCAATCAGATCAAAGCAGCTCAAGCAAGTGATGCTAAGTTGCAAAAAATCAGTGAACAAGTGGAGAATGGACTCAGAACAGATTTCATCATCCATGAAGATGGATCTTTGAGATACGTGTTTAGTTGATAAAACTGCACTTTTAATATGACATTTTCCTTACTATTTATATATAATAAAAGATGTTTGTTATAAATATGACACATATAAGGGTTTATCCGTAAAAATACTATTTTCATGTGTTTATATATTATAATTAACATTATAAAGAAAAATGGTAAGCATATAATATTCATATAATATTTGGACTATTTTAATATGAAATATCTTTGACCAATTCTCTTAAAACAAAAATATCATAACAAATGGTTAAGATAATATCTCAATAAAAAAAATTCTACTAACATCATTTATTGAGATAATTGTGCAGGAATTATATCATGACTAAAATCAAGGAAATCCGAGTTGGCGAGATCAAATCTGCCGAAGATATTCAAGTAAATTGAAAAACCAATTCTGGCAGAAACATAGATAAGATTTTCAAAGTTTAGATATTCAAAAGATCACCAAGAGCTACAAAGATGAAGCCCAGAAATTTAAGGCTAAGATCCCACCATAAAACCGCGGATCCGCGGTCAAACCCATCCAACGGCCGCGGTTCCGCCGCACTTTAAGGGAGTTGGGATTCTGGATTTTTTGGTTAGAATCGTAACAACTTGTCACGCCCCGCTTCCCAGTGTACGGCGAAGGAAACGCGACGAGGTCCGCTACGTATATACTCAGAAGTACATACGCTAAGCGTATCTAAGCAATATAAGTAAATACACAAGAGACAAGAAGTAAAAGAACAGCAACTTTTATTTATTAACATTCTTTGTACAATACATGAAAGGAAATACAACTGAAATAAAAGATGCCTAAACAGTGGCATAACAGGAAATGAAAAGTACAGAAAGAAAAATGTACAATGAAACTACAGTGCAGGGTCTTCAGTAAACTGCTCCAAGTCTTCTTGCGATGGCTCAACCTCTGTCGGGTCCAAATCACCTGACGACATTCAAAGAAGAGAGAAACAGAATGTCGTCAGCGAACAGGTCGCTTGGTAAGTCCCAAAGGTAAGAGAAAAGTAGAAAAAGACAGAATAAGAAGATACATTTTAAAGTGTAAACTATTGTTGTAATGTTATGTCAACGCTGTTGTTTGTAGTTTGGTACAGAAAGATGCCAGTGTATACGAGGGGAGTCTCTATATGCCAGAGACTAAGGGCACGTATAGTACAAGGTACCGTTTATGCCACGGTACAATAGCAACTGGATTCATGTTAGGTGTGTTAAGTCTGACCACCTCGTGCCACCTTTAACACCTTCCGTACCAATCTACCCCTTAAACCCCGCGATGTCTTGTTTGTATTGTTATCTTGTAAATTGTGTTGGTTGTATGATTGATTGACTGACTGACCGAAACCATGATATCAGGAAACAGTTATAACCGTAGAGTCATATAAATGGAATACTGAGAATCATGTAAAAGGAATATATTCATGGTTCGGTTCAGTCAAGATGTATAGCTTGATATTGGATTCATGGATTCATGAGTTCATATTGAAGTGGAAACTTGTAGATTATGGATTGACTTGAATCATATTCAAGTCAGATTGATAAGACTCAAACCCGAGTCAGACAATCAGAAATGTGAAACGAAGTCTTATAACTGCTAGGGTCCTTAGGGTAATTTATAAACTTGAGGGGGTTTTATGTAAAAATACTTTTATGTACTTTTCAAAATACGCCTCAAGTATTTATTGTCCGTCTTTAGAGTTGTAATGAGGGTGGATTTTATGTTGTGACATTTCTAGTGAAAATATCCTAGTTTTATAAATAAGGGTATTTATCTGTAATATTACTTATTTAAAGTTCATGGTATTTTAGTGTAAACTTTATTCTTGTGATTTTTAGAAAAAAGGTGGAATATTTATATTATAATAAAATAGATATTTAAATGATAAATATACATATATTTATACAAAAATAATTTTTAATAAATATTTTATATTTCAAAAATCTCATTTTTCTTAAGATGTCGTATTTTAAACCTTTCGAGACCGAATGCTCCTTGCGGAGGTATGAATCTCGCACTACTAGCCCGAGGGTGCGCGATAAACCGCACGATCCCGAACGGGTTCCCCAAAGATGGGTTGTAGCGGCGCTTTGCAAAGATTGTAAAATACTAATTCTTTAGAAAACGGTTTTTATAAAATAAAAGGTATTTACTTGAAAAGTGTAATTTTCCGTATTTTAGATTCTAGGGTTTCCTAAGCCAACTAACCTATTTCTAAAAGGTCTAAACGACAAGTCGTTAGAAACCTCAAATCGCCTCTTCACCGCCAATTGTGGCCAGGTAAGTACAAGTGAGGAGGGAGGGATCCGCTCGCGAATCGTGAGGCGGGCCTTTTAAAGTTACCCAAGCTCACTTGCCTAGCCTAGACGCCACAAAGTCAGGTTTAGATAAACGATCGATGTCCACAACTTATCGTATTTTTTTCCTATTGAAGATATTGTTTAAATAAATGTGTCAAACCTAAACTTTTATAAAAGGTTTTATTAAGGAAATGGTATTTTAATGTAAAGTCTTGTATTATCGTATTAGGAATTTTTAAGATAGCGTATTATGGTTTCATGTGTGTGTGTGAGGAGATAGGTCATTACCTCGTGATCTATTTTAAGGTATAGCAATGTTAAAGGGTTAAATGTGAGATTTAAAAATGATGGTATTAAAGTGAAAGAATATGGTAAGTTGAAAAGGTTATCATTTCATGTATGAAAACTTATTCAAATTGATTTTTACAAGTTTAATGGTCAAGATAGAGATGTTTAGGAATGATTCAGTTGATTAGAAGAAGAAAAATAAACATTATGGTATTAAAGTGAAAAAGAATACGATATTGCAAAAGCTATCATTTCATGTGAGAAATTTTGTCCAAATTAGTTGTTATGTGATTAATAGTCAACATGAATAAGTTTAAGTATTATGGAATTGGTGACAAGTGAGATTTTATAGAAAAACCGAATCGGAAATCGGTTTGTTCCGATTTCCGTCGGGTTTCGCAATTCCGTATTTTTGAGAAGTAGAAAGAAGAAAAGAATGGGACTTACGAGTTTCGATATATACTAAAGAGTATAGGGGAACTAGGTGAGTGGCCGAGGCGTTGTTTCGTCGCCGGTTGTTTCAAAAACGTCGCCGGAATTCCGTCAGCGCTTCGCCGTGAACTCGATTTCAAAGTACACCCTTCTTGTAAAAATTTTGAGAGAGTAAACCTAAAGTTTTGGGATGAGAGGGTAGAGGGTAGGGGGTCTATTTATAGGGTAGGCTAGGATAGGGTAGGTGAAAGGTTTTTATTTTAAAAAAAAAAGTAAAAATTAAAGAAAAATCATTAAAATTTGTATTAAATAGGATGTATTTAACATTAGGGAACCGATCCATTAAAATGGTGTATACAGGGGAGTTGAGAAGACGAAACGACACATCTTTCGTTTAGACGACTCGGCCGTCCGGCCGAGTCCGGCCGGCGGCGCCGGCCCGAGTCCGGCCGGCGGCGCCGGCCCGAGTCGGCCGGTCCGCCAGCCGACTCGGCCGAGTCGGGGTGTCGTTGGGTGAGGATTCTTCTGACGTAGGCTCTGGTATACTCACTTTTTAGGGTTCAGTTCAACTTTTGGGAGTTATGGCCCGTGGACTGTTGGGCTTCCAAGAAATTTAAAAGAAAAATAATCTAAAAATAATGTGGGGCATGAGATTTGAACTCTGATGGCTTGGTTCAGTAATGCAAGGTATTACCAATGAGCCACAAGCTCTTTCTTGTAATTATTGTGGGAAAATAGATAGTTAAAGTGATAACAGCAGCATTAAATACTCCAAGTATACTTCAAATTTAAATTAAATTTATGTATACAAAAATTGGAGTTGTTACACAACTAGTTACCATATTAAGAAACTAGGGTTCCGGCTTTGGGACTATAAATAAGGACCGAGAGCCTCTTGGAAAAATCATCAAACTGAAGAGATCACGAAGTCCACGACAGGCTCACGCATCCAGGCTGATCATCAACGGTTCATCTACCTCCTTAGAAGAGATCGAGAAGCAAACTAGCATTTTGTAATCATTTTCTAAGGGAACAAAGTGTAAATGAATATTGTTGATTAATAAAGATAGTTGTTTTCTTATTCTATCTCTTTGTAGTTTTAATATGATTTCTCTCTCCATCTCTTCTTCTCCCAATATGCGCGAGTAATTCTTCGCTTGTTAGGGTTCATAGGATTAGGGTAGGTTAATGGATGATGAAGATCCTTAAACTCTTTTAAAGTCCTATAAAGTTTATAAACTTTACCAAAAGAATCATTTAACATCCTAATCGGGCGCGCTATCAATTCATTGATAATCGCGACCACGATTAGAGATTAGATTAACAATTGTTTTGGTAAAGGCTAGATATGAACGGAGATCCATGTCGAGATAGGGGTTAAGAGTGGGAACCCTATTCCCTCCAGAAACCCTAATCTACATGGATCACTGTCGATCTAGTTTTAAATCTATTAAAGGATAAAAGGAGTAATCTTTAATTAATCATCCATGACTACTAAATCTTAACGAACCCTACAAGCCCCCTTCTACTATAAAATCTACATCCGTAGTTAATCTAGATCTATATTCTGCATCCATATTTGACGTAGATCTAGAATCTACAACCATTCTTCACCATTCTTTATTCTTCCTCCTTTCTTTCTCAACACGCCTAAAGTAAGATTAAAAGATTCAACGTTTCCTAAAGGACGACCCGTACTCATCTCGGTCTAGCTACACACGACACCGTTCTGATTGCGGTTACTACAAACACACTTCTTTAAAAACGCAAAAATCAAATGGCGCCGTTGCCGGGGATACGTGCATAATTTTTTATTCTTACCGTTTGTGTTGAATTCTTATTCGATATATATCATAATTAAAACAAAACTGCAAATTGTATATTTAACGAATTGTGTGTGAATTTTGCAAGGAGATCTGGAGTCACAGACTTGAGGAAACAAAAAGACAGAGACATTCATCAAGATCCAGAGGAGTACAGGAGGCCACGTAGCAAAATTCTACATCTGATCCATCTTTCTTGCGGCGGAACCGCGTCAAAAGGATAATATTGGTGGCGGAAGCGCGGCTGATCCGAGGGATTAGGGGTCGTAACTTCTCTGGTAAATTTTTCAACTCATTCTCTCTCCTCTGAAATCCAATAAAATATCTTTTCTGCAGGATTCTTTGTAAAATATCGCCGCTCAAAAATCTTTTTGCAAAGTTTTGTTATTGGTTTGTTATTTCATATTTTAATACGGATTTTTAAGGGGCAAGAAAAAATTCAGATTAAGTGGGGATTTTATCACCCTTCCTAAGCCCCACAAATCACAAACCGAGCATCTGCATCAACCCTACATTAATTTAAAAAATATCTAGACAAGACTCTAAGGACTGTCGCGCTCAATAAGGACAGAGGAAGGTCATGGGTAATCTATCGCTTATCCGCATTACTTTTGTGGTGCCTAGGCAAGTGTGTCTAAGGAAAGTGGTTACTTAATTAGGCCCGCTATTTTCGGTGATTCGTATAGCGGATACCTCCCACTTACCTGGCACTTACCTGGCCATAAGAGTAGTGAAGAGGTGGTAGAGGATTGATCCTACGTCTTGTACTTTGGAAGTCTAGGAGCGGTCTAGAGACTTGACCTAGGTAACCTTAGTTCTAGGGTTGTTTATGCATTTTTGTGTGAGTTGTCCTAAAGTCCCACTTTTTCAAAACAAACCAATTTTTAAAATCACACACACGCTGCCACTTGCGCTAAACCATTTAGTGCATGCTCGGTTGGACACGGGATTCTAGTGCTCGTCTTGTCCGCGTTCCGGCTATCGACTCCGAAGTCTGTATTTCTTCATCTTCTTTTTCCCCACCACACACCACATCAACCGAGATGGACGGTGCTCCATCTAATTATAACACCACGCTACCACCGCCCGTAGGTGAGCAGAATCAACCGCGCATCTCTCTCTAAAAAAGATACTATCCTATCCGTGGTCCACTTCCCACTTGCTTATCTATTCCACCAGCCAACGGGGATAATTTTGAAATTAAACCCCACTATATCAATCTGTTGCCCAAATTTCATGGGCTTGAGTCTGAAGACGCGTACGTTTTCATCACTAAATTCGAAAACGTATGCGCAATGATGGGTACTTCACAACTGACTGTAGATGATATGCGCTTGCGTCTTCTCCCATTCACTTTGTGCGACTTGGAAGAAAAATGGCTTTATAATACTGCCGCACACTTTATCACTAATTGGGATGAATTCGTAATAGCATTTCTTATGAAGTTTTACCCAAACCATAAGACCGCCCGTGTTAGGAGCGAGATCAACCAGTTTACCCAGCTTCCCAATGAACCGTTTTGGAAGTGCTTTGAACGTTTCAAGAATCTGCTTGTCCAATGTCCTCATCATGGAATAAATAGATGGGATTTGTGCCGAATTATATATGAGGACATTAATCCAGCGAAAAAGCAGATGCTTGAAACAAATTGTCAATGCAATTTCATGTCTAAAGATGATGGTGAAGTTTGGAAATATCTTGAAGATCTCGCTGAAAACACTTTACAGTGGGAAAGCGTAAGACCACCTTCATCTAGGGGAGGTATTCATCAGCTCGATATTCCATCGCAGTAAAATCCGAAATGGCAGCGATGCAAAAGAAACTCGACGCTATTGAGAACAAATTCTCATCAGTCTCCCTAAATCAGGTAACGCTTCCCAAAACCGTGTGTGGTTGCTGTTCAGATCCATCACACTTGACGGAAGAATGTCCTATGAATGCACCATTTCAAGGTCACGAGCAAACTAATGCTGCTTTTCAGCAGCGACCTAGAAACGATCCTTATTCTTCCACGTACAATCAAGGATGGAGGAATCATCCTAACTTTGCTTGGAACCAAAAACCAACCCCAAAATCAAAACCAGTTCTAAAGCAATTATCAAAGACCTGCTCCACAGCAACAGCAACCACAACCACAAAGTCAGCACCCCTTTCAGTCACAAAATTTTCAAAATCCGGCCAACACTTCTGCACCACAATTGGCCGGTACTGATAACTCTTCACTCGTACAAACTTTGGATTTGTTTATAAAACATACCATTCAAATGTCGGCTGATATGAAGTCTTCTATTGATACCATAAAGAAAGACTCCGCCTCCCACGGTGAGAGTATTAAATCAATAGAAAACCAAATTGCACAGTTGAACGCCGCAATGAGTGCGAGAGAGAAAGGGAAACTTCCGTCTCAACCCCTACCAAATCCTGGCCACTCACAAAGTTATAATCTGAGTGCCGTTACTACGTTGAGATCGGGAAGAGTGCTGGATAACCAAGTGGGTGAACAAGTTGATAATGTTAGTGATACCAATGATACCCCGGCTTCTACTTCTTCCCCTATATCGTCTAGTCTTCCACCTTCTTCCGAGCCTATTCTCCGTTTTCCCCAAAGCTCGAACTCTCAGCCCACTTCCACAAATCTATCTGAAGCGATCCCCACTCAAAATTTGCGATCCATTCCATCCTTACAATCCTCTCCAATGTTGGACCCAACCCTTATTGATAAAGTACCTTATCCAAACAGGTTAAGGGGCAACAGACCAAGTCCACAAATGGAGAAGATTGTAGAAATTTTTAAGCAAGTTAACATAAACATTTCTCTCCTAGATGCTATTCAACAAGTTCCGTCTTATGCGAAAATCCTAAAGGACTTATGCACTAGGAAGAGAAAAGTTCAAGTACCTAAAAAAGTTTTCCTTACGAGTAATGTGAGCACTGCTTTTACACAACAACTACCCAAGAAACGAAAGGACCCCGGAAGTCCTACAATTTCTATTTCTATTGGGAGTAAAAATATCAATCGTGCTCTACTCGATTTAGGTTCTATTGTTAACTTGCTTCCGTATTCTGTTTATGAGCAATTAGGGATCGGAGAGATAAAACCTGCGCATTGCACTCTTCAGATGGCCGATCGATCTATCACCCAACCTAGGGGTGAGCTAGAGGATGTGTTAATCAAAGTCGGGGAATTTATATTTCCTGTGGACTTTATCGTTATAGATACACAACTTGTAGCGAACCCACGAAACCAAATTCCGGTGATTTTAGGTCGACCTTTTCTTGCAACTTCCAACGCAGTAATCAATTGTAGAAACGGCTCTATGACCCTATCCTTTGGAAAGAAGTCAATTGAGCTTAACATTTACAAGTTGGGAAGTGAACCCTCCGAACCCTATGCTCATGTGTGTTCTGTCGAATTAATGGATGTCGACAGCAGCGAATTTGATCAACCTCATGATACTGACTCTTTTCATATGTTGTTGTTTGACCCAACCATGTATTATACATACACGGACTCTTCCACCGAGTTGTCCGGGTCAACATCTAACGCTGATGAGGAACTTTTTATAGAGTCTGACGATCGCCCCATTTTTTCTGATGACATTATTCTTCGGGGTATCGATGAAAGCTTTGAGGAAATCTTCGCTAATGAACTCGTATTTTTAGCAAACACGGGTGTTGAGATGAATCATCTACAAAACAAAGAAATTGAACATCCACCCCTTCTTCTGGACTATAAAGAGAATGCGAGTAATCCATCACACTCATTGAGTCGTCTCTCCAAACTAAGACGCAAATCCATTCCATCCCACCACTTATCTTTTCCCCATTTCTTTTGGCTCTTTTCAACTTGTTCTTCCACTAACCGGTGCACTACACTGATAAAATTTTCGAATGGTTGGTTTTGACTTTTGATCTTTGCAAGGCTTTATTTTGACCAATAACTTTTACCCTCCCCAATAATTTTAAATGCTTAATACTATTTTACTCAAGTTTGGGGAGGGGGATATTTTGGCTCTTGAAAGAAAATGATTTTTACAAAATTGTGAGCCAAAAATAAGTTTGGGGGAGAATTTTACTTTCACTATTTCATGACCCCGTTACTAACTTTTCCTCCCAAGTCTACAGATTTTGAGATTTAACAGATGACATCAGTGAGGACACTGCTGTACACAAGTTTGGAGGTATAGGTTTGTGCTTATTCACGCATTACTTTGCATTATATTATATATATGCACACAAAAAAATTTGATAATAAAAGATTAGATAGTGAAAAATTACATCCAAAAGATTGGAAAAATTTAAGAAAATCTAGAAAATTAAAAGTTTTCTTAAACGAAACTAGTAATAAGTAGTTATGAGCCGTTGTCCCAAGGGTTAGTAAGATGAAAGAAATCACTAATCTGAGGATAAAAATAAGTCTGAAAAATAGTTCCTATTCTGAAAGCCAAACATTTGAACGTTGATACTCTACTATACGCACTTACACACGTCTTGAAACTCGGGATTGTAGAGGATATCTTGAAATGCTCTTGTCTAAAACCCAAAGTATGAAGGAAATAATAAATGAAGAAAATATAAAATGGTGAAGAAAAATAAACACTGGTTTTATAATCACCAAGGCAGCAATAAAAAAATCTAGCGAGGGTGCTTCATCATCCAGTGCCTTAGACCAACTGGTTTGGGAGTCACTGCTAAGCCTTAGGTGTTGCAAGACGAGGAAAATACTAATACGCCTAATAAGCAAGCACATGAGTAATCGGTCGGTTAGTACCTCAAGAAGTATTAACGGTCGCATGAAAAATGTGTGAGCAAATTCATCTAAATATTCATTGATTAAAAAAGTACTGAGGTGATGGACAAGAGTATTATAGCTTGAATTGAATTCTCCGAGTGTAGGGATGTCTTTTACACATACGTAGGGGTATATGATCGATGTTTGGATGAAAGGTAAGAATGAAGAATAAAGACGATGCTTTATTGAGGGATGATGTGATTCTTAATATCTTTTCATGACTATCAAGATAGGGCTCATAGCAACTGAAAAACTAGTGTAGTTGGAAACTCTAATTTTCAAAGTCTTTCTTTTATAATTCTTATATTTATATGTAACATTCACGGTCTTCCTTTTATTATTGGATTTTGTGAGCGTAATCCGCTGAAAACCTTCAGGAGATAACACTCCTCCTACTAGGGACACCTAGAGGTTTAACGGTTTGTTGCGCGTCGTGTTGCCTACGAAAGTGTGCTTAGCTTTCTCCTTTCTTTTTCTCCTTCTCTTGAATAAACTAGTTTGCTTGGGACGATCAAAGATAAGTTTGGGGGTATTTGTTCAGTTGATAAAACTGCACTTTTAATATGACATTTTCCTTACTATTTATATATAATAAAAGATGTTTATTATAAATATGACACATATAAGGGTTTATCCGTAAAAATACTATTTTCATGTGTTTATATATTATAATTAACATTATAAAGGAAAATGGTAAGCATATAATATTCATATAATATTTGGACTATTTTAATATGAAATATCTTTGACCAATTCTCTTAAAACTAAAATATCATGATAAATGGTTAAGATAATATCTCAATAAAAACAAATTCTACTAACATCATTTATTGAGATAATTGTGCAGGAATTATATCATGACTAAAATTAAGGAAATCCGAGTTGGCTAGATCAAATCTGCCGAAAATATTCAAGTAAATTGAAGAAACCAATTCTGGCAGAAATATAGAGAAGATTTTCAAAGTCTAGATATTCAAAACATCACCAAGAGCTACAAAAATGAAGCCCAGAAATTTAAGGCCAAGATCCCACCATAAGACCGCGGATCCGCGGTCAAACCCATCCAACGGCCGCGGTTCCGCCGCACTTTAAGGGAGTTGGGATTTTGGATTTTTGGGTTAGAATCGTAACAACTAGTTACCATATTAGAAAACTATGGTTCCGGCTTTGGGACTATAAATAAGGACCGAGAGTCTCTTGGAAAAATTATCAAGCTGAAGAGATCACAAAGTCCACGACAGGCTCACGCATCCAGGCTGATCATCAACGGTTCATCTACCTCCTTAGAAGAGATCGAGAAGCAAACTAGCATTTTGTAATCATTTTCTAAGGGAACAAAGTGTAAATGAATTTTGTTGATTAATAAAAATAGTTTTTTTCTTATTCTATCTCTTTATAGTTTTAATATGATTTCTCTCTCCATCTCTTCTTCTCCCAACATGCGCGAGTAATTCTTCGCTTGTTAGGGTTCATAGGATTAGGATAGGTTAATGAATGATGAAGATCCTTAAACTCTTTTAAAGTCCTATAAAGTTTATAAACTTTATCAAAAGAATAGTTAACATCGTAATTGTGTGCGCTATCAATTCATTGATAATCGTGACCACGATTAGAGATTAGAATAACAATTGTTTTGGTAAAAGCTAGATATGAACGGAGTTCCATGTCGAGATAGGGGTTAAGAGTGGGACCTCTTTTCCCTCCAGAAACCCTAATCTACATGCATCACCGTCGTTCTAGTTTTAAATCTATTAAAGGAAAAAAGAGTAATTTTTAATTAATCATCCATTACTACTAAATCCCAATGAACCCTACAAGCCCCCTTTTTATATAAACTTACATCTATAGTTAATCTAGATCTATATTTTGCATCCGTGTTTAACGTAGATCTAGATCCTACAACCATTCTTCACCATTCTTTATTCTTCCTCCTTTCTTTTTCAACACGCCTAAAGTAAGATTAAATGATTCAACGTTTTCCAGAGGATGACATGTACTCATCTCGGTCTAGCTACGCGCGACACCGTTCTGATTGCGGTTACTACAAACACACTTCTTTAAAATCACAAAAATCAATACGGCAGTAGATTGTGTGTACCAAAAGGTTCTGTTCGGAAAGAGTTAATGAAAGAAGCTCACAGCTCTCCCTACTCAGTACACCCTGGAGGTACAAAGATGTACAAAGATCTACGTCAGAATTACTGGTGGCATGGAATGAAGCGTGAAGTAGCCAGAAGCGTCGCAAAATGCTTGGTGTGTCAGCAAGTAAAGGCTGAACATCACAGGATAGCTGGATTACTTCAACCGTTACCAATCCCAGAATGGAAGTGGTAACACATCACGATGGATTTTGTGACTGCTCTTCCTCGCAGCACAAAGGGTAAAGACGCGGTATGGGTCATGGTGAATTGACTCACAAAGTCGGCTCACTTCATCCCATTTCGAGTTGGCCAATCAACTGAGACACTAGCAAAGAAATACATGGAGGTAATAATCTACTCAAGATTTAAACTCTTTAAATATGTACAATCCCTGATACCCATGAACTTATACAGGAGATTGTGAGACTTCATGGAGTATCGATCTGCATTGTCTCCGATCGTGACACCAGGTTTCGATCGCAATTTTGGCAGAGTCTGCAAGCAAGCTTGGGAACAAGTCTGAACTTCAGCACGGCTTATCATCCACAAATAGATGGTCAGTCTGAGCGAACTATTCAGATCTTGGAGGATATGCTCAAAGCATGTGTGTTAGACTTCAAAGGATCGTAGGAAGATCACTTAAATCTTGTGGAGTTTTCGTACAACAACAGCTACCAAGCAAGCATAGGTATGGCACCTTTTGCAGCACTGTATGGAAGAAAGTGTCGATCGCCATTAAGTTGGGACGACATCGGAGATAGGGAACTTCTTGGACCTGAGATGATAGTAGCGACTGTTGATGTGGTTCATACTATCAGAAAAAGAATGCGCATAGCCCAAGATCGATAGAAGCATTGGGCTGAAGCAAAGAGACGTCACTTGGAGTTCCAGCCAGGAGGTCACGTATTCTTGAAGATATCTTTGAACCGCGGAGTGATCCGATTTGGAAGACGGGGTAAGCTAAGTCCGAGATATATTGGACCGTTCGACATACTCGAACGAGTCTGTGAAGTGGCATACCGCTTAGCACTTCTACCTTCATTGGAAGGAGTGTATAATGTGTTCCACATATCCCAACTCAAAAGGTATGTGAGTGACCCCAGCCATATACTTGATCATTCCGAGCTCACTATACAGCCCGACTTATCTTGTGAGCAACAACCTGTGGAGATCCTGGACAGCAAAGTGAAGACACTTCGGAACAAGAAAGTTAACTTGGTCCGAGTGATGTGGAGAAAAGACACTCCAGGAGTGTCCACTTGGGAAAGTGAAGATGAAATGCGTGCAAGATATCCTCACCTCTTTGTAAACTAGTCCTTAAAATAAAAGTTGTAAATTTCAAGGACGAAATTTTTGTAATGAGGGTAGACTGAAACAACTCCAATTTTAGTGTACAAAAAAAATTTATTTAAAAATTAATGTATACTTGGAGTATTTGCATTTCTGTGAGTACCATAAATATTTGTTTTGCTAATTAATTACAAGAAGGAGCTTGTAGCGCATTGGTAATACCTTGCACTACTGAACCAAACCACCAGAGTTCAAATCCCATACCCCACATTATTTTTAATATTGTTTTATTTTGGATTTTTAGAATACCAACAGTTTACACGTGCATATCTCACAAAACCCCACTACACCGTGAAAAGTAACCATGCCAGAGGGTTAATGGACCGTCGGGGGGGGGGGATTCCGGCCGCATGACTCGGCCGGAATCGGCCAACTCGACCTGCGGACCGGCCGACTCGGGCCGCCGCCGCCGGCCGGACTTGGCCGGACCGCCGAGTCACCAACAGGAAAAGTTTGGCTTTTGGTATTCCCTGCACACTTGTATGGTTTAAATCCCTAGACCAGTAACAGAGACACTTTAAAATCCCAATTACTCCACTTTTAATACATTTTATTATAATTTATCACATTTTTCATTTTAACCTTTCACCTACCGTAACCCTAGCCTAACCCTATAAATACAACCCCTAAACACTACCCCCTCACTCTAAAATTCTGAACAAAACTCTCAAGAAATTTCCTAGAACCCTAGTGTACTTTGGAAAAAGCGAAAGGCGAAGCTCCGGTGATTTTTCCGGCGACAACCGTAGGAGATCCCAGCGACGAAACGACGCACCGGAAACTACATCCACTCCCTCTCCTTCTCCTCTTTAAGCTAAACCCGTAAGTCCCACCTCCCTATCTCCTTTGCTACTCTAAAAACATTTTTCAATAAAACCCGACGGAATCGGAGTCAAACCGATTTCCGATTCGGTTTCTTTCTAAAAAATCCCATTTTTCTTAAACACAACCCTATTAAACCATTACATGTTGAATATTAATCATTAACAAACATGTTGAACAAGTTTCTTGACAATCTATATCATTTTGTAAGTTTTATCGCTCTTTTTCAGTAAAATACCATTTAGTTTCATTTTGACATTAAATCATCACAATCTTGCTATACTTTTAAGTAGACCACGAGATAATGACCTACCTCCTCACAACACTCATATGAAACACATCACAATACTTTTTGGGAACATAGAATACGGGAAACGAACCTTTACATATAAATACCCTTTACTAATAAAACCATTTTTACAAGATTTAGTATTTTTAAACAAATCTTTGCAAAGTACCGCTACAACCCGTTTTGGGGAACCCGACTGGGATGATGCGGATTATTGCACGTCCCTAGGCTTAGTAGTGCGAGATGCAGACCTCCGCAAGGAGCATTTGGTCTTGAAAGATTTAAAATACGAAAATCTTTAAAAAATGAGATTTCTAGAATTATAATATATATTAAAATTTATTTTTATAAAAAAATATATATGTAATATCAAAATATCTACTTTTTTTATAATATAAATATTCCAACATTTCCAAATCAAAGAATCACTTTACATTAAAATACCATGAATTCCATACAAATACAATATTACAAATAAATACCATATATTATGAAAGTAGGTTATTTTTCACTAGAAATATCACAAATATAAAATCTATAATTATTATAACTCTAAAGACGATAATTAAATACTTGGGGTGTATTTTGAAAAGTATATAAAAGTATTTTACATAAAACCCCCTCAAGTTCTATAAATTACCCTAAGGACCCTAATAAATATAGATTTAAGCGGGACCAATCTCTTGAGCCTCAGGGAGCCGGAGAAGTAGGTGCATGCCTATTTAAGGTAGACAACTTAACAACGGTGTTATTAACACGGTAATCGTCTTTAAAAAAGACACAAATCCTGCCGCCAATGTGCAGCGGTTACCGATAACATCAAAACCTAATTCAGAACATCAATTTCTTTTCTAATTATCTGACTCAGACTGAGTTTTCTCATTAATAATCTGACATGAATATGATTCAAGTACAATCTACAATATACAATTCAACATGAATCCATGAATACATATATTCAATCTATTCAATCTATATTGACTGAACCGAACCTTGGATATACTTCGATTTACATGATTATCTAGTTACATCCATGATTATCCAGTTACATCCATTTACTGATATCATGGTTTCGGTAAGTCATCCAATTATACAATCTATATTACAAGACAACACAATACAAACAATACAAAAAAGATATCACAAAGTTTAAGGGGTAGATTGGTACGGAAGGTGTTAGAAGTGGCATGAGACAGTAAGATTTAATACACCTAACCTGAATCCAGTTGTTGTTATACCGTGGCATAAACGGTTCCTTGTACTACACTTGCCCCTAGTCTCTGGCATATAGAGACTCCTCTCGTATACACTGGTATCTTTCTGTACCAAGCTACAAACAACAGCATTAACCATATAATACAACTTTAAAAGCTACCTTCTCTTTCTGTCTATTCTATTTCTCCCTTATCTTTGGGACTTACCGAGCGATTTGTGCGCTGACGACATTCTCTTTCTTTCATCTTTGAATGTCGTCAGATGATCTGGACACCCCGGAGATCAAGCCCACTAGTGAAGACTTGGACCACTTCATTGAAGATCCAGAGCTTTAGTTCATTGTACACATTTCCTTTCAGTACTTTACATTTCTGTTATGCCACTGTTTAGGCATCGCTTTATTCCATGTATTTACTTTTCCATGTATTGTAAAAAGAATGTGAATAAATAAAGTTGCTATTTTATTATATCTTGTCTCTTGTGCATTTACATTTATATTTCTTAGATACGCTTTGCGTATGTACTTCTGAGTATATACGTAGCAGTATCGTCGTGTCCTCTTCCCGTATACTAGGAAGCGGGGCGTGACATCGCCCCCGCGAGGATACTCGTCCCGGAGTTCTTCTTCAGGGAACTCCGGCATTCGAGCCTTAACAGCGTCGAGGGCATCGTGCCAGATGAGGGTAGAGGCTGCGGCTAGGTCGGCGTAAAAACGGTCCGATTTCTTGTAGTTCTTCACCGCCTTCGACGCTCTGAGCTCAGCTCGCTTCATCCCCTCCATCGCCGCCTCCAGCTCCTTCCGGAGGGAGCTTGCCGACTTCTTCAGAGTGCCGATGAGCACCTTAGAGTCCTGAAGCTTGGCCTCGGCGGCCTGGGCGGCCTCACGGTGCCTAGAGACCTCCTGCCTCCCGGCAGCCACCTCCTGCTTCCCGGCCTCCACCTCGTCCTTGAGGGCGGCGACCTTCGCTATCGCCGCCTCCAGCTCCAACTTTGAGCTCTCCTCCAGCGAGGAGAACTCCCCCGCGGCTCGCATCGCCGGGGCAATTTCCTCGTCCTCTATCTGGACGACGAGGGCGACGTGCTGGAAGACTTGAAGGAATCAGAGGGTCAGAAAGAAAAGGGATGCACCAAATCTCACGAGTAGTAAGACACTGAATGAAAAACCAAGTAAAGTGCGAGCACCAACCTGCACGGCCTCCTGGGCGATGGCCGCCATTTGCGCCCTGAGAGTCCCCCGAGGGACTTTGCCCCTGGCCGACCTCTCTATCTCTGTCAGCAGGCTGTCAGCGATGGAGAACCCCGTGGGCACCTAAAAGCGGAGGTCCCCCTCGTTCACCAAGATCGGGGAGGCCGGGGTGCGCGGAACCGTCCGGTGGAACCTCTTGAGGGAAGGTGCCGGGGAGTCAGTCTCTACCTCCGAAGCCCGGGCCTTTTGTTCCCGAACCCGCTTTCGGCTCGGCGCCTAGCTGGACTCTGGGACACGGGCTGAACCCAAACGCCTAGGTGGAGCGGCTGCCGGGGGAACCGGGGCCGACATCGGACGGGAGGAGCTGGCACCTCCAGCCCTCGATCCCTTCTTCTGCTCTTGCATAGCCGCTCGGAATTTGCTCACGTCCATGGGTTTTACATAAGACAAGGCACAATGGAGTCAGCAACCCAAGAAAAAATGAAAATAAATGCAAGTCTAAACAGATCGCCTGTAAACTCCCAACTTACCCGCGAACTGGACGGGGCTGAGCCCAGCCCAACTAAGGGCCTGCTCGGAAAGTAGCACGTCGGCTCAAGGAATGGGCTCTCGCTCTGCCACTCTTACCGCGTCGGGATCGTTCAACTGACTCTCCCGCCGGCAACTATACTTAGACCACTGGGTGGACACGGGCCAGTCCTCGCCCTCGGGAGGCCCAACAAAGAAAAACTTCTTCTTCCAATCATGGATGGAAGAAGGTAGCGCGACGACCCTCGACCCGGCAGCACTTCCCCGTTGTTTCCTAAAGGAGATGTATACCCACCTCGGCTCGCTCGCGCGAGTGCCGGGATAACTCTTGTAATAGAGAGAAGAGGCAAGGGTGCTCAGCCTGAAAGGGATCATGTGCAACTTCAAACGGACCAGGAACCCAAGGAGAATCTTCAAGGAGTTCGGCACAAGCTGACCCGGGGCTAACCCAAAATGATTCAGCGCTCTGACAACCTCAGAAGAGAAGGGCATGCGTATTCCGGCCCAAAAGGCTTCCAGGTACAGGGCAATCTCCTTACCCCGTACCTGATCTGCCATCTCCCCTTCCTCGGCCAAACGTAGCGTATAATCGGGAGGAATGTAGAAACGTGCCCGAGCGGTGGCGACCTCATCCTCATACCTCACGGTGGATGACACGCCACGGGCACCCGCGACCTCCGCTCGGGGAACCGCTCCCGCCGCGCGACCCCGGGAAGAGGATCTGACCCCAACTTCCCGGGAGGACTCCGACTCAGTAGAAGAAGAAGCTGAAGAAGGAAGCAGAAGAAGAAGAACCTACGGGGGCTCCCTAGACTCTACTCGATCTATTTTTACAGACTCTTCACAATAAGACATCTAACCTGATGAAGAAAGGTGTCCTCGGTAGATCAAAAGCGCAGAGATCCGACCTAAAAAGATAGCACCGAGCTAACAAGACTCAAGACGAGGAAATTATGAAGAGGTACGGGCCCGGATGAGGACCCCACCCCTGTTTATAGCATCCGGCGTACACATCCAACGGCGACAGTCATCTCTCGCCGAAATGACTCATTGCATTCGACGACCACCATCGCTCCACCTGTCGCACGCACATGAATCACATCTCATCGGACGCCGGAAATCTGTGGCCCGTCGCGTCAGCCAACCAGTGCCAAACACGTGGCTGTCGCTTCGGTGAGCGTACGCACGATCCGGCGCATCTTCTTTAATGCAAGATCTGGCTCCGGATCTGCTGACGTCATCAAGAAAATACTGCTGATTGCCCGGGAATGCACGCTTACGATATCTACGAAAAGGAGCTCACATCGGATGACCTGGCAGACCACTCTCGACCCTACCCTTGAACAGGTCGGGACGAGAGTGGGGGGCTAACGATTATGCTCGATATCGTCGATTTCCCGGATCGTGACACATGGCAGATGACGTGTCCCGAAGCTAGCAAGAAAGGACCAGGAACGGCACATTGGTAGAATACCCCGGGTCTGCGGCCCGTGGACATGACCGACCTTCTGCTACCGACCACACCACACCTGTTCCCGCCTTACAAACAACCGCTTGCTCCTTTCCAAGCCCCATGCACAACTGGCCTCCTCGGCCTTCTCAGCTCATCTCCGGGCTTTAGCAGAACCAGGATACCTCGGCCTCCCGCTTGTCCCCGAGCTTCCCGCCGAGCCCATCCTCCTCGGTCTCATCCTGACTGACCCGCGGTATTGATCATAGGCTCCCACGCCACGGCTCCGCGAATCTCGCCATACGCGAGATATCCGCCGCCCACGATCCCACGTTCCACGCCATCACGATCCCCCATTAACAAGCATGTCTCGCCATTAATGCGGAATCCCGCTTATCACGCGGGCGTGACGTCGGGAGCATAACGGCCGGTGTGATTCTTGTGCCTGCCTGCCCATCGCTGCCGCTATATAAACCCCTCTCTCAGACGATCAAGGTAAGTGATTTTTCTCCTCACTAGGCCGTTACTCTGCTAAAATATCCGGTCTAACTTGATCGTCGGAGGGTTCTCGGTGGCACAACCATCCCGGGACTTTCTTGCAGGTAGCTCGGCCACAATGACCTCAAACCCATTGAGATCCACAAGCTTCAGGAGGCAACCTCCAACTCAATCACAACCGTCCATCGTCGCTCATAGCAGATCTACGGAAGGTAACATCTGAAGGAGATCCAGACCTCCATCAATTACTTTCTCTGCTTTTGCATAGCTATTGAGAAAACGAATTTTCTCTGCTTTTGCATAGCCACTGAGAAAACGAATTTTCTAAACTCTAAAGTTCATAGATGTTAAATTCCTTAATTATCTTTGTATACTTTCATTAATTTCTTGAGAGTTGAGCATGCCTGCATGAAAAAAATACTTATTTAGAAAATTTAAATGCGGGTTAGATTACAAACTTTAAATTTTAAGTTGGTAATTAAAAAATGTTTCTTGATAGTATAAAAAGACAGATAATTTGATAAAATAAAAAACAATATTGCAAAACTGAGGGAGGATATATTTTGGTTCATGAAAATATATGAGATGTGTATATGCAATTAATAAGTCTTATTGATTTATGCTCGAGTCTGATATATTTAGGAACAATCTAGTAAATAGGATATTTAATATAGGAGATGCTAATATAAAATGATATTTTAGGAATTTTCCGAAAGAGATGGTGAATTATTCAACCGTCCGACCTTATTTTGAAGGATTAGCATCAGTCCTTAATTATGATCTTCATCCCCATGCATATATATAGAGAGAGAGACACACACTATGAATTCACTAATTTTTCTTTGGGTTGGATAATTTTTCTTCATCCATATAACATTGTGAAATGTTTTAATGTTAGAACATCGTTAATTTATAGTAATCCTCCGATGCAAAAGCAAGCATATCCAAACTATATTCAAGTTGATGTATGCATTATTAATATATGCATGGAGATCAAAATGGTCCATGACCATCAACAAAAAGATTAACCACCATTTTGAAAAATATCCTAAAATATGACTTTATATATACTCCAATTTTTCTTATAATGAGTTGGTATACATGATTCCTGCAATAAATTGCAACATTTATGTGGGGATCTGCGGCTGTCCATGGATTGTTCTTTCAAAAATACTTTTCTATCTCAATTTGTCTATCCAAAAGTTAATCTAAGAGACAAATACCATGGGCCTGTCTGTTTGACACTATTACTTAGATATTGTGGATCTTACCATTTTGTCTCTTTGTTAAATATTTGGGTAGACAATCACGGGAAGGAAAAGTACTGGGTCTTTTGCATCTTATAACCATCCAACAAATAGAAAATAAAAATCAAGATACAACATTCAAGTTTCAATAAATACAAGGGGACACATCCTTATCATTTATGGATACATATATCTTTCCCTTTTAAGTGTTCAATGTTTGGGTTTGCACCCCTTTAAAAAGAACTTATGAAAAACTGCAATCCTATTTAAACTTATGTCATGTTTGATACTAAATTACTACATTAATCTCATTTAAAATTTATCTCGTTAAGTGTCCATTTATGTCCATCTCATTTTTCCCCCCTATGCGTCAATATTAATGAGGGTTAGTATAGGGATCAAAATTTAAATTTATATGGATAACACCAAAGATGGTATTAATATTGTAAATAGACACTTATAATGGAACAAAACTAAAACCAAAATTGGACACTTAAAAAAGAGAAATGAGGGAGTAGTTAAATTTTTTATTTCCTTTTACATTCTTTTAAATAAAATTATTCCTTTCTTTTAAGGAAAAAATTAATGCAGTAGGGGCCCGTTTGGTTGTCTGGAAGTACGGAAGTGCTGGAAAAAATCTTGAGGTAACTTCTAAAATATGTCATGGAAGTAAATTTAAATCTCATTTCTAGAGTTTGTTTGTATATTTTTTAAACATGGAAGCTATGTTTCTTTCATATGCAAATAATAGCAATAAATTATTATCTATTGAAAGTAATAAAGAAAAGTATTAAATAATTATTTCTTTTTCTTGTTTCTTGTGCTCTATGGTTACTTCTCATCCAAAATAAGGGAAAGAAAATTTTGAAAGTAACCATGCCACATGATCTATATCACCATCTTGAAGTAACTTTCAATCTCTATTTCCGTGTAAACAAACAACCGAAGACTTAAATTAAGCTAACTTTAGATACTTTCACACTACTTCCGTGAGTGAAGTTGAAGCTGAATCTGGTGGTATATTAATTGGAAGTTATTGGTTGTCTTGGTGACCATTTGGTTCCATGTGTTGAGAGTAGGTGCCCATGCTTTTATGTGCATTTATTGTTACTGCTTACAATTATAAAACCTTTGTAATTATATTAAGGGATATTTATCAAAATACACCAAATGGTATGACCTATCATGAGAAATCACCCTATGGTTTTTCTCTGACTAAATACCATCCTGAAATATACAATATTGGTGAAAAACTACCCTGCAAGATGGTTTCTTTCTAAAACTATTAAAATATATGGTGGTTTTTCGCTGAATCAATCAAACCTTAGGATGGTTTTTGGTGAATATCTCAATTTGGCATAGTTAGAAATAAGAAGTAGAAATGTCATTTTATGATAAGTTTAACCACATGGGGTTTTTTCGCTAACATTGTATGGTTCAGGATGATTTTTCGTCAAAAAAAAAACCATAGGATGGTTTCTCGTAAAAGTGTCAAACCACAAGATAGTTTTTGGTAAATACTCATTCTATCAATCCACGTTTAAATTTGACAGCTTGGCTACTCTTCAATATAGGAGTTTAATTAATTTGCCTTATACGGTCTTTCACCGTGCCAAAAGATTGTTGTGATAAGATTTGAGAGAATACATTTTTTTTCTAACACATCTTGGCAAGTCGAAGTCTATTAGACCAAAATTTTAGTTTGTCGTGTAGCGATATTCTTTAGTTAAATTAATATGCATCCGGTAGGGATCGCGAACTTATGTTTACTGTGATTCCATCTCAGATATATATTCCAGTGCGTCAAAATAATGAAGTTGTGCAACAGTTGATGGAATATTATATATTTTGACACAATTTGACTTCTTTTAGTTTTATCACCATCAGTGTAACATATATGCAAAGTAATTAATTTACATATTAAAATACCCTACCATGAAAATTAAAATTGATAATGATGATCATCATGAAACTAACAGAAGTCTATATTAATAAGCTCTGATGCCAAATTAGGTTTGACGACAGATTAGGTTGGATTTTGACATCACAACCTAAAGGACACAAATATTCTTCCAACAAAATGAACCCAAACAAAATGAAAAGTGAGCAACTATAGCATGATGCATGACTGCGTTGTTGGATGATTATATATGATGAAAAAAATCCTAGATATAGCAGATACATCATATGATATATATTATATTAATTCTCCTATCCAAATCATGAAAATTCTAGGAGAAACATATCACAAGTTCAAAGCATGCCACAAATACAAATTAATGTGATCAAAGGGTTTCAGAAAAAAATATATCATTGAAATAAGTTTGTATTTGATTTTTGGAAATGCCAAATAGATTTCTATCAATAAATTACCGAAAGAATTTCGACCAAATTGCTTCTTAACTTGTAGCTTAATCAAAATCACACAATTGTACGTATAGCTAGGAGACACTTCATTTAAAAGCAAGCGCGCCGCAATCCAAAAGGGTTATAAATTTTTTCGAAGTTGAAAATCGTAACTCACCTCAAAATCTATATGAATTAAAAGTCAGAAATATCAAATCGCATACATCTCTCTCAACTCCTTCTCTTTTCCTTTTGACTTCACATGGTGTAGTTGTTGGTGAGGATTATTAACTGCTCATAAGTTGATGTATGCATGTGGCATCCATAGGACTACTCAAATACTCTTTATTTCAACATATATGTGCGTGGGGCCGAGGGGTTTGGAGTAGCCTATTGGGAGACCCGGGTTCGAACCCGGATACCTCATTATTGAGAGAGGATGACTAAGCTATTCCAAGTATCATTCCGGGATCGGATCTGGAATCTCATTTTATATATATATATATATATATATATATATATATGTCTACATAATTAATAAAACCCAGACATGAAAATAAAAACACATGTACATGTGGTCATGAGTTAGGTCATTGCATCCAAGGACCCATTTCAATAAATATAGATCGTGAATGTGTGGAAATTATTTAAGGCCCTAGCTAATAAATATGATAATATGAGAGAGAGAGAGAGAGAGTGAGTGAGAGAGAGGTAAGAAGCTAAGAAGAAGAAGAAGAATGGAGAAGGAAATGGAAGGAGGAGGCTCTCAAGATCATAAGGGGAGCTGGAATCCCCATCCATGCTCTTTGCTTCTTCAGTGTTTGCTTAGAGCTTGTGTTGGGTGCTTTGGATTGTGGGATCATCCTCATCCTCATGATCCCAAGGATTTTCCTCTTGATCAAGAAAATGAGAAGGAACCACTAAGTGTGGTGAGTCTCTCTCTCTCTCTCTCTAAAAGATAGCGTAGGCTTGCAACATCATGGTCAAAATTGCTTGTGCAAACAACACATAAATTAAACATCTAATTTGCAAATTATTTATGTTTATAAACACCATATTTTTAAGCAAACCCTGAATCTCTTATCTTTTCTTCTGGAAAAATAGCAAACAAAACAGGAAAAATATACATAGCTGAGTGGAACACATTTTGCAGTTCTTTTGCTTAATGCTTAAATTCCTTTTCTTTTCTTTCTTTCTTTTTATTTTTTTGAGGGAAAAACCAGAGAAATATATACTGCCCAATAAAACAAAATTTTAAAACAAAATTTTTACAAGATACAAAACTTATGCATGGAGATAAACAATTCTCGATACATATCATAATAAAATGCTTAAATTCCTTTATTTTCTAACTCCATATAATTAATATCAAATATCTATTTCATTTCTTCAGATGCAGGAAGAAATAAGATCAAGGGATCGTGCCGTGATGGTTAATCTCTCAAGAAAGCCTAACAGGAGACCACCAAACAAAGGATCAGGGCCTCAGATCAACTCCAGGGAATCTTAATTAGCTACTTCTTTAATTAACTTCTCTCAGATCTCCAGCAACAGCTTTTTTGAGCTAGCTCTTGTGAATTATATTACTTGTAACCCACTATATTAATTTTCAGTATTGATGCAATATATTGAATATTTTCGAGTTGGATTAGTTGATTGTTATTCTGTGTGTGTGTGTGTCAAATTTATCATCTCTAAGGTTGTGCACTGCATTTCATTGATTCGTACAAAGCTGCATCACTACAAGAAACCGAGGCCTAATACGGTAGCCCAAATTCGACGGGAGACTCCCGTCGAAATAGGCTTTGTGTATTTGAAAATTTGTTGATTTTGGTCAACACCTGTTTCGACGGGAGTCCGGCGTCGAATTAGATGTATTCCATAGTCAACAACCCTAGCCCGATTTAGCCCCTGCTCGATATCGGTGATCTCCCAGATCATGACACGTGGCAGATGACGTGTTCCAAAGCTCACAAAAAAGGACTTACAGTGGCCGACCAGGTCACTCCTTTGCCCGTCTTACAAACAAACGCTGGCTCGCCTCCGAGGCCCCTGCACAATTGGCCTCCTCGGCCTCCCAACTCGTCTCCGGGCTACCGCAGAGCCAAGATACCTCGGCTCTCCCGCTCGTCCGCGAGCTCTCCCGCCGAGGTCATCTTCCTCGGTCTCATCGACCAATCAACAGCATCGCTCACAGGCGCAACCGCCATCCCGCGAATCTCGCTATGCACGAGATATCCGCCGGCCACATCCCACGTTCCACGCCATCACGATCCCCTATTAACGAGCTCGTCTTGCCATTCATGGGAGATCCCGCTCATCACACGGACGTGACGCCGGGAGCGTAACGGCCGGCATGATTCTCGCGCCTGCCCTGCCTGCTGCCACCGCTATATAAACCCTTCGTCAGACGGTTCAAGTAAGCCATTTTTACTCCACTAAGCCGTTACTCTGCTCGGATTTCCTCTCTAATTTGACCGTCGGAGGGACCTAGGTAGTACAACCACCCCGGGACTTCCTTGCAGGTAGCTCGGCAATAACAACCTCAAACCCATTGAGATCCACACGCTTCAGGAGTCTGCCTCCAGATCCAATCTCAGCCGTCCATCGCCGCCGTCAGCATATCAACGGAAGGTAACATCTTGGCGTGATCCAGGTCGCGCCAGCTGGCGCCGTCTGTGGGAACACCTTGATTCCACAAAAACAAAAGTTCATCTTCCGATCTCAATCTAATGGCAAGCGATCATCACGACGATCCAAGCACCAGCCGTTGCCTCCCCCTCAACGGAGGCGCGGATGAACCTCCTCCGCCGAATGCCATCAACGCCCTTACCGGCCGGATAGACCGACTCGCGTCTATCGTGGAGGCGCTCATCCGCATCCAAATGGCGGGGCAAGATCCCCAGGTCGCCGCTCCCCCGCCTCGGGATCGGGACCCCTACAGAGGGAGAGAAGGCTCCGCTCGTGCAGGCCCGCCCGATCGTCTCCTCACTGTTTCCAACAGCCTCGGGTCCCCCGGGCCGACATATTCAAGAACCCGGTGGGCATCGCTTCGTTTGGCTCCGAGGTCTTACGCCAGATAGCTTCGCCCCGAGTCTCATCGTACCCTTGTCCCTCCCGAGGCGGTTGCGGTCAGCTCACCTGTTCGCAGGCATGACCGGCACCCCCTTCGTCGACGGGGTCGTGCACGCGAGACTCGCCACGGCAGCTCAAAAACAACCTCACCGGAGGACGTAAGGAACCTCACCGAAATGAACCAAGGCTCATCAAAAATCATGGTCATGTCAGAAGGGGTCCGTCGAGCTCCTGCGAGAATCAGCGCACCGCGCCAACCATGGAGGCCGACAGCCGCCCGAGGAAGAAGGCCAGGGAGACCGAGCCAATCATTTTTGACGACGGGGACTTCCATGGCATATCCCTGCCCCCACAACGACCCTCTGGTGATTACGGCTCGGGTCCACCAATACGAGGTGCACAGGATACTGGTCGACTCAGGTAGCTCGGTGGACATTCTCTTCTACGACTGCTTTCTGCGCATGGGTCTAACCCCAGCAGACTTAAGGCCGACCTCCCACGTCCTTTCACGATTCACCAACCACTCCATCCCGGCAGAAGGGGTAGTCACTCTGCAGTTTAACGTTGGGGAGGCCGGCCGCACGCGAACAGTGCCTGTGGAATTCATTGTAGCAAGAATCCCATCGGCTTATAACATCCTCCTCGGTCGCCCGATGCTAAACTCTCTCCGAGCCCAGATATTGACCTACCACCTGGCGATGAAGTTCCCTCTCAATCAGGGAGGGATAGGTCAGGTCTATGGAGACCAACGGATTGCAAAGGTATGCTTCACAGCGACATCTTCGTCTGAGCAGCTGACCGACGATGTCGAGGGTGAAGGAGACATCAGGGGTTCTCTGGACACTCGAGACAAGCAAAAAGAGGTCCGAGGAACCCTGGTCGAACCTCTGACAGAGGTCCCCCTGGTAGAAGGGGACGGCGAAAAGATCGTCCAGATCGGGTCGCTTCTGACAGGAACTCAGCGAGACGACCTGGTTCACTTCCTCAGGAACAACTCCGACGTGTTTGCCTGGGCACCTGTTGACATGCCTGGGATCGACCCCAAAGTTATATCTCACAAGCTCGGGGTAGATCTTACAGCCCGACCCGCCGGACAGAAAAAGCGAAGCTTCGCCCTGGTCAAACAGAAGGCTATCAATGGACGAAGTAGATCGTCTCCTCGCCGCCAACTTCATTCGGAATGTGCCCTATTCGGAATGGCTAGTGAACGTAGTCCTGGTCAAGAAGTCGAGCGCGAGATGGCGCATGTGCGTCGACTTCACCGATCTCAACAAGGCCTGCCCCAAGGACAACTATCCCCTACCTCGGATAGATCATCTCATCGACAGCTCGGCAGGCCACGAGCTATTGAGCTTCATGGATGCCTTCTCCGGCTATAATCAGATCCGTATGAATCCGGCAGACGAAGATCTTACCGCATTCACGACAGACCGGGGGTTATACTACTACAGGGTGATGCCCTTCGGCCTCAAGAACGCCGAGGCCATATACCAACGGTTGGTCAACCGCATATTCAAGCCACAGATTGGCAGGAACATGGAAGTTTACGTCGACGATATGCTCGTCAAATCAGTTTCGTCGACCGACCACGCCAAGGACCTGGGCAAGGCCTTCGAGGTACTCCGCAAGTTCAAGATGAAGCTGAACCCTGCCAAGTGTGCTTTCGGGGTCACCGGGGAAAAGTTCCACGGTTTCATGGTCACCCACCGTGGGATCGAGGCTAACCCAGAAAAAATCGACGCTATCCTCAACATGAACGCACCCAAGACCAACGTTGAGATCATGCGACTGACATGGCGGGTAGCCGCTCTGAGCCGCTTCATGTCGAGGTCTGGGGAAAAGTGCATCCCATTCTTCAAAGCTTCAAGGAAAATACCGAGGTTCGAATGGTCAGAAGAGTGCCAGACCGCCTTTGACCAATTAAAAAAGCACCTTGTGACGCCACCGCAGCTCACCCGACAAGTTGAAGGAGACTAGCTATCACTGTATCTGGCGGTATCCGACCAAGCAGCAGGCTCAGTGCTCGTCCGGGAGGTCGACGGAGTGCAGAAGCCGGTATACCACGTGAGCCACGTCTTCAAAGACGCGGAAACGAGGTATCCAGCCATAGAGAAGATCATCTTGGCACTCATAGTGGCCTCAAGGAAGCTACGGCACTACTTCCAGGCACACACCATCCCCGTTCTTACCGAGCGCCCGCTGGGGGCTATCCTCGCGTCACCTGAATCCTCGGGCCGCTCACAGAAGTGGAGGTGGAGTTGTCCCAATTTGACATAAAATATCGCCCGAGGCAGGCCATCAAAGCACAGGCCCTGATTGATTTTATCGTCGAATGCACCATCCCCAGTAAGGAACCGGAGTCCACGCCAACCCTTGTAGCTCAACACCCAATCATGGGAAGGCCCGACTCAATCCCATAGTGGGTCGCCCGACTCAATCCCTTAGTGGGTCATTTACGTCAACGGGTCTTCAACCGAGGAAGGCTGTGGTGCCGGCTTCATCATTCGCAGCCCGAACGAGGCAGAAATGGAGTACTCTCTAAAGCTCGGATTCAAGGCCTCAAACAACGTGGTAGAGTACGAAGCCCTGCTGGCTGGACTGCGCATGGCCTCCGGGCCGGGGCTGAAAACAATTCGGATCCGCGGTGACTCAGCCCTAGTCGTCGGCCAAGTGACCGGCCACTTCGAGGCTCGAGAACCTTTAATGGTGAAGTACCTGGCCGAAGTAAAAAAACTTCGGAAGAACTTTGACGAAGTCCAAGTAGAGCAAATACCCAGACATCTCAACGCCCAAGCTGACGCCCTGAGCAAGCTGGCTTCGTCCTACTTGACCAACAACAAGCGATCTATCCTCTTCGAGACCTTGCCACGGCCCAGTGTGGAAGACGGGGCGACAATACTTCATGTATATACGGCGCAGGAAGATGACCAAGACTGGAGGAAGCCCCTCGTGGAATTCCTAAGGGATGGCACGCTCCTAGAAGATCGAGGAGCAGCCCGCCGTCTCCGGGCCAAAGCCCGTCACTTCGTCTGGAGCAATGGGAACCTTTACAAGAAATCCTTCACTCAGCCCCTGCTCCAGTGCGTCGACCCCCACGAAGCCGGCTACGTCCTCCGTGAAATCCATAAAGGGGTTGGCGGCGCACACCAAGAGGCCCGAACCTTAATCGAGAAGGCATTGCTCCAGGGGTACTATTGGCCACGAAGACGCCCAGAAGCTCGTCAGGAGATGCAAAAGTTGCCAACTCCACGGAAGCATACCTCGCCTTCCGGCTATCGAGCTGACCGTTTTAACCTCCCCGTGGCCGTTCGCCCAGTGGGGATTGGACATGATAGGCCAGTTCCCTATCGGTGCGGGTGGGCATAAATATGTCCTTGTCACAGTAGATTACTTCACAAAGTGAATCGAGGCCGTCCCATCAGGAAACCGGATGCCGCCACGACCATCAAGTTCCTGCAGAACAACCTGATACTCCGGTTTGGTATCCCGAGGTGTATCATCACCGACCACGGGACGAACTTCGAAAACGAGAAAGTGAAGGATTTCTGTAATGAATATCATATCCTTATGAAGTTTGCCGCAGTCGCACATCCCCAATGCAACGGGCAGGCCGAAGCTGCTAACCGGGATGTCCTCCGAGGTCTTCGGACCCGCCTAGAAGGGCGCCAAAGTAGTTTGGTCGAGGAACTTCCCCGGGTCTTATGGTCCCTGCGCACGTCAAAGAAGACCCCCACCGGGGAAACCCCTTTCAGCCTCTGCTACGGGACCGAGGCAATGGTCCCGGCGGAGATCGGGCTACCCAGTCATCGGGTCAAACACTTCGACGACGAAGCAAACACCATGGCACTATGGACCAATTTGGACATCTTGTTGGAGAAACGAGTCCGGGCTCAGATCAGGGCTGCCGCCTATCAGCAGCAAACTACCCGATACTACAACGTGCGGGTCAAGCGTCGCTCCTTCAGGACCGGAGATCTAGTCCTACGGCGAAACGAGTTCATCGATCAAGGCAGGCTGCACAAGTTTTCCCCAAAATGGGACGGTCCTTTCCTCGTCTCCGAGGTACTTCCCGACGGGGCCTACCGCTTACAGGACGCGGACGGGCGCAAGTTTCTGCGGCCTTACAACGCCGAGAAGCTCAAGCTGTACTAGTGAAATCAATGCCTTCGAGTGTGTACCTCTTCTTTCACAAAGACGATGTAAATTTTTCTAAAAAGTCATTTCCATTCGAATAACAAGAAGGGAACGTTAGAACATTGCAAAAAGAGGTCAGGGGTGAATTGGGACCTCAGAGTGATGGGTTCTGTCTTTGTGATCAAAACCCTCAACAGGAGGCGGCCGGGCGGCTTCCCCGCTCGGCTATCCCTGGCTGGTAGTTCCCTACCCTGCAATACTAGGGATCAAAGCCCTCGCCAAGAGGCAACTGAGCAGCTTCACTGCTCGGTCCATCCTTAGCAGGCCTCTTACGGCCCCTCTAGCGCTAAGGATCGAAACCCTCATCAAGAGGCAGCCGAGCGGCTTCCCTGCTCGGCTATCCCTGGCTAGTAGTTCCCTACCTCGCAGCGCCAGGGATCGAAGCCCTCATCGAGAGGCGGCCGAGCGGTTACCCTGCTCGGCTATCCCTAGATGGTAGCTCCCTACCCCCACAACGCCAGGGATCAAAGCCCTCGTCAAGAGACAACTGAGCAATTTCGTTGCTCGGTCCATCCTTAGCAGGCCTCCCATGGCCCCTTCAGTGCTAAGGATCGAAGCCCTCACCGAGAGGCAGCCGAGCGGCCACCCTGCTCGGCTATCCTTGGCTGGTAGCTCCCCACCCCACAACGCCAAGGATCAAAGCCATCGTTAAGAGACAACTGAGAAGCTTCACAGCTCGGTCCATCCTTAGCGGGCCTCCCACGACCCCTCCAGCGCTAAGGATCGAAGCCCTCACCGAGAGGCAGCCGAGCGGTTACCTTGCTCGACTATCCCTGGATGGTAACTCCCTACCCCACAACGCCAGGGATCAAATCCCTCGCCAAGAGGCAACTGAGCAACTTTACTGCTCGGTCCATCCTTAGCAGGCTCGGTCCATCCTTAGCGGGCCTCCCACGGCCCCTCCAGCGCTAAGGATCAAAGCCCTCACCGAGAGGCAGCCGAGCGGCTACCCTGCTCGGCTATCCCTGGCTGGTAGCTCCCTACCCTACAACGCCAGGGATCAAAGCCCTCGCCAAGTGGCAACTGAGCAGCTTCACTGCTCGGTCCATCCTTGGCAGGCCTCCCACGGCCCCTCCATCACCAAAGATCTAAGCCCTCACTAAGAGGCAGCCGAGCGGCTACCCTGCTCGTCTATCCCTGGCTGGTAGCTCCCCTACTCCACAACGCCAGGGATCAAAGCCCTCACCAAGAGGCAGCCGAGCGGCTACCCTGCTCGGCTATCCCTGACTGGTAGCTCCCTACCCCACAACGCCAGGGATCGAAGCTCTCGCCAAGAGGCAACTGAGCAGCTTCACTGCTCGGTCCATCCTTGGCAAGGCTCCTACGGGCCCTCCATCGCCAAGGATCTAAGCCCTCACTAAGAGGCAGCCGAGAGCATACCCCGCTCGGCTATCCCTGGCTGGTAGCTCCCCTACCCCACAACTCCAGGGATCAAAGCCCTCACCAAGAGGCAGCCGAGCGGCTACTCTGCTCGGCTATCCCTGGATGGTAGCACCCTACCCCACAACGCCAGGGATCGAAGCCCTTGCCAAGAGGCACCGGGCAGCAACCCTGCCCGGCCATCCTTAAGGATCAAAGCCTTCGCCAAGAGTCATCGGGCAGCAACCCTGCTCGGCTTGTCCTTAGTAGGCCTCCTACGGCCCCTCCTGCGCTAAGGATCAAAAGCCCTCGCAAGAGGCAACCGGGCCCACCCTTGCTCGGTTATCCCTGGCTGGTAGCTCCCTACCCCAACACACCAGGGATCAAAACCCTCACCAAGAGGCATCGGGCAGCAACCCTGCCCGGCCCGTCCTTAAGGATCAAAAGCCCTCGCAAGAGGCAACCGGGCCCGCCCTTGCTCGGTTATCCCTGGCTGGTAGCTCCCTACCCCAACACGCCAGGGATCAAAGCTCTCGCCAAGAGGCACCGAGCAGCCACCCTGCTCGTCCCCGTCCTTAGTAGGCCCCTTCTGCGATAAGGATCAAAAGCCCTCGCACGAGGCAACCGGGCCCGCCCTTGCTCGGTTATCCCTGGTTGGTAGCTCCCTACCCCAACACACCAGGGATCAAAGCCCTCGCCGAGAGGCACCGAGCAGCTACCCTGCTCGGCCCCGTCCTTAGTAGGCCCCTTACGGCCCCTCCCGCGGTAAGGATCAAAAGCCCTCGCACGAGGCAACCGGGCCCACCCTTGCTCGGTTATCCATGGCCGGTAGCTCCCTACCCCAACACACCAGGGGTCAAAGCCCTCGCCAAGAGGCATCCGGTCTATCTACGTCTGAGCGATCTCCACCTCAACTTCAGGGCCATGGAGACACCGTTTCCCCACTAGTCTTTGAACAATTGGCAAACGAACAGATGCAACTCGACGTGTGATCGCTAGATGAATAACCGACATAAAATGAAGGCAGTACTGTGCAAATACAAGTGTTTACCAACAAAGGAAAATACGTGTGCAAATATGACTGCAAAAAGTTTTTATTCACAAAACCAAAAGTCTTTACAAGGGTATTGTGGGCTCCCCAGCCTTATCAAATTACCCGGAGGCTTAGAAAAGAGAGAGGAGAAAAAGCCAAAAGTTCGAGCTGCAAGCCCGCCTAAGCCTCACCTCCCTCATCACCGTCCGTCGGAGGCATGACCACCGAAGTGGGACCCGAGCACGGAGCTCACCATCGACAAACTCTGGAAACTGCTCCTTGACGGCATCAAGAGCTTTGTTCCATGCAATGGCGGAGGCCTCGCTGAGGTTGACGTAAAACTGGTCCGACCCCTTGTAATCAGTCACCGCCTTCCTAACCCGAATCTCGGCAACCTCCGCCGCCTGAAGCGCCGCTTCGGCATCCTGCCTGCTGGCATCCCTCGCCCTCTTCATGGCTGCAAAGCGATCGGCCAGTTTTGTAACAACCGATTCATTTATACCAATTCCAGTTCCCGTACTTATATATCTGTGGTATTTTATTGATTTATCATGTTTGGGTGCGAATGGTATTTTACATTTTTACATTGCATTCGACCCGACCCGCTTGCTTGAACCTGTTGATTCATATTTATAGACTACCATGGCTTGTTAAATAGACACATGCATCTCATGTATACTGCATATTGACTTTTCATCTGACATCGCATCTTTTACCATATAACATTTTAAGTCACGTAAAATATTTTTAAAATATACTTCATAGCCTGCATGATACCTCTAACCCCGTGGTAGCATCCGTGTATCTTGTTCTCGTCCCGTTCAGTGAAACGGACGTGTTTGGATGGCTACGCGCACGTACGTGCATCCGTTCTTGGGAGTATGTTTTTTTCGTTACCTGAGCATTCTTTTTAAATTTTGGAAGTCGCATATATTTTTCGTATTTTAAATCTGAATTTTTAGACCCGATCCGAGCGCATTTTGGAATATTTTGTATCCCGTCTAAATTCAAATTTATTTAATATTTTATTTTAATTTTACCTTTAAATCTCGTTAACTATTAAATCTTTAAAACAAATCTTTTTAAAATTTTAATAAAATCAAATCCTAACACACAACTCTTTCCTCTCTCACCCCCGGCCCCACCATTCTCTCTCTCTCTTTCTTTCTTTTCCCTTCTCTCTATCTCTTCCTCATTCTTTTTCTCTTTATCTCTCTTTCGCTAAAAACAATTTTCTCTCTCCTCACTATTCCTCTCTCTCTCCTCTCGATCTTTCTCATTCTCTCTCTCTCTCCTCTCGCGTTCTCTCCCTCCCTTTTCTTTCTCTATTCTTTCTTCTTCCTCCATATTTACCCCCGATGCCTCCCCCTCGCTCACCCAACGCCTCCTCTCTTCGCTCAACTCCATCGCCTCTCCGTCACCTTCTTCTTGCTCGTCGCCACCTCCTCATCTCGCAACAACCCAAACCCTAAACCATCACCACTGCAGCCTCTCCTTTCTTTCCCCACCTTTCTTCTTCTCGCGAACCCTAACCTACTGCCGAGCCTTGCCCTCGCCTTCCGCCACCGCCGATGATGCCTCGCCTCAACCTCCTCGTCACTGTCACCACTTCCTTTCCTCCTCCGCCTTCACTGCCCATCTCCTTTGCAACTCGTCGCAAACCGCGACGAACCCCACCAAGAAACCCCACTGCACGCCAACGTACGACCCGACCTTGCCTCGCCGTCGCCAAACCCTCGACCTCACCGCTGATCTTGTCACCTCCCTCTCTCCTTCCTCATCTTCCCTCTACCGACCTCTCTACCACCTCCACTGCCCTGAAAATCTCGCTACATCCCCAGTCTGCATCTTCAAAACTCCAGTATCACCACCAACTCCACTTCCGTCTTCTACCGCCGCCTGTCCTTCCTACTTCCGTTGGATCTATGAAGACCTTCGCCCATGGAATGCCACCGGCATCACAAAGGAAACAATCGAGAGAGCAAAACAGCATGCGGACTTCAGGCTCATCATCATCAATAGACGTGCTTATATGGAGAAGTACCGAGATACATTTCAGACTAGGGATATTTTCACTTTGTGGGGAATACTACAACTGCTAAACCGATATCCTGGTCGCGTTCCGGATTTTGATCTTATGTTCCATTGTGGAGACATGCCAGTTGTTCGAGCGGCAAATTATGAGGGAGCGAATGCGGTGGTACCACCGCCGTTGTTTCGGTATTGCAAGGATGATGCTACTGTTGACATTGTGTTCCCAGACTGGTCTTTATGGGGTTGGCCTGAGATCAACATAAAGCCATGGGTGAGGCTGATCAAAGAGCTCAAAGAGGGAAACAAGACGATGCCATGGAAGGATAGGGACCCACATGCTTATTGGAAGGGAAATCCTTGGGTGGCAGAAGCTAGGCAGGATCGCATGAAATGTATTGTCAACAAAGATAAAGACTGGAATGCTAGGCTCTATGCTCAGCTATCGCTAGATCCGTGCTTGACGTCGACAATCCAGACGACCCAGTGGACGTATCTTGCTTGCGTGATCATCCTTGTGCGTTGTTTGGAACCGTTCCGTGTACCGTGCGCGCGTTGCGACTTTTCACCGATGTGAGACGTTCCGTACACCCGTTTCTTGATCTGTCGAGGCAAGAAACTTGCTACATACTATTTAAATTATTACATACTTATTTAAATACATATTAAACATGTTGTTTGAATCTAGTGCCCTATATTTCATTTTAACATTTCAATGTTCCGTTTATATCATTTTAGATCTAGAACATGAAAACATATCTTGTTGCATATTAGATTACATTACACTGTACCCGTATCCATATTTATATCACATAATGCTTATTTGTACATCCCGTAGTACTATTTATAGTTTATAACCTTTCGGATACCTATTTGCATCCATCTCGTCTAATATATATACAATTGCATCCATAGACCATATTAATACATAATAATGTGATATTAATATTCCATGTTTAATAAAGTGCATCTTAATTAATATTAGAACTATAATCTTAACCCTAATCGATAACCGTGCATCCATGTGTTTGAATTTATACCTATTTGCATACCACATCACAATATTCTATTTTACATTGGTACCCCATACTTATTTTTGTGTACCCATGCTTAGTATAGTTTGATTATGAGCACCCACGTAACATTTGTGCACCCCCGACATGACTTGATACACTACTATTACTTGACACGACTTGATAACGTGCACTTCTTGACATGATTGGATTTATACACACTACCTGACTTGACCTGATGTACGATGTCTTTACCTGTTACCTGATCTTGTAACTAATGCCAACAAATTTGACCTGTTGTCCCTACGGACATTTCCTATTGTCTATCCAGAAAAACCTATACCTGCTTGATCCTGTGTTGGCATTAGCTCCAGATTAATTAATCCCTAACTTGAATATATAACTTGGGGTATGGGGAAATCAATGATGAAACCTGACTTGTAACTCGACAGTTCGATACCTTTACTGATCAGTCTTACGGGCTAGGCCAGCCCCGGGATGATGCTGCTGACATCACTCGTCATTACCTACTACCCTTTACTGCCTTGCGGCACGTCTCGGATTCAGCCCGAGAGTCATAGACCGTGATCCCAGGCACGCACGGGATACTATTGAGTTACATCGATGATTCATCAAATTGATTTCAAAGACTTGAGAGTAGTTAACCCAATAGACCAGTCTAGATTACTCACTACACATTACTCTCACTGTCTTCATTTATATTACTGTTATGCCTGTTTTACTGTTCATACACATACATGTATGTCTTGCTACCCCTGTTTATTTTTATTGCTTGATATTGTGACGCACTGACGTCTGGGTTTTGCATGGCCCAGATCCTCTACCTTTGTTGCAGACTGATCAGGAGTACTGCCGCTGTTAGACCGAGCGGTGAAAATCCTGTTGGTATCCAGTTTTACTTTCCAGGTATTTTATTTATTGGATCTTTTGCTTTCGATTATATTATTTCTTGACTCATTTATTCTGGCTCATGGACATGTACTAGATAGTTTAGTTTACTTTCCTGTTCTTGATATCTCTACAGCCGTAATGTGACTGTGGATGGATTTTTCCTATCCACAGATAGCATGGTTGGCTCTGTCACGTGTCTATCTTAGCGTACTCTGCGAAGCGGGGCGTGACAAGTTCCATCAACTTCGCCTCGACAACTCGGCAGGACTCACTTAGACGGTGATAGGACTCCTGGCACTTCGAGAAGGTGAGCTCCGCGGTGGCCGATCGGGCTTTCAGGACAGCCGTCCTCTCCCTCTCCAGAAGCAGCTCAAGTCACAGATCCTCGGCCTCCGAAGAAGACTCTCCCGCCGGCCTCGTAGTGTGGATATCCCCCTCGGCCTCCATGCGAGTAACAAGGGCGCAGCGCTGAAGGACCTGACGAGAAACAGCTGAGAAATTTAGAGACGCTCGAACTAAAGAAAGGGCGCTCAAAACAACACATGAGGGAGTACATACCTGCACCGCCTCCTGAGTTATAGTCGCCATTTGGGCCTTCAGGGTCCCCCGCGGTATCTTGCCCCCGGCCGACTCTTCCATACCAGCAAGCAGACCAGCAGCAGCGGAAAGCCCAGACGGGACCACGAAATGGACGTCCCCCTCCTGCACAGGAATTCCCTCAGGAATCTCCGACGGTGGTGCGCGAGAGACCGTCCTCTTCCTCTTAAGAGGAACCCCCTCTTCGTCCTCTCTTGCATCCCTCGTCTGGGGCTCGGGAACCCGTGGACGCCTTTGGCCACCGCCGGGACAATCATCGGGAGCTCATGACGAGTCAGACGGCCCTGCCGCCGGCGGCACATTTGGTGCGGGGCTCGGATCAGCCGGAGGCGCGGCCGCACCACTGGCCTCCCTCCGGGACTGAGCATCGAAGGCACCAAGAGCCCTGTATCGATCCATTTTTCCTGCCAAAGGGAAAGGCAGACTCGACTCAGAAGGAGAAGAAACAGGAGAAAGAAAAGGAAGACATCTAACCTGGTGGAAAGAAATCCTCGGGAACGTAGAGATCCGACCTAAAGAGGAGAGTGCCGAGCTAATAAGACTCAGAACGAGGAAAATATGAAGAGATATGGGCCCTGAAGCGGACCCCACCTCTATTTATAGCTGTCGGCGTCCTCATCCAACGGCGACAGTCAACTCCTACCAAAACTACTCCTCGCATTCGACGGCCACGATTGCCCCACCTGTCGCACGTGTATTGGCCGTATCCCATTAGGCGCCAGAGGTCTGCGGCCTGTCGCGTCAGCCAACCAGCGCCCGACACGCAGACTGTCGCTTCAGCGGAAGTACGCACGATCCGGCGCAACCTCTTTAAAGCAGATATCACACCCCTGATTTGCTGGCGTCATCCAGAAAATACAACAGATTGCCTGGGAACACGCCCCGACAATATCTTCGAAAGGAGCTCACCTCGGGTGACCCGGCAGACCACTCTCGACCTGACCTGTCAGCTGGTCGGGACGAGAGTGGGGGGCTAATGATGATACTCGATATCGGTGATCTCCTAGATCATGACACATGGCAGATGACGTGTCCCAAAGCTCAAAAGAAAGGACCTACAGTGGCCGACCAGGCCACTCCTGTGCCCGTCCCACAAACAAACACGGGCTCGCCTCTGAGCCCCCTGCACAATTGGCCTCCTCGGCCTCCTAGCTCGTCTCCGGGCTACCGCAGAACCAAGATACATCGGCTCTCCCGCTCGTCCGCGAGCTCTCCCGCCGAGGTCATCTTCCTCGGTCTCATCAACTGATCAACAGCACCACTCACAGGCGCAACCACCATCCCGCGAATCTCGCCATGCACGAGATATCCGCTGGCCACATCCCACGTTCCACACCATCACGATCCCCCATTAACGAGCCTGCTTCGCCATTAATGGGAGATCCCGCTCATCACGTGAGCGTGACGTCGGGAGCGTAACGGCCGGCGTGATTCTCGTGCCTGCCCTGCCTGCTGCCACCGCTATATAAACCCATTTTCAGACGGTTCAAGTAAGCCATTTTTACTCCACTAAGCCGTTACTCTGCTTGGATTTTCTCTCTAACTTAACCGTCGGAGGTTCCTCGGTGGTACAGCCACCCCGGGACTTCCTTGCAGATAGCTCGGCAACAACAACCTCAAATCTATTGAGATCCACACTCTTCAGGAGCCTGCCTCCAGATCCAATCTAAGCCGTCCATCACCGCCGTCAGCAGATCAACGGAAGGTAACATCTTGGCGTGATCCACGTCGTGCCACAATTACTTCCCCGCTCCCCTAATTCCTTAGAAAAATCCCCCCTTCTCTTTTCTTCGCCACCAAAGTCAACAACCCTTTCCCACCCCCCAAATTACTTCCCCGTCTCTTCGCCGCCGCCGCCACCTCCCCACCGTCCGTCTAATTCGATCCCCACCGTCTCATCGTCGCCGCCGCCCTCGTCTCCTCCTCGTCGACTTCCTCACCGTTCTTCTAATTCGATCCCCACCGTCTCGTGGTTGCCGCCCCGCCTCCTCCTCCTCGTTGACTTCCTCGTCCCATCATCATCATCACCACCATCAATCTCCCTTTCTCCTCGTCAACCCCGAACCTGAGTCAGTCACCCCTCCTTTATCCCCTCCACTAAGCATTCCATCCTTTTCCTTCTCTTTCAGCGGGCCATTCCTCCTCCGATCACTACATCCGAGCTTCCCTCATCCGCCGATATCGTTCATCGAATCTACTTCGACGTGAAATCGGCGACGAATTAGGTGAATTAATTTTATTAAATTCAATTTTCAAATTTTATTTGTTGTGTAATTTTAGTTAATTTTGTTATACTAGAAAATTTGTGTAGAAATGTCAAGAAAAAGTAATTGGAAACTTTGTGTAGAAATCTCGATATACGTCTGGTATCCGATACCCCGCCTACATAGTTTAATTCTTAACTATACGCTGAATTTAAATTAAATCACCAATTAAATATTAATTAAACCGACAATATTGAAACGACAGCCATCAAAACTAATCTAATTAAGTGCATAATACTCGATGATAACAAAAAGCATACCAATACATATTGTCATCGAGTATCTCATATTGATAAAATATCGTGCTTTAAAACCCGTCTATCAGTTATATGTATACGGTTATTTTCGTAAAATAAAACTATGCGTGAGTTGTCAATCTCGGACGTTAATCATTCTTCGTTAACAACCATCTTGTAGTTTATGCGACGAAATAAAAGTCGCACTATGACCGATAGATGTGTCCCATTTTGGACAAGTTAAGAATGTATAACGTATACATTTCCCTGCATACTTATGCTTTCATTCGTTTCGAGATGAGTTTTGTCGGTACCTTTCCGTTGGTTCTCAGTGTACAAATATAAATGAGATGAACATTTCAATACTGATGGTATTGAGATATTTATCTATTCTATTATAGTGTACTCAGATAACAACGGGAAGGTGATACCGAAATTTTTTCGAAACAAATGAAAGCATAAGTGCAGAAAGTGTATGCATTATACCTTCTTAATGGGATAGAAATCTCACCCCCGACAGCCGTTACCCTTGACATCCAATATATAATCGTTGATATCGTGAATTATTTGAAAATGTTTATTCTGTTATAATAAATAGTCATGAGCTATTTTAGGTTTTACGTACCGGACAAGAATAGATAAGACCTGGATAAATAATAACAAATTTGGTATTGAATTCCGTAGTGGTGTTGAAGAGTTTATGCAATTCTCGTCGAGAGTGGGTGTCGTATTACCACCGCATTGCATGAATTTTCACTGTTATTTTATTCTCTAACATATTGAAATATATACCGTGAAGTTGTTTTAGGTATGTAAGGTGATGATAGGACCGATTAGGATACGAGGGACGAGAGACAACCTTTCCAGAGACGGACACGGGGTGTGAGAGGACCCACACGGGCTACTGAGATCTGGAAGAGGATACCAAATGCTCCCGACAAGCCGATTGCATACCTTTCATTTTCAGAGGACCTTATTCATAAGAGCTGCACTAAAGCGAAGAAAATTATGTCGTCTATAGTGAATAACGAGGAACGCATGACTCATGTGATCGAGAACAAAGATGGTGAATAGGTGGCTATTGAGTGGGAAAGCCCGGCTTGACGCAAAAGAGAACATTGTTGTATGGGAGGTTATAGTGAAATTTGTTTATACTATTCAATACAAAACTGTATTTTGATTTGTTTAAGTACGTCACATACGATGATGGATTATATTGTTTTGCGATTTGCTCGTCGAAATAAAAGCTAATTCGACGGGTGATTAGCGTCGCAAAAAAGTCTAATTCGACGCTAAGTACGAGTCGAATTAGATCTACAGCGACGAAAGAGATGGTGGTCTTCCGTCGCAATTTAGAAGTTCCAGTCGAAATAAACCTAATTCGATGGATTTTAACTTTAACCGTGGAATTAGACTATGGATTACTGTAGTGCATGTTTGTTGCCCTAGCTCATGAGAGGGACACATGAGCATGTGATGGTGATTTGCTGGCACAGATTAATAAACAAAAGATTCTTTTGCACCCTCTCAGGAATTGGGGTCTTTCATCGGGAAAAAACCAAAAAAATAATGGAGAGTCGTCACCGTTGAATCTCATCATCCATTGATGAATGGATAGTGTGATGGATTTTTTGTCTCACCGTCCATTCAACAATGGATGGTGAAATTCTGCAAGTGGTCTCTCTACTATAAATAATAGTGGAGAGAACCCGAACCCCACACCTACCATTCATACAATGACCTAAAACTCAATTTCAGTACGATTCTTGCATGTATGACCAAAAATATATTATAACGACTTATTTTTGTTCAATGTTTCTAATATTAGAGTCTGTGTTGTGTTGTGTTAACCGTTCGAAATCGTTTGTAAGAATACTATAAAACACCCTAGTGTCTAAATTAGACCTAGGTCTGAAAAAGGGTTCAACAAGTACTTATTGATCTAAAAAGAACCACCATGATAATAAATCTAAATTCACGAACAATCTTCGTCACGTTTATTGAAATTAAAAATTATAGAACTCAAATTGCAGAGAATACAATTAGCATTCAAATTGCAGAGAATACAATTAGCATTTTCAAGGCCAAGATGGGCCTCGCAGCCCATTGCCTGCAAAAGCAAGGAAAGGGATTGGGGGCGGGTCCCACTCACGGGGGTGGGTCGACTCACGTCTCCTTTCAATGGGCCTCTGGAGCTTCGTAGGCCCATTTTACGCTTTTGAGAACCACACTACCTTTAGTCTCCATAATGGTCGAATATGTTTGTCGTCAACAGCTAAATAATATGTTATGCTATATATAAGATGAGCAAAACGAACGATAATCTGGACTTGCTTAACATCAATCTACTACAAATTTCTCCTTTTATAAGGATTTCCATATAATAAGCTAAGGATTTGGTCAAATATCCCCATATTCCATCCAATCTCAAGATAAGTCGACGGGAAGGGGGCGGTGATTGCTCCCATTCAGAAGCAAAATAATGGCTCTAAGCCCCTCTATCCAAATTAGCTCCTTCATCACCTATATATATCGCCAATCTGATTATAAAAAAAGTTCCTAATCTTATCACAAAAATACAAACTGCTGCAAGAACAAAGATGACATTGCAAGAGCTAAGCTGTGGGTGTTCTTCATTCTATGCATGCTAGTCATAATGGCACCAGCACAAGAGAATTCAGATGAAGCTAAGGATCAGAGCAATTGCTACCAGTATTGTGCAGAAAAAGTAAAATTTAAAACGTTACAGCCATTGTGCCGCGCCAAGTCACTCACTGGTGGACTAAACTTGGTAAGTGGCCCTTCTGTAGGATTAGATTTCACTAAACACCACAAATATACAACGGCTTTACAACCTCTTTTTAGTGAATAAAAATGCTGGACCCAAAGAGTCCATCTCGGACCAAATATATTGAAAATCGCTGATATAAAAACCAACTCGGGTACAACAAAAAGACTAAACACTACAACAAAAGAAGATACTGAAAACAAAATATTGATCCATCAGCTCTAAACAGTCTCTACTTAGCCATTAGTTATCTTCAGCATATTTCTTCAAGAGATCTACAAAGTATCTACAGCATGACGTTAATCAAGATCCGTGCATAACTTCCTCCAACAAAAATTCCTATCAAATTAGGAGAAAAAAGATGAGTAAGATAGAAGCGAAAACTCAATTTAGAACATCTTTATTCAACAGGAGATTTTTTTTTCATATAAAAGAAGAAATGGAAAGAAAGAGGAGAAACAAAACATTATAATCTTTAAGGTCAATTTAACCTGAACGGTAAGCTAAAGCACAATGAAGAATGATGTAATATTTTATTACAATAATCTTTGGGGGATATTGCCAACCTCAATGAAATATAAGTTCACGTATTTGGTGACCATTTAGCGACAACAAAATAACATGCGGTTGAAATGACTAAAACCAGATAAGCCTGAGAACGGCATATAAATCATTAAACTAATTAAGTAATCACCCTAGCTGAAAACACATACAATCTATGCCCCTACACCCCCCCCCCCCCCCCCCCCCAAAAAAAAACAACAAAAAAACAAACAAAACCAACTTTACAAACAATGCATGTTAGTTGCAATGCATATGCTCCAAATCCAAGAAAATAGACTAGCAGGTTGAAGTCAGAATATTGGAAATCTAGGAAGCACAAACACTATTATTTGCTCGCCATATCTGGCACTTGAACAACTCTGACACTCCTCTCAATACCGTGACCGACACGCTTAGGACATGCCCTTCTAAATTGAACGTGTCTGATACTTCTACATAACAGGTCTTAGGGAATAAGAATGTATATATGTATGGGCAACTTTGATACTTTTGAGGATACCAAAATATTAAATATTTTGAATCTGTCATTTGGACTTAGATCTAGAAGTAAAAGTTCAAATTGATGTAGATGATAAAGTCTATGAAAGTCGGCTCCGATTAATAATGATTACTATTTTGTTTTTAACTTTAATGATTGTATTCTTATGTATTTATTCTAGTTTCATGCATACATACATACAAACTCGTTTGTGCTAAAAAAATACTTATAGTTATCGATAAAAGATAAAACCTTAAATTTTATTTACATTGTTCTTTAATGTTATACTAGTACATGTTTATTCTTGTAGTTATTTATATATTGTTTAATACATATATAATTAAATATATAAAATAATATAGTTGTGATCTCCTTTTTAACAAATTTTTGCCATGTCTTGAATCCATATCCGTGTTCGTACCCGTGTCGATGCTTCATAGTAAAAAATTCTTAAATATCCCCGCATCATCAGTAAAGTTATAACATGACATAAATTATCCCCAAGAAAGGCAAAAACAATGAACATACCAACTAAGCATGAAGACCTCCAATTTATTAGGATATCTTCAAGTGAAGAACCCTTGAAATTTTTATCAAGGTACCTCCAACAAATTGCCACATGACAGAATAGTAAGGGGTAGGCATATGTATGTGTGGACATAATAACTGTGCACCATTAAGAATATTAATTAACATCGTCATTCACATGCAAAACTACCAAAAGCATATAAATCATCAGGGCAAAAAGTTAGAACAAGTCTCATGTTATTAGTGTCTCTTAGTGCATAAGCTTGTCGTAGATTAATTATAAACTAAATAGCAAATACACAGCAAAAGAACTAGCAATGAAAAGGAAACCATCTTAGAATCAAATAAGGAGCTAGTTACAAAACAAAATTTGAGACTGCTCACCGAAATCATGTAGAAGGCTATTTCTTTTAGAGAGAACATTTCTGACGGCGTGTAGCAATAAAATTTAATGCCCAGCGAGAAAATTGGGTAATACCGAATATAACTCTTAAAACAGAACGGCCCTTCAAAATTCCCTCTCGAAGGTTTCCCGCGGATCTAGCTAATGCCGGTCCCTCAGCCCGAGTCCTAGGGGGAGCTTGTAACTGCACCGATGCTAAACAAGCAAAGAGAAAGTAAAAAAACACAACATCCAATCTTAATTACGACTACATATTGATCGGTATAGTTACGGGGAGCATTAACTAACTTGTAGGAGACATTGTAGTTAGGCGACGCAATCTGTCCTCAGCCAATCGAATTGCTCTGGTAGAGCTCCTGACACCCTGAGTTATCTCCCGACTACATAACCAGAATAAATAAATTAGAATTATTACTTCATGTTATATTGCGCATAAAAAGAATTATTAATAGGTAAGATCAGAATGTTTCAGAATTAATGTCTATTTAGGAAGCTCATCTCAACAGAAAATATGACGAATCAGAGATTAGTTTACAATTTTATTGCATGATGAGCAGGAGCATAAATTATGTTGTACAATAGGCTAAATATTCCGCCACTTTTTTCCCTTTCAAAATCACATACGCACACCTTGTGATTTTCGACTAGATTTTTAGATTATCCCATGGTACCACTTTCCAAGACAATAACCCTCATCGAATATATTTCCCAGCCTTTCCTGACTAAAGATCTTCATAAAACCAAACTGAAAAAGAAAAAAACAAAGCATGTTCAAAATGATTACCCAATATCACTAAGTTCCATTGTCAAGTCACTGATCTCCATTCCAGATAACCTAACTCCGGCCATGGTATCTGGGAGCTCTTCAGCAGTTACATCCAGAAGCTTTTCCAACGACTCAGCAGCTCGCTTGAAAGCCTATTATTTTACAATGAAAGTATTTTAAGGAAAAGAGTAAACAAAACTATTCTCGTCACTTAAGAACTTGAGATCATTATTAACATAAATAAAATTCGAATATATAGCAACTTGCCAGAAGAGTCGGAATTGCCGAGAAGAACAGCCATGATGTAGAAACTGCGGCCTGCAGAAGATAATGGAGCTAAACACATAGATTACAGAATATGAAGAAAAGGGAGGATTTGTTGTATTGGCTTCCATTTTTCAAATCATGAGATTTCCTTCTACAGTTAGATATTAATTTATTGTTTCAAATGTTTATTTAAACCATTATTCCTTTCCAAGGATCGTTCTGAAAGTTGTCATGGTGAATAATTTACAGAATCAATTATCCTTTTCCACGGATCATTCGGGATATCAAAATAGGAATGCGTGATTGTACTTCCTGGTAATGTCCTTCACAGCAAGGGGACAAACTAGTTTATTTGCCCCCAGTATACATGACACCCTACATGGAGAGTGAACTAGAAAATGGCCAGAGTGTTAAAAGAATTAATCAGCAAAAGAATGCTATGCAGCAACCCTAATGCCTATAAATAGTGGATTGATACCTAGGTCTAAGGTACCAATACAGTTCAACCCAATCCTTTTGCTGTTTTCTTATATAAAAAGAACCGAATTTCTTAGCTGTTTGTTGATTTAAATAGAACCCAACTCTTTAGCTGTTTGTTCATTCTTTTCCTACAAATCCTCCTCAGATGGAGCTAACCTCTTCAAGAACGCTCAGAACCCCGTTGACTATTCTACTAAAATCTAATGTTGTGAGCCAATTCCTCAGGTCCTAATCAAACAATCCCTAGTCAACCCACAGATTGACATCACATGATCAAATAGAAGACATTGTAACACTTCTCATTAAAAGCCTGTGGCTTTTGGCAAAACGTCATATTGCGTAGGTACAAAACAATACTATAATATAAGGGAATAGGAGAAACTAAAGTATTTCACATCAATTTTTAAAACTTATAGATTTTTTCCGCCGTAATAAGACAAAGATCTTGTAGCATATTAAATTGGAAAAAAGCACGACTATGCATTGAAAGTATAATAGTGTGAAATAACAGAACTTTCTACGCTACTAGCATTGAGATCCAAGCAAGCAACAAAGAGGGTGCCTTCATTCTACTCTGGTTTTGTTTTCAAACTGTGTGCAAATGAACCATACCTTTATAAACAGATTAAGGACTCCACAACTTCCATACCACCACCAAAGAAGTTATGAAATCCCTTTGCTAAGTGCACTCATTTCGCAACCACTAAACTTTAGTAGACACGTCAGCTTATATATATATATATTCAGTTAGTTTCTATTTCAAAACTTGACATAAAGAAATAGATGAACCCTTTAGCGTCATTGGCTCAGTGATTCACAAATCTAAGGACTTTGTCATTATCCCAAAAGTTATGCATTGAGAAGACATTGAAGAAGTTCCAAATGAAAGATGGTGCTCATGAAGATTCATCGAAGAGAAAAAATTTAATCTGGAACAATAACCCAAAGTATTTTGGAACAGACAGAAATGGAAGACAAGTCATATTTCCCCATCCACTCTTTTACAATAGACAAGATCTTGTCTTTGCAGTGGAAATGAGTGGTAGATACCAAAGTAATCCAAGTTTAAGATAAGCTGTTAAATGGGTTATAAGGTAGATGAAAGAAACCAAAAGTAAGAGCTTTATATATAAGCATGTTGAGCAATTGGAGATGGTTGATTACTCGGACGCATATTAGGGTAGATGTCATACAGTAGTCTACTCTGGGATATGTTTTTATTCTTGTTGGAGTTTATATCCTAAAAAAGCCAAAGCATTTCTTAGTTGAATCTTCAACTATGGAAGCCCAATATATTACTTCTTATGAAGCTTTACAATTGAAAATTTTATCACAGAGATATATTTATATCAAAATCATTGCTAGTTGACTTTGATATACCTCTAGAGTTTCTTTTGCTAATAGCAAGATAAGAGGAAATCAAATGAGACGCTATCTTATTGTAAGGGGTTGAGTCAAAAATCAGGAACTAACAATTAAGCGTGAAGTACTTGGTCAATGGCTAATGCCTTGGACTAAAGTAAAGCTACCATTCAAGCATCTTGTATTGCGCATGAGGCTTATTAGTGATTATAATTCATTGTTTTATAGCTTTAGTAATTCTTTTACGATATTGTTAGCTGTTAGCATTTCGTACAGGAACTTATTTTGTGCCCACTAGGTATACAACAACAACAACAACTGAGCCTTTTATCCCAAGCATATGGGGTAGGCTACATGAACCAACATGAGAATCGCGCCGGGTCCAGCACATGAATCCTCTGTCTCCACTCACTCCTATCGAACAATATACTTTCATTGAGTCCTTTGGCAACCATATCGTTTTGTATCACCTCCATCCATATTTTCTTCGGTCTCCCTTTTGCCCTTTTGCCATTGCTCATATCGAGAGAATCTATTCGTCGAACCGGTGCTTCCATAGGTCCGCGTCGCACATGACCAAACCATCTTAGCCGGTTTTCCCACATCTTCTCCTCCACAGGTGCTACACTAACTTTTGCACGAATATCCTCATTTCGCACCTTATCTTTTCTAGTGTTACCGCACATCCAACGAAGCATGCGCATCTCCGCTACGTGCATCTTCTGTGTATGATGCTTCTTAGGAGCCCAGCATTCTGTACCATATAATAAGGCAGGCCGAATAGCGCTCCGATAAAACTTCCCTTTCAATTTTAACGGAAAGTTACGATCACACAAAATCCCTGTTGCACTTCTCTATTTCAACCAACCAGTTTGGATCCTTTGATTAACATCACTATCGATCTCCCCATTCTTTTGGATAATGGAACCTAGATATCTAAACTGGTCGTTCGGTGATATCTTTTGCCCTTCCAATGTTATACCAATATGGTTTTGACTTCTCTGGTTACTAAATTTGCAATGCATATATGCTGTCTTGGACCTGCTCAATCTGAATCCAAGAGATTCCAATGTTTGCCTCCATAATTCCAATTTGGCATTAACCCCTGTTTTCGTCTCATTTACTAGAACAATATCATCAGCGAATAGTATACACCAAGGTATCTCATCTTGGATAGTTCTAGTAAGATCATCCATCACGATGGTAAACAGGAATGGACTTAATGCAGATCCTTGATGTAAACCAATTGTAATCGGAAAATCACTCGTTAAGCCGCCGTAAGTTCTGACATTTGCCACTACTCCATCGTACATATCCTTGATTATGTCAATATACTTGACGGGGACTTTCTTCTTCATCATTGTCCCCCATAATACCTCTCTAGGTAACTTGTCGTACGCTCTCCTAAATCAATAAATATCATATGCAAATCTCTTCTCCTCTCTCGAAAACGCTCGACAAGTTGACGAAGTAAATGAATAGCCTCTGTCGTCGATCGTCCAGGCATGAACCCAAACAGGTTCTCTGTTATCTTAATATCCTTTTTTAGCCTGTGTTCAATCACTCTCTCCCAAAGTTTCATGGTGTGACATAAGTTTTATTTCACGGTAGTTTGAGCAATTTTGAATGTCACCCTTGTTCTTATAGATAGGTACAAGGATACTTTTCCTCCATTCATTTGGCATCTTTTTTGTCTGCCAAATCTTATTAAACAGATCTGTCAGCCATTTAACGCCTATTTCTTCTAAATATCTCCAAATCTCGATAGGAATCCCGTCAGGACCAACCGCTTTTCTTAAACTCATTCTGTTCAAAACTTCTTTAACCTCAGGTAGTCTTATTTTACGCATGAAATCACGGTTTATATCTTCAGATTGAATGACAAGTCCATCGAAATTCTTAGTAAAGCTCTCATTGAACAATTTGTCAAAATAATCTCTCCATCTTTCCTTGATATCCTCATCTCGAACTAAAATCTTCTGATTTTCATTTTTAACACACTTCACCGCACATAAGTCTCTAGTCTTCCTTTCTCGCATCCGAGCAATCCGGTATATATCATTTTCAGCCTCTTTAGTGTCTAATTTCTCGTACACCTCCTTGTAGACCTTAGATTTAGCTTTCCGAACAGCTTTCTCAACTTCCTTTTTAGCCATTTTATACTTCTCAAATCTCTCCACATCTCTACTTTTCTTCAAATCTTTAGAAGAATCCCTTTTAATTTTAATAGCAGCATTTACTTCTTCATTCCACCATGATGTGTTCTTAGATGGTGGAGCACCACCTCTCGACTCACCAAGTAGATCTCTAGCTACCTTCTTGATACAACTAGCCATTTTGTTCCATGTTCTGTCTGAATCATCTTCCGACTGCCAATCCGCTTCTTGGACTACACGATCTATAAATGCCTTTTGGTTACCTTCTTTCAATCGCCACCATTTAATTCTAGGCTCTACCTTATGTCTAATCTTCCTAGGTCCTCTTCTAAATCGAAAATTTAGAACTAAAAGTCTATGTTGAGTAGTTACACTCTCACCTGGCACTACCTTACAGTCAATACAACAAGCTCTATCTATTCTTCTCGTCAGAAAAAATTCTATTTGACTAGCACTTGATCCACTCCTAAAAGTGATAAGGTGGGACTCTCTTTTCCTAAACCAAGTGTTTGCTAAGATCAAGTCATAAGATAAGGTAAAATCTAGAATCGAGTCACCTACTTCATTCCTTTGTCCAAAACCAAAACCTCCATGGATAGTATCAAACCCACTACGACTAGTACCTACATGTCCATTAAGAACTAAAAGTCTATGTTATGCCCATTAGGTATGTGACCTGTATATGTTTTCATTAGAATACACTTGTGATCAACTTTGTACATTTTTTTTTGCCAAGCTAATATTCTTATCAAAATTTTAATGCATGGTAATTCACTAAAATTTATTTCATATGTTACTTTCACTAATATTAACGCAATTATGTATTTTGGCCATAAAAATGTCTTATTATTATTCTATAAACTAAACTATCTGTGAACATGTAGCTGAGTAAAATAATATACAAGACGATCTGGTCCACTAAAGTTCAGTCATTAGATAATGAGTTAAAAATTAGTATATGGTTTTCACAGCTTTTTTAATGGCGAAAATTTATGAATTTGAGGAGTCTATAATTAATCAAAAAGGCATGAGTACTCTCCATTAATGCACACGATGTTAAAACAAAAAATAGACTTAAAACAAGGCTCATATTCTTGCTCCAATTCTTGTGCTGGAAGCATGGTCAATCTCAAAGGCAAGGGGTATGCATAATTTAGAAAGCTAATTTTATTTTAACATTGTTAAGCAATTAGGTACCCAATAAAAATTTGCTTCAAACGCATTTTTGATCAACTAGCTTTATTTGTCTCGCTTTTTTACTTGCATTTTAATCAAGGTTTAGCCATCGATATCAATATTGGCATCAGCACCTCCTTCAGGTCTCAGTTCTGGTGAACAGCTGCACGCTATTTATTGAAGCTTCGTATATATATTGGAAATATAAAATTTAAAATTAATGAAGAACTTTTAGCGAAGACAATTGATATTGGTTTGATTTTATTTTAAAAATGGTGAAGCTTTGTAACAGAACTGTTAACCGCATGCAAAAAGTTAACAAGTAGTTGAACAGTTCCTTTAGCGAAGTCTAATTAGAGCTGATACTTTTATGTTTATCTTCTCTTCATCATGAAATTATGGGGTGAATTTCTCCACATGAGAAAATGTAATAATTTCTCGGCAACTGCAAAATGCTCTATTGTTTTCTTTGCTAATTATTCAAAAACCATAATTTTCCCGCATTTAAAACAGACAAGTTGCAAACTTTCTAACCAATTTCACCGATAAGAACAAAACCCAGAAATGTTTTAGCCCTAGAAACCAAAGAGAAGGAAGGGGGAGTGAAAACGGCCATCTTTCCACTCAATTCCCCTTCAATTTCCCAATGATCACTCAATCTCTGCGACATTTCCAAGCTATTTCACCTCAAATAACAAAAACCCATGCAAAAAGATGGAGAATTTACCACGCATGCGGCGATGCTGAGGACATGGATGTGCCTGCTGCCGAGATTCCACTGCGAGAGCTCAACGGAAGGCGGGGGCCCAACAGAGGAGGAGGTGAATCCAAGGGAATCGATTTGGGATTTGATCCCATGCAATGAGGATCGTGTGAATGCAATCTGATTGAGATTGAGTCTCGTCGATTTTGTTAGCTTTAGAGTAAGAAAGAGATGAGGCGAGAGAGGAGGTGGTCGAAGAAGAGACATCATGGCCATGGCCTTTGGGAGCTCCTCCTCTTGCTCTCTTGGCGAAAACGATGCTGCGTTTGAGGAAACTTATTTTTTCCTAAAGGACCCTGGTGAGAAACTAATTTGCAAAATGCTACGAACAATAATTTAATCATGATCATCAATTACAGAATCAAAACTAGATCGTTGAAGTGGAGAACAAGGCCCCATATGATGAGCCATATCTTTTATGTTTAAAAGAATTATGGATCAAATCGTTGCGCAATTAAAAAGCCACGTCTGAAAAATGTGTTGCCGGAATAAGAGTGTTAATTAAGATGAATAAACGATAATATTTAGAAAATAAGATAAGAACTGAGTGTTCAATAAAATGTTAAGGTGGTTTTCTCTCACAAAAAATAGAATGAGTGAACATGTGCGATAAAAGACCGATATATGCCACAGTTAGAAGCAGTGACAAAAATGCATTAGCGATGCAATTGGGACAAGAGACAGACGTAAGCAAAAATGGATAGAGATGTTTTAAAAAATATGCTACTGTCATTAACCGTGGAGATGTCATTTAAGTGACCAAATTAAATGGAAGAAAATGTTGGCCTAAAAGTTCGGAATAAAATCTTGTTGATTGCAAGCAAGAAAAAGATTTCGTTTGATTTATTTTTCTCAGCCGGCTAATTTTATAGGCATCATTGAGTTTATGGAGAATTTTAAATATATAACACCATTAAACTTTAGATAAATTACCACTGAATGGCACCTTCCTTCCATGCCTTAGCGATGGAGGTCCTTTTCAGATCTTTTTCAGATGTTGTCTTCCTTCGATCTTCCGGTGGATTCTGGAGGGGATCCCCTGTTGTGTGTGGGTCTCAATGGATTTTGAGGAGATTTGGTGATTGGAGAAGTTGGACGCCAAGTACCTGCAAAGAAGTCCCGGGGTGGTTTGATACCACCGAGAACCCTCCGACGATCAAGTTAGTACTAGATCCGAGCAGCGTAACGGCTAAGTGGAGTAAAAATGGCTTACTTGACCCTTCAGTGGTAGGGGTTTATATAGTGGTGGAGGCACGCAGTAACAGGCGTGAGAATCTCGCCGACGGTTACGCTCCGACGTCATGCCCGCGTAGAGGGCGGATCGCCCATTAATGGGGATCGTGGAGGCGTGGAACGTGGGATGTTGCTGGCGGAGAATCCACGCATGGTGAGATTCACGGAGCGGCGGTTGCGCCCGTGAGCGGTGGAGCTGGTCGGATGACCGAGGAAGAAGACCTCGGCCGGGGGGCTCGGGGACGAGTGAGAACGCCGACGAGACTCGGTTTTGTGGCAGCTCAGGGCTAACCGATGGGCCGGGGAGACCCATCTGTAGGGAGCACCACTGAGAGCTAGCTTGTGATTGCAGGTCGGGCACGGGGGTCCTGGTCGGCCTCTGCGGGCCCTTTTTTCTGGGTTATGGGGCCTGTCATCCGCCACGTGTCCTGATCTTAGAGGTCGCCAATATTGAACATCATCACTTAGAGATGCTAATATGTGTTTATCATTTGACTTTAAAATTCCAAATATTTTTGTCTTCCCAGTTCCGATCAATCTAAATCTTTTACAAATTAAATATTTGATTTCACCAATAAAATCATAAACCTACTTTAATCAAACCCTAAATCGAGCGCAGCCGTTCCTTGTGCCTCAGATCAGATCTGAGCGCCGTGATGACGGTCTAGTCCCGATGCTCGGGAACCTTGAGGAGGGCGTTGTAAAAGCGAGCGATGCAAGCCTTGAACATCTCCTTGTCTCCACTCTTAATTATGAAGAGATAGTCGACCGTGCGCTTCTGCCGACGGTTCCTAACGAAGTGGCCAAGGAACTGAGTAGCCAGCTCGTCGAAGGTCGAGATTGAGCGAGGCTCGAGTCCTCGGAACCAGTCCCGACCAGAACGGATGAGGGTGGCAGGGAAGGCCCTGCACTGGGCGGCATCGGAATGGTCCTGGAAGCTCATTCCCATGGTGAAAGCATCCAAATGGTCTTTGGGGTCGGTTTTCCCGTCGAACAGAGAGACCTTCGGGGGTTTGTTGCGCAAGGAGACGTGGACAGCAAGCAGTTCTTCGGTGAACGGTTTGGTGAGCGAGTCGGCAGCGTACTCGGCCCCGTTGGCCGAGAGGTAACCTTCCCGGCGCATGTCCTCGATCTTCTTCTCGAGGGCGTCGAGTCGGCCGTGGTACCCCGAGGACTCGGCGCCTCGTGATCCCTGGCCTCTGTTGTGGGAGACCTGCGTCTGGGCATGGCTCCGGTTCCTCTCGATGAGGTTCCTTAGATCCCCGGGCTCGGAGGCTCCCGAGCCGTCGTGGCGAGCCCCTTCTGTGCGACCCCGTCGGGGAAGAGGGTGCCGGTCATGCCTGTGGGCAGGCGAGGTGACCGACATCTCCTTAAGGGGTACGGGTCGCGAGGAGGTTCGAGGCGTGGTGCTCCGGCGGTGGACCTCGGGGTGGAGCCGCGAGGTGCCCAACGGGCCTCAGGGAGTATCGGTCCGTGAGATTCGTGGTCTCGCAGCCCGCCGGTGGTCGGCCGTGCTAACGGGGGCAGGGCCTTCGAGAGACGGAGGAGTGGCGATCTGGGGCCCAGGCCCGGCCGTTTGGATGCGGACGAGCGCCTCCACGAGGGACTGTAGCCGATTTATTCGACTGGCGAGGGCGTGGATGGTGGTCGCCGGAGGGGGTTCATCCGCGCCTCCGGTGAGAGGGAGGCGGCGGCTGGTGCCCGAATCTTCAAGACGGTCGCTTGCCATGTGGACGGAGATCGGAAGGCCAACCTTGTTTTTGTGGAGCTTGCGCTTCCCACAGACGGCGCCAACTGATAGAGGTCCTTTTCAGATCTCCTTTAGATGTTGTCTTCCGTCGATCTCCTGGTGGATTCTGGAGGGGATCCCCTGTTTTGTGTGGGTCTTAATGGGTTTTGAGGAGATTTGGTGATTGGAGGAGTTGGACACCAAGTACCTGCAAAGAAGTCCCGGGATGGTTTGATACCACCGAGGACCCTCCGACGATCAAGTTAGTACTAGATCCGAGCAGCGTAACGGCTAAGTGGAGTAAAAATGGCTTACTTGACCCTTCAGTGGTAGGGGTTTATATAGTGGTGGAGGCACGCAGTTGCAGGCGCGAGAATCTCACCGGCGGTTACGCTCCCGACGTCACGCCCGCGTAGAGGGCGAATCGCCCATTAATGGGGATCGTGGAGGCATGGAACGTGGGATGTTGCTGGTGGAGAATCCGCGCATAGGGGAGATTCGCGGAGCGGCGGTTGCGCCCGTGAGCGGTGGAGCTGGTCGGATGACCGAGGAAGACGGCTTCAGCCGGGGGGCTCGGGGACGAGTGAGAACGCCGAGGAGACTCGGTTTTGTGGCAGTTTAGGGCTAGCCAATGGGCCGGGGAGGCCCATCTGTAGGGAGCTCCACTGAGCGCTAGCTTGTGATTGCAGGTCGGGCACGGGGGGGCCTGGTCGGCCTCTGCGGGCCCTTTTTTCTGGGTTATGGGGCCTGCCATCCGCCACGTGTTCTGATTTTAGGGGTCGCCAATATTGAGCATCATCACTTAGAGATGCTAATATGTGTTTATCATTTGACTTTAAAATTCCAAATATTTTTGTCTTCCCAGTTCCGATCAATCTAAATCTTTTACAAATTAAATATTTGATTTCACCAATAAAATCATAAACCTACTTTAATCAAACCCTAAATCGATCTTTTCCAAACAAATTATAAATAAATTAAAACACTTGTCTTCTTTACCTCCCTTAAATCTTATTTAATCAAGTTGATCACAATCTCAATCCTGAGAATCTTGGCTCTCTAGTCTCTACTCTTTCTATCCTTAATTTCCGATTGAACCCAAAATATATCAAGCACCCTCTTACTGTCTTTCCTTTCCAATCAAGCCATAACCATCACCACTGCAAGTGGAGATGGAGGGAAAAAGAGTGGCTGTTATTAGAAAATAATAGTATCCATGTCTTTAAAGGGTCTTGGCTATAAATCCTACGTGCAAAACATGTAGAATACACCAATTCCAAAATAACCATGTTTCACACAAATCTCGACCGTTCATTTCTATGTTGGTTGGATCTGAACCGTTCGATATAATAGCATGGATGTTATTATCTTCATAATAGCAGCCGCTCCGAGTCCGAGACGAAAAAGGGAGGTCAACGGACGGACGTCGGTAGAGCATAATTCTGAGATTGTGAGGGAAGGAATTGAGTACTCTATTGCTGACCATGCGTTATATATGGTTGAGTGAGATTCAGGAGAAAGGATTTTAATTAAGAAAAAGGTTAAAGTTATCTTCTTGCATCAAATACTATATACCCGCTATTATTGAACAAAAGTCGATGTTGTAAGTTGTATTAATTTTGTAAGTTCGTTGACATTATATAGATTTCATAGAAAATCGGATGATGCTTTCTGAAATCTACCCTAATCATCTACTTATTAAACTACTGCATATACTTCCTACCTCACTCAAGCCTAGCTCTTTCCCCACCCCGCACCCCACCCACACACCCCACACACACAGGAAAATCCCTACCATATACATCTACAAATTACCGCACAAATTAAGTGTGTACTCCAACATTTGAAATCGTCAATACGAATCACTTTATTTCAATATATTCTTATTAAGAAACGTGCTTTTCCAATAAAATATATAGCAGGTAAAAAAAGAATAAGAAACAAGAACTACTACAATGAGGGGTTAGCCTTACGGATATAGGAATTCGTAGGGACAACTTTTTATTGTCCCTACGGTGGGCACCGTAGAGGCATAAATAAATTAAAAAATATTAAAATGTAATTTTTTATTTGGCCCTATAGTGTCGCAAAGGAAAACCCTACGGATTAATCCGTAGGGGCAACAAAGGGTTATTTATAAAAAAAATAAAGCTAACTAATTTTCCACCGTCCCCAAAATTTCCCACCAACTCCCGATCGATCACCCGCGCATCGTCGCCATCACACCCATCGTCGTCGATTTCCTCGTCGCCATCACACTCTCGTCGCCGCCACCACAGTCTCACCGTGAGCACCTCTTTAAGCTCCATCCCCGGCCTCTTCCAATTCGTCGAGCTCTTTGCCGCCGGCCGGTGACTACTGAGATGAGTTAATTTCGATTTTAATTTATAATTATGCTATTTTTTTTGTTATTGTTGTTGATTTTAGGGTTAAGGTTAGGGTTATAGCTAGGACCGGATTAATTGGGGGTTAATTTGGGTTAGGGTTAGGATTGAGTAGGTAGGGTTAGGGTTAGAGTCAGGGTTCGGTTGATGTTTAGGGTTAGGGTTAATTAGTTTATTGTTGGATATGTATACCCTAGAGGCCATTATTGTATATGTATACATGTGGATGCTGGGGATATGTATGTACAGGACGATCTTGCTCAGTTATATAGTATATTATTTCAGTTGTCTTTATCAGGATATGTGTATTTTTTTATTGATGCTTTATCCAACTTGCACATATTGATAAAGACTTGATATAGTAGTATACTATTATGGTTTGATTTTATCTTAACATGGTATATGTTATACATGTTATTACATATTGCGGTTACATGTTGATAAAGCCCGTAAGATCTTACTTGACTGCCTGCGTTGTGATAGAGATCATACTTGTGGGAGTCAGGTAGACTATAAGCACATCCTTAAATGTCCCAAGTCACAGCAGTATCGAGATCAGGTATCGATACTCCAAAGTAGACTTGCGTGTACGTTTCTAGACCCCGACGAGGGGCGGTGGTTGGTCCCACAACCATTGGTGTGATCACCTAAAATTGTATACGGGTGCTCACTGGGGGTGAGTACACTGGACGGACTCGCTGAGAACCTCTAGATGATATTATACCTATCGTCAGATAGCGGTTCTCTTGTGACATGTGTACAGGTTAGTCTTTGGACCTGAGATCGTCATTTGTCTCGTGTGAGTTCCTACCGTGCTTTGATCACTACCCCACCACGACTCTACTGAGTCGTGCAAACAGGTTTTGGTTGGGTACAGTCCCGAGCTACATGGAGGCAGTGAGTGATTGTCAGGGATTCGTATCTCCAGCTATTGAGAGTTGATATCGCACTGTGTTCGATTGGTCAGGACCATAAGACCTTAGCCAAGGCAGTTGGGATTTACTGATAGGTTGATCAGTAGTTTCCCGGATTGGTCCTGAGCCGAATCAGCACGAATTATCGGGTTATTAGGGTTTGGCGTTTACCACCCCTTATCTGGTATAAGATACTCTTAGACGAAGAGACCAGACTGTACGGATATTGTCACGCATAGGCTCAGTAGGGATCCGGATGAGTTTGCTTATTGGCCTTCCTTTTCGACAGGTACCCGGGTAGCCGTTACGTACAGCTAGTGCCGCTGACGTGCTTATGGTTATGAATTTATCCAGTAACGCACTGCCGGCGTATTGTCGAGTCTTTAGAGCCCACACAGAGGGTTTCTCTGTTTCAGGCGAAACGATATAGAGGTCGTATGGTTTTACGGCAGGATTCGATTACATACGTGTACTTGTGCACGTATGATATTCGGGCGGATAATATTAGCGGGTTTTAGTTTAAACCGGATCCTAGTATTATATTATTGGATTATTTTCGTCTCTTTTGTACTCGTATTTTTCGGAATACGGATACGGGTATGTATATACGGATAATGGGTATTCTTGTAATTTTTGACAAGAATGCTTCTAGAAGAAGACACCTCATTTGTTATTTAATCTTTTTGATTAAATGTTAAATGAGGTGGAGGTATGAGGTGTTGACTTTTATTAAGTGAAGTGTGGCTACTTGATGACTCACTTATTGAGTCATGGATTACTATTGAGGCAATGTGGCATCAAGATATTTTGTGGAAAATATCTAAATATTTTGTGGTAAATATCTTTGCTTAATATATATAAAACATGAGCCATTATTCACTTCATAATATCTTTCACACACTCTCTCTCCTCCAAGCTCTCTTCTTCTTCCTCTTACCCTAACTTGTCTCATGAGTTGAGAATTCCAGAGTTTAAGAGACTAAACAAATCCTAACCGCTCTCTACATCATCTAGGATACTTAAATTAGCATACTAAGTAACCTAGTTATCTTGGTTTAAAGGTAGGAGCTCAAAGTAGATACTCTCAGGTGGATCATCTTTGACGTGAGGAAGCCATCGATCATGAAGGCCACTAGGAGCATGCTAAAGGAGAGGAGTGAAGATCCGAACGACTTGAGCCTCTTGGTATATACTCTTTTCATAGTAGATAGTTTCTTTAGTTGCTAGTTAGGTTTATGGTAGATCCGGTTTAAGGTTATTGTAGCGCTAAGTTTATATCGTTAGAAAAAAATTTGTCCCGCAATCGGCCTCGGTTGATGGCCAGGGCGCTAGCATAACCTTTCATGGTATCAGAGCCAGCCCATAAACTCTATACTAGCAGGTTTAAATAATGTTAAAGTAACAAAACCGAAATAACTCTGAAACACGAAACAAAAATCCAAGTTTCTGTCGAAATTTTCAGAGGCTCTAAATTTTTTTTAAACAATTGCAGAATGCTCCTTTGGCTGTGAGATGAACACAGAACAAAAACGAGGCAATTCCATAAGAACATGCCAGCCAAAGTCCCTATATTACCGGCCCTACCAGTTTGATTAATGTGGAATTGAGTCATTTTTGTTTGGTTCTCTCTAACTCGTGGATTTAGGGTTTCAGGATATGTTTGATTCCCCATGTTGGGGTAAAAATTTACACCCCGGTTGACCGAGTCAAAGTCAAGGTCAACCCCCAAGCTAGGTGGGCCCGAGCCCAGGTCAAGCGGGCCCATGCCCAAGTCGAGCCTGCGGCCAGCCTCCCTCATGGCAATAACAAAATCATGTAATAAATAATTTTTATGTAATTTTTTATACATGAATGTATGCAAAATGGGCATAAAGCCAATATTTTGTAAGCCCATGGCTTATGTGCAAAAATAAAATGGCACATGAGCCATGGGATAGGCAAAATGCCATTTTTGCAAAGCCCAAGGGGCTATATGTAAATATGTAAGCCTATATAAGACAAAATGATGATGAATAAAAAAAACACTTTTCATTCTCTCTCAAAAAAAACCTAGGATTTGTGGCTCTTTCCCCTTTCTGAAGGTTCCAAACCTTCTTCTTTCTTTTGAATTAAATCAAGAGTTTTACTCTTCTTTTTTCAAAACTAAATAATTTTTCACCATAAAACCCACAAAGGGGAACTTGGATCTACAATCAGATCTCAAAAAGAAGAGATTTTTTAAAATCCCACATTTCTTGATCTTCAAGATCCGGCCAAACAAAGGAGGAAGAATGAGACCCATCTCCAGAAACCCCACTTTGGGGAAGAACTAGGGCTCAAGGGGAGAAGTCCTTCATCAGCTTCAAAACATCTTAGGAGCTTAACTCCTCATATATATATACACACACAGAATAATAAGTGCTCCTTTCTGGGAGTAGAACTCCCATTGCAGAGACTAAGTCCCTTTTTGCTGCTCGAGCGCCCACGTGCTGACACGTGGTGCGCTAGCGCTCTTGCGCTCAGAGCGCTAGCGCCCGAGTGCCCACATGCTGACTCGTGGCGCGCTAGCGTGCTTGCGCTCAGAGCGCTAGCGCCCGAGCGCCCACGTGCTGACACGTGGCGCGCTAGTGCTCAGTGCGCTAGCGCTCTTGCGCTCAGAGCGCTAGCACCCACGTGCTGACACGTGGCGCGCTAGCGCTCGAACGCCCACGTGCCGACACGTGGTGCGCTAGCGCTCTTGCGCTCAAAGCGTTGGCGCTGGCCCCACGCATCCTTTGGATGCCTTTCCCCCCCCTTTTTTTTATATATATACATATATATACATATGTACACACACACATAATCCACGACATTGTCCCTGTTAGAAAAAAATTTCTAACGGGGCGCTGTCCCGCACCCCGCAAGGGGGCTGCTAGCCCCCTTGACCCCCAGCCCGCTATCCGGGTAGCGGGACCCCCGTAAAAACTCTGTGTGGCTCCCGATATATCCAAAAACCCCTTTCAAAACACAACACACGCACACTGCACATTGAGTTCGCATGACCAGTTTAACCCGTCAATCGGAGGTTCCCTCGCTCCAAAGGCGAGGGGTAATTAACGGCAGCTTAGTCCGCTGCTGCCGGAGATTCGGATCCCCACAATCAATAAACCCCGGCCTACCCTAGACAGGGGGAATCTGTAGTACGCCTGACCAGCGCGCGCGTATTCCCATCTCAATAGGGTGACAAAAAACACCCTACAGATTCTGGCACGCCCGGTGGGACCAATCTCTCCTCCCATATTTCGGGTCAAGTATTCATGCGAACTCAGTCAATATACATACCTATATTTATACTGAAATAATGCTTTTTCATGCAGATTTTCAGGCAATCACCTTTCAACAATGTCTCCAAAGATGAACTCAGCTCCCATCTCCTACACGATGAAGATAGACTCCAGGACGGTCCTTCCGGCCAGTCTCGGGCGACAATGGGAGGAGCCGCTGCTACCATTTGGCTCTATTATGTTCATGCCAGTTGGCGCTATCCCAGCTCCTCAAGCCTTGGTGACAGACAAACCGGTCTCGAAAGGCAAGAGGCCAAATGTGGTGGTCTCGAAGGCGCCCCAACTCAAACGCAAATCGGTGTTTCAAACGACTTTTTCTGGCCCCAGCTGGGGGCAAGGCCATCAACACCAACAAAGTAACAGGGCCTCTCGAGCAAGCCCCGGTGGTGCCCCTGACAACTGCTCTGTTCCCGCCAAAAATTTCTGCGCAAAAGAGCCCAAGGTATCAAATGGCGGCGATACGCTTAAGAAAATGGGAACCAGTATCTTCCGGGCTGTTTTTTGACAAACTCCCGAATGAGAAACAGATAAATTCTGATAGTATCGAAAGTGGCTCGAAAAACCCTTCGATTTGATATATTATGGGCCTCGTAATTCATCCGGGATCAAAAGTTATGAGGAATTACGTGTCCACACGTGATGGGCTTTTAAAAACCCGCTGGAGGAGTTAAAAAATATAATAAAAACTCAGAAAAGACCCCAATGGGGCATCACGTGCTCACACGTGACCATGGGTCACGTGCAGACACGTGATGGGCTTTTAAAGCCTCTAAAATAATGAATAGAATTTAATTCTAAAAGTCAGAAAATACCTCAACGAGGTATCACGTGCTTACACGTGACCAATGGTCACGTGTTGACACGTGATGGTTAAAACTGAAATATAAATAAGCGGCTGAGAAAGGAACCCAATTGGGGGTCACGTGCTCACACGTGACCAAAGGTCACGTGCCGGCACGTGACTGGCTTTAAAAGCATTATAATTTAATAGAATTAAATTCTAAAAGTTTTTGAATCTTTCCAAATGGAAAAGGGGCATGGGGAACCGTTGGATTAAAAATCCAAGGGTGATTAAAAATCACCAATTTATAGAAAAACCTTGGACAAGGAAAGATTTCCCTGAAAATCTCACCAGGATAACAAATAGAATATCTTTTGGATTTAAAATCCACGGTGAATAAAATTCACTGAATGATCTAAAGGCCCAGATTAATGATAAATATAAATCAAATCTCTCAACAATCAAATCAAATCTTCCAATGAGAGATTTGCTAAACAAATTGATTCTTTTCCTTCTCCTATAAATAGGAGCCAAGAAAAGAAGAGAGGGGATCTACTTTTTTGAGAGAAAAACAGAGAGAGGAGAATTTAATTCTCAAGAGGGAAGAAAAGAAAGGAGAATTTAATTCTCAACAAAGAAAACCCTAGGTAAGAAAAGGGAAAAAGATAAACTTCAAATAGAGAATTTAATTCTCAAAATCCAAGAGTTTAACTCTTATACAAAAAGAACTTAGTTCTTCTTCTGGTTGAAGATCTGCACAGAGCACATCTCCCCATAACTTGAGAATTTAATTCTCATCGGGTCGAGATCCTGCCATGCAGATCCTAAACTTAGAAGGGGAATTGAGTTTTGAGAATTAATTCTCCTAAAACAAAACTAGGGTATAACCCTAATCAAGAATTTAATTCTTTTACATATCTGGGAATTTAATTCCTTTGAAAAGAAACCAGGGTTTCATCCTAAATAAGAATTCAATTCTTAAAAGATCTCTGTTCATGAAAAGAACTAGGGTCACGTGCCCCCACGTGACCCTTGAAAAGATCCCCTGCAAAGAACTTTGAAGCATCACCCCACGTGCTCCCACGTGACTCTCAGAACGCAGAAAGAAAAAGCAAAGGGAATGAATGCTTTGGGCGCTCTCGCGTGTTATCACGTGACCCCTCAGCAAATGCTTTAACAATTGGCGCACAGATCCCCATCACGTGCCAACACGTGATGCTCTAAAATAAAAATGAAAGTGTTTAACACTTAATGGCAAAACAAAAGAAAAGAAGCTTTGGGCGCTCTCACGTGTCCCCACGTGACCCCTCAGCAAGTGCTGTAATATTCGATGCATAAACCCCCATCACGTGCCAACACGTGATGCTCTAAAATAAAGATGAAAAGTGTTTAACACTTGTTCGCAGATTTGAGGATAAAACAAAGGAGATCTGGCTTCACATTTAGGGCGCCCTCACGTGTCCCCACGTGACCCCTAACGAATCCCTTTAATATCGAATGGATGGATGCCTATCACGTGCCCACACGTGATGGCTAGGAAATTAAAGGTGTTAAATACTTACCTGCTGAATAAAATAAGGGAAATCAGGGCGCTATCACGTGTCCGCACGTGACCCCTCCCTCCTTAGTGTTTAACACTAATTGGAAAACTCTATCTGCAGTGTTTAACACTGATTCGCTTAGTGTTTAACACTAATTTGAAAACTCTGTTCCCAGTGTTTAACACTGATTATCTTTTAGTGTTTAACACTAACTTGCTAATTTTATTCCTAGTATTCAACACTGTTGGTCTTTAGTGTTTAACACTAGCTTTAGCCCAATTGGCTAAGTTTCCAGAGGCAAAGCCTCTCCTTCAATGGACCAACAGAGGTCCAATATTTCAAACATAATTAGACTTAGCCCAAACTGGCCATAAGTCCTCAAATCATCTTGAACTGAGCACATCTGCTCTTTCAATCAACTCATTGGTTCAAGGGTACATCTCGGAACTCCTCTGATATTTGTCGTTGTAATCCTTCAACGTCTTCAGAGAGGTAACGGGTCCCGACAACCACACATCAACACGGACTGTGGGGTCCTTAAACTCATGGACTTATGCATCCCTAAACCAAGGTACGGACTGTGGGGTCCTTAAACCCGCGGACTTATGCGTCCTTAAACTAACGGACTAATGCGTCCTTAAACACACCCATATGGACTGTGGGGTCCTTAAACCCATGGACTTATGCGTCCTTAAACTACCAATGGACCACCATGTCCCTAAACTGGTATTGGACCACCATGTCCCTAAACTGGAACAATAGAGCCCCCAAATGCTCTTTTGTCGGATCTAAACGATCCCGTTAAGTCGATCTTAGTCCCAAACTGGACTAGCGTATCCTTAACAACCGTTTAAGTTGATCTTAGCCTCAAATATGGCTAACGTATCCTTAAACTTTCGAACAGACTCTAGTCCCAAATTGGACTATGAATCCCCCCAATCAACTTTGGTTCAAGGGTACATCTCTGAACTCCTCTGACACCTGTCGTTGTAATCCTTCAACGTCGTCAGAGAGGTGATGGGTCCCGACGGCCATACATTTAATGGACCCCTATGTCCCTAAACTGGAACAATAGAGCCAATTGCTCTTTTGTCGGATCTAAACGATCCCGTTAAGTTGATCTTAGTCTCAAACTGGACTAACGTATCCTTAACAAACGTTTGAGTTGATCTTAGCCTCAAATATGGCTAACGTATCCTCAAACCAAAACCCCAAACCCAAATCTAAGAAAACACGGATTTGGACTAATCCACGTCCTACGGGCGACGACATAAATTGGTCTCCGTATACAATCCACGGGCAACCACAAATAAAACAAACACCCACGACATGAAGTGACCCGCTGGAGAAGGAGAAAGTTGTTACCGCGATGCGGTAGCGTAATTAACTGCAGGGGCTTGCGCCTGCAGGGAAGACGTCCCCACAATCAAAAACCCCTCAGACGAGGGGGAATCTGACGAAGTCTGCTACATCGGCCGCATCCGTCTAAACCTCCGATACATGGTGCCATAAATCAACTTGGCATCTTCGGAGAGGTAGACGGATAGCACCAATTAGCATCTGCCCCGAACCTCAGGCAAGACGTCCACGTCTCGGCCGCCGTTCGGAGGGGAACATGCTCGATCGGGTGTTTTCTCTAAGCTCCCCGCTAATCGACTCACGGTGGCTTCCCAGGAAATGGATGCCCGCCGAGCCCTTAAAATTGAAAAGCTAAGGCAGAAAAGGCTCAGATATAGAGCCAACAAAAGGGCTAGGGCTCCTGCTAGGCTGAACCTCATGAGGTTCGAAGAACAGGGTTACCCCGCTGAAGATGGGGAAATGGCTGGGTATGTGGTCCACACTGTCTACATGGTAGGCATGAGCAGCAAGAGCAAGGACGGGGCCACCACATCTCAAATCCAATCTGGCTTGAATGTGGTTGTCGCTTCCCAAGAATAGCCGCCCCCGCTGGGTGATGAAAACCTTCTCGATGAGGATGATAGGCGGAAAGACCCTTCGGTCCATGAGGAGTCGGGCTCGGAAAGCGAAGATGAGCCAACTTTCCAGCCCAAGAACGCGGAGCAGCAACTTCTCCAAGAGCTCCGAAAATAGCTCAGAAGCAAAGACAAGGAGATGGCCAAGCTCTACTCCAAAATTGATGACTTGGCGAATGTCGTGATGCAGCTCACGGCCCGACTTGCCTCTCAGCCGCCCAATCAAGCGGAGGGCTCTGCTCGTGAACCGGGAAATGGTGTCCCAAAGCAGCCGACACCTATTCCCTCAAATCCAAAAGTGGGCGAACTACATGAAAATCAGTCGCATCCTATCTTGGGAAATGTCTTGGCTACCGATGACAGTAGCCCGCTAACTCAAGATCAAATCATGGATTTGGTTGCCAGCAAAGTCAAAACATTGGTGGCCGAAGCCGAAGCGCAAAAAGATATCAGCGGCAGTGGGAGACCATATCCTGCTCAGTATGATCTGGTAGAATTTCCTAGCGGCTATGTCATCCCTAAATTCGGATGATTTGATAGGACGGGAAATGCGAATCAACACATCGCCCACTTCAAAGCCTCATGCGGGAATACTGGGGGCAACGATGCGCTTCTCCTTCGCCAGTTCGTTAATAGCTTGACCGATGTTGCTTTCGACTGGTACACGAGCATACCGGATGGCTCCGTTACTACTTTCGTCTAAATGGAATCTTTGTTTTGACAAAGGTTCATGAGCGTCAGCGATAAGATCACCATTGCCGAGCTCGTAAGGACCAAGCCCAAGAACAACGAAAGCAGCACGGATTTTATAACCCGATGGCGCAATCTCTCCGTCAAATGTGAACCGCCGATAGAGCAGGACCAATCTGTCAGTCTCCTTGTCGGAAATCTCAATAATTGAATGGCCCCATTTCTATGCACCGCGGGCCTTAAAACATTCCAAGAGCTGACAAAAAAGGTCCAAACGTTGGAATGCTCAAAGCCCGAGTCTGCTCAGGACCTTCAGTTCACAAACAGACCGAAACCTTGGAGGGACGACAACCGAAAAGGCGGAAGTTCTAACAGCACTGATTCTCTAAATAAGCAGAGAACGGGCGGAGCTAAAACTGACCAGTCTCGAGAGCCAACTTTGGAGGAGAGAAGAAATAAGGTCTACCCATTCCGAAGGGACAAGGTCCACAAAATTTTTAAAGATGATCTGAAGAATGGCCTGCGGCTACCAGAACCAAAAAGGATAAGTGAAGCGAACATGACTGATCATCCTAACTTTTGCCCATACCACCGAGTGCTGGGGCACACTATTGAAAACTGTTGCATCTTCAAGGATTGGGTCGAGAAACAATATAAGGCGGGAGAAATATCATTGTCCCCTGGCGTGTTAACCAACGATCAAGCTGCGACCGGCAATTTCATACAAACGGAGAACGAAGTTCTTCGTGAAACCGATTCTCTCGGACATCTGCCTTTCTCTGAAAACAGTCGACCACCACGTCATAAAACTGGGAACAATCGACCACCACGTCATTAAACTGGGAACAGTCGACCTCTAAGTCGTTAAACTGGGAATGTAAAAAAAATGTAAATAAACAAAAAAAATGTGTAAATAAAAGAAAAATAAAGAAAAGCCAAAATGATGGGGCAACTCGCAATAAAAATCAGCGAGTGAAAATAAAAATGAAAATAAAGCCGAAATGATGGGGCAACCGTGAATAAATAGCCAAAATGATAGGGCAATCGCGATCTTCGCGATAAGAAAAGTTGAAATGATAGAGCAATCGCGGTGAAACAAAAATAAAATAAAACAAAAAAACAAACAAAACAAAGGCGAATGATGAGTCGCTCCTGGTACCATATTCCAGTGCAGCGATGCAGACGCCAACAAAAATTCAAATTTCCAAAATTCTCCCAGCCCTACGGCCAGTCCCCAAATTGACTGCCGTATACAATCCACGGGATCAAATAATTCTCAGCATACCCATGCCCCGCCGCAACCACCAGTTATGCGGCTGGTCTCCGCCTTTGGAATTATGCTCCATTGAGAAGACCCACTCATGTGTCCTCACGATACATGAGGAGAACAAACCTTTGTGGGATCCTTATGACTCACAAAGGAAAAACACACTTAGGAGTCCTCACGACTCCTAAGGAGAAAATACACCTGCGAGATCCTTACGACTCGTAGGGAGAAAATGCTTTTATGGGACCCTCACGGCCCATAAAATTGAAAAGTCTTAGATGATAGGGATCTAAACCTGTCTCCTAAGCCATCACTTTCCAAATCCCATACCCCAATGGCGAATGACGAGTCGCTCCTGGTACCATATTCCAGTGCAGCGATGCAGACGCCAACCAAATTCCAAATCCCATACCCTTAAGTGGCGAATGATGACTCGCTCCTGGTACCATATTCCAGTGCAGCGATGCAGACGCCGTCCTAAAACTCAAATTCCTAATGGCGAATGATGAGTCGCTCCTGGTACCATATTCCAGTGCAGCGATGCATACGCCAACAAAGTCCCGAAATGTTTCCGGCCCTACGATCTGGATCATACATCCTGCAAAACCGTATACAATCCACGGGCGTAAAACAATCCCAATCTCTCCAAAAATAATAAAATAAAAATAAAAAAGGTATGTCCACAAGAAAAATGGGCAAGGATGAAAACCCGAAAGGGCTCCGTGAGTAAAAACAGCAGGACTGCCGGCGAGTTTGTGAAAAACCGAAAGGGCGCAAACTCGTGAAAAAGAGATGAAATGCACTCATAAAGTCCTCTCGACTTTGTGAGGAGAAAATTTCCGCGTGAGATCCTTACGACTCACAAAGGAGAAATACACTTGGGAGTCCCCACGACTCCTAAGGAGAAAATACACTTACGGGATCCTAACGACCCGTAGGGAGAAAATACTTTGTGAGACCCTTACGGCTCACAAAATTGAAAGTCTTAGGTGATAGAGACCTAAAACCTGTCTCATAAGCCATCGCTTCCTGATAAGAAAGTGCAAATAATGATTCACTCCTGGTACCATATTCCAGTGTAGCGATACTGATGCCAAGCAAAAACCAATTCCCAAATCCTTCCGGGGCAAATGATGAATTGTTCCTGGCATTATTCCAGTGCAGCAATGCAGATGCCAAGCAAAAACCAATTCCTAAATCCTTCCGGGGCAAATGATGAATTGCTCCTGGCATTATTCCAGTGTAGTAATGCAGATGCCGACAGAAAACTAATTTCCAAATCCTCTCAAGACAGATGACGATTCGCTCCTGGTACTATATTCCAGTGTAGCGATGCTGATATCAACTCAGATCAAACAAATCAAACCAACCAATTCCAACATCGACCTCTGCGTCGGACAACAGACACTCCGTCTCGGGGATACGTCAACCAGCCGATACTCCGTCTTGGGAAAACGTCAAGCAGACACTCCGTGCCGGGGGCACATCGACAACAGACACTCCGTCTCGGGGATACGTCAACCAGCCGATACTCCGTCTTAGGGAAACGTCAAGCAGACACTCCGTGCCGGGGCACATCGACAACAGACACTCCGTCTCGGGGATACGTCAACCAGCCGATACTCCGCCTCGGGGAAACGTCAAGCAAACACTCCGTGCCGGGGGCACATCGACAACAGACACTCTGTCTCGGGGATACGTCAACCAGCCGATACTCCGCCTCGGGGAAACGTCAAGCAGACACTCCGTGCCAGGGGCACATCGACAACAGACACTCCGTCTCGGGAAAACGTCAAGCAGACACTCCGTCTCGGGGACACGTCAACCAGCGACACTCCGTGCCGGGGAAATGTCAAGCAGACACTCCGTGCCGGGGACACGTCAACAAGCGACACTCTGTATTGGGGAAACGTCTAACACAGACACTCCGCATCAGGGAAACGTCCAACAAAGACACTCCGTAACAGGGAAACGTCAAGCAGACACTCTGTAACGGGGAAACGTCAAGCAGACACTCCGTCTCGGGGACACGTCAACCAGCGACACTCCGTGCCGGGAAACATCAAGCAGACACTCTGTAACGGGGAAACGTCAAGCAGACACTCCGTCTCGGGGACACGTCAACCAGCGACACTCCGTGCCCGGGAAACATCAAGCAGACACTCCGTCTTGGGGACACGTCAACCAGCGACACTCTGCATCGGGGAAACGTCCAATACAGACACTCTGCATCAGGGAAACGTCTAACAGCAACACTCCGTGCCGGGGAAACGTCAAGCAGACACTCTGTCTCGGGGACACGTCAACCAGCGACACTCCGTGCCGGGGAAACGTCAAGCAGACACTCCGTTCCGGGGACACGTCAACCAGCGACACTTTGCATCGGGGAAACGTCCAATGCAGACACTCCGCATCAGGGAAACGTCCAACAGCGACACTCCGTGCCGGGGAAACGTCAAGTAGACACTCTGTCTCGGGGACACGTCAACCAACAACACTCTGCATCGGGGAAACGTCCAACACAGACACTCCGCATCAAGGAAACGTCCAACAGCGACACTCCGTGCCGGGGAAACGTCAAGCAGACACTCTGTCTCGGGGACACGTCAACCAGCGACACCCCGTGCCGGGAAAACGTCAAGCAGACACTCCGTGCCGGGGACACGTCCACCAGCGACACTCCGCATCGGGGAAACGTCCAACACAGACACTCCGCATCAGGGAAACGTCCAACAGAGACACTCCGTGTCGGGGAAACGTCAAGCAGACACTCTGTCTCGGGGACATGTCAACCAGCGACACTCCGTGCCGGGGAAACGTCAAGCAGACATTCCGTGCCGGGGATACGTCTACCAAATCGCTTCGGATCAGAGTGTCGACCGTCCATGTCGCAAAAAGGGCAGTGCAGGCTTCCTACAAAGCAGAAACCAGATCACTCTGGGCCAGGGAAACTTCTACCAGGGACACTCCGTCTCGGAGACGCGTTAAGCGCCGACCGTCCACGTCGTAAAAAAGGGCAGTGCATCCCAAAAAGTGGGGACCAAAGCAAGTCGCCTCCACGCAAAAGAAGATCCATCAATTTCATGCACACGACCCACATATGCGGTGTGCATTCATCGATGGGGGGCAATTTGTTGGGGTAAAAATTTACACCCCGGTTGACCGAGTCAAAGTCAAGGTCAATCCCCAAGCTAGGTGGGCCCAAGCCCAGGTCAAGCGGGCCCATGCCCAAGTCGAGCCCGCGGCCAGCCTCTCTCATGCCAACAACAAAATCATATAATAAATAATTTTTATGTAATTTTTTATACATGAATGTATGCAAAATGGGCATAAAGCCAATATTTTGTAAGCCTATGGCTTATGTGCAAAAATGAAATGGCACATGAGCCATGGGATAGGCAAAATGCCATTTTTGCAAAGCCCAAGGGGGTATATGTAAATATGTAAGGCTATATAAGGCAAAATGATGATGAATAAAAAAACCACTTTTCATTCTCTCAAAAAAAAACCCTAGGGTTTGTGTCTCTTTCCCCTTTCTGAAGGTTCCAAACCTTCTTCTTTCTTTTGAATTAAATCAAGAGTTTTACTCCTCTTTTTTCAAAACTAAATAGTTTTTCACCATAAAACCCACAAAGGGGAACTTGGATCTACCATCAGATCTCAAAAAGAAGAGATTTTTTAAAATCCCACATTTCTTGATTTTCAAGATCCGGCTAAACAAAGGAGGAAGAAGGAGACCCATCTCCAGAAACCCTATTTTGGGGAAGAACTAGGGCTCAAGGGGAGAAGCCCTTCATCAACTTTAAAACATCTTAGGAGTTTAACTCCTCATATATATATATATACATACATATATATATATATATACACATACATATATATATATATACATACAGAATAATAAGTGCTCCTTTCTGGGAGTACAACTTCCATTGCAGGGACCAAGTCCCTTTTTGCTGCTCGAGCGCCCACGTGCTGACACATGGTGCGCTAGTGCTAGCGCCCGAGCGCCCACGTGCTGACACGTGGCGCGCTAGCGCTCATAGCGCTAGCGTGCTTGCGCTAGCGCCTACGTGTTGACATGTGGCGCGCTAGCGCTCTTGCGCCCAGAGCGCTCTAGCGCCCAGAGCGCTTGCGCCTGAGTGTCCATGTGCTGACACGTAGCGAGCTAGCGCTCAGTGCGCTAGAGCTCTTGCACTCAGTGCGCTAGCGCTCTTGCGCTAGCGCCCGAGCGCTCACGTGCTGACACGTGGTGCGCTAGCGCTCAGTGCGCTAGCACTCTTGCGCTAGCGCCTGAGTGCCCACGTGCTGACACGTGGCGCACTAGCGCTCAGTGTTCTAGCGCTCTTGCGCTCAGAGTGCTAGCGCCCAAAACGCTAGCGCCCTAGCGCCCACGTGCCGACACGTGGCGCGCTAGCGCTCAGTGCACTAACGTCCGAGCGTCCACGTGCCGACACATGGTGCGCTAGCGCTCTTGCGCTCAAAGCGCTGGCGCTGGCCCCACGCATCCTTTGAATGCCTTTCCCCCCCTTTTTTTTTATATATATATATACATATATATATATATATATACACATATGTATACATATGTACACACACATACTCCACGACACTGTCCCTGTTAGAAAATTTTTTCTAACGGGGCGTTGTCCCGCACCCCGCAAGGGGGCTGCTAGCCCCCTTGACCCCCAGCCCGCTATCCGGGTAGCGGGACCCCCGTAAAAACTCTGTGTGCCTCCCGATATATCTAAAAACCCCTTTCAAAACACAACACACGCACACTGCACATTGAGTTCGCATGACCAGTTTAACCCGTCAATCGGAGGTTCTCTCGCTCCAAAGGCGAGGGGTAATTAACGGCAGCTTAGTCCGCGGCTGTCGGAGATTCGGATCCCCACAACCAATAAACCCCGGCCTACCCTAGGCAGGGGGAATCTGTAGTACGCCTGACCAGCGCGTGCGTATTCCCATCTCAATGGGGTGACGAAAAACACCCTACACCCCAGATTGTGAATGTTTAGTTGTCTTGAGTTTAGGGGAAATGCGGGGTATTTCGAAGTCGTTATTTTTTTAACACTGTTTAATAGTTTCAGTACATACATTACTATCTGCGACCGTGAATGTCATTAGAGCGGTATAACTCATTTAACTGCTATATGTTCTTTTAGACGGATTTTCGAACATGACATTCGCATTGATGTTCTGTGTTTGTGCTGTGGTAGTGGTTGGATAGCTGTGGTGGAGAGCTTGTGGTGCAATGTTAGTAGTACAGTTAAGATTCATTTGTACATTTGTTATTGCGGGGCGGGCGTCCGACATGTGGACTGTCGTTACTGCCTGTTGTATATTATTTGATTGTGGCATGACCGGGTTGAGGTCGATGTCACCATTGTACATATTATTTTTATTTTCTATACTAAGATTACCCTGCGGTGGAGTGTACGAATAGCCGGGTTCTAGAAGGCAACAAGCCCACATCTCATGGTGTTGAGAAAGAGGGGGCTTCACTTTAGAATTGGCGGGCTATTCGCCGCACTCGTAGGGGGTATAGGATGACCCACGGAGGACGCTCAAGTTACCGGATCTCGTGTAGTGCCGGGTGGTCCATTCACTTTGTTGATTGGGTTGCCTCGCTTATGAGATTGGCAGGTAACTTGCCGCGCTCGTAGGGGTCCAGGTTTCATTGCACAGGCTATCCACACACCCAGGAACGTCGGGTTTTATTTGCGGCTCAAATGAAACCCGAGGCTCCAAGATTATCCACCATTCTGTGTTGCTTGCTGAGATTTTGTGATGTTGCTTATTATCATGCCTGGGACGAATGTTATATACATTTATATATATACTAGTAGATACTGTATATGTTTTGCACCCGCGCTAGTCCATCCCCCGCTCTGCCATTAGTTAAGTAACCTAACGGATGATGACGAGGTCCAGTGGCGAATGCGGATGGCATATACGTATATTATATTTTCGTTCTTTTCTGGTGTAATAGGATTAATTGATGGGACCGCATTAGTTTTGATTAATGCAAGAAAAAAAACCTAAAAGATGTGGTTGGAACAAATTTCGAAAAACTGTAGTAATATTCTTTGGTTTTGCATAGTGGTATTCGGTCGTGAATATCCAACACCTCATTCCAGGAGGCAAGAGCCGAGATCGCTTCGTAGGGAATGACCTCTTGAGCAAAAGTTTATGCTATAGATTACTCGGTTTTCTTCAAAACCAATAGTTTTCAAAAGCGGAGCTTAAACCACTCCTTTTCAAAGCTATCAGGTTCCTTCAACGATATCAAGTTCAATACGTTAAAGGGGTTTTCGCCAAAAAACAGCTGTAGCCCTCCGTCGTTTCAGAAAATTAGTACTTAGTATTCGTGCTGTGTTTGTTGATTATTCGTCAAGGCACAGTGAACGGTAGCTGAGTAATGATTCTCTGTAGCATAGATAGATGCGATTGGTTAGGAAAGTCGCGTGATTTTGTTGATTATTCGTCAAGGATCATGCGGGTGGGTCTAATGCAATCTTGGATAACGACGGGTTGAACTTGACTAGGAACTTTTGATTTGTTGATTATTCGTCAAGGTCACTTGGGTCCTAGGGGCAAAAACCACATCGGGAGTTTCAAATATACATGAAACTTGCAGATTTAGCATACCTTCTGGAGTGTGGTGACTAGAGTGGATTCCATCTAGGTCATCACATAATGATAGTTGGATCTCGATCCTACTGATGAGTAGGATTACTCTTGGGAGATTATTTCACTAAACAATCAATGCTATAAACCAAGTAGGTGTCTAGAACGGTGTTAGCGGGGCTACGCCTCTAAGGAAAAGAGATTACATAATTAAGGAATTTCGCGAAAGCATTGGAAAACCTCCTTCGAAGTACCAATACTAGCCTGGCCGAAAGGTTAAGCAAGTATTATAACGTGCGATTAATCCGACTAATTCTCCTTTTAAGGTTTGATGGAGAATTCAAGGAAACAGTGGGAACCATCCTGGTTCGATAAACTAATAACCAATCCAATCTTGCAAGAGCGCACGCCATGTGTTTCTTTTCTCTCTCCCCAGGTAGCAACCATTTCACGCCCTAATCAAGATAATAAAATGTATTGCTTGACCGATCCGAATTCTTATTCGTGGCTGGGGAACGTCAATTTGGCTCTAACTTATGACGACGGTCATAAGTACTAGCAAAGGAAAGAGGATTGTATGAATTCCTTGATGACCCCAACAAAGAAGAAGCATACTATTGCATCTCCTTCAGGTGTTCTTGTTATTGAGAACTGTTTTTCGGTCAGTCCTACCTCCTGAGTACTAGATACCGGATCAGGATTTCATATCTGTAATTTATTGCAGAGACTGAGAAAAAGTAGGATAGTTGGACCTGGTGATATGTCCCTCAGAGTAGGGGACGGAGCGTAAGTTGATGTTGCTGCCGTCGGTGAATATTACCTAGTGTTGCCAAAAGGCAATACTATGATTTTGAACAATTGCTACTATGTATCTTCCATGGTTTGCAATATCATATCAGTTTCTTTACTTGATAAAGATGGATATAAGTTTGTTCTTGATAGAAATATCATGAACATTTATCTTAATCAGGTATTGGTTGTCGTAAACTGTGTAATGGTATCTATGTTCTAAATCAAAACATAGTTTTCGATGTATAAAACACACGCAAGAGGAAGAGTTCAGAAGAGAACGAATCCTACTTGTGGCATTATAGACTTAGTCATATCGGAGAGAAAAGACTGAGTAAATTACATAAGAATGGACATTTGAATACGTTCGAATTTTCATCTTATGAAACTTGTCAGTCTTATCTCAAAGGAAAGATGATCAAATCTCCGTTCACCAGACACGGAGAAAGAGCAACAGAGCTCTTAGGACTCATACACAGTGATGTATGTGGTCCAATATCTATACATGCACGGGGTGGGTTCTTGTACTTCATTACATTCACTGACGGTCTCTCAAGGTTCGGATATGTGTATCTTGATCCTCAGATCTGATAGAGGAGGGGAGTAGTTGAGCACGGAATTATTTGATTACCTAAAAGAGAATGGAATTCTCTCTCAGCTTACTCCTTCGTATACGCCACAGCACAATGGTGTATTAGAGCGGAGGAATCGTACCCTATTGGATATGGTTCGCTCCATGATGAGTAGTGCTGAGTTGCCTCTTTCATTCTGGGGACATGCGCTTCAAACAGTGGCATATCTTTTGAATCAAGTTCCATCCAAATCCGTGCCTAAGACTCCGTATGAAATATGGAGTAGTGAGAAACCATGTCTTAAATTTATTAAGATATGGGGTTGTCCAGCCTATGTGAAAACACAGAAACCGGAAAAATTTCAGGCACGATCAGTTCTATGTAAATTTATGGGATATCCTAAAGATTCATTAGGATATCTGTTCTACCACACTGAGAAATAGAAGGCGTTTATATCTCGCCATGCCACATTTTTAGAAAGGGAGTTTCTTGCAAAAGAAACTAGTGGGAGTACGGTAGAACTGGAAGAAATTTCTGAACCACAAAATGTAACTGAAGATTTGGTAGAACCGCTAGATTCAGTAGTCCCAGACGAACCTCAGCCACTCCACAGATGTGGTAGGATTTCTCATCCGCCTGAGAGATACTACGGTTTTCTCATAGACGGGGATCAAGAGGATTGCATCTTGGAAGAAGATGACCTTACTAGTTTTAGGCAGGCCATTATCAGTAGGGACTCTGATAAGTCGCTGGATGCCATGCGATCCGAAATGGAGTCAATATACACTAATGATGTGTGGACCTTGGATATTTCTCCACCTGGTGTAAAACCCGTTGGATGCAAATGGATCTACAAAAGGAAATTTGGTGTAGATGGGCAGGTGGAAACTTATAAGGCTAGACTCGTTGCAAAAGGTTTTCGTTAAAGACCAGGAGTGGACTATGACGAAACCTTTTCTCCAGTGGCTATGCTCAAATCCATTCGGATCCTACTTGCCATTACCGCCTTCCATGACTATGAAATCTGGAAGATGGATGTAAAAATGGCTTTTCTAAACGGAAGTTTGGAAGAGTACATTTATATGGATCAGCCAGAAGGTTTTGTAGACAGTGGGAACAACGGGAAGGTGTGCATGTTTCTTAAATCCATTTATGGATTAAAGCAGGTATCACGGAGCTGGAACATCTGTTTTGATGAAACAGTTAAGGAATTTGACTTCATCAAGAACGAGGATGAGCCATGTATTTATAAGAAGATTGTAGGATGAACTGTCGTATTCCTAGTTTTTTACGTGGACGACATTCTTTTGATAGGAAATGATATTCCTATGCTACAATCAGTCAAGCTGTTCTTATCACAAAGGTTCTCCATGAAGGACCTGGGTGATACCTCGTACATTCTGGGGATCTGGATCTACAAAGATAGATCCAAGAGATTACTGGGACTTTCGCGGTCTAGGTACATAGAGACCGTACTAAAGAGATTTAGTATGGAAGATTCCAAGCGCGGTAATATACCCACATTGCATGGAATCACCCTCTCCAAGGAGATATCTCCCAAGACTGATGAGGAGAGGGTTCGCATGAGCACTATACCCTACGCTTCGACGGTAGGATCTATAATGTATGCGATACTATATACAAGACCAGATATAGCTTACGCGCTAAGCGTGGTCAGCCGGCATCAGTCAAACCCAGGTGAGAACCACTGGACAGTAGTGAAGCACATTTTCAAGGACTAAGGAGTTGTTTTTGGTTTTCGGTAATGGAGACCTCAAGGTCGAGTCCTTTACCGATTCAAGCTTCCAGAGTGACAAGGATGACAACAAGTCTGTCTCTGGTTTTGTGTTTACCCTCAACGAAGGGGCGGCGTGTTGGAGGAGTTCCAAACAGGATATCGTCGCAGACTCGACGATGGAGGCCGAATACATTGCTGCGAACGATGCCGCAAAAGAAGCGGTCTGGATGAAGAAGTTCATTACTGAACATTAGGTAGTTCCGTCCATTGTTGATCCGATACCTTTGTATTGCGATAACAATGGGGCTATAGTTTTAGCGAAGGAACCACGGTCCCATCAGAAATCCAGATATATCTTAAGGCGGTATCACCTGATCAGGCAAATCATAGATCGCCAGGAGATCGAGGTCAGGAGAGTGGACACAAAAGAGAACACGGCGGATCCATTTACAAAGGCCCTCCCTCAAGCGCAGTTCGAGCGATTTTTTGAGATGTTGGGTATGCGGTACGCCAGCAGCTGGCCTTAGAGCAGACGTTGGGTATTCGGTACGCCAATAACGGGCCTTTAGTGCAAGTGGGAGATTGTTGGATATGTATGCCCTAGAGGCCATTATTGTATATGTATACATGTGGATGCTGGGGATATGTATGTACAGGATGATCTTGCTCAGTTATATAGTATATTATTTCAGTTGTCTTTATCAGGATATGTGTATTTGTTTTTATTGATACTTTATCCAGCTTGCACATATTGATAAAGACTTGATATAGTAGTATACTATTATGGTTTGACTTTATCTTAACATGGCATATGCTATACACGTTATTACATATTGCGGTTACATGTTGCTAAAGCCTGTAAGATCTTGCTTGACTACCGACATTGTGATGGCGATCATACTTGTGGGAGCCGGGTAGTTTGTAAGCACATCCTTAAATGCCCCAAGTTGCAGGAATATCGAGATCGGGCATCGATACTCCAGAGTAGACTTGCGTGTACGTTTCTAGACCCCGACGAGGTATGGTGGTTAGTCCCACAACTATTGGTGTGATTACCTAAGATTGTGTACGGGTGCTTATTAGGGGTGAGTACACTGGACAATCTCGCTGAGAACCTCTAGATGGTATTATACCTATTGTTAGATAGCGGTTCTCTTGTGACATGTGTACAGGTTATTCTTTGGACCTGAGATCGTCATTTGTCTCGTGTGAGTTCCTACTGTACTTTGATCACTATCCTACCATGGCTCTACTGAGTCATGCAAACAGGTTTTGGTTGGGTGCAGTTCCGAGCCACATGGAGGCAGTGAGTGATTGTTAGGGATTCATCTCTCCATGTATTGGGAGTTGATATCGCACTGTGTTTGATTGGTCAGGACCATAAGACCTTGGCTAAGACAGTTGGGATTTACTAATAGGTTGATCAGTAGTTTCCCGGATTGGTCCCGAGCCGAATCAGCACGAATTATCGGGTTATTAGGGTCTGATGCTTACCACCCCTAGATCCGGTATGCGATACTCTTAGACGAAGAGACCGGACTGTACGAATATTGTCACCTAGTGCCACTGGCTACACAGCTACTCCAGCGGTGAAATCACCCCCAAGTGCCACTGGCAAACAGATGGGTCATTAAAAAAATGGTATGTCCACAAGCAAAATGAGCACGGATGAAAATCCGAAAGGGCGCCGTGAGTAAAAACAGCAGGATTACCGGCAAGCTTATGAAAACCCGGAAGGGCGCAATCTCGTAAATGAAAAAACAAAAAAAAGTTATGTCTATAAACAAAATAGGCACAGATGAAAATCCGAAAGGGCGCCGTGAGTAAAAACAGCAGGATTATCGGCGAGCTTGTGAAAACTCGGAAGGGCGCAATCTCGTAAATTTTTTTTACACTTACGAGATCATCTCGACTCGTAAGGAGAACTCCCCCTATGAGACCCTCATGGCTCATAGGATTCAAAATTCTTAAGCTACAGGGACCCAAACCTGTTCTTAAGCCGTCGTATCCCCCAAGTTGCCCTACAGACGGTCCAATATTGGCCCTTGTATACAATCCATGGGCATAAATAAATGATTTCCCCGCCAAGTTCCACCAATGACGAGAAACGTCCTCATATGGTGAATGACACTTGTAAATCCTCTCGATTTATAAGGAGAAAATACTCTTATAAGATTCTTATGACTTATAAGAGAACACACAGTTAGGAATTCCCACGATTCCTAAGGAGAAAATACGCTTATGAGATCCTCATGAATTATAGAGAGAAATACCTTTATAAGACCCTTACGGCTCATAAAGACAAAAAACCTTAGTCGACAGGATCCTAACCCTATTTGCTAAGCCACCTTTATTCAAATCAACAAAGACAAATGATGATTCGCTCTTAGCAATATTCCAGTCGCAGCGATGTTGATGCCTAAAAAGGCATCAAACTTTAAGTCCTCTCAAGGCAAATGATGAGTCGCTCCTGGCAATATTCCAGTCGCAGCGATGATGATGCCTAAAAAGGTATCAAACTTTAAGTCCTCTCAAGGCAAATGATTATCCGCTCCTGAAAATATCCCAGTTGCAGCAATACTGATACCTAAAAAGGTATTAAACTTCAAGTCCTCTCAAGGCAAATGATGATTCGCTCCTGGCAATATCTCAGTTGCAGCGATGCTGATACTTAAACAGGTGTCAAACTCCAAGTCCTTTTATGGCAAATGATGATTCGCTCCTGGAAATATTCTATTCGTAGCGATACTGATGCCAAGGTTGGTATCAGATTCCAAACTCGCAATAAAAACAGCAGCAAGTAGAAAAAAATGCATATGAAATAGCCGAAATGATGGGGCAACTCACAATAAAAATCAGCGAGCAAAAAATATGCATATAAAAACAGCCGAAATGTTTGGGCAGCTCGCAATAAAAAACAACGAGTAAAAATATTTAAAAATAGCCGAAATGATTGGGCACCGCGCATAAAAAAAGCCGAAATGGTTGGGAAATCGCGACTTTCGCGATAAGAAAAGCTGAAAAGATAGAGTATCGCGGAAATAAAAAATAAAATAAAACAAAAGAAAAATTTCTTTACCCTGCAGGTGACTCTACACTGACCCTTGTATACAATACATGGGCACAAATGAAAAAAGGAACCATATTTTCCCACCAGGCTCCGTCAAAAGAAGAGCCTGACCTTGATGGCAACATTTACAGCCTAGATATCACCCCGACGCTCCTTTTCATTCCGACAGGATGCGGACCCGACGTCAACAAAGTCCCAAGGTTCAAATCAAAAGTGGAATCACGACAAAACCCTAGCTCCAAGTCTTGACGGTCCATACACAACCTAAAGACTATCTCGACGTATCTTCTCATTTCGACAGGATGCAGAAATGACGTCAACAAAGACCAAGGGTCAAATCAAAAGTGGAGTCATGGCAAAACCCTAGCTCTAAGTCTTGATGGTTCATACAAAACCTAAAGACTATCTCGACGTACCTTCTCATTCCGACAGGATGCAGACACGACGTTAATAAAGACCCAAGGGTCAAATCAAAAGTGGATTCACTGCAAAACCCTAGCTCCAAGTCTTGACGGTCCATACACAACCTAAAGACTATCCCGACATACCTTCTCATTCCGACAGGATGCAGACACGACGTCAACAAAGACCCAAGGGTCAAATCAAAAGTGGAGCCACGACAAAACCCTAGCTCCAAGTCTTGACGGTCCATACACAACCTAAAGACTACCCCGACGTTCCTTCTCACTCTAGTAGGATGTAAACACAACGTCAACAAAAGACCCAAGGGTCGAAACAAAAATGGAGCAATGGCATATTCCTAGCTCCGGACTTCAACTGTGATACATACAGCATGGAGGTCCTACAGATGTCTACCCTACTTCAGCAAAGAATCGACGCGACATCGTCAAAGGAAAAAATGAAGTGACGGCATATTCCTAACTTCGGGTCTTGACAGCAACTCATATAAAACCCGAAAGACCATTGGAGATCATCCCACCCCAAAAGGGTGCGGTTATGACTCATCGGGACTCCAAATTGAGTCTAACCTCAAGTAAAAAGCGTTATGGCAAATTCCTAATGCTTGCTCTTCTAACGGTAATATAACCTAAAGAGATTACTTGAAGACTGTTTCCCCCCAATATGGGAGCAAGGCTCTGTTCAAAATTTGAACCGAGGCAACGCCTCACGTGTAAAGCACGCGAGCGCCAACAGCACCAGCGCCAAGAGTAAAACACTCTGAGGCAGCGCCTCATGTGCAAAGCACGAGAGCGTCAACAACGCCAGCGCCAAGAGTAAAACACTCTGAGGCAGCGCATCATGTGCAGAGCACGAGAGCGCCAACAGCGCCAGCGCCAAGAGTAAAACACTCTGAGGCAGCGCCTCACGTGCAAAGCACGAGAGTGCCAACAGCGCCGGTGCCAAGAGTAAAACACTTTGAGGCAGAACATCAAGTGCAAAGAACGAGAGCGCCAATAGCACCAGCACCAAGAGTAAAACACTCTGAGGCAGCGTCTCACGTGCAGAGCACGAGAGTGCCAACAGCGCCAGCACCAAGAGTAAAACACTCTAAGGCAGCGCCTCACGTGCAAAGCACGAGAGAGCCAAGAGCGCTAGCGCCAAGAGTTAAAAACTCTGAGGCAGCGCCTCACGTGCAAAGCACGTGACCGCCAGCGCCAGAACTAAAAGTTTTCCACCCTTGGATCAAAGATCCAACGGAGATGATGAATCATCACATTACAGAATCGAATTCTGTTGAGGAAATACTCCTCAAATCTTTCTAAACAAGAAAAATTGTTCTCTGTAAATCAGATCAACGTTGGATCAAAGATCCAATAGTGATTAAAAATCACCAAGATACATAATAAGTTCTATATAGGAAAATATTTTCCCAATCTTGTTAAAAACAAGAAAAATGTCTTCTGTAAAACAGAAGCCCTTGGATCAGAGATCCAATGGTGGGAAATATGCCCAAATCAATCAGAGATCTCTCAATGAGAGATTTCCTTAACTGATTCAACAAATCAGCCTCCACTATATAAAGGACCCAAGACTTCAAGTCTTGTACAGAAGAACTCCCCCATAAATTTCATAATTCAAGACGAGAACTACCTCTCTTGAAGGTAAAAAAGAAAAATAAAAGAGATCATAGCATCTCCTCATAAAAGAAGAACTTAGTTCTTAGATCCATGAGACAAAGTCTTTCATAAAGAAACACAAAAGAGATCATAGAATCTCCTCATAAAAGAAGAAGCTAGTTCTTAGATCCATGAGACAAAGTCTATCATAAACGAGAATTTAATTCTCAGAGCACCGAATTGATTAGAACTGCCAAAAAACAGTGTCTGGTGCTCAGCGCCAAGCACTCCACGTGTCCTTCACATGGGCGCTATTTATTAAGGAGCGCTTAGCACTCAAAGTTTGGCGCTCAGCGTCGAGCGCTCCATGTGCTCCTCACGTGGGCGCTATTTAATAAGGAGCGCTTAGCATTCAAAGTTTGGCGTTCAGCGCCGAGTGCTCCACATGCTCCCCACGTGGACGCTACTTAATAAAAAGTACTTATTACTCAATGCCTGGCGCTTAGCGCCAAGCGTTCCACGTATTCCTCATGTGAGCGCTATCAAGTGTTCAACACTCCGTATAAAAGAATACAAATAAAACAAAAGGAATAAAGGGTGTCAGAACCCATTTCAATGCACATCACTGCTGATGCAGAAAGAGGACCAAGCCAAAATAAATAATCAAGTGGGCTGTGCCCAAGGTTGGTCAAATCCCAAATTAACCCAACCTATATGCTTTTAAATTGGACTTAGTCCCAAACAAGATCATCAAATCTTTGATGAATATTCACTGGTTCAAGGGTACATCTCTTCATACCTCTGATATATGTCGTTGTAATTCTTCAACGTCTTCAGAGAGATGGAGGGTCCCAATAACCAATAACTTTTGGCGCATCCCCAAACTGTTAAACCAAAACCCTACAGACTATGATGTCTTTAAACCCTATAGACTATGATGCCTTTAAACCCTACAGACTATGATATCTTTAACCACGGACTATGATGTCCTTAAAAACCCAATGGACCGCAATGACCCTAAACTAAATTCTATGGACTAAGATGTCCTTAAACATGGACTATGATGTCCTTAAACCCAATGGACCGTAACGTACCTAAACTAGAACGATAGAACCCAAATGCTCTTTTATTGGATCAAAAATGATCCTGAACCCCCGTTGAGTAGATCTCAGTCTAAAATTAGATTAACGTATTCTTAACAAATATTTAAGTTGATCATAATCTCAAATGAGATTGACGAGCCTTAAATCCACTAAACCTAAATCTAAGAAAATGTGTATTTGGACTAATCCCCGCCCTACGGACGACAACATAAATTAGTCTCCATATACAATCCATGGGCAACCAAAAAGAAAACAAACACACACGACACGAAGTGAACATCTGGAGCAGGAGAAAGTGGTTATCGCTACACGGTAACGTAATTAACTGCAGGAGCTTGCACTTGCAGGGAAGAGCGTCCCCACAATAAAAAACCCCTCGCAAACGAGGGGGAATCTGACGAAGTCTTCTACAACGGCAGCATCCGTCGAAACCTCCGAAGCACGGTGCTATAAATCAACTTGGCATCTTCGGAGGGGTGGATGGATAAAACCAAATAGCATTTGCCCCCAAAATTTAGGTCAGACGTCCTAACATCCCGGTCTCGTCTTTCGGCGGTGAACAGATTCTGGCACGCCCGGTGGGACCTTTTCCTCTTTCCACTCTACACTTCGTGTGTCGTGTTTCGCGAACAAATTGCGGTCTGCTATGATTGCCTGTGGGTTCAAGGTACTAAGATTTGGTGTCTTGCTCCCATGCAAAGAAAAGAAGATCAATGGATTCCAGCTGCACCAACTGCAACAACAACTCCCGCTCCGTCCAGTCCGGAGGAGTGACCTATGGGCCCCAAGCGGCCTCCATCTTTGCCATGCCAGTGGAACAGATGAGACAGGCTACCACTGGATTGTTCTTCGGGACCATGCTCCCGCCAATGAGCTTCAACGCTCGAATGCCATCACCGGAAGCACCAAAGAAGTCGGTCTTCGATCGGCTTGCAACTACCGTGGCCCCTCTCAATGGGTTGTCCAAGTCTAATGTCTCAGTATTCAACCGGCTGAGCCAAAGCTCTAGTGGGCCTGCAAAGAAGCTCGCGATACCAGAGAAGGCTATCCCAAAAAGGACAGTCCCCCCGATTCCTACTGCGGGTGAGGTCGTTACAAGTGCTTCCCCTACCTGAAAGTCAGTCTTCGACAGGTTGGGCGTTTCTTCTCAGCGGACGTCAGTCTTCGATATGTTGGCACCAACAGCAGCCCTTCACCAGAACAGGGGGCATGATGAAGCCACCCCCGTAATTGAGCCAGTCCCATCTGCAAGACATGCTCGACGTCGTCACTGGCGCCGAGTGATGAAAACTGGGGGCAGCTCTCCCTCTGGACTGACTCCACCAGCTCCAATGGTGGAAATTGACACTGCTGTTCCAACTGGGAACAACTTTGAGCCGCTCAGGAGGGTGCGCTAGAACTCTCCAATTGCCGTACTAAAAAGGTCTCCTCCACCCGCTGAAAATGTTATTAAGGCGAAGCTGGAGCAGCCTCCTCAGCGGCTGTCCTAAAAAATCCACATGGTCTGGTAAAGGGTCCAAGACTCTGTAATCGACAAAGAATATTCCCGCCGACAGAAGAAAATTAGGGTTCGGCAAGAGGAGGACCATCCCGCAGCCATACCACAGAAGGTATCATGGATGCTTGTTGCAATGGCCCCCTCAACCTCGACCGTTCATAAAAAGAGAAGGCTGGAGAAGATCCTCATGTCTATGACAAATCTCAAAGGCGCTGAATCCAAACGCCCCAAGTCTGGGGGCATGGTAGTGCACACCGTCTACATGGCGTCTAGAAAAGAGGAAAGCCGTGCTTCTACGGGTCATCAATCACTCGCACGGTCTGTGATGAAAACTCAGGAGCAGCAACAAAAGCTCCAGGAGATGCTGACAAAGATGGCCACACATACTGGGCAGAAAGAAAGCCCAGAAGTATCGTCGGATCAGCGCCAGGAACAGGAAACCGATGCCGAGTTCCTCCGAAGAATGCTCGAAAAGAAAGATAAAGAAGCGGCGGAACAAGCGGCTAACATAAAACAAATGACGCTTCTGTTCCAAGATATGGTGAGGATGATGATCCAGCCGGACCCTCCAGCCGAAGATCCCCCAATAATTATAGAAGACGACAGAGGGGAGACATCAAACCCTCTTCCAGCTTTATCGGCAGCCACAAAGGAGATGAACTCGAAAGCTGCGCTTGACGACTACATAGCTCAATAAATACGAGCTCATCAGGCAAATGAAGCAACTGGCCAAGTCGTCAGAACTGGGCGACCCTATCCAGGCTGGTACGATCAAATCAAGTACCCGCCGGGATATATGATCCCTAAATTCTACGTGTATAAGGGGACATGCAATCCCCATCAGCACGTCGCTCAGTTCAGGGCCCTATGCGGTAATACTGGAGGTGACGACAAATTGCTACTTCGCTAGTTCTTCGGCAGCTTAGCGGAAACGGCTTTTGAATGGTACTCGGAGCTTCCGAATTATTCCATCAAAACATTAACAGAAATGGAGTTGCTATTCACTCAGCGTTTTGCAAGTGCCAGCGAACGCACCCCGATCACTGCATTGATCAATGCCAGGGTGAACCAGGAGAGACTTGGGTTCAGTATGCAATTCGGTGGCGGAACCTATGGTCGAAATGCGAACAACGCATACAAGAAGCTCCTGCCGTGGGCATGTTCGTAGGGACCCTCGATCCGCAGACTACTATATCCCAGTTTATGATGTTTTTTAAGCTGACCACTTTCCAAGCCTTGATCGACAAGCTGGCCCAAATGGACCAGATAGGCTATAGACCGCCTTCCTAAAAAAATAGAGCTTCGAAATGAAAAAGGCAAAAGGAAAGCGACCTTCGTCGCTAACGCTCAACAACAGCCAAGTGATCCGAAACTGGTTGCTCACCAAGGCAACAAACCGTGATTCCTCGACGAAAAGTTGAGACGTCCTTACTCGTTTTCCCGGGACAAAACGAGGAGACTGTTCGAACTAGGGGTGCGCAACAGACTCATCACCCTGCCGGATCCGAAACGCCCACTGCAGCCCGGTGACGTCAACATCCCAACTATTGCCCATACCATCGAATAATGGGCCACCCAATCGAAGATTGCTTCGTCTTCAAGAACTAGATTGAGGACCAGTACCAACAAGGCAAATTCACACTGTCTGAAAACTGGAGGGTAAACCCGCCACAACCACACGGAAAAAGATGGACACACCGGGGGCATCATGCTCATTTATAGAGGAAGCTCCATGGGAAGTTGTTCTCTCGGCAAAAACTAAAAGATTGCTGAAAGATCTTCAAGCATGCCCGGCAATCAGGTGGAAGAGCCCGCTAGAGCCAGAAATCATTGAGGGGATGCTGAAACCGCGCCCAACACCGAGAACTGGTAACGATTGGCAAAATACTCAGGCCCAGCCGTCGAAGTCTTCGAAGAAGAAAAAGAAGACCACAAAGCCCGCGCAGTCTGATGACAAACGCAAAGATTTGCAAAGGCATATTAACACACTAGAGGAATATAACCAGAAGGTGCGAACCCCGGTCACACTCCAAGAGTTTCTCAACCATATCCTTGAGAGCGGAGATAATAACAATGATGAGGGAGAAGACTCGTCAGAAGAACCTGAGGATTATGTGGCAAGTTGTCACATGATCTTTCATTCACCAATAAATGATGAAGAAGCTCACTCGGCATCAGAAGAAATGTAGAGGAGCTGGGGGCAGGATCGGTGCCAAAATCCTTAGAACCGTCAGACGAAATGATCGACATGCTACTGAACGAAGCCTGTCAGAAGAGCAAAGCTGATCAAGAGCGTGAAATGACCATATTCGAAAGAGCCAGGCATCAGCATCAAGCTGAAGAAGTCATGGTAGGGATGAGTCGCAAAGCACTCCAACCAGATCGAAGCACGCCCACGGCAGACAAAATCAAGCTTAAGGCAAGGAAACGGTTCGCTAAAGCCCTGTCAATGGGAATGAAGTTGCCATCTCCCAAAGGAAATACTCCTGGAGGTATACGCCTTGACGAAGCAGATGTACATCCTAACTAATGTTTGTACCATCGAAGGGTCACACACCCTACCGAAGGGTGCAATGCCTTTAAAAACCGGTGGCAGGGATATGTTGCCCACCGACAACACTTCAAGCGATTGAAGCGCAAGGCTCGTCGGGAGCAGAGAAGCACGACAGATGAGCATAAAAGAACTGCCGGCAACTGTCACATGGTTGATTCCGGGGGATCGCAAGTTCTCACATTTGGAAGCGATTCTGATGAAGAAATAGCCATCGGCCCTCTCTTCAAAGAATCCACCTCAGGAAAATAGGAGGAGATAAAGAACTGTGAAAACATTCAGCTGCTTAGTCGTACGTTTCCTGAAAAGAATCTCGGACCTACAAACAAGGGATCGAACAAAAAAGATAAGGGGAAGGAAAAAGCCCCTGAGGATATCGCCCTCGATGATCGAGTCGTCAAAGAGCTAACAGCCAAGGACCCACCCAAGAAAAACAAAATGGATTACAATGTCCTAGCGCACCTGAGGAAGATGCCTTCACAGCTAAGCTTTTTGGACGCCCTTCTGTTGTCTAAAGAGGCACGAGATTCTCTAATCAGGGCATTACAAGTGCCCGAGCAGTTTCAAGCTTTCCTTGCCGAAGGAAAGATGAAGGACGAGCTGGAAGAAGTGCACACAGCTGACATCACTTTCGGCGATGAAGATCTCCTCCTCAGAACGTGTGATCATAACCATCCCCTGTATGTCACTGGCTACTGCCATGACATCAAGATAGGGAAAATCTTAGTTGACAACGGGTCCTCTGTCAACCTCCTAAATGTGAGGGTGTTAAAAGAAATCTGCATGAGCGTTCAGCATCTCGCTCGGGAAAAAATCACCATCTCCGGGTTCGACTCCCAGTCATCACGGACGCTTGGGTCTGTAATACTGACGTTACGCTTTGGGTTGCTCGTCACTGACATCAAATTTCATGTCATTGATGCCAAGACCTGCTACAACGCTTTGCTCGGCAGGTTTTGGTTACACGAATACAACATTATCCCTTCTACACAATATCAGTGTATCAAGTATTTCAAAGATGGTCTCGAGTATACCGTGATGGGGGAACTAAACCCATTCTCCGTAAATGAAGTCCGAAAGTACGAAGATGCAAAATATTTCCTACAAGACTTTGAAGACACGGAAAGATGCCACAAACCGGAGAATAAGCAAAAAGCTATCACCACTATTCTGGTCTTCGGGAGCGATACCGAGGAGGAAGAAGAGATAGTCTATTCAGGACCGCCCCAATACAACAAGCCGGGACCATCTACCCCTATTCTGGTCTTTGGCAGTGACTCAGAGGATGAAGTCAACGCAGTGTTCTTGGTCCGTCCATCAATGCAGGCCCTCGTTGGAGATGATCACAGTTTGCAAATCGCCATGGTTCCGCGGCAGCACTACAGAGAGCTTGATGTGCTTGAGACATACAGTGTGCAAGAGCTACGGACATTCTACGTCCCTCCCAGGCAAAAAGGTGAAAAGACGATCCTATTCTATCGATCCACGGAGACTAAAGTCGAAAGAGAAGTCTGCCCAGATACTACGCAGAGGGATTGAAAAGGTTATTGAGATGCCAAGGCGTACCCTTTAAGCAAACCGCGCGACAAGCCCAATTCTACAACAGGATTTGGAACATCCCCGGAACTCAGCGAAATTGCCCAACGGAAAAATGGAAACGATCGGGCTTGGATATGTCCAGTCCAAGAAACGGGAGCAGTTCCATGGCTGCCATGTCATAAATGACCTTGATGAAGAAGAGGATGCTCTTTTAAAAGACACTGACGCTGAACCAGAACGCGGTCCTGCCATAAAAATGCCGGGTCCGTCGTTTGAAGAACAGATGGACAAGCTAGTGAGGGAAGCGAGTCAAAAAGTTCGGAACGACCACAGCCGCGAAATGGCCATTTACGAGAAAGCCATGACGCAACGTCTCCTTCAGCAGGCCATGGAGGATGACGATGCCGTTCACCGTCAGCCTGCCATGTATTCCCAAGACAAGAAAAAGGCCCGACACGGAGGTGAAAACAAGTTAAAGAACGAAAAAAACGTTCGATAGCGGCAAAACGGATCCAAAAGGCCACGCGATCGAGAAAAGGTCAGCCGGAATCCGTCTCTTATGAAAAAGATGGGTCGAGCATATTCTTTCCCTCGAGACAAGACAAGGAGAATTTTTGACCTTGTCATGAAATATCAAATGATGGTACTCCCGGAGTCTCGGCATCCCGATCAAGCAAACGAGGTCCATCACCTGGACTATTGCTCTTATCACCGGGCAATAGGACATCCTCTTGTAGACTGCTTCACTTTCAAAAACTGGGCAGGTTCGCTCTATCCAACAGTTGGAGGGTAGCCCCACCGCAAAGACATGTGCCAAAAGCAACGTATATGGAGAGAGCAGAACCAGATCAACATCGATCTTGAAAACGATCTCGTACCTGTCACGTGATAACACCGTCGGAAGAAGAAATGCACGACCTCTCCTGCTGCTTTGAAAATGGGGATGAAGATGAGTTGATCTCAAAATTTCCGCCGGCGCTAAAAGAATTGGAAGATGGAATACACACTACTACGGATAACCTAAGGAAAATCGACTTGGGGACGGCAAACGACCCGCGACCTACGTTCATCAGTGAGCTGTTGTCTAAAGAATAGGTGGTCAGCTATAAGGTGTGCTCATGCAGTATAAAGACTGCTTCGCATGGAACTATTTCGAGATGCTGGGGCTAGATCCAGAAATAGCGGTGCATAAATTGGCGATATCTCCGAACGTCAAGCCAGTCAAAAAAGCACCAAGAAGAATGCGGCTCGAACTTGAAATGAGCATCAACGCCGAAGTCAAAAAGCTAATCAACTCCGGCTTCATCCAAGAAGTTCAGTATCCTGACTGGATCGCCAACATTATCCCAGTGATGAAGAAAAATGGAACGGTGCGTATCTGCGTAGACTTTCGGGATCTCAACAAAGCCTGTCCGAAGGATGACTTTCCCGTACCGGTTACCGAGTTGATGATAGATAACACATCCACTCACGAAGTCTTCTCCTTCATGGACGGATTATCGGGGTACAATCAAATAAAGATGCATCTCAAAGACCAGAAGCATACCGCTTTCCGGACTCCTCTGGGTATATTCTGCTACAAAGTGATGCCTTTCGGTTTGAAGAACGCCGGCGCTACCTATCAGAGGGCCATGACGAAGATTTTCGATGACCTTATAAATGAAATCATCGAATGCTATATCGACGACCTCGTAGTGAAAAGCAAATCGCACAAGGAGTATTGGGAGCATCTGAAGATAGTGTTCCAACGTCTTCGGAAAAACAACCTGAAGATGAACCCTCTGAAATGAGCATTTGGAGTCTCCTCGGGCAAATTTCTGGGATTCATCGTATGACACCGGGGAATCGAAATAGACCCGTCAAAGATCAAGGCGATTATGGAAATGCATCCGCCAAGAACTCTCAAGCAACTGCGGTCTCTCTAAGGAAAGCTCGCGTATATCCGGCGGTTCATAGCTATCCTCTCCGGCAAATGCCTCCCCTACATCCATTTAATGAAGAAGGGGACCCCATTCGTCTGGGATCGCAAATGCTAAAGCGCACTGGACGAAATCAAGCAATACCTGCAGAATCCACCGATATTGACCGCTCCGGTCAAGGGAAAGCCCCTCATCCTGTACACAACCGTCCTTGAAGGTTCTTTAGCCGCGCTATGGGCACAGGAGAACGACCAAGGGAAAGAGAGAGCCCTTTACTATTTGAGTCGAGTTCTCCTGGGGGCAGAAAACAACTACTCCCCTATCGAAAAACACTGCCTGGCGTTAATCTTCGCGATAATGAAGTTTCGGCATTATGCTTTGGCGCATGAGGTCCACCTCATATCAAAAGTGGATCCTCTCAAATATTTGATGTCAAGAGCCATACTAATGGGACGGCTCGCTAAATGGTCCCTTTAATGAAATTCTCGATAACATACCGACCGCTCAAGGCAGTGAAAGGCCAGGCCATCGCCGACTTCCTCGCTGAGCATCCGATACCTGCCGATTCACCCCTAAATTGCGAATTGCCAGACGAGCACGCGTTTGACACGATCGACGGGGAGAGAGGAGAGAGTGATACTCGATAGGAACTCTACTTCGATGGGGCATCTTCCATGAAGAAGCGAAAGCACAGCTCCCCCATAATCAAATCTGGGGTAGGCCTCATCTTCGTGACTCCACAAGGAGGGATAATGCGCTTTACCTTTTCCTTAACAGAGCCGAGGACAAATAATGAAGCGGAATATGAGGCTTTGATAGCAGGTCTTGAGATCGCTGTCGACATGGGAATCAAAAACCTCCTCATATACGGAGACTCCCAGCTGGTCATTAGTCAAGTAAACGACGACTATCAAACGTGCAAACCAGAGTTTGTGAAGTACGGCGAGAGAGTGCAACAATTGCTGACTCAAATCCCTTCCTATGCCCTGGACAGCATACCGTGTGCGAAAAATAGCAAAGCGGATGCATTAACCAAGCTCGCTAAAGAACCGGCTGACGAAAAACTCGATGACGTAAGGATCGTTGTGCAAAGCCGCCGGGTTCTTATACCAGCAAAAATATCTCCGGAGTCGTCTACAGAAAAGGAAGCGACCAAGCAAACGGCCCTTCAAATAGAGGACCAAGAAAAGGCTAAGGATTGGAGAGAAGTCTTTATAGACTACTTCAAATCCCCTCGAACACCTGAAGATGCATCCTCAAGACATCAGCTCATGAAACGAGCTTTGTCTTTCGTCTTCGTCAATGATACTCTATATAAGAGATCGTTCGACTCTCCGTGGCTGAGATGCCTGGGACCGGAAGAAGCAAGGAGAGTGGTCCAAGAAACTCACGATGGACTATGCGGTTCTCATCAAGCCGGGCCAAAAATGAAGCTGAAGATCAAAAGGATGGGCTACTATTGGCCCACGATGATTCAGGACTGCCTCGAATACGCGAAGCAGTGCCACTTGTGCCAAATTCATGGGGACTTCATCCACCAGCATCTAAACCCGCTACACCCAACAGTGGCTAGCTGGCCGTTCGAAATGTGGAGAACCGACATAATTGGGCCCATCGAACCACCGTCATCCAAAGGACATCGGTTCATATTGGCGACAACTGATTACTTCTCTAAGTGGGCAAAAGCTATACCGCTAAGAGAAGTGAAGACGGAGAACATCCTCCATTTCTTCAAGACACACGTCATCTATCGGTTCGGCACTCCACGACGGATTATCTCCGATAACGGGCCGGCCTACAGAAGTCACAGAATCAGCTGCTTCACACAGCAGCATAATTTAGACTGGAGATACTTTTCGGTCTATAATCCCCGAGCTAACGGTCTAGTTGAGGCTTTCAACAAGACCTTGATGAAGATCATAAAGAAGACGGTTTCCAAAAATAAAAAGGACTGGCACGAGAGACTGCATGAAGCTCTCTGGGCGTATCGGACCACGTTCAAAACGGCCACAAACACAACGCCGTATGCATTGGTATTCGGCGCTGAAGCAGTACTCCCCTTGGAGATAGAGCTTCTCTCTCTACGAGTGGCGGTTCATTACGAGCTAATAGATGAAGAGAATGCTCATCTTCGGCTTGAGGAGCTCGACGCCCTTGATGAAACTTGTCTCATGGCGCAGCAAAACCTAGAAGCTTACAAAGCAAAGATGACGCGTTCATACGAAAGATTGACTAGGCCGAGAACATTCCGCCAAGGCGAACTCGTGCTAGTGGTCAAGAGACCTATGATCCCCAATCGTGCCAAATGGGAGAAATTAGAGCCAAACTAGAAGGGCCCGTACATCATAGACAAAGTCTACCAATGTGGGGCTTACTTGCTCATGGATATGCATAGCGAAAGACCTTTCAGGCCAATAAACGGCCGGTTCCTGAAAAAATACTATGCCTGATGAGTCACGGCCTAGGTCAACGATAGATAACGACGTCTATGTCCGCTTGCTATCTTCCCAAGCCCAAACTCTATAAGTAGTATCCAGCGAAACCTTGCCTCAAAATCGTAACGGACCGCAATGTTCTGAAACTAGCTACGGACCGCAATGTCCCTAAACTAAATTCTATGGACTAAGATGTCCTTAAACATGGACTATGATGTCCTTAAACCCAATGGACCGTAACGTCCCTAAACTAAAACGATAGAGCCCAAATGCTCTTTTGTTGGATCAAAAATGATCCTGAACCCCCGTTAAGTAGATCTTAGTCTAAAATTAGACTAACATATCCTTAACAAACATTTAAGTTGATCTTAATCTCAAATGAGATTAATGAGCTTTAAATCCACTATACCCAATTCTAAGAAAATGCGGATTTGGACTAATCCCCGCCCTACGGGCGATAACATAAATTAGTCTCCGTATACAATCCACGGGCAGCCAAAAATAAAAAAAAAACACACACGACACAAAGTGAACATCTGGAGCAGGAGAAAGTGGTTATCGCTATGCGGTAACAAAATTAACTGCAGGGGTTTGCGCCTGCAGGGAAGAGCATCCCCACAATCAAAATCCCCTCGCAAACGAGAGGGAATCTGACGAAGTTTGCTACAATGGCCGCATCCATCCAAACCACCAAAGCACGGTACCATAAATCAACTTAGCATCTTCGTAGAGGTGGATAGATAAAACCAAATAGCATCTGCCCCAAAAATTCAGGCCAAATGTCCTAACGTCCCGGTCGCGTCTTTCGGCGGTGACCAGATTCTGGCTAGCTACGGACCGCAATGTCCTGAAACTAGCTATGGACCGAAACGTCTTTAAACTACTACCAACCGCAGCATCCTTAGGCTAACGCTGCAGCAAAAAAAAATAAAAATAAAATAAAAATAAAATAAAAAAAACGGTACGTCCGTAAGCAAAATGAGCACGGATGAAAACCCGAAAGGGCTCCGTGAGTAAAAACAGCAGGGCTACCGGTGAATCTGTGAAAACCTGAAAGGGCGCAGACTCGTTAAAATAAAGACACTTGTAAGGTCCTCTTGACCCTGTGAGGAGAAAATACCTGCGTGAGATCCTTACGACTCACAAGAGAGCAACACACCTAGGGATCCCTAAGGAGAAATTACAGTTACGAGATCCTCACGACTCGTAAGGAGAATCCCCTTATGAGACCCTCATGGCTCATAGGATTCAAAAGCCTTAAGCTAAAGGGATCTGAACCTGTTCTTAACCCATCACATTTCCCAGACCGCCCTATAAACGGTTCAATATTGACCCTTGTATACAATCCACGGGAACAAATAAACGTCTCCCCCACCATGTTCTACCAATAGCGCGAAATTTCCCCATTTGGCGAACAACACTTGTAAGTCCTCTCGACTTATAAGGAGAAAACACTCTTATAAGATCCTTACGACTTATAAGAGAACATACACTTAAGAATCCTCACGATTCCTAAGGAGAAAACACGCCGACAAGATCCTCACAACTCGTAGGGAGAAACACCTTTATGAGACCCTTACGGCTCATGAAGTCAAAAGCCTTAGTTGACAGGATCCTGTTCTCCGCCGAAAAGACGCAACCGAGAGGTTGGGACGTCCGGGCCTGAATTCCGAGGGCAGATGCTAATTGGTGCCATCCGTCCACCTCTCCGAAGATGCCAAGTTGATTTATGGCACCATGTATCGAAGGTTTAAACGGATGCGGCCGATATTGCAGACTTTATCAGATTCTCCTTCGTTGAGGGGTTTTTGATTGTGGGGACACTCTTCCCTGCAGGCGCAAGCCCCTGCAGTTAATTACGCTACCGCATCGCGGTAACCACTTTCTTCTTCTCCAGGTGGTCACTTCGTGTCGTGTGTGTTTATTTTTTTTTTGGTTGCCCGTGGATTGTATACGGAGACTAGTTTATATTGTCGCCCGTAGGGCGTGAATTAGTCCAAATCCGTATTTTCTTAGATTTGGGTTTGGGGTTGGATTTAAAGATGCGGTAGTCTCATTTGAGACTAAGATCAACTTAAACGTTTGTTAAGAATACATTAGTCTAATTTTAGACTAAGATCATCTTAACGGGATCGTTTAGATCCAATAAAAGAGTATTTGGACTATATTGTTTAGTTTAGGGATATTGCGGTCAATTACCAGTTTAAGGACATGGTGGTCCAAGGTTAAGGACATCATAGTCTGTGAGTTTAAAGACCTCACAGTCCAAGGTTAAGGACATCATAGTCCATGGGTTTAAGGACCCTACAGTCCGAGATTAAGGACATCATAGTCCACGGGCTTAAGGACCCCACAGTCTGTGGAATGATTGGTTATCGGGACCCGAACCTATCTGAAGATGTTGAAGGATTACAACGACAAATATCATTGGAGTGAAAAGATGTACCCTTGAACCGTTATTGGTTGGGAAATCTATAGTCCAATTTGGGACTAAGATCAATTAATTAGATTGTGAGCACATGGGCTCAGTTAAATCTGAGTTGAGGACTTATGGCCAACTTAGGCTAAGTCCAATTAGGTTTGAAATGTTGGACTTTTGTTGGGACTGCTGAACATTTGTCTGGGTTCAGCCCCGCATTATTTAGGAATGCTAAACATGAGTCTGGGTTCTGACAACATTTTGTTTTTGACTGAACACTAACCATTCATTATAGCTCTGGACTTTACTTTGCATATCATATGAACTGATTAATTTTGAGGTTCAGTTGAAGAGGAGATTTGCCTCTGGAAAACTTAGCCAATTTAAGCTAAGCTTGGTTTTAAAATAGTGTTAAACACTAGAGAATATTTGGCGATCACGTGTTCCCACGTGATGCGCTTAAAATAGTGTTTAAATACTAAGGATGAAGCACTTAAAGTAGTGTTAAACACTAAGACTGAAGCGCTCACGCGGGGTCACGTGAGGCACCTGATGATTGGGCCTTGCCTCTATTATTTGTTCTCAGAATATCCACAGAAGTGTTAAACACTTAATCTTAATGGCCATCATGTGTGGGCACGTGATGGGTATCCATGCATTGATTATTAAAGTGTTTATTAGGAGTCACGTGGGGACACGTGAGGGTGCCCAAAATTGATTCTGCCCTTGCTTTGTTCTTTTATTTTGAGGATTTATCCAAGGATCACGTGGGAACACATGACCCCATCTCATTCATTCTATTCTGACCATTCAGGGGGAAGGTCACGTGTTGCCACATGATCAAGTTGGGCACTGGCTTCTTTTACGTGCATGAAAAGTCCAAGTCCCTTATTTAAGAATTAAATTCTTTCGTAGGGTTAAACCCTAATTTTGTTTAGAGGAATTAAATTCCTATGTATATGGAAGAATTAAATTCTTTAAACCCTAGTTCTCCCTCTAAGTTTTGGATCTGCATGGCAGAATCTTCCCGATGAGAATTAAATTCTCAACTTATGGGGAGATCTGCTTCTGCAGATCTTCAACCATGAAGAAAAACTAAGTTCTTGTTTTAAGGGTTAAACCCTGTCTCTGTTGGAGGAATTAAATTCCTAAGTATTTGGAGGAATTAAATTCCCTAAACTCAATTCTCCTTCTAAGTTTTGGATCTGCATGGCAGAATCTCCCCGATGAGAATTAAATTCTCAACTTATGGGGAGATCTGTTTCTGCAAATATTCAACCAAAGGAAGAACTAAGTTCTTATTCAGAAGAGTTAAACTCTTAATTTGAGAATTAAATTCTCTTTTTGTTTTATGAAACTTAGATCTCTTTCCCTTTCTCACCTAGGCTTTCCTTCTCTTTTGAGGGAATCTTCTTTTCTCTCTGGAGAATTAAATTCTCTTCTTTTTTTTGTTGTTATATCTCTCTAGAAAAAAAATCCTCTTCCTCTTCTCTTCTTGGCTCCTATTTATAGGAGAAAGAAAAGAATCAGTTTGTTTAGTCAATCTTTCATTAAAAGATTTCAATTGATTTTGTAACTAACATGATCTTTTAGATCACTCAGTGAATTTTATTCACCATTGGAATTTTAATCCAAAAGATATTCTGTCTGTTATTCTTGGTGAATTTCAGGGAAATCTTTCCTTGTATAGAATCTTTCTGTAAATTGGTGATTTTTAATCACCATTGGATTTTTAATCCAGCGGTGCTCCATTTTACAGAGCACAATCTTTTTTGTTTGGAAAGATTTAAAGAAATATTTTTCCAGTTAGGGTTCTCGATTCCCTCTTAATTAGAATTTAATTCTATTAGTTCAGAAGGCTTAAGAGCCTGTCACGTGTTGGCATGTGACCTTCTGATTGACCATTTAATTAGAATTTAATTCTATTATTTCAGAGATCTTAAGATCCTACCATGTGTTGACACGTGACCCCCCTGATTAAGCATTTTAATCAGAATTTAATTCTGTTGTTTTAAAGAACTCAGAAATTATCACGTGTCAGCACATGACCCTTGGTCACGTGTGAGCACGTGATGCCCCATTGGGGTTTTTTCTTATTGTTTTACTATACTTTTAATTCTTTTCAGTGGGTTTAAAGGCCCATCACGTGTGGACACGTGACTCCACTGATTGATTGTTTGATTAGAATTTAATTCTTATTTCAACAGAATCCCTAGGAAACCATCACGTGTCAGTACGTGATCCCTGGTCACCTGTGGGCACGTGATGCCCCATTGGGGTTTTTCCTGATATTATATGAGGGAACAAATGCCTCCACAGCATTGTTCTCACGTATTTGCACGTGAGTGCAACGCTGTCACCTTTTGTGGCCGTTGGATCTGCCTAGGGAAGGGGGTAGGTGAACCGTTTCCCATCATATCCTATAAATGCAGGGGTCTCTTCAGAAGCGCCTCCACCTTTCATCTTCTTCTTTCCTTGTTCTTGCCTTGAGAATTTAATTCTCTCTCTCAGAACTTAGTTCTCTGTTCCAAATTTATTTTAGAGTTTAACTCTGTCCAAGAAAGAATCTTTTCTTCAAGTAATGGTTTTGAACAACCGAAGAACTTTCATATATAAAAAGAACTCTTTTTGGATTTTAAATCCACTCCAAGGTTTTTTCCCTTCAAAGTACCCATTTTTCTGATCTTTAGGAGTGCACAATCTCTGGGTAGCAAACCCCATTGTTAGGCATTTTTCTGATCTTAGGGGTTTGATGACGGCCTCTGTTTCTCTCTGGAATTTAATTCCATTTCCAAGAGCTTAGCTCTGCCGATTTTCTGGGAATTTAATTCCTCTAAAGAACTTAGTTCTTCATAGAGAACTTCTTGGGATTTTCTTGCCTTAAGTTGTTCTTTGCAAAAAAAAATGTTTCCAGAGAAATCCTTATTGATTTGCATAGGGTTCTGCAGTGGGTTTTCCCCTTGGGGAATGTGTAGAGTTGTTTGAAATCCACTGTTCATTTATTGAGAATCTTCCTTTTTGTTCTCATAATGATTACCCTGCCTCATTATTAGTGAGCCACCATCTTGATTTTGTGGGGCCCCTGTCTTTTGTAACCAATGGTCCCATAAAATAAGTTTTTTGTCGCTTTCTTCCACTGTCTTTATATATATATATATATATATTTATAAATATATATACACGTGTGGGCTTCATTAACAGTTTCCTTTCCTTTGTTTCAGGAACAATAGCTTCTCTTCCATACTTCCCTTTCACCCACTCGGAGGTTGCCTTTCCTCAGTCACCGTCTGATGAAGAGGTGATGGCGATGATTAGAGCTCACGACCCTAATTGCACCAACTTGCTTTTATGGGGAACCTGGTATGGGTATATCATTCGGGACCGCTGCAGCTTTCTTTGCGAGATATCAACAGAGCCTACCTACCCATTTTTGCCGATGGAGCGTCCACAGACCGCCTTTGCTATGGAGATGTTGAATTGGACCCCTACGGGACGGCTTGAGCCATCGACAACTGGGATTCCAAACCACCCTGTGCTGGCTATAGACATCTTAGGGCATCGTATCTGCCAAGGTGAAGCCCAGCCCTAGGGACAGGTTTACAAAATAGGGCTTACTCCTCGACATCCCACGGGCTACCTTCTCTGAGCTCGTTATATCCTGTCTGCCCATCGTGCATGACTACAGAAGGTCGGGCTCTATCAGGTGGTGTATGCTTCTCTCTTCCACTATCAGTCCCTCCATGTCTGGTGAGTTAAGGCTTTCCTAAATCAATGGAATCTTCCCACCAACACCTTCTTGCTAGGGGACCGCGAAGTTTCAATTTCTCTGGAAGAGTTTCGCGAGATCTCGGGGTTGCCGATCAGGGGAACGCTCTATGAAGAACTGCTGCCTCCTGATGAGTATGTTTTCGAAGCTGAGCCTGCTATGCTTGACGGATTGTCGACTGAAAATGCCGTCCGCCACAAGCACCCAAGTCTAATCAAGGCTCTGGGCATTTTTGAGAAGCTATTCATAGAGTCAGAGGAATAGGGCGTTACTTTCAAAAGCTTTATCGCATGCTTCCTTCGCGGAGACGTTCTATCAAAGACGGCTCCAAAGTTTGCGAATATCAACGACCCCTTTGGGTTTGGTTTAAATAAGCTACCGGCTAGAGAAGAGGATTTGCCGCAATTCTACATTCCAATCCTGTCGGTTGTACCTTTCGAGTCGATCGCAGCTCCTGGCATAGATGAAAATACTTTCTTCGTGGGTTCTATCAGCGCCTGGCTCAGTTGGTTCGTTATTCCAACGCACCGTCGATTCATGAGAGCTTTGGTCATTTACCCTGCTCATCGCACCGCCGGAGGGACGCGACTAGCTGTGGCATTGCGGGGCTAGCGCATCTGTATCATGGGCTAAGTGCTGCAGCCAATACCTCAACCTCAGGCGTGAACGTAGTGAGTTTCTCTCTTCATTACTTTACGTCATGGATTGAGATGCACATACTAGGGGCATTTTCCGCGCATCAGAGACCCAACTTTTATGATACCTACACTTTTCCGTGGCTTATGAGGTTGGTGGACGCTTCTGCTCCTGATCCGACTCAGTCCGGAGCTATTCGTGTTCTGCTTAATCCCTATGCCAATGTGGGCGGGATGGTATTTAACGATCGAGTCCTCTTTTCTCCTTCAGGACCGATTCAACAGCTTTTTGACTCGTCGAAAGAGGGAGCACCCTCCCTGAAGCCCAAGGAAGTCATGCACTTATATTCGATCAGACCGGGTTATCTGATGTTCTGTCGAAACAATGCGGCCCTTTTCATGCGGTACAATCCACACCGCTCTGCCCAACAACTGGGATATGATCAGGGTGTCCCCTTTGAGGCGTTTACAGTGGAGCCCAGCCCATCGCCGGAAGTTGTTCGTGACGCCGCTCATCACTTCATGCGGCTGAACACCAGCTCTCGCTTCGTGATTCCTGAGGCTGACTACATTCCTCGATGTGTGGGGGCTTTCACGGGCTGGTACCTCCACCGAGTCAGTCCCATTATTGCTGAGGAGAGGAGGATGCTCCTTGGATATAGGGCTCCCACTCTGATCCAGGCTACGGGAGTCCCGCCGTGACCGCGGGCAGTGGTTCGCCCTCCCTTAAGAGATACTGGTACCATACTCATTCCTGAGACGGTGGGAGTGGATCTAACTCCCACAGCTGGTATGCCGCTGTGCACTAGAGCTCAAGCAAGGGCCAATAAGGCGCCAGTAGCAATATCATCAGTTGCGGCGTCAGCAATGGCAGTGTCATCATCGGTAGCACCGCCGAGTGAGGATATTGAAGGCGAAGTGGGTCAACGTCACACTAAAGCACCAAGGGGAAAGAAGCGATCGTCTTCTGGTGTTAGTTCTGGTTCTAAGAGGCGAAAGAAGACGGTTACCAATCTGCTCGACTTTTTAGTAGAATCAGAGCCTATCTTTCAGGACGATCCAATAGCTATGCAAGAGCCGGATGGTGGTCTTCTTTTTCCCGGTTCATCTGCCGAGAAAGCCGCACAATTGGCTGAGACTATAAGACGCTCCCAGGATGAAACTGAGAATGTAAGGGTCCCGAAGAGGCCTTACCCTGCCGTCATCTTCTACGAAGATCCTCCATCGATACGGCGGATATTTATAGGTCCTTTAGAAGAGGGAGGCGAGATAGCCCTTAAGCAGCCTATCTCGGCCGACGTCGAAGATGCGCTGTCGTTGTGGACTGGTGGCCACGAGTCTACCCTCGCACCTCGGCGAGCACGAATTCTTGAGAAGGAATGCCAGCTTGAAAAAGCCATACTAGAAGCTCCTTTGCGCATTGGTATACTTATATATCCTTTTGTAGTATTTTGCACTGCTCATATATATATATATATATATATATCCTTATCTTTGTGAAAACTTTGCAGGGACTTCGGCAATGGCAGAGGATCTGAGTTCGAGTCGCGCCTTGACTATGGACTCTACAAATATCCCCGATGAGACACTATTAAGTGTGGAGGGGATCGATAGAACTGTTGTTCCTGCCACGGAGCTCCCATTGGTGATTCCCGTTCCCCCGGTGCTTGCCCTCCCGGAAGAGGCATCTTCATTGGCCGCCAATTCAATAGATCTTTTTGGGGATGGTCCGGAGACTATGGGATAGGTAGTCGAGGCCACCATCCTCTCATTGGAGCCTGCAGCGATGGCCACTGCTCCTCAATTGGAAGTTGTTATACCGGCCCATGTCCCCGATGATGTGCCTGGGGGCATGGAGGAGGTCGCCGAAGCTGCTATCCTTCCAGTCCAGAGCGGGAGGAGCATCGAAGGTAGCCTTCTATATTTTATTTTAATGATCTCTTCCCTATCTGAATCTTTCTGTCTTTTCAGAATTGCGCGGGTTGGCGGCGTCTATCGTGGACTTGTCCCCCAGGAAGTCTTTTCAGCGTCTGCTAAAGATGGCCGCTTCACAGGCAATATCCCCTCAACGCATCGTCCTTTCTTCCGGGCAAGGTTAGTATTATTTACCTTCTCCTCACGGCATTATTATTATTTTATATAATGATACTGATGTCTTCTGCAGTTCTGGAAGCCGATGACGAAATTGAGATTCTTGACGGGCTTGGGGATCCTTCAGACCCTTCTTGCATGACTGTGGGTAAGTAAAGTTTCGACGTTGTTCCACCTGCTCATTGCTTGCAAGTCTCGCTGATTTTTTATGAATCTTAACAGCTTTCCAGTTCTTACCACACTGGAATCTCGCATCGTTATGCCGCCCGGCCACTACGCTCTACGTGCCTCAGAATGGATGGCAAAGCTAAGCCTTCACTCCTTGTCGGCTCTGATCGAAGACCTTCGTGCTGGTGGTTTGATCACGGCCGAAGAATTTGCCGCCGAAGCCAATAGTTCTCTCCCCTTTCTTGCTGCTTACCATAGCGAAACATTGGTGCAAGTATGGGTTGAGTTTTGTCGTCGGGTGGAGGCTTGCTTGCATAGCCTTGAATGTTCGCGTCTTCCTTCAGAGGTTGTGGCTACAAAGGCGAGCTTGCGGGGGTTGATCGAACGGTGCGCCGCAAATATGCCGTCATGCGAGAAGAGGCCCAGCCGAAAATTTTCAGAGAGGAAGCTGGCTTCAACTGCGCTGGGGGAACTTCAAGCTAATCTTACGGTCAAGACCACTCAGGTGTATGAACTTTGGCGGGTGCTTCAAGAAGCTATCCGAGAGGTGGTAGCCATTGATAAAGCCGTCATTTTCACTCGCGAAATGGTCGAAGCTCATAAGGTTACCGAAAAGGAGCTTGAAAGTCGGCTTTCCTCGTACCAGGCCCAACAGGCTCAAGCGGAGGCCCGTCTCTTAGCGATAATGAATCATGAAGCCGAGGCCCAGCGGAAAAAGGATGAATTGGCAAATCTATTAAATCGTCCGCCAGCTTGAAGAATTGTATATTTTTTCTTTTATTCTTCTTTTGTACATACTCCTGAATGAGAGTATATTTTTTTGATTCTTTCATAAATTGTACTTTGTATTCATTTTGATTCATGAATAAAAGACATATTTTGCTTCATGATGTTGTGTCCCTTTTAGTAAATGCATTTTGTGGATAATCTATTCTGATCTTCTTGTAGGACAGCGATGACTTAGGAGTCAGGTTCAGATCTGCCTCCTAAGGCTTTCCAACTTTATGAGCCGTGAGGGTCCCATAAAGGTATTTCTCCTTACGAGTCGTGAGGATTTCGTAGGTGTAATTTCTCCTTAGGAATCGTGAGGATTCTTAAGTGTGTTCTTCTCTTGAGAGTCGTAAGGATCTCAGAAGAGAATTTTCCCTCTTACAAATTGAGAGGACTTGTAAGTGGTTGTTTCCTTTCTTGTCGGAGAATATGGCCTGTAGAAAATCTATATTTTCCCTCTTACAAATCGAGAGGACTTGTAAGTGGTTGTTTCCTTTCTTGTCGGAGAATATGGCCTGTAGAAAATCTATCTTGACCTCTCTATGAGGAAATGATGGCTTGGGGGACAGGGTTAGGATCTGCCACCTAAGACTTTTCAACTTTATGAGCCGTGAGGGTCTCATAAAGAATTTTCTTTCTACCGGTCGAGAGGATCCCGTAGGTGTATCTTCTCCTTAGGAATCGTGAGGATTCCTAAGTGCGTTTTCTCTTGAGAGTCGTAAGGATCTCACAAGAGAATTTTCCCTCTTACAAGTCGAGAGGACTTGTAAGTGGTTGTTTTCCCCTTGTCGAGATTCGACTTTGGAGAGTGTGGTCTGTGAATAGTATGCAAGAGTCCATTTTGGACCGACTTGCAGGGCCTCAGTGCTTAGAAAACAGGTCTTTATCCCCATTGCCTAAGGCTTTTCCCTACGAGTCGAGACGAATCGGGAAGTTCTCGCAAGGATGTCCTAACGTCACAGTTAACCTCTGCTCTTTACGACAAATGTCCGTTAGGGTCTGTGGTACTAGGGTTTTGCCTGTCGTACCGTTGCGTTGGCTGATGTATTCCTCGATAGGCAATCTTGCTGTTCGACTAGCCTTGCGACTGTCATGTCTCCGATCCCTTCGGGGGCTGGACAAGACGTCTTCAAGCAATCTTCCTAGGCAGTTTGACCGTCGGAAGAGCAAGCGTTAGGAATTTTTCTATGCCGCTTTTTACTTGAGGTTAGGCTCAGTTTGGGGAGCCCCGATGAGTCATAACCACTCCGCGCTGGTGTGGGATGATCTCCGATAGTCTTTCAGGTTTTATATGAGTTGATGTCAAGACTCTGAAGCTAGGAATTTAGCCTTTGCTTCGTTTGCTGGCATTGCGTCTGCTGTATCGAGACGAATGTCGCGGTTGTCTCTAGGTTGTTGGTGAACCGTCGAGGTTTAGAACTAGGGATTTTGCCGTGGCTCCGTTTTTTGATTGTCGCGTCTGAATCCCGCTAGAGGAAGAACGCTGGGGTGACATCCCGTCTGTTGTATCGAGACGAACGTTGAGGTGGTGACCACTCTGCGCTGGTGTGGGATGATCTCCGATAGTCTTTCAGGTTTTATATGAGTTTCCGTCAAGACTCTGAAGCTAGGAATATTGCCTTTGCTTCGTTTGCTGGCATTCGTCTGCTGTATAGAGACGAATGTCGCGGTTGTCTCTAGGTTGTTGGTGAACCATCGAGGCTTGGAACTAAGGACTTTGCCGTGGCTCCGTCGTTTGATTTTCGCGTCTGAGTCCTGCCGGAGGAAGAACGCTGGGGTGACATCTCGTCTGCTGTATAGAGACGAACTTCGAGGTGGTGATCACTCCGCGCTGGTGTGGGATGATCTCCGATTGTCTTTCAGGTTTTATATGAGTTGCCGTCAAGACCCTGAAGCTAGGAATATTGCCTTTGCTTCGTTGTTTTGGCATGTCCGAATCCTATTGGAAGAAGAACGCTGGGGTGACATCGCGTCTGCTGTAACGAGACGAATGCTGAGACGGTGACCCCTCCGCGCTGGTGTGGGATGATCTCCGATAGTCTTTCAGGTTTTATATGAGTTGCTGTCAAGACCCTGAAGCTAGGAATATTGCCTTCGCTTCGTTGTTTTGGTGTGTCCGAATCCTGTTGGAGGAAGAACGCTGGGGTGACATCGCGTCTGCTGTAACAAGACGAATGCTGAGGTGGAGCTGGGATTTTGCCGTCACTCTGCTTTGCTGACGTTGCGTCTGCTGTAATGAGACGAATGTCGAGGTGGTCTCTAGGTCGTCTGTGAACCGTCGAGATTTGGAACTAGGGACTATGCCGTGGCTCCATTTGATGATGTTGCGTCTGAGTCCTGCTGGAATAAGGAGGAACGCTGTTGTGGGTCTCTAGGCTGTAGATGTGGCCGACGAGACTTGGCTCTTTTTCTGATGGAGCTGGTGGGATGATATGGTTCCCTCTTTGTTTGCACCCCTGGATTGTATACAGGGATGGATGTGATCTCACCTGTAGGGCAAAAAGTTTTATTATATATATTTTTTCTTTCCGCGATGCTCTATCATTTCAGCTCTTATATCGCGAAAGTCTCGATTGCACAATCATTTCGGCTATTTTTTGCGGTGCCCAATCATTTCGGCTATTTGTTTTATTTACTTACTGCTTTTTATTGCAAGTTGCCCAACCATTTCGGCTATTTTGTATGCATATATTTTACTTGCTGATTTTGTTGCAAGTTGCCCCATCATTTCGGCTATTTCATATGCATTTGTGGCTCGCTAGCTTTCCGCTGTGAGTTTGGGATTTGACACCGATTGAGACATCAGTATCGCTACAACTGGGATATTGCCAAGAGCGAATCATCATTTAACTCTTTCGATGTCGAACAAAGGTGGCTTAGTGAACAGGGTTAGGATTATGCCAACTAAGGCTTTTGACTTTACGAGCCGTAAGGGTCTCATAAAGGTATTTCTCCCTACGAGTCGTGAGGATCTCGTAAGTGCGTTTTCTCCTTAAGAATCGTGAGGATTCCCAAGTGTATGTTCTCTTATAAGTCGTAAGGATTTTACAAGAGTGTTTTCTCCTTATAAGTCGAGAGGACTTACAAGGGCTGTCTACTGTGTAACCATATCCTAAGTCGCTGGTGGGACTTTGTTAGGGAAATGTTTATTCGTGCCCGTGGATTGTATACAAGGGTCGAGACGCTTGTAGGGCAACACTAGAGGTTGTGATGGCTTAAGAACAGGTTCAGATCCCTGTAACTTAAGGCTTTTGAATCCTATGAGCCGTGAGGGTCTCAAAGGGGAATTCTCCTTACGAGTTGTGAGAATCTCGCAAGTGTAATTTCTCCTTAGGAATCATGGGGATTCCTAAGTGTGTTGCTCCCTTGTGAGTCGTAAGGATCTCACGCAGGTATTTTCTCCTCACAAAGTCGAGAGGACCTTGCAAGTGTCTTTTAACGAGATTGCGCCCTTTTGGGTTTTCACAAAACTCGACGGTAGTCCTGCTGTTTTTACTCACGGAGCCCTTTCGGGTTTTCATCCATGTCCATTTTTTCTTATGGACATACCGTTTTTTTTTGTTTTTTTAGCCTTGAGATGCTGCGATCCGTAGTAGTTTATCGACGTCTCGGTCAACAGCCAGTTTTAGGATATAGTGGTCCATTGTTAGTTTAAGGACGTTTCAGTCCGTCGTTAGTTTAAGGACATCTCGGTCCGTCGTTGCCGTATTTGAGGCGAATTTCTAGTTTACGGACTTTTCGGTCCATGGGGCTTTCTCTATGAATGAGCACGATGCCCCCGGCATGTCCATCTTTTTCGGATCATGTGGTTGTAACGGGTTCATCTTCCAGTTTTCAGACAGCGCGAATTTGCCCAGTTGGTATTGGTCCTCAACCCGGCCTTTGAAGACGAAGCAATCTTTGATTGGATGGTTTACTGCTTAGTGGTAAGGGCAGTAATTAAGATTGTTGACATCGCCGGGCTGCAACGGACATTTTGGATCCGGCAGATTGATGAGTCTGTTGCACACTTCCAGCTCGAACAGTCTCCTCATTTTATCCCGGGGAAACGAGTAAGGACGTCCTAGTCTCTCCTCGAGGGATGGGCGTGGGCACGCGTTGTTTTGGCGAACAACCAGCTTTAAGTTGCTCGGCTGTTGTTGAGTATTGGCGACGAAGGTCGCTTTCCCCTTCCCTTTATCGTTTCGAGGCTCCGACTTCGAAAAGGAAGGCCTGTGGCCTATCTGGTCCATTTGGGCCAGCTTGTCAATCAAGGCCTGGAAAGTGGCCGGCTTGAAAAACATCATGAATTAGGAAATGGTCGCCTGAGGGTTGAGAGTACCCACGAACATACCTACCGCAGGCGCTTCTTCGATGCGCTGCTCACATTTCGACCATAGATTCCGCCACCGTATTGCATACTGAACCCATGTTTCTCCAGGCTTCACCCTGGAATTGATCAATGCCGTGATTGGGGTGCGTTCGCTAGCACTTGCGAAACGCTGAGTGAATAGGAACTCCATCTCCGTAAAAGTTTTGACGGAATCATTAGGAAGCTCTGAATACCATTCGAACGCCGTCTCCGCCAAGCTGCCGATGAATTGGCGAAGCAGTAGCTTATCATCCCCTTCAGTGTTGCCGCAGAGAGCCCTGAACTAAGCGACATGTTGATGGGGATTGCCTGTCCCCTTGTACACATGGAATTTAGGAATCGTGTATCCTGGCGGGTACTTTATTTGATCGTACCAACCCGGATTGGGTCGTCCAGTTCTAACGACTTGGCCAGCCGCTTCATTCGCTTGATGAGCTCGTATTTGTTGAGCTATATAATCATCGAGCGTGGCTTTAGAGATGGTCTCCTCCTTGGCTGCTGACAGAGCCGGCAGAGGATTGGATGTCTCCGCTCGGTCGTCTTCAAGAATAATCGAAGGATCTTCAGCTGGAGGATCCGGCTGTAACATCATCCCGACCATATCTTGGAATAGAAGGGCCATTTATTTTATATTGGCCGCTTGTTCCGTAGCCTCTTTGTCCTTCTTCTCAAGCATTCTCCAAAGGAATTCGGCATCGGTTTCCTGCTCACGGCGCTGCTCTGAGGATGTCTCCAGATTTTCTTTCGGCCCAGTGAGTGCGGCCATTGCAGTTAATCTCCTGAAGTTTTTGCTGCTGTTGCTCCTGAGCCTTTGTTATCGATCGGGTAAGCGGTCGATGACTCGTAGAAGCACGGTTTTCCTCTTTTCCGGAAGCCATATAAACGGTATGTGTTACCATGCCCCCAGACTTAGGGCGTTTGGGTTCAGTGGTCTTGCAATTCGTTGCAGACTCAGGGATTTTCTCCGGCCTTCTCTTCTTGTAGGCGGTCGAAGTTGAGAGAGCCGTTGCAGTAGGCACCCAAGTAGCTGTCGCCTTCTGTGGCTTGACAGGGCGGTCCTCTTCTTGCCGAACCTTTATCTCTTTCTGTCGGCGGGAGAAATTTGGATCAATCACCGAGTCTTGGACTTGACGCCAGACTTTGTAAATTTTAGAGGACAGCCGCTGAGGGGGCTGTTCGAGATTCGCGTTTGTGGCATTCTCCACAGGAGGAGGAGACTTTTTTAGAACAGCGATCGGAGAGTTCTTGCGGACCCTCCTAAGTAGTTCAAAGCTGTTCCCGGTTGGAACAGCAGCATCGACTTCTACCATTGGGGCTGGCGGAGTCAATCCGGAAGGGGAATTGCCCCCAGCTTTCCTCATTCGACACCAGTGGCGACGTCGAGCATGTCGTGCGGCCGGGTTCACCTCCGCTGTTGGATGAGCTTCTTCATGCCCACTGCCTTGAGGAGAGACTGTTATTGGTGCTAGCCTGTCGAAAACTGACACCCGTTGAGAGGGGGTAGTCAGTCTTGCAAAGGTCGACTTTCGAACAGGGGAAATAGCCTTCGTGACTTCACGTGGAGTAGGGGCTGAAACAGCCAGTTTCGTGAAGACCGGCCCCTTAGCAGGAGAACCGTCTTGGGGACTTCAGGAGTAGGAATGGCTAACCGTTTAAAGATAACACCTTCAGGAATTGCGGGCTTCTTCATGGTCCCATCTGAGTTTCGGCCCAATCTGTTAAAAACTAAGGCAGTGGACTTAGGCGACCCATTGAGAGGGGCCGCAGTAGTTGCAAGCCGATCAAAGACCGATTTCTTGGGAGCTTCTTGCGATGGTACATGGGCGCTGAAGCTCGTTGGCGGGAGCATGGTCCCGAAGAACAATCCAGTGGTAGCCTGAGTCACTTGTTCTACCGGCATAGCGAAGATGGAGGCCGCTTGGGGCCCGTAAGTCACTCTTCCGGACGGGACGGAGTGAGAGTTGCAGTTGCAGTTAGTGCAGTTTGAAACCATTGATGTTCTTTTTTCTGCACGAGAGAAAAACCAAATCTTAGTACCTCGAACCCAAGGGCAACCATATTAAACCGCGATTCGTTCGCGAACACGACACACGAAGTGTAGAGAGGAAAGAGAAAGAGGTCCCACCGGGGGTGCCAGAATCTGTTCTCCGGCGTAAAGACGCGACCGGGACGTTGGGACGTCCGGGCCTGAATTCCGAGGGCAGATGCTAATTGGTGCTATCCGTCCACCTCTCCGAGGATGCCAAGTTGATTTATGGCACCATGTATCGAAGGTTTAAACGGATGCATCCGATATAGCAGACTTCGTCAGATTCCCCCTCGTTGAGGGGTTTTTGATTGTGGGGACACTCTTCTCTGTAGGCGCAAGCCCCTGCAGTTAATTACGCTAATGCATCGCGGTAAACACTTTCTCTTTCTGCAGGTGGTCACTTCGTGTCGTGTGTGTTTATTTTGTTTTTGGTTGCCCGTGGATTGTATACAAAGACTAGTTTATGTTGTCGCCCGTAGGGCGTGGATTAGTCCAAATCCGTATTTTCTTAGATTTGGGTTTGGGGTTGGGCTTAAGGATACGTTAGTCTCATTTGAGACTAAGATCAACTTAAACATTTGTTAAGGATACATTAGTCTAATTTTAGACTAAGATCAACTTAACGGGATCGTTTATATCCAACATAAGAGCATTTGTAATCTATTGTTTAGTTTAGGGATATTGCGGTCGATTACCAGTTTAAGGACATGGTGGTCCAAGGTTAAGGACATCATAGTCCGTGAGTTTAAGGACCTCACAGTCTAAGGTTAAGGACATCATAGTCCATGGGTTTAAGGACCCCCACAGTCCGAGGTTAAGAACATCATAGTCCATGGGTTTAAGGACCCCACATTCCGTAGAATGATTGGTTATCGGGACCCGTCACCTCTCTGAAGATGTTGAAGGATTATAACGACAAATATCAGAGGAGTGAAGAGATGTACCCTTGAAACAATATTGGTTGGGAAATCTGTAGTCCAATTTGGGAATAAGATCAATTAATTAGATTGTGAGCACATGGGCTCAGTTAAGTCTGAGTTGAGGACTTATGGCCAACTTGGGCTAAGTCCAATTAGGTTTGAAATGTTGGACTTTTGTTGGGACTGCTGAACATTTGTTTGGGTTCAGCCCCCCATTATTTAGCAATGCTAAACATGAGTCTGGGTTCTGACAACATTTTGTCTTTGACTGAGAACTAACCATTCATTATAGCTCTGGACTTTACTTTGCTTATCATATGAACTGATCAATTTTGAGGTTCAGTTGAAAGGGAGATTTGCCTCTGGAAAACTTAGCCAATTTGGGCTAAGCTTGGTTTTAAAATAGTGTTAAACACAAGAGGATATTTGGCGATCACGTGTTCCTACGTGATGTGCTTAAAGTAGTGTTTAAACACTAAGGATGAGACACTTAAAGTAGTGTTAAACACTAAGACTGAAGCGCTCACGTGGGGTCACGTGAGGCGCCTGATGATTGGGCCTTGCCTCTGTTATTTGTTCCCAGAATATGCACAGAAGTGTTAAACACTTAATCTTAACGGCCATCACGTGTGGGCACGTGATGGGTACCCATGCATTGATTATTGAAGTGTTTATTAGGGGTCACATGGGGACACGTGAGGGCGCCCAAAATTGATTATGCCCTTACTTTGTTCTTTTATTTTAAGGAATTTATCCAAGGGTCACGTGGGAACACGTGACCCCATCTCATTCATTCTATTCTGACCATTCAGGGGGAAGGTCACGTGTTGCCACGTGATCAAGTTGGGCACTGACTTCTTTTACGTGCATGAAAAGTCCAAGTCCCTTATTTAAGAATTAAATTCTTTGGTAGGGTTAAACCCTAATTTTGTTTAGAGGAATTAAATTCCTATGTATATGGAAGAATTAAATTCTTTAAACCCTAGTTCTCTCTCTAAGTTTTGGATCTGCATGGCAGAATCTCCGCGATAAGAATTAAATTCTCAACTTATGTGGAGATCTGCTTCTGCAGATCTTCAACCATGAAGAAAAACTAAGTTCTTGTTTTAAGGGTTAAATCCCGTCTCTGTTGGAGGAATTAAATTCTTAAGTATTTGGAGGAATTAAATTCCTTAAACTCAATTCTCTCTCTAAGTTTTGGATCTGCATGGCAGAATCTCTCCGATGAGAATTAAATTCTCAACTTATGGGGAGATCTGCTTCTGCAGATCTTCAACCAAAGGAAGAACTAAGTTCTTATTCAGAAGAGTTAAACTCTTAATTTGAGAATTAAATTCTCTTTTTGTTTTATGAAACTTAGATCTCTTTCCCTTTCTCACCTAGGGTTTCTTTCTCTTTTGAAGGAATCTTCTTTTCACTCTGGAGAATTAAATTCTCTTCTTTTTTTTGTTGTTGTATCTCTCCAGTAAAAAAATCCTCTTCCTCTTCTCTTCTTGGCTCCTATTTATACGAGAAAGAAAAGAATCAGTTTGTTTAGTTAATCTTTCATTGAAAAATTTCAATTGATTTTGTAACCAACATGATCTTTTAGACACTCAGTGAATTTTATTCACCATTGGATTTTTAATCCAAAAGATATTCTGTCTGTTATTCTTGGTGAATTTCAGGGAAATCTTTCCTTGTATAGAATCTTTCTATAAATTGCTGATTTTTAATCACCATTGGATTTTTAATCTAACGGTGCTCCATTTTACAGAGCACAATCTTTTTTGTTTGGAAAGATTTAAAGAAATATTTTTCCAGTCAGGGTTCTCGATTCCCTCTTAATTAGAATTTAATTCTATTAGTTCAGAAGGCTTAAGAGCCTGTCACGTGTTGGCATTTGACCTTCTGATTGACCATTTAATTAGAATTTAATTCTATTATTTCAGATATCTTAGAATCCCATCACGCGTTGACACGTGACCCCCCTGATTAAGCATTTTAACCAGAATTTAATTCTGTTGTTTTAAAGAACTCAGGAATTATCATGTGTCAGCACGTGACCCTTGGTGACGTGTGAGCACGCGATGCCCCATTGGGGTTTTTTCTTATTGTTTTATTATACTTTTAATTCTTTTCAGTGGGTTTAAAGGCCCATCACGTGTGGACACGTGACTCCACTGATTGATTGTTTGATTAGAATTTAATTCATATTTCAACAGAATCCCTAGGAAACCATCATGTGTCAGCACGTGACCCCTGGTCACGTGTTGGCACGTGATGCCCCATTGGGTTTTTTCCTGATATTTTATGAGGGGACAGATCCTAACCCTGTTTGCTAAGCCACCTTTGTTCGAATCGACAAAGGCAAATAATGATTCGCTCCTGATAATGTCCCAATGGTAGCAATACTGATACCTAAACCGATATCAAATTCCAAGTCCTTTCACGACAAATGATGATTCGCTCCTGGCAATGTCCCAGTGGCAGCGATGCTGATGGTAAGATTAGCATCAGATCCCAAGTTCCATACTCGCAATAAAAAGCAGCGAGTAAAAAGAAAAATAGCCGAAATGATTGGGCACCGCGAAAAATAGCCGAAATGATTGGGGAATCGCGAATTTCGCGATAAAAAAGCTGAATTGATAGAGTATCGCGGAAAGAAATAAAAAAAATGAATGATGAAAGAATGAAACTTTTGCCCTACAGGCGAGTTCATAGTGACCCCTGTATACAATTTATGGGTATAAGCGAAAAGGGAACCACATTTCCCCAGTGGGCTCTTTCAAATGGAGAGTCATATCTCAACGGCAACATCTACAGCTTAGAGATCAACAACGACATTCATCCTCGTTCCAGCAGGATACGGACGCGACATCACCAATCAGAACTACGACACAATCTCTAGTTTAAGACTCTATGGTTCACAGACAACCTAGAGTCAACCCCGACACCACAGAAAGCGGAGCAAGTCGACCCCGACACCGCAGAAAGTAGAGCAAATCAACCTCGACACCACAGAAAGCGGAAACAAGTCAATCAATAATCTCTCGATTTGTCTCAACTCGTAGGGGAAAGCCTTAGGAAATGGGGATAAGGACCTGTTTCCTAAGCATTGGGATCCTGTAGGTCGGTCCAAGATGGGCCATTGTATACTATTCACGGGTCACACTCTCCGAATCTCGACATGGAAGGAAACAACCACTTACGATTCCTCTCGACTTGTAAAAGGGAAAAATTCTCTTGTGAGATCCTTACGACTCTCTAGAGAAAACACACTTAGGAGTCCTCACGACCCCTAAGGAGAAATTACACCTACGAGATCCTTTCGACTCGTAGGGAGAAAAGTTTTTATGAGACCCTCACGGCTCATAAAGTTGAAAAGTCTTAGGCAGCAGACCTGAACCTATTTTCTAAGCCATCGATACCTTATAAGGAGGTTAAGATGGACTGCTATCTACTATCTACAGGCCACATTTGCTAAAGTAACATGCCAATGACACAACAAAGAAAAGAAAACGACAGTATAAGATAAAAAAAATGTGTCTTTTATTCATGAATTCAATTGAGTACAAGATACATCTTATAAAAGAATAAAAAAACATGAATGAATGCATGTTATTCATAGATTATAAATTTTCAGTCGATACAAAGACGGCTACCGAGAAGGAGGCATCTTCAGTAAGTCAGCAAGCCGCTCGCGCACTCCTCTCAACTCCTTTTTATGGTCAGCCACCGCGGCCAACTTCACTTCAATTTGAGCCCGTTGCTGCAAACAGGATGAAAGTTTCTCATCGATTTCCTGCTGAACAGCTTCGCGACTCTGCGTAACCCGCTCTGTGAAATCGAGCTTCTGCCTCAGTACCAGCCCGTCAGAAATACATCGTTGGATGCCCTCAAAAATAGCTTTCAGCCGCGCAGCATTCGCTTAGATCTGGGCACACAATTGGACAGACTCGATGGAAGCCGCCTCACATTCCTTCCATCTCAGGGTTGGCTCTTGTTCAAAATGGCGAAGGAAAGGAACACTCTGCTTAGCCCATGCAGCCCGCTGGGAGTTCAAAGCTAATACTTCAGGAGCGAGACGCTTGAGCTCAATCTCATGCAGGCAAGCCTCGATCTTTCTGCAGTAATTAACCCAAGACTCGACGACGCCTTTTCCATGGAAGTTCACGAGCGTCGCCAACATAGGATTAATCTCAGCAGCAAAATCTGCAGTGAATGCGAGGGCCTTGGCGTCAAGATCCTCTATGAACTCGTTCAACATTCGCAGCCTAGTCGCAGTGCCCCTGGAAGATGGGCGTTTAGCAAAAAGCCCTGCCGGCATTGGGATTCGAGACTCGAAGGGAGCTGGAGCCGGTGCGATTGCTGAAAAACAAATTATGGTCAAATGTCGACTCGGGAGGTAAAGAAAAATACACGAGTAACAGAGTCTACTATACCGGCTGTGGCAGATGGCAAGATTGGGAGTACCGGATGCACGACTATTCTCTCGTCCCCTCCTCCGATCCGTGACGCTACGACTAATACAAGGAATACTTAGCAACTGTACGGCTATTCATAAAAGAAAGAAAGAAACAATAGCTGAAGGATATACTAACCAATACCAGCGGGCGGAGTGACTTCTGACTGGAAGGAGAAATGCGGGTTCAACACTTAGTATAAATGGTTGAAAAGGACTCCTGCAGAGTTGCGACAATACACGGTCAGTACAAGGAAGACGGTGTTCATAGTTAAACTAAATAAATCATGAATCTATACCTTCCAGCATTTCGGAGGACATAGGAAAAGGCGAGAGAACAACAACCGTCATGGCGGCGACCGGAGGTGCTTCAGATGGAACAATTTCAACGTTCACTGCACCTACAAACAAAAAAACGTCAGAAGAAGCTGAACAGGATTGTAAAATAAAAAGAGAACAATGACTCAAGACTTACCTAACAGGTCATCAACCAAAACCGTGACGGAAGCATCACTAGGCGTTGCGGCTTCTTCGCTCTCCCTCAAAGGAGTAATCTCTGCGCCCATAGCTTAGTCCCCTGATTCGATGAGGGCCGTCATAACGCTTGCGATGCCCGCCGATACCAGGGAGCCACACGGGGAAAGGGCAGCGGTTTCGACGACCCCGGATTCTAGAGAAAGGGTAGCAATTTCGGGCACGATAACCGTTAGGCTTTCACCCGTCATCCCATCACCAAGACTCGGCCCTAAAAGAAAATGCATGGGTCAAAATTCGAAGATCAAGTTCTAACAAAAGACTCAGCGTTACGTTACCTTGGAACAGCTCTTCAGTCTTTTTCTGAGCCGCGCGCGCAACCTGTCTACGGGTGGTAGACAACGCATGGGGAACATCCGCCGAAGGGGTATCAGCAAGAGGGATGCTGCTTGAGCCTGCACCCACGGCCAAACTGACATCGCGTTCCCTCGCCACACGCTTCCTACGCTTCTTTTCGGTCTGAGCAATGAGAAATGATCTCCTCAAGACCTCTGTCAAAGGGACATCATCGTCCGAACCAAGCTCTGCCTCTGGAGCCATTACGGCGTCTATCATCGGCTGCTTGAGCGAAGCCTCCTGCGGTAATGCTAGGGGAGCCGGGGCCACAATAGCTGGCCACATCACCACTCGGGATCAACACCGCACTCGGGATAACCCGAGTCAAGGTAGTCCCTACAATAAAGGAGAGGGTCAGACCACGAATAAAGAAAAAGGGAATGAAGACACAATGAGCCGAATTATACCAAGACCCAAAGAAGCGCGGTGCCTCTCTTCCTCCTCGAAAGTCTTGATGGAAGCCGCGAGAGCCTCTTCAGCAGAAATACCTGTTGAAGAAAAGGACATTAGTAAAAGCATAATAATAAGGAAGGAATGAACGGGAAAAATACAACTGAAGTATACCTGACTTCGCGATGGTGATCAGCGCCGCTTCTTCGCGAGCCAGTCGCTCGGAGGCCATAAGGGTAGCCTGGAGATCGGTATCATCCGCAGGCGCGATGAATAAACCCTCATTGGTCCCATACTCGCACATACCCTCGCTGTAGGGAGCATGAGGCTCCTGGCCGAGTACGACGTCGGAAGAAAACAACGACTTTTCTTCTTTTGCGAGCGAGCGCCGGCAGCCGATGGCAAAGCTTGCGCTTAACGGGCATTTTTGGGCGCATGTCCCGATTTCTATACCTACTCCAGACTCCAGGGATGCTGCAGCTGCCGTTTCTACAGGAACACGAGGTAGAGGCTTCTCAATAAAGGCGTGCGGGACCGCAACCGTAGCAGCTTCTCTTAAGAAAGGATAAACAATGGTCCGTCGCTTTAAAGGGACAGCTGGATTATCAGCAGGGGTTGTACCCTTGCGATCAAGCAGCAACCGCTTTTCTTCCCTAATGACAGCACCCGTCGCATGCTGGTACCATGCCACGTATGCGTTCGAGGCTTTCGGAACGCAGCTCGTCTCACTGATAAAAAATTTGGACCCGGTGTTTAGCCGCATGAAATGGTGCAGCGCGTTGTGGATACCCTCTTCCGTAACAACCGGCTCAGCTAAAAAGGCCTCTAGCGGGACACCTTGATCGTAACTCAATTGTTGAGAAAAATGGTGTAGGTTGTACCTCATGAAAAGCGCCGAGTCATTCTGCCTGAACACTAAAAAGCCCGGCCCGATCGAATACAAATGCAGAATCTCCCGAGCCTTCAAGGTAAAAGCCCCGTCTTTGAAGGTGTCGCACAGCGGCTGCACCGTTTTAGTGGATTCCTTGCCGATATTTAAAACCTTATCGACGAAGGTCATGCCATCCTCGACCATACGCGGGCGAAGGACAAAACCCCGAGCTTCTCGTTGCGATGGATCTAAAGCAGAAGCATCAACTAGCAACATAACTGTTCAGTTGATAAAACTGCACTTTTAATATGGTATTTTCCTTACTATTTATATATAATAAAAGATGTTTATTATAAATATGACACATATAAGGGTTTATCTGTAAAAATACTATTCTCATGTGTTTATATATTATAATTAATATTATGAAGGGAAATGTAAGCATATAATATTCATATAATATTTGGACTATTTTAATATGCTTACTTTATTAAATATCTTTTGACCAATTCTCTTAAAACTAAAATATCATGACAAATGGTTAAGATAATATCTCAATAAAAACAAATTCTACTAATATCATTCATTGAGATGATTGTGCAGGAATTATATCATGACTGAAATCAAGGAAATCCGAGTTGGCGAGATCAAATCTGCTGAAGATATTCAAGTAAATTGAAGAAACCAATTCTGGCAGAAACGTAGAAAATTTTTCAAAGTCTAGATATTTAAAAGATCAACAAGTGCTACAGATATGAAGCCACAGAAATTAGAGCCCATGATCCCACCATAAGGTGGCGGATCCGCGGCCAAACCCACCTATTGGCCGCGGTTCCGCCGCACATCTGAAGAGTTAGGATTCTGGATTTTTTTGGTTGGGATCCTAACAACTAGTTAGCATATTAGGAAACTAGGGTTCTGGGTCTGTGACTATAAATAAGGACCGAGAGACTCTTGGAAAATTTATCAAACCGATGCGATCACGAAGTCCACGACGGCTCAAGAATCCTGGTTGATCATCAATGGTTCATCTACCTCCTTAGAAGAGATCGAGAAACAAACTAGGGTTTTGTAATCATTTTCTAAGGAAACAAAGTGTACTTGATCTTATTGATTAATGAAGATAGTTGTTTTATTATTTTATTTCTTTGTAGTTTTTCATTATGTTTTCCCTCTCTATCTTTTCTTATCCCAACATGCACGAGTAATTCTTTGCTTGTTAGGGTTCATAGGATTATGGTAGGTTAATGGATGATGAAGATCCCTAAGCATTTTTTAAATCCTATAAAGTTTATAAACTTTATCAAAAGAATCATTAACATCCTAATCGGGCGCGCTACCAATTTATTGCTAGTCTCGACCGCGATTAGAGATTAGATTAATAATTGTTTTGGTAAAGGCTAGACATGAACGGAGATCCATGTCAAGATAGGGGTTAAGAGTCGGAACCCTTTTCCCTCCAGAAACTCTAATCTACATGCATCATTGTCGATCTATTTTTAAATTTATTAAAGGATAAAAAGAGTAGTCTTTAATTAATCATTCATGACTACTAAATCTTAATGAACCCTACAAGCCCCCTTCTAATATTAAACTTACATCCGTAGTTAATCTAGATTTATATTCTGCATCCATGTTTGACGTAGATCTAGAACCTACAATCATTCTTCACCATTTATTATTCTTCCTCTTTTCCTAATCAACACGCCTAAAGTAAGATTAAAAGATTCAACGTTTCCCTGAGGACGGCCCGTACTCATCTCGGTCTAGCTACACGCGACACCGTTATTGATTGCGGTTAACTACTACACATAAATTAGATCAATCAATAACCCGAGAGAAGTTATAACTGTCGTAGAAACGGGGCCGTTCGTGGACTCCAAAAGCACCGAGCACATGCAGCTCGATCCACGACGTGAAATAGTGCAGCGGGAGATTTACGGGCTGTACCCATGGCTGAGTGGTGTCTGCCTCTAAGCTGAGGCCATGATACAAGTGAGCTAGCCCAGCGACCCTGACGGCCACTCGCATCCTAATAACTATTCGGTGAGCCGGATAGAAGATGGATGGTCTCATATAGCGAGGGTGCATTGGGAGCACAAACCAGCTTAACAATAGGCCGAGAAACCCCAAAAAGAATGCCTCTTCGTCGATATCTGAAGCCACGAGCTCTGCAAAGGGGACGACCGGGGTATCTGAGAGGAAGAAATTCCTTTGATCTGCCTCCGCTGTTGGCTGGCTGTTTAAGCCAAAACCAAAAGGATCGTCAATCTTGGCGAATCTCGTGGCTTGTTTGGACAAGGCTTCCGGGCGAAGAAAGCGGGCGATGAAATCCGCGAAGCTGACTCCATGCCTTCCGGATTCGAGAAACAGACTTTCATAAATTTTCAACACCTTGATCAGACTTGGGAATTGATGTTGAATGGCATTCTCCGGGGTAAGGCCCATCGCCACTGATTTGGTGGCAAAGATGTACTCGTCGGGAGGAAGTAGCTCCTCGTAATGTTCTCTCCTGACGGATAAGCCGGAGATCTCATCGAACTCCTCTAAAGAGATTGAAACTTCCCGATCTGATAAAAGGAAGGTGTGAGTCGGGATATTCCATTGTTCCAAGAAATCTTTGACCCACCATAAAGGGAGCGTGGAATACTGGAAAAGAGACGCGTAAACTGCGGGCTACAACCCGAGCTTCAGCAGCAGTGATTTTTTGGCCGACAAGATGTATCGAGCCCACTGCAAGTATCCGGCTGAATGGCGAGGAGTCAAGCCTATCATGTATGGCTGTCCCCAAGGGCGCGACTCGCCTTGACATATGCGCCACCCCAAAATATCTAAAGCCATCGGCGGCTGTACGGGTATCAAGGCCATAGAAGGCTGAAGGCGACCCTCCGAAGTCCATTTGACCTCCTCTACGACATAGTTCACTTGGGGTGAGTCGGCATAGTGAATCGCTGAAATGGGCTCCGAAGATACTGCATAAAAAAACTACGCTGACCCTGGATGATTTGATTGTACCACGACCCCCATAGATGAAGAGATTTCTGCTCTGGGCCATGATCTTTAATGAGCGCGAAGAATTCCCTATCTACGGGCGCGTCAGCAAATGCGCTCTCCGGACGAACAAATGGGAAAAAAGTGTCAAAAGACATAGTACCTGCGCGAAAAAGAACAAGAGTTAGCTGTCAATGCTACAGTCCAAATTCTGACACTTGGTACTTTAAATTTGTACCATACTGCAATGCAGTGGAAAGGGACCAAAGGGGACCCACAAAATCAAGGTGACGGCTCATCATTGATGAGACAGTCACTCATTAAAGAGGAAATCCTAAAAGGATTCTCATTTAATGAGAGACTCCTTGGGCTAAGGAGTTAAACTCCCTCGAGAGAAGGCTCTACAACAGAAATCACATCTGTCATTATGAGGGGAATAAAAATTTCCCAAAAATTCTAAAGAGCTATGCTCTGCGAAAACGATGGAACAAGCCATCAGAACCCTAAAAAGCAAAGCTTTTTACAGAGGTAAAACCCCAAGATCTTTAAAAATCTGAAATACAAATCTTAGAAACTCTAAGAGCTCTTCATTAATGGATTAAGAAACCTTAAAAAAGATCTCTTTAGATCTATGATCTAAGAAGAGCAAAGCTCTGTTAAGAAACCCTAAAAATCCATTTTTAGATCTATGATCTAGTCAGAGCAAAGCTCTGTTTAAGGGGTTCGATTATGATCCTTACCAAATTTTTGAACAAAGTTCTAACTCAAAAGGAATTTTCCTTAGGCAGAGATCTAAGCTCTGAAGGGAGAATTAAATTCTCAAAAACAAGAAGGGATGAAGATGAACAAAAATCATCTCAAGGTCTAAAGGCCCTATTTATAGGCGCTGGAAGTCGATCCAACTTCCAAGTTGATCTAACGGTGGAAAGGCTGCCACCGCTGTACTCACGTGTGAGCCACGTGAGCGCAACAGTTGGGGGGCATTTGTTTCCCCCAATAGGGGAGCAAGGCTCTGTTCAAAATTTGAACTGAGGCGGCGCCTCAAGTATAAGCACGAGAGCGCCAACAGCGCCAGCGCCAAGAGTAAAACACTCTGAGGTAGCGCCTCACGTGCAAAGCACGAGAGCGCCAACAGCGCCAGCGCCAATAGTAAAACAATCTGAGGCATCGCATCACGTGCAAAGCACGAGAGTGCCAACAGCGCCAGCGCCAAGAGTAAAACACTCTGAGGCAGCGTCTCACGTGCAGAGTACGAGAGTGCCAACAACGCCAAGAGTAAAACACTCTGAGGCAGCACCTCACGTGCAAAACACGAGAGCGCCAAGAGCGCCAGCGCCAAGAGTTAAAAACTCTGAGGTAGCGCCTCACGTGCAAAGCACGAGAGCGCCAACAGCGCCAGCGCCAAGAATAAAACACTCTGAGGCAGCGCATCACTTGCAAAGCATGAGAGCGCCAACAGCGCCAGTACCAAGAGTAAAACACTCTGAGGCAGCACCTCACGTGCAGAGCACGAGAGCGCCAATAGTGCCAGCGCCAAGAGTAAAACACTCTGAGGCAGCGCCTCACGTACAAAGCACGAGAGCGTCAAGAGCGCTAGCGCCAAGAGTTAAAAACTCTGAGGCACCGCCTCACGTGCAAAGCACGCGAGCGCCAACACCAGAACTAAAAGTTTTCCACCCTTGGATCAAAGATCCAACGGAGATGATGAATCATCACATTACAGAATCGAATTCTGTTGAGGAAATACTCCTCAAGATTGTGCTCTGTAAATCAGAGCACCATTGGATCAAAGATCCAATAGTGATTAAAAATCACCAAGATACAGAATAAGTTCTGTATAAGAAAATATTTTCCCAATCTTGTTAAAAACAAGAAAAATGTCTTCTGTAAAACAGAAGCCCTTGGATCAAAGATCCAATGGTGGGAAATATGCCCAAATCAATCAGAGATCTCTCAATGAGAGATTTCATTAACTGATTCAACAAATCAGCCTCCACTATATAAAGGACCCAAGACTTCAAGTCTTGTACAGAAGAACTCCCCCATAAATTTCAGAATTCAAGACGAGAACTGCCTCTTTTCAAGGTAAAAAAAAATAAAAGAGATCATAGCATCTATTCATAAAAGAAGAACTTAGTTCTTAGATCCATGAGACAAAGTCTATCATAAACGAGAATTTAATTCTCAGAGCACCGAACTGATCAAAACTGCAAAAAAACAGTGCCTGGCGCTCAACGCCAAGCGCTCCACGTGCCCCTCATGTGGGCGCTATTTATTAAGGAGCGCTTAGCACTCAAAGTTTGGCGCTCAGCGTCGAGCGCTCCACGTGCTCCTCACGTAGGCGCTATTTAATAAGGAGCGCTTAGCACTCAAGGTTTGGCGTTCAGCGCCGAGCGCTCCACGTGCTCCCCATGTGGGTGCTACTTAATAAAATGTACTTAGTATTCATTACCTGGCGCTCAGCGCCAAGCGCTCCACGTGTTCCTCACGTGAGCGCTATCAAATGCTCAACACTCCGTATAAAAGAATACAAATAAAACAAAAAGAATAAAGGGTGTCAAAACCCATTTCAATGCAAAGCACCGCTGATGCAGAAAAGGGACCAAATCCAAATAAATAATCAAGTGGGCTGAGCCCAAGGTTGGTCAAATCCCAAATTAACCCAACCCATATGCTTTTAAATTGGACTTAGTTCCAAACAAGATCATCAAATCTTTGATGAATATTCACTGGTTCAAGGGTACATCTCTTCATACCTCTGATATATGTCATTGTAATTCTTCAACGTCTTCAGAGAGATGGAGGGTCCCAATAAACCAAAACCCTATAGATTATGATATCTTTAAACCCTACAGACTATGATGTCTTTAAACCCTACAGACTATGATGTCTTTAAACACGAACTATGATGTCCTTAAAAACCCAATGGACCGCAATGTCCCTAAACTAAATTCTATGGACTAAGATGTCCTTAAACATGGACTATGATGTCCTTAAACCCAATGGACCGTAACGTCTCTAAACTAAAATGATAGAGCCCAAATGCTCTTTTGTTGGATCAAAAATGATCCTGAACCCCCGTTGAGTAGATCTTAGTCTAAAATCAGACTAACGTATCCTTAACAAATATTTAAGTTGATCTTAATCTCAAATGAGATTAACGAGCCTTAAATCCACTAAACCCAAATCTAAGAAAATGTGTATTTGGACTAATCCCCGCCCTATGGGCGACAACATAAATTAGTCTCCGTATACAATCCACGGGCAACCAAAAATAAAACAAACACACACGACACGAAGTGAACATCTAGAGCAGAAGAAAGTGGTTATCACTACGCGATAACGTAATTAACTGTAGGGGCTTGCGCCTGCAGGGAAGAGCGTCCCTATAATCAAAAACCCCTCGCAAACGAGGTGGAATCTGACGAAGTCTGCTACAACGGCCGCATCCGTCCAAACCTCCGAAGCACGGTGCTATAAATCAACTTGGCATCTTCGGAGAGGTGTATGGATAAAACCAAATAGCATCTGCCCCCAAAATTCAGGCCAGACGTCCTAACGTCCAGGTCATGTCTTACGGCGGTGAACAGGAAAAAACGTCTTGTCCAGCCTCCGAAAGGATCAGAGACATGACAGTTGTGGGGCGATGGAATATTCCTAACTCCGGACATCAATTGCAATACATACAGCTTAGAGGTCTTACAGATGTCTACCTTACTTCAGCAAAGAATCAGCACGACATCGTTAAAGAAAATGAAACAACGACATGTTCCTAGCTTCAGGTCTTGAAGGCAACTCATATAAAGCCTAAAAGACTATCGGAGATCATTCAACACCAGAGCGGAGTGGTTATGACTCATCGCGGCTCCAAATTGAGCCTAACCTCAAGTAAAAAGCGTCATGGCAAATTCTTAACGCTTGCTCTTCCGACGGTAATATGACCTAAGGAGATTACTTGAAAACGTCATGTCCAGCCTCAGAAGGGATCGGAGACACGACAGTCGTGGGGCTACTTGAACAACAGCTTAAAGACTGCATATCGAGCAATACATCAGTCAATGCGACGGCCGCACAGACTAAAACCCTAGTACTACAAACCTAACGGACCCCTGTCGTAAAGAATAGGGGTTATCTATATTTCACGTTAGGATACACCTGCGAAATCCTCTCAACTCATCTCGACTCGTAGGGAAAAACATCTTTATGAAACTCTCACGGCTCATGAAGGTGAAAACCCTTAGGCGACGGGGATATCAACCTGTTTCCGAAGCACTGTGGCCCTACAAGTAGGTCCAAAATGACTTTTGTATATTATCCATGGGCCACATTCTCCAAAAGCGAATACCGATGAGGAGAAGAAGCCACTTACGAGTCCTCTCGACTCGTAAGGAGAAAATTCTCTTGTGAGATCCTTACGACTCTCAAGAGAAAACACACTTAGGAGTCCTCACGACTTCTAAGGAGAAAATATGCCTACGAGATCCTTTCGACTCGTAGGGAGAAAAGTCTTTATAAGACCCTCACGACTCATAAAATTGAAAAGTCTTAAGCGACAAATCTAAACCTATTTCCTAAGCCATTGCTGCCCTACAAGGAGGTCCAAACTGACTCTTATATACTATCCATGGGCCATATTCGCCAATGAAATGAACAAGTTACTTATGGGACCTAACGACTTGTAAGGAAAAAAAAGAATACCCGAGTGAGATCCTTACGACTCACGGAGGCGATTAACACTTAGAAATCCTCATGATTTCTAGGGAGAATACACACTTATGAGATCCTCAAAACGCATAGGAAAAAAAATCTTCTTGAGACCCTTATGATTCATGAAGATAAAAAAGTCTTAGGCTACAAGGATCCTAAACTTGTCTCCTAAGCCATCAATTGTATGGCCATGCATAACTCCGCACTACTTCACCCACGTACATACTTATGTGGGTAAAGCAGTGCGGGGAGGGGGGCATTTGTTCCCGCCAATTTTTTTGGCAAAAAGCTATTTGTTCCCTTATAAAAAAAGGGAAGAGGAAAAGAATCCTCATAGTTTGGCATCACGTGTTAAACACGTGGGCGCTTATATGCAAAGTATATAAGCGCTGAAAAAAATAACTAAGGGTCAAATTGTCCTCACGTGTTAAACACGTGAGCGCTCATGCAAAGCATATGAGCACTGAATAAAATAAACTTAAAGGCCAAACTGGCCTTACGTGTTAAACACGTGAGCGCTCATATACAAAACATATAAACGCTGAAAACAAATAACTAAGGGTCAAACTGGCCTTACGTGTTAAACACGTGAGCGTTCATATGCAGAGCATATGAGCGCTGAATATAAATAACCAATGGCCAAACAGGCCTCACGTGTTAAACACGTGAGCGCTCATATGCAGAGCATATGAGCGCTGAACATAAATAACCAATGGCCAAACAGGCCTCACGTGTTAAACAGGCTAAAACCCACACTAGGGGTCACGCGTTAAACACGTGAGTTCTCTCGCGGCATTCTTTGGTAGCGCTCACATGCAAAGCATGTGAGCGCCCCAATTTAAAATGATCCCATTTGATAGAATTAAATTCTATGTGATAGAATTAAATTCTATTTGGGAAATATTTTCCCTGATCTTTCTAATATGGAGAGATCTTTTTCTAATAGAGAATCTTGGATTTAAAATCCAATGGTGATAAAATATCACCAATTAAACCATCTAATAGAATTAAATTCTATGTGGAAAATATTTTCCCGATCTTTCTCAAACTAGAAAGATCTTCTCTGTTAAACAGAGGACCCTTGGATCGAAATCCAACGGTGATTATAAAATCATCTATCAATCATTTGATAGAATAAAATTCTATTTTAGGAAAATATATTCCTAATCTTATTAAACTAAGAAAATATTCATATGATAGAATAAAATTATGATCTTGTTAAACTAATAAGATATTCATATGATAAAATAAAATTCTAACAAGATATTCATATTATAAAATAAAATTCTATGTTAGGAAAATATCTTCGTAATCTTGTTAAAATAACAAGATATTAATATGATAGAATAAAATTCTAATCTTGTTAAAATAACAAGATATTAATAAAATAAAATAAAATTCTAATCTTGTTAAACTAACAAGATATTTATATGATAGAATAAAATTCTATCTTAGGAAAATATTTCTTAATCTTGTAAAACAAACAAGAAATCTTCTCTGTTAAATAGAGAGTCTTTGGATAAAAATCCAACGGTGAATAAAATTCACCGATTGATCTAAAAGATCATTTTGATTGATTATAAAATCAATCATGATCTCTCAATGAGAGATTTTCTCAACAAATTGATTTCTTTCTTTCTTCTATAAATATGAGCAAAGAGATGACAAGAGGAGGAGAGAGAAAAAAGAAAAGAGGAGACCCTTCATAAACTTTTGTAAAAATACATAAGGTTCTCAAAACAATAGAGAATTTAATTCTCTCAAAGAAGAAGATTTCCCTCCTAAAAAACTCTAGGTAAAGAAAAAAGAAGAGATCAAAAAACATCTTCTTTACTTATTAAAAATGTTTAACCTTTCTCAAAGAATTTAGTTCTTTCTCTGAATCTGAGATCCACAAGACAAGTCTCCTACAAGTTGAGAATTTAATTCTCATCGCGAAAATCTTGTTCTTGAGAATCAAAGATTCAGGGGAGAACATGAATACAAGAATATGAAGAAGATGGAGTTCATAATACTCCGGAAACTTAGTTTCTTCAAATTAAGAACTTATTTCTTAAAAGAAGCTGATCTCATATCCTCAAAATAGTGGTCTTGGTGATTCTTAATAGTCAAAACACTATTAAAAGAGGTTTAACTTATCTGAAAACATGAACATGAAAAACATGGAGTTCATAATACTCCAGGAACTTAGTTCCTTCATATCAAGAACTTAGTTCTTAAAGAACATAATCCCAGATCTTCAAAATAATGATCTTGATGATCGTTAATGGTCAAAATACCATTAACAGAGATTTAAATTCTCTAAAAATATCAACAGAGATTAAATCTCCAAAAGATTAAATCTCCAAAAGAACTCAGCGCCTCACGTAAAAAGCAAGTGAGCGCTCAAGGCCAAGTTATATAGCGCTTCACGTGAAACACACGTGAGCGCCGGGAAAAGTTAGTGCTTAGCACTATTGGAGCGCCTCACGTGATATACACGGGAATGTTATATGCAACTAAGTGCTTAGCACTGCTGAAACCCAATCTTAGCCCAAGCGAGCCCACATGCTCATGATTTCCAAACTGATCTTAGTCTCAAACATGACTAATGATCTCTCATCAATGATATCTAAAATGATATTCATCCTATATCTCCTAAGTTAATCTTAGTCTCAAATAAGGCTAATGATTCTTAGATGATCCATCACGATCTTTCCCTCAAAATACGGGATTTGGTTCAAGGGTACATCTCTTAACACTTCTGATATATGTTGTTGTAATTCCTCAACGTTTTCAGAGAGGTGGCGGGTCCCGACAACCAACAACAACTTCTCATCCCAACTTGATGTAAAATTTCATTAAGATAGGGAATTATACACCCAACATTGATGCACTTCCAAACTGATGTGCATACCTCAAATCAGATCGCACCCCAAATTAGATGCATTTCATGTCACCATCGTTCACTCCGCCACGTAACAAAAACACGTGCGCCTAAGATGAATGATAGACCGAAATGTCCTTAAACTAATATCTGCCCCAAACACGGCGGTAATGGACCGCAATATCCTTAAACTAAAATGATTGGGCCCAAATGATCGTATGTTTAAGTCGATCTTAATTTCAAACCAGATTAACGATCCTTAAATAAACCAAACCTAAATCTAAAATATACGGATTTGGACTTATCCGCTCCCTACGGACGACGACAGAAACTAGTATCCGTATACAATCCACGGGCAACCCAAACAAACAAAAAAACACACGACACGAAATGAACTTCCGAAGCAGGAGAAAGTGGTTATCGCAATACGGTAACGTAATTAACTGCAGGGGCTTGTGCCTGCAGGAAAGAGCGTCCCCACAATCAAAAACCCCTCACAAACGAGGGGGAATCTGATAAAATCTGCTACAACGGCCGCATCCGTCCAAACCTCCGATATACGGTGCCATAAATAAACTTGGTATCTTCGGAGAGGTGGACGGATAAATCCAAATAGTATCTTCCTCCAGATTCAGGCAAAACGATCTATCCCAGTTCGTCTTCGTTTCCGGCGGTGAACAAGGAGCATCAGCCGCGGCAGCGGCAGAGGCAGAGCGGTTTTGCCGTCCGGAAAGCCGCGTAGGGAGCTTCAGAGAGCTGGTCTTGGAACCCGATCAGTATCCCCTTCGGATGACTCCTTCCGTGTGGACTTTGCCACACCTCCAGGTATATTGCACGTATATTCATTTAGAATGTAATATTATAGATATATACACATATTTATTTCAAAATTACTTATATAGTCAATGTTTAATTGTCTAGCTGTTGGTGGTGTGTCCACATCAGAGGCAGAGGCTATACCGTACCTACATGTATGTTTATATATCCTATAGTACATGCATATTAATTTAGAATGTTATATCATAAATATACACACATTTTTTTTGCTCTTACTTAGATAATCATTTTTTGATTGTCTAGCAGTAAGTGGTGCCTCCATATCTCGGGCAGAGGTCACCACCGCACCTGCAGGTATGTTTATATATCTTATAGTACATGCATATTGATTTAGAATGTTATATTATTGATATACACATTGTTTTTGCAATTACTTATATAATCTATTTTTAATTGTTTAATAATAGGTGGTGCATCCACATCTGGCGCAGAGGCCACTCCCGCCACTTTCGTACCCTCCGCTCAGTCTGTAGGTTAGTATGAATAAATATAAAATATTTATTCATTTTACATATCCTCTAAGAATAAACATGAACTTTATGTAATTTTATCGTCAATTTTTATTTTCTAATTGGAAGGGATGCGTCCATATCCGGGTCACCAGCTGTTCCTCACCGGAGGAACTATCGTCCCGCTCGTGCTGCTGCCCGGGCCCAGGCTCGTGCTGCTATTGCCGGAGGTATATATCGCACTTCAATTTTCGTTAATTCTTGATTTCTTAATACCACTTTGTCTTAATATTGCTTGTCTTGATATTTCTTGTAGATGCAGGGTAGCCCCATCTGAGAGGGGGACTCGAGGGCCGAATCAGTCCCACAGGCTGAGGCCCAATAGAGCTAGGGGGATGCACCATTCCTCCTCTTTTTTACTCTCGATTATCGCTATACTGGCGATTATGCCGAGAGGTTCGGTCGGTATATGGGAATGAAAGCCGTATCTAAAAGAAGTATCCACTTCACGTTGAGTGGGGCGATCAGCACCGGCGCTCATTTGCTCTCTTCTGGGATCAGGCTCAGGTATTAATATATATTTTCATTTGACTTATCCAATATATTTATTATTATTTAACACTTGCAATTTAAATACATTATTTTTGTATTTGCAGTTGGATTATGACTTTCAGCCTATATCCGACCATGATCACCCTGAGAGAGTGCTTGATTTTCATGCTTTGTACTAGGGCCTGATGAAGAACATGCAATCAAAAGTCCGATATAATAAGAACAAGCTGAAGATCGATTGCTATTCCCTATGGATGACGACCTCCGAGGCAGAGAGAGCATCTTTCCTAAATACGCCGGCCTTTGCAAGAGTCGACGTAGATACATGACCTCTCTTGTGCCAATATTACAACTCTCAGCGCAAACAGGTTTATAATTTAAATGTAATTCATTATTTAGTATATAATTTATTTTTGTGTGTTGCTTAATTAGAAAACTACATCTGAATGTGTAGTGCAGAAACAGGTCGATCGAAATAAGGAAAATAGGAAGTCGGCGAAGAGGGGTCACCCCACTCATACAGGTGGCTCGAGGAACATTACTCGTGCCATGGAGGCATCGGTAAATTACAATAGATCTATTTTCATATAATATAATATCAAGAGTTATTTTATAATATATGTAAATTTTTAGAATTGCAGAGAGCTCAGACCCTAATGTATGGTGGTACACCGAGCGTGCTGGCCGCGTATCTTGCCATCCACGGCACCTCGACAGATCCTGCCACGGGCGAGCTTCGATTCCTCGACACCGCTACCCAGGAATATTGCGTAAGTGTTAATATTTATTCTAATTCGAATGAAATTTTTTTTTGATAAGTTCAAATTTAAATGATATACTTATATTTTAATGGTTAATGTGGGTGTAGGAGCGGGTGGTGAAGCAGGCGGAGACATTGGGGATCGATTTTAGTAGACAGACCGATCTGATGCTATTGACCCCAGTCCTAAACACTGCACACGGAGGGCACTACGGAGATTGGGAAAGAGGCCGGGGACTGGGTCTTAACAGGGCCCATATAAGGTTGGTCTCCACTCCGGCGGTTACTTCCCCTACCCCCCGTGAACGATGTCTGGAGCATGATGTTTCCACCTTGAAGACCACCGTCGAGGAGTTGAAGGAGATGTTGGTACTTATACTACTTAATGGTAAAATATTATATCAGATTATAGATAGTAACATATGCGATATTAGCAGCCTGGGCTTATTTGGTTGTAAACTTAGTTTTGATTAATCATACTTACATAAAACTATCTAATTAAAATAAACTACGGTTTTCTAAACTAGATACCCAAACAAGGCCTAAGTCCCTAAGTATTCTTAGATTGGGGTTTCGCAATAACCTGATAATGATACGAATTCGACTAAAATCTAATACACCGTTCTTACTCGTTTATTACACACAAAATTTAACAGATGCGACAGGATACTTCGGCTGCGGCTCCACATGCATCTCCTTCGGCTGTGGCTCCGTAAGCCACTTCCTCGGCTGCGGTTGCGCAGACCATTCCTGCAGCTCCATAGCCCGCTCAGACCCCCGCACAGTCCGCTCCTTCATCAGTCGAGTTTTTGACGACTCAGGGCTTCACCGAGGAGCAGATGCGCCAGATTACGACGTTTATCAGAGGTGGAGAAGTTGGACCGAGTTAGGATAGCTTTTTTTATATTTTTGAGGATGTATGTACTTATCTGATATATATTGTATACATTTTGGACGATATTAGTAGTTTTTTGCTTGTTCACGATAATTTAGATTGATATCGTATTTTGTTTGTTTATTTCTTTTATATATTATGCGTGAGATATTGATCATGAATATTTTTGTATTTGGTTATATGATGTATATATTATTGTGCACAAGGCGGGGAAAAAACATGAAGCCCATTTAAAAAAATCCTGATATTTTGTCCTTTGGATTAATCCGTAGGTGCAATGTTTGCCCTTACACAGTTAGCCGTAGGGACAAACATCAGGATACATGATATTTTTATGGACTCAGTAACAGGGTTAAAACTTTCCCCTACGGATTAATCCGTAGGGGATTCTATCAGGCCCAACGGAGAAATTTGTAGGGGCAAGTATTTTATTTTATAAATAAAGATTATATTACTCCGTAGGGATAAATGTCTCTACGGAGTAAGGCGTAGAGACAATTATTACTCTATAGGGACATGTTCAGGACGAAAACTTGCATCTGCGGTCTTTGCACCTATGGGAAAATTTTATGTCCTTACGGATATATCCGTAGAGCCAGTGGTTTGCCCCTACGGCTAAATCCGTAAAGGCAACACATTATTGTAGTAGTGAAGTAGCTTAGGACCAAATGTAAAACACACTAGTAAAAAAATATGCAATAGCGAGGGAAAATATTTACGAGGATGGATTTACCTCGACAATGTGTACACGCTACCTGGTGAATTTTCCCTAATTTGTTAATGTTATTTCGATAATTATCTATTTTTAAGGATGAAAGAATAAACCACCGAGGGAAAGTATAAAGACCGTAAATTTATTTGGGTGAAAACATAGGAAGGGAAACATTCCTGAAGGATACATTCTTGGCAATAGTAGTATTAGCGGCAAAAGAAATGCCAAGGGAACATTGCTGAGCCAACATGATCCATTGCCAATTTTTCCTTGGCATTTCTTTTGTCGCGACTATTGCCAAGGGATATATCCATCGGCAATGTTTTATATTTTGGCCCATTATTGAATTTACACTTTTTATACTTTCCTTCGATAGTGTATTCTTTCATCCTTAGAAATAAATAATTGCCGATAGAATATTAGTAGTAAGTAAAATTCGCTAAGTAAGGTACACATTACCGAAAGAAATTTGTTCCTCGCAAATGTTTTCCCTTGTTATTGCATTTTTTTTCAACTAGTGACGATAGCAATAGATTTATGGGATGTAAAAATAAAATGTGTGTGTGTAATCAATTGACATCAAAGTTTGGCCTGCTACGTAGAATCTCGTAACTTTTCTCCTTAATTCAATGCTTAAAGAACATTCAAAAGAACTAGTCAAAAGTAAAAGATTCATTACGCAAAGTAAAAGGCATTCTCGAAGAAAAAGCTCGTCTAAAATACCAGCTTAATTAATTATATTAGTGATACATGCATGTACACTTATCTTCATTTGCCGTGCACAAACTCTAATTAAGAATCGGGATAATTCTTTTCAGCATTTCTTAAAAGTATATAGAGAGAGACAATAATTTATCTTCCGTTCAACGCAATCGATCCATTTGGACGGTAGATATAAATTATCGTGTTCTCGAGTGGAAAAATATTGAAAAAATAGGATCCCTCTCTCAATTAGGATGTAGCTAACAAAAGAATGCAAGTGTGTAATCAATTGATTCATGAAGTGGTGGCTAGTGTCAATATTTATATGGCATATATATTGAGCAGCTAGCTAGTAGCTAGCTGCTACCATTGTACTCCATGAACTCCTCCACCTCCATTGATCCCATAGCCCACCATCCCATAGCTCGGTCCCATCGGGCCCACGCTGATGTTGGAATCGGGATCCATCGTCATATTCATCGCATAACCATGACCACCACCCTCATGGTCGTCGCCGTCGTTGTTAGCAGTAGTTTGCTCACCTTGCCTTATGCTAGCCATCGAATTCTTCTCCCCTTCACTCTCCCTATACTTGTTGAGATACACCTTAAGAGGAGACACATAGTTTTCAAACCCTAGGGTCGTCATGGCCCACAAGAGGTCGTCGCCGTTGATGGTCTTGCGCTTCTCGCGTTGGCATTTGTCAGAGGCCTCGCCGGTGATGAAGCTGATGAACTCGGAGACGCACTCTTGGACGGTCTCTTTGGCTTCTTTGGAGATCTTGGCGTTGACAGGGAGGGAGCGTTTCATGATGCGGCTCACGTTGGCGATGGGGAGGAACGGGTCTTGTTCTTTCGTGGCCGGGGATTCGGTATCGGAGGGTGGGCTCCCGGCGGGGCTTATGTGGTGGTGGTTGTTGTTGTTGGCTACTCTTCTTCCTTTCATTTTCTTTTCTTTCTTCTCTTAGAGAGAGAGGAATTAGGGTTGCAATGAAGAAGTGGGGAGCTTAGAACTTGGTTTTAAAGGGAAGAGGAGTAAGGATGGGTGGGTGGGTGCGTGAGTGCGTGGGAGGGCGGCATGAATAGGACATAAAGCAAACAAAATTCCATGGAGTTGGAAATGGTAAAACCCTAATTATATGAGATTAAATTTAATTAAGGACCTATGTAATTTTATTATTTGGGTCACCTTAATAATGTTATTGTGACAAGGTGAGTGCATGGAATTGGAAGGGTGACTAGACCCAACACTTGACAAGGACAATTTTTTCCTTTACAAATAGCAAGTGGAAGCAAACATAATTAATGTTAGTACGTGCCTATGTGGTAAGTCAATTTTCTCTACTAGCTAATTTATATACATCGTCAAGAAGTTAGCTCCAAATAGAAATAGAAGATGCAAATAATTGCGTTTTTATGTAGGTTTATTTATCAAAAGCCACCTATAGCTTTCAACACATGACAGAAAATTATCAATATCTTTCAAAACCATACAAAACTGTCATCATACATCATGTTACCGCGCTACGCCAATTAAGTTGTCATGTAGGTAAAAAAGTTATTAAAAAACCCCAAATTTACTCCTCTTAATTCTTACCCTAACTAGATCTCTTCAAAAATGAAAAAAATGAAAGGAAAAAAATCCGACCCCTCATCCATTCCTCGAAGCCGGCGTAGACCACCATCGCCATTCCCTTCCTCTGCCTCTCTCTATAGCATCTTCTTCTTCCTCCTCCTCCTCCGCTACCATAGACATATCCCTAACACTAAACAAACTTCATCTTCTTCCTCCTCCACCTCCAAATCTCCATTCCAAATCCGCCTCTCCCTTCCCTCTAGCGTTGATCCCTGCTGTCTAGACTTCAACTCCGTGTGCCACCCTTCAAGCCCGTACTCGACCTCCCCTAACTCTCCCGTCTCAACCCAATCCTTGTCTTCCGCCTTGTTATGAAAATGACTTATATTCAACAGCAGAGAGCGGTCAGAAGTCTAAGCTATAATACTTCATATATCTGAATAAGAAGAATTCAGAAATCCAAAACGTAGGTAGACATCTGAGCATTTTTGTTTCAGACGTATGTCAACGATAATTTTGGCATATTTAGAAATTAGTTGGAAAATAATTTGAAAATTTGTTGAGAGATTATTTTGGAAATTTGATGATATCTTAATTAGTAAATTAGGCATTCTAGTAAGATTAGGTTTATGGTTTCTAAGTTTATAAATATAGATTGATTATGGTATTTTGTTAAGAAGTAGTAGAAGTAGAAGAGTTGAAGAGAAGTTTTGTAATTCGTATTGAAGTTGAACAATTTCTTATGTTTGATTGTGCTTTTATTTTATTCTTTCTTCTCAAAGATCATGTGTTGGTTTTCTGAATTGCTTTGGACCTAAAAATCGTAACAATTGGTATTAGAGTATTGGTTGAGAGAAAAATAACGAAGATGGAGACAACTCAAATCGCAATAAAATTGGTGCATTTGAATAGCACAAATTGGTCGATATAGAAGTCGAGGATAAATGATATGTTGTGCCTCAAAAATTTAGATGTGCCTCTTTATGAGATTAGCGCCAAATCAAAGAAGATGTCTGATGAAGATTGGATAAGGATGGATCGAAAGACGAGGAGTCTTATTCGCGGATGGATAAAACATTCGGCGTTCCACCATGTATCGTCAGAGAGCACTGCAGAAACTTTATGGAAGAACTTGACAAATCTCTATAAGAGAAAGACGACTACGAATAAGACTTTTCTAATGAGAGAATTGGTGAATTTAAAATTCCAGGAAGATTCCTCAATAGTGAAGCGCTTGAACGAAGTTCATAATATTGTGAATCAACTTGTAGCCATGAAAATGCCGATTGAAAACGAGATGCAAGCACTTATAGTATTGAGTTCCCTTCCGAGTATTTGGTATAAATTCTGGTAGTTTCTTTTAGCAATTCGTCTCCTGAAAGAGTTATGTCTATGAGTACAGCAACAAATTGTAACACCCGAGCCCAATGCTACTATTTTCTGTTATTGGTTGAGCATTAGATATTACTCATTTCATTTATCTTGCTTATTTGGGTCTTACTGTAAAATTTTATCTGGCTAAGTCATTTCTACATATAACAAATTTTAGCATCTAAAATAAAATTGAAAATATTCATCTTGGCCTACTTGACACCCTTAGCCTCGTGGTAGCGTCCGTGCATTGTGTTCTCGTCCCGTTCAGTGAAACGGACGAGTTTGGATGGCTACGTGCACGCACGTGTGTCCGTTTTGAGAGTATGCTTTTTAATCATAAAACATTTCATTTTAAAATTTGGAACCCACTTAAAATCCTATTATTTGAATTTCGAATTTTTTGGACCCAACCCGGGCGCAATTTGGAAATGTTTCATTTGGCGCCAAAATCCCAAATTTTTAATATTATTAAAACTTCGCATATATTTTTCTAATTAATCTGATATCTTACTGTTCATTACCTATCTTTTAAATCTTTAAGTTAACCATGTAATATTTTACAATCTTTTATATCCTTCTCAATTTATTCTCTCAGCCAATCGCAACCTCCCCTTTAACCCCGTGGTCCCCACTTTCTCTCTCTTCTTCTTCTCTCTCTCTCCTTCTTCTCTCTCTCTCCACTTTCTCTCTCTCTCTACCCCTTATATATTCTCTCGTACTTCTCTTTATCATTTTTCTCTTCTTGCTTCATGTCTCGTTTCTCATTCTTTTAACTGTTCTTTTGTTACCGGAATTCCGTCATGCCGGTGACGTTTCTCGACGTTCCAGCGAGATACCCCGACCCGTGTGGTTCCTTTGTTCGTCGTTTGGGTTCATTCCGTGAACCGTGCGCCGTCGCGAGTTTTCCCCGCCGACGGTTAACGTTCCGTTTTCCCGATTCGCGACCCATCGAGGCAAGTTAATCTTGCTACATGCTATATACTTTTATAATCTTCATTTTATAATATTATACATTTGAAAATCTTATAGTTTACATATGAAATGTCGTTGAAAAATCGGATATGACAAATCTGAAATTTACTGTACACCTTATCTTATAAAATTCATTATAAATCATAGAAAAATCATTAGGATACGTTCTTTAGTTCGTTACGAAGCTAATTCAGAATACTATAACTCTATGAAATATTTACTTGCAAAATAAATTGTTTAATTAACGTAAAATGCAAATGAACACGTCTCTAAACTGCTGTCCGGGGAAATTCCAGCAGCAAACTTTCAACTTTGAATATTCATAACTTTTTGTAGGGATAACCTGAGATACTTATACTTATAAAACTGAAAATCTTATTGAATTATCTTTGTTTTGGTATAAGATACGTCTCTTTTGGAGAACATTTGTTATTTTTAAGCTATTTTACAAATTAGGGTGACGCTAAATTTCTGAACGGAACCTTCTTGTGCATGGTTAATCAATACATCTTTTATAGTTACTAATCGCTTTGAATATGCTATCCATATTAATATTATCATATCACATATTGTTTAGTTGTACATCCCACATTACCATTTTATAGTTTTATAACTTTTCGGATACCCGTTTGCATCTATCGCATTTAAGATACATATAATTGCATCCATAGATCACATCACTACATAATAATGCGATATTAACACTCCATGTTTAATAAATTGTATCCTAATTAATATTGGAACTATAATGTAACCCTAATCGATAACTGTGCATCCATATCCTTGAAATTATATCTATTGGCATATCATATTACATGTTCCAGTTATTGTTCTGATAGTACTCATGCTTGTTTATTTATACACATGTTTATGTTAGTTTGATTATGAGCACCCACATGACATCTTGTGCTTCCTGACATGACCTGTTACACTTCCTACTTGACATGACATGGTACCGTACACTCTTGACATGACATGACACCTTTATACATTACCTGGTTGACCTGATGTACCATGGCTTTACCTGTTACCTGACCTCATGCCTAATGCCAACAAACCTGACCATTCCTGCTGTCTATCCAGACAGACCTACTTTTACTTGACTTTGTGTTGGCATTAGTCCTTGACTACTGAACACCTGACCTGACATACATAGTTTGGGGGTATGGGGAAATCAAAGGTGAAACCGACTTGTAACTCAACAGTTCGATACATTGTTCTGATCAGTCTTACGGGCTTGGCCAGTCCGGGAGTGATGATGCTGACATCACTCGTCCATCCTACTACCTACTTTTACTGCTTAGCGGCACGTCTCGGGTTCAGCCCCGAGGGTCATGACCGTGGTCCCGGGCACGCACGGGATACTATTGAGTTACATCGACGATTCATCAATTGGTTTCAAAGACTATAGAGTAGAAAACCTGATAGGACAGCTTAGTCATCATTGCACATTACCCTGCTTGTTATCTCTCATTATTGCTTTATTCATGTTCATACTTGCATTGCTTATTACCATGTTTATACTTTATACTTGATATCATGACGCGCTGACGTCTGGGTTTTGCATGGCCCAGATTCCGTACCTTTGTCGACGACCGAGCAGGAGTACTTCAGCCAGCAGGCTGACCAGTGAGTCCTTAGGGTTTAGTTTATTTATTTTCATTTCATTTCCAGATGTGAGCCGCATTACGGGACGTACTGTTTATTCATTGTATTGGATCATTAGCTTCCGCACTTATTGTTCATTGATTCTTGTTATTATGGATTTGGACATGTACTAGTTTAGTTTATTTTTTTCCTGTTCTTGATATCTTTACAACCGTAATGTGACTGTGGACGGATGCGTCCTACCCACAGGTAGCATGGTTGGCTATGTCACGTGCCCAATCTTGCGTACTCTGGGAAGCGGGGCGTGACATGGTTTTATGGTATCAGAGCCATAGGTTAATTGGGTTGATTCTTTGTAGTTGGGTATTGCACCCGATACACGAATCATAATACCCGTGATTAGGAAACATGTCCTGCCACCTTGACCGTTTTACCATCCTTGAATCATTCTTCCGGATCATGTCGACATGCAAACTTACTTTGCATTGTCAACTCGAAAACCTAATTTCTTGTTATCCCTAGGACTTAGGCGACTTGGGTGGAGTTAAGTAATTGCGGCTATGATACCGCGGCATAGCTACAATGCGGTACTCTATTTAAGTATCTTGGAGTTCTAGCCTTGATCCATATTCAGAATCTATCATCATGCTAATATTGGGTGTTTTGAGTTCAGGATTATGACAGGTAAGAAGTTGAAGACGTACCAGAGGCGTGTGAACGGAGCCGCCATGCTTGGAGTGATAAGAGGAATGCTGGAAATCAAAGAAACAGCCCGAGCTGATCCAGCAGCAAGCGGACTCGTTTCAGGAAGGTTTGCAGATCGTTCAGCAGTCTGTGAACAAGATTGGAACTAGACCAGTTGACCGAGTAGGGACCGTGGCAGAGTTCAGACGTGTGGGTCCTACTACTTTCACTGGTTTGGAGGAGCCATGCCAGCCGAGCAGTGGCTAGTCAGCACGGAGAATTCGCTGATTGCGGCACAGATTCCAGAGGACAAAGGAGTTGATGTGGTGCGCATTCAACTAGTGGATTACGCCGAGAGTGGTGGCTTGTGGAGGAGAACCGTTTGCCCAAGCCAAGCAGTTAGACGGATTTCTCTAAGAGTTTCCTGGAGAAGTTCTTTCCGCGGACTGCACGGGAGGAAATGGAAGAGAAATTTATTGGGCTGAGGCAGAATGGAGCACCCGTGGACGTGCATGCAGCAGAGTGGACGAGACTCAGCAGTTTCACTGGACCTTTAGTCGCCAACGATGCAGACAGGGCATGAAGGTCCATGCGCAGCTTGGATGTGGACATCCAAAGGCAAACCGTCTCCCTGGGTTTGACCACTTTCTCACAGGTTCTTACGGCAGCTCGAGAACAGCAGAGCATATCAGGAAAATTGGGAGTTCACAGCAGACATCAGTTGCGGTAAGGAAGCAGTTCTGTCGGGCCGGTCGAGTTTAGGGCTAGGCCGACAAACAATGTTCTTGCATCAATGGAAGTGATGAAAGTAAAGAGCCGGCTGCTGTTCGTGATTCAATGGACGTGTTTGAAGATATATCGGGCTTACCGCAGAAACGAGACGTGGAGTTCACGATTGACCTTAGTCCTGGTGCAGCGCCAGTGTCTAAAGCTTACTATCCAATGGCACCAGTGGAATTGGAAGGAGTTAAGAAGCAAGTTGGTGAATTACTTGAGAAGGGTTGGATTCGAAGCAGCAACTCGCCTTGGGAGCTCCAGTTCTTTTAGTAAAGAAGAAGGATGGCACGAGAAGGATGTGCATTGATTATCGAGAATTGAACCGGGCGACTATTAAGAACAAGTACCCGATCCCTCGCATTGGAGGACTTTTGAGCAGCTTAGTGGCGCGAGAGTATTCTCGAAACTGGATTCGCGATCCGGATATCATTAGGTCCTGCAGATGTTGAGACAGGAGAAGCTTTATGCGAAGATGAGTAGTGCGAATTCTGGCTGGAAGAAGTGAAATTTCTGGGACATGTCGTGTTGGGTGATGGAATCGCCGTCCATCCCGAAAAGATTGTAGCAGTTCGAGATTGGCCTATTCCAAGGAATGTAGCTGAGATAAGAAGTTTCCTTGGATTAGCCGGATACTACAGGAGATTTGTGGAGAACTTTGCTCGTTTGGCAGAACCGCTGACCAAGCTTATGCGTAAGGAGGTACCTTTTGTATGGACGGATAAGTGTGCGTTGGCTTTGAGACGTTGAAGCAGAAGTTGATAACCGCCCCTATCCTGACCGTACCAGACAATTCCGGAGGACTGATGATTCATAGCGACGCATCTGGGAAAGAATTGGGATGTGTTTTGATGCAGCATGGGAAGGTCGTAGCATACGCATCAAGACAACTGAAGACCCATGAGAAGAATTATCCAACTCATGACTTGGAGCTTGCGGCTGTGATTTTCGCTTTGAAGATTTGGAGACACTACCTTTTGGGCATAAGAGTCGAAGTTTTTACAGATCATAAGAGCTTGAAGTACGTGTTCACGCAGAAGGAGTTGAACATGAGGCAACGCAGATGGTTGGAGCTGACGGCCGACTACGACCTTAATCTTAAGTACCATCCGAGAAAAGTTAACGTCGTGCCAGATGCGCTAAGTCGGTTACCAGCAATTCAGGTACTGACCGCACAAAGGGAGATCATTGCGGATTTTCGGAGATTTGACTTGGAGGTTGTGCTACCACATGCTACGGGACAGTCGATGCAGTTGCAAGTACAGTCGTCCTTAGTTGAGAAGATTAAAACAGCACAATCGCAGGATCCTAGACTACAAAAGTTTCGAGAGCAGGTTGAAGCCGGACTACGAACAGATTTATTGATCCACGAAGATGGTTCGTTGAGGTATGGTAGCCGTGTGCCAAAAGGGGATGTGCGTGTGCCAAAAGGGGATGTGCGTGAAGAGCTTATGAAGGAGGCACACAATTCAGTTTACTCTGTACATCCAGGAGGGACAAAGATGTACCAAGATATTCGACAGCATTTCTGGTGGGAAGGCATGAAACGGGAGATTGCTCGCTTCGTGGCTAAGTGCTTGGTATGTCAGCAAGTCAAGGCTGAACACCAAATGGTTGCTGGTTTATTGCAACCATTTCCGATTCCTCAGTGGAAGTGGGAATATATAACCATGGATTTCATGACGGCTTTACCGCGGAGTCCAAAAGGCAACAATGCTGTATGGGTGATTGTCGATCGGTTGACCAAGGCAGCTCACTTTATTCCTTTTCGGGTTGGTCAATCGACAGAGACTTTGGCAGGGCGGTACATGTAGGAGATTGTGAGATTGCATGGAGTACCGGTAAGCATCGTGTCCGATCGGAACACTCGGTTCTTATCACACTTCTGGAGGAGTTTACAGGAAAGTTTGGGGACTCGATTGAAGTTTAGCACAGCTTATCATCCTCAGATTGATGGACAATCGGAGAGAACGATCCAGACCCTTGAAGATATGTTGAGAGCTTGCATGTTGGACTTCAAAGGTTCTTGGGAGGATCATCTACTTTTGGTGGAGTTGTCTTACAACAACAGTTTTCAGGCAACTATTCAGATGGCTCCATTTGAAGCTTTGTATGGTCGTAAATGCCGTTCACCTGTTTGTTGGGACGATGTCGGTGAACGAAGATTATTGGGACCAGATTTGGTTGTGCAGACAGTTGAGAAGGTTAACCCTATCAGAAATCATATGAAGGCAGCACAGGACCGACAGAAGAGTTGGGCAGATACGTCAAGAAGACCTCTGGAGTTCACCGTGGGTGATTTGGTATTCTTGAAGATATCACCGACTAGAGGGGTGATTCGCTTTGGGAGTCGGGGAAAGCTTGGTTCTCGATTCGTTGGACCCTTCGAGATATTGGAGCGTGTTGGAGAGGTAGCGTACCGTTTGGCGTTACCACAGTCTTTGGCAGGTGTGCACGATGTGGTTCGTGTATCTCAACTACGGAGGTATGTTCGAGATGAAACCCACGTATTGGATCATTCGGAGTTGATCGTACGGGAGGACCTAACTTTTGAGGAGCGACCAGTCGAAATCAAGGATCGAAGAGAAAAGGTTCTTAAGAACAAGGTTACCCCTCTTGTGCTAGTTTCTTGGGGTAATCGATCGCATGGAGAATCCACTTGGGAACGAGAAGATGAAATCCGGCAGAAGTTTCCTCACCTTTTCTTGTAGTTATCTATCTTTGTATTCTTGGAATTTCGAGGACGAAATTCTTTTGTAGTTGGGTATAATGTAACACCCGAGCCCAATGCTACTATTTTCTGTTATTGGTTGAGCATTAGATATTACTCATTTCATTTATCTTGCTTATTTGGGTCTTACTGTAAAATTTTATCTAGCTAAGTCATTTCTACATATAACAAATTTTAGCATCTAAAATAAAATTGAAAATATTCATCTTGGCCTACTTGACACCCTTAGCCTCGTGGTAGCGTCCGTGCATTGTGTTCTCGTCCCGTTCAGTGAAACGGGCGAGTTTGGATGGCTACGTGCACGCACGTGTGTCCGTTTTGAGAGTATGCTTTTTAATCATAAAACATTTCATTTTAAAATTTGGAACCCACTTAAAATCCTATTATTTGAATTTCGAATTTTTTGGACCCAACCCGGGCGCAATTTGGAAATGTTTCATTTGGCGCCAAAATCCCAAATTTTTAATATTATTAAAACTTCGCATATATTTTTCTAACTAATCTGATATCTTACTGTTCATTACCTATCTTTTAAATCTTTAAGTTAACCATATAATATTTTACAATCTTTTATATCCTTCTCAATTTATTCTCTCAGCCAATCGCAACCTCCCCTTTAACCCCGTGGTCCCCACTTTCTCTCTCTCCTTCTTCTCTCTCTCTCCACTTTCTCTCTCTCTCTACCCCTTATATATTCTCTCGTACTTCTCTTTATCATTTTTCTCTTCTTGCTTCATGTCTCGTTTCTCATTCTTTTAACTGTTCTTTTGTTAACGGAATTCCGTCGTGCCGGTGACGTTTCTCGACGTTCCAGCGAGATACCCCGACCCGTGTGGTTCCTTTGTTCGTCGTTTGGGTTCATTCCGTGAACCGTGCGCCGTCGCGAGTTTTCCCCGCCGACGGTTAACGTTCCGTTTTCCCGATTCGCGACCCATCGAGGCAAGTTAATCTTGCTACATGCTATATACTTTTATAATCTTCATTTTATAATATTATACATTTGAAAATCTTATAGTTTACATATGAAATGTCGTTGAAAAATCGGATATGACAAATCTGAAATTTACTGTACACCTTATCTTATAAAATTCATTATAAATCATAGAAAAATCATTAGGATACGTTCTTTAGTTCGTTATGAAGCTAATTCAGAATACTATAACTCTATGAAATATTTACTTGCAAAATAAATTGTTTAATTAACGTAAAATGCAAATGAACACGTCTCTAAACTGCTGTCCGGGGAAATTCCAGCAGCAAACTTTCAACTTTGAATATTCATAACTTTTTGTAGGGATAACCTGAGATGCTTATACTTATAAAACTGAAAATCTTATTGAATTATCTTTGTTTTGGTATAAGATACGTCTCTTTTGGAGAACATTTGTTATTTTTAAGCTATTTTACAAATTAGGGTGACGCTAAATTTCTGAACGGAACCTTCTTGTGCATGGTTAATCAATACATCTTTTATAGTTACTAATCGCTTTGAATATGCTATCCATATTAATATTATCATATCACATATTATTTAGTTGTACATCCCACATTACCATTTTATAGTTTTATAACTTTTCGGATACCCGTTTGCATCTATCGCATTTAAGATACATATAATTGCATCCATAGATCACATCACTACATAATAATGTGATATTAACACTCCATGTTTAATAAATTGTATCCTAATTAATATTGGAACTATAATGTAACCCTAATCGATAACTGTGCATCCATATCCTTGAAATTATATCTATTGGCATATCATATTACATGTTCCAGTTATTGTTCTGATAGTACTCATGCTTGTTTATTTATACACATGTTTATGTTAGTTTAATTATGAGCACCCACATGACATCTTGTGCTTCCTGACATGACCTGTTACACTTCCTACTTGACATGACATGGTACCGTACACTCTTGACATGACATGACACCTTTATACATTACCTGGTTGACCTGATGTACCATGGCTTTACCTGTTACCTGACCTCATGCCTAATGCCAACAAACCTGACCATTCCTGCTGTCTATCCAGACAGACCTACTTTTACTTGACTTTGTGTTGGCATTAGTCCTTGACTACTGAACACCTGACCTGACATACATAGTTTGGGGGTATGGGGAAATCAAAGGTGAAACCGACTTGTAACTCAACAGTTCGATACATTGTTCTGATCAGTCTTACGGGCTTGGCCAGTCCGGGAGTGATGATGCTGACATCACTCGTCCATCCTACTACCTACTTTTACTGCTTAGCGGCACGTCTCGGGTTCAGCCCCGAGGGTCATGACCGTGGTCCCGGGCACGCACGGGATACTATTGAGTTACATCGACGATTCATCAATTGGTTTCAAAGACTATAGAGTAGAAAACCTGATAGGACAGCTTAGTCATCATTGCATATTACCCTGCTTGTTATCTCTCATTATTGCTTTATTCATGTTCATACTTGCATTGCTTATTACCATGTTTATACTTTATACTTGATATCATGACGCGCTGACGTCTGGGTTTTGCATGGCCCAGATTCCGTACCTTTGTCGACGACCGAGCAGGAGTACTTCAGCCAGCAGGCTGACCAGTGAGTCCTTAGGGTTTAGTTTATTTATTTTCATTTCATTTCCAGATGTGAGCCGCATTACGGGACGTACTGTTTATTCATTGTATTGGATCATTAGCTTCCACACTTATTGTTCATTGATTCTTGTTATTATGGATTTGGACATGTACTAGTTTAGTTTATTTTTTTTCTGTTCTTGATATCTTTACAACCGTAATGTGACTGTGGATGGATGCGTCCTACCCACAGGTAGCATGGTTGGCTATGTCACGTGCCCAATCTTGCGTACTCTGGGAAGCGGGGCGTGACACAAATTGTTTCTTAAATGAATAATTAGGAAGGAAATTATCAAGTAGATCATCTGATTCTGTCATGTCCCACTTGTCACTAGACGGAAACGGTAACGTGACAGGCCGCAACATATTTACTAAGAAATAAATATGTTAAACGTAATTAAGCAATATATAAAAATGTACAAGAATGCCAAGAGTAATAAAATAAACAGAAATTTTATTTACGTTCAACTTTACATACAACTATTTGAAATGAAAAAATATAATGATATAAAACAAATGTCTAAACAATGGCATACAGAAAATAAGTGCAAAAAGAACTAGTAGTCCGGCTGAGCTGTAATCTGGTCCAAGTCCTTCTGGCTCAGCTCTGTCTCCTCAGAGTCCGGTCCTCCTGATGAACATTTCAAAGAAAGAAACAGAAAGGAATGTTGTCAGGGAACTAATGCTCGGTAAGTCCTAAAAGAAGAAAGAGAAGATAGTATATAAAATGAAATGAACAGTGTAGGGTGTTTTTCGTCATCTCATTGAGATGTGAATACGCGTCGCTTGTCAAGCGTATTACAGATTCCCCCTGCCTAGGGTAGGCTGAGATTTATTGATTGTGGAGATCCGAATCTCCGGCAGTCACGGACTAAACTACAGTTAATTACCTCTCGCCTTTGGAGCGAAAAAACCTCCGATTGACGGATCAAACTGGTCATGCGAACTTAATGTGCAGTGTGCGTGTGTTGTGTTTTGAGGGGTCTTGGATATATCGGGGGCCTCGCAGAGTGTGTATATATATATTAAAAAAAGGGTGAATAGCGTCAAAGGATGCGTGAGCACCAGCGCCTCACGTGCCCAGCACACGGGCGCTGGGCAATAGGAGCTGGGCGTTGGGTAATAGGCGCCGGCGCCACACGCACCGGACACGTGGGCGCTGGACGCCGGTACCTCACGCGCCCGGCACGTGGGCGCTGGGCGCCCGCGGAAAAAAATGGGCGTAGCCCCTGTATTGGGAGTTGTACACCCAATTGACTTTTGGAGTTAAACTCCTGAAAGAAGGATAAAGGGGTTTAGCCCCTGCGGCGGGAGTTGTACTTCCAATTGACTTTTGGAATTAAACTCCTAAAAAGAAAGATTTATATATATATATATATATATATATTGTGGAGTTAAACTCCTAAGAGAATTTCGGAGATGATGAAAGGGAACCCCTTTCTTCTCCCTTGAGCCTTGGGTTTTCTCTTGAGTCTTGGATCTTTCGCGAAGTGGGATTTTTGGAGATGAGTCTCCTTCTTCCTTCTCTCTGTCGGCTGGATCTTAGAGGAAAAGAGGGTGAGGATTAAAAATCACCCATTTTGTGGATATATATTGTGGAGTTAAACTCCTAAGAGAATTTCGGAGATGATGAAAGGGAACCCCTTTCTTCTCCCTTGAGCCTTGGGTTTTCTCTTGAGCCTTGGATCTTTTGCGAAGTGGGATTTTTGGAGATGAGTCTCCTTCTTCCTTCTCTCTGTCGGCTGGATCTTAGAGGAAAAGAGGGTGAGGATTAAAAATCACCCCTTTTGTGGATTTGATGGAAGATCTGAGTTTCTCTTCAAGGGTTTTATGCTGAAAATCTGTTTCTTTTTGAAAAAAGAAGAGTTAACTCTTGATTTAATTCAGAAAAAAGAAAGAATGTTTAGAATCTTGAGGAAGGAGAAGTAGGCACAGAAACCCTAGATTTTGAGGGGAATGAATTCTTTTTTTCATTTCATTATTATGTTGCCTTATATAGGCTTACAAATTTACACATAACCCTTTGGGCTTTACAAAATGGCATTTTGCTCATCCCATACCTCATGTACTCATTTGTTTTTCACATGAGCCATGGGCTTTACAAAAATTTTGCTTTACAAAAATTTGGCTTTATGCCCATTTTTCTTACATTTATTCATAAAAATTATATCAAAATTATTTATTACATAATTTTCATATTGGCATGGAGGAGGCTGACCATGGGACTCGACTTGGGTATGGGCTCACTTGACCTAGGCTTGGGCTTGTTTACTTGGGGTTGACTTTGACTTTGACTTGGTCAACCAGGGTGTAATTTTTGACCCCAACAAACAGGTAAAGTGTATCTGACTGATTACTGGTATATGATAGTTATTATAACGTAGTTATTTATAGTTTGGTAAAGAAAATATTCATGTATATGAGAGGAGTCTATGTTACCCCGTGGACTGTGATAACATGTAGTACAAAGCCCCGTCATAACCCACGGGACAATGACACGAGAATTCATGTAGGTATCTTTTAAGTGACCTCTCGTGCCACGATATACGTTCCGTACCAATCTACCCCTATACCCCCGCGTAATGTATGGTATAGATTATGTTTACAAGTCTTGTCGAAACCATGGATACAAAATGTTCAAGTATTCATGTTCAGGATGTAATCATGTATTCAAGTAGGCATGTCAAGTTCAAGTCAAATTATAACCATGGTTCGGTCAAGTCAAGTTAAGTATACATGTTTAAATTTGATGTTTGAATTTAAGTATTCATGTTCATGATCAAGTATTCGTGTTTGATTTTGGATTCAAGTTTGAGATTAGACTCAGATTGAGTCAGACACTTGTACTGATTTAACTCTTGAATTCTTAGGTTCGGGAGTTATCGGCAACTGCTGCACATGGACGGCAGAATTTGTATCTTTTTCCAAGAAAATTGCCATTGATAACTCCTGTTAAGTTTTCTAACCTGAATAGACAAGCACTTACTTTCTCCGGCTCCCTGAGACTCAAAAGAATTGATCCCGTTTAAACCTATATTTACTAAAGTCCTTAAAATATTGTTTTATATATCTCGAGGGGGTTTTATGAAAAATATTTTAATATAGATTACAAATAAAACCTCGAGGGGTTTTTATATTACGTAGGGTTTTCATGAGCATATGTTTTAAATATTGAGGTATTTTAATCATGAATACCTACCTTTTGAAAGTTTATAGTATTTTATTGAAAACTAGTCTTTTTAGTAATTTGATCGTATTTTATTCAAATTTTGTAATCTTTCATTTTTATAAAAATATAGTTTCATAATATAATAAAAATATGGATTTATAATTTTATATAATTTTAAATTTTTAGAAAATTAGTTTTATTTAGAAAATTCGTTTTTCTTAAAAACCGTATTTATATCTTTTCGAGATCGAAGGCTCCGTGGGAAGGTCTGCATCTCGCTCTATTATCTCTAGGATGTGCGATAATCCGTAACATTCATTAGCGTGTCCTCTAACAAGGATTGTAGATGTTAGTGATATATGCCCTAGAGGCTATTATTGTATCATACTGGTTTGTATATTACATATTGGAAACTTGGGATATACACGGATATAATAACAGTCTTACTCAAAATGGTAGTATGCTACCTGATTTGTTTCTATCTCAATATGTGCATGTGTTTCTTTGAGCATATCGCTTATACATATTGGTAGAGCCTTTAAGATCTTTGCTTGGTTACCAGCGTTGTGTTGGCAGTCACACTAGTGGGAGCTGGGTAGTCTGTAAGCACATCCTTATACAGGTCCCTAGTCGTAGGATTATCGAGACGGGGTATCGATACTCCAGAGTAGACTAGTGTATACGCTTCTCATCCCAACAGGGGAGATGGTCTGTCTCACAGCCATTAGTACGTCGTACTGAAGATAGTATGCAGGTGCTCATTAGGTTATGAGTACACTGGACAAGACTCGTAAGGAGCTGCTGGTGGGTATTATGCCTATCGTCGGGTAGCAGTTCTCAGATGACATGGGTACAGTTTAGTCCGTCGACTTGACACTACTACTTCTCCTCGAGTGTGTTCCCCATGTTCTTAGATTACTACCCTACCACGGCTCAAAGGAGTCGTGTAAACAGGTAGTAGTTGGGTGCAGTCCTGAAGCACTTGGAGGCAGTGGCAGTTAGGTAGGATTCATCTCTCCCGGTATTGGGGGTTGATATAGCGCTGTGTTCGGAAAGCCATTACACAAAGTTCCTGTCCAGGGCAAGCAAGATTTACTAGTAGGTACTCCAGTAGTTTCTCAGGGTGTTTTGGGCTACACTCTGACACGAATTATTGCGCTATTAGGGGTCTGACGGCTACCGCCCCTAAGCCCGATATGCGATACTCTTAGGCGAACAGACCGGACTATACGGAGATTGTCACAGATAGGCTCAGCAGGAGTTCGGATGAGTTTGCTCATCGGCCTTCTTATCGACAGATACCTGGGTAACTGTTACGTGCAGCTAGTACCACTGACGTGCTTGTGGTTAAACCCACTGCCAGCGTAGTGTCGAGTCTTTAGAGTCCCACACAGAGGGTTTTAATGCATCAGGCAAAAGATGTAGAGGTCGTATGGTTTTACGGTAGGGCTTCGATCACATACGTGTACTTGTGCACGTATGATGTTCGGGCGGATAATACTAGTGGGCTTTGGTTTAAGACGGATCCTAGTATTATATTGATGGATTATTTTCGTCTTTTTGTATTCGTATTTTTCAGAATACGGATACGGGTATGTATATATGGATGGGGGACATTCTTGTAATTTATTCATGATTGCTTCTAGAAGAAGACACCTCATTTTGTATTTAATCTTTTGATTAAAAGATAAATGAGGTGGAGATTTACATTAAATGAAGCATGGCTCTTGGTGACTCACTAGATGACTCATGAAGCATGCTTGATATTTTGGTGAGATATTTATCTTATGCATTATTGGTATTCTTCATTATTCATCACAAACAAACCATCTCATTCTAATGTTCTTGCTTCACTCTCACTTCCTCAAGCTCCCCTTCTTCTTCATCTAACCTTACATATCTCATGTGTTGAGAAACGTAGGGTATTTACAGACAAAGTAATCCATCTACACTCTCTACATCATTTAGGACATCTAGTTTAGCGAACTAGGTTGCTTAGTTACCTTGGATTTGAGGTTGGAGCTCGGACTATAGATTCTCGGGTGGATCGTCTTGGACTTGAGGAGGCCGACGAGGAGGCCCGATCCATGTACGATCCGAGAAGCCTATGACGAGGAGGAGGACAGCAAGAAGACCTGAAGGACATGATACTGTGAGGTATAACTTTCTTAAATAGTAGTTAAACTTCTTAGTTGTTTTGTTTGCTAGGGTTTAGTATCGATCCTGGAGTTCAAGTCGGTGTTGCGAAACCCGTAAAAATTGTTTTTTGCGTATTCCGCCTCCCCGTGAACCCTCGAGGTGCGCGACATCGACTTACAGTAGTATAAGAGCTTATTAAACCTTAACTAACAATTTAAACAATGTGTAAAACTACGAAACCGAAATAACTCCGAAACATCGAAATCAAAATTCAAGTTTCTGTCAAATTTTTTGGAGGCTCTAAAATTTTTTAAACAATTGCAGAGTGCTCTTCTCCTTGCCAGTAAAACGCCCTAGAAAAACGAGACCATGAAACCCTAACTTGGCCGGCCAAAATGCCCATTTTCCCGGCCTGGCCGATCCAAGTATGAGGTTTGAGTTTGGGTTTTCTCTGGTGTTCTTGTCACTTGGATTTAGGGTTTCAGGCGGTGTTTGATTTTGCCAAGTTTGCATAAACTGTTATCTTTCTGTTATGGAAATACGGAGTATTTAGAAGTCGCGGTTTTAACGTCGTTTAACATGTTTCAGTTGTTATATGTGTTCGTAAACTTTCGCTAATTGATATATGTCGGTTAGTTGGGGGTGGCACATATCCGTGTTGCTGTTGTGGTTTGTGTATATGGAATATTGGATCGTCGATGATGAATAGCCGGGGGATGTGAGAAGAGAGTTTTCTTTCTTTCATTCGATGTAATTGTAAAGTGATGTAATATTATTTTGCGGGGCACATCCGGATTGAGCTTGTAGCCGCCGTTGTATTATTTCTTTTACTGTTTTCTACTCCTACGATGGACCCAAGGTGGGGTGCACAAATTATCGGGTTCTTTGAAGTGCCGAGTGGCATACTCATTTTACCAAGGGAGGCTGCTTCATTTCGGGAATTTGGCGGGTAGTTTGCCGCACCCGTAGGGGTCTAGGGTAGAGTTTGGCTATTCATCACGACCGTGGAATCCGTCTTTCGTTACAGGTTTAAATGAAACGCGAAATTCCTATTATATCTAATATGTTCATCTGTGATCTGGAATGCCTATTATTGCGTGAGAGGAATGGATATTATATATATGCTATATAGTAGACGTTGCTTATGTTTTGCACTCGCACTAGTCTAGCCCCCGCTCTGGCGTTAGTTAAGTAACCTAACGATGTTAGACAAGTCCCAGTGGCGAAAGCGGATGGCATAAGCGTACGTGGTATTTTCGTTTCTTTCTGCAATGGTAGGTGTAAATGATGGGACTGCATTATATGCTTAATGCAAAGCAAACAAACCAAAGCTGAATCGTTGGAACAGTTTCAAAAACCACTCGGTTTTTTCAAAAAGCAAACTTTTAAATGCGGAGCATAAACCACTCCTTTAAAATCTATCATGGTTCTTTCGATTATATCGAGTTCATTACATTCACGATTTCTCCAAAACCATTCGTAGCCCTCCATCATTTCAGTTGGGTATTCAGTAGTATTCAAGCTATGTATTTTGACTTTCGCTAAGGCATAGTGATTGGTAGCTGCTGAATATTCATCTGTTGCATAGATAGATGCGTTGGTTTGGGACAGTCGTACTACTATTTTGGCCTTCGTCAAGGGTATGTATGGGTGGGTTCAAATTAACCTGAAAATGACGGGTAGAACTTGACTTGCGACTTATGATATGTTGGCATTCGTCAAGCTCATAAGAGCTTGGGGCAAAAATCCACATCGGGAGTTTCTAAAGAAACTGAAACTTGCAAGTGTTGCATATCATTTGGAGTGTGATAATTTTGGTAGGATTCCTTCAAGATTATCACATAATGATAATTAGATCTCGATCCTACTGTGAGTATCCGCTACTCCTCGGAAGATTTTTCACTAAACAATCAATACTATAAACCAATTAGGTGTCTAGAACGGTGTTAGCGGGGCTACGTGTTGGGACTTTACCCGCGCTCGCAAACGCGTATATTTTGGAAATAGAATCAGTTTTGGAAATAATGCGCACACGAGCTCGGTCTCGTTTTAAAATTTATAAACCGCAAGTGCACGGCGCGTTGTAACTAGCCGGCAAGTACGGGTCGATCCGCAGGGAATTGGAGATTAGGTAATGTCGCTTAAGGTTCGAGAAACAAAAGAATTTGGTTTGGTTGTCACTAAAACTAAAAATACGATATTATAGAAACAAGTTTAGAAGAAAGGTGGCCGTGGCTTTGTCTCGGATGGTTGAATCGCGGCGATTCCTTCGACAATCCCTTGATTATGAGTTTTCCGTCCTTGTGTCGATCCTGACGTGAAGTATGAATTGTCAACGCGGTTGCAAAGCACAAATCATCATGTTATCGAATTTCGTCACAAAACACGAAACGAATCCGTTATGTTCTTACTTACCATTCTTATGTCCATGCATGATGTATCAATACTAAGCACAAGGGTTAGCAAGCATACAACATCAATACACATCAACTTGCAAATAAGAAGTAAAAGTTTGTATTATTCTTGCTAAGTAGGTGGGTGAGAGTATATGGTATATACTTGAATGAGAGTTGTCAAGAAACATAAGCAAGATACCATATCTCAACTACCTAGTAAGTTTAACACAATTGATTCTAAGCTTAACCTTGCAAATGGTGAACATGAAGAAATATGATATGAGATAAAGGTTACAAATAACCATCAAAATCATCATATCATATCAAACACTTCCATTTAGCAATCTTAAGCTTACAATCACAATTAAGCACTTTAAACAATAAAAAGAGGAAGAGGAAGGCAAAGCCTTTCATCTCACATCCTCACCATCACCACGACCATGGATTATTCAAGCATTATAAAAAGAAAATGAAAAACAAAAGAAAGAACACATAAGAAAACACAAGAACAAAAGCTAAAGCAAAAGAAAGTGCAAGTTCTTTATTAACAAAATGGAGGGCCTGAGCTACAAGGTAGATAGAAACTTCAACTTCCTTAATGGAGCACTCAAGTGAAAGCTCAAAGAGGGAAGAAGAAGAAGCTATCAAATGTTACAAACTGTTTTCTCACTCCAAAAAAACCTCCTGGAACTATATCTGTGATCTGCTATTTATAGGCAACCAAAAATAAAAAGTTGCATATAACACTGGACTTATATGACCACCAGGGACCCACACAAAGAGAACGAGCCCATTTGGCCCTAACTTGGCCGCAATCCAGGGACCCACACAAAGAGAACGAGCCCATTTGGCCCCAACTTGGCCGCAAATTGCGGCCAAGATGATTAAATCTGCGGCCTAATTTTGGAGAGTGGGGCCCATCTTTGGTCAGTGTTCTTCTGGTCCTCTGAGCATCTCTCTGTAATTGCAATTTCTTTTAATTCACACCAGAGTGTAATCTGGAGTAGTGGACAGAGAGGAGATCAAGTGGGTGTATGTGTGTTCACACTTCAAATCACAACTTTTCCAAATACATTGAACCATACCCACTTGCTTGCACCACTTACAAGATACCATGATGGTGTTTGCAACTTGATGCCTTATGATAGCTCATGCCCACTTGATCCATGATGGTTGATATTGTATCATGTTGGACCAAAACTAAATATTTATTTGTACACAGCATTATTTTGTTTGCAAAACTTAATGTCATGATCTGTTATCTTTCCCATTTGCAGTTCCGGCTAAAAACCGTCGTTTCTGTTCGTGTTGTGTACCATCTCTAGTGTTTTTGCCTGTGTACCTGTATTCTGTACTAATGAGCAGACAGAGATAAAATAGCACCGTTTATTGACAAAATGACAGGAATTGAGCGGTACTAAAATGTAATAAATCGTGCCGAACAAATACCCCCAAACCTATCTTTTGCTCGTCCCGAGCAAAACAAAATCATAACCTCACTTTCGCAGGCAACGCGATTGCACTGAGCCCGTGCAACAAGCCGTTAAATCTCTAGGTGTCCCTAGTTGGAGGAGTTTTGTCTCCTGGGGGTTTTCAGCGGATTGCACCCACAAAATCCAGTCAAGTTAGCGTCGCGCGGAGACTGTTGATTCTAATCTTAAGGTTAGATATCAAAGTTAGAAGTTCTATTACCCAAGTCAGAAACATTAAACCCTATTTTTCACTCCTCACAATTTGTTTAACATAAGCTTATACGCGTCTTTACGTGATTTGTGCGGATAGTGTCCATAAGTTTTTAAGAACATGATTAGGGTCATCATGTCAAAAATTTGAGGACCAGGATAAACTTCTAAAGGATCACACAAGTTTACAAGGAGTTAAGATTTTCTCAAGTTTTATTCTCCAGTTAGGTTTCAAGTCAGAATATATATCAATTTTAACAGAGAACCTAAGTCTTATTTTTCACTCCTACCTTTCACCTGTTTTTATTCATACACACCTTTCATTATCGTGCAAAACGTCTTAATAAATACAAACCTTCATATCTCCGTGAAAAAACCGTTTTTTAAATAGAAAATTCGACACCGCCAAGATTATTCTCCCACAAAGAACCGTTAGGACTTTTAACTTGGAGAGAACATTTGCTTAGCTTGTTTTATCTGGCGATTGGAAACTTAGCGAGCTTTGGGTCAATGACTCCCAAACCAGATGGTTTTAGGGCATTAGGTATGGAGACACCCCAAGGACTTAATTACCCAAGTTACCAAGGCCACAAAACAAAATACTCATTTTATAATAATTCAGCACTCAGTGAAGACGGAGATATATCCAGCTTTTTTTTTTTAAATCTGAAGACGTTACATGTGATAAGGTGTGTAATTACTCCAATAAGGTTTCAGATGGGTTATTTTTCAGACTTATATCTTCTGTTAAAACTTTTATAAAATTCTTCATATCAACTTCACTGTATGAACAAGTCTTGATATTACTTAACTCAGACAAACCTGTTTGATCCTAAAGATTTTATCAATTTTAAAAGTTACAGACATGTCAGACTTTCATCACATTCTCAAAAAACATACGACACGTGTAAGTGATATAAAAGACACATATTAGCTACGGTTAAACATAAAGGAGGGTTATTTTTCGGGTTGTCAGTTTCATAGCAAGAATTTAGTTATTTCTATCTTATCAACCGACCGTTAGATTTTGAGTCTAAGTTCCCTTACTAGCTAACATGACGAAAAAGTTTTTATATTTTTGTAATTTTTTTTTCGATTTTTATGGGTTTTTTTTAATATGTATGCAATGCAGAATATATACATGATGCGGTGCTCACCCCCAAACCTGAGTTTTACGATGTCCTCATCGTTGCCCCCGTCTCCGGTAGCTAGACTTAGACATCAGGGTGAGAATTTTATTCATAGAAAAAGAAAAACCTACGACTAATTACAACATATACAAGTGAAACGATTGGGTTAGTCCAGAAATTAATACCATCCATTAAATTTTTTTGTCGATATAGTGCCATGGCTGGCAAAAGAATATGTATATACAAAAGAAAAAGAAAAAGAATATGTATAAGTTAGATGTTAGTGAAGGGCATTGGCGTGTAAAAGTAGAGAGCAAAAAATGTTGAAGGTGAAAATGAAGTTTTGAAGCGGTCAATGTATTGTTTTCTGACTGAATTGAATTTTCAATAAGTATGTGTTGAGCTTCGAAGTCAGGTTCGTGTAAGAAATGGAGTTCATCTACAAAAAGTTCTGAAAAAGAAAGGTTCAAAGGATGATCCCAAAATGATCTTGACCCAAACTCACCAAGAATATCAAGTTCATCAGCAAAAATTTCCTCAAAACTCTGTATAAAAGAATAATTTTCAACACCGTCTTCCCCCCTATTATTTTTCACAATCCTACTCTCAATATTTACACTCTCTCCCAAACAGATTTCCTCCTCATCACATTCACAAATGGGTAGGTTCATATCATTTAAAAAAGTAGGTTCCCACACTAACGTTTCTTCCGCAACAATATCAAAAGGTGATACAAAAATTATGGGTTCCCGATCATTGATTTCTTTTAATCTATCCCAACCATACCCATTAAATTCACAAGCTCCCTCATCTAAAATTGGAAAGCAAAAATCAGCCAGTTCAAGAATTTCCTCATCAAGTATTATTTCAGTTAAATCAATCTCTAGATCACAAGTGATAAGAGGTTCAGTGGATACTTGAAGGCTAATGGTAGACTGACTTAGGGGGTTTGCTTGTGTGTCCTGTGAACACCTAGTCAATTCAGTGGTATCATCATCTAAAAAATCATCCAAATTGATCTGATCATTTATTTCACTCGGGTGAGTCCCTAGCTGACAGATGTTGACACTATGGGGTTCCAATTGACTGTGTCCATAGCCTAGAATCCATTCAGCTAAATGTTTCATTTGTTTCTCGATTCTAGCCAAAAATTGAGCTTGAGCAACAAATAATTGCTCAGATTGCTGTAAAAACAGGGCTAGCGTAGCAGCTGATTGGTTCTCGACCGCAGTCATTACTTCAATACAATTTTCAAAAGTGGTCAACCTAGCATCCATGTCACCGTCGCTCTCTAATGATGGTTCAATTGTTTCGGGTTGGAGGGGTTGTGATGGTAGTGATGCTAAAGCAGTCATTCTGTCAACCTCTTTCTCTAAATTTTCAATCATTTGGTCAATAGTTGAAGTGGGAATGGGTTCAGGAGTGTTAGGTGGGTGGCCGTTATCAAAAATTTGGGACGGTTGGTCACCCCCTAGAAAAGGACAATTATTATGAATGTGGAAAGAATTTTGGCAATTTGTACAAATCAATTGGGATTGAGTATAAACAAAAGAATAAGAATCGTGAAAAATAGAATTGTATTGTGTATCACCCATATTAACAAGAATTCACAAATATCACAAAAATAAAGAATATCACACCCCTAGCAGTCTATGTTATGCTAAGTCAACTAGACCTGTTCAAGAACCTGATTGCCGAAGTAAAACTGTATCGAGAAATAAGCTCAAGATATATTGATCACAAAGTCAGGTAAGTGCAAGAGATAATGGGAGGTTTTCCAAAGCTTTCGCGAAGGTCCTTAATTAAATAACCCTTTCTCTTGAATCACTTGCCTAGACACGCCGAGAACGATATACCGTTAAGCAAAGTTCTAAACACAGTTAACTTCTTCTAATGAGCACGAAGTTCTTAAGGTCAGAGTTCTAATTGATTTTAAATTACTGAGGGTATGCAAGAATGCAGTTTTGTGATTTGTGGGCTACGGAGAAAAGGTGATGAAATCCTTTACCGTATCTTGTTTGGTCATTTATGCCCTTAAAATCCGTATAAATATGCAATGCGCAATCAATAAAAGAATTTTAAGAAAATCAATTAATTAAAGAAATTCTTTTTCAGTTAAGTATTATGCGCTGCAAGAAATACGGTTAGTTCTCTAGTTCTATTGGCGGCAAAATTGTGCGAAGAATCCTGCAAAAGATAGAAAATTGGATTGCGTCGAATTCGAGAGAATGTGTTAGGAAATACGTACCGATTTGATTTGGTTTAAGTAAATCACCATGAAAGTGATTCGAGTCGTTGAATGTTCGCTTGCGCAGGTCAAACTACTCGGATCTTTGGCACTATACTTCACTAACGTCTTGAAATTGAGTTTGAGCCTCGCTCCACACGATCGCTGGTAGTAATTCCGTGAAAAACCTGAAATGCCGGAAAATACGATATTTAGTATCAAAAGCGATATATATGCCCCAATTCCTGCACACACACAATTGTGAAATTTTGCATATACCAATAGATCAAAAATATGTCATAGGAACAAAACCCAAAAATTTGGAGCAATAGGGTGAAATCTGGCCGCAATTTGCGGCCAGAAGCAATATTTCAGCGGCCAACTGTTTGAGTTGGTGCTCCAACTTTTCACTGTGTGGTTCTTGTCCTAATAGTGTCCCAATGTTATATGCAAAATCATATAATTAAACACAGTGTGACAGCAGATCAAAAAGACAGAGAACAAATGTTTGAAAAGTTAGTGTTTTGTTAGTTTTGAAAAAAATTGAGTTAATAGTTAGTTTTTTAGTACGAACCAGAAATAAGAATACCTAATAACTGCCAAGTCCCCGGCAACGGCGCCAAAAACTTGTTGGGACTTCACCCGCGCTCGCAAACACGTATGTTTTGGAAATAGAATCAGTTTTGGAAATAATGCACACACGAGCTCGGTCTCGTTTTAAAATTTATAAACCGCAAGTGCACGGCGCGTTGTAGCTAGCCGGCAAGTACGGGTCGATCCGCAGGGAATTGGAGATTAGGTAGTGTCGCTTAAGGTTTGAGAAACAAAAGAATTTGGTTTGGTTGTCACTAAAACTAAAAATACGATATTATAGAAACAAGTTTAGAAGAAAGGTGGCCGTGGCTTTGGCTCGGATGGTTGAATCGCGGTGATTCCTTCGACAATCCCTTGATTATGAGTTTTCCGTCCTTGTGTCGATCCTGACGCGAAGCATGAATTTTCAACGCGGTTGCAAAGCACAAATCATCATGTTATCGGATTTCTTCACAAAACACGAAACGAATCCGTTACGTTCTTACTTACCATTCTTATGTCCATGCATGATGTATCAATACTAAGCACAAGGGTTAGCAAGCATACAACATCAATACACATCAACTTGCAAATAAGAAGTAAAAGTTTGTATTATTCTTACTAAGTAGGTGGGTGAGAGTATATGGTATATGCTTGAATGAGAGTTGTCAAGAAACATAAGCAAGATACCATATCTCAACTACCTAGTTAGTTTAACACAATTGATTCTAAACTTAACCTTGCAAATGGTGAACATGAAGAAATAGGATATGAGATAAAGGTTACAAATAACCATCAAAATCATCATATCATATCAAACACTTCCATTTAGCAATCTTAAGCTTACAATCACAATTAAGCACTTTAAACAATAAAAAGAGGAAGAGGAAGGCAAAGCCTTTCATCTCACATCCTCACCATCACCACAACCATGGATTATTCAAGCATTATAAAAAGAAAATGAAAAACAAAAGAAAGAGCACATAAGAAAACACAAGAACAAAAGCTAAAGCAAAAGAAAGTGCAAGTTCTTTATTAACAAAATGGAGGGCCTGAGCTACAAGGTAGATAGAAACTTCAACCTCCTTAATGGAGCACTCAAGTGAGAGCTCAAAGAGGGAAGAAGAAGAAGCTATCAAATGTTACAAACTGTTTTCTCACTCCAAAAAAACCTACTGGAACTATATCTGTGATCTGCTATTTATAGGCAACCAAAAATAAAAAGTTGCATATGACACTGGACTTATATGACCACCAGGGACCCACACAAAGAGAACGAGCCCATTTGGCCCCAACTTGGCCGCAAATTGCGGCCAAGATGATTAAATCTGCGGCCTAATTTTGGAGAGTGGGGCCCATCTTTGGTCAGTGTTCTTCTGGTCCTCTGAGCATCTCTCTGTAATTGCAATTTCTTTTAATTCACACCAGAGTGTAATCTGGAGTAGTGGACAGAGAGGAGATCAAGTGGGTGTATGTGTGTTCACACTTCAAATCACAACTTTTCCAAATACATTGAACCATACCCACTTTCTTGCACCACTTGCAAGATACCATGATGGTGTTTGCAACTTGATGCCTTATGATAGCTCATGCCCACTTGATCCATGATGGTTGATATTGTATCATGTTGGACCAAAACTAAATATTTATTTGTACACAGCATTATTTTGTTTGCAAAACTTAATGTCATGATCTGTTATCTGTCCCGTTTGCAGTTCCGGCTAAAAACCGTCATTTCTGTTCATGTTGTGTACCATCTCTAGTGTTTTTGCCTGTGTACCTGTATTCTGTACTAATAAGCAGACAGAGATAAAATAACACTGTTTATTGACAAAATGACAGGAATTGAGCGGTACTAAAATGTAATAAATCATGCCGAACAGTACGCCTCCAGGGAAAAGTGGTTATGTAATTAAGAAACTTCGCGAAAGTGTTGGAAAACCTCCCTCGAAGTACCAACACCAGCCTGACCGAAAGGTTAAGCAAGTATTGTAATAGTGAGATTAATCCTAACTAATTCTTTTTTTATGGTTCGAGGAAGGATTCAAGATACAGTGGGAGTCATCCTGTTTAGACAAACTAAAATCCAATATAAACTTGCAAGAGCATCATGCTAAGTGTTCTCTCTCTCTGTCCTAATTGCAGCGACCAGGTGGCCAGACATAGGTTACTTTTAGATAAAAACATATTGACGGGGCCAAACTATATTGATTGGCAAAGGTTTGTCCAGATGTCCATTACCTATGACAAGCTGGGCCACCTCCTTACTACTAAAGCCCCTGCCGTCCCAGGTCCAGTTTCCACCGTCGTGGATGTTGATATCCGTAAGACAAGGGAAAAAGACAGTATGAATGCCAAGTGCCTCATGTTGGCCTCAATGGATAGTGAACACCAGAGGTAGCACAAGAAGATGGACTTAGCTTCTATCTTCCTCCATAACAAAGATTTATATGGAGAGCAATCTCTTATCGCAAGATATGAGACCTCGAAGGAATTGCTTCAAGCGAGGTTGGCTGTCGGGTCATCTGTAGAGGATCACGTCCCTACAATGATCAGCTTATTAAAAAGCTCACGGACCTGAGGACCACGTTGGAGAATGAGTTATGTACTAATTTGATTCTATAGTCCCTCCCTTCTTCTTACGCCCTGAAGGAATCCAAAGAAACACCCACCCTGCTTATTGGGGAATCTTCCTCTTCTAGATCCAAGACAAAAGCCAAGGGAGAGAAGAAGAAGGCCTCCACCAAGCCGATAGGCGGTGTCAGTAAGGTAGAAGGAAAGGGCAGGGAAAAAGTTTCGGAGCTAACAGTAGGAAAGGAGAGATGTTCCTATTGTCACAGGAAAGGGCATTGGAAGAAGGAATGCAGGGCTTGGAAAGCCAGAATCTAGGATCCGAAGCACGTTGTGGCTTCGGTTTCGGGTGTGTTTGTGATTGAAAACTGTATGTCAATGAACTCTACTTCCTGGGTACTAGATACCTGATCAGGATCTTATATCTGTAATTCTTTACAGGTTTTGAGAAACCGTAGAGTTATCAGGGCAGGTGATATGACTCTCAAGATTGCTAACGGAATGAGCGTGGACGCTTTATCCGTAGGGGAATATCACTTAGGATTGACAAGTGGGAAGATATTGATTTTACGTAACTGTTTGTGTGTACCCAGTCTAGCTTGTAATATCATATTTATTTCTTTATTTTCTAAAGAAGGATATGATTTTACATTTGTAAGCGATGTGGTCCACATTCACCTTAATCAAAGTTTTATTGGGTCAGGTACACTAAAGGACGGTATATACGTTGTAAATCAAGCTCGGGTTTTCAACTTCCAGAACACACTTAAAAGAAAGTCTCCAGAATTAAATAAGGTTTTCTTATGGCATTGTAGACTGGATCACATCAATGAAACAAGGTTGACGAAGTTACATAAAGAGGGATATTTGGATCCATTCGAATATCAGTCTTATGCAACTTGTCAATCATATCTCAAAAGAAAGATGACAAAGACTCCGTTCACTGGACACGGAGTAAGAGCGAGCGAGCTCTTGGGACTCATACACAGCGATGTGTGTAGTTCAATGTCTACACATGTAAGAAGTGGTTATTCCTATTTCATTACTTTTATGGATAATTTCTCTAGGTATGGACATGTATTCTTGATGAAATATAAATCTGAGGCCTTTGAGAAATTCCAAGAATATAAGAATAAAGTGGAAAAACAAACCGGCAAAAGTATCAAGGCACTGAGATCTGATCGAGGTGGTGAATACTTAAGTGCCGAGTTCCTGGATTAGTTAAAAGAGAATGGAATTCTCTCTCAGCTTAATCCTCCATACACACCACAACACAACGGTGCATCGGAAAGACGGAATAGAACCCTATTGGATATGGTACGTTCCATGATGAGTAAAGCTGAGTTACCGCGATCCTTCTGGGGTTATGCACTAGAATCAGTTGCATATCTTTTGAACAAGGTTCCTACCAAGACTGTGCTTACCACACCATATTAGATGTGGAGTGGGAAGAAACCCTATCTTCAGTATCTGAAGATATGGGGATGTCCAGTTTTTGTAAAAAAGCAGCATGCGGACAAGCTCGAAGCACGCTCAGTACTGTGTAAGTTTGTGGGATACCCAAAGAACTCCAGGGGGTATCTTTTCTATTACACAGAGGAACAAAAGGTTTTTATTTTTCGTCATGCCTACTTTTTAGAAAATCAATTTTTGGAAAAAGAAACTAGTGGGAGAACAATAGAACTGGAAGAAATTCTTGAACCACAAGCTATTACTGAAAGTATGGTAGAACCAAAGGGTTCGAAAGAACAGGACATCCCCCCGCCACTCCGCGGGACTAGTAGGCAGTCTCATCCGCCCGAGAGATACCACGGTTTTCTCATAGACGGAGATAGAGATGATTGCATCATTGACAATGATGAGACAACTAGCTTTCAGAAAGCCATTCAAAGCAGAGACCCGATAAAATGGCTGGATGCAATGCGGACCGAGATGGAGTCCATGTACACCAACAAAGTATGGACTTTAGACATTGCTCCAGAAGGGGGAAAACCCATAGGCTGTAAATGGATCTTCAGAAAGAAGATTGGTGTAGATGGACAGGTTGAAACCTATAAGGCTAGACTTGTTGCAAAAGGTTTTTGTCAAAGACCTGGTTTGGACTATGATGAAACCTTTTCTCCTATAGCTATGCTCAAATCCATTCGGATCCTTCTTGCCATTGCTGTCTTCCATGATTATAAGATTTGGCAGATGGACGTAAAGACCGCTTTTCTAAATGATAATTTAGAAAAGTGCGTCTCTATGGATTAGCCAAAGGGTTTCATTCAGAGTGGGAGCAGCGGTATAGTGTGCAAGTTGCTTAAATCCATTCATGGATTAAAGCAGGAATCGCGGAGTTAGAACATCTATTTTGATAAGACAGTCAAAGAATTTGACTTTATCAAAACTCCATATGAACCATGCATTTATAGTAAAATTGTAACGAAAACTGTGGTATTCCTCGTCTTGTACGTGGATGACATTCTCTTGATAGGAAATGACATTCCTATGCTACAATCAGTTAAAGGATTCTTGTCACAAAGGTTCTTCATGAAAGACCTGGGTGATGCCTCCTATATTCCGGAGATCCAAATCTATCATGATAGATCTAAGAGGATGTTGGGACTTTCGTAGTCCAGGTACATCGACACCATACTAAAGAGATTTAGTATGGAAGATTCAAAGCGCGGTAGTCTACCGGCTTGTCATGGGATCACCCTCTCTAAAGAGATGTCTCCCAAGACTGATTTGGAGAGGGATCGCATGTTTATTATATCCTACGCTTTTGCGGTAGGCTCTATAATGTATGCGATGTTGTGTACCAGACCAGATATAACTTACGCTCTGAGCGTTGTAAGCAAGTATCAGTCATATCTAGGGGAGAAGCACTGGATAGCAGTAAAGAACATTCTCAAGTACCTGAGAAGGCTAAGGAGATGTTCTTAGTATACGACGGAAAAGACCTTTAGATCGAGGCCTTTGCTGACTCCAGCTTCCAGAGTGATAAGGATGACTCCAAGTCCATGTCGGGTTATGTCTTTACCCTTAATGGAGGAGCGGTCTGTTGGAAGAGCTCCAAGCAGGACACCGTTGCTGACTTAACGATGGAAGCGGAGTATATCACTGCTTGTGACGCCGTAACAGAAGCAGTCTGGATGAGAAAGTTCCTAACAAAACTTCAGGTAGTTCCATCCATTGTAGATCCAATACCTCTGTATTGTGACAACAACGACGCTATAGTTTTAGCGAAAGAACCCAGGTCCTATCAGAAATCAAGACATATCTTGAAGTGGTACCACCTAATCAGGGAGATCGTTGATTGCCGGGAGATCGAGGTGTGGAAAGTAGATACAGAGAACAACACTGAAGATCCACTCACAAAGGCCATCTCTCAGACACAGTTTAAGAGGCTATTTGAGATGATAGGTCTGCGATATGCCAATATATGGCCTTAGTGCAAGTGGAAGATTGTTAGTAATATATGCCCCAGAGGCAATTATTGTATCATACTGGTTTATATATTACATATTGGAAGCTTAGGATATACACGGATATAGTAACAATTTTTCTCAAAATGGTAGTATGCTACCTGGTTTGTTTCTACCGTAATATGTCAATGTGTTTCTTTTAGCATATCACTTATACATATTGGTAGAGCCCCTAGGATCTTTACTTGATTACCAGTGTTGTGATGGCAGTCACACTAGTGGGAGCTGGGTAGTCTATAAACACATCCTTATACATGTCCCCAGTTGTTGGGTTATCGAAATAGGGCATCGATACTCCAGAGTAGACTAGTGTATACGCCTCTCATCCCAGCAGAGGAGATGGTCTGTCCCACAGCCATTAGTACGTCGTACGGGAGATAGTATGCAGGTGCTCATTGGGTTATGAGTGCACTGGACAGGACTCGTAGGGAGCTGCTGGTCGGTATTATACCTATCGTCGGGTAGCAGTTCCCAGGTGACATGAGTACAGCTTAGTTCGTCGACTTGACACTGCTACTTTGCCTCGAGTGTGTTCCCACTGTTCTTAGATTACTACCCTACCACGGATCAAAGGAGTCGTGCGAAAAGGTAGTGGTTGGGTGCAGTACCGAAGCACTTAGAGGCAGTGACGGTTAGATAGGATTCGTCTCTCCCGGTATTGGGGGTTGATATCACGCTGTGTTCGGAAAGCCATTACACAAAGTCCCTGGCCAGGGCAAGCGAGATTTACTAGTAGGTACTCCGGTAGTTTCTCAGGGTGTTTTGGGCTACACTCCGACACGACTTATTACGCTATTAGGGGTCTGAAGGCTACTGCCCCTAGGCCCGATATGCAATACTCTTAGACGAACAGACCGGACTGTACGAAGATTGTCACAGATAGGCTCAGTAGGAGTTCAGATGAGTTTTCTCATCGGCCTTCTTATCGACAGATACCTGGGTAGCCATTACGTGTAGCTAGTACCGCTGACGTGCTTATGGTTAAACCCACTGCCAGTGTAGTGTCGAGTCTTTAGAGTCCCACACAGAGGGTTTCCCTGCATCGGGCAAAAGATGTAGAGGCCGTATGGTTTTATTGCACGGCTTCGATCACATACATGTACTTGTGCACGTATGATGTTCGAGCGGATAATACTTGTGGGCTTTGGTTTAAACCGGATCCTAGTATTATATTGATGGATTATTTTCGTCTCTTTGTATTCGTATTTTTCGGAATACGGATACATGTATGTATATACGGATGATGGGCATTCATGTAATTTATTCAAGATTGCTTCTAGAAGAAGACACCTCATTTTGTATTTAATCTTTTGATTAAAAGATAAATGAGGTGGAGGTATAAGGTGGAGGTTTACATTAAATGAATTATGGCTCTTGGTGACTCACTAAGTGACTCATGAAGCATGCTTGATATTTTGGTGAGATATTTATCTTATGCATTATTGGTATGCTTCATCATAAACAAGCCATCTCATTCTAATGTTCTTGCTTCACTCTCACTTCCTCAAGCTCCCTTTCTAACCCTACATATCTTATGTGTTGAGAAACCTAGAGTATTTAGAGACAAAGTAATCTATCTACACTCTCTACATTGTCTAGGACATCTAGTTTAGCGAACTAGGTGCCTTAGTTATCTCGGATTTGAGGTTGGAGCTCGGACTATAGACTCTCGGGTGGATCGTCTTTGACTTAAAGAGACCGACGAGAAGGCCCGATCCGTGTACGATCCTAAAAGCCTACGACGAGGAAGAGGACAGCAAGAAGACCCGAAGGACATGATACTGTGAGGTATAACTTTCATAAATAGTAGTTAAACCTCTTAGTTGTTTTGTTAGTTAGGGTTTAGTAGCGATCCTGGACTTCAAGTCGGTGTTGCGAAGCCTGTAAAAATCGTTTTTTGCGTATTCCGCCTCCCCGCGAACCCACGGTGTGCGCGACATTGGCTTACAGTAGATGCATAATTGCAAAGGAATATGAAACACCGTTTAAAAGAAACCTGGTTTTAAAGTAGGTGGTATTTTATTGTAAAGTTTATATTTCGAAACAAATATTTATACAAATTAGTATCGTGCTATGAAACCAAAGTGTACGTAAGGGGTAGGTCGTTACCTCGTGAAGTTTTTCCTAAAGGTATAGTTTTAACAAAACTAAAAGAAGTGATATCAAAGTTCATGGTATTTTAATGAAAAATTTCAGGTGCAAATGTTTTGTTCAGTCGAAAATATTGCACATTTGATGGAACATTTTCCTTACTTTTGTTAAGTACTTAAAAGTGTTTATTGTAATTATGGAACATATGTGGGTTTATCTGCAAAATACTCATTATCATATGTTTCTACATTATAATTAATATTATGAAGGAAAATATATGTATATAATATTTATATGATATTTTGGTAATTGAAATATGTATATCATATCAAATATTCTTAAATATTGTATCATATATAAAATGATTAGGATAATATCTCAAATATAACAAATATTACTAATACTATGAATTGAGATATTGTGCAGATTTAGCTCAGGTCTGGAGATCGAGATATCCGAGATGTCGGGAATAAAATCCGCCGATAAAGTTTAATCAAATCGTAAATCATAAAACGACAGAGACTCAGAGGTAGATATAAAGAATCCAGATATCACAACAATCTCCATGTGTCAACATAAGGCTACACCAAAATTTTGAAAACATGATTCCACTCTGCCGCCGCCCAACCGCGGCCAAACCCCCATATCTGCGGCGGATCCGCGGCCTTCTAATGGTCGTTGGATTTGGGATTTTGTTTCTGTGATCTTAACAATAAATCATAACACAAGGCAACTAGGAATTCTGCTTCTGCAACTATTTAAAGGACCGAGAGCTTCATATGAAAAATCATCACTTTTTACATCACCAAAATCATTGATAAGAACAAGAGATCCAAGACAGGTCCACGAATCGACGTGATAAATTAACATGATCAATCGACTGAACATTTACTTCCTACGAGATAATGATCGAGAGTAACACGAGAGTTCTTTGTATTCTAATTTCAAAGGATTTGTACATGATAAGTTGATTAATAAAGGTAGATCATTAGTTTAATTATTTCGCATTTACTTTTTGCATTTAATTTCTGCATTAGTTTCTGCATTTACATTATCTATCCTTCCTTCTTCTTCTCAAAACATGCGTGAGTAATTCTACGCTTGCTAGGGTTTTTAGGATTAGGGTAGATCAATAGATGATAAAATATCTTAATTTCTTTTACATCTTTTAAAGTTTATAAACTTTAGCAAAACAATTATTAACATCCTTATCGGGGGCGCTACCAATTTATTGATAGTCTCGACCGCGATTTGAGATTATATTAACAATTGTTTTGGTAAAACCTAGATATGAATAGAGGTCAATGAAAAGATAAGGGTTAAGAGTGGGAACCATATTCCCTCCCAAAACTCTAATCCTCATTCACCACTACCGATCTAGTTTTAAATGTATTAAAAGATAAAAGGAGTCGTCTTTAATTAATCATCAATTACTACAAAATTCTATGAACCCTACAAGACTCTTCTTCATAAAATCTACATCCGTATATCGTAGATATAAAACAAACCATCCATATTTCAATCAACTCGTCTAAGGTAAGATAAAGATTCGACGTTTCCCTGAGGACGATCCATACTCATCTCGGCTAGCTATGAGCGACACCGTTATTGATTGCGGTTACTTTACAAAACACTTTACAAAACAGATCAATCATGTTTCACATGAGATTCTTAGTTAAAATTTGATTCTAAACATTGGTATTTAGAGTTACAAGTATTGTGTAAAAAATTTGGTTGATCAAAGTATAAAGGAGAAAGAGTTTCTAGGGTTTAGAAAAAAGATATCGGTATTAACTCCACTTACCGATATAAGTTTTAAAATTGAATTTCAAAGAAGAGAAAGAGTGTTTGGGAGGGACTTATGGTTTAGAAATTTCAAGGAGAGGCTAAAGAAGAGGGGATGAGCTTCGTGGCGTCGCGGGAGCTCCGGAGTAGGCTTCGTTCTCGATGAAAGAAGCTTGCTCGCTAACTCAAATTGCACCTAGGAACTTTTTAGAGAGTTTTGGATAGAATTTTCAGAATGGTACTGTGCCAAAATGTGGAGTGGTATTTATAGTAGAGAATTACGGTTTGGGAATTAAAATTTTGGATTAAAAAGTATTAAAATTGTGTTAAATTGTGAAATGAAAGGTCTCTATTTAATTGCAAGGAAATCAAACAGTGCAGAGGAATTAAGGGTAGCTGAAGAGGTGTATGTGCAAAGCATTGATCAATTTGGCCTTGATCCGACCGTCCCCGCCAGCCCAAATGCGACATCCGTCGGTCGATTTGTGATATCTGGCCTCGAGATTCTTGCCATCTGATAAATCCTATATTTACACCATTTTCCACATGTTTGATTTTTCTAAACTTTTCATTTCCCCGTGTATTGTACGTGCAATCTTTTGGGCTTCCAAAAAGTTAAAAAGGGAAATCAGAAAAAAATAATTGTGTCTGATGGGAATCGAACATAGAGGCTACGTCATAGCAGTGCAGAGGCATTGCCAGTAACCTACAAGTTGTTTCTTATTTTTATTTTATAAAAGTAACTTATAACTCAAATTTTGTATAACTCATTTTTTGTATATTAACAGAAAAATTTCCGTACAAAGATTTCAGAGCCGTTACAGATTCTTCTACACTTGTTGCAAGAGAGAGTCCGAAGTGGGGAAAGGAACAATGTAACAATAGAAGAAATCAGAGATCGTGGTCTGCAAGAAATATGTCGAAAATAAGGTGTCATTACTGTAACGTGATGGGTCACTATAAGTCCGATTGCTTTAAGATGAAGGACTTAGATAATTTAAAGAGATGTACAAAGAAAGAGCAAGCGAACGTGGCCTACGATGCCGAATCAAGGTGCGATGCGCTTATTACTAGCGATGAAACAGTCAAAAAAGAAGATATGTGGTATATAGCTTCGGGAGCATCCTTTTACGTATGTTCAATTAAGGAGTGGTTCGATGAGATTAAGGGGAAAAAGGAGATTGTGATGTTAGCGGATAATTCTGAAGTAGAAATGGAAGGCATGAGCACCATAGAGATGAAGATGTTTGATAGGAAGCAGAGAGTTCTTAGAGATGTCAGGTATGTCCCAAAAATGAAGATGAATCTAATTTCTCTTGAAGATTGGATATGAGAGGTTACACAATTATTGCTCAAAGTGGAGTGATGAAGGTGTACCAGAAGAATCATGTCTTGATGAAAGGAGTCAGAACCTCAAGCAATATATATCAAGTTGTGGGGAATCCTGTGTATAGAAGAAAAAATTGGAGAAAGTTAGAGGAGGCTTGAGTCAAGGTGGAGTTTTATGCAAAGCTCCAAAGATGTCATAGGTAGAAGTTTTGAAGAGAAGGTAGAAGTTGTGAAGAGAAGGTAGAAGTTCAGTCATAGGTAGAAGACCGATTTTTGAATACAAGTCAAGGTGGAAATTGTTATAAAAGTAACTTGTATTTAACAGCAGAGAGTGGTCATACGTCTGAGCCATAGTACTTTAAACGTCTAAAGATGAATAATTCAGAAATCCATAGCATAGGCAGATGTCAGAGCATTTGTTCTTCAGACGTCCGTCGACGATAATTCTGGCGTATTTAGGAAATTAGTTGGAGAATAATTTGAAGATTTGTTTTGAGATTATTTTGGAGATTTTATGAGATCTTAATTGGTAAATTAAGTATTCTCATAGTATTAGCTTTAGGGTTTCTATGTCTATAAATATAAATTGATTAGGGTATTTTGTTAAGTAGTAGTAGAAGAAGAAGAATTGAAGAGAAGTTTTGTAATTCATATTGAAGTTGAATAAAAAAGTTGAAGTTGAAGAATTTCTTGTGTTTAATTGTTCTTTATTTTATTATTTCTTCTCAAAGATCCTGTATTGGTTTTCTAAATTGTTTTGGTCCTAAAAATCCTAACATTCTCCACTCCGTCTCGACTCCGTCCCTTTCTTGACTTCGCCGCTCCCCCCATCCCTTAGTTTTGCTTTCTACATTATCTTCATCATCATCGTCATCAACTCCATCATCATTTTCATCACCTATCATCTTCCGCATTCACTTCTTTCATCATTTTTAATTTTTAATAATTATTTAAATATTTAATAAAATAATTAATAATTGATTAATTCATTATGAAAATGATAAAATGATTATTTAATATGAGCAGTTAATCCTGTTAAAATTGATCAACGTTGGACACTAAGTCATGATAGTTTTGTATAGTTTTGAAAGTTATTGGTAATTTTCTATCGCGAGCTGAAACCTATTGGTAGTTTTTGTTAAATATGCCTTTTAGTATGCTTTATAGACAACTATGAGACCATCAAATGTGATTAGTTCGGATTTTTCTGGGAAAGAGAAAGAAGAAGAAGAAGAAAAAAGAGTGCCTGTAGGTACCCTGTAGGCCCAAAACTGTAGTGGCTTCTCACATGGATCGGTGGGGTTCAGAGGCCTAACACTAGTACAACCCTACGGACCATTAAATCCATAGGTGCAAATTTTTTTAGCCCATCCCTATGGTTTCCACCGTAGGGGAATATAAAAATTAAAAATTAATAAAAACTTAATTTTGCTGTTTTCCCTACGGTGCCGCAAGTGAAGCCTTTACGGTAGACACCATAAGGACAATTAAGGGCATCTTAAAAAAACAAAAAATAACCGGATAAGTCTCTCCTTCCCCAAAAAATTTCCCACGCCCTATTTTCATTCTCCCACGCCTTTTCACAACCCCCCCGTCGAGCTCCATCACTGCTGTCTTTTCCCTCACCGTCGTCGATCGGTCTCCATTGCCATCTTCTCGTCGTCATCGATCGGGCTGCATCGCTGCCTTCTCGTTGTCATTGAGCTCCATCGCCAGGTCATTGACGCTCATGTCGCTGGCCTCTTGCTCCTTCCCAGCCTCCTCCTCGTCGCCATCCTCCTCGCTGAAACCATCCTTGTTTACCGCCGAAAACATAGACGAACTGGGATTGAATGTCTTGTCTGAATTTGGAGGCAAATACTATTTGGCCATATCCATCCACCTCTCCGAAGATACCAAGTTGATTTATGGAACCGTATATCGGAGGTTTGGACAGATGCGACCATTCTAGCAGAATTTATCAGATCCCCCCTCATTTGTGAGGGATTTTTGATTGTGGCGATGCTCTTCCCTGCAGGCGTAAGCCCCTACAGTTAATTATGTTATTGTGTTGCGATAATAATTTCTCCTTCTCTAGTAGTTCACTTCGTGTCGTCTGTTACTTTTTTGTTAGGTTGCTTGTGGATTGTATACGGAGACAAATTTATATCGTCGCCCGTAGGGCGTGGATCAGTCCAAATCCGTATAATTATGAATTTAGGTATTGAACTTAGGTTATATGTTCCTTTAGTTCAAATAATATCTTATTTTATATAAGGACCGTTAATCTATTTTTATATTAAGATCAACTTAAATATATGAGTATTTGGGCTCAATTTATTTTAATTAAGGATACGTTAGTCTTATTTGAGACTAAGATCAACTTAGATATATTTTAAGGATCATTAAATTTTAGTTAAGATCTAATAATAGAATATTTAGGCTCAGCTGCAAGTAACTTCAGAGATTTAGCCAATTTGGGCTCAATCTTAGGTTTTTTTCCTTTTATTCAGAAGTGCTAAGCACTTGACTGTTGCTCTGGCACTCACATGGGAAGCACGTGAGGCACTCAGACAATGGGCGTTGCCCAATTAATGCTAAGCACTTAGTCATTTTGACTAAATATATAGCGTTGAGTACTTTGTACAGCGCTCACGTGGGAAGCACGTGAGGCGACGAGTATTTGTTTTTGGGCGCTCACATGTGTTTCTACTGAGGCGCCGAGTTCTTTGTTTTGGGCGTTCACGTAGAAAGCACGTGAGGCGCTGGGCTGTTTGTTTTAGGTGTTCACATGGGGAACACGTGAGGCAACGAGTTCTTTATTTTGGGCGTTCATGTGGGAAGTACGTGAGACGCTAAATTCTTTTCTTTTAGAAATTTAATTTATATTAATGGCGTTTTGGCCCTTAATGATCACCAAGATCTCTGTTTTGAAGATCCGGTATTGATTTTATTGGAGAACTAAATTCTTGTGTTCTTTTCATAAGACCTAAGTTTTTTTGTGTAGGGTTAAACTCTGTTTTTAGAGAAATTAAATTCCTAGAGTATATGTTCTTTTTCTCTCCTTTTCTTTTAATCTAGTTCTTTTCCCAAGATTCTGAGTCTGAAGAACAGAATCACCCCGATGAGAATTAAATTCTCAACTTATGGGGAGATCAGATCTCAAATTAGAGAAAGAACTAAGTTCTTTTTCTGAAGGGTTAAACCCTTAATTTTTTTATTTTATACTAGGCAAAAGAGATATGTTAATCTCTACTTTTCTTCACCTAGGGTTTGGAATGAGCAAGGATCTTCTTCTTTGAGAGGAGAATTGAATTCTCAGTTTTGTGGCTTCTGTTTTTTTTTTTTTGCAGAAGCTTGGGGTGTCGATCTTCGATATGAGACTTGAACTCTCGGATCCTTAAAATAGGAGAGGCAAATTGTTAATTAGTTTGAGAAAATCTCTCATTTATGAAATACCAATTGATTTAATTGGCCTCAAAAATTATTTGGGGGGTTTTATCCACCGTTGGATATTTGATCCAGAGAATTTCTGTTTTTCCAGAATATTTTATTTTTATTTTTAATAAGATTAGGGATATTCTATAGATAGAATTTAATTCTATCAAACGGTGATTTTTAATCACCAATGGATTTTTAATTCAAGGGTGCTCTGACTAAATCTTTCTCATTTTGAAAGACAAGGAAAATATTTTCCCAAATCTAGAATTTAATTCTATTATTGGATATTTGATCCAACCGTTCACTATTTTACAAAGAAGACCGTTTTTATTTAAAAACAAAGGCCAGGAATTTTTTTCCCTTAATAGAATTTAATTCTACCATCGGATCTTTAATCCAACGGCTCTGTTTAATAGAGAATGTTCTCAGTTTTTAGGAAAATATTCCCCATATAGAATTTAATTATACCCTCTTTAATTTGGACGCTGACGCTCACGTGTTATGCATGTGGGCGTCGCTTAAGAATTTAATTCTTACATAACAGGCGCACGTGTGCCTTACACGCCGGCGCTCACGTGTGTTTCACGTGAGGCGCCAGTATAGGATTTTGTAATCCTACTAAATGCTAGCGCTGGAGCTCACGTGGGAAACACGTGAGACGCTGCCCGACTGATTTCTAATTAAAAAGCAATTTTTTATGAGGGAACAAATTCCCCTACCATTGTTCTCACGTAGCTTGCACGTGAGTGCAACAGTGCACAATTTTAAGCCATCCGATCCGTCTTGGGATTCGGGGAATCAGAACCGTCCCCATCACGTCCTATAAGTGTGGCCTTTGGCCTTTGAAATGACTGCTATCCCTTCATCTTCTTCTTTGAACCTTCCTTTCTTTGAGAATTTATTCTCGTTTCAGAGCTTAGATCTCTGCCCTCAAGAACTCTATTGAACAGAGTAAATTCTGCCAAAATTTTTGGCGAGGACCATGAACAGAGCTTAGCTCTTAATAGCTTTTGGATATATTTTGTTCTTTCGGATTTTAAACCCATTATCTTATTTGGAAAAGCTTAGCTCTTTTCTTGAATCGGTCTCTTGGAGATCTTAAAAAAAGAACCTTTTTAATGTAGATCGTGGATCTTGATTGCCATTTCAAGGGTTTAAGTTAGTGGACATTCTGGAGAATCTTTGATTCTCTTCTTAGGGTTTTACCTTATCATTAATCCTAATGTTTGAGGTTTTCTGGAATTTAATTCCATTATTTAAACCCATATGTTTCCCAACACAGGGGATTTTTAGGATTTAATCCCATCATCTGAAGGAATTTATTCCATCTTTTTTCCAGAGCATAGCTCTGGTTTGATTCTTAAGAACTTTGAAAATTTTATTCCCTTTACTGTTCTTGGATATTTTCATTTTTTTAAAGGATTTTTAGCATTTTAATATCCTTTTCACAGATTTGAATATGTTGTCGTTTTTTTTAAAAGAACCCGCTTTTTAGGGGTATTGAGAGTTTTAACTCCACTGCACATTTAATAAGAACTATTAATTTAATGAGAATCTTTTTTGATTCTCACAATGGGCACATGTCTCATCATTGATGAGCCGTCACTTTGATTTTATGGGATCCAGTAGCTTTTCAGGCTTAGTGATTCCAGCATTTTTTTAATTACAAACGCTCCATCTGGATTCTTTTCAGGTACTATAGCTGGTCACTTATACGACATCGAGAAGATTGTCTCCTATAAAGAAATTCACATATATGGTCGCTTTTAGGGCCAAGAGTACACTGATGCCCAATGCGATGAGGTGATGCATCGTTTCAATGATTATAACGGTCGATTGCTCCCTTGCTGCTCTACCCTTTTGAAGATCGTCGTTGGGTCGATCTGGGAGGATTTGCCCAGGCGTCTTAAGGCTATGCCGCTCCAGACACTTGATGAAGATGAAGAAAATGTACATTCGGTGTACCTGATAGGGTTGATCTCAAATAAACGGAGAGATAATCTTGTCGTCATCTTGCACCACGTCTTTCAACAGAAAACGATAGTATCGGCATACCGGAGGATTGAGGACATTAGTGGTGACCCTGATGCTTGCATTCGAGAGAAGATGCACAAAAAGATGTTCGATGAAGCTAAACACGTATTGCTTAAACTTTCTTTTGAGTTTAAGAATCTGTATCTAGAGTTCAGAGTCTTGCCATTGTAGATCTTGGATGACACAGATCCCCTGTTTTATTACCACTAAGAGTATGTAGTTTCCTCCTTTTTTAATATGAATGAAAAGCATCTTTCTCTTTCATATCTGTACTTTCCTTCTTTCTGTACTGAAATTATTTTATTTACTCATTTCAGAGTTTCTAGTTTATGTACTCTTTTCAGAGTGTGTAGTTTATGTACTCATTTCAGAGTGTTTTTAGTTTACCTCCTTTAGGTTTACAGACAAATTCTCCCTAACGTTGGATGTAGATAACCTCCATTCTTTTATGACAGGGGTCCGTTAGGTTTGTGGTACTAGATTTAAGTCCATTGTACCGTCGCGTTGGCTGATATATTTCTCGATATGCAGTCCCTTAGATTGCTGTTCGAGTAACCCCGTGACTATCGTGTCCCTGATCCCTTCTGAGACTGGACAAGGCGTCTTCAAGTAATCTTCTTAGGTTGAAGTATTTGTATTACCGTCGGAAGAACAAGCGTTAGGTATTTACCGTAGCACATTTTACTTGAGCTTAGGCTTAGTTTGAAGCCCCGATAAGTTATAACCTCACCCTTCTGGGGTGGGATGATCTCCAATGGTCTTTAGGCCTTGTATGTTTGCCGTCAAGAGCCGAAGATAAGAACATACCGTCACTTCATTTTTTTATGATTTCATACCGATTCTTTGCTGAAGTAGGGTAAATATCTATGTAATCTCTATGATGTATATATTGCAGTCTAGCTCTAGAGTTAGGAATACACCATTGCTCCAATTTCATTTGATAGTTGCTTCGCACCTTGCTGGAATGAGGAGGAACGTCGAGATGATCTTTAGGCTATAGATGTTGCCATCGAGATTTGGAGCTAGGATTTTGCTGTCACTCCACTTTATTTTACCCTTGGCTCCTTGGTGACGTCGCGTCTGTACTTTGCTGGAGTAAGAAGGATGTCCAAATAGTCTCTAGGTTGTATATTTACCGTCAAGACTCGGAGCTAAGGTTTTTCCATTACTCTATCTTTGCTTTGACCCTTGGGTCACTTTGATGAGTCGGTCTGCATCCTGCTAGAATGAGAAGAACGTCGAGTCGATCTCTTGGCTGTAAATGTTGCCATCGAAATCTAGATCCATTTTGACACAGCATGGTGAGAAAATATGGTTCCCTTTCATTTGTGCCATTTGTGCCCATGGATTGTATACAGGCGTCAGTATGGAACTACTTGCAGGGCATAAATTTTTTATTTTATTATATATGTTTTATTTATTTCTGTGATGCTCTATCTTTTCAGCTTTTATATCGCGAAAGTCGCGATTGTCCAATCATTTCGGCTATTTTTTGCGGTGTCCAATCATTTCGGCTATTTTATATGCATATATATTTTTTGCTCGCTGATTTTTATTACGAGTTGTCCTATCATTTCAGCTTTTTTGGTTACTTGATGCTTTTTATTACGAGTTAAGAATTTGGAATCTGATCCCAATCTTGGCATCAGTATCGCTACAACTGGAATATTGCCAGGAGCGAATCATCATTTGCCTTTATTGATTTGGACAAAGGTGGCTTAGCAAACAGGTTTAGGATCCTGTCGACTAAAGCTTTTTGACTTTATGAGCCGTAAGGGCCTCATAAAAATATTTCTCCCTATGAGTCGTGAGGATCTCATAGGTGTGTTTTCTTCTTAGGAGTCGTGGGGATTCATAAGTGTGTTTTCTCTTATAAGTTGTAAGAATCTTATAAGAGTACTTTCTCCTTATAAGTCGAGAGGACTTATAAATGTCGTTCCCCATATGGGGATATTTTTCTCCATTGGAGGAAATTGGTGGGAAATATATTTATTTATGCCCATGGATTGTATACAAGAGTCGATATTGGTCCACTTGTAGGGTAGAAAAGTTTTGTGGGGTTTTGGTGGCTTAAGAACAGGTTCAGATCTCTGTAACTTAAGCCTTTTGAATTCTAAAAGCCATGATGGTCTTATAGAGGGTGTATTCTCCTTACGATTCATGAGGATCTCGTAAGTGCATTTTCTCCTTAGGAATCGTATGGATTCCTAAGTGTGTTGCTCTTTTGTGAGTCATAAGGACCTCAAGCGGGTGTTTTCTCCTTACAAAGCCGTGAGGACTTTGCAAGTGCATCTCTTTTTTAATTTTTTAATTTTTAACAAGGTCGCACCCTTTCGGTTTTTCACGAGCTCGCCGTTAGCCCTGCTATTTCTACTCACGGCGCCCTTTCAGGTTTTCATCCTATCCCATTTCGCTTGTGGATATACCATTTTTTAACGAGTTCGCACCTTTTCGGGTTTTCACGAGCTCGCCGGTAGCTCAGCTGTTTTTACTCACGACGTCCTTTCGGATTTTCATCCATGCCCATTTCTCTTATGGAAATACCGGTTTTTTAGGCGGCCCGTAAGGTAACGCACCATTAGCTGTAGGCCACGATCTTTTCTGAAGGACCGCATCATGTAGGATGTGGGAGAGTTATGAATTTTTTATACCCGTGGATTGTATATGATGGTTAATATAGGGATCTACCGTAGGGCTAAACGTGTTAATTTAAATACATGACGGTCCATTATTGCCGTATTTCAGGGAGAATTTTTAGTTTAGGGACGTTTCGGTCCATTATAGTTTAGGGACGTTTTGGTCTGTTATTGCCATGTTTGGGGCGGATATTAGTTTAAGGACATTTCGGTCCATTATTAGTTTAGAGACGTTTTGGTCCATTATTCCCGTGTTTGGGGGAACATATAGTGTAGGGACGTTTCGGTCAAATATTCCCATTTTGGAAACGAATGTTAGTTTAAGGACATTTCGGTCCAACATTCCCATGTTTTGAGACGAACATCTTTTGGTACTGCTTTTAAAGTTCTGACTCAGGAAGATAGCGAACGGACACAAACGTCGTCATCTATCATTGACCTAAGTCATGACTTTTCAAGCGTTGTACTTTTTGAGGAATCGGCCGTTTATTGGACAGAATGGCCTTTCACCATGCATATCCCTAAGCAGGTAGGCTCCACCTTGGTATACTTTGTCTATGATGTACGGGCTTTAATAGTTCGGCTCGAACTTCCCCCGTTTTGCACGATTGGGGATCATCGGTCTTTTGACAACCAGCATGAGTTCGCCTTGGTGGAATGTTTTCAGCCTGCTCAATCTTTCATATGAACGAATCATCCTTACCTTATAAGCTTTCAGGTTTTGTTATGCTATAAGGCGGGTTTTGTCAAGGGCGTCGAGCTCCTCAAGCCTAAGATGGGCATTTTCTTCATCTGTCAGCTCATATCGAACCACTACTCAGAGAGAGGGAAGTTCTATTTTCAATGGGAGTACTGCTTCTGTGCTGAACACCGGTGCGTATGGTGTTATATTCATAGCTGTATTGAACATTTTTCGGTACGCCTAGAGAGCTTCATGCAGCGTTTCGTGCCAGTCTTTTTTGTTTCTGGACACTGTCTTTTTTATAATCTTGGTCAGGATCTTGTTAAAGGTTTCAGCTAGACCGTTGGCCCGGGGATTATAGACTGAAGAGTATCTCCAATCTATTTTATGCTGCTGTGCGAAGCGGCTGATTTTATGGCTTCTGTAAGCTGGTTCAATATCCGAGATAATCTGTCGCGGAGTGCCGAACCGATAGATGACATGTGTTTTGAAGAAGTGGAGGATATTCTCCGTCTTCAACTCTCTTGGCGGTACTGTTTCTGCCCACTTAGAGAAATAGTCAGTTGTCGCCAGTATAAACCGGTGTCTTTTGGATGACGCCGATTCGACAGTACCAATTATATCGGTTCACCACATTTCGAACGGCCATCTAATCACTATCGGGTGCAGCGGATTTAGATGCTGATGTATGAAGTCCCCTTGAATTTAGCACGAGTGATACTGCTTCGCATATTCGAGACAGTCTTTGTCACAACCCGAAGGTACGGAACGTGACCGGCACTTAAATTACGAAATGTCTAGAGGCGCAACGTAATCTAAGTAAGCCGAAGCCCAGAATCTAAACCATTTAAAAGAAGAAGTGTAGGAAAACATGTTTAAAAGCAACATCAAATTTTCTCAAAAATTTCGGCAGAGTCTCCTTTATAAAAACTGGCCCCAAACGGGTATAAACAAGAATAATATACATAAGCAATAATAAAAGGTATCCCCAAGAGGGAGCAAGCTCTTCGCCAATTGGCGGTCACAACCACACAAGCAATATAATATACAACGCCGAAGGGCGAGGAATAAAACTCAGAAGAAAACCAAAATCCAGAAGAAAACCATAATAATACAAGCGCGACTCTAAAGTCGAAAGAAAAAAAACATCTGGTCTTCTAAATCTATCAAATAATAGAAGTCTGGTTGATGGAGCTTATTAGATACAACAGAAATAAATAAGAGTACAACGGCGGTCACGATACAAGTGAACCAATCTACCAAGCAATCACCCTGAATGAAATGGTGTGCCAGCAAACTGCCAAGGAAACCTGTAGCTCTGAACCTGTAAGAAAATTTGGTACAACAGGGGTGTTCATACAAGAATATTGCATTTTAATACCGCTCATTCATTATCTATTTTTTTGTATATATCGGTACTATTAACCAGTGTCTGCTCAGTAATTACAGATTACAGGTATCCGTGACAAAATACTGAAAATACATTTAAAATCATGGATATATCATTTGTAAACCGACGCTGCAACCGGAACTGGAAACCAACCGATATTCCAAGAGTTTCTTTGTGCAACATGCTTGTGTACACACTTTTTATCTAAATGGACCAACACAATACAAGTGTGTACACAAGACTTTTTAGCATGTGTGAACACAACTCTTGGAGCATGGACCATGGTGGGGGCGGCCATGATGCATGGCACAAGCGGGCGCATGGTGGCACAAGTGGGCATGAGAAGTGATGTGCATTAAATGTGCATTCAATGCAAAAGATTGTGTGTTGATGTGATTCATAGCTACAAGTTTCCCTTCAAGCCCTGAGTGCAACACAGAACTTTTTAGACCAAGCAAACAACATCAGAGTGATGTGGGGGACAACACAAGCCAACACAACAAAAACGAGACCTAGAGCTCGGATTTGGGCTGAGCACGACACCCTTGTAGTCGGCCAAACAGTGCCAGAATGCTTCCAGACTTCTGTGGGCCATCCCTTGCTGCCACCTCATCATGTTTTTATTGTTTGTTTATTTTTCTTTTCTGCCTATAAAAGCAGGCAGTGGGCAAGGGGTCAAGGGTCCAAGTTTTGTTAAACATTTCATACATTTTGTTACTCCTTTTGTTTTCTTTTTGGTTCTCTTGTACATAGCTTATGTTTCCCTTGAATTCATGGCCATCTCTTGATCTTGCAACCTCTTTAGTGAGCTTGCAAGTTTAAGATTTGGCTATTGATCTCATGATTGTATCAAAGACATAATAATGATATCATTTTGCACTCTTGGGTTCTTAGTCTCTCTCTCTTTATTCTTACCTTGCTCTTTTATATTCATGCTTTACTTTCTTGCAATTTTAATTCATGCCCTTTACTTACTTCCACTTTAAATTCCATGCACTTACTTACTTGTAATGTCTTTTCTTTTCTTTTTTCTTTTCTTTACTCTTTTTGTTTGTTATTACGAATGGTTGTAAATATGTGTTGTTAGGAAAAGAATACGATATTGTAAGTTAGGGTTTTTCGTTTACCATTTCCTTTTCCCGTATTTTCCATTTGAAACTCCGCCCAAACCTTACTCAAGCGCTCCGTTAGGCACCCTACCCTACCAAGGTATCGGTGATTCCTAACCGCGACCGGTTGCGTTCGGTTTGGCCGGAGGCGAAAGCAAGAGACAAGAACGGAAGGACAAAGGTCAATAAGCCGGATTTCACTAATACCGTGCTTAAATACCCTAATCTATGTTGTTGCCGATTGCTCTAGCATCATTGGTTAAGTTTGGCTCAAAAGATTAAGTATGGAATCCACTAGCTTACACCATCTTTTTCTATTCCTAACAATTTATAATTGTGCATATATACACATAGGGTAGATACGAACTTTCCGCCTCGCGCATTAACTCGTTACGACAAGAACCATAAACGCTCCGTCTCCCTGCGGACGACCCGTGCTCATCGCGGCTAGCTGCAAAGCGACACCGTCCTGATCGCGGTTATATTTTAGAACTTCAAATACACGACACGCCAAAAGCGTGCGATCAAATGGTGCCGTTACCGGGGAGACGGTAACGTTTTAGTTTTTGTTATTTCGGGTTAATCTCTGTACATTTCACCTATACAACTAACCCTATTTTCAAAACAACATAAAAATTTCAAAAAAAAAAAAAAAACTAACATCCCTCACATTTTTGTTCTCTGTAACTTGGACCTGCTTGCACTCTGTAACTAAAAAGAAAAGATAAAAAATACCAGTGAGGCACTAGTGGAGCACTGTGAACACAGAAGAAGTTTGGAGTGCCAACTCCAAAACCGACCCGACGACATACCCATTCCATCCGAGCTCGCCGGCCCCTCTGCCTCCTTCTGCCTCCAATTTCTCCTCTGTGCTCCAGTGTTCTATTTTTGTCCTATTTTTATTGTTTATTTTTTATAATTTTTAGTGTGCAGATATTTGAGCATTCGTATCACTTTTCCGCACTAAAATCCGTTTTTTCCCGACATTTGTAGATTTTGCGGATTTGCGAACTATGATCGTGGGGAGCAAAGTGTACATTCAAGGCTAAGCTGATTGCGAAGTACAGTGCCAAAGATCCGGGTAGTTTGACCCGCGCAAGCGAACTTTCCAAGCTATTCGGATTGAAATTCACCGGGGGTTTCCTAACCCAAAAACTTATCGGTACGTACTTTACTAAAACCTTCTTCTCAAATCCGACACATCCACTATAATATGTTTACAGGATTCTTTGCAAGTTCGCTAGAAAACGCTAAAACTTGACTAACCCGTATTTGTTACAGTGCCGAGCTTGAACATAAAAAATTTGATTGTTTGAAATTTTGAACAAATTTTTTCATTGAATTGCGCATTGCATCCATTAATACGGACTTAAGGGCAAGCGAACCCCACAGCATACGGTAAAAGATTTCATCACCTTTTTCGTGGCCCACAAATCACGAAAATGTGCATAAACGTTTACCCGCACAAATTTTAAAAGAAAATAGACTTTCAGCCTTAAGGACTTCGCGCTCACTAGAGAAATTAACTATGTTTAGAACACTGCTTAACGGTATATTGTTTACGGGGTGTTTAGGAAAGTGTTCACGGCGAAACCGCCAAAAGAGAAAGGGTTATTTAATTAAGGACCTTCGTGAAAGAGTCGGAAAACCTTCCCTTATCTCTGTACTTACCTGACCTCGTGATCAGTATATCTTGAGCCCGTTTCTCGACACAGTTTTACTTCGACAATCAAGTTCTTGAGCATGTCTAGTTGACCTAGGTGGACCCTAGATCGATTAGGTGCGTGGTATTTTTTGTGTCATGATTGTTTTTGTCCAGATTCTTTTTTTGTATATTTTATTCTTTTGTTACTAACTAACATAAAATAAAAATATAAAAAAAATCACATTATTTTCCCCTCTTTTTCCTCTCTGCTTCTTCTTCTCTTCATATCATGGGTACCCCACCTTGAAAAACTTTTGCCGAACTTTGGTACCCACAACCATGCATTACTTCTTACAGTTCTTACTTTGGCCGAACGTCGAACGATCCATCCATGCCAAAAATTTCTTTGAAAGATCGGATAGACGCGTCTAGAACAACCAATTGGACTCCACAATCCACCTTGTATCAACTATTTCAACCTTCACCACCTTCTTACATTGATACCCCTTTTGAGAGTCCAGTTGTAACTCCAAGACCTATGTCTCTTGCTGAACGTATTGAACAATCCCGTAGCCGATCTTTCATTCTTTTCACCACTTCAAATTCCTTTGATCAACAATTCCAACCACCTCCTTATCATAATGTTGATCCTACTCCTTTCCAACCATTCAATTCCTATCTATCCTACCCGACTTTTGCACCTTCCCTAGACATTACTTCTACACAGCTATTTGGGAGTTTCCAGTATCAAAACAACTTTGAATCTTTTACTGAAACCCCTTCACAACCCATGTCTAGTCTTGAATAGTCGTTGGAAGACTTTAGGGTAGCGTCATACCAACAGATGATGGATTTGAATGCGTCCATGGCCGCCCTCATACAACCTAGTGACTCGGTAGCTAGTTTCTAACTAGCTCCACATTTTCCAATATATGATGAGACGGTAGGATAGGTTGAGAATTTGAGTGGAAAGAGTGAGCTATGCACCCTTCCAAATGAAACCTACCCATTGCAAATTGAATCCCACAACTCCTGTTTTGAAAGTCTATCGAGTGTCCCAAATGATTTATCAATTGAAGATTGAATGATTAATGAGTTGTGCGACTTTGTAGTGTTTGATTTGCCCGATTGTGAAGGGTCCATGTCAAATGAAACCACACCCAATCCTTTTGATCTCTACACCTCCATCTTAGAACCAGAATCAATTAAAATCCATGCTTTTGATGAGGTGTCTGAGAAAATTGATTTTCACTTGATTAAGGATATTGACGCTGGGAATATTTTGGATGATGAACCCGCAATTTTGGATTGGTTTTTCTCTCCAATTCATCATCCCGAGTCATTAACTGTTTTTCCCGAACTCCACATGCGTCTGGATTTTGATGATAAATGCATGGATGAGATAATTTTTGAGGAGAATTTTGAGGATAATGTTGTGGATGAACTTGTTTTACTTAATCAGTCAGATTTTTCAATTCATCCTATCTCTTTCATTGATTGTGTACACCCTCCTGAACCTTTACCTGATACCCTTCCTCAATCACTTCCCTCCATCATTTCCGTCGTTCCGACCTTGCAAGACACCATATCGCTTTCACTTCCTGTGTCTGGTTTACCAAGTTCGGCTTACCTATGGCTTCTCACGAATCTTGAGGGATTTGACCCTATTTCTCGACGAATTGATAAATTAGCACAATCGCTTTTTACATATCGGTCATTACAAATTATACTCATTTATTCACTCCATTTTCATCCTCAAGTTCGTATTCCGCTTCTTTCTCCCATCCGCCATTCGTCTCCTTATATACCGAGACCGTATACCGCTTCTATCACCATACGGTCTCATGTATTCTCTATTTCTTTCCGCTCCGCATTCTTTCACCAACCTACACATTATAGAGATAGAATTTTTGAATGGTTGGTGCTTACTTTTGGCATGTGTAAGGCTTTGTATAGCTTGATACTGTTCTTTCCCCCCTAACCTGAACTCCAACGCTTAACAGTGGAAACACTGTTTCACTTAAGTTTGGGGGGACCTTTTTGTGTATATATTTTTGTTTCGTTTTTTGTTTTGTATAAAATTTTCTTTGAGGAGCGCCGACAATTTTGACCCTCTTGGTGTAGCCTGACAGTGAGGGCATTGTCAAGTTTAAGTTTGGGGGTGTGCTCGGTAAGCTTTCTACCTTCGCATTCATATGTATATTCTGCATTTGCATACTTATTAAAAAAACCCACAAAAATCGAAATTTTTTCCAAAAATATAAAAACTTTGTCGTCAAGTTAGCTAATAGGGTAGCTTAGATTTTATTCCGAAAGTTTAGTTAATATGTTAGGAATAACTAAATTCTAGGCTTAGGAATTGAAAACCCTAAAAATAACCCTCATTCTATTTAACCTTGGTAATTATACGTCCTTACAGTTTTTTTTGAGAAATAGTTAATCTTGAGTTCAGTCAAGATAAAGGGAAAGTATTGAAACTTTATTGAAGGATAAGTCTGAAAAATAGTTTCTATTCTTAAGTCCAAATTTAAAAAGTATATACCCTACAAAATGCACATACACGTACCTTGAAACTTGGGATAGTAGAGGATACCTAGAAATACTCTTGCCTGAAAACCTAGTATGAAATAAAAAACGGTATTTAAAGCTAAACACCAAAAGTGCATATTGAAAAATATATCCGGTTTTGAAAAAGAAAAATAAAGAAAAGAAAAAGAAATAAAGTCAAGACCTGGAAACTGCTATTTACGCTTTAAACTCACACATTCAGTAATCGACTGTTAGTGCCTCAAGAAGCATTAATAGTCGCATGAAAGATGTGTGAGCAACACCGTCCATCATTAAATGAAAAGAAATAATATTAGGCATTAGGGAAAGGGTACTATAGCTTGAATTGAATTCTTAAGTGTAGGGGTGAATAATTTACACACACGTAGGGGTATACAATCGATATTTGGATGAAAGATAGAAATAAAGAATAAGACTTATGTTTTCTGTAAAGTTGATAAAAATCCCTAATTGGAGACTGCACTTTAGAAGGAAAACTCAAGAGATACCGAGATCTTTCTAAATTTTTTTTTGGAACGTATAGGATCTAAGGTTAAATAGATAGGAGGTGTGAAAAATAATGGTTGCATATTTCTAACTTAGTATAATAGAGTTTCTAACGTAGATACTAAACTGTAAGAGTAGAATCGATAATAACTTATGAAACTAGACAACACTCCTCCTACTAGGGACACCTAGAGCTTTAACAGCTTGTTGCACGCGCTCAGTGCAATCGCGTTCCCTGCGAAAGTGAGGCTAGGATTTTGTTTTGCTCGGGACGAGCAAAAGATAAGTTTTGGGGTATTTGTTCATACCAGAATATTGCATTTTAATACCGCTCATTCATTATCTATTTTTTTGTATATATTGGTACTATTAACCAGTGTCTGCTCAGTAATTACAGATTACAGGTATCCGTGACAAAATACTGAAAATACATTTAAAATCACGGATATATCATTTATAAATCGACACTGCAACCGGAACTGAAAACCAACCGATATTCCAAGAGTTTCTTTGTGCAACATGCTTGTGTACACACTTTTTATCTAAATGGACCAACACAATACAAGTGTGTACACAAGACTTTTTAGCATGTGTGAACACAACTCTTGGAGCATGGACCATGGTGGGGGCAGCCATAATGCATGGCACAAGTAGGCACATGGTGGCACAAGTGGGCATGAGAAGTGATGTGCATTAAATATGCATTCAATGCAAAAGATTGTGTGTTGATGTGATTCATAGCTACAAGTTTCCATCTAAGTCCTGAGTGCAACACAGAACTTTTTAGACCAAGCAAGCAACATCAGAGTGATGTGGGGGAAAACACAAGCCAACACAACAAAAACGAGACCCAGAGCTCGGATTTGGGCCAAGCACGACACCCTTGTGGCCGGCCAAACAGTGCCAGAATGCTTCCAGACTTCTGTGGGTCATCCCTTACTGCCACCTCATCATGTTTTTATTGTTTGTTTATTTTTCTTTTCTGCCTATAAAAGCAGGAAGTGGGCAAGGGGTCAAGGGTACAAATTTTATTAAACATTTCATACATTTTGTTACTACCTTTTGTTTTCTTTTTGGTTCTCTTGTACATATCTTAGCTTTTCCTTGAGTTCATGGCCTTCTCTTGATCTTACAACCTCTTTAGTGATCTTGCAAGTTTAAGATTTGGCTATTGATCTCAAGGTTGTATCTTGGACATAATAAATATATCATTTTGCACTCTTGGGTTCTTAGTCTCTCTCTTTTTATTCTTACCTTGCTCTTTTATATTCATGCTTTACTTACTTGCAATTTTATTTCATGCCCTTTACTTATTTGCACTATAAATTCTATGCACATACTTACTTGTAATGTTTTCTTTTCTTTTCTTTGCTCTTTTCTTTACTCTTTTTGTTTGTTATTATGAATGGTTGTAAATATGTGTTGTTAGGAAAAGAATACGATATTGTAAGTTAGGGTTTTTCGTTTACCATTTCCTTTTCCCGTATTTTCCATTTGAAACTCCGCCCAAACCTTACTCAAGTGCTCCGTTAGGCATCTTACCCTACCAAGGTATCGGTAATTCCTAACCGCGACCGGTTGCGTTCGGTTTGGCCGGAGGTGAAAGCAAGAGACAAGAACGGAAGGACAAGGGTCAAAAAACCGGATTTCACTAATACCGTGCTTAAATACCTTAATCCATGTTGTTGTCGATCGCTCTAGCATCATTGGTTAAGTTCGGCTCAAAAGATTGAGTACGGAATCCATTAGCTTACACTATCTTTTTCTATTCCTAACAATTTATAATTGTGCATATATACACACAGGGTAGATACGAACTTTCCGCCTCGCACATTAACTCGTTACGACAAGAACCATAAACGCTCCATCTCCGTACGGACGACCCGTGCTCATCGCGGCTAGCTGCAAAGCAACACCGTCCTGATCGCGGTTAGATCTTAGAATTTCAAATACACGACACGCCAAAAGTGTGCGATCAGGGGGTGAGTTGCCAACTCGTGGGTAGAAGACATCTGCGAGTAGAAATCCCATGCACGACAATCTCCTAGGTCATAATAATATACATGTATAACACTATCCATCCAGTCGTGACAAGGTAATAATCTATGCATAAGTGCAATACTCAATGCATCGTGTCAGTGCAACTAAACCGTAATTTGTCACATATCTGATGTATGAATGCATCATGAATAAGAAAATCAACCACGAAATCTGAATAATTTGATATAAGAAACCATCAATGAAAACTCGTATAATAAAACTGAAACATCATTAGTGAAATCGATAGAAAGTCCGTGTTAGTGTATATGCCCTAGAGGCCATTACTGTATCATACTAGTTTGTATATTACTTGATGGAAGCTTGGGATATTCACAGTTGTATATACAATCTTGCTCGAAATGGTAGTATGCTACTTGGTTTGTCTCTGCTTTAATATGTGCATGTGTTTCTTTTAGCATATCGCTGATATACATATTAGTAGAGCCCTTAGGATCTTTGCTTGATTACCAGCGTTGTGATGGCGCTCACACTCGTGGGGGCTGGGTAATCCATAAGCACATTCTTATACAGGTCCCTAGTCGTTGGACTATCGAGACAGGGCATCGATACTCCGGAGTAGACTAGCGTATGCGCTTCTCATCCCAGCGTGGGAGACGGTCTGTCCCACAGCCGTCAGTACGTCGTACTTGAGATAGTATGCGAGTGCTCGTTAGGTTACGAGTACACTGGACAGGACTCGTCGGGAACTGTTGGTTGGTATTATACCTATCGTCAGTTATCAGTTCCCAGGTGACATGAGTACAGCTTAGTCCGCTGACTTGACACTGTCACTTCGCCTCGAGTGTGTTCCCACTGTACTTTGATTACTACCCTACCACGGCTCAAAGGAGTCGTGCAAACAGATAGTAGTTGGGTGCAGTCCCGAAGCACTTGGAGGCGGTGACGGTTAGACAGGATTCGTCTCTCCCGGTATTGGGGGTTGACATCGCGCTGTGTCTAGAAGAGCCATTACACGAGTAGTCCCTGGCCAGGGCAAGCGAGATATACTGGTAGGTTTCCAGTGTTATCTCAGGGTGTTCTGGGCTACACTCCGACACGACTTGTACCGCTATTAGGGGACTGACGTTTACCGCCCCCTAGGCCCGCCATGCGATGTATCAGACGAACAGACCAGACTGTACGGAGACTGTCACATACAGGCTCAGTAGGAGTTCAGATGGGGTTCACCTCGTCAGTCTTCTTATCGACATCTACCTGGGGACCGTTACGTACAGCTAGTGCCGCTTGCGGTCTGTGGTTAAACCCACTACCAGCGTAGTGTCGAGTCTTTAGAGTCCCACACAGAGAGCTATTCGCCTTTAGGCAAAATGAGTAGAGGTCGCATGGTTTTGCGACAGGGTTCGTTCATATCCGCGCACTTGTGCACGTTTGCTGTCCGGACAGCTTATACTAGCGGGCTTTGGTTTAAGCCGGATCCTAGTATATGATTTGGGATTGGTTTTATCTCATTGTATTCGTGTTCCTCGGATCACGAATACGGGTGCGTATGCACAGTTGCTTGAGACAGAGGGAGAGGACTTTGATTAGGGTTAATGACCATTGTCATTTTATTAACCCTAATGCTTATGTGTGTATTATGGTTAATTGATATTAGTTTAATATAATTGTGCATGGTTATGGTTGTTGACCATTTGACCTTCTTGACTTGTTGACCTAGGTTGACACTTTGACCATCATCATTTCATTTGGAAGATGCTCTTTGATCCTTGCAATTTGCATTAAAAATGAAATGATAATGGTCATGTCTTGATTAACCATGACAATTATTTAGCTAATTATCAATTTATAATAATTCACACATATATGTGAGAATGGTTGTTTTATTCTCTCATTCTATCATTCACTTTCTCTCTCTTGTTCTTCCTCTCCCTCAGGCTCTCCCCTCTCATGTGTTGAGAAACACTTGAGCTTGAGAAAAACCTCTTCTTGATAATCTCTACTCTCATCCAGGGTTCTAGGATTAGCACTTCTAGCACCCTAGTTACTTCTAGCTTGGAGTTGAAGCCAAAGGTTGAGGCTTTCGGGTGGATCTTTCTTCGACGTGAGAAGACGACAAAGATGACCTCTTTCTACTACTCCAAGGAGCAAGGAGAGAAGGACATAAAGCCCTAGGTATAACCATTCTACCCTTAGCTAGTTTCTAGTTAGCTTTAGCTTGTTTTTGTTTAGCAAAGATCCTTCTTTGTCTAGTCCATGTTGCCTAAAGTGATAAAAATCCGTTTTTTATTCCGTTTTCCGCCTCCCCGCAAGCACCGGGGTGGGCAACGTGGACTTACAGTGGTATCAGAGCCTAACTAAACATAAACTAGCTAGGTAGTAAAGTGTATGGAAGTTCAATCGGAAAAATCGCAAAACCGAGTTTACAAAAACCCAAGTTTCTGTTAAAATTTTTTCTGTTCAAAAAATAAAAAATCATACGTCAAAAATCATCTCAGGGTTTTGTGAAGAAAACCACCAAAAACGATCCAGTGAATCGTTCAACACACCGCGGTTCCGCGGCAATAGCAAGCTATTGCCGTGCAACCACGGCCGAGTTGACTCGGTTCAGGGTCGAGTTTGGTGCAGTGTTCTTCTGGCATGGTTTTGGGATTTTTAAGATGGTTTATATGTGCCCAGGTTTTCCAGAAAAGAAATTTGTTTTTGGGGGCCTATAAATCCGTATTTTTGATCGAACTTCAATACACTTTGACTAAAGGGTTATATCTGTGATGTTTATGTATATTCAACGTCGGCTAATCGCTATATGTCGATTAGTGGGGGTTATACATATCTGTGATCTGTGTTTGATGATGGTATGTGTATATGAATGTGTTGGATTGTCGTGGGTGAATAGCCGGGCTGGATGTGAGATGAGTATTTCTTTTTCTTTCATTCATTGTAATATGTAAATTGATGTATTATTATTTGTATGGCCGCACTACCGGGTCGGGGTTGTAGCCGTCATTGTATAATTCTTTTTACTGTTTTTGCTCCTAGGATAGACCCATGGAGGGGGTGCACAAACTACCGGGTATCTCGAAGTGTCGAGTGGCCTACTCACGGTGGTGAGGGAGGTTGCTTCGCTTCGGGTACTTGGCGGGTAGTTTGCCGCACCCGTAGGGGTCTTGGGTGGGGTTTTGGCTATTCACCGCGACCGTGTAATCCGCTTTTCGTTGCAGGCTCGAACGGATCGCGGATTCCTAGTATATCCAATGTATTCATCCGTGATCTGTAATGTCTATCATTGCTATATATTTATATATTATAACTACTTAGGCGTTGCTTATATTTTACAGCCGCGCTAGCCCAGCCCCCGCTCTATCATTAGTTAAGTAACCTAACGGGTGATGACGGGGCCCCGTGGCGAATGCGAATGGCATAAGCGTACGTCATATTTTGGTTGTTTTCTGCAATGGTAGGATTAAATGATGGGACGCATTAAAAGAACTAATGCAAGAAAATAAACCAAGTAAAAGTCGATTGGAACACTTTGAAAACCACTCGGTTCTTTTCAAAACTAAACTTTTAAACGCGGAGCTTGAACCACTCTTTTTAAAAGCTATCTCGTTCCATCGATTATATCAAGTTCACTACGTTCTCGGTTTCGCCAAAACCATTCGTAGCCCTCCGTCATTCCACATGAATGGTCAAAAGTATTCAAGCTATGTATTTTGGCCAAAGTCAAGGCATAGTGATTGGTAGCTATTGGGTATTCATGTGCAGCATAGATAGATGCGTTGGTTTGGGACAGTCGTGCTGCCATTTTGGCCAAAGTCAAGGGTAGGTACGGGTAGGTCCAAATTAACCAGGAGAATGACGGGTAGAACTTGACATGTGACTTATGATATTTTGGCCAAAGTCAAGGTCATAAGAGCATGGGGCAAAAATCCACATCGGGAGTTTCATAAGTACTGAAACTTGCTAGCGCTGCATACCATTTGGAGTGTGATGATTCTGGTAGGATTCCTTCGGTTTTATCACACGATGATATTTGGATCCCAATCCTACTGTGAGTATATGCTACTCCTCGGGAAAACTCTCACTTAACGATCAATGCTATAAACCTAGTAGGTGTCTAGAAAGGTGTTAGCGAGGCTACGCCCACAGGGAAAAGAGGTTACTTAATTAAGGAACTTCGCGAAAGCGTTGGAAAACCTCCCTCGAAGTACCGACACTGGCCTGGCTGAACGGTTAAGCAAGTATTGGACGGTGAGATTGATCCTGACTAATCCTTTCTTTACGGTTTGAGAAGGGATTCGAGAGACAGTGGGAGCTATCCTGTTTAGACAAACTAAAAACCACTCTAAACTTGCAAGAGCATCATGCTAAAGTGTTTCTTTTCTCTCTTCTAATTGCAGCGACCATTCATCATGACCGGACTTAAGTTATTACTAGATAAAAACATACTGACAGGGCCAAACTACAAAGATTGGCTCAGGAATGTCAAGATGGCAATCACTTACGACAAGCTGGGGTATCTCCTTACCACCAAAGCTCCCCCTGTCCCAGGTCCCAAAACCAGTGTCGCGGATAGGGAAATCCGTAAGACCTAGGAAATAGATTGCGCGAAGGCCAAATGCCTCGTACTTGCCTCGATGGACAACGAACATCAGAGGAGGCACGAGAATATGGACCTAGAGTCCATATTTCTTCATACAAAAGAACTGTATGGAGAGCAGTCTCGTATCGCAAGATACGAAGTGTCGAAGAAGTTATTTTCGGCAAGGTTGGCCGTCGGATCATCGGTGGCGGAACACGTGCTTAAGATGATTGGCTACATAGAGGAGCTCGCGGAACTTGGGACCACGTTGGAGAATGAGCTCTATACGGACTTGATTCTCCAGTCCCTTCCTTCCACTTACGCCCAGTTCATTCTGAACTTCAACTTACAGGAAAAGGAAGTTGAACTTTCAGAGCTCCTCAACATGTTGAGGAGTGCAGAGGGCACCCTACAGAAAAGTAGGGAGACATCCACTTTGTTTGTAGGAGGATTTTCCTCTTCTAGGTCCAGGGCGAAAGCCAAGGGCAAGAAGAAGAAAGCCCCCGCCAAACCAAGAGGCGGTGTCAGTAAAGTGGATACGAAGGGAAAAGGAAAAGCAACAAAGGTAGCGGGTAAGCTGGTGGGGAAGGAAGAATGCTTCTACTATCACAAAAGTAGTAACTGGAAACAGGATTGCAAGGCTTGGAAGGCCAGAACACAGGATTTGAAGCGAGTTGCGGCTTCAGCTTCAGGTGTGTATGTTATTGAAAACTGTCTATCAATAAACTCTACATCCTGGGTATTGGATACCGGATCAGGATCTCATATCTGTAATTTTTTGCAGGCGTTGAGAAAGCGTAGAGTTTTGAAGGCAGGTGACATGACCCTCAGAGTTGCAAACGGTGCTAGCATGGATGCTAAGGCCGTGGGGGACTATCACCTGGGACTGTCGGATGGACACTTTTTGGTTTTGCGTAGTTGTTATTATGTACCAAATGCAACCTGTAATATCATTTCTTTATCTTTATTATCTAAAGAAGGTTATGAATTTGCATTTGTAAGTAATGTAGTGAACATTCACCTTAATCGAGTTTTGATTGGGTCAGGTACATTGAACAACGGTATATACGTATTAAACCAACCACAGATTTTCAATGTCCAGAATACACACAAAAGAAAGTCTCCAGAAATCAATAAAACTTTCTTATGGCATTGTAGACTGGGTCACATCAATGAGAGAAGGTTGACTAAGTTACATACAGAAGGATATTTGGATCCGTTCGAATATCAATCATATGCAACTTGTCAATCCTGTCTCAAAGGAAAGATGACAAAGACTCCGTTCACTGGACACGGAGTAAGAGCGAGCGAGCTCTTGGGGCTCGTACACAGTGATGTGTGCGGTCCAATGTCTACACATGCACGAAGCGGTCATTCTTACTTCATTACTTTTACGGATGACTTTTCAAGGTACGGTTATGTCTTCTTAATGAAACATAAATCCGAGGCTTTTGAAAAATTCCAGGAATATAAGAATGAAGTAGAAAAATAAACAGGCAAAAGTATCAAGGCACTAAGATCTGATCGAGGTGGTGAATACTTGAGTGCCGAGTTCCTGGGTTACTTAAAAGAGAATGGAATTCTCTCTCAGCTTACTCCTCCATACACTCCGCAACATAACGGTGTATCGGAGAGACGGAACCGAACCCTATTGGATATGGTACGGTCCATGATGAGTAACGCTGAGTTGCCGCGATCGTTTTGGGGATATGCGCTAGAATCAGCTGCATACCTTTTGAACCGAGTTCCTACTAAGACTGTGCCTACTACACCATATCAGATGTGGTGTGGGAAGAGACCCTATCTTAATCATATTAAGACATGGGGATGTCCAGCTTTTGTAAAAAAGAAGCATGCGGACAAGCTCGAGGCACGCTCAGTACAGTGCAAGTTTGTAGGATATCCAAAGAACTCCAAGGGATATTTCTTCTATTGCGAAGAGGAACAAAAGGTTTTTGTTTCTCGCCATGCCTACTTTCTAGAACACCAGTTCATAGAAAAAGAAATAAGTGGGAGCGCAATAGAACTGGAAGAAATTCCAGAACTACGAGCTATTACTGAAAGCTTAGTAGAACCAGAGGGTTCGAAAGATCAGGACATTCCTACGCCACTCCGCAGGAGTAGTAGGCAGTCTCATCCGCCCGAGAGATACTACGGTTTTCTCATTGACGGGGATAGAGAGGATTGCATCATAGATTGTGATGAGCCTACTAGCTTCCAGCAAGCCATTCAGAGCGTCGACTCGGTAAAATGGCTGGATGCAATGCGGACCGAAATGGAGTCCATGTACACCAACAAAGTATGGACGTTGGACATTGCTCCAGATGGGATAAAACCCGTAGGATGCAAGTGGATCTTCAAAAGGAAGATTGGTGTAGATGGACAGGTTGAGACCTATAAAGCTAGACTGGTTACAACGGGTTTTCGTCAGCGACCTGGTTTGGACTATGATGAAACCTTTTCTCCAGTAGCTATGCTGAAATCCATTCGGATCCTTCTTGCCATTGCTGCCTTCCACGATTATGAAATTTGGCAGATGGACGTAAAAACAGCTTTTCTAAATGGACATTTAGAGGAGTGTGTCTATATGGAACAGCCAGAGGGTTTCATTCAGAGTGGGAGCAGCGGAAAGGTGTGCAAGTTGCTTAAGTCCATTTATGGACTAAAGCAGGCATCGCGGAGTTGGAACATCTGTTTTGATGAGACGGTTAAGGAATTTGGCTTTATCAAAAATCCAGATGAACCATGCATCTATTGTAGATTTGTAGCGAGAACTGTGGTATTCCTCGTTTTATACGTGGATGACATTCTCTTAATAGGAAATGACATTCCTATGCTACAATCTGTCAAGGGGTTCTTGTCACACAGGTTCTCCATGAAAGACCTGGGTGATGCCTCATACATTCTGGGTATCCGGATCTACCGTGACAGATCCAAGAGGATATTAGGACTTTCACAGTCCAGGTACATCAACACCATACTGAAGAGATTCAGTATGGAAGATTCCAAGCGCGGTAATCTACCGGCTTGTCACGGGATCACCCTCTCCAAAGAGATGTCTCCCAAGACTGATTTGGAGAGGGATCTCATGTCTATTATACCCTACGCTTCTGCGGTAGGCTCTATAATGTATGCGATATTGTGTACCAGACCGGATGTGGCTTATGCACTGAGTGTGGTAAGCAGGTATCAGTCAAACCCTGGGGAGAAACATTGGATAGCAGTAAAGAACATTCTCAAGTACCTGAGAAGGACTAAGGAGATGTTCTTGGTGTATGGCGGAAAAGACCTCCAGATTGAGGCCTTTGCTGACTCCAGCTTCCAGAGTGACAAGGATGATTCCAAGTCCATGTCGGGTTTTGTCTTCACCCTCAATGGAGGGGCGGTGTGTTGGAAGAGCTCCAAACAGGAAACCGTTGCTGACTCGACTATGGAAGCGGAATACATCGCTGCATCTGATGCCGCAAAAGAAGCTGTCTGGATAAGGAAGTTCTTGAAAGAACTTCAGGTGGTTCCGCCCATTGTTGAATCAATACCACTGTATTGCGACAACAACGGGGCTATAGCTTTAGCGAAGGAACCCAGGTCCCATCAGAAATCCAGACACATCTTAAGGCGGTATCACCTGATCAGGGAGACCGTGGATCGCCAGGAGATCGAGGTTCGGAGGGTTGCTTCAGAAGATAACACTGTAGATCCATTCACTAAGGCCTTGCCCCAGACTCAGTTCGAGCGGCTGATCGAGATGATAGGTCTTCGATACGCCAGTACATGGCCTTAGTGCAAGTGGGAGATTGTTAGTGTATATGCCCTAGAGGCCATTACTGTATCATACTAGTTTGTATATTACTTGATGGAAGCTTGGGATATTCACAGTTGTATATACAATCTTGCTCGAAATGGTAGTATGCTACTTGGTTTGTCTCTGCTTTAATATGTGCATGTGTTTCTTTTAGCATATCGCTGATATACATATTAGTAGAGCCCTTAGGATCTTTGCTTGATTACCAGCGTTGTGATGGCGCTCACACTCGTGGGGGCTGGGTAATCCATAAGCACATCCTTATACAGGTCCCTAGTTGTTGGACTATCGAGACAGGGCATCGATACTCCGGAGTAGACTAGCGTATGCGCTTCTCATCCCAGCGTGGGAGACGGTCTGTCCCACAGCCGTCAGTACGTCGTACTTGAGATAGTATGCGGGTGCTCGTTAGGTTACGAGTACACTTGACAGAACTCATCGGGAACTGTTGGTTGGTATTATACCTATCGTCAGTTATCAGTTCCCAGGTGACATGAGTACAGCTTAGTCCGCTGACTTGACACTGTCACTTCGCCTCGAGTGTGTTCCCACTGTACTTTGATTACTACCCTACCACGGCTCAAAGGAGTCGTGCAAACAGGTAGTAGTTGGGTGCAGTCCCGAAGCACTTGGAGGCAGTGACGGTTAGACAGGATTCGTCTCTCCCGGTATTGGGGGTTGACATCGCGCTGTGTCTAGGAGAGCCATTACACGAGTAGTCCCTGGCCAGGGCAAGCGAGATATACTGGTAAGTTTCCAGTGTTATCTCAGGGTGTTCTGGGCTACACTCCGACACGACTTGTACCGCTATTAGGGGACTGACGTTTACCGCCCCCTAGGCCCGCCATGCGATGTATCAGACGAACATACCGGACTGTATGGAGACTGTCACATACAGGCTCAGTAGGAGTTCAGATGGGGTTCACCTCGTCAGTCTTCTTATCGACATCTACCTGGGGACCGTTAGTACAGCTAGTGCCGCTTGCGGTCTGTGGTTAAACCCACTGCCAGTGTAGTGTCGAGTCTTTAGAGTCCCACACAGAGAGCTATTCGCCTTTAGGCAAAATGAGTAGAGGTCGCATGGTTTTGCGACAGGGTTCGTTCACATCCGCGCACTTGTGCACGTTTCCTGTCCGGACAGCTTATACTAGCGGGCTTTGATTTAAGCCGGATCCTAGTATATGATTTGGGATTGGTTTTATCTCATTGTATTCGTGTTCCTCGGATCACGAATACGGGTGCGTATGCACAGTTGCTTGAGACAGAGGGAGAGGACTTTGATTAGGGTTAATGACCATTGTCATTTTATTAACCCTAATGCTTATGTGTGTATTATGGTTAATTGATATTAGTTTAATATAATTGTGCATGGTTATGGTTGTTGACCATTTGACCTTCTTGACTTGTTGACCTAGGTTGACACTTTGACCATCATCATTTCATTTGGAAGATGCTCTTTGATCCTTGCAATTTGCATTAAAAATGAAATGATAATGGTCATGTCTTGATTAACCATGACAATTATCTAGCTAATTATCAATTTATAATAATTCACACATATATGTGAGAATGGTTGTTTTATTCTCTCATTCTATCATTCACTTTCTCTCTCTTGTTCTTCCTCTCCCTCAAGCTCTCCCCTCTCATGTGTTGAGAAACACTTGAGCTTGAGAAAAACTTCTTCTTGATAATCTCTACTCTCATCTAGGGTTCTAGGATTAGCACTTCTAGCACCCTAGTTACTTCTAGCTTGGAGTTAAAGCCAAAGGTTGAGGCTTTCGGGTGGATCTTTCTTCGACGTGAGAAGACGACAAAGGGGACCTCTTTCTACTACTCCAAGGAGCAAGGAGAGAAGGACATAAAGCCCTAGGTATAACCATTCTACCCTTAGCTAGTTTCTAGTTAGCTTTAGCTTGTTTTTGTTTAGCAAAGATCCTTCTTTGTCTAGTCCATGTTGCCTAAAGTGATAAAAATCCGTTTTTTATTCTGTTTTCCGCCTCCCCGCAAGCACCGGGGTGGGCAACATGGACTTACAGTCCGTGCCAAGCATCAACACAATATTTCAATATCTCAATGTCTCAATATCTCGTTCTCTGTCAGTCCGGATCGGCTCATATCATAAAATATCATGACAACGGTCGGTATCCTCCGGATATCCGCCGCGCCAGACATCACCGGTAGCTAGTCTTCCTCAGCCAGGGTCATCGTCATCCCCACAAAAACACTCTCGCCCCAGGTACCCTACCGAGCCCACCATGTACCCGAGACGGTTTCTCCACTCCTCGAATCAGGTTTCGAAATCCAACAAAAAAACATGAAAACTCATGGTGGACGACCCATACATCACGAGAAAACCGCAACTTGCATTTTAAAAATGATGATAATAAGCTTTTATTAAATTCTTGCGGTTTTCCCCCAAAATCCAGAAATCTCATGGAAATCCGGAATCCAAGAATAAAGAGTAAGTAAACAGTGAATATCGGCATAAAGCCCCAGAATAGTACATGAATGAATATATGAATGCATGAAGTATCTATGTAACGAATGCAATCTCTAAGTTAACACATGAGAGCAATCACACAATTATTATGTGCTAACTAGCATTTAGCTGATTATATCAATGAGATAATATGTTCTAAAGTGTACGTGACATGACAATTACCGATGATGATGTGTGTAAACCGGCAAACAAGTGTATGTGAAACATACGCATCATCGGTAATGGTGCTGGTGTCCTAACAAGCAGGGTTCATAATTATTAAAGAAAACACGTGCATAAGTATAAAATGCGATGAGAGCAACATGAACATATGAAGAATGATGAAGTAACCGTAACAATGAAGAATATACATTATCCCAATACGAGTCATACAATTTGGTGTTTTGAAATAGCACGAATCGTAGTTTTTAGAAAAGTAGGGGCTACGGGGTTTTTGAGAAAAGATACGTCCTTTGAAAACAAATCCGTAGTATCCTTCGGCTGTCTTTAAAAATGCGCACGATTCGTTAGTTTTGAAAATATGTATGACTCGAGCCTAAACTAACATCTACCTAACCAACTAAGGGACTAAACTAAAGAACTGGTCGAAAGGTAAGAAAAATCCACCTAAAGTCCGAGTCGATATCTCTAGTAGTCGGCGGTCCAGCCTCAATAGCGTCACGTACATAGTACGACTTCCTCGAGTCAAGAGTGTGGATCAATCATCACATATATACCTCGTACGGTAAACTCCATCGTACGGCATCCCAAAATCGGGGTATGGGTCAACTATCAAATATATATCATCATTCATATGGTATCATCATCAAACAACATCATGATCTGGTTACTGATCTAAAGTCTCGTGCAATCCGATGTCATCAACACATATTATCATATATGAATTCACATTGCCCAACCGATCCATTATAAATATCATAACATATCGCAAATCATATCTCGATCATATGTCAACTATCATATATATATATATATATATCATCATTCATAAGGTATCATTGTCAAACAATATCATGATCTGATTACTGATCTAAGTCTCAAAACATTCCAATGTCATCACACATTTATCATATAGTATATATTTTCTTATCGCACAACAATCCGCTATAATACCATAACTCGGTCACATATCAAATTTCTCATGGCATCATGCCCGATCATATCGACTCATTTCCAAGTATTATATAACATCCTCATATCACGCGTATATGTTGTGTGTGTGTGTGTGTGTGTAAACCTACACACATTCATATATATATATATATATACCTCCAAGTCAAGTGTATGTGTATGCGTGTGTGTGTGTCTGCGTGAAACCTATGAATTTCCTCCATGGTAATCATCCTCTGGTTAAGTCTTTCTAAATCAACCTAATCGTACTTAAGGTCTTCAATAGTACCCTACTTGCCAAAAATCCAAGGTCACGTCCGACTCAAAATGATATTACGCAATAACCTTACTCTACATTTGCGGGCGTGTTATACGCCATCCACCCGACTTCCCCCGTAAATATACATCTACTCACCTGGTCATTATCTGTCGAAGTCGATGCCGCCATTGTCTTCTTCATCGTCCGAAGTCCACTTGAGAGGTACCTATATGCAAACATATATCATATCGTAAACAGAAATTGTGGACAAAACAAAAAAACGGCACACAAAACACGCATAAGTTAAAACCTATGACCCGCTCATGCAAAACAACCAAATAACCCTCGACATCGGCGTACAAACGCTGATTGGTCGAGAACAACCAAATATACCAATTGCGGTTTCACAACTCTCCAATTATTATATGAAACAGAGTTTAAATCATCAAAACCTTAAAATAAATCAAATCGATTTATTTCCGAAAACCTAGAAAGTATCAAATAACCGTTTAAGTATAAAACTTGATATTTAAACAAAACTAGTGGCCACAATATACTCTAAATATCCTAACTAGATCATACAAACCATTACCATAATTTTATCACACAAATTTGTATTAATCCATAAAATTTAGTTTGCAATTTTATCCAATTTTAACAGTTTTAAAGTAACGATGCACAAATCGACAACTAGACTAGATTTTGCATGACCTAAGATGTTAAACTACAATTTATAATGTTAATGATGTGATGAAAACCCTTACTAGATTTTAATCTCAATCATTTAATTTAATTCTAAAACCCAGTTTTCTAAAAAATCTTAATTTGCACTTTTCAAATGCAACAATTTACAAATTTGCAACTAGATTAGATTTTCCATGTCTTAGCATGTTAAACTATACTATGTAATCATAAACAATTTATAAAACCCTAACTTGATTTAAAAAACCCTTTCTTGAAATTTTAATTTAGCAATTAGAACCATAACTAAGTGTTAAAATTAACTAAATTGAAGTAATTAGACATCAAGTAATCCATTGGTTTAAAATTATACCTCAAATCATGAGATCACACATGCAACCTAGCCTCCAAAATGCTAACTTTGCTCCAAGATCCTTGCTTGTTTGGACAAAGAATAATGGGTATGGGTTAAATGATGAATTAGTGGAATTTTGTATTGATTTTTTATGGAATTTTTGAAGATTTTTGTGATGGAAATGAGAGGAGAAATGAGAGGGCAGCCATGGGAATTTTCGGCCAAGAGGGAGGTGAGTGGGGAGTGTGTATGAGTGTGTAGAAATATGTAGAAGACTTCTTCAATTAATTACATCACTTAAGTCTTTTCACAATTATTTGATTTTATTTGATTTTCTTATTTAATTTCACCCTAGAATTCTCTAGAATTTTGAAGGCAATTCAAGAAGAGAGGAGCATGCTACAAACTTAATTCTAATATGTCATGACTCAATTTTGTAAAATTAACCCATTCCAATTTATAATTTGCACTAATTTAATGTATAATTAAAAGCTTATATTAATATTAGAAATAATTAATTAAGGAAAAATATTTAAGTAAACTAATAATTTATAAGTGACCAAATAAATACCAAATACTAGCAATTACATAGTTAAAATAGGCGTATTTAAGCCTATATTGAGAAATAATTATAGTTGAGTTTTACGGAAAATACGGTTTATTTTACCGATTATCTGAGAATTCACCTAAAGGATTTTATTTATTGTATTATTTATTTATTTAATTTTTAAAATGTTACAGTCTTCCCCCCTTAAAGAAATTCAGTCCCCGAATTTAAATTTAAAACTCCCCCAAATACTAAAACATTTCTGCAAAGCACTCAAATCGTCGGGGCTCCGAAATCATCAATACATAAAACACATCTTAGCGCAATGCATGCGCATGAAAAACGAGTACATAACTCAACATCAAAACTCCGTCAAGCATAACGCAATCATCGGAGTTATAGCGAAAATACCGTATCAAAATCCATACGAAAACCAACATGATATACATTAAAACTATAACATGTACATATAGTACACATCGTAGTAAAATCGTCCAAACATCTGAATAGAGAAGCATGCAAAACCCCTTTTTCAAATCGTCGTGTGATACGCGTATCACAGCACAAGTAGCGAACGTTCATTTTAAGGAAAAATACCTATACATATATATCTTTTATTTAACATGCACGTCCCGCCTTTTGAAAATAATTTTGAAGGGTTTCCTTTGTAAAATGTTTCGTGTCATCTTAGACACATAAGAAAATATTGAGACTATAACTCCTTTTTGGAAATCCCTTCGGTAACTATGGATGCATGCAAAAACATCTAGGTACTGTTCTCAGGACAGTCCTGCTCGGTTACTACACCAAATAGTAAATATCATAAAAACGTACTGCTTAAAATGAAATCAATCTCAAATACAGTATACAAGGTACCACGTGCGTCCGGTGCGCACGAAAATCGAAATCAAATACAGATGCCACGACTATGCAAAGAAACAAAACTGATTGCAACGGGCGTGCACCAAAAATATCTGTCAAGTGCAACGGGCGTGCACGACAACAATATCAGGTGCATCTAATCTGCACAAATCCCGATTTAATGCATCTGGTGTGCACCAAATCGCATCAAGCGCGCCAAGTGTGCGCAAGAATCTCAACCAAGTGTGCATGGTGCATGAAAACATATATCGAATATCAAAATCAAAATCAGCAGTATACGACATACACCGACTCAAAATCAAGTACACCGTGATAGATAAACTCACAGCTACATGCATCAGTGTGCACAAGACCAAATCGAAGTACGAAAAGTGCATGAAAACTATACCGAAAACATAAGCCCAAAATCATGTGCAACCCATATACACGAAATCAAATCAATTAAATCCAGGTGTATGAAATCAAAATCAAACATCTCATAATGTATATAAGAATCAAATCAGGTGCAATGGGTACGCACCAAACGAACATCAATACAACTGATACATGGAACACTAATCGAGTTCCATGAATGAGTACATAGGAAGACTAATCATAAAACGAAATCCTCAAGATACCAAAATCCAAACAATGGAAATGTGAAATTCAAATCATCAAATCGCATATCGTAACACTGACGTCGATGTGCTCCTTCTCGAATGTCGAAGGTGTCGGTGCATCCAAAGCTAGCAGAGTAAGATATCTCCGTGCATCCCGTTCATAGTCTGGAGCCTGGTGTTCTTTGGCTCTCGTCTTTTCGTAGCTGTATGAACGGCGCTACAAACGGCTATACTCATATCTAGAGTCTCCTAAGTAATGTATCCCATCACATGATATCCGGACTTCGTTAAACTTTTCGATCGATGCATCAAAATCCCATAATTCTCCGAGAGCTCAACACTCAAGTACAGTTTAAAAATATCCAGTACATGCCACAGCACCTGCGGACCAGCCGTAGAAGAGCAAACCCAAGCCTCACTAATGGCACCGCGGAACTGCTGCAAACCCTAAGATTCAAAGGCGTTCTCATGGTCATTATGTCGAGTTAGGGTTTCATTCTTTTCGAGGGTCCATAGAATTACCTGCATGTTCTTCCGAATACCTTAAACTTGGGAAAATGGGTTTCTGACATTCGTTCAAACTTTTTAACTTCGCCTAGACGACATGTGAATACCCTTTGTCCGCACGCTAACAATGCCCCGATCCTCAGGAATAGACGATACATTAACGGTCATCACATTCTAGCCGGTCTCTAGCAGTGGCCCGATCATCTGGTGAAGATATCAAACGCTCGTGTCCACAAGAAAACATAGTAAACGATATATCGAAACGCTCATGCTGACCGCAACTCTAGCCGCAGCTCTCTCTGCCCGTGCGACCGTGGTAACAAAAACCACCATCCGGTATCGACGAAGATAGATCAAAGGAACGAATAGAAATACGGTGCAAAAAAATGTACATCCTAAGGCTTCTTAAGCGGAGTAGCGTATTGTAAGTATGCCGCGGAACATACACACGGTATGTCACTCTACTTTAGTCACCTACTCTATCAACCAAGGGTCATCTTACACGTGGAAGGTAAAACCTAACGCTCTGATACCAACTTTGTCAAGACCCGAAGGTACGGAACGTGACCGGCACTTAAATTACGAAACGTCTAGAGGCACAACGTAATCTACGTAAGCCGAAGCCCAGAATCTAAACCATTTAAAAGAAGAAGTGTAGGAAAATATATTTAAAAGCAATATCAAATTTTCTTAAAAATTTCGGCAGAGTCTCCTTTGTAAAAACTGGTCCTAAACGGGTAATAACAAGAATAATATACATATGCAATAATAAAAGGCATCCCCAAACGGGAGCTAGCTCTTCGCCAATTAGCGGTCACAATCACACAAGCAATATAATATACAACGCCGAAGGGCGAGGAACAAAACTCAGAAGAAAACCAAAATCCAGAAGAAAACCATAATAATACAAGCGCGACTCTAAGGTCAAAAGAAAAAAAATAACTGATCTTCTAAATCTATCAAATAATACAAGTCTGGTTGATTGAGCTTACTAGATACAACTGAAATAAATAAGAGTACAACGGCAGTCACGATACAAGTGATCCAACCTACCAAGCAATCACCCTGAATGAAATAGTGTGCCAACAAGCCGCCAAGAAAACCTGTACCTCTGAACCTGTAAGAAAATTTGGCACAACGGGGGTGAGTTGCCAACTCGTGAGTAGAAGATATCTGCGAGTAGAAATCGCATGCACGACGATCTCCTAGGTCATAATAATATACATGTATAACACTAGCCATTTAGTAGTGACAGGGTAATAATCTATGCATAAGTGCAATACTTAGTGCATCGTGTCAGTGTCACTAAACCGTAATTTGTCACATATCTGATGTATGAATGCATCATGAATAAGAAAATCAACCACGAAATTTGAATAATCTGATATAAGAAAACATCAATGAAATCTCGTATAATAAAACTGAAACATCATCAGTGAAATCGACAGAAAGTCCGTGCCAAGTATCGACACAATATCTCGATGTCTCAATATCTCGATGTCTCAAAACCTCAATGTCTCAATATCTCGGGCTCCGTCTGTCCGGATCGGCCCATATCATCAAATCTCACAACAACGGTCGGTATCCTCCGGATATCCGCCACGCCAGACATCACTGGTAGGTAGTCTTCCCTAGCCAGGCTCATCGTCATCCCCACAAAAACACTCTCGCACCGGGGTACCATACTGGGCCCACCATGTACCCGAGACGGTTCCTCCACTCCTCGAATCGGGTATCGAAATCCAACAAAAAAACATGAAAACTCATGGTGGACGACCCATACATCACGAGAAAACCGCAACTTGCATTTTAAAAATGATGATAATAAGCTTTTATTAAATTCTTGCGGTTTTTCCCCAAAATCCAGAAATCTTATGGAAATCCGAAATCCAAGAATCAAGAGTAAGTAAACAGTGGATATCGGCAAGCCTCAGAATAGTACATGAATGAATATATGAATGTATGAAGTATCTATATAACGAATGCAATCTCTAAGTTAACACATGAGAGCAATCACATAATTATTATGTGGTAACTAGTATTTAGCTGATTATATCAATGAAATAATATGTTCTAAAGTGTACGCGACATGGCAATTACCGATGATGATGTGTATGAGCCGGCAAACATGTGTATGTGAAATATGCGCATCATCGGTAATGGTGCTGGTGTCTTAACAAGCAGGGTTCATAATTATTAAAGAAAACACGTGTATAAGTATAAAATGCGATGAGAGCAACATAAACATACGAAGAATGATGAAGTAACCGTAACAATGAAGAATATACATTATCCCAATACGAGTCATACAGTTTAGTGTTTTGAAATAGCACGAATTGTTGTTTTTAGAAAAGTAGGGGCTACGGGATTTTTGAGAAAAGATACGTCCTTTGAAAATAAATTCGCAGTATCTTTCGGCTGTCTTTAAAAATGCGCACGATTCGTTAGTTTTGAAAATATGTATGACTCGAGCCTAAACTAATATCTACCAAACCAACTAAGAGACAAAACTAAAGAACTGGTCGAAAGGTAAGAAAAATCCACCTAAAGTCCGAGTCGATATCTCTAGTAGTCGGCGATCCAGCCTCAATAGTGTCACGTACATAGTACGACTTTCTCGAGTCAAGAGTACGGATCGATCATCACATATATACCTCGTACGGTAAAATCCATCGTACGTCATCTCAAAATCGGGGTACGGGTCAACTATCAAATATATATCATCATTCATATGGTATCATCATCAAACAACATCATGATCTGGTTACTGATCTAAAGTCTCGTGCAATCCGATATCATCAACATATATTATCATATATGAATTCATATTGCCCAAGCGATCCATTATAAATATCATAACATATCTCAAATCATATCTCGATCATATGTCAACTATCATATATATATATATATCATCATTCATAAGGTATCATTGTCAAACAATATCATGATCTGATTACTGATCTAAGTCTCAAAAAATTCCAATGTCATCACACATTTATCGTATAGTATATATTTTCTTATCGCACAACGATCCGCTATAATACCATAACTCGGTCACATATCAAATTTCTCACGGCATCATGCCCGATCATATAGACTCATCTCCAAGTATCATATAACATTCTCATATCACGCGTATATGTTGTGTGTGTGTGTGTAGAAACCTGCACACATTCACATACACACACACACATACCTCCAAGTCAAGTGTATGTCTGTGCGTTAGTATGTGTCTGCGTGAAACCTATGAATTGCCTCCATGGTAATCATTCTCTGGTTATGTCTTTCTAAATCAACTTAATCTAACTTAAGGTCTTCAATAGTACCCTACTTGCCAAAAATCCAAGGTCACGTCCGACTCAAAATAAAAATACACAATAACCTTACTCTACGTTTGCGGGGGTGCTACCATCCACCCAACTTCCCCCGTAGATATACATCTACTCACCTGGTCCTTGTCTGCCGAAGTCGATGACACCATTCTCTTCTTCATCGCCCGAAGTCCACATGAGAGGTACCTATATGCAAACATATATCATACCGTAAAACGAAATCGTGGACAAAACAAAAAAACGGCACACAAAATGCGCATAGGTTAAAACCTATGACCCGCTCATGAAAAGAACCAAATAACCTTCGATATCGGCGTACAAATGCCGATTGGTCGAGAAAAACCCAAACATACCAATCGCGGTTTCACAACTCTCCGATTATTATATGAAATAGGGTTTAAATCATCAAAACCTTAAAATAAATCAAATCGATTTATTTCCGAAAACCTAGAAAATATCAAATAACCATTTAAGTGAAAAACTTGATGTTTAAACAAAACTAGTGGCCACAATATACTCTAAATATCCTAAATAGATCATACAAACTATTACCATAATTTTATCACACCAATTTTTATTAATCCATAAAATTTAGTTTGTAATTTTATCCAATTTTAACAGTTTTAAAGTAACGATGCACAAATCGACAACTAGACTAGGTTTTGCATGACCTACGATGTTAAACTACAATTTATAATGTTAATGATGTGATGAAAACCCTTACTAGATTTTAATCTCAATCATTTAATTTAATTCCAAAACCTAGTTTGCTAAAAAATCTTAATTTGCACTTTTTAAATGCAACAATTTACAAATTTGCAACTAGATTAGATTTTCCATGTCTTAGCATGTTAAACTATACTATGTAATCATAAACAATTTATAAAATCCTAACTTAATTTAAAAAACCCTTTCTTGAAATTTTAATTTAGCAATTAGAACCATAATTAAGTGTTAAAATTAACTAACTTGAAGTAATTAGACATCAAGTAATCCATTGGTTTAAAATTATACCTCAAAATCATGAGATCACACATGCAACCTAGCCTCCAAAATGCTAACTTTGCTCCAAGATCCTTGCTTGTTTGGCCAAAGAATATTGGGTATGGGTTAAATGATGAATTAGTGGAATTTTGTATTGATTTTTTATGGAATTTTTGAAGATTTTTGTGATGGAAATGAGAGGAGAAATGAGAGGGCAGCCATGGGAATTTTCGGCCAAGAGAGAGGAGAGTGGGGAGTGTGTAGAAATGTGTAGAAGACTTCTTCAATTAATTACATCACTTAAGTCTTTTCACAATTATTTGATTTTATTTGATTTTTTTATTTAATTTCACCCTAGAATTCTCTAGAATTTTGAAGGCAATTCAAGAAGAGAGGAGCATGATACAAACTTAATTCTAATATGTCATGGCTCACTTTTGTAAAATTAGCCCATCCCAATTTATAATTTGCACTAATTTAATGTATAATTAAAAGCTTATATTAATATTAGAAATAATTAATTAAGGAAAAATATTTAAGTAAACTAATAATTTATAAGTGACCAAATAAATACCAGATACTAGCAATTATATAGTTAAAATAAGTGTATTTAAGTCTATATTGAGAAATAATTATAGTTGAGTTTTACGGAAAATACGGTTTATTTTACCGATTATCTGAAAATTCACCTAAAGGATTTTATTTATTGAATTATTTATTTATTTAATTTTTAAAATGTTACAATCTTGAATCATCGTGGGCCAATAGTAACCCATTCTTTTTATCTTCAGCTTTATCTTCGGACCCGCCTGATGGGAGCCGCAAAGTCCATCGTGTATTTCTTGGACGGCTTTCTTTGCTTCCTTCGGCTCTAGGCAGCTTAGCCATAGGAGGTCGAATGATCTCTTATGTAGGGTATCATTGATGAAGGAGAAAGACAAAACTCATTTCATGAGCCGATATCTAGATGACGCATTTTCGGGCGTTCGTTGGGACTTGAAGTAGTCCACGAAGACTTCCTTCCAGTCCATGACCTTTTCTTCGTCCTCTATTTGAAGGGCTACTTGTTCAGTCGTTTCTTTTCATTCGGATGGCTCTATCAGGTCTTCTGAAGATATATTTGTTGGCGCGATAACCTTGCGGTTTTGCACAATGATCCTTACGTCATCGAGATCTTCATCGACCAATTCCTTAGCCAATTTGGCCAACGCATCCGCATTGATGTTTTCCGCTGGCGGTATTCTTTCCACGGTATAGGAAGAGATTTGTGTCAGTAGTTGCCGCACCTTTTCGCCATACCTTATCAGCTCTGGCTTACACGTTTGATAATCGTCGTTTACTTAACTAACGATTAGTTAGGAGTCACCATATATGAGGATATCTTCGATTCCCATATCGATAACGATTTCAAGATATGCTATTAAAACCTCGTATTCAACTTCGTTGTTAGTCCTTGGCTCTGTTAAGAAGAGGGCGTATTGCAATATCCTTCCTTGCGGGGTCACGAAGATAAGACCCACCCCAGCTTTGATTAAGGGGGTGTTTTGCTTTCGCCGCTTCATAGAGGATGCTCCATCGAAGTAAAACTCCCACTGAGGCTTATCTTCTTCTTTTTCCTCTTCAATTGCATCGAATTCTTGTGTTTACCGCCGGAGACAGGGACGAACAGGGATGAATCGTATTGCCTGAATCTGGGGGAAGATGCTATTTAGATTTATCCGTCCACCTCTCTGAAGATACCAAGTTGATTTATGGCACCATATATCGGAGGTTTGGACGGATGCGGCCGTTGTAGCTGACTTTGTCAGATTCCCCCTCGTTTTATGAGGGGTTTTAGATTGTGGGGATGCTCTTCCTTGAAGATGCAAGCCCCTGCGGTTAATTACATTACCGCATTGTGATAACCATTTTCTCCTACTCTGGAAGTTCACTTCGTGTCGTGTGTATGTTTTGTTTTGGTTTTAGTTGCCCGTGGATTGTATACGGAGACTAATTTATGTCATCGCTCGTAGGGCGCGGGTTAGTCCAAATCCGTATATTTTAAATTTGGGCTTGGTTTCATTTAAGGACCGTTAATCTAGTTTGAGATTAAGATTAACTTAAATATATGTAAGCATTTGGGGCTCAATTTGTTTTTGACTAAGGATACGTTAGTCCAATTTGAGACTAAGATCAACTTAGCGAAATTTCAAGGATCATTTTTATTTCAGATCCAACAATAGAGCATTTAGGCTCAGCTGCAGAAAAAAAACTTCAGAGACCTATCCAATTTGGGGGCTTAGGATGCTTAGTCTTTTCTTTTATTCAAAAGTACTAGGCACTTATTTGGGCTCTGTTTGTTCAGCCCTTTTCTTTTATGCCAAAGTGCTGAGCACTTATTTGATCTCTGACACTCACATATATGACATGTGAAGCATTTAATCATGGGCGCCGCCCAATGAGCATTGAGCACTCAGCCATTTTGGCTATTTATGGAGTGCTTTGCACTTTTGTTTAGCGCCCATGTGATGAGCACGTGCGGCGCTGGCCTTCTGTTTTACGCGTCCACATGTCTTTTACGTGAGGCTCTAGGCGCTGTTAAAAGGGGCGTCCACATGGGAAGCACGTGAGGCGCTAGTCTTTTTCCTTTTATCATTTTTAGAGATTTAAATCTCTGTTAATATTTTCAGAGAGGTTAAACCTCTATCAATAGCGCTTTGACCATTAATGCTCACTAAAATCACTATATTTGAGGATTTTAGGTTGAGTTTTCAAAGAATTAAGTTCTCGATTTGAAGGAACTGAGTTCGTGGAGCATCATGGACTCCGTTTAAAATTGTTCTTCCCAGAATTTTTGATTCTCAAGAAAAAGATCTTCCCGATGAGAATTAAATTCTCAACTTATGGGAGATTGGCCTTGTGGATCTCAGATCCAGAGAAAGAACTAAGTTATTTTAAAATGGTTAAACCCTTAGATGTGATAGATATTTTGATCTCTTTTCTTTACTTAGGATTTTGAGAAGAAAAGTCTTCTTCTTTCTCGAGAATTGAATTCTCTGTTGTTTTGGAAGCTTTCTGTGGTGTATCAGTATAAGTCTCTATATGTCTCTCTCTGTTTTTTTCCCTCCGTCTCTCTGTCTGTGTGAGACTTGAAGTCTCGGGTCTTTTATATAGTGGAGGCAGATTGTTACTTAGTTTTGAGAAAATCTCTCATTGAGAGATTCCAATTGATTTAATTGGACTCAAAATTGATTTGGGGAATTTTACCCAAAATTGGATCTTTGATCCAATGACTTCTGTTTTTACAGAATATGATTTTTGGTTTTTAACGAGATTGGGGAAATATTTTTCCTATACAGAATTTATTCTGTAAAACGGTGATTTTTAATCACCATTGGATTTTTTAATCCAGCGGTTCTCAATTTTACAGAGAGCAATCTTTCTTATTTAGAAAAATTTGAGGGAATATATTCTACAATTGGATTTTATTCTACAATTGGATTTTTGATCCAACCGAGAGTACCTTTCTTATTTAGAAAGATATGAGAGATATTTTCTCCTAATAGAATTTGATTCTATATCTTAATGTTTTATTATCTCCGTTGAATCTTTGATCCAACGGTTTTGTTTAACAGAGAGTATCGTAGAATTTAATTCTACCTGGGCGCTGGCGCTTACGTGTTGTGCACGTAGGCGCCACTTAAGAATTTAATTCTTAAGATGGGTATTCCTGTGCTTTGCATATTGGTGCCCGTGTGATGAGCACGTGTGGCGCCATATAAGAGTCTGACTCTTATTTAATAGATTCTTTTGTGTTTTGCACATTGGCGCTCGCGTGAGGAGCACGTGAGGCGTCACCATAGGATTTAATCCTATAAGATCCGCTCTGACGCTGGCGTCCTCATGGAGAGCACATGGCTTTGCTATTTTAATAGGTTAAATATTAGGGAAACAGCATGCTCATCCGGCAACTCACAATTTAAGGGGGGTCGCCTGGCATCGAATGCTCTACGAGAAGTCAGCGATGGCCTATTTTTTCACTGCTTTGAGAGGTCGATACGTTACCGAGAACTCCATCAGGAAGAGGGCCCATTTGGCAAGCCTTCCTGTCAGTATGGCCTTTGATATTAAATATTTGAGAGGATCCACCTTCGATATGAGGTGGACCTCATGTGCCAAGGCGTAATGTCTAAGCATTGTTATTGCGAAGGTCAGCGCCATACAATACTTTTTGATGGGGGAATAGTTGCTTTCTGCCCCCAGGAAAACTCGACATAAATAGTACAGAGCTCTCTCCTTTCCTTGATCGTTCTCTTGCGCCCATAATGTGCCTAGAGAACCCTCGAGGGCCGTTGTATATAAGATAAGGGGTTTTCCCTTAACCGGAGCAGCCAATACCGGTGTATTTTGCAGGTGTTGCTTGATTTCGTCTAGTGCGTTTTGGCACTTCTGATCCCAGACGAATGGGGTCCCCTTCTTCATCAGATGTTTGTAGGGACGGCATTTTCCGGATAGTTTGGTTATGAACCGCCGGATATATGCGAGCTTTCCTTGGAGAGATTGTAGTTGTTTGAGGGTTCTTGGCGTGGGCATCTCCATAATCGCCTTGATCTTTGAGGGATCGATTTTGATACTTCAGTGATGTATGATGAATGCTACGATTTTCCTGATGAAACTCCGAACGCGCATTTTAGAGGGTTCATCTTCAGATTATATTTTCGAAGACGTTGGAACATTATTTTTAGATGTTCCCCATGTTCCTCATGAGATTTACTCTTCACTATGAGTTCGTCAATGTAGCATTCGATGATCTCATGTATGAGGTCATCGAAGATCTTTGTCATGGCCCTCTAGTAGGTAGCGCGACATTCTTCAAATCAAAGGGCATCGCTTTATAGCAAAATATTCCTAATGGTGTCCAGAAGGCGGTATGCTTCTAGTCCTCAGGATCCATTTTTATTTGGTTGTATCTTGATGATCCGTCCATGAAGGAGAAGACTTCGTGAGTGGACGTGTTATCGATCATCAGTTTGGTAACGGGTACTGGGAAGTCGTCTTTCGGGCACACTTTGTTGAGGTCCCCGAAAGTCCACACAGATGTGAACCATCTCATTTTTATTCATCACTGGAATGGTATTAGCGATCCAGTCGGGGTATTGAACCTCTTGGATGAAACCAGAGTCGATTAGTTTCTTGACTTCAGCATTGATACTCATCTCAAGTTCGAGCCGCATCCTTCTTGGTGCCTGTTTGACCGGCTTTATGTCTGGCGATATGGCCAGTTTATGTACTGTTACTTTTGGATCTAGACTCGGCATTTCGGAGTAGTTCTATATGAAGCAGTCTCTGAATTGCATAAGCACATCTTTCAGTGTCGCCACTTGTTTTTCAGATAACAGCTCACTGACAAACGTCGAGCTCGGATCATTTTCTGTCCTTAAGTCAATTTTTCTTAGGTTGTTCTCCGTGGTGTGTATCCCATCTTCCAGCTCTTGCGGTGCTGATGGAAACGCTGAGATCACCTTGTCCTCATCTTCATTTGCGAAGCACCCGAAGAGGTCACTCATACTCTTATGCCCTTCCAATTTTGAGAGTGTTATCATATTTCCGGACTTCATTTACGGAGAACGGATTCTGCTCTCCTGTGACGGTGCATTCCAAACCATCTTTGAAATAATTCATACACTGATATTGTGTAGAAGGGATGACGTTGTACTCAAGCAGCCAGAGCCTGCCGAGTAAAGCGTTATAGCAAGTCTTGGCGTCAATGACGTGAAATTTGATGTCAGTGATGAGCAACCCGAAGCGTAACGTCAGAATTACAGAGCCAAGTGTCCGTGATGGCTGTGAGTCGAACCCGGAGATGGTAATTTTGTCCTGAGCCAAGTGCTGAACATTCATGCAAATCTCTTTCAGAACTTTCACGTTGAGAAGGTTGACGAAGGATCCGTTGTCTACAAGGATTTTCCCTATCTTGATATCGTGGCAGTACCCGGTGACGTATAACGGGCGGTTATGTTCGAATGTATCGAGGCGGAGATCTTCATCACTGAATGTAATGTCAGCTGTGTGAATCTCTGCCAGCTCGTCCTTTATCTTCTCTTCTGCAAGGAAAGTTGGAACAGATCGGGCTCTTGTAATGCCTTGATCAGAGACTATCGTGCTTTTTTGGACAAGAGGAGAGCATCCAGTATGCTCAGTTGTGAGGGTATTTTCCTCAAATGTGTCAGGACGTTGTAATCCACCTTGTTTTTCCTAGGCGGGTCTTCGGCTGCGAGCTCTTTGACAACTCTATCTTCAAGGGCAATTTCCTCAGGGATTTTTTCTTTCCCTTTGTCTCTTTTTCTCAAACCTTTGTTTGTAAGTCCTAGATTCTTCTCAGGCAGGGTGCGGTTACGCAGCTGAATGCTCTCGCAGTTCTTCTCCTCCTATCTTTTTCGGAGCTGGAGTCCTTGAAGAGATGGCTGAGGGTTATTTCTGTGGTGGGTTCACCCTCGAGTTCTCAGACAGCGTGAACTTCACCTGTTGATACTGGTCCTCGACCCAGTTCTTGAAGATGTAGCAATCCTCAATTGGGTGGCTCACCATTCTGTGATAGGAGCAGTGGTTGGCGTTGTTGACATCGTCGGGTTGCGGAGGACGCCGTGGGTCTGGCAATGTGATGAGTTTGTTATGCATTGCTAACTTAAATAGTCTCCTCATCTTATCGCGGGGAAACGAGTAAGTGTGACCTAGCCTTTCTTCCAGGGATAGGCATGGACATGCATTGTTTTTGCGAATAGCTGGTTTTGGGTCGCTCAGTTGTTGTTGAGTGTTGGCGACGAAGGCCGCTTTCCCTTTACCCTTGGTGTTTCGAGGGTCCTTAATTGAGGAGGAAAGCTCGTAGCCCATCTGGTCCATTTGGGTCAGTTTATCGATCAGAGCCTGCAAGGTTATTGGTTTGAAGAATGTCATGAATTGGGACACAGTCATTGGAGGATCAAGAGCCCCGATGAACATGCCCACGGAGGTGGATTCTTCGATGCACTGTCCGCACTTAGACCATAGGTTACGCCACCGGATCGCGTATTGGACCCAGGTTTCTCCTGGCCTTACCCTGGCATTGATTAATACCGTGATTGGAGTGCGCTCGCTCGCGCTAGTGAAACGCTGGGTAAACAGCAGCTCCATCTCTATGAAAGTCTTTACAGAGTCATTTAGGAGCTCCGAGTACCATTCAAAGGCTGCCTCTGACAGGATACCGACGAACTGGTAAAGCAACAGTTTGTCGTCGCCTCCAGTGTTACCGCACAGAGCTCTGAACTGCGCGACGTGCTGATGTGGGTTGCCTGTCCCCTTATACACATGGAACTTGGGGATCGTATATCCCGGCGGGTACTTGATTTGGTCATAACGGCCTGGATACGGTCGCCCGGTTCTGACGATTTGGCCAGCAGCATCACTATCTTGATGAGCTCGTATTTGTTGAGCTATATAATCATCAAGAGTGGCCTTGGAAATTGTTTCCTCCTTGGCTGCCGATAAAGCCGGAAAAGGGTTTGATGTTTCCCCTCTGTCATCCTCGATAATTATCGGCGGATCCTCGGCTGGGAGTTCTGGCTGGATTATCATTCCAACCATATCTTGGAACAAGAGAGCCATCTGCTTTATGTTATCAGCCTGCTCAGCAGCTTCCTTGTCCTTTCTTTCAAGCACCCTTCGCAGGAACTCCGTATCGGTCTCCTGCTCCTGGCGTTGTTCGGCTGTTGTGTCCGGGCTTTCTTTCTGCCCGGTAAGTGCTGTCATTTTGGTCAACATCTCCTGGAGCTTTTGTTGTTGCTCCTGAGCTTTTGTCAGTGACCGAGTTTGCAACCGGTGACCTACGGGAGCACGACTTTCCTCTTTCCCGGAAGCCATGTAGACCGTATGCACGATCATGCCCCCAGACTTGGGGCATTTGGGTCTATCGCCTTTGGAGTTTGCCTCCAGCGGTGGGATTTTCTCCGGCCTCATCCTTTTGTGGGAGGTCGAAGTTGAAGGAGCCGTTGTAAAAGGCACCTGTCTGTATGACGGCAGAGTGGTCTTCCTCTTGTCGAGCCTTCGATTTCTTTGGTCGACGAGAGTAGATTTGATCAATCATAGAGTCCTGGACTTTTTGCCAGACCCTGTGAATTTGCGAGGAGAGCCGTTGATAGGGGTGCTCCGTCTTTGCCTGCACTGTGGTTTCTGCAGGAGGGAGCGATTTCTTTAGCACCGACGTTGGAGAGTTCTTGTGTACCCTCCTGAGTAGGTCAAAGCTGTTCCCGGTTGGAACAGCAGCATCAACTTCTACCATTGGAGCTGGTGGGGTAAGTCCAGAGGGGGAGTTGCCCCCAGCTTTCCTCACTCGGTGCCAGTGACGACGTCGAGCATGTCTTGCAAAAGGGACCACCTCAGTTTTGGAAGCGGCTTCGTTGTACCCCCGGCTTTGGTGAGGGACTGCTGTTGGTGTCAGCCTGTTGAAGGCTGATGTTCTTGGCAAAGTTTGAGGAGCATCGGCCAATCTTTTGAAGACCAACATTCTGGTAAGGGAAGCACCTTTGACGACTTCACCTGAAAGAGGAGTTGGGAGGGCTATCCATTTTGGGGCAGCCCCTTCAGATATCACGAGCCTCTTTACGGGCCCGCTTTGGTTCTTGCTCAGTCTGTTGAAGACTGAGACGTCTGAGCTTCGGCTCATCCTGTCGAAGACTGAGACATCGAATTTGGATGACCCATTGAGAGGGACCATTGTGGTTGCCAGTCGATCGAAGATCGACCTCTTGGGAGCTTCTTCCTGCGGCGCTGAGGCACCGACGCCCACTGGTAGGAACATGGTCCCGAAGAATAGTCCAGTAGTGGCTTGCATTACTTGCCCCACCGGCATTGAAAAGATGGAGGTCATGTTGGGACCGTAGGTCACTCCTCCGGTTAGAACGGAGCGGGAGTTGCTGTTGCAAGTTGTGCAGTTGGAAGTCATTAATTTTTCTTCTTCTGCACAGGAACAAGACACCAAATCTTAATACCTCGAATCCAAGGGCAACCATAGGGAACCATGATTTTGTTCGCGAAACAAGACACACGAAATATGGAGTGGAAAGAGAAAAAGGTCCTACCGGGCATGTCAGAATCTATTTACCGCTGGAGACAGGGACGAACCGGGATGGATCGTCTTGCCTCAATCTGGGGGCAGATGCTATTTGGATTTATCCGTTCACCTCTCCGAAAATACCAAGTTGATTTATGGCACCATATATCGGAGGTTTGGACGGATGCGGTCGTTGTAGCGGACTTCGTCAGATTCCCCCTCGTTTTATGAGGGGTTTTGATTGTGGGGATGCTCTTCCCTGTAGGCGCAAGTTCCTGCAGTTAATTATGTTACCGCATTACGATAACCACTTTCTCCTACTCCGGCAGTTCACTTCGTGTCGTGTGTATGTTTTGTTTTGATTTTGGTTGTCCATGGATTGTATATAGAGACTAATTTTTGTTGTCGCCCGCAGATTGTCTCGGGTCCTTTATATATTGGAGGCAGATTGTTACTTAGTTTTGAGAAAATCTTTCATTGAGAGATTCAAATTGATTTAATTGTACTCAAAATTGATTTGGGGAATTTTACCCACCATTGGATCTTTGATCCAAGAACTTTTGTTTTTACAGAATATGATTTTTGGTTTTTAATCCAACGGTTCTCTGTTTTAGAGAGAGCAATCTTTCTTATTTTGAAAGATTAAGATAATATATTCCAAAATAGAATTTTATTCTACAATTGGATTTTTGATCCAACCGAGAGTACCTTTTTTATTTAGAAAGATATGGGAGATATTTTCTCCTAATAGAATTTGATTCTACCAAGAAAGAGACAGTTGTACCAATTGATCAGCCTTGTCATCCTTCCTATAAATCATAGTCATCTCCGTTGGATCTTTGATCCAACGGCTCTGTTTAACAAAGAGTATCATAGAATTTAATTCTACCTGGACGCTGATGCTCACGTGCTGTGCATGTGGGTGGCACTTAAGAATTTAATTCTTAAGATGGATATTCATGTGCTTTGCACATAGGCTCCCGGGTGCTGAGCACGTGCGGCACTATTTAAGAGTTTAACTCTTATTTAATAGATTCTTTAGTGCTTTGCACATTGGCACTCGCGTGAGGAGCACGTGAGGCACCACCATAGGATTTAATCCTATAAAATTGGCTCTGGCACTGGCGCTATCGTGGAGAACACGTGAGGCGCTGCCTCATTTAATCCAAACAGAATTTTGCTCTTTTATTAGGTTAAATATTGGGAAAACAAATGCCCCCCACCGTTGCTCTCACGTGGCTTACACGTGGGTGCAACAATGTCACCTTTTCTACCGTTCAATCTCCTGGTGAGTCGAACCGTCTTTTCATGTCTTATAAATAGGGCCTTTAGTCCTTGAGATGACTGTCGTTTCATCATCCTCTTGCTTCTTCTTTCTTAAGAATTTAATTCTCTTTTCAAAGCTTATATCTTTGTTCAAAGAAATTCTCTCAGAGTTAAACTCTGTCAAAATTTTGGTAAGAATCATGACCATGATTTAACTCTTAAAAGAATCTATTCTTGTTTTGGGGTTTTAACCCATTAACAGAGATTTGCACTTCTCTTAGAACGATCTCTTAGAGATCTAAAAACTTTTGTTTGGGTAGACCATGGGTCTTAGAGATCTTAGGGTTTTACCCTATTACTGACTTTGATCTTTGAAGGTTATTTGGAATTTAACTCCATTTCCCAAGCGGATTTCTTGTATTTTATCTCATTATTAGAGGAATTTAATTCCGGATTGTTCTACAGAGCATAACTTTGAGTAAATTTCCTTTTTTTAAGAAATTCTTTTGGGAATTTTATTCCCCTTTTCTTATTTTCTTTTTAGGGTTCTTGCAGATTTGAATCTGCGGCGGAACTCGTTTTTTTAAGGAAGTTTAACTCCATAGCTCAATGAGATTTCTCATTAAATAGGAATCCTTTTGGATTCACACAATGAGTGCCTTCCTCAACATTGATGGAGCATTAGAACCAATGTAATTTCTTTCTAGATTGTAATAATTTTGATATTTTGATTGCTAACCCCTTACTGATTTTTCCCCCTTACTGATTTTTCCCCCCGATAATATGGCTTCTCGTCTTTATGATCTTGAAGAGATTATCTCTTATGAAGATATTCGCATCCAAGGCCGCTGTCAATGTCAGGAATTCACTGACGTCTAACGCGTTGAGGTGATGCGTCGTTTTGACGACTATAACGGTTGGTTACTCCCACGCCGTTCTGCTCTTTTGAAAATTATCGTTGGGTCGATTTGGGAAGCAATTCCTGGGCTTGATGAGGCTATGCCACTCGAGGTGCTTGATGATGCCGAAGACAAGGTGCATTCAGTATATCTGATGAGCCTGATCTCAAAGAAGCGAAGATATAATTTTGTCGATATTTTGCATCGCGTCTTCCAACAGAAAGCGATAATATCTGCATACCAGAGGACGGACGACATTAGTGGGGATCCCGATGCTTGCATTTGTGAGAAAATGCATAAGAAAATGACCAAAGAAGCCGGAAGCACTTTACTCAGACTTGCTTCCAAGTTCCTGAATCCGTGTCCGGATTTCAGTGTTTTGCCATTGTAAATTTTTTTTTGTTTTTTTTTATCACCAATGTAAAAATTTCTTCGAAGTATGAATAACAAAATTCCTTTTTCTCTTCATGCCAATGCTCATATATGTCTTACATGAAATATTGTTATACATATATAGAAACTGTTGCTGGCGCTCATGTGTCATGCGCGTAAGGCGCTGCTGAGGATTTTAATCCTAAACTTGCGCCGGCGCTCACACGTTTTGCACGTGAGGCGCCGCTCTAGTCCCGAAAAGAATCAATGCGGGTGTTCACGTGTCATGCACGTAAGGCGCTGTTGATAGAGTCGTTTCACCTCCTTACTCTGATTCCTATGAATCAACTCTTTCCTTTCCCATGCCCTTTTTGCCAGGCCTTGGAAATATCTCCACCATGCACAACATTTTCTGTGCCTAGACTTGAATGCTTCTTTTTATAATCTGAAGCTCTGTTTCCCTCTTCTTTCACAAGGAGAGAACCGCCTTTTAACAAACCATGAGTTATGGCTTGCAATCGTCCGTATGCTTGTCGGCAACCGTAGGAGGTACCTATCGAGGGAATTGTTTCTTGTTTTCCTGCGCGTTTAGCGGATCCCGTTCTCACTGATGACCAGTGTGACACGGTGATGTACGAGCTTCTGACTCGTAGGGGCTCTCCTCTTCCTGCCAGCTCCATTTAGCTTCGGACGATCTTCTCGTCTGTACTTGCTGACATCCCTCCTCATCCAGTGGAGATGACTCTGGCGATGCTCGATGCGGTGGAGGACAAGATCGAGTGCTTCCATGAGACTTGTTTGATTACCCAGCCTCTAAGGGATTGTTCGGTTTGTCTGCTAAGACAGATACGGGCTCAGCGGGCCATCATGTCTGCCTTCGCTGATGAGCATGGCACTGATCGATGGGGAGCGACTCCTCGTGAAGATCGCCGCTTCGACATGGTGGAGAAGGCAAAGAGGGAATTAGAGAATCTTGTATATCGTTTTGTTAATCTTTGTATCTCTGATTCCATATTTGGCGATCTTTTCTCTGTGTAATAAATAATAATAATATTGTCGACCACTGAACGTTTCATCCCCAGCGCATATTCATATAGGCATCTTGCCTCTGTACAAGTATTTTGTATTTTAATATTTAGAAGTTTCTGATGCATGCATCTAGACATAGGTGAACATTGGACTGAAGTGATGCATAACATCTGGCCGGTTTCGAGCTGACGTACACGACTTTGATTAGAATTTTGATATGGGAAGATAGCTAGCGGATACAAGCATCTTCTCAAATCTCGATCCTTAAGAAATATAGTTCTGAACCCTGCAGCCCATGAGTGGCACCTTTCTGTTTCTTGATGTCTTAATTTAGCTCCCATTAGTTCATTCACTCGTTTCAGAGTCCCTAGTTTATTCACTCATTTCGGAGTCTCTAGTTTATTCACTCGTTTCGGAGTCTCTAGTTTATTCACTTATCACGGAGTCTCTAGTTTATTCACCCGTTTTAGAGTCTCTAGTTTATGTACTCATTTCGGAGTATTTTAGTTTACCTCCCTTGGGTTTACAGGTAAACTTGTCCTAACGTTGTATATAGATAACCCATATTCTTTATGACGGAGGTCCGTTAGGTTTATGCTACTAAGGTTTTAGTCCGTGGTACCGTCGCGTTGGCTGATATATTCCTCAATATGTAGTCCTTCAACTGTTGTTCGAGTAGCCCCCGACTGTAGTGTCTTTGATTATTTCGGGGGCTGGAAAAGACGTCTTCAAGTAATCTCCTTAGGTCATATTACTGTCGGAAGAGCAAACGTTAGGAATTCGCTATGACGCTTTTTACTTGAGGTTAGGCTCAGTTTGGAGCCCCGATGAGTCATAACCACTCCGCACCGGTGTGGGATGATCTCCGATAGTATTTTAGGATTTATATGAGTTGCCTTCAAGACTCGAAGCTGGGAATATGACGTTGCTTCATTTTTTGTTTTGACGATATCGCGCCGATTCTTTGCTGAAGTAGGGTAGACATCTGTAAGACTTCTATGCTGTATGTATCGCAGTTGAAGTCCGAAGCTAGGAATATGCCATTGCTCCAATTTCATTTGATAGCCACGTTCGCATCTTGCTGAAATGAGGGGGAACGTCGGGATGGTCTGTAGGTTGTATATATGCCGTCGAGACTTGGAATTAGGATTTTGCCGTTACTCCATTTTTTGGTTTCGACCCTTGGGTCTTTTGTTGACGTTGCGTCTGCACTGAGAAGGAACGCCGGGATAGTCTTTGAGTTATATATGAACCGTCAAGACTTGGAGCTAGGATTTTTCCATGGTTCCATTTTTGTTTCGACCCTTTGGTCTTTTCTTGACGTTGCATCTACATCCTGTTGGCATGAGAAGCACGTCGGGCTAGAGTTAGGATTTTGCCGTCACTCCTTTTTTATTCGGCTCCTTAGAGCTTTTGTTGACGTCACATCTGCACCCTGTTGGAATGAGAAGAACGTCGAGCTGATCTCTAGACTGTAGATATTGCCGTCAAGATCTGGCTCTCCCTTTGACGGAGCCTGGTGGGAAAATATGGTTCCTTTTCTTTCATTTGTGCCCATGGATCGTATACAAGAGTCAATATGGACATACTTGCAGGGCAGAGAAAATTTTATTTTATTTTATTTTTTATTGCCGTGATGCTCTATCTTTTCAGTTTTTCATATTGCGAAAGTCACGATTGCCCAATCATTTCGGCAATTTTTCGCGGTGCCCAATCATTTCGGCTGTTTTTTTATATTTTTACTCGCTGCTTTTTATTGCGAGTTACCCAAACATTTCGGCTGTTTTTATATGCATATATTTTTTTACTCGCTGATTTTTATTGCGAGTTGTCCCATCATTTTGGCTGTTTTTATATGCATTTTTTGCTACTTGTTGCCGTTTCTATTACGAGTTCGGAATCTGGTACCAACCTTGGTATCAATATCTCTACAACTGGGACATTGCAAGGAACGAATCATCATTTGTCGTGAAAGGACTTGAAGTTCGATACCTTTCTAGGCATTGGCATCGCTATGACTGCGATATTTCCAGGAGCGACTCATCATTTACCTTTGTTGATTTGAAGAAAGGTGGCTTAGCAAACAGGGTTAGGATCCTGTTGACTAAGACTTTCTGACTTCATGAGCCGTAAAGGTCTCATAAAGGTATTTCTCCCCATGAGTCATGAGGATCTCGTAGGTGTAATTTCTCTTTAGGAAACGTTAGGATTCCCAAGTGTTATTTTCTCTCATAAGTCGTAAGGATCTTCCAAGAGTGTTTTCTCCTTATAAGTCGAGAGGACTTACAAGTGTCGTTCACTATATGGGGACATTTATCGCCATTGGTGGAACTTGGTGGGGATATATTTATTTATGCCCGTGGATTGTATACAAGGGTCGATATGGAACCGCCTATAGGGAAACGGGGATATGATGGCTTAAGAACGGGTTCAGATCCCTGTAGTTTAAGGCTTTTCAATCTTATGAGCCGTGAGGGTCCCATAAGGGAAATTCTCCTTACGAGTCATGAGGATCCGGTAAGTGTAATTTCTCCTTAAGAATCATGAGGACTCCTAAGTGAGTTCTTCCTTTGTGAGTCGTAAGGATCTCACGCAGGTATTTTCTCCTTACAAGGTCAAGAGGACCTTGCAAGTGCACATGATATTTTTTATTTTACGAGTTTGCGTCTATTCGGGTTTTTACAAACTCGCCGGCAGTCCTGCTGTTTTTACTTACGGTGCCCTTTCGGGTTTTCATCCGTGCCCATTTTGTTTGTGGACATACCTTTTTTTGCGAATGATGGAACTCTCGAAAGTAGTTTCACCGTTGGTGACCCATTTGTTTGCCGATGGGACTTGGGGATGGCTTCATCGCTGTAGTAGCTGTATTTCCAGTGGGACTTGAGTTGCAACCCTCGCCATTGAGACTTCGATTGCAATATAGATCTCAAGAGAGTGTATCGCTGTATTTGTGGCGATGCGCTAGTTTAAGGACACTTCGGTCCTATATTGCCATGTTTGAGGCGAAATCTTAGTTTACGGAATTTTCGGTCGAATGTCGCAATATTTGAGGCGAAGTTCTAGTTTAGGGACATCTCGGTCCTTTGTCGCCGTTTTTGATGCGACGAAGTTTTTGGTATACTACTTTTAGGGTTCTGACTCAGGAACATAGAGAGCGGACACAAGCATCATCATTTATCATTGACCTAGGTCGTGACTCGCTAGGCATAGTATTTTTTGAGGAATCGGCCGTTTATTGGCCGGAAGGGTTTTCGCCATGCATATCCATGAGCAGGTAGGCTCCACCTTGGTAGACTTTGTCTATGATGTACGGGCTTTCATAGTTCGGCTTGAATTTCCCCCATTTTGCACGATTGGGGATCATCGGTATTTTGACGGCTAGCACGAGCTCACTTTGGTAGAATGTTCTCGGCCTAGTCAGTCTTTCGTATGACCGTGTCATCCTTGCTTTATAAGCCTCCAGATTTTGCTGTGTTATAAGGCGAGTTTCGTCGAGGGCATCGAGCTCCTCATGCCGAAGATGAGCATTTTCTTCATCTGTCAGCTCGTCTCAAACCGCTACTCGTAGAGAAGGGAGTTATATTTCCAAGGGGAGCACTGCTTCTGTGCCGAATACCAACGTGTATAGTGTTGTATTCGTGGCCGTTTTGAACGTTGTTCGGTACGCCCAGAGAGTTTCGTGCAACCTTTTGTGCTAGTCTCTTTGTTTCTGGACACTGTTTTCTTTATAATCTTTGTCAAGGTCTTGTTGAAAGCTTCAGCAAGACCGTTGGCACGAGGGTTATAAACTGAAGAGTATCTCCAATCTATCTTATGCTATTGTGCGAAGCGTCAGATTTTATGGCTTCTATAAGCTGGCCTATTATCCAAGATAATTCGTCGTGGAGTACCGAACTGATAGATGGCATGTGTCCTGAAAAAATGGAGGATATTCTCCGTCTTCACCTCCCTTAGTGGTACTACTTCTACCCACTTTGAAAAGTAGTTGGTCGTTGCCAATATGAACCGATGTCCTTTCGCCGATGCTGGTTCAATGGGGCCAATTATATCGGTTCCCCACATTTCGAACTGCCAGCTACCTACTGTTGGGTGTAGCAGGTTTGGATGTTGTTGGATGAAGTCCCCGTGAATTTGGCACGAGTGACACTTCTTCACATATTAAAAGCAGTCATGAATCATTGCGGACCAATAATAACCCATTATTTTGATCTTTAGCTTCATTTTTGGCCCAGCTTGGTGAGAACCGCAGAGTCCGTCGTGAGTTTCTTGGACGAATTTCTTTGCTTCTTCCGGCCCCAGGCATCTTAGCCACAGACAATCAAACGATCTTTTATATAGAGTATCATTGACGAAGGCAAAAGACAAAGCTCGTTTCATGAGCTGATGTCGAGACGACGCGTTTTTGGGCGTTCGTTGGGATTTGAAGTAGTCTATGAAGACTTCCCTCCAATCCTTGACCTTTTCTTCGTCCTCTATTTGAAGGGCTACTTGTTCGGTCATTTTTTTTCCTTCGGATGGCTCTGTTAATTCTCCCAAAGATATTTATGTTGGCGCGAGGATCCCGCGGCTTTGCACGATGATCTTTACGTCATCGAGGTCTTCGTCGGCTAATTCCTTAGGTAATTTAGCCAACGTATCCGCCTTGCAGTTTTCTGCGCGCGGTATACTCTCCAGGATATAGGAGTGGATTTGTGTCAATAGTTGCTTCACTCTTTCGCCATACTTTATCAGCTCTGGCTTTCACGTCTGATAGTCTCCATTTACTTGGCTAACGATCGGCTGGGAGTCTCCATATATGAGGAGGTCTTTGATTCCATGTCGACGGGGATCTCAAGACCTGCTATCAAAGCTTCATATTCAACTTCATTATTATTCCTCGGCTCTGTTAAGGAAAGGGCGTAACGTAATATCCCTCCTTGCGGAGTCACGAAGATAAGGCCCACCCTGGCTTTGATTATGGGGATGTTTTGCTTTCGCCTCTTCGCGGAAGATGCTCCATCGAAGTAGAGTTCCCATCGGGGATCATTTTCTTCCTTCTTTCCTTCGATTGTGTTGAACGCGTGTTCATCCGGCAACTCACAATTTAAGGGGGAGTTAGCTGGTATTGGATGCTTGGCGAGAAAGTCGGCGATGGCCTGGCCTTTCACTGCTTTGAGAGGTCGATACGTTATTAAGAACTCCATCAGGAGGAGAGCCCATTTGGTAAGCCTTCCTGTTAATATGGCCATTGACATCAGATATTTGAGAGGATCCACCTTTGATATGAGATGGACCTCATGTGCCAAGGCGTAATGTCTGAGATTCGTTATCATGAAGATCAGTGCCAGAAAATACTTTTCGATGGGAAAGCAGTTGTTTTCTTCCCTCAGGAGAACTCAACTCAAATAGTACAAAGTTCTGTCCTTTCTCTGATCGTTCTCCCATGCCCATAGCGCGCCTAGAGAACCTTCAAGGGCTGTTGTATATAGGATAAGGGGTTTTCCCTTAACTGGAGCGTTCAACACCGGCGAATTTTGCCGGTATTGCTTGATTTTGTCTAGTGCATTTTGTCACTTTTGATCCCAAACGAACGGGGTCCTTTTCTTCATAAAATGACTGTAGGGACGGCATTTTCCGACGAGGTTGGCTATGAACCGCCGGATATATACGAGCTTTCCTTGAAGGGATCGCAACTGTTTGAGGGTCCTTGGCATGGGCATTTCCGTAATCGCCTTGATCTTTAAGGGATCGATTTCGATACCCGGGTGCTGTATGATGAATCCTAGGAATTTGCCCGAGGAGACACTAAACGTGCATTTTAGAGGATTCATTTTCAGATTATACTTCTGAAGACATTGGAACATTATGTTTAGATGTTTCCAATGTTCCTCATAAGACTTGCACTTCACCACAAAGTCATCGATGTAGCATTCGACAATCTCATGGATGAGGTCATCGAAGAACTTCGTCATGGCCCTCTGGTAGGTAGCGCCAGCGTTCCTTAAACCGAAAGGCATCACCTTATATCAGAATATGTCTAGCGATGTCCGGAAAACGGTATGTTTTTGGTCTTCAGGATGCATTTTTATTTGGTTATATCCTGAAGATCCATCCATGAAGGAGAAGACCTCATGGGTAGAAGTGTTATCAATCATCAGCTCGCTAACAGGTACTAGGAAATCATCCTTCGGGCAAGCTTTGTTGAGGTCCTGAAAGTCCACGCAAATGCGCACCGTCCCATTTTTCTTCATCACCGGAACGATGTTAGCGATCCAGTCGGGATATTGAACTTCTTAGATGAAGCCAGAGTCGATTAGTTTCTTGACTTCAGCGTTGATACCCATCTCAAGTTCGAGCAGCATTCTTCTTGGTGCCTGTTTGACCGGCTTTATGTCCGGTGATATGGCCAGTTTATGTACTGCCATCTTTGGATCTAAACCTGGCATCTCAGAATAGTTCCATACGAAGCAGTCGTTATATTGCATCAGCACGTCTTTTAATGTGGTTACCTATTTTTTAGATAGAAACTCATTGACAAACGTTGGCCTCGGCTCATTTTCCGTTCCTAAGTCGATTTTCCTTAGGTTGTCCGCCATAGTGTGTATCCCGTCTTCCAGCTCTTTTGGTGCTGGCGGAAACTCTGAGATCACTCCGTCCTCGTCTTCATTTGCGAAGCACTTGAAGGGGTCATCTATAGTCTCATGCCCTCCCTCCTTTGGGAGTGTTATCACATGGCAGGTACAAGTTCGCTTCCATTCTTGATGTTGAGCCGGTCCGATCCTCACGGTATAGGTCCTCTTTGGCTCATGCTTTTGCGGTGGGGTTACCCTCCAGCAGTCGGATAAAGCGAACCTGCCTTATTGATATTGGTTTTCGACTATGTCTTTGATGGTGAAGCGCTCTTCAAGGGGATGACCAATGTGTTGGGTTACGCTAGTGCCCCGGCCATCAATCTGTGGCCAAATGTGGAACAAAACTTTAATAAACCAGCGCTAACGGAACCCGATTCCCCGGAGCGACCATTAACCCTACACTAGTTATCTATAAAGGAGTTTAGAAAGGTTATACCGAATGATCTGTGTCCTTCGGTCTTCAACCTCTATCCCAAGCTCCTCGTGGCTTCCTTGATCAAGTTTGATCTCCGGTCTCCCCCCATCGAAGACGATCCACCTTGAGAGTATATAATAAGGGCTCCAATCTCAAATCCGAAGCAACTCGAGTACCTAGTTCGCTACCCTAGATAGCCAAGATGAAGTAGAGAGTGTGTAGGATAACTTTGTCTCAATGCACCCTACGTTTCTTAACACATGAGACATGTAGGGTGGAGGTAGAAGAAGATGCCAAGAGAGGAGAGAATGAGGCTTGAGCAAAAACCAAGCGAAGAAAGTGGCTTGAGTGTTGTGTGTTATTTGTTGTGAGCAAGCAACTAAAGAAAACAACTAAAGAATAAATATCTACTTGCTCATAACAAATATCCCACACAAAAACTAAAACCCTAGCATGTCACCATGAATCACTACATGACTCATCTCCATGAGTCACTGAGTGCACATGCTAGAATCAATGACAAAAACCATGACTCACAATCTCCACTCAAATAAACATTTAACCTAAATGTTTATAAAATAATAAAAGAGATGGCATCTTCTAAAGTGATCTTGTAATAAATTACAAGAATACCCCTCATCCGTATATACATACCCGCATCCGTATTCCGAAAGAATACGAATACAACAAGACGAAAATAATCCAACAATATACTAGGATTCGACTTAAACCAAAGCTCACTAGTATTATCCGTCCGAGTCATGATCCATGCACAAGTGCACGTATATGATCGAACCCTGCCATAAAACCATATGGACTCTACAACGTTTCGCCTGAATCAGGGAAACCCTCTGTGTGGGACTCTAAAGACTTGTCAATACGCTGGCAGTAAGTTTAACTACAAGCACGTCAGCGGCACTAGCTGTACGTAACGGCTACCCAGGTATTGAGCGAAAGGGAGGCCGACGAGCAAACTCATCCTGAAACCCCTACTGAGCCTGACAGTGACAATATCTGTCCAGTCCGTTCTGTTCGTCTATGAGTATCGCATATCGGGTCTAGAGGGTGGATAAAGTCAGACCCCTAATAACTTGACGTTTTGTGTCGGTATGAAACCCATCACCGTCTGAGAAACTACTGATCCTAGATCAGTAATTCTCTACTACCTTGGCCAAAGATTTCTGGTGATGGCCACCCGTGCACAACGCGACATCAACCCCCAATATCGGGAGAGACGAATCCCCTGATGATCCTCTCACTACCTCCATGTGGCTCGGGACTGTACCCAACTAAAACCTGTTTGCACGACTCTTTTGAGCCATGGTAGGGTAGTAATCAAAGCACAGTGGGAACTCACACGGGAAAAATGACGATCTCAGGTCGATAGACTAACCTGTACATATGTCACCACGGAACTGCTATCTGACAATAGGTATAATACCAACTAGCAGGTTCCCTGCGAGTCCGTCCGGTGTACTCATAACCCAATGAGCACCTGTATATATCTTAGGTGAACAAACTGACACCAATGGCTTATGAGACCGGACACAGCCCCTAGTCGGGGTCTCGATCAGTATACACTAGTCTACACTGGAGTATCGATACCTAGTCTCGAAACTCCCACGACTAGAGACATTTTAAGGATGTGCTTATAGACCCCCAGCTCCCACGCATATGATTACCATCATACTGCTGGTAGTCAAGTATGAATCCTATGAGCTCTATCAACATGTAATAGTGATCTGTAAAGCCACCTAAAGCAAGTACATGATGATAAAGACAAAACATATAGCATTCTATCATCTCGAGTAAGACTGTTCTACCGGTATAGGTCCTCTTTCAATCATCGCAATCGCGTGCCTGCGATCCAATAATTGACTTGAGGGCACTATAGCCAACAATCTCCCACTTGCACTTAAGGCTAATTATTACGGTGTTACATACTCACAGCCCATGTGATACCGAACAACCAACTTCTTTACTAATCAGTTTTACAAAGATCGTTTGTAAAACTATTGCGTTCGAGAAATAGCCTCAGTGAGTGGATCCGCTCCAATGTTTATTTCTATATCTCTCTTTATCTCAAGTTCGCGGAGAAAGCCATCTCCCAAAATGAGCAATACCTGTCTTAGAATATGTCTGGATATCTGATGGGACCCAGTTCAACAAATGAACTCCAAATCCAGCAAACTTCTTAAACTGTATCGTTCACTGAATTTAATCAGTATCCTGCGCCATGCCTTCCTCAGTATCCGCTTGGACCACCTGTCCAAACTACTGCCCCTCAAAAGAAGGAAAACTACAACTCTAATAGTCACTCTGTCATCCAGGTCATCTTGGAAGCCTGAAATGATAACCGTCTCCCGAAGGAAGCTGCCGTTACTAAATCCCTAGAACATCCTCTTATGTTTATAAACTACTTCCGAACGTTTCTTCAGGATTGGATTAATATATAAACTTATTGCAGCTAGTGCAAAAACAATATCTGGTGTGGTACTTGATATCTCATTATTGACACAATTGCCTAAGCAAGTGATATGCCAATCATGTATATCCCTCTCCCCTTTAGTCTGTAAGACACCTTTAGAGAGGGTGACTCTATCACCTGTAGGTACACCACCATACCAGGAGTCGTCCATTCTAAAACACCTTTAGAATAGTGTCAAAGTATCCAGATTAGGAAACTACCCAAATTTAGATCTAAAAGCATAGATCTAGTAACCAGAATGCCGGATATAATATCCATATCCTATGTGGAGAAATAAGTGTGTGACAACTACAGTATAACCGATCGAAGTGTAGGAATTTCACTTCCTACAAAGTGTATGTCATCCAAATACTAGGACATCACACCCTACTACTCTCTTAACAGATCCATATCCTATTCTGATGAAGTCAAAGCCTATGACTGTCATATCAAAAATAGATGATCTATCTCCGCTATACTTGGTTTAGTCTATAAATATACATAAGCTCCTTGTCCACTATGCTTCCGCTGCTCCAACTGACTATAACAACCCTATGGCAGAGTCATATACACATGCACTTCTAAAGCTAGTTTAGAACGATACTATACTCATTCTCCTGCCGGGTCTCATAGTCTATAACAGCAGTAATGACAAGTCTGGATAAACAAGAACCTCCCTGTCACCGTCTTTGAGGATACCGAAGTACCTCTCGGGTGCCTGAGTTTACCCACCATATCTGCGGAGTGGCTAATGGAATGTCAGACCCGATTGAATTTTTAGGTTCTATTAAATTTTCAGTAATCATTTGTAGTTATAGAATCACTTCCAGTTCTACCATACTCCCACTACTGTTTTCTGAAAAAAGTCTATTTTATTAAAACTATGGCAAGTCAAGAACAATATCACTATTGATCTACCAGATGGTAGAAAGTTAACCATCGTCATAGCCCGGGATAACCCACAAACTGCCATTATTGAAACGTGCCTTGAGTATGTCCAGAGTCTGGTTTTAAGAATAAGCCGGACAACACCATATTCCTTAACATCGTTAAGATATGAACCATTCTATATACAATATAGAAACAGAGACACTAATATAATTGGAACCACATTCAAATCATGCATCTGTCTCCAATGCATGTCAACTAAATGGAAGGAGGCCGGTCAGTATTACTCAACTAGGAGTGCATCCAAATATGAGTAACCTGAAAGAGAAGCAAGTTCTCAAAACCATTACTATCAACTGAATACCAAATACAAGTATCTACATTTTCGACCACCTAAAAGAATCCTGATACTTGCAACACATGGTTCTCTACTTTATTCTTGTACCTATAACTTCTCAAAACTTGAATCTTGTATTTCTACGAAATACTTGTCTAAAACTGGAGAAGTCACAAGTAAACAGAATACAGTATGAGCACCAACCCCTTTGTCCTAATGGACACTGGACAACATACAATACTTCGTATAAGTCTCCTGAGTTAAATAACTCAAACCCTGTGCGTCGTAGGTTGAAAACTGTACTATGGTTAAAAAGAATTACACCGCTATTTAATACTCCTTACCCAGTTATCAACTGATATAGGTAAATGTCATGGACATAATTTCAAAAAGTTATACCTCACTTTATAAAATAAACGTACAGATATATCAGTTTGAAATTTGTGCATAACAACGGATATTCAAAACCAAATATTTGCCGTCAGGCAAAACCCCAGGTGATTTCCTCAAATATCACCAATTATAACGAATTCCGATATAATGAGGATATAATCACCTAATTCCTAATAACTTACTTCCACTCATTATCTGTAAAACCATACAGATGTGAGAATCAAACCTGGTAAATACATACCCTGGAGTAAGGATCTAATTGGGAAATCAATTTTCAATTAACAACGTATAGTGAAACTAAAAAATGAAAATGTTTCGAAGGGGTAGCCGGGTATTCCTAGTAATGCCTTTTCCATTATCTAGATTCATGACTGTAACCTCATATTTCCTTGTCATCTCTCCAAATCACTTTATTTTTCTTTCATGACTGTAACTATACGATGGGTTATCCAATAAATGTGGATCTTCGTAGTGATACAAGGTGTCCTGGAGAAAATCAAAGGTGAAGTAGGAGTGGCGATGATATACGCGGTTTTGTCATGAATGATAGCAGTTGCAATTTACTTTGCCCTCTTTCTAATCCCTTTATTTGTCTTTACTTATTATCTTCTGTACACCATACTTAAGCTAATTGGTTTTCTTCCTTCTCTACTGTTCGACACCAGCTTATGATTTGGAAGAAGACTATCCAATAAGCGCAATAGGTGTACCCTCTCCTAATCCTAGGAGTCCTCGCAACCTGAGAGAAGGTTAAGGGAAAAGACAAATGAATAGTCATATTCAATTTCTCCAGAACCGGAAAACATTCTCGAATCTGAAACAAGTTTCTTCGAGTTCGTATGTAACTATACGATGGTCATATCTAATAAATGTGGATTTTCGTAGTGATACGGAATGTTCTGGAGAAAAGCAAAAGGTAAAAGTAGGAGTGGCGATGATATATGCAACTCTGACAATCCAAAAGCCAGTGTGTTTTAAGAAGGTTCGGTTAATATTGTTTATGAGTTCTAGTCTAGGGTCGAGCCATGGTCGCTTCCAGAGAGAGAGAGAGAGAGAAAAGAAACACTCAGCGTGCACTCTAACCTAGATCAGAATGGTTAATCACTTTATCTAATCAGGATGTCTCCCACTGTATGCTCAAATTCTCCTCCAAACCCTAAAAGAAGAATTAGTCAGGATCATCTAAAATCACCCGAGGAGTAAACCAACTCATCAGTGGGAATCGGGATCCAACTATCATCGCATGATAACTTGATGGAATCCACTCAAGTTATCACACTCCAGAAGGTATGCGCAAGCCTGGCAAGTTTCCTATATGTTTGAAACTCCCGATGTGATTTTTACCTCATGCTTTTATGACTTTGACAAAGGCCAACAAATCATAAGTCACATGTCAAGTTCTACCCGTCATTGTCCAGGTTAATTTGAACCCACCCGTACATACCCTTGACGAAGGCCAACAAAGTAGTACGACTATCCCAAACCAACACGTCTATCTATGCAACAGAAAAGTAACAAATAACTACCATACACTATGCCTTGATGAAGGACAACAAATATGGCATGAATACTAAGTGCTACCCGTCTGAAATGATGGAGGGCTACGAATTGTTTTTGGCGAAAAACCTTTAACGTAATGAACTTGATATCGTTGAAGGAACTAGATAGCTATACAAATATATAGTGGCGAAAATCTTTGCTAAAGAGGTCACTCCCGGTGAAGGGATCTCAGCTCTTTCCTCATGGAATAAGGTGCAGGATATTCCCAACTGAATACCTCGATGTAAAGCAAAAAAGTAATCGACAATAGTGTAGTTATTACCCTGACGCAAACTTCTGCCCAAGAGGTCACTCCCGGTGAAGGGATCTCGACTCTTGCCTCGTCGAATGGGGTGCTGCATATTCATAACCGAATATCTCTGTGCAAAACAAAACAAAATGTCCTTGTAATAACAGCTTTTGAAAATAGTTCCAACAACATCATATAGGTCTGTTTTCCTTGCACTGATTAGAATCAACACAGTCCCATCAATTAATCACACCAGAAAAGAACAAAAATATGATGTACGTATATGCCATCTGCATTCGCCACTAGGCCCCGTCATCACCCGTTATGTTACTTAACTAACGACAGAGCGGGGGCTGGACTAAAGCGGATGCAAAACATATACAACATCTATTAGTATATATATAACAATATATAATAATCGTTCTAGGCATGATATATGCAACATCACAGATAAGCGATAAGCATCACAGAATAATACCGATAATCTGGAAGCCCCTGGTTTCCTTTGAGTCGCAAGTGAAACCTGACGTTCCCCTGGTCGTGTGGATAGCCTGTGCAATGAAAACCTAGACCCCTACGAGTGAGGCAAGTTACCCGCCAAAACCAGAAGTGAGGCAACCCCCTTCATCAAAGTGAATGAGCCACCCGGCACTTCACGGAATCCGGTAACTTGAGCACCCCTCCTTGGTCAACCTATACCCCCTACGAGTGCGGTGAATAGACCGCCAATTCTAAAGTGAGGCTCCCTCTGTCTCAATGCCATGAGATGAGGACTCGTTGCCCTCTAGAACCCGGCTATCCATGCACTCCATCGCGGGGTAATCCTAGTACAGAAAAGAAAATATGTACAACGGTGACATCGACCTCAACCCGGTTGTGCCCCAAATAAATAATATACAAGCAGGCAGTGACGACAGTCCACATGTCGGACGCTCGCCCGCGATATCAAATGTACAAATGAAACTAAACTGTACTAACATTGCACCCAAGCTATACACCACGACGATTCCGCCACAACCACATCACAATACAGAACATCAACGTGAATGCCACGTTTGCAAACCGTCTAAAAGACATATAACAATTAGACAAGTTGTACCGCTCTAATGACATTCACGGTCGCGGATAGTAATGCATGTACTGTAAACTTTTAAACAGTGTTAAAAATATCGACTTCGAAATACCTCGAATTGCCCTCAAACTAAAGGATAAAACCATATCCAAACTGGGCTAAACAAAAAATATGACTAAACCAATATTCCAGTGACTAGACAACATCCCAAAATTCAAGTCCAATCTCCTGTACAAAACCGGCCAGGCTGGATTTTATGCTAGTCTCGCCGGGTCTGTAGTGGAGTTTAGGGCTCGTGTTTGGGGTATGTTCTAGTAGTCACACAAGTAGTCTTCTGCAATTATTTAAATATTTTTAGAAGACTAAATAAAATTTGACAGAAACTAGAATACTAGTTGGTATTGTTTCAAAGTTGTTTCGGTTTCGATACTTTAAAATTATCTAAATCAACTAGTATAAGGTTAATGGGTTGGCTATGATACCATGTTAGGTTACGTCAGCGTCCCGGCCATCAATCCGTGGACAAATACGGAACAAAAATTTAATAAACCAGCGCTAACGGAACCTAATTCCCCGGATCGACCATTAACTAGTTATCTATAAAGAAGTTTAGAAAGGTTATACCGAATGATCCGTGTCCTTCGGTCTTCAACCTCTGTCCCAAACTCCTCGTGGCTTCCTTGATCAAGTTTGATCGCTGGTCTCCCCCCATCGAAGACGATCCACTATGAGAGTATGTAATATGGGTTCTGACCTCAAATCCGAAGCAACTCGAGTACTTAGTTCGCTACCCTAGATAGCCAAGATGAAGTAGAGAGTGTGTAGGAATACTTTGTCTCAATACACCCTAGGTTTCTGAACACATGAGACATGTAGGATGGAGGTAGAAGAAGATGCCAAGAGAGGAGAGTGTGAGGCTTGAGCAAAAACCAAGTGAAGAAAGTGGCTTGAGTGTTGTGTGTTATTTTTTGTGAGCAAGCAACTAAAGAAAACAAATAAAGAATAAATATCTACTTGCTCACAACAAATATCTCACATAAAAACCAAAACCCTAGCATGTCACCATGAATCACCACATGACTCATCTCCATGAGTCACCAAGTGCATATGCTAGAATCAATGACAAAAACCATGACTCACAATCTCCACTCAAATAAACATTTAACCTAAATGTTTATAAAACAATAAAAGAGATGGCATCTTCTAAAGTGATCTTATAATAAATTACAAGAATACCCATCATCCGTATATACATACCTACATCCGTATTTTGAAGAATACGAATACAACGAGACGAAAATAATCCAACAATATAATACTAGGATCCGGTTTAAACCAAAACCCACTAGTATTATCCGTCCGAGTCATGATCCGTGCTCAAGTGCACGTATATGATCGAATCCTGCCATAAAACCATACGGCCTCTACAACGTTTCTCCCGAAGCAGGGAAACCCTCTGTGCGGGACTCTAAAGACTTGTCAATACGCTGACAGTAGGTTTAACCACAAGCACGTCAGCGGCACTAGCTGTACGTAACGGCTACCCAGGTATTGAGCGAAAGGGAGGCCGACGAGCAAACTCATCCTGAAACCCCTACTGAGCCTAACAGTGACAATATCCATCCAGTCCGGTCCGTTTGTCTATGAGTATCGCATATCGAGTCTAGGGGTGTAGATAAAGTCAAACCCCTAATAACTTAACATTTCATGTCGGTATGAAACCCATTACCGCCTGAGAAACTACCGATCCTAGATCAGTAATTCCCCACTACCATGGCCAAGGATTTCTGGTGATGGCCACCCATGCACAACGCGACATCAACCCCCAATACCGGGAGAGACGAATCCTCTGATGATCCGCTCACTGCCTCCATGTGGCTCAGGACTGTACCCAACTAAAACCTGTTTGCATGACTCCTTTGAGCCGTGGTAGGGTAGTAATCAAAGCACAGTGGGAACTCACACGAGACAAATGATGATCTTAGATCGATAGACTAATCTGTACACATGTCACCAGGGAACTGCTATCTGACAATAGGTATAATACCAACTAACAGGTTTCCTGCGAGTCCATCCGGTGTACTCATAACCCAATGAGCACTTGTATGCATCTTAGGTGAACAAACTGACACCAATGGATTGCGAGACCGGCCACCGCCCCTCGTCAGGGTCTCGATCAGTATACACTAGTCTACTCTGGAGTATCGATTCCCAGTCTTGAAACTCCCACGACTAGGGACATTTTAAGGATATGCTTATAGACCCCCAGCTCCAAAGTATATGATCGCCATCATACTGCTGGTAGTCAAGCATGAATCCTATGGGCTCTATCAATATATAATAGTGATCTGTAAAGCCACCTAAAGTAAGTACATGATGACAAAGACAAACCAGATAGCATACTATCATCTCGAGTAAGACAGTTCTACCGGTATAGGTCCTCCTACAATCATTCCAATTGCGTGCCTGCGATCCAATAATTGACTTGAGGGCACTATATCCAACACTATGGCTCGATGGTAGGAGCAATAATCCAGGTGATTGACCTCGTTTATTTGTTCGGGATGCCGAGACTCTGGGAGCATCATCATTTGGTGCTTCATGACAACGTTGAATATTTTCCCTGTCTTGTCTTGGGGGAAGGAGTATTCCCGACCCATTTTCTTTTTAAAGGATGGGTTACCACCGAGTTTTTCTTGATAGCGCAGCTTCTTAGATCTGCCTTGTTGTTTAGGAACGTTGTTTGCGCTCTTTGTCCTGTTTTTGCCTCTATTTAGGGATTTTTCCTTTTTGCGAGAGCATACAACAGGTTGGGGATAAAGGGCATGGTAGTCTTCTTACTCCGCAGATTTCTGATTGAGGAGCTGCGTCCTGGCCTTTTCATAAATTGCCTTTTCGCGGCTGTGATCGTCTCGGCTCCTTTGACAAGCTTCTTTTATTAGCTTGCCATTTGTTCTTCGAGCGACGGACTTAACGTTCTCATAGCGTGATTTCTCTCTGTTTCAACGTCAAGGCCATTTGGAAGAGTGTTTTCCTCTTCGTTGAAACTGTTTATGACGCGGCAGCAGTGGAACTGCTCTCGTTTCTTGGACCGAACATATCCGAGCCCGGTTATCTCCATCTTCCCGTTGGGCATCTTTTCTAAGTCCCGGGAATATCCCAAAGCTTTTTGTAGAATTAGGCTTCTCGAACAGTTTGTTCGAGGGGTACACCTTGGCGTCTTAACAGCCTTTTCAATCTCTCTGCGTAGTATCTTTGCAGACGAATTGGTTGAATCCTGTCGAATGCAAAATCGACACCGTGCCAGACTTCTTTTACCACTTTGGTCTTCGTAGATTGGTAGAAGAGGATCGTCTTTTCACCTCTTCGTCTGGGAGGGACGTAGAAAATCTGTAGTTCTTGTACGCTGTATGTATGGAGCGTATTAAGTTCCTTGTAATACCGAGGAAGAGTCATTGTAATTTGCAGAGATCTGCTTCATCGAGGGTTTGCATTGACGGGTGGATTGAGAAAACTGCGTTGGCTTCGTCCTCAGAATCACTGCCAAAAACCAAAATAGGGATAGATGGTCCAGGTCTGTTGTTTTCTTCAGGGGTGCCCCGAGTAGACTATTTCTTCATCTCCCTCAGAATTGCTCCCAAACATCAGGATAGTAACGACGGACTTCTGTTTATCCTCCAGCTTAAGACACCTTTCTGTATCTTCAAAGTCTGGTAGGAAGTACTGTAACGTTTTGAAAATCGTTTAGGTGAAATTTCTGATAATCAGTAAAATAACTGGTGTTTTCCGTAAAAAACCAAGTTATAATTATTTTTCTTCATAGACTTAAATATACCTATTCTAGTTATGTAATTGCTAGTATTTGGTATTTAATTGGTCACTTTTAAATTGCTAGTTTACTAAAATATTTTTCTTAATTAATTATTTTAAATATTATAATAATTTTTCACTAAAACATTTAATTAGTGATAATTACAAATGAGAATAGTTTAATACAAGTTTTGTGCATCATGACACATTAAACCAAAATGTAACATTTTGTTTTTGAAATGAAAAGAAGTTGTCAAGATGGTTTTAGAAAATATATAAGAAAAAGTCTTAAATTGTGAAAATTAAATTAAATAGAATGAGGTTTAGGCTTGATGACTTGAGGTGTGATTGCATGTTACTTGGTTTTCTTCACTCACTCACTCACACCCCCTCCTTCAAGTTTGGCCAGCAGCCTAGGCAGCCCCATTCCCCTCAATTCCCCACTTCATTTTCCTTACAAAAAGAAAAGAAAATAGAAGGAAAAGATTAAAGAAAGAAGGCATGGGCATATTGACTTATGGTATGGGATTTTCTTGACTTGGCCACAACTCAAACCTCACTCTCTCTCCCCTCTCTCTTGCTAGGCTGAGCCCTCCTCAAGCAGCCCCCCAATTATTGACCTCAATTTCCACCTCAAAAATCCATAATTTCCATCAAAAAAATCCAAAACAAAAACCTCCCAAACTCCTAATTAAACCCTACCCATTATTCTTTGTTCAATCTAGCTTGGATCTTGGAGAAAAGTTAGCATTTTGGAGGCTAAGTTTTGCAAGTATGGATCTCATTCCAAATGATTTTGAGGTATAATCTTAACCCAATGGTTACTTGATGTTTAATCACTTCAATTTAGTTAATTTTGATGTTTATTTATGGTTCTAATTGCTAACTTGAAATTTCAAGAATAGGGTTTGAGATCAAGTTAGGGTTTTTATAAATTGATCATGGTTTAAATGTGTAGTTTAACGTGTTTAGACATGCAAAATCTAGCCTAGTTGTTAATTTGTAAATTGTTATTTTCCAAATTGTTCAAATTAAGCTTTTTGCAACCTAACTTTTTAATAAATCTAAAATGGGTGAGATTAAAATTTTAGTAAGGGTTTGTGTGGCTTAATTAACCTATTATGTGATTACTGTGGTCACTAGTTTTGTTGAAATATTTAGTTTTGGACTAAAATGGTAAATCGATGCTTACCAGGTTTTTGAAATAAATCGATTTTGATTAAGTTTTAGGTTTTGATGATATACAACCTATTTCATATAATATTTAGTGTGTTGTGAACGCGCGGTTAGTGTGATTGGGTTTTTGGTTTAGTAGCTGTTACGTATAGCGACCCTAGTTGTGGTTTGTGGCGTTGTCGCGAGCGTGTTTTGTGCACCAAGTGCGTGCGCGTTTAGTTAGTGCGCATGGTTGACTTATATTGTTTGTGTCCGTGACTATTTATATTTATTCTCTTATTTCCTTGTGTACATTTCTAGGATCGGGTGCAGAGGTATCGGATGTGGCACGGAAATGACAGAGCTGAAATCGGATTAGATTAGCCGATGCGTCTAGGTGAGTAGATGTATATCTACGGGGGAATTCGGGTGGATGGAGTATAGCACCCCCGCAATTTCGTAGGATATGATGTGTTATATATGTATACATATGTGTTATTGCGAGATATGAATACATAGCAAGAAAGGCATTTAGGAAACCACGGGTTGGATTTAGTGTAATGGGAGGAAAGTGCTTTAGTTTAACTTTTTAGTCACGAAACCCTGGAGTAAAAGTTGACACACACACATATGCACGCACGTGATATAATTTTTAGTGTATATATATATATGTGTGTGTGTGTGTGTGTGTGTGTGTGTAGATGCGTTGGTGTGTGTGTGTATACGTATACACGGATGATGAGCCCAGTGTATGATACTTGGAGATGAGCCGATATGATCGGGCATGATGCCATGAGATTGTGATATGTGGTTGGGTTGTGATATGATACAACATGATATTATAGCGGATCGTTGGGCGAAGTGTTTTTATACACACGAGAATATATATTTGATGATATTGGAATGTACTAGATTTTAGAACGGTACCCCTAATTCGTGATTTTATGATAATGATACCATATGAATAATGAGGTACATGTGATATTTGACCTGTACCCCGATTTTAGGATGCCGTACGATGGATTTTACCGTACGAGATATAGATATGATGATTGATCCGCACTCGTGACTCGAGGATGTCGTACTATATATTTTACCATACGTGACGCTATTGAGGCGGGATCGCCGACTACTAGATATATCGACTCGGACATTAGGTGGTTTTCCTTACCCTTTCGACTAGGCTCAAGTCATACTTATTTTCAAAACTAACGAATCGTGAGTATTTTTAAAGACAGGCCGAGGGATACTACGGATTTTTCAAAAGACGTATCTTTTCTCAAAGACCTCGTAGCCCCTATTTTTTTCTAAAACCACGATTCGTGTTATTTTAAACACCAAAAACTGTATGACTCGTATATAGAAATGTATATTCTTCAATATTACGGTTACTACATCTTTTCCCATATATTCATATTATTCTTATCGAATTGCATGCTTATACATGTGTTTTCTTTAGTTATTATGAACCCCTGTTGTCAGGATATCAGCACCATTACCGATGATGCGTATGCTCCACGTACACTTGCTCGGCAGCTCACACACATCATCTACGGTAATTGCCATGTCACGTACACTTTAGAGAATATTACTTCATTGATATAACTTGCTAGCTGATAGTTCCAATATATGATTATTATGCTAGTTTAGATATTGCATTCTTTACTTAGATACCCATGCATGTGTATATTGTTGTCATGCAATATTATGGGGCTTTATGCCAGTAATTCACTGTTTACATACTCTGAGATTTTTGGATATCGGATTTTCCATGAGATTTTGGATTTGGAGAAACTGCAAGGATTTTATAAACTCATTATCATTTCTAAAAATAGAAATTTGCGGTTTTCTCATGATATGATGTATGTGTCGTCCACCATGAGTTTTCTCGGCTCTTGAGCAGTATCATACACCCGATTCAAGGAGGAGGATGAACCGTCTGCGGGTGCATGGTGGACCCGGTACGGTACCCCAGAGCAAGAGTGGTTTTATGGGGATGACGATGAGCCTGGCAGGGGAAGACTACCATACCGGTGTGTCGGGCGCGGCGGATATCCGGAGGATACCGACGTAATCGAGAGATTTGATGTGATGGGCCGATCAGGACCGACGGAGCCTGAGATTTGAGCATTATGTGTCACTGTCAGACATGGATTTCGAGATGTTTTGAGTGCCGATGCTGGGCACTCGGCTTCTATCATGATTTGTGTGTCGTTGCTGGACACACGTTGGATGGTGCATTATTACATGTCACGCATCGATATATTATTATTCATGACATGGACACGAGTACTTTGACATCACACTTATGATATGCTGTCACCCATGTTGTAGTTTTGTGTATTATTTTATTGTATGACATAGGAGAGAGTCATAATGCGATTTCTTCTCGGTGATGTTTTCTACTTACGAGTTGGCAATCCACCTCCGTTGTGCCACAGTTTCTTGCAGGTTTTGCCGTACAGGTTTCATTGCGGCTTTCTGGCACACTGTTTTCTTCTGGGTGATTGCTTTGGTAGGTGGGTTCACTTGCATCGTGACCACTGTTGCACTTTATATATTTCAGTTGTATCTAGTAAACTCCATCAACCAGACTTGTATTATTTGATAGACTTAGAAGACCAGTTGTATATTCTTTCGACCTTAGAGTCGCGCACTTGTATTATTATGGGTCTTCTCTGGTTTTCTTGAGGATGTTGGTTTCCTTTCTGAGTTTTGATCCTCGCCCTTCGGTGTTGTATATTATATTGCTTGCATGGTTGTTTCCGCCAAATTGTAAAGAGCTAGATCCCGCTTGGGAATGTCTTTATTCATTACTTATGTATATGCAAGTTTGTACCCATTTGGGGGCCTGTATTTACAAAGATGACTCTGCAGAAATTTTCGGGAAAATATGATGTTGCTTTTAAATGTTTAATGACACTTATTTTGTTAAAACCACTTGCTTTAAAACAAGTTTTCCTTCACTCTTTTCATTAAAAATGGTTTAGATTTCTGGGCTTTGGCATATTTAGATTACGTTACACATCTAGACGTCTCGTAATTTAAGTGCCAGTCACGTTCCATACTTTCGGATCATAACAAAGTTGGCATCAGAGCGCTAGGTTTAACCTTGGTTCGAGTCTAGGTTTGACTATGCTGAGTCTAGAGCATATATTTATATTCAGAACCTAAGCTTGACCTTACGGAACTTATACTTGGTCGAGGGGGTATTAGACCCGAACTTTCATCGCGTAGGTTGACCTTGGTTGATGGAGTAGGTGACTTAAGTAGAGTGACGTACCGTGTGTATATTTCGCGGCATACTTACGATACGCTACTCCGCTTAAGAAGCCTTAGAATGTACATTTCTTTGCACCGTATTCTATTCGTTCCTTTGATCCATCCTCATCGATGTCGGATGGTAGTTTCTGTTACCACGGTTGCACGGGCAGAGATAGCTGCGGCTAGAGTTGTGGTCAGCATGAGCTTGTCTTGGACGAGGACTGACTAGTATGTATTCCGGTGATACACAATTGCATAGATGTGTAGTTTTATTGTGTTTTTTGTGACTTGAGCATTATAATGGATTGTTCTTACTGAGATTCTCAAACGTTCAGATCAGCACCAGAGGATTGGGCCACTGCTAGAGGCCGGCTAAGATGTGATGACCATTAATGTATCGTCTATTCTTGAGGATTGAGGTATTGTCTAGCGTGTGGATGAATGAGTCAGTTGCTGCTGCGACTGACAAGATATCGCCCCAAATGTTTGCAGCTATTGCAGCATGAGTTTATACTTATGGATATGATAGAAGATCTCTAGTCACCCATGAATGAATAACTAAGACATGTGGTTCGTTGCATACCCCAATGCGAGGTCGTCAGATTGATTGATTTCAGCTAGAAAGACTTCACACAGGCACGGTGAGAGTCGATAGAAAACGGACGAATGAATAGTATTCCTCCGACGATTTGGAAGAGTTTCTGAGGGCGTAGTTGGCCAGATGCCTACTACAGGATATTTGAGCTGTCAAGTTCGTAGTTTCGGAAGGGAGACTCCAGATATGAGTAAAGCCGTTTGTAGCGCAGTCTATATAGCTACGAAGAAACGAGTCTGAATCTGTCCACATTAGAGAAAAGTGGAGTAAGAGCTTCGTACGAGATTTTGACGAGATGATGTTCCACTCCGTTGGCATCAGAGGTGCGATACGCATGCAGAGGCGTTGAATATGAATATATCATTTTGAAGAAGTCGTGATGAGTTCGCAGCTGTTCCGAAACAAGAAATTAATTCAGTAAAGGGTGATAACTTCCGGGAAGTTCGGCAGAAACGAGATTTGGGAGAGACCCTGACAGAATCTTTCTGGAATACTACATGAGAAGATTTAGACCCAGGATCGGTCGTATCACGCACACCCAGTAGGCCAGAGTTCAGCAATATCGATGAGATATGTTATGAGTGACCATGATAGTTGGCCAGAGATCTTTAGAGGATGTGCCAGAGCGGACCTGTTTCCGTCATCATTCCATATTGGGCCACTGAGCCGAGGAGTTATGTAACTGGCAATACGTAGTGAGAGACGAGAGCCTAAGGGCACAAGGCGCTAGACCATGAACATGAGGCAAATAGATATCTTGCTCTGCTAGCTTTGGATGCACCGACACCCTTCGACATTGGAGAAGGAGCAAATCGACGACAGTGTTTACGATTTGCGATTTGGTGATTCGAATATCACGTGTCCGTCATTTTGGATTTCTGTATTTTGAATGATTTATTTGCATGATTGAGATTTTATGCACCACAGTTGCACTCGACTTCGATTTGATGTCGTTTGGGATATTTGATTTTGATTTCATGCCTATGGTATGTAGGTGATTTGACTTGTGCTTTCGTTGTAGTTTTCATGCACTTTTTGCACTTCAATTCGATTTTTTGCACGCCGATCCACGTAGTTGTGAGATTATATACCACGGTATACCTGATTTAGATTGATGTATGTTGTATACCGTCGATTTCGATAGAGATATTCGATATTTATTTTCGTGCATCTTGTGCACTTGATTTGGATTCTTGAGCATACTTGGCGCGCTTGATGCAATTTTGGAGCACACCAGATGCACTAAATCGGGATTTTTTGTGCATATCAGATACACCTGATATTGTTGTCAAGCACACCTGTTGCCCTTGACAAGTGTTTTCGTGCACACCTGTTGCACTTAGATTTTTTTTCTGTGCACATGTACGGCACATTCATTGATTTCGATTTCTGTGCGCACCAGACGCACGTGGCATTATTACATGTACTATTGAGTATGATTTCCTTTGAGCAGTACGTTTTTATGATATTTACTATTTGGTTTAGTAACCGAGCAGGACTGTTCTGAGAACAGTACCTATGTGATTTTGCATGCATTGATAGTTACCGAAGGGATTTCCAAAAAGAAGCTACAGTCTCTATATTTTCCTGTGTGTCCGAGATGACACGAAACATTTTACAAGGGAACCCTTCTAAATTATTTTCAAAACAGCGGGACGTGTATGTTAAACAAAGAATATATATATATATATATAGTTATTTTCTTATAATAAACGTCCGCTACTTGTGCCGTGAGATGCGCATCGTACAGCTGATTTATATGATTTTTAGATCAAAGAATATATGTTACCGCAATAAAAAAACGGCGTCGCTTGGTAGCTAGCCGGTGAATATGGGTCGGTCCACAGGGATGGTGTTAATTTCCTAAATATTCTTACGAGCTAATTCCAAAGGATGTTTGATCTTTTATCACAAAAACTAATTTGAGTTATACTAGGATTAGGAAACTTGCTAAGATTAGGTTTAGGTAAAGTTTGGTAAAATAAAGATTTCCACCTCTTTCAATGCACTAAATTAGATCTTTTTAGGAGTTATGGTAATTATTAATAAAGGGGATTAGGATGATCGGGAAGAAACTATGTTTCTTCCTCTAGATCCTTACCCGTCCTTTCTTAATAGTTTCTTCCTCTAGATCCTTACCCGTCCTTTCTTAATCCTTACCCTAACCTCCATGGAAAATATTCATATCCGGTCTTTTATACTACGGTATCACCGTTACCTCGTGGGTAGGATGCCGTAGGGAGCGGAATATGAAAGTATGCATGGAGTCCTAATTATTCATAAGTGATTGGGCATAGAAAGGGGTGAGAGATCTTCATCTCTCAAACCCTTCCCTATTCCTAACCCTAACAAGCGAGGAAACTACTCGCTCATTGAGCGATCTACGAAAGACATGATTTTTATTTTGTTTTAGGGTTAAGAGATTAATTAACTACTGCAGATTAAATAAAAATTCTATTCTAGATTAAACTAAGGCAAAGAATAAATTTAACCTATGGCAGAAATCAAAACTAAGAACTAAGGCAGAAAATAAAACCTACTTACGAATTGATGCTCTCCAAAACTTGAAAAGAAATCTGAATTTTATTATTGAAAGGAGACATAACGTAATATAAGAATTTGGATCTCTATTTATAGGACATAGAAAACCCTAGGTTTACAATCGCCGTATGTATGCTTTTACAAAAATACCCCTAGGAAGACTAGTCAGCGCCGCCTCACATTATGGTAAAATGTTTCTCCACTCCGTGCTCCGCACGGCCGCGGAACTGCGGCCGCAAGCCTGGTTTGGCCTTGGTTCCGCGGCCAAAAGATGGTGTTGAAGGCTACAACTTTCTGTGCTGGTTCTTGGTGTCTTTGGCTTCCTATTTATCTGTTTGGTTTTGCAGAACATCTTCTATTTTGCTTCCAGATCTTCACAGTGAGTAATGTAGTGGAATTTAACCGTTCGCTTTGTGTCGAAGTTTTTAACCTTGTGTTGCCTTGTTCTTTGTGAACTGTTCTTCGTGTAGGCTTGATCAAGATCCTTCTATTTGTTGGTCGTAGTCCCACTTTTGCATCATCTTTTATCTTTTTCACTGTTTTCGTTCCGAGAACCTGTAACATGTACTATGTAGCAGACATGGGTCAAAAGCACCTGTTTATTTGTAAAATGTATAAGAATGGGAAATATAATAATGCAATATTATGATATGAACAAATACCCCCAAACTTATCTTTTGCTCGTCCTCGAGCAAACCTAGTTTTATTCTCAACAAAATCCTAACCTCACTTTCGCAGGGAAACGCGATTGCACTGAGCTCGTGCAACAAGCCGTTAAACCTCTAGGTGTCCCTAGTAGGAGGAGTGTTGTCTCCTGAGGGTTTTCAGCGGATACTACCCACAAAATCCTATCAATTCGGCCCATTAAGTTTTATTCTCCAATTAGGTTTTCTAACAAGAAAGTCTATTATCTTCGACTCATAAATTATCCACCCATATTCTTCATTCTTCCTTATCATTTAACTTAAGATTATATATGTTTTATAGACTTACTTACCATTCGGCATCTCTTAAGTTTTCCTTCTAGGGTTCCATCTCAACTTAGGAATTTTTATCATCTCTATTAAAGATACAAGTTCTATTCTTCATTCCTATCTCTTATCTAAATCCCAATCACATACCCCTACGTGTGTGTATATATCACCCCTACACTTGGAAATTCAAATCAAGCAATCATACTCTTGTCCGTTGTTCAAAGCACTTCTTAATTGGTGGATTTTAAATGAATTTTGCTTACACATCCTTCATGCGACCGTTAATACTTCTTGAGGTACCAACGACCGATTACAAAATGCATTTGCACTTTAAAGCGTAATTCCTAGTCTTGTAACACCTAAGGCTTTAACAGTGACTCCCAAACCAGTTGGTCTAAGGCACTTAGTGATGAAGCACCCTCGCTAAATATTTTTCTATTTTTGCAGCCTTAAGTAATTACAAAAACCAGAGTTCATTTTTTTCTTTATTCACACTTGTATTTTTTTATTTTTCATTGTACTAAGGACTTTAGACAAGAGCATTTCAAGGTCTCTCCTACTATTCCAAGTTTCAAGGTTCGTGTTTGTGCAATTTGTAGGGTATATATTTTCAGAATCTAGACTTAAACTTAGGAATTATTTTTCAAACTCATACTCTAATAAAAATATCAATACTTTTCCTTTGTTTTGACTTAGCCCAAGAAGTGAACTCAAAATTTGCCTATTTCTAAATAAACTATAAAGACATATACTTTCTACCGTTAAACTAAAAGAAATGTTATTTTTAGGGTTTTTTGATTTACTAAGTCTAAGATCTAGTTGTTCCTAGTTAGTTAACCTATTTGTCAAACTCAAGTCAAATAAGGCCAAAATTGAATACATTAATTTTTATAATTTTTGAAATTTTTAATTTTTATGGGTTTTTCTTTTTCTATAATATTTTTTTATTTTTCTAATTTTTCAATTTTTATGATTTTTATATAAGGATGCAAATGCAAATATACATATGAATGCGAAGGAAGAAAACTTACCGAGCATACCCCCAAACTTAAACTGGACAGTGTCCTCACTGTCAGGCTGCACCAAGTGGGTTGATAATGTCGGCAATTTCCTGCTTATTATTATTATTATTATTATTATTATTTTTTATTAATCATATTTACAAATGATACACACCCCCAAACTTATTTGAAATAAAGTTTTGGCAAAAAGATTGGAAATTCGGGGGTGAAAGTGGAGGAGAATCAATCGGTGTAAATCGGCTCCTGCAAAAATAGGAGCTCCTCTGATGGGTCCGCTGTGAGGAACGGTTTCAATCGATATCCGTTTACTTTAAATAAAGTACCTTCCTCAGGATTTTCAAGATCAATCGCACCGTGCGGATAAACGGTGCGAACTACGAATGGCCCTTTCCACCTAGAACGGAGCTTGCCGGGGTGATAATGTAACCGAGTGTCATAGAGTAAAACCTGCTGACCAGGTTTAAATGTTTTTCGCAGAAGGTGTTTATCATGGAACACCTTAGTTCGGTTTTTAACAATTACGGCATTATCATAAGCCTCATCCCCCAGCTCTTCGAGTTCATTCAATTGCAGCTTTCGATTGCTGCCCGCATCTCCTAATGATAAATTCAACTCTTTGATTGCCCAAAATGCCTTATGCTCAATCTCTACTGGGAGGTGGCAAGCCTTCCCGTAAACAAGCCGGTATGGAGACATCCCAAGATCGGTCTTGTATGCAGTACGGAAAGCCCATAGTGCATCGATCAGTTTTAGTGACCAATCTTTACGGTTTTTAGAAACCGTTTTCTCCAAGATTTGCTTAATTTGCCGATTCGAAACCTCGGCCTGCCCACATGTTTGGGCATGGTGTGGCGTTGATAGTTTGTGAGTAATAGAATATTTGCGCATTAAGGACTCAAAAGTCCTATTGCAAAAGTGAGAACCATTATCACTTATAATTGCGCGAGGGTGCCCAAATCGAGAAAAGATATGTTCTTTAAGGAATCGAACGACAACCTTGTTATCATTCGTTCGGCTAGGCACAGCCTCAACCCACTTTGACACGTAGTCAACAGCCAAAAGAATATACACATTCCTAAAGGAATTGGGAAATGGTCCCATGAAGTCTATTCCCCAAACATCAAAAATATCCACAACCAAAATTGGTTGGAGCGGCATTTCGTTTCTCCGCGATATCCGGCCCAAATGTTGGCACCGGGAGCATGTCTTGCAGTATTCAAATGCATCCTTAAAGAGTCGTGGCTAATAGAAACCACACTGCAAGATTTTCTCGGCCGTCTTCTTTGGGCCAAAGTGCCCGCCACACGCTTGATCGTGGAAAAAAGACAGCACACTCTTAAACTCGTTTTCAGGTACACACCAACGAATGATTTGGTCGGAACAGTATTTAAAAAGATAAGGCTCATCCCAGTAAAAATGTTTTACTTGGGACAAGAAGCGGAGTTTATCCTGTTTCGACCAATCTTTAGGTATCAAGCCGGTGGACAAGTAGTTTACGATATCAGCGAACCATGGTTCGCAAGACACGGTTAAGAGTTGCTCATCGGGAAAAATATCTTTGATTGGAATTTCAAGTGTAGGCGAAGATGGAAGTCGTGAAAGGTGATCGACCACTACGTTTTCGCATTCTCTTTTGTCCCTTATGACAAGGTCAAACTCTTGTAGCAAAAGGATCCAACGTATTAGCCTCGATTTGGCATCCTTTTTCGCAAAAAGGTGGCGAAGTGCTGAGTGGTCCGTATACACAATAACTGGAGAGCCGATTAAATAAGGCCGGAATTTTTCAAGTGCAAACACAACGGCTAAAAATTCTTTTTCCGTTGTTGTGTAGTTCAGTTGGGCCTCATTTAGTGTATGGCTAGCGTAATAAATTACGTGCAGCATCTTATTAATGTGCTGTCCAAGAACAGCACCAATGGCAAAATCTGATGCATCACACATAATTTCGAAGGGATGCGTCCAGTCTGGAGATGAAAGAATGGGTGCAGAAATGAGAGAGTGTTTCAAGGACTCGAACGCTTCCATGCAAGTTAAGTCAAAATCAAATGTTGTGTCCTTGGCCAATAAGAGAGTCATGGGTCTAGCAATCTTGCTAAAATCCTTGATGAACCGTCTATAAAAACCGGCGTGGCCAAGGAAAGCTCGGATGTCTTTGACGCATTTAGGAGGAGGAAGATTAGAAATGACCTCAATTTTTGCTCTATCAACCTCTATGCCGTTTTGCGAGATGATATGTCCTAAGACAATGCCTTTTCGTACCATAAAGTGGCACTTCTCCCAATTTAAAGTTAGGTTCTTATCCCTACAGCGGGTAAGAACTGCGTCAAGATGTAGTAAACACTCGTCGAAGGAGTCACCAAAAATGAAGAAATCATCCATAAAGATCTCCAAAAACTTTTCAACCATGTCTGAAAAGATCCCCATCATACACCGCTGAAATGTAGCGGGTTCATTGCATAACCCAAAGGGCATGCGACGATAAGCAAAAGTGCCAAAAGGACAAGTAAATGTGGTCTTGTCTTGATCTTCTGGCGATGGGGACTTGGTTATAGCCGGAATAGCCATCCAAAAAGAAATAGAACTCGTGCCCAGCCAATCGTTCTATCATTTGGTCAATGAAAGATAAAGGAAAGTGGTCTTTCCTTGTCACGGTATTGAGTTTTCTATAGTCGATGCAAACTCGCCACCCAGTTTGGGTGCGAGTGGGTATTAACTCATTTGCCTCATTGGTAATGACCGTGATGCCTGATTTCTTTAGCACAACATGAATGGGGCTAACCCACTGGCTATCCGAGATAGGGTAAATGATACCACTATCAAGACATTTAACAATCTCCTTCTTAACAGGCTCTTTCATTATGGGGTTGAGGCGTCTTTGTGGATCCCTTACCGCCTTGGCATCATCCATCAAGTGTATATGATGTTCAACTATGAGGGGACTAGTCCCCTTGATATCCGCCATAGACCAGCCAAAAGCTTTCCGATTATTATGTAAGACCATTAAAAGGGACTTCTCTTGCGCGAGAGCTAGAGAGGACGATATGATGACGGGTAGGGTTTCATTCTCACCTAGATAAGCATATTTAAGGTGCGACGGCAAAAGCTTTAGTTTGAGTTTAGGAGGTGAAACAATTGATAGTAGCAATGGTGTAAATGTTTCAAACTCGAAGGATTCCATCAATGGTTCAAATCGAGTGTACGCAACCGAGTCGGATGCATCAACTAACTCATCCGAAAAAGCAAAAGACTAAAACTCGGATGGTGAGTCTTCAAAATCGTTTACAAAGGTGAAACACTCATAATCGTTGTCCGCTGTGAAACCTATGTCGGATTCTAGGAGGAACGCACTAGAGGCGTCAACACTGCTGTGGTCGAACATAAAATTTTTGAACTCACGGTCCTCCTCCGCGATCTCATTGATCGAGCAAACATCAAGTACGCTAGAATTAGGCTCGGAAGGCTGATTTCCCAACTTAAAAATATTGAGTTCAATTGTCATATTGCTAAAAGATAGATTCATTGAACCATTACAACAATTAATCACCGCATTAGAAGTCGCAAGGAATGGTCGACCAAGAATCACCGGAATTTGACTCCGGGGGTTAGCTACAGGTTGTGTATCCATAACAATAAAGTCAACGGGGAAAATGAAATCCCCTACTCTAATTAACACATCCTCCAACTCTCCCTTAGGATGGGTGATGGATCGGTTGGCCATTTGGAGAGTATAATGAGTGGGCTAAAGCTCTCCAACGCCTAATTGCTCGTACACAGAATAAGGTAGCAAATTGACACTAGCACCAAGATCTAATAGTGCTCTATTGATGTTCTTGTCCCCAATTGTTATCGAAATAGTAGGACAACCGGGGTCCTTGTGCTTTTGGGGTAAAGATTGAACAAGAGCATCGCTAACAGCACTAACCACGAAAACTTTCTTTGGTACTTGTGACTTCCTCTTCTTGGTGTATAAGTCCTTTAAGATTTTTGCATATGAAGGAACTTGTTGGATTGCATCCAAGAGAGGGATATTTATGCTAACCTGTTTGAACAACTCTACAATCTTCTCCATTTGTGGAGTTGGTTTATTGGATCTCAACCTGTTTGGAAAAGGAACATTTTGAAAAGTTGTTGAGTCCAATTTTTGCGGATTAGATTGTGGAGTCGTTGGAAAGGATCCCCGTATGGATGTGTTCGTGTTGTGAGAAGTGGGTCCGTTCGAGCTAGAAGAAGTAAAGCCTTGTGAAGGATGAAGAATAGGCTCTAACGAAGAAGAAGAAGAAGGTGAAGAAGATGAAGAAGGACCACCGGCAGGGGTGTCATTGTTAATACCCACATTATTTTGCAACACTTTTCCGGATCTCAACGTGGTTACAGCATTTACGTTATGATTCCGTAGTTCATATGCAACATGTGCGTGACCGGGATTTGGCAGTGGTTGAGATGGAAGCTTTCCTTTTTCTCGCCCGCTCAACGCAACATTGAGTTGTCCAATTTATGCCCCAATAGATTTGATGCTTTGATCGTGTGAGGCACTGTTTTGCACCAAAGATTGAATAGAAGTCTCCAACCGTGCTGCGGATTGTGTAGATTGCTTTAGGAACGCATCTAGACTCCTTTCGAGCGAGTTAACCTTGTCATTATGAGGTGGAACAAAATTGTTTTGCGGGTAAGAATTGTTGGGCACAAAATTGTTCACTTGATTAGAGTAAGGTTATTGTTGGAAAGGTTGCTAGAATTGAGTTTGTGGAGGTGCTTGTTGTTGTGGAGGAGAAGGCCTTTGAAAATTGTTGTTTCCTTGGAATTGTTGATTTTGGTTCCAAGCGAAATTTGGGTGACTCCTCCAACCTGGATTGTATGTCGAAGAGTATGGATCATTTCTTTATCGTTGCTGAAAGGCAGTATTGACTTGATCATGTCATTGACCAGATGGATTGTAAGGACACTCTTCGGTGAGATGTGATGGATCCGAACAATAAGCACAAACAGTTCGTGGGGGCACAACAGGGGCAGGAGAAAGCGATGAGATTTTGGTCTCAATCGCTTCTAGCTTTTTCGTAAGTGCAGTCATCTCGGCCTTCATAGCAATCGACATATCTAATTGATGTATGCCTGTCCTAGACTGACCAATAGAAGAAGATGATGTGGTCTTGGTGCTCTCCCACTGAATTGTTTGTTCACTAAGATCATCGAGAAACTGCCACGCTTCCTCACTAGATTTGGTTAGAAAGTGACCTTGACAAATGGTTTCTAGCAACTGCTTCGTTGCCGGGTACAATCTCTCGTATAATGTTTGACAAAGTTGCCAATTTTCGATCCCATGGTGAGGGCATTGAACGAGTAGGTCTTTGAATCTTTCAAAACACTTTCAAAATGGTTCGGAAGGAAGCTGGGAAAATTGTATAATCTCATTACGGATTCTAGCAGTCTTGTGATGAGGATAAAACTTTTTAAGAAAAGCTTTCACAAACTCTTCCCAATTCGTAATTGAATGCGACGCTGTGCTGTATAACCACTTCTCGGCTAAGTCACATAAGGTGAAAGGAATGACCCTTAGCCTTATAGCATCGTCGGATAATTGAGTTGTTTTCATCATAGCACAAACGTTTTGGAATTTGTTGATAATGATATAAGCATTTTCGGATTCCAATCCATGAAACTTAGGCAGCATATTGATGAAGTGGGGTTTGATCTCGAAATTGTCCCCATTTGCCGGTGGGAGTGAAAGACAAGTAGGTAGGGCGGTGCGGATTGGGTAGAAAAGATCCTGGAGCGCGATTCGTTGGGGCGCTTCAACAGGCGGGTGATTCGGGTTATTCGCACCTAACAGAGGTGAAATCAGTCCCGTCGGTAAGGTGTTGTTAGGATTATATCCCGACATACCTTCGGAAGAAGAATTTGAAGGTGAAAGTGAAGAAGTGGAAAGGATTTCGACTTCGGAGTCGAAAGGTTCGTCGGTCGGTACCAACAAAACACGGACTAATCGGGCGCTAGTGTCCCTAGTCCAACCGGACATACACTAAAGAGGTAGTGTAGTCAAAAAGGTGAAAGACAGAATGTGGAGGTAAGAAAACGTCAATGAGAAGAAAGTGGTGTAAGTGAGTGCAAGGATTTCTTTAGCGACAAGATGCAAGTTTTTGTAAAAGATTTTTCTTTTTTATCCTTTTTTTATGTGGAGCTTTTTGCAAAAAGATTTTCGATAAAAGACTTTGACACAAATGCAATCAACCACAAATGCTAAATCAAGCCTATATCTAGGGTCACCTAGGTCAGCTAGACAGCTCCTAACTGTTCCAAAGGGCTAGAAATAGGACCTCAAACCGCCTCTTCACCGCCAATTGCGGCCAGGTAAGTGCCAGGTGAGTGGGAGGCTCTCCACTACAAGTAGTGGCCCTAATTAAGTAACCACTCGCCTTAGACACACCTGCCTAGACACCGCAAAGTTAGGTTAGGATTAACGGCCGATGCCTATAACTAGTCCTCTGTCCTATTGAGCGTGACGTCTTCAGGGCTGAGTCTAGTATTTTTTAATTAAAAATGGTCAATGCAAATGCCTTATGTGATTTCTGGGGTCCTGGGAAGGGTGATGAAATCCCCACCCAATCTGAGTTGCTCTCAAGCCCCTTAAAGTCCGATTAAAGATATGCAAAACAGAAAAAATCACTTGCAATCAATTTTCTTTTAAGCGCGGCGCAAAGAATCCTGCAGAAAATCAATTATTGGAAAGGGGGAAGATTTTTTTTTAAGCTCAAAGAATCCTGTAGAAGATTTGACAGAAGATATATGGGGATTTGCACAAGGGAGAAAGAGGAAACAAACAGATGAAATTGCGTGTTGACGACACCAGGGGACCGCGGATCCGCGGTCGGAAGGGCGGTTTGGCGGCAGAAGGGCGGCGCGGTGGAGGATTCAGGTCTCTAAAAAAATTCTGTTGTTCTGTTGTTTCAATCCCCTTCTGTTCTGATCTCCCGTTTTCTGTTTCGCACTCAGGATTTTTCCAGATCCGTCAATCCTGCAAAGATTCACACAAGAAACCCTTCAAACAATAAAAGATGATAGTTTCTTTTTTTAATTTTTATGATTTTTATATTTTATATTAACCCGAAATTACAAAAAAAAAATAACACGCCATCCCCGGCAACGGCGCCATTTGATTTAGAGGGATTTTATAGATCAAAAATATATGTTACTGCAATCAAGAACGGCGTCGCTTGGTAGCTAGCCGGTGAATACGGGTCGGTCCACAGGGATGGTGTTAATTTCCTAAATGTTCTTACAAGCTAATTCCAAAGGATGTTGGATCTTTTATCACAAAAACTAATTTGAGTTATATTAGGATTAGGAAACTTGCTAGGATTAGGTTTAGGTAAAATTTGGTAAAATAAAGATTTCCACCTCTTTCAATGCCCTAAATTAGATCTTTTTAGGAGTTATGGTAATTATTAATAAAGGGGATTTGGATGATCGGGAAGAAACTATGTTTCTTCCTCTAGATCCTTGTCCGTCCTTTCTTAATCCTTACCCTAACCTCCATGGAAAACATTCATATCCGGTCTTTTATACTACGGTATCACCGTTACCTCATGGGTAGCGTGCTGTAGGGAGCGGAATATGAAAGTATGCATGGAGTCCTAATTATTCATAAGTGATTGGGTAAAGAAACGGGTGATAGATCTTCATCTCTCAAACCCTTCCCTATTCCTAACCCTAACAAGTGAGGAAACTACTCGCTCATTGAGAGATCTACGAAAGACATGATTTTTATTTTATTTTAGGGTTAAGAGATTAATTAACTACTGCAGATTAAATAAAAATTCTATTCTAGATTAAACTAAGGCAGAGAATAAATTTAACCTAGGTTAGAAATCAAAACTAAGAACTAAGGCAGAAAATAAAACCTACTTACGAATTGATGCTCTCCAAAACTTGAAAAGAAATCTGAATTTTATTATTGAAAGGAGGCATAACCTAATACAAGAATTTGGGTCTCTATTTATAGGACATAGAAAACCCTAAGTTTACAATCGCCGCATGTATGCTTTTACAAAAATACCCCTAGGAAGACTAGTCAGCGCCGCCTCACATTATGGTAAAATTTTTCTCCACTCCGTGCTCCGCACGGCCGCGGAACTGCGGCCGCAAGCCTGGTTTGGCCGCGGTTCCGCGGCCAAAAGATGGTGTTGAAGGCTACAACTTTCTGTGCTGGTTCCTGGTGTCTTTGGCTTCCTATTTATTTGTTTGGTTCTGCAGAACATCTTCTATTTTGCTTCCAGATCTCCACAGTGAGTAATGTAGTGAATTTTAACCGTTCGCTTTGTGTCGAAGTTTTTAACCTTGTGTTGCCTTGTTCTTTGTGAACTGTTCTTCGTGTAGGCTTGATCAAGATCCTTCTATTTATTGGTCGTAGTCCCACTTTTGCATCATCTTTTATCTTTTTCACTGTTTTCGTTCCGAGAACCTGTAACCTATACTATGTAGCAGACATGGGTCAAAAAAACATGTTTATTTGTAAAATGTATAAGAATGGGGAATATAATAATGCAATATTATGATATGAACAACAGCGACTTGAAAAAGGTTTGGCATGTATTTCTTTTCAGATGTTTTGACGGGTTTACAACGATGCGTACTATATACATATTATAGTTTTGAGTATATCATGTTGGTTTTCATATTGGACTTTGACATTGCTATTTTCACCATGACTCCGATGATGGCGTGATACTTGACGGAGTTTTGATTTTGAGTTATATACTCGTTTTCATGCGCATGCATTGCGCTAAGATGTGTTTTAAGTATTTACGATATCAGAGCCCCAACGACTTGAGTATTTTGCTGAAATGTTTTAGTATTTGGGGGAGTTTTAATTTAAATTCGGGGACCGAATTTCTTTAAGGGGGAAGACTGTAACGTTTTGAAAATCGTTTAGGTGAAATTTCCAATAATCGGTAAAATAACTGGTGTTTTCCGTAAAAAACCAAGATATAATTATTTTTCTTCATAGACTTAAATATACCTATTCTAGCTATACAATTGCTAGTATTTGGTATTTAATTAGCCACTTATAAATTGCTAGTTTACTAAAATATTTTTCTTAATTAATTATTTTAAATATTAATATAAACTTTCACTAATACATTTAATTAGTGATAATTACAAATGAGAATGGGTTAATACAAGTTTTGTGCATCATGACAAATTAAACCAAAATGTAACATGTTGTTTTTGAAATGAAAAGAAGTTGTCAAGATGGTTTTAGAAAATATAAAAGAAAAAGGCTTAAATTGTGAAAATAAATTAAATAGAATGAGGTTTGGTCTTGATGACTTGAGGTGTGGTTGCATGTTACTTGGTTTTCTTCACTCACTCACTCACACCCCCTCCTTCAAGTTTGGCCAGCAGCCTAGGCAGCCCCATTCCCCTCAATCCCCTACTTCATTTTCCTTACAAAAAGAAAAGAAAATAGAAGGAAAAGATTAAAGAAAGAAGGCATGGGCATATTGACTTATGGTATGGGATTTTCTTGACTTGGCCATAACTCAAACCTCACACTCTCTCCCCTCTCTCTTGCTTGGCCGAGCCCTCCTCAAGCAGCCCCCCATTCTTGACCTCAATTTCCACCTCAAAAATCCACAATTTCCATCAAAAAAATCCAAAACAAAAACCTCCAAAACTCCTAATTAAACCTTACCCAGTATTCTTTGTTCAATATAGCTTGGATCTTGGAGAAAAGTTATCATTTTGGAGGCTAAGTTTTACAAGTGTGGATCTCATTCCAAATGATTTTGAGGTATAATCTTAACCAAATGGTTACTTGATATTTAATCACTTAAATTTAGTTAATTTTGATGTTTAATTATGGTTCTAATTGCTAACTTGAAATTTCAAGAATAGGGTTTGAGATCAAATTAGGGTCTTTATAAATTGATCATGGTTTAAATGTGTGGTTTAAATGTGTAGTTTAAGTGTTTAGACATGCAAAATCTAGCCTAGTTGTTAATTTGTAAATTGTTATTTTCCAAATTGTTCAAATTAAGCTTTTTGCAACCTAACTTTTTAATAAATCTAAAATGGAAGAGAATAAAATTTTAGTAAGAGTTTGTGTAGCTTAATTAAGCTATTATGTGATTATTGAGGCCACTGGTTTTGTTGAAATATCTAGTTTTGGAAAATGGTAAATCGATGCTTACTAGGTTTTTGGAATAAATCGATTTTGATTAAGTTTTAGGTTTTGATGATATACAACCTATTTCATATAATATTTAGTATGTTGTGAATGCGCGGTTAGTGCGATTGGGTTTTTGGTTTGGTAGTTGCCACGTATTAAACGCACGTACGACATTCAGAAATTTTTTACTAGCCGGCTTTGGTTTAAGCCAGATTCTAGTATCGGGTTATTGGATTTATATAGTCTAAAGTTTTTCCGTGTTTTCACGGATGCGAGGGACGTTCTCGTAATTTTCCGAGAAGCTTCTAGAAGGAGGGTGACTAAGGCGGCTAAGGTGGCATTTTCATTTATTGCAAATTGTGACTCATTAGTGTGATTCACTATGTCATTAATGCATCATTTATTGATTAATAACTCATATGGTGAATCACTTGTTGAATAAATGAAGCATGGTGAATAATCATTTAAATTCATTTACTTGATAATTCATTATGTTTTCATATATTCAAGTGAGAAGCTTTTCTATTCTCATTATCATCTCCACCTTCTCTCTCCTCAAGTGCACTCCTTCTTCAAACCCTAATCCTACCACTCATGAGTTGAGACCATGGATTAGGATAGACTAAACACTCCATAACCTAACTCTACATCATCTTAGTTACTTTGGTTAGCAACTAGAGAAACAAAGTTACCTCAAGTCTTGAGGTGTAGCTTGGATTAGGGTACTCGGGTGGATCATCTATCACGGATAGGAGGCCGAGGAGGACGTAGAGATCACAAAGACGAAGGACTAGAATCATTTGGTATAATCTCTTTACATAGTAGCTTAGAACTCTATGCTTGTTGTTAATTATCGTTTAGAAAAGATTTTCGGTTAGTCGATGTATGCTACAAAACAAGATCGTTTTTCATATTTCCGCCTCCCCGCAACTCGTGGGGTGTTGCACATCGACTTACAGTGGTATTAGAGAGTTACTAAACAATAATTAACTCACTTGCAAAGTCGTATGAATTTCGAACGGAAAACAAACTGGAAAATACACCGATATTGCATAGTTTCTGTCGATTTTTAAATGAGGTCCAAAATTTTTTCAGGTTCCTCCAGAAGACCCTACATGAAAATATAAGAACACAGAAGAAAAATGGGCCCCTGAATCGGCCACTAAGCCGCGGAACCGCGGCCGATCCTACCGATCCGCCGCGGATCCGCTGCCGAGTTGGGGCCGATTCAGCCCAGTTTTCTTCTGTGCATCTTTTGTGATATTTTGTATTTTCTGGTACTGTTTATTTTCTGCTCAGGTTTCAAATTTACAGTGAAGATTTGGAGTAGAATTTAATGTGTTTATTCGATCGAAATTATACGATATTTTCTTGTTTGATTATATCTGTGAACTGTATTATGTATTCATAAACCTCCCCTAACTGCTAGTATGTCGGTTGGCAGGGGGTTGCACATATCTGTAATGTTTATTAACTGTTTGTGGATATGAACTGTATTGGACTGTTGTGATGATTAGCCGGGGTTCTGTGATGGGTTATTGTATTAATTCATTCGATATAATTGTAATAAGTTGTAATATTATTTTGCGGGGCACATCCAGGTTGCGGTTGTAGCCACCGTTGTATTATTTCTTTTTACTGTTTTTGCTCCTAAGATAGACCCAAGATGGGGTGCACAAACTACCGGGTATTTCGAAGTGTTTAGTGGCATACTCACGTCGTTGAGGGAGACCGCTTCACTTCGGGTACTTGGCGGGTAGTTTGCCGTACCCGTAGGGGTCTAGGGTGGGGTAAAGGCTATTTCATCACAACTGTGTAATCCGTCTTTTCTTACAGGCTCAAAAGAAACGTGGATTGCTTGCAAATCCAATAAAGTTTATCTGTGATCTGGAATGCCTATTATTGCGTCTGACGAATTTAGAATATCTATATATGATAGCTATTTAGACGTCACTTATGTTTTACACCCGCGCTAGCCCAGCCCCCGCTCTGCCGTTAGTTAAGGAACATAACGGGTGATGACGGGACCTGTGGCGAATGCGGATGTCATAAGAGGACGTTGTATTTTCCTTGTTATCTATAATGATAGGTTAAAGATGGGACGCGTTATTTTTAATGCAAAGAAAAATAAAACCTAAACTGAATCGTTGGAACAATTTCTAAAAACCACTCGGTTTTCTTGAAAAAGCAAATTTTAAATGCGGAGCTTAAACCACTCCTTTTAATAAAAGCTATCTTGGTTCCTTCGATCAAATCAAGTTCATTACGTTAACGGTTTTTTTGCCAAAAACCAGCCGTAACCCTCCGTTGTTTCAGATAGACAGCACATCGTATTCATGCTATGCTTGTTGGCCTACGTCAAGGCATAGTGTATGGTAGCAGTGTGTTTGCCTATTTGTTGCATAGATAGATGCATTAGTATAGGACAGACGTACAACCTTGTTGGCCTACGTCAAGGGCATGTACGATGTACCTAAATTAATCAGGACAACGACGGGTAGAACTTGACTTGCATCTTATGACTTGTTGGCCTACGTCAAGGTCTATAAGAGCTTGGGGTATAAAAATCACATCAGGAGTTTCAAACATAAAGTAAATCTGTAGATTTAGCATACCTTCTAAAGTGTGGTGACTAGAGTGGCTTCCATCTAGTGCATCATGCAATGATAGTTGGATCCCGATCCCACTGATGAGTAGGATTACTCTCGGGAAACAGTCTCACTTAACAATCAATGCTATAAACCAAGTAGGTGTCCAGAAAGGTGTTAGAGGGGCTACGCCTCCAAGGAAAAGAGGTTATTTAATTAAGGAACTTCATGAAAGCGTTGGAAAACCTCCCTCGAAGTACCAACACCAGCCTGGCTGAAAGGTTAAGCAAGTATTGTGACGTGTGATTAAATCCTGACTAGTTTTTCTTTTAGGTTTTGAAGAAGGATTTGAGGAAACAGTGGGAGCCATCCTGTTTAGATAAACTAATAACCAATCTAAACTTACAAGAAGCATATGCTGAGTGTTTTCTTTTCTCTCTCTCTGGCAGCTACCATGACAGGACTAAAACTATTACTTGAAAAAAATATACTGACCGGACAGAACTATAAAGATTGGCTAAGGAACGTCAACATTGCACTGACTTATGACAAAGTAGCATATGTTACCACCGCTGTTCCTCCCCTTATCCCTGGACCAGATTTCTCAGTTGTGGACAAGGAAGTTCGCAAAACTTGGGATCTGGATTGTGAGCGAGCTAAGTGTATCGTGCTGGCGTCCATGAACAATGAACTCCAGAAATAGCACGAGAGTATGGATGTTGTATCCATCTTTCTCCATGTTAAGGAATTATATGGAGAGCACTCCCGTATCGCATATTCCAGATGAGGTTAGCTCCAGGATTGCCTGTAGAAGAGCACGTTCTCAAAATGATCAGCCTCATTGAGGAACTCGCAAACCTGGGATGCGTGCTAGAGAACGATTTATATATCGACTTGATTTTGCGGTCCCTTCCCCACACCTTCTCTCAGTTCGTGCTTAGCTTCAACATGCACGAAATGGAAGCTGATCTTCCAAAGCTCCTCAACATGTTTAGGGTAGCAGAGACCTCCTTAGAAAAGGAGAAGACCCCCGTTCTGTATGTTGGCCAATCATCCTCTTCTAAATCTAAAGCGAAAGATAAAGGGAAGAAGAAGATGAAAGCCACCAAACCGAAGGGTGGGGTCAAGAAGGTGCAGGGAAAGAACAAGGCAGGAAGGGTGAAAGCGGATATAAACGAATGCCATTATTGTCACAAGCAAGGGCACTGGAAGAAGGACTGTATAGCCTTCAAGGCAAAGGACACGAAGCAAGCGGTTGTTTCTGCTTCAGGTGTGTTCGTAATCGAAAATTGTCTTTCAGTAAACTCTACATCATGGGTACTTAATACCGGTTCTGGTTCTCACATCTATAATTCATTGCAGGATCTGAGAAATAGTAGAGTACTGGAGACAGGTGATATGACTCTCCGGATGGGCAATGGAATGCATGTAGATGCTGTTGCAATAGGGGAGTATCACCTAGGGTTGACTAGTGGGCATATTTTGGTGTTGTACAGCTGTTTTTGTATTCCCAGTATACTGTGTAATATTATATCAGTATCTTTGTTGTCTAATGAAGGATATAATTTTGTGCATGAAAGTAATGTCATGAACATTCTCCTAAATCAAGAACTGATTGGGTATGGCACACTGGAAAACGGCATATACATACTTAATCAACCTCAAATTTTCAATATTCAAAACACACTTAAAAGAAAGGCTCCAGATTCAAATCAAGCCTTCTTATGGTATTGTAGACTTGGTCATATAAAAGAAACAAGGTTGACTAAGTTACATAAAGATGGATATCTAGATCCGTTTGAATATTCATCATATGCAACTTGTCAATCATGTATCAAAGGAAAAATGACCAAATCTCCATTCTCCGGATACGGAGCAAGAGCTACTGAGCTCTTGGGACTTGTACACAGTGATGTATGTGGTCCAATGTCTACACATGCGCGAAGCGGTCACTCCTACTTCATCACTTTTACTGATGACTTCTCTAGGTATGGACATGTGTTCTTAATGAAACATAAATCAGAGGCCTTTGAGAAGTTTAAGGAGCATAAAAATGAAGTAGAGAAACAAACTGGTAAAAGCATCAAGACATTTCGATCTGATCGAGGTGGAGAATACTTAAGTACCAGTTTCCTTGAATGCTTAAAAGAGAATGGAATTCTTTCTCAGCTTACTCCGCCTTATACACCTCAGCATAATGGTGTATCAGAAAGGAGGAATCGCACGCTATTAGATATGGTGCGTTCAATGATGAGTAGTGCTGAGTTACCACTTTCCTTCTGGGGATTTGCTTTAGAATCAGCAGCATACTTATTGAATAGAGTTCAAACTAAGTCTGTGCCTACCACTCCATATGAAATGTGGAGCGGAAAGAGACCATATCTCAAGTATATCAAGATATGGGGGTGTCCGGCATATGTTAAAAAGCATAAACCGGACAAGCTCGAGTCACGATCGGTTTTGTGCAAGTTTGTAGGTACCCCAAACATTCAAGGGGGTACATGGTCTACCACACTGAAGAACAAAAGGTGTTTGTCGCTCGCCACATTGTCTTCTTAGAGAGCGAATTTCTTGCAAAAGAAATTAGTGGGAGCGCGGTAGAGCTGGAAGAAATTCCAGAACCTCAAACTGCTACCGAGGACTTAGAAGAACCTCAGATTTCAATAGAACATGACGAACCAATGCCACTCCGCAGATCTAGTAGGTTTTCTCATCCTCCAGAGATATACTATGGTTTTCTTCTAGATGGGGATCGAGAGGATTGCATCATCGATGATGATGAGCCTACTAGTTTTCAGCAGGCTATCACGAGTATTGACTCGATGAAGTGGCTGGATGCTATGAGATCCGAAATGGAATCCATGTACACCAATAAAGTATGGACTTTAGAAGTTGCTCCTTCTGGGGTGAAACCAGTTGGATGCAAATGGATCTTCAAAAAGAAGATTGGTGCACTTGGACAAGTGGAAACCTACAAAGATAGACTCGTTGCAAAAGGTTTTCGTCAAAGACCAGGATTAGACTATGATGAAACCTTTTCACCTGTAGCTATGCTTAAATCCATTCGGATCCTGCTTGCCATTGCCGCCTTCCATGACTATGAAATCTGGCAGATGGACATAAAAACAGTTTTTCTAAATGGACATTTAGAAGAGAGTGTTTACATGGATCAACCAGAAGGTTTCTTAGACAGTGGGAGCAGCGGAAGAGTGTGCAGGTTGCTTAAATCCATTTATGGATTAAAGCAAGCATCGCGAAGTTGGAACATCTGCTTTGATGAGACAGTCAAAGAGTTTGACTTTATCAAAAATGTAGATGAACCATATATTTATAGGAAGATTGTAGAAGGAGCAGTTGTCTTCCTCGTTTTGTACGTCGACGACATACTACTGATAGGGAATGATGTCCCTATGCTACAATCAGTAAAGCTCTTCTTGTCACAGAAATTCTCCATGAAAGACTTGGGTGATGCAACCTACATTTTGAGCATTAAGATCTATCGTGATAGATCTAATAGAATGTTGGGACTTTCACAGTCCAGGTATATAGACACTATACTAAAGAGGTTTAGTATGGAAGATTCCAAGCCCGGTAACATGCCCGCTTGTCACGGGATCACCCTCTCTAAAGAGATGTCTCCAAAGACTGATGAAGAGAGGGATCGCATGAGCATTTTACCCTACGCTTCGGCGGTAGGATCTATAATGTATGCGATGTTATGTACAAGACCGGATGTAGCTTACGCACTTGGTGTGGTAAGCAGGTATCAGTCTGACCCAGGTGAGAAACATTGGATAGCGGTAAAGAACATTCTCAAGTACCTGAGAAGGACTAAGGAGATGTTCTTGATTTACGGTAATGGGGACCTCCAGGTAGAGGCTTTTACCGACTCCAGCTTTCAAAGTGACAAAGATGATTCTAAATCCATTTCGGGTTTTGTGTTTACCCTCAATGGAGGGGCGGTATGTTGGAAGAGTTCCAAACAGGATACCGTCGCAGACTCAACTATGGAGGCTGAGTATATAGATGCTTGTGAAGCCGCAAAAGAGGCTGTCTGGATGAGGAAGTTCATCTCTGAACTTCGGGTGGTTCCGTCCATTGCCAATCCAATACCTTTGTATTGTGATAACAATGGGGCCGTAGCATTGGCAAAGGAACCCAGGTCCCATCAGAAATCCAGGCATATCTTAAGGCGTTTTCACCTGATCAGGGAGATCGTTGATCGTCAGGAGATCGAGGTACGGAGAGTGGATACAAAAGACAACACGGTAGATCCATTCACAAAGGCCATTCCTCAAGTTCAGTTCGAGAGGCTGTTTGAGATGTTGGGCATGCGGTACTCCAGCAACTGGATATAGTGAAGACAGTGGGTACTCATTGCGCCAATTATAGGGTACTCATTGCGCCAATTATAGGCCTTAGTGCAAGTGGGAGATTGTTGGATATATATGCCCTAGAGGCCTTCATTGTATAGGATACTGGGGATTTGTATGTACATAACAGTCTTGCTTAATATGATAGTACGCTATTTGGTTTGTCTTTATCTTGACATATGATATATTTTGCGTAGTATTCATATATATATATATGTGTTGATAAAGCCCATAGGGTGTTTGCCTGACTTCAGGCGTTATGATGGCAGTCATACTAGTGGAAGCTGGATAGTCAATAGGCACATCCTTAGATGTCCCTGGTCGCAGGAGTATCGAGACTGGGCATCGATACTCCGGAGTAGACTGGTGTATACATATCTAGACCCTGAGGAGGGGCGATGGATTGGTCCCGCAGCCATTGGTGGAGTGCACCTAAGATTGTATACAGATGCTCACTGGGTGTGAGTACACCGGACAGGACTCGCCGAGAACTGACTGGATGGTATTTATACCTAACGTCAGATAGCAGTTCTCAGGTGACATGTGTGCAGATAGTCCATTGACTTAAAGTCGTCATTTGTCTCGTGTGAGTTCCCACTGTGCTTTGATTACTACCCTACCACGGTTCAAAGGAGTCGTGCAAACAGGTTTTAGTTGGGCACAGTCCCGAGCCACGTGGAGGCAGTGAGTGACTGTTTGGGATTCGTCTCTCCCGGTATACGGAGTTGATATCGCACAGTGATCGGTTGGTCATTATCATAAGTCCCTGGGCAGGGCTGATTGAGAATTACTGATAGATTGATCAGTAGATTCTCGGATGGTGATAGAGCCATACCGACACGACTTGTACGGTTATTAGGGGTCTGACGTTTACCACCTCCCTAGACCATACATGCGATACTCTTAGACGAACAGACCAGACTGCACGGATATTGTCACGCACAGGCTCAGTAGGAGTTCGGATGGGTATCCTCACCGGCCTTCTTATCGACATCTACCTGGGGACCGTTACGTACAGCTAGTGCCGCTTATGGTCTGTGGTTAAACCCACTGCCAGCGTAGTAGACAGTCTTTAGTGTTCCACACAGAGTTTTTCCAACTCCAGGAGAAATGATATAGAGGTCGTACGGTTTTACGACAAAGGGTTGGGACGCATACGTGTTTAAACACACGTACGACATTCGGACAGTTTTTACTAGTCGGCTTTGGTTTAAGCCAGATTCTAGTATCGGGTTATTGGATTTATACAGTCTAAAGTTTTTCCGTGTTTTCACGGATGCGAGGGGCGTTCTCGTAATTTTCCGAGAAGCTTCTAGAAGGAGGGTGACTAAGGAGGTTAAGGTGGCATTTTCATTTATTGCAAATTGTGACTCATTAGTGTGATTCACTATGTCATTAATGCATCATTTATTGATTAATGACTCATATGGTGAATCACTCTTGTTGAATAAATGAAGCATGGTGAATAATCATTTAAATTCATTTACTTGATAATTCATTATGTTTTCATATATTCAAGTGAGAAGCTTTTTTATTCTCATTATCATCTCCACCTTCTCTCTCCTCAAGTGCACTCCTTCTTCAAACCCTAATCCTACCACTCATGAGTTGAGACCATGGATTAGGATAGACTAAACACTCCATAACCTAACTCTATATCATCTTAGTTACTTTGGTTAGCAACTAGAGAAACAAAGTTACCTCAAGTCTTGAGGTGTAGCTTGGATTAGGATACTCGGGTGGATCATCTATCACGGATAGGAGGCCGAAGAGGACGTAGAGATCACAAAGACGAAGGACTAGAATCATTTGGTATAATCTCTTTACAAAGTAGCTTAGAACTCTATGCTTGTTGTTAATTATCGTTTAGAAAAGATCTTCGGTTAGTCGATGTATGCTACAAAACAAGATCGTTTTTCATATTTCCGCCTCCCCGCAACTCGTGGGGTGTTGCACATCGACTTACAGAGAGGGTTTGATGTTTCCTCTCTATCATCTTCGATAATTATCGGCGGAACCTCGGCTGGGGGTTCTTGCTGGATCATCATTCCAACCATATCCCGGAACAAGAGAGCCATCTACTTTATCTTAGCAGCCTGCTCAGCAGCTTCCTTGTCCTTTCTTTCAATCACCCTTCGCAGGAACTCTGTATCGGTCTACTGCTCCTGGCGCTGTTCGGTTGTTGTGTCCGGGCTTCCTTTCTGCCCGGTAAGTGTTTTCTTTTTGGTCAGCTTCTCCTGGAGCTTTTACTGTTGCTCTTGAGCTTTTGTCAACAACCGAGTTTGGGCCGGTGACCTATGGAAGCACGGATTTCCTCTTTCTTGGAAGCCATGTAGACCATATGCACGATCATTCCCCCAGACTTAGGGCATTTGGGTCCATCGCCTTTGGAGTTTTCCGCCGGCGGAGGGATTTTCTCCTGCCTCATCCTTTTGTAGGAGGTCGAAGTTGAAAGAGACGTTGTAACAGGCACCTGTGCAGAAGAAGTCCCTCTCTTTATGACGGAGGAGTGGTCTTCATCTTGTCGAGCCTTCGATTTCTTCGGTTGACGAGAGTAGTTTTGATCAATCATGGAGTCCTGGACTTTTCGCCAGACCTTATGAATTTGTGAGGAGAGCCGTTGATGGGGGCGCTCCATCTTTGCCGGCACAGTGGTTTCTGCAGGCGGCGGCGATTTCTTTAGTACCGCCGTTGGAAAGTTCTTACGTACCCTCCTGAGTAGATCAAAGCTGTTCCCGGTTGGAACAGCAACATCAACTTCTACCATTGGAGCTGGTGGGGTAAGTCCAGAGGGGGAGTTGCCCCCAGCTTTCCTCACTCGATGCCAGTGATGACGTCGAGCATCTCTTGCAAAAGAGACCGCCTCAGTTTTGGAAGCGGCTTCGTTATGCCCCTGGCTTTTGTGAGGGGCTGCTGTTGGTGTCAGCATGTTGAAGGCTGATGACCTTGGCAGAGTTTGAGGAGGATCGGCCAATCTTTCGAAGACCGACTTTCTGGTAGGGGAAGCACCTTTGACGAATACACCTGCAGGAGGAGTTAGGAGGGCTATCCGTTTTGGGGCAACCCCTTCAGATATCACGAGCCTCTTTATGGGCCTGTTTTGGTTTTTTCTCAGTCTGTTGAAGACTGAGACGTCTGAGCTTCGGCTCAGCCTGTCGAAGACTGAGACATCAGATTTGGACGACTCGTTGAGAGGGGCCATTGTGATTGTCAGTCGATCGAAGACCGACCTCTTGGGAGCTTCTTCGTGCGGCGCTGAGGCACCGACACCCACTGGCGGGAACATGGTCCCGAAGAATAGTCCAGTAGTAGCTTGCGTTACTTGCCCCATCGGTACTGAAAAGATGTAGGCCGCGTTGGGCACGTAGGCTACTCCTCCAGTTGGGGTGGAGCGGGAGTTGCTGTTGCAAGTTGTGCAGTTGAAAGTCGTTGATTTTTCTTCTTCTGCACAGGAAAAAGATACCAAATCTTAGTACCTCAAATCCAAGGGCAACCATAGCGAAACACGATTTTGTTCGTGAAACACAACACACGAAGTTTGGAGTGGAAAGAGGAAAAGGTCCCACCGGACGTGCCAGAATCTGTTTACCGCCGGAGATAGGGACGAACCGGGATGAACCGTCTTGCTTGAATCTGGGGGCAGATGCAATTTGGAATTATTCGTCTAACTCTCCGAAGATACCAAGTTGATTTATGGCACCATATATCGGAGGTTTGGACAGATGCGGCCGTTGTAGCGGACTTCGTAAGATTCTCCCTTTTTTTATGAGGGTTTTTTGATTGTGCGGACGCTCTTCCCTGCAGGCGCAAGTCCCTGTAGTTAATTACGTTACCGTATTGCGATAACCACTTTCTCCTGCTCTGGCAGTTCAGTTCATGTCGTGCGTATGTTTTGTTGTGGTTTTGGTTGCCCATGGATTGTATACGGAGACTAATTTATGTCGTCGCCCGCAGGGTGCGGGTTAGTCCAAATCCGTATATTATAGATTTGGGCTTGATTTCATTTAAGGACCGTTAATCTAGTTTGAGATAAGATCAACTTAAATATATATTTGCATTTGAGGCTCAATTTTTTTTGACTAAGGATACGTTAGTCCAATTTAAGACTAAGATCAACTTAGCGAAATTTCAATGATCATTTTTATTTCAGATCCAACAACAGAGCATTGGGCTCAGCTGCAGAAAAAAAAACTTCAGAGACCTAGCCAATTTGGGGGCCTGGTCTGCTTAGTCTTTTCTTTTATTCAAAAGTGCTAGGCACTTATTTGGGCTCTATTTGTTAAGCCATTTTCTTTTATGCCAAAGTGCTGAGCACTTATTTGACCTTTGACGCTCACATATATGACATGTGAAGTATTCAGTCATGGGCGCCGCCCAATGAGTATTGAGCACTCTGCCATTTTGGTTGTTTGTGGAGTGCTATGCACTTTTGTTCAGCGCCTACATGATGAGCATGTGCGGCGCTGGCCTTCTGCTTTGGGCATCCGCGTGTCTTTCACGTAAGATACTAGGCGTTGTTAAAAGGGGCACTCACATGGGAAGAACGTGAAGCGCTAGTCTTTTTCCTTTTATCATTTTTTGAGATTTAAATCTCTGTTAATATTTTCAGAGAGGTTAAATCTCTATCAATGGCGCTTTGACCATTAATGCATGCTAAAATCACTATATTTGGGGATTTTAGGTTGAGTTTTTAAAGAACTAAGTTCTCGATTTGAAAGAACTGAGTATCTGGAGCATCATGGACTCCGTTTAAAATTGTTCTTCCCTGAATTTTTGATTCTCAAGAACAAGATCTTCCCGAAGAGAATTAAATTCTCAACTTATAGGAGATTTGCCTTGTGGATCTCAGATCTAGAGAAAGACCTAAATTCTTTTAAAAGGGATAAACCCTTAGAAGTGATAGAGATATTTTGATCTCTTTTCTTTACCTAGGGTTTTGATGAGGAAAGTCTTCTTCTTTCTCGATAATTGTATTTTTTGTTGTTTTGGAAGCTTTCTGTGGTGTATCTGTATATGACTATGTATGTCTCTCTCTGTTTTTCTCCCTCCGTCTCTCTGTCTGTGTGAGACTTGAAGTCTCGGGTCCTTTATATAGTGGAGGCAGATTGTTACTTAGTTTTGAAAAAATCTCTCATTGAGAGATTCCAATTGATTTAATTGGACTCAAAATTGATTTGGGGAATTTTACCCACCATTGGATCTTTGATCCAAGGACTTTTGTTTTTACAAAATATTATTTTTGGTTTTTATCGAGATTGGGGAAATATTTTCCCTATACAGAATTTATTCTTTAAAACGATGATTTTTAATCACCATTGGATTTTTTAATCCAACGGTTCTCTGTTTTACAGAAAGCAATTTTTCTTATTTAGAAAAATTGAGAGAATATATTCCAGAATTGAATTTTATTCTACAATTGGATCTTTGATCCAATCGAGAGTACCTTTCTTATTTATAAAGAAATGGGAGATATTTTCTCCTAATAGAATTTGATTCTATATCTTGATGATTTATCATCTCTGTTGGATCTTTGATTCAACGACTCTGTTTAACAGAGAGTATTGTAGAATTTAATTCTATCTGGGCGCTGGCGCTCACGTGTTGTGCACATGGGCGCCACTAAAGAATTTAATTCTTAAAATGGGTATTCTTGTGCTTTGCATTGGCACCCGCGTAATGAGCACGTGCGGCGCCATATAAGAGTCTAACTCTTATTTAATAGATTCTTTTGTGCTTTGCACATTGGCGCCCGCATGAAGAGCACGCGAGGCGCCACCATAGGATTTAATACTATAAGATTGGTTCTGGCGCTAGCGCCCTCGTGGAGAGCACGTGAGGAGCTCCCTCATTTAATTCAAACAGAGCTTTGCTCTTTTATTAGGTTAAATATTAGGGAAACGGCGTGCTCATCCGGCAACTTACAATTTAAGAGGGAAGTCGGCTGTCATCGAATGCTCTACGAGAAGTCGGCGATGGCCTATCTTTTCACTGCTTTGAGAGGTCGATACGTTACCGAGAACTCCATCAGGAGAAGGGCCCATTTGGCAAGCCTTCCTGTCAGTATGGCCTTTGACATTAGTTATTTGAGAGGATCCACCTTCAATATGAGATGGACCTCATGTGCCAAGGCGTAATGTCTGAGCTTCGTTATTGCGAAGATCAACGCTATACAATACTTTTCGATGGGGGAATAGTTTCTTTCTGCCCCCATGAAAACTCGACTTAAATAGTATAGAACTCTCTCCTTTCCTTGATCATTCTCTTACGCCCATAATGTTCCTAGAGAACCCTCAAGGGCCGTTGTATATAAGATAAGGGGTTTTCCCTTAACCGGAGCAGCCAATACCGGCGTATTTTGCAGGTATTGCTTGATTTCATCTAGTGCGTTTTGGCACTTCTGATCCCGGATGAATGGGGTCCCCTTCTTCATCAGATGACTGTAGGGACGGCATTTTCCGGATAGTTTGGATACGAACCGTCGAGTATACGTGAGCTTTCCTTGGAGATATTGTAGTTGTTTGAGGGTTCTTGGCGTGGGCATCTCCATAATCGCCTTGATCTTTGAGGGATTGATTTTGATGCCTCGGTGAAGTATGATGAATGATAGGAATTTGCTTGAGGAAACTCCAAACGCGCATTTTAGAGGGTTCATCTTCAGATTATATTTCCGAAGACGTTGGAACACTATTTTTAGATGTTCCCCATATTCTTCATGAGATTTACTCTTCATTGCGAGGTCTTCGATGTAGCATTCGATGATCTCATGTATGAGGTCATCGAAGATCTTTTTCATGGCCCTCTAGTAGGTAGCGCCAGCATTCTTCAAACCGAAGGGCATAGCCTTATAGCAAATATGCCTAATGGTGTCCGGAAGGCGGTATGCTTCTGGTCCTCATGATCAATTTTTATTTGGTTGTATCCTGATGATCCGTCCATGAAGGAGAAGACTTCATGAGTGGACATGTAGTCGATCATCAGTTCGGTAACGGGTACTGGGAAGTCATCTTTTAGGCACACTTTGTTGAAGTCCCGAAAGTCCATACAGATGCAAACCGTCCCATTTTTCTTCATCACTGGAACAATATTAGCGATACAGTCAGGATATTGAACCTCTTGGATGAAACCGGAGTTGATTAGTTTCTTGACTTCAGCGTTGATACTCATCTCAAGTTCGAGTTGCATCCTTCTTGGCGCCTGTTTGACCGGCTTTATGTCTGGCGATATGGCCAATTTATGTACTGCTACTTTTGGATCTAGACCCGGCATTTCGGAGTAGTTCTATACGAACTAGTCTCTATATAACATAAGCACGTCTTTCAGTGCAGCCACTTGTTTTTCAGATAACAGCTCACTGACAAACGTCGTGCTCGGATCATTTTCTGTCCCTAAGTCAATTTTTCTTAGGTTGTCCGCCATGGTGTGCATCCCATCTTCCAGCTCTTGCGGTGTTGATGGAAACTCTGAGATCACCTCGTCCTCATCTTCATTTGTGAAGCACCCGAAGAGGTCACTCATACTCTTATGCCCTTCCTCTTTTGAGAGTGTTATCATATGGCAGGTACGAGTACGCTTCCCTTTTTGCGGTTCAGATGGTCTTAACCTGACAGTGTAGGTCCATTTTGGCTCGTGTTTTCGCGGTGGGCTTATCATCCAACTGTCGGATAAAGCGAACATGCCTTGTCGATACCAGTCTTCTACCCAGTCTTTGAACATGAAGCAGTTTTCAAGGGGTGGCCTATTTTTCTGTGATTGGAGCAATAATCCGGATGATGGACCTCGTTTATTTATTCGGGGTACCGAGACTCCGGAAGTGTTATCATTTAATGTTTCATAACAAAGTTGAATATTTTCCCTGTCTTGTCCTGAGGGAAAGAGTATTCCCGACCCATCTTCTTTATAAAGGACTGGCTCCAATCGAGCTTTTCTCGATTGAATGACATCTTGGACCCGCTTTGCTGTCTCCAAACGTTGCTTGCGTACTTTGCAATGTTTTTACCTTCATTTCGGAAATTTCCCTTTTCGCGAGAACACATAGAGGGCCGGGGATTAAGAGCGTTATGGTCTGCTTCCTCCGCAGATTTCTGACTGAGACGCTACGTCCTGATCTTTTCATAAATGGCCATTTCGCGGCTGTGGTTGTCCCGTCTCGCTTGAAAAGCTTCTTTTATTAGCTAGTAAATTTGTTCTTCGAGCAACGGACTTAACGTTTTCAAAGCGGGATCTTACTCCAATTTGACGTCACGGCTATCAGGAAGAGCATTTTCTTCTCCACTCAAGATGTTTATGACGTGGCAACTGTAAACTTGCTCCCATTTCTTGGATCGAACATAATCGAGCTCCGTTGTCTCCATCTTCCCGTTGGGCTTCTTTTGCTGAGTCCCGGGAGTATCCCAAATATTTTTGTAGAATTGGGATTGTCGAACAGTTTGTTTGAGAGGTACGTCTTGGCGTCTTAACATCTCTTTCAATCCCTCCGTGTATATCTTGGCAGACGGATGGGTTGAAGTCTGTCAAGTGCAAAATTGGCACCATGCTAGACTTCTTTTTCTACTATGTTCTTCGTCGATTTATAGAAGAGGATGGCCTTTTCACCTCTTCGCCTAAGAGGTACATAGAAAGTTTACAGTTCTTGTACGCTGTATGTATCGAGCGCATCAAGTTCCTTATAGTGTCGAGGCGGAGCCATTGTAATTTTTAGACTTTGATCCGTTTCTGCAAGAATCTGTATTGACGGGCGAATGGAGAACAATGCATTAGTTTCGTCCTCGGAGTCACCGCCAAAGACAAGGATCAGGGTAGATAGTCCGGCTTATTGTTTTCTTTTTGGGGTTGCCTTGAGTAGACTATTTTTTTGCCTTCCTCGGTATCGCTCCCAAAGATAGGGATAGTGGCCATGGATTTTTGTTTATTCTCCGGCCTTTAGCACCTTTTAGTATCCTCGAAGTCTGGAAGAAAGTACTTTCCGTCTTCGTATTTCCGGACTTCGTTTACCGAGAACGGATTTAGTTCTCCCATAGCGGTGTACTCTGAGCCATCCTGGAAATACTTCATACACTGATATTGTGTAGAAGGGATGATGTTGTACTCGTGTAACCAAGGCCTGCCGAGCAAAGTGTTATATCAAGTCTTGGCGTCAATGATATGAAATTTGATGTCAGCGACGAGCAGCCTGAAGCGTAATGTCAGTATTACAGACCCAAGTGTCCATGACAACTATGAGTTGAACCCAGAGATGGTAATTTTATCTCGGATAAGATGCTGAATATTCATGTAAATTTCCTTCAACATTCTCACATTGAGAAGGTTAACGGAAGATCCATTGTCGTTAAGGATTTTCCCTATCTTGATGTCATGGCAGTATCCAGTGACATATAACGGACGATTGTGTTCGCATGTACCGAGAAGTAGATCTTCATCGCTGAATGTAATATCAGCCGTGTGGACCTCCGCCGGTTCATTTTTTATCTTCTCTTCTGTGAGGAAAGCTTGGAACTGATCAGGCTCTTGTAATGCCTTGATCAGGAAATCTTGTGCTTCTTTAGACAGGAGGAGAGCATCCAATATACTTAGCTGCGAGGGTATTTTTCTCAGATGTGCTAGGACGTTGTAATCCGTCTTGTTTTTCTTAGGCGGGTCCATTGCGGCGAGCTCTTTTACCACTTCCTCATCAAGAGCGATTTCTTCGGACATTTTCCCTTTCCCTTTGTCTTTTTTGTTCGAAGGTTTGTTTGCAGGTCCGAAGTTCTTCTCAGATAGCGTACGGTTACGCAGCTGAATGTTTTTGCAATTTTTTTCTTCTCTTATTTTCCCAAGACGGAGGCTTCAAAAAGAGGGTTGTTTCATTCTCGGAATCACTCCCGAAGGTAAGAACTAGAGGTTTTTTCCTTTCTAAACTGGTACCAACCATATGACTGTTGCCAGTTGTTTCTTTATGCGTTTTCGTTTCGCTACTTTGTTGTTGACGAGCACGAGCTTCGCGCTTCTCCTTTTTGAAGTGTTTTCGATGGGCAACATATCGTTACCACCACTTCTTGAAAGTGTTGCACTCCTCAATGGGGTGAGCGACCCTTCGATGATAAAAGCAATATTTTGGATGTAATCCTTCTCCATTGAAGCATGGGACTCCAGGACTGTACCTCGTGAGAGGTGGTGGTTTCATCCCCAGTGATAGGGTTTTGGCGAACCGCTTCTCAGTTTTCATCCTGCTCTTATTTGTTGCAGGCGTGCTTTGGTTTGGTCGGAGCGCTTTATGACTCATTCTCACCGCAGCTTCTTTATTCAGACGCTGACGCTTAGCCTTTTCGTATATGGCCATTTCACGTTCTCGGTCATCTTTGCTCTTTTGAAAAGTTTCGTTTACAAGTCTCTCAATCGGCTCTTCTTTTGGCAGATTCGGGGAATTTAGCATCGATTCTACCCCCAGTTCCTCCACGTCATTTTCTGATGCTGAGAGAGCTTCTTTGCCAAATAACGACGAATGGAAGATCATATGGCAACTTGCTACATAGTCTTCTGTTTCTTTTGATGAGTCATTTCCCTCATCTTTGTCACTGTCTCTATCCTCAAGAATATGCTTGAGAAATTCTTCGAACGTGACCGGTGTCCGCGCTTTCTGGTTATATTTTTCCAGTGCGTCTATGTATTTCTGAAACTCTGTGCGCTTGTCGTCATACTCGGCAGGATGCACGGATTTCTTAGTCTCCTTCTTTCTCTTAGAAGACTTTCAAGGTTTGACTTGAGAGCTTTCCCCTAGTCAAAAACTTTCGGTGTAGGACGTGGTTTCAACATTCCTTCAAAAATTTCGGGTCCAAACAGGTTCTTCCACTTGATCGTCAGACATGCTTGTATATCCTTCGGCATTCTTTTAGTTTTCACTGAAATGACTACTTCCCATAGAGCTTCTTCTACAAGTGAGCATGATGCCCCCTGCACGTCCACCTTTTTAGGAGCGTGCTTTTGGGATGGATCAACCCTCCAATTATCAGATAGCGTGAACTTCCTTTACTGATACTGGTCCTTGACCCAATTTTTGAAGATGTAGCAATTCTCAATTGGGTGGCTCACTATTATGTGATAGGAGCAGTAATTGGGGTTGTTGTCGTCGCCGGGTTGCGCTGGACACCGCTGGTCTGGCAATGTGATGAGGTTATTATGCATTACCAGTTCAAATGGTCCTCTCATCTTGTCACGAGGGAACGAGTAAGCACATCCTAGACTTTCTTCCAAGGACGGGAGCGTACGCATGTTGTTTTGGCAAGCAGCCGGTTTTGGGCCATTCGGTTGTTGTTGCGTATTGGCAACGAAGGCAGCTTTCCCTTTACCATTGTTACTTTGAGGGTCTTTATTTGAGGAAGAAGGCCTAAGGCCCATCTAATCCATTTAGACCAACTTGTCTATCAGCGCCTGGAAGGTTGTGGGTTTGAAGAAGGTCATGAACTGGGACACGGTCATTTAAGGATCGAGCGTCCCGATGAACATGCCTATAGCAGGAGACTCTTCAATGCGCTGTTCACACTTAGACCACAGATTCCGCCGCCGGATCGCGTATTGCACCCAAGTTTCTCCCGGCTTTACCCTGGCATTGATTAATGCCGTGATCGGAGTGCGTTCGCTCGCGCTGGCGAACCGTTGCATGAACAGCGGTTCCATTTCTGCGAAGGTTCTCACGGAGTTGTTTGGAAGCTCCGAGTACCATTCAAAGGCTGTCTCTGATAAGCTTCCGACAAATTGGCGAAACAACAGTTTGTCGTCTCCTCCAGTATTGCCGCATAGTGCTTGCTCCTTTATTAATTAAACACAATAATAAGAGCTAAGCTCTGTTCAAATACAATAAGGCGGCACCTCATGTGCTCCCCACATGAGCGTCGGCGCCGTCCTCTTATAGAATTAAATTCTACAGCGGCACTACACGTGAAGATCACGTGAGCACCGACGTGCAAAGCACGTGATGACTGTTATATAAAGAATTAAATTCTTAGGCGGCGTCCACGTGCATAGAACGAAAGTGATAGCGCCCAAATTAAAAGGGGTTGAATTAAATTCTATATAGGGAATTATTTCCATAAAATCTGGGAATATTCTTTGTTAAACAGAGCCGTTGGATTAAAAATCCAAGGGTTAAAAATCATCAAAAGATAGAGTTAAATTCTATTATGAGGAAAATATCTCCCTGAACATTTTTTAAAAAATAAAAAAGACCTTCTCTGTTAAAAGGAGAGTTGTTGGATCAAAGATCCAATAATAGAATCAAATTCTAATATAGGAAAATATTTCCCTAATCTTTCTAAACGAGAGAGATAAATTCTGCACCCCTAGATTAAATAAAATCTAATGGTGATTAAAAAATCACCGTTTGATAGAATTAAATTCTATCTATGGGAAAATATTTCCTTAATCATGTTAAAAAACAAAATATATATATATATATATATATATATATATATATATATATATATATATATATATATATATATATATTGTAAAACAAAAAAATTTTGGATCAAAGATCCAACGGTGAATAAAATCCCCCAAATAATTTTTGAGCCCAATTAAATCAATTGGTATCTCTCAAATGAGATGTTTTTGAGAACTAATCAATAAACTTGCTTCTCTTATATAAAAGACCCGAGACTTCAAGTCTCATGCAGGCAGGGAGAAGGAGGATCAACCCCATAAGTTTTTTCCACAAAACTGAGAATTCAATTCTCATCTGAAAGAAGAATATCCTCGCTCTTCCAAACCCTAGATAAAGAAAAAAAAACAGAGATAAAATATATCTCTTATGCCTGGCATAAAAAAGCAAGGGTTTAACCCTTCATAAAAAGAACTTAGTTTTTCCTCTGATCTGAGATTTGCAAAGAAAATCTCCCTACAAGTTGAGAATTTAATTCCCATCTGGGAGATTTTGTTCTTCAAACTCAAAATCTAGGGGAAAGAATTGGTTTAAAAGAAAGGGAAAGAATTGGTTTAAAAGGAAAGATGAGAACTTATGGTTCTAGGAATTTAATTCCTCTGCAAATAGAGTTTAACCCTACATGAAAGAACTTAATTCTTATAAAAAAAATAACTTAGTTCTATAATAAAGAATCCTAGATCTTCAAAAAAAATATAGATCTTGGTGATCATTAATGGCCAAAATTCCATTAATAGAGATTCAATCTCTAAAAAGAAAAGGACTTGGCACCTCACGTGAAACACACGCGAGTGTCCAAAAGCTTCCCTTAAATGGAACTCAGCGCCTCACGTGCTTCCCACGTGAACGCCCAAAACAAAAGAACGCTCAGCGCCTCACGTAAAATGTATGTGAGCGCCCAACAAAATAGAATGCTTAGCGCCTCACTTGCTCCCACGTGAGCGCCATACCAAGTGCTTAGCACTCTATATTCAGTCAAAATGACTAAGTGCTTAGCACTGATTGGGCAGCGCCCATGTCAGAGTGCCTCATGTATTTCCCACGTGAGCACCAGAGCCACAATCAAGTGCTTAGCACTTCTGAATAAAAAAAGACTGAGCAGACCAAGCCCAAATTGGCTAAGTCTCTCTGAAGTTGCTTGCAGCTGAGCCCAAATGATCTATTGTTGGATCTTAATTAAATTTAGGGATTCTGAAAATATATTTAAGTTGATCTTAATCTCAAATAAGACTAACATATGCTTAGTTAAAATAAATTGAGCCCAAATGCTTATATATTTAAGTTGATCCTAATCTAAAATTAGATTAACGGTCCTTAAATAAAACAAAAAATATTATTTGAACTAAAGGAACATACAACTTAAGTTCAAACCCAAATTTAAAATATAAGGATTTGGACTAATCCGCGCCCTACGGGCGACGATGAAAACTAGTCTCCGTATACAATCCACGGGCAACCAAAACAAACAAAATAACACACGACACGAAGTGAACTACTGGAGAAGGAAAAAGTGGTTATCGTAATGAGATAACGTAATTAACGGAGGAGCATCCCCACAATCAAAAATCCTTCACAAATGAAGAGGAATCTGATAAAGTCCGGTACAACGGTCGCATCTATCCAAATCTCCGATATACGGTGCCATAAATCAACTTGGTACTTTCGGAGAGGTGGATGGATATGTTCCAAATAGAATCTGCTCCAATTTCAGGCTAGACGCTCCTAGCGTCTCAGTCCGGTCTTCGGCGGTAAACAGATTCTGGCACGCCTGGTGGGACCTTTTTCCTCTTTCCACTCCACACTTCGTGTGTCGTGTTTCTTGAACAAAATCACGGTTCGCTATAGTTTTCCTTGGATTCGAGGTACTGAAACTTGGCATTTTTCTCTTGTGCAGAAAATCGATGTCTCTCAACTGCACCTCATGCAATAGTGACTCCCACTCCGTCCCAGCTGGAGGAGTGATGTATGGGCCTAACGGTGGGGCAAGTTACATAATCCACTACTAGACTCTTCTTTGGGACCATGTTCCTGCCTATGAACATTGGCGCCTCAACACCACAAGGAGAAGCTCCCAGAAAGTCTGTCTTCGATCGGCTGGCAACCACAACAGCCCCTCTCAACAGGCCGTCCAAATCTGAAGCCTCGGTCTTCAACAGGCTGAGCAAAAGCTCGAGTGGGCCCATAATACCTGAAGGGGCTACCCCAAAATGGTTAGCCATTCCTGCTTTTGCTACAGGGGAAGCCGGCAAAGGTGCTTCCCTCCCTCAGACGATCGGTCTTCGAAAGATTGGCTGGCTCTCCTCAAACTCTATCAAGGACGTCGGTCTTCGACAGGGTGACGCCGATTGAAACCCCTCAGCAAAGCCGGGGGCATGATGAAGCCGCTTCCAAAACTAAGGCGGTCCCTTCAGCAAGGTACGCTCGACATCACCACAGGGTCGAATAAGACAGGCTGCGGGCAACTCCCCCTCTGGGCTCACCCCACCAGCTCTTATGATGGATGTCAACGTTGTTTTTCCAACCGGGAACAGCTTTCATCCGCTGAGAAGAGTACGCAAGAACTCCGCGACGGTGGTGCTGAAGAAATCACCTCTGCCAGTAGAGATCTCTATGCTGCAACAGCCAGAGCAGCCTCGCCAAAGGCTTTCCTCATAGATCCATAGAGTCTGGCGAAAAGTCCAAAACTCTGTGATTGGCAAAAATTACTCTCGTCGACCTGAAAAATTTAAGGGCCGACAAGAAAAAGACCTCCCCTCCGCCATGCAACGGAGGGCCATTCCTAAACAGGTTCCTGTCACAATGGCTTCTTCAGCTCCGACTTCTCATAAAAGAACGAGGCCGGAGAAAATCCTACCGCCCGCGGCAAATTTCAAAGGCGATGGACCTAAATGCCCTGTAACACCTTAGTACGTTTATAAAATATAACTTGGTATTTTAAATCTTGTTTTATAATTCTTTTATTTCATCTTTTGTGTTGCGAATGATTCGAATAGTAGTAGTCGTTATCCGATCCGACCCGCATATTTAGAACCCAAGAAGGTGCAAGATTATGTCTGAGATTTTCCAGTAAAGTGTATCTATGTGAATCTAACATAATACCTACATTACATATCTAGATCTTTATATATATTGATATATCATAAGTTATGAATAAAATAATATCTTACTGCCTAATTTTGCATGGCATATCATCTCATATCTTATTTTCGCTCTTATCTATTATGATCAAATTCTAAAATATAGACAAAAAAATATTTAGTAAATATTTATGTATATTTATTTAAATTTTATTTAGGGGTATATGTATTTAATATTAGATTATCACATTATGGTTTAGGATTTTACATACAGGTATTATTCTCAAAAAATATATTTTTGGACGAGATTCTGGTAAAATTTGGTGTAATTTGATATTATCTAGTAACCCTAAACTATAATATATAATATATTCTTTATTAATATATATACTCTCTATATATAACGGTTTATAATTATTTTTATTTTAAAAAAAAATCTCCCCCCCCCGTCTCTCTTTCTCTTCTCTATCTCTCTCCTCTCGTTCTTTTTCTCTACCTCGCCCCGAGCCCTAACCCACAAACCTCTGTTGCCTTCCTCCCTTTCCCGTGACCTCACCAGAGCTCCAACCCCGACCACCACAACCCAGAACTCACTCCATTCTCTTTTTCTGTCACCGATGCCTGAACTTAATCACCGTCGTCACCATCCCAGTCATCTTCCCCTCCTTCACGCCAGCACCAGAACACCACCCACACCACCATCGCCGACAACACCTTCTTCATTTCTTCTTTCACTAGAGTTGTTCGCCGCCACCACCCGCTTCCCTTCACCGATGAGCACGATCCAGACCCATCTCCAATCATCACCTCCTTAAAAGAACAGACCCTATCATCCCTATCTCTCTCTTTCTCTTTCTCAAGTTTCAAACCTCGACTTCATCTCATCGCCAGAGAACCCCGACTCGTCGCCGTCACCATCGAACCAAATAATAGCCTCTGAGAATTTCACAGAGCACCAGCGAACATCCCCGGAGTATTACACAGTTGCTTATAGCCAAAGTCGTGAATACGTCGTGTTTCCGAATATCGCCATCATGCGAAATCCGTATTTTGTCGTGACTTTATCAATCGAGACAAGTTTCTAAACTTACTACATGTTATTTTATGTATACCAATGTTTATATAATTATTCATAGTTTATGCATGTTAATATTTAGCAAGTATTATCATTATACAATATTATAGTATTAACCCGTATTTCATAACAATTACAAGTTCATCTTGTTGCATGCTAGTTCTTTCTAATTTCAATGATCTTTCACTGTATATGTAGAAGCAATGAAAACATTATTATAAATAGGTTTATATGTATATAAATAAATAAATTATATCTTACAATTTAAATAATAAACATTAGTTATTTCTACAGTATTTAAATAACTGGTTACTATTTTCCGTCAAGTATTTATCATGTTAACACACTGCTTGACATGTTCATGACACATTACTAGACCTATTACTTGGATTATTATTAATGCCGACAATCCTGATTTGTTATCCTGATGGATGTGACTTGTTGTCTAGTTAGACAAGACCTGTACCTGCTTGATCCTGTGGTAGCATTAGGTAGATATCGTCAATACCTGACTTGAACAAGAAATTTGGGGGAAAAGGGAAAATCAATAATGAAATCTGACTTGCAACTCAACAGTTCGATACTTTCCAGAGACTGATCAGGAGTATACGTGCCTCGGGCCCCGGAATGATGATGCTGACATCATTCGTCTGTAAATGATATCCTGTTTAGCGGCACGTCTCGGATTCAGCACCAAGGGTCTTGACCGCGGTCTCAGGCAGGCACGGGATGCTATTGAGCTATATCGATGATTATATTAATTGATTTCAAAGGCTTGTAAAATAGATAACCTAGAAGCACAGACTTTAGGATACACGCGACATACCTATAGCCCACTGTTTTACACCTGTGATTATTATTTACACTCATGTCTTCTTTATAGCATCCTATTCTGGTTATTTCTATTTTTATTGATATTTATGACGCACCGGTGTCTGGGTTTTGCATGGCCCAATTCTTTTGACCTTGTCGCAGGAAAATCGGGAGTATTTTAACAAGCAAGCTGAGAAGTGAGGAGCTTGATAATTAGTTTTAAAGATACTTAGTTTATTTTATTCTGTAGTTTAAGTTTATCGTTGTGATCTCATGAGGGACGTGATTTGGATATTATTTCTTTATTGGATCTTGTTCGTTTCTGTTATATACATTTCTTATTTATTATCTATTATGCAAGATTGACATGTGTTAGATAGATTTTATTTACTGTTCTTGCTATTCGATTAACAGCCGTAATGTGACTTTGGAGGAATTTTTCTTAACCATAGGTAGCATGGTTGGCTTTATCACGTACCGTATTCATATATTTTGGGAAACGGGGCATGACATGCCCCAAGTCTGGGAGCAAAACCATACATACGGTTTATATGGCTAGGGGTAAAGAAGAAAACCGTGTATCAGTGAGTCACCGACCGCAAACTCGATCGTTGACGAAGGCTCCAGAGCAGCAGCAAAAGCTCCAAGAAATGCTGACCAAAATGGCAGTGCTTATAGGATAAAAAGAAAGTCCGGACAAAGAAGTTGAACAACGCCAAGAGTAAGGGACCGGTACAGAATTCTTGCGACGGATGCTAGAAAGGAAAGATAAGGAAGCTGCAGAGCAAACTGCGAACATTAAGCAGATAGCTCTTCTATTCCAAGATATAGTGGGACTGATGATACAACTGGAACCCCCAGCCGAAAATCCGCCGATAGTTATCGAGGATGACAGAGGGGAAACATCAAACCCTCCTATGTCCTTACCAGCAGCCAAGGAGGAAACGATTTCCAAGACGGCCCTGGATAATTACATTGCTCAGCAAATAAGAGCTCACTATGCTAATGAAACCGCCGGCCAAATTGTCAGAACTGGGCGACCATATCCAGGCTGGAATGACCAAATCAAATACCCACCGGGATATACGATCCTTAATTTCCATGTCTACAAAGGAATAGGAAACCCTCACCAACACATCGCGCAATTCAGATCTCTGTGTGGAAACACTGGAGGCGACGACAAACTATTGCTTCTCCAGTTCGTCTGCAGCTTGTCAGAGACAGCTTTTGAATGGTACTCGGAGCTCCAAAATGACTCCGTTAAAAGCTTCGTAGAAATGGAGATGCTGTTCACACAGCGGTTCGTCAGCGCGAGCGAACACACTCCGATCATGGTATTAATCAATACCAGGATAAAGCCGGGAGAAACATGAGTCCAATACGTGATCTGGTGGCGGAACCTGTGGTCTAAGTGCGAACAGCGCATTGAAGAGTCTCCTGTCATGGGCATGTTCATCGGAACGCTCGATCCTCAAACGACTGTGTCCCAGTTCATGACGTTCTTCAAGCCCACAACCTTTCAGGTTCTGATAGAAAAACTGGCCCAAATGGATCATATAGGCCATGGGCCTTCCTTTTCAAATAAGGACCCTCGAAATACTATGGGTAAAGGAAAGACGACCTTCGTCGTTAACACGCAACAACCGCCGAGCGGCCCAAAACCGGCTGCCTGCCAAAACAACGCATATCCGTGCCCATCCTTGAAAGAAAGACCGGGACGTGCTTACTCGTTCCCTCGCGATAAAACGAGGAGACTGTTCGAGTTGGTGATGCGATATAACCTCATCACATTGCCAGACCCGCGGCGTCAAGCATAACCTGATGACGTCAACAACCCCAATTACTGCTCCTATCACTGAATGGTGAGTCACCCAATTAAAGATTGCTACATCTTCGAAAATTAGGTTGAAGACTAGTACCAGCAGGGAAAGTTCGTGCTGTCTAATAACTAGAGAGTAAACCCACCCCCAAATCACGCTCCCAAAAAGGTGGACGCGCAGGAGGCATCATGCTCAGTCGTGGAAGAAACTCCATAGGAGGTAGTCCTCTCAGCAAAAACTAAAAGAATAATGAAAGATCTTCAGGCATGTCCGGCAATCAGGTGAAAAAGCCCACTTGAACCTAAAATTATTGAAGGGATGCTAAAAGCTCGTCCCGCACCGAAAATTGTTAATAAGGGAATGCCCCCAAGTCAAGCCTTCAAAGCCTTCGAAGAAAAAGAAGAAGACCAAGAAGCCTGTGCAGCCTACCGAGTATGATGACAAGCGCACAGATCTATAAAAATACATAGATGCACTGGAGAAGTATAACCAAAAGGCGCGAACACCAGTCATGCGCGAAGAATTCCTCAAGCATATTCTTGAGGGACAATACAGTGGCAATGATGAGGGAAATGACTCATCAGAAGAAACCGAAGGCCATGTAGCAAGTTGCTACATGGTCTCTCATTCGTCGTTATATGATGAAGAAGCTCACTCGGTATCAGAAAACAATGTAGAGGAACTGGGGGCAGAATCGGCGCTAAAATCCCCGAAACTGCCAGAAGAAGAACTGATTGAGAGGCTGCTAAACGAAGCCATTCAAAAAAGCAAAGTTGATCGAGAACGCGAGATAGCCATATATGAAAAGGCTAAGCGCCAGCATTTGGATAAAGAAGCTGCGGTAAGAACAAGTCATAAAGTTCTCCAATCAAACCAAAGAACACCTGCAACAAATAAAAGTAGGATCAAAACAGAGAAGCGGTTCGCCAAAACCCTGTCAATGGGGATGAAGCTACCACCTTTCATAAAGTACACTCCCGGGGTCACATGTTTCGATGGAGAAGACATCGAAGGGTCACTCACCCCATCAAGGAATGCAGTGACTTCAAGAAGTGGTGTCAAGGATATGTTGCCCATCGAAAACACTTCAAGAAGGTGAAGAGCGAAGCTCGCGCTCGTCGACATCAAAATAGCTAGATGAACGCGCATGAAGAAACGACTGACAACTGTCATATGGTTGGTACAAGTTCGGAAGGAGGAAAACCCTAGTTCTTACGTTTGGGAGCGATTCTGAGGACGAAACATCCTTCAACCCTCTCTTTAAAGACCCCGCCTTCGGAAAAGAGGTGGAGGAAAAGAACTGTGAAAACATTCAGCTGCGTAACCATACGCTGCCTAAGAAGAACTTCGGACCCGCAAACAAAGGTTCGAACAAAAAAGACAAAGAGAAATGGACAATACCCGAAAAAATCGCCCTCGATGAAGAAGTGGTAAAAGAATTCACCGCAAAGGACCCACCTAAGAAAAACAAAGTGGATTACAACCTCCTAGCACATCTAAGAAAAATACCCTCGCAGTTAAGCATATTGGATGCTCTCCTCCTGTCCAAAGAGGCACGAGATTCCTTGATCAAGGTATTACAAGAACCCGATCAGTACCAAGCTTTTCTCGCGGAAGAAAAGATGAAAAATGAGCTGGCAAAGGTCCACACGGCTGATATTTCATTCAGCGATGATGATCTCCTCGGTACGTGCGAATATAATCGTCCGTTATACATCACCGGGTACTGCCACGATATCAAGATAGGAAAAATTCTTGTCGACAACGGATCCTCCGTTAACCTTGTCAACGTGAGAGTGTTGAAAGAAATTTGCATGAACATTCAGCACCTTATCCGAGATAAAATTACTCTCTCTGGTTTCGACTAACAGTCATCATGTAACACCTTAGAATGTGATTAGAATTAATTAGGCGATATAATGCAGGGTTTTAAGAAAATTTAACCAATAATTATTTTCATATATTTTATTTTAATTAATTAATATTTTATTTAATTATTTTTGTACTTGCACATCCATGTGCATGCTAATCTTGGGTTAAGAAAGTGTTAACCATGTTTTGTTAGCCATGGCACCTTAACCATATTAATTGTTTGTCATGCTGCGCGCGCGCGCGCACACACATATAAATATATATTGTGTTTTTAAGTAAAGAGTTTTTATTTTAAAAAGCTAATAGAAAAGAAAAGGAAGAGTGGAGGCATGATGAGGCATGGTAAGGCATATGGGGCATTTAATGAGGAGAGAGGAAGAGCATGGCTCTTCTCTCACCCTTACTCTCGCCCTCTCTCATTATTCCTCACAACTCTCCCTCTCCCTCATTTCTTCTTCTTCTTCTTCTTCTTCTTCTTCTTCTTCTTCTTCACCAAAAGATCTTCTCTTGAAAACCTTTTCCTCACAACCTCAAGCCTAAACCAACATCAAAACTCACTAAACCCTTCTCTAATCATGTCTAAACCCTCTTGAGGAGTCTTGGAGCTTGATGTCTAGAGTTTCACCCAAGTTGTTTTGAGGTAATGATGTTAAATTGTTAATTAGGCTCTATGGAAGTTGTTGTGTTTATTTAGTTTCATTTTTTTTAACTTTAATGTCTTAATTAGTGTCGATATCGTATTTTGTGTTAAGTTAGGGTTCTGTGGTATCAGCTATTACTACATTGATCCGTAAGTAAATCTAACAATGCAGTAGAATAGTGTTAGAGCCCTGAAGATACCCTAGAAACGAGGACCCAAACCCTCACCTTTGGCCCGGCGAGAATCATTTTCTAGCCGGCGACCCCGGTTTTCTTGTAGACTGGGATGTTAGGTTTTTAAAGGTAGCTCTTTGTGGGTCACGTAGGATATTTGGTACATTTTGTTTTTCTTATATTATCTGTAGGAAAAATCTGGGACCATTTAGCTAGATTCAAGTGTTTCGGCAACATGCGATATGGATTTATCCGACTTTGGTTTAATTGTTTCGTGTGTTAACAGTCGTAGGGTTGGTCTACGGAGTCGATGCACGCGTTTAGCCTGCTAAGCTCACACTTGGTAGCTTGTGGGAGCCGATTCATTAGTTTGGCAATTTGTCCGTATTTTATTTAAAAGTTACTAATTTCATGAGTATTGGTGTTGTGTGGTATTAGGACCACAAGCGGGGACTTCGGACACAGCCAGGAAGGGGAAGGAAGTGATCAGATACACTTAGCTCGAGATCGTCCGGTGAGTAGATTTAACATCTACGGGGGAATCGCCTGTATAGCGATAAGCGCCGAGAGCTAGATTCAGTGATATAACCATATGCTTATATGTATATATATTTTGATTGTGCGTGAGTACCATTTTGCACATCCTATTATCTGTTGTACATTGCCATAGTATTAATTGGATACTGCACCATTACTAACGGTTCATGTTGCACGAGCACTAATTGTATGCCACACACACACATCGTTGGTAATTGCCATGACATGCTCACTATAGAAATTGCCATGACATGCTCACTATAGAATTTGCCATGTCACGCACACTATAGAATTTTTCATGGATAAATATATTATACTACATTCATTACTAATAGTTAAACATTGATTCTTGTTCTATTGCGCATTATGAATTGCATCATACATACATACATACATACATATATGCATACATACATACATTGCTATAGTCACATATATAGTCACATATGGTGTTTTATTTTGGGAAACCGCAAGATACCTTTTGAAACTTGTTATATAATTAAAAAGTGCAGTTTTCCCTTGATATGCTCACATTACTATTCTATGTTTGCATACATCATACTTCATGGATATATGCATTAAGATACTGTTTTCATACGATTTCTGGATTTAAGAACCACGGATATATTTCAAAGGAAATTATAAATTGTTTTAAAAACGCGGTTACTCGTGATGTGATTTCGAGGCGTCCACCATGAGTTTTCTCGGTTCTGAGTTTGTTTTTGAGACCCGATTCGAGGAGTTAGATGAACCGTCTGCGGGTACATGGTAGACCCGATAACGTAACCCGGGGCAAGAGAGGATTTTATGGGGATGATGATAAGCCTGGCGGGGGAAGCACTACCTACCGGTGATTTTATGAAAACTCTATGGATATCCGGAGGATATCGTTTCGGAGTTATGAAATAAGGATTTACATGTCGATGTTGGACACGGGTTTCATGATATTTCGAGTGTCGATATTGGACACTCAGGTTCCATGATGTGATGGATATGAGGGCCGATCAGAGTGAGGGCGCCTGAGATATTGGGATTTTGGTGTCGTTGATGGACACCGGATTTTTATGATGATGATTCATTGATGAGGTTTATGTTTTATCCCACACTCGGGATTTATTATGACATGCACAGTTTCATGTAGTTGTCGTACCCTGGTGGTGTACCTTGATCATGATTTGTTGCATATCCATACTGCTATACTTATGCCATCAGATTGCATACTTCGGATTATCGCTTTTTGTACATGCTTACGATTATCTGTACGTTGTTATTTACTTCTCACGAGTTGGCAACTAACCCCCATTGTGCCACAGAGTTTACAGGATTGACCCTCAGGGTAGTCGTGGCAGGGCTCTTTATTGCATCTACTTCTGCAGATACCGCTACTGTTGGGTATGAGAACTTTTTGGTAGGTGGGTTTTGCGATTATTCGTATGATTTCATTATATATCTTATTTTGTATCTAGTACTCTCCATCCACCACTTATATGTATTTGACTTAGAGACGAGACTGAGAGGTTTGATATTTGTATATTTTATAACTCTGGTTGTCACGCTCATGTGAGCCGGCTTTTATTTCATGTTGTGATGTTGTTTTACTTCCTTTTTTCTTATTTCTTCGCTACGGCGTCGTATATATATATCCTATTGTGGTTGTGTTCCTCCTTTAGGCGTGAGTTGCTCCCATTTAGGATGCCTATTATATTCTATGTTTTGTACCCGTTTGGGGCTAGTTTATACAAAGGAGATGCTGCCGAAATTTTTAAGAAAATGAATTTAAATTTTGAGATTTTAACTGAGATTTTAATTGTTTTTAACAAATGTTTTAACCGTTTTACCACTCTATCTTTTATGGTTTAGACTTCTGGGTTTTCGACTTACTTGAATTACGTTACGCCTTTAGACGTTGCGTAATTTAAGTGCCGGTCGCGTTCCTAACTTGGGTCGTGACATATCATAGCCACTTGGGTCTGTAATACTGACGCTACGCTTCGGGCTTCTTGTTACTGACATTAAATTTCATGTTATTGACGCCAAGACTTGCTACAACCCCCTACTCAGTAGGCCCTAATTACACGAGTACAACATCGTCCCTTCTACACAACATATGAAGTATTTCTAGAATGGCTCGGAGTACACCTTCACGGGAGAACTAAATCCGTTCTCTATAAACGAAGTTCGGAAGTACGAAGACATAAAGTATTTCCTGCCAGATTTCGAGCATACTGAAAGGTACCACAAGTCAAAGGATAAACAAAAATCTACGGCCACCATCCTGATGTTTGGGAGCGATACTGAGGAAGATGAAGAAATAGTCTACTCGGGGCAACCCTAAGGGCAAAACAATAAGCCCGGACCATCTACTTCTATTCTGGTCTTTGGCAACGACTCTAAGGAAGAGGCCAACGCAGTGTTCTCCATTAGCCCATCAATGCAGATTCTTGCCGATGCGGATCAGAGTCTACAAATCATGATGGCTCCGCCTCGATACTATAAGGAACCTTATATGCTCGATATATACAGCGTACAAGAACTGCAAACTTTCTACGTACCTCCTAAGCAAAAAGGTGAAAAGGAAATTCTCTTCTACAAATCTATGGAGATCAAACTAGAAAAAGAAATTTGGCACAGTGCCGATTTTGCACTGGACAGGCTTCAACCCATCCGTCTGTCAAGATATTACGCGGAAGGATTGAAAGAGCTGTTAAGATGCCAATGCGTATCTCTTAAACAAACTGTTCGATAAGTCCAATTCTAAAAAATGATTTGGGATATTCGCAGGACTCAATGAAAGAAGCCCAACAGGAAGATGGAGACAACCGGGCTGGGATACGTTCGGTTTAAGAAACAGGAATAAATCTACAGTTGCCATGTCATAAATAGTTTGAGTGGAGAAGAAAATGTTCTTTCTGATAGCTATGAAGTCAAATAGAAACGAGATCCGCTCTAAGAATGTTAACTCCGTCGCATGAAGAACAAATCGACAAGCTAATAAAAAAATCTTGCCAAGCAAGCTAGGACAACCATAGCTGCGAAGTGGCCATTTATGAAAAGGCCAAGACGCAGTGTCTCAGTCAGTAATCTGTGGAGAAAGTAGACTATATTGCTCTTCATCACCGGTCCGCTATATGTTCTAACGAAAGGGGAAAACCCCGAAATGGAGGTAAAAACAGGGCAAAAAACGCAAACGACATTCAAAGACAACAAAGCGGATTCAAGATACCGCTCAATCGAGAAAAGCTCGATTGGAGCCCGTCCTTTATAAAGAAGATGGGTCAGGAATACTCTTTCCCGTAAGAAAAGACAGGAAAAATATCCAACCTTATCATGAAGCACCAAATGGTAACACTTCCGGAGTCTCGGCACCCCGAACAAATAAATGAGGTCTATCATCCGGATTATTACTCCTATCACCGAACAATATGTCACCCCCTTGAGGACTGCTTCACTTTCAAGGATTGAGTGGAAAATTAGTATCAACAAGGTAGGTTTACATTATCCGACAACTGGAAGATAAGCCCGCCACAAAAGTATGAGCCAAAGAAGACCTATGCCATCAGGATAGGACCAGCTTGACAGCAAAAGGGGAAGCATACTCTTACCTGCCATATGATAACACTCTCAAAAGAGGGAGGGCACGAAAGTATCAATGACCTCTACAGTTTCTTCACAATTGAAGACAAGGACGAGGTGATCTCAAACTTTCCACCCGCACCAAAAAAACTGGAAGATGGGATACACACTACGGTGGACAACCTAAGAAAAATTGACTTAGGGACGGAAAATGATCAGAAGGCAACGTTCATCAGTGAACTACTATCCGAAAAATAGGTAGCCATGTTAAAAGACATGCTCATGCAGTACAAAGACTGCTTCTCCTGAAACTACTCCGAAATGCCAGGTCTAAATCCAGAATAGCGGTACATAAACTGGCCATATCGCCAGATATAAGCCAATCAAACAGGCATCAAGAAGGATGTGGCTCGAACTCGAGATGAGTATCAACCCTGAAGTCAAGAAAACTAATCGACTCTGGCTTCATCCAAGAGGTTCAATATCCCAACTGGATCGCTAATATCGTTCCAGTGATGAGGGAAAACGGGACGGTTTGCATCTGCATGGACTTTCGGGACCTCAATAAAATTTTCCCGAAGGAAGACATTCCAGTGCTTGTCACCGAGCTGATGATCGATAACAAGTCTACCCACGTGGTCTTCTCCTTCATGGATGAATTTTCAGGAAACAGCCAAATAAAAATGCATCCTGAAGACCAGAAGCATATCGCCTTCTGAACCCCGTTGGGCATATTCTGTTATAAGGTAATGCCCTTCGGTTTGAAAAACGCCGGCGCTACCTACCAGAGGGCCATGACAAATATCTTCGATGACCTCATACAAGAGATTGTCGAATGCTATATCGAAAACCTTGTACTGAAGAGTAAATCTCATGAAGAACATTGGGAATATCTAAAAATAGTGTTCCAATGTCTTCGGAAGTATAATCTGAAGATAAACCCTCTAAAATGCGCGTTCGGAGTCTCCTCAGGCAAATTCCTGGGGCTTATCATACGTCACCGAGGCATAGAAATCGATCCTTCAAAGATCAAAGCGATTATGAAAATTCCCACACCAAGAACCCTCAAACAACCGCGATCTCTCTAAGGAAAGCTCGCGTATATCCGGCGGTTCATAACCAACCTCTCTAGAAAATGCCGTCCCAACAGCCATCTGATGAAGAAGGGGATCCCGTTCGTCTAGGATCAAAAGTGTCAAAACACACTGTTTATCGCCGAAGACCAGACTGTAACTCTTGGGGACGTCTAGCCTGAATTTGGGGGCAGATGCTATTTGGAATATATCCATCCACCTCTCCGAAAATACCAAGTTGATTTATGACACCATATATCATAGGTTTGGATAGATGCGGCCATTGTAGCATACTTTATCAGATTCCCCCTCATTTGTGAGGGTTTTTTGATTGTGGGGATGCTCTTCCCTACAGGCGTAAGCCCCTACAGTTAATTACGTTATCACATTGCGATAACTACTTTCTCCTTCTCTAGTAGTTCACTTCGTGTCGTGTGTTATTTTGTTTGTTTTGGTTGCCCATGGATTGTATGTGGAGACTAGTTTTCGTCATCGTCCGTAGGGTAAGGATTAGTCCAAATCCGTATATTTTAGGTTTGTGTTTGAACTTAAGTTGTATGATCTTTTAGTTCAAAGAATATTTTTGTTTTATTTAAGGACCGTTAATCTATTTTGAGTTAAGATCAGCTTAAATATAAGAGCATTCGGGCTCAATTTATTTTTACTAAGATTACGTTAGTCTTATTTGAGACTAAGATCAATTTAGCAACATTTTAGGGATCATCAAATTTTTGTTGAGATCCAACAACAGAGCGTTTGGGCTCAGATGCAAGAAATTTCACAGACTTAGCCGATTTAGACTTGGTTTACTCGATCTTGGGCTTTCCCTCTTTATTCAAAAGTGCTAAGCACATATTTTTTGCTCTGGTGCTCAATTGTGTACCACATGAGGCTCTCAGACATGGGTGTTGCCCAATCAGTGCCAAGCACTTAGTCATTTTGACTAAATTTTTAGTGCTCAGCACTTTTATACGGCGCTCACGTATGTTTCACATGAGGCGTTGAGCGTTCTGTTTTGTTAGGTGCTCACGTCGGAAGCACGTGAGGCACCGAGTTTATGTTTTTGGGCGCTCACGTGTATTTTACGTGAGGCGCTGAATTTATATTTTTGGGCGCTTCATGTGGGAGCATGTGAGACACCGAATTTATATTTTTAGGCGCTCATGTAGGAAGCACGTGAGGCACTGAGCCTTTTGTTTTGGGAGCTTCACGTAGAAAGCACGTGAGGCGCCAGATCTTTGTTTTGGGCGTTCACGTAGGAAGCACGTGAGACGCCGAGTCATTTGTTTTGGGCGCTCACGTGGAAAGCACGTGAGGCGCTGAGTTCTTTGGAGATTTAATCTCTGTTGATATTTTTAGAGAACTTAAATGTTTGTTAATTGTATTTTAACCATTAACGATCACCAAGATCACTATTTTGAGGATTTGTGATGGGTTCTTTAAGAACTAAGTTCTTAATTTGAATGAACTAAGTTCCTGGAGTATTATGGACTCCATATTTTTCATGTTCTTTTATCAATGTTCTCCCTTGAATCTTTGATTCTCAAAAATACGATCTTCCCAATAAGAATTAAATTCTCAACTTGTCATGCGAATCTCAAATTCAGAGAAAGAACTAAGTTCTTGAGAAGAGTTAAACCCTTAGATATCGTAAAATAGATGTTTTGATCTCGATATTTTCTTTACCTAGGCTTTTGAGAAGTGAGATCTTCTTCTTTGAGAAGAGAATTAAATTCTCAGTTTTATGGAAAACTTATGGGGCTCCTTCATCCCTTGTTGTACGTCCTTCCTCCCTAAGACTTGAAGTCTCGGGTCCATTATATAGGAGAGAAAGTTTGTTAATTAATTTGAGAAAGTCTTTATTTTAGAGATACCAATTGATTTAATTGGCCTCAAAGATTATATGGGGGATTTTATCCACCGTTGGATCTTAGATCTTGTGATTTTTGTTTCACGGAATATATATATTCCTGTGTTTAATAAGATTAGGGAAATTTTTTCTCATAGAAAGAATTTTATTTCTATTACTCGGTGATTTTTAATCACCATTGGATCCAAGGGTCTAGAGTATAGCTTTCTCATTTGGAAAGATTAGGGAAATATTTTCCCATTGGATCTTTGATCCAACAACTATCTGTTTAACAGAGAATATCTTTTTTATTTAAAAAGATTAGGGAGATATTTTCCCCCTAATAGAATTTAATTCTATTTTCTTTAATTTGGTCACTGGCGCTCACGTGTCATGCACATGGGCACCGCTTAAGAATTTAATTCATATACAACAGGCACCACGTGCTTTGCACATCAGCGCTCACGTGAGCTTCACGTGATGTGCCGTTGTAGGATTTAATCCTATAAGAGGCCGGCGTCGGCGTTCACGTGGGGAGCACGTGAGGTGCTGCCTTATTGTGTTTGAACAGAGCTTAGCTCTTATTATTGTGTTTAATTAATAAGAGAATAAATGCCCCCACCGTTTTTCTCACGTGGCTTACACGTGAGTGCAACAGTGCACAATTTTGAGCCATCCGATCCTCCTTGGGATTCGGAGAATTTGAACCGACCCCCATCCCATTAAATAGGGATTCAAGCCCTAGGCGATTTCTGCGCTTTCATATTCTTCCTTTAGAATTTTATTCTTTATTAGAGTTTAGATCTGTTTTCTTGAAGCTTAGTTTTTCACTCTTTTCTAGATCTACATTGTAGACCCACTCTGCCAAAATTTTCTTTGGTAAGAGTTTACCCCTTGAAAGATTATTTTATTTTTAATTATAGAGCTTAGCTTTAACATATTCCCTTTAGGAATTTACAGAACTTAGTTCCGGTCTAGATCTTTCCCTATTTGGGGATTTTCTTACAATTTTAATCGGTGCTTTGCTCTGGCGATTTATAACAGAACTTAGTTATGATCTAGATCTTTCCCTCTTTGGGGATTTCAAGTTAACAGAGCTTTACTCTAACAATTTCCCATAGAACTTAGTTTTGATTTCTAGATCTTTTCCCCTTTGGGAATTTTCTTGAGATCAGAGATTTGCTCTGGAAATTTAATATCAGACCCCACTTGGGGATTTTTTTTTATTTTCAGTTTAACAGAGCTTTGCTCTGAATATCAAATCCCTTTGGGGATTTTCTTGAAATTTTTGGTATTTAATACCATTTTGATAAAGCAGAGCTCAGCTCTGAATTTTTTTATATTAAAAACAGCCTTAGAGAATCTTTTTGGATTTCTCCATTAGGCACATGTTCCAATCATTAAGGAGCCGCCATCTTGATTCTGTAGGGCCCACTGGCTTTTTAAGCTTAGTGATGCTAGTGTTTTTTTATTGCTAACTTTCCACTGGTTTTTTTTCAGGTACTATGGCTTCTGGTTTCTTTTTTCCTTACGTTCGCTCGGAGAGTGCTTTTGCTGACGCACCCACTGATCGTGAGGTCCTAGCACTAATTCGGGACTATGATTCGGAACTGAAATCTCTTCATCTGTGAGGAGCGTGGTACAGCTACATCATCAGGGGTCGGCGCAGCTTCACTTGTTAGGTGCCATCAGAGCCGATCCCCCCGGTTCAGTACACCAACCCTCCGCTGGTTGCTTATGTTGTGGAAAAGATTAATTGGACTGCAGAGGGTCATCTTCAACCATCTATGGTATCGATACCAGTCCAATCGCCGATGGCCCTAAATATTTAGGGCGCCACATATGTCAAAGAGAGGCACGGCCGTGGGGTCAGGTTTATACAATAGGAGTGACCCCTTAACATCCGGCAGACTACCTCGTTTGGACCCGCTACATCTTATCAACCAAGAAATCGTTGCTGCTGAAAACCGGGTTGTATCCAGCGATTTATGTATCTCTCTTTTATTGACACACTCCTCATGTGTAGTGGGTTAAGTCTTTCTTGGAACAATAGAATATTCCAACCCACACGTTTCTACTATCGGACCGGGCAATATCAATTTCGTTGGAGGAATTCACAGATATTTCTGGATTACCCGTCAGGGGGTGCACTATGAGGAGATACTTCCTCCCGACAAGTATATTTTTGCCACCGAATCGATCGTCATTGGCCTTACGCCAGAGAATGCTATCCAACACAAGTTCCCAAGTCTAATCAAAGTGTTGAATATTTATGAAAGCCTATTTTTGGAGTCTGGAGGGCATGGGGTTGGCTTTGCAGATTTTGTCGCCCTTCGCCCAGAAGTTTTGTCGAAGAAAACTGTGAAGTTTGTCAAGCTTGATGATCCATTCGGGTTTGATTTGGACAAACTGCCGACTGCCGATGCAGATTTAAAGCTGTTTTTTAGTCCGGATACCCCCATCATCCCTTTTGCAGAAATTGATGCCCCAGACATTGATGAGGAAACATTTTTCGTAGGCTTTATTGGCTTGTGGCTCAGCTGGTTTGCACTCCCGATGCATCATTGATATATGAGACTGTTTGTCCTCTACCCAGCTCATCGTATTGTAACAAGAACGCGTATGGCCGTCGGAGTTACGGGATTGGCTCATTTATATAACAGCTTGAGTATGGCGGCCGACACCACCCAACCGAATATGGGGACTGTAAACCTCCCTCTCCATTATTTCACATCATGAATGGAGATGCATATATTGGGTGCCTTCAGCGTGTATAAGAGGCCTAAATTTTATGAGGGGTATAATTTTCCCTGGGTCATGCATTAAGTCGACGCTTCCTCTACTGATCCAACACAACGGGCAGCTCAATGTTTTCTTCTGCGTCCGCGCATGGTTTGGAACAGCATGACTTTTGTTGATAGGGTCTTGGCTATTGGCAAAGAGCCCTCCAAAGTGCTCCAGCCGCTTCATGACGTATTCAAGGATGGGGTTTCTATTTTGAAAGACAGGGAAATTGTGCATCTGAACTCTATCAGGCCGGGGCTCTTAGTTTTAAGACAAAATGCCTCAGTGCTATTTATGAGGTACAAGCCACATCGTTTCGCTCAACAATTAGGCAATAACCAAGGTGTTCCCCTCGAAGTATTTTTTTTCGATCCGGTTGCTTCAGAAGAAAGTGTTCGCAATGTGATCCACCATTTTATGCGACTGAATACGAGATCTTACAACCGATTGCTGAACCGAGTCGTATTCCGAAGGCCTCAAATGCCTATATAGCCAGGTATCAACATGCGACGGGTGTCGTTATCAAAGAAGAGAGGCAGATACTCCTTGATCACAAAGATTCCGTCCCGGCTAGCAATCCTGCGGTCCCGCTGAAACAACGCCCAGTGGATCAGTCAAATTTATTGCACATTTATATGGACATTTTCCCTATTATTATTAATTACTAAAAGGTGTTAATTGTAAATTAAGAACATATGTGGGTTTATTTGTAAAAAGATTATTTTCATATGATTCTTCATTTATAATTAATATAACTAGAAAAATATATGCAAATAAAATATTCATGAGATTATTTATTATTAAAATATGCATATCATATAAAATATTCTTAACCAATATTCTTAAGATATCATATCATATAATTGGTTGGAATAATATCTAAAATAAAACAAATGCTACTAACAATTGAATTTGAGATATTGTGCAGGTGTTATAATAAGATCAGCTCAGGTCTGAACTATAAGTAGGAGATTCATAGCAAATCAATTCACTAAACCAAATCTATCGAATATTTGGAGCAAATTGAAGAATCTCTCAACGGCAGAGACTAAGAGCAATATTTTCAGAATATTTTTATCAGAAGGATATCCAAATATCGAAAAGAAAAGGCATGAAAAATTTGGAAGCTCCAACCCACCAAAGGGCGGAGGATCCGCGGTCAAAGGGTACCATGGGCGGCAGTTTCACGGTCTTATAGTGGCCGTAGGATGTGAAAACTTAGGGTCTTAATCGTAATTTCACACACTTATTTATGATGACTATGGTTTCAAATTCCTGAGCCTATAAAAGAACCGAGAGAATCTATCATCAAAAAAATCATCGAACTATCCATCGAAGTATCGACTGATCTACCAAGCAAGCTATCTAGAAAGCTAGGGTTTTGTAATTTGGTTTTTCAGCGAGAAACTTTTGTACTGCAATAGTTAATCAATAAAGGTGGTTCTTTTTTTTAATTTTGTCGCATTTACTTTCCGCATTTACTTTCCGCAATTACATTCTGCATTTACTTTCTGCCTTTTTAATTTTAATTATGAGTTCCGTTTTCTTCTACTTCATTGATCTCCATGAGAGAATAAATTCTTGCTTACTAGGGTTTGTAGGATGGGGTAGAATAATAAATGAAAAATATCGCTTAAATTATTTTTAAAGTTTTAATTTTTATAAAGTTTAGCAAAATGAATATTAACCCTCTTATCGGGCATGTTATCAATTCATGATAGTTACGACAACGATTTGAGATTCGTTAATAATCGTTTTGTTAAGGGCTTGAGACAAATAGGGATCAATGGAAGGACAAGGATCAGTAGAGAGAAACTCTAATTCCCTCTAAAAACCCTAATCCACATTCATCACTATTTCTCTAGTAATAAATAATTAAAAAAATTATTTTTAAATCTCCATTTATTAACTACTAAATCCTATAAAACCTACAAGCCCTTCTATTATAAACTTTTCTAACTTTCTTAGTAATAAACGATAACAATTCCACATTTTTTCTATTAACTCGTCTAAAACAAGAAAAGCGGTTCACTGTTTCCCTGTGGACGACCCGTACTCACTAGCGGCTAGCTATTGCGACACCGTTATTGATTATGGTAATTAGAAACATACATAGACACACTTTTTCTCGATCAATCAAATGACGCCGCTGCCGGAGAAACGGTAGTATTATTTTTCTTATTATTCGGGTTGATTTCTAAAAACCCAGAAATTTTTTTAAAAAAACGCATTTTATATTTTTAACGATTTTTGTGCGGATTTTGCGAGAAATCTGGAGCACTTAGAGCGAACCAATAAAGATTCGGAGATTGTCAAATAGGAGCAGAGGAGCATTGGAGTGTCGTGCCAAATTTTGAAGGGGAGATCTCATCATACGGCGGCGGACCACTGCCAAAAGAGGTATTGGGCGGCGTAACCGCGACCACTTTGGGGAGTTAAGCACCCAAAATTTTTTGGTATTATCCTATAGTCTTTCTCTTTTCTCTAAAACTCCAATAAACTGTTTTTACCTGCAGAATTCTTTGCAAACAGCGCCGATAAACATCTTTTTGTGTGTTTTAGATTTTGGTTTGTTTTGCATATTTAAAATGGACATTAAGGGGTAAAAAATCCAAATTCAGATTAGGTGGGGATTTCATCACCTTTTCTAGGCCCCACAAATCACAAATAAGCATACGTATCATCCTACATTAATAAAAAATATCTAGACCAAGCCTCTGAAGACAGTCGCCCTCAATTAGGACAAAGGAGCGTTGTGGGTAATCTATTGCTTATCCGCATTTCTCTTGTGATGTCTAAGGCAAGTGTGACTAAGAAAAGTGGTTTACTTAATTAGGCCTACTATTTCGATAATCCGTATAGAGGATACCACCCACGTACCTGGCGCTTACCTGGTTGCAAGATTGATAAGGATGTAACAGAGGATTGATCCTACATCTTATTCTTTGGAAGTTTAGGAGTGGTCTACTGATTTGACCTAGATGACCCTAACTCTAGGGATTGTTTGCGTACATTTGTGATTGGTTGAGTCGCGTCCCTTTTTCTAAGCAAAACAATTTCAAACATCCAAAAAAAAGCTTCAAAAAAATATTTACCGGTTCACCCTCTTTTCTTTTCATTCTCTTATGATGGGTAACCCAAACCAACCAACTCTTGGCGAGTTTTGATACAAACAACCAGATATTTCTTTATATCGTTATTGCTTCGGTATAAATTGTTGGATATAGTGCCCTCAAAGTCAATTATTGGATCGTAGGTACGTGATTGCAATGATTGAGGTAGGGCCTATACCGATATGACAGTCTTGCTCGAAATGATAGTATGCTATCTGGTTTGTCTTTATCGTAAATATGCTTTAGTTCACTATTGCATGATGATAGAGCCCATAGGTTTCTTGCTTGACTGCCAGCAGTATGATGGCGATCATATACGTGGGAGCTGGGGTCTATAAGCACATCCTTAAAGTGTCTCTAGTCGTGGGAGTTTCGACACAGGGCATCGATACTCCAGAGTAGACTAGTGTATATAGTCGAGACCCCGACGAGAGGCGGTGGCCGGTCTCACAAGCCATTGGTGTCAGTTGGTTCACCTAAGATGTATACAGGTGCTCATTGGGTTATGAGTACACCGGACAGGACTCGCCGGGAACATGCTAGTTGGTATTATACATATCGTCAGATAGCAGTTCCCTGGTGATATGTGTACAGGTTAGTTCATCGACCGGAGGTCGTCATTTGTCTCGTGTGAGTTCCCACTGTGCTTTGATTTCTACCCTACCACGGCTCAAAGGAGTCGTGCAAACAGGTCTTTTTTGGGTACAGTCCCGAGCCACATGGAGGCAAGTAAGCGGATCGGCAGGGGATTCGTCTCTCCCGGTATTGGGGGTAATATCGCGCTGTGTCTAGGAGAGCCATTACACAAAGCCCTCGGCCGAGGCAGGAGATTTACTGGTAGGTACTTCAGTAGTATCTCAGGGTGTTCTGGGCCACTCTCTGACACGACTTATACCGCTATTGGGCGTCTGACATTACCAGCCCCTAGGCCGATATGCGATACTCATAGACGAACGGACCAGACTGTATGTATATTGTCACTGTTAGGCTCAGTAGGGTTTATGGCTGAGTTCGCTCGTCAGCTTCCCTTCCAATCAATACATAGGCAACCGTTACGTACAGCCAGTACCTCTGACGTGCTAGTGGTTATACCCAGTGCCAGTATGTTGATGAGTCATTAGAGTCCCCCACAGACAGTTTCCCAAGTTCGGGCGAAACGTTGTAGAGGCCGTATGGTTTTATGGCAAGGTTCGGAAAATGCACGTGCGTTTTCGCATGTGTCATATTTCGGGAAAATAATACCGGTCGGCTTTGGTTTAAGCCGGATCCGAGTATTATGCTGTGTAGATATAATATCTTTGTCTCAGTTGCATTTGTATTCAGTCGTAATACAAATGCGGGTATGTTTATACTGTTACGGGGTTATCCTGAAATTCGTTTCGGGATCACTTTTGGAAGTTGCCAGTTTCCAGTTTTCTATCGCCCGTCTTTAACATTCGGTTAAAGAAGGATTTATCTTTTCTTGATGAGTGTGGAAGCTTCTAGATGATGACTAGGATGATGAGGTGGCTTGTGACTCATTTGTTCATTAATGGTTGCATTTAATGAGAGGATGACTAGGTTAATGCATCTTCTTTTGCATTAATTGTTTGCATTAAGTTTGTGCAAGGTGTTATGATGATTCATTCTCTTCATTAAATGTTGTTGTCACCCCCCTCTCCTACACTCACCTCCCCCTCATCTATAATATGGCCGGCCCCCTCTTGGGTTGAGAAGGGATTCATTTTTGAAAGAAAGATATAGTTTTAGTGTATGCAAATTTCAAAGTTCCTTTTATTTCCATCACAGTTTCAAATGGCAACTTCATTAACCGTTCGTCCATGACATTTGACGTAACGAGACAAAGTGTTCTACTCATTCTCTACATCATCTTGGTCATCTCTTTTAGCAAACTTGATGATCGAGTTGCCTCGGTTCAGAGGCGGGAGCCCATTTAAAGATCCGTCGACGTGGTGCCACCTGGACGAGAAGACTGGAGATTCAGGAGATCGGAGCAGCCGCAACAAAGCGTGGGATGATGGTTGAAGACTGAAGGACTCGGATCGTTCGGTATAACATTTCTACCCATTTTGTAGTTTGTTAGTTTAGCTTTAATGGCAGATCCGGGTTATATTACGCGATAACGCCAGTTGTAAAAAGTTTTTGTTCCGCATTTGGCGTCTGTTAGACGGCCGGGGCGCTACCGTGAACTTACAGTGGTATCAGAGCCTCACCATTAAGCTTTACTAATTTGTGCTAACACGTTTAAAATATCGATCGAACGGAATTTCGAAAAATCACATTTTTCGGTGCAAAAGTTTCTGTCGATTTTTAAATGGGTCTAAAAATTATTTTTCATATCACAGAAAATTGTGCAGGGTTTTTTAAGCATTATGGAAAAATTTGAGCACGTGATCCTACAGTTGCGCCGTGGATCCGCGGTCAAAGCTAGGGTTTGACCGCGGAACCGCGGCAGTACTGTTGGAACAGTGCACTAAATTTTTCTAGTAAGCTTTAAACTGTGAATTATGGTTTTTGGTACTGTTCTTTTGAGCCCAGATTTTGTTATTGTACAGCAGATGTACGTGGGGCCCACTTTGGGAAATTTTGTCGATCGAAATTTTAAACTTGTTAGTATACAGTACTTACTTTATATCTCCGACCGTGAATATCATTCGAGCGGTAAACCGCGTCTAATTGCTATAGTACTTTTAGACGGGTTTGCGAACGTGACATTCGCGTTGATGTTCTGTGTTGTGCTGTGATGTTGTGGATATGTCGTGGTGGATAGCAGTGTGCAATAGTAGTGCTGTTTGGATTTATTTGTACATTTGATATTGCGGGGCGAGCGTCCAACATGTGGACTGCCGTCACTGCCTGTTTGTATAATATTCTTTTGGGGCACGACCGGGCTGTGGTCGATGTACCCGTTGTACATATTTTTATTTCTGTACTAGGTTTACCCCGCGACGGAGTGCACGGATAGCCGGGTTCTGGAGGGCAACGGGTCCGTATCTCATGGCTTTGAGAGGCAGAGGGGCCTCACTCTAGAATTGGCAGACTATTCGCCGTACTCGTAGGGGGTACAGGTTGACCCATGGAGGGGTACTCAAGTTACCGGATTCCGTGAAGTGCCGGGTGGTCCATTCATTTTTGCTGTAGGGGGCTGCCTTCCTTCAGGTTTTGGCGGGTAACTTGCCGCACCCGTAGGGGTCTAGGTTTCATTGCATAGGCTATCCACATGACCTGGGGAACGTCGGGTTTCAGTAGCGGCTCTGTGAAACCCGGGGATCCCAGATTATCTGTATTATTCTGTGATGCTTATTACTTTTCTGTAATGTTGCATATTATCATGCCTGGAGCGATTATTGTATATTGGTATATATACTATTAGATGTTGTATATGTTTTACACCCGCGCTAGTCCAGCCCCCGCTCTGTCGTTAGTTAAGTAACCTAACGAGTGATGACGGGACCCAGTGATGAATGCGGATGGCATATACGTACATTTTATTTTTGTTCTTTTCTGGTATGATTGATTGATGGGACTGCATTGATTCTTATCAATGCAAGGATAAAACAAACCTATATTTGATGTTGTTGGAACAAATTTTAAAATGTGTTGTTACAAAGATATTTCCTTTTGTTTTGCAAAGCGGTATTCAGTTAGAATATCCTGCACCTCATTCGACAAGGCAAGGGCCGAGATCCCTTCACCGGAAGTGACCCTTTGGGCAGAAGTTTACGTCAGGGTAATAACTTCACTATAGTCGATTACAAGTTGCTTTGCATCGAGGTATTCAGTTAAAATATCCTGCACCTCACTCCACGAGGAAAGAGCCGAGATCCCTTCACCGGGAGTGACCTCTTTAGCAAAAGGTTTTCGCCACTATATCTTTATAAAAAGCTATCAGGTTCCTTCAACGAGATCAAGTTCATTACGTTAAAGGTTCTTCGCCAAAAACCAGACGTAGCCCTCCGTCATTTCTTATGGATAGCCAGTAGTATTCAAGCTATGTTTGTTGGCCCTTAGTCAAGGCATAGTGTTTGGTAACTGCTGGGTATTCATTTGTTGCATAGATAGATGCGTTGGTTTGGGACAGTCGTATTACTTTGTTGGCCCTTAGTCAAGAGTATGTCCGGGTGGGTTCAAATCAACCTGGACAATGGCGGGAAGAACTTGACATGTGACTTATGATTTTTCGGCCCTTAGTCAAGGTCATAAGAGCATGAGGTAAAAATTACATCGGGAGTTTCAAACAAACAGCAAACTTGCCAGGCATGCGCATACCTTCTGGAGTGTGATAACTTGAGTGGCTTCCATCAAGTTATCATGCGATGATAGTTGGATCCCGATTCTCACTGATGAGTTGGTTTATTCTTCGGGTGATCCCGACTAATTCTTCTTTCAGGTTTGGAGGAGAATTTGATATTACAGTGGGAGGTTTCCTGATTAGATATATTGATAACCATTCTGATCTAGGTTAGAGTGCACGCAGAGTGTTTCTTCTCTCTCTCTCTCTCTCTCTTTGGCAGCGACCTTTGACCGACCTTAAACTATGACTCAGTGACCAAGTTGACCGAACCTTCTTAAAATACTGGATTTTGGATTGTCCAAGTTGCATAAGTCATTGCCACTCCTTCTTTTACTCTTTGCATTTCTCAAAACATCCCGTATTACTACGGACATCCACTTCCTTTGGATAGATCCATAGTATGGTTATATACGAACTCGATTAGATACTTACTTCGAGGATGGATCCAGGTTCAGGAGAAATTGAATTGGTTTATTCAGTTGTCTTTTATTATCACCTTCTCTCAGGTTGCGAGGGCTCCTTAGTTTAGGAGTGTACACCTATTACGCTTATTGGATAGTCTTATTCCAAACCATAGGCTGGTGTCGAAAGGTAGGAAATGAATAAAACCAATTAGCCTAAGTAGGGTGTACAGAAGGTAATAACTAAAGACAAAATAAAGGAATTAGAAAGGGGGCAAAGTAAATTGCGACTGTTATCATTCATGACCAAACCGCGTACTTCATCGCCACTCCTATTTCACTTTTGCTTTTTCCCCAGTTCGGGAGAAATAGAATAAGGTATTATTCAGTAGTCTTTTATCATCACCTTCTCTCAAGTTGCGAGTACTCCTAGGATTAGGAGAGTACACCTATTATGCTTACTGGATAGTCTTCTTCCAAACCATAGGCTGGTGCCGAACGGTAGGGAAAGAAGAAAATCATTTAGCCTAACGAAGGTGTACAGAAGGTAACGACTAAAGACAAATAAAGGGATTTGGAGAGATGGCAATGAAATATACGGTTAAAGTCATGAATTGGATTATGGAAGAGGCATTACTATGAATACCAGGATACCCCTACGAAACATTTTCATGTTTCAGTGCATTGTTAAAGGAAAACTGATTTCCCGATTAGATACTTACTCCAGGGTATGTATTTACCAGGTTTCATTCTCACATCTGTATGGTTTTACAGATGATAAGTGGGAGTAAGTTATTAGGAATTAGGTGATCATCCTCATTATATCGGAATTCGTTGTAATTGGTGATATTTGAGGAAATCGCCTGGGTACAGTTTTCAACCTACGATGCACAGGTTTTGAGTTATTCAACTCAGCGGGCTTATACAGAGTATTGTATGTTGTCCAGTGTCCATAGGACAAAGGGGCAGGTCCTCGTACTATGTTCTGTTTACTTATGACTTCTCTAGTTTTTAGACAAGTGTTTCGTAGAAATACAATGTCTAAGTTTTGAGAAGTTGTGGGTATAAGAATAAAGTAGAGAACCAGGTGTCACAAGTATCGGGATTCTTCAAAGAGATCGAAGATGTAGATACTTATGATTGGTATTCAGTTGATGGTAACGGTTTTGAGAAACTTGTTTCTCTTTCAGGTTACTCATAATTGGATGGATTCCTAAGTTGAGTAATACTGATTAGCCTCTTTCCATTAAGTTGATATGCACTGGAGACAGTTGCATGGTTTGAATCTGGTTCCAGTTAAATTAGTGGCTCTATTTCTATATTGGATATAGAATGATTCATATCTTAACGATGTTAAGGTACGGGGAGTTGTCCAGCTTATGCTTAAAACCAGACACTGGATAACTCAAGGCATGTTTCTGTAATGGCAGTTTGTGGGTTGACCATGGCTTTGACGAGGGTTGATTTTCTACCATCTGAAAGATCAATAGTGATATTGTTCTTGACTCGCCACAGTTTTAGTAAAATGGATTTTTTCAGAAAACAGTAGTGGGAGTATGGTAGAACTGGAAGTGATTCCAGAACCGCAAACGATTACGGAAAATTTAATAGGACCTATATATTCAATCAGGTTTGACATTCCATTAGCCACTCCGCAGATATGGTGGGTAACCTCAGACACCTGAGAGGTACTCAGGTAGCCTCAAGGACGGTGACAGGGAGGTTCTTGTTTACCCAGACTTGACACTACTGTTGTTCCAGGCTATGAGACCCGGCAGGAGGTTAAGTATAGCGTCGTTCTAAACTAGCTTTAGAAGTGTACGTATATATTATTCTGCCAGAGGGTTGTCGTAGTCAGTGGGAGCAGCGGAAGCATAGTGGGCAAGTAGCTTATGTCTATTTATAGACTTGAGCAGATATAGCGGAGATAGATCATCTATTTTTGATGTGACAGTCATGGGTTTGACTTCATCAGAATAGGGGATGGATCTGTTTAGAAGGTAGTAGGGTGTAATGTCCTGGTATTTGGATGATATACACAGAGTAGGAAGTAAAATTCCTATACTACGATCGGTTGTACTTTGGTCGTCACGCAGTTGTTTCTCCACAAAGGATTTGGATATAATATCAGATATTCTGGTTTCTAGATCTATGGTTTTAGATTTAGATTTGGGTAGTTTCCCAATGTGGGTACTTTGACAGTATTCTAATGGTTTTTAGAATAGATGACTCCTAGAATGGTGGTGTACCTGCAGATGATGGAGTCACCCTCTCTAAAAGTGTCTTACAAACTAAAGTAGAGAGGAATGTGCATGATTGGCAGATCACTTGCTTAGGCAATTGAGTCAATCATGAGATGTCAAGTACCACACCAGATGTTGTTTTTGCACTAATTGCGATAAGTTTATATTAATCCAATCCTGAAGAAAGATAAGGAAGCAGTTTTAGAACATAAGTGCATATTCTACGAATTTGATGACAGCAGCCTCCTTCGGGAGACGATTATCATTCCAGGCTTCAAAGGTGACATGGATGACAGAGTGATTGTCAGAGTTATAGTTTTCCCTCTGACGAGGGACAGTATTATGGACAGATGGTCCAAGAGGATACTGTGGGAGGTATGGTGCTGGATACTGATTAGGTTCAGTTATCGATACAGTCTAAGAAGTTTGGATTTGGAGTTCATTTATGAACTAGGTCCTATCAAATATCCAGACATATTCTAAGACAAGTATTACTCGATTCGGGAGATGGCTTTCTCCACGAACTTGAGATTAAGAGAGACATAGAAAGAAACATCAGGGCGGATCCACTCACTGAGGCTATTTCTCGAACACAAGAGTTTTACAAACTAGCTTTGTGAAACTGATTAGTAGAGAAGTTGGATATTCGGTATCACGCGGGTTGTGAGTATGCGACATCGCAATAATTAGCCTTAAGTGCAAGTGGGAGATTGTTGGATATAGTGCCCTCAAAGTCAATTATTGGATCGCAGGTACATGATTGCAATGATTGAGGCAGGGCCTATACCGATATGACAGTCTTGCTCGAAATGATAGTATGCTATCTGGTTTGTCTTTATCATCGTATATATACTTTAGTTCACTATTGCATGATGATAGAGCCCATAGGATTCTTGCTTGACTGCCAGCAGTATGATGGCGATCATATACGTGGGAGCTGGGGTCTATAAGCACATCCTTAAAGTGTCCCTAGTCGTGGGAGTTTCGAGACAGGGCATCGATACTCTAGACTAGACTAGTGTATACAGTCGAGACCCCGACGAGGGGCGGTGGCCGGTCTCACAAGCCATTGGTGTCAGTTGGTTCACCTAAGATGTATACAGGTGCTCATTGGGTTATGAGTACACCGGACATGACTCGCCGGGAACATGCTAGTTGGTATTATACATATCGTCAGATAGCAGTTCGCTGGTGACATATGTACAGGTTAGTTCATCAACCTGAGGTCGTCATTTGTCTCGTGTGAGTTCCCACTGTGCTTTGATTTCTACCCTACCACGGCTCAAAGGAGTCGTGCAAACAGGTCTTTTTTGGGTACAGTCCCGAGCCACATGGAGGCAAGTGAGCGGATCGGCAGGGGATTCGTCTCTCCCGGTATTGGGGGTGAGATCGCGCTGTGTCTAGGAGAGCCATTACACAAAGCCCTCGCCCGAGGCAGGAGATTTACTGGTAGGTACTCCAGTAGTATCTCAGGGTGTTCTGGGCCACTCTCTGACACGACTTATACCGCTATTGGGGGTCTGACGTTACCATCCCCTAGGCCGATATGCGATACTCATAGACGAACGGACCGGACTGTATGTATATTGTCACTGTTAGGCTCAGTAGGGTTTATGGATGAGTTCGCTCGTCAGCTTCCCTTCCAATCAATACATAGGCAACCGTTACGTACAGCCAGTACCTCTGACGTGCTAGTGGTTATACCCAGTGCCAGTGTGTTGATGAGTCATTAGAGTCCCCCACAGACAGTTTCCCAAGTTCGGGCGAAACGTTGTAGAGGCCGTATGGTTTTATGGCAAGGTTCGAAAAATGCACGTGTGTTTTCGCACGTGTCTTATTTCGGGCAGATAATGCCGATCGGCTTTGTTTTAAGCCGGATCCGAGTATTATGCTGTGTAGATATAATATCTTTGTCTCAGTTGCATTTGTATTCGGTCGTAATACAAATGCGGGTATGTTTATACTGTTACGGGGTTATCCTGAAATTCGTTTCGGGATCGCTTTTGGAAGTTGCCAGCAGTTTTCTATCGCCCATCTTTAACATTTGGTTAAAGACAGATTTATCTTTTCTTGATGAGTGTGGAAGCTTCTAGATGATGACTAGGATGATGAGGTGGCTTGTGACTCATTTTTTCATTAATGGTTGCATTTAATGAGAGGATGCTAGGTTAATGCATCTTCTTTTGCATTAATTGTTTGCATTAAGTTTGTGCAAGGTGTTATGATGATTCATTCTCTTCATTAAATGTTGTTGTCACCCCACCTCTCCTACACTCACCTCCCCCTCATCTATAATATGGCCGGCCCCTTCTTGGGTTGAGAAGGGATTCATTTTTGAAAGAAAGATATAGTTTTAGTGTATGCAAATTTCAAAGTTCCTTTTATTTCCATCACAGTTTCAAATGGAAACTTCATTAACCGTTCGTCCATGACATTAGACGTAACGAGACAAAGTGTTCTACTCATTCTCTACATCATCTTGGTCATCTCTTTTAGCAAACTTGATGATCGAGTTGCCTCGGTTCAAAGGCGGGAGCCCGTTTAAAGATCCGTCGATGTGGTGCCACCTGGACGAGAAGACTGAAGATTCAGGAGATCGGAGCAGCCGCAACAAAGCATGGGATGATGGTTGAAGACCGAAGGACTCGGATCGTTCGGTATAACATTTCTACCCACTTTGTAGTTTGTTACTTTAGCTTTAATGGCAGATCCGGGTTATAGTACGCGATAGCGCCAGTTGTAAAAAGATTTTGTTCCGCATTTAGCGTCTGTTAGACGGCCGGGGCGCTACCGTGGACTTACATAAATTCCGACCCTACCATTTCTTTAAAGGACAGGATAGAATGCTCTCGAAATAACAATTGGACACCTCACTCAACTTCCTATCAACCGTATAAAAATTGAACACTTTCTTATGTTGATAATCCTTTTAAGGCTAGCGAGGAAACTTTTTAAACCCATGTTCATTGCTGAGCATATTGCGAAAGCTCGTAACCAAAGTTTCATACCTTCACTGCTCCAAAAACCTTAGGCCAACAATTACAATCATTTCCATATGATCATGTTGATAATCTTTTTTAGGCGAATCGGGGAACTTTTAAACCCATGACTATTGCTGAGCAAATTGCAAAAGCCAGTTGCCAAAATTTTAACAAATCTCAATCTTCTTCATATCACAATGTTGATCTTAATCATATTTATGGAAGTTGGATATACCCTTCTAACTCTTATCCATAGTACCAAACTTTCACACGCTCTCATGTTAATTCTTCTCTTAAGGGTAATGTGGCAATTCGTAAACCCATTTCTATTGCGGAACATATTGAACTCGCCCATAGCGAACAATTAAACCCATTCCAACCATATTCAACTATTGCATCTTATCCAGACAGTGCTTCTAAATATCGATTAAGAAGTTTCACGGTTCAAAGAGAATCCTTCATTGAAACTTCTTCACAAACCAAGTTTAGTCTTGAAGTAGAGTTGGAATTGAGTAGTAAGAATGAACCAGGGAACCCTCCAAGTCAAACCAGAATCAATTCTTTTGATCGCAACACCTTCCATCCTGAACCCCAACTGAATGTATTTGATGATCAACCGATTAATAATCTAATTGAAGAGGTGCCCATGACTAACATGTTTGACTTTTCCAATCATGAGTGTGAAAGAGAGCCTTACACCATTCTAAATCAAACCGATCCTTATTCGACTAAACTTGATATTTCAAACCTTTCAATTTCATCAATTGAACCTAGTGATTCATCGATTGAGAATAATATAATTGATGACTTTTTAAAGAACTATTCGTTTGATTTGACTGGAGATGCTAGTGAAATCGGTGATAAGAATATCTTTGAAGATGAACTCGCTATGTTAAATGAGTTGGATTCTCTGACCCATCATATTCCTTCCATTGAATGTGAACATCTTCATGTGCATTTAACCGATCCTATTCTTACCACCAACCTATCCAATATATAAAACGATATTCAGCCTTCATCTTCCACATCCGGTTCAACAATGCTCGACACCCAAATTCGTCTACCCATTTCATTACACATTTTCTTTGGTTCTTCTTCTCATCTTCTTTCAATTCCACTGAGCTTTGATGAACCACACTCCGATATTTCAAGTTCTATGACTCTTTAAAGACCACACAAGTTTGATGAGCTTTTCGAGTCTTCTACCTCCATAATTTCTGACGAATCGAGTGTTTTGAATTCTGGTGCGCAATACATTGACTTTGAAACTTTCAACCTTCCTAGTGGATCTACCTATTCCACTTATTCTTTTCTTTACGATGAGATCATCATTCGGTATATCGATGAAAGTTTTGAAAGTATTTTCACCGAAGAACTCACGTTCCTTGAAAATATGGATGTTGTGATGTATCAAACTCCATCGGAAATTCGTGCGCCTCCCTTTGAGGCCGAAGAAATTGAGCCGCCACCTCTTCTTCTAATCACATACGAGAATGCGACTATTCCACCCATTCCTTATCTTTCACATTCTCGTTTTCATTCACATTCAATTTTTCGTCTCTACCAATCGAGACGTAAAATCTTTCGATTACACCTCTTATCTTACCCCCACTTCATCTTTTCTTGATACTCTTATTTTTGTTTCTTCTACTCAAGACATGATACAACCTTTATTTTTATACAGTCTCGAATCTGCTTCACATCTATCCGTTACACGATCTTCTACCAACCATGGTGTTACATTGATAAAATATTTGAATGGTTGGTTTTAACTTTTGGTCTTTATAAAGCTTTGTATGGACCGATATTTACCCCCCTCTTATGTTGAATTTCAATGAAAACAATGTTTTACTCAAGTTTGGAGGGAAAGAAGAAAAATATTTTGGCTCTTGAAAGAAAAGAAATTTTTGCACGATTGTGAGCCAAGAACAAGTTGGGGAAGGATTTTACTGTCATTCACTCTTGACCCCTTCTTTATACCATCATATTGAACTGTTCCTTCTAATCTTCAGATTTTGAATTTACAGGACAACATAGTGAGGACACTGCTACAAACAAGTTTGGGGGATGGTTTGTATAGATGGTTTGTATGTATCCACGCATCAAATGTAAATATTGCATATTGCATTGATTGCATAAAAAAATTTGAAAATGAAAGTTAGAAAGAAAAAAATACATAGAGAGGAAGAGATTTAAGAAAAGCAAGAAAATTAGATATTTTAAAACGAAGCTGGTAATACGTAGTCATGAGCTGTTGTCCCAAAGGTTAGTAAGATGAGGAAATCACTAATATGTGAATAGAAATAAGTCTGAAAAATAGTCCTTATTCTTAAGTCCAAACTTCTGAACGTTGATACCCTAATATATGTACTTACACACATCTTAAAACTTGGGATGGTAAAGAATACCTTGAAATACACTTGCCTAAAAGCCTTAGTATGAAAAAAAGAAGAAAAAAATAATAATAACAAAAATATAAATGGTGCAGAAAAATGAACACTTGTTTTGTAATTACTTAATGCGACATAAAAAAAATATAGCGAGAGTGCTTTATCACCTAGAGCTTTAGACCAACTAGTTTGGGAGTCACTACTAAGTCTTAGGTGTTGCAAGACTTGGATATTGCTAATTACGCCTTAATAAGTAAGCACATTCGGTAATCGGTTGGTTAGTACCTCAAGAAGTATTAACGGTCGCATGAAGAATGTGTGAGCAAATTCATCTAAAACATCACCGACTTAAAAGTACTAAGAAATATGGTCAAAGGGTATAATAGCTTGAATTGAATTCTCCAAGTGTAGGAATGTCCTTTAAACACACGTAGGGGTATATGATCGATGTTTGGAGGAAAGGAAGAGAGGAAGACTAAAGACGAAGTTTTATTGAGAGATGAATGTGATTTTCGAAATCTTTTCAAGACCATTAAGTTAGGGGTCATGACAACTAAAAAGCTAGTGTAGTTTGAAACTCTTATTTTCAAGTGTTTTCTATGTTCCTTCTCTTTACATGTAATTTTCATCTTCTTTCTTTTATTTTGGGATTTTGTGGGTGTAATCCGCTGAAAATCCGCAGGAGACAACACTCCTCCTACTAGGGACACCTAGAGGTTTAACGGTTTGTTGCACGAGCTAAGTGCAATCGTGTTGCCTACAAAAGTGTGCTAGTTTTTTCTTTTTTCTTTTTAATAAAATAATTTTTTTGGGACGATCAAAGATAGGTTTAGGGTATTTAATCAGTCAAATTTATTGCATATTTGTATGGACATTTTTCCTATTATTATTAATTAGTAAGAGGTGTTAATTGTAAATTAAGAACATATATAGGTTTATTTGTAAAAAGATTATTTTCATATATTTCTTCATTTATAATTAATATAACTAGGGAAATATATGCAAATAAAATATTTATGAAATTTTTTATTATTAAAATATGCATATCATATCAAATATTCTTAACCAATATTCTTAAGATATCATATCATATAATTGGTTGGAATAATATTTCAAATAAAACAAATGCTACTAATAATTGGATTTGAGATATTGTGCATGTATTATAATAAAATTTGTTCATGTCTGAACTATAAGTAGGAGATCCATAGAAAATCGATTCACCAAACCAAATCTACCGTATATTAGGAGAAAATTGAAGGATCTCGCAACGGCAGAGACTAAGAGCAATATTTTCAGAATATTTTTATCAGAAGGATCTCCAGATATCAAGAAGAAAAGGCACGAAAAATTTGGAAGCTCCAACCCACCAAGGGGCGGCGGATCCACGGTCAAAGGGTACTATGGACGGCGGTTGCACGGCCTTATGGTGGCCATAGAATGTGAAAACTCAGGGTCTTGATCGTAATTTCACTGACTTATTTATGACGATTAGGGTTTCAAATTTTAGAGCCTACAAAAAACCAAGAGCATCTATCATCAAAAAAATTATCGAACTATCCATCAAAATATCGACTGATGTAACAACTCTGTTTTAATGTACAGAAAATTTTTAAAAGTTAATGTACAAATGGAGTATTTGCAACCCTGTGTATGCTATAAGTATTTGAGTTGTTTAAAAACAGCAAGAAAACACTTATAGCTCATTAGTAAAACCTTGCACTGCTGTAACATAGCCCCTGTGTTCAAATCCCACTGCCACATATTATTTTTGCTGATTTTTCTTTTAAACTTTTAGAAGATTAAAAGTTTACATGTGCAATACACGTAAAATGAAAAGTCACTGAAAAATCAAACATGTGCAAAATATTATTAACTACGACTAGGATACGTGGCATTCATCCAAGACCCAACCCAACACATTGGACCGGCGAGATCGGGCTTGGGGCCGGCGCCACTGGTCCCCCCTTAGCAAATGCTCAAATTATTTTTCCCTAGCACCTCTTGGACTCCCCCACTAACTCTAGTCTGTTTGTTTTCCCTGCACATTTCCAGAGAATTAAAATGAGGCATTAATCGAAAATGTTAATGCATTTTAATTCCATTATTCAATACCCTAAACCCTAATTTCTCCTATAAATACCACCCTACACCATAGCCTTCCTCATTCAGAAATCTTTTGCCAAAACTCTTTAAATTTTCCAAGTCCAAGAAGTTGTACAAGTGGAGTTAGCTCAAAGTCAAGTTTCGGCGACGACTCGGGACAAATCCGGCGACCCCGCGACTCCACAACGCTTGCAAACCCATCCTCTACCTCCCCTCTCTCTTCTCAATCCATAAGTCCCCTCTCCCTTCCTCTCTTTCTATTAAAAAGACTTCTCTTTTCAAAACCCGTCGGAAGCAGAGTTATTCCGACTTCCGATTCTAATTTATTTAAAAACTCAATTTTTTCTTAACCACAAATTAACCATCTCTTCATATCTTGTTTAGCAATCATAAGACAATATGTAGAACAAGTTTCAATTCAAAATTAAAATGCTATACAACTTTTAGTTCACTTTTACGGTTGAATCCCATCAAGTTTACCTACGACATTATTTCTTCATTTTGCTCATATTACCTATAGAAAATTGCACGAGGTAATGACCTACCTCATTACACCACTCATCTTAACATAGCACGATGGCTTGAGAACGATATTTTTGTGGCTAAGACGAATTTTACATTTAAATACCATAAACTATCAAAACCGTATTCTTCAAATTGTTTTAATCAAATTCCATATGATTATGTCCTTACAACCCATTTTGGGGAATCCGATTTGGTTGGTATGGATTATCGCACATCCATCGGACTAGTAGGGTGAGATGCAGACCTCCTCACGGAGCATCCGATCTCGATGGAATTTTTACTATAACTTTTTTAGAAAACGTGATTTCTATTAATAAATAAATTCTATTTTTAATAATTATATAAATATAAATATTATCAAAATACCTATTTTAAATATATAATATATTCCATGTTTTCTAATCAAAAGAAAAGAATCACAAAAGTTCATGAAAATACCATCAAGAATCAATACAAGTCAGATTACATGAAAATACCAAATACTATTCAATTTAGGTTCATATCCACTAGAATATTTCATCTTTTAAATTTACATCCATGAAAATCCTAAATATGATAATTAAATACTTGAGGTGTATTTTGAAAAAATATCTAAACTATTTTTCATAAAACCCCCTTAAGTTATATTAAATTACATTAAGGACCCTTGTAAATATAGGTTTAAGCGGGACCAGTTCTCTTGAGCCTCAGGGAGTCGGAGAATTTAGGTGCTTGCCTATTTAAGATAGACAATTAAAACGGGGTAATCAATACGGTAATTGGCTTGGAAAAAGTCACAAATCCTGCCGTCCATGTACAGCAGTTACCGATAACTCCAAAACTAATTCAGAACTTCAATTCTTTTTAAAGTATCTGACTCAGTCAGAGTCTCAGTCTAATCTAAAATTAATCCATCCTTGAATACAATTCAAGTATAACTCCAATTCAAAATGAATCCATTTATACCAGAATACAATCTATATCAACATGAATTGATTTGACCGAACCATGGATATACATTTGACATTGTCTACAAGACTATCCGTTTATATCCTTTCCGTTTACATGAACTACTAATATCATGGTTTCGGCAAGTCTTATATCTATTAAACAAAACAATACACATCAATACAAAATACATAACGAGGTTTTAAAGGGGTAGACTGGTACAGATTGTGTTAAAATTGGCACGAGACGGTCACTTTAATACACCTAACCTGAACATCCGTTGTCGTTGTCCCGTGGGTTTTGACGGGGCCTTGTAATCCGTATACCATAGTCCACGGGGCAAACTGGACTCCTCTCGTATACACTGGCATAATTCTGTACCAAACTACAAACAACTGCGTTAACATAACTATCAACTTTATACCAGTTATAATCTCTTACCTGTCTATTCTCATTCTACATCTCTTTGGGACTTACCGATCGATTGTTCGCTGACGATATTCTTTTTCTCTTGTTTCTTTGGAATGTTGTCAGGGGGATCTGATTCTCTGGAGATCGAGCCCAGCATAGACGACTTGGAGCAGTTCTCAGAAGACCCAGAGCTCTAGTCACTTGTATATACTTTACTTTCAGTTCATGCCATTATTTAGGCATTGCTTTTCAGTCTAGTATTTACATTTCCAGTTGTATTGTAAAGAATGTTTAATAAATAAAAATTGTTGTTCATTTACATCGCATGTCTTACTTATGTACTTTACTATATTACTTATTCACACTTAGCGTGTTTACTTCTGAGTAAATACGTCGCGTGATCCGTCATGTCTCCTTACCATATGTTTCCCCCAATCAGAGCAAAGCTCTGCTTTAAAATTCAAAATTTAAAAGTTGAAGCAACGCTTCAGATCCAGCGCTAGGCGCGCTGCGCGCCACGTGTCAAACACGGATGCGCTAGCGCCAGATGCGCTGCGCTCTGCGCTGCGCGCCACGTGTCAAACGTAGGTGCGCTAGCGCTAAGTGCGCTGCGCTCTAAGCAGCGCACCACGTGCAAAGCACGGGTGCGCTAGCGCTACAATTAAAAATTCCCCACCGTTAGATAAAAAGATCTAATAATGATAAATCATTAATTAATCAGAATTAAAATTCTGTTATGGAAAGATCTTTCCAATCTTGTTAAAAACAAGAAAATTACCTTCTGAAAAACAGAAGCCCTAGGATCAAAGATCCAACGGTGGGGAAACATCCCCAAATCAATCAGAGAAAAATCTCTTTAACTGATTTAACAAATCAATTTGCCCCATATAAAGGCCCCAAGACTTCAAGTCTGATAGAGAAAAAACCCCTTACAAACTTTGAGAAAACTCAAAGAAAGAAAAGCAAGCCTTTAGCAAAAGAAGATCATTTCTTCAAGGTAAAGAACATGAGCAATGAACACAGAGATGAAATCATCTCATGAAAGAAGAACTATCTTCTAAAAAAGATCATCGATCTAAAAAAGACCAAGGTCTTTCATAAAAGAGATCAAAAGATCTCATCAAACAGTAAAGAAGTATTTACTTCATTCACATATCATTGATCTACAAAGGCAAAGAACTATTGTTCTTGAATCTTGAGGCAAAGCCTCCTTTTAAAAGAACATAAACTTGTTCTTTGATCATAAATTTGATCAAATGCGCTTTGCGCTACTGAAAAGTGCCTTGCACTCATGAACTGCGCTTCTGCGCTCCTTGGACCGGCGCTCAGCGTCAAGACATGCCACGTGTCAACCACAGATACAACTTGCGCATTGCGTTTTTGAAACAGCGCACTGTGCTCATGGGCTGGCGCTCAGCGCCAAACACACCACGTGTCACTCACTGGTGCGCCACTAAATTAGCGCAACGCGCTCATAAATTGAAAGCGCAATGTGCTCATAAACTGGCGCTTAGCGCTAAGCGCGACACGTGTCCTTTTCGTGTGCGCTACTTGGCAGAAGCGCAATGCGCTCTTTAATTGGTACAAAGCGCCTGGCGTGCCACGTGGTGCGCTGTCAGAACACACATTGTTCTGATGAATACTATGCATTCAATACAAGACAAAAAAATATCAGGATCTAATGCTCAGCATTATTAAAAAGGCCAAGCCCAAGTAAAGGCTCAACAGCCCAGAACAATAAAATGTTAAACATTTTAATCTTATTGGACTTAGCCCAATTCTGGCCATAAGTCCTCAACTTATATTGAACTGAGCCATCTGCTCACGAATATTCAACAGATCTTAGTCCCAAACTGGGCTACAGATCTTCCAATCAATTCACACTGGTTCAAGGGTACATCTCTTTACTCCTCTGATATATGTCGTTGTAATCCTTCAACGTCTTTAGAGAGGTGACGGGTCCCGACAGCCATACATTTTACGGACTGTGGGGTCCTTAAACTCATGGACTACGATGTCCTTAAACTTCATAGACTACGATGTCTTTAAACTACGGACTGTAGGGTCTTTAAAATCACGGACTACGATGTCCCTAAACTTCATAGACTATGATGTCTTTAAACTACGGACTGTGAGGTCCTTAAACTCATGGACTACGATGTCCTTAACCTCGGACTGTGGGGTCCCTTTAAACCCACGGACTACGATGTCCTTAATCTCGACTGTGAGGTCGTTAAACTCACAGACTACGATGTCCTTAACCTGGACCGAGATGTCCTTAAACTAACATTGGACCGAGATGTCCTTAAACTAATAACCGACCGCAATGTCCTTAAACTAATCGACCGTAATGTCCCTAAACTAAACAACAGAGGCCAAATGCTTTCTTGTCGGATCTAAACGATCCCGTTAAGTTGATCTTAGTCTAAAAATTAGACTAACGTATCCTTAACATACGTTTAAGTTGATCTTAGTCTCAAATGAGTCTAACGTATCCTTAAACCCAACCCCCAAACCCAAATCTAAGAAGATACAGATTTGGACTAATCCACGCCCTACGGGCGACAACATAAATTAGTCTCCGTATACAATCCACAGGCAACTACAAACAAAACAAACACCCACGACACAAAGTGACCATCTGGAGAAGGAGAAAGTGGTTACCGCGATGCGGTAGCGTAATTAACTGCAGGGGCTTGCGCCTGCAGGGAACAGCGTCCCCACAATCAAAAACCCCTCAAACGAGGGGGAATCTGACGAAGTCTGCTATATCGGCCGCATCCGTTTAAACCTTCGATACATGGTGTTATAAACCAACTTGGCATCTTCGGAGAGGTGGAAGGATAGCACCAATTAGCATCTGCCCCGAATTTCAGGCAAGACGAACCTACGCGGTCGCGTCTCCGTGTTCGGCGGGGAACAGATTCTGGCACGCCCGGTGGGACCTTTTCCTCTTTCCACTCCACACTTCATGTGTCGTGTTCGCGAACGAATCGTGGTTTGATATGGTTGCCCTTGGGTTCGAGGTACAAAGATTTGGTCTCTTGCTTAGCGCAGAAAATGAAACATCAATAGCATCTACTTGCGCAAAGTGTTCCAACTGCAATTGCAACTCACGCTCCGCCTCAGCTGGAGGCATAGCTTACGAGCCCCAAGCGGCCTCCCTGTTCACGATGCCGGTGGAACAGGTCACTCAGGCCACCACTGGATTGTTTTTCGGGACCATGCTCCCGCCAACGAGCTTCAGCGCTCCTATACAAACACAAGAAGCTCCTAAGAAGTCGGTCTTTGATCGGCTTACAACTACCGCGGCCCCTCTCAACGGGTCGTCCAGCTCCAGCGCCTCAGTCTTCGCCAGATTGGGCCAAAGTTCATGTGGGTCCATGATGAAGCCTGCAATTCCAGAACAGGCTATTCCGAAGAGGATAACCATCCCCGCTCCCAAAGTCGTCAAGGCGGCTTCTCCTGCCAAAGGGTCAGTCTTCGCAAGACTGACTGTTCCGGCTCCCGTTCCTGCTCAAAAGTCTGTCTTTGACAGATTGGATACCGCTACTCAACGGACGTCGGTCTTCAAGAGGCTGGTACCGACAGCGCCTCACCTGAACAGGGGGCAAGACGAAGTCATTTCTCAAGCTGAAACCATCCTAACAGCTCGACGCGCTCGACGTCGCCACTAGCGCCGAGTAAGGAAAGCTGGGGGCAACTCCCCCTCTGGGCTAACTCCACCAGCCCTAACAGTGGAAGTCAATGCTGCTGTTCTAACCGGGAACAGCTTTGAATTGCTGAACAAGGTGTGCAGAAACTCTCTTACCGCCGTACTGAAAAGATCTCCTCCACCGGTGGAGAATGTTACAGAAATAAAGCCGGATCAGCCCCCTCAACGGCTGTCCTCTAAAGTTTACAAAGTCTGGCGACGGGTCCAAGAGTCGGTGATTGATCAAAATTACTCTCACCGACCCAAAAAGCTCAAAGCTCAGCAAGAAAAGAGCCATCCTGAGGTACTACAGAAAATGTCATCCGTCTGGATGCCCACTGCAACGGCTCCCTCAACGTCAGCCACTCAAAAGAGAAGGGGGCCAGAGAAAGCCCCTATGACCCCAGCGAACCGCAAAGACGCTGAATTGAAACGCCCCAAGTCTGAGGGCATAATGGTGCATATCGTTTATATGGCTTCCGGAAAAGAGGAAAGTCGTGCTTCCACGGGTCACCGACCACTCACCCGATCAATAATAAGGGCTCAGGAACAACAACAGCAGAAGCTTTAATAGATGCTGACTGCAATGGCCGCACTCACTGGGCCGAAAGAAACACCAGAGACCTCGGAGCAGCGTCATAAACAAGAAACCGATGCTGACTTCCTCCGCAGAGTCCTCGAAAAGATGGACAGAGAAGCAGCAGAACAAGCTACCAACATAAAACGAATAGCGCTTCTCTTCCAAGACATGGTCGGGATGATGTTACAGCCGGATCCTCCAGCTGAAGACCCTCCAATCATCATTGAAGATGACAGAGGGGAGAAATCAAACCCTCCTCCGGCTCTGTCAGCAGTCAAGGAGGAAACCATCTCAAAAGCCACGCTCGATGATTATATAGCTCAGCAAATACGAGCTCACCGAGTGAACGAAGCGGCTGGCCAAGTCGTTAAAACTGGGCGACCATATCCAGGCTGGTATGATCAAATAAGTTACCCGCCGGGATATACGATCCCCAAATACCATGTGTACAAGGGGACAGGCAATCCCCATCAACATGTCGCTCAGTTCAGGACTCTTTGCGGCAATTCTGGAGGTGATGATAAACTTCTGCTTCGCCAATTCGTCGGCAGATAACGGAAACGACCTTTGAATGGTATTCGGAGCTGCCTAACGACTCTGTCAAAACATTTATGGAGATGGAGCTGTTGTTTACACAAAGATTCGCAAGCGTCAGTGAACGTACCCCGATCACGGCATTGATCAACGCCAGAGTAAAGCCGGGAGAGACGTGGGTGCAGTATGCAATCCGGTGGCGGAACCTATGGTCGAAATGCGAACAGCGCATAGAAGAAGCTCCTGCCCTGGGCATGTTCATGTGGACCCTTGACCCTCAGTCGACTATCTCCCAATTCATGATGTTCTTCAAGCCGACCATCTTCCAGGCCCTGATCGACAAGCTGGCCCAAATGGACCAGATGGGCCATAGGCCTTTCCCTTAAAAATGGGTTTCCGAAATGAAAAAGGTAATGGGAAAGCGACCGTTGTCGCCAACGCTCAGCGATAGCCAAGTAACCCAAGACCGTCTGTTCGTCAGAGCAGCAAGCCGCGATCCCTCGATGAGAAGTTGAAACGTCCTTACTCATTTCCCAGGGATAAAACAAGGAGACTATTCGAACTGGCAGTGCGCAAGGGACTCATCACTCTGCCAGATCCAAAACATCCATCGCAACCTGGTGACGTTAACTATCATAACTATTGTCCCTACCATAGAGTAATGGGTCACCCACTCGAAGATTGCTACGTCTTCAAAGGCTGGATTGAGGATGAATACCAAAAGGGAAAATTTGAGTTGTCTGACAACTGGAAGGTGAACCCGCCATAACCACATGCTCAGAAAAGGATGGACAAGCCAGGGGCATCATGCTCTTTTATAGGGGAAGCTCCATGAGAAATTGTTCTTTCGGCAAAAACTAAAAGTGTGCTGAAAGATCTTCAAACATGTCCGACCTATGAACAAAGAGACCGAAATGTCCTTACACTAACACCGGACCACTATGTCCTAAAACTGGCAACGAACCACTATGTCCTAAAACTGGCAATGGACCGAAACGTGCTTAAACTAACGATGGACCACTATGTCCTAAAACTAGCTGTTGACCGAGATGTCGATAAACTACGATGGATTGCAGCATCCCAAAGCTGATACAAAAAAAAGAGAAGAAAAAATGGTATGTTCATAAGCAAAAGGGCACAGATGAAAACCCGCAAGGGCTCCATGAGTAAAAACAACAGAGCTACCGGCGAGTTTTGTGAAAACCCGAAAGGGCGCAACCTCGTTAAAAAAAAGAGAAAAAAGAAAACGGTATGTTCATAAGCAAAAGGGCATGGATGAAAACCCGAATAGGCTCCGTAAGTAAAAACAGCAGGGCTACCGGCGAGTTTTGTAAAAACCCGAAAGGGCGCAATCTCGTTAAAAGACACTTGCAAGGTCCTCTCGACCTTGTGAGAAGAAACCACCTGCGTGAGATCTTTACGAATCACAAGGGAGCAACACACTTAGGGATCCCCACGATTCCTAAGGAGAAATTACACTTGCGAGATCCTCATGACTCGTAAGGAGAACCATCTTATGAAACCCTCACGGCTCATAAGATTTGAAAGTCTTAAACTTCAGGGATCTGAACCTGTTCTTAAGCAACCACCACAACCTCTAATTTTGCCCTACAAGAGGTTCAGTATTGACCCTTGTATACAATCTACGGGCGCGAATAAACATTTCCCTAACAAAGTCCCATCCGTGACTAGAGATATGTTTACACGGTGAACAAACCTTATGAGTCCTCTCGACTTATAAGGAGGAAACACTTTTGTAAGATCCTTACGACTTATAAGAGAAGCCATACACTTAGGAGTCCTCACGATTCCTAAGGAGAAAACGCACCTACGAAATCATCACGACTCGTAAGGAGAAATACTTTTATGAGACCCTTACGGCTCATGAAGTCAAAAGTCTTAGTCGACAGGATCCTAACCCTGTTCGCTAAGCCACATTTGTTCGACATCGACAGAGGCAAATGATAATTCGCTCCTGGCAATATTCCAGTTGTAGCGGTGTTGATGCCGAAATCAGTGTCTAATTCCACGCTTGCAGGAAAAAGCTAGCGAGCCACAAATGCATACGAAATAGCCGAAATGATAGGGTAACTTAAAAAATAAAAATCAGTAAGTAAAAATGTATGCATGCAAAATAGCCGAAATGATTGGGCAATGTTCACACCATAATATTGCATTATTATATTCCCCATTCTTATTCTTTTTATAAATAAACAGGTGCTTTTGAGGCATGTCTGCTACATGTTACAGGTTACAGGTTCTTGGACAGAGAACAGTGAAAACGATGTAAAAACGATGAAAAAGTGGACTTTAACCAATAAACAGAAGACTCTTGATCAAGCCTACATAAGGAACAATTCACAAAGCAAGATTCAAGACATCGACTCAAAGCGAACGGGTAGAAGTCCACTACAATGTTCACTGGAAAGATCTGGAAGAAAAGAAGAAAACAATCTGAGAAAGGACCTATAGAAATAAGAAGCCCAAGCCACCAGAAATCAGCCCAAGAAAATTAAAAGCCCAATTCCACTTTTTGACCGCGGAACCGTGGCCAAACCAGGCCTCGGGCCGCGGTTCCTCGGCAGTCCTGAGCGTTTGATGGAAAATATTTTTACCATATTTTTATGGGGGCGTTGACTGGTCTCTATAGGGCTATTCTTGTAAATGCAAACATGCGAATCAAATGTAACCTAGGGTTTCTATCTCCTTATAAATAGAACCCAAATCATTGTAATTTCTTATGCCTCCCTTCATTAATAAATTCAGCATTCTTTTGGAAAGCATTATTTTTGTAAGTTCTTTATTTTCTGTCCTAGGTTAATTTTCTATTCTTGTCCTAGATAAATTTAATTCCTTGCCCTAGTTAATCTTTTATTCTCTGCCCTAGATAAATGTTCTTAAATTCCCTAATGAGTGAGTAGTCTCCTCGCTTGTTAGGGTTAGATCTGGGGAAGGTTTGAGAGACGAAGATCTCTCATCCCCTTTCTTGCCCATCATATATTTTCATAGGACTCTATGCATACATGCACATACCGCTTCCTACGGCACCCTATCCCTCGAGGTAGCGGTGATACCGTAGTATAAAGGCCCGGTTGTGATGTTTTCCATGGAGGTTAGGGTAAGGATTGATAAAGGAAGGACAAGAAACTAGAGGAAGAAAATATCTTCCCGATGATTCTAATCCCTTTTATTAATAATTACCATAACACCTAATTAGATCTTCATATGGGTATAGAAAGCGGTGAGATTTATAGACTATCCAAACTTAACCTAGACCTAACCCTAGCAAGACTTAGATATAGATTAATTTAGTTTTTAGATTTAATAATCAATCCGAACACCCTTCGGAATTAACTCGTAAGCGCGACTAGGAAATTCACAATATCCCTATGGACCGACCCGTATTCACCGGCTAGCTACATGCGACGCCGTTCTTGATTGCGGTAATAGATAGTTTTTGAGATCAATCAAATGGCGCCGTTGCCGGGGATGGCGTAGAAATTTCCTTTTTGCAATTTCGGGTAAATCAAAATTAAAAAAAAATCTAAAAAATCTAAAATATCCAAAAATTATAAAAACATATCAATTGTTATTTTTTTGGGAAGGGTACTTTGTTGTGTGAATCTTGCAGGAACAATCGAGACGGATCTGGAGATTTCCAGAAAGCGAAACAGAAATCAGAAGATCAGAACAGAGAGGGATTTGCAAAACAGAACAATAGAAAATTTTTGGAGCATTGAACCGCTCAAAGCGCCGCCTTTCCGCGGCCATAACCTGCTTTAGGCCGCGAAACCGCGGCCTACTTGTCGAGTCGTCGCGTGAAAAAAAATTTGGGGATCCGCGCCGCTTTGACCGCCGCCTTTCCGCCGCGAGAACCCACATAAAGCCGCGGAAACGCGGTATGCTTGTGCCTTCAGCTCGTAAAAAAAGCTCTGTAAGCTTCTCTGTTCCTCCTCTGCAAAAATTTCCATATATTTTCTGAAAAATTTCTGCAAGATTTTGTGCGCTTTAAAAATCTTTCTCTTTCCAAATAACAATCTTGTGCAGGATTTTTGCGCCTCGTTTAAACTAGAAATTGATTGCAAGTAATCTTTTTTGTTGCATATCTTTTCTCGAATATCTTTTTGCAACAATTTTTCCAAATAAAGAGAAAAAGAAAAAAAAAGGAAAATTTTTATTAGAAAACTTACAAACTTTTGCCGCAAATAAATCCTTGCACCACAACCCATCTTTCTTTCTTTCACCCTTTCTTCTAACATGGGTACCCCACATAATAAATCACTTGCCGAACTTTGGTATCCCGAATCTAATTTTGCGTCGTATATCAATTTGTTCGGTCAATTTAAAGACGATCCCTCCTTACCAAAAATATCTTTGAAAGATCAAATAGAGGCGTCTAGGAGAAACAGTTTGACTTTTCAACCCACTTTGTGTCAACCAAGTCAACCTTTACCACTTCCATATGTTGATACTTCTTTTTCAAGTCCTTCTGTCACTCCTAAGCCGATGTCCATTGCTGAGCATATTGCTCAATCTCGCAGTCGATCTTTCACCCCTCTCCACTCATCTAGTTCTAGGGATCCACACGACTATTCACCTTTTTATCCATATGTTGACCCTACCTCTGTCCAATCACACACTTCCTACCAGTCCTACCCGACCTTACCATCCTCACTAGACACTGTTTCTACACAGCCATTAAGGAGTTTTGCATATCCACACGATTTCGAATCTTTTACCGAAACCCCCTTACCACCCAAGTCTAGTTTGGAAGAGTCGTTGGAGGCATATATCGCAGCAACAAATAAAATGACTAGGAATGTGGAAGCGTCCGTGGCCGCCTTTATGCAACCTAGTGAACCGGTAGCTAGTTTCCAACTAGCTTCAAATTTTTCATTGAATAAGGAGGCGGTTGGACAGAGTGAGAATGTGAGAGGATTTCCAAATCAAACCTACCCATACCCAATTGAATCCAACAACTCCAATTTTCAAACATGTATCCAAAATGATGAGTTATGCGACTTTGTAGTGCTTGATTTGCCAAATTGTGAGGAACCCCTTTCGAGTGAAACCGCACCTAATCCGTTTGACCTTTACACCTCCACTATAGAATCTGAATCGATAAATATCCATGCTTGTGATGAGATGTCAGAAAAAATTGATTTTCACTTGATTGAGGATATAGACACCGGGAATATTTCGGATGATGAACCTGTCGATTTAATTGAAATTTTATGTTCAAATCATCATCCCGAGTTATTAAATGTTTCTCCCGAATCTCATATGCGTCTTGATTTTGATGATAATGGCATGGATGAGGAGAATTATAAGGATAGTATTGAGGAGAGTTTTGAGGATCATATTGAGGTTGAACCATTTTTGTTTGATATGTTTGATTTTCGAATTCATCCTCTTGAACCTTTAACTAAATCACCCTCCCTCCTTTACATCGTTCCGACCACGCTTGAAGACTTTGAGCTTGAAAAATTTTCCTTTGAATCTGATACTGTTCTCACAGACGATAACACTTACGAGTGTTTCACTTTTTCGGACGATGTTGATGACTCACCGCCCGAGTTTGAGTCCTTTACATTTTCAGATGAGTTAGTTGAACCATCTGACTCGGTTGCTTACAGTAGTTTCGAACCATTAATGGAATCTTTCAAGTTCGAGACAGTTTACTACGGTGAGAATGATACTATCCCTAATTCACTCCCTTTCGTCCTTCCTATTGTTCCGACCATACAAGTGACCGTTACGCTTTCATCTCCTATACCAAATTCGGCGTACCCATGTTTTCTTCCGAATCTTGAGGGATTTGATCCCATTTCTCGACGGGTTGATAGGTTAGCGCAATCGCTTTTAACACATCGGTCATCACAAATTGCGCTAATTTATTCACTCGATTTACACCCTCAAGTTCGTGCTAAACTTCTTTCTCCTTTCCGCCATTCTTCTCCCCCACCGAGACCATATTCTACCATTCTTCTTCCCACACGGTCTCGCGTGTTTCTCATTTCTTTCCTCTACACCCCATTATTTCACCAACTCGGCCATTACCACGATAAGATTATTGAATGGTTGGTGCTAACCTTTGGCTTGTGTAAGGCCAAGCTTAAGTTTGGGGGGAACCTTGTTGTATATATGTACATATATTTTTTGTTTTCTTTTTCTATAATAAAATAAACAAAAAATTTTTAAAACATTAAAAAAATATATAAAAAGATTTTGTAAATAAATAAACAGGGGAGTACCAGCATTTTTGACCCTCTTGGTTTAGCATGACAGTGAGGACACTGTCAAGTTCAAGTTTGGGGGTACGCTCGGTACGTCTTCTTCCTTCGCATTCATTTGTACATATTTTTGCATTTGCATAATTAATTTAAAATCCATAAAAATTGAAAAATTTCAAAAATTATAAAAATTATTGTATTCAATTTTGGCTTATTTGACTTGAGTTTGACAAATAGATTAACTGGCTTGGAACAACTAGATCTTAGACTTAGTAAATTAAAAACCCTAAAAATAACCTTCCTTAAAGTTTAACGGTAGAAAGTATATGTTTTTGTAGTTTATTTAGAAATAGGAAAATTTTGGGTTCACTTCTTGGGCTAAGTCGAAACGAAGGAAATGTATTGATGTTCTTATTAGAGTATAAGTTTGAAAAATAGTTCCTACCTTAAGTCTAGATTCTGAAAATATATACCCTACAATTTGCACTATCACGCATCTTGAAACTTGGAATAGTAGAAGAGACCTTGAAATTCTTTTGTCTAAAGTCCTTAGTACAATGAAAATAAAAGAAAAAAAGTGAATAAAGAAAAAAAAATGGACACTGGTTTTTGTGATTACTTAAGGCTGCGAAAATAGAAAAACATTTAGCGAGGGTGCTTCATCACCTAGTGCCTTAGACCAACTGGTTTAGGAGTCACTGCTAAAAGCCTTGGGTGTTGCAAGACTAGGAATTACGTTTTAATGTGCAAACACATCTTGTAATCGGTTGTTGGTACCTCAAGAAGTATTAACGGTCGCATGAAGGATGTGTAAGCAAAAATTCAATTAAAAATTCACCAATTAATAAGTACTTTGGATAACGGACAAGGATATGATTGCTTGATTTGAATTTCCAAGTGTAGGGGTGATCTATACACACACGTAGGGATATGTGATTGGAGTTTAGATGAGAGAAAGGGATGAAGACTAGAACTTGTGTCTTTAGTAGAGTTGATAGAAATTCCTAAGTGGAGATGGAACCCTAGAAGGAAAACTTAGGAAATGCCGAAAAGCTAAGTGAGTCTATAGAACATATATAATCTTAAGTTAAATGATGAGAAAGTGTGAAGAATATGGGTGGATAATTTTCTTGTCGACGATAATAGAATTCCTTGTTAGAAAACCTAATTGGAGAATTAAAGTCGAAAAGCCAAATTGATAGGATTTTGTGGGTGTAATCCGCTGAAAACCCTCAGGAGACAACACTCCTCCTACTAGGGACACCTACAGGTTTAACGGCTTGTTGCACGAGCTCAGTGCAATCGTGTTTCCCTGCGAAAGTGCGGTTAGGATTTTAGTGAATAAAAATAAGTTTGCTCGAGGACGAGCAAAAGATAAGTTTGGGGGTATTTGTTCACACCATAATATTGCATTATTATATTCCCCATTCTTATTCTTTTTATAAATAAACAGGTGTTTTTGACGCATGTCTGCTATATGTTACAGCTTACAGGTTTTTGAACAGAAAACAGTGAAAACAATGTAAAGACGATGAAAAAGTGGACTTTAACCAATAAACAGAAGACTCTTGATCAAGCCTACATAAGGAACAATTCACAAAGCAAGATTCAAGACATCGACTCAAAGCGAACGGGTAAAAGTCCACTACAATGTTCACTGGAAAGATCTGGAAGAAAAGAAGAAAACAATCTGAGAAAGGATCTATAGAAATAAGAAGCCCAAGCCACCAGAAATCAGCCCAAGAAAATTAAAAGCCCAATTCCACCTTTTGACCGCGGAACCGTGGCCAAACCAGGCCTCGGGCCGCGGTTCCGCGGCGGTCCTGAGCGTTTGATGGAAAATATTTTTACCATATTTTTATGGGGGCGTTGACTGGTCTCTATAGGGCTATTCTTGTAAATGCAAACATGCGAATCAAATGTAACCTAGGGTTTCTATCTCCTTATAAATAGAACCCAAATCATTGTAATTTCTTATGCCTCCCTTCATTAATAAATTCAGCATTCTTTTGGAAAGCATTATTTTTGTAAGTTCTTTATTTTCTGCCCTAGGTTAATTTTCTATTCTTGCCCTAGATAAATTTAATTCCTTGCCCTAGTTAATCTTTTATTCTCTGCCCTAGATAAATGTTCTTAAATTCCCTAATGAGTGAGTAGTCTCCTCGCTTGTTAGGGTTAGATCTGGGGAAGGTTTGAGAGACGAAGATCTCTCATCCCCTTTCTTGCCCATCATATATTTTCATAGGACTCTATGCATACATGCACATACCGCTTCCTACGGCACCCTATCCCTCGAGGTAGCGGTGATACCGTAGTATAAAGGCCCGGTTGTGATGTTTTCCATGGAGGTTAGGATAAGGATTGATAAAGGAAGGACAAGAAACTAGAGGAAGAAAATATCTTCCCGATGATTCTAATCCCTTTTATTAATAATTACCATAACACCTAATTAGATCTTCATATGGGTATAGAAAGCGGTGAGATTTATAGACTATCCAAACTTAACCTAGACCTAACCCTAGCAAGACTTAGATATAGATTAATTTAGTTTTTAGATTTAATAATCAATCCGAACACCCTTCGGAATTAACTCGTAAGCGCGACTAGGAAATTCACAACATCCCTGTGGACCGACCCATATTCACCGGCTAGCTACATGCGACACCGTTCTTGATTGCGGTAATAGATAGTTTTTGAGATCAATCAGACAACTCGCAATAAGAAGCAGCGAGTAAAAATAAAATAAATAGCCGAAATGATTGGGCAATCGCGACCTTCACGATATAAAAGCTGAAATAATAGAGCATCGCGGAAAGAAAATATATAAAATGAAATTTTTTGCCCTACAGGTGAAATCACGTCGATCCCTGTGTACAATCCAGGGGCACAAACAAAAAAGGAAGGAATCACAACTTCCATCTCCAGGCTCCATCAGAAAACGAAGCCAAATCTCGACGGTTCATAGACAACCTAGAGACAATCTCGACACTTGTTGCAATATTGCAGACACAATGTCAACAAACGAAGCAAAGGAAGATCCCTAGCTTCAGGGTCTCGACGTCAACATCGACAACTTAGAGATCACTAACGACGTTTCTCCTCATTCCAACAAGATGCAGACGTGACATCAACAACCGACCTCAGAGTCACAACAAAGCGGAGCCATGGCAAAGTCCCTAGTTCCAAACCTTAACGGCAACATCTACAGCCTAAAAATCAGCAACGGTGATCTTCCTCATTCCAACAGGATTCGGATGCAGCATCACTGTTTCCTGATTAAAAAATCAGGAATTACCTCAATGAGGTATCACGTGTTCACACGTGACCAATGGTCACGTGATGACACGTGATGGTTAAGATTTCACTAAACAGAAACGAAAAACAAAAGGGTGAAAAATGACTTAATTTGGGGTCACGTGCTCACACGTGATCAAGGGTCACGTGCCAGCACGTGACAGGCTTTGAAAGCTTCACACAGCTTAATAGAATTTAATTCTAAAAGTCAGAAAATACCTCAATGAGGTATCACGTGCTCACACGTGACCAATGGTCACGTGTTGACACGTGATGGTTAAAACAACATAAACAAGCGGCTGTTAAAGGACTCAATTGGGGGTCACGTGCTCACACGTGACCAAGGCTCACGTGTCAGCACGTGACTGATTTCGAAAGCCTTACAGTTAATAGAATTAAAGTCTAGAAGCTTCTAAATCTTTCCAAATGGGAAAGGATTAAGGAGAACCGTTGGATTGAAAATCCAGGGGTGATTAAATATCACCAATTTATGGAAAAATCTTAGACAAGGAAAGATTTCCCTAAATCTCACCAGAAATAACAAACAGGATATCTTTGGATTGAAAATCCAACGGTGAATAAAATTCACTTAATGATCTAAAGGCTCATATTAATTATGAAACTAAACAAAATCTTTCAAAGAAATATTTGCTAAACAAATTGATTCTTTTCCTTCTCCTATAAATAGGAGCCAAGAGAAGAGAAGGATAGGGAGAGAGAGTTTTGGAATCTTGAAATTTCAGAGAGAAAAGAAAGGAGAATTTAATTCTCAACAAAGAAAAACCTTATGTGAGAAAAGAAAGGGGATCAAAACATCAAACAGAGAATTTAATTCTCAAATCTAAGAGTTTAACTCTTCTACAAAAAAAAAGAACTTAGTTCTTCCTCTGGCTGAAGATCTGCAAAGAGCACATCTCCCCATAAGTTGAGAATTTAATTCTCATCGGGTCGAGATCCTGCCATGCAGATCCTAAACTTAGAGAGGGAATTGAGTTTTGAGAATTTAATTCTCCTAAAACAAAATTAGGGTTTAACCCTATATGAGAATTTAATTCTCCCAAACTCACAGGAATTTAATTCCTCCAAGATATGAACTTAGGGTTTGAACCCTATCTGAGAATTTAATTCTCTAAAAATTATAGGAATTTAATTCCTTCAAGATGGACAAAACTAGGGTTTGACCCTAATTGAGAATTTAATTCTCTCAGATTAACAGGAATTTAATTCCTCCAAGACAGATCAGGGTTTCACCCTATATAAGAATTTAATTCTTTAGGAATTTAATTCCTCTAAAAGAAATTAGGGTTTAACCCTACATAAGAATTTAATTCTCAAAATAAAATAGGGAGACTTAAAAGATCTTTGTGCATGCAAAGGACTAAGGTCACGTGACCCCACGTGACCCCTGAAAAGATCCCCAAAATGAGAAGGGAAAAAGCTTGGATGCAATGCCTCACGTGCTCCCACGTGACCCTTGAAACAAAAGAGAACAAATCCAAAGGCGGAACCATTCTTGGGCGCTCTCATGTGACCCTTAGTAAAACGCTTTAATAATCAATAACTAGAAGCCCATCACGTGCCCACACGTGATGGCCTGCGGACCAAAAGTGTTTAACACTTATCTGAATATTCCTGAGAACAAAATAAGGGGATCTAGCCCCACTTTTTTATGCTATCACGTGCTCCCACGTGATCTCTCCCTCTCCTAGTGTTTAACACTAATTTGATAATCTTATTACCAGTGTTTAACACTGTTGTTCTTTAATGTTGAACACTAGCTTCAGCCCAATTGACTAATTTTCTAGAGGCAAAGCCTCCCCTTCAATGGACCAATAGAGGGCCAATATTCCAAACTTGATTGGACTTAGCCCAAGAAGACCATAAGTCCTCAATTCAGACTCAACTGAGCCAATGTGCTCATAATGTAATTAATTGGTCTTAGTTCTAAACTAGGCTATAGATCATTTAATCCACCTGGGTTCAAGGGTACATCTCTTCACTCCTTTGATATTTGTCGTTGTAATTCCTCAACGTCTTCAAAAAGGTGACGGGTTCCGACAACCACACATTTTATGGACTGTGGGGTCCTTAAACTCATGGACTATGATGTCCTCAACCTCGACCGTGATGTCTTAAAACTAACATCGGACTGTGGGGTCCTTAAACTCATGGACTATGATGTCCTTAACCTCGACCGTGATGTCTTAAAACTAACATCGGACTGTGAGGTCCTTAAACTCATGGACTATGATATCCTTAACCTCGACCGTGATGTCTTAAAACTAACATCGGACTGTGGGGTCCTTAAACTCATGGACTATGATGTCATTAACCTCGACGGTGATGTCTTAAAACTAACATCGGACTGTGGGGTCCTTAAACTCATGGACTATGATGTCCTTAACCTCGACCGTGATGTCTTAAAACTAACATCGGACTGTGGGGTCCTTAAACTCATGGACTATGATGTCCTTAACCTCGACCATGATGTCTTAAAACTAACATCAGACTGTGGGGTCCTTAAACTCATGGACTATGATGTCCTTAACCTCGACCGTGATGTCTTAAAACTAACATCGGACTGTGGGGTCCTTAAACTCATGGACTATGATGTCCTTAACCTCGACCGTGATGTCTTAAAACTAACATCGGACTGTGGGGTCCTTAAACTCATGGACTATGATGTCCTTAACCTCGACCGTGATTTCTTAAAACTAACAATAGACTGTGGGGTCCTTAAACTCATGGACTATGATGTCCTTAACCTTGACCGTGATGTATTAAAACTAACATTGGACTGTGGGGTCCTTAAACTCATGGACTATGATGTCCTTAACCTCGACCGTGATGTCTTAAAACTAACATCGGACTGTGGGGTCCTTAAACTCATGGACTATGATGTCCTTAACCTCGACCGTGATGTCTTAAAACTAACATCGGACTGTGGGGTCCTTAAACTCATGGACTATAATGTCCTTAACCTCAACCGTGATGTCTTAAAACTAACACTGGACTGTGAGGTCCTTAAACTCATGGACTATGATGTCCTTAACCTCGACCGTGATGTCTTAAAACTAACATTGGACTGTGGGGTCCTTAAACTCATGGACTATGATGTCCTTAACCTCGACCGTGATGTCTTAAAACTAACATCGGACTGTGGAGTCCTTAAATCCATGGACTATGATGTCCTTAACCTCTACCGCGATGTATTTAAACTAATATTCGACCGGAATGTCACTAAGCTAAACAATAGAGTCCAATTGCTCTCTTGTCGGATCTAAACGATCCCGTTAAGTTGATCTTAGTCTAAAATTAGACTAACGTATCCTTAACGAACGTTTAAGTTGATCTTAGTCTCAAATGAGGCTAACGTATCCTTAAACCCAAACCCCCAAACCCAAATCTAAGAAAATACGGATTTGGACTAGTCCACGCCCTACGGGCGACAACATAAATTAGTCTCCGTATACAATCCACGGGCAACCAAAAACAAAACAAACACACACGACACGAAGTGACCATCTGGAGAAGAAGAAAGTGGTTACCACGATGCGGTAGCGTAATTAACTACAGGGGCTTGCGCCTGCAGGGAAAAGCGTCCCCACAATCAAAAACCCCTCAAATGAGGGGGAATCTGACGAAGTCTGCTACATCGGCCGCATACGTTTAAACCTTTGATACATGGTGTCATAAATCAACTTGGCAACTTCGGAGAGGTGGACGGATAGAACCAATTAGCATCTGCCCCCGAATCTCAGACAAGACGTCAGTCTTGCACCGTCTTTCGGAGGGGAACAGATTCGGGCACGCCCGGTGGGACCTTTTCCTCTTTCTACTCCACACTTCGTGTGTCGTGTTCGCGAACCAATCGCGGTTTTCTAATGGTTGCCCTTGGGTTCGAGGTACTGAGATTTGGCGTTTTTCTTGGTGCAGAAAGCAAAGATCAATGGCGTTCACCTGCTCGAAGTGTTCCACATGCAACTGCAACCCACGTTCTGCCTCAACTGGGGGCATAGCTTACGGGCCCCAAGATGCTACCCTGTTCACGATGCCCGTGGAACAGGTCACTCAAGCCTCCACAGGGTTATTTTTCGGGACCATGCTCCCGCCAACGAGCTTCACTGCTCCTGTGCCAACGCCGGAAGTTCCCAAGAAATCGGTCTTCGATCGGCTTACAGCTACTACGGCCCCTCTCAACGGGTCATCCAGCACCGGCACCTCGGTCTTCTCCAGATTGGGCCAAAGTTCTTGTGGGCCTATAATGAAGCCTGCAATCTCAGAGAAGGTTATTCCGAAGAGGGTAACCAACTCTGCTCCTGAAATCGTCAAGGTGGCTTCTCCTGCCAAGGGGTCGGTCTTTACAAGACTGACTGTCCCAACTTCTGCTCCCGCTCCTGCTACTCAAAGGACATCAGTCTTCAATAGGCTGACTCCAGCAGCAACCCTTCACTTGGAAAGGGGGGAAGACAAAGCCATTGCTGAACCAACACCAACGGCTCGACACGCTCGATGTCGCCACTGGCGCCGAGTAAGGAAGGCCGGGGGTAACTCCCCTTCTGGGCTAACTCCACCAGCTCCAACGGTGGAAATTAATGCTGCTGTTCCAACCGGGAACAGCTTTGAGCTGCTGAATAAGGTGCGCAGGAACTCTCCTACCGCCGTACTGAAAAGATCCCCTCCTCCGATGGAGAATGTTGCGGAAGCCAAGCCAGAACAGTCCTCTCAGTGGCTGTCCACTAAAATCTACAAGGTCTGGCGCCAAGTCCAAGACTCGGTGATTGATCGAAATTTCTCCCACCAGCAGAAGAAGCTGAAGGTCCGGCAGGAAGAAAACCGCCCTGTTAAGCTACAAAAGATGACGACTACTTGGGTGCCCACGGCAGCGGCCCCCTTAACGTCAACCACTTAGAAAAGAAGGAGGCCAGAGAAAGCCCCGGTAAACGTGGCAGACCACAAAGACGCTGAGCCCAAACGCCCCAAGTTTGGGGGCATGGTGGTGCATACCGTCTATATGGCATCCGGGAAAGAGGACAGTCGCGCTTCGACGGGCCACCGACCACTCATCCGATACATCACAAGGGCACAGGAACATCAACAGCAGAAGCTCCAGGAGATGCTGACCGCAATGACCGCACTCACCGGGCTAAAAGAAAGCCTGGAGGCGTCATCAGAACGTCACGAACATGAGACTGATGCGGAATTCCTTCGGAGAATGCTCGAAAAGAAGGATAAGGAGGCTACGGAACAGGCGGCCAATATAAAGAAAATGGCTTTTTTGTTCCAAGACATGGTAGGTATGATGATCCAGCAGGACCCTCCAGCTGAAGATCCTCCGATTATCCTCGAAGACTACAGAGGAGAAACATCATATCCACCTCCGGCTCTTTCAACAGCCAAAGAGGAAGCTATCTCCAAGGCCTCCCTGGATGATTATATTGCTCAACAAATACGAGTTCACCAGACAAATGAAGCAGCTGGCCAGGTCGTGGAGACTGGGCGACCGTATCCAGGCTGGTATGATCAAATAAAATACCCGCTGGGCTATACGATCCCGAAATTCCATGTATACAAGGGGACAGGAAATCCCCACCAGCACGTCGCCCAGTTTAGAGCTCTGTGCGGCAACACCGGGGGCGATGATAAGCTTTTGCTCCGTCAATTCGTCGGCAGCTTGTCGGAGACCGCATTTGAGTGGTACTCCGAGCTTCCAAACGACTCCGTCAAAACTTTCGCAGAGATTGAGTTGCTATTCACCCAGCGATTCGCGAGTGCCAGCGAACGCACCCCAATAACGGCGTTGATAAATGCAGGGGTGAAGCCGGGCGAGACGTGGGTTCAATACGCGATCCGATGGCGGAACCTGTGGTCGAAATGCAAACAGCGCATCGAAGAAGCACCAGCGGTGGGCATGTTCGTGGGCACCCTAGACCCTCATGCAACTATTTCACGGTTCATGATGTTCTTCAAACCGACCACATTCCAGGCTTTAATCGACAAGCTAGCTCAGATGGATCAAATGGGTCACAGACCGTCTCCCCCGAAACCGGAGCCGCGAAGTGAAAAGGGTAAAGGAAAGGCGACCTTCGTTGCGAATACTCAACAGCAGCCCAGCGCTCCAAAGCTAACGGATCAGCTGGAAGAGAGACGGCGCTATTATAATGAGAAAATGAAGCGTCCTTACTCGTTCCCACGAGACAAAACGAAGAGACTCTTCGAGCTAGCAATGCGCAACAGGCTTATCAATTTGCCGAATCCCAAGCGACCATTGCAGCCCGGTGAAGCAAATAATCCCAATTATTGTCCTTACCACCAAACGGTAAGCCATCCAATTGAAGATTGCTTCGTCTTTAAGGGATGGATCGAGGATCAATACCTACAAGGCAAGTTTGCGCTGTCTGAGAAGTGGAAAGTAAGCCTACCACAACCGCACACTCCTAAGAAGACGGACACACCGGGGGCAACATGCACTTTTGTTGAAGAAGCTCCATGAGAGGTGGTTCTTTCGGCCAAAACCAAAAGGATGCTGAGTGATCTCCAGACATGCCCGACGATCAGGTGGAAAAATCCGCTAGAACCCCAGATCATCGAAGGAATGCTGAAGCCGAGCCCAACTCCAAAGATTGGTGGTGATGGCCAAAGTGTTCGCATCCAGCCGTCAAAATCTTCGAAAAAGAAGAAGAAATCCAAGAAGCCCGTGAAGCCTGGCGACAAGCGTACGGACCTACAGAAACAGATTGACGCGCTGGAAGAGCATAACCAGGAGGCGCGGACTCCAATCACGCTCCAAGAGTTCCTCGGCCACGTCCTTGAGGACGAAGATGATGGAGAAGAATCGTCGGATGGATCCGAGGATTACGTAGCAAGCTGCCATGTGATATCTCATTCATCGCCAGACAATGAAAAAGCTCCCTGCACAGAGAGACTGGAGGCAGGTCCTAAGCCAGAACTTCTATGGCCGTCAGACGAAATGATCGACGCCTTCCTAAATGAAATTCATCTGAAAAGTAAAGCCGATCAGGAGCGTGAGATAGCCATATTTGAAAGAGCCAAACATCGGCGACTAGATGAAAGAGTCGAGACACTCCCACTGAATCAAGGAACATCCGTCGCGGATAAAAACAAGTTCAAGATGAGGAAAAGCTTTGCTAAAGCCATATCAATGGGAATGAAGCTACCACCCTCCGAAGGAAACACTGTCGGTGAAGTAGAGATGCATCCTAGCTGCTGCTCATATCATCGAAATATTTCGTACCCCACCAAAGAGTGCGACGCTTTTAAAAGATGGTGGCAGGGATATGTTGCTCATCGGCAACATTTTAAGCGGATGAAACGCAAAACTCGTCGGGAGCGGAGAACTACGACCGAGGAGTGTTTCCCCCAATAAGAGCAAGGCTCTGTTTGAATTTCAAAAATTCAAATTTTGAAGCAACGCTTCAGATCCTCTGCGCTGCGCGCAAAGCGCCACGTGTCAGAAGCTGATACGGCAGCGCAGCGCCCAAGGCAGTGCGCCCAATCAGAGCAAAGCTCTATTTTAAGTAAAATTAAAGGAAGCAACGCTTCAGTTGCGCAAGCACTGCGCTGCGCGACACGTGTCAGCGCAGTTGCGCTGCGCTGTGCGCTGCGCGACACGTGTCAGCGCAGTTGCGCTGCACGACACGTGTCAGAGCAGATGCGCTTGCGCAGTTGCGCTGCGCTGTGCGCTGCGCGACACGTGTCACGCACTGGGGCATTTGCGCCAAACAGAATTAAAATTCTAAAGAAATCTTTTCTGTTCTTGTTTAAACAAGAAGATTTTCTTCTGTAAAACAGAAGCCCTTGGATCAAAGATCCAACGGTGAGGAAAATTCCCCAAATCACTCAGAGAAAGATCTCTTTAACAAATTTAACTAATTTATGGGCACTATAAAAAGGACCTAAGCCTCAATTCAAAAGCATCAAAATTTTCTTAAAAAAAAGGGAAAGAGAACACTGAAGAACTCCTCAAGAACAAAAAAGTAAAAACCTTTAGAAGGAAGAGAAAGTTCTCTTATGAACAGATCATAGATCTAAAAACAAGATCAAGGATCTTTAATAAAAATTAAAAAAATAATAATAATAAAATAGTGCTTTGCACTTTTATGAACCTTTGGTTCTTTGAGATAAGAAAAACAAGAAAAAAACTTATCTTTTCTTTGATCTAAATTAGATCAAGAAATCAAATAGTGCTTTGCACTTCTGTTCTTGAATCTAAAAGATTCTTAGTGTTTTGCACTTCCAAATTGCGTTGTTGCGCTCTTGGGAGAGCGCCACGTGTCAGCTACAGAACAACTTGCGCTACGCGCTTTTAAAATAGAGCTTTGCTCTCTGGAATTGGCGCAACTCAGCAAGGTGCGCCATGTGTCAGCAGCGCAAGCGCAGTGCACTAGCGTAGCGCACTGCGCTTGCATGACACGTGTCGTCATCACAAGCGCTTGCGTTCTCTGATTGGCGCAAAGCGCCTGAAAATGCAATGCATTTCCTGAAGGGCCAGGCCCAATTAAAAGGCCTAACAGGCCTAATAAATAAAATGCTATGCATTATTTAAAAGGGCAGAGCCCAATTGAGAGGTCCATTGGACCAAAACAAATGCTCTGCATTATAATAAAAAGGACAGAGCCCAGTCAAAAAGGGCATAAATGGCCTGAAGTAATGCTATGCATTATTCTAAAAAGGGGAAAGTACAGACAAAGGCCAAATGCAAACAAAATGTTGAACATTTTCAACTGGACTTAGCCCAATTCTGGCCGTAAGTCCTTAAATTAAATTGAACTGAGCACAAATGCTCTCTCAAATCATTTTACACCCGGTTCAAGGGTACATCTCCGAACTTATGGACTTAAGCGTCCTTAAACTCACGGACTTAAGCGTCCTTAAACCAATGGACCACTATGTCCCTAAACTGGAACAATAGAGCCCCCAAACACTCTTTTGTCGGATCTAAACGATCCCGTCAAGTTGATCTTAGTCTCAAATCAGACTGACGTGTCCTTAACAAACGTTTAAGTTGATCTTAGCCTCAAATATGGCTAACATATTCTTAAACCAAAACCCCAAACCCAAATCTAAGAAAGTACGGATTTGGACTAATCCACGTCCTACGGGCGACGGCATAACTTAGTCTCCGTATACAATCCACGGGCATCTACAAACAAAACAAACACACACGACACGAAGTGAAATTTCTGGAGAAGGAGAAAGTTGTTACCGCGACGCGGTAGTGTAATTAACTGCAGGGGCTTGCGCCTGCAGGGAAGAGCGTCCCCACGATCAAAAAACCCTCGAGAGAGGGGGAATCTGACGAAGTCTGCTACATCGGCCGCATCCGTCTAAACCTCCGATACACGGTGCCATAAAACAACTTGGCATCTTCGGAGAGGTGGACGGATAAAACCAAATAGCATCTGCCCCGAACCACAGGCAGAGACGTCCCTATGTCGTCTTGGCCGCCGTTCGGAGGGGAACAGATTCTGGCACGCCCGGTGGGACCTTTTCCTCTTTCCACCCCACACTTCGTGTGTCGTCTTCGCGAACCAATTGCGATTTGTTAAATGGTTGCCTTTGGATTTCAAGTTACTAAGATTTGGTCTTTTGCCTGGCGTAGAACTCAAGATTCAATGGCCTCTAATTGCACCAACTGCTCGAAGTGCCACTGCAACGGACGCTCCACCTCACCAGGAGGTGTAGTGTATGGGCCCCAAGCGGCTTCCTTCCTCGTTCTGCCGGTAGACCAGGTGACCCAAACCACCACTGGCCTGTTCTTCGGGACCATGATCCCACCTACAAGCTTCTCTGCGCCAATACCTGCACCGGAAGTGAACAAGAAGTCGGTCTTCGACCGGCTCACTGCTACGACGACCCCTGTCAACGGGTCGCCCACTACCAAACCGACAGCCTCTGTTTTCACCAGGCTAAATCAGAACTCTAAATTGGCTGTCCCAAGGAAGGCAATAACTGCTGCTCCAGAAGTCGTCAAGGCGGCTTCCCCTGTCAGAGAGTTAGTCTTTTCAAGACTGACGATTCCTGCCCCTGCCCGAAGATCTGTCTTCGACAGGTTAAATAGCATTCCTCAAAGGACAACCCCAGTCTTTAAGAGGTTAACACCAGCGGCGCCTTATTCAGACAGGGGGCAAAAAGAAGCTGTCTCTATCTCCGAGCCAGTCCCAGCGGCTCGTCATGCTCGACATCGCCATTGGCGACGAGTGAGGAAAGCAGGGGGCAACTCCCCCTCAGGGCTAACTCCACCGGCTCCAGTGGTGGAAGTCAACGCTGCTGTTCCAACTGGGAACAGCTTTGAACTGCTGAGGAGGGTACGTAAGAATTCTCCAACCGCTACACTGAAAAGATCTCCTCCACCTGCGGAGAGAGTTCCGGAAACGAAGCAGGAGCAGCCCCCTCAACGGCTGTCCTCAAAAATATACAAGGTTTGGCGAAGGGTTCAGGACTCCATGATCGACCCAGATCACTCTCGTCAACAAAAGAAGACGAAGGTGCAAAAAGAAAAGGACCGTCCTATTAAACAGCAGGGGACGACGATCGCTAGGGTGCTCACTGCAACGGCCCCCTCAACTCCAATCACTCAAAAGAAAAGGAGGCCGCAGAAAGCCCCTGTGAACATGGCGAAGCATAAAAGCGTTGAACACAAACGCTCCAAGTCTGGGGGCATAGTGGTGCACACTGTTTATATGGCTGCCAGGAAGGAGGATAACCTTGCTTCTACGGGCCACCGACCGCTCACCAGATCCGTGACGAAAGCCCAGGTGCAACAAAAAAAACTTCAGGAAATGATGACTGCAATGGCTGCACTCACTGGGCCAAAAGAAAGCTCTGAAACGTCCTCGGATGAGCGTCAAGAACAAGAAACTGACGCTGAGTTTCTTCGCCGGATATTAGAGAAAAAGGATAAAGAGGCTGCGGAACAAGCGGCCAGCATAAAGAAAATAGCCCTCCTCTTCCAAGATATGGTAGGGATGATGTTACAGCCAGACCGAAAACCCTCCAATCATTGTTGAAGATGACGGAGGGGAGACATCTAATCCTCCGCCGGTTCTCTCAGCAGCCAAAGATGAAACCATTTCCAAGGCCGTGCTAGACGATTATATAGCTCAGCAGATCCGGGTTCATCAGGCGAATGAAGCGGCTAGGCAAATTGTTAGATCCGGACGACCGTATCCGAGCTGGTACGACCAAATCAGTTACCCGCCGGGATATACGACCCCTAAATTCCACGTATATAAAGGGACAGGGAATCCGCATCAGCACGTCGCTCAATTCAGGGCCTTATGCGGCAATACTGGGGGCGATGACAAATTGTTGCTACGTCAATTCGTCGGCAGCTTAGCAGAAACAGCCTTTGAGTGGTATTCGGAGCTACCTAACGACTCTGTCAAAACATTTGCGGAGATGGAGCTACTGTTCACACAAAGATTCGCGAGTGCTAGTGAACGCACCCCGATAACAGCACTAATAAATGCCAGAATAAGGCCAGGCGAAACGTGGGTCCAATACGCAACACGATGGCGAAACCTATGGTCGAAATGCGAACAACGTATAGAAGAGTCACCTGCGGTAGGCATGTTTGTGGGCACTCTCGATCCGCAGGCGACCATCTCGCAATTTATGATGTTCTTCAGGCCGACCACCTTCCAGGCCTTGATTGACAAATTAGCCCAAATGGACCAGATGGGCCATGGACCGTCTCCTCCAAAACCAGATTCCCGAAATGAGAAAGGAAAAGGGAAAGCGATCATCGTCGCCAATGCTCAACAACAGTTGAGAAACTCATAGCCGGTCGTTCGCCAAAACAACGTGCGTTCATGCCCATCCCTCGAAGAGAGGCTAGGACATCCTTACTCGTTTCCTCAGAATAAAACGAGAAGACTGTTCGAATTGGCAGTGCGCAATAGACTCATCAATCCGCCGAGTCCAAAGCGTCTGTCGCAGCCAGGCGATCTTAATAATCCCAATTATTGCCCTTACCACCAAACGGTAAGTCATCCGATTGAGGATTGTTTCGTCTTTAAGGGATGGATCGAAGATCAGTACCTACAAGGCAAGTTCGCGCTGTCGGAAAACTGGAAGGTAAACCCACCACAGCCGCTCCCTCCAAAGAAGATGGACACGCCGGGGGCAACTTGTTCTTTCGTCGAGGATGAAAACGATGGAGAAAACTTATCAGATGAATCTGAAGACTACGTAGCGACTTGTCATGTGATTTCTCATTCACTGATGGATGATGAGGAGACTCCTTGCGCTGAGAAATCAATGGCAAACCCTGAGCCGGAGATTCTACAGCCATCAGACGAGTTAATTGATGTCTTCCTAAATGAAATTCGTTTGAAAGCAAAAACCAATCAAGGGCGTGAAATGGCCATACTGGAAAGAGCCAAGGCATTCCCGTCAAATCAAAAGCCATACACTGCGGGTAAAAATAAATTCAAAATGAGGAAAAGGTTCGCCAAAGCTCTATCAGTAGGAATGAAGCTACCGCCCTCTGAAGAAAATACTCTCGCCGAGGTAGAGATGCACCCTAACTTTTGTTTATATCATCAGAAGATCATACATCCTACCGAAGACTGCGAATCCTTTAACTGTTGGTGGCAAGGGTATGTCGCTCAAAAGCAACACTTCGACAGGACAAAATGTGAAGCTTGTAGACGTCGAAAAAATATGATAGATGAGCGCAAAAGAGCCGCCGACGATTGTCATACGGCCGACTCTAAGGTATCGCAAATTATCACCTTTGGAAGCGACTCTGACGAAGAAGCTACCCCCAACCCTTCCCTCAGGGAATCTATTTCAAAAATGAAGGAATTGAGGAGCTGCGAGAACGTTCAGCCATGCAATCGCACGCTACTCGGAAAAAATCCCGGCCCCGCAAACAACGGAGCGAACAAAAAGGATAAAGGAAAAGGAAAAATGACCTTCGTCGCCAGCGCTCAACAACAATTAAGTGACCCTAGACCGGTTGCTCGCCAAAGCAACAAGTGGCAACCCCTCCAGGAAAAGTTGAAACGTCCTTACTCGTTTCCGCAAGATAAAATAAGGGGACTGTTCGAGCTGGCAGTGTGCGACAGACTCATCAATCTGCCGAGTCCAAAATGTCCGTTGCGGCCAGGCGATGTTAATAATCCTAATTATTGCCCTTACCATCAAACAGTATGTCATCTGATTGAGGATTGCTACGTCTTCAAGAACTGGGTTGAAGACCAATACCAACAAGGCAAGTTCGCGTTGTTCGAAAATTGGAAGGTGAACCCGCCACAACCGCATGCTCCGAGAAAGATGGATACGCCGGGGGCAACATGGTCAGTCATGGAGAAAGCCCCATAGACCGAAAAGTCAGTAAACTAGAGCTTCGCCTCAAATACGGCAATGATGGACCGAAACGAACTTAAACTAATGATGGACCGCAATGTCCTAAAACTTGCAAAGGACCGAAACGTCCTTAAACTAATACCGCAGCATCTTTAGGCTGATGAGGTGAATAAAAAAATATAAATAAAGAAAAATATAATAAATAAAAACGGTATGTCCATAAGCAAAAAGGGCACGGATGAAAACCCGAAAGGGCTCCGTGAGTAAAAACAGCAGGGCTACCGGCGAGTGTTCGTGAAAACCCGAAAGGGCGCGACCTCGTTAAAAAAAAAAGAAAAGAAAAGAAAAGAAGAAAATAAAAAGAAATAAAAAAGAAAAACGGTATGTCCTTAAGCAAAATGGGCATGGATGAAAACCCGAAAGGGCTCCGTGAGTAAAAACAGCAGGGCTACCGGCGAGTGTTTGTGAAAACCCGAAAGGGCACAACCTCGTTAAAAGACACTTATAGGGTCCTCTCGACCTTGTAAGGAGAAACCACCGGCGTGAGATCCTTACGACTCACAAGGGAGCAACACACTTAGGGATCCCCACGATTCCTAAGGAAAAAATACACTTCCGAGATCCTCAAGACTCGTAAGGAGAACTCTCTTATGGGACCCTCACGGCTCATAAGAGTTGAAAGTCTTAAGTTACAGAGACCTAAACCTGTGCTTAAGAAACTCCCATGACTTCCGACATTGCCTTACAAGTGGCTCAATACTGACCCTTGTATACAATCCACGGGCGCGAATAAACATTCCCCCAACCAAGTTTCATCCGTGATTGGGGATATGTTCGTATGGGGAACGACCCTTGTAAATCCTCTCGATTTACAAGGAGAAAACCCTCCTGTAGGATCCTTACGACTTACAGAGGAACATGAACTTAGTAATCCTCATGATTCCTAAGGAGAAAATACGCCTACAAGATCCTCACGACTTGTAGGGAGAAATACCTTTGTGAGACCCTTACGGCTCATGAAGTTAAAAGACTTAGTCGACAGCGCCTTAACCCTGTTCGCTAAGCCACCTTTGTTCGACATCGACGGAGGCAAATGATGATTCGCTCCTGGCAATATCCCAGTTATAGCGGTGTTGATGCCGAAATCAGTGTCTAATTCCAGATTTACGGCGGAAAGCCAGTAGGCCGCACATGTATACGAAATAGCCGAAATGATGGGGCAACTTGCAATAAAAAGCAGCAAGTAAAAGGTGTGCATGCAAAATAGCCGAAATGATTGGGCAACTCGCAATAAAAAGAAGCGAGTAAAAATAAAATAAATAGCCGAAATGATTGGGCAACTCGCAATAAAAAGCAGCGAGTAAAAATAAAATAAATAGCCGAAATGATTTGGCAACTCGCAATAAAAAGCAGCGAGTAAAAATAAAATAAATAGCCGAAATGATTGAGCAACTCGCAATAAAAAAGCAGCGAGTAAAAATAAAATAAATAGCCGAAATGATTGGGCAACTCGCAATAAAAAGCAGCGAGTAAAAATAAAGTAAACAGCCGAAATGATTGGGCACCGCGAAAAATAGCCGAAATGATTGGGCAATCGCGACCTTCGTGAGCTGAAATGATAGAGTATCGCGGAAAGAACTAAAATAATAATAATATATATGTAACATGCCCTGCAGACGATAGCACAGCAATCCCTTTACACAATCCAGGGGCACAAACAAAGAGGGAACCATACCTTCCCGACAGGCTCCGCCAAAAAGCGAAGCCAAGTCTCGACGGTTCAGCAACAACCTAGAGACAACCGTGACATTCGAGTCGATACAGTAGACGCAATGTCAACAATAACGTTCTTCCTCCAACAAGCTTCGAACATGACAAAGCAAATGAAGCAAAGGCTAAATTCCTAACTTCAAGGTCTTGACGGCAACCAATATAAAGCCAGAAAGACAACTGGAGATCGTCTCACACCAGTGTGGAATGGTCACCACCTCGACGTTCATCTCGACACAGCAGACGCAACATCATCAAACATACGGAGCCACGGCAAAATCCTAGCTCCACCCCGACGTTCGTTTCGATACAGCAGACGAGTTGTCACCACAGCGTTCTTCCTCCAGCGGGATTCGGACGCGACAATCAAACAAACAGAGCCACGGCAAAATTCCAGCTCCATCTCGACGTTCGTTTCGATACAGCAGACGAGTTGTCACCCCAGCATTCTTCCTCCAGCGGGATTCGGACGCGACAATCAAACAAATGGAGCCATGGTAAAATCCCTAGTTCCAAACCTCAACGGTTCATCAGCAAACTAAAAACAACCGCGGCATTCGTCTTGATACAGCAGAAGCGATGCCAGCACAATAAAGCAAAGGCCAAATTCCTAGCTTCAGGGTCTTGACGGCAACTCACATAAAACCTGAAAGACTATCGGAGATCATCCCACACCAGCGCGGAGTGGTTATGACTCATCGGGGCTCGCCAAAATGAGCCTAACCTCAAGTAAAAAGCGGCATGGCAAATTCCTAACGCTTGTTCTTCCGACGGTCAAACTGCCTAGGAAGATTGCTTGAAGACGTCTTATCTAGCCCCCGAAGGGATCAGAGACACGGCAGTCGCAGGGCTACTCGAACAGCACGATTGCCTATCGAGGACTATATCAGCTTATGCGACGGTACGATGGCCAAAACCCTAAGTACCACCGACCTTAACGGGCTTCTGTCGTAAAGAGCAGAGGTTAAATGCGACGTTAAGATGTTCTTACGAGAAACACTCGATTCGTCTCGACTTGTGAAGAAATTGTTGAGGCGGCTCGACTCGTGAGATAAAGCCTTAGGCAGTAGGCATAAAAGAAGCCTGTTTCCTAAGCACTGGGACCCTGCGAGTCGATCCAAAAAGGTCTCTTACATACTATTCACGGGTCTCACTCTCCAAAGTCGAATTTCGACGAGGAGGGAAGCAACCGCTTACGAGTCCTCTCGACTCGTAAGAGGGAAAAATTCTCTTATAGGATCCTTACGACTTATAAGAGAAAAACACACTTAGGAATCCTCACGACTCCTAAGGAGAAAAACCTACCTACGAGATCCTCTCGATCCGTAGGGAGAAAAGTCTCTATGAGACCCTCGAGGCTCATAGAGTTGAAAAGTCTTAGACAGCAGATCTGAACCTGCGGCCTAAGCCATCGCTATTTCTTAAGAAAGTCAAGATGCGTGCTCTATTATTTGTTGACCATGTTTACTCAGGTGGCGTGCTGATAATAAAAAAAGAAAAGGCGGAGAAATGACACAAGACATTACAGAAGATGTATATCTTTTATTCATAAACTTGGTTGAGTACAGGATACATTGTGCTAAAGAATAAAAAAAAACATATATACGTTTTTTTTATTCACAAGTACAAACGATACAAGGAGAATTACTGAGAAGGAAACATCTTGCATAGATCTAGCAATTGTTCGCTCAATTCTCTCCCCACTTTCTCCTGATCTGCTGCCACCACTAGCTCCGCTTCCACTTGGGCCCGTTGCTGCAAGACAGACGCAAGCCGCTCCCTGACGGCCTGATAAGCAGCTTCCCGGCCTGGAGTATCGCGCTCAACTATATCAAGCTTCCGCTTCAAGTTTAGCCCATGGGAGATGCGCTCCAGAAGACCCTCAAAGATAGTCTTCACTTGGGCAGCATTCGCTTCAACCTCAGCACGCAGACGGGCCATCTCGCTCGAAGTCTCTTGGCATTCCTTTAGCTTTAAAGCTGCTTCTTGTTCCAAGTGGTGGACATAGGAAGCGCTTCCCTCAATCCATGCTGCTCTTTCATTGCTCGCGGCTAAAGTCTTGGGGGCGGGACGCATCGACTCCAGCTTATGCAGGCGAGCCTCGATCTCCATACAATGATTAGCCCAAGATGTGATGATACCCTCGTCATGGAAATTCACGAGTATCACCAACATCGGGTTAACCACTATAGCGAATTCCGCAGCAGAAGTAGGGGTCTCGATGTCGAGCTCCTTAATGTAGTCGATCAACATGCGTAAGCTGTTCGCGGCGCCTTTCGAAGATGGACATCTCAGGAAAGGACCTGCCGGCATTATGATGCGAGACTCGAAGGGCACCGAGACCGGAACGACCGCTGAAAAGAAACAGGATGTGATTAGATAACAGTTCAGGGAATAAAAAAGGGGGAAGTCATCAATGTGACAGTCGCCATACCAGCTGAGACAAGTGGCAAGGCCGGAAGGGCCGGTGGCGCAACCGATCTTTCTTCTCCTCCTTCGATTTGTAACACTGCAGTCAGGACAAGAGAGAGTTATAAATAATTCTACCACTGAAAAACAAAGATATCACTCGGGGACGGTACTCACCAGCGCCACCAGAGGGAGAGGCGAATTCAGATGGGAAGGAGAAGTGTGGGAGCAACACTTGATAGAGATGGTCAAAAAGCACTCCTGAAAGACACAACAGTGTGACTTTAGTACACAAATTATGCGTCTGGAAGATAAGATTAATAAATTGCAAACCCATACCTTCCAACATCTTCGAGGGTATGAGAGAGGGTTGAGAGGTGACCACCGCCAAGGCAGTCGTTGAAGGCGCTCCCTCAAGCAGTGGGATATCGGCACTGGCTGCACCTACGTTACAAGAAAGGTGAACTTGTCAGAAAGGATTGTAAAGTAAAGAAAAAACAGCAACTTGGGGTTTACCTGAGGAGTTCCCGGCTGAAACGGAGGCGACTCCCTCCTCTAACGACATGAGGCCACCGCCCGTGGCCTCATCACCCGACTCGATGGGGACCGTCGTCGTGCTCGCGTGGTCAGGAGACAGCGGAAGATCGTAGACGGGGAGGGCAATGATCGGAGCATGGCCGGACTCTTGAGAAAGAGCGGCCGACTCTTCCCCAAGAGTCGTGCCCATCTCACCCGCTACTTCCTGGGGCTCTGCAATCTCCATCAGCTTATCCGCCGCCACCACAAGGTCGCCGGCCCCAAGCGCCTCGTCCGCCACCACCCTTGGCTCGGTTATAATGATCATTTCATCTGCCGCCACTTCAGGCGTGGCATCAATGACCTTCTCGGCTACGGACCCCCCAACCTCCATCTCAGGCTCTGAAGCCGCAGCGACGTTGCCCACCGTTGGCTCAGGTTCGACAGGCGTCGCCTCCTCTGTTTCCCTGGGTTCAACGGTCTCCGCATCCCCCTCGGTCGGACTTGGCCCTGCAAGATAAAGTATATAAGAACCGATAGCTTTATGAGTTTTATAATGAAATTCTGAAAGAAGTGCTACCTGAGGTAGACTTGGCGTTAGCCTCTCTATTGGCGCGGATCGCCTGTCTATGAGCGGTAGACAAAGCGACCGGGGACTCTTCTGACGGAGTGTCAGCACGAAGGATGGTGCTTAGGCCCGCTCCTGTAGCCAAAGCAGCCCGGCGCGCCTTCGCCTCACGCCTCAGCCGCTTCCTTTCCTCCCGGGCCGTTGAAATGGACCTTACCAAAGCCTCTTTCATTGAGGCGTCCTCGTCTGTACACAAGGATGCCTCCAAATTCTTCAAGGCATCCCTCGTCGACTTGTCAAGTCGAGGCTCTTGCAGCAGCCCTGACGAGACCGGAACTCCAATAACAGGTTCGGAGAGGATCCCCTCATCGACTGGTATAACCGCTATAAAGAAACAAAGGAAGAAAGTTGGTTAACCATCGAAAAAGATAACAAAATTTGATTTTAAAAAAAAGGGGGGGTGGGACATACCGGCACCCGCTAAAGCGCGTTTCTCTTCCTCCTTTTGGAAGGTTTTCAAAGAGGCAGCAATAGCTTCTTCGGTAGAGACACCTGTTGAAAATGGGGAAAAGTATTAGTCAAGAATAATGATGAAAAATGCGATGAAATGATGAAGAGAGCAGCTAATAATTACCTGACTCAGCGAGTTTACTCAACCACGCTTCAAGCCACGCTGATCGCTCAGAAACCGCAATGGCGGCCGCCAGGTCGGTGTCTGCGGGGTCTACCGCGAAGCCCTTATTGCTGCCATATTCACTTATTCCTTCGGTAAGAGGGGCCTCAGGCTCTAAGCCAAGAATCGCGTCAAGGGAAAGGAGCGACTTCTTCTTTTGCCCGCCAGCTCTGGATGCACCCGGGACTGATTTACGCTTGGCGGACGCCTTGGGGCGGCGGGTCCCGATATCCTCGCCTGCGCCGGACTCTGGCGATACCACATTTACCGCCTCCACTGGAGCACGGGAGGCTGGTGGCGCATCCACAATATCGCGAAGCGGCAATCCGCGCGGAGGGCTCAACACGCGCGGAGGTCCGACTCCAGCACCTTTCAATGGAGAAACAACCGGGGTCCTCGGCTTCAAGGGAGCCTTGCGATCGCCGCCGGGAGGTGCACCCTTGCGGTCAACCATAATACGTTTCTCCATCAAAATAACGGGCCCCGTCGCATGCGCATACCAGGCCACGTACGCGTTGAGGACTTTAGGGACGCAGCTCGGCTCACTGATAAAGAAATAAGAACCCGTGTTAAGCCGCATAAAGTGGTGCATTGCATTCTTTATCCCCTCCCGGCTAACCACGGGCTTTTCCAAGAAGGCGTCAATCGGGATCCCCTGATTGTAGCTCGATTGCTGAGCAAACCGGTGAGGGTTATACCTCATGAAGAGTGCTGTCTCATTCTGCCTAAACACTAGGTAGCTCGGACGAATGGAGTAGAGGTGGAGGATTTTCCGAGCCTTCAATATGGAAGCCCCGTCCTTAAAATCATCGCGCAGTGGCACCACTGACTTAGTGGTCTCTGAGCCTATGGTTATGATCTTATCCACAAAAGAAACCTTCGCTCCGACCAGATGTGGACGAAGGAGCAGCCCCCTAGACTCCCGCGGGGATGCAACCACAATTGAAGCACCGACCAACCGCATGACTCTCGGGAGCCTGCATTTCTCAAAGAACGGAGGAATCTTATGGGCGCCAAACACCCCTTGCACATGCATCTCCATCCAGGAGGTGAAGCAGTGCATCGGAAAGTTAGCAGGTTATACCCCAGGCTCACTAGCGTCCGCCGCTACGCTAAGTCCATTATAAAGGTAAGCCAGCCCGGCGATTCCTACCGATAACTGCAAACCAGCCACCATCCGATGCGCTGGGTAAAAGACGGAAGGCCGCATGTGGCGCGGGTGCATGGGGAGCGCAAAGCTGCATAGCCACAAGCCCAAGAACCCAGTAAAGAAGGTCTCCTCATCCATGCCCGGGACGGCGATTTCTGAGAAAGGGACGATGGCGGCGCCGGGGAGATAAAAATCCTTTTGATCATTCTCCGATACGGGTCGGCGGTCCAAACCGAAACCAAAAGGGTCATCGAGCTGGGCGAACTTCTCACTCCGCTCGGATAGGAACTCCGGGCGAATGAAGCGGGCAATAAAATCTGCGAAACTGACGCCCCGGTCGCCCGATTCCAGATGGAGTCCTTCATAGATCTCCAACACCTTCACCAAGCCCGGATACTGATGCTGAATGGCGTTCTCCGGAGTCAGGTCAAACACCAGCGGCTTGGTAGCAAAGACGTATTCATCAGGAGGAAGCAGCTCCTCGTAGTGCTCCCCCCTCATTAGTAGACCCGAGACTTCAGCAAACTCCTCCAAGGAGATGGAGACTTCCCTGTCCGTCATCAGGAAGGTGTGGGTGGGGATATTCCGTTGTTCAATAAAAGCCTTGATCCACCACGTTGGAGGAGAGGGATACTCGAAAAGCGAGACGTAGATGGCCGAATATAGACCAATCTTCGTTAGATGAGTCCTTTTCGCCGATAAGATGTACCGGGCCCACTGCAAATATCCGGCAGGCGGTCACGGGATCAGTCCAATATTGTAAGCCTGTCCCCAAGGGCGTGCTTCACCCTGACAGATTCGCCTCCCCAGAATGTCTATTGCCGGCGGCGGCTGCACGGGGATGGCACCGATTGCAGGCTGGAGGAGGTCATCAGAATTCCAATTTTTAACCTCCACGGCATACTTCACCGGGGGTTCGTCCGCATAGGGGATTGTAATTATGGGCTCAGAAGGCGAGGCAGAACTGAAACTGCGACGACCCTGGATGATTTCACTGTACCACCTACCCCACAAGTGAAGGTTCTTGTACTCAGGATCACGGTCCTTAATAAGAGCGAACACCACCCGGTCCACTGGTGCATGGGGAAACCCTCCCTCCGAGCGAACAAATGGGAAAGACAGGTTGGCAGACATGTTTCCTGTAGAAAGACAAAAATAACCGTTAGTGTGCCCACGCTTGGCACTTTAAAATCTTACACTACACTGCAATGCAGTGGGTAGGGGACCAAAGGGGGACCCACAAAATCTGGATAACGGTGCACCATTTAATAAGACAATCCCATCATTAGATAAGACTGTCAATTCATAAAAAAAATCCCCAGGAGAATATCCTCATTGATGGGAAATTCTTAGAGACAAGGAGAAAATCTCCTCATTTGGAGCAAAGCTCTGTCACGGAGTGACATTTGCCAAACTCTGGTCTCAGGGGAACAAGATTCCTCAAAAGAGCATAACTCTGTGGTAATAATGGAAAGATCCATCAAATTTTTTTTAACACTTAAAAGAATTAAAATCTTGAAAAATCCATGAAAACTTATAAAAAAGTTCTTCATCTTTCAGAACTAAAAAGATCTACATTTAATCCAAGAGCAAAGCTCTGTTCATGGGTTAAGACCCATGGACAAGATCTCTGTGGATCTGTAAGTTTTTGAGAGCAAGGCTCTGTTGATGAAACCCTAAAGGGGTTTTCTTTAGATTAAAGATCTATAAGAGCAAGGCTCTTTTAATTTAATTTAATTTAATTTAAATTACCTAGAGTGGTTCTAAGTTCTGAACTTTGAAGTTCTTGGGGAAAGAACAAGAGCAAGGCTCTGAGAATCAAAAATTCTTGAAAATTGTAAAGAATTTTCGAAGGACCAAGGGTCCTATTTATAGGCGCCTGCATCCCTTCAACTTATCAGTTGATCCAAAGGCTGGGATCTTGCCAACGCTGCACTCACACGCGCGCTACGTGAACGCAACGGTGGGGGGCATTTGTTTCCCCCAATCAGAGCAAGGCTCTGTTTGAATTTCAAAAATTCAAATTTTGAAGCAACGCTTTAGATCCTCTGTGCTGCGCGCAAAGCGCCACGTGTCAGAATCTGATACGGCAGCGCAGCGCCCAAGGCAGTACGCCCAATCAGAGCAAAGCTCTATTTTAAGTAAAATTAAAGGAAGTAACGCTTCAGTTGCGCAAGCACTGCGATGCGCGACACGTGTCAGCGCAGATGCGCTAGCGCAAGTGTCAGCGCAGTTGCGCTGTGCTGTGCGCTGCGCGACACGTGTCAGCGCAGATGCGCTTGCGCAGTTGCGCTGCGCTGTGCGCTGCGCGACACGTGTCACACGCTGGGGCATTTACGCCAAACAGAATTAAAATTCTAAAGAAATCTTTTCTGTTCTTGTTAAAACAAGAAGATTTTCTTCTGTAAAACAGAAGCCCTTGGATCAAAGATCCAACGGTGGGGAAAATTTCCCAAATCACTCAGAGAAAGATCTCTTTAACAAATTTAACTAATTTATGGGCACTATAAAAAGGACCCCAAGCCTCAATTCAAAAGCATCAACATTTTCTTAAAAAAAGGGAAAGAGAACTCTGAAGAACTCCTCAAGAACAAAAAGGTAAAAACCTTTAGAAGGAAGAGAAAGTTCTCTTATGAACAGATCATAGATCTAAAAACAAGATCAAGGATTTTTAATAAAAATAAAAAAATTAATAATAAAATAGTGCTTTGCACTTTATAAACCTTTGGTTCTTTGAGATAAGAAAAACAAGAAAAAACTTATCTTTTCTTTGATCTAAATTAGATCAAGAAATCAAATAGTGCTTTGCACTTCTGTTCTTCAATCTAAAAGATTCTTAGTGCTTTGCACTTCCAAATTGCGCTGTTGCGCTCTTGGAAGAGCGCCACGTGTCAGCTACAGAACAACTTGCGCTACACGCTTTTGAAATAGAGCTTTGCTCTTTGGAATTGGCGCAACTCACCAAAGTGCGCCACGTGTCAGCAGCGCAAGCGCATCGCACTAGCGTTGCGCACTGCGCTTGCATGACACGTGTCGTCATCACAAGCGCTTGCGCTCTTTGATTGGCGCAAAGCGCCTGAAAATGCAATGCATTTCCTGAAGGGCCAGGCCCAAGTAAAAGGCCTAACATGCCTAATAAATAAAATGCTATGCATTATTTAAAAGGGCAGAGCCCAATTGAGAGGTCCATTGGACCAAAAAAAATGCTCTGCATTATAATAAAAAGGACAGAGCCCAGTCAAAAAGGGCATAAATGGCCTGAAGTAATGCTATGCATTATTCTAAAAAGGGGAAAGTCCAGACAAAGGCCAAATGCAAACAAAATGTTGAACATTTTCAACTGGACTTAGCCCAATTCTGGCCGTAAGTCCTTAAATTAAATTGAACTGAGCACAAATGCTCTCTCAAATCATTTTACACCCGGTTCAAGGGTACATCTCCGAACTCCTCTGACATTTGTCGTTGTAATCCTTCAACGTCGTCAGAAAGGTGACGGGTCCCGACAACCACACATCAATATGGACTTAAGCGTCCTTAAACCAATCTATGGACTTAAGCGTCCTTAAACCAACTTATGGACTTAAGCGTCCTTAAACTCACGGACTTAAGCGTCCTTAAACCAATGGACCACTATGTCCCTAAACTGGAACAATAGGGCCCCCAAACACTCTTTTGTCGGATCTAAACGATCCCGTCAAGTTGATCTTAGTCTCAAATCAGACTGACGTGTCCTTAACAAACGTTTAAGTTGATCTTAGCCTCAAATATGGCTAACGTATCCTTAAACCAAAACCCCAAACCCAAATCTAAGAAAATACGGATTTGGACTAATCCACGTCCTACGGGCGACGGCATAACTTAGTCTCCGTATACAATCCACGGGCATCTACAAACAAAACAAACACACACGACACGAAGTGAAATTTCTGGAGAAGGAGAAAGTTGTTACCGCGACGCGGTAGTGTAATTAACTGCAGGGGCTTGCGCCTGCAGGGAAGAGCGTCCCCACAATCAAAAACCCCCTCGAGCGAGGGGGAATCTGACGAAGTCTGCTACATCGGCCGCATCCGTCTAAACCTCCGATACACGGTGCCATAAAACAACTTGGCATCTTCGGAGAGGTGGACAGATAAAACCAAATAGTATCTGCCCCGAACCACAGGCAGAGACGTCCCTACGTCGTCTTGGCCGCCGTTCGGAAGGGAACAAGGAGCATAGAAGAACTACCGGTAACTGTCGCACGATCAACACCGGAGAATCGCAGGTTCTCACTTTCGGGAGCGACTCTGACGAGGAAATGGCTCTTGGCCCTCCCTTTAAAGAATCCACCTTAGGGAAGGAGGAAGAACCGAAGGCCTGTGAAAATATTCAGCTGCGCAATCGTACACTTCTAGAAAAGAACCTCGGACCCGTAAATAGAAAAGATAAGGGAAAAGAAAAGGTCTCTGAAGATATCACCCTAGATGACAAAGTCATGAAAGAGCTGACAGCTCAGGACCCGCCAAAGAAAAGTAAGATGGACTACAACGTCATGGCGCACCTAAGGAAGTTACCTTCGCAGCTCAGCATTCTCGACGCCCTTTTACTATCAAAAGAAGCAAGAGATTCATTTATCAAGGCGTTGCAAGAGCCAGAGCAATTCCAAGCTTTCTTCGCCGAAGAAAAGATGAAGGACGAGCTGGAGGAAGTACACACAGCCGATATTACCTTCGGCGATGAAGATCTCCTCCTTGGGACGTGCGAGCACAACCGTCCCCTATATGTCTCAGGATACTGCCACGATTTAAAGATAGGCAAAATCCTGGTTGACAATGGGTCTTCCGTCAACCTCCTCAACATGCAAGTGTTGAAGGAAATCTGCATGAGCGTTCAGCATCTCGTTAGCGATAAAATTACCATCTCTGGATTCGACTCCCAGTCATCACGGACTCTTGGGTCTGTAATAATGACGCTGAGCTTCGGGCTACTCGTCACGGATATTAAATTTCACGTCATTGACGCCAAGACTTGCTACAATGCTTTGCTCGGCTGGCTTGGTTACACGAGTACAACATCATCCTTTCTACACAACACCAGTGCATGAAGTACTTCAAGGATGGTCTCAAGTATACTATGACAGGGGAATTGAACCCTTTCTCCGTGAACGAGATCCAAAAATATGAAGATGCAAAATACTTCTTGCCAGATTTTGAGGATACGGAAAGATGTCACCAACCGAAGAAAAAAACTATCCCCACTATTCCAGTCTTCGAGAGTGATACCGAAGAAGAAGAAGAGATAGTTTATTCAGGGCCGCCTCGACGTAACAAACAGGGACCGTCCGCCCCCATGTTGATCTTCGGCAGCGACTCGGAAGACGAGGTTAATGCTGTATTCTCCGCTCGGCCGTCAATACAAGCTTTCGCTGGCAATAATCAGAGTCTGCAAATTATCATGGTTCCGCGGGAGCATTACAAAGATCTCGATGCACTCAAAGCTTATAGTGTGCAAGAACTGCAGACATTTTACGTCCCTCCCAGGCGAAAGGGTGAAAAGGCAATCCTATTCTACCGATCTGAGGAAACCAAAGTGGAGAAAGAAATCTGGCATGGCGCCGATTCTACACTCGACAGACTCCAGCCCATCCGTCTGCCTAGATATTACTCGGAAGGCTTGAGAAGGCACTTGAAACGCCAAGTGGTACCTTTCAAACAGACCATTCGACAAGCTCGGTTCTACAACAGGATTTGGGATGTCCCTGGAACTCAGCGCAAGTTGCCCAACAGGAGAATGGAAACGCTCGGGCTTGGATACGTGAAATCTGGGAAACAGGAACGAGTCCATGGTAGCTACGTCATATATGACTTCGATGAAGAAGAGGACGCCCTGTCAGAAAACGCTGACCCTGAACCAAAACGAGATCCTGCTATCAAAATGCCGAGTCCGTCATTTGAAGAACGAATGGACAAGCTTATCAGGGAAGCGGGTCAAAAGATCCGGGATGACCATAACCGTAAAATGGCCATTTACGAGAAAGCCAGGACGCAGCGCCTTCTTCAACAGGCCACGGAGAATGACAATACTCTTCCTTATCAACCCGTCATACGAAAAGCCCGACGTAGAGGTAAGAATAAATCAAAGAGCGGGAAAGGCGTTCGACAGAAACAAAGCGGGTCCAAGAAGCCACGTGGTCGGGAATCGAGCAATCCGGACTCGTCTCTTATAAAGAAGATGGGTCGAGCATACTCTTTTCCCCAGAATAAAATACGGAAGATACTTGATCTCGCCATAAAACATCAGATGATTACACTTCCGGAGTCCAAACACCCCGAGCAAGCAGGCGAGGTCTCTCACCCAGACTATTGCTCTTATCACCGAGCGATAGGACATCCTCTCGAAGACTGCTTCACCTTCAAGGACTGGGTCAAAGATCAATATCAGCTCGGCAAGTTCGCTCTATCCAGCAATTGGAGGATAAATCCGCCACAGAAGCACAAACCAAAAGCCATACATACAGCGAGAATAGAACCAGATCAACATCGGTCTTGGAAGCGAGCTCGTACCTGTCTATGATAACGCTATCAAAAGAAGAGTCCGAGAATATGGATGACCTCCCCTAGTGCTTCGAAAACAACGATGACGAGGTAATCTCAGAGTTTCCACCGGAGCCGAAAGAGCTGGAAGATGGAATACATACCACTGCAGATGATCTTAAGAAAATTGATTTGGGACGACAAATGACCCGCGACCGACATTCGTTAGTGAGCTGCTATGGTGGCCGCGCTAAAAGACGTGCTCATGCAGCATAAAGATTGCTTCGCATGGAATTATTTCGAGATGCCAGGACTAGATTCAGAGATTGCTGTCCACAAACTGGCTATATCCCCGGACGCCAACCCAACCAAACAAGCACCGAGAAGAATGCGGCTCGAGCTTGAGATGAGCATCAATGCCGAGGTCAAGAAACTAATCGACTCCGGTTTTATCTAAGAGGTTCAATATCCTGATTGGATCGCCAACATCGTCCCGGAGATGAAGAAAAATGAGATAGTGCGCATATGTGTGGACTTCTGGGATCTCAACAAAACTTGTCCAAATGACGACTTTCCAGTACCGGTCACTGAGCTGATGATAGATAACAAGTCCACTCACGAAGTCTTCTCCTTCACGGACGGATCATCAGGATACAATCAGATAAAGATGCATCCCGAAGACCGGAAGCATACCGCTTTCCGAACCCCTTTGAGCATATTCTGCTACAAGGTGATGCCTTTCGGTCTAAAGAACGCCGGTGCCACCTATCAGAGGGCCATGACGAAAATTTTCGACGACCTCATACATGAAATTGTCGAATGCTATATTGACGATCTTGTGGTGAAAAGCAAATCATACGAGGAACACCTAGAGCATTTGAAGATCGTGTTTCAATGCCTTCGGCAGTACAACTTGAAGATGAACCCTCTCAAATGCGCGTTCGGAGTTTCCTCGGGCAAGTTCCTAGGATTCATCGTCCGACACCGAGGCATCGAGATAGACCCGTTGAAGATCAAGGCGATCATGGAGATGCCCCCTCCAAGGACTCTTAAACAATTGCGGTCTCTCCAAGGGAAGCTCGCGTATATTCGGCGATTTATAGCCAATCTCTCCGGCAAGTGCCGCCCCTACAGCCACTTAATGAAGAAGGGAACCCCGTTCGTCTGGGATCACAAATGCAAAAGCGCGCTGGATGAGGTCAAGCAATACATGCAGAATCCGCCGGTGCTGGCTGTTCCAGTCAAGGGAAAGCCTCTCATTCTGTATACAACCGCCCTTGAAGGTTCCTTAGGCGCATTATGGACACAAGAGAACGACCAAGGGAAGGAGAGAGCTCTCTACTATTTGAGTCGAGTTCTACTGGGGGCAGAAAGCAATTATTCTCCCATCGAAAAACATTGCCTGGCGTTGATCTTCGCGATAACGAAACTCCGGCACTATGCATTGGCGCATGAAGTCCGTCTCATATCAAAGGTGGATCCTCTCAAATATTTGATGTCAAAGGCCATATTAACAAGGCGTCTCGCTAAATGGGCCTTGCTCTTGATGGAGTTCTCAATAACTTATCAGCCTCTTAAGGCAGTGAAAGGCCAAGCCATAGCCGACTTCCTCGCTGAGCATCCAATACCTGCCGACTCTCCTTTGAACTTGTGAACTGCCAGACGAGCATGTGTTTGACACGATCGACGGTAATGACACCCGATGGGCACTTTATTTCGATGGAGCATCCTCTATGAAGAAACACAAACAAAACACCCCCATAATCAAATCAGGGGTAGGCCTCATCTTCGTAACTCCACAAGGAGGGATAATGCGCTTTGCTTTCTCCTTAACAGAACCGAGGACAAACAATGAAGCCGAGTATGAAGCCTTGATAGCAGGTCTCGAGATCGCTATCGACATGGGAATTGAAAACCTCCTCATATACGGAGACTCCCAACTGGTCGTCAGCCAAGTAAATGGCGACTACCAAACGTGCAAACCAGAGCTGGTAAAGTACGGCGAGAGGGTATAGCAACTGCTGACCCAAATACCTTCCTACACCTTGGAAAGCATACGGCATGCGGAAAATAGAAAAGCGGATGCACTAGCCAAGCTCGCTAAAGAATTGGCCGACGAGAACCTCGATGGCGTGAAGATCGTTGTGCAAAGCCGTCGGGTTCTCGCACCGGCGAAAATATCTCCGGAGTCGTCCGAAGAAAAAGGAACGATCGAGCAAATGGCTCTGCAAGTAAAAGACCAAGGAAGGGTAGAGGATTGGAAAGAAGTCTTTATAGACTACTTCAAATCCCGTCGAACACCTGAAGACGCGTCTTCAAAACACCAGCTCATAAAGCGAGCCCTATCTTTCGCCTTCGTCAATAATGTTCTGTACAAGAGGTCATTTGATTCTCTGTGGTTGAGATGTCTGGGACCTGAAGAGGCAAAAAGAGTCGTCCAATAAGTTCATGACGGACTCTGCGGTTCTCACCAAGAAGGCCCGAAGATGAAGTTGAAGATTAAACGGATGGGCTACTACTAGCCCACGATGATCCAAGACTGCCTCGAGTACGCGAAGCAATGTCACTCGTGCCAGATTCATGGGGACTTTATCCATCAGCATCCAAATCCACTACACCCGACAGTGGCTAGCTGGCCGTTCGAAATGTGGGGAACTGACATAATCGGCCCCATTGAGCCAGCATCGTCCAGAGGACATCGATTCATTTTGGCGACAACTGATTACTTCTCCAAATAGGCAGAAGCAGTACCGCTGAGGGAAGTAAAGACGGAGAATATCCTCCATTTCTTCAAGACATACGTCATTTATCAGTTTGGAACTCCGAGACGGATCATCTCCGATAACGGGCCAGCCTACAGAAGCCACAAGATCAGCCGCTTCTCACAATAGCACAACATAGACTGGAGATATTTCTCGGTCTATAATCCCCGAGCTAACGGTCTAGCTGAGGCTTTTAACAAGACCCTGACAAAGATCGTGAAGAAGACGGTGTCCCGAAATAAGAAGGACTGGCACGAGAGACTGCAAGAAGCTCTCTGGGCGTATCAAACTACGTTAAAGACGGCCACGAACACAATGCCATACGCGTTGGTATTCGGTACAGAATCGGTACTCCCCCTCGAGATAGAGTTACCCTCTCTACGAATGGCAGTTCATTACGAGCTAACGGACGAAGAGAATGCTCACCTTCGCCTCGAGGAGCTCGATGCCCTTGATGAAACCCGGCTCCTGGCGCAGAAAAATCTGGAAGCTTATAAAGCAAAGATGACGTGCTCATATGAAAGATTGACCAGGCCGAGGACATTCCGCCAAGGCGAACTCGTGCTAGTGGTCAAAAGACCTATGATCCCCAATCGCGCCAAGCGGGGAAAATTCAAGCCGAACTATGAAGGCCCGTACATTATAAACAAGGTCTACCAAGGTGGAGCCTATCTACTCATGGACATGCATGGCGAAAGGCCTTTCAGGCCAATAAATGGTCGCTTCCTGAAGAAATACTGCGCCTAATGAGTCACGGCCTAGGTCAATGATAGATGACGACGACTATGTCCGCTCACTATCTTCCTAAGCCCAAACTCTAAAGTAGTAGCCGGCTAACGGACCGAAACGTCCTTAAACTAACGACGGACCGAAACGTCCTTAAACTAACGACGGACCGAAACGTCCTTAAACTAACCGTTGACCGAGATGTCGATAAACTATGGTGGATTGCAGCATCCCAAAGCTGATACAAAAAAGAAAAAGAATAAAAAAAAAGAGAAAACGGTATGTCCATAAGCAAAATGGGCACGGATAAAAACCCGAAAGGGCTCCGTGAGTAAAAAACAGCAGGGCTACCGGCGAGTCTTGTGAAAACCCGAAAGGGCGCAACCTCGATCGAATAAAAAAAAAGAAAAAAAAAAGAGAAAACGGTATGTCCATAAGCAAAATGGGCACGGATGAAAACCCGAAAGGGCTCCGTGAGTAAAAACAGCAGGGCTACCGGCGAGTTTTGTGAAAACCCGAAAGGGCACAATCTTGTTAAAAGACACTTGTAAGGTCCTCTCGACCTTGTAAGGAGAAACCACCAGCGTGAGATCCTTACGACTCACAAGGGAGCAACACACTTAAGGATCCTCACGATCCTTAAGGAGAAACCACACTTACGAGATCCTCACGACTCGTAGGGAGAATCCTCTTATAGGACCCTTACGGCTCATAAGATTTGAAAGTCTTAAGCTACAGGAATCTGAACCTGTTCTTAAGCAGCCCCCACAACTTTCAATATGGCCCTACAAGTGGCTCAATGCTGACCCTTGTATACAATCCACGGGTGTGAATAAACATTTCCCTAACGAAGTCCCATCCGTGACTAGGGATATGTCTACACGGTGAACAACCCTTGTAAGTCCTCTCGACTTATAAGGAGAAAGCACTATTGTAAGATCCTTACGACTTACAGGAGAACATACACTTAGGAGTCCTCACGACTCCTAAGGAGAAAATGCACCTACGAGATCCTCACGACTTGTAGGGAGAAATACCTTCATGATACACTTACGGCTCATGAAGTCAAAAGCCTTAGTCGACAAGATCTTAACCCTGGCTACTAAGCCACCTTTGTTCGATATCGACAGAGGCAAATGATGATTCTCTCCCGGCAATATCCCAGTTGTAGCGATGTTGATGCCTAAATCGGTATCAAATTCCAAGTCCTTTTATGGCAAATGATGATTCGCTCCTGGCAGTATTCCAGTCGCAGTGATGTTGATGCTAAGATTAGCACCAGATTCCAAGTTCCATACTCGTGGCGAAAAGTCAACGAGCCAAACATGCATATGAAATAGCCGAAATGATGGGGCAACTTGCAACAGAAGCAGCAAGTAAAAAAAAAGGGTATGCATGCAAAATAGCCGAAATGATTGGGCAACTCGCAGTAAAAAGCAGCGAGTAAAAATAAAAATAAATAGCCGAAATGATTGGGCACCGCGAAAAATAGCCGAAATGATTGGGCAATCGCGACCTTCGCGATATAAAAGCTGAAATGATAGAGCATCGTGGAAAGAAATAAAAAAAATGAAAATGAAACTTTTGCCCTACAGGTGATATCATGTCAATCCCTGTATACAATCCAGGGGTGCAAACAAGGAAGGAATCACACTCCTCCTCCCCATGTTTCATCAAAAGAAGAAGCCAAATCTCGATGGTTCACAGACAGCCTAGAGATCATCTCAACACTCGTCTCATCACAACAGACACAACATCAAGCAAAGCGGAACAGCGGCAACCCCCAGTTCCATGATTCGGTGGTGCAAGGATAACCAAGGGTCAAACCCCGACTCCGTGAGATGCGGATAAAGTCAACCCTTCCTGGCTACTTGGAACGCGGATTATGTCAATCCTGACCCCATGGAAAATGTCCAGAGTGGATCCTGGTCCTCGCAGAGCACGGCATTGAACCCGTGTGAAGCATCCAGAGCGGAGCCTAGTCCTCGCCGAACACGGCAGTGAACCCGTGGGAAGCATCTAGAGCAAAACTCCTGGCTACATGGAACACGGATTATGTCACTTCTGACCCCGTGGAAAACGTCCAGAGCGGATCCTGGTCCTCGCAGAGCACGGCAGTGAACCCATGTGAAGCATCCAGAGCGGAGCCTAGTCCTCGCCGAACACGGCAGTGAACCCGTGGGAAGCATCTAGAGCAAAATTCCTGGCTACGTGGAACGCGGATTATGTCACTTCTGACCCCGTGGAAAACGTCCAGAGCGGATCCTGGTCCTCGCAGAGCACGGCAGTGAACCCGTGTAAAGCATCCAGAGCGGAGCCTAGTCCTTGCCGAACACGGCAGTGAACCCGTGTAAAGCATCCAGAGCGGAGCCTAGTCCTTGCCGAACACGGCAGTGACATTTGGGCTCGGTATAGCTCCAGATTTTGCTGTACCGCGAGCCTCTTTTCTTCGATTCCTGGCTATGTGGAACGCGGATTATGTCACTTCTGACCCCGTGGAAAACGTCCAGAGCGGATCCTGGTCCTCGCAGAGCACGGCAGTGAACCCATGTGAAGCATCCAGAGCGGAGCCTAGTTCTCGCCAAACACGGCAGTGAACCCGTGGGAAGCATCTAGAGCAAAATTCCTGGCTACGTGGAACGCGGATAACGTCAATTCTGACCCTGTAGGAAACGTCCAGAGCGGAGCCTGGTCCTCGCCGAACGCGGCACTGAACCCGTGAGAAGCATCCAGAGCTAAAATTGGACTGTGGAGTCCTTAAATCCACGGACTATGATGTCCTTAATCTTGACCGTGATGTCTTAAAACTAATAACGGACTGTGGAGTCCTTAAATCCACGGACTATGATGTCCTTTACATCGACCGTGATGTCTTAAAACTAACAACGGACTGTGGAGTCCTTAAATCCACGGACTATGATGTCCTTAACCTCAACCGTAATGTCTTAAAACTAGCAACGGACTGTGGAGTCCTTAAATCCACGGACTATAATGTCCTTAACCTCGACCGCGAGGTCTTTAAACTACGGTATCCTAGAAAACGTCCAGAGCGGAGTCTGGTCCTCGCAGAACACGGCAATGAACCCGTGGGAAGCATCCAGAACAATTTCTGATTCCGTGAAATGAGGATGATGATAACCTCACCCATCACTTGCGGGTCCTCACGACTCGTAAGGGAGCAAATCCTCTTGTGAGATCCTTACGACTTTCAAGAGAAAACAAGCACTTAGGAATTCTCACGATTCTTAAGGAGAAACCACACCTACGGGATCCTCTCGACCGGTAGGGAGAAAATTCTTTATGAGACCCTCACGGCTCATAGAATTGAAAAGTCTTAGGAGGCAGACCTTAACCCTGAATCCTAAGCCATCGTTGTCCTGCAAAGAGATTAAGATAGACTATCCGCAGAATACATTCAATAAAAAGGGACACACCATTGAGAAGAAAAATATGTCTTTTATTCATGAACCAAAATGGATACAAAGTACAATTTATGAAAGAACAAAAATATACTCTCATTCAGGAGTATGTACAAAAAAAAAGATATACAAATCTTCAGGCCGACGGGCGATTTAGCAGCTTGGTCAGCTCACCCCTCTTCCGTTGGGCCACGCCTTCGTGATTTAGTATCGCCAGAAGACGGGCCTCCGCCCGAGCCTGCTGGGCCTGATATGAGGCAAGCCGGCCTTCGAGCTCTTTCTCAGTGGCTTTGTGAGCCTCATCCCTTTCGCGAGTAAACAGGGCGGCCTTGTCGATGGCCACCATCTCCTTGATGGCCTCTTGAAGCACTCGCCAAAGTTTATATGCTTTAGTGGCCTTGGCCGTAGGTTCGCAGCGCATCGCTCAATCAGCCCCCGTAAGCTCGACTTCGCGGCCACAACCTCTGAAAGAAGGCGCGTAGATTCAAGGGTGTGCAAGCAAACCTCCATTCGACGACTATACTTACTCTGGAATAAGCACAAATCACCTGACAAGTGAATCGGCAAGGAAAGCCTCCGATGCATATCCCGTCAAGTATGCAGTTGCAACTGTATGAGTTTTAAATGAAATGATACCCAAAAAGACGCACATGCAACATAACGATAGTGTTCACAATTGAAGAAAATTCCCATGGGAAAATATGAAGCTCATTTACGCAAGCAAGACGCACGTACGAGTATTCTACAAACATGAAAATTCAACAGAAAACATATAACAACCAACGATAAGAGGAGTACATCAATTTAAACGTACTACGCCACTGGAAAAAGATCGCCAAACAAGGGATCAGTGGCACAAGGGTGAACAAAACAGTATACAAAATTTTCCAACTCCCTCGCCGCCTTCTCCAGCACATCGAAGCGACGATTTTCACGAGGAGTGGCTCCCCACCGATTGGCGCCATGTTCGTCCGCAAAAGCAGACATAATAGCCCGCCGGGCTCTTATCTGGCCCAACAGATGAACCGAGCAATCTTTCAAAGTTTGAGTAATCAGGCACGCTTCGTAAAAACACTCGAGCATGTCTTCAGCCGCATCAAGCATCTCCAGGGTCATCTTCGCTGGGTGAGAAAGGATGTCAGCAAGCATGGCAGTAAGAATCATCTGGAGCCAAAGGGATCCCATTGGAAGAGGGGATCCCCTACGGATCAAGAGTTCATATGTCGCCGAATCACATTCGTCGTCGGTGAGAAGGGGATCCACCAGTCGTGCAGCAAAGCGAGGAATCATCTCCTCGATAGGTACTTCCCATGGTTGTCGACGAGCATGGGGGCGGTTGCAGGCCATGGCACTCAGCTGTTTCCTCAAGATAAACCACACTAAATTGAGAATAGATTTCTCTGTGAAGAGAAAAAGAAGGCTATGGCCTTAGGTTATGAAGAGGAGCATTAAATGCTGCGCACGGAGAATATTGCATGGTGGAACTATTTCCAAGGCCCAAAAAAGGGAAGACATTGGAAATCAAGGAGATGGAACTATTTCCAAGGCTCCTTTTCTGCATCTAATGCTGCGCACAGAAAATATGGCATGAAAAAAAATTAAACAGCCCCATCAAAAGGGCCCCACGTGCAGAGCACGTGAGCACCAAACTTGATATGCACTGAAAAGTAAAATGGTGCCTAACACGCCAAACACATCAGCAGCAACAACGACAAAATGACAAAATCCCATAAAGAAGGCATGCAAACACAGAAGGGAAGGAAAAACTTATCACTCATACTTTAAAAGTTCATACAAAAATAAGAAGAAACAATTACAATGGCAAGACCTCAGATTCAGGGCATGGATTGAGGAACTCAAAAGTGACTTCGTTCAGGATCTTCCAGGCATTTCAAACCATCCTAGTATTCTTTCTTTCACGATCACAGGCGTCAGGATGCTCACGAATGTCCTCCACCCTCCGATAGGCAGCAAGTATGGCCGACTGCTGAAAAGCCTGATGCAAGAGATCAATAAGACTGTCTCGCTTCCTCTTCGAGATTAGGCTCATCAGATACACCGAATGCACTTTATCCTCGGCGGCATCCAATGCCCTGAGTGGTACTCCGGTGCAAAATAGAGGGAGCGCCTCCCAGATCGCCATCACGATGAGTTTCAAAAGAGAAGAGCGACGAGGGAGTAGCCGACCGTTGTACTCGTCGAAACGGCTCATGATCTCAGCACACTGAGCGTTGGTGAACTCCTGGTTCTGGCCGCGGCCCAGTGCACGAATGTTTCCGTAAGAAATGATTTCATCAAGATCATACAAATGGGCATCCATAATACCTGAAATAAAGATCATGAGAATTTAATGGACAAGCCAATCAAGAAGAATACTTGTCTAGATAAACAAAGGATCTCAAGCAACTCTGTACATTCCCTAGAGAAAGGCACCATTGCAAACTCCTTCCTCTTGGTTGTGAAGAAGACGACTCAGGGCAAGAAAACCCAAGGAGTTCTATGCGAAGAACTGAGTTCTTCTTAGGAATTAAATTCCTTGTTAAAAAAGGGGGAATTAAATTCCCAGAGACATTTTTCAGAGCCAAAGATTTTGGATATGGAATTAAATTCCATGGAAAAAGGGCAAAACATCATCATTGACCCCTGAAGGCCAGAGAAACCTTGGCAAGATCAGTTGTTTAAGGATTGAAGGATTTTCTTTTCAAAGAACTTAAAAGAAAGAATGTGTGTTCTTGTTAAAGGGAAAAACCCATGATCTGGATTTAAAATCCCATGGTGATTTCTATGAAAGTTCTTCGTTCATTCAAGATCATTACCTGAAGAAAAGGAAATCTTTCAACAGAGTTAAACTCTGGAAAATTGCAAGGCAGAGAACTAAGCTCTGGAAAGGACAATTAAATTCTCAGAAAGGGAAAAAGTTTGCAAGGAAGAAGATGAAAGAGTGGAGACGCTTCTAAAGAGACCCCTGCATTTATAGGATGTGATGGAAACGCTTCATCTTCCCGATTCCCTAGATGGATCCAATGGTCACAAAAGTGACAGCGTTGCACTCACGTGCAGACACGTGAGAGCAACGCTGTGGGGGAATTTGTTTCCTGATTAAAAAATCAGGAATTACCTCAATGAGGTATCACGTGTTCACACGTGACCAATGGTCACGTGGTGGTTAAGATTTCACTAAACAGAAACGAAAAACAAAAGGGTGAAAGAGGACTCAATTTGGGGTCACGTGCCAGCACGTGACAGGCTTTGAAAGCCTCACACAGCTTAATAGAATTTAATTCTAAAAGTCAGAAAATAGCTCAACGAGGTATCACGTGCTCACATGTGACCAATGGTCACGTGTTGACACGTGATGGTTAAAACAACAACATAAACAAGCGGCTGTTAAAGGACTCAATTGGGGGTCACGTGCTCACACGTGACCAAGGGTCACGTGTCAGCACGTGACTGATTTCGAAAGCCTTACAGTTAATAGAATTAAATTCTAGAAGCTTCTAAATCTTTCCAAATGGGAAAGGATTAAGGTGAACCGTTGGATTGAAAATCCAGGGGTGATTAAATATCACCAATTTATGGAAAAATCTTAGACAGGAAAAGATTTCCCTAAATCTCACCAGAAATAACAAACAGAATATCTTTGGATTGAAAATCCAACGGTGAATAAAATTCACTTAATGATCTAAAGGCTCATATTAATTATGAAAACAAACAAAATCTTTCAAAGAAATATTTGCTAAACAAATTGATTCTTTTCCTTCTCCTCTAAATAGGAGCCAAGAGAAGAGAAAGATAGGGAGAGAGAGTTTGGAGAGAGTTTTGGAATCTTGAAATTTCAGAGAGAAAAGAAAGGAGAATTTAATTCTCAACAAAGAAAAACCCTAGGTGAGAAAAGAAAGGGATCAAAACTTCAAAGAGAGAATTTAATTCTCAAATCTAAGAGTTTAACTCTTCTACAAAAAAAAAAAGAACTTAGTTCTTCCTCTGGCTGAAGATCTGCAAAGAGCACATCTCCCCATAAGTTGAGAATTTAATTCTAATCGGGTCGAGATCCTGCCATGCAGATCCTAAACTTAGAGGGGGAATTGAGTTTTGAGAATTTAATTCTCCTAAAACAAAATTAGGGTTTAACCCTATATGAGAATTTAATTCTCCCAAACTCACAGGAATTTAATTCCTCCAAGATATGAACTTAGGGTTTGAACCCTATCTGAGAATTTAATTCTCCAAAAATAATAGGAATTTAATTCCTTAAAGATGGACAAAACTAGGGTTTGACCCTAATTGAGAATTTAATTCTCTCAGATTAACAGGAATTTAATTCCTCCAAGACAGAATCAGGGTTTCACCCTATATAAGAATTTAATTCTTTGGGAATTTAATTCCTCTAAAAGAAATTAGGGTTTAACCCTACATAAGAATTTAATTCTAAAAATAAAATAGGGAGACTTAAAAGATCTCTGTGCATGCAAAGGACTAAGGTCACGTGACCCCCACGTGACCCCTGAAAAGATCCCCAAAATGAGAAGGGAAAAAGCTCGGAGGCAATGCCTCACGTGCTCCCACGTGACCCTTAAAACAAAAGAGAACAAATCCAAAGGCGGAACCATTCTTGGGCGCTCTCACGTGTCCCCACGTGACCCTTAGTAAAACGCTTTAATAATCAATAGCCCATACGTGATGGCCTGAGGACCAAAAGTGTTTAACACTTATCTGAATATTCCTGAGAACAAAATAAGGGGATCTAGCCCCACTTTTTGATGCTATCACGTACTCCCACGTGATCCCTCCCTCTTCTAGTGTTTAACACTAATTTGATAATCTTATTATCAGTGTTTAACATTGTTGTTCTTTAATGTTGAACACTAGCTTCAGCCTAATTGACTAATTTTCTAGAGGCAAAGCCTCCCCTTCAATGGACTAACAGAGGGACAATATTCCAAACTTGATTGGACTTAGCCCAAGAAGGCCATAAGTCCTCAATTCAGACTCAACTGAGCCAATGTGCTCATAATGTAATTAATTGGTCTTAGTTCTAAACCGGGTTATAGATCATTTAATCCACCTGGGTTCAAGAGTACATCTCTTCACTCCTTTGATATTTGTCGTTGTAATTCCTCAACGTCTTCAAAGAGGTGACGGGTTCCGACAACCACACATTTTATGGACTGTGGGGTCCTTAAACTCATGGACTATGATGACCTTAACCTCGACCGTGATGTCTTAAAACTAACATCGGACTGTGGTGTCCTTAAACTCATAGACTATGATGTCCTTAACCTCGACCGTGATGTCTTAAAACTAACATCGGACTGTGAGGTCCTTAAACTCATGGACTATGATGTCCTTAACCTCGACCGTGATGTCTTAAAACTAACATCGGACTGTGGGGTCCTTAAACTCATGGACTATGATGTCCTAAACCTCGACCGTGATGTCTTAAAACTAACATCGGACTGTGAGGTCCTTAAACTCATGGACTATGATGTCCTTAACCTCGACTGTGATGTCTTAAAACTAACATTGGACTGTGGGGTCTTTAAACTCATGGACTATGATGTCCTTAACCTCGACCGTGATGTCTTAAAACTAACAATGGACTGTGGGGTCGTTAAACTCATGGACTATGATGTCTTTAACCTCGACGGTGATGTCTTAAAACTAATATCGGACTGTGAGGTCCTTAAACTCATGGACTATGATGTCCTTAACCTCGACCGTGAAGTCTTAAAACTAACATTGGACTGTGGGGTCCTTAAACTCATGGACTATGATGTCCTTAACCTCGACCGTGATGTCTTAAAACTAACACTGGACTGTGGGGTCTTTAAACTCATGGACTATGATGTCCTTAATCTCGACCGTGATTTCTTAAAACTAACATCGGACTGTAGAGTCCTTAAATCCATGGAATATGATGTCCTTAACCTCGACCGCGATGTCTTTAAACTAATATTCGAAAGCAATGTCACTAAACTAAACAATAGAGTCCAATTGCTCTCTTGTCGGATCTAAACGATCCATTGTTAAGTTGATCTTAGTCTAAAATTAGACTAACGTATCCTTAATGAACGTTTAAGTAGATCTTAGTCTCAAATGAGGCTAACGTATCCTTAAACCCAAACCCCCAAACCCAAATCTAAGAAAATACGGATTTGGACTAGTCCACGCCCTACGGGCGACAACATAAATTAGTCTCCGTGTACAATCCACGGGCAACCAAAAACAAAACAAACACACACGACACGAAGTGACCATCTGGAGAAGGAGAAATTGGTTACCGTGATGCGGTAGCGTAATTAACTGCAGGGGCTTGCGCCTACAGGGAGAAGCGTCCCCACAATCAAAAACCCCTCAAATGAGGGGGAATCTGACGAAGTCTGCTACATTGGCTGCATCCGTTTAAACCTTCGATACATGGTGTCATAAATCAACTTGGCATCTTCGGAGAGGTGGATGGATAGCACCAATTAGCATCTGCCCCGGAATCTCAGACAAGACGTCGGTCTTGCGCCATCTTTCGGAGGGGAACAATCACCAAATGGAGCCACGACAAAGTCCCTAGTTCCAAGACTCTACGGTCCACAGACAATCTATAGTCAACCAGTGACTTCCCCACCGGATTAACGTTCCGTCTCGGAAACAAGTCAACCAACCCCCAGGGAAATCAGTATCCTTGGCAAAAAATCTCGATTCAGGGAAATCAGCGTCCTTGACGAGAGCACCTCGATTCGCGTCGACCCACAGAGAAATTAGCGTATTTGCAGGAATCTCTCGATTCGTCTCAACTCCGGGGAAATCAGTGTCCTCGGAAACCCTCTCGATTCAGGGAAATCAGCATCCTTGACGAGAGCATCTCAATTCGCATCGACCCGCAATGAAATCAGTGTCTCTGCAGGAATATACGACGTCCGCAAAACCGAGCCATGGCAAAGTCCCTTGTTCCATGTCTCGACGGTTCACCAACAACCTAGAGACCACCTCGACGTTCGTCTCGATACAGCAGACGAGATGTCACCACAGCGTTCTTCCTCCAGCAGGATCCAGACGCGACAATCAAACAACGGAGCCACGGCAAAGTCCCTAGTTCCAAACCTCGACGGTTCACCAGCAACCTAGAGACAACCGCGACATTCGTCTCGATACAGCAGACGCAATGTCAGCAAACGAAGCGAAGGCAATATTCCTAGCTTCAGGGTCTTGACGGCAACTCATATAAAACCTGAAAGACTATCAGAGATCATCCCACACCAGCGCGGAGTGGTTATGACTCATCGGGACTCTCCAAAATAAGCCTAAGCTTAAGTAAAAAGCGGCATGGCAAAATCCCTAACGCTTGCTCTTTCTACGGTAATACCACCTGGAAGATTGCTTTAAGACGTCTTGTCTAGCCCCCGAAGGGATCAGAGACACGATAGTCACGGGGCCACTCGAACAGCAAGATTATGCGTTGAGGAATACACCAGCCAACGCGACGGTGCGACGGGTAAAAAAAAACCTAGTACCATAGGCCCTAACGAACTTCTATTAGCAGGAGTTAACTGTGATGTTAGGACATTCTTGTGAGAACTTCTTGATTCGTCTCGACTTGTGAGGAAATTAGTGTCCTTGCGAGAATTTCTCGATTCGCCTCGACTCGTAGAGAAAAGCCTTAGGCAATGGGGATGAGGACATGTTTCCTAAGCACCGGGGTCCTGCAAGTCGGTCCAAAATGGACTCTTGCATACTATTCACGGACCATACTCTCCAAAGTCGAATCTCGACAAGGAGGGAAACAACCACTTACGAGTCCCCTCGACTTGTAAGAGGGAAAAATTCTCTTATGAGATTCTTACGACTCTCGAGAGAAACTACACTTAGGAGTCCTCACGACTCCTAAGGAGAAAAGACACCTACGAAAACCCCATAACTCGTAGGTAAAAAAGTCTTTATGAGATCCTCACGGCTCATAAAGTTGAAAAGTCTTAGGTGGCAGATCTGAACCTGCTTCCTAAGCCATCACTACCTCTTGAAGAGTTCAAGATGAAATGTTCTTTATTATCTACAAGCCACACTTGCCAGGGTAACATACCAACAACACAGCAAAGAAAAGAAAACGACAGTAGGAGATAAGAAAAATGTGTCTTTATTCATGAACTCAATTGAATACAAGATACATCATATAAAAGAATAAAAAATGGATACATGTTATTCAAAAGATTACAAGTGTTTAATTGATGCAAAGGCAGCTACTGAGAAGGAAGCGTTTTCAATAAGTCAGCCAGTTGCTCGCGCACTCCTCTCAACTCCTTTTCAAGGTCAGCCGCCACAGCCAGCTCCGCTTCAACCCGGGCCCGTTGTTGCAGACAGGATGAAAGTTTCTCATCAATTTCTTACTGAACAACCTCCTGACTCTGCGCAACCTGTTCAGTAAAGTCAAGCTTCTTCCTCAGCACCAGCCCGTCGGAAATACATCATTGAAGGCTTTCAAAGATAGAGTTCAGCTGCGCAGCATTCGCTTCGACCTGGACACGCAGTTGAACAGACTCAGCGGAAGTCGCCTCACGTTCCTTTCGCTTGAGGATCGCCTCTTGTTCGAAATGATGAAAGAACAGGGTACTTTGCTCAACCCACACAGCCCGCTGGGAGTTCCCGGCCAGAATTTCAGGAGCAGGACGCCTAAGCTCAAGCTCATGCAGGCAGGCCTCAATCTTCCGGCAGTAGTTAACCCAACACTTGACGATGCTTTTGTTATGGAAGTTTACAAGCGTCGCCAGCATTAGGTTAACCTCCGCGGCAAAATCCGCAGCAGATGTAGGATTCTCCACGTCGAGCTCCTCAATATAGTCGCTCACCATGCGCAGACTATTCGCGGCACCTTTCGAAGATGGACGTTTGGAAAAGGGTCCGGCCGGCATTATGACGCGAGACACGAACGGGGCTGGAGTCGATGTAACCGCTGCAAAACAAATCACAATCATATGACGGCTCAAGAAATAAAGAAAATACATGAAAAATAGAGTCTACTATACCGGCTGTAACAGGGGGCAGAGCTGGAAGTACTGGTGGCGCAACGATAGCCGCATCCCCGCCATCAATTTGTAAGGCTACAAGTAATACAAAGAAGAATTATCAATAATGTGACCGCCCGCTAAAAAGAAGACGTCGTTTAGAAAAGATACTCACCGACACCAGCAGGCGGACTAATCTCTGACAGGAAGGAGAAGTGTGGGTGCAGCACCTGATACAGGTGATCAAAAAGGACTCCTGCAAGGACACAGTAATGTAACGTCAATACATAAGTCATAGAGCCTAGAAGTAGGACTGATGGGTCACAAATCCGTACCTTCCAACATCTGAGATGGTATGAGAGAAGGTAGAGGAGTGGTAACCATCAAGGCGGTAATTGATGGCGCTGCCTCGGGTAGCGCAGCCTCAACACTCGCCGCACCTGCATTAGAAACAAAATAAATACAGTCAAGAAAGATTGAAAAGGATTGCAGAATAAAGAGAAAAGCAACGACCCAAGATCTACCTTGTGAGTCGCCAGTCGGAACCGCGACGAGGGCGTCACTTGATACAGCGACGGCTTCTCCCTCCTCCATCGGGATGGTCTTACCTCCCGTCGCCTCATCCCCTGACTCTACAAGATCCGTCGTAACGCTTGCGATGCCAGGAGATGGCAAAGAGCCGCAGGCGGAAAGAGCGACGATCGGGGCGGTGCCCGACTCTTGAGAGGGAGCGGCCACCTCGGGCTCAGCAATTGTAGCCATCTCACCCGCCGCCACCTCGAGCTCGACAATGGTAGCCGTCTCACCCATCACCACCTCAGGCTCGGCAATGGCAGCCATCTCAGGCACAGCAATCATGACTGTCTCACCAAACGCTGCCTCGAGCTCGGCAATTGCAGCCACCTCACCTACTGCCGCCTCGGGTTCGGCAATCACGGCTACCTCCTTTACCGCTGCCCCAGGCTCAGCGGTCGCCGCCACTTCTTCGGTAAGACTCGGCCCTGCAAGATAAGATATATGAGAACTGATATTTAAAATTTTAACAACAGAACCCCATGTCACATTACCTTGAGTTGATCTTCCGTTTGATTCCCGAGCCGCACGTGCTGCCCGTCTATAGACAGTGGACAAGGCAGCCGGGGATTCCTCCGAAAAAGTAGGGGCAGGGGTAGCGGTGCTCAAACCCGCACCCGCGGCTAAGGCAGCACTACGCTCCCTTGTCGCGCGCATTCGGTGCTTCCTTTCCGCCCGGGCCATCAAAGTGGACCTTCTAGATGCCTCCATCAACAGGACGTCATCGTCCGCACAAAGGGTTACCTCTGGAGCCGTCAAGGCTTCCATCATCAGTCGTTTGAGTAAGGCCTCTTTCGGCAGTGCCGAAGAAGCCTTCGGTGGCTGGTCCGGGAAGAATCTCCGCATCGCCTAGCGGGATCGGCATTGTGGTCCCTGCGATAAGATAAAGAAGGGGTCAGATTGTCCCTGAGAAAGGAGAATGAAGATGCAATAAGCCGAGACATACCAATGCCCAACAAAGCGCGATTCCTCTCCTCCTCCTCGAAGGTCCTAAGAGAAGCCGTCAGAGCCTCTTCAGTGGTAATGCCTGTTACAGAAGGAAAAATGTCAGTCAGGACATGATAATAAAAATAAGAATATAATGCAATAACAGAAGGTGCGACTGATGTTTACTTGATTGCGCAAGGGTGGCCATTTCCGCTTGGTAGCTTGCGGATCGCACAAAAGCGGCAATGGCGGCCTCAAGATCAGTGTCTTCTGGCGCTATGAAGAGACCCTCATTGGTCCAATATTCGCTCAGGCCCTCATTATAAGGAGCGTGAGGCTCCAGGCCAAGTACAGCATCTACAGAGAGGACCGACTTCTTCTTCTTCTTCTTCTGCGCACGAGCTCCAGTCGCAGCAAGCACAAGCTTACGCTTGGTGGGCACCTTAGGGCGACGAGTCCCGATATCTGAGCCCACGCCAGATTCGGGGGAAGCTACATTTACAGTCTCTACGGGAGCACGGGGCACCGGTAGCTCAGGCCTGTTCTCGGGGGACGCGGCTGCCACTTCTTTTTCAGACGCGCTGGAAGGGGGCAACCCACGCGTAGGGCTTAGCACACGTGGAGGCTCAACTGCAGCGACCTCTCTAAGCGGAGGGGGGACAGTGGTCCGTCGCTTCAAAGGGACGTTGCGATCGCCGGCAGGGGCGCACTCTTGCGATCAAGCAGCAGCCGCCTCTCTTCCCTAATAACAGCACCCATTGCGTGTTGATACCAGGCCACGTGTACGTTGAGGGCCCTCGGGACACAACTCGGCTCGCTGATAAAGAAGTGAGAGCCCGTATTCAAGCGCATGAAGTGATGCAGCGCACCCCGCATTCCCTCTTCGGTGGCAGCGGGTTCTACCAAGAAAGCCTCCAGCGGGACCCCCTGATTATAACTCAGCTACTGGGCAAAATGATGGGAGTTATATCTCATGAATAGCGCTGCATCATTTTGCCTGAACACAAGAAAGTCCGGCCTGATGGAGTATAAATAGAGAATCTCCCGGGCTTTCAACACGGAGGCCCCGTCCTTAAAAACGTCGCGCAATGCCAGCACCGTCTTGGAAGTTTCCTGGCCGATCGTCAGGACTTTGTCCGTGAAAGGCATACCATCTCCGACCGTACTGTCACGCCCCGCTTCACGGTATACGGCGAATGGGGACGCGACGAGGTCCGCTACGTATTTACTGTGAAGTAAATACGCTAAGCGTATCTAAGCAATAGAAAGGTAAATCACAAGAGACAAGAGATATAAAATAACAGCAACTTTATTAATAACATTCTTTTGTACAATGCATGAAAAGTAAATACATCTGAAATAAAAGCGATGCCTAAACAATGGCATAACAGGAAATGAAAATACTGAATAGAACAAGGTACAATGTCTAGAGCTCGGGGTCTTCGTGAAACTGATCCAAGTCTTCACCGGTGGGCTCGATCTCTGACGGGTCCAAAACACCTGACGACATTCAAAGAAGAAAGAAATAGAATGTCTTCAGCGAACAGGTCGCTCGGTAAGTCCCAAAGATAAGGAAGAATTAGAAAAAACAGAATAAAAGGTATCTTCTAAAAAATTGTATAATATTGTAGAATATTGTGTTTATGCTGTTGTTTGTAGCTTGATTCATTAGGTTCATGAATATTGCGGGTGCGTTGGTCACTCCAAATGTCATCACTAGAAATTCATAATGTCCATAGAGAGTTCTGAAAGCTATTTTGTGAATATCAGCTTCCATGACCTTCACTTGATGATAACCTGAACGAAGATCCAATTTAGAGAAAACACAAGATCCACTTAGCTGATCGAATAAATCGTCCATACGCGGAAGTGGATACTTGTTCTTTATAATGACTTCGTTCAAGGCTCTGTAATCGGTGCACATTCTGTATGAACCTTCCTTCTTCTTCACAAGTAGTACAGGTGATCCCCAACATGAAGTGCTGGGACGAATCCATCCTTTCGCCAGTAATTCGTCCAACTGTGTTCGGACTTCCTTCAAACCTTCTGGACTTAAACGATAGGGTGCTTTGATCACCGGTTGTGCTCCTGGTACTAAATCAATACTGAATTCAAGAGCTCGATCAGGAGGCAAACCTGATATATCGTCAGGAAATACATCGTCGAACTCTCGAACCACATCTGGCCTTGATTCTTCCTCTGCTTGAGCTGCTGCAACTACTGCTTCTCTTGGCTTCGCTTTGTAGGTACTTGGCTCCAGTGTACGGTCTCCGCTTTTGAAATAGAAGACCGGATGGTCTGGAATCTCGAATACTATCCTCCTTTGACGACAGTCGATGGTAGCATAAAAAGTTCCAAGCCAATCCATTCCTAGAACCACATCGAAGTTCGGTATGTCCAGTACTTTGAAGTCAGCATAAAACTCACTGCTGCAGACGACGACTGGACACAAGTTGTATCCCATAGTTGCCTTTAGAACGCCATTTCCTGAACTGACATTCCAGCTGGATACAAGCGGTGAGACTGGAATCGCATGGGTTCGAACAAACCGTTGCGACATAAAGCAGTGTGATGCTCCAGTATCAAACAGTGCTAGTGTTGGGATTGAGGATACTAAGATTGTACCTAAGGTATGTGGGATATGTTTTAGGTATAGGGAAAGTGTGTAAGTAAAGAATTTAGGTTAGGATAGATTCAAAGTATATGATTCAAGGAAAATGAAATTGATAAGATTCAAGGAACATGGATTGTAAAGAATGTTTTAGTTGCTGGTTCTTGTGTTATATTGCTTAGGATGTTCACGCAGAACAGAACTGCATGGTATGGTTCTATACAGCTCTGACCTGCATGGGCCACCAACAAAACCTGTCACGCCCCGCTTCCCGGTATACGGCGAATGGGGACGCGACGAGGTCCGCTACGTATTTACTGTGAAGTAAATACGCTAAGCGTATCTAAGCAATATAAAGGTAAATCACAAGAGACAAGAGATATAAAATAACAGCAACTTTATTAATAACATTCTTTTGTACAATACATGAAAAGTAAATACATCTGAAATAAAAGCGATGCATAAACAATGGCATAACAGGAAATGAAAATACTGAATAGAACAAGGTACAATGTCTAGAGCTCGGGGCCTTCGTGAAACTGATCCAAGTCTTCACCGGTGGGCTCGATCTCTGACGGGTCCAAAACACCTGACGACATTCAAAGAAAAAAGAAATAGAATGTCGTCAGCGAACAGGTCGCTCGGTAAGTCCCAAAGATAAGGAAGAATTAGAAAAGACAGAATAAAAGGTATCTTCTAAAAAATTGTATAATATTGTAGAATATTGTGTTTACGTTGTTGTTTGTAGCTTGGTACGGAAGGATGCCAGTGTATACGAGAGGGGTCTCAGTATGCTAGAGACCAGGACAAACGGAATGTACAAGGAACCGTTAAGCCACGGTACAACAGCAACGGAATATAGGTTAGGTGTCTTAATCTTACCGTCTCGTGCCACTTCTAACACCTTCCGCACCAATCTACCCCTTAAACCCCGCAGTGTTTTGATTGTATTGTTGTATTGTATAAGTTGGATGACTGACCAAAACCATGATATCAGTAAACAGATTGTAACTGCATAATCAGGTAAATGGAATAACAGGATAATGGATGTATATCCATGGTTTGATTCAGTCAAGTTGTATAGATTGATAATTGGATTCTGGGATTCATGTGTTCATATTGAGTTGGAATATTATAGAATGTAGATTGACTTGAAACATATTCAAGTCAGAAATAATCAGACTCAAACCCGAGTCAGACAAAAGAAATGTAAATCGAAGTCCTATATTTACTAGGGTCCTTATTGTAATTTATAAAGCTTGAGGGGGTTTTATGTAAAAATACTTTTGTATAGTTTTCAATATACACCCCAAGTATTTATTATTCATCTTTAAGTTATGATGAGTGTAATTTTATTTTGTGATACTTCTAGTGAAAATATCCTAATTACATAAATAAAGGTATTTATCTGTAATATTGATTTATTTGAAATTCATGGTATTTTAATGTAAAATTTAGTCTTGTGATTTTTAGAAAAAGTGGAATATTTATATTATAACAAAATAGATCTTTTAATGATAATTATACATATATTTATACAAAAATAATTTCAATAATTATTTTAAATTTTAAAAGTCTCATTTTCTTAAGATGTCGTATTTTAAACCTTTTGAGACCGAATGCTCCTTGCGGAGGTCTGAATCTCGCACTACTAGCCCGAGGGTGCACGATAAACCGTACTATCCCTAATGGGTTCCCCAAACGTGGGTTGTAGTGGCGCTTTGCAAAGATTTTATAAATATTAATCCTTAGAATACGGTTTTATTAAAGTAAAAGGTATTTATTTGCAAAAGTCGATTTTCCGTATTTTAGGTTTTAGGGTTTTCTATTTCAACTAGACTAATTCTAAATGATCTAAATAACAAGTTGTTAGAAGCCTCAAATCGCCTCTTCACCGCCAATTATGGCCAGGTAAGTATAAGTGAGGAAGGAGGGATCCGCTCACGAATCGTGAGACGGGCCTTTTAAAATTACCTTTGCTCACTTGCCTAGCCTAGACACCACAAAGTCAGGTTTAGATAAACGATCGATGTCCACAACTTATTGTATTTTCCTATGAAAAGATATTTGTTTTAAAAGTGTGGCAACCTGAAACTTTTAGAAAAGGTTTTATTAAGAAAATGGTATTTAATTGTAAAATCTTGTTTTATCGTATTCTAAGTGTTGATGATATCATTTAGGGTTGTATTTGCATGTATGTGGAGGTAGGTCATTACTTCGTGATCTACTTTAAGGTATAGCAATGTTAAGGGGTTAAATGTGAAAACTAAATATTGTGGTATTTAAGTGAAAGAATACGATATATTGCAAAAGCTATCATTTCATGTGAGAAAATTGTTCAAATTAGTTGTTAAGAGATTAATAGTCAACATAAAGATATTTAAGCATGATGGAATTGGTAATAAGTGAGATTTTATAGAAAACCGAATCGGAAATCGGTTTTGTACCGATTCCGTCGGCTTTGTAAATTCGTATTTTTATGAAAGAAAAGAAAGATAGAAAATGGGGACTTACGGGTTTGGACAACACTAGAGAGTGAGAGGGAAGTAGAGGGTTTGTCGGTGTGTCGAAATCATCGTTGAGAGCTCCTAGCACGATCACCGGAAATTCGCCGTCGATTTCGTCAGCGCTTCGTCTTTCTCTCGTTTCCAACGTACCAAAGTTCTCTTGGGAATTTGAGAGAGTGGACTCAGAAATTTAGGATGAGAGGGTAGAGAGTAGAGGGTGTATTTATAGGCTTAGGCTAGGGTTAGAGTTTTTAATTAAAAAAATGTAAAAATTATATAAAAATCATTAAAATTTGGAGTAAAAGAGATTTAATGTGCTCTCTGTAACCGATCTAGAAATTTAGTGTGTGCAGGGGGGTTGACTAAGTCAAGATGCTCATCTTCGATGTTGACGACTCGGCCGTCCGGCCAAGTCCGGCCGAGTCGGAGGCTCGGGGGGTGGGGGGTCTCCTGGGGGATTTATGGTGTATCTAACTTTTTATGTGTAAAAGGAAATTTGTGAGAAACGCACGTGTAACGGTTGGTATTTTAAAAAAATCAAAAACAAAATAATATTAAAAATAATGTGGGGCAGGGGATTTGAACTCTGGTGGCTTGGTTCAGCAGTGCAAGGTGTTACCAATGAGCTACAAGCTCTTTCTTGTAATTATGGAGTGAAATAAATACTTAAAGAGATATCAGCAACAATAAATACTCCAAGTATACATTGAATTTAAATCAATTCTTTGTACATTAATTATGGAGTTGTTACACGTGCGCGGATGAAGGAGCAAGCCCCTAGCTTCCCGCTGTGACGGACTCACGATGGAGGCGTCAACCAGCCGCATAATTCGCGGGAACTTGCATCTCTCGTAAAACAAAGGTCTCTTATGAATGCCAAAGACCCCGAGCATATGCATCTCCATCCATAAAGTGAAGTAGTGCATCGGGAAGTTGGCAGGATGCACCCCCGGCTTAGTGGTATCCGCCGCCATGCTAAGACCATGGTATAAATGGGCTAACCCGGCGATCCTGATGGCCACTTGTATTTCGGCAACCATGCGATGCGCGGGGTAGAAGACGGAAGGCCTCATGTAACAAGGATGCATAGGGAGCGCGAACCAACTCAACCATAGCCTAAGATACCCAAGAAAGAAAGCCTCCTCATCAATGCCCGGAGCGGCGATTTCTAACAGAGGGATGATCGCAGCATCAGGAAGAAAGAAGCCCTTCTGATCATCTTTCAGTACCGGCTGACGGTCCAAGCCAAACCCGAAGGGATCATCAAGCTTAGCAAACTTTTTGCCTCATCGCGACAAAACCTCCAAGCGAAGAAAACGGGCAATGAAGTCCGCAAAACTGACCCCTCGGCCTCCAGATTCCAGGAAGAGGCTCTCGTACATGTTCAGCACCTTTATCAGACTAGGGAACTGGTGCTGAATGGCGTTCTCTGGCGTAAGGCCCATCACCACTGGCTTGGTGGCAAAAATGTATTCATCCGAAGGAAGCAGCTCCTCGTAGTGCTCCCCCCTGACCGGTAGACCGGAAACCTCAGCGAATTCTTCTAAGGAAATAAAGACCTCTCTGTCCGGTAGAAGGAAGGTATGGGTAGGGATGTTCCACTGCTCCAAGAAAGCCTTAATCCACCATGTGGGAGGTGCAGAATATTGGAACAACGAAGCGTAGACCGCAGGGTATAGGCTGAGCTTTAACAGCTGCGATTTCTTCGCCGACAAGATGTACCGGGCCCAATGCAAGTACCCGGCCGGATGACGGGGAGTCAGCCCGATGTTGTAAGGCTGTCCCCAAGGGCGTGACTCGCCCTGGCATATGCGCCGTCCCAGGGTATCCAAAGCCTCCGCCGGCTGCATGGGTACGGCGGCGATCGAAAGTTAAAGAAGACCCTCATAGTTCACCGGGGGTGCATCCGCATACGAGATCGCCTAGATAGGTTCCGACGGCATCGCACAAGAGAAGCTTTGACAACCTCGGATAATCTGGTTGTACCACCTACCCCATAAGTGAAGTTTTTTGTGTTCCGGGTCATGGTCTCCGATAAGTGCGAGAACCTCCTGGTCCACAGGTGCCTCAGGGAATCCTCCCTCTGAACGAACGAACGGAAACGAAGTATCGAAAGACATGTTGCCTGAAAAAAAAGGGACAGAAGTCAACTGTCAATACTATAATTTAATTTTAAATTTTGACGGTACTTTAAAATTTGTACCACACTGCAATGCAGTGGAAAGGGGACCAAAAGGGGACCCACAAAATCCAGATGACAAGTCATCAATTATTAATTAATAAAACAGTCTCATCATTGGATGAGACTGTTAATTAATGAGGAAATCCTCAAGAAAATTCTCATTGAATAAGAGATCCCTCTAGAAAAGGAGAAAATCTCCCTTTGAGAGCAAAGCTCTATGACAGAGTGACACTTGTCAAACTCTGATCATGAAGGAATAAAATTCCTTAAAGAGCCTGGCTCTGTAATGATGATGAAAAAACCCATCAGAAAAGAAAATTAAAATCAATTAATTTTTATGAATAAAAAATTCTGGGATCTTCAAGATCCATGAAAAAAAACTCTTAAGAGTTCTTCATCAAAGATTAAGAAATCTAAAGAGCAAGGCTCTGTTTATGGGATAAGAAACCCAAGAAAAGATCTCTTTAGATCTATGGGTTCATGAGAGCCAAGCTCTGCTAATGAAACTCTAAAAGGGTTTTCTTTAGATCAAAAATCTATGAAGAGCAAGGCTCTGTTAATGGGTAAAACCCTAATTTATTAAAAGTTCTTAACTTTACCTAAGTTTGGAAAGAGTTTTTACTCTTGAAAAGTCCTTAAACAAAAGAGCTATGCTCTGAACAAAAATTCTCAAGAAGAAGATGAAAATCATCTAAGGGACCAAAGGTTCTATTTATAGGCATTGAAACGCCTCTTCAACTTCTGAGTTGATCCAAGAGCGCAGATGTCGCCACCGTTGCACCCACATGTGGGCCACATGAGCGCAATGGTGGGGGGGCATTTGTTTCCCCCAATCAGAGTAAAGCTCTGCTTTAAAATTCAAAATTTAAAAGTTGAAGCAACGCTTCAGATCCAGCGCTAGGCGCGCTGCGCGCCACGTGTCAAACACGGAAGCGCTAGCGCCAGATGCGCTGCGCGCCACGTGTCAAACGTAGGTGCGCTAGTGCTAAGTGTGCTGCACTCTAAGCAGCGCACCACGTGCAAAGCACGGGTGCGCTAGCGCTACAATTAAAAATTCCCCACCGTTAGATCAAAAGATCTAATAATGATGAATCATTAATTAATCATAATTAAAATTCTGTTATGGAAAAATCTTTCCAATTTTGTTAAAAACAAGAAGATTACCTTATGTAAAATAGAAGCCCTAGGATCAAAAATCCAACGGTAGGGAAACATCCCCAAATCAATCAGAGAAAAATCTCTTTAACTGATTTAACAAATCAATTTGCCCTATATAAAGGCCCCAAGACTTCAAGTCTGATAGAGAAAAAAAAACCTACCAACTTTAAGAAAACTCAAAGAAAGAAAAGCAAGCTTTTAGCAAAAGAAGATCATTTCTTCAAAGTAAAGAACATGAGCAATGAACACAGAGATGAAATCATCTCATGAAAAGAAGAACTATTTTCTAAAAAAGATCATAGATCTAAAAAAACCAAGGTCTTTCATAAAAGAGATCAAAAGATCTCATCAAACAATAAAGATGTATTTACTTCATTCACAGATCATTGATCTACAAGGGCAAAGAACTATTATTCTTGAATCTTGAGGCAAAGCCTCCTTTTAAAAGAACATAAACTTGTTCTCTGATCATAAATTTGATCAAATGCGCTTTGCGCTACTGAAAAGTTCCTTGCACTCATGAACTGCGCATCTGCAATCCTTGGACCAGCGCTCAGCGCCAAGACGTGCCACGTGTCAACCATAGATACAACTTGAGCTTTGCGCTTTTAAAACAGCGCACTGCGCTCATGGGCTGGCGCTCAGCGCCAAGCGCACCACGTGTCACTCACTGGTGTGCCACTAAATTAGTGCAACGCGCTCATAAATTGAAAGCGCAATGCGCTCATAAACTGGCGCTTAGCGCTAAGCGCGACACGTGTCCTTTTCGTGTGCGCTACTTGGCAGAAGCGCAATGCGCTCTTTAATTGGCGCAAAGCGCCTGGCGCGCTATGTGGTGCACTGTCAGAACACGCATTGTTCTGATGAATGTTATGCATTCAATACAAGACAAAAAATGTCAGGATCTAATGCTCAGCATTATTTAAAGGGCTAAGCCCAAGTAAAGGCTCAACAGCCTAGAACAATAAAATGTTAAACATTTTAATCTTATTGGACTTAGCCCAATTCTAGGCATAAGTCCTCAACTTATATTGAACTGAGCCATCTGCTCACGAATATTCAACAGATCTTAGTCCCAAACTGGGCTACAGGTCTTCCAATCAATTCACACCGGTTCAAGGGTACATCTCTTTACTCCTCTGATATCTGTCGTTGTAATCCTTCAACGTCTTCAAAGAGGTGATGGGTCCCGACAGCCACACATTTTACGGACTGTGGGGTCCTTAAACTCAAGGACTACGATGTCCTTAAACTTCATAGACTACGATGTCTTTAAACTACGGACTGTGGGGTCCTTAAACTCATGGACTATGATGTCCTTAAACTTCATAGACTACGATGTCTTTAAACTACGGACTGTGGGGTCCTTAAACTCATGGACCACGATGTCCTTAACCTCGGACTATGGGGTCCCTTTAAACCCACGGACTACGATGTCCTTAACCTCGACTGTGAGGTCGTTAAACTCACGGACTACGATGTCTTTAACCTGGACCGAGATGTCCTTAAACTAACATTGGACCGAGATGTCCTTAAACTAATAATCGACCGCAATGTCCTTAAACTAATCGATCGCAATGTCCCTAAACTAAACAACAGAAGCCAAATGCTTTCTTGTCAGATCTAAACGATCCCGTTAAGCTGATCTTAGTCTAAAAATTAGACTAACGTATCCTTAACATACGTTTAAGTTGATCTTAGTCTCAAATGAGGCTAACGTAACCTTAAACCCAACCCCCAAACCCAAATCTAAGAAGATACGGATTTGGACTAATCCACGCCCTACGGGCGACAACATAAATTAGTCTCCGTATACAATCCACGGGCAACCACAAACAAAACAAACACCCACGACACGAAGTGACCATCTGGAGAAGGAAAAAGTGGTTACCGCGATGCGGTAGCGTAATTAACTGCAGGGGCTTGCGCCTGTAGGGAAGAGCGTCCCCACAATCAAAAACCCCTCAAACGAGAGGGAATCTGACGAAGGCTGCTACATCAGCCGCATCCATTTAAACCTTCGATACATGGTGTCATAAATCAACTTGTCATTTTCGGAGAGGTGGACGGATAGCACCAATTAGCATCTGCCCCGAATTTCAAGCAAGACGAACCTACGCGGTCGCGTCTCCGTGTTCGGCGGGGAACACCATACTCTGAGAAGCGGGGCGTGACAACTGATCTACCAAGCAAGCTATCTAGAAAACTAGGGTTTTGTAATTTGGTTTTTTAGCGAGCAACTTTTGTAATACAATAGTTAATCAATAAAGGTGGTTCTTTTTTTTAATTTTGTCGTATTAACTTTCCGCATTTACTTTCCGCAATTACATTATGTATTTACTTTCTGCCTTTTTAATTTTAATTATGGGTTCCGTTTTCTTCCACCTTTCTTCTACTTCATTGATCTCCATGAGCGAGTAAATTCTTTCTTGCTAGGCTTTGTAGGATAGGGTAGAATAATAGATGAAAAATATTGCTTAAATTCTTTTTAAAGTTTTAATTTTTATAAATTTAAGAAAAATGAATATTAACCCTCTTATCGGGCGTGCTATTAATTCACGATAGTCACGACCATGATTTGAGATTTGTTAATAATCGTTTTGTTAAGGGCTTGAGACAAATAGGGATCAATGGAAAGACAAGGGTCAGTAGAGGGAAACCCTAATTCCCTCCAAGAACCCTAATCCACATTCATCGCTATTTCTCTAGTAATAAGTAATTAAAAGATAAAAAGAATTATTTTTAAAACTCTATCCTTTAACTACTAAATCCTATAAACCCTACAAGCCCTTCTATTATAAACTTTTCTAACCTTCTTAGTAATAAACGATAACAATTCCACCTTTTTCTATTAACTCGTCTAAAATAAGAAAAGCGGTTTACCGTTTTCCTGTGGACGGCCCGTACTCACTAGCGGCTAGCTATTGCGACATCGTTATTGATTGTGGTAATTAGGAACATACATAGACACACATTTTCCAATCAATCGGCAGTCGTCCGTCCTTCCTTGAGAGGGAGCGATGTGGTAGTGGCTCCGTGTGCCTTTCCGATGGTGTCGACGGCTAAGCCACGTCCCGATGTGACGCATGCAATGCTTCCCAAGTCAGACATTGGCTCGGACATCGGAACACGCCGTCCCAAGATGCCGACAAAAGAAAACTCTTATCGTTGAGAGTTGCTCTTGGTTCGCAGAAGAAAAAGAAATCTATGCTTTCATCCGATATCGTCTTTGGTCAAAAGCCCCATGCTCCCTATAAAGAAGGCCTGTCAGAGTACTGGACCAATGACGATCTTTTTCATCCTGAAGCTTCTATCGACGAGAATGTGGCGACTGATCTCCAGGCCGCTCTTAAGGCTTCCGAAAGATTGGCCCATGAGCAAGCAGCACTTGCTGCCCGTGCAGCGTTGGGTACGCATCATCTATACCCTTTTGTATATTTTAAAGTAAAAATGTTATTGTGCTTTATTAACACTCCTTTCTTAACAGGCATCTCTACTAAAGAGGCTCTTCGGGCATCCATCAAAACATACGAGGAAGAGGAGAGGTTTCATGCTTCTTTAGGCCTTGGTATGATTTAATTTATGCGCTTTTCGAACTTTTAGCTGATTTTTCCCATACCTTGACTCCTTTCACTTCATTACAGGAACCTCTATAGCTAGCGCTATTTTGAGTGAGGTGCCATCTTTGGGCGTTGGCGCAAAGGATATTCCTCATTTGACGATCCCTACGGAATCTTCAGAGCTACCGGCTATTGCTCAGGTCATCTCTGCGCTACTACGGGAAGTGTCATTAAAGCAGCCGATTACAGATGTTGTAGAAAATCCTGAGGCTGAGTTTGATTCAGATGAGGGCCTTCCTCTGTCAGTTGTTCTGGAAAGATCCCTTCGTACGGCTAAAGCCGATAAGAAACGCCGAAAGCGTGAAGCAAGGGAGCGTCAAGACAGCTTGGCCACAGGTGCAGGTTCGAGTGAAATACGAACTCCTGATGCTCCCATGGAGGATATCCCCCTACCTTGTCAACCGCTCACAGGCAGATCGCGTTTGTAGCTCGTGAAGAGGCTGAGCGTTTACTTCAGGGGGAGACAGTGCATAATACCTCAATGGAAGCTTTACTTCGATGGAGCGTCCTCCATGAAGCGGCGAATTCAAAATATCCCCATAATCAAAGATGGGGTGGGCCTTATCTTCATGACCCCGCAAGGAGGGATATTGCGTTATGCCCTTTCCTTAACGGAGCCAAGGACGAACAACGAAGCTGAATATAAAGCTTTGATAGCCGGTCTTGAGATCGCTATCGATATGAGAATCAAAGACCTCCTTATATATGGAGACTCCCGGTTGATCGTTAGTCAAGTAAACAGTAATTATCAAACGTGCAAACCATAGTTGATAAGGTATGGCGAAAAGTGCAGCAACTGTTGACACAAATCTCTTCCTATACCCTGAAAAATATACTGCGAGCGGAAAACAGCAAGGCGGATGCATTGGCCAAATTGGCTAAGGAATTGGCCGATGAAGACCTCGGTGACGTAAGGATCATTGTGTAAAGCCGCAGGGTCCTCATGCCATTAGATATATCTTCGGATGACCTGATAGAGCCATCCGAAGGAAAAGAAATGGCTGAACAAATAGCCCTTCAAATAGAGGACGAAGAAAAGATCAAGGACTGGAGGGAAGTCTTCATAGACTATTTCAAGTCCCAACGAACGCCCGGAAATGCGTCATCTGTAAGTCGATGTACAACACCCCACGACTTGCGGGGAGGCGGAATAATGAAAAACGATCTTGTTTAAAGCGTAAGCATCGACTAACCGAGAATCTTTGCATAAACAATAACTAACAACAAACATAGGAGTTAACAACTACTATGAAAAGTGATTATACCTAAAGATCCGAGTCCTTCATCTTGTCGTTCTCCACGTCCTCTCCGGCCTTCTCTAAGTAGTAGAAGATCCACCCGAGAGCTTTCCTACAAGCTTCACCTCAAACTAGAGGTAACTAGGTTTCTTAAATCGCTAATCTAAGCAACCTAGGTGATATAGAAAATGGTTAAGGATTAAGTAGTCTAATCTAATCCTTGTACTCAACACATGAGAGGGGAGGATTAGGGTTTGAAGAGGGAGAGCTTGAGGAGAGAGAAAGTGAGCAAGAGAATGGAATAAGATAATGATCTCTCATAATATATATGAAGCATAAATAATAACAAGATAAATCAAGTAAATGATTTAACAACCATGATCCATAAATATCTAATGGGTGATTCATCTCCATGAGTCATTAAGCATTTACGATGCATTAATGACATGGATGAATCACTCAAATGAGTCACTAATCCCATTTAATGCATATGCCACCTTAACCCCCAAGTCACCATCTTCTAGAAGCTTCTCGCACAATTACGAGAACGCCCCTTCGATCCGTGAAAACACGGAAAAACTTTAGACTGTATAAATCCAATAACCGGATACTAGAAACTGGCTTAAACCAAAGCCGACTAGTAAAAACTGTCCGGATGTCGTACGTGCGTAAACACACGTATGCGTCCGAACCCATGTCGTAAAACCATACGACCTCTATATCGTTTCGCCTGGAGTAGGGAAACTCTCTGTGTGGGACTCTAGAGACTCGACTACTACGCTGGCAGTAGGTTTAACCACAGACCGCAAGCGGCACTAGCTGTACGTAACGGTCCCCGGGTAGATATCGATAAGAAGGCCGATGAGGAAACCCATCCGAACTCCTACTGAGTCTGATGTGACAATCTCCGTACAGTCATGTCCGTTTGTCTAAGACTATCGCATATCGGGCCTAGGGGCGGCAAGCGTCAGTCCCCTAATAGCAGTAAAAGTCGTGTCAGAGTGAAGCCCATTACACCCTGAGAAACTATTGGAACCTACCAGCAAATCTCGCTTGCTCTGGCCAGGGACTTTGCGTTATGGCTCTCTGACACAGCGCGATATCAACCCCTAATACCGGGAGAGACGAATCCTGTCTAACCGCCACTGCCTCCAAGTGCTCGGAACTGCACCCAACTGCTACCTGTTTACACGACTCCTTTGAGCCGTGGTAGGGTAGCAACCTAAGAACAGTGGGACACACTCGAGGCGAAGTAGCAGTGTCAAGTCTGCGGAATATGTTGTACTCATGTCACCTGGGAACTGTTCACTGACGACTGGTATAAAACCAACCAACAGTTCTCTGTGAGTCATGTCCGGTGTACCCGTAACCTAACGAGCACCTGCATACTATCTCCAGTAAGACGTACTGACGGCTGTGGGACAGACCATCTCCCCAACTGGGATGAGAAGCGTACACACTAGTCTACTCCGGAGTATCGATGCCCTGTCTCGATAATCCTACGACTAGGGACCTGAATAAGGATGTGCTTGTAAACTACCCAGCCCCCACTAGTGTGACTGCCATCACAACGCTGGTAGTCAAGCAAGATCCTAAGAGCTCTATCAATACGTATACTCACATATTAAGATAGAAAAACCAAGTAGCATACTACCATATTTAGCAAAACTGTTATATACATGTGAATATCCCAAGCTTCCATTAAATAATATACAAACTAGTATGATACAATAATGGCCCCTAGGGCATATACACTAACATCATCTAGATATCGGCTCATGAAACGAGCTTTGTCATTCGCCTTTGTCAATGATACTCTATATAAGAAATCGTTCAACTGCCTATGGCTAAGATGCCTGGGGCCGGAAGAGGCAAAGAAAGTCGTCCAAGAAATACACGACGGACTCTGTGGTTCTCATCAAGCTGGACCAAAGATGAAGCTGAAGATAAGAAGAATGGGTTATTATTAGCCCATAAAGATTCAGGACTGCCTCGAATATGCGAAGCAGTGTCACTCGTGCCAAATTCACGGGGATTTCATACACCAGCATCCAAATCCGATGCACCCGACAGTGGCTGGCTAGTCGTTCGAAATGTAGGGAACCGATATAATTGGCCCCATCGAACGAGCATCATCTAAAGGACATCGGTTTATATTAGCAATAACCGATTACTTTTGTAAGTGGGCAGAAGCAGTACCACTAAGAGAGGTGAAGACGGAGAATATCCTCCACTTCTTCAAAACCCATGTTATCTATCGGTTCAGCACTCCGTGGCGAATTATCTCGGATAATAGAACAGCTTACAGAATCCATAAAATAAGCCGCTTCGAATAGCAACATAAAATAGATTAGAGATATTCTTCAGTCTATAATCATCGGGCCAACAGTATAGCTGAAGCCTTCAACAAGAGCTTGACCAAGATTATAAAAAAGACGGTGTCCAAAAACAAAAAAGAATGACACGAAAGGCTGCACGAAACTCATTGGGCATAACGAACGACATTCAAGACGGCCACAAATACGACACCATACGCATTGGTGTTCGGCATGGAAGCAGTGCTCCTATTGGAAATAGAACTCCCCTCTCTACGAGTAGCGGTTCGATAAGAGCTGACAGATGAAGAAAATGCTCATCTTAAGCTTGAAGAGCTCGACGCCCTTGAAGAAACCCACCTTATAGCACAGCAAAATCTGGAGGCTTATAAGGCAAGAACAAACCGGTTATATGAAAAACTGGCCAAGCTGAGAACATTCCGCCAAGGCGAACTCATGCTAGTCCTCAAAAGACCAATGACCCCTAATCGTGCAAAACGGGGGAAGTTCAAGCCGAACTATGAAGGCCTGTACATCATAGACAAAGTCTACCAAGGTGGAGACTACCTGCTCATGGATATGCATGGCGAAAGACCCTTCCGGCCAATAAACGGCCGATTCCTCAAAAAGCACTATGCTTGATGAGTCATGATTTAGGTCAATGATAGATGACGACGCTTGTGTCCGCTCGCTATCTTCTTGAGTCAGAACTCTGAGAGTAGTACCAAAAAGCTCCGTCGCTTCAAAAATGGTGATAATGGACCGAGAAGTCCCTAAACAAATAATGGACAGAGAAATCTCTAAACTAATAATGGACTGTAACGTCCTCAAACTAGCATTTCGCCCCAAAACACAACGATATATGGACCGAAAAGTCCTTAAACTAAAAACTCACCCCAAAATACGGCGATAATGGACTGTCATGTCCTTAAACTAATATGTTTAGCCTTACAGTGAATCCTCACCTTGATTACCGTATACAATCCACGGGCACAAACGATTCGTAACCTTCCCGGGTCCTTCATGATGTTGTCCCTCGAAAAAGGTCGGGACCTATAGCTAATGGTGCGTTACCTTACAAGCCGCCTAAATAAAGGTATGTCCACAAGCAAAATGTGCAAGAATGAAAACCCGAAAGGGCGCCATGAATAAAAATAGCAAGACTGCCGGCGAGCTAGTGAAAACCCAAAAGGGCGTGAACTCGTTAACAAAAAAAGGTATGTCCACAAGTGAAATGGGCATGGATGAAAACACGAAAGAGCGACGTGAGTAAAAATAGCAGGACTGTCGACGAGCTAGTGAAAACCCGAAAGGGCGCGAACTCGTTAAAAACAGTATGTCCACAAGTGAAATGGGCATGGATGAAAACCCGAAAGGGCGCTATGAGTAAAAATGGTAGGACTGCCAGCAAGCTAGTGAAAACCCGAAAGGGCGCGAACTCGTTAAAAAATGCACTTACAAAGTCCTCACGAATTTACAAGGAGAAAACACCTGCGTGAGATCCTTACGACTCGCAAAGGAGTAACACACTTAGGAATCCATATGATTCCTAAGGAGAAAATACACTTACGAGATCCTCATAACTCGTAAGAAAAATATACCCTCTATAAGACCCTCACAGCTTATAGAATTCAAAATCCTTAAGAAACATGGCTCTAAACCTGTTCTTAAGCCACCAAAACCCTACAAAACTTTTCTGCCCTGCAAGTGGTCCATATTGACGCTTGTATACAATTCGCAGGCATAAATAAACATATCCCCCACCAAATTCCACCAATGACGAGAAATGTCCCCATATGGTGAACAACACTTGTAAGTACTCTCGACTTACAAGAAGAAAATACTGTTGTAGGATCCTTATGACTTATAAGAGAAAACACACTTAGGAATCTCCATGACTCCTAAGGAGAAAATACACCTACAAGATCCTCACGACTCGTAGAGAGAAATACCTTTATGAGATCCTTACGGCTCATAAAGCTAGAAAGCTTTAATCGGCAGGATCATAATCTTGTTTGCTAAGCAACCTTTGTCCAAATCAACAAAGGCAAATGATGATTCGCTACTGACAATATCTCAGTTGCAGCGATGCTGACGCCAAGGTTGGTATCAAATTCCAAATTCTCAACTCGCAATAAAAAGCAGCGAGTTAAAAAAGCCGAAATGATTGAGCACCGCGATAAATAGCCGAAATGGGCAATCACGACTTTCGCGATATGAAAAGCTGAAAAGATAAAACATCGCGGAAATAAAATATATATATATATTACAAAATAAAACTTTTATGCCCTTCAAGTAGGTCCATATTGACTCTTGTATACGATCCATGGGCACAAATAAAAGAAAGGGAAGCATATTTTACCACCACGCTTCATCAAAAGAAGAACCGAGTCTTGGCAGCACATCTACAGCCTAGAAACTATTTGGACGTCCTTCCTACTTCAGCAAAGCACATCTACAGCCTAGAGACAATTTGGACGTCCTTCCTACTTCAGCAAAGTACAGACGTGACGTCAACAAGGACCCAAGGGTCAAAGCAGAAATGAAGTAATGGCAAAATCCTGGCTACAGATCTTGATAGAAACATCTACAGCCTAGAGATCATCTCGATGTTCCTCCTCATTTCAGCAAGGTGCAGACGCAACTATCAAATGAAAATGGAGCAACGACATATTCTTAGCTCCATATCTCAATTGCAATACATACAGCATAGAGGTCATACGGATGTCTACCCTGCTTCAGCAAAGAATCGACGCGACATCATCAAAGAAAAAACGAAGTGATGGCATATTCTTAGTTTTGGGTCTTGGCGGTAGTACATACAAAACCTAAAGACCATTGGAGATCATCCCACCCCAGAAGGGTGCGGTTATGACTCATCAGGACTTCAAATCAAACCTAACCTCAAGTAAAAAGCGCCACGGCAAATACCTAATGCCTGTTCTTCTGACAGTAATACAAATACTCCAACCTAAGAAGATTATTTGAAGATGTCTTGTCCAGCCTCAGAAGGGTTCAGAGACACGACAATCGCGGGGATACTCGAACAGCAGCCTAAGGACTACAAATCGAGGAATATAACATCCAGTACGACGATACGATAGACTAAAACCTAGTACTACAAACCTAACGGACCCCTGTCATAAAAGAATGGGGGTTATCTACATCCAACGTTATGGCAAGTTTGCCTCTAAACCTAAGGGGGTAAACTAAAAATACTCTGAAATGAGTACATAAACTAGAGACTCCGAAATGAGTGAATAAACTATAGACTCCGAAATGAGTACATAAACTATTTCGTGCCGGATTAAGACATCAAGAAACAGAAAGGTACAACTCATGGGCCTCAGGGCTTAGAACTACATTTCTTAAGAATTAAGATCTGAGTCAACGATAGATAACGACGCTTGTGTCCGCTCGCTATCTTTTTAGATCAAAATTCTAAAAGTTGTGTACGATATGCCAGCCCAAAACCAGTCGTATGCTATACAATACCCTACAATACTTCACTCACACATATACCTCCGTGAGCAAGGTAGTGGGGAGAGCATTTGTTCACACCCGTTTGAGTGCTCACTTACAAATACATGCGTATTTGGATGTAGGTAGCGTTGAAAATATGCCGATTTATATACGCATGTAGAAGGTTAGTGCATGACACATGCACATCAGTGACGTTTGCACTTAGCAAAAATCCCTAAGGGTGAAGTGCACGTGCGCACATGCAGGTTGCACGTATGTTTAAACAATACAATCAGATAAAGAACATTTCTTAGATATGAAGCACTCGGTAGTCAACGAAAAAAGGAATGCATTTAAATAAACATTTTATTCTACATGAAAGAGATCACCAAACATGGGATCAAAAATATAAGGGTTTACAAAACTATAAACAAAGTTTTCTAAAGCCCTCTCAACCTTCTCCACCATGTCGAAGCGGCGATCTTCATGAGGATTCGCTCCCCATCGGTCAGTGCCGTGCTCATCGGCGAAAGCAGACATGATGGCCTGCTGAGCCCGTATCTGGATTAGCAACTGAACAGAGCGATCCTTTAGAGGCTTTGTAATCAAACGTGCCTCATGAAAGCACTCGATCTTATCCTCCACTGGATGAGGGAGAATGTCATCGAGTACGGACGGAAAGATCATCCGAACCAAATGGAGCCGATGGGAAGATGAGATCTTCTACGAGTCAGAAACTCGTACATCACCGTGTTGAATTGGTCATCCGTGAGAACGGGATTCACCAAGCGTGTAGCAAAACGAGAAATAATTTCCTCGATAGGTGCCTCCCATGGTTACCGACGAGCATGTGGACAATTGCAAGACATGACTCTTAATCTGTTAAAGTGGTTCTTTCCTTGTGAAGGAGAAGAAGAACATTGATTCAGATTATAAAGAGAAGCATTTAAGACAAAGCACAGAAAATGTTGTGCATAGTGGAACTATTTCCAAGTTCTGACAAAAAGAAGGCATTGGAAAAGAAAGAGTTGACTCAGGAAAATCAGTGCAAGAAGATGTGATTCCCTCGTATAATAAGGCAGTGCCTCACGTGAAGTACATATGAGCGCCAGCGCTAGTTTTTTTTCTTAGGATTAAATCCTATAGCAGTGCCCCACATGCATAACACGTGAGCGTCGACACTAGTTTTTATATATATATAGGATTAAATCCTATAACAGCGCCTCACATGAAGCACATGTGAGCATTGGCGTAAAAAATGGCTTTGTCATTCATGCTTTAAAGAAATTTATACATTGGAAATGAGGATGATAACAAAAAGAAAAAGAAAAGAGAAAGAAACGGACATCATCAAAGGTCTATAATGGCAAGACGCTAAATTCCGGACATGGATTCTTAAATTTAAAGGCAAGTTTGAGTAAAGCGCTCCTAGCTTCTTTGATCATCTTCTTATGCGTCCTCTCCCGAATACAAGCTTCGGGATCCCCGCAGATGTCTTCCATTCTCTAGTAAGCGGATAGTATCGCTTTCTGTTGGAAGATGCCATGCAAAATAGTGACAAGATCATTTCTCCGCTTCTTCGAGATCAGGCCCATCAGATATACTGAATGTCTTCAGCATCATCATGTGCCTCGAGCAGCATGGCCTCATCAAGCTCAGGAAGCGCTTTCCAGATCGATCCAACGATAAGCTTCAAAAGGGTAAAACAGCGAGAAAGCAATCGACCGTTGTGATCATCAAAGTGACACATCTCCTCATCGCATTGAGCATCAGTGTACTCCTGGCCTTGAAAGCGACCTTGTATGCGGATTTTTTCCTAAGAGACAATTTCCTCAATATCGTATAGATGGCCAGCCATGGTACCTGAAAAGAAACCCAATGGAAAGTTAGCAATAAAAAAACACTAGCATCACTAAGCTTAAAAAGATGGTGGGACCCACAGAATCAAGATGGCAGCTCCTTAATGATTGGAACATGTGCCCAATGGAGAAATTTAAAAGGATTCTCTAATGCTGTTTTTAATAATAAAATTTCAGAGCTGAGCTCTGCTTTATCAAAATAGTATAAAATACCAAAAATTTCAAGAAAATCCCCAAAGAGGTTTAATATTCAGAGCAAAGCTCTGTTAAACTGAGGAAAAAAATCCTCAAGAGAAGTCTGATTTTAAATTTCCAAAGTAAAGCACTGATCTCAAGAAAATCCCCAAAGGGGAAAAGATGTAGAAATCAGAACTAGGTTCTGTGGGAAATTGTTAGAGTAAAGCTCTATAAAATTGAAATCCCAAAATGGGAAAAGATCTAGATTAGAACTAAGTTCTGTGATAAATCGTCAGAGCAAATCTCTGATTAAAATCTTAAGAAAATCCCCAAAAAGGGAAAGGTCTAGATCAGAACTAAGTTCTGTAAATTCCCAAAAGGGATATATTAGAGCTAAGCTCTATAATTAAAAATGAAGTAATCTTCCAAAGAGAAAACTCTTACCAAAGAAAATTTTGGCAGAGTGGGTTTACAATGTAGATCTAGAAAAGAATGATGAACTAAGCTTCAAGAAAACATAGCTAAGCTCTAATGGAGAATAAAATTCTCAAGGAAGAATATAGAAGCACAGCAGTCGTCTAGGGCCTGATTCCCTATTTAAAGGGATGGGGTCGGTTCAGATTCCCCAAATCTCAAGACGGATCGGATGGCTCAAAATTGTGCACCGTTGCACTCATGTGTGAGCCACGTGAGTACAATGGTGGGGGATTTTGTTCCCTTATTAATTAAACACAATAAAAAGAGCTTAGCTCTGTTCAAACACAATAAGGCAGCGCCTCACGTGCTCTCTACGTGAGCGATGGCACCGACCTCTTATAGGATTAAATCCAACAGCGGTGCCTCATGTGAAGATCACGTGAGCGCCGACGTGCAAAGTACGTAGTGCCTGTTATATACAGAATTAAATTCTTAGGCGGTGCCCACGTGCATAGCACGAGAGCGTCAGCGCCCAAATTAAAGAGGGTAGAATTAAATTCTACATAGAGAATTATTTCCCTAAAATATGGGAATATTCTCTATTAAACAGAGTCGTTGGATCAAAAATCCAATGGTGATTAAAAATCATCAAATGATAGAATTAAATTCTATTATGAGGAATATATCTCCCTGATCTTTTTTTAAAAAATAAAAAATATCTTCTCTGTTAAACAGAGAGTTGCTGCATTAAAGATCCAATAAAAGAATCAAATTCTAATATGGGAAAATATTTCCCTAATCTTTCTAAACGATAGAGATAAATTCTGCATCCCTAGATTAAATAAAATCCAATGGTGATTAAAAAATCACGGTTTGATAGAATTAAATTCTATCTATGGGAAAATATTTACCTCATCTTGTTAAAAAAAACAAATATATATATATATAACAAAAAAAATTTGGATCAAAGATCTAACGGTGGATAAAATCCCCCAAATAATTTTTGAGGCCAATTAAATCAATTGGTTGTAAGTCCACGTTGCCCACCCCGGTGCTTGCGGGGAGGCGGAAAACGGAATAAAAATCAAATTTTTATCACCTTAGGCAACATGGACTAGACAAAGAAGGATCTTTGCTAAACAAAAACAAGCTAAAGCTAACTAGAAACTAGCTAAGGGTAGAATGGTTATACCTAGGGCTTTATGTCCTTCTCTCCTTGCTCCTTGGAGTAGTAGAAAGAGGTCACCTTTGTCGTCTTCTCACGTCGAAGAAAGATCCACCCGAAAGCCTCAACCTTTGGCTTCAACTCCAAGCTAGTAGTAACTAGGGTGCTAGAAGTGCTAATCCTAGAACCCTAGATGAGAGTAAAGATTATCAAGAAGAGGTTTTTCTCAAGCTCAAGTGTTTCTCAACACATGAGAGGAGAGAGCTTGAGGGAGAGGAAGAACAAGAGAGAGAAAGTGAATGATAGAATGAGAGAATAAAACAACCATTCTCATATATATGTGTGAATTATTATAAATTGATAATTAGCTAGATAATTGTCATGGTTAATCAAGACATGACCATTATCATTTCATTTTTAATGCAAATTGCAAGGATCAAAGAGCATCTTCCAAATGAAATGATGATGGTCAAAGTGTCAACCTAGGTCAACAAGTCAAGATAGTCAAATGGTCAACAACCATAACCATGCACAATTATATTAAACTAATATCAATTAACCATAATACACACATAAGCATTAGGGTTAATAAAATGACAATGGTCATTATCCCTAATCAAAGTCCTCTCCCTCTGTCTCAAGCAACTGTGCATACGCACCCGTATTCGTGATCCGAGGAACACGAATACAATGAGAAAAAACCAATCCCAAATCATATACTAGGATCCGGCTTAAACTAAAGCCCGCTAGTATAAACTGTCCGGACAGCAAACGTGCACGAGTGCGCGGATGTGAACGAACCCTGTCGCAAAACCATGCGACCTCTACTCATTTTGCCTAAAGGCGAATAGCTCTCTGTATGGGACTCTAAAGACTCGATACTACGCTGGCAGTGGGTTTAACCACAGACCGCAAGCGGCACTAGCTGTACGTAACGGTCCCCAGGTAGATGTCGATAAGAAGACTGACGAGGTGAACCCCATCTGAACTCCTACTGAGCCTGTATGTGACAGTCTCCGTATAGTCCGGTCTGTTCGTCTGATACATCGCATGGCGGGCCTAGGGGGCGGTGAACGTCAGTCCCCTAATAGCGGTACAAGTCGTGTCGGAGTGTAGCCCAGAACACCCTGAGATAACACTGGAAACCTACCAGTATATCTCGCTTGCCCTGGCCAGAGACTACTCGTGTAATGGCTCTCCTGGACACAGCGCGATGTCAACCCCCAATACCGGGAGAGACGAATCCTGTCTAACCGTCACTGCCTCCAAGTGCTTCGGGACTACACCCAAAAACTACCTGTTTGCACGACTCCTTTGAGCCGTGGTAGGGTAGTAATCAAAGTGCAGTGGGAACACACTCGAGGCAAAGTGACAGTGTCAAGTCAGCGGACTAAGCTGTACTCATGTCACCTGGGAACTGATAACTGACGATTGGTATAATACCAACCAACAGTCCCCGACGAGTCATGTCCAGTGTACTCGTAACCTAACGAGCACCCGCATACTATCTCAAGCACGACGTACTGATGGCTGTGAGACAGACCGTCTCCCACGCTGGGATGAGAAGCGCATACGCTAGTCTACTCCGGAGTATCGATGCCCTGTCTCGATAGTCCAACAACCAGGGACCAGTATAAGGATGTGCTTATGGATTACCCAGCTCCCACGAGTGTGAGCGCCATCACAACGATGGTAATCAAGCAAAGATCCTAAGGGCTCTACTAATATGTATATCAGCGATATGCTAAAAGAAACACATGCACATATTAAAGCAGAGACAAACCAAGTAGCATACTACCATTTCGAGCAAGATTGTATATATACAACTGTGAATATCCCAAGCTTCCATCAAGTAATATACAAACTAGTATGATACAGTAATGGCCTCTAGGGCATATACACTAACAATCTCCCACTTGCACTAAGGCTATGTACTGGCGTATCGAAGACCTATCATCTCGATCAGCCGCTCGAACTGAGTCTGGGGCAAGGCCTTGGTGAATGGATCTGCTGTGTTATCTTCTGAAGCAACCTTCCGAACCTCGATCTCCTGGCGATCCACGATCTCCCTGATCAGGTGATACCGCCTTAAGATGTGTCTGGATTTCTGATGGGACCTGGGTTCCTTCGCTAAAGCTATAGCTCCGTTGTTGTCGCAATACAGAGGTATTGGGTCAACAATGGACGGAACCACCAGAAGTTCTTTCAAGAACTTCCTCATCCAGAAAGTTTCTTTTGCGGCATCAGATGCAGCGATGTATTCCGCTTCCATAGTCGAGTCGGCAACGGTTTCTTGTTTGGAGCTCTTCCAACACACCGCCACTCCATTGAGGGTGAAGACAAAACCCGACATGGACTTGGAATCATCCTTGTCATTCTTGAAGCTGGAGTCAGCAAAGGCCTCAATCTGTAGGTCTTTTCCGCCATACACCAAGAACATCTCCTTAGTCCTTCTCAGGTACTTGAGAATGTTCTTTACTGCTATCCATTGTTTCTCCCCAGGGTTTGACTGATACCTGCTTACCACACTCAGTGCATAAGCCACATCCGGTCTGGTACACAACATCGCATACATTATAGAGCCTACCGCAGAAGCGTAGGGTATAATAGACATGCGATCCCTCTCCAAATCAGTCTTGGGAGACATCTCTTTGGAGAGGGTGATCCCGTGACAAGCCGGTAGATTACCGCGCTTGGAATCTTCCATACTGAATCTCTTCAGTATGGTGTCGATGTACCTGGACTGTGAAAGTCCTAATATCCTCTTGGATCTGTCACGGTAGATCCGGATACCCAAAATGTATGAGGCATCACCCAGGTCTTTCATGGAGAACCTGTGTGACAAGAACCCCTTGACAGATTGTAGCATAGGAATGTCATTTCCTATTAAGAGAATGTCATCCACGTATAAAACGAGGAATACTACAGTTCTCGCTACAAATCTACAATAGATGCATGGTTCATCTGGATTTTTGATAAAGCCAAATTCCTTGACCGTCTCATCAAAACAGATGTTCCAACTCCGCGATGCCTGCTTTAGTCCATAAATGGACTTAAGAAACTTGCACACCTTTCCGCTGCTCCCACTCTGAATGAAACCCTCTGGCTGTTCCATATAGACACACTCCTCTAAATGACCATTAAAAAAGCTGTCTTTACGTCCATCTGCCAAATTTCATAATCGTGGAAGGCAGCAATGGTAAGAAGGATCCGAATGGATTTCAGCATAGCTACTGGAGAAAAGGTTTCGTCATAGTCCAAACCAGGTCGCTGACGAAAACCCTTTGCAACCAGTCTAGCTTTATAGGTCTCAAGCTGTCCATCTACACCAATCTTCCTTTTGAAGATCCACTTGCATCCTACGGGTTTTACCCTATCTGGAGCAATGTCCAACGTCCATACTTTGTTGGTGTACATGGACTCCATTTCGGTCCGCATTGCATCCAGCCATTTTACAGAGTCGACGCTCTGAATGGCTTGCTGGAAGCTAGTAGGTTCATCACAATCTATGATGCAATCCTCTCTATCCCCGTCAATGAGAAAACCGTAGTATCTCTCGGGCGGATGAGACTGCCTACTACTCCTGCGGAGTGGCGTGGGAATGTTCTGATCTTTCGAGCCCTCTGGTTCTACTAAGCTTTCAGTAATAGCTTGTGGTTCTGGAATTTCATCCAGTTCTATTGCGCTCCCACTTGTTTCTTTTTCTAAGAACTAATGTTCCAGAAAATGGGCATTACGAGAAACAAGGACTTTTTGTTCCTCTGCGTAATAGAAAAAGATACCCCCTGGAGTTCTTTGGGTATCCCACAAACTTGCACAGTACTGAGCGTGCCTCTAGTTTGTCCGCATGCTGCTTTTTGACATAAGCTGGACATCCCCAAATCTTCAAGTATTGAAGATATGGTTTCTTCCCACTCCATAACTCATATGGTGTGGTAGACACGGTCTTAGTTGGAACTCGGTTCAAAAGGTATGCGGCTGATTCTAGCGCATATCCCCAAAACGATCGCGGCAACTCAGTGTTACTCATCATGGACCGTACCATATCCAATAGGGTTCGGTTCCGTCTCTCCGATACACCGTTATGTTGCGGAGTGTATGGAGGAGTAAGCTGAGAGAGAATTCCATTCTCTTTTAAGTAACTCAGGAACTCGGCACTCAAGTATTCACCACCTCGATCAGATCTCAGTGCCTTGATACTTTTGCCTGTTTGTTTTTCTACTTCATTCTTGTATTCCTGGAATTTTTCAAAAGCCTCGGATTTATGTTTCATTAAGAAGACATAACCGTACCTTGAAAAGTCATCCGTAAAAGTAATGAAGTAAGAATAACCGCTTCGTGCATGTGTAGACATTGGACCGCACACGTCGCTGTGTACGAGTCCCAAGAGCTCGCTTGCTCTTACTCCGTGTCCAGTAAACGGAGTCTTTGTCATCTTTCCTTTGAGAAAGGATTGACAAGTTGCATACGATTGATATTCGAACGGATCCAAATATCCTTCTGCATGTAACTTAGTCAACCTTCTCTCATTGATGTGACCCAGTCTACAATGCCATAAGAAAGTTTTATTGATTTTTGGAGACTTTATTTTGTGTGTATTCTGGACATTGAAAATTTGTGGTTGGTTTAATACGTATATACCGTTGTTCAATGTACCAGACCCAATCAAAACTTGATTAAGATGAATGTTCACTACATTACTTACAAATGCAAATTCATAACCTTCTTTAGATAATAAAGATACAAAAATGATATTACAGGTTGCATTTGGTACATAATAACAACTACGCAAAACCAAAAAGTGTCCATCTGACAGTCCCAGGTGATAGTCCCCCACGGCCTCAGCATCCATGCTAGCACCGTTTGCAACTCTGAGGGTCATGTCACCTGCTTTCAAAACTCTACGCTTTCTCAACGCCTGCAAAGAATTACAGATATGAGATCCTGATCCGGTATCCAATACCCAGGATGTAGAGTTTATTGATAGACAGTTTTCAATAACATACACACCTGAAGCTGAAGCCGCAACTCGCTTCAAATCCTGTGTTCTGGCCTTCCAAGCCTTGCAATCCTGTTTCCAGTTACCACTTTTGTGACAGTAGAAGCATTCTTCCTTCCCCACCAGCTTTCCCGCTACCTTTGTTGCTTTTCCTTTTCCATTCGTATCCACTTTACTGACACCGCCACTTGGTTTGGCGGGGGCTTTCTTCTTCTTACCCTTGGCTTTCGCCCTGGATCTAGAAGAGGAAGATCCTCCTACAAACAAAGTGGATGTTTCCCTACTTTTCTGTAGGGTGCCCTCTGCACTCCTCAACATGTTGAGGAGCTCTGAAAGTTCAACTTCTTTTTCCTGTAAGTTGAAGTTCAGGATGAACTGGGCGTAAGTGGAAGGAAGGGACTGGAGAATCAAGTCCGTATAGAGCTCATTCTCCAACGTGGTCCCAAGTTCTGCGAGCTCCTCTATGTAGCCAATCATCTTAAGCACGTGTTCCGCTACCGATGATCCGACGGCCAACCTTGCCGAAAACAACTTCTTCGACACTTCGTATCTGGCGATACGAGACTGCTCTCCATACAGTACTTTTGTATGAAGAAATATGGACTCTAGGTCCATATTCTCGTGCCTCCTCTGATGTTCGTTGTCCATCGAGGCAAGTACGAGGCATTTGGCCTTCGCGCAATCTAATTCCCATGTCTTACGAATTTCCCTATCCGCGACACTGGTTTTGGGACCTGGGACAGGGGGAGCTTTGGTGGTAAGGAGATACCCCAGCTTGTCGTAAGTGATTGCCATCTTGACATTCCTGAGCCAATCTTTGTAGTTTGGCCCTGTCAGTATGTTTTTATCTAGTAATAACTTAAGTCCGGTCATGTGGAATGGTCGCTGCAATTAGGAGAGAGAAAAGAAACACTTTAGCATGATGCTCTTGCAAGTTTAGAGTGGTTTTTAGTTTGTCTAAACAGGATGGCTCCCACTGTCTCTCGAATCCCTTCTCAAACCGTAAAGAAAGGATTAGTCAGGATCAATCTCACCGTGCAATACTTGCTTAACCGTTCAGCCAGGCCAGTGTCGGTACTTCGAGGGAGGTTTTCCAACGCTTTCGCGAAATTCCTTAATTAAGTAACCTCTTTTCCCTGTGGGCGTAGCCCCGCTAACACCTTTCTAGACACCTACTAGGTTTATAGCATTGATCGTTAAGTGAGAGTTTTCCCGAGGAGTAGCATATACTCACAGTAGGATCGGGATCCAAATATCATCGCGTGATAAAACCAAAGGAATCCTACCAGAATCATCACACTCCAAATGGTATGCAGTGCTAGCAAGTTTCAGTACTTATGAAACTCCCGATGTGGATTTTTGCCCCATGCTCTTATGACCTTGGCGTGAGGTCAAAATGTCATAAGTTACATGTCAAGTTCTTCCCATCATTATCCCGGTTAATTTGAACCCACCCGTACCTACCCTTGACGTAGGCCAAAATGGCAGTACGACTGTCTCAAACTAACGCATTCTATCTATGCAACAGATAAATATCCGGCAGCTACCAATTACTATGCCTTGGCGTGAGGTCAAAATACATAGCTTGAATACTACCGAATATTTAACTGAAATGATGGAGGGCTACGAATGGTTTTGGCGAAACCGTGAACGTAGTGAACTTGATATAATCGATGGAACGAAATAGCTTTTAAAAGGAGTGGATTAAGCTCCGCGTTTAAAAGTTTAGTTTTGAAAAGAACCGAGTGGTTTTCAAAGTGTTCCAATCGACTTTTACTTGGTTTATTTTCTTGCATTAGTTCTTTTAATGCGTCCCATCATTTAATCCTACCATTGCAGAAAACAACCAAAATATGACGTACGCTTATGCCATTCGCATTCGCCACGGGGCCCCGTCATCACCCGTTAGGTTACTTAACTAACGACAGAGCGGGGGCTGGGCTAGCGCGGCTGTAAAACATAAGCAACGCCTAAATAGTTATTATATATAAATATATAGCAATGATAGACATTACAGATCACAGATGAATACATTGGATATACTAGGAATCCGCAATCCGTTCGAGCCTGCAACGAAAAGCGGATTACACGGTCGCGGTGAATAGCCAAATACCCCACCCAAGACCCCTACGGGTGCGGCAAACCACCCGCCAAGTACCCGAAGCGAAGCAACCTCCCTCAACACCGTAAGTAGGCCACTCGGCACTTCGAGATACCCGGTAGTTTGTGCACCCCCTCCATGGGTCTATCCTAGGAGCAAAAACAGTAAAAAGAATTATACAATGACGGCTACAACCCTGACCCGGTTGTGCGGCCATACAAATAATAATACATCAATTTACATATTACATGAATGAAAGAAAAAGAAACACTCATCTCACATCCACCCCGGCTATTCACCCACGACAATCCAACGCATTCATATACACATACCATCATCAAACACAGATCACAGATATGTATAACCCCCACTAATCGACATATAGCGATTAGCCGACGTTCAATACATGCAAACATCACAGATATAACCCTTTAGTCAAAGTGGATTGAAGTTCGATCAAAAATACGGATTTATAGGCCCCCTAAAACAAATTTCTTTTCTGGAAAACCTGGGCACATATAAACCATCTTAAAAATCCCAAAACTACGCCAGAAGAACACTGCACCAAACTCGACCCAGAGCCGAGCCAAAACGGCCGCGGTTGCGCGGCAATAGCTTTCTATTGCCGCGGAACCGCGGTGCTTTGAGCGAATCTCTAGATCGTTTTTGGTGGCATTCTTCACAAAAACCTGAGATGATTTTTGGAGTATGACTTTTTATTTTTAGAGCAGAAAAAATTTTAACAGAAACTTGGGTTCTTGTAAACTCGGTTTTGTGATTTTTCCGATTGAACTTCCATACACTTTACTACTTAGCTAGTTTATGTTTAGTTAGGCTCTGATACCACTGTAAGTCCACGTTGCCCATCCCGGTGCTTGCAGGGAGGCGGAAAACGGAATAAAAATCAAATTTTTATCACCTTAGGCAACATGGACTAGACAAAGAAGAATCTTTGTTAAACAAAAACAAGCTAAAGCTAACTAGAAACTAGCTAAGGGTAGAATGGTTATACCTAGGGCTTTATGTCCTTCTCTCCTTGCTCCTTGGAGTAGTAGAAAGAGGTCACCTTTGTCGTCTTCTCACGTCGAAGAAAGATCCACCCGAAAGCCTCAACCTTTGGCTTCAACTCCAAGCTAGAAGTAACTAGGGTGCTAGAAGTGCTAATCCTATAACCCTAGATGAGAGTAAAGATTATCAAGAAGAGGTTTTTCTCAAGCTCAAGTGTTTCTCAACACATGAGAGGGGAGAGCTTGAGGGAGAGGAAGAACAAGAGAGAGAAAGTGAATGATAGAATGAGAGAATAAAACAACCATTCTAACATATATGTGTGAATTATTATAAATTGATAATTAGCTAGATAATTATCATGGTTAATCAAGACATGACCATTATCATTTCATTTTTAATGCAAATTGCAAGGATCAAAGAGCATCTTCCAAATGAAATGATGATAGTCAAAGTGTCAACCTAGGTCAACAAGTCAAGATAGTCAAATGGTCAACAACCATAACCATGCACAATTATATTAAACTAATATCAATTAACCATAATACACACATAAGCATTAGGGTTAATAACATGACAATGGTCATTAACCCTAATCAAAGTCCTCTCCCTCTGTCTCAAGCAACTGTGTATACGCACCCGTATTCGTGATCCGAGGAACACGAATACAATGAGAAAAAACCAATCCCAAATCATATACTAGGATCCGGCTTAAACCAAAGCCCGCTAGTATAAACTGTCCGGACAGCAAACGTGCACGAGTGCGCGGATGTGAACGAACCCTGTCGTAAAACCATGCGACCTCTACTCATTTTGCCTAAAGGCGAATAGCTCTCTGTGTGGGACTCTAAAGACTCGACACTACGCTGGCAGTGGGTTTAACCACAGACCGCAAGCGGCACTAGCTGTACGTAACGGTCCCCAGGTAGATGTCGATAAGAAGACTGACGAGGTGAACCCCATCTGAACTCCTACTGAGCCTGTATGTGACAGTCTCCGTACAGTCCGGTCTGTTCGTCTGATACATCGCATGGCGGGCCTAGGGGCGGTGAACGTCAGTCCCCTAATAGCGGTACAAGTCGTGTCGGAGTGTAGCCCAGAACACCCTGAGATAACACTGGAAACCTACCAGTATATCTCACTTGCCCTGGCCAGGGACTACTCGTGTAATGGCTCTCCTGGACACAGCGTGATGTCAACCCCCAATACCGGGAGAGACGAATCCTGTCTAACCGTCACTGCCTCCAAGTGCTTCGGGACTGCATCCAAAAACTACCTGTTTGCACGACTCCTTTGAGCCGTGGTAGGGTAGTAATCAAAGTGCAGTGGGAATACACTCGAGGCGAAGTGACAGTGTTAAGTCAGCGGACTAAGCTGTACTCATGTCACCTGGGAACTGATAACTGACGATAGGTATAATACCAACCAACAGTCCCCGACGAGTCATGTCCAGTGTACTCGTAACCTAACGAGCACCTGCATACTATCTCAAGCACGACGTACTGATGGCTGTGGGACAGACCGTCTCCCACGATGGGATGAGAAGCGCATACGCTAGTCTACTCCGGAGTATCGATGCCCTGTCTCGATAGTCCAACGACCAGGGACCAGTATAAGGATATGCTTATGGATTACCCAGCTCCCACGAGTGTGAGCGCCATCACAACGCTGGTAATCAAGCAAAGATCCTAAGGGCTCTAATAATATGTATATCAGCGATATGCTAAAAGAAACACATGCACATATTAAAGCAGAGACAAACCAAGTAGCATACTACCATTTCGAGCAAGATTGTATATATACAACTGTGAATATCCCAAGCTTCCATCAAGTAATATACAAACTAGTATGATACAGTAATGGCCTCTAGGGCATATACACTAACATTGGTATCTCTCAAATGAGAGATTTTCGAGAACTAATCAACAAACTCGTTTCTCCTATATAAAGGACCTGAGACTTCAAGTCTCAAGTTGGCAAGGAGAAGGAGGATCAACCTCATAAGTTTTTCTCCACAAAACTGAGAATTCAATTCTCATCTGAAAGAAGAAGATCCTCTCTCTTCCAAACCCTAGGTAAAGAAAAAAAACAGAGATAAAATATATCTATTTTGCCTAGCATAAAAAACAAGGGTTTAACCTTTCATTAAAAGAACTTAGTTCTTCCTCTGATTTGAGATTTGCAAAGAAAATCTCCCCACAAATTGAGAATTTAATTCTCATCGATGATATTTTTTACTTTAAACTTAAAATCTAGGGGGGGAACTAGATTAAAAGAAAAGAAGAGAAGAGAACTTATGGTTCTAGGAATTTAATTCCTCTGCAAATAGGGTTTAACCCTACATGAAAGAACTTAATTCTTATAAATAAATAAAAAAATAAAAAGAATTTAGTTCTACAATAAAGGATCCCAGATCTTCAAAAAAATATAGATCTTGGTGATCAGTAATGGCCAAAACGCCATTAACAGAGATTCAATCTCTAAACAGAAAAAGACTTGGCGCCTCACGTGAAACACACGCGAACGCCCAAAAGATTCCCTTAAATAGAACTCAGCGCCTCACATGCTTTCCACGTGAGCGCCCAAAACAAAAGAACGTTCAGCACCTCACGTGAAATATACGTGAGCGACCAACAAAATAGAACACTCAGCGCCTGTAACGACTCTGAAATCTCTGTACAGAAAATTTTCTTGTTAATACAGAAAAGAGTATTACAGCATGTGTATGAGTGATAAGTCATTTTTGTTAAATAAAAGTAAGAAGCCACTTGTAGCTCACTGGTAAAGCCTTTGCACTGCTGTGACGTAGCTTGTGTGTTCGATTCCCATCAGACACAATTATTTTTCTGATTTTTCTTTTTAACTTTTTGGAAGCCCAAAAAGTTGCACGTGCAATACACGGGGAAACGAAACTTCAGAAAAATCAAACATGTGAAAAATGGTGTAAACACATATTTGATCTCGTTGCATGAATCTCGATTCCAGAGAGCCAATCTCGACCGAAGGATATGCCCAAATGGCCGACATGGACGGTCAGATTGAGTCCATTTTGATCCATGCTTTGCACACATGTCTCTTCAGATCCTCTTAACTTCTCTGCACTATTTGATTTCCCAGCAATCAAACAGAGACCTTTCATTTCACCAATTAACACCATTTTAATACTTTTTAATCCAAAATTTTAATTACAAAACCCTAATTTTCCACTATAAAAACCACCTCATATTTTGGCTCAGCACCATTCTGAAAATTCTAGCAAAAACTCTCTCAAAAGTTTCTAAGTGTAAGTGGAGTAAAGTGGAGTTAGCGAGCAAGCTTCTTCCATTAAAGATCAAAGTCGATTCCGGAGCTCACGTGACACCACGAAGCCTCCCTCTTCCTTAACCTCTTCTTAATATATTCAAACCGTATGTCCCTCCCAACTCTCCTCCTTTTCATTGAAATTCAACTTTAAATCTTATATCGATAAAAGTGGAGTTATTACCGATACTCTTTTCTAAACCCTAGAAACTCCATTTTTCCTATATATATTGATCAACCTAATTTTACACATTACTTTTAGTATTAAATACCAATATTTAGAATCAAGTTTAACCAAGAATCTAATGTGAAACAAGCATAATTAAACCTTTTCATTAAAATATCTTGAACTTTATTATCACTTCTTTTCGTTTTTGTTAAAATTATACCTTTAGGAAAAACTTCACGGGGTAACGACCTACCCCACACGTATACTTTGGTTTCATAGCATGATACCTATTTGTATGTATATTGGTTTCGAAGAATGATCTTTACAATAAAATACCACATACTTTAAAACCGGGTTTCTTTTAAAGCGGTATTTCATATTCCTTTGCAATTATACATCTACAACCCTCGTTAGAGGGCCTGCTAATAGATGGTGTGGATTATCGCATATCCTGGGGATAGTAGAGCGAGATGCAGCACTCCTCACGGAGTATTCGATCTCGAAAGGATATAAATACGGTTTTTAAAGAAAAATGAATTTTCTAAATAAAACTAAATTTTCTTAAAATTATATAAAATTATAAATTCATATTTTCATTATATTATCAAACTATATTTTTCTAAAAATGAAAGATTACAAAATGTTAATAAAATACCATCAAGTTACTAAAAAAGACTAGTTTTCAATAAAATACCATAAACTTTTAAAAGCTAAGTAATTATCCTTAAAATACCTTAATACTTAAAACACATGCTCATGAAAACCCTAAATAATATAATCACCCTTGAGATTTTATTTTTAACTATAATAAAAATATTTTCATAAAACCCCCTCGAGATATACAAAATAATATTTTAAGGATTCTAATAAATATAAAATTAAGCGGGATCAATTCTCTTGAGCTCCAGGGAGCCGGAGAAAATGAGTGCTTGCCTATTCAGGTTAGAAAACTTAACAGGAGTTATCAATGGCAATTGTTTTGGAAAAAGACGCAGATCCTGCCGTCCATGTGCAGCAGTTGCCGATAACTCCCGAACCTAAGAATTCAAGAGTTAAATCAGTTTACAAGTGTCTGACTCAATCTGAGTCCAACCTCAAACCTGAATCCAAAATCAAACATGAATACTTAATCATGAACATGAATACTCGAATTCAAATATCAATTTCAAACATGTATACTTGACTTGACTTGACCGAACCATGGTTATAACATGACATGAACTTGACATGACTACTTGAATACATGATTACATCCTGAAAATGAACCTGAATATTTTGTATCCATGGTTTCGGCCAAGACTTGTAAGCCTAATCTATACAATGCATTACGCGGGGATAAAGGGGTGGATTGGTACAGAACATATATCGCGGAACGAGAGATCACTTAAAAGACAACTACATGAATTCTCGTGTCGTTGTCCCGTGGGTTATGACGGGGCCTTGTACTACATGTTACCATAGTCCACGGGGTAAGATGGACTTCTCTCGTATACATGAATACTTTCTTTATCAAACTACAAACAACCGCGTTAGAATAACTATCATATACCAGTAATCGGTCATATACAACTTTACCTGTTCATTTCACTTTATATATTATCTTCTCTTTCTTCTTTTGGGACTTACCGAGCGTTAGTTCGCTGACGGCATTCCTTCTGTTTCTTTCTTTAGAATGTTCATCAGGAGGACCGGACTCTGAGGAGATAGAGCCGAGTCAGGAGGATTTGGACCAACTTACCGCTCAACCTGACTACTAGTTCCTCTGCACTTACTTTTAGTATGCCATTGTTTAGGCATTTTCTTTTGATTATTGTATATTTTATTTCAAACAGTTGTATATAAATTTGAATGTAAATAAAGTTGATGTTTCATTTTATTCTCTTGTCATTCTTGTTCATTTTTATATATTGCTTAATTATGCTTAACGTATTTATTTCATAGTAAATATGTTGCGGCCTGCTACATTACCGTTTCCGTTTACTGGGAAGCGGGGCGTGACAGGTTTCGTTGGTGGCCCATGCAGATCAGTTCTGCATGAAGTCTTAAGCAATATATCACAAGAATTATAAGAATCAGCAACTATACATTCCTTACATTTCAAATTTCTTGAATCTATTCTAACTATTCCATTTTCTATCAAGGTAATGGACTCTCCCAACAATAACCACATGAACGTCAACGGCAATACCATCACTGTCTACTCTACCACCACCACCTACCGTTGCAGCTCCTATCAATGACCAAACGGTACTACTTAAGGCTATCAAGAGCCTATTGGAGGGTCAGCAGCAGCAGACTACTATCCTCATGCACCGTCCCGAAGCCGAGGCACCCGAAGTCAAGTAGTTTCAGGCACTGCACCCGAAACACTTCTCGGGAAAAGAGAGCCCACTTGAGGCAGAAGAATGGGCTCAAGCAATCGAAGATGACCTGGCAGCAGCTCAAGTTCCAGATATTTCCTGGGTGAAAGTTGCTAAGTTGCAACTGACCGACAATGCAAGAATCTGGTGGAAGGCTGAGAAAATCTGACTCACACAGCCAATTGAGTGGAAGACGTTTCGCGATCTGTTCGATGCGAAGTTCTTCCCTGAGACTTCCCATTTCAAGATGGAACAACAGTTCGTTCGGCTACAACAAGGTTCTATGTGGGTAAAATCGGTGGACGAATATGATGCCGAATTCATCATGCTTAGCAGGTAAAGAATTCGTATCAAATACTATTCCGTTAAACACAGCACTATCCTGACATCAACATCTTATTAGGTTCGCAGTACATTTGATCCCGACTGATGAGATTCAAGTTGGACGGTTCCAACAGGGCTTAAACCCGGAGATTCAGGCAGCATTAACCACAGGCGATTACCCGACTCATGAACTCGCCCTGAAGGCAGCTCGCCGTTATGAAGCTGTGGTGAAGAAGAAGGGTAATCCCCAAACAGCTGGAATCAAACGTCCTGTCGCACAGATGACAGGAGGAGCATCTTCTAGGCCGACCTTTTCACCCAGGAGACCGGGAGGATCATTTAACCGGTCCGGTCCAGATATCTGTTTCTACTGCAAGAGAACTGGACATCTGGAGAAAGACTGCAGGCGTGCAAATGGCATGTGTTTGGTTTATGGCGCATCCACTCACGCTATAGGAGCATGTCCATATCATTTCAACACAGCACCGGCACCTAGACCCGCAATCAAAGCCCTGCAGCGGCCAGTCATTCAGGCTCCTGCACCCCCTTAGCTCTTCCTGTACTAGCTCCACGTGGAGAACCTGCACAGCCTCAACGTCAATTCCATCAAGCACAGAGAAACGTGCCCCAAGGACAAAGAAATGTGCCTCCAGCAAGAAGGAATGTACCAAGACGTCTGACTTTTACAATGACGGTCGAGGAGGCCGAAGCCACAGGACAATTCATCACTGGTAACTTCCCATCCTTTCAACTTTTCAATCCTTGTGTATCACTATATTTTTCCTATATCTAACCCAACCTCACACAACTTAAGTACTATACTAGTAGCCACCCTTCCTGCACTTGCATTTTTCGACACTGGAGCTTCACACTACTTCATGTCCCAACGATTCGTGAGAATGCATGCGATTCCAGTGAAGCCACTCATTTCAAGCTGGAATGTCAGTTCCGGAAATGGAGTCTTGAAAGCAACTATGGGGTTTGATCAGTGTCCAGTTGTAGTTTGCTGACGAGAATTCGACGCAAATTTCAAAGTACTGGACATACCAAATTTCGATGTTGTGTAGGGAATGGATTGGCTGGGAGTAATCTATGCTATTATTGACTGCCGTCAAAGGAGGGTAGTATTTGAGATACCAGATCACACAGTCTTCTATTTCAAAAGTGGAGATAGAACTTTGGAGCTAGGAAGCTACCGTGCTCAACCGAAGAATGCAGAAGTGTTTCTCTATAGGCAGAAGAAGAAAAGCCCGAAGTAGTTCGAGAGTTCGAGGATGTGTTCCCTGAAGATATATCGGGTTTGCCTCACGATCGAGCTCTTTAGTTTAGTATTGATTTAAAACCTGGTGCGCAACCTATAATAAAAGCTCTGTACCGGTTAAGTCCAAAAGGATTGAAAGAGATCCGTATTCAGTTGGACGGACTGTTGAAGAAAGGTTGGATCCGACCCAGTACTTCAAGTTAGGGATCTCCAGTGTTACTCATGAAGAAGAAAAATGGTTCTTACAGGATGTGTGTAGATTATCGAGCTCTGAACGAAGTGAAGATTAAGAACAAGTATCCACTACCGCGCATCAATGATCTTTTCGATCAGTTAAGTGGGTCTTATATATTTTCAAAGCTAGATCTTCGTTCGGGTTATCATCAGGTGAAGGTCAAAGAGTCCGACATTCCGAAGACGGCATTTAGGACTCGATATGGTCATTATGAATATCTAGTAATGCCATTTATAGTGACCAATGCACCTGCCATCTTCATGAACATGATGAACCAAGTTTTTCGAGAGTACTTAGACAGGTTCGTTGTCATCTTCATCGACGACATCCTAGTGTATTCAAAGAATCGGAAAGAACACGCCGAGCACTTACGGATTATCCTGGAGACATTAAGACAACATCAGCTCTATGCTGTTTAGTCGAAAATATTGTGCATTTGATATGACATTTTCCTTACTATTTTTATATATTAAAAGATATTTATTATAAATATGACACATATGAGGGTTTATCTATAAAAATACTATTTTCATGTGTTTATATATTATAATTAATATTATGAAGGAAAATGTAAGTATATAATATTTATGTAATATTTAGTCCATGTAAATATACATATCATATCAAATATCTTTAACCAATAATATCATGTCAAATGGTTAAGATAATAGCTGAATAAAAACAAATTCTACTAACATTATCTATTGAGATATTGTGCAGAAATTATATCAGGACTGAAATCAAGGAAATCCGAGTTGGCGAGATCAAATCTGCCGAAATATTCAAGTGAATCGAAGAAGTCAATTCTAACAGTGACTTAGAGAAGATTTCCAAACTCCAGATATTCAAAAGATCACCACATTTTAACAAGATGAAGCCCCAGAAAACTGAAGCCCTAAATCCCATGTCCTACCGCATAACCGCGGCTAAAATGAGCATATTGCGGCAGCTCCGCCGCAATATTGAGGAGTTGGGATCTTGTATTTTTCCAGTAGGATCCTAGCAACTAGTTATCCTATTAGGAAACTAGGGATTCTGGGTTTGAGGCTATTTAAAAGACCGAGAGCCTCTTGGAAAAATCATCAAACCGACGAGATCACGAAGTCCAAGACAACTCAAGAATCCAGGTTGATCATCAGCTGTTCGTCTACCTCCTTAAGAAGAGATCGAGAAGTAAACTGGGATTTTGTAACCACTTTCTAAAGGAACAAAGTGTAATTGATCAAGTTGATCAATAAAGGTAATTGTTTTATTCTTATTGAATTTTATTTTCTTTACTTACATCATGATCTTTATCCGTTCTTTTATCTCCATCATACGCGAGTAATTCTTTGCTTGTTAGGGTTCGTAGGATTAGGGTAGATCAATGGATGATTAAAAATCCTTTAACTCCTTTTACGTCCTATAAAGTTTATAAACTTTATCAAAAAAATAGTTAACATCCTAATCGGGCGCGCTATCAATTCATTGATATTCACGACCACGATTAAAAATTAGATTAACAATTGTTTTGGTAAAGGCTAGGCATGAACAGAGATCCATGTCAAGATAGGGGTTAAGAGTTCCCTCCAGAAACCCTAATCTACATGCATCACTAGTTTTAAATCTACTAAAGAATAAAAGGAGAAATTTTTAATTAATCATTCATGACTACTAAATCTTAACGAACCCTACAAGCCCCCTTCTAATATAAAACCTACATCCATAGTTAATCTAGATCTATATTCTATATCCATGTTTGACGTAGATCTAGAATCTACAACTATTCTTCACTATTCATTATTCTTCCTCATTTCCTAATCAACACGCCTAAAGTAAAATTAAAAAATTCCACATATCCCCGATGACGACCCGTACCCATCTCGGTCTAGCTACACGCGACACCATTATTGATTGCGGTTATTTCTACAAACACTTCTCTAAATACAGATTAAATCAAATGGTGTCGTTGCCGGGGATGCGTGCGTAATTTTTTTTATTCATACTATTTGTGTTGAATTCTTATGATGTAGAGGGGTAAGGGAATGATATTCGGACTCCCCAAAGAGGTTCATAACTTGCATAGGATATTGACTCGGAAAGTGCTACTGACTTTTGCGACGAGTCAAAAGATTCGAACTCGGGGGTGGACTCGTCAAATGTATCCTCGCTATAATGATTTTCCAGATCAAACAATGTCGCACTAGTGTTGTCGAGATCATCATAGCAAAGTACTTCCACTTCGCAGCTGTCAGAAGCTATCTCATTGATGGAACAGATATCGATTAAATGAGCAGAAGGTTCAGATGGTTGACTTTCTAGCTTATAAATATTAAGCTTAATTGTCATCTTCCCGAAGGATAAGTTCCTAAAACCGTTACGACAATTAATGACAGAGTTGGAAGTTGCTAGGAAAGGTCGACCGAGTATCACCGGGATTTGATTACGTGGGTTCGCCACAGGCTATGTATCTAAAACAATAAAGTCCACAGGGAATATGAATTCCCCGATTTTGATTAACACATCCTTCAGTTCACTCCTAGGTTGGGTGATAGATCGGTTTGCCATCTGGAGAGTGCAGTTGGCAGGTTTCAACTCTCCTATACCTAGCTGCTCATAGACAGAATATGGAAGCAAGTTAACACTAGCGCCGAGGTCAAGTAGAGCACGATTGATGCTTTTACCCCCAATAGTTATAAATATTGTAGGACAACCGAGGTCCTTACATTTCTTAGGCAATTGTTGGGTAAAAGTTGTGCTCATGTTACTTGTCATGAATACATTTTTCGGCACTTGAGTTTTTCTCTTCCTAGTGCACAAGTCCTTAAGGATTTTCACATAAGACGGAACTTGTTGAATAGTATCTAGGAGAAGGATATTTATGTTAACTTGCTTAAACATTTCCACAACCTTATCCATTTGTGCGTTAGGTTTGTTGAACCTCAACCTGTTTGGAAATGGAGCTTTATCAATAAGTTTTGGGTCCAACATTTGTGGAAAAGTTTGTGGGGATGAAATCGATCCCAGAATTGGAGTGGGGTTGTTTTAGGTAGATTCTAGGAAGTCGGCGGAGTGTTCGAGCCTTGGGGAAAACGAAGAATAGGCTCGGAAGAAGGTGGGAGATTAGACGAAATAGGGCAAGAAGTAGAAGACAGGGTTTCAATTGATTCCTCATCATCAATCTGTTCACCCATTTGATTGTTCAACACTCTTCCTGATCTTAACGTGGTAACGGCACTCACATTATAACTTTGTGAGTGGCCAGGATTCGGTAGGGGTTGAGATGGAACATTCCCTTTTTCTTTCGCACTCATCGCAACATTTATTTATACAAGTTGTACTTCTATCGATTTTATACTCTCACCGTGGGAATTGGTGGTCTGTGTTAAAGTTCGGATAGAAGACTTTATTTCATCCGTCGACTACATGGAATGTTTAATAAATATATCCACACTTCGTTCAAGCGCAGATGAGTTTTCGGTACCAGCCGTTTGGAAAGAATTATTGGCCGGATTCTGAAAAGGTTGCGATTGAAAGGGATGCTGGTTCTGTGGTGGTGGTTGTTGCTGCTGTGGAGGAGGTCTTTGATAATTGCTTTGGAACTAGTTTTGATTTTGGGTTTGGTTTTGGTTCCAAGCAAAATTAGGATGATTCCTCCATCCCTGATTGTACGTGGAAGAATAAGGATCGTTTATAGGTCGCTGCTGAAAAGCAACATTAGTTTGGTCATGACCTTGAAACAAAGAATTTAAAGGACATTCTTCCGTCAAATGAGATGGATCGGAACAGCAACCACACATGGTCTTGGGGAGCGTTACCTAGTTTAGGGAGACTGATGAGAATTTGTTCTCTATAGCGTCGAGTTTCTTTTGCATCGCTGCCATTTCGGCTTTTACCGTGATGGAAACATCGAGCTGATGGATGCTTCCCCTAGATGAAGGTGGTGTAACGCTTTCCCACTGCAAAGTTTTTTCAGCAAGATCTTCCAGATATTTCCATGCTTCACCATCGTCTTTGGACATGAAATTGCATTGACACATGGTTTCAAGCATCTTCTTTGTCGTTGGATTATTGCCTTCATATATAACTCGACACAGATCCCATCTATGTATTCCATGATGAGGACATTGGACAAGCAGATTCTTGAACCGTTCAAAGTACTTCCAAAATGTTTCATTGGGAAGCTGGGTAAACTGGTTGATCTCGCTCCGAACACAGACGGTCTTATGATTGGGGTAAAATTTCTTAAGGAATACTATTACGAATTCGTCCCAATTGGTAATGGAGTGTGTGGTTGTGTTATAAAGCCATTTTTCTGCTAAATCGCACAAAGTGAAAGGGAGAAGACGCAAGCGCGTAGCATCTACTGAAAGTTGTGATGTACCCATCATTATGCATACGTTATCGAATTTAGTGATAAAAACATATGCGTCTTCAGACTCGAGCCCGTGAAATTTAGGTAACAGGTTGATAAAATGGGGTTTAATTTCAAAATTATCCCCATTGGCTGGTAGAATAGATAAAAAGGTAGGAAGGGGACCGTGTATAGGATAGCATCTCTCTTGGAGAGAAATGCGCGGTGGGTTCTGCGCATTGACGGGTGGTGGCAGGGTGGTGTTATAATCTGATGGAGAACCATCCATCTCGGTCGATGTGGTCGGTGGAGGGAAAAAGAAAATGAAGAAGTGCCGACTTCAGAGTCGATAACAAGAACACGGACAAGATGGGAACTAGAATCCCGTGTCCAGCCAAGTATGCCCTAAGCGGGTTTAGCGTAAGTGGCAGCGTGTGTGTGATTTAAAATTGGTTTGTTTTGAAAAGTGTCGGACGTGAGACAAATCACAAAAATGCACAATCAACCCTAGAACTAAGGTTACCTAGGTCAAGTCTCTAGACCGCTCCTAGACGTCCAAAGGACAAGCCGCAGGATTAATCCTCTACCACCTCTTTATCGCTCTTGTGGTCAGGTAAGTGCCAGGTAAGTGGGAGGTATCCACTATACGAATCACCGAAAATAGCGGGCCTAATTAAGTAACCACTTACCTAGACACACTTGCCTAGACACCACAAAAAAATGCGGATAAGCGATAGATTACCCACGACCTTCCTCTGTTCTTATTGAGCGCGACAGTCTTTAGAGTCTTGGTCTGGATAATTTTTTTAATTAATGTAGGGTGATGCGGATGCTCGTTTTGTGATTTGTGTGGCCTAGGAAGAGTGATGAAATCCCCACCTAATCGGAATTTGGTTTTTGCCCCTTAATGTCCGTATTAAAATATGCACAAACAAACCAATTAAAAAACTTGCAAAATGATTTTTTTAGCAGCGATACTTTGCAAAGAATCCTGCAGAAAAGATATTTTATTGGATTTCAGAGGAGAGAGAAGGAGTTGAGAAATATACCAGAGAAATTTGGAAGCCTAAATCCCTAATTCCGCCATGGTTCCGCCGCTAATTGAACCTATTTGCCGCGGTTCTGCCGCCAAAAAGAGGGATCCTCTATCCTGAAAGAGAGGTTCTATCAAATGAAATCCAAGCGAGTCCCTCTCTCTCCAAAAGATTTTTGCTACGTGGCCTCCTTTGCTCCTCTGGATCTTGATGAATGTCTCTGAATCTCTGTTTCCTTAAATCTTTGACTCGAGATCCCCTTGCAAAATTCACACAATAATCGTTAAATATACAATTTGCAGTTTTGTTTATTTTTATGATGTAGATCGAATAAAAATTCAATACAAATAGTAAGAATAAAAAAAATTACGCACGTATCCCCGGCAACGGCGCTATTTGATTTAATCTATATTTAGAGAAGTGTTTGTACAAATAACTGCAATCAATAACGGTGTCGCGTATAGCTAGACCGAGATGAGTATGGGTCGTCCTCAGGGATATGTGGAATCTTTTAATCTTACTTTATGCGTGTTGATTAGGAAAGGAGGAAGAATAATGAATAGTGAAGAATGGTTGTAGATTCTAGATCTACGTCAAACACGGATGTAGAATATAGAGCTAGATAACTACGGATGTAGATTTTACATTAGAAGGGGGCTTGTAGGGCTCGTTAAGATTTAGTAGTCGTGGATGATTGATTAAAGATTACTCCTTTTATCCTTTAATAGATTTAAAACTAGATCGACGGTGATACATGTAGAATAGGGTTTCTAGAAGGAATAGAATTCCCACTCTTAATCTCTATCTTGACATGGATCTTCGTTCATGTTTAGCCTTTACCAAAACAATTGTTAATCTAATCTCTAATCGTGATCGTGAATATCAATGAATTGATAGCGCGCCCGATTAGGATGTTAACTATTCTTTTGATAAAGTTTATAAATTTTATATGACATAAAAGGAGTTGAAGGATTTTTAATCATCCATTGATCTACCATAATCCTACGAACCCTAATAAGTAAAGAATTACTCGCACATGATGGAGAAAAAAGAACGGATAGAGATCATGATGTAAGTAAAGAAAATAAAATGCAATAAGAATAAAACAACTACCTTTATTAATCAACTTGATCAATTACACTTTGTTCCTTTAGAAAGTGATTACAAAATCCTAGTGTGCTTCCCGATCTCTTCTTAAGGAGGTAGATGAACAGCTGATGATCAACCTGGATTCTTGAGTCGTCTTGGACTTCGTGATCTCGTCAGTTTGATAATTTTTCTAAGAGGCTCTCGGTCCTTTAAATAGCCTCAAACCTAGAATCCCTAGTTTCCTAATAGGGTAACTAGTTGTTAGGATCTTACTGGAAAAATACAAGATCCCAACTCCTCAATATTGTGGCGGAACCGCCGCAATATGCTCATTTTAGCCGCGATTGCGCAGTGGGACAGGGGATTTAGGGCTTCAGTTTTCTGGGGCTTCATCTTCTTAAAACGTGGTGATCCTTTGAATATCTTGAGTTTGGAAATCTTCTCTAAGTCACTGCCAGAATTGACTTCTTCGATTCAAGTGAATATTTCGGCAGATTTGATCTCGCTAACTCGGATTTCCTTGATTTCAGTCCTGATATAATTTATGCACAATATCTCATTAAATAATGTTAGTAGAATTTGTTTTTATTGAGATATTACCTTAACCATTTGACATGATATTATTGGTTAAAGATATTTGATATGGTATGCATATTTACATGGACTAAATATTACATAGATATTATATACTTACATTTTCCTTCATAATGTAAATTATAATGTATAAACACATGAAAATAGTATTTTTATAGATAAACCCTCATATGTGTCATATTTATAATAAACATCTTTTAATATATATAAATAGTGAGGAAAATGTCATATCAAATGCACAATATTTTTGACTGAACATATGCCAAGTACAGCAAGTGTGAATTTTGGCTAGATCAAGTCGGATTTCTCGGATATATCGTTTCAGGCGAAGGAATCTCAGTAGATCCAGCTAAGGTGTCAGTTGTCAGTGAGTGGCCGACACCAAAGACGGTGAAAGATATACGAAGTTTCTTAGGATTAGCAGGTTACTACCGACGATTAATTGAAGGATTCTCAAAGATTGCAGCACCCCTGACCAAGCTCACACGTAAAGATGGAGCATTCGTGTGGTCAGAAGCATGTGAAAAAGCTTTTGTAGAACTCAAGTCAAGATTAACCTCTGCTCCTATCCTCATAATGCCGGATGAATCTGGAGGATTCGTTATGCATTGTGATGCGTCCGGTAAAAGATTAGGATGTGTTCTACACCAGTATGGAAAAGTTGTGGCTTTTGCATCAAGACAACTGAAGGTTCATGAGTGCAACTATCCAACAAATGATCTGAAGTTGGCAGCCGTCATCTTCGCACTTAAGATTTGGCGCCACTACCTCTTGGGAGAACGAGTAGATATACACACTGACCACAAGAGTCTGAAGTATGTATTTACTCAGAAGGAACTAAACATGCGGAAGAGAAGATGGCTAGAACTCATGGCGGATTTCGACATTAACCTACAGTATCATCCTGGGAAGGTGAACGTAGTTCCTGATGCACTTAGTCGCCAGCCATTAGCAATGAACATCACCGCTCAGTTGAAGCTACAGCAAGAATTACACGGATTGGAAATCGAAATAATTGTGCCAGGTAACATTTCATATTTGATGAACTTACAAGTCCAGTCCACTCTTGTCAATCAGATCAAGGCAGCCCAAGCAAATAATGCCAAGCTACAAAAGATCCGAGAACAAGTAGAAAGTGGACTTCGAACTGACTTCATCATCCACGAAGATGGATCCTTGCGGTATGGAAGTCGTTTATTTATACCAATCGGCCAGAGAAGAGTTGATGAAAGAAGCTCACGGCTCTCTGTATTCGGTACATCCCGGTGATACAAAAATGTACAAGAATCTACGGCAACACTACTGGTGGCATGGAATGAAGCACGAGGTAGTAAGGAGCGTAGCCAAGTGTTTGGTGTGTCAGCAAGTGAAGGATAAACATCACAGAACTGCTGGTCTACTTCAGCTGTTACCAATCCCAGAATGGAAATGGCAGCACATTGCCATGAACTTTGTGACTGCCCTTCCTCGCAGCACGAAGGGTAACGACGCAATATGGGTTATTGTGGATCAACTCACCAAGTCGGCTCACTTTATTCCATTTCGAGTTGGCCAATCAACCGAGACGGTAGCAAAGAAGTACATGGAGGTAAGCATAAATCTTAAGTAAGATTTAAACCATCAAGATGTACCATATTTGATACCCATAAACTCATGCAGGAGATCGTGAGATTACATGGAGTACCTGTTTGCATCATCTCCGATCGTGATACAAAATTCCGATCACAATTTTGGCAGAGTCTTGCAAGCTAGACTGGGAACGAGTCTGAATTTCAATACAGCTTATCATCCATAAACGGACGGACAGTCCGAGCGAACAATTCAGATTCTGGAAGACATGCTAAGAGGTTGTATGTTAGACTTCGGAGGTTTGTGGGAAGATCACCTACACCTTGTGGAGTTTTCATACAACAAAAGCTATCAGGCAAGCATTGGAATGGCACCATTTGCAGCACTCTACAGACGGAAGTGTCGTTCACTGCTAAGTTAGGACGGTGTTGGAGATCATGAACTCCTTGGACCAGAGATGATCGTGGCAACTGTGGACGTAGTTCGTACGATCAGGGAAAGGATGCGCATAGCCTAAGACCGACAAAAGTATTAGGCAGATGCAAAGCGTCGACATACTGCGTCGTTATATAGGACCATGTATTCTTAAAGATATCTCCAAATAGAGGAGTGATCCATTTTGGCAAGAGGGGTAAGCTAAGTCCAAGATACATAGAACCGTTCGACATACTCGAACGAGTTGGAGAAGTGGCATACCGTTTTGCACTACCACCCTCATTGGAAGGTGTGCACAACGTGTTCCATATATCCCAGCTAAGATGATATGTGAGCAACCCTAGTCACATACTTGATCACTCAGATCTCACAGTACAAACTGACTTAAGCTGCGAGCAACAACCAGTTGAGATCCTAAACCGAAATGTGAAGGCATTGCGGAACAAGGAAGTAAACTTGGTCCGAGTGATGTGAAGAAAGGATTCGCTAGGAGAGTCAACATGGGAACGAGAAGAAGATATGCGTGCAAGATACCCTTATCTATTTGAAAATTAGTCCCTATGTAAATGTAAATTTCGAGGACGAAATATTTATAAGGAGGATAGAATGTAACAGCTCTGAAATCTCTGTACAGAAAATTTTCCTGTTAATACAGAAAAGAGTATTACAGCCTGTGTATGAGTTATAAGTCATTTTTATTAAATAAAAGCAAGAAGCCACTTGTAGCTCACTGGTAAAGCTTTTGCACTGCTGTGACGTAGCTTGTGTGTTCAATTCCCATTAGACACGATTATTTTTCTGATTTTTCTTTTTAACTTTTTGGAAGCCCAAAAGATTGCACGTGCAATACACGGGGAAACGAAAAGTTTAGAAAAATCAGACATGTGAAAAATGGTGTAAACATAAATTTGATCTCGTGGCATGAATCTCGAGGCAGAGAGCCAATCTCGACCGCCGGAAATGCCCAAATGGCCGATGGATATGGTCAGATTGAGTCCATTTTGATTCGTGATTTGCACACATGTCTCTTCAGCTTCTCTTAACTTCTCTGCACTGTTTGATTTCCCTGCAATCAAACAGAGACCTTTCATTTCACCAATTAACACCATTTTAATGCTTTTTAATCCAAAATTTTAATTCCCAAACCCTAATTCTCCACTATAAATACCACCTCATACTTTAGATCAGCACTATTCTGAAAATTCTAGCAAAAACTCTCTCAAAAGTTCCAAAGTTCAAGTGGAGTAAAGTGGAGTTAGTGAGCAAGCTTCTTCCGTCGAAGATCGAAACCGATTCCAGAGCTCCCGCGACACCACAAAGCATCCCTCCTCTTCCTTAACCTCTTCTTAATATATTCAAACCGTAAGTCCCTCCCAACTCACCTCCTTTTCATTGAAATTCAACTTTAAATCTTATATCGATAAAAATGGAGTTATTACCGATACTCTTTTCTAAACCCTAGAAACTCCATTTTTCTTATATATATTGTCACGCCCCACCCCCAATACAGAGAGTATTGTCCGCTCTGGCCGAAGCCGTACGGTTTTGTCCTTCAGGGCGAACAGGACCCGACCAGGGGCCACTTCCCAGGAGGTCACCCATCCCAGAACTTCCCTGGCTCGAGCACGCTTAACTACGGAGTTCTCAAGCTCCTGTAATGCCGGTTCACTTAAAAGGCGTCTCTGTATTAAAGAATGGTATCATTCCATTTATAGTACAGATCTGCCCCCTTTCGGAATGTATTCCGAAAAGTCCCCATTGTTCTACAGTGGGTCCCACGGAATCAAGAGGTGGCCCCCACGGACTCAAGAGGTTGTCCCCGCCCACTTAACACGACACTTGGCGTGGCATTTTGTTCCGTGTGGCACTTTGCTCCGTGAGCAAGAACCGGGTCCCGACATTCTCCCCACCTTTGAACAATGGTTCGTCCTCGAACCATAGACCTACTATTGGGGGACCAGCTCTGATACCATTCTGTCATGCCCCACCCCCAATACAGAGAGTATTGTCCGCTCTGGCCGAAGCCGCAAGGTTTTGTCCTTCAGGGCAAACAGGACCCGACCAGGGGCCACTTCCCAGGAGGTCACCCATCCCAGAACTTCCCTGGCTCGAGCACGCTGAACTACGGAGTTCTCAAGCTCCTGTAATGCCGGTTCACTTAAAAGGCGTCTCTGTATTAAAGAGTGGTATCATTCCATTTATAGTACAGATCTGCCCCCTTTCGGAATGTATTCCGAAGAGTCCCCATTGTTCTACAGTGGGTCCCACGGACTCAAGAGGTGGCCCCCACGGACTCAAGAGGTTGCCCCCGCCCACTTAACACGACACTTGGCGTGGCACTTTGTTCCGTGTGGCAGTTTGCTCCGTGAGCAAGAACCGGGTCCCGACATATATTGATCAACCTAATTTTACACATTACTTGTATCCTTAAATACCAATGTTTAGAATCAAGTTTAACCAAGAATCTCATGTGAAACAACCATAATTGAATGTTTTCATTAAAATAGCTTAAACTTTATTATCACTTCTTTTCATTTTTGTTAAAATTATACCTTTAGAAAAAACATCACGAGGTAACGACCTACCCCACACATAGACTTTGGTTTCATAGCATGATACCTATTTGTATGTTTATTGGTTTCAAAGAATAATTTTTACAATAAATTACCACATACATTAAAACCGGGTTTCTTTTAAAGCGGTATTTCATATTCCTTTGCAATTATGCATCTACATCTCTCGTTAAAGGACCTGCTAATGGATGGTGCAGATTATCGCACATCCTGATGATATTAGAGCGAGATGCAGCACTCCACACGGAGTATTCGATCACGAAAGGATATTAATACGGTTTTTAAAGAAAAACGAATTTTCTAAAAAAAACTAAATTTTCTTAAAATTATATAAAATTATAAATTCATATTTTTATTATATTATCAAACTATATTTTTCTAAAAATGAAAGATTACAAAATGTTAATAAAATACCATCAAGTTACTAAAAAAGACTAGTTTTCAATAAAATACCATAAACTTTTAAAACCTAGGTAATTATCATTAAAATACCTCAATATTTAAAACACATGCTCATGCAAACCCTATGTAATATAAATGACCCTCGAGATTTTATTTTTAACTATATTAAAAATATTTTTCATAAAACCCCCTCGAGATATACAAAAAATATTTTAAGAATTCTAGTAAATATAGGTTTAAGCGGAATCAATTCTCTTGAGCCCTAGAGAGCCAGAGAAAGTGAGTGCTTCCCTATTTAGGCTAGAAAACTTAACAGGAGTTATCAATAGCAATTGTCTTGGAAAAAACACAAATCCTGCCATCCATGTGCAGCAGTTACCGATGACTCCCGAACCTAAGAATTCAAGAGTTAAACTAATTTACAAGTGTCTGACTCAATCTGAGTCCAACCTCAAACCTGAATTCAAAATCAAACATGAATACTTAATCATGAATATGAATACTCGAATTCAAACATCAATTTCAAACATGTAGACTTGACTTGACTTGACTGATCCATGATTATAACTTGACATGAACTTGACATGACTACTTGAATACATGATTACATCCTGAACATGAACCTAAACATTTTGTATCCATGGTTTCGGACAAGACTTATAAACCTAATCTATACAATACATTAGGCGGGGATAAAGGGGTAGATTGGTCAGAACGTATATCATGGCACGAAAGGTCACTTAAAGGACACCTACATGAATTCTCGTGCCGTTGTCCCGTGAGTTATGACGGGGCATTATACTACATGTTACCATAGTCCACGGGGTAAGATGGACTCCTCTCATATACATGAATATCTTCTTTATCAAACTACAAACAAGCGCGTTAGAATAACTATCCGGTAATCGGTCATATACAACTTTACCTGTTCATTTCACTTTATATACTATCTTCTCTTTCTTCTTTTAGGACTTACCGAGAATTAGTACGCTCACGACATTCCTTCTGTTTCTTTCTTTGGAATGTTCTTCAAGAGGACCGGACTCCAAGGAGATAAAGCCGAGCCAGGAGGACTTGGAACAGCTTATCGCTCAGCCTGACTACTAGTTCCTCGGCACTTACTTTTAGTATGCCATTGTTTAGGCATTTGCTTTTGATTATTGTATCTTTTATTTCAAACAGTTGTATGTAAAGTTGAATGTAAATAAAGTTGCTGATTCATTTTATTCTCTTGTCATTCTTATTCATTTTTATATAGTGCTTAATTACGCTAAACGTATTTATTTCATAATAAATACATTGCGGCATGCCATGTCACCATTTCCGTCTACTGGGAAGCGGGGCATGACAGCGCCTTACGTACTCCCCACGTGAGCGCCATACCAAGTGCTTAGCACTCTATATTCAGTCAAAATGACTAAGTGCTTAGCACTGATTGGGCAGAGCCCATATCTGAGCACCTCACGTGTTCCCCACGTGAGCGCCAGAGCCACAAACAAGTGCTTAGCACTTCTGAATAAAAAAAAGACTGAGCAGACCAAACCCAAATTAGCTAAGTCTCTCTGAAGTTGCTTGCAGCAAGTCTTAAATGCTTTATGGTTGGATATTAACTAAATTTAAGGATCTTGAAAATATATCTAGGTTGATCTTAGTCTCAAATAAGACTAATGTATCCTTAGTTAAAATAAATTGAGCCCAAATACTCATATATTTAAGTTGATCTTAATCTAAAAATAGATTAACGGTCCTTAAATAAAACAAAAAATATTCTTTGAACTAAATGAACATACAACTTAAGTTTAAACCCAAATCTAAAATATACAGTTTTGGACTAATCCGCGCCCTACGGACGATGACGAAAACTAGTCTCCGTATACAATCCACGGGCAACCAAAATAAACAAAATAACATACGACACGAAATGAACTGCTGGAGAAGGAGAAAGTGGTTATCGTAACACGATAACGTAATTAACTGCAGAGGCTTGAGCCTGCACGGAAGAGCGTCCCGACAATCAAAAAACCCTCACAAATGAGGTGGAAGCTGATAAAATCTGCTACAACGGTCGTATCTATCCAAACCTCCGATATACGGTGCCATAAATCAACTTGGTATTTTCGGAGAGATGGATGGATATGTTCCAAATAGCATCTGCCCCCAAATTCAGACTAGATGCCCTAAGCGTCTCAGTCCGGTCTTCGGCGGTAAACAGTGCTCTGAATTGTGCAACATGCTGGTGAGAATTGCACGTTCCTTTGTAGACATGGAACTTGGGTATTGTATATCTCGACGGGTACTTGATTTGGTCATACCAGGCCAAATATGGTCGTCCGGTTCTGACGAGTTGGCTGGCAGCTTCACTGGCCTGGTGAGCTCTTATCTGCAGAGCGATGTAGTCATCCAGGGCCGTCTTAGAGATGGTTTCTTACTTGGCCGCTGATAAGGGCAGAAGAGAGTTTGATATTTCCCCTCTGTCATCCTCAATAACTATTGGCGGATCTTCGGCAAGGGGTTCCAGTTGAATCTTCATTCCCACTACATCTTGGAGTAGAAAATCCATCTGCTTAATGTTAGCAGCTTGCTCTGCAACTTCCTTATCTTTTCTTTCCAGCACCCGTCGCAAGAACTCTGTGTCGGTCTCTTGCTCTTGACGCTGCTTGACTTCTTTGTCCGGACCTTCTTTTTGTCCTGTAAGAGCTGCCATTTTGGTCAGCATTTCTTAGAGCTTTTGCTGCTGCTCCTGAGCCTTCGTCAACAACCGAGTTTGCGGTCAGTGACTCACCAAGGCACAGCTTTCTTCTTTTCCTAAGGCCATGTAGACCGTATGTATTGTTATACCCCTGGACATATGGCATTTAGATCTTTCACCATTGGGTTTTTCAGCAAGCAGTGGAATTTTCTCTGGCCACGTTCTTTTATGGGAGGTTGGAGCTAAAGGAGTCATTATGACTGGTGCCTGTTTAGGAGAATTCCCCCGTTGTATAGCGGAGGAGAGGTCTTTTTCTTGTCGGCCCTTAGATTTCTTGGGTCGACAAGAGTAATTGTCGCCAAGCACAGAGTCTTGGACTTTTTGCCAGACTCTATAGATTTGCGAGGAAAGACGCTGATATGGTTGCTTCAGCTTTGTTTGCACTGCAGTTTCTGCAGGCGGAGGTGATTTCTTCAGTACCGCTGTCGGGGAGTTCTTGCGCACCACCTGAGCGGGTCAAACCTATTCCCAGTTATAACAACAGCATCGATCTTCACCATAGGAGCTGGTAGGATAAGCCCAGAGGGAGAGTTGCCCCCAGCTTCTCTTACTCGGCGCCAGTGGCGACGTCGAGCATGTCATGGAGTAGGAATTGCCTCGGTTTTGAAGGTGTCTTCCTCATGACCCCTGTGTTGCTGGGGAGTTTCGGTTGATGTCAGCCTGTTGAAAAACAACTTCCTTGTTGGATTTGGAGCAAAGCTGGCCAATCTTTCGAATACCGACCGTCTGGGAAGGTAAGTAGTTTTATCGGCTCCACCTGCAGCAGGAGTAGGGAAGGCTAGCCGTTTCGGGGTAGCTCCTTCAGGTATCATGGGCTTCTTTGTGGGCCCGTTCGAGTTCTTCCTCGGCCTATTGAAGACTGAGACGTCAGATTTGGATGGCTTGCTAATAGGAGCCGCCATGGTTGCCAGTCGATCAAAGGCCAACCTTTTAAGAGCTTCTTCTTATGGTGTTGAGGCGCCGAAGTTCACAGGTGGGAGCATGGACCCGAAGAAGAGCTCGGTAGTAGCTTGTGTGACCTGCCCCACGAGCATTGAGAAGATGGAGGCCTCATTGGGCCCGTACGTTATTCCTCCAGCTGGGATGGAGAGGGAGTTATTGCAAGAAGTGCATTGAGAAGCCGTTGATTTTCTGCACATAAGCAAGACACCAAGTTTTAGTACCTCGAATCCAAGGGCAACCATAGCGAACCGCGATTTTGTTTGCGAAACACGACACATGAAGTGTGGAGTGGAAAGAGAAAGAGTCCCACTGAGCATGCCAGAATTTGTTTACCGCCGAAAACAGAGACGAACTGGGATTGAACGTCTTGCCTGAATTCGGGGGAAAATTCTATTTGGACATATCCATCCACCTCTCTGAAGATACCAAGTTGATTTATGGCACCGTATATCGAAGGTTTGGACAAATGCGACCGTTGTAGCAAACTTTATTGGATTCCCCCTCATTTGTGAGGGTTTTTTTTATTGTGGGGATGCTCTTCTCTGCAAGTGCAAGCCCCTGCAGTTAATTATGTTATCGTGTTGCAATAACAACTTTCTCCTTCTCCAGTAGTTCACTTCGTGTCGTGTGTTATTTTGTTTGTTAAGGTTGCCCGTGGATTGTATACGGAGACTAATTTTTGTCGTCGCCCATAAGGCGCGGATCAGTCCAAATCCGTATATTTATGAATTTGGGTTTTGAATTTAGGTTATATATTCCTTTAGTTCAGAAAATATCTTATTTTATTTAAAGACCGTTAATCTATTTTTAGATTAAGATCAACTTAAATAAATAAGCATATAGGCACAATTTATTTTAACTAAAGAAACATTAGTCTTATTTGAGACTAAGATCAACTTAGATGTATTTTAAGGATCGGTAAATTTTAGTCAAGATCCAGCAACAGAGCATTTGGGCTCAGCTGCAAGTAATTTCAGAGACTTGGCCAATTTGGGCTCAGTCTTAGACTTTTTCTCTTTTATTCAGAAGTGTTAAGCACTTGACTGTTGCTCTGGCGCTCACGTGGGAAGCACGTGAGGCGCTCAGACAATGGGTGTTGCCCAATTAGTGCTAATCACTTGGTAATTTTAACTAAATATATAGTGCTGATCACTTTGTACAGCGCTCACGGGTGAAGTATGTGAGGTGCTGAGTATTTTTTTTGGGCGCTCACATGTGTTTCAAGTGAGGTGCCGAGTTCTTTGTTTTGTGAGCATTCACGTAGGAAGCACGTAAGGCACTGGGCTATTTGTTTTGGGCGCTCACGTGGGGAACACGTGAGGCGCCGAGTTCTTTGTTTTGGGCGTTCACGTGGGAAGAACGTGAGGCACTGGGCTATTTTTTTTGGGCGCTCATGTGGGGAACATGTGAGGCGCCGAGTTCTTTGTTTTGGGCGTTCACGTGGGAAACACGTGAGGCACTAAGTTCTTTTCTTTTAGAAATTTAATCTCTATTAATGGCGTTTTTGTAAGTGTGTCTTAGCACCTCTACTTTAGTTTAAACAACAATATGTGATGAATTTTAAAAAATTAAAGAGCTAAAACATACTTGCCCACGAATCGAACTAGAGATTAGGGTTACTATAAAAAACTAAGAGTGTAAAATCCTAAGAGAAAGAGAATTACAACCATTGTAGACCACTCCTTCTTTTCAATGGCACCGTGTAAAAGTCCCTTAGCTCCTTTTAGCTCCACTTGAACTTTGGAACAACTACGCTTGAAGTTTTCGATGTCTACGATAATCCACCACGGAGAATCTTACACTTAAACTCTTGCTTACAAGTTTGCTAAACTAATATAGATTGATGAAGTGGGATTTTTCTCACTAAAAGACCTTTCTTTTTATTTCTCTTTTTCTTTCTAGGAAAAGCTAGAGAGCTTAGAGGAAGAAGATGAACTAATGGCTTCGCTCAAGAATAATGATAATGAGAAGGATAATCATAATGAACCATAGAAAATATCTTAGATATTTAAGAATTGAGTGGAGAATAAAATAATGAGCCATGGTGGAGATATTTTTAGAAGAGTGTAGAAACCATGACTCATTACTTCAATTTCTATTTTCTCAAAAACATTTAAATATCTAATATATTTCCATATGATTTTAGCATAGCCATGTCCAATGTATCATCCACCATGATACATACATACATACATACATACATACATACATACATACATATATATATATATATATATATATATATAAATACAAATATAAATAAATATATATATATACATATATGCACTCACATAAAGAAAGGAATTATAAATGAGTAATTAGTCATTTTATTAAATCAACACTTGATTTAAAAATCCGGTCATATCATATATAATCCGACTAATAAAACCTGCTAGATTAAAATACGGTATCAAATACTCGTATTAAATCAAGCACCCGCACATATCTCCATATGTTCCCCACTCCATTTCGCTTGAGTTTGGAAACCCCTATGTGGGACTCTTAAGACTCGTAACCACGCTAGCAGTAGGTAATGATCATATCAGATACCGACAAGCCGTCAGCGGTACTAGCTAGACGTAACGGCTACCCAGGTATTGTACGAATAGAAGAACAAAAAGCGAACTTGTTCAAACTCCCGTAGAGCCAACAAGCATCACTTACCGTATAGTCCGGTCTCTTCGTCTGATATGTTGCATATTGAGTCTGGGGATGGAATCGTCAAGCCCCAATAACTCAAAGTCATGTCGATGTGTGGCCTATAACAAGTCAAGAAACTACTGATAACACTTATCAGTAAATCTCATCAGCCCTGACCAGGGGCTTGCAGTTATAGCCAATCGCGCATAGTACAACATCAACTCCCAATACCGGGAAAGACGAAATCCCTCCTATCGCTCACTGCCTCCATGTGTCTCGGGACTGTACCCAAAATTTACCTATTTGCACGACTCAATAGAGTCGTAGTAGGGTGGAAATCAAAGCATAGTGCGAAACACACAAGACTCCAAGACGATCTTAGGTCTACAAACTAACCTGTACAAGTGTCACCAAAGAACTGCTATTCGACGATAGGTATAACACCATATAGGAGTTCTCGGTGAGTCCGTTCTGTGTACTCAGTCTCCAATGAGTACCTGTATACAATCTTTGATGCCAAACACCAATGGATATGGGATCATCCATTGCCCTTATACTAAGTCAAGAGACGTATACACTAGTCTACTCTGGAATATTGATGTCCTGTCTCAATACTCTCTCGACTATGAACCAGTTAAGGATACGCTTGTAGACTACACATGCCCCACTAGTATGATCTGCATCATAGTCATGGCAGTCAACCTAATATCCTAAGGGCTTTATCAACATGTATCAAATGAACAGTAAACATAATCAAGTGAACATGTTAAGATAAAGAGCAACCAGATAGCGTATTATCATGTCGAGCAAGAAAGTCATCTATATATATACATGTCCAAGCATCCACTATACAAATAATGGCTTCTAGGGCATACATATATCCAACAATCTCCCACTTGTACTAAGACCAATTATTGGCGTATCTCATACCCAACATCTCAAAAAGTCGCTCATGTTGCGCCTATGGAAAGGCCTTGGCGAGTGGATCCGCGGTGTTATTCTTTGTGTCTACTCTCCGAATCTCGATCTCGCGGCGATCAACTATCTCCCAGATCAAATGATATCGCCTCAGGATATGTCTGGAAAGTTGATAGGACCTGGGCTCTTTGGCCAATTCCATAGCCCCATTATTATCACAATACAATGATATTGGATCAATAATGATGGGAACTACTCCGAGTTCTGAGATGAACTTCCGCATCCAGACGGCTTCTTTGGCAGCATCATTTGTAGCAATGTACTCAGCTTCCATCGTTGAGTCTGCAACGGTGTCCTGTTTGGAACTTTTCCAACAAATCGTCCCTTCATTGAGGGTAAATTCAAAACCCGAGATAGATTTACAGTCATCCTTATCAGTTTGGAAGATGGAATCAGTAAAGGCCTCCATCTGGAGATCCCCATTACCATACACCAAGAACATTTCTTTAGTCCTTCGAAAGTACTTAAGAATGTTCTTCACAGCTGTCCAGTATTTCTCCTCTGGATTGGATTGATACATGCTTACTACACTAAGTGCATAAGCAACATCAGGGCGAGTACATAACATCGCATATATGATAGATCCTACAGCAGAAGCGTAGGGTATAACACTTATGCGAGCTCTCTCTTCATCAGACTTTGGACAAAAGTCTTTGGAGAGGGTGATTCCATGACAAGTGGGTAAAGTACCTCGCTTGGAATCTTCCATACTAAACCTCTTTAGGATGATGTTAATGTACTTAGATTGGGACAATCCCAATAATCTCTTAGATCTATCTCTATAGATCTTAATGTCCAAAATGTATGAGGCATCACCCAAGTCCTTCATGGAGAATCTTTGTGATAAGAATAGTTTAACCGATTGTAGCATAGGAACATCATTTCCTATCAAAATAATGTCATCCATGTACAATACGTGGAATGTGACAGTATTCCCTACAATCTTCTTATAAATGAAAGGTTCATCTACATTTTTGATAAAATCAAGCTTTTTGATTGTATCATCAAAGCAGATGTTCCAACTCTGTGATGTCTGCTTCAATACATAAATGGATTTAAGCAACCTACATGCATTTTCGCTGCTCCCACTGTCAATGAAGCCTTCCGGCTGATCCATAAAAACGCATACTTCTAAATTACCATTTAGAAATGCAGTTTTAACGTCCATCTGCCAGATTTCATAGTCATAGTGGGAAGCAATAGCAAGTAGGATTCGGATGGATTTAAGTATTGTGACTGGAGAGAAAGTCTCATCATAGTCCAATCCTGGTCTTTGACGAAATCCTTTCGCTACAAGTCTTGCTTTATAGGTTTCTACCAGTCCATCCATACCAATCTTTTTCTTAAAGATCCATTTGCACCCTACGGGTTTTACTCCAGAAGGTGAAACTTCCAAAGTCCATACTTTGTTAGTATGCATGGACTCCATTTCCGATCTCATGGCATCCAGCCATTTCACTGAGTCACTACTCGTGATAGCTTGCTGAAAACTAATAGGATCATCATCATCCATGATACAATCTTCTCTATCACCATCAATGAGAAAACCATAGTATCTCTCTGATGGACGAGAAGTCCTACTAGATCTATAGAGTGACTGAGGCTCGTGGGGTTCAATTGCAACTTCAGGTTCAACCAAATCGTTATTAGTTATTTGTGGTTATAGAATTTCTTCTAGTTCTACCGCATTGCCATCAGTACTATTTGTAAAAAAATCATTTTCTAAAAATGTGGCATACTGAGAAACAAACACTCTTTGTTCCTCCTTGTGGTAGAAAAGATATCCATATGAATGTTTTGGATATCCCACAAAAGTACATAGCACCGATCGTGTCTCGAGTTTGTCTGGATTCTGCTTTTTAACAAAAGCAGGACAACCCCATATCCTAACTTTCTTAAGAGATGGTCTCTTCTCATACCATATCTCATATGGAGTGGTAGGCACGGTTTTGGTCGGAACTCTGTTCAATAGATATACAGCAGTCTCCAATGCATGTCCCCAAAAGGAAAGTGGTAACTCAGCATCACTCATCATTGAACGTACCATATCTAATAGGGTACGATTCCTCCATTCTGACACACCGTTATGTTGTGGTGTGTATGGAGGAGTGAGCTGAGAGAGAATCCCATTCTCTTTTAGAAAATCTAGAAACTCTGTACTTAAATACTCTCCTCCTCGATCTGATTGAAGTTTCTTGATTCTCAATCCAGTTTGTTTTTCTACTTCAATTTTATACTCCTTGAATTTTTTGAAAGCTTCAGACTTATGTTTCAACAAGAACACGTGTCCAAATCTCGAGAAATCATCAGTAAAAGTTATGAAGTAAGAATAACCGCTTCTAACATGTGTAGACATTGGTCCACATACATCACTATGTATGAGGCCTAAGAGTTCAGTAGCTCTCTCTCCGTGTCCAGTAAACGGAGTTTTGGTCATTTTACCCTTGATGCAAAACTGACAAGTCGCATAAGATTTATATTCAAAAGGATTTAAATATCCATATTTATGTAGCTTGGTTAGTCTTATTTCGTTAAAATGACCAAGTTTACAATACCATACAAAAGCTTCATTTATATATGAAACTTTTCTTTTGTTTGTGTGATGTATGTTGAAAACTGTGTGTTGATTTAGGACGTAAATACCGTTATTTAATGTACCATACCCAATCAACTGTTGATTTAGGTTAATGTTCATAACATTATTTTGCAACACAAAATGATATCCATCATTGTCTAACAAAGATACAGATATTATATTACATAGCATACTTGGTACAAAATAACATGCGTTCAAAACCAATATACATCTCGAAGGCAACCCTAGGTGATACTCTCTCACTGATACAGTATGTACATTAGAACCATTTCCAACACGAAGAGTGTGATCACCTATCTTCAAAACTTTGCTATTTCTCAGTCTCTGCACACAATTGCAGATGTGAGAACCCGAACCAATATCTAATACCCAAGATGCAGAGTTTATAGAAAAACAGTTTTCAGTGACGAACACACCTGAAGCGGAAGCATCAACATGCTTCTTCTTCTTAAGATCAGCGAGGTACTCAGTACAATTACTCTTCTAGTGTCCCGACTTGTGGCAGTAAATACATTCTCCTTTTCCCGATCCCGCAGCCTCGGATTTGTCTTTCCCCTTTGCCTTTTTAACTCCACCTCTCAGTTTAGTGGGCTTCTTTTTCTTCTTTCCCTTAGCCTTGGCTTTTGGGACGAAAGAGGAAGTTGGCTCATTAATCAGAGAGGGAGTTTTCGCTTTGAGCGTGCTGTCTGCACTTCTCAACATATGCTCCAAGTTGTGCATATTGAAGTTCACTATAAACTGAGTATAGGCAGGGGGAAAGACTGTAGAACTATATCAATATATTGTTCGTTCTCCATAGTCCATCTCAGGTCTTGAAGTTCTTCAATAAGTCCTATCATCTTCAAGACATGATCACTTACTGATGTACCAGTAGTCATCCTCATTTGAAACAATTTTCTAGAGGTCTCATAATGAAGAGCACGAGATTGCTCCCCATACAACTCCTCTGTATGGAAAAAGATGGATTGTACATCCATCTTCTCACGTTGCCTTTGATATACATTGTCCATTGAAACTAACGTAAGGCATTTGGCTGTGGCACAATCAATATCTCATGTCTTGCGGATCTCCTTATCCGCAATAGAGGAATCAAGGCATGGGATGGGAGGGGCTGGAGCAGTGATGACATATGCAACCTTTTTGTATATAAGGGCAATGTTCACGTTCCTTGGCCAGTCTTTATAATTGGGTCCCGTCAGTTTATTTTTATCTACTATAAGCTTAAGTCCAGACATTGGTATTTGCCATTAGGAGAGAGAAAATAATACACTCAACGAAAGCTCTTGCAAGATTAGATTGGTTATTTATCTTATCTAATTGATGTCTCCCACTTCTTTTATCAAATTTTCCTTCAAACCTTAAAAAGAAAATTAACCAGGATTAATTATATTCTACAAGTTCGCTAACCGGTCAGTCAGGCCAGTGTCGGTACTCCGAGGGAGGTTCCCATTGCTGTCGCACGGACCTAATTAAAATAAACCCCGTTTTCCAGGAGGCATAACCCCGTTGACACCTTTCTAGTCATCTACTGGATCAGCTAGTTGTAAAGTGTAAAATTCTCCCGGAAGTAACTTTTACTCATAAAGGGATCAGGATCCAACTATCAATATAGAAGGTATGCAATCTCATTGCAAATTTCAACTCTTGAAATTCCCAATACGGTTTTTACCCTTAGCGTCTTATGACCTTATATGGTCAACAAATCATAAGCACTAGTCAAGTTCTATCCGTCATTTCGTGATTAATTAGACCCGTTCATATGACCCTTAACTATGGTCAACAAAGTCATATGAATATCCTAATTAATCTCATCATATGCAATATAGGAAGACATCACTTAGCTACCGTACACTACGCCTTAACTATAGTCAACAAACGTAGCACGAATACTAAGTACTCTACTTCCTAAAATGATGGAGGGTTACAAATGGTTTTGATGAAAACCTTTAACGTTTTGAACTTGATATCATTGTAGAACCAAATAATTTGAAAAGGAGTAGCTTAAGCTCCGCATTTTGAAATTTGCTTTTTCGTAAAAAGCCGAGTGGGTTTCAAATTTGATTCTTCAACATCTTTAGGTTTCTTTTCTTTACATTAATCTCATTAATGTAGTCCCATCATTTAAGTTTCCTAAACATCACAGAAGAAACGAAAATAGAATGTACGGTTATACCATCCGCATTCGCCACGGGGTCCCGTCATGCACCGTTAGGTTACTTAACTAATGGCAGAGCGGGGGCAGGACTAGCGCGGGTGCAAAACATAAACAACGTTTATTATATATCATATATATAAATAGCATTCATCTCACGCAGTTAATATGATCGCATCACAGAGTAACAGCAGCAGAAGCAGATATATAAATGTATAGGATATACTAGGAGGTCCGTATTTTAGATTAAACCAATGATAAAAAAAATACGGATTTCACGGTCCTGATGAATAGCCAAGCCCATACCCCTAGACCCCTACGAGAGCGGCAAACAACCCTGCCAATTCTAGAGTGAGGCGACCGGTCTCGTCTCCTCAAGATGGCCTCCCACTAGACTCTATAACCCGGTTACTTGTGCTCCCCACCTTGGGTCTATCCTAATGCGGAAAAGTAAATAATATACATCAATGGTGATATCGACCTCAACCCGAAAGTGTCCTAATAAAATAATATTACATACATTGATTTACATGAATGAAAAAGAAAATCTCTCATCTCACATGAAAACCCCCGGCTATTCAATCACGACGATCATATACAACATATCAGTACAGCAACAGAATAATTATCATAGATCATCAACATAAGTAAATATGTGTATTCCTAATGTCGTCGACGTATAGCAACGAGATTAGCGATAGACATATTACACTTATGGTCGCAGAAAAGAAATGAAAAACTACAACAGTTTGAATCCGCACTATCCTTAGACATCGCAAATCCGGATTATCTCATATTCCGGATTTCATGCCTAACCCAGTAAATCTTACATTTAAGTCTCGAATTGAAAACAACTTTTCAAAAACAAAGTCGGGTAACTCAACAAGATTCCTGATTACATTAATGAGACTGAAATGTTAGATTTACAAACTAACAATTAATTTTCACAAAACTAATTAGTGTAGATTCCAAGTATTGTATCACATATAGCAACTGTCTAGACGATATTAAACATTTCGATCGATTTCACAAATTTCTTCAAACCACGGAGACCTCAACACCTTGAGCCTAAACAAAAATATCTAGAAAGTCATAAATGTTTCAATGGAGCAGCACAAGAAATAAGACACCCTAACTCACCAAATACACAGCGGAACCACGGCTTAACCCAAAGTTCTGTCGCGGTTCCGCGGCCATTTGACTAAATTGGGTGTTCAAATTTCTTGGGGTTCCATAGATTTACCTACACGATTTTTTGAACATTTTTAATCTGCAAAATACCAACTTTTGGAAAAATGTACAGAAACTTTGAAAAACCCGTGTTTTTTATTTCGATCGAACACTTTTAACGTCGTCCAAACTACCCTAATGCTCTAGCTTAGCTCTGATACCATGTAAGTGTGTCTTAGCATCTCTACTATAGTTTAAATAACAATATGTGATGAATTTTAAAAAATTAGAGAGCTAAAACATTCTTGCCCACGAATCGAACTAGAAATTAGGGTTACTATAAAAAAATAAGAGTGTAAAAACCTAAGAGAAAGAGAACTACAACTTTTGTAGACCACTCCTTCTCTTCAATGGTTCCGTGTAGAAGTCCCTTAGCTCCTTTTGGCTCCACTTGAAGTTTGGAACAATTCCGCTTGAAGTCTTCAATGTCTACAATGATCTACCATGGAGAATCTTACACTCAAACTCTTGCTTCACTAAACTAAGTAGAAGTGAAGAAACAACCTCAACAAGTTTGCTAAACTAATATAAATTGATGAAGTGGGATTTTTCTCACTAAAAGACCTTCCTTTTTCTTTCTCTTTTTCTTTCTAGGAAAAGCTAGAGAGCTTAGAGGAAGAAGATGAACTAATGGCTTAGCTCAAGAATAATGATAATGAGAACGATAATCATAATGAACCATAGAAAATATCTTAGATATTTAAGAAGTGAGTGGAGAATAAAATAATGAGCCATGGTGAAGATATTTTTAGAAGAGTGTAGAAACCATGACTCATTACTTCAATTTCCATTTTCTCAAAAACATTTAAATATCTAATATATTTCCATGTGATTCTAGCATAGCCATGTTCAATGTATCATCCACCATGACACACACACACACACACACACACACACACACACATATACAAATATATATATATATATATGCACTCACATAATGAAAGGAATTATAAATGAGTAATCAGTCATTTTATTAAATCAACACTTGATTTAATAATCTGGTTATATCACATATAATTCAACAAATAAAACCTGCTAGACTAAAGTACGGTATCAAATACTCGTATTTAATCAAGCACCCACACATATCTCTATATGTTCCCCACTTCGTTTCGCTTGATCTTGGAAACCCCTATGTGGGACTCTTAAGATTCGTCAATACGCGAGCAGTAGATAATGATCATATCAGATACCCACAAGCCGTCAGCGATACTAGCTGGACGTAATGGCTACCCAGGTATTGTACGAACAAAAGAACAACAAGCGAACTTGTTCAAACTCCCGTAGAGCCAACAAGCAACACTTACCGTACAGTCCGGTCTCTTCGTATGATATGTTGCATATTGAGTCTGGGGATGGAATCGTCAAGCCCCAATAACTCAATAAGTCATGCCGATGTGTGGCCTATAACAAGTCGAGAAACTACTGATAACACTTATCAGCAAATCTTATCAACCCTGGCCAGGGACTTGCAGTTATAGTCAATTGCGCATAGCACAACATCAAATCCCAATACCAGGAAAGACGAAACCCCTCCTATCGCTCACTGCCTCCATGTGCCTCGGGTCTGTATCCAAAATCCACCTGTTTACACGCCTCAGCAGAGCCGTGGTAGGATGGAAATCAAAGCACAGTGGGAAACACACAAGACTCCATGACGATCTCGGGTCTACCGACTAACCTGTACAAGTGTCACCAGAGAACTGCTATTTGACGATAGGTATAATACCATATAGGAGTTCTTGGCGAGACCGTTCAGTGTACCCAGTCTCCAAAGAACACCTGTATACAATCTTTGATGTCAAATACCAATGGATATGGGATCATCCATTGCCCCTATACTGGGTCAAGAAACGTATACACTAGTCTACTCTGAAATATTGATGCCTTGTCTCAATACTCCCTCGACTAGGAACCAGTTAAGGATACGCTTGTAGACTACACATTCCCCACTAGTATGATCTGCATCATAGTCATGGTAGTCAAGCTAATATCCTAAGGGCTTTATCAACATGTATCAAATGAACAGTAACATAATCAAATGAACATGTTAAGATAAAGAGAAACCAGATAGCATATTATCATGTCGAGGAAGAAAGTCCTCTATATATATACATGTCCAAGCATCCACTATACAAATAATGGCCTCTAGGGCATAAATATATCCAACAGTTTTAGACCTTAATGACCACCAAGATCTCTGTTTCGAAAATCTAGGATCGATTTTATTGGAGAACTAAATTCTTCTGTTCATTTAATAAAAACTAAGATCTTTTGTGTAGAGTTAAACCCTATTTTTAGAGCAATTAAATTCTTATAACATATGTTCATTTTCTCTCCTTTTCTTTTAATCTAGTTGTTTCCCTAAGATTCTGAGTCTGAAGAACAGAATCTCCCCGATGAGAATTAAATTCTCAACTTGTGGGGAGATCTGTTTTGCAGATCTCAGATAAGAGGAAGAACTAAATTCTTTTAGTGAAGGGTTAAACCTTTATTTTTTATTTTATACTAGGTAAAGGAGATATGTTAATCTCTGCTTTTCTTTACCTAGGGTTTGGAATGAGCGAGGATCTTTTTCTTTGAGAGGCGAATTGAATTCCCAGTTTTGTGGCTTCTGAATTTTTATTTTTTATTTTTTTGCAAAAGCTTGGTGGGTTGATCTTCGATATGAGACTTGAAGTCTCGGATCCTTTAGATAGGAGAGGCAAATTTTTAATTAGTTTGAGGAAATCTCTCATTTGAGAGATACCAATTGATTTAATTGACCTCAAAAATTATTTGGGAGATTTTATCCACCGTTGGATATTTGATCCAGAGAATTTCTGTTTTTACAGAATATATTTTCTTGTTTTTAACAAGTTTAGGGATATATTTTCCTATAGATAGAATTTAATTCTATCAAACGATGATTTTTAATCACCATTTGATTTTTAATCCAAGAGTGTTCTGAGTATATCTTTCTCATTAGGAAAGATTAGGAAAACATTTTCCCAAATCTAGAATTTAATTCTATTATTGGATATTTGATCCAACCATTCTCTGTTTAACAGAAAAAAACCTTTTTCATTTAAAAACAAAGGCCAGTGAAACATTTTCCCCTAATAGAATTTAATTCTACCATCGGATCTTTGATCCAACGGTTCTGTTTAACAGAGAATGTCCCCAGTTTTTAGGAAAATATTCCACATATAGAATTTAATTTCACCCTTTTTAATTTGGGCGCTGATGCCTACGTGTTATGCACATGAGCGCCGCCTAAGAATTTAATTCTTACATAACAGGCGCTCATGTGTCTTGCACGCCAGCGCTCACGTGTGTTTCACGTGAGGCGCCAGTATAGGATTTTTTAATACTACTAAATGCTGGCTCTGGCACTCACATGGGAAACACGTAAGGTGTGACCCGACTGATTTCTAATTAAAAAGCAATTTTTTATGAGGGAACAAGCCTCATCGCCGACGGTTGTATTTTAGAGGTTAGCTAATTAATTTCTTCAAAGTTTCCTAAATTTAGTTTTTGATTTCTTCAATGTTAGTAATTTAGTTTTAAATTTTGTTGTTGCTGCTGTGTTATTGTTGTTGTTTGGGGTTTGGGCTTAATTAGGGTTTAGGGTTATGGCCGGGTTAATTAGGGTTAGGGCTTTATTAGGGTTATGGTTAATTAGGGTTAGGATGATTAGGGTTAGGGTAAGGGTTGATTAGGAGGTTAGGGTTGATTAGAGTTAGGATCATAATGTCGGATACAGTGCCCTCAAGTCAATTATTATAATCGCAGACAGGCAATGATGATTGAGGGAGGACCTATACGGGTAGAACAATCTTACTCCAGATGATAGTATGCTATCTGGTTTAACTTTATCATCATTTACATACATTATGTGGTATTATAGATCACTATTGCATATTGATAAAGCCAATAGGATTCTTACTTGACTACCAGCATTATAATGGCGATCATATACATGGGAGCTGGATGGTCCATAAGCACATCCTTAAATATTCCTAGTCGAGAGAGTATCGAGACTGGGCATCGATACTCCGGAGTAGACTAATATATACTTTTTGAGAACCCGACGAGGAGATGTGGCCGGTCCCATAAGCCATTGGTGTCAGTTAGTCACCTGAGATAGAATACAGTTGCTCATTGGGTTATGAGTTACACTGGACGGACTCGCCTGAAACATGCTAGATGGTATTATACCTATTGTCATATAGCAGTTCTCAGATGACATGAGTACATGTAAGTCTATCGACCTGAGATCGTCATTTGTTTCGTGTGAGTTCCCACTGTGCTTTGATTACTATCCTACCATGGCTTAAAGGAGTCTTGCAAACAGGTTTTAGTTGGATACAGTCCCGAGCCATATAGAGGCAGTGAGCGGATCATCGGGGATTCGACTCTCCCGGTACTGAAGGTAGATGCCGCGCTGTGCACGGGTGGACATCACCAGAAATCCTTGGCCAAGGGGGACAAGAATTACTAATTTTAATCAGTAGTTTCTCGATGGGTGATGGGATTCACACTGACACAAAATATCGCGTGATTAGGGGTCTGACTTTATCCACCCCGTAGACCCAATATGCAATACTCTTAGACGAACAGACCAGACTATACGGAGATTGTCACAGACAGGCTCGGTAGGGGTACAGATGAGTTTGCTCGTTGACCATCCTTTCGCACAATACCTTTAGGGTTCCTAGGCACTCTAATGAAGTCTCACAAGGCATCAACCATGCCAATTTCAAAAATTATGGGTGCCGAGAAACCCTAATACGGATCGTTGACTAGAAGTTTAGGCGAAAAGATAACCTAGTTAACTACTTAACTAAAAGTTAGATGCTACAACCTTTGTAGATCCGGTTCTCCACTTCCTTAGCTCCACGTGGGTGTCCTCTCGCTGTCCATCATGAATCCCGAACTCAATCGTCGGCTTCATCGGAGAAACGGGCGAGCTAGGTCGTCGGCTTCGTGTCAAAGACGATCTACGTCGAGGCATCACAAGTTCAAGCTCCGACTTCACAAAGTTGTGAAACTTGTGAAGAAAACACCCAAAACAACTTGGCAAGAGGTAGAGGGTGAAGAAATAGGAGGTGGGTTCACTTTAGAATTGGATTTCTCTCACTAGAACTCAAGTTGCCATTGATGGCATCAAGGTTTCTCTCTTGAAGAAGAAGGAGAAGATGAAGCTAGTTTTATGATAAGTTATTTAAAATGAAAAGAAAAATTCATACTTATCATAATCTAACTAGGGTTAAGTGTAGAGAATAAACCATGGTCATTTGGAGAGTTAGGGTTAAGCATGAGGACAAGAATGGTTGCAAAAGTCAAGGCTTCATGAAGCTTCAACTAATGACAAAAGAAAGCCACCATTCTCTTTAAATCATTTCCAAATAAATAAATGAACAAATAAATAAATAAATGAATTTGCAAAACCCTAATCAACACTTAACCATGGTTTAATTCTTTACATTTAACCAAATGATCAAGTATCATCAAACATGATACAAAAATGTGCACAAAAGCATATCACATATACAATGTGCATCAAGTGAGAAAAATCCGTTTAAAGTGAACCAATACTAGTTAATGTAAAGTAATATATCAAATATATAATTATACATTAAATCATTAAATCAACACTTGATTCAATGATCCGGTCATGTCGCACATGACCGACTAGTATTCAATGTATCGGCTTATCGAATCGATCTTCGATTCGATAACTAGGTTATACCACATACAACCAATCGAAACATTAATCGCGAGAATCAAATACGGTATCACATACACGCATTATTCTCGGTGCCGCACATATCTCATATGCGCTCCTATTTCGTTTCGCTTGAGCCAGGAAACCTCTGTGTAGGACTCTAAAGACTCGTCAATACGCCGGTAGCAGATGATGATCATATCAAGCACCCACAAGCCGCAAGCAGTCTGCTAAACGTAACGGCCACCCGGGTATTGAGCGATCAGAAGATCGACGAGCTAGCCCGCTCACACTCCTGCGAATCCGACCAGTAACACTTACCGTACAGTCCGGTCTGTTCGTCTGATACGTCGCATATCAAGTCTAGGGGTGGTAAACGTCAGACCCCAATAACCGATAAGTCGTGCAGATGTGAGGCTCATAACGGGTCGAGAAACTACTGGTAACACTTACCAGCAAATCTCTGATCAGCCCTGGCCAGGGACTTCCCTGTTACGGCCAATCGAGCACTGCGCAACATCAACTCCCAATACCGGGAGAGACGAAACCCCTCCTATCGCTCATTGCCTCTATGTGACTCGGGACTGTACCCAAAGACCACCGTTTTGCACGCCCTCATGGACGTGGTAAGGTGGAGATCAAAGCACAGTGGGAATCACACAAGACTCTATGACGATCTCGGGTCTACAGACTAACCTGCACAAGTGTCACCTGAGAACTGCCATCTGACGTGAGGTATAATACCATCTGGGAGTTCTCGGCGAGTCCGTCCAGTGTACCCAGTCTCCACTGAGCACCCGTATACCATCTCTGATGTCAAACACCAATGGATATGGGATCATCCATCGCCCATCTCATGGGTCGAGAAGCGTATACGCTAGTCTACTCTGGTATATCGATGCCCCGTCTCGATACACCCATGACTAGGGACCTTGAAGGATGTACTTATGGACTACCATGTCCCCACTAGTATGATCTGCATCATAGTCCAGGTAGTCAAGTACACATCCTAAGGGCTTTACCAACATGTAACCATAAGACAGTTTAAAGAGACAAGTGTACATGTTAAGATAAAGAGCAACCAGATAGCATACTATCATATCGAGAAAGAAAGTCATCTCTATATATGTCCAAGCATCCAATATAATATACATCATCTGTACAATACTGGCCTCTAGGGCATACATACAACTAACAATCTCCCACTTGCACTGGGGCCAGCTGCTGTAGTATCGCATACCGAGCATCCCGAAGAGTCTCTCAAACTGTATCTGGGGAATGGCCTTCGTGAGTGGATCCGCCGTGTTGTTCTTCGTGTCAACCCTCCTGACCTCGATCTCCCGGCGATCATCTATCTCCCGAATCAGGTGATACCGCCTCAGAATATGCCTGGATCGCTGATGGGACCTGGGTTCCTTGGCCAAAGCCACCGCTCCATTGTTATCGCAATACAAAGGTATTGGATGCTCAATGGATGGAACCACTCCAAGTTCAGTAATGAACTTCTTGATCCAGACAGCCTCTTTGGCAGCATCGTTGGCAGCGATGTATTCAGCCTCCATCATCGAGTCTGCCACGGTTTCCTGCTTGGAACTCTTCCAGCTAACCGCCCCTCCGTAAAGGGTAAAGACAAAACCCGACTGCGACTTAGAGTCGTCCTTATCACTCTGGAAGCTGGAATCGGTAAAGGACTCCACTTGGAGTTCTCTACTACCATACACCAAGAGCATCTCCTTAGTCCTTCGTAAGTACTTGAGAATGCTCTTCACAGCTGTCCAGTGACTCTCTCCAGGATCAGCTTGATACCTGCTCACTACACTTAGTGAGTATGCAACATCCGGTCTGGTACATAGCATCGCATACATGATAGAGCCTACAGCCGAAGCATAGGGTATCCCTTGCATGCGAGCTCTCTCCAAATCAGTCTTGGGAGACATCTCTTTGGAGAGAGTGACTCCAGAGATCGTGGGTAAGTTCCCACGCTTGGATTCTTCCATACTAAACCTCTTTAGTATGGTGTCAATGTACCTGGATTGGGACAATCCCAATATCCGTTTGGATCTATCTCTATAGATCCTAATTCCCAATATGTAGGAGGCATCACCAAGATCTTTCATTGAGAATCTTTGTGATAAGAAGAGCTTAACCGCTTGCAGCATAGGAATATCATTTCCTATCAAGAGTATGTCGTCCACGTACAATACGAGGAAGACAACCTTACTCTCTGCTACCTTCTTGTAGATACAAGGTTCATTTGGGTTTTTGACGAAATCAAACTCTTTAATAACGACGTCAAAGCAGATGTTCCAACTCCGCGATACTTGCTTTAATCCATAAATGGATTTAAGCAGCTTGCACACCTTCCCGCTGCTCCCACTGTCTACGAAGCCCTCTGGCTGAGTCATGTACACGCACTCTTCTAAATCACCATTTAGAAAGGCGGTCTTAACATCCATTTGCCAGATTTCGTAATCATGATATGCAGCGATGGCAAGCATGATCCGGATGGATTTAAGCATAGCCACTGGAGAAAAGGTTTCGTCATAGTCCACACCTGGTCTTTGACGAAAACCCTTTGCAACAAGTCTAGCTTTGAAAGTCTCCACTTTCCCATCTACACCAAGTTTCTTCTTGAAGATCCACTTGCTCCCGATGGGTTTTACCCCTTCAGAAGCAACATCCAAAGTCCATACTTTGTTGGTGTACATGGATTCCATCTCGGACCGCATAGCATCCAGCCATTTCACTGAGTCCCTACTCGTGATGGCCTGCTCGAAGCTAGTTGGGTCATCATCCTCCATGATGCAATCCTCGCTCCTTCCATCCATGAGAAAACCGTAGTATCTCTCAGGTTGGCGAGGAACCCTACTAGATCGGCAGAGAGGCTGAGGTTCATTGGGAGCTACTGAATCTTCTGGTTCCACTAAATCTTCAGTTACGGTTTGTGTATCTAGAACTTCTTCCAGCTCTACCATTTCGCCACTAATTTCTTTTTCAAGAAATTCCTTTTCTAAAAAGGTGGCATATTGAGAAACAAACACCTTTTGTTCTTCAGCATGGTAGAAAAAATATCCTTGTGAATTCTTAGGATATCCCACAAACTTGCAGAGAACTGACCGTGCCTCGAGTTTGTCTGGATTTTGCCTTTTGACATAGGCCGGACAACCCCATATCTTAACTCGTTTAAAATATGGTCTCTTCCCACTCCATATCTCATATGGTGTGGTAGGTACAGATTTAGATGGAACTTGATTCAATAGGTATGCAGCCGTCTCCAGCGCATATCCCCAGAAGGAAATAGGTAACTCAGCTGTGCTCATCATAGAGCGCACCATATCTAATAGGGTGCGGTTCCTCCATTCTGATACACCGTTGTGCTGTGGTGTATATAGAGGAGTCAGCTGAGAGAGAATCCCATTCTCTTTTAGGAAGTCCAGGAATTCATTGCTCAAGTATTCACCTCCTCGATCAGATCGAAGGATTTTAATATTTTTTCCGGTTTGGTTCTCGACTTCTTGTTTATATTCTCTAAATTTCTCAAAAGCTTCTGATTTGTGTTTCATCAGGAACACATACCCGAACCTAGAGAGATCGTCAGTGAATGTAATGAAGTATGAAGAACCATCCCTGGCATGTGTAGACATGGGACCGCATACATCACTATGTATTAATCCTAAGAGTTCGGTAACTCTTTCTCCGTGTCCCGTAAACGGAGTTTTGGTCATCTTGCCTTTGAGACATGACTGGCAAGTGTCATAAGATGAAAATTCGAAAGGTTTCAAATATCCATCCTTATGCAACTTAGCCAGTCGTGTCACATTGATGTGACCTAGTCTATAATGCCACAGGAAAGAATCGTTCAGTTCTGAACTCTTCCTCTTGTGTGTGTTTGTTATGCTCAGAACTGTTGATTAGTTTAGAACATAAATGCCATTGCACAACGTGCCTGATCCAACCAACTTTTGGTTACGGAAAATGTTCATAACATTGTCCTGTAATACAAAATTATATCCTTCTTTACTTAGCAAAGAAACCGATATAATGTTGCATATCAGGTTCGGCATGTAATAGCATTCGTTCAGAACCAATGTATTACCAGTTGGTAATACAAGGTGATATTCCTCGACAGTCTTAGCTGCAACAATTGCACCATTTCCAACTCTAATGTTTTTATCACCTTCTCCAAGTTCTCTACCTTTCCTAAGCCCATGTAACTGATTACATATATGGGATCCTGACCCGGTATCTAATACCCAGGACGTGGAGCAAATGGAGAAACAGTTCTCTGTAACGAACACACCCGAAGAAAATGCATCAACATGTACTTTCTTCATTCGGGTGGCATGGGAATCCTGGTATTCCCCTATATCCTGTTCAGTCCTATAACTCTTATAGGTGTGAACGGAACCAACGTTCCCCAGCACAGTATAACATGCGGGTTCGGTCAATACATCCATATTATTATCTTTATTAAGGCATGAAATGGTCGCTACCTGGAGAGAGAGAGAAGAAAACACTTTTGCGTAAGCTCGTGCAAGATCAGATTGGTTATTATCTTATCTAATCAGGATGGCTCCCACTGTTTTTATCAAATCTTCCTTCAAACCCTAAAAGGAAAGACTAGCCGGGATTAATTACACACTACAAGTTCGCCAATCTTTCAGCCAGGCCAGTGTCGGTACTTTGAGGGAGGTCCCCCGTGCTTTCGCACGAACCTAATTACTGTAAACCTCGTTTTTCCAGAGGCGTAACCTCGTTAACACCTTTCTAGACACCTACTTGATCGGCTAATTGTAATGTGTAAAACTCTCCCAGGAGTAACTCTTACTCGCAGTGGGTATCGGGATCCAACTATCTCATAGAAGGTATGCAATCTCATTGCAAATTTCAACACTTGAAATTCCCGATAATATTTTGCCCCTAGCAGCTATATGACCTTAACATAGTCAACAAATCATAAGTGCTAGTCAAGTTCAACCCGTCATTTCCCGATTGAATTAAACCCACCCGCACGACCCTTAACATAGTCAACAAAGTCGCACGACTACCCTAATCCAATCGCATCATATGCTTATACAGATAAGCACTAATTAGCTACCGCACACTACGCCTTAACATAGTCAACAAACGTAGCACGAATACTAACTAGTACTTATCTGAAATGACGGAGGGCTACGTCAGGTTTTTCTGAAAACCTATTGCGTAATGAACTTGATATCGTTGTAGAATCAAATGAAGTTTTGAAATGGAGTGATTTTGAGGCTTTTCTAGTTTTGCTAAAGGGGTCACTCCCGGTGAAGGGATCGTCGGCCCTTTCCTCGTCGAATGAGGTGCGGGATATATCATATATATCACTATGCAAAGCAAAACTCTTAAAAGCAATCAAAAGCAAACTGAGTGTGTAGCATCTGCCAGTTATTGCTAAAGGAGTCACTCCCGGTGAAGGGATCTCGGTCCTTTCCTCATCGAATAAGGTGCAGGGCATATCACATATACCGCTATGCAAAGCAAGAACTGTAGCTACCCTTTTTATTTTGAAATTTGATTCTACAACATCTTAGGTTTCTTTTCTTTCATTAATCACATTAATGAAGTCCCATCATTTATGTCACCTAAACATCACAGATAAATACGACGTACACTTATGCCATCCGCATTCGCCTAGATGTCCCCTCGTGCACCGTTAGGTTAGGTAACTAACGACAGAGCAGGACATGGCTAGTGCGGGTGCAAAACATAAGTAACGCCTATATAATATATCATATATACTATATACTGTATCCATCACAGAACATCACATGATCACATCACAGATATCGCAGCAGAAGAAACATATGAAATATTGGATATACTAGGACGTCCGTGTTTTCAATACGAGCCGGTATAAAACACGGATTCCACGGTCGTGATGAATAGCCAATCCCACACCCCTAGACCCCTACGAGAGCGGCAAGCAACCCTGCCAATTCTAGGGTTAGGAGACCCGTACTCGACTCCTCGAGTTGGTCTCCCACTGGACCCCAGAACCCGGTTACTTGTGCTCCCCTCCTTGGGTCTATCCTAATGCGGAAAAGTAAATAATATACAAAAGGTGACGACTTCCGCAACCTGGAAGTGCCCCAAATAAAAAGAATATTACATACAAGTTTTTACATGAATGAAAATGAAAAACACTCATCTCACATAAAAATCCCCGGCTATTCAAACACGACAATCCAATATAACATATCCAGCAACACATAACATCACATGTCATCAACGTAAGTAAATATGCGCATCCCAATTGTCGTTGACATATAGCAACGAAACCGGCGATATCACATATTACACTTACGGTCACAGAAAAGAAAGTGTAAAACTACAACAGTTGGAATCCGCAACCTCTTTAGACATCACATGCCTAATCAAATGAAATACTTAGACATCACATGCCTAACAGTTATAAACCCCGCATTTTAGTCCCATTATCGAAAACTCTTTTCAATATTAAGTGAGACTAAACCGCTAGATTTATAACATTCATCCAGTTATCTCATAACTGTTTGTGAATTCCAATTATTGTATCCCATCCCGGATAAACAGAAAATATTAAACTTTCCGATCGAACATTCGAACACCCAAGTTTTCCCGATACCGATCAACTCATGAAATAAGTTCAAAGACATTCACTTCATGCCTCAGTACCAACGGTCCAGCCGTAGAAGGGTCAAGCCAACGCCTCACATGTGGCACGCCGTATTGCCCCAAACCCGAAGGTTCAAAGGGCAGTTCAAGACGGTCACATAATCGAGTTAAGGTTTGTTGTCTTCTAGAGGGACCATCGCGTTACTTGCACTACTCAGAACGTCATTAAACTACGAAAAAGTCCAACAACTGGAAATTTCCCGGCAGGGGAAAGATTGGGTATTTGTATCCGGTCGAAACTTTTAACATATTCCAAATTTATCCGGAAACCGGAATAGACAAAGTTAAATAATCCGATCGATTCATCGAATCCCCAAAACAACCCCAGAAAATTCAACTCTTGAATGCAGATCAAAACTTCCCAGAGAACAGAGGAAACAGATACGGGCATTACTGTATCAAAACGAATCCCTAACCAGTACAAACGGCCGCGGAACCGCCGCAATAGGAGGCTATTGCCGCGGTTCCGTTGCGCTACAGTGGATTTAGGGTTTCGTTTTCTGCAGTAACTCTTATAATTTCCTGCTCTATTTTCTGCGAATTTTTAATTCTGAAAAATCCCTGTTTTTAGAAAAAGTCCAGAGAGCACTTTTATTTTAGGGTTTCGGGTCGATCGGGTTTCAAACTTCGTCTACGCATCGCCTAAGGCTCTAGCTAGGCTCTGATACCACTGTAGGGTTCCTAGGCACTCTAATGAAGTCTCACAAGGCATCAACCATGCCAATTTCAAAAATTATGGGTGCCGAGAAACCCTAATACGGATCGTTGACTAGAAGTTTAGGCGAAAAGATAACCTAGTTAACTACTTAACTAAAAGTTAGATGCTACAACCTTTGTAGATCCGGTTCTCCACTTCCTTAGCTCCACGTGGGTGTCCTCTCGCTGTCCATCATGAATCCCGAACTCAATCGTCGGCTTCATCGGAGAAACGGGCGAGCTAGGTCGTCGGCTTCGTGTCAAAGACGATCTACGTCGAGGCATCACAAGTTCAAGCTCCGACTTCACAAAGTTGTGAAACTTGTGAAGAAAACACCCAAAACAACTTGGCAAGAGGTAGAGGGTGAAGAAATAGGAGGTGGGTTCACTTTAGAATTGGATTTCTCTCACTAGAACTCAAGTTGCCATTGATGGCATCAAGGTTTCTCTCTTGAAGAAGAAAGAGAAGATGAAGCTAGTTTTATGATAAGTTATTTAAAATGAAAAGAAAAATTCATACTTATCATAATCTAACTAGGGTTAAGTGGAGAGAATAAATCATGGTCATTTGGAGAGTTAGGGTTAAGCATGAGGACAAGAATGGTTGCAAAAGTCAAGGCTTCATGAAGCTTCAACTAATGACAAAAAGAAAGCCACCATTCTCTTTAAATCATTTCCAAATAAATAAATGAATTTGCAAAACCCTAATCAACACTTAACCATGGTTTAATTCTTTACATTTAACCAAATGATCAAGTATCATCAAACATAATACAAAAATGTGCACAAAAGCGTATCACATATACAATGTGCATCAAGTGAGAAAAATCCGTTTAAAGTGAACCAATACTAGTTAATGTAAAGTAATATATCAAATATATAATTATACATTAAATCATTAAATCAACACTTGATTCAATGATCCGGTCATGTCGCACATGACCGACTAGTATTCAATGTATCGGCTTATCGAATCGATCTTCGATTCGATAACTAGGTTATATCACATACAACCAATCGAAACATTAATCGCGAGAATCAAATACGGTATCACATACACGCATTATTCTCGGTGCCGCACATATCTCATATGCTCTCCTATTTCGTTTCGCTTAAGCCAGGAAACCTCTGTGTAGGACTCTAAAAACTCGTCAATACGCCGGTAGCAGATGATGATCATATCAAGCACCCACAAGCCGCAAGCGGTCTGCTAAACGTAACGGCCACCCGGGTATTGAGCGATCAGAAGATCGACGAGCTAGCCCGCTCACACTCCTGCGAATCCGACCAGTAACACTTACCGTACAGTCCGGTCTGTTCGTCTGATACGTCGCATATCAAGTCTAGGGGTGGTAAACGTCAGACCCCAATAACCGATAAGTCGTGCCGATGTGAGGCTCATAACGGGTCGAGAAACTACTGGTAACACTTACCAGCAAATCTCTGATCAGCCCTGGCCAGGGACTTCCCTGTTACGGCCAATCGAGCACTGCGCAACATCAACTCCCAATACCGGGAGAGACGAAACCCCTCCTATCGCTCATTGCCTCCATGTGACTCGGGACTGTACCCAAAGACCACCGTTTTGCACGCCCTCATGGACGTGGTAAGGTGGAGATCAAAGCACAGTGGGAATCACACAAGACTCTATGACGATCTCGGGTCTACAGACTAACCTGCACAAGTGTCACCTGAGAACTGCCATCTGACGTGAGGTATAATACCATCTGGGAGTTCTCGGCGAGTCCGTCCAGTGTACCCAGTCTCCACTGAGCACCCGTATACCATCTCTGATGTCAAACACCAATGGATATGGGATCATCCATCGCCCATCTCATGGGTCGAGAAGCGTATACGCTAGTCTACTCTGGTATATCGATACCCCGTCTCGATACACCCACGACTAGGGACCTTGAAGGATGTACTTATGGACTACCATGTCCCCACTAGTATGATCTGCATCATAGTCCAGGTAGTCAAGTACACATCCTAAGGGCTTTACCAACATGTAACCATAAGACAATTTAAAGAGACAAGTGTACATGTTAAGATAAAGAGCAACCAGATAGCATACTATCATATCGAGCAAGAAAGTCATCTCTATATATGTCCAAACATCCAATATAATATACATCATCTGTACAATACTGGCCTCTAGGGCATACATACAACTAACAATACCTGGATAGCCATTACATTCAGCTAGTGCCACAGACGTGCTTGTGGTTAAACCCACTACCAGCGTATTGACAAGTTTTTAGATTCCCACACAGAGGGTTTTTTCGGTTTAGGCGATATGATGTTGATGACGTATGTTGGTACATACAGATGTCCGATTAAATATGTGTACAGGCTACACGGATTTTAATCGGACGGTTGATAATACTAGCGGCTTAAGATTAAGCCGGATTATTAAATCAAGTTTTGATTTAATAATATATATATATATAATATATGTATTCTATTATTATTGTTCACTATTCATTTTCTCTCTTGGCTATTTGTATTTTTATACGAATACGCGTATATGTATTTCGATATGTATACCGAATTGTATTCTGTATTTATACGGAATTTATTCTAGAAGATGGATACCTCATTTGTGAATATTCATGAAATAGGATGGAGGGTGAGGTTGTATTGAGCATGGTTGAAGAGAGGATTGGACTTCATTTGTTTATTCACAAATTGTTATGAAATTTTATTTGTATGGTTGTAAAAATTATGAAGCCATTCTACTTATATTCTCATTCATTCTCCCATGCCTTCAAGAGTTTCTCATGGCTATTTTTCCTCACCTCCTCCTCCTTCTTTGTTTTCTCTCTTCAGCTTAGATTTTAAAGGATAGTGTATGCCTCAGAGGCCTTTATTGTATAGGATACTAGGGGTATGTATGTACAGGACAATCTTGCTCGATATGATAGTATACTATTTGGTTTGCCTTTATCTTAATATGTATATACATTTTACTTGTTATTTCATATCGCTTATACATGTTGATAAAACCCTTAGGATCCTTACTTGACTACCAGCGTTGTGATGGCAATCATATTTTTGGGAGCTGGGTAGTCGATAAGCACATCCTTAAATATCTCTAGTCGTGGGAGTATCAAGACTGGGCATCGATACTCAAGAGTATACTAGTGTATACATTTCTAGAGCCTGACGAGGGGCGATAGTTGGTCCCGCGGCCATTGGTGTGATGCATCTAAGATTATATACAGGTGCTCACTGGGGGTGAGTACACTGGACGGACTCGCCGAGAACTGGCTAAATGGTATTATACCTATCGTCAGATAGCAGTTCTCTAGTGACATGAGTACATATATTCTGTCGACCTGAGGTTGTCATTTGTCTCGTGTGAGTTCTCACTGTGCTTGGATTACTACCATACTATGGCTCTACTGAGTCGTGCAAACAAGTTTTAGTTGGATACAGTCCCGAGCCACATGGAGGTGATTGATCGTTCTTTCGCGTATGCGTGCGTTTTAAAAATCAAAGTTAAGAATATACCACAATCAACAACGGTGTCGCTTAGTAGCTAGCCGGTTGAGTACGGGTCGGTCCACAGGGAGATGGATTCCTTTTCTTTATGTTCTAACGAGTTAATCCAATCAAGTCAAGTTTTGTTTTGCGATCTAAGAATGAGATTAAATTGATTTAAAGTCTTGCTAGGGTTATGATTAGGTTAGTTCGGAAAAGGGATTCTACCCACTGCTTTCTTTGCCTTAGTTAAGAATTTAGGTGTTAGGGTAATAGTCAACAAAGGGGATTAGCACGACTAGGAAGAAACTTAGTTTCTTCCCTTTGGTCCTTGTCCGTCCTTTCTTAACTCTTAGCCCTAACCTCTATGTAAATCAACCACAACCGGTCGAACCAGGGAATCACCACTATCTCATAGGATAGGGTGCCGTAGTGAACGGTGTGTGGTTGAATTAAATAGAGTCCTAATTAAAATTATATGGGCAAAGAAAGGAGTGAGAGAGATTTCTTTCTCTCAAACCTTCCCTCTCCTAACCCTAACAAGTGAGGAATCACTCACTCATTAGGAAGATGACAAAAAAATTCATTTTTATAATTTTCATTTTAAAAGACTGTCTAATTTGAAGATAATAAAAGACAAATAAAAAATTGCACGAATTAAATTCGGATAACAAAAAGAATGCAAAAATAAAATTACCTTTATTGATGACCTCTTGACGATTACAATGAAATGAAAATTTTAAACTAGAAAATAAAAGGAAGCATCTCAAAAGAGGCACCCCCCAAAAGTGGTTGTAGGCTTTCCTATTTATAGATAGGAGAAACCCTAGGGTTTACATCTGATCCACATTTAAAATTACAAGACTACCCTAAGAAAGCCGGGTCAAAGCACCGACACCACCGACACTTCGCACCGATACGTGCACAGCACGGCCGCGGATCCGCAACGGAATGCCCTATTTGGCCGCGGTTCCGCGGCCGTTTGGTGGGCTCTTGGGCTCATTTTCTCAGGGCTGCTTCATGTTGCTTTTTCCTTCTATTTTCTTCACTTGGTTCTTCAGAATCTTTTCTACTTTCTTCCAGATTTCCAACAGTGCAGAATTTGTGAACTTTTACCGTAAGTTTCGGGTTGAAGTCTTGAATCTTGTGCTGCCCTTATACTTTGTGTATTGAACTGTTTGCTGATCTTCGTTTGTTCCTCAAACCGGTAGGAGGCATCTTGCAGATTCATCTATTTGTTGGTCGTAGTCTCACATTTGTAGCGTCTTTTCACCATTTTCACTGTATTGTTCCGAGAACCTGTAACCTGCAACTATTTAGCAGATATGGATCAAAAGCACCTATTTATTTGAAATATGATTAAGAATAGGTGATATAATAATGCAAAATTCTGATATGAACAAATACCCCAAAACTTATCTTTTACTCGTCCCGAGCAAAACTATTTTTATTCTCGAAAAATCCTAACCTCACTTTCGTAGGGAATCGCGATTGCACTGAGCTTGTGCAACAAGCCATTAAACCTCTAGGTGTCCCTAGTAGGAGGAGTGTTGTCTCCTGAAGATTTTCAGCGGATACTACCCACAAAATCCAATCAATTTGGTCTGTTGACTCTCATTCTTCAATTCGGTATTCTAGCAAGAATTTCTATTATCTTCAACTTAGAAATCATCAACCTATATTTTTTACGCTTCCTTATCATTTAACTTAAGATCGTATATGTTCTGCAAATTTATTAAGCTTTCAGCAACTTTTGAATTTTCCTTCTAAGGTTCCATCTCAACTTAGGAATTTTTATCATTTCTACTGAAGATATAAGCCCTATCTTTCATTCTTATCTCTCATCCAAACCCCAATCACATACCCCTACGTGTGTGTGTGTATCATCCCTACACTTGGAAATTCAATTCTAGCTATCATACACTTGTCCATCTTCCAAAATACTTTTTGTTGGTGAATTTTAGATGAAATTGCTCACACATCCTTCATGCGATCGTTAATACTTCTTGAGGTACTGAACGACCGATTACAAAATGTGTTTGCACATTTAGGCGTAATTCCTTGTCTTGTAATACCTAAGGCTTAGCAGTGACTCCCAAATCAGTTGGTCTAAGGCACTAGGTGATAAAGCACCCTCGCTATATTTTTTTTATTTATGCAGCCTTAAGTAATTACAAAACCAGTGTTCATTTTTTTTTATCTCTTAATTCACACTTATACTTTTATTTTATTTTCCTTCATACTAAGAATTTTAGACAAGAGCATTTCAAGGTATCATCTACTATCCCAAGTTTCAAGGTGCGTGTATGTGCGAGTTGTATGGTATATATTTCAAGGATTTAGACTAAAGGTTAGGAATTATTTTTCAGACTTACACTTCAAATAAAAATTTCAATACTCTTCTCTTATTTTGACTTAGCCCAAGAACTGAACTCAAAATTTGCCTATTTCTAAATAAACTATAAGGACATATATTTTCTATAGTTAAACTTTAAGAAAGGTTATTTTGGGGGTTTTTAATTTACTAAGTTTAGGATCTAGTTTTTCCCTACTATTCAACCGTCATGTTAAACTTAAGTCAAATATGGCCAAAATTGAACTTTTCAATTTTTATAATTTTATTAAAAAATTTCAATTTTTATGGGTTTTAAAATAAGTATGCAAATGCAAAAATATACATATGAATGCGAAGGAAGAAAGCTTACCGAGCACACCCCCAAACTTAAACTTGACAGTGCCCTCACTGTCAGGCTACACCAAGAGGGTCAAAATTGTCGGCACTCCCCTGTTTATTTATTTATTTAATTTTTTTTAATTTTTTTTATTATTGTTAATAGAAAAACAAAATATATATACAAAAAGGTCCCCCCCCCAAACTTAAGTGAAACAATGTTTCCACTGTTTAAGCGTTAAAGTTTATAGTTAGGGGCGAGAAAAACATCGTATCAAGCTATACAAGGCCTTACACAGGCCAAAAGTTAGCACCAACCATTCAAAAAAATTATCGTTATAATGGTGTGGTTGGTGAAAGAATGAAGTGTAGAGAAAATAAATGAGAAATACACGAGACCGTGTGGGGATAGAAGCAGTATACGGTCTCGGTGGAGGAGAAAAATGACGGAAGGGAAAAATAAATGGTGGTGGTTCGACTTCTTTAGGTGGAAGTTGATTAATCACAAAATCCGTGTCGTTTAGGAATGCAAGTTCGTCAGCGAAAAGTTCTTCAAAACTCTCATCGATGTAATTGAACATTTTGCTGTCAGTAAGTTTTGTGCCAGAATTTATCATACTTGATTTGTCAAAAATTATGGAGGTAGGAGACTCGAAAAACACATCTACCTCATTTTCAAAAGTATCCAAATCAAGTTGGCTTTCTGGAATTATCAAACTTGAATTATCGGATTGTGATTCATCAACACTCACTGAAATTATAGGAAGAATAGAAGAGGAACCTGAGAAAGTAGGAGAAAGAAGTTGAATACGAACTTGAGGGTGGAGATGGAGTGTATAAATTAGCATAATTTTTAATGACCGATGAGTAAAAAGAGATTGTGCTAATCTATCAACCCACTGAGAAATGAGGTCAAATCCCTCAAGATTCGTGAGAAAATATGGGTACGTCGAACTTGGTAAAGCAGACATTGAAAATGAAAGGGATACGGTTTCTTACGCGGTCGGAACGACAGAAAAGATGAAGGGGATTGATTTAGGAAGTGTAACAGTTAAAGGTTCAGGAGGATGAATTGGAAAATCCGACTCATTAAACAAAACTGGTTCATCCTCAATACTATCCTCAATGCTATTCTCAATACTCTCCTCAAAATTTAACTTATCCATGCAATTCTCATCAAATTCAAGACGCATATGAAGTTCGGGAGAAACATTTAATGTCTCGGGATGATGAATTGGAAAGAAAAACTCATCCAAATTTGTGGGTTCATCATCCAAAATATTCCCAGCGTCAATATCCTCGATCAAGTGAAAATTAAATTTCTCAGACACCTCATCAAAAGCATGGATATCAATTAATTCAGGTTATAGAGTGGAGGTGTGGAGTTCAAAAGTATCGGGTGTGGGTTCACACGAAAGGGACCCTTCACAATCAGGTAAATCAAACACTATAAAGTCGCACAACTCATTAGACGTTTTATTTTCAACTGGTGAATCATTTGGAATACTTGATAGACATTCAAAACCGGAGTTATGGGATTCAATTGGGGATGGGTAGGTTTGATTTGGAAGTGTGTACAGCTCACTCTCACCACTCAAATTATCAATCTTTCCAACCACCTCATTATACATTGGAAAATTTGGAGCTAGTTGGAAACTAGCTATCGGGTCATTAGGTTGTAATAGGGCGGCCATGGACGCATTCAAATCCATTATCTGTTGTCTTGACGCTACCATAAAATCTTCTAACGACTGTTCCAGACTAGACATGGGTTGTGAAGGGGTTTCAGTAAAAGATTCAAAGTTGTTTGGATACTGAAAACTCCCAAATGGCTGTGTAGAAGCAATGTCTAGGGAAGGTGCGAAAGTCGGGTAGGACTGGTAAGAATTGAATGGTTGGACAGGAGTAGGATCAATATTTGGATAAGAAGGTGAATGGAATTGTTGATCCAAAAAATTCGCAGTGGTGAAAGGAGTGAAAGATCGGTTACGAGATTGTTCAATATGTTCAGCAATAGACATAGATTTCGGGGTTACAACAGGACTCGAAAAAGTAGTATCAACGTAAGAAGGTGGTGAAGGTTGAAATGGTTGATACAAAGTAGATTGCGGAGTCCAACTGTTTCTTCTAGACACGTCTATTCGATCTTTTAAAGAAATTTTGGGCATGGAGGGATCGTCTGAAATTCGACCAAAACAATACGCGTAGGAAGTAATGTCTGGTTGAGGGTACCAAAGTTCGGCAAGAGTTTTGCGAGGTGGGGTACCCATGATGTGAGAAAGGAGAAGAAAAAGAATGTGATGGCTTTTTTATTTTTAATTTTTTTTTTTTTAAAAAAAATTATTTAAAAAAATTGTTTGTTTTTGGAGTTTTGAAATGAAAGTGTTTTTTTTAGAAAGAGTTTTGCAAAAATTTGTCCGGGACTACGGCACAATTTCAAACAATCACAATTTATACATGCACAATCAAGCCTAAATTTAGGGTCTCCTAAGTCAACTAGACTGCTCTTAACTGGTCCAAAGCGACAAGTTGTGAAATATCTCTCAAATCGCCTTTTCACCGCCAATTGTGGCCAGGAAGCACAAGTAAAGAAAGAAAGGATCCGTTCACGAATCACCGTAAGACGAGCCTTTTAAAATTACCGTTCCTACCTGTCTAGCCTAGACACCACAAAGTCAGGTTAAGATAAATGACCGATTGCCCACAACCTTCCTTTGTCCTAATGAGCACGACAGTCCTTATTGGATGAGTCTAGATATTTTTTAATTAACTCAAGGGTTGATTCATATGCTTTTTGTGATTTCTGAGGTCCTAGGAAGGGTAATGAAATCCCCACCCAATCTGGATTGATATTATAGCCCCTTAAAAGTCCGTATTAATTATGCAAAGCAGTTAACAAACCAAAAACACTTGCAAAATTTTTTTTTATTTGGCAGCGCAAAGAATTCTGCACAAAAACAATTTATTGGAGAGGGAGAAAGATTTTGCGCAAAGAACCCTGCAGGAAAAATTTTCAGTGGAGCTCAGGGTAGGAGAGGGGACAAAAATACTTACAGAAAATTTTGGGGTGCTGACGTCAGCAGTTGACCGTGGTTCCGCGGTCAAACGCTTGAATCCGCCGCGGTTCCGCGGTGGTTAAGTTGGTTTGGATCTCCAAAATTTTTCTGTTGTCTGTTGTGATTCTTTTTTGTCTGTTCAGATCTTCTGTTTGTTGATTTGTTCACTGGCTTTTTCCAGATCTGAATCGTTCCATCTTCTTTTCCTGTACAATTCACACAATATCTTTCAAAAAGAACAAGATGAATTTTTATTTTTTTTTATTTTATTTTTTTAAATTTTTCAATTTTTATAATTTTTAAATTTTTTTTATTTTTTTAACCCGAAATTACACAAAGAAAGAGACTACCGTCTCCCCGGCAACGGCGCCATTTAATTGATCGTTCTTTCGCGTATGCGTGCGTTTTAAAAATCAAAGTTAAGAATATACCGCAATCAATAACGGTGTCGCTTGGTAGCTAGCCGGTTGAGTATGGGTCGGTCCACAGGGAGATGGATTCCTTTTCTTTATGTTCTAACGAGTTAATCCGATCAAGTCGGGTTTTGTTTTGCGATCTAAGAATGAGATTAAATTGATTTAAAGGCTTGCTAGGGTTAGGATTAGGTTAGTTCGGAAAAGGGATTCTACCTACTGCTTTCTTTGCCTTAGTTAAGAATTTAGGTGTTAGGGTAATAGTTAACAAAGGGGATTAGCACGACTAAGAAGAAACTTAGTTTCTTCCCTTTGGTCCTTGTCCGTCCTTTCTTAACTCTTAGCCCTAACCTCTATATAAATCAACCACAACCGGTCGAACTAGAGAATCACCACTATCTCGTAGGATAGGATGCCATAGTGAGCGGTGTGTGGTTGAATTAAATAGAGTCCTAATTAAAAATTATATGGGTAAAGAAAGGAGTGAGGGAGATTTCCTTCTCCCAAACCTTCCCTCTCCTAACCCTAACAAGTGAGGAATTACTCACTCATTAGGAAGATGACAAAAGAATTCATTTTTATAATTTTCATTTTAAAAGACTATCTAATTTGCAGATAATAAAAGACAGATAAAAAATTGCACGAATTAAATTCAGATAACAAAAAGAATGCAAAAATAAAAATACCTTTATTGATGACCTCTTAACGATTACAATGGAATGAAAATTTTAAACTAGAAAATAAAAAGAGGCATCTCAAAAGTGGCACCCCCCAAAAGAGGCTGTAGGCTTTCCTATTTATAGATAGGAGAAACCCTAGAGTTTACATCTGATCCACATTTAAAATTACAAGACTACCCTAAGAAAGCCGGGTCAAAGCACCGACACCACCGAGACTTCGCACCGACACGTGCACAGTACGGCCGCGGATCCGCGGCAGAATGCCCTATTTGGCCGCGGTTTCGCGGCCGTTTAGTGGGCTCTTGGGCTCATTTTCTCAGGGCTGCTTCATGTTGCTTTTTCCTTCTATTTTCTTCACTTGGTTGTTCAGAATCTTTTCTACTTTCTTCCAGATTTCCAACAGTGCAGAATTTGTGGACTTTTACCATAAGCTTCGTGTTGAAGTCTTGAATCTTGTATTGCCCTTGTACTTTGTGTATTGAACTTTTTTCCTGATCTTCGTTTGTTCCTCAAACTGGTAGGCGGCATCTTGCAGATTCATCTATTTGTTGGTCGTAGTCTCACATTTGTAGCGTCTTTTCACCATTTTCACTGTATTGTTCCGAGAACCTGTAACCTGCAACTATTTAGCAGACATGGATCAAAAGCACCTATTTATTTGAAATATGATTAAGAATGGGTGATATAATAATGAAAAATTTTGATATGAACAGGAGGCAGTGAGCGATTATTGGGGATTCGTCTCTCTCAGTATAGGAAGTCAATGTCGCGCTGTGTTCGGTTGGCCAACACCATAAGTCCCTGTCCAGGACGGATTGAGAATTATTGATAGTTAGATTAGTAGATTCTCGGATGGTCATGAGCCACATCGGCATGACTTGTCAGGCTATTAGGGGTCTGACGTTTTCCACCCCCTAGACCCGACATGTGATACTCTCAGACGAACTGAACAGACTGTATGGAGATTGTCATGGACAGGCTCAGTAGGAGTTCGGATGAGTTTGCTCGTAGGCCTTCTTTTCGACATGTACCTGATTAGACATTACGTACAGCTAGTGCCACTGACGTGCTTGTAGTTAAATCCACTGCCGGCATACTGTCGAGTCTTTAGAGTCCCACACAGAGGGTTTCTCTGGTTCAGGCGAAACGATGTAGAGCCCGTATAGTTTTATGCGCAGGGTTTCGATCATATGCGTGTACTAGCCATACGGATTTTTGTTCGGATGGATAATACTAGCGGGTTAAAGATTAAGCAGCATTCTAGTATTATATTATTGGATTATTTTTATCTCTTGGTATTCATAGTATGAATACGAGTATGTATATAAGATGGGGGTATTCTTGTAATTACACTAGAATACTTCTAGAAGAAGACACCTCATTTGTGTTAAATCTATTTTATTTAAATAGATAACGAGGTGGAGGGATGAGGTATTATCAAAGTATGGTTTGAAGCATGGCTTCTTATTTTATTCACTCATTTGTGATAATTATTGATGCATGGTTGCAATATTTTTATTTTAATAAAATGCTTCATATTTTTCATGCTTAGCCATTCTTCACTTGCCTTTCTCTTTCCTCCTTTACTCTCTTCTTCTTTCTCAAATCCTAACCCTCTCATGAGTTGAGAAACCTAGGGTTAATGAGATAAACTAATCTTATTATCATTCTCTACATCTTCTAAGCTACCTAGATTAGCAAAGTAGGTACTTTAGTTACCTCACTTTTGAAATTGGAGCTTGAATCAAAGACTCTCGGGTGGATCGTCTTCGACACGAGGAGGCCGATGACCAAGCTCAATCCCGACGGACGAGGAGCTTAAGAAAAGGATAAGAAGACCCAAAGAACTTGAGCACAAAGGTATAAATCACTTTCATAGTAGATTAGAATCATTGTTAGTTTTGCTAGTTAGGGCTTAAGGTAGTTCTTGGAGATTAGTCGATATTGCTTGCTCAAAAATTTTTTTTGTAAATTTTTCCTCCCTACAAACCCTGTGGAGTGTGCAACATCAATTTATATGGTATCATAGCCACTCGATAAGCCTTAGATAACTCGTAGCGGCGTTGGAAATCCGCCGTTTTTGTCGCGCACGAACTGCTGACAAAAACAATCCCTAAAATGAAGTTTTGAGATGTTTGCGCACCCTGTGGGCTCATGGTTTGAACCGAAAAACCGCAGGGTGAAGCATTGGCACCGTGGGGATACCCCAAGGGGGATCGAAAGTCGGGCCTACCACCCAAGACCGCCACAAGGAGGCCTTAGGAGTGGTGACCCGAAAGACCAAAAGGATGCTCTCGGGTCTGCCTCCCCTTGGGAGCCACCTCGTGGTGGATCTCGGGGTGGGTACCGTCCTTAGGCCCCTAATTCGATACTTAATTTTGTACATATCACCTCCATGAAGATTCGGATGGATTTCGAGTTCGTTTCGACTCCCGGATTAGCTTAAAACGAAATTTTTAGGGACTTTAGTGGACAGATTTTCATGTCTTTGAAAATTGGTTTCGTTCGCTAATTATGCGTGGAATTCTAATGTCGTGGTTTTCTTTACATGCTTTTATGATGCGTATATGTTTTCTTAAACGTCTTCTAATCGCTATACAACTATTAGATGGGGTTGCAAATATCTTGTGATGTTCGATTGCGAATGGTTGGATGGATCGTCGTGTGAATGGCCCGGTGTGAATTTAGATGTGAGATGTGAGTGTTTTTTTATAATTCATGTATATTCTTTAATTGGGATGCATCCGGGTTGAGGATGTAGTCACCGGCTGTATATTATTTTTCATTTCTGCATCTAGGATTGACCCATGAAGGAGTGCACAAGCTACCGGGTTCTAGGATTCAGTGGGTGGCCATCTCGAAGAGTCGAGACCCGGGTCACCAATTCTAGGATTGGTGAGTAGCTTGCCGCACTCGTAAGGGTCTAGGATTATTCAAACTCGGCTATTCACACGACCGTGGAGGACTGTGTTTCATAGATAACTCAATGAAATGCAAATGTTCCTAGTTGATCTATTTTTCCATTCTCTGTGATGTTTATATTTGCATGTGTTTCTTATCATACCTATGATGTGTGTGTGTGTGTAAATGTTGTATATGTTTTGCATTCGCGCTAGTCTAGCCCCCGCTCTGCCGTTAGTTAAGTAACCTAACGGTGCATGACAAGGCCCCATGGCGAATGCAGGTGGCATATACATACATTCTTTTTTCATTCTTTTTCTGGTGTGATAAGCTTAATTGATGGGACCGCATTAATCTCAATTAATGCAAAGCAACAAACCTAAAATTTGATGTCGTTAGAACAATTGCAAAACCACTCGGTTATCTTCAAAAACAACTTTTAAAAGCGGAGCTTAAACCACTCCTTTTCAAAATCTATTCGATTCTTTCGACTATATCAAGTTTATTATGTTCACGGCTTTCACCAAAACCAGCCATACCCCTTCGTCATTTCAGATAGGTATCAACTAGTATTCATGCTATGTGTTTTGACCTTTACCAAGGCATAGTGTTTGGGAGCTAGTGAGTGCTTATCTGTAGTATAGATAGATGCATTAATCTAGGACAAGCATACAGCTATTTTGACCTTCTTCAAGGGCTTATACGAATGGGTCTAGATTAATCTGGACAATGAAGGGTTGAACTTGACTTATGACTTATGATGTTTTGACCTTCGTCAAGGTTATAAGCGCTCGGGGAAAAAACCACATCGAGAGTTTCAAACATACAAGAAACTTGCTATTGTTGCATAGCTTCTGAAGTGTGGTAGTTTTGATAGGCTTTCTTCAAAATTATCACACAATGATAGTTGGGTCATGATCCGACTGTGAGTATCAGCTACTCTTCGGAAGAGTTTTTTACTTTACAATTAGCTAATCAATTAAGTGTCTACAAAGGTACTAATGGAGTTACACTTCTAGGAAAACGAGATTATTTAATTAGGTCTATGCAAATGCACGAGGGACCTCTCTCCGAAATACTAACACTGGCCTGGCCGAAAGATAAGCGAACGTGTAGGGTGCGATTAATCCTGACTAATTCTTCTTTTAGGGTTTGAAAGAAAATTCGAGGAAATAGTGGGAGTCATCCTGTTTAGATAAACTAATATATGCTGAGTGTTTCTTTTCTCTCTCTCCTAATTGCAGCGACCATGACGGGACTTAAGCCTATATTAGATAAAAACAAACTCGTTGGGCCAAACTATAAAGACTGGCTGAAAAACGTCCACATAGCCCTTACTTATGATAAGGTTGCATACGTCTTCATGACTAAAGCCCCATATTCCGGGTCCCAAATCCTCAGTAGCATACATTGAGGTTCGTAAGCCTTGAGATCTGGATTGCGCGAAAGCCAAATACCTCGTGCTGGCCTCCATGGATAATGAACATCAGAGGCGGCACGAGAAGATGAACCTTCCTTCTATCTTCCTCCATACCAAATATTTATATGGAGAGCAATCTCTTATCGTAAGATGCAAGACCTCGAAGAAATTATTTCAAGTAAGGTTGGCTGTCGGATCATCTGTTGGGAACCACGTCGTGAAAACAATTACTCTCATTGAAGAGCACGCAGACCTGGGAACTATGTTGGAGAATGAGTTGTATACCGACTTAATTCTACAGTCCCATCTCTCCACCTATGCCCAATTTGTATTGAACTTCAATATGTGGAAGTTGGAAATTATACTTCCTGAGCTCCTCAACATGTTGATGGTGGCAGAGAGCGCCTTGAAGAAATCCAAGAAAACACCCGCTCTGTTTATTGGGGAAAATCCAAAGCTAAGGCCAAGGGGAAGAAAATGAAGGGCCCTACCAAACCGAGAGATGGTGTGCAGAAGGTACAGGGAAAAGGAAAGGATAAGATTGAGGGATCAATAACAAAGGAGGAGTGCTTCTACTGTCATAAGAAGGGACATTGAAAGAAGAATTGTCGGGCTTTGAAAGCAAAGAATCAGGACACGAAATAAGTTGTGGTTTTGGCTTAAGGTGTGTTCGTGATTGAAAACTATTTCTCTATTAACTCTACTTCCTGAGTATTGGATACCGGATCAGGATCTCACATCTGTAATTCTTTGTAGGCGCTAAGAAGCCGTAGAGTTTTAAGGAAAGGTGATATGACCCTCAGAGTTGGCAATGGAACTAATGTGGATGCTATTGCAGTGGAAGAATATCACCTAGGATTGGCGAGTGGACATATTTTGTTGTTGCATAACTGCTATTGTTTACCCAGTATGATGTATAATATTATATCTGTATCTTTGTTATCTAATAAAGGATATAACTTTGCACTTGAAAGCAATGTCATAAATATTCACCTGAATCATGAAATGATTGGGTCAGGTATACTTAATAATGGAATATACGTTCTCAATCAATATCAAGTTCTCAACGTCCAAAACACGCTAAAAAGAAATACTCCAGAATCAAATCAAGCATTCTTATAGCATTATAGACTTGGTCATATCAATGGAACACGATTGAATAAGTTATATAAATATGGATATTTAGATCCGTTTGAATATCAATCATATGCAACTTTTCAATCATGTATCAAAGGAAAGATGACAATATCCATTCACTAGACACGGAGAAAGAGCCACAGAGCTTCTCGGACTCAGACACGGCGACGTGTGTGGGCCAATGTCTACACATGCAAGAAGTGGCTATTCCTACTTCATCACTTTTACTGATGATTTCTCAAGTTATGGACATGTATTCTTGATGAAATATAAATCCGAGGCCTTTGAGAAATTCCAAGAGTATAAGAATGAAGTGGAAAAGCAAACCGGCAAAAGTATTAAGATGCTCCGATCTGATTGGGATAGTGAATACTTAAGTGTCGAGTTCCTAGAATATCTATAAGAGAATGGAATTCTCTCTTAGCGTACTCCTTCATACACACCACTGCACAACGGTGTATCAGAAAGACGGAATCGCACATTATTAGATATGGTGTGTTTCATAATGAGTAGCGCTGAGTTGCCGCCATCCTTCTAGGATTATGCACTAGAATCTGCTGCATACCTATTGAATAAAATTCCAACTAAGTCTGTGCCTACCACTCCATATGAAATGTGGAGTGAAAAGAAACCATGTCTTAAGTATCTTAAGATATGGTCTTGTCCTGCTTTTGTCGAAAAGATTCATCCGGACAAGCTCGAGGCACGTTCGGTATTGTGTAAGTTTGTGGAATACCCTAAGAATTCTATGGGATAATTTTTCTATTACGCTGAGCAACAAAAGGTTTTTATTTCTCATCATGCCCACTTTACGGAAACTCATTTTCTTAAAAAAGAAATTAGTAGGAGCGCAATAAAGCTGGAAGAAATTGTGGTTGTCACAAAGTGTTTCTCCACATAGGATATGAATAAAATAACAGGAATTCTGGTGACTAAATCTATGGTTTTAGATCTAGATTTAGGTTGTGTCCCGATTCGGGTACTATGACACTATTCTAAAGTGTTTTAGATTGGACGACTCCTGACATGATGGTGTACCCGCAAGTGATGGAGTCACCATCTCTAAAGAGATGTCTTCTAGACTGACGAAGAGAGTGACTTGCATGATTGACATATCACTTGCTTAGGTAATTGGGTCAATCATGAAATGTCAAGTACCACACCAGATATTGCTTTTGCACTGAATGTAATAAGCATATATTAATCCAATCTTGGAGAAACATTGGAAAGCAGTAATGAACATAAAAGGAAGTTCTTGGTATATGGTAATGGCAGCCTCCTTCTGGAGGCAGTTATCATTTCAGGCTTCCAAGGTGACCTGAATGACAGAGTGACTGTCAGAGTTAAAGTTTACCCTCTTCTGAGGGGTTGTATGTTAGACAGGGGGTCCAAGCAGATACTTAGGAAGGCATGACGAAGGATACTGATTAAATTCAGTGGAAGATACGACCTAAGAAGTTTGTTGGATTTAGAGTTCATTTATGAACTTGGTCCCATCAGATATTCAGACAAATTCTAAGATATGTATCGCTCATTTTGGGAAATAGTCTTTCTCTACGAAGTTGAGATATAGAGAGATAAAGATAGAAATATTGGAGCGGATACACTCACTGAGGCTATTTCTCGAACACGATAGTTTCGCAAACAAGCTTTGAGAGACTGTTTAGTAGAGAAGTTGGGTGTTCGGTATCACACGGGCTGTGAGTATGCGACACCGCAATAATTATTCTTAAGCGTAAGTGGGAGATTGTTGGATATAGTACCCTCAAGTCAATTATTGTAATCGCAGGCAGGCGATTGTGATGACTGAGGGAGGACCTATACGGGTAGAACAGTCTTACTCGAGATGATAGTATATTATCTGGTTTGTCTCTATCATCATGTATATATATTATGTGGTGTTACAGATCACTATTACATGTTGATAGAGCCCATAGGATTCTTACTTGACTACCAGCATTATGATGGCGATCATATATGTAGAAGCTGGGTATTCTATAAGCACATCCTTAAATGTCCCTAGTCGAGCGAGTATCGAGACTGGGCATCGATACTCTGGAGTAGACTAGTGTATACTATTCGAGACCCCGATGAGAGGTGGTGGCCGGTCTCACAAGCCATTGGTGTCAGTTAGCCACCTAAGATAGTATACAGTTGCTCATTGGGTTATGACTTATACTGGACGGACTAGCCAGGAACATGCTAGATGGTATTATACATATTGTCAGATAGCAATTCTCATGTGACATGAGTACAGGTTAGTCTGTCAACCTGAGATCACTATTTGTCTCGTGTGAGTTCCCACTGTGCTTTGATTACTACCCTACCATGGCTTAAAGGAATCATGCAAATAGGTTTAGTTGGGTACAGTCCCGAACCACATGAAGACAGTGTGTGGATCGTCGGGGATTCATCTCTCCCGGTATTGGGGGTTAATGTCGCGCTGTGCACGGGTGGCCATCACTAAAAATCCTTGGCCAAGGCGGACGAGAATTACTGATTTGGATCATTAGTTTCTCAGTGGGTGATGGGCTTCACACCAACACGAAATATCGAGTAATTAGGGGTCTGACTTTATCCACCGTCTAGACCCGATATGCGATACTCTTAGACGAATAGACCAGGCTGTACGGAGATTGTCACAGACAGGCTCAGTAGGGGTACGGATGAGTTTGCTCGTCGGTCTTCCTTTCGCTCAATACCTGGGTAACCATTACGTACAGCTAGTGCCGCTGACGTGTTTATGGTTAAACCCACTGCCAGCGTATTGACGAATCTTCAGAGTCCCACACAAAGGGTTTTTTCGGTTCAGACGATATGATGTAGATGACGTATGTTAGTACATACAGGTGTCCAATTAAATGTGTACAGGCTACACGGACTTTAATCGGACGGTTGATAATACTAGCGGCTTAGGATTGAGCCGGATTATTAAATCAAGTTTTGATTTAATAATTTATTTATATATATATTTGGTATATGTATTCTAGTATTATTGTTCACTATTCAATTTCTCTCTTGGCTATTCGTATTTTTATACGAATACGTGTATATGTATTTTGATATGTATACCGGATTGTATTCCGTATTTATACAGAATATCTTCTAGAAGATGGACACCTCATTATATGATTTTCTTTTTAGAAAATCATTTGCAAATGAGGTGGAGGGTGAGGTGGCATGAGCATGGTTGGAGGTATGTAGAGAGGTGTGGCCTTTGATTGTTTATTATAAAAATGATATGAAATATTTTTTGCATGGTTGTAAAATTTAGGAGCCATTCTTTCTACATGCCATACACTCTTCATTCTATCATGCTTGATAACTCTTCTACACTTAGCTTTTTTTCTTCTTGAGTTTCTCATGCCTTGGTTTTCCTCACCTCCTCCTCCTTCTTCTTTAGTTGCTCGCTTGAGCTTAAGAAATGAGAGAAAAAGTTAGTGGAACATTCCTACATGCCCACTCTTCATTGCTAGCGACCTTGGAGCGACGGTTGCTTCGCTAGACGAAGCTGGAGCCTGGATCGTTTCTCTCAGGTGGATCATCTTCAACAAAGGAGGACCGGCTTGCAAGAGCGATCTGGAGCACTTGAAGAAAGCTTGAGGATTTAAGTATTCTACACATAGTAGATTAGTTTAGCTCACTAGGTTTTGTATACAAGTCCTAACTCTTTGGTTCGATTCTTGGTTTTGGGAACTTTAGCGAACTAAAAAAATTTTGAAATTCTTGTTGCCATCTTTGAAAATTAGCTTGCTAATGTGCCTAAGTTCCCAGCAGTGGTATCAGAGCAATACTAAAAGGTAGACTTGTTTACACTAATTTAGAGTTTCGATCGACAGAATTTTCCGAATCGTATTTCCAAAACCATTGCTTGTTGTTCGAATTTCAAAGTTGTTCAAAAAAAATTTCTGGTTGCAATAAAATTATGTACAGGCAAAACTGGAGCTAAGAAAAAACTTTGGACACCTAAGTCCAAAACTCGACCGCGGAACAGAAGTCAAATGCACCATTTGACCGCTGAACTGCGGTCCAATTTTGGCTACAGTGCCCCAAATTTTTTCTAGAGCTCTAGTTCATGGAAATATGATTTTTTGGATATTTGGTTTTGGTCCAGATTTGTTTGTGTACTGGTTTGTACTTTGGGGGCCAATGCGGAAAGTTTTAATCGATCGAAATTTTAAATTTGTGTTTTTCTGAGCATTTGTTTCTGCAACCGTGAATATCATAGCGCGGTATAATCCGACTGGTTGCTATATGCACAATCAGACGGGTTTACGAACATGATATTCACGTTGATGTTCTGCGTTGCTCTATAATTATGGTTATGTTGGATTCATCGCGATGGATAGTTGGTGTACGTAGTATTAGATATAGTTCTCTGTGATGTAATTGTTCATCACGAAAAACTGCATTTCAATATCGCTCATTGATTATCATTTTTGTGATATATTGGTACTATTAACCCGTGTCTGCTCAATAAATACAGATTACAGGTATTCATAACAAAACACTGGAAACACACTCAAATACACGGATACGACATTTGTGAGCCGACACTGCAACCGGAACAGAAAACCGATCAATATTCAAAGAGTTTCTTTTTGCAACAAATAAGTGTACAGATTTTATGCAAAATGGTCAAACACAATACAAGTGTGAACACAAGATTTTTTGATGCATGAACCTTGGTGGGGCTGCCTTGCATAAGTGGGCATACAAATCATGACTTGTGCAAGTGGATGAGGCAAGTGGGTGTATGATGAGTGAGGCAAAAAGATATGATGTGATTTAAAGTCACATTTTCCCTCGAAATCTACAGATTGCAAACCAAGTTTATATTAAAGAATCAAACAATGCTAGTGAGATCATGGAGAGCACAAAAGATCACCACACGAATACGGGCCCCACACCTCAAAACATGACCGGCAGAAATCCCCAAATCCCCGGCGCCGCCGGCCCCGCTAACTCCTTTTAGCTCCAACTTTTTTCTGGCAATTCCATACTGTCACAACATCTTATTTTTATTGTTTGTTTTTGTTGATTTTGTGCCTATAAAAACCAGAACAGAGAGCAAGCTCAACGGGGATATACTTGATCCATTTCTTTAGTCTAAGTTTTTGAACAAGTTTTAGTTTAAGCTTTGAAGAGAGTTTTGTGGAGCTCAAGCATGGTTTTCTTCTTTTTCTTCCCTCTTGGAGCTCTCATTTGAGAGCTTCATTAAGAAGTTTGAACAAGTAACCAATATCATGTATCTCAACTCATTCATTTGTTAATACAAGTGTTGTTTTTCTTTGTTCATTTGCTTCTTACTCTAATATTGTTTTTCATTTCTTTTTAGTATGATTCTTGAGTAGTTCTTTATGGCTGTGGTGATGGTAAGGATGTGAGATGAATGGTGCCTTCCTCCATCTCTTGTGAATGTTTAATGTGCTCAAATCTTGATTATAACTTTAAGATTGCTAACTTGGATTGGTTTGATATGATATGCGATTCTTTGTCTACTTGGTAACCTCATTACACACCATATTCTCTCCAAAACCCCATGTTGCAATGTTAAAGTTAGAATCACATTAGAGTTAAGGTTGCTAAATGTTAAATAGGGTATTTTGTTAACAAGTTGATTGACACACTTCTTCATTTCATATACCCTATACTATCACAATTCACTTAGCAAGCTTGATGCTAAAACCACTTGCTCTCGTATGCTGATTTGTGTATTTGATGTTGATGTATGCTTACTAACGCTTGTGCGTAGTGTTGATATTTCAAGCTTGGACATACAAACGGTAAGTGAGACAATACGGATTCATTTCATGTCTTGCGTCGAACTTCGATATTTTGATGACTTGTGCTTCACAAATGTCTTGACAAACCATGCTTCACGTCGGGATCAACACAAGGACGGAACAACTCATGATCAAGAGGGCATCGAAGAATTTACCGCGATTCAACCATCCGAACTGGAGCCACGGCCGTTTTCCTTAACTAGTTCTATATTTCCGTATTTTCCATTTTATGTGAAAAATCCCAAATTCTTTCTTCTCGAACCTTTAACAACAATCTCTAATCACCAATTCCCTGGAGATCGACCCGTACTTGCCGGCTCGCTACCACGCGTCGTGCACTTTCGGTTTATAAATTTTAAAACGAGACCGAGCTCGTGTGCGCACTATTTCTAAAACCTTTTCTTTCAAACCCGTAAAGGCGCACGCGGGTAAAGTCTCAACAGTAATGTATAATCATATTACGTAGCGAGCATCCGACATGTGGACTGCCGTCATCGCGGCTTGTATTATTCTTTGAGGCATGTCTAGGTTGCGAACATAGTCACCGTTGTATATTCTGTTTTTCATTACATGCACTAGGATTACCCCGCGGCGGGGTGCTCGAGTAGCCGGGTTCTAAAGGGCAACGGGTCCCCATCTCATGGCGTTGAGACCGAGGTGCTTTACTCTAGAATTGGCGGGCTATTCTCCGCATTCGTAGGGGGTATAGGATTGAACCACAAAGGGGTACCCAAGTCACCAGATTTCGGAAGTGCTGGGTGACCCACTCACTTCGTTGATTGGGGTTGCCTTGCTTATAGGATTGGCGGGTGGCTTGCCGCACTCGTAGGGGTCTAGGGTCTGATACTACGGGCTATCCACACGACCGGGAAAATTGCATTTCATATTTGGCTCCATTGAAATGTACTTTTCCTTGTTTATCCGCATTTCCATATTGTGTTTGCTTCCGCTGTGATTCTGCTGTGATGCTTCTGTAATGTTATTTAATAACATGCGTGAGATGAATGTTCATATTATATACATATATATAGTAGACGCTATATATATTTTGCATCCGCGCTAATCCTGTTCCCGCTCTGCCGTAAGTTAAGTAACCTTATGGTAAAGACCCGAGACCCTGTAGCGAATGCGGATGGCATATATGTGCGTGCCTATTTTCGTTTCTTTTTAGCATGATATGATTAATTGATGGGACTGCATTAATTCTGATTAATGCAAGGAAAACAAACCTAAATGATGTTGTTGAAACCAATTTTTGAAAACCGACATTACAAATGTTTCCTTTTACCTTGCACAGCGGTATTCGGTTATGAATATCCAGCACCTCATTTGACGAGGAAAGAGCCAAGATCCCTTCATGGGGAGTGACCTCTTGGGCAAAAATTTGCGTCATTGTAATATCTTCACTATAGTCGATTTTTTGCTTTGCATCGTAGTATTCAGTTAGGAATATCCTGCATCTCATTCGATGAGGAAAGAGCCTAGATCCCTTCACAGAGAATGGCCTCTTTGGCAAAAGTTTACGTGACTATAAACTACTCGATTTTTTCAAAACCATCGGTTTTCTACAAAACCGCTCATTTTTTAAAATGCGGAGTCTAAACCACTCCTTTTTTCAAAACTGCTCGGGTTCCTTCAACGATATCAAGTTCATTACGTTAAAGGTTTTTCACCAAAAACCAGTCGTAGCCCTCCGTCATTTCCTACGAGTAGTGCTTAGTATTCCTGTTGCGTTTGTTGACTTCGTCAAGGCGTAGTGTACGGTAGCTAAGTGGTGCTTGTTTGTAGCATACGATGTGATTGGTTAGGACAAGCGTGCGGTCTTGTTGACTCCGTCAAGGGCTCATGCGGATAGGTTTAATGCAATCAAGATAATGACAGGTTGAACTTGACTAGGACTCTTTGATTTGTTGACTTCGTCAAGGTCACTAGGGTTCTAGGGATAAAAATCATATCGGGAGTTTCAAATATAAAGGAAAATTACCAGGCATGCGCATACCTTCTGAAGTGTGGTAACTTGAGTGGCTTCCGTCGAGTTATCACACGATGATAGTTGGGTCTCGATTCCTACTGATGAGTGGGTGTTACTCCTCGAGTGATTTTCAGATGATCCCGGCTAATTCTCCTTTTAAGGTTTGAAGGAGAATTCAAGAAAACGGTAAAAAGCCATCCTGATTAGATAAAGTGATTAACCAATCTAATCTAGGTAAGAGTGCACGCTAAGTGTTTATTTTCTCTCTCTCTCTCTCTTTGGCAGCAACCATGACCTGATTTAAAACTAAAACTCATGAACCAACTTAACCGAACCTTCTTACACATTTTGGCTTTAGATTGTCATTATTCACAATGAAGTCGCATATATTCTTGCTACTCCTACTTTCCCTTTGTATTTCTCTATAACACTCCGTATCACTATGAAGATCCATATTGCTTGGGTATGTCATCGTATAGTTACGTACGAGCTCGAATAAACTTGTTTTTGTTCTAGGACGGATTCCGGTTCTGGAGAAATTGAATAAGATTATTCGGTAGTCTTTTCTCTTTCCCTTCTCTCAGGTTGCGAGAGCTCCTAGTATTAGGAGAGTACACCATTAGGCTTATTGGATAGTCTTCTTCCAAACCATAGGCTGGTGCCGAAAGGTAGGGAAGGAAGAAAACCAATTAGCCTAAGTATTGTATACAGAAGGTAAGAAGTAAAAACAAATAAAGAGATTGGAGTGAGGGCAAGGGAATTGCGACTACTGTCATGAATCTAGATTGTGGAAAAGGCATTACTAGGAATACTCAGCCACCCTTTTGAAACATTTTCATGTTTCAGTTTTACTGTGCGGTGTTAATTGAAAATTGTTTTTCCAATTAGATTCTGACTCCAGAGTATATATTTACCAAACTTAATTCTTACATCTGTATGGCGTTACAGATACTGAGTGAGAGTAAGATATTGGGAATTGGATGATTAGATCCTCAATATCAGAATTCTTTGTACTTGGTGATGTTTGAGGAAATTAGTTGGGTTTTGCCTAACGGCAAACTTTTGGTTTTGAATATCCGTTGTTATCACAAGTTTCAAACCGATATATCTGTACGTTTATTTTATAAAGTGAGATATAACATTTTGAAATTATTTTTATGACATTTACCTATATCTGTAACAACCCTAAACTTTCTGTACATTTTTTTTCAAAAATACAGAAAGGGGTATTTTTGCCTGAGCACAAGTTATAAGTTAGTTTTTCTTTTTAATAGCAAGAAGGAGCCTGTAGCTCACTGGTAAAACCTTGCACTGCTGAACCAAAGCACCAGAATTCAAATCCAATCATCCACATTATTTTTTAATATTGTTTTCTTTTAAATTTTTAGAAATTCCAAGAGTCTACACGTGCTAAACCCATAAAACTAAAAATCACAAATAAAACAAACTAACCCAGGAAAACAACCAAGAGACACTGGACACGTGGCAGCAAGGGGGGCCGACTCGGCCTGACTCGGCTGGCGGACCGGCCGCCGCCGCCGGCCGATTCACCCCGGATCGCTGATCTCCCTTCTGTGAAGTTGTGCCTTTTTGTATTCCCTTAACCCCTGTATACTTTAAAAATCCTGCACATTAACAAAGCCATTTAAAACCTCAATTAATCTTATTTTTAATACAATTTAATACATTTTTTCTTCACACCCTTTCACCTATCCTAACCCTAATTTTACCCTATAAATACCACCCCTAAACACAGCCCCTCACTCACAAATTCTGTCCAAACTCTCAAGAAAACTCTCTAGAATTTTTGTGTACAGGTAGAGTTAGCGAAGGGCGAAACTCCGGTGAAATTCCGACGACGACCCTTGGAGCTCCCAGCGACGAAACGACGCACCGAAAACTACTTCCACTCCCTCTTCCTCTCCTCTAAACCAAAATCCAGTAAGTCCCTCCTCTCTCTTCTATTCTCTATTCTTAAAAGTTCTTTTAATAAAACTCGACGGAAGCGGAGTTAATCCGACTTCCGATTCGGTTTTCTCTAAAAAGTTCAATTTTCCTTAAATACAACCATACTAAACTCTTATATCTTGACTATTAATCGGTAACAAAACATATGGAACAAATTATATTTCAAAAGAATGTATATTTCAATTTTTATCGCACTTTTTCACTAAAATACCATGTAGTTTAGTTTCGACTTTAAAACATCATAAATCTTATTATACCTTTAGATAGATCACGACGTAATGACCTGCCTTTTCACAACACTCATATGCAATATAGCACAATACCCTTTGGGAAATATAGATTCGGGAAATACCGTTTTACACAAAACTACCCCTAACTTATAAAAACCATTTTCACAAGATTATGTATTTTAAACAAGTCTTTGCAAAGCGCCACTACAACCCATTTGGGGAACCCGTTTAGGATGGTGCGGATTATCGCGCATCCTTAGGTTTAGTAGTATGAGATGCAGACCTCCGCAAGGAGCATTCGGTCTCGAGAGATTTAAAAATACAAATATCTTAACAAAATGAGATTTCTAGAAATATAATATATTAAAATTATTTTTATATAAATATATATATATATATATGTATTATCAAAATATCTATTTTGTGATAAAATAAATATTCCAACTTTTCTAAATCACAAAAATCACTTTACATGAAAATACCATGAAATTCCATACAAGTTCAATATTACAATTAAATACCCTATATTATGAAATTAGGTTATTTTCACTAGAAATGTCACATATATAAAATCTACATCTATGACAACTCTAAAGACGATAATTAAATACTTGGGGTGTATTTTTAAAACTATACAAAATTAATTTTACATAAAACCCCCTCAAGTTCTATAAATTACCCTAAGGACCCTAGTAAATATAGGTTTAAGCGGGACCAGTCTCTTGAGCCTCAGGGAGCCGGAGATATGGGTGATTGCCTATTTAAGGTAGACAACTTAACAAACGGTGTTATCAACATGGTAATCGTCTTTGAAAAAGACACAAATCCTGCCACCCATGTGCAGCGGTTACCGATAACACCAAAAACCTAATTCAGGACTTCAATTTCTTTTTTAATTGTTCTGACTCAGACTGAGTCTCATTATAAATAATCTGACTTGAATATGATTCAAGTACAATCTACAATATAACAATTCAATATGAATCCATATATTCAATATGTTCAAACTATTCAATCTATATTGACTGAATCGAACCATAGATATACTTCCATTTACATGATTCTCCAGTTACATCCATGATTCTCCAGTTACATCCATTTACTGATATCATAGTTTCGGCAAGTCATCCAATTATTCAATCTATATTACAAGATAATACCAGTTGCAATACAATACAACAATACAAACAAGATATCGCGGGGTTTATGGGGTAGATTGGTACGGAAGGTGTTAAAAGTGGCACGAGACTGCAACCATTAAGACACCTAACCTGAATACAATCGCCGTTGTTCCGGGCATTCTAACGGAGCCTTATATTCCATTTGCCTTTAGTCTCTGGCATATAAAGACTCCTCTCGTATACACTGGCCTCTTCTGTACCAAGCTACAAACAACAGCGTCAACAATATAACACAACTTTAAAAGTTACACTCTCTCTTACTCTCTGTCTATTCTACTTCTCTCTTATCTTTGGGACTTACCGAGCGATTGTTCGCTGACGACATTCTTTCTCTTTCTTCTTTGGAATGTTATCAGGTGGATTGGACCTTCCAGAGATCGAGCCTAGCACTGAAGACTTGGACCAGTTTATTAAACATCCCGAGCTGTAGTTACACTTGTACATTTCCTTTATATTCTTTATTTCCATTTCTGTTATGCCATTGTTTAGGCATCGCTTTATTCCATGTATTTACCTTTCCATGCATTGTACAAAAGAATGTTAATAAATAAAGTTGATATTTCATTACATTTGTCTCCTGTGTACATTTCTTTTATATTGCTTAGTTACGCTTAGAGTATTTACTTCTGAGTAAATACGTAGCGGCCTCGTCGCGTCCTCTGCTCGTACACCGGGAAGCGGGACGTGACAGGTTTTGTTGGTGGCTCATGTAGATCAGAGCTGTATGGAACCCCTACCATGCAGTTCTGTTCTGCGTGAACAACCTAAGCAATATAACACAAGAACCAGAAACTAAAACATTCTTTACATTTCATATTTCTTGAATCTTATCATTTCATATATTTTGAGTCTATCCTAACCCAAATCTTTCTTCCAAGGTTATGGATTCCCCAAACAACACCAGCACCAACTTCAACAACACTCCACCTCCCCTACCGATTACACCTGCCCTAGCTGCTCCGATCAATGAGTAGACGGTATTGCTTGAGGTGATCCGCAGCCTCCTAGAAGGACAGCAGCAGCAGACTGCTATTCTCTTGAACCGTTCAGAAGCGGAAGCACCTGGAGTGAAGCAATTCCGGTCACTGCAACCCAAGAACTTTTCGGGAAAAGAGAGCCCACTAGAAGCTGAGGAATGGGCTCAGAGTATCGAAGATGATCTGGCAGCAGTACAAATGCCAGAAATAGCTTGGGTTCGTGTTGCAAAATTACAACTCACGGACAATGCACGGGTCAGGTGGAAGGCGGAAGAAAGCCGTCTTGATCAACCCGTCGAATGGATGACTTTCCGCAACATGTTCGACGTAAAGTACTTCCCTGAGACTGCCATGTTCGATATGGAACAGCAGTTCATCCATCTGCAACAAGGTTCGATGTGGACCAAATCAGTAGATGAGTATGACGCTGAGTTCACCATGCTCAGTCGGTAAGAAATGTCTCAATAAATTCGATTTTCAAAATATCACATACTACACAACTAACACAAGACCGTAACAGGTTTGCGGCCCATCTCATACTAACTATTGAGATTAGAGCTAGAAGATTTCAGCAAGGGTTGGACTCGAAAATCCAAGCTGCTCTAGCTACAGGGGATTTCCCAACCCATGATTTGAAGATACGAGGCAGTGGTGAAGAAGAAGGGTAGACCTCAATCTGCCGGTTTGAAGCACCCTGCCACTCAAATGGCAGGAGGAGCCTCTTTCAGGCCATCGTTCGAACCCAGGAGAACTGAAGAAATCAATAACCAGTCGAGTCCAGACTTTTGCTACTATTGAGGGAGAAAGGGACACTTATGGAAGGACTGTAGGCGCGCAAAAGGCATGTATCTAATTTGTGGCTCATCCAATCATGGAATTGGAAACTGTCCTTATAGAAGCAACCCAGATCACACACCCACCAACTACCCGCAGAGGACAGCTATCCAAGCTCCTGCAACTCGTCCTGCACTCCCAGCACCACCTCCACGTGAATCTCCTGCACAGCCAGATCGCCAATTCCATCAGGCACTGAGGAACATGCCTCGAAGATAGAGGAATGTGCCTCCAGCTACGAGAAACGTGCCACGGCGACAGGCTTTCACTTTAGCAGCCGTAGAAGAAGAGGCTGTAGGTCAAGATAGCACTAGTAAGTCTCTTTAACATTTTTAAAACCCTTGCGCCATCTTGTTATTTTTCATACAATATCAGTACTACAGTCACCAAACTTTTCTTGAATCTGTTACACTTTCCTTTTACAAATTTCGAGAACGAAATTTTTATAAGAAAGGTAGAATGTAACAACCCTAAACTTTCTGTATAACTTTCTGTACAATTTTTTTCAAAAATACAGAAAGGGGTACTTTTGCCTGAGCACAAGTTATAAGTTAGTTTTGCTTTTTAATAGCAAGAAGGAGTTTATAGCTCACTGGTAAGACCTTGCACTGCTGAACCAAAGCACCAGAGTTCAAATCCCATCACCCACATTATTTTTTAACATTGTTTTCTTTTAAATTTTTAGAATTCCAAGAGTCTACATGTGCTAAACCCGTAAAACCAAAAGTCACAAATAAAACAAACTGATCCAGGAGAACAACCAAGAGACACTGGACACGTGGCAGCAAGGGGGGCCGACTCGGCCGGCGGACCGGTCGATTCACCCCGGATCGCCGATCTCCCTTCTATGAAGTTATGCCTTTTTGTATTCCCTTAACCCCTGTATACTTTAAAAATCATGCACATTAACAGAGCCTTTTAAAACCTCAATAAATCCAATTTTAAATATAATTTAATACATTTTTTCTTCACACCCTTTCACCTACCCTAACCCTAGTTTTACCCTCTAAATACCACCCCTAAACACACCCCCTCACTCACAAATTCTGTCCAAACTCTCAAGAAAACTCTCTAGAATTTTTGTGTACAAGTGGAGTTAGCGAAGGGCGAAGCTCCGGCGAAATTCCGACGACGACCCTAAGAGCTCCCGGCGACGAAATGATGCACCGAAAACTACTTCCACTCCCTCTTCCTATCCTCTAAACCAAAATCCAGTAATTCCCTCCTCCCTCTTCTATTCTCTATTCTTAAAAGTTCTTTTAATAAAACTCGACGGAAGCGGAGTTAATCCGACTTCCGATTCGGTTTTCTCTTAAAAAGTTCAATTTTCCTTAAATACAACCATACTAAACTCTTACATTTTGACTATTAATCAGTAACAAAACATATGGAACAAATTACATTTCAAAAGAATGTATATTTCAATTTTTATCGCACTTTTTCACTAAAATACTATGTAGTTTAGTTTCGACTTTAAAATATCATAAATCTTCCTATGCCTTTAGATAGATCATGAGGTAATGACCTACCTCTTCACAACACTCATATTCAACATAGCACGATACCTTTTGGGAAATATAGATTCGGGAAATACCGTTTTACACAAAACTACCCCTAACTTATAAAAACCATTTTCACAAGATTATGTATTTTAAACAAGCCTTTGCAAAGCGCCGCTACAACCCATTTGGGGAAGCCGTTTAGGATGGTGCGGATTATCGCACATCCTTAGGCTTAGTAGTGCAAGATGCAGACCTCCGCAAGGAGCATTCGGTCTCGAGAGATTTAAAAATACAAATATCTTAAGAAAATAAGATTTCTAGAAATATAATATATTAAAATTATTTTTATATAAATGTATATATATGTATTATCAAAATATCTATTTTTGTGATAAAATAAATATTCCAACTTTTTTAAATCACAAAAATCACTTTACATGAAAATACCATAAAATTCCATACAAGTTCAATATTACAATTAAATACCTTATATTATGAAATTAGGTTATTTTCACTAGAAATGTCACATATATAAAATCTATATTTATGACAACTCTAAAGACGATTATTAAATACTTGGGGTGTATTTTGAAAATTATACAAAATTATTTTTACATAAAACCCCCTCAAGTTCTATAAATTAGCCTAAAGACCCTAGTAAATATAGATTTAAGCAGGACTAGTCTCTTGAGCCTCAGCGAGCCGGAGATATGGGTGCTTGCCTATTTAAGGTAGACAACTTAACAAACGGTGTTATCAACACGGTAATCGTCTTTGAAAAAGACACAAATCCTGCTGCCCATGAGCAGCGGTTACCGATAACACCAAAAACCTAATTCAGAACTTCAATTTCTTTTCTAATTGTTCTGACTCAGACCGAATCTCATTATAAATAATCTGACTTGAATATGATTCAAGTACAATCTACAATATAACAATTCAATATGAATCCATATATTCAATCTGTTCAAACTATTCAATCTATATTGACTGAACCGAACCATGAATATACTTCCATTTACATAATTCTCCAATTACATCCATGATTCTCCAGTTACATCCATTTACTGATATCATGGTTTCGGCAAGTCATCCAATTATACAATCTATATTACAAGACAATACCAGTTGCAATACAATACAACAATACAAACAAGATATCGCGGGGTTTATGGGGTAGATTGGTACGGAAGGTGTTAAAAGTGGCACGAGACTGCAACCATTAAGACACCTAACCTGAATACAATCGACATTGTTCCGGGCATTCTAACGGAGCCTTGTATTCCATTTGCCTTTAGTCTCTGACATATAAAGACTCCTCTCGTATACACTGGCCTCTTCTGTACCAAACTACAAACAGCAGCGTTAACAATATAACACAACTTTAAAAGTTACACTCTCTCTTACTCTCTGTCTATTCTACTTCTCCCTTATCTTTGGGACTTACCGAGCAATTGTTCGCTGACGACATTCCTTCTCTTTCTTCTTTGGAATGTTGTCAGGTGGATCGGACCTTCTAGAGATCGAGCCTAGCACTGAAGACTTAGACCAGTTTATTGAACATCCCGAGCTGTAGTTACACTTGTACATTTCCTTTATATTCTGTATTTCCATTTCTGTTATGCCATTGTTTAGGCATCGCTTTATTCCATGTATTTACCTTTCCATGCATTGTACAAAAGAATATTAATAAATAAAGTTGTTGTTTCATTATATTTGTCTCTTGTGTACATTTCTTTTATATTGCTTAGTTACGCTTAGCGTATTTACTTCTGAGTAAATACGTAGCGGCCTCGTCGCATCCTCTGCCCGTACACCGGGAAGCGGGGCGTGACAAAATCAGTTGATGGTTAGATAAGGTGCATTCAACAACGGTGTAATTTTTTTTAACCATAGCACAGTTTTCAACCTACGATGCACAGGGTTTGAGTTATTAAACTCAGAGAACTTATACAAAATATTGTATGTTGTCCGATGTCCATTAGGACAAAAGGGTTGGTACTCATACTATATTCCGTTTACTTATGACTTCTCTGGTTTTAGACACGCATTTCGTTGAAATACAAGGTCCAAATTTTGAGAAGTTATAGGTATAAGAATAAAGTAGAGAACCATATATTACAAGTTTCAGGATTCTTCGAGGTGATCGAAGTTGCATATACTTGTGCTAGGTATTCTGTCGTAAATAATAAATTTGAGAACTTGCTTCTCTTTCAGGTTACTCATCCGTAGGTGCGCTCCTTGATGAGTAATGCTGCATGGCCTTCTTCCATTTTGTCGATATGCACTGGAAACAACTGTTTGATATTTTAATCTGGTTCTAATTAAATTAGTGCATTTGTTTCTATATTGGATATAGAATAGATTTATATTTTAACGATGTTAAGGTATATAGAGTATTCCGGCTTATGCTTAAAACCAGAATCTGGATAAACTCAAGGCACATTTCAGTAATGGCAGTTTGTGGGTTATCCCGGGCTTTGACAAGAGTTAACATTATACCATTTGGGGGATCAATAGTTATATTGTTCTTGACTCGCCACCTCATTAGTAAAATGAATTCTTTTCAGAAAACATTAGTGGGAGTATGGTAGAACTGGAGGTGATTCCAGAACCACAAACGATTACTGAAAATTTAGTAGAACCTAAAAATTCAATTGGATTCGATAATCCATTAGCCACTCTGCAAATTTGGTGGGTAACCTCATCTACCCAAGAGGTACTTCGGTCTCCTCAAAGACGATGACTGGGAAGTTTTGACGACCCAAGCTTGCCACTACTACTGTCCTAGACTATGAGATCTGGCAGGTGGATGATTATAACGTCGTTCTAAATTAGCTTTAGAAGTGCACGTGTATATGACTCTGCCAGAGGGTTGTTGTAGTCAGTAGGAGCAGCAGAAGTATGGTGGGCAAGTAGCTTATGTCTATTTATAGACTAAAGCAAGTATAGCGAACATAGATCATCTATTTTTGATATGACAATCATAGAGTTTGACTTCATCAGAATAACAGATGGACCTGGTAAGAAGGTAGTGAGTGATGTCCTGGTATTTGAATAACATGCTCTTGATAGGAAGTGATCTTCCTCTACTACGATCGATTATACTGTGGTTGTCACAAGGTATTTCTCCACATAGGAACTGAATAAAATATCAGGGATTCTGGTGACTAGATCTATGGTTTTAGATCTAGATTTGGGTAGTGTCCCGATTCGGGTATTATGACACTATTCTAAAGTGTTTTAGAATGGACGACTCCTGACGTGGTGGTGTACCCACAGGTGATGGAGTCACCCTCTATAAAGAGATGTCTTCTAGACAGATGAGGAGAGAGATTTGCATAATTGACATATCACTTACTTAGGCAATTGAGTCAATCATGAAATGTCAAGTACCACACCAGATATTTCTTTTGCACTGGATGCAATAAGCATATATTAATCCAATCCGGGAGAAACATTGGGAAGTGGTAATGAACATAAGAGGATGTTCTTGGTATATGGTAACGGCAGCCTCCTTCTAGAGGTGGTTATCATTTCAGGCTTCCAAGGTGACCCGGATGACAGAGTGACTGTCAGAGTTAAAATTTACCCTCTTCTGAGGGGAAATATGTTAGACAGGGGGTCCAAGCAGATACTAAGAAAGTCACAGCGCAGGATACTGATTAAATTCAGAGGAAGATATGATCTAAGAAGTTTGTTGGATTTGGAGTTCATTTATGAACTTGGTCCCATCAGATATCCAGAAAAATTCTAAGACATATATCGCTCAATTCAGAAAATAGTCTTTCTCCGCAAAGTTGAGATATAGAGAGATAAAGATAGAAATATTGGAGCGGATCCACTCACTGAGGCTATTTCTCGAACACGATAATTTCGCAAACAAGCTTTGCGAGACTGATTAGTAGAGAAGTTGGGTGTTTGGTATCACACGGGCTGTGAGTATCCGCAATAATTAGTCTTAAGTGCAAGTGGAAGATTGTTATATATAGTGCCCTCAAGTCAATTATTGTAATCGCATGTAGGCGATTATGATGATTGGGGGAGGACTTATACGGGTAGAACAGTCTTACTCGAGATGATAGTATACTATCTGGTTTGTCTCTATCATCATGTACATGTATTATGTGGTGTTACAGATCACTATTACATGTTGATAGAGCCCATAGGATTCCTGCTTGACTAACAGCATTATGATGGCAATCATATACATGGGAGCTGGGTGGTTTATAAGCACATCCTTAAATGTTCCTAATCGAGCGAGTATCGAAACTAGGTAACGATACTCCGGAGTAGACTAGTGTATACTATTCGAGACCCCGATAAGGGGCAGTGTCCGTTCTCACAAACCATTGGTGTCAGTTACTCACCTAAGATAGTATACAGGTGCTCATTGGGTTATGAGTTACACTGGATGGACTCGCCGGGAACATGCTAGATGGTATTATACCTATTTTCATATAGCAGTTCTCAGGTGACATGAGTACAGGTTAGTCTGTCGATCTAAGATCTCCATTTGTCTCATGTGAGTTCACACTGTGCTTTGATTACTACCCTACCACAGCTCAAAAGAGTCATGCATACAGGTTTTAGTTGGGTACAGTCCCGAGCCACATGGAGACAGTGAGCGGATCATCGCGGATTCGTCTCTTCCGGTATTGGGGGTTAATGCCGCGCTGTGCATGGGTGGCCATCACCAGAAATCCTTAGCCAAGTTGGACGAGAATTACTGACTTGGATCATTAGTTTCTCAGTGGGTGATGGGCTTCACACCGACACGAAATATCGCGTTATTAGGGGTCTGACTTTATCCACCCCTAGACCCGATATACGATACTCTTAGAAGAACAGACCGGACTGTACGGAGATTGTCATAGACAGGCTCAGTAGGGGTACGGATGAGTTTGCTCGTCGGCCTTCCTTTCGCTCAATACCTGGGTAGCCGTTACGTACAGCTAATGTCGTTGACGTGCTTGTGGTTAAACCCACTGTCAGCATATTGACGATTCTTTAGATTCCCACACAGAGGGTTTTCCGGTTTAAGCAATATGATGTAGATGACGTATGTTGGTACATACAGGTGTCCGATTAAATATGTGACAGGCTACACGGATTTTAATCTGACGGTTGATAATACTAGCGGCTTAGGATTAAGCCGGATTATTAAATCAAGTTTTGATTTAATAATTTATAATATATATTTTTGGTATATGTATTCTAGTATTATTGTTCACTGTCCATTTTCTCTCTTGGCTATTCGTATTTTTATATAATACGCGTATATGTATTTCAATACATATACCGGGTTGTATTCCGTATTTATACGGAATATCTTCTAGAAGATGGACACCTTATTATATGATTTTCTTTTTAGAAAATCATTTGCAAATGAGGTGGAGGGTGAAGTGGCATGAGCATGGTTGGAGGTATGTAGAGAGGTATGGCCTTTGATTGTTTATTGTAAAAATGATATGAGATATTTTTTGCATGGTTGTAAAAATTAGAAGCCATTCTTTCTACATCCCCTACACTCTTCATTCTATCATGCTTAATAGCTCTTCTTCACTTAGCTCTTTTTTTCTTTAGTTACTCATGTCTTGGTTTTCCTCACCTCCTCCTCCTTCTTCTTTAGTTGCTCACTTGAGCTTAAGAAATGAGAGAAAAAGTTAGTGGAAATTCCTACATCCCCACGCTCTATTGCTAGCGACTTTGGAGCATCGGTTGCTTCGCTAGGTGAAGCTAGAGCCTAGATCGTTTCCCTCAGGTGGATCGTCTTTGACAAAGGAGGACCAATTTGCAAGCACGATACGGAGCACTTGAAGAAAGTTTGAGAATGTGAGTATTCTACAAATAGTAGATTAGTTTAGCTCACTAGGTTTTGTATACAAGTCCTAGCTCTTTAGCTCGATTCTTGGTTTTAGGAACTTTAGCAAACTAGAAAATTTTTGAAATCTATGTTGCCGTCTTCAAAAATTAGCTTGCTAGTATGCCTAAGTTCCCAGCAGATGGATGTTAAAACCGTTTTTTCTAAATGGAAGTTTAGAAGAGTGTGTTTACATTGATCAACCAGAGAGTTTCATAGACAGTGGGAGCAGCAGAAAGGTGTGCAAGTTGTTTAAATCCATTTATGAATTAAAGCAGGCATCGCGAAGTTGGAACATCTACTTTGATGAGATAGTCAAAGAATTTGATTTTATTAAAAATGTAGATGAACCTTATATTTATAAGAAGATTGTAGGGAGAACTGTGGTATTCTTCATTTTATATATAGATGACATTGTCCTGATAGGAAATGATATTCTTATGCTACAATCGGCCAAGCTGTTCTTGTCACAGAAGTTCTCTACGAAAGACCTGGGTGATGCTTCGTACATTCTGGAAATTAAAATCTATCGTGACAGATCTAAAACAATGTTAGGACTTTCATAGTTAAGGTATATAGACACCGTACTGAAGAGGTTTAGTATGGAAGATTCCAAGCGCGGTAATTTACCCACTTGTCACGGAATCACCCTCTCCAAAGAGATATCTACCAAGACTAATGAAGAGAGTGCTCGCATAAGCATTGCACCCTATGCTTCGGCGGTGGGATCGATAATATATGTGATGTTATGTACCAAACCAGATGTAGCTTACGCACTTTACATCATAACCAGGTATCAGTCCAACCCGGGTGAGAAGCATTAGATAACAGTAAAGAACGTTCTTAAGTATCTAAGAAAGACTAAGAAGATATTCTTGATGTACAGTAATGGGGACCTCCAGATCGAGGCTTTTACCGACTCTGGCTTCCAAAGTAATAAGGATGACTCTAAATCCGTCTCGGGTTATGTGTTTACTCTCAACGGAGGGGTAGTCTGTTGGAAGAGCTCCAAACAAGACACCGTAGTAGACTCGACGATGGAGGCTGAGTATATCGCTGCTAACGATGACGCAAAAGAGGCAGTCTGGATGAGAAAGTTTATTTCTGAACTTCAGGTGGTTCCATCCATTGCTGATCTAATACCTTTGTATTGCGATAACAATGAAGCCATGGTTTTGGCAAAAGAACCACGGTCCCATCAGAAATCTAGACATATCTTGATGTGGTATCACCTGATCAGGAAGATCGTTGATCGCCGGGAGATCGAAATGCGGAGAGTAGATACAAAGGACAACACGGCAGATCCATTCACCAAGGACATCCCTCAATTTCAGTTCAAGAGACAGTTTGAAATGTTGGGTATGCGGTACGCCAGCAACTGACTCTAGTGCAAATGTTGGGTACACAATATGCCAATAACCGGCCTTAGTGCAAATGGGAGATTGTTGGATATGTATGCCCTAGAAACCTTTATTACATAGTGTCACGCCCCGCTTTCCAGTAGACGGAAACGGTGACGTGGTAAGCCCGCAGCGTATTACTATGAAAAGACGTTAAGCATAATTAAGCAATATAACAATGAGCAAGAATGACAAGAGTAATAAAATAAAACAGAAACTTTATTTACATTCAACTTTACATACAACTGTCTGGAAATAAAAGATACAATAATAATGCAAATACCTAAACAATAGCATAATGAAAGTAATACAGGTGGTAAGAAGCTAGTAGTCTGGCTGAGTAACAAACCGGTCTAAGTTCTCCTGGCTCGGATCTATGTCCTTAGAGTCCGGTCCTCCTGACGATCATTCCAAAGAAAGAAAACAGAGAGGAATGTCGTCAGCGAACTAGCGCTCGGTAAGTCCCAAAAGAAATAAGAGAAAATAGTATATAATGTGAATAGAAACCAAATGACAGTGAACGGTAAAATTGTATATAATCATTCACAGGTATAAGATAATTATTCTAACGTGGTTATTTGTAGTTTGATAAAGAAGGTATTCATGTATACAAGAGGAGTCCATCTTACCTCATGGACAATGGTAACATATAGTATAAGGCCTTGTCATAACCCACAGGAAAACGGCACATGAATTCAAGTAGGTGTTTTTTAAAGTGACTTCTCGTGCCACGATCTACGTTCCGTACCAATCTATCCCTTTATTCCCGCGTATTGTATTGTATAGATTAAGATTACAGGTCTTGACCGAATCTATGGATATAAAATGTACAGGTTCATGTTCAAGATATAATCATGTATTCAGGTATTCATGTCAAGTTCATGTCAAGTTATAACCATGGTTCGGTCAAGTCGAGTCAAATATTCAAGTTTGAGTTTGATATTTGAATTCAAGTGTTCAGCTTCATGTTCAAGTATTTAAGTTCGTGTTTGATTTTGGATTCTGTTTTGAGTTTGGATTCAGGTTGGAGTCAGAATTTTATGAAAGGATTTAGTTCTTGAATTCTTAAGTTCGGGAGTAATCGGGCAACTGCTGCACATGGACGGCTGGATTTGTGTCTTTTTCCAGGATTGTCATTGATAACTCTGTTAAACTTGTCTAATCTGAATAGGCAAGCACTCACTTTCTCCTGCTCTCTGGGGCTGAAGAGAAATGATACCGCTTAAACCTATATTAATCTATAGTCCTTAAATATTTTTTTTGTTGTTTCCTTTGTATTTATATTATGTGCATTTCTCGAGAGGGCTTTTCTGAAAAATACTTTAATGTTGTTTAGAAATAAATCTTGAGGGTGATTTATAATATTTAGAGTTTTTATGAACATGTATTTTAATTTAGATGGTGTTTTAATGATAAAACCTAGTTTTTAAAAGTTCATGGTATTTTTATGAAAACTAGCTCTTTTGGAAACATGATAGTATTTTATTAAAATTTCAATCTTCATTTTAAAAATATATTTTCACAAGTTGTTTTTATTGAAAATACGGATCGGTAGTTTTATATAAATTTTTCAAAGATGTTTTGTTTAGAAAAGTCATATTTCTTAAAAATCGTATTTTTATTTCCTTCAAGACCGAATACTCCGTGGGGAGCTTTGCATCTCGCTCTACGGTCCCAAGGATATGCGATAATTCGCACCATCCATTAGCGGGTCCCCTGACGAGGGTTATAGAGGTGCAATTGACAAGGATTTAAAAATATCAATAAAAACGTATTTTTTATAAAAGTGATGGTATTTATTTGAAAAACGTATTCTCTTAAATTAACCATACATCTAAAGCTCGTGCTATGAATCAAAAGTGTGCATATGGGGTAGGTCGTTACCCCGTAAATGTTCTACAGGTATATATGCTAGTTATCAATAATATGGTTATATTAAAACTTATGGTATTTTTCTGAAAAAGATCATTTATATGATCATCGGACATGAAATTTTGGTTATATGAAAAGGCAATTGATGTGCATATTACATTGAAATGATATTAGAGAATTCGTATGAACATTTAACCATGGCAAAGTGAAAAAATTTAGTTTAAATGTTTAGAATATATGTTAACTCCGCTTTTGTAGATATATTTCAAAAAATTATTTTGAAGTGAAAAGAGAGAGATGAAGAGACTTGCTGGTTGAGTAGTGCTAAGAAGAGAGTAAAGAAGGGATAGGAGGCTCTGTGGTGTCACAGTAGCTCCGAAAACAACTCCGACCTTCAACGAAAGAGTCTTGATCGCTAACTCCTCTTTGACTAGTCTTAACTCCACTTGTCCTTAGAGAGTTTTGAAGGTTTTTGATAGAATTTCAGAATATGGGAGAACTAGGGAAATGGTGTGGTATTTATAGTGAAGAATTTAGAGTTTGGGAATTAAAAATTGGATTAAAAGAATTAAAATTGGTGTTAAATGATGAATTGAATGGTCACTGTTTAATTGCAGGGAAATCAAACAGTGCAGGGGTGTAGAGGGGAGTCGAAGGGATGTGTGTGCAAAGCACGGTGTCGAATGGAGCATTTTAGACCGACGGCGGCGGGGATTTAAAGGAAACGGGCAGGTGGGATTTGAGGGTTTGCCTTGAGATTTGTGCCACGTATTTAGTTTTGTTTTTACTCCTCTTTGCGCCTGTTTGATTTTTCTGAAACCTTTCGATTCTCCGTGAATTGCACGTGCAACTCTTGGGCTTCCGAAAAATTAAAAAAAAATCTTAAAAATAAGTAGGACTGATGGGAATCGAACACACAGGCTATATCACAGCAATGTAGAGGCTTCACCAGTGAACTACAAGTTGTTTTTTGCTTTTGTTAAACAAATTTAATTTACAACTCCACAACAGGATGAAATACCCTTTTTATACATTTAAACAAATAATTCTGTACAGAGATTTCAGAGTCGTTATATTCTACCCTCCTTATAAAAATTTCGTCCTCGAAATTTACATAGAGACTAATTTTCAAAAAGGTGAGGGTATCGTACACGCATATCGTCTTCTCACTCCCAAGTCGATTCTCCTGGCGAATCTTTCCTCCACATCACTCGGACCAAATTTACTTCCTTGTTCCATAAGGTCTTCACCTTTCGATCCAAGATCTCGACTGGCTGCTGCTCGCAAGTCAGATCGGTCTGTACAGTGAGCTCTGAGAGATCAAGTATGTAGCTGGGTCACTCATATATCGTTGTAGTTGGGATATTTGAAACATATTATGCACTTCTTCCAATGAGGATGGTAGTGCCAAACGGTATGCCACTTCTCCAACTCATTCAAGTATGTCGAACGGTCCGATGTATTTTGGACTGAGTTTACCCCTCTTACCAAAACATATCACTCCTCTGTTCGGAGAGATCTTCATGAACACATGCTCTCTAGGTTGGAACTCCAGGTGTCAACACTTTGCATCTGTCTAATATTTCTGTCGGTTTTGGTCTATGCACATCTTTTCCCTTATCGTGCGACCTACATCCACAACCGCCAAGATCATCTCTGGTCCAAGGAGTTCACGATCTCCAACATCGTCCCAACTCAACGGGAAATGACACTTTCATCTGTAGAGTGCTACAAATGGTGCCATCCTAATACTTGCCTAGTAGCTATTTTTATATGAAAACTCCACAAGGTGTAGGCGATCTTCCCACAAACCTCCGAAGTCTAACATACAAGCTCTCAGCATGTCTTCCATGATCTGAATTGTTTGCTCGGACTGTCCATCTATTTGTGGATGGTACACCATGCTGAAATTCAGACTCATTCTTAGGCTAGCTTGCAGACTCTGCCAAAATTGTGATCGGAATCTTATATCACGATTGGAGACGATGTAAACAGGTACTCCATGGAATCTCAAGATCTTCTGCATGAGTTTATGGGCATCAAATATGGTACATCTTAAAGGTATAAATCATACTTTAGATATATATTCACCTCCATGTACTTCGTTGCTAACGTTTTGGTTGACTGGCAAACTCGGAATGGAATAAAGTGAGCCGACTTGATGAGTTGATCCATAATAACCCAAATAGTGTCGTTACCCTTCGTGCTACGAGGGAGAGCAGTCACGAAGTCCATGGTAATGTGCTACCATTTCCATTCTGGGATTGGTAACGACTGAAATAAACCAGCAGTTCTGTGATGTTCAGCCTTCACTTGCTGACATACTAAACACTTTGCTGCGCTCTTTGCTACTTCTCGCTTCATTCCATACCACCAGTAATGTTGCCGTAGATCCTTGTACATCTTTATGCCGTCGGGGTGTACAGAATAAGAAGAGCTGTGAGTTTCTTTCATCAACTCTTTTCGAACAGGTCTGACTGGCACGCATAAACGGCTCTCATACCGCAAGGATCCATCTTCATGGATGATGAAGTCAGTTCGAAAACCACATTCTACTTGTTCTCGGATCTTTTATAACTTAGCATCATTTGCTTGAGCGTAGACTGTACTTATAAGTTCATCAAAGATGAAGCGTTACCTGGTACAACTACTTCAATCCCTAATCCATGCAGTTCTTGATGTAGCTTCCACTGTACGATGAGGTTCATTGCTAATGGCTGGCGACTAAGTGCATCGGGAACTACGCTCGCCTTTTCAGGATGATATTGTAGGTTGATGTCGAAGTCCGCCATGAGCTCGAGACATCTTCTCTGCCGCATGTTGAGTTCCTTCTGCGTAAATACATATTTCAGACTTTTATGGTCAGTGTATATATCCACTCACTCTCCCAATAAGTAGTGACGCCAAATCTTGAAGGCGAAGATGACGGCTGTCAATTCCGGATCGTGTGTTGGATAGTTGCGTTCATGAACTTTTAACTGTCTTGATGCAAAAGCCACAACTTTTCCATGCTGATGTAGAACGCATCCAAAACCTTTACTAGACGCATCACAATGCACATCAAATCCGCCAGATTGATCTGGTATTAAAAGAATAGGTGTAGAGTTTAACCTCGACTTGAGTTCTACAAAAGCCTTCTCGCATACTTCTGACCACACGAATGCTTCGTCTTTACGTGTGAGCTTGGTCAGGGGTGTTGCGATCTTTGAGAATCCTTCGATGAAGCATTGGTGGTATCCTGCTAAGCCCAAGAAACTTCTTATATCTTTCATCGTCTTTGGTGTCAGTTACTCGCTGACAGCTGACACCTTAGCTGGATCCACCGACATTCCTTCGCCTGAAACGATATGTCCGAGAAATCTGACTTGATCTAGCCAAAATTCGCACTTGCTATACTTGACATAGAGATGGTGTTGTTGTAATGTCTCCAGGACAATGCGTAAGTGCCCGGCGTGTTCTTTCCGATTCTTTGAATACACCAGGATGTCGTCGATGAAAATAACAACAAATATGTCTAAGTACTCTCAGAAAACTTGGTTCATCAGGTTCATAAAGATGGCAGGTGCATTGGTCACTCCAGATGGCATTACAAGATATTCATAATGACCATAACGATTCCTAAATGTCATCTTCGGAATGTCGGACTCTTTGACCTTTACCTGATGATAACCCGAACGAAAATCTAACTTTGAAAAGACACAAAATCCACTTAACTGATTGAAAAGTTCATCGATGTGAGATAATGGATACTTGTTCTTAATCGTTACTTCATTCAGAGCTCGATAATCCACGCACATCCGGTAGGTACCTTCCTTCTTCTTCACTAGTAATACTGGTGATCCCCAACTTGAAGTACTGGGTCTGATCCAACCATTCTTCAGAAACTTGTCTAACTGGATACGAATCTCCTTCAGTCTCTCTGGACTTAATCAGGATGGAGCTTTGATTACAAGTTGTGCACCAGGTTGTAAATCAAAACTAAATTCAAGAACTCGATCAGGAAGTAAACCTGATATGTCTTCAGGGAACGCATCCTCGAACTCTCGAACTACCTCGGGTTTTTCTTCTTCAGCTGGTAGAAGGAACACTTCTGCATTCTTCGGTTTAGCACGGTATCTTCTTGGCTTAAAGGTTCTGTCTCCGCTTTTGAAATAGAAGACTATGTGATCTGATATCTCAAATACTATCCTCCTTTGACGGCAGTCAATGGTAGCATAAAATACTCCCGGCCAATCCATTCCTAAGACAACATCGAAATTTGGCATATCCAGTACTTTAAAATTTATGTAGAATTCTCGACCGCAAACTACAACTGGGCACTGATCATATCCCAAGGTTGCCTTCAAGACTCCATTCCCGGAACTGACATTCCAGCTTAAAATGAGTGGCTTCATGAGAATCATGTGTGTTCTCATGAATCGTTGTTGCATGAAGCAGTGAAGCTCTAGTGTCGAAAAGTGCGAGTGCAGAAAGGGGGCTACTAGTATAGTACCTAAGTTGTGTGAGGTTGTGTTTAGATATAGGGAAAGTATAACGATGCACAAGAATTGAAAGGTTGAAAGGATAGGAGAATTTACCAGTGATGACTTGTCCTGTAGAGTTGGCCTCCTCGACCGTCATTGTAAAAGCCATTCGTCTCGATACATTCATCCTCGCCAAAGGCACATTCTTCTGCCCTTGAGACACATTTCTCTATGCCTGATGGAATTGACGCTGAGGCTGTGCAGGTGGCCTACGTGGAGCTGGTGCAGGAAGAACTAGACGGGGTGCAGGTGCCTGAATGGCTGGCCTATGTGGAGCTGGAATTGCGGGTCTGGGTGCTGGTGCTGTGTTACTATGATATGAGCATGCTCCTATAATGTGAGTAGATGCGCCACAAATTAAACGCAGGCCATTTGCACGCTTGTAGCCCTTTGTCAAGTGTCCAGTTCTCTTGCAATAGAAACAGAAATCTGGACTGGACCGGTTAAACGACCCTCCTGCCCTCTTGGGTGCAAAAGTCGGCATAGAAGAGACTCATCCTGTCATCTAGGTAGCAAGGTGTTTGATTCCGGATGCTTGAAACTTACCCTTCTTCTTGACCACAGGTTCATAATGGCGTACTGCCTTCAGTGCGAGCTCATGAGTTGGATAATCGCATGTGGCTAAAGCCGTCTGAATCTCCGGGTCTAAGCCCTATTGGAATCGTCTAGCCCGAATCTCATCGATCGGGATCAAGTGAGCTACGAACGATATTGATGTCAGGATAGTGATGTATTTTACAGAATAGAATTTGATAAGAATTCTTTACCTGCTAAGCATGATGAATTCGGCATCATATTCATCCATTGATTTTACCCACATGAAGCCTTGTTGTAGGTGGATGAACTGTTGTTCCATCTCAAAACGAGCAGTCTCGGAGAAAAACTTCGTATCTGTAACAACCCTAATTTTCTTATACACTTTTTCCATACAAATTTTTAAATTATTTATTTTTCAAAAAATCCATAAAGGGGTATTTATTGTCTGAGCACAAGACTTAAGTAATTAATTAGCAATTTAATTACAAGAAAGAGCTTGTGGCTCATTGGTAATACCTTGCTCTGCTGAACCAAGCCACCAGAGTTCAAATCGCATGCCCCACATTATTTTTTTTATTTATTTTGTTTTAAATTCTTTGGAAGCCCAACAGTCCACACACAATAACTCCCAAACTTTGAACTAAACCTGAAAAACTAAATATACCAGATGTTACACCAGACGACCCCCCACCTCCCTGACCTCCGACTCGGCCCGACTCGGCCGACTCGGACGGCGGACCGGCCGACTCGGCACGGCGCCGCCGGCCGGACTCGGCCGGACGGCCGAATCGTCAACACAAAAAAGTTGACTCTTGGCCTCCCCTACCCCCTGTATACTCTATTTATTTTGATCGGTTCTAGAAACCTTTGAAATCCCCATTTACTCCATATTTTAATGAATTTTAATATATTTTTACATTTTTTTATTTAAACTCTTCACCTACCCTAACCCTAGCCTAACCCTATAAATACACCCCCTACCCTCTACCCTCTCACTCACATTTCTGAGCCAACTCTCTAAAATTCTCAAGAGATCTTGTGTACCTTGAAAACGAGCTCGAGGCGAAACTCCGACGAATTTCCAAGCGGAACTTCCGGCGATCGTTTTAGGAACTACCGGCGACGACGCAACACATCGGTGATTCCACTACTTCCCTCTCACCCTCTTGTGTGTCCTAAAATCCGTAAGTCCCTTTTCTATCTCTCTTTTCTATTCTAAAAATACAAATTTACAAAACCCGACGGAATCGGAACAAATCCGATTTCCGATTCGGTTTCTTATAAAATTCCACTTCTCACTAATACAATCATACTTGAACTTTCTCATGTTGACTATTAAACACTAATCAACCAAAATGATCAAGTTTCATCACATGAAATGATAGCTATTTCAATTTATCGTATTTTTTCACTTAAATGCCACATTGTTTCAACTTTACATTTAGCTCCATTAAACTTGCTATACTTTTAAAGTAGATCATGAGGTAACGACCTACCTCCTCACACACTCATATGCAACATAACACGATAACCTAGAATACAAGAAAACAAACATTTCATTTAAATACCATTGACTAAATAAAACCATTTCTAAAAGATTTAGTATTGATACACTTTTAAATAAATACCTCTTATTATGAAAATATGATAAGTTGTGGAAATCAGTCGTTTATCTAAACCTAATTTTGTGGTGTCTAGGCTAGGCAAGTGAGAAAGGTAACTTTAAAAGGCCCGTCTCACGGTGATTCGTGAGCGGATCCCTCCTTTCTTCACTTGTACTTACCTGACCATAATTGGCGGTGAAGAGGCGATTTGAGGCATCTCACAACTTGTCGCTTTGGACCATTTAGAAATAGTCTAGTTGACTTAGGAGACCCTAGAACATGGAATACGGAAAAATTGATATCTTTACAAATAAATACCACTTACTTCATAAAACCGTTTTCTAAAGGATTTAGTATTTATACAATCTTTGCAAAGCGCTGCTACAACCCATTTTGGGAAACCTGTTCGGGATGGTGCGGATTATCGTACATCATCGGGCTTAGTAGTGCGAGATTCAGACCTCCGCAAGGAGCATTCGGTCTCGAAAGATTTAAAATACGACATCTTGAGAAAATGAGATTTTTAGAATATAAAATATATATTAAAATTATTTTTGTATAAATATATGTATATTTATCATTAAAATACCTATTTTGTTATGATATAAATATTCCACCTTTTTCTAAAAATTACAAGAATCAATTTTACACTAAAATACCATAAATTCCACATAAATCAATATTACAAAGAAATACCTTTATTTCTGAAAATGGGATATTTTCACTAGAAATATCACAATATAAAATCTACATTCATTACAACTCTAAAGACGATTAATAAATACTTGAGGTGTATCTTGAAAAGTATATAAAAATATTTTTACATAAAACCCCCTCAAGTTTTATAAATTACCCTAAGGACCCTAGTAAATATAGGTCTAAGAAATAATCAAGATTTTGATTTACATTTCTAATTGTCTAACTCGGGTTTGAGTCTGATTATATCTGACTTGAATATGATTCAAGTACAATCTACAATCTACAATCTATAATCCACAATCTTCAATATTACACTTCAATATGAATCCATGAATTCAATTATCAATCTATACAACTTGAATGAACCGAACCATGGATATACATTCCATTTACATGGTTCTCCAGTTATTCCATTTACATGATTCTATAGTTACATCCGTTTACTGATATCATGGTTTCGGTCAGTCATCCAATTATACAATCTATACAGTTTACAATACAATACAACAATACAATCAAAACACTACGGGGTTTAAGGGGTAGACTGGTACGGAAGGTGTTAGAAGTGGCACGAGACGGTAAGACTTAAGACAAATAACATGAATCCAATTGCCGTTGTTCTGGGCCTTCTAACGGAGCCTTGTACTCTATATTCCGTTTGCCCTGGTCTCTAGCATATAGAGACCCCTCTCGTATACACTGGCATTCTTCTGTACCAAGCTACAAACAACAGCGTTAATACAATATTACAACAATATAATACAACATTAAAAGCTACTCTCTCTCTCCTACTCTCTGTCTATTTCTCCCTTATCTTTGGGACTTACCGAGCGACCTGTTCGCTGACGACATTCTATTTCTTTCTTTTTTGAATGTCGTCAGGTGATTTAGAACCGTCAGAGATCAAGCCCACTGCTGAATACTTGGACCAGTTCAGTGAAGACCCCGAGCTCTAGTTTCATTGTACATTTTCTATTCGGTACTTTTCATTTCCTGTTATGCCATTGTTTAGGCATTGCTTTTATTTCAGTTGTATTTCCTTTTCATGCATTGTACAAAAGAATGTTAATAAATAAAGTTGTTGTTTTTATTATATCTTGTCTCTTGTGTATTTACTTTTATATTGCTTAGATATGCTTAGCATATTTACTTCAGAGTAAATACATAGCGGACCAGTCCCGTCCCCTTCGCCGTACACCGGGAAGCGGGGCGTGACAGCATCGAACAGATCGCGGAACGTCTTCCACTCTATTGGTTGTGTGAGACTGTTAGTTATATGTATGCTCTAGAGGCCATTATTGTACATATGATGTATATTATAGTGGATGCTTGGACATATATAGAGAGGACTTTCTTGTTCGACATGATAGTATGCTATCTGGTTGCTCTTTGTCTTAACATGTCGACTTGTATTATGATACTGTCTTGCTCTCACATGTTGATAAAGCCCTTAGGATATGTACTTGACTACAAGGACTATGATGGAGATCATACTAGTGGGGCCAGGGTAGTCCACAAGTACATCCTTTAATTGTTCCTAGTCGAGGGTGTATCGAGATAAGGTATCGATATTCCAGAGTAGACTAGCGTATACGCTTCTTGACCCATATAATGGGCGATGGATGATTCCACATCCATTGGTGTTTGACATCAAAGATGGTATACGGGTGCTCAGTGGAGATTAGATACACTGAACAGGACTCGCCGAGAACTCCTAGTTGGTATTATACCTATCGTCAGATAGCAGTTCTCTGGTGACATTGGTACAGGTTAGTCTGTAGACCCGAGATCGTAATAGAGTCTTGTGTGATTCCCACTGTGTTTTGATTTCCACCTTAACATGTTCAAGAGAACATGCAAAATGGTGGCTTTTGGGTACAGTCCCGAGTCATATGGAGGCAATGAGCGATAGGAGGGGATTCTTCTCTCCCGGTATTGAGGGTTGATGTTGTGCTGTGCTCGATTGGCCATAAAAGGAAGTCCTTGGCCAGGGCTGATACGGAGATTTATTGGTAAGTGTTATCAGTAGTTTCTCGACCCTTTATGAGCCTCACATCGGCATGACTTATCGGTTACTGGGGTCTGACGTTTACCACCCCTAGAATAGATATGCGACATATCAGACGAAGAGACCGGACTGTACGGTAGTATTGCTGACAGGCTTTACGGGAGTTTAGACAAGCTTGCTTGTTGATCTTCTGATCGCTTAATACCCGGGTAGCCGTTACGTCCAGCTAGTACCGCTGACGGCTTGTGGGTGACTGATATGATCATCATCTACTGCCGGCGTATTGACGAGTCTTTAGAGTCCTACACAGAGGTTTTCTGGCTCAGGCAAAATGAAGTAGGAGCATATATGTGATATGTGCGAGACCGAGATTAATACGAGTGTGTGATACCGTATTCTATTCTCGCGATATTCGTATCGGTCGGTTATATGTGATATAGCCGGGTTATCGAATCAAGTGTTGATTCGATAAGTTGATACAAATAATATTAGTCGGTTGTATGTGATATAGCTGGATTATTAAATCAAGTGTTGATTTAATAATTTAATGTATAATTGTATATTTGATATATTGATTTACATTAACTAATATTATCTCACTTAAGCATTTCTTTATCTCACTTATGCATTTAATATATATGTGATATATATCAATTGTGTTTCTTTTTGTGTCATGCTTGATGTTAGATGCTACATGGGTGTATGAGACTCGCACTATACTTATGATAATGTAGGGTTTATTTATTTCAAGTAAATCAAAAATTAGTTGGAAATTAAGCACATGGTTGAAGCTTGTGGAACAATTGACTTAGTCCACTAATTTTGTTTTACTTAAGATATTTATTAACCCAACCATTGTAATTATCCATGGTTAAGTCTCTATAAAAGTTAGTATATGATATTTTCTCACCCATGGTTACTAGATTCACTCATTCTATTTTTCCTCTTCATCTTCTTCTTCATCAAGAAAGCTCTCTAGGTTTTGGAGAGGTGAAGAAAATTAGTGAGAAAATTAATTCTAAAGTGAGCAAAAAATCTACTTCATCATCCTCCACTAGACCAGCGATTTAGTTTAGGATGTTAGCTTCACTAATTCCAAATTAGTGAAGAAGTAGCTTGAATTGGTGTCTCCTCGACGTAGATCATCTTCGGCCTCGAAGACTTCTAGCAAGCTTGTTCTTTTCATCTTGTGGAGCCATTCTAGAGTTCGGAAGATCACTACTTAGAGCGAAGGGAAAACTACACGGAGCTATTGAAGTGAAGGACCGATCTACAAAGGTTGTATTCCTTGTTCACTTAGATGTAAAGTTGTTTACATGCTTAGTTCGTCTAATGCTCTAGTTAAGATTCTATGGTTATGGTTGTTTAGCATGGAAAATTTTGGAAAACAGCATGGATGATGCGTCCCGAAACCTTGCTATCATGCTAGGTAACCCTACAGAGACGGCTTTCCTCGTATTTCCACCAGACTCATGCATTGTCAGTGAACTGGAGCTTGGCCACACGAACCCAAGCTAGGCCTGATACCTGCACTGCTGCAAGGTTGTCCTCGATACTTTGGGCACATTTTTCAGCCTCAAGAGAACTCTCTTTTCCTGAAAAGTTCTTAGGATGCAACGCCCGAAATTGCTTTACTCCAAGTGCTTTGACTTCAGGGCGGTTCATAAGAATAGCAGTTTGCTGCGGCTGGCCCTCCAGAAAACTTTTGATGGCTTCCAGAAGCAACGTCTGTTCATTGAACGGAGCAGCAACGGTAGGGAGAGGTGGTAAAGTAGGTGGTGGTGTGTTACCATTGACATTGGTGCTGGTGTTGTTGGGAGAATCCATCACCTTAATAGAAAAGAAAAGGTTAGGATAGATTCAAGAAATTTGAAATGTAAGGAACGTATAGTTGCTGATTCTTATAATTCTTGTGATATATTGCTTAAGACTTCATGCAGAATGGACCTGCATAGGCCACCAACAAAACCTGGCACACCCCGCTTCCCACTAGACGGAAACGATGACGTGGCAAGCCCGCAACGTATTACTATAAAAATACGTTAAGCGTAATTAAGAAATATAATAATGAGTAAGAATGACAAGAGTAATAAGATGAAATGGCAACTTTATTTACATTCAATTTTACATACAACTGTCTGCAAATAAAAGATACAATAATAATGCAAATGCCTAAATAATGGCATAATGAAAGTAAGTACAGGTAATAAGAAGCTAGTAGTCTGGCTAAGTAACAAACTGGTCCAAGTCCTTCTGGCTCGGCTCTATATCCTCAGAGTCCGGTCCTCCTGACGAACATTCCAAAAAAAGAAAACAGAAAGAAATGTCGTCAGCGAACTAGTGCTTGGTAAGCCCCAAAAGATATAAGAGAAGATAGTATATAATGTGAATAGAAACCAAATAATAATGGACGGTAAAGTTGTATATGATCATTCACAGGTATAAGATAGTTATTCTAACGTGGTTATTTGTAGTTTGATAAAAAAGATATTCATGTATACGAGAAGAGTCCATCTTACCCTGTGGACTATGGTAACATATAGTATAAGGCCCCGTCATAACCTACGGGACAACGGAACATGAATTCATGTAAGTGTCTTTTAAAGTGACCTCTAGTACCACGATATATGTTCCGTACCAATCTACCCCTTTATCTCCGTATATTGTATTGTATAAATTAAAATTACGGATCTTGGCCGAATCCATGAATGTAAAATGTACAAGTTCATATTCAAGATGTAATAATGTATTCAAGTATTCATGTCAGGTTCATATCAAGTTATAACCATGGTTTGGTCAAGTCGAGTCAAGTATTCAAGTTTGAATTTGATATTTGAATTCGAGTGTTCAGGTTCATGATCAAGTATTCAAGTTTGTGTTTGATTTTGGATTCTGATTTGAGTTTAGATTCAGGTTGGAGTTAGAATCTTATGAAAGGATTTAGTTCTTGAATTCTTAAGTTCGGGAGTAATCGGACGACAACTACTGTACATGGGCGGCAGAATTTGTGTCTTTTTCCAAGACAATTATCATTGATAACTCCGTTAAACTTGTCTAACCTGAATAAGCAAGCACTCACTTTCTCCGATTCTCTGGGGCTCAAGAGAAATGATACCGCTTAAACCTATATTAATCTATAGTCCTTAAAAAAAAATTGTTGTTTACTTTGTATTTATATTATGTGCATTTCTCGAGGGGGTTTTGTAAAAAATACTTTAATATTGTTTAGAAATAAATCTCGAGCGTGATTTATAATATTTAGAGTTTTTATGAACATGTATTTTAATTTAGATAGTGTTTTAGTGATAAAACCTAGTTTTTAAAAGTTCATGGTATTTTTATGAAAACTGGCTCTGTTGGAAACTTGATAGTATTTTATTGAAATTTCAATTTTCATTTTAAAAATATATTTTCATAAGTTGTTTTTATTGAAAATACAGATTGATGGTTTTATATAAATTTTTCAAACATTGTTTTATTTAGAAAAGTCGTATTTCTTAAAAATCGTATTTTTATTTCCTTCGAGACCGAATACTCCGTGAGGAGCTATGCATCTCGCTCTACTGTCCCACAGATGTGCGATAATCCGCACCATCTATTAGCGGGTATCCTAACGAGAGTTGTAGAGACGCAATTACTAAGAATTTAAAAATATCGATAAAAACGTATTTTTTATAGAAGTGATGGTATTTATTTGAGAAACGTATTCTCTTAAATTAACCATACATCTAAATCTCGAGCTATGAATCAAAAGTGTGCGTGTAGAGTAGGTCGTTACCCCGTGAATATTCTACAGGTACATATGCTAGTTATCGATAATACGGTTATATTAAAACTAATGGTATTTTTGTGAAAAGGTTCATTTATATGATCATCGGACATAAAATTTTCGTTATATAAAAAGACAATTGATGTGCATATTACATTGAAGTGGTATTAGAGAATTTGTATGAACTTTTAACTATGGCAAAGTGACAAAATTTAGTTTAAATGTTTAGAATATATGTTAACTCCGCTTTTGTCGATATATTTTAAAAAATTATTTTGAAGCGAAAAGAGAGAGATGAAGGGACTTACTGGTTGAGTAGTGGTAGAAAGAGGGTAAAGAAGGGATAGGGGGCTCCATGGCGTCGCGGTAGCTCCGGAAACAACTCCGACCTTCAACGAAAGAGCCTTGATCGCTAACTCCTCTTTGACTAGTCTTAACTCCATGTTCATCATGAAAAACTGAATTTTAATACCGCTCACTCATTATCAATTTTGTGATATATCTAATACTATTAACCAGTGTCTGCTCAATAAGTACAGATTACAGGTATTCATGACAAAACACTGAAAAACATACTCAAATTCACAGTTATGACATTTGTGAACCGACACTGCAATCAGAACAGAAAACCGATCGATATTCAAAGAGTTCTTTTGCAACAAATAAAGTGTACATAATTTTGGTCCAACACATTACAAGTGTGACACTAACTCTTTGATACTTGGACCTAGATGGGGCTGCCTTGGCACAAGTGGGCACACTAATGACTTGCACAAGTGGGTAGGTGTGTTAAATGAAGAAAAAGGTGTGATGTGATTTAAAGCAACAAGTTTCCCTCCAAATCCACTGAGTACAAACCAGGGTTATTTAGACAAATCAAACTGCACCAGAGGGATCATGGAGAGCACTCGAGACCACCATACAAATACAAGACCCATTGCCCAAATGTCGACCGGCGAAACTGCCCAAAAAACCGGTGCCGCCGGCCCCCTTGGCTCAAATGTTCCCCAATTTTCTTCCGGTCATTTATAGACGTCACATCATCCTATTTATATTGTTTGTTTATTCTAATGTGGTGCCAATAAATACCAGAACATATTTAGAGAGAAGGAGCCATACCAATATACAATATACCATATACTATATAGTTTATTTTAGTTTTTGGTTTAGCTTTGGAGTGTTGTGTGAGCTTAAGCTTGGTTTTCTTCTTCTTCCCTCTTGGAGCTTTCTTTTGAGAGCTTCATTATGGAGGTTGAACAAGTAACCAACACCATGTATCTCAACGTATTCATTTGTTAATATAATTGTTCTTTTCTTTGTTTATTTCTTCTTTGTTGTTTTCATCTCTTTTATTTATTATGTTTGAGTAATCTTTTAGTTGGTGTGATGGTGAGGATGTGAGATGAATCAGTTTGCCTTCCTCCTTCTCTTGTCATTGTTTAATATGCTCAAATTGTGATTCTAACATCAAGATTGTTCTATGCTATTTGTGTGATATGGTATTTTGAATCCATGGTTATAAGGTAACCTCTTCATATACCATATTCACACATATTCTTCATTTTACAATGTTAAGGTTAGAATCAATTTAGTGTTAAGGTTGCTAAACATTCGATATGGTATTTTGTTAACAAGTCGCTTGACACACTTCTTGTTTTCATATACCATATGCTATCACAAACCACTTAGCTAAAACTACTGGCTCTCACATACTAATTTGTGTATTTGATGTTGTTGTATGCTTGTTAACCCTTGTACTTAGTATTGATACTTCAAGCTTGAACATATAAATGGTAAGTGAGACAAGACGGATTCGTTTCGTGTCTTGAGTCGACTATCGACAACTTGATGATTTGTGCTTCGCAAACGCCTTAATAAGTCATGTTTCACGTCGGGATCAACACAAGGACGGACAACTCATGATCAAGAAAGTGTCGAAGAATTTGCCGCAATTCAACCATCCGAACCAAAGCCACGTCCACTTCCTTAACTTATTTTCTATAATTCCGTATTTTCTATTTTTGTGAAAAAAAACCCAAATTCTTTTATTCTTGAACCTTAAACAACAATCTCTAATCACCAATTCCCTGTGGATCGACCCGTACTTGCCGGCTTGCTACAATGCGCCGCGCACTTGCGGTTTATAAATTTTAAAACGAGACCGAGCTCGCGTGCGCATCATTTCTAAAACCAACTCTACAACAACCTAGCTTGTTGATCAAGTTTCATAACTACCTAGCTTATTCTAGAAATCTCTCTATAACAACCTAGCTTATAAGGGAAGCTTTATGAAGGGCTATAAAAAAGGACCTAAGCCTACATTAAAAAGGTTATTGATTTTTGTTCGACACTTTTGATCCAAAAGCCAAATCAAGAATCGTGAGAAATTCATCGAGCGAGATCATTCAAGATCCTTTACGCGAAGCCGATCGTCATCAACGAGCACGTGATCCTCGATAGATCCAAGCCTCACAGTGATCGAGCAAAACGAAGATCGACAGAGAAATTACCTCTTCAAGGGAGTGATCGAGAGCGAATTTTCTTGTAATCTCGGATTGAAGAAGTTGTAATTTGAAGTTGAATAATAAAGGTAATCATTACTTTTAATCTTGCTTTCTTCAAATTTTCACATTATGAAATCTCTATTTGTTGATTCTTCTATTTTCATAATGTGTGAGTAAACCGCTTGCTAAGGATTCGAAGGAATTTGGCAGATGTAATGGTGAGAGAATTCTATATTCATCTTAAGTCTTATGGAGATTATAAATTTTAGCAAAAAAAATCATTAATGTCCAAATTGTGAGTGAGATCAATTTATTGAGAATTTCATCACAATTTGGGGATTAGATTGATAATCATTCTTATTAAAGGCTAGATGTGAATGACAATTAATGAAAGAACAAGAGTCAATGAAGAAGAAACCCTAGTTTCTTCAAAAGATCCCTAATTCTCATTAATAGGCATCGATCTAGTAGTAATTCTACCAATAGATAAGATGAATCATCTTGAATCATCATCCATGGCTACTAATTCCGTTCGAATCCTACAAGCCTTCTACAATTTTCTTGATAAATAAATCTTGAATATTTTCTTGAATTTTCTTTCTTGAAAACGACTTCTTGAATTTCTTGAAATGATTACTTCAACCAAATTTTAAATAATTTCTTGAATTTTCTTTACTATTTCTTTCGACTCAACTAAAGCAAGAATTTATGAGTTCCATGAATCCCAGAGGATGACCCGTACTCAATAACATTCGCTACACGCGACACCGTTATTGATTGCGGTTATTATACGACTAAAACATTTCATCACTTCTTTACTACATCTTTTCTTTAAAATCAAAGAGGTGAGAATTTGAAGATCAAATCAACTCGGCCAGCGCCACCGGTCCAACTCGGTCTGATCCTTGATTTTCTTTAACCCCCTGCACCCTTTGGACTACCTCACTCCCCCTACACTGTTTAAATTCTCTGCAATTAACCAAAGAATTAAAATACCCCCTTTTAATCTTTTTTAATGCAAATTTAAATGCATTTTTTTATCACACCCTAACCCTAATTTTCCCTATAAACACCCACTCTATTTTTACACCCCTTCACACTGAAATTTCCTACAAAAACTGCCAAGAAAATTCCAAGATCCTTTTGTGTGCAAGTGGAGTTAGCAAAGGACGAAACTCCGACGAACCTCCAATAGCAATCCGAGGAGTTTCTGATGACGAAACGACGCACCGGAAACTCCCACCTCTTCCTCCTTCTCTCTTCTAGTCAAATAACTTGTAAGTCCGTATTTCTCCTTCTTTTCTCTATTTTAAAACTTTCAAAACTAAAACCCGACGGAAGCGGAGTTAGTCCGACTTCCAATTCGGTTTTCTTTAAAAACTACAATTTTTCTTAATTAAGATACCTTCATATCATCACATATTGTTCATTAAATATTAATAAACATCTTTAACAAGTTTCGTCACAAAAGATTGTTATATGCATCTTTTATCGCAATTTTACATTAAAATATCTTCATGTTTCATTTCGACATGCTTAAACTTTTTAAACCGTATTATCTTAGAAAACTCATGAGGTAATGACCTACCTCCTCACAACATACATATCTAATATAGCACAATGAAATTTGAGAACATAGTTTTGGGGAAATACGACTTTACACATAACTACCTCCAACTTATAAAACCTTTTTCTACAAGAAATGTATTTTTAACAAAATCTTTGCAATTGCGCCTCTACAACCCATTTCGGGGAACCCGTTCGGTATGGTGCGGATTATCGCACATCCTCGAGCCTAGTAGAGTGAGATGCAGACCTCCGCAAGGAGCATACGATTTCGAAAGATTTAAAATACAATTTTCTTTACAAAATATGATTTCTATTATAAATAAAACTTATATTTTAGATAAATATATATATATATATATATGTAATTAATATCAAAATATCTATTTTTAATATTTATAATATTCCATATTTCCAAAATTCAAGAAAAACATCTCATTTACAAGAAAATACCATACAATTCCAATATTACAAATAAATACCATATATTATGAAATTAGGTTTATTTCACTAGAAATGCCACATTGATAAAATATACATCAATGAAAACTCTAAAGACGATAATAAAATACTTGAGGTGTATTTTGAAAATTATACAAAATTATTTTTTACATAAACCCCTCTCAAGTTATACTAAGTTACAATAAGGACCCTAGTAAACATAGGTTTAAGCGGGACCAGTCTCTTGAGCCTCAGGGAGCCGGAGATATGGGTGCTTGCTTATTTAAGGTAAACAACTTAACAAACGGCGTTATCAATACGGTAATTGTTTTTGAAAAAGACACAAATCCTGTCGTCCATGTGCAGCGGTTACCGATAGCACCAAAACATAATTCAGGATTCAATTTCTTTTCTAATTGTCTGACTCAGACTGAGTCTCGATATAATTAATCTGACTTGAATATGATTCAAGTACAAACTACAATTCAACATGAATCCATGAATCCATATACCCAATCTATTCAATCTATACAAGTTAACTGAACCGAACCATGGATATACTCCATTTACATGTTCATCCATTATATCCGTTCCATTACTGATATCATGGTTTCGGTAAGCCATCCATTTATATATAATATACAATTCAAACAAAACAAACAATACAATCAAGACATCGTGGGGTTTATAAGGGGTAGACTGATACGGAAGGTGTTAGAAGTGGCATGAGACTGTAACCATAATACACCTAACCTGAATTCAATTGCCGTTGTACCGTGGCTGAATGGTTCTTTATGCTCCGTATACCTTAGTCTCTGGAATAGTGGAACTCCTCTCGTATACACTGGCATCTTCTGTATCAAGATACAAACAACAGCGTTAACAATATAATACAACTTTAAAAGCTACATTCTCTCTCTGTCTATTCTACTTCTCCCTTATCTTTGGGACTTACCGAGCGATTGTTCGCTGACGACATTTCTTCTCTTTTTTCTTTGGAATGTTGTCAGGTGGATCGGACCTTCAGGAGATCGAGCCCACCAGCGAGGACTTGGATCAGCTAGCTTTCAACCCGGAGCTTTTGATTCCTTGTACACATTTAGATTATGTATTTTCCATTTTTGTTATGCCACTGTTTAGGCATTGCTTTCCATTCTATGTATTTACTTTTCAGATGTATTGTAAAAAGAATGTTAATAAATAAAGTTGCTATTTATTTTACATCCTGTCTCTTGTGCATTTTACTTATATTGCTTAAATACGCTTAGCGTGCTTACTTCAGAGTAAATACGTAGCGGTCCCGTCGTGTCCTCTGCCCGTATATTAGGAAGCGAGGTGTGACAGGTTTTGTTGGTGGCCCCATGCAGATCAGAGCCGTATGGAACCTTGTAGCTCATTAAATATGTGTATGAATAACCTTGTAGCTCATTGGTTAAGTCTTTGTATTGTTATTCCATAGATCACATGTTCAAATCTCCATTCTTGCAATTATTTTTTTTATCAATTTTTTATTCTTCTCATAACTTACAAATGAGACTTTTTATTTCTAAAATGAATGGTGACCTTTCATTTCTCTTTTAATTCCCATGTTGAATGCATATATTATTATAGATAATTAACAATTACACCATTTTTATTTGTCCTCCTCTTTCTTTTTCTTCCTCATATTTTTCTATCTCTCCCTTCTCCCTTTTCACCTAGAGTTCTAGAAGAAGAACACCAAGAAGTTTCAAGAAAATCTCGCTAGTAATGTGAGATTATCGGTGGATAGACAAGCCCGATGACAATACCGGCTTGTGTATGTAAGTCCCTTCTCTCTTTCCCTCTCTCCATCTCTTTCTCTTTATCTTTCTCTTTTTTATATTGCCATGAAAAACTTCCCTCATCATACCATAGTCCCTAAATAATTAATTAAATTGATACATATATAAATAATGAACACACACAAACATACACACATATATAGTTTGTAAAGTTTTTTTCATTACTCTCAATCCATATGTTAAGATTTCATAGTAATCAATTAGGATTGCATCGTTTGTTTTTGTATTTTAAATTAATTTATTTAAAGTTTGTAAAAAAAAATGAAGTTACGAATAAATACCATGGTTTTCTCATTTCTCACATATGACATATCAATACCTTTACTTCTAAAATAATTTTTAGAAATTAATTTTTACTTCTGGAAATTTCAGGAAATTTACATATGATAGAATATATTATTTTACATGCTGTAAAAATTTTAGATCGACCTGAATAACGGTTTAGAAGTTACGTAGTTTTTATTCATTGTTTTTAAAACCAGAAAACTGCAAATAAGGGTCTTCTTAGAGAGACCATAACTCTATAATTATTGATCCAAATTAAGTGTTTTCTGATGTTTTGAACATCTACATCAAATAATTTATATTTTCATAGTTTTAAGTTTTAACTTAAAATCGACATAAAATATAGAAAACTGCGTTACAATATTAAGCGACGAATCTGGAAAGAATCTGTCTTGATTCGCACACTGTTTTTAAATTGGACATAACTCGAACACCCGATGTCCGTTTGTGACAAACTTTAGATGTGTAGATGAAAAATTGATAGAATATAATTTTTTGTATACTAGATTACTTATAAATGCATGAAACAACTCGATATAGGCTGTGCAATACAATATATAGTTGTTGTGCAGAAATCTGAATTTTTGTTTTAAACGCTGATATTAAAACGATCATAACTAGAACTTCAGAAATCCAAATCATATGAATCTTGGTGTTTTGGATAAGTAAATCGAAATACCTACAATTTTATAATAATTTTTGTAACCTAAAACCCAATATAAATTAACTCAAAATGCGTTTTAAAAATATGTGACGGTGCTGAACAGATTCTGATTTGTTTTGCACGACGATACGAAAACATGTATATCTCCCAAATCGGTAGTCATATTTAGGAGAGACTGAAACTCGCATGTGCATAACACTTAAGGCTATGTTTTCATTTATATTCTGAATTCAAATAACTTGATTAACTAGTCGTACATATCACATATTTAGAACATTGTTTTTGGACGTTTCTTGTATACTTATCTCATATCATGTTTTATGATTGCTTATCTATTTTTATCTATATGACTTGTGATTAAACCATTACATGTTAGAATTGACTTGATCTTGACATGACTCAATCATGAATACCTGAACCCAATAGGTGCATTTGACTCAACTTGACCCGAACCATGAATACGTAATGACTTAACATGAACACTTGACATGAATACATGAACAATTGATTTGAATACTTGAACTCGACTCGATACTTGAATTGCGCCCTCTTATGTATTCATGGATTTGGGCAAGACTTATAATTTTAATCACAGACTTATATACACGGGGTGTTGGGGTAGTTTGAGTATGAATCCAACGGAATCTCATGAGTCCCATTAATACAAATCATGTTGCTGTGGTACCGGGCTGGAACGGTACAAATCATGTTGCTGTGGTACCGGGCTGAAACGGTACAAATCACGAATTCACGAATGAGGGCCCGTATTTCCAAGCCCCTTAATAATAGCCTGTTGGGTTTGGAATACTTCGATAACAATTGAAGTCCCGCTATTTTGGGCCCGTGATTCCTTGCCCCTGAATGATAGCCTTGGGTTTGAGAATACTCTTGAGATTGGTTGACATCCACACTTGAACTCACGTTAATTAATTTTACCCTTTTAGAGACCTTTTAGGACACTTACATTCACTTCATATTCACTATATCTACACTCCACGACCATACTATACTTGTTTTCTATGCTCATGTTACATTTCCATGCTGATATAGTTGCCATATACATTACCATATTTGTTCATATATTATAATTTCCATTTATACTATATTATATGTCTTCTTGCACTCAATTTATATATTACACATCTCTATTGGAACTTACCGAGCGTTAGTTCGATGACGGGCATTCCACCCACTTCTTTCTATTTTTGGAATGTTCGTCAGGTGACATTGAGACAGAGAAGATAGAAGTGGTCGAAAAGGAGTACAACCAGTTCGCATCACAAACATACGTATAGTTTCATTCGGTTTTTCATTTCATTTCAGCTTATTTATGTATGCCTCCTTATTAAGGCTTGTCATGTTAAATATCTTGTATTTAGATATTTTGTCTACTATGAATCATAAATGTAATAAATCACAGTTGGATTTCATTCTTTTGTTTATTCTTGTTAGTTTATGTTGCTTATAGACGCTTAGCGTATTTATTTCGAGAAATGGCCTTCTCGGAATAAATACGTCGCGGGCTTGACACGTCACTGTTTCCATCTACTGGGAAGCGGGGTGTGACACTCACGAAGGTGTGTATGAACAACAACAGGTAAAGGATAGGAGTGAAGAATAAGACTTAGTTCTCTGTTAAAAGTGATAGAAATTCTAACTTGAAACTTAACTAAAGAACGAAACTTGAAAAAATCTTAAGTCTTTTCAAACTCGTATGATCCTTTTGAAGTTTGTCCTACTCCGTATTTATGACATGATGACCCTAATCGAAGTTCTTAAAAACTTGACGACACTATTCGCACAGCCACGTAAAGACGTGTATGAGCTTATGTTAAATAAGATGCGAGGAGTGAAAAATAGGGTTGGACGTTTCTGACTAGGATGATAGAACTTCTACATTTGATACTTAACTTAAGATTAGAATCAACAGTTTTCTCACGAAACTAACTTGACAGGATTTTGTGGATGTAAGCCGCTGAAAACCCTTAGGAGACAACACTCCTCCTACTAGGGACACCTATAGATTTAACGGCTTGTTACACAGGCTCAGTGCAATCATGTTCCCTGTGAAAGTGAGGTTAGGATTTTGATTTACTCGAGACGAGAAAACGATAAGTTTGGGGGTATTTGTTCATCATGAAAAACTGTATTTTAATACCGCTCATTCAATATCAATTTTGTGATATATCGGTACTATTAACCAGTGTTTGCTCAGTAAATACAGATTATAGGTATTCGTGACAAAACACTAAAAAACATAATCAAATTCACGGCTACGACATTTGTGAACCGACACTGCAATCAGAACAGAAAACCGATCGATATTCAAAGAGTTCTTTTGCAACAAATAAAGTGTACACAATTTTGGTCCAACACATTACAAGTGTGACACTAGCTCTTTGATACTTGGACCTAGGTGGGGCTGCCTTAGCATAAGTGGGCACACTAATGACTTGCACAAGTGGGTAGGTGTGTTAAATGAAGAAAAAGGTGTGATGTGATTTAAAGCAACAAGTTTTCCTCCAAATCCACTGGGTACAAACCAGGGTTAGTTAGACAAATCAAACTACACCAGAGGGATCATGGAGAGCACTTGTCACGACCCGAAATTTAGTTCGTGACCGGCACTTAAACCACGCAACGTCTAAAGGCGTAGCGTAACTTAAGTAAGCCGAAGCCCAGAAATCTAAACCTTTTTAAAGAAAATAAAAGAGGTGAAGTTTTGAAATAAGGTATGATGAAATCAAACGTTTTCTTAAATGAAGAGATAATGGAACATGAAAATGCAAGTGAAATGATACTAGTTGAAAAACATGTTTCGTCTTTTAAAAATTTGGGCAGCACCTCCCTTGTATATTTTGATCCAAAACTACATAAACATGATAATATAAAAGGCATCCCCAAGCGGGAGCTAGCTCTCCGCCAATCGGCGGAATCACAACCACGCAAGTCATAATATATGTATACGACGTCTAACGGCGAAGATCAACACAAAGGATAATGAATAAAGAAAAACATCAACCCACCAAGAGAACATATAACTCATTGCTCTAAGTCTCGCAACCACAAGTCTTGCTAAGTCTTACTACTTATACAAATGCTAGTTTCTGATTGATGGAGTTGACTAGATACAACAGGAATAATAATACAAGAGTGGCACGATCCAATATGTCCCACCTACCAAAGCAAATCATCCGAATGCAAGCTGTGTGCCAGCGATACCGCTACTGATCTATGCGGTCAACCTGCAAGAACTGTGGTACAACGGGGGTGAGTTGCCAACTCGTGAGTAGAAAACATCAGCAGGTAGAAATCGAATAAAACAACGACTCCTAGGTCAACTATATCATAAAGGTAATACTATGATATCTAGGGTGACCGTATCTGCCTATATGCCAACAATATAATCAATGCCTGTGTGTATGTGGATATCATCCACGTGTCCATCAATGACACAACAACATCATGGAACCTGAGTGTCCAACATTGACACTCAAAACATCATGAAAGTATATGCATGTAAATATGAGGATATCAACCAACGTGTGTCCATCAACGACACATCAAAACCATGAAAGCTGAGTGTCCAACATCGACACTCGAAACATCATGAAACCCGTGTCCAGCATCGACACGTAAATCCTTATATCTCGGGCTCCGTCAGTTCGGATCAGCCCACGGGCTCCGTCAGTCCGGATCTGCCCGTATCCATCTCACGACTCCAGTCGGTATCCTTCGGATAACCGTTGAGTCCAAATACTATCACCGGTAGGTAGTGCTCCCCTGCCAGGCTCATCGCCTAATTATACGAGTTTTCTTACCCCGGGGTACCTCACCGGGTCCACCGTGTACCCATAGACGGTGACTACCGCTCCTCGAATCGGATTTCACATACCAATCTCAGAATCGAGAAAACTCATGGTGGACGTCTCGAAATATCATATCAAGAGAAACCTGGTTTTTAAAACAATACATACTTTCTTTTGAAATATAACCGCGGTTCTCAAATCCAGAATCTCATGAAAACAGCATCTCAATGCGTATAATCATAAAGCATGATGTATGCAAAAATAGAACAGAAATATGAGCATATCAAGTATATCATGTGACATAGCATAATGATATGAGCATAGCAAGTATATCATGCAACATAGTATAATGATGTGAGCATAGCAAGTATATCATACCAACGAGTCGTGTGACGGTACTGAACAATTAAGAGTAATAGCATGATGTAGCAATTCTACTGTGTAAGTGACATAGCAATTATCGATGATGAAAGTGTGTAAGCCGGCAATCTATGTAAGTGTAACATACGCATCATCGATAATTGTGTAGGTGTACTAACACAGGTATATGTAATGCAATGAAAATATCATGAACGAACCATAAAGTACATTGTATGCAAAATGTTATAGGGTATACGTATCTAATATAACATCTACTTAAAGGCTAAACTAAGCGGTGTAGACAGGGATTAGATATCTATAACATCTCCGAGTCGGTGAATTTATCAATCGGCATCCAGCCTCACAACATCACGTACGGTATAGTCCTTGTACGGCATCCTCTAGTTAAGGGTATAGATCAATCATCTGGTAAAGCATCACGTGCGGCGACAACAAACAAAATAGGGATTCTATCGACCTATACAATAATGAGGGTACGGATCTACAGTCTCGTACGGAATATCACTCATCATTCACATAATTATATATATACCTACATCTCAGGTCACATCCGTATCAATCTCATATCACGGGACCGACAAAGGTATCAATTATCTCATATCGACTCGCATCCGTATAACGACATATCAACCAAGTCATGATATCTCATCGTATACTCTTTTCATCACATCAATATCTCACATCAAGTAATCTTATATGCCTTTATCTTGTTTTACCGATCCATAACACATCCATCTCAATCTTATCATATTCATCGATCTCATGTCATATCCTTAGAGCTTTCATCTCATATCTCGATATATATATTCAATCATTCATATCATCTCTAACTATCTTTTTAACCATATCCATAGTTTCCTAGTATAGGTTTCTCCAACTGTATTCTATATATCGGTTTTCATTCATAATTTATGGGGGTGTTGTACGCCATCCACCCGACTTCCCCCGTAGATATAAATCTACTCACCTGCGGAACTCCTTATTCAGCCGTAATCGATGTGCTTCGTCGTCTCAGAATCCACGCGAAGGTACCTACAATAAACACACAGTCGCAATGCTATTAAAATCAAGTCCGGAAAACCGATACGGCACACGGTGCGCTCATAGGTTAAAACCTATAGCCTATGCATGCAAAAACAACCAAACAACCCTCGTCGTTAATGTACAAACATCCAACGACCAAATACAATATCAAATATCAAAACCAATAATCCCAATATCGGAAAACATATCCAAAACCAACCCAATATACTCCCAGATTTTGGCTCAGGTCAATTGGGGCTAAACAAGTAAGTACAGAGGATGGGTTATAGGGATTAGGAGATGAAGCCAAAAACTCAACACCAGACTCCACCAGAAATCCGGCGACCAAGCCCCAGGATCCGAGCTCGCCGGCCTAGTTAGGGGGAAATAGGCTAGTATTTTGGTGGTGGGTTTCTAGGGGTTTATCTAGGTTAATGATATTGCTAGTTTTCCTCGTAAACATCCCAGGTTGCTCCAGATTCCCTGTAGGCCAATAAAATGTCACAAAACCCGACACGGGACAATTTCATAATTCATGTATCGGGTTCAAATCTCTATTTTGGTCCAGGAAATCAACACTAAGATTTTACAAACTCTCACAACACTTCCATTTACCAATTACAGGTCAAGTTTCCCACTAACCCTAACTTGGAATTTCTAAGATCACAAATTCACACTTAATCAAATTCTAAACTAAATTAGAATATACTAAACATAATAACTTGACTAAAAGATATGGGTTTTACCTCATTTGGCAACTCAAGAATTTTTTCTTGAGTTGCTCAAATTCTTCAAAATCCAAGCTTGAAAAGTCCAATGGATTTGTAGAGAGGTGGGGATCATTTTTAATGAAGAGAGTATAGGGTTTTAGCAAGATTTTTGAGGTGATCCATGGAGGTAGAGGAGTTGGAGGAAGAGATGAAGAAGATGAAGGAAATGGTGAAGAAATGATGAAAGAAGAAGAATGGGTGAGGGGTGGAGCCATACTCTCTCTCTCTCTCTCTCTCTCTCTCATACCCTCACATGACATGTCATGCCTCATGACATCATTATGTCCTCCCTCTCTCCCCCCTCGATAATTCTCTTTCTTTTCTTTTTCTTGTAAAGTCAAATGAAACAATACAAATGAAACAATATGCAACAAAAATGCAACATGTCATAGTGCACTAACCATGATTAATTAAAAGGACGGATTTGGCCCAATCGCGATTAGTAGTGCACTAATCAAGTTTAATTTTAAATTTGCATATAATTAATTATAAAAATTCCCAAATCCGATAAATATATTTTTAAATGAATAAATCATTTTAATCTCCAATTATTTCACAAATATTGGTATATATTTATACCGTTTTACGAAAACCCCAAATTCGCAAATCAAATAGTTTTCGCGAAATATATTATTTTAATATTAAATTCCAAAAATAATATTTTATATTTCTGAAATGTTACAGCACTCGAGATCACCATACAAACACGAGACTCATTGCCCAAATGTCGACCGGCGAAACTGCCCAAAAAACCGGCGTCGCCGGCCCCCTGGCTCAAATGTTCCCCAATTTTCTTCCGGCTATTTATAGGCTTCACATCATCCTATTTTTATTATTTGTTTATTCTAATGTGATGCCTATTAATACCAGAACAGATTTAGAGAGAGGGAGCCATACCAATATACAATATACAATATACCATATAGTTTATTTTAGTTTTTGGTTTAGTTTTGGAGAGTTGTGTGAGCTTAAGCTTGGTTTTTTTCTTCTCCTTCCCTCTTGGAGCTTTCTTTTGAGAGCTTCATTATGGAGGTTGAACAAGTAACCAACACCATGTATCTCAACTCATTCATTTGTTAATATAATTGTTCTTTTCTTTGTCTATTTCTTCTTTGTTGTTTTCATCTCTTTTATTTATTATGTTTGAGTAATCTTTTGGTTGTGGTGATGGTGAGGATGTGAGATGAATGGTTTTACCTTTCTCCTTCTCTTGTGATTGTTTAATATGCTCAAATTGTGATTCTAACTTCAAGATTATTCTATGCTATTTGTGTGATATGGTATTTTGAATCCATGGTTACAAGGTAAGCTCTTCATATACCATATTCTCCATTTTACAATGTTAAGGTTAGAATCAATTTAGTGTTAAGGTTGCTAAGCATTAAATATAGTATTTTGTTAACAAGTTGTTTGACACACTTCTTGTTTTCATATACCCTATGCTATCACAAACCACTTAGCAAACTTAACACTAAAACTACTAGCTCTCACATACTAATTTGTGTATTTGATGTTGTTGTATACTTACTAACCCTTGTGCTTAGTATTGATACTTCAAGCTTGGACATACAAACGGTAAGTGAGACAAGATGGATTCGTTTCGTGTCTTGAGTTGAATATCGGCAACTTGATGATTTGTGTTTCGCAAACGTCTTGACAAGTCATACTTCATGTCGGGATCAACACAAGGACGGACAACTCATGATCAAGGAAGCGTTGAAGAATTTGCCGCGATTCAACCATCCAAACCAAAGCCACGGCCACTTCCTTTAACTTATTTTCTATAATTCCGTATTTTCTATTTTTGTGACAAAAACCCAAATTCTTTTATTCTCGAACCTTAAGCAACAATCCCTAATCACCAATTCCCTGTGAATCGACCCGTACTTGCCGGCTTGCTACAACGCGCCGTGCACTTGCGGTTTATAAATTTTAAAACGAGACCGAGCTCGCGTGCGCATCATTTCTAAAACCAATTCTTTTCGAAATGTACAAATTGGTGCGGGTAAAGTCCCAACACTCCACTTGTACTTAGAGAGTTTTGAGAATTTTTTATAGAATTTCAGAATAAGGGAGAGATAGGGAAATGGTGTGGTATTTATAGTGAAGAATTTAGGATTTGGGAATTAAAAATTGGATTAAAAGAATTAAAATTGGTGTTAAATGGTGAATTGAATGGTCACTGTTTAATTACAGGGAAATCAAACAGTGCAGCGGAGTAGAGAGGAGTTGAAGGGATGTGTGTGCAAAGCACGGTGTCGAACGGAACATTTTGGACCGTCGGCGGTGGGGATTTGAAGGAAACGGGCAGTCGGGATTTGAGGGTTTGCCTCGAGATTTGTGCCACGTGTTTAGTTTTGTTTTTACTCCTCTTTGCGCCTGTTTGATTTTTCTGAAACCTTTCGATTCTCTGTGAATTGCACGTGCACTTCTTAGGCTTCCGAAAAATTAAAATGAAAAATCTTTAAAATAATTGGGACTGATGGGAATCGAACACACAAGCTATGTCACTGCAGTGTAGAGGCTTTACCAGTGAGCTCCAAGTTGTTTCTTGCTTTTGTTAAACAAATTTAACTTATAACTCCACAACAGGTTGAAATACCCATTTTTATACATTTAAACAAATACTTCTGTACAGAGATTTCAGAGTCGTTACATATAGGATGCTAGGGTATGTATGTACAGAACAATCTTGCTCGATATGGTAGTATGCTATTTTGTTTGCATTTATCTTAATATGTGTATATGTTTTACTTGTTATTTTATATCGCTTATACATGTTGATAAAGCCCTTAGGATCCTTGCTTGACTACTCGCGTTGTGATGGCAATCATATTTGTACGAGCTGGGTAGTCGATAAGCACATTCTTAAATGTGTCTAGTCGTGGGAGTATCGAGACTGGGCATTGATACTCCAAAGTTGACTAGTGTATACATTTCTAGAGCCTGACAAAGGGCGATGATTGGTTTCGTAGCCATTAGTGTGATGCACCTAAGATTGTATACAGATGCTCACTGGGAGTGAGTACACTGGACGGACTCGCCGAGAACTGGCTAGATGGTATTATAGCTATCGTCAGATAGCAGTTCTCTGATGACATGAGTACATATAGTCTGTCGACCTGAGGTCATCATTTGTCTTGTATGAGTTCTCACTATACTTTGATTACTAGCATACCATGGCTCTGATGAGTCGTGCAAACAGGTTTTAGTTGGATACAGTCTCGAACCATATGGAGGAAGTGAGCGATTATTGGGGATTCATCTCTCCCGGTATAGGGAGTCGATGTCGCGCTGTGTTTGGTTGGCCAACACCATAAGTCCCTAACCATGGCAGATTGAGAATTACTGATAGTTAGATCAGTAGATTCTCGGATGGTCTTGAACCACATCGACAGGACTTATCTGTTTATTATAGGTCTGACATTTTCCACCCTCTACACCCGTCATGCGATACTCTCAGACGAAAAGAACGGACTGTATGGAGATTGTCATGGACAGGCTCGGTAGGAGTTCGGATGAGTTTGCTCGTCGGACTTCTTTTCTACATATACTTGGGTAGCCGTTACGTACAGCTAGTGTCACTGATATGCTTGTGGTTAAACCCACTGTCAGCATACTGTCGAGTCCCTGGTTCAGGCGAAACGATGTAGAGGTTGTATGGTTTTACGTGCAGGGTTTCGATCATATACGTGTACTAACTACACGGATTTTTGTTCGGACGGATAATACTAGCGGGCTTAGGATTAAACCGCATTATGGTATTATATTATTGGATTATTTTTATCTCTTGGTATTCATAGTACGAATACAGGTATGAATATACTGTGGTGGTATTCTTGTAATTACACTAGAATGCTTCTAGTTTAAGACACCTCATTTGTGTTAAATCTATTTTGCTTAAATAAATAATGAGGTGGAGGGATGAAGTGTTATCAAAGCATGGTTTGAAGCATGGTTTCTTATTTTATTCATTCATTTGTGATAACTATTGATGTATTGTTGCAATATTTTTATTGTAATGAAATACTTCATAGTTTTCCTGCTTAGCCACTCTTCATATCATTCTTCATTTGCCTTTCTCTTTCCTCCTTTGCTTTCTTCTTATTCCTCAAACCCTAACCCTCTCATGAGTTGAAAAACCTAGGGTTAATGAGATAAACTAATTCTATTATCATTCTCTACATCTTCTAAACTATCTAAATTAGCAAACTAGGTACTTTAGTGACCTCACTTTTGAGGTTGGAACCTGAATCAAAGACTCTCAGGTGGATTGTCTTCGACACGATGAGGCCGATGACCAAGCTCGATCCCGACGGACGAGAAGCTTAATAAAAAGATAAGAAAACCCGAAGGACTTGAGCACAAAGGTATAAATTACTTTCATAGTAGATTAGAACCTTTGTTAGTTTTGCTAGTTAGGGCTTATATTAATTTTTAGAGATTAGTTGATGTTGCTTTCTTAAAATTGTTTTTTTATAAATTCCGCCTCTCTACAAACCCTGTGGAGTGTACGACATCGACTTACAAAATTCCTACATCCCCACTCTCCATTCCTAGCAAGCTTGGAGCGTCGGTTGCTTTACTAGGTGAAGCCAGAGCTTAGATCGGTTTTCTCGGATGGATCATTTTCGGCGAAGGAGGACCGGCTTGCAAACATGACCCGGAGCTCTTGAAAGCATGCTAGAGTCCAATCCAATTGGAGCAAATGAATACGCTTAAAAGGTTGTGATTTCTATCTTGTTATGGTTCTAGTTTAGATGTTTGGTTTGATTCTTGAGTTTTAGGTTCCAGTGCCACGAAATCTTTTGTTTTTGAATTCCGCATTGGCCGCGGGTTAGCGATGATGGCACTGGGAACCAACACATGATTAGGTTTAATTTAGGGATTATAGTTAATTAGGGTTAGGGTTATGATTAGGGTTAGGGTTTATTAGGTTAAGGTTTAGGGTTTGGGTTAGGGTTTGATTTGGATTACAGTCAGGGTTAAGTGTCAGGGTTAGGGTTCGGGTAATTCAGCGAATTTTTGTAGGTTAAATTGAGCAAATTGGGTTTTTTAGTAAAAATTTTAATAATAGTTTAGTGAAAAACAACAATAGTCAAGAGTTAGGGTTTGGGTAATTTAGCGTGTGTAAGAGTGTATAAGTGTGTGTGTGTGTGTGTTAGGGTTAGGATATTCTAGTGTGTGTGTGTGTGTGTGTGTGTGTAAGTGATTGTGTATGTGATAATGTTGATGATCTCACGGATCGAATAAGGCTAACCTTAATTCATCATTATTCTTCTCTACATTGAACTCTTGTCAAATCTCATCTCCATAAATAAACTTGATATACGCAATGGTTTCATCGTGACATAAAACTACGTGATAAGTTTTGTAATTTGTTGTTGTTGTAAGAGGAGAGGTGAAGATCTGATGTGGTAACTAAAGGGGGTAGCAGGTGCTGATGAGATTACTGAGAGCTCTCCCAGTAATCTCATCAGCACCTGCTATCCCCTCACAACCAGGAATGCAATGGTTAAAGCTCTCCTCTTCCAACAATTACAATACTTATCACGGTGGATTATGTGAGTGTAAGAGAGAGTATTATTAGTGGATCAAGTAATTAAAACTTTTGAATATCTTGGGTAGATATTTTCTTAATTGATGTGATCTTAATATGAGGACTAAATTTAAGCTATGTATGTGTGTATGTATTTTTCTAATCTAATATCATTCAGAGAGAGAGAAGAGAGAGGGAGTACCAATTATGTATGTGTGTCTGTGTCTGTGTGTGCGTGCGCACGCACACATACATACACACAAGCACATATACATACACATATACACAAGCACGCATGCACATACAAACACGCGCATACACATACAAACAAGTCCAAATCTTAATTCATCTTTTCATCCTTTTGGTGTGAATTATGAAAGGTATACAAATCAATAGTCATCATTCTCTCTTGAGGTACCGAGGAGAGAGATCATCCAAAGCTTAACCTCTTAAAGGAAGAAAGTACCGGATGTAATTTTGAAGGTAGTTTAGTGAATAAATAGCAATTGTTTAGGGCATTTTAGTGTAATTAGTAAAATTGAGCAAAATTGAGCTAATTTATCGATTTCTTCCTCATTTGCCATGCCCCGGCTTATTATGCGCATCTAGCTAGTAGATCTCTTGTCACAAAAAGGAATGGATAGATGGAGAGAGATTGCGATGGTTGCTCGTTTATTTATGACAAGAGATCTATTAGGTAGTTTGTTTTGTGCCTTGTGTCTCACTCTCTATTTAGTATCGGAAAGAACATGGAGTCGATCTACAGTATAAGACAATCGACCAAGAAACCTGTGTTTGAAGGGTAATGTTCGCTTGATGTAGACCATTGTTTGTTAACCTCGTTGATATCATAACCTGATTTGTACGATCTAATTTGATTTATAAAACTGTTGGTGACTCTAAAGATGTTCTTGCCAAGAAACTTGTGTTCGTCATTCTCTCTTGAGGCGCCGAAGAGAGAGATCGTCCAGAGCTTAATCTCTCAAGATAAGAAAGAACCAGATGTAAGTTTGATAATTCTTACTTTATATACAATTTTCATATAATTATCGAGAATATATTTTGTGTGCCAGATGTAAGTTTGATAATCCTTACTTTACATGCTACTTAGCTACTTAGCATTCACATACGGTCGATTGGTATCTCGATAAATAAACTTAACATACGCATTGGTTTCCACCATGATATAAAACTACGTAATGTTTGTCGAAATACCATTATCTAAGAGCAAATGTCATATATTAACATACAATTAAAAATATGCAGGAAAAAAATAAGAAAAAATAAAATAGCTAGCAGATCTCTTGGCACAAATAAACCAAGCAATTATCCCAGTCTCTCTCCCTCTATCCACTCATTTTGCACATCCAAAAAATAGATAGAAAGCGAGAGATAGAGCACAACACTCGTCGACGCTCGATGACATACTTTTCCAAATTGAGATTGAGGTGAAAGTATGTCATCGAGTGTCGAGCAGTGCTATGTATTGTGTCTCACTCTCTATCAATTTTTTGGATATGAAAAATGAATGGATAGATGGAGAAAGATTAGGATGTTGCTTGGTTTATTTATGACAAGAGACCTACTAACTAGATTGTCATCAAGTGTCGATCAGTGCTATGTGCTGATACAGATCATATAGAGCTTGAGGTCTCAAGGGAGAGTAACGGATGTAAGTTTGATAAATCTTGGTTTCAATATAATTTTCATATAATTATCGGGAATATTATATACTAATACTTGACTATTTATCATATTATAAGACTTTCGGTGACTCTGAAAATGCTTCTGAGAAGATAATTGAAGCAGATTTCACTAATCAGTTTCCGGACGACGTCGCGTGAGCTCGAGATGGAGTGGAAAAGTTAAGCCTGTATTGAGTTTGTAAATTAAAATAAAATTGTTATCAAATTGAAATTGTTATATTTTTTTAATAATTGACTATGATTTATTGATTATATTAGTAGTTGATTATTATATATAATTGCGTGCATTTAAATCATATTAGTTCTTGATTATTATAATTGCGTGAGATTTGGCGATATTATTATTACGTATTGCTGGTTGTAAATAAAAACAGTGTGCGTGAGACGCAAGGATTTTAGTTTTTAAAAAAAAACAGATATTGTTGCCCGTTCGCACCGTAGGGGCATATATTTACCCTTACGGTTATAACCATAGAGGCAATAAAATAATAATTTTTTAATAAAAATTAGAAGAAAAAAAACTTATACTGACCCCTACGGTTTTATCCGTAGGGAAAAGCCAAAGCCACTGGGTTGTAAACCGTAGGGACAAGTAAATAGTATTTTTTTAATAAAATAGAAATAAAAAATGTCACTACGGTTATCACCGTAGGGGCATATGTTTTTACGGTTTAAACCGTAAGGGAACGCTTTTTGACCCAACGGGTTGTATTTTTGTCCCTATGGTAATTATCGTTGAGACGCTGATTTGCCCCTCGGTTTGAACCGTAAAGACATCCCTCCTTCGTAGTGGTGTAACTGCAAAATAGCTAATGGATCCCACTGGTCCATGCAAAAGGTCTCTGCAGTTTGGACCTGTAGGGTCCTTGCAGACGCCGTTTCCTCTATATTAAGTACTAAATATTATCTTACAAAGTTTTTAGGAAGAATTGAAGTATATGCACCAGCAGATCAACTAACAATAGCATAGAGCCTCTCATATAATATAGGCTTATTGTCCAAAATCTATTAAATAGTTTTGGTGTTTCCAAAAAAATACCCAAAAAATTGTAAGCTCCAAAAAAATTGCCATATAAGCTTGTAATTTCTAAAAATCCATCATGATTATAGTATCATGTCTCCGTTAAATTGCCACGTCATCAAAAAATATATATTTTAAAAACCTAAGTTAATGATATGACTAAACAACCAAACTATTTACTTGACCGTTTCATACTAAGTTAATGCCATTAAGGTTAACCTGCATTGACCATCATTCATAATAGTTTCTTTTTAAGATTTCAAAGTTTTTCAGTAGTTTCCTAATAAACAACGAAACTATTTGCTATTATTTGAAAACAAACCTTTAAATTATTACATAAGCATCTAAAAAAATCAATGTAAATACAAATTATCCTTTGAGTTTTGTTATTGTTGTAGAAGAAATCAATACACAAAGAAACTACAAAGCCTCATGTATGTATGCATGTACATGTTAGTCCTTTTCTCTTATACAATATATAATTTGCTTCGATTTAGTAAAATGATATGACTAAACATTTGCTTTAGTTTTCTTCAAATATTTTAACATCTAATATGTTTATGTCACTACTACAAATAAGGGTTGCCCCTACGGATTTATCCGTAAGGGCAAACCACTGCCCCTACGGATATATCCTTAGGGGCTAAAAAACACCCCGTAGGTGCAAAGGCCGCAGGTGCAAGTTGAAGCCCTGAACTTGCCCCTACGGAATTATGTGTAGGGCCAGTTTCACCTACGGAGTAGGCCGTAGGATAAAAAAAGTTATTTTATTTACGGTTTTTTTAAATATATTAACTGTACCTACGGATATATCCGTAGGGCCAAGTACTATCCCCTACGGATATCTGCGTAGGTACTTATCCGTAGGGGAAAAATATCAGAAATCCTGATATTTTGCCCCTACGGATAACGCTGTAGGGGCCTTTGTTTGCCCCTACGGATATGTCCGTAGGGGCACTCCCAACCTCCTGGTACTGAGATCAGGGGGGAAATATCAGTTACTGCTGATATTGTGCCCCTACGGTTTAAACCGTAGGGGCAACATGTGTACCTACGGATTAATCCGTAGGTACACATTATCTGTATTTTTTTTTATAAAAAAGGGCTGCCTGATTTTTTCCCGTCCTGTGCACAATAATATATATATCAATAAAATATAAAATTAATCATCACACAACATATATCGCAGTATTCATAATCACATCTCACGCATATAATATACAAAAGAAACCCAAAAACTGAATATGATATAAATATAAACCAATATCAATATCAATATCATTTCAAAATGTAGTACAATATGTATGATATAAATAAATATATGTTTCAAAAAATATGAATCAAAAATCTACCCTAGTTCGGTCCAGCTCCACTTCTGATAAACGATAGAATCAAGCGCGCCTGCTCCTCGGTCAATAAACCATGCAATTCAGCGCGTGCGGGAATCTGAGCGGCCTGTGGAGCTGGCGATGTGGTCTGCGCAGCCGCCGTCGAGATAATCGCTTGCGGAGCCGCGGCTGCGGGAGTCTGAGCGGGCGATGGAGCAATAGGAGCTGTCTGCGGAACCGCAGCCGATGTAGTGGCTTACGGAGCCGCAACCGAAGGAGATGCATGTGGAGGCTCGGCCGATGTACCCTGTCGCGTCTGGACCTAACGTGTGTAAGAAGCATGTAAGAACTGTGTATTATTCGAATTCGTATCATTATCAAGTTATTTCGAAACCCCATTTGGATATCTAGTTTGGAAAACCGTTGTTTATTTTAATTACATATGTATGTATGATTAATCAAACCTAAGTCTAAAACCAAATAAGCTCAAGCTACGTACTCATTATGGATATGTTGATATCTATAATATGACATGATATTTTATTATAAAGTAGTATACATACCAGCATCTCCTTCAACTCCTGAACGGTGGCCCTCAAGCTCTCCAGTTCCTGCTGGACACGTCGCTCACTGGAGACGGAGGAAGTAACCGCCGGGGTGGAGTCCAACCTCATATGAGCCCTGCTAGGGCCCAGTCCCCGGCCTCTCTCCCAACCTCCGTGGTGCCCTCCGTGTGCGGCGTCCAGAACTGGGGTCAGCAGCCTCGGATCGCTCTGTCCAGTAAAATCGATCCCCGAGGCCTCAGCCTGCTCAACCACCCGCTCCTACACCCACATTAAGCAGTAAAGTATAAGTATAAAATTTAAACTTGAACCTTCCGAAACTAAAATTTCAAATATGGGTAGAATAAATATTAACACTTACACAATACTCCTGGGTAGCGACGTCGGGATATCGAAGCTCGCCCGTGGCGGGATCTGTCGAGGTGCCGTGGACGGCAAGATATGCGGACAGCACGCTCGGTGTACCACCTGACGCCATGGTCCGAGCTGTCTGCAATATTAGAAAATAACTCTTAATATTAGAAATATTAGAAAATAACTCTTAATATTGCAGAATATCACAAAGATCGGTCTATTGTAATTTACCGATAACTCCATGGCTCGAGTAATATTCCTCGAGCCACCTGTGTAAGTAGGGCGACCTCTCTTCGCCGACTTCCTGTTCTCTGTATTCTGAGCGGCCTGTTTCTGCACAACGCATTAACATTTAGTTTTCTAATTAAGAAACACAAAAAAATAAATTATATCCTAAACAATGAATTACATTTAAAATACATTCCTGTTTGCGTTGGAAGTCGAAATATTCGCACAATAAGGGCCATGTCTCTACGTCGACTCTTGCAAACGCCGAAGTAGATAGGAGGGCCGCTCTCTCTGCCTCGGGGGTCGCCATCCACAGAGAGTAGCAGTCGGCCTTCAGCTCATTCCTGTTGTATCGGACCTTGGCCTGCATGTTCTTCATCAGGCCATTGTACAGAGCATGAAGGTCGAGCACCCTCCCCGGGTGATCAGGGTCGGCTACAGGCTGAAAATCGTAATCCAACTGAAAATACAAAAAAAACATTGTTATTAGATTGCAAGTGTTAATAATAAATATATTGGATAGATCAAATGAAAATATATATTAATACGTATCCGAGCCTGATCAAAGAAGAGGGCGAATGAGCGCTGGTGCTGCTCGCCCCACTCAACGTGAAGTGGATAGCTCTTCACGAGCCGGCTCTCGTCCCCCATATACCGGCCGAACATCTCGGCATGAGGACCGGTATAGAGATGGTCAAGGGTAAAAAAGAGGGGGAATGCTGCCTCCCTCTAGCTCTGTCAGGCCTCAGCCTATGGGACTGATTCGGGCCTCGAGTCCCCCTCTGGGGATGGGGAGGCCATGCGTCTGCACGAAATATCAAGACAATCAATATTAAGACAAAGTTGTATTAAGAAATCAAGGTTAAACGAAAATTAAAGTGTGATATATACCTCCGGTGACTATCGCACGAGCCTGGGCCCGGGCAGCAGCACGAGCCTGGGCCCGGGCAGCAGCACGAGCGGGACGATAGTTCCTCCGGTGAGGAACAACCGGGGTCCCGGATGCGGAAGCATCCCCTCCAACTAGAAAATAAACATTGACGCTAAATTTCCATGAAGTTCATATTTATTCTATAGAGCATATGTAAAATGAATAAATATTTTATATTTATTCATACTAACCTGCAGACGATGCGGAGGGTATGGAAGCAGCAGGAGTAGCCCCTGCGGAAGATGTGGACGTACCACCTATAATTAGACAATTAAAAATAGATTATATAAGTAATTTCAAAAAGAATGTGTAGATCAATAATATAACGTTCTAAATCAATATGCATGCATATATATAAACATACCCGCAGGTGCGGTGGTGTCACCACCTACAGCTAGACAATAATAAAAATTGCTAAGTAAGAGCAAAAGGAATGTGTGTGTATTTATGATATAGCATTACTGCATTCTTCTCCTTCCCCGTGATATTTCCAAGTTGTATAAAGTCTAGAAAACCCATGTTTTACAATATGAAGCTCTGCCAATTCTACCTTCTGCCAGTACTTATTGCCACATCTATCGCACGGACAGAGAATCTTCTCTATTATGATCTTATTATGTGCGCGTGCAAATTCAAGGAAAGCAGCAACTCCTGCGACAAACTTAGATTGCATACGTTGTTTCCAATCCACATACATCCAGTCCTTAACTCTGACGTACTCATGGGCCATGTTAGACTGTATAACATATAAATTGTAGGTTATGCTGACTATATTGAGAAATATAAGAACGGGATAGTTACTGACAAAGGAGAAAATCCGTGTATATGCTTTGTGTGTGCGTTTGTCGTTGAAAAGAATATTATCGCACGTATAGTTAACCGATAGACGGGGACTAAATGGCGCTTTTAGTTTCATATATGAGTATCGATGAGAATATGAAGGTTTCATATTATCGTATATTGGTTTTAACTTGAACATCTCGAATCACTCTCTAATTATGCGTTTGTTGTGTATTCTTGATGTATGTGTGTGTTCCGGCTGTCGGGGGTAGGTTTCTATCCCATTAAGAATGTATAGAGCGAACACCCATCACTTGTGCTTTCAACCGTTTCGAGTAAATTTCGGCAGCACCTCCCCGTTGTTCTCCGAGTACACTGTAATAGAATAGATAATCATTTCAAAACTGTGAAACAACGTTGAAATGAATATCTAATCTATCTTTGTACACGGAGAACCAGCGGCAAGGTACCAACGAAATATCTCGAAACGGATGAAAACACAAGTGAATGAAGGCGTTTGCTTTATACATTCTTAACTTGTCCACACGGGACAAATCTATCGGTTACCATACGATTGAATTTTCTCGTCGCGTAGACTATACGACGGTTGTTAGTATCGAGCTATACTGTCCGATATTTAACAACCTTTATATAGTTCTATGTCACGACGAGCATCGCACGTATGTTAACCGATAGACGGGACTAAGCGGCGCTTTTAATTTCATATATGAGTATCGATGAGAATATGAAGGTTTCATATTATCATATATTGGTTTTAACTTGAACATCTCGAATCACTCTCTAATTATGCGTTTGTTGTGTATTCTTGATATATGTGTGTGTTCCGACTGTCGGGGGTAGGCTTCTATCCCATTAAGAATGTATAGAGCGAACACCCATCACTTGTGCTTTCAACCGTTTCGAGTAAATTTCGGCAGCACCTCCCCGCTATTCTTCGAGTACACTGTAATAGAATAGATAATCATTTCAAAGCTGTGAAACAACGTTGAAATGAACATCTAATCTATCTTTGTACACGGAGAACCAGCGACGAAATATCTCGAATCGGATGAAAACACAAGTGAATGAAGGCGTTTGCTTTATACATTCTTAACTTGTCCACACGGGACAAATCTATCGGTTACCATACGATTGAATTTTCTCGTCGCGTAGACTATACGACGGTTGTTAGTATCGAGCTATATCGTCCGATATTTAACAATCTTCGTATAGTTCTATGTCACGACGAGCATCGCATGTATGTTAACCGATAGACAGGGACTAAGTGGCGCTTTTAGTTTCATATATGAGTATCGATGAGAATATAAAGGTTTCATATTATCATCGAGTATCATATATTGGTTTTAACTTGAACATCTCGAATCACTCTCTAATGATGCGTTTGTATGTATTCTTGTTATATGTGTAACATGATTTTAAACCATTGAGATCAAGATTGATAGAACTGATCATCCTACATTGCAATAGCATTCATCAACCAAAAACTATTATTGCAATGGCATTCATCTATAACAATCAACAATTAAAACTACAAATGTAGGATACTGATATCATAAAGCGTTATACGCAACATATGAATTCACATGACTGAAACATGCATCAAAAAAATATGTTCATCCAAAATAAAGGCCACTGTCAACAAATATAGACAAATACGTTATAAAAACAGTAACTAATTAACAAGTTGATTAGCATCTGGATCAAGAAAATGATAGGAAAAACAATTGACTATGATCTATAATGACAAGTCTATTACCATGACTCTCGACTAACAAAGGTGGCTTTTCGTCCTCGGTAGCTTGATAATTGGGATTTCATGGCGAATAAAAATATGCATATGCATATGAGACCGGAAACTTCAATAGGAAACTCAATGAGGTCGGGTGTACTGAAGTACGCTTTGTATTTCGCTATATCAGGTGATGAAGCCCAAGCCCTAGCTAGCCCCAGCCCCACCCCAACCGAACCCTATCGAAGGTAAAGAACGTCCTTACACTTTCATATTTCTATTAATGATGCAAGTCTCCACCGAGTCAAATTCTTGCAATATCATTCTTTTTAGAGTATGTCTAATTTAATAGATAGAATTTTCAAAGTTGGGCAACCAAGAAAAAGTAACAAGGGATTTTACATACATGCCAAAGCTTTGATTATTTATTTATTTATTTTCCATTTCATATTAGTACTTTTATATGTTTGATGATGGCAAGAAATACAAATTATATTAGAACATTGTACATACCTAATTTCCACTTGAAATCGGTTTTTTCTTTTATCAGTACTCGTTGACATATAGTAACAAACAATATTTGATTAGAAGGACCCAAGATTTTCTCGATCAACAATAATTTTAGTAATCAAACTAGGCTAAAATTGCTGGAAATTCCTCTCAGGTTTGCCAAATTCAGAAAACCCCAACCCCAACCTAACCCTAACCCCAGACCCAGCCCCAGCCCAGCCCCACCCCAACCCCAACCTAGCCCCAGCCCCAGCCCCAGCCCAGCCCAGCCCAGCCCCAACCTAACCCTAGCCCCAGCCCCAGCCCCAGCTAAACCCCAACCCCAACCCTAAGCCAAACCCTAACCCCAGACCCAGCCCCAGCCCAGCCCCACCCTAACCCCAACCTAACCCTAGCCCCAGCCCCAGCCCCAGCCCAGCCCAGCCCAGCCCCAACCTAACCCTAACCCCAGCCCCAGCTAAACCCCAACCCCAACCCTAAGCCAAACCCTAACCCCAGCCCCAGCCCCAGCCGAACCCCAACCCTAACCCTAACCCCAACCCCAACCGCATCCCCTGCCGAACCCCAACTCCAACCGCAACCCCAGCCCCAGCCATGAACCATAGCCCTAAATAATCAAAAATTTGTTTAATTTAGTTGAAGATTTACTAACCTGAACGGCGGGTGGCGACGACGAGAACGGCGGGAATGATTTGGGGATTTTGGTTCGCGCGCGATCGAGAGAGAGAGAAAGAGATAAGGGGCGTAGGCGATCGATCTGTGCCCTTTATTAAATCGCTATTTAGTTGCCCCCTACGGATTTATCCGTAGGTCCTTGGTTTGCGGCTCCGTAGGGGCAAACACCAAATTAAGAATTAATATTTTTATTCTTGAACGTCTTGGCCCGTAGGGGCAACCTTCTAGCCCTACGGATTAATCCGTAGGGCCAACATAAATCTGTCCCTACGAATTTCAATATCCGTAGGGACAACCCCCTATTATTACGTATTGCTGGTTGTAAATAAAAACAGTATGCGTGAGACGCAAGGATTTTAGTTTTAAAAAAAAACAGATAGTGTTGCCTGTTCGCACCGTAGGGGCATATATTTACCCTTACGGTTATAACCATAGGGGCAATAAAATAATAATTTTTTAATAAAAATTAGAAGAAAAAAAACTTATACTGACCTGATCAGTCGAAAATAATGTATTTTTAACACGGCAATTTTCCTATCATTTGCACTCATTTAGAAGTGTTCGGTATTCATATTTCACATATTAGCAAATCAGTCGTAAAATATCGGATTGCATGTGTTAGACTCTAAAACCGGCACTATAAAGGAAATTGACCGCATTTCATGGCATCGCATCATCTCTGTATTTGCGCAACACTTGTGTCGAGATTTGTGCAGAAAATTGCAGGAGCAAAGTCAAAAGAAGCTGATCAAAAATACACCAACTCCATATTTTCAGATATGGTAGCAATTCAAAAGGCAATATAAAAATCAACATATCAAATAAAGGCCCACAATTCAGCCCAAGACAGCACAAGAAATTCCAAGCCATGAAGCCCCAAAAGAGCCGCGGAACCGCGGCGGGAGCCGGCTTGAGCCGCGGTTCCGCGGCGCTTTTGCCACATCATCACTCAATTTTCAGTGCAAAACTCCTATCTCAAGGCCTACACCTCATTTTGACACGTCAAATTCCAGAATTCTCCAGAGTCTTCTGTCAGATCAGCAAAGATCATTAAGCAAAGCTGATCCTAATTAAGCTCCTAACTAACCTCTTCTAGAAGCTCCCTCCTAACTAATCACATCTAGAAGCTTCTCCTCTAACTAACTTTTGGAGAGAAATTCAAATTTCCTTAACAAACTTTTGGAGGGAAACTTAAAATTCAAATCCTAGATCTAGGGTTTTGAGATCTATAAATAGAAGCCTAGATCTAAAGGTTGAGGGGGTTCTTGAATAGTTCATCAATAATCTTCAATATTCCAATCTTTACCTCTTTCTTCATCTTCTTCCACAAGTCTAGTGACAAGGCTTGTGCGAAACCCTAACCCTAATTCCACTCCAAATTCAAGATCTTGAGTACCAATCAAGTAAGAAGCCTTCAACCTTTTAGGAGCCGAGCCGATCTTCAATCGGGCAAGTGATCCAAGCCGATCCGCGACTCAAGGAGACGAGCGAAGCCAAATCGACGATCGAGTTCTTCCTCTTGTAGTTCTTGAGCGAATGTAATGAAATTGTTGATATAAATAAAAGGTGAAATTCTTTAATCTTGCTTTCTTTAAATTCTTGCATCATGATTCGATCTCAATTTATGATTGTAGTTCTTGTGATGATGTTTGAGTAAAACTCCGCTCGTAAAGGAGTCGAGACGATTGTAGAATGATGATGTAACAAATCTTAATACGATTTTTAAGTCCTACGAGCTTTGTAAACCCTAGCAAGTTCAAGAATCGATGACCTAGTTTCGTCGCGATGCTTTCTTGATTGTTATCGCTCGAAATTAGGGATCTACGATCGTTTCTTGAAATTACTAGAGGCTAGAATATGAATGATATCGATAAAAGAACAAGGGATAAGATGAAACCCTAGTTTCATAAGAAATCCCTAATTCTTGTCGATCATCATCGATCTAGTATCAATTCATCGAAGGATATGAATACGTAATTATAAGATTACATCACATCAATAGATCCGATCGATTCCTACGAGCCTCATTTCGATTCTTGATATTTGGTTTGGAAAAATTATCAAACTATCAATTCTTGATTCTATCTTTTTCTTATTATTAGATCTATATTTTCTAATTCTTGAACTTCAAATATAAATCATGAATTGTTTGTTTTCTTTTCTTTAAAGTTTCGACTCATTTAATTTGAAAGACGAACTATTACACTGTCCCTGTGGACGATCCGCACTCACTTACAATCTACATCCGACACCGTAGTTGATTGCGGTCAAATAATTTTTGGTTGTGATTTCTATTCTATTTTCTACATGCACAACGAAAAATCATTACAATCATGACCCTTACGGTTTTATCCGTAGGGAAAAGCCAAAGCCACTGGGTTGTAAACCGTAGGGACAAGTAAATAGTATTTTTTTAATAAAATAGAAATAAAAAATGTCACTACGGTTATCACCGTAGGGACATGTTTTTACGGTTTAAACCGTAAGGGAATGCTTTTTGACCCAACGGGTTGTATTTTTGTCCCTATGGTTATTATCGTTGAGACGGTGATTTGCCCCTACGGTTTGAACCGTAAAGACATCTCTCCTTCGTAGTGGTGTAAGTGCAAAATAGCTAATGGATCCCACTGGTCCATGCGAAAGACCTCTGCAGTTTGGACCTGCAGGGTCCTTGCAGACACCGTTTCCTCTATATTAAGTACTAAATATTATCTTACAAAGTTTTTAGGAAGAATTGAAGTATATGAACCAGCAGATCAACTAACAATAGCATAGAGCCTCTCATATAATATAGGCTTATTGTCCAAAATCTATTAAATAGTTTTGGTGTTTCCAAAAAAATACCCAAAAAATTGTAAGCTCCAAAAAAATTGCCATATAAGCTTGTAATTTCTAAAAATCCATCTTGATTATAGTATCATGTCTCCGTTAAATTGCCACGTCATCAAAAAATATATATTTTAAAAACCTAAGTTAATGATATGACTAAACAACCAAACTATTTACTTGACCGTTTCATACTAAGTTAATGCCATTAAGGTTAACCGACATTGACCATCATTCATAATAGTTTCTTTTTTAAGATTTCAAAGTTTTTCAGTAGTTTCCTGATGAACAACGAAACTATTTGCTATTATTCGAAAACAAACCTTTAAATTATTACATAAGCATCTAAAAAATCAATGTAAATACAAATTATCCTTTGAGTTTTGTAATTGTTGTAGAAGAAATCAATACACAAAGAAACTACAAAGCCTCATGTATGTATGCATGTACATGTTAGTCGTTCTTTTCTCTTATACAATATATAATCTGCTTCGATTTAGTAAAATGATATGACTAAACATTTGCTTTAGTTTTCTTCAAATATTTTAACATCTAATATGTTTATGCAGACCTCATGAAAAGCTATCAACTCTAATTCTTGAGAATGCAAGACCTAAATTTATTTTTGTTTGGTGGTTTTTATTTCCGTTATCTTTTTCTCCTCTGTGTATCAAATCTCCCAAGCAATTATTGAATGCTTGGCTTCCAATAAGGTATCTTTGGCTTTTGCTATCCTCTCTTTTTTATTTTTGCTTCTCTTCAAGCATCTCCAAGATTCTCTCCATAACAAAGATCACATCATACAAAAATAAAAGGAATAATGACCAAGGTGCTAGCCCATAAGAACAACTAAAAATGTGCTTTCATCACCAAACCAAAGTACATTATTCTAAGAAATCCACACACACACACACACACATATATATATAACAAAAAGGTAAACTTAATGTTTTTACAAATGTCAATCTCTTTGGAGCTTCCCTCGCAAGTGATTAGTGCATGTTTTATTTATTTAGATATCATTGACTATTATACCTTCCTTCAAAAAGCAATAGTCTTACATTTGTTCACTATGACCCCTAGAGAACAAATATAAAAAGTATATTCGAAGGAGCCATTTCACTGTGCTAGCCCATGTTTGAAATGAAAAGTCTTCTTCGTATATGATCCACAATTTTTTAAGTGGTAATATGCGTATTTTCGGCCGTCCAGAAGATCTTGAATGTTGGTTGATTTCATTTTAATGACATATTCAATAAAACTGCTTACTAAATAACTATTCTAAACTCTTGATAATCAAACTATATATTTAATTCAACAACTTACACATTAATCAATTATACGATGGTGACTCAATGTTTTTGTGAGTATGAACTCAGCCAAAATATGATTAATTATTAGGGCATAGGTGTTTCTAGTCAAACTTAGAGGGAGGAGGAAATTAAAATTGCTATTTTTGTATGCTCATGTTCAAAGAGACATGCATAGCTCTAAGTTATATATGATATATTATATGCTAGGGCTAAGAAATAATATGCCGTATAGATATAAAACATGGAGAGCCAAAGAGAAAAGCTTGAATGGTGTTAGGACGGAGGCTAAGATTCGATGCCGGAACCAAATTAATATTAACATGACACTTGATACCCTTTTCCATAAGTTGAAAAATAGTGCACCAAAAAGAAAGGAGACGCTCATGAAAGCATCATTTATATATAATTTAATTTAAGAAACTAAAGAAGACACCTCACTTTTTTGGTCCTTAAAATAAACCATCCACTGGTTATCAAGATGTGAACGATAATGTAAATCTTGATCTTCATTGTGTAAAAAATATATATAAAAGACTTTTTCTTTGATTTCGATACCTTTGTTATTTATATGCGTCGGATGGTTGGATACATATTTTAGCTGACCATGACGTGGTATATTTAACTTTTAAGACAAACATCTTAATTAATTCTTTCGGATATACATTTTTCTCCCCTGATAATCAACATAATGATATAGTTTATTGTCGTGGACTTCCTGTTTCCGGATTAATTATTAATATCTATTTTACAAGCCAATTCCTTGGCTATATAATTGTATGATCGATCATGTAAAATGAATCTAAGCCAATCAATTAATTTACCTTGACGGCATGGCATAGAAAACAAGTTAACAAATATTATACAGGTTGCAAAGATCATTCATTCATCATTAAAGTAATCCGAATTTTATTGAAAATAACATATAAAAAAATTGCATAGTTTATCCCTCATCGTCCTCGCTTTTATAGTACTTAAACCCCTTAAGTGATTAGCTCGTCTTATTGAGCATAAACCTTAAAACACACAAATTCAACATTAATGACTATTTAATTAGCTATAGACTTATTTCTGTTGTTGGAGGCAGATTTTGATGGTAATTTAGGGTTCCGATGGATGAACTAAAGAGGGTTGTACGCTGATAAATCGCTTGAAGGGGGTATCAGTCTCGAGCTTGTGTTGGGGGTGGGGGTGATAGTCGTTGGGGCTGGGGAGTTAGGTGACATATATACCAATTGGGCTATAATTCATGATTATTTTTCGAGAGGGATCACGGGTTCGATTGCCGAAGGGGTCCCATCAAAAAAGAAAAGACCCAGAGGATTTATGTTAAATGTATAAAACGATTCTCATGAGGTAAACAAGATATATAATAAAGAAGGAAACGATCAACAATATCATGCTTGAGAGTTGAGAATTTGAGATCCTGCCCACTTGTTGAATCCTAAGAGAAAGATGCTTTCTTCTTTCTTGTGTCAATTTCATGAGACCGGCGATTCCTGGCCCTTGACCCTTGGCCCTTGTAAAGAGTTAACATTGTTGATCCCAAAGAATGAAAACTCTCATCTTATTAGCTATAATTTCTTAATTAATCAAGGACACGTTGTTGTGGCTAAAACTTTATATATTAAAAATTTTGGTTAGTTGAAATTTGAGTCACAATGCAAGTAGCAATCTACAAAGATTAGGTTAGAAATTGTTCAGAAAATAATGGTTGGTTTAGATGCATATTGTAAATTTACGACAGATACCGAAATGTACATAGTTATAGCAAATGTTGCAAGTTGAAGGGATAAATAAAATAATTTTTTATATGCATTAAACCTTGTTGGTTAAGCTACATTAGTAGTGCATAGAAATTTGTGACCATATTTTTTCAAATATAAACAAAAAATTTGGTGCTCTCTATTTGCAATAATTAATGCAAAGAGAATTTTTTTCTTTTGTTTGCAATAAATTGAGTCGGATCCGATGGAATGCACAAGTATGAGACTTTTTTTTCTTTTTTTTTCCCTGCAAAATTATGATCATTTCCTTTCTAAGAGTGCGAATCCGCTGGTAAAGACTTAGACCAAGCTTGTCTGGTTTTGATGTTTAAATTTACATTATGCAGCTAAACCAATCGTTAGATTCTTAACAATATTTTTAAACTTATTATGCTAAGTTAATTTAGGAATGGAGTTCACTAAGATCTAAAAATATTTTTAAAAATATTAATAAAATGCCTTGCTGACCTGCGGTTGCCGCCCTTCCAAATGGGGCAATATGTAATTTCTATTTTTCTTTTACTATTTCCATACAGGGCTACTAAAAGCAAATTGGAGAGATTTTTCGCGGTTCTGTCGTACCACCAAAAATTTCATGCCAGCTAATTTTTCATACCACAAAATATTTCATCCGTCAAATCCTGGTCCCAGCAAATTAAAATACAGTATTATATCTTTTTTTTTATATTTAACATCTTTTATTAAAATAAATCTTTTTTGTTAATAGTTTAAGTTATACATTGATTTTTTTCAAAATGCTGGATATGTGGTTAACATTTAGTGCCCACCTTAGAAAAACCATGGAATGCATATAGGTATAAAATATAAGATGAAATAAATATACATATGGCTTGAGTCTTTTGGATGGAGTACCACTGTATTAAAAGCCCGTCTGCATCTATGTGTGGACACATGTGTTGTGGAGCAAAACCGAGTTTTACATGGTATCAGAGCTTGGGTGTTTGCTTGTTTGTTCACGCTGCACATGAGTTTTAAGTCATCGCATGTTAAGTTCTGTTGGTCGACGTGCAACGGGTAGTGTTGAGAATGTGGTTGACATTTAGTCTCATGTTGGAGAAAATATGAGATGCATATGTATATAAGATATAAGATATGATCCCACTATATTAAAATGCCCATGTAAATCTTTTGGATGAAGTTCAATTATATTAAAAAGCGCATGTGATGTTGTCCCAAATCGAGTTTTACACAAAACAAAACAAAAGTAAATCCTTTTGATATATTTAGCATCTTTTATTAAAAAAAACATTTGTTAATATTTTAAGATATGCAATAAATATTAAAATCCAGTATCATCTTTTATTTAAAAAATAACTTTTGTTAATATTTTAAGTTATACAATGCTATTTTTTTTCAAAACAAAAGGCCGTAAATCCTTTTGATTTATTTAGCATCTTTTATTTTAATAAAAAACCTTTTATTAATATTTTAAGTTATACAACAAACATTAAAATCAACTATCATATCCTTTTTATGTATTTAGCAACTTTATTAAAAAAAATATTCTGTTAATATTTTAAGTTATGCTATGACTTTTTCAAAACAAAAAAAAATCATAAATCCTTTTGATATATTTTGCATCTTTTATTTAAAAAATATTTTGTTAATATTTTAAATTATACAGTGAACACTAAAATCCGATAAAATAACTTTATATATATATATATATATATATATATATATATATATAGCATCTCTTATCAAAACAAACTTTTGTTAATATTTTAAGTCATACAATGATTTTTTTTAAACAAAAAATCCGTAAATCTTTTTGATATATTTAACATCTTTTATTAAAAGAAATCTTTTGTTAATATTTTAAGTTATATAATGATTTTTTTCAAAGCAAAAGGGCAAATCTTTATATATCTATAATACCCTAAACATCGAAGTAGACTGAATTATAGAAGAACAAAAAATAGTTGAAATACAAACGACTATAAAGAATAATCATATTATTCTAGAAAAAAAGATTAATACAGAATTAGCCACAGATAATCCTATGCAGAAACTAAAGATTTCATTTCAGAGAAAGTATCCAAATATCTCTGAGAAAGAATTGATGAAACGTTGCTTAGAACATATGAAAAAACAGTTCGAGCAAATATTTGATGTATCAGACACCAGTTCGTCAATATCCGATAAAACTATCAAATCGGTAGACATGAAAGACAATTTTAGCTTTGATACCAACAATTACTAATAGGAAACAAAGATAAAATAAGAAACAAAGATTAGAATCTTACTTGTGAACTATCAGGAGAAGACGCGTCTTTATTTAAACCAAATATTTATTTCTTAAACACTATTACAAACTATCAAGCTATCAGCTTGTACAAGAGAGATTGTAAGAAAGGAGTAAGAGATTTTATTTTTCGATGCTCTCTCTCCGAGTTCTCAGTCCTTATTTATAGCTGAGGGAGAGTCTTGAAGAAGGCTCTGGAGATGCTGCTCTGTCCCTGTGAGCTGTCCTTTATAATTAGCCTTATCGGCCATATCCCTTTATAAAAGGTATCCACTTATAAGTGCTCTGTCTTTGTCACGACCCCAAATTTGACCCGTAACCGGCACTTAAACTACGTAACGTTTACAGGCGTACTCAACTTAAGTAAACCGAAACCTAGAATCTAAACCACCCAAATCTGGATAAACGGATAAAAACATAGTTTAAAAACATTCGGAAAATCTTAAGTAAAAATCTTTAAGTTTAGTTTTCGTTCTAGAAAATTTCGGCAGCACCTCCTTTGTAAAAACTAGCCCCGAAAATGGGTACAACATAGATAATAAATAAAGCATCCCAAACGGGAGCAAATCACGCCCAACGGCGGAGTCAACCACCACAAGATATAAATACAACGCCGTAGCGAAGAAATATAAATGGAAACTGCATAAAGAAGTAAAACTCTACAACAAGACCGGCTCCTACGAGCACGGCACCCAAAGTCACCAAAATAATAATACAACATCGAATCCTCACAACTCGTCTCTAAATCAAATACAAGAAGTGGTAGATGGAGAATACTAGATCTAACAAAAAGATATAAAATGTACAAAACGGATAACCGCGAACCCACCTAAAAGCAAAAGGCCTCACAGCCAACCGTAGCGGTATCCGCAAAAGTAGAGATGATAAGACGTCCTGCCGCGACTACTCAGATGGTAAGTCCTGCAAAACACTGTGACACAACGGGGTGAGTTTCCAACTCGTGAATAGTAATTAACATCATACAGTAATCGCAAGTATGCACGAACAGAGATAAATCTATCACATGTAATCTGATAGCATGAGTAAGGTAATATGAATATGCAACAATCATGTAAAGGTACATCATCAAGGTACTACATCTATATGAAGCAATGCATATCAAAAACAATCCTGAGTGTGGGATGATATAATAAAACCTCATGCAAAAATCATCAGCATGGAAAAACACCAGTGTCCCTCACTGACACATCAAATCCCAAACCTCAGGCACCGCATCCTCAGATCGGCCCTCGCATCCTGTAAGTCTCATGGAACCCGAGTGTCTAACATCGACACCCAAAACATCATGAAAACATATACCTGTATATATCTATATATGTGTGTGTATGTGTGTGAGGATATCAACCACGTATGTCCACCGACAATACGTAAAAATCATGGAAACCTGAGTGTCAAACACCGACACTCGAAGCATCATGAAACCCGTGTCTAGCATCGACAAGTAAATCCTCATAACTCAGGAGCTGTTACTACGACTGGCCCTGATGATATGTCGTACATCACTCCGGTCGGTATCCCCACGATAACCGCCGAGTCCAAATAAAATCACCGGTAGGTAATGGTCCCTCTGTCAGGCTTATCGTCTACACCACGAAATCACCACTCGTCCCGGGGTACCATACCGGGTCCACCATGTAGCCGCAGACGGTGCCTCCCGCTCCTCGAATCGATTAAGCCAAATCTCAGAACTGAGAAATCACATGGTGGACGTACTGAAATATCATATCAAGAAAAAGCGGGTTCTCAAACAATACATAGTTTTCTTGAAATACCCCCACGGTTCTCAAATCCATAAATCATATGAAATTCATATCTCAATGCGTAAATCCATGAAAACTGATATACGCGACATAAAACAACAATATGAGCATATTTAAGGAAAAGTCGCTCTTTTAAATGAATCCAGCTTTAAAATATAAAAACGCGTTTCCTAAATCCTCCGAAAACAAGTGCAGCATCATATGAGGTGTACATGTAATTGTAGCAAGATTTAAGTATCTACATGTAAGCAAGTATGTATGATGCATTTCATAAGCGCAATAGTCAACGTCTCAATATCATATGTCAAAACCATACCACTTAGGGTATATGCAACTATAGCAAAATACGTGGGTGTACATGTCAGTATGTGTGCATGATGTACATGTAGCTGTAACCGAATATGTGGGTGTACATGTCAATGTGTATGCATGATGTACAAGTAGCTATAGTAAGGTATACATGAAATGGAATAAGAGTTACTATCTCAACTATCTCAACTATCCCTGTCCGATACAATATCACGTATGTATGTGTCAACAGTATTTCATATGCATAATGTAATAAGAGTCACTACCTCAATTATCCCTATCCACTACAATATCACGTATGTATGTGGATTGTGCGTGTCATGTCAATTACTGACGGTGTGGGTGTAGCATACAAATTAGTGCCCGTGCAACATGAACCGTCAGTAATGTGTTATGTCCAATAGGTACATGTCAAGGTACAACAGGTAATATTATGCAATGACGTTCATATGAAATCAACAAATATGCAATAACATGCAACTATCATATTATATCAGCCCCGACGCATAACGCCATACGGGCGATTTCCCCGTAGATGTTAAATCTACTCACCGATGGTCTCGAGCTATGAAAATCCGACCACCTGCTTCCCCTTGTTCGCAGCGTCCGAAGTCCCCGTTTGCGATCCTAAAATTTCACAAACACGTCACATAAGCTAAATATTCTACGTCGACGTAAAGACAACGAAACGCAAGGATAACGCCCAGAAAATTACACTGCGCACCTAGCGCACTAAACGCGCACGACATCGGCAAAAATCCTACTTAGGGTCGCTAAACTACGAAACACCAAGTCTAGACTCCGATCGTCCCGATCGCGCAAACCCAACACAAACAAATACAAGGAATATAATAAATATAATCTCGCAACGACCAATTGAACCCACGTTGGAAAAACCCCGAAACCTAGTAAGCAACTTATCACAATATTTCGCACTAGTTTCAAGCTAACACAAATCTAGCGATTTCAAACATCTTACAATAATTTAACTCGGCTATCCAAACCACTTCCATAATTTTAAAACTTGCTAATTAAGTTTTAGCAAAAACCTAGTAAGCAAAATTTCCTAATTAGACAAAATAGTAATTAACAACAATTATCAAATTCTACTAGGTTAAGTTTTCTTAATCACAAATTAACATTAAACACTTCATCAAGTTTTACCCTAACTCGAATTTCTTAAAAATTATGAATAATGAATAATCAAGAGTTTAAAAGCTATGATAACCAATTAAATAGCTAATTCAAGATTTAAACATATTAATTAAGGATTAAGGTAAGAAATTATACCTTAACAAGAACACAAATATTAACTTGATCTATCATCTTAGCCTCCAAAAAAAACCATGCTTTGTTGAAGATCTAAGAAAGCTTAGTGAAGGAAATTGATGGTTTTATTTTTATTTAGGATTTTGTGGATTTATTTTTGAATTTTTGATGAGTTTTTGAGTGAAAGAGAATAAGAAATGAGCTTTGGAAATGTTTGGGGCAGATTTAGGGAGGCTCGGCCATTGCAATGGTGGGGGGTGTTTTGTGTAATTGCAAGGAAAAAAATCTAGCACAAAACATTAATGCATCAATAAATGCTAATTAATGCAATTTTTGCCACCTTTTCATCTTTTCTTTTCTTTTTAAAATATAAACCATTAGTCATCTAAAAATATCTAGATATTTGAAAAGAAGTTTCTAACTAATTCTTATAATTAGATTAGAAATGATTCTCGTAAGAAGTAATTTCCACAATTTACGTGTATAATTTACCACTTAAAATAATATTTTATTAGGGGAAAATTCTATCTGAACCAAAACTTTCCATATGCCCCCAAAGCTTGCGCACTAGTTTTATTTTAGCTAAACTAGGTGTCGGCAAGTTTCTACGGACGTTTGATCACAATCGGGTTAAAACGGAAAATACCGACTATTTTACCCTAAAACGGAAAAATTTGCATAACGATTTCTAAAACGTTACAATCTCTCCCTTATATAAATTCGGTCCCCGAATTAAAATTTAACTACGCGTACCTTCGAAGAGATAAGGGAATTTCTTCTGCATCTCACTCTCGGCCTCCTAAGTGATCTCCTCACTAGTAGGGCTACGCCAAAGAACCTTCACAGATGGTAAGACCTTTGACCGAAGTTTCTTCACCTGCCGATCCAAAATAACTACCGGCTGCTCGGTGAACGAAAGATCACACTCAAGCTGAACGGTCTCATGCTGAATCATGTGAGAAGGATCATGAAGGTATCTACGAAGTATCGACACATGGAAAACGGGGTGAACATCCGGAAAACTAGGCGGGAGCGCCAAACGATAAGCAACAGAACCCACTCGCTCAAGGATCTCGAAAGGACCTACAAATCTGGGACTGAGCTTTCCTTTCCTCCCGAATCGCATAACGCCCTTCATCGGAGAAATCCTCAGGAATACATGATCCCCCACTGCGAACTCAAGTCTGAGACGACGATGGTCGGCATAAGACTTCTGCATGCACTGGGCTGCTCTCATCCTGTCCTGGATCTTCTCCGTAATCTCCTGAACTAGCTGGGGTCCCAAAACCAGACTTTCACTGAGTTCGGTCCAACAGACTGGCGATCGACACTTCCTACCATACAAAGCCTCAAAAGGTGCCATCTGAATAGTCTCCTGAAAGCTGTTGTTGTAGGAGAACTCAATCAACGGCAAGTGACAATCCCAACTGCCGCCAAAATCAAGCACACATGCACGGAGCATATCCTCCAGAGTATGTATAGTCCGCTCCGACTGGCCATCGGTCTGTGGATGAAAAGCGGTGCTAAAACTCAACCGGGTACCCAAAGCTTCCTGAAACTTCTGCCAAAGATGGCTAGTAAACTGGGTGCCTCTGTCGGATACTATGCATATGGGAACACCGTGCAAACGTACAATCTCATCTATGTAAAACTGAGCATACTGAGCATAACCGAAAGTGGTCTTCACTGGAAGGAAGTGAGCCGCTTTCGTCAACCGGTCAACAATCACCCAAACGGAGTCATACCCTCGACTGGTCTTGGGTAAACCCACAATGAAGTCCATGGAAATCTGCTCCCATTTCCACTCCGGAACGGGTAAAGGCTGCAACTCTCCAGCCGGTCTCTGATGCTCAGCCTTGACTTGCTGACAAGTCAGGCACCTCGAAACGAAGTCCGAAATATCGCGCTTCATCCCTTCCCACCAGTAAAAGTCTCTCAAGTCACGGTACATCTTGGTGGAACCTGGATGAACGCTAAAGGCCGACTGATGTGCCTGCTTTAGGATCTCGCGTCTCAACCCATCAGCATCTGGTACACACAAGCGAGTCCCGCATCGTAGCACACCCTGGTCATCAATCATGAACTCCGAAACTCTTCCCTGCCGAACAAGCTCAAGAATCTCAGACAAACGGTCATCACTGGGATGCGCCTCACGGATACGATCAAGTAATAGCGGACGGGCGCGGACATGAGCAAGTTGTCCCCCAGCGGAAGTGAACTCGAACTGTACTCTACCATCACACAAGAGCTGTCAATCTGCAGAAGACTGACGCTGAACTGCGCTCAACTGGGACAAGCTACCCCCGGACCTACGACTCAAAGCATCAGCTGGCACATTCGCCTTACCCGGATGATAAACGATCTCACAATCATAATCCTTCACTAGTTCCATCCAACGGCGCTGTCTCAGATTCAGATCCCGCTGCTGGAAGATGTACTTCAAGCACTTGTGATCCGTGAAGATCTGACACGACTCCCCGTACAGGTAGTGTCTCCAAATCTTCAACGCAAAGACCACCGCGGCCATCTCAAGATCGTGAGTGGGGTAATTCTGCTCGTGCTTCTTCAGCTGCCTAGAAACATAAGCAATCACTCTATCATGCTGTATAAGTACACAACCGTGCCCCACTCGAGAAGCATCACAGTAAACAACATAACCGCCCGATCTAGAAGGCAAAGATAGAACTGGTGCTGTCGTCAACCGAGTCTTCAACTGCTGAAAACTCTGCTCGCACGCATTAGTCCAAAGAAAAGGAACTCCCTTCCGGGTCAGTCCAGTCAGCGGTGCAGCGATACTCGAGAAATACTGCACAAAACGGCGATAATAACCAGCTAAGCCTAAAAAGCTGCGGACCTCAGTCACCGATATAGGTCTGGGCCAAAGCTGCACAGCCTCGATCTTCCTCGGGTCCACAAGAATACCGTCACCAGTCACCACATGACCCAGGAAGTCAACTCTATCAAGCCAAAACGCGCACTTTGAGAATTTAGCATACAGCTGGTGCTCTCTCAATATCTGCAAAGTTATCCTCAAGTGCTGGTCATGCTCCTCACGACTCCTAGAGTAGACCAGTATATCATCAATAAACACAATAATAAACTTGTCGAGGAAAGGCCTAAAAATCCGGTTCATCAGATCCATGAACGCTGCTGGCGCATTAGTGAGTCCGAACGACATCACCAGAAACTCATAATGCCCATAGCGCGTACGAAAAGCGGTCTTTGGAATGTCATCATTCCGAACCCGCAACTGATGATAACCCGAACGCAAATCAATCTTAGAAAAATGTTTCGCACCCTGGAGCTGATCAAATAAATCGTCAATGCGAGGTAAAGGATACCTATTCCGCACCGTAACTCGTTTCAATTGACGATAATCCATACACAACCTCAAACTGCCGTCCTTCTTCTTGACGAACAGAACATGACCTCCCCACGGCGAAACACTCGGACGTACAAGTCCCCTATCAAGCAATTCTTGCAATTGATCTTTAAGCTCTCTAAGCTTTGCCGGAGCCATCCGATAAGGCGGTATAGAAATAGGCTCCGTGCCAAGAATCAGATCAATGTAGAACTCAATATCGCGCTCTGGCGGCAATCCAGGTAACTCGTCTGGAAAAACGTCGGGAAACTCTCGCACGGTAGGAACCTGGTCCAACGACTCCACTGTGGCTCCAGTATCATGAATGAAAGCCAAGAATCCCCGACATCCTCTCCTCAAAAGCCGACTAGCATAAAGGACAGAAATCAAACTGTGAGGGGCGGCACCATGGTCCCCCTGCACAACAAACACTAACTCACTGGGAAAACAAAACCTAATTGTCTTCTCGCGGCAGTCCATGGACGCGTAGCAAGTAGCTAACCAGTCCATGCCCAGCAGAAAGTCGAAGTCCAATATCTCAAGAAGGATCAAGTCGACGGACAGTTCTCTGTCTCCTATACGGACAGCACACGACCAGAACACGTGTCGCGCAACTAACGACTCTCCTACAGGAGTAGTCACGACAAGCGGCTGATCTAGCAAACACGACTCTTAGCCTAACCTCGGCACGAAGTGCATAGAAACATACGAATGCGTAGATCCCAGATCAAAAAGAACATGTGCATCATAAGAACATACAGAAAGGGTATCTGAAACCACGGCATTGGACGCCTGCGCGTCCTGGTGAGTCAAGGCAAACACCTGAGCCTGCCCCTTACCGGCAACTGGCTGCCCTCTGCCTCGGCCACCTCGTCCTCTCGGCACAAAACCACCGCGACCACGACCTCTCTGAGCAGGAGTCTGACGCGGCGCAACAACAGGAATAAGAGGCAACGCTCTCTGAGGCGGAGAAGGTGGTAAGGTAACCTGGGGTACGGCTGGCCTTCTCTGACGTACTACGGTACAATCCAGAACAAGGTGATGTAGACTGCCACACCCAAAGCACCCATAACACGGCCGCTGACCCTCCTGGGAATAAGGGCTGAATAACTGTCCCCATCCAACGTCTCTGCTACTCCCCGGGTCTAAAGGAACTCTGCCTCGGCATGCAAACCTCCGTCTCTGTGCTGATACATCTGTACGAGTCATCTTCGGTTCCGGAACAATCGACGACTCAGAAAGGCGCTCCTCCACCAAAAGGGCTGCATCCACCGCTGCCGCATACGTCTCACAATGATGAATGCTGATGGCTAGGAACAACTGGGTAAGCAGGCCGCGAACAAACCTCTTCACCCTCATCTCCTCAGTCGCCACCAAGTACGGAACATACACAGACAGCTCGGTAAACAGTACATCATACTCAGACACCGTCATCCCTGGAGTCTGGCATAACGACTCAAATTTGCGCGCTCGCGCATCCCTGATGCTCGGTGGAAGAAAACGGGCGAGAAACACCGTCACAAACTCAGCCCAGGTTATAGGAGCAAGACCTGCGGCTTTGCCCCTCTCCAAGAACTCACACCACTTCTTGGCCAGACCCTCCAGACAGAAGCTCGCGAACTCCACACATCTCTCGTCGGAGCATCGGAGCGAACGACAAATCCTGGCCATCCGGTCGATAAACGACCGCGGATCCTCAGCAGCATCTGTGTCAGTGAACACCGGAGGCCTCAGCCTCATGAACTCTGTCAGTGACACGGTAATAACCTCTGGAGCTGTAACTGTGACTGCCGAAGCAGTGGGTACCATCGTGGTCCCTGCAACGGGTGGAACAGCTGCCTGCCCCTGCGCTCGAATAGCCTCCACTAAAGTCCCCATCATCTGGCGCATGTCCTGCATACCAGCCCCAAACATAGCAATGTGCTCCGGTACAACAGGCGTACCGCCCTGATCAGTCCTCGCCTCAGACGAGTCGACTCTAACCTCGGCCCTTGCGGCCGCTCTCTATGCCCTCGTAGTCTTCGGCGGCATATAGGCTGGAAATTGAAACAAGATTCGATAAGGACACAGAAATCAAATCACAAGGATGTAACAATCACGGAAGGAATTTAAATCAATAAGTTCTAAGGTCACTTAGGCGGAGTACCGTGTCGTAAGTATGCCGCGGAACATACCCACGCTACGTCACTCTGCTCAAGCTACCTACTCCATCATACCAAGGTCATCCTACACTCCGAAAGGTAAAAACCTAGCACTTTGATACCAACTTTGTCACGACCCAAAATTTGGCCCGTAACCGGCACTTAAACTACGTAACGTCTACAGCGTACGCAACTTAAGTAAGCCGAAACCCAAAATCTAAACCACCCAAATATGGATAAACGGAGAAAAATATAGTTTAAAAACATTCGGAAAATCTTAAGTAAAAATCTTTAAGTTTAGTTTTCGTTCTAGAAAATTTCGGCAGCACCTCCTTTGTAAAAACTAGCCCCGAAAATGGGTACAACATAGATAATAAATAAAGCATCTCAAACGGGAGCAAATCACGCCCAACGGCGGAGACAACCACCACAAGATATAAATACGACGCCGTAGCGAAGAAACATAAATGGAAACTGCATAAAGAAGTAAAACTCTACAACAAGACCGGCTCCCACGAGCACGGCACCCAAAGTCACCAAAATAATAATACAAAACCGAATCCTCACAACTCGTCTCTAAGTCAAATACAAGAAGTAGTAGATGGAGAATACTAGATCCAACAAAAAGATATAAAATGTACAAAACGGATAACCGCGAACCCACCTAAAAGCAAAGGCCTCACAGCCAACCGTAGCGGTATCCACAAAAGTAAAGATGATAAGATGCCCTGCCGCGACTACTCAGATGGTAAGTCCTGCAAAACACTGTGGCACAACGGGGGAGAGTTGCCAACTCGTGAATAGTAATTAACATCATACGGTAATCGCAAGTATGCACGAACAGCGATAAATCTATCACATGTAATCTGATAGCATGAGTAAGGTAATATGAATATGCAACAATCATGTAAAGTTACATCATCAAGGTACTACATCTACATGAAGCAATGCATATCAAAAACAATCCTGAGTGTGGGATGATATAATAAATCCTCATGCAAAAAATCATCAACATGGAAAAACACTAGTGTCCCTCACTGACACATCAAATCCCAAATCATCATGCACCGCATCCTCAGATCGGCCCTCGCATCCTGTAAGTTTCATAGAATCTGAGTGTCTAATATCGACACCCAAAACATCATGAAAACATATACCTGTATATATCTATATGTGGGGGGGATATCAACCACGTATGTCCACCGACGATACGTAAAAATCATGGAAACCTGAGTGTCAAACACCGACACTCGAAACATCATGAAACCCGTGTCTAGTATCGACATGTAAATCCTCATAACTCAGAAGCTGTCACCACGACTGGCCCTGATGATATGTCATACATCACTCCGGTCGGTATGCCCACGATAACCGCCGAGTCCAAATAAAATCACCGGTAGATAGTGGTCCCTCTGTCAAGCTTATCGTCTACACCACGAAGTCACCACTCACCATGGGGTACCATACCGTGTCCACCATGTACCCGCAGACGGTGCCTTCCGCTCCTCGAATCGGGTATCACAAGCCAAATCTCAGAACCGAGAAATCACATGGTGGACGCACTGAAATATCATATCAAGAGAAACCGGATTTTCAAACAATACATAGTTTTCTTGAAATACCCCCACGGTTCTCAAACCCATAAATCACATGAAATCCATATCTCAATGCGTAAATCCATGAAAACTGATATACGCGACATAAAACAACAATATGAGCATATTTAAGGAAACGTCGCTCTTTTAAATGAATCCAGCTTTAAAATATAAAAAAGCGGTTCCCAAATCCTCCGAAAACAAGTGCAGTATCATATGAGATGTACATGTAATTGTAGCGAGGTTTTAGTATCTACATGTAAGCAAGTATGTATGATGCATTTCATAAGCGCAATAGTCAACGTCTCAATATCACATATCAAAACCAAACCACTTAGGGTATATGCAACTATAGCAAAATATGTGAGTGTACATGTCAGTATGTGTGTATGATGTACAAGTAGCTGTAACCGAGTATGTGGGTGTACATGTCAATATGTATATATGATGTACAAGTAGCTATAGCAAGGTATACGTGAAATGGAATAAGAGTTACTATCTCAACCATCTCTGTCCGATACAATATCGCGTATGTATGTGTCAACAGTATTTCATATGCACAATGGAATAAGAGTCACTACCTCAATTATCCCTATCCACTACAATATCACGTATGTATGTGGATTGTGGATGTCATGTCAATTACAAACGGTGTGGGTGTAGCATACAAATTAGTGCTCGTGCAACATGAACCGTCAGTAATGTGTTATGTCCAATAGCTACAAGTCAAGGTACAACAGGTAATACTATGCAATGACGTTCATATGAAATCAACTAATATGCAATAACATGCAGCTATCATATTATATCAGCCCCGACGCATAACTCCATACGGGCGATTTCCCCGTAGATGTTAAATCTACTCACCGATGGTCTCGAGCTATGAAAATCCGACCACCTGCTTCCCCTTGTTCGCAGCGTCCGAATTCCCTGCTTGCGATCCTAAAATTTCACAAACACGACATATAAGCTAAATATTCTACGTTGACGTAAAGACAACGAAACGCAAGGATAACGCCCAGAAAGTTACACTGCGCACTAAACGCGCACGACATCGGCAAAAATCCTAATTAGGGCCGCTAAACTACGAAACACCAAGTCCAGACTCCGATCGTCCCGATCGCGCAAACCCAACACAAACAAATATGAGGAATATAATAGATATAATCTCGCAACGACCAATTGAACTCACATCGGAAAAACCACGAAACCTACTAAGCAACTTATCACAATATTTCGCACTAGTTTCAAGCTAACACAAATCTAACGATTTCAAACATCTTAAAATAGCTTAACTAGGCTATCCAAACCACTTCCATATTTTTAAAACTTGTTAATTAAGGTTTAGCAAAAACCTAGTAAGCAAAATTTCCTAATTAGACAAAGTAGTAATTAACAACAATTATTAAATTCTACTAGGTTAAGTTTTCTTAATCATAAATTAACATTAAACACTTCATCAAGTTTTACCCTAACTTGAATTTCTTAAAAATTATGAATAATAAATAATCAAGAGTTTAAAAGCTATGATAACCAATTAAATAGCTAATTCAAGATTTAAACATATTAATTAAGGATTAAGGTAAGAAATTATACCTTAACAAGAACACAAAATATTAACTTGATCCATCATCTTAGCCTAAAAAAAAACCTTACTTTTTTGAAGATCCAAGAAAGCTTACTGAAGGAAATTGATGGTTTTATTTTTATTTAGGATTTTGTGGATTTATTTTTGAATTTTTGATGAGTTTTTGAGTGAAAGAGAATAAGAAATGAGCTTGGGAAATGTTTGGGGCAGATTTAGGGAGGCTCGGCCATTGCAATGGTGGGGGGTGTTTTTTGTAATTGCAAGGGAAAAAATCCAGCACAAAACATTAATGCATCAATAAATGCTAATTAATGCAATTTTTGCCACATTTTCATCTTTTGTTTTCTTTTTAAAATATAAACCATTAGTCATCTAAAAATATCTAGATATTTGAAAAAAAGTTTCTAACTAATTCTTATAATTAGATTAGCAATGATTCTCGTAAGAAGTAATTTCCACAATTTACGTATATAATTTACCATTTAAAATAATATTTTATTAGGGAAAAATTCTATCTGAACCAAAACTTTCCATATACCCCCAAAACTTGCGCACTACCTTTATTTTAGCTAAACTAGGTGTCGGCAGGTTTCTACGGACGTTTGATCACAATCGGGTTAAAACGGAAAATACCGACTATTTTATCCTAAAACGGAAAAATTCGCATAACGATTTATAAAACATTACAGTCTTTACTTATAAAACGCCATTGAGTGCGTCACTGCCACTTATAATTGCATCACTGAGTGCGTCACTAGCTCTGGTTTGATGAAACCATGTGCTGGTTTTAATGAGTACCGGTAAATACTGTTTGGTTTTATGAAAACCACGGGCCAAAAAACTTTTACTAAAATTCGTGTGCTCTTATTTTTGCAGTCGTTCCTTTTTTAGTAAAAGTTTATTACAGGCTTTTTTTTCATTAGGCCCTTTCCTTTGCCTGTGTCGCTTCCTTTGTTCTGGCCCAATGTTGAGCCCATCAAGTCATCCCAAAGTTGATCTGCGGATTTCATGTCTTCATCTGGGTCTTGGGCTTCTTGAAAATTGTCTTTCATGTCTATCGATTTAGTAGTTTTATTGGATATTAACGAACTGGTGTCTGATACATCAAATATTTGCTCGAACTGTTTTTTCATATGTTCTAAGCAACGTTTCATCAATTCTTCCTCAGAGATATTTGGATATTTTCTCTGAAATGAAATCTTTAGTTTCTGCATAGGATTATCTGTGGCTAATTCAGTATCAATCCTTTTCTCTAGAATAATATGATTATTCTTTATAGTCGTTTTTATTTCAACTATTTTCTGTTCTTCTATAATTTCAGACCACCATTTTAAGAGGAATTTTCTAGATAGAACAGGAATATTTTTCTCGTTAAATTCTATTATTATAGTCCATCTGAATATAAATGGAATTTCATTTTCAATAAAATAGTATAACGTACTCTCCCCTTCTTTGATAGAGGTATCTTATGTGTTATGAAATTTTGGATGAGATTTCCATCCATGGAACGAATAAATTAATAATAGAATTAGGCAAAATTTTTAATTCTGCTCCTATTTTCTGTCACTATTGGATAAACCAATTGGGTATTCCTATTTTTATAATATCAGGTCTGATCATAATAAACCAGGAGTGTTTTCTTGCAGCATTTTCATAATAAAGAAAATTATTAAATGCCTGGATATAATCCCAATAATTGCATTCATGTTTTGCATCACCCAATTTAAATGATCTTGCCCTATTATGGTGTAAGGCCCATTCATGTGGGCTTAAGATTTTCTTTATAATAACCTTAGAGAAGTTTATAACTTCTCCCCCTTCTCTATTATTCGGGCAGTAATGCTTAATCTCCACTGAGCTGGAATCTATTAGCAAGGCTTCATAAATTTGCCTTGTTTTTCCTGCTTGAGAAGCATAAGCAGAGGACTATATATATTTTTCTTTTAGAGTCCATGAATCTTCCATTCTGGAGATATCATCTCCTTCTAAACAAATAATTGTTCAGATGTGCTCTTTTTAATGTAATCCTCATCAGCATTTTCCGTTGCCTTTTTAAAGGATTGTTTTTGTTCAGAAAAACTTTCTGAGGTTTCTCTCTCGCCTTTAGTGTTATAAACACTGACATTGGTGTTATAAACACCCTTTCTAGCCACTTTATGTGGCGTCTTCCATTCAGTTGGAGCGTATGACGCTTCTGATTCTACATCCATACTAACTGGTTTTGGTTAACCAATTAGCATACGGGAAATTACTTGGAGTATGACTCCTTCCCCTTCCTCGGCCTTTCCCGGGCCCCTGACCCCTTGAAGGGTTCTGCATAAGCAGAATCTTGAAGGAATTCCCTGGTAAGAAAATCAGGAAGACGGTTATTAGTACCTTTAATATATTCAATATCAAAGTCAAAGATAGCCAATTCAGCTTTCCATCTAACAAATATTTGCTTTGATGTTAAATTTTTAACATCTTTTTGCAAGATAGATTTTGCAGCACTGCAATCAATTTTCAGCAGGAACTTTTGATTTAATAAATCATCCTGAAATTTATATATACATTTTATAATAGAAAGAATTTCTTTCTTAATGGTTGAGTAATTCAACCGTGCTGAATTATATTTTTCGGAAGTGAACCTTACAAGTGTTTCCTTATTATTATTATTAGGATCAACTTATTTTAAGATACCTCCATACCCTATGTTTGAGGCATCGGTTTCAGCAATCTTTTGCCAACCAGGATTGGCAATATGGAGACACGGTAGATTTTTTACATTCTCTTTAATTTTTTGAACTGCTTTCGTATGACTGTCAGTCCAAGGTAGAGGATTTTTCTTTAGCCTATTATATAATATGGCTGCATCTATAGCTAGATTTTTATAATAATTTATAATAATCTACTACATAATTTAAAGCACTTAAAACCCTTTGTAGTTGCTTTATATCTGGTATATAATCTGGGAATTTAGAAGCAAATTCTATACTTCTTTCAATAGGGATAATGGTACCATTATTAATGTTATGGCCCAAAAACCTAATAGCTGTTTGGAATAATTTCATTTTTGGAGCAGATATAACTAGTCCATTTTTTATAATAAGATGTTTAAATATATTCAAGTGTTTAAAATGTTGATCTATGTTATCGGAGTTGTAGGGTTCCTAGGCACACCCATGAGGTTCTACAAGGCATCAACCATGCCAAAATCAAATTTTTCCATGTGCCAAAGAACCCTATACTAGATCGTTAACTAGAAATTAGGCGAAACTACAAGCTAGTAAACTGCTTTACTAATAAGTGAATGGAAATACAACCTTTGTAGATCCGGTCCTCCACTTCTTTAGCTCCGTGATGACGTCCCTTCGCTGCGATCACCGGGATCCCGGACTCTAGCGATGGTTTCGTCGGAGAAATGAGCGGGCTAGGTCGTTGACTTCGATGCCGAAGATGATCTACGTCGAGGCAACTCTAACTCAAGCTCCATCTTCACTTGGTCATGAAACTTGTGAAGATTACACACTCTACTACATGGCAAGTGGTAGAGGATGAAGAAATAGGAAGTGGATTCACTTTGGATTTGGATTTCTCACTTGATTTCATCACTTAGAATTTTCTAGCAAGCTTTTCCTTTCTTCATGAAGAAGATGAAGAAGAAGAAAAGAAAAATGAATTAATTAATTAGAAAATTCAAGTGATTCTTATCATAATGCAACCATGGGTGAGTTAACTTGTGTAGAGAATAAACTAGGGTTTAGGTGTAATGGTTAGGTTAAGGCAAAAAACAAAATGGCAAAAACTTTCAAAGCTTCATGAAGCTTCATGAATAAAACAAACCAAGCCTCCACTTTATTCTTGCCAAAATGAATAAAGAAAATAAATAAAACAAATTAAAACCTAACCATTAACCTAAAAATGGTTTAAAGCAAATATACACCCAAGTTTGCATGTATCATCAAACATGATACAATCTAGTGCACAAAAATATATCACATATACTACTTGTGCACATCAAGTGAGAAAATCCATCTTAAGTGAACAAATACTAGTTAATGTAAAGTAATATATCAAATATATAATTATACATCAAATCATTAAATCAACACTTGATTTAATGATCCGGTCATATCGCATATAACCGACTAATATCAAGTGTATCAATGTATCGAATCAACACTTGATTCGGTAACCCGGCTATATCATATATAACCGTCCAATGATACAAATCGCGAGAATAGAATACAGTATCACATACTGGTATTATTCTCGGTCCCGCACATATCTCATATGCGCTCCTATTTCGTTTCGCTTGAGCCAGGAAAGCTCTGTGTAGGACTCTAAAGACTCATCAATACGCCGGCAGTAGGTGATGATCATATCAAACACCCACAAGCCGCAAGCGGTCTGCTAAACGTAACGGCCACCCGGGTATTGAGCGATCAGAAGATCAACGAGCAAGCCCGCTCACACTCCTGTGAATCCAACCAGCAACACTTACCGTACAGTCCGGTCTGTTCGTCTGATATGTCGCATATCTCGCCTAGGAGTGGTAAACGTCAGACCCCAGTAGCTCGATAAGTCGTGTCGATATGAGATCTATAACAGTTCGAGAAACTACTGGTAACACTTACCAGTAAATCTCAGCAACCCTGGCCAGGGATTTCCGGTTATAGCCAATCGAACACAGCGCAACATCAACTCTCTATACCGGGAGAGACGAATCCCCTCCTATCGCTCATTGCCTCCATGTGATTCGGGACTGTACCCAAAAACCACCGTTTTGCACGCCCTCTTGGACGTGGTAAGGTGGAAATCAAAGCACAGTAGGAATCACACAAGACTCTATGACGATCTCGGGTCAACAGATTACTCTGTACCAGTGTCACCAGAGAACTGCCATCTGACGTGAGGTATAATACCATCTGGGAGTTCTCGGCGAGTCCGTCCAGTGTACCCAGTCTCCACTGAGCACCCGTATATCATCTCTGATGTCAAACACCAATGGATATGGGATCATCCATCGCCCATCTGTATGGGTCGAGAAGGTATATGCTAGTCTACTCTGGTATATCGATGCCCCGTCTCAATACACCCACGACTAGGGACCTTGAAGGATGTACTTATGGACTACCATGTCCCCACTAGTATGATCCGCATCATAGTCCAGGTAGTCAAGTACACATCCTAAGGGCTTTACCAACATGTAACAGAGAGACAATCAGTATACACGTTAAGATAAAGAGCAACCAGATAGCATACTATCATGTCGAGCAAGAAAGTCCTCCCTATATATGTCCCAGCATCCACTACAATATACATCCTATGTACAGTAATGGCCTCTAGGACATACATATAACTAACATGAGTAGATCAAAACATCATCTATATATGATAGAATGAATTCTATATAAGAATTAAAGATAGAGTTCATAATATTTTGAAATTCTGATGGTGCGTTCTTTAAACCAAATGGCATTACATTCCATTCGAAATTCCCAAAGGGTACAGTGAATGCAGTTTTTGTATTTATCAGATTCTTTAATCTGTATCTGCCAGTAACCTGATTTTAGGTCAAATTTCGAAAATATTTTTGCTTTATTAATTCTATTAAGCAAATCCCTTTTATTAGGGAGAGGATATTGAATCCACTTAAGAACCTTATTTAAAGGTTTGTAATTAATAACAAGACGTGGAACACCTCTTTCTTGTTCAGCAGAATTATTAACATAAAATGCTGTGCAACTCCATGGAGAAGAGAATTTTCTAATTAATTTTTTGTCTATAAGACTACTAATCTCTTTCTTACAAAGTTCAAGATATTCTTGATTCATTTGGCATGGTCTTGCCTTAGTAGGAATTTTTTCCTCTAAAAAACCTTCTATATAGGGGAGAGCAACAATATGCTGCTTTCTTTCCCAGGATGCATTAGGAAAGTTACTGCAAATTTGAGTTATAAACTCATTTTCAATTGTTTTTATTCTAGTTTTTATTGTACTAGAATCTAACTGCTTGTTTATTTGTATAGAAGCTATATCTTTTTTAATGAAATTTATTTGTTTTTCTTTAAGGTAAATATCCTTTACTTCATTTAGGATTTTTACTATGGGATCAGTTATAAACTGAAACAAGAGTTCTTTTCCTTTGTAAAAACTATAAATGCCTTTTGAGTCTATTCTTTTTATAGGCATTATTTTACTAAGGAACGGTGTCCCGAGTATCACATGCTGTGATATTTCTTTTACTATAATGAAGGGAGAGGGAATACATATTTCTTCATTGCAAATGTTTGCATTCGACACCTTATATGGTGTAGTTAAAGTGTCGTTATCAGCGGTACTCAGAGTCTCTGAGTAGTTCTTTCGCAATATTTAATTGGAATAATTCCTTTCTTTATGCAGTTTAAATCTGCATCACTATCAACAAGAGCTATAGGATTGGGTATAACCAAATCGTTATTTACTATTAGAGTAATTCTAATGTACCATTTTTGATTTAATACTAAATCAATAGTTTGTAATAATTTATCAGGAGCTATTTCTTTTTCTCTAGTAATTTCTTCAATAAATTCTTCTTCTTCATTTGAAGATTCTCCATGTATTATGGTGTTATTTTCAATAGCAGAAATTCTTTGTACAATCTCTTTGTTCTGAGTCTTTAGCTCTTTAATTTCAAATTTGAGGTTATTAATCTCTTTTTGTAAAGACGCAATAGTTACTGGCTTTCCTTCTTTTTGTTGTTGTCTCTTAAAGACTTCCGATAGTCTATAAACGTTATCAGTTACATGAGATTTCTCATTTTCTTCTCTTAGAAGAACTTCAACCAACTTAGACTTTAGTTCTGGATGAATATTATCATCTTCTATAACTTTCTGAACGGCTTTTTTTATCATCTTTACTTATTACATTGATGTTTAGCCCATTCATATCTATTATAGATTTCCAGTAATTTTCATCTTTGTTGATATTACAACATTTACTGGAGCATTCTTTTTTGCATTGTTTTTCATCATCTTCTGATGAAGATAAATTTGATGATTCTGTTGAGTCAAACTCAAAGGATTCTGATGAATTAATCATTATTTTATATAATGATTTTCTTAATTTTTCATCTTCAATTTCATTTATCCTTTTTTTTGTATAACATTTGTTGGCAAAATGACCAACTTTTCCACACTTATAACAAGTGGTAGCAGATTTTTTCTTAAATCCATGGTTTTGTTTTTATTTCTTCTTCTCTTCTCCCTCTTTATCCTTAGGAGGATGATATTTTCTTTTGTACCTCTTTTTATAATGAGGACGGTGAGATTCTAATTCTCTCGATCTTCTTTTATCTTTTCGCTCCTTATGCGGATCTTCCATAGCTAATTGGCTACAAAATTCTCCCAATTCGTGTTTACCAGTTAATCTCTGGTTTTTTAATTGGTTTCTTAAATTTATGTCATTACACAAAGCTCGACCTTCTTTAACACAGGTGCTTATTAAGCGACCATAAGTGAATGTGTTATAGGGTATAACCCCATCATACTACATTCGAAGATTTGTTTTAACTCTTTCAGCGAACAAATTTGGTAAACCATAAATAAATTTAGCTTTCCAATGAGAATTATTTGCATCTTCTAACTGCATAACTCTACTGAGAAAAGTATCTTTATACCATTTAAAATGTGTTAATGTAGGATATCTTAGATTCTGTAATAAAGTTCTTACTTTCTCGGCTTGATCACTTACATCTCCGGTAAAATGATCGAGAATAGTAAGGATTAATGTATAAACAGCATCAGACACAGGAGAATTGTTCTCCATCTTTTGTGCGCTAAAAATTTTAATTTTCTGCGTGGATGATAAACAATGATCCCACCAACCTTTTAATATTCCTGTGAATCCACAAGAAATAAACATTGCAACATCAGCATCTGAATTTCCCTGCTGTTTAGAGACTGTTGCATACATCATAATACGATGTAAGGTGTCATGAATCTGCTTATCTGCTAATCCATCAATGTTCCATTCATAAATGGTTCTTCCAGAGAATGAATTTGTTATAACAGCTTCATTTTCTTCATATAGGACATCTAATAGAGTTGGTCTTTTATAATAATGCTTACCCAAAGTTCTTTGTAGGTATTTTATAACATTTATCTCATCTTTGCTAAATACATTATCATCAGACCTATTAATCTGATCTTCTAACATCTCACTTATATCGGAGTTTTCTTCTAATATTTCAGAAGGTTCTCTATAGAGAATATTTAGTCTAGCACTATTAAACTTTTTCTCCATAGCAGTTATAATATCTGAAGATATATTTTTGTTTTTAGATAATTTATACCCCGAAATATCTAAGGATGGTTTAATTGGTATATAAATTTTTTCATTGGTCATCCTTATAGTAGGAGCTTCTATTATAGCAAGAGCTTGTAGTTTATTAATCAAGCTTTCAAGAGTAGATTCTACTCTAGTCAATTGATGACCAATAACTTATATATGGATATTAGTAAAATTGTTTTGCTTAAAGACTTTTTATAGTTCTTTTAGCATATTTTCCATTTTATCATCTACAAGAGGCTTTATAAAAGTCGTTGCCTCTAAATTAGAGGTTGATATTCCAGACAACCTTAATGGTTCTGTTGGGGGATATATAGATCTCACCATTTTCCACTTATAGTAGACCATTGTTTATAATGTTCTTCAAGAACATTAATCTTACTTTCTTGTTCTGCAAAAAAGTATTCTAGAAACCAATTTACGAAATATTTTAAACATTGGTTTTCTTCAAGATATTTATAATAATGATCTTTATAGGAATACATTTGATCATTAGAAAATGTTTTTGCAAACCATTTTCTGAAAGCTTCATGCTTTTTCCCCATAAATTCCTTATTAAGGAATTTTCTTAAAGAACTATTAGGTGTCAAATCCATTAACTTATATATGGAAACCTATCTCTGATGAGGTTGGAGAAGTTTGATTATCCTTCTCATATATTGGATGGGATATATTTTCTTGTGAAATTTTTATCCCTTTAATCTCTTTATAAGAGGAACTAGGTCTTGAAAAAGACATTCTTCCATTATAAACGGAAGAAGTAGTACTACTATCCATATAAGGCTGGCTATATTATTTGAGCCAAATTTCAAAGTCACTTATTTAAGAAATATCTTTTTAGATCATTACTCATGGAACGACATCAAAGTCGCGTAGGGATTTCCAATTAAGCCAGGGATTGGCAGTCATGGATCCCTTAAATCGTTGACAGACGTATGGGTAAAAATTTGATTTGATATCTCTTAAGTATAATTCATATGAATATTATTAAGTATTGCATGTAAGAGAAGAACATCATATAATATAAGATAATCATATCAAAACCTTGAATTAGAATTTAATGGCAACCTCTTCAACAACTGTTTCGACGAAAATTGTTCGGAATAAGAGCAAACATGTGAAGAACTCTAATTTGATAGAGTATCCCTCAGATGAGGAGCAGCTGAACAAATGGACTATTCCAAGTGTTCCAGCTAAAGAGATATATAATATTGGGACGTTTGATCTCTCGTCCAGACTTTCCATTAAAAGCATGGAAAAGACTCTTTCTGTGAATAGCACAGAACAAATCATTCAACTCCTTTCAGAAAAGAATGTTTATAGGTTTGAAAAACATCAGAAATACCTTCATATAGGTCTTATTCAAGCGGTCTTTAAGCCTCTTACCCTACATGGCCTTAATACCTCTATTTTGACGTCACTAAGAGATGCGAGATGTCTGGATTGGATCCTTTCCTTAATAGGAATTATGCAAACCAGCCTTTGTCATGGACCAGTCTATTTTGATGTGTACCCTAATTTAACCTTGTATTTAACTGACCCAAATATACTTGAGGTGGTTACATTAAATCTAAAGACACATGGTTATAATTTTATGAAAGGGTCTGAGACTATATCGATAGTCTACAGAATTCATTACAAAGTCTTAACTACTATGGCACCTAAGGTTAAGGCAAAAACTGAAAGTGGTAAAACCACTGTTATCGAGACTAATTTATTGTCTTCTGGTGTTGCTACAAACAGGATTATAAAATGGGAAGAAATAAACTTTCCCGAATCTTGGGTTATAACTTCAACACTGCCGCCAGCACCCATTATTGATACAGATATCGATCAGATTATACAGACTGACGATGGAAATATTGAGGTGAAATTTGGCTCGAATAATATAGCCAGAATTTCAGGAGAGCCTTACATGGCTAGTACCACATCTTCCGTTTATAATGGAAGAAGGTCTTTTTCAATACCTAGTTCCTCTTATAAAGAGGTTAAAGGGATAATATTTCGCAAGAAAATATATCGCATCCCATATACGAGAAGGAGCATAAAACTTCTCCTACCTCATCAGAGATGAGTTTCCATTTATAAGTTGTTAATGGATTTAACACCAAATAGTTCTTTAAGGAAATTCCTTAATAAGGAATTTATGAAGAAAAAGCATAAGGCTTTTAGAGAATGGTTTGCAAAAACATTCTCAAATGATCAAATGTATTATTACAAGGATCATTATTATAAACATCTTGAGGAAAACCAATGTCTAGAATATTTTGTAGACTGGTTTCTGAATTACTTTCTTACAAAACAAGAAAGTAGGATTAATGTTCTCGAAGAACATTATAAACAATGGTCCACGATAAGTGGAAAAACCGTTAGAGCTATCTATCCGCCCACAGAACCATTAAGGCTATCTGGAGTAGCAACCTCTAATTTAGAGGCAACAGCTTTTATAAAACCTATAGTGGATGATAAAATGGAAAATATGTTGAAAAAGTTACAGAAGATTTTTAAACAAAACAATTTTACCAACATCCATATCCAAGTTTTTGGTCAGCAATTAAACAGAGTAGAATCTACTATAGAAAGCTTGATTAAAAAACTGCAAGTTATGGCTATAGTAGAAACTCCTACTATAAAGATAACCAATGAAAAGGGTTATATCCCTATCAAACCATCTTTAGATATTTCCGGTTATAAGTTATCCAAAGACAAAAACATATCTTCAGATATTATAACTGCTCTAGAGAAAAAGTTTAGCAGTGCTAGACTTAATATCTTAGAAGGAGAACCTTCTGAAGATTCAGAAGAAAATTCTGATATAGATAGAATATCATATGACCAGAATAATATGTCTGGTAATTACAACACATGTAGCAAGGAAAAGATTAATGCTATAAAATACCTGCAAAGAACTTTGGGAAAGCATTATTACAAAAGACCAACTTCGCTAGATGTTCTATATGAAGAGAATGAAGCAGTTATAACAAATTCATTCTCAGGACGAGCCATTTATAAATGGAATATTGATGGATTGGTTGATAAGCAAATCCAAGATACCTTACATCGAATTATGATGTATGCAACAGTTTCCAAACAACAGGGAAATTCTGATGCTGATGTTTCAAGATTTATTTCTCGTGGATTCACAGGAACTTTAAAAGGCTGGTGGGATCATTGTTTATCACCCACGCAGAAGATGGAGATTTTTATCGCAGCAAAAATGGAGAATAATACTCCTATATCTGACGCTGTTTATACTCTTATCCTTACAATCCTAGATCATTTTAACGGGGATGTAAGCGATCAAACTGAGAAAGTAAGAACTTTATTACAGAATCTAAGGTGTTCCACATTGACACATTTTAGATGGTATAAGGATACCTTTCTCAGCAGAGTTATGCAATTAGAAAATGCAAATAACTCTCATTGGAAAGCTAAATTTATTGATGGCTTACCAAATCTTTTCGCTGAAAGAGTTCGTACAAATTTACGAATGCAGTATGATGGGGTTATACCCTACAACACCTTTACCTATGGTCGTATTATAGGTACTTGTGTTAAAGAAGGTTTAGCTTTATGTAATGACATAAAGTTAAGAAATCAGTTGAAAAGCCAGAGATCGACTGGTAAAAATGAATTGGGAGAATTTTATAGCCAATTTGCAATAGAAGATCCGCGTAATGAACGGAAAAATAAAAGAAGAACGAGAGAATCAGAATCTCGTCGTCCTCATTATAAAAAGAGGCACAAAAGGAAATACCATCCTCCTAAGAATAAGGAAGAAGAAGATAAGAAGAAGAAACACCACAGATTTAATAAGAAATCTACTTTTTCTGCCACTTGCTATAAGTGTGGTAAGGTTGGTCATTTTGCCAATAAATGTTATGCAAAAAAGAAGATTAATGAAATTGAAGACGAAGAATTAAGAAAATCATTATACAAGATAATGATAAACTCGCCCGAATCTTGTGAGTCTGAAGTCACATATTCATTGTCACGCCCCGCTTCCCAAAGTACACTAAAGTGGGCACATGACATAGCCAACCATGCTACCTGTGGATAGGAAAAATCCTTCCACAGTCACATTACGGCTGTGGAGATATCAAGAACAGGAAAGTAGACTAACTATCTAGTACATGTCCATAAGCCAGAGTAAAAGAGTCAAGAGATAATAATATGCGGAAGCCAAAAGATACAATAAATGAAACACCTGGAGTGAAATTACATACCGACAGGAACCTCACCGCTCGTCTAACAGCGGTAAAACTCCTAATCAGTCTACAACATGGTAGAAGAATCTGGGCCATGCAAAACCCAGACGTCAACGCGTCAAGTCATCAAGTAATAACATAATAAACAGGCAATGCAAATATAAACATGAATAAAGCAGGGGTAACAATAATAAGAATCAGAGCAGTGCAGGGTAGTGTGCAGTGGGTAAACTAAACTATTCTATCAGGTTTTCTGTTCTAAAGTCTTTGAAACCAAATTGATGAATCATCGATGTAACTCAATAGTATCCCGTACATACCCGGGACCACGGCCACAATATTCTCGGCTGCAGCCGAGACATGCCGCTAGGCACAAAACAGGAATGTGTACACTCGATAGTATCCCGTGCATACCCGGGACCACGGCCACAATATTCTCGGCCGAAACCGAGACATGCCGCTAGGCACAAAACAAGAATGTGTACACCCAGACAGGTAGTGAACTGTCGAGTTACAAGTCAGGTTTCACCTTTGATTTCCCCATACCCCCAAGTTATATGTGTGTGTCAAGTCAGGTATTCCGAAATCAAGAAACTAATGCCAACACCGGATCAGGTAAACATGTTTGTCTGGATAGACAACAGGAACGGTCCATGAGGACTACATGTTATGTTTGTTGGCATTAGACACAAGATCAGGTAACAGGTAAAGCCATGGTACATCAGGTCAAGCCAGGTAATGTATAAATGTGTCATGTCATGTCAAGAGTGTACGGTACCATGTCATGTCAAGTAGGAAGTGTAACAGGTCATGTTAGGAAGCACAAGATGTTATGTGGGTGCTCATAATCAAACTAACATAAGCATGTGTATAAATAAACAAGCATGAGTACTATCAGAACAATGAACTGGAACATGTAATATGATATGCAAATAGATATAATTTCAAGGATATGGATGCACAGTTATCGATTAGGGTTACATTTATAGTTCCAATATTAATTAGGATGCAATTTATTAAATATGGAGTGTTAATATCACATTATTATGTAGTAATGTGATCTATGGATGCAATTATATATATCTTAAATGCGATGGATGCAAACGGGTATCCGAAAAGTTATAAAACTATAAAATGGTAATGTGGGATGTACAACTAAACAATATGTGATATAAATATTGATATAATAATATTAATATGGATAGCATATTCAAAGCGATTAATAACTATAAAAGTGGTATTGATTAACCATGCACAAGAAAGTTCCGTTCAGAAATTCAGCGTCACCCTAATTTGTAAAATAGCTTAAAAATAACAAACGTTCTCCAAAAGGGACGCGTCTTATACCAAAACAAAGATAATTCAATAAGGTTTTCAGTTTTATAAGTATAAGTATCTCAGGTTGTCCCTACAAAAAGTTATGAACATTCGAAGTTGAAAGTTTGCTGCTGGAATTTCCCTGGACAGCAGTTTGGAGACATTTTCATTTGCATTTTACGTTATTTAAACAATTTATTTTGTAAGTAAATATTTCATAGAGTTATAGTATTCTGAGTTAGCTTCGTAACGAACTAAAGAACATATACTAATGATTTTTCTATAATTTATAATGAATTTTATAAGGTAAGGTGTACAGTAAATTTCAGATTTGTCGTATCCGCTTTTTCAACGACGTTTCATGTGTAAACTATAATATTTTAAATATATAATATCATAAAATGCATATTATAAACTAATTAAAGATAATAATAAGAAATATTACGACGATGTATACTTTAATTGATATGGATGCAGTATAATGTAATCTAGTATGTCACAAGATAAGTTTTCATGATCTAGATTTAATATGATATAAACGGATGCAAACGGAACATTGAAACGTTATAAAATTAAACATGGGGCACTAGATTTAAACTATAGGTATAGTATTTATTTAAATAAGTATAAAATGAATTATATAGCATGTAGCAAGATTAACTTGCCTCGATGGGTCGCGAATCGGGAAAACGGAACGTTAACCGTCGGCAGGGAAAACTCGCGACGAGCGCACGGTTCACGGAATGAATCCAAACGACGAACAAAGGAACCACACGGGTCGGGTACCTCGCTGGAACGTCGAGAAGCTTCACCGGCACGACGGAATTCCGGCAACAAAAGAACAGTTAAAAAATTGAGAAACGAGACATGAAGCAAGAAGAGAAAGAATGATAAAGAGAAATACGAGAGAATATATGAGAGAGAGAGAAAAAGTGGAGAGAGAGAAAGTGGAGAGATAGAGAGAGAGAAGTGAAAGTGAGAGAGAGAGAGAGAGAGCTGCAGGTGGGGACCCACGGAATTAAAAGGAACGCGATTGGCTAAAGGGGAATCGTTAGTTAGGGATAAATATTAATTAAAGATTCAAAACATTTTAAGGAACAGTAGGATATATATATATAGGTTAATTTAAAGATTTAAAAGATAGGTAATGAACAGTAAGATATCAGGTTAGTTAGAAAAATATATGCGATGGTTTTAATAATATTAAAATTTAGGATTTTGGCGCCAAATAAAATATTTCCAAATCGCGCCCGGGTCGAGTCCAAAAATTTGAAATTGAAATAATAGAATTTTAGGCGGGATCCAAAATTTAAAATGAAGTGTTTTATGATCAAAAAGCATACCCCCAAAACGGACACACGTACGTGCACGTAGCCGTCCAAACTCGCCCGTTTCACTGAACGGGACGAGAACACGATGCACGGACGCTACAACAGGATTAGGGGTGTCAAGCAGGCCAAGATGAATATTTTTAATTTTATTTTAGATGCCAAAAATTGTTATATGCAGAAATTAATTTCCGGATAGAATTTACAATAATTAACCATCAAGCAAGATAAATGAAATAAGTGCCACACTACGTTCGAACGGTAACTGAAAGTAGTAGCATTGAGCTCGGGTGTTACATTTATCTTCCTCTAGTGAAGAAGGGCAAGATTGCTCGAATAAATGTTCCAGCAAATGTTGTGGTATCAACAAAGACGAGAATTATTGAAAATCTATAATTGAAATGAATGGTCTGAATATCAATGTCATAAGCAAATATGACAAGAAAGCCATTCTAAAAATATAGAAGATAACAATATTCAGCCGGGACTTAAATCTAAGTTGGTTGAAGCTCTTCTGAGAGAAGAAAAGAAGGATAAATCTCCTGTGATTGATAATGTTTATAGACTATCAGAAGTCTTTAAAAGACATCAATTAAAAGAGGAAATGCCTGTAACGATTACGGCTTTACAAAAAGAGGTTAATAACCTAAAAATGGAAGTAATTGAGTTAAAAACTCAGAATAAAGATATTATACAAAGAATCTCTGCTATTGAGAATAATACCATAATACAAGGTGAATCTTCAAATGAAGAAGAAGAGTTTATTGAAGAAATTACTAGAGAAAGAGAAGTAATTCCAGATAAATTCTTACAAATCATTGATTTAGTATTAAATCAAAAATGGTATATCAGAATTACTTTAATAATAAATAACGATTTGGTTATACCCAATCCCATTACTCTCGTGGACAGTGGTGCATATTTAAACTGCATAAAAGAAGGAATAATTCCGATAAAATATTGCGAAAGAAGTACTCAGACTCTGAGTACAGCTGATAACAGCACGTTAACAACACCTTATAAGGTGACTAATGCAAATATTTGCAATATAGACATATGTCTCCCTTCACCATTTATAACCGTGAAGGAAATATCACAGCATGTGATATTAGGAACGCCGTTCCTTAGTAAAATAATGCTTATACAACAAATAGACTCTAAAGGCATTCATAGCTTATATAAAGGAAAAGAAATCCATTTTCAGTTCATAACTGATCCAATGGTTAAAATTCTGAATGAAGTTAAAGATATTTATCTAAAAGAAAATCAAATTAACTTCATAAAAGAAGAGATAGCTTCTATTCAGATAAATAAGCAGCTTAATACAAGCTCTGTTAAAGCGAGAATTAAATCGCTTGAAAATGAGTTCTTAACCCAAACTTGTAGTAACTTTCGGAATGCATTCTGGGAAAGAAAACGGTATATTGTTGTTCTTCCTTATATGGAAGATTTTTTAGAGGAAAACATTCATACTAAGGCAAGACCTTGTCAGATGAGTCAAGAATACCTTGAACTTTGTAAAAAGGAGATTAGTAGTCTCATAGACAAAAAACTAATCAAAAAATCCTCCTCACTATGGAGTTGCATAGCATTCTATGTTAATAATGCTGCTGAACAAGAGAGAGGCATACCTCATCTTGTTATAAATTATAAACCTTTAAATAAGGTTTTTAAATGAATTAGGTATCCTCACCCTAATAAAATGGATTTGCTTAATAGAATTAACAAAGCAAAAATATTTTCTAAATTTGACCTAAAATCAGGCTATTGGCAGATACAGATTAATGAATCTGATAAATACAAAACTGCATTTACTGTACCCTTTGGGCATTTTGAATGGAATGTTATGCCATTCGGATTAAAAAATGCGCATTCTGAGTTTCAAAATATCATGAACTCTATCTTTAATCCTTATACGGAATCCATCTTATCATATATAGATGATGTCTTGATCTATTCTGACAGCATAGATCAACATTTTAAACACTTAAATATTTTTAAATATCTTATCATAAAAAATGGACTTATTATATCAGCTCCAAAGATGAAACTGTTTTCAACAGCTATCAGTTTTTTAGGCCATAATATAAATAATGGTACTATTATTCCTATGAAAGGAGTATTGAATTTGCTTCTAAATTCCCAGATTATATCCCAGATACAAAGCAGCTACAAAGATTTCTTGGTGCTTTAAATTATGTAGCGGATTATTATAAAAATCTAGCTACAGATGCAGCCGTGTTATACAACAGGCTAAAGAAGAACCCTACACCATGGACAGATAGTCATACAAAGGCTGTTCAGAAAATTAAGGAGGCTGTTAAGAGTCTACCTTGTCTCCATATTGCTAACCCTAATTGGCAAAAGATTGTTGAGATTGATACTTCGAATATAGGATATGGAGGTATCCTAAAGCAAGTTGATCCCAGTAATAACAAGGAAACACTTGTTAGATTTACTTCTGGAAAATTGAATTCTGCTCAGTTGAATTATTCAACTATTAAGAAAGAAATTCTTTCTATTATAAAATGCATTTACAAGTTTCAGGATGATTTATTAAATAAAAAATTCTTGCTTAAGATTGATTGTAGTGCAGCCAAATCTGTTATACAAAAGGATGTTAAAAATATAACATCAAAGCAAATATTTGCTAGATGGCAGGCTGAAATGACCATTTTTGACTTTGATATTAAATATATTAAAGGTACTGATAACCGTCTTCCTGATTTTTTTTACAAGGGAATTTCTTCAAGATTCTGCTTATGCAGAATCTTCAGAGGGGACAGGGACCCGGCAGAGGCCAAGGAAGGGGACAAAGTCATACTCCTAACAACTCCCCGTATGCAAACTGGTTAAAAATGCAGAAGCGAAGACCGGTTAGGATGGATTTGGAGTCTGAGGCGTCATACGCCCCATCCGAATGGAAGACACCACACAAGGTGGCTAGAAAAAGTGTTCATAACACCAATGCCGGTGTTTATAACACTAAAGGCGAAGAAGAAACTTCAGGAAGTTCTTCTCAGCAGAAACAGCCTTTCAAGAAGGCATTTGAAAGTGCTGATGATGATTATATTCAGAAAAGCATATCTGAACAAATTATTTATTTAGAAGGGGATGACATCTCCCGAATGGATGATCCATGGTCTCTTAAAGAAAAATATATAGAGACCACTGCTTATACTTCTCAAGCGGGAAAAACAAGGAAAATTTATGCAGCCTTACTAACAGTTTCCAATTCAATGGAAATTAAACACTACTACCATAATAACAAAGAGGGAAGAAAAATTATAAATTTCTCTAAGGTCATTATAAAAAAAGATCTTTAGCCCACATGAATGGGCTTTACACCCAAACATGGCTAAATCGTTCAAATTGGACGATGCTAGACACGAATGCAATTACTGGGATTATATCCAAGCATTCAACAACTTTCTTTATTATGAAAATCCAGCAAGAAAACATTTCTGGTTCATCATGATCAGACCTGATGTTATAAAAGCAGGCATGCCTAATTGGTTTATCCAATGATGGCAGAAGACCGGGGCGGAATTAAAAATACTGCCCAATTCTATTATTAATATGTTTGTTCCATGGATGGAATCTCATCCAAGATTTCATAATACAGAAGATACCTCTATCAAAGAAGGGGAGAGTACGTTATACTACTTCGTTGAAAACGAAATTCCGTTCATATTCAGATGGACCATAATAGCGGAATTTAATAATAAGAAATCCCTGTTTTATCCAGAAGATTCCTATTAAAATGGTGGTCTGGAATTCTAGAGGAACAGAAAATAGTTGAAATCAAAACAACTATAAAAAATAATCGTGATATTCTAGAAAAAAGGATTAACACAGAATTGGCCACAAATAATCCTACGCAGAAGCTCAAAATCTCATTCCAGAGAAAGTATCCGAACATCTCTGAAGAAGAGCTGATGGAACGTTACTTAGAACATATGAAGAAACGGTTCGAGCAAATTTTTGATGTATCAGATACCAGCTCATCAGTATCTGATAAAACTACCAAATCAGTAGAAATGAAAGATAATTTTCAAGGACAAGCCCAAGATCCAGATAAGGACTTAAGATCGGCAGATCAGCTTTGGGATGACTTGATGGGCTCAACATTGAGCCAAAACAATAAAGAAAAAACGGGCAAAGGAAAGGACTTAATGAAATAAGCTAATAAAATAATAAAATTTTGGTAAAGTTTTTCTTTTCAAACCCACGGTTTTCATAAAACCAGAAGAATCGCAGCCCATGGTTTAATCAAAACCAGTACACAAAATGAAGAAAAACAAGCACACGGTTTTCCCAGAAGGACCCCACAAATAAAGTGGAATACTTTTTATAAAAGTGTCGGCAAAAGACGATGAAGAAAAGATGGCAATTTATCCTCCACCATGCAAAGATAAGGAGTACCTAAAAGGACGAAGAAGCCCTTGAAAATCATCGCTCTTCTCTATAAATAAAGAAGACCTCCTCAGTATCGAGGCATCGAAAAATAAAACCATCTCCTTCTCTCTCCATTGTACTCATCTACTTGGATAGTTTGATAGTTTGTAATAAGTTTGTTCTTAATAAATATTTTGGTTTGATAAGCCGGCATCCTTTTCTGCAAAGTAAGACTTCTATCCTCTTTGTTCTTTTATTTTCCTTGTTATTATTGATCCGCTGTAATTTTTTATACATGTATATATACACCATATACATGTATATATATACACCATATACATGTCCATGTTATGTATCGTATACATAAAAATATATTAGTATCAAATACTAATGTAAGAAATAATATCTTATACACACACACACACACGTGTGTGTGTGGGGACATATCCATTCATACATATATACATATATGTATATATATGTATATATGTATATACATCTACATGTACATGTATGTGTGTGTGTGTATATATATATATATTCTAAAATAAATTTTTTAAAAGATATAAAAGAATCTGTTATGTTCTTTATCTTTTTCATTTGATGTATTTATGTGATGATTAATAATAAAAACAATAAAAATCCATAGTGATTTATTAAAGTTATCTACAACACCAATAAATACATATGATTATACAAAAATTATATTAAAATTTATTCCTTTTTGAAAATAAATATAAATATTTTACGCACCATTTTCATGTGAAAAGATTCGATGATGTAATTAAATGTTGGTTGTTGTTTGCAATTTAACCCCGATTGACAACATCATTTCTTTATATGATACTAGTGGTTTTGGCATATGCGTTACATGAAATTATGGAATTTTTTATGATAAATTTCTTTTTAATTTATCTCTGTGCAGATTTTGACACATGCATTGCATGTAATTATAGAAACTTTTTGATAATCGTTTTTATTAATTTATCTACGTGCAGATTTTGGCAAAAAAATTAAACTTAAATTTAATATTTTTTGAGACAAAGACAAATATTTTATTTATCATCTTCATATAAGAAGATTCAATGATCCATCGATCAAGGTTAATTAAATGTTTTTTATTGTTTGGAATTTGATCCTTATCAACAATATCCTTAAGCTATGAAATTTTACTTAGTTTAATAGAGATTTTAAAGATTCGAGTTGATATAATTAGTTAGAAATAAAATTGGATTAAGTTAATTAAATGTCTCATTAATTACAGTGCAATATATCTCAAAATTGATTCATGTGATTAATTCCCACCTTGAAATGTCAAGTTGCAATTGTAAAAAATTAAGGATCAGATATACATGTAATTAGTTCAAAATATACATTTTTATATAGTTCTAACTCAGTTTTATATAAATATATAAATTATGTAACTTCTCTCGCGCGCAAAAGTCTAGTATATGATGATACAAAAGCAAATTCTCGATCAAATGATCAAGTTTGGTGCTTAATCTACATAGACTTGTATAGAGGACAATCAAACACCAGCATGAGACATTACATGACAAGAACAAATCAATACTCGATCGAAGGTTATATGAATAAGCTTGGGTCGTAAAACTTTACCGAAAGACCAAGAATGAACCATGAATAGGAAAAACGTGAACCTTATTTTTAATTTGTCTTATTTTTCCCACCTAGGTAATATTCAATCAATTAAATTAAGACCTAATTATTAATGATGTGGCGGTCGATTTGGCCGATCCACATTGAAAAGGCCACAAGCTGCGGAGGTATGCACAACTTGTTTAAATTTTTGCCCCCTCACTCCGGCACCGGCACCGGCACCTGCACCTCACCTTTTCCGTTAAGTATTTTGTTTCTTTTACCAGAATACCGATTGATTGACTCATTTTCAATCATATTCTGTCTCAAGTCTTTTATCAGTAAACATCATGAGTAGTCAAAAGACTGAAAGGGAGCCTGAAGGGTATTTCGGAAAGAAATGCGCAAACAAAGGACTTAACCGGGCCTATTGTACGGACAGCCCACTCAACAAATTTCGGATTCGGGCACAAATATCCACGGACCCAAAGTGTCAATAAAAACACGACCCATATCCCAACCTAACCCGTCTTCTCAAAACCATGGGTTCGATGGAGGCGCCGCAGCCTGAGAACGGTAGGCTCACCGCCCACGCTGCCAACGGCGGCCGCCAGAACGGCGGCGGCGGAGGAGGAGCGTTGCTGAAGGGGAAGGCGGTAGCCTTACCACTGGAGGTGAACACGCGCGTCCTCTGCCGCTGGCGTGACGACAAGTACCACCCTGTGAAGGTCATCGAGCGGCGCAAGTTCTCGTCGTCCTCCTCCTCCTCCGCCGACTACGAGTATTACGTTCATTACACCGAGTGTGAGTGTTCGATCCCCGTCACCGCCTCTTTTTATCCTTGTTTAGGGTTAGGGTTTAGGTTTGCTTGATATGATTCTAATTTAATTCTTGAAAAAGTGGTTGTCGTTGTTAACCAATGCTAAAGTCCATCGTTTTCATCAATAACTGACAATGCTTAGAGCACTCATGTTTAAGGACGAAAAGAAATCTATATCTTTGATTGCTGCTGTTTTTTCCCCCAATGATAGGGTTATAATGTAAATTATGTTGGAGTAGCTTGCAAGAGTAGCTTTAAAGAGAAAAGACGACAATCCTAAAACGGATGGAACTTAAAGTCCGACCTTTGTTTTTGTCATTGTGTGGGAATTGTTATTGCGGTATGAAAGGTCGACACATGAGAGTATCTTATTGTTCTTGGTTGTTCTCAATAGACCATCTATGGATATTTGTCCATGATGAGAATGAATAACGACATATCTTTTAGATGTCAATTGTTCTTTCGTGCAGACATGTGCAGTATTACGATGTGTGTGTGTGGATGTTTTTGAGGAAAACCTCTTTTCATATGGACAATACGGCAAGTTCTCGGCGAAGAAGAACTTGCATATTACTCTCATCTCACCAACCCATTTTTCATTATGATTATCTCAACCTTTCCCCATTTAGAATGGGAATGCCAACAAGCACAATGAAAAGATCCAAAAGATTATTACAAGTTCTCGCAACTGGTTATTACCTTGATGCCAACCCCTTATACGTAGCTGCGATTGTTTTTTGCCACCAATAATGTAGACCGATAATAACAAACCTTCATCGGAGTTGGATGGTAAGGAGACGTGGCTTGTTGGATGTATCCCCGTTTAAGTTCTTGCAGTGCTAAAGGTGCAATTTGGGCATGCCAATCCAAGTTGCAACTGGGATAGGACCAACCTAGACTACGACATCAAGTCCAAACATGTAAAACATTGGGACCATCAAGTCTTCTCCTGAACCTAATTTGGTTAAGTCAAGTTGAGATTATTTTAAAATAGAGGGGTGTCTAGTTGTTAAGTGTAAGTATGCCTTAGCACCTTTACTAGGGTTTTAACAAAAGCATGTGAGATATTTTAAAAATTCTAGAGAGCTAAGTTAACTAAACATAAATCGAACTAGAGAATGGAACAAGGTTGTTTGAGGTCTTCGTCGTCTATGATGATCCACCACGAAACTTCTCAAACTCTTACTTCACCGATCTTTGAATAAGTGAAGGTAACAACCTATACTGATTTGCTATATTAGCATAGGTTGATGAAGTGCGGAAGTTCTCACTAAAATCCTTACCTTTTCTTTTTCTTTTCAACTTAGAAAAAAATTCTAGAGAAAAGAAGAGGAGGATGAACTTGGTAAAGATGAATGAACCTTGGAGATAAGAATGGGGATTAATAGATAAGTATGGATGAATAAAACAAAATAAAAAGAACCAGTCATGGTTACTAGAGCCTTTAAGAACCTCATAGAAGTCATGACTCATCTCTTCATTTTTGTTTTTATTTATTTATATTTATCAATATCTTTTCTTTTCTCCAATGTGATTCTTATATTGCCATGTTCTTTGTATAATCAACCATAATACATTTATATATATATCAAATATATATATATATATATATATATATAAAGAAAAGATTTAAAATGAGTAATCAGTTAATTATTAAATCAACACTTGATTTAATAATCCGGTCATATCATATATAACTCGACTAATTTCAAAAACACCATATTAAAATACGGTATCATATACTCAGTTAATGAAGCTCCCGCACATATCTCTATATGTGCTCTACTTCGTTTCACTTGAGCTTAGAAACCTCTATGTGGACTCTTAAGACTCGTCAATACGCTAGCGGTAGGTAATGATCATATCCCCACAAGCCGTCAACGGTAATAGCTGGACGTAACGGCTATCCAGGTATTGAACGAATAGAAGTTCAACAAGCAAACTTGATCAAACTCTCATAAAGTCAGTAAGCAACACTTACCGTACAGTCCGGTCTCTTCGTCTGATATGTCGCATATCGAGTCTGGGGTGGAATCGTCAGACCCCAATAACTCGATACGTCATGCCGATGTGTGGCCTATATGTCACGTCCCGCTTCCCAAAATACGGAATACGAGGGGTTGATAAGGCCAGCCATGCTCCTACGGTCGAGGAAATATCCTGTCGTAGTCACACTTCGGCTTCTAGCTTTACGTGGTAATCAGTAATCAATACACAAGTAATGAGAAATGCAGTCACTAAACAAAACAGATATAAAACTAAGCAGATGGAGACAGGAGTGGGTGCTGGTGGTGGTCGGCTCTGGTGCGGTGAGGGTTCCGACGAGGTAGGAAGCTCGGCGACGACGAGTGGAGCGATGGGTTCATGCAGTCGCAGGGGAGGGGGTCGTAGTGGTCGGGGAGAGAGGAAGGGATGAGTGAAGAGGTCGTCGTGGTTGGTGGTGGTCTCGACGGCGTTGTGGCAGGAAGGTGATCGACAGTGGTTCGAGGTGCTGGCGTTGTGGTGATGGGTGTGCAGGGAAGAGAAGGTGATGGTGACGGGGAGAGAGGTGGGGCAGTGAGTGAGGGGGATATCGAGTGAGGGAAGAGAACGAGAGGGGAGGTCGGTGGGTTGAGCGCAGGTTGGGGGAGAGCGGACGCGGCCGTTGGGGTGAGGCGTGGGTCATAGCGAGTGAACGAGAGAAGCGGAGGACGTTGAGGTTGGGCGAGAGAAACGCGCAAGGAGCGGGTGAACGAGTCGTTGGTGCGTGGAGCGGGTGAACGAGTCGTGGGTGCGTGGAGGGCGAAGCGTGGGAAAAATTGAGCGGGAAACGGGAATGAAGAGAGGAAGAAGAAGGGAGTGGGGAAGTGGGTCGGGTTTGGGGATTAGGGGTTTTGGGTTGAAGGAGTTGGGCCTGGGCTGGGGTGGGCTTGGTTTAGGAATTAAGGAATAGGAAAAATAGAGAGGGAGATGTAGGAATTAAATAAAATGAAAGGTAAAGAAAACAAAGTAGTAATTGGGGAAAGTAAATATACAAATATATAAAAGAGTACAAATGCAACTGGGTATTACATTATACTCTACTTATATAAAATTTCGTTCTCGAAATTTAAAATAAACAATAGGCTATAAAATGTAATGCGAAAGGCAACAAAATACTATTATATAGCGATTTATGCAGAAGCAGCTAGATGAAAACCAAGATCTATATGTGTATAAGAAATAACACAACTAAAAGAATAAGCATAAGTAAGCAAAAGGCATAACCGTCTATAATGATAAACTATATGCACAATACCAGGAAAAATAAAATAACAATAATAAACAATAGCGAAGGATTTACCGATAGGCTTAAATATTTTAGAAAGAATATCGATCAAGCAATTTAAAATAACTTGAGGAAACCCATATGGTGAAATAAGAAAAATAAAGCAAAATAGTATATGCGACGTATATTTGCGCTATTGAAAATGTGACGAATAGTAAGGTATTCAGAATAAGTAAAACGGAAGTAGTTAATAAAACGCAATTTTTTTTTTGATAAACACAAAGTAACGAAAACTAAATCTCGAATAGCAATGCCTCTGAATGTAATTATAGTAATAAGAGATAGCACTAATGATGTATAAGGCCTAGTCAGGGTATGGATTACAATGGAGTATGGCTCATTCTATAAGCGAATTGAACTTTCTTTCACAAAAAATTCAGTACACAGAGAGGCTCTTTTTATAGCCTTGTTACACGAGTTTAGGAAGATATAAGATAAAACAATAAAATAAGGAAGTTACAAACAGATTCTGTTACAAACAGATTCTAACAGATTTTGTTACAAACAGATTCTAACTAATCTGAGAAATATCTTACTGTTGACTATTTCCAACACTCCCCCTCAAGTTGGTGCGTAGATGTCCATCATGCCCAACTTGCTTATGAGTCTCTCGAACACTGCTTTGAATAGTCCCTTTATAAAGATATCCGCAATTTGTTCTTTTGTCGGAATGTAGAGGATACATATGGTACCGATATCCAATTTTTCCTTGATGAAGTGGCGGTCGACTTCAATATGCTTCGTTCTGTCATGCTGTACGGGGTTGTGTGCTATGCTGATGGCAGTTTTGTTGTCGCAGTATAGTTTTAGTGGCTGAGTTATAGGCTGCTTTATTTCCTGTAGTACCCGTTGAACCCACAGAACTTCACAAATACCGTTGGCCATGGCTCGAAATTCTGCCTCCGCACTACTCCTTACCACGACACTTTGTTTCTTGCTCCGCCATATGACTAGATTGCCCCACACGTACGTACAATACCCTGTAGTTGACTTCCTGTCTACGATGGAACCTGCCCAATCCGCGTCAGTGAATACTTTGACGGTGCGAGTCTCACCTTTTTTGAAGAATAAACCTATTCCTGGTGCGCCTTTTAAATACTTCAAAACTCTATATGCCGCATCAAGGTGCTCTTCTTGAGGTGAGTGCATAAATTGGCTTATCATACTCACTGCAAAGGTGATATCGGGACGTGCGTGTGAGAGATAGATCAATTTTCCCACTATGGAATGTCCACTGACGGGCTCTGTGTAAATTCTCCGAGCTTTTTATTCGGATCTATCGGTGTCTCCGCAGGTTTGCAGTTTGTCATCCCTATTTCTTTGAGAAAATCGAGAACATACTTCCGTTGAGACACGACAATGCCTTTCTTACTTCGAGCAATTTCCATACCTAAGAAATACTTCAATTCTCCCACGTCTGATTTTTCTCAAGTGCATTCATCTCCTCGAAAATCGCCTTTCTTCACTCTGGAGCTCTCAGAGCATCCTGTACAGTTTTTGGAATCTCCACAGCAGACACATTAGAGGTAAAGGCTGAAAAACTGGGTGAGAGATTATTAGAGGACACAAATTTTGACATTGGATACAAGGGACGACTAGTACATGACCTTGTGGACTTTCGGAGGGCTATGGGAAGATCCAGCTCACTGTGATCCGGTTCTGTTCTCGAGTCGGATTCTTGGTGGGGCTGGACAGAGTCGGCCTCTGCTTGTGGAGAAGGATCTATCTCAATTAAATGCTCCTGTTGCGTTTTTTCCAGACATGTTTCACGTTGTTTCCTTTTGTAAGTTTTAATTTCCACATCAGCTTCTGGTGGATTTAAATCTACGGGGAGTCGGTGGTGTGTTCCTATTTTTATGGGATTTTTCTGGATTTTCTAATAAAGGAACCGAGTTTTCAACAGACATATTTTCTGAGTTTTCAAGGAGCTTTTTTTGAGTGTCCAGTGAATTTTCACTGTTTTGGTTTGCCAGGTGTTCAAAAGATTGGTCTAAAATGTCTTGATTTAAAAAATCTGGATCTTGTGAATTTGTATGTGGGACTAAGTTGGGTATTTTTGGGAGACTATTTTTTATGAAAGCCGAGTCTTCACTATTTGTTTTCCCCTGAAGAGGAGGCTTAAAAAAAGATTTATTTTCAAAAAACAACACATCCATTGTGATAAATATTTTATTTGATATAGGATCAAAGCATTTATATCCTCTTTGATTCGTGGCGTAGCCAATGAAAACACATTTTTTCGATTTTGGATCAAGTTTGCCCCCTAGTGGGGTTGTGATCGTGAACAAACACGGTACAACCAAAAATTTTCAAAGGCAGATCCGAGATTGCAAGGCGGCTTTGAGGGCAAAGGGATTTTAACACGGCAACATGTTTTTTAAAATTGAGAATTTTCGAGGGCATTCTATTAATAAGATAGGTTGCTGTTAAAATTGCTTCATTCCATAATATTTTTGGAACATGGTTGGTGAATAATAATGCCCTAGCAATTTCAAGATTGTGTTTATTTTTTCTTTCAGCCACACCGTTTTGTTGTGGTGTGTTAATGCAAGAAGTTTGGTGAATGATGCCTTTCTTTGCAAAAAAATCTCCTAAGGTTTCGTTAAAAAATTCTCGTCCATTGTCACTTCGAAAATTCTGAATTTTTGTGTTAAACTGTGTTCAACCATGGCATAAAAGGTTTTGAAAACTTGTTCAACTTCTGATTTCTTCTTTAGCAAAAACACCCAAAGGGCTTTAGTATGATCATCAATAAACGAAACAAACCATTTTTTTCCGGAGACAGATAAAACGCTTGATGGTCCCTAAATGTCACTATGGATTAAGGCAAACGGTGCTGAAGGTTTATAGGGTCGAGGTGGATAAATTGTCCTTTTGTGTTTGGCAAAAGCACATACTTCACATTGAAATTGAGAAGGATTTTTATTCCGAAACAACTTTGGAAACAAATACTGCATATAATGGAAACTAGGATGACCTAGACGAAAATGTAACATAATTAATTCATTGTCATGAGAAACAAACATGGACTGAGAACACAAACTAGATGCAGACTTATTGAGATGCGATCATTCTTCAAGCAAGTAGAGACCTCCACTGGTCCTAACATTGCCAATCGTTCCCGAGACATGAATTTAACTTGATACTTAAGGTTTTGAGTTAGCTTTATAATGGAAATCAGATTGCAGGAAAGCTTTGGAACATGTAAAACATTAAGAGGGGTTAAGGAAGCAGAGATTGTGATGGTTCCTTGGCCGGCTATGGCAGAATACAAACCATCTGCAATTTTGACCCTTTTGTTTCCTGCATAGGATGTGTAAGTTGAAAATAATATGAAGCAACTGGTCATGCGATCAGTTGCTCTAGAGTCAAGAATCCAAGAAAGTTGATTGATACATGAAAAAGAGATAGGGTGATTGTTACCGATTTGGGCTAAAGAACAGGAGGGTTGTGTTGACGGGTCTGCGGTGGAGTTAAAGAACTTGTACATGTGCTTCAGTTGTTCCTTTGTGAATGGAGGCGATCCTGAGTTGATTCTTGACTCCTGAGAACCATCGGACTCGATCTGCAAAGCCTGTTTTTGTAAAGGACTCTGGCTGGTGTTCCGATCCACTTGAGTTCCGGACCTGTATGTTGGTTGATACACGGAGGATACTTCAGTCTCTGTGGTGGAGGACATTATGGCTGGAAAAAAAGGAACTGGGATTTTTTTGATTGAGAAAAAATGGTGATTTTTTATTTTTGGAGAAAGTTTTACCGCTCTGATACCATATAAGCGAATTGAACTTTCTTTCATAAAAAATTCAGTATACAGAGAGGCTCTTTTTATATCCTTCTTACACGAGTATATGAAGATACGAAGAAAACAATACAATAAGGAAGTTACAAACAGATTCTGTTACAAACAGATTCTAACAGATTTTGTTACAAACAGATTCTAACTAATCTGAGAAATATCTTACTGTTGACTATTTCCAACACATTCAAAAAGGTCGGAGTGCGGTATTTTAATCTGAATGTTGAAGAGGCTGGGGTCAGGTCAGCACAAGGTGCAAGGGTGAATAGTAATGAATCTTAGGAGTGAAGGAAATTTATTGGGGAGGGAAAATAGTCAATGCATCATGCGAATCAATACTCAAAAGATGTGCGCACTCAGAAACTTTATTATTATTTATTTTCCCAAAAAAATTTCAAACAAGGCATACTCAAAAGATAAAAGTGCCCCTAAACTATACATAGATTTATTTGGCCAGAAGGAACAAAGATAAGTTGCGTCAGTCGCGATTATGGAAGTTCAACAGGTTACGGTAAGCTCGCGTGCGAAGATAGGGGTGTCCATTTCCATAGCGTCTCGCAGGGATTGCCAATGGAGTTTCTTCCGCCTCGAATTCCTCCTCACTCGAAGTTTCATGCTCCGACTCTTCCTCGGCTGGAGCCTCGTTTTTGGGTTCTTCCCCCATGGGGTTTTCTTCTCCTGGTCCTTCTTTCTCGGCCGGAGCTTCTTCATCGTGGTCTGCTTCCACATGATTCACCCCTTCTGGATCTTCTTCCACGGGATTCTTCTCGGGGTCTTCCTCTCCTGGATTTTCTTCTACCGGGTCTTCCTCGGGATCTTCCTTTATCGGGTCCTCTTCGGGGTCCTCGTCCTCCTCGTCGGAGTCACTGATCATATCGACTTCTGGGGCTGCGACTCCCTCGTCCTCAGAATCGCTATTGCCGAAAATAACCCGTGGGCCATCGATCTCGTCATCTGAACTCACCAGCATGCAGTCCAAGGAAACGCAGGACCGAGTGTCCTCATCGATAGGCGGCGCTCCTCCAGGATTGGCCATGGCCTGAAAAGAGAGAGTCATGATCAGATAGTGGAACACACAGGGAAAATAACCAAAGATGTGGAGCATATGGGAAATATACGGCAGGTAAGGACTGAAAATCAAAATCTTGAATGATGATGCAGTAAGCAGTATAAGGGAAATGAGTGGTAAGGGGACGATACATAAATCACAACTCACAATTTTATTGCATTCAAACTAAGAAGTTCAACGGATACAAGATTTTAAATGAAAGGAAACATTTACTAAAGAGTGACAATATTTTTATTGAAAGCAGAAAAGGTGATCATTCTTCATTGATATCTATCTCTGCAATCCCGTAAGACAAGTCTGAATCTTGTGCTGGATCCATATCATCCTCGAACTCGAACTACGAAACAACCAAGTCGCTCAAGTAGATGTGGAAGGTGTTGACGAATCTCCTCCTTGTAGCTCTTTCCTTCGAGAGCAACCATTGATAAGATGCTCGTTGGATCCACAAATCAGGCACTGCACTTTAGTGTTGTGACAGTCTCTCTGAAGGTATCCTGGTCTCTTGCAGTATCCACAACGTTGAGTTCTCCGCTGCTTCCGTTGCTGAGGAACAAATGGGCTCTTCATCTTCACATCTCTTCTTTGCTTAACAGGGATTCCCTTACGATTGGAGACTTCCGCTGGTGCTTGAGCCATTTGCCTTCTTAGTACTTTAACTAAGAGATCGTTCGTTCGCTCCTGAACTTCCTTCAAGCCTTGCAGTACACCCAAAATCTCGACGGTCTGACTCTGGAGAGTGGAGATAGAAGAAGAGTCGTTGAAAGACATGGTCCTGAAACAACAAATTTGAGGACGATATAAGATACAAGGAATAAGAATCAGAATAAGACATAGAACTCCAAGCGAGTGGAAATCAAATGTAGAACTCCAAGTCACTTAAACAGAGTACAGTATTGTAACTATGCTGCAGTTCATAATTACAATCACATAACTCTACTAAGACACCCAAAACTCTAGCGGATGGATCAAAATATGTAGCAGAACACACTATACGAATCAAGATCAAGGATAACGAGTTTACAATCTAAGCCGAAAGGATGACTTAAATTGTCAAGCTCTACTCGGATACTGTAATTCCATTCTAAACCAAACATGGCTCTGATACCAACAAAACCATGTCACGCCCCGCTTTCCAAAATACGGAATACGGGGGGTTGATAAGGCCAGCCATGCTACGGTCAAGGAAACATCCTGCCGTAGTCACACTTCGGTTTCTAGCTTTTTGTGGTAATCAGTAATCAATGCACAGGTAATGAGAAATGCAGTCACTAAACAAAACAGATATAAAACTAACCAGATGGAGACAAAGGAAAGATAGCGCTGACGTCGCTGATCTAGATATCCGCAATATCCTCAAGATACGTCAGGTGCTGATCCGAGCTAAGTCCACTTCTCGCTCTGAGCATGCATACTCAGGTCGTCAGAACGACACAATAGCAATATATATAAATGCAAAAGTAAACACGTGTAATGATGATGAACATGGAATAGTAAACATGGAGTGATAACATGAGCATGAAATAATCAGTACAGGTAAACAGTAAAGCATGTATATCGAATCAGTAATCGATGCATGTCCATGTCACTAAATCTATCAGTCTCTAAGTTTCACTGTCCAGGTCGCTAAATCTATCGTCCGTCCAAGTGTGAGAGTCAACCACGCAGGAGTATCCTCAACCCAAGGGTAGGGCCCAAGGGGCAAAGCAACACGGGCCCGAAACGCTCGCTAATAATTAGTAATATCACCCATATGACTCCCAGAATCGCTGTATATGCCGGCAATGGGACTCCCGAGATTCCGTTGAACTCACACTCAAACTTCCCCACACCCCGTGGTCTACATCAAACACCGACCATAGGCCCAAATACCAGTCGGTCCATGATAAGTCTACGCGAGAACTGGAGACAGGGTCTCCATCAAGCATGTCTCGACTGGTACCAAAGATAAATGGACAGTGTTTGGTGCCTTACCTATGACACTAATATAAGCGCTCCATAACCGTCCCATTTCAGTTATAGTTACACTTATATATGTCCCATAGACGTCGACAATGCAATAATTTAACTGGTTCCGCTGATTGTGTACAAGTACGTGTCACTTCACTTATTCATTCACGCTTTAACACTAACGTACTTGCCACATCCAATCACTAATATCTATCACTGGGTAATGTACACGAACAATAGGTTACCACTGTATATGACCTCTACATAATATGATGAGAATGCAATAATTACGATATGAATAAAAGTATCAGCAGCCAGTGTTGTACAACTTGCAAAATTTACTATAAATCGTACGTGCAGAATTAAACAAAACAATATAAAAGGGGTAAGCAGTAAGTTTGATTATCTGTCCATCAAAATTGGTTTCGTGTCAATCGGGTTTCAGGTTTGCTAGTTATGGTCATTTCATTTTAAGTGTTTACTGCTGGAAATCCGATTTCTGAACTGGAAGTCCGTTTCGTAACACGTTTTACCCCCAGTTGGGAGCATAATTAGGCGATGCTACAGTTCAACTAATTGTAGATTTTTTTGTTATCTTTCCAACGCATTAAACGGATTATCAATAGGATTCCCGTATTAGAAGTTAGGTTATGTACAAGGGGCAGGTGTAAGTGGGATCACTGCAGAAACTGCAGAACACCATGGTATTCTAAAATACAAATTAAATATCAAATGACGGTGAAACGACACGGGACCAGATTCAGGGTTTAGCTAACTAAATTATCTACGCGACCATATGGGGCTCCGCGCATTTTCAATTTAAGGAAAGGGTGTACAGGTGTTCCCAAGGCCAGGTATTCAAAACGAACGTTGCCCCGGACTGCAGTCCTGAGTTGTGTTTCTCCTCATTTTTCAGTGTCATGAAATTGCAATATTCAATAACTAATTACATAGGGTCATAGGTTATATAGTTAGGTTCGATACGAGCCCTGAAACACCATGATTGGATTTATATTTAATTAACTACCAATTTTACGACATAATGGGTACAGTGATTTTCAGAATTTACGTAACCAATTAGGATGTCAAATTACGTGTGAAACGATATTAATTAAGATAACTATAGTATGTTCAGCAAGTGAAGGGGAGTTCACTTGCCTTCGGTCGCTTGATATAGAAGCGACGCCACTTGCGGACTTCGTCTCGACATACGAGATGATGCGATGCTGGACACGGCGCGTGGCGCGGGCGCGATGCGTGGAGATCCGGTACTGGACGCGGTGGCGACACGGGCGCGACACGATCCTAGGCACGGTCTGGACTCGGTGCGTGGTCCGGGAGCGGCACGGCGCGTGCACTGGATCGAGCACGGTGTGGCACATGGCACGGGGAGTGGGTACGGGACGCGACGCGTATGGGTACGTGGTGACACGGAGGCGGGCACTGGACCGGGCACTGTAGTGGGCATGATGTGGCACGGTGCCGGGTACAGAGCGTGATGCTGTCGTGGCACACAGGTGTGCACGGCGCGACGCGAGAGTGGGTCCGATGGTGGCACGGTGGTTCTGGGAGTGGGCACGGGCCTGGCACAGCGGCAGCACGAACACGGCACGATCACGACACGACACGCGCACGAGTCTTGGCGCAGCGTAGCGCGGGAACTTGGCACGCAGAGGGCTCGGTTGTGCAGTGGCCTGGGTTGGCGCTTAGGGCAGGGGATGGTTTGCTGGGCAAGGTGGCGGTGGTCGCCGGCGATGGGTTACTGATCGACGACGGTGATGGATGTGGCCTCGACAGCGGCTGGTTGCAGGCGATGGTGGCAGTGGTCGGGTGTGCAAGAGGAGCTCGGGTTGCTTGATGGTGGTGGTTCAAGCTTGTTGGCTGGGCTAGGAGAGGGAGCAGATGGAGGCGAGGAGCTCGGGCTGGGGCGGCGAAGGCAGCGGGCTCGGGTGGCGGCCGGAGGCCGAAGGCAGTGGGTGCAGGGGCTCGGCTGCAGGAAGGAGGCGGCCAGGAGTGGGTGCTGGTGGTGGTCGGCTCCGGTGCGGTGAGGGTTCCGACGAGGTGGGAAGCTCGGCGACGACGAGTGCAGCGATGGGTTCACGCGGTCGCAGGGGAGGGGGTCGTAGCGGTCGGGAAGAGAGGAAAGGATGAGTGAGGAGGTCATCGTGGTTGGTGGTGGTCTTGACGGCGTTGTGGCAGGGAGGTGATCGACGGTGGTTCGAGGTGCTGGCGTTGTGGTGATGGGTGTGCAGGGAAGAGACGGTGATGGTGACGGGGAGACGAGTCGTGGGCGCGGGGAGCCGGTGAACGAGTCGTGGGCGCGTGGAGGGCGAAGCGTGGGAAAAATTGAGCGGGAAACGGGAATGAAGAGAAGAAGAAGAAGGGAGTGAGGAAGTGGTCGGGTTTGGGGATTAGGGTTTTGGGTTGAGGGAGTTGTGCCTGGGCTGGGTGGGCTTGGTTTAGGAATTAAGGAATGGGAAAATAAGAGAGGGAGATGTAGGAATTAAATAAAATGAAAGGGAAAGAAAACAAAGTAGTAATTGGGCAAAGTAGATATACAAATATATATATATATATATATATATATATATATATATATATAGGTAAAAATTTAGGAGGGGATATTATGGGAGAAAAATAATAAATAATAAAGAAAAAAATTTATTCAATACGGAAAAAGAATACAAATGAAACTGGGTATTACACTATAACCAATCAAGAAACTACTGATAACACTTATTAGTAAATCTCATCAGCCCTGTCTAGGGACTTGCGGTTATAGCCAATCGCGCATAGCATAACATCAACTCCCAATACCGGGATTGACGAAACCCCTCCCATCGCTCACCGAGTCCATGTGTCTCGGGACTGTACCCAAAATCCACTTGTTCGCACGACTCAGTATAGCCGTGGTAGGGTGGAAATCAAAGCACAGTGGGAAGCACACAAGGCACTGTGACGATCTCGAGTCTACAGACTAACCTGTACAAATGTCATCGGAGAACTGCTATTTGGCGATGGGTATAATACCATCTAGGAGTTCTCGGCGAGTTCGTTCAGTGTACTCAGTCTCTAATGAGCACTCGCATACAATCTTTGATGTCAAACACCAATAGATATGGGATCATCCATCGCCCCAATACAGGGTCAAGAAACGTATACACTAGTCTATTCTGGAATAGCGATGCTCAGTCTCGATACTCTCTCGACTAGGAACTATTAATGATGCGCTTATGGACTACACAAGCCCCACTAATATGATCTGCATCATAGTCCTGGTAGTCAAGCCAACATCCTAAAGGCTTTATCAACATGTTCCATAAAGACAGAAAACTAAAACAAGTGAACATGTTAAGATAAAGAGCAACCAGATGACATGCTATCATGTCGAGCAAGAAAGTCCTCTCTATATATGTCTAAGCATCCACTATAATATACAATAATGGCCTTTAGGGCATACATATTCCTAACAATCTCCCACTTGCACTAAGGCCAATTATTGGCGTATCTTATACCCAACATCTTAAAACGTCGCTTAAATTGCGCCAGTGGAAGGGCCTTGGTGAGTGGATCCGCGGTATTGTTTTTCGTGTCTACTCTCCGAACTTTGATCTCGCGGCGATCAACTATCTTCCGGATCAGGTGATATCGCCTCAGGATATGTCTGGAACGCTGATGGGATTTGGGTTCCTTGGCTAATGCCATAGCCTTATTATTATCACAATACAAGGGTATTGGATCAATAATGGTTGGAACCATTCCAAGCTCTGAGATGAACTTCTGCATCCAGACATCTTTCTTGGCAGTATCATTTGCAGCAATGTACCCAGCTTCCATCGTTGGGTCTGCAACGGTATCTTGTTTGGAACTTTTCCAACAAACCGCCCCTTCATTGAAGGTAAATACAAAATACGATGTTATCCTTGTCACTTTGGAAGCTGGAATCGGTAAAGGCCTCCATTTGGAGATTCTCGTTACCATACACCAAGAACATTTCTTTAGTCCTTCGTAAGTACTTAAGAATGTTCTTCACAGCCGTCCAGTGTTTCTCCCCTGGATTAGATTGATACCTGTTTACTACACTCAGTGCGTAAGCTACATCTGGGCGAGTACATAATATCGCATACATGATAGACTCTACTGCTGAAGCGTAGGGTATAACACTCATGCGAGCCCTCTCTTCACCAGACTTTGGACAGAAGTTTTTGAAGAGGGTGATTCCATGACAAGCGGGTAAATTACCTTGCTTGGAATCTTCCATACTAAACATCTTTAGTATGGTGTCTATGCATCTAGATTGGGACAATCCCAACATTCTCTTAGATCTATCTCTATAGATTTTAATGCCTAGAATGCACGAGGCATCACCCATGTCCTTTATGGAGAACCTTTGTGATAGGAATAGTTTGACCGGCTGTAGCATAGGAACGTCATTTCTCACTAAGAGAATGTCATCCACGTATAATACGAGGAATGTGACTGTACTCCCTACAATCTTCTTATAAATGCAAGGCTCATCTACGTTTTTGATAAAATCAAACTCTTTGATTGTATCATCAAAGCAGATGTTCTAACTTCGTGATTCATGCTTTAATCCATAAATGGATTTAAGTAACCTGCATGCTTTTTTGCTGCTCCTACTGTCAATGAAGCCTTCCGGCTGATCCATAAAAACGCATTCTTCCAAATCACTTTAGAAATGCAGTTGTAACGTATATCTGCCAGATTTCATAGTCATAATAAGCAGCAATAGCAAGTAGGATTCGAATGGATTTAAGCATTGCTACTGGAGAAAATGTCTCATCATAGTCCAATCTTGGTCTTTGACGAAATCATTTTGCTGCAAGTCAAGCTTTATAGGTCTCTTCCTGTCCATCCACACCAATCTTTTTCTTAAAGATCTATTTGCACCTTACGGGTTTTACTCCAGAAGGTGCAACTTCCAAAGTCCATACTTTGTTGGTGTGCATAGATTCCATTTTGGATCGCATGACATCCAGCCATTTCACTGAGTCACTACTCGTGATAGTTTGCTGAAAACTAGTAGGGTCATCATCATTCATAATGCAATTTTCTCTATCACCATCAATGAGGAAACCATAGTATCTCTCTGGTGGGCGAGAAGTCCTACTAGATCTACGAAGCGACTGAGGCTCGTTGGGTTCTATCGAAACTTCAGGTTCAACCAAATCGTCAGTAATTGTTTGTGGCTCAGGAATTTCTTCCAGTTCTACCGTATTGCCAATAGTATCATTTATAAAAAAAATCATTTTCTAAAAATGTGGCATATTGAGAAACAAACATTCTTTGTTTCTCCTTGTGGTAGAATAGATATCCATATGAATGTTTAGGATATCCTATAAATTTACACAAAACCGATCGTGTTTCAAGTTTGTCTGGGTTCTGCTTTTTAACAAAAGCATGACAACCCCATATCCTAACTCGTTTAAGAGACGGTTTCTTCCCATACCATATCTCATATGGAGTGGTAGACACGGATTTGGTCGGAACCTTGTTTAATAGATATACAACAGTCTCCAATGCATACCTCAAAAAGAAAGTGGTAACTCAGCATCACTCATCATTGAGCGTACCATATCTAATAGGATACGATTCCTCCGCTCTGACACACCGTTGTGTTGTGGTGTGTACGGAAGAGTGAGCTGAGATAGGATCTCATTCTCTTTTAGGAAATTTAGGAACTCTGTATTTAAGTACTCTCCTTCTCGATCTGATTGAAGTTTCTTGATACTCAATCCAGTTTGTTTTTCTATTTCAATTTTATACTCCTTGAATTTTTCGAAAGCTTTAGACTTATGTTTCAACAAGAATATATGTCCAAATCTTGAGAAATCATCAATAAAGGTTATGAAGTATGAATAACCGTTTCTTGCATGTGTAGACATTGGTCTACATACATCACTATGTATGAGGCCTAAGAGTTCAGTAGCTCTCTTTCCGTGTCCAGCAAACGGAGTTTTGGTCATTTTACCCTTGATGCAAGACTGACAAGTCGTATAAGATTTATATTCAAACGGATTCAAATATCCATCTTTATGTAGCTTGGTTAGTCTTGTTTCGTTAATAGACCAAGTCTGCAATGCCATATGAATGCTTCATTTATTTTTGAAGTCTTTCTTTTGTTTGTGTCCTGAATGTTGAAAACTGTGTGTTGATTCAGAACGTAGATTCCGTTATTTAGTGTACCATACGCAATCAACTGTTGATTTAGGCTAATGTTCATAACATTACTTTGTAATACAAAATGATATCCTTCTTTGTCTAACAAAGATACAAATATTATATTACATAACATAGTCGGTACAAAATAACATGGATTCAAAATCAATACACCCTGAATGCCACCCTAGGTGATACTTTTCCACTGATGCATCATCAACACTTGAACCATTCTCAACGCGGAGAGTATGATCACCTTTTTTCAAAACTTTGCTATTTCGCAATCCCTGCACACAATTGCAGATGTGAGATGCTGAACCGGTATCTAATACCCAGAATACAGAGTTTATTGAAAAACAGTTTTCGGTGACAAACGCACCTAAAGTGGAAGCATCAACATGCTTCTTCTTGAGATCGGCGAGGTACTCGGTGCAATTTCTTTTTCAATGCCCCGTCTTGTGACAATAGAAGCATTCTCCTTTTTCTGATCCCGCAGCCCCTGATTTGTTTTTTACCTTCGCCTTTTTATCTCCATCTCTCGGTTTGGTGGGTTTCTTCTTCTTCTTTCTCTTAGTTTTAGCTTTTGGGATGGAAGAGCAAGATTGCCCAACAAATAGAGCGAGAGTTTTTACTATCTTGAGCGTGCTCCCTGCACTTATCAACATATTGAGAAGTTCAGGAAGTGATTTCTCCAAGTTGTGCATGTTGAAGTTCACTATAAATTGAGTATAGACGGGGGAGAGACTCTAGAACAATATCAATATATTGTTCATTCTCCATGGTCCATTCCAGGTACTCAAACTTTTCAATAAGGCCTATCATCTTTAGGACATGATCTCCTACATATGTACCAACAACCATCCTCATTTGAAACAACTTTCGTGAGGCCTCGTAACGAAGAGCACGAGATTGCTCCCCATACAACTCTTTTGTATGGAAAAAAATGGATTGCATATCTATCTTCTTATGTTGCTTTTGATGTTGTCCATCGAAGCTAACGCGGGGCATTTTGCTGTGGCGCAGTCGATATCCCATGTCTTGCGGATCTCCTTATCCGCAACAGAGGAATCAGGGCCTGGGAGGGGAGGGGCTTGAATAATGAGAACATATGCAACCTTATCATATGTAAGGACAATGTTCACGTTTCTCAGCCAGTCTTTATAATTAGGTCCTGTCGGTTTGTTTTTCTCTAGTAGAAGCTTAAGTCCCGTCATTGGTATCTGCCATTAGGAGAGAGAAAAGAAAACACTCAGCGAAAGCTCTTGCATGATTAGATTGGTTATTTATCTTATCTAATTGATGTCTCCCATTGCTTTTATCAAATTTTCCTTCAAACCCTAAAAAGAAAATTAGCCAGGATTAGTTACATTCTACAAGTTCGCTAACTGGTCAGCCAGGCCAGTGTTAGCAGTCCGATGGAGGTTCCCCGTGCTGTCGCACGGATCTAATTAAAATAAACCTCGTTTTCCTAGAGGCATAACCCTGTTGACACCTTTCTAGACACCTACTGGATTAGCTAATTATGAAGTGTAAAGTTCTTCCGGGAGTAACTATTACTCACAGTAGGATCGGGATCCAACTATCAAATAGAAGGTATGCAATCTCATTGCAAATTTCAAACATTTAAAATTCCCGAAATAGTTTTTACCCCTAACGACTTATGATCTTAACTATGGTCAACAAATCATAAGCGCTAGTCAAGTTTTATCCGTCATTTCTCGATTGATTTAGACCCATTCGTATGATCCTTAATTATGGTCAACAAAGTCGTATGAATGTCCTCATTGATTGCATCATATGTTTTATAGGAAAATATCACTTAGCTGCCGTACACTACGTCTTAACTATGGTTAACAAACGTAGTACGAATATCAAGTACTCTACTTTCTAAAATGGCGGAGGGTTACGAATGGTTTTGATGAAAACCTTTAACGTATTATACTTGATATCGTTGTAGAACCGAGTAATTTGTAGAGTGGTTTGAGCTCCGCATTTGAAATATTTGCTTTTTCGTGAAAAACCTGAGTATGTTTCAAATTTGATTCTACAACATCTTTAGGTTTCTTTTCGTAACATTAATTTTATTAATGTTGTCCCATCATTTAATCTCCTAATCATCACAGAAGAAACGAAAATAAAACACACATATATGCCATCCACATTCGCCACAGGGACCCGGGTCTTCACCGTAAGGTTACTTAACTTACGGCAGGGCGGGGTCAGGACTAGCGCAGATGCAAAACATATATAGTGTCTACTAATATATCATATATAAGTAGCATTCGTCTCAGGCAGTTATATGATCACATCATAGAAACAGCAGAAGCAAATATATGAAATATAGGATATACCAGGAGGTCCGTGTTTTAGATTAAGCCAGTAACGAAAAACACGGATTCCATGGTCGTGATGGATAGCCAAGCCCACATCTCTAGACCCCTACGAGAACGGCAAGCAACCCTGCCAATTCTAGAGTTAGGCGACCGGTCTCGACTCCTCGAGATGGCCTCTCACTGGACTCTAGAACCCGGTTATTTGTGCTCCCCGTTTTGGGTCTATCCTAATGCGGAAAAGTAAATAATATACATCAAATGAGACAACAATCTCAACCCGGAAGTGTCCCAATAAAAGAATATTACATACAAATATTTACATGAATGAAAATTGAAAAACTCTCATCTCACGAACCCCCGCTATTCAATCACGACGATCCAATATAACATATCGATAGCAACACAATAAAATCATATGTCATCAACGTAAGTAAATATGCGTATCTCTAATGTCGTTGTATAGCAACGAGATCGGGGATACTGTCACATATTACACTTACGGTCACAGAAAAGAAATGAAAACTACAATAATTAAAATCCGCATCATCTTTAGACATCATAAATCCGGATTATGACATATTCCAGATTTCATGTTTAATCCTATAAACCTTGCATTTAAGTCTCAAATTGAAAACACTTTACAAAAATAAAGTCATGCAATTCAACAAGATTTCCGATTTAAAAGATCGAATGCTCGTCGGGAACTTTAGTAGATGGCCGCACCCCCGAGGCTGTCAACGAAGTGCACTTGGAAGGAACACCGCTGCCTCAAGCACCCGGGTGGATGCTCTTGTCCATGAGGTGCTCCTATGATCACTTGGTCGGGGCATTTGGGTGTGGCTGTCTACTGGCGAGTATTCGCATACAATACGAGATTACGGCGGAGTTTCGATCCAAATCCAAACTCCGTGACAATCCATCATTGGAGACTAAAATGCGAGATTTACATATCGTTAACTAGTTTTCGCAAAACTAATCAATGTGGATTCCAAAAATTGTATCACATATCCAAAGCAGTACGGACGATGTTAAACATTTCGATCGATGTTTCAAATAACAATTCAAAGAGACCTCAACAACTTAAGCCTCATCAAAAATACCCAGAAAGTCAAAAATGTCACAATGAAGCAGCAAAAGAAAAACGAGTCATTAACCCCTCAAATAGGCAGCGGAACCACAGCCAAAACATAGTTTAGGCGGCGGTTCCGTGGCAACTTAGAGGAGTTAGGCTCTCGTACTTCTTGTGGCTCCATATAATTACTTGCATAATTTTCTGAGCATTTTTAATTGTGAAAAACAAAACGTTTGAAAAAATATACAGAAACTACCCAATTTCGAAGTTTAAAACGCCGATCGAACATTTTAACGTCGTCTAGACTTCGTCTAAGTCTCTAGCTTGGTTCTGATACCATGTAAGTATGTCTTAGCACCTCTACTAGGATTTTAACAAAAGCATGTGAGATATTTTTAAAATTCTAGAGAGCTAAGTTAACTAAACATGAATCGAACTAAAGATTAGGGTTTTAAAACAATACAAAAATGATTAACTCTAAGTGAATGGAAGCTACAACCTTTGTAGCTTGGTCCTTCACTTCAATTGCTCCGTGTAGAATTCTTAGAGCTCCTCTACGACTCCACTTAAAATTGGAACGAGATTGCTTGAGGCCTTTGTCGTCTATGATGATCCACCACGAAGCTTCTCACTCTCAAACCCTTACTTCACTAATCTTTAAATAAGTGAAGGTAACAGCCTATGCTAATTTTCTATATTAGTATAGGTTGATGAAGTGGGGAAGTTTCTCACTAAAATCATTTCTGTTTCTTTTCAACCTAGAAAAAATTTCTAGAGAAGAAAAGAAGAGGATGATGAACTTGGTAAAGATGAATGAACCTTGGAGATAAGAATGTGGATTAATAGATAAATATGGATGAATAAAACAAAATAAAAAGAATGAGTCATGGTTACTAGAGCCTTTGAGAACCTCATAGAAGCCATGACTCATCTCTTCATTTTTGTTTTTATTCATTTATATTTATCAATATTTTTTTGTTTCTCCAATGTGATTCGTATATTGCCATGTTTTTTGTATCATCAACCATGATACATATATATATATATATATCAAATATATATATATATATATATATAAAGAAAAGAATTAAAATGAGTAATTAGTTCATTATTAAATAAACACTTGATTTAATAATCCGGTCATATCATATATAACCCGACTAATTTCAAAAACGCTAGATTAAAATACGGTATCATATACTCGTAGTTAATCAAACTCCTGTACATATCTCCATATGTGTCCGAATTCGTTTCGCTTGAGCTTGGAAATCTCTATGTGGGACTCTTAAGACTCGTCAATACGCTAGCAGTAGATAATGATCATATCAGATACCCACAAGCCGTTAGCGGTACTAGCTGGACGTAACGGTTATCCAGGTATTGAACGAATAGAAGATCAACAAACAAACTTGTTCAAACTCATGTAGAGTCAATAAGCAACACTTACCGTACAGTCCGGTCTCTTCGTTTGATATGTCGCATATCGAGTCTAGGGGTAGAATCGTCAGACCCCAATAACTCGATACATCATGTCGATGTGTGGTTTATAACCAATCGAGAAACTACTGATAACACTTATTAGTAAATCTCATCAACCCTGTCCAGAGATTTGCGGTTATAGCCAATCACGTATAGCACAACATCAACTCCCAATACTGGGAGAGACAAAACCCCTCCTATTGCTCACTGCCTTCATGTGCTTCGGGACTGTACCCAAAATCCACCAGTTCGCATGACTCAGTAGAATCGTGGTAGGGGGAAATCAAAGCACAGTGGGAAGCACACAACACACTGACGATCTCGGGTCTACAGACTAACATGTACAAGTGTCACCGGAGAACTGCTATTTGACGATAGGTATAATACCATTTAGGAATTCTCGGCGAGTCCGTTCAGTATACTCAGACTCTAATGAGTACCTGTATACAAACTTTGATGCCAAACACCAATAGATATGGGATCGTCCATCGCCCCAATACAGGGTCAAGAAACGTATACACTAGTCTACTCTGGAATATCGATGCCTTGTCTCGATACTCACTCGACTATGAACTATTAAGGATGTGCTTGTGGACTACACAAGCCCCATTAGTATGATCTGCATCATAGTCCTGGTAGTCAAGCCAACATCCTAAGGGCTTTATCAACATGTATAAAAAAAACAGAAAATTAAAACAAGTGAACATGTTAAGATAAAGAGCAACCAGATAGCATACTATCATGTCGAGCAAGAAAGTCCTCTATATATATATGTCCAAGCATCCACTATAATATACAATAATGGCCTCTAGGGCATACATATTCCTAACAATAAGGTGGAGCAGAAATAGACTAAGACTGGCCAAAGTGGAATGGTAGAAAATACCTAAACACAAGCAAGCATGGGTAGTGAAGTGGTCTTGTGAGGTGGAGGTAGAGTGATGAAAGGAATGGATAAAAAAGAGTGTAACAGAGAAATGTAGACGGTGGCGATTAGCACAAAATTCGTGATAATTTGGAATGGATGAGGTGGTAGCATGATTCAACAATTTCAAAGATTCTTGACTTCAATCAAAATTGAAATCGAGTATGTATAAAAATGGCTTGGTATTGATGCAGGTTTGTGCATAACTGCTAACCTGCCAAGATTTGGTCAACGGTGAATCAAATTTCACTTGCACCCTTCCAAGAATTAGATACCTTGCAACCCCACATTAACTACAATTTAAGAACGGTGTGCTTTAGTACAAGAAATTAAATTTATAATATGAAGATTTATGAGAGCAAGAATAGAGCTGGGAAGATGGAATTGAGTGTTAAAGTGATGAGGAGCAAAAAGAGAAAGGTGGAATATCTTACATAATTTTAATCGTACATGATCTATTCTATTCAACAAGTAATCATATAATTACTAAGACTTGGATGCAGCAAAAGATCATGTCATTGTACTTCAAAGTGCGCACTCTTCCTTGTCTCAGGGAATTTTAACAGCTTGACTTTAGCACTCGTGGTAAAGATTTATCATGATTCTCTCATACTGTAATAATCATTTTAGTAGGAATTTATGTCATTGTACTTCAAAGTGCGCACTCTTCCTTGTCTCAGGGAATTTTAACAGCTTGACTTTAGCACTCGTGGTAAAGATTTATCATGATTCTCTCATACTGTAATAATCATTTTAGTAGGAATTTAGCAACTCATGAGGATCATGTCACAACAGGCTGCTAGTTATTAATTTGAGTAGTTGTATCTTCAAATTTTAAATCATGCTCAATAGCAATCCAATTGAAAGGCGAAGGCTTAGTTGCTGATGCAGAGATTTACTATGACAACAATTGACTTTATGGGTAATATATGGATGCATATGTGACCTAGTCCAGTAAATGGTACATCTTAGTATGTTTAACACTCTTACAATGAGTTAGATAAATGATAATAACTTTCATCGAGAATCTTATGTAAGATTGGAAATGATGACACATTAATTAGGGATTAGAGGTTTGTTTGCAGCTTTCATAGGAGGTTTCTTTTAGATTATTATTAGCGTACAAGAGGTAACCATGTAAAAGAACTTTTGGATTAGAGCAGCCTCGAGAAACAATCATGCTTGCACCAAGCAATAGTAGTGTAAAGTTAGTTGGACAACTGGCATCATGAACATTTTTGTTATGAGCTCGTAAGTGATTTTGTTGATGTTAGATGGCAGCCATTTAAGCTATCCCCTTTAATTCTCCTTGCTTGTCCAAGGTTTCATCTACCATTACTCCGACCATCTTGATCTTTAAAAACAACCATCTCTTGCCATGAAGTTACTCTGGGAAGCCTTCACATTAATGTTCTTTCAATAACTTAGTGATACTAAATGGCTCCAACGTATGGTAGGTGTTTTTGTGTTTCTTTCATCTTATTTCATTTGGAAATTCTTTGTGTCTGGTTTGTGTTGAAGAATGATCCGTCATATGTTTCATCCATAAAATTACTACTTCACAATAACTTGGACCGTCACTGTTTACTTAGGCTTGTCAGTTCTAATGGCAACAATTAATTCGATGAGTACGCCGTACTTGCAGTTAGCGCTTTTGCTTCTATGTGGAGCTTCGATCCTTTTAGCCTTTTCACTGGGATTCCCACTTCAGCATCAATTATGTTTTTGATGTTGGTTTTCCATGCATTTATAAAATTCCTTGGTATGCTAGGAAGTATATGAATTATAAAATTTAACCCTCATTTATTCACATACTTATTCCCTTTTTATATTTCTTTTGTAGTTAATAGGAGACTTGATGAGTGGGTCAAACTTGAACAACTCGATCTTGATTCAGCAGAGAATGTCGTTGATGAGAAAGTGGAGGACAAGGTATTACTTTGAAACGGTGTTGCTTTGAAGATATAAATCAAATACAACAAGAACTCTTTGAAGTATTGAATGGTTGTTTGGTTCGCAACAAAAGGAATTGCGTCATTTGTTGCAAATAAAAAGCCTCAAATCTAATGTTTGGGTGCATAATAGTATTTATTTTGAATATTTTCCGAATTATTTAATTTATAGTATCAAATCCAATGCAAATCCTACAAGAGGTTTAAATTTTTTCATTTTGGATATTTTCTTAATTCCCATGTCAACACTTACATTATATTATATACTATATAGAAAGCTATGCGGAAGAAGACAAAAATGAGCTCGATTTTTTCTTCTTCCACTCCACCAAAGCGTGATTGGGCCTTTTAATTGTAAAATTAAATTAGGCCCCCTCAATTGCTTAACACTTTAGTTTAGGACCTTATGTTACTCAACTGATGAGTTAGGCCCCTCAATTGCTTTTCACTTTGGTTAAGCCCCTTATGTCGCTCAACTGATAGGTTGCAGAAATTAGTTTAGGCCCCCCAATTGGTTTTAAATTTCATTTCATTTGGAATTATGGGCGTTTTATTCTTGATAAATAAAGGACAAGCTTCACAAAAACACCTTAATTTTTCAGCACTCAACGGATAAGTACCCTAAATTACACGTAAGAAGAACTATGTAAACTACATATAATCATTTGGTTTTTAAGGGTTTTTTACTAAAAAGTCACCCCATATTTTGCTAATTACTAAAAAGCCTCCTACCTCGTATTTACTTAAAAGACCCCTAATACATTTAAATTGCACTAAAAAGTCCTCGCTATTCAAAGTTAACATTCGCTTAGGGAGCTGGAGCTTGAGCCAATCTCTTACTTTCTAGGTATTTAAGTAGGTTTTCCTCCTTTAAAAAAAACCCAACATTCCCGTTTGGTTGAAGATTGGAATTTAAAACAACTAGAGAATCATTTTCATTTCGATTGAGGTTGCCTACTAACTCGAAACTTGCAATTGAAGGGACAACGGCACTCGACAAGCTCATTGTTGGAGAACAAAGAGGAAGACAAGCATGTTTCCATGATCAATTTGAGGGATCTTTGATCGAAAATCTAACCCTAAAGCCAATTTAGGAAAAAATGGGAAATTTAGGAGAAGAAAAGGGGCCGGGGGCTTTGAGACCCTATCCCGATACTTACCGTTAGCCCTCTAATGAAGTAATGGAAGATACCAAAAAGATTTTCTTTTTGGCCTGTTAGGTAGGGGGCTTTTTAGTGCAATTTAAATGTATGGCGGGTCTTTTAAGTAAATACAATGTATGAGGGGGCTTTTTCGTAACTAGCAGAGTATGAGGTTTTTTTAATAGTAAAAAGCCCTTTTTAATCGACATCCAAACCATGCTAAAATATAATTTGATGGCGCTGCATCCCTGATCTTCTCTTTACGATCAAGTTAAAAATTTGATAGTGCTACATCTTCATCTTTTTATGCTAAATCGTTTAGATTCATGCATATCATGTTGCATTGCATTCATAAGGTATTTAAACAAAATTCTGACATTTTAACATATGGTGTGGCCCTATAGCACCTTGCAGTCTTGCACTATTATTATTATTATTATTATTATTATTATTATTTTCAGTTTTTGTATATTATGGTACCAAAAACCGGTGCCTCCTTGCACTATTATTATTATTATTTTCAAATTTTGTATATTATGGTTCTAAAAACTGATGCCTTACCATGTCTTGCACTATTATTGAAACGTATGATTTTCAGTGTCGTTTTCATCTAGTTTTTTTCGAGAGATCGAGATGGATTTGGTTAAATTCTCTAATGTGCAAATTTATTCACGGCCTAGAGGGGCCCTTAGCATGAAAGTTACAATTATACCTGGAAAAGGATAATTATTGATATGTAACAACTTATTTTCAAAATCGAAAAACTTCCCATGTGCGTGCGCCGTCCACGCTAGTTAATTATTACAAAATTATATAATTGGTGAATAAATACATAATGAGAGTACACTTCTAGTGTATTCATGGTGTATTTGTGTTCTATTCTTGTGAACCTTACTCCTATAATACTTTAGCAACTTTCCTATGCAACTTTTTATAACCAACACCACATAGAAATATATTTTGCTTCTTTCATCTGCTTGTGTGCACGTGTGTGTTCGCACTCACTGACATGTGTTTCCTAAATTGCATGCCTCACTTGCTAGAATATTTCCCTGCTTCGAACAGACTTATGCCATATCATGGCGATTTCTGCTTAAGGATTTATAGCATCGTATTCTCGCTGAAAGCTTCTTAGCAAAAATATAATATCCCTTGAATTTCTGTTTTTTATGACATCACAATTCACAACTGCTTGGATATACTGTATATGGTAGCTACTTTGATAAAGGTGATTGGTACTTTTAAAATTGATTGCTGGTTGTTTTCTCTCAATATATTTTGTGTCATAGGAAAGAAACATTATAATTATCGATTAATGATATTTCCATGGGGATTTTACAGGCAACAAGTTTGAAAATGACACGGCACCAGAAACGAAAGATTGATGAGACGCATGTGGAGGTATGCACATTTTCTATTTATTGGTGCAGTTCTGTCATTCTGATTTTTATGTTTTCATGGCATACCATGACTTCTTTATGGTATTTCTAAAATTAGTGACTTTGGTCCCATTTGATATTTACGGGCTTTTGATTCTGTTTTTTTACAGGCATTAATCTTCGACTTTAACTTAGATGATGAAGAACTCATACTCAATAATGAAACTAATATTAAAAATTCTAAATCACGTAAATATTATGTTAGCAGTTAGCCTTCCTATTATGCAATATCTTTAGGTTATCTAAAGAGATGCAAATTATGTATATCATACATTTCTGATCTATTTTCATATAGTAAATAATGATATCAAATTTAATATTATTTAAATGTTGTATTTATAAAAAGTGTGCATCTTGGAACTCTTTATGACTTAATTTTCCACTTAATATTATTATGCACCTACCATCATTCTATGTTTTAGTGAATTCCTTGGCTAATCAAAGAGCTTCTTGCTTTTTGTTCCATCAGCAAGGTCACGAGGAGCTTGATGCTGCCAGTCTGCGCGAACATGAGGAGTTCACAAAAGTGAAAAATATAGCGAAAATTGAACTTGGAAGATATGAGATTGATACATGGTATTTCTCCCCTTTTCCGCCAGAATACAATGACTCTTCAAAGCTGTTCTTTTGCGAGTTCTGCCTAAATTTTATCAAGCGTAAAGAACAGCTTCAGAGGCATATGGTGAGCTGCAGCTGAATTTTTGTTAGCTGGTATTCATCTAGAAACTATAGGTCTATTGGGTGGATGGTAGTATTTGAACTTAATGATTTTTGCCTCTTTTTTATAAAGATGGTACTTTCTTCTTGCCTTGTGCGTACATTTTCGTACATATCTGCATCTTTAACAAATTTTCTGAATTTGACACTGCTATCATCTCATTCTGCTTTGGTTTTGTGTAGAATAAAAAGTTAATTGCTTGCATTTATCAGCATGGTTACTTTTAACATTTTTGTCATACAGGTTCTGAGGACGATCTTTGCATCTCAATTTTGATTTCGACCATAATTTTGGCCCTCAATTTTTAGGGCGATTATATCAAGGATGTCAAGTTGTGTTTACAGATAGGGGTCATTATGCTCATTAGACACCTTTTGAAAAAGCTGCCTCCCTGCGTACTTCAAGTCCTTGATACGTTTACAGTTATAAGTCAGTAGGAACATAGATTTTGGGAATGAACCGAGTATGTGAGTTCTTTGCCATATCAGCAAACTGAATCATGATTTAATACCTAAAAGAGGCCCATGCTGTATTGTGCACAATGTGATTGCAGATAAAGATCGAGTATCCCAGGCTGCCTGGCCACGTGTAATACTAATATGCGATGCGAGTTAAGCTTCTAGTTTTAGCTGTTGACCACAGGGAGTTGGTATACTAAGTTATCTTGCAAACCCCTGGCTGTGGGAATATAGTCGATGTACTAACCTATTTGGTGGGTTGTAGGTGGCAAACAAGTGTTGATAAATGTTCGACCCGTGCTACAACTGTATTTGACAATGGCATTGTAATATGAATGATAATGTGATGTTTGTGGAAAACCAAAAAAGCAAGTCCCATGCCATATTGAGCACAATATGATTGCAGATAAAGATTAAGTATCCCTAGCTGCCTGGCCTCATGTGTAATACTCATATGCTGTGTTGAATGTAAAACCAAATGATGGGACTTTAAAGATAGTCCCACATTGGAAACAACAAAAGAAACACATGGGTATAAGATATAAGATGGGTCAAACCTCAGCAAGGTTTGAGTCTTATTGTTGGAACCCACTTATATCAAAGGCCCATGTGTACCTATAAAAAACCCATCACTCCATAAACTTTAAACTCTATGTGAGTTAAGCTTGTAGTTTTAGCTGTTGACCACAGGGAAGATGTTGGTTTACTAAGTTATCTTTCAAACTCTGGGTCTTGGGAATATGGTCAATGCACGGTGGGTTGTAGGTGGCAAATAAATGTTGATGCGCCAATGTTCGACCTGAGATGGTATGCTACAACTGTGTTTGACAATGGCTTTGTAATATGGATGATAATGTTATGTTTGTGGAAGTAATAATTGTGTGGCAGTGATTAGGCGACATTCTGTTTTGGTTTCCCACCCTTCACCCTTATGCTATGTGAGAAAGCTGTATGAGTTACCATAAATCTCTAAACCGCTAGTGAATTGCAATTTGGAATGATCATTCCCAATTCGGAAACACTCACGCACCGGATCGGAAGAATCATCGTTCCGATCAAAACTTAAGTTAAATGGGGGCATATAATCGGATTTTTGTTAGATTATACCAAAAAAATTTAGCAGAAGAAATTGAATTATATTAATGTATGATATCTATATTATACACAAACACACACACATATATAGAAACGGTCCAAGAACACTTCCTTTTTAGAGGTAAATTTTCCATCCCATATAAACATATGGAAGAAGACTGCCCTTACCGCACTACGTTTCACAACAAGTGGCGTTCCCGTTTTCGTTTTGTGTACCGAAACGTTCCGCGTTCCAGGTAACATTGGTATGAGTTATTATCATTGCAAAGCTAAATTAATCAGGTATCTCAAGGGTCAGGTTTGACTATGAAAGATTCATATGTACATTTTAAGAAGGATCGTATAATAAATAATGTAATTCTAAAGCAAGTTGAGTTAGCGCACTTGTTCAGTTATAATGCTTTCAAATATTCAGGAATTTAAAATGTGACCTCTTGTAGAAGAATATTTGTTCATTTCTAATTCATTTCTTGTGTGCTTTTTTTTAAATATTTGGTTTTCCCACTTACTACCATAACAGCAACACTGAACTGCTTAAGTAATAAATACTTTTTTTTTTGCCATGCAGAGGAAGTGTGATCTCAAGCATCCACCTGGTGATGAGATCTACCGTAATGGTACACTGTCTATGTTCGAGGTGTGATTCTCTTGTTGGTTCTGAAGGCATATCGTTAATTTTTAACTTAGATATGATATTTACTTGTGACTTATCATTTAGATTAGTTTATCTAACATAATTATCTCAACAGGTTGATGGCAAGAAGAACAAGGTTTATGGGCAAAATCTTTGCTATTTGGCTAAATTATTCCTTGATCACAAGACACTTTACTATGATGTTGATCTATTTTTGTTTTACATTCTTTGTGAATGCGATGATCGAGGTTGCCACATGGTTGGATACTTTTCTAAGGTAATTGTTTCTGCAGAATTGCTTTAACACTTATTTTGAGCAAGGGACTTCATAACTTTTTGTTTGTTTTTGTCTTATATTACTTGGTAGTGTTCTGTTGAACACTTATCTGGGGTATTAAGTGGTTGACAAATTTATAGGCTAGGAAAAATCATTATAATTTGCCGACCATCCATTACCACAAATAAATGGATTTTGATGATAGTATTGGTAGGTGCAAAAGTTGCAATGTTTTTTCGAAATTTGGTTTGCTGTATCATCTAGATGGGCTGATAGGACTTGGCCGGTTTAGTTGCTGATTTCTTCCCATATCAGGAAAAAAAATATGTAAATTGTTTCTTCAAGATTCCTGTGGATTTATTCATGGTAATAGCTCCAAAGGGAATGTATTTCAGTTACTATAGCAACATTCCAGCGTTAGTTGGAATACCAAAGGATTCTCATTACTGAATTGTGAAGTTTATTTCATGATTTACATGCTCATAAATAAGAAATGAAGACTAAAGTAAAGAAAACTGATACGGATGTCAGGAAAAAAAAATAGAATTAGAGGAAGAGAAATAATATGAGAGGAAGAACATCATGTATGGGGATGAGAAAGAGTGAGGGAGAGGGGGTTTGGGGGTGATATTTAGGGAAATAAATAGGCGACCATTTAGTGTCTCGTTCCTTTGCTTTCACTTTTTTTTGCCCCAATGGATTTTCTTCAATGAATCAGTTTTCTTGTTTTTGAATTTTTATTCTATTTCCCCTTATTTGGTTCAGGAAAAACACTCTGAGGAGTCCTATAACTTGGCATGCATTCTCACCCTTCCTCCATACCAAAGGAAAGGCTATGGAAAATTTCTAATCGCATTCTGTAAGTTTAATCATATCATGTTTTGTGTATTTTCTTTCTATTTGGATGCTCATATCAAGACGGTTTGCTTTTTCTTTGAAAGAATACTGTGTGCCAATTTTTAATTAAGAGACCAATATTTTTATTGGTTAAAGAAGATCACCCCCCCCCCCCCCCCAACACACACACCCCCCACACACACAAACGCCTGATAACACTGTTTATACCATAGCTTATTTGTTGTTCCTTAACTTTCTGTGTATAGCAAATATACCGTATTATTTTATTAGACACGCTGTTAAAATAAACAAACATGCTCGTTCAACGCAGCATATGAACTTTCAAAGAAAGAGGGCAAAGTGGGGACGCCAGAGCGACCCCTTTCTGACCTTGGACTGTTGAGTTACAGGGGATACTGGACTAGGGTTCTCATAGAAATCCTTAAAAAGCACAAAAGCAACATCTCCATCAAGGTAAGCAATTTTTTTTTGGGCCAAAGATATTTTTGCATGTTACTATCTTCTGTCTTTATATTGATATATATTAGATTGTAGACTTACCTTAGGAAAGTGCTTTAAACTCATCACGATTATATAATTCAACACAATCCTATTAGTGCACATCCACAAGCCATTTTGGCTTTTCTGTAGTTTTATTTGCACATTTCAGGTGTTATCCTTCGTTTTATCATGTGGGTTGCCACTGTTAGGCCATGCTTGGCCTAGGTTCTAAATGTAACTGCAAAATCCATGCTCCATTCTTTTTGGTCATGGTCTTAGATTTGAGAGAGAACTGAAAAATTATCTGAGGTTTATTCCAATCTCTTAGCTGAAGTTTTATTCCAATCTCATTTATTTTAAACTTCATACGCAGAGAGTCAATGGAGTTGGGATAATTTTAAGCCAAACAACACTGAGCTGACTTATGTTGAAGGGAAGCTAGAACCTTGCATACATGAGTTATATAATCTGTACTTAAAGATTAACTCTGGTTATCTCAACTCCAAGTCCAAACGCGTCCTAAAAGAAATACCATTTCAAAGTTCTTTTGGTGGCCATGTATGTATAATGAATTATATCAGGAAAAAAATCCTCACGCAGAAGGCTTGGCAACATAAGAAAATAGGACCAAGCAAGAATGTAAATTTAAAATATTTTTGGTGGCCATGTATCCTGTATGCATCAAAACTCAACGCACATTGCACTTCTTCTTAGTGGTATGCTTTTACCTTATACTAGCCTTTTGGTTTGCACACATGTACAAAAATATGCAGCTGGCTTTGTAGAGTGAAAGATGGCACTTGATCCTGTAGAAGTTCTTTGATAATTGACGACAAAAAATAGATTGGTTTTTAAGGGTTTATCTGAGAAATGATCATATAGATAAATTAGACAGCCTATTTGGGGATTTAGATCATGTTCACTGTAAGAGTGGTCTGAATATGATCCAACATTTTTTCTTTTAAAATTCTGAGATTTAAATTCATGGTTCTTTTTTATATATTTAAAACAGGAGCTGAGCGACCTGACCGCGATAAAAGCGGACGACATCTTAAGCACGCTGCAGGGCCTGGACTTGATCCAATACAGGAAAGGGTCCCACGCAATATGTGCGGACCCCAAGGTCCTTGATCGCCACCTCAAGGCTGCTGGCCGCGGCGGCCTAGAAGTCGACGGCACCAAGTTGATATGGACTCCATACAAAGAACAGAGTTAGGATTGAGAACGTGACAGCTATATATATATATGTATATACCATGTAATTTACTCACTTTATTTAACTCTTTGTTTAAATGGATACTCCACGCTTTTATGCTACAATTTGTGCTATGTATGAGTTAAATTGTGTAACATGCAAAATTTCAGACAAGGGTGTCATGTATGTGCTAGGAAATCATCCAACGTGTTGGAATATTTTTGTCAATTCCCTTGAATGATAATTTACAAGCTGTGTGTTTTGTGCCTGATGGAGGTTGTGATCTCCTTCAGATGTTATCTTCCGTTGATTTGTAGCAAGCGTCAATGGATGGCTGAGATTGAGTGGGTTGCCTCTTGATGCGTATGGATCTCAATGGGCTTGATTTGGGAATGAAGCCGAGCTACCTGCAAAGAAGTCCCGGGGTATTTTGGCAAAGTAACGGTCTATCGGGATAAAATTCGTCTTACGTGAGTCGTCTGAAGAGGGGTTTATATAGCAGCAGCCATGGGCTGGCGGACGCGAGATTCACACCGGCCGTTACACCCTTGGGCGTTACGCCTGTATGAAAGGCGGGATCCCCCGTTAATGATGAGCTACGCTCGTTAATGGGGGAACGCGATGGCGTGGAATGCAGGATCGTGGGCGGCGGATATCTCGCGACTGGCGAGATTCGCGGAGACGCCTATGATCTGCGCAGTTGGTCGGTCAGTGATACCGAGAAAGCTAAGCTCGACGGGAGGCTCGGTGTAACATTTTGAAATGTTCTAGATAATAAATTAATTTAGTTAATAAATTAAAATGTTAATTTAAAATTTTATTGAAACAAAATGGGACCTTTCATAAGTAGTATGTGAAATTAATAAATTTGAATAATTAGTTTGTAACATTGGGTTTTAGTGAAATTTTTAGCTTCATTTTGTAGTATGATATAGTGTGAGGGGTTTTATAGAAAGTTTAATTAATTGTGGAAATTAGATATTGTGTGAGGATTTTTTTGTAAAGAAGGCTAGGTCATGGTTAAGATTAATGTAAACTCATGGGATATCATAACCGAGGTTTAACATAATGGCCACACTTCATGCTTGCATGAAACCACCATCTTTCATGGTGACACCACCTACTTGCCTTATCATCCCTTATTCTTATATTATTCCAAATTGTTCAGTTGATATTATGAGTAGAAACAATTTAACTAACCTAGAAAGAAAAGAAATCATAAAACTCACCAAAGGAAAAGAGAGAAGAAAGAAAGAAGCTAAGTCCTGGGAGTCCTTACCTCAACCCTCAAGCTAGGATTGCATATGCTTGTGTATGTTTGAAGGAGCAAATCAGTGATCATTCAGTAGGTATAAGTTTCAACCCTACAGATTTTAATTCAATACTGTTTTAGTATGGTAGTGCGATGTCGGTAAATATCGGATTTGGTTTAAGTTATGGCCCTGTTTTGAATTTGCTATAGGTTAGTTAATCTGTAGAAAAATCAAGGTATACAGTAACCTTGTATATTGGACATAGAATAACCACTAGAAACACGGACCCATTCCTCGAATTTTCGGCCGGCGACATCCACAAAAATTCCAAGCTCGCCGGTTTTCTATGGGGTTTGGTTGTTGGGATTTTCAGGGTAGCTCTCTATTTATATTTTGGGGTGTCTGGTATTGTTAGTTTATATTAATTGTTCAGTATATAAAATATGAAAGCTAATGTTAGTTTTGGGGTTAAAATTCTAAAATACGACACGGATGCTTAGTGACACGATTCTGTTTTTACTGTTACGGACAGCGAAGGGTTAACTTAGGTTAGCATAAGTGTTAGATAGTCACAATATCTACACATAGCATATTTAGTATGTAAATCGTGTAGTTTCACGTTTTCGCCGTATCGAATTTTAGCCGTTTCTTATACAAAGTTAAATTCAATGTTAGGTTCGATCGCGGAGACTTCGGAGACCGCAAGAAAAGGAAAATGATTAATGACATCCGAGTAGCTTCGAAGTATTCCGGTGAGTAGATTAACATCTACCGGGGGATTTTGTATGGATGGCGTAATACGCCCGTGATTTAAGCTAGTTATAATTGTTCCTTGTGTATAAAATTGAATTTAGAAACTTTCTCGTGTGCATTCATATATATAAAACGTCATGTTAAACAATTGCTAGAACACTGCATAAATTATCGACGAGTCATGTTGCACGTGCACATATTTACATGTTACACTACACCTCGTCGATATTGACATGTCACATATACACTTAATACTTGCTATGTCACATATGATTCACTTCATACCGTAAGCATCAGTAATAGTGGTAATTTTGCAACAATGTTATTATAAACACATATCATGCTTCATTTTCAAGTATTATTAATCTTGATATAAGATGCATTGGATTATGCGGATTTCTGGTTTTGAGTTTTATGTGTGATATAGTATATTCGGCGATTCTTCATGTGTGATGTAATATGTCCACCATGAGATGTTTTATGATTTGGTTTTTATTCCGAACCGAGTGAGGGAGCTATACGGTTGCGGATTTTTACGTTATCCGGACTGAGTGGGGGAGTTATACAGTCGGATTCATGGTGGACCCGGTCGAGACCGAGAGGCAGAGTAGCCGCATTTGAGACGGGGAGCCTAGCGAGAATACTCGATACCGGAGATAGTTGTGAAACACGGCGGATATCTGGAGGATATCGATCGATATTATTGATTGACAGGATCGTTCGGGGAATGATACCTACTGGAAACAGAAGATTTGTGTCGATATTGGACACGGAAAAATGAGCCTTATTTGGAAAATTATGATATTGGAAATACTTGATGAGATTTCGGTGTTGTTTTAATACATTTAGTTAATACATATTCATACTTCTACATGTTATCATACATTATACTTATCTTTGTTATTGTTAGCTCTAGTCGTCATACTTACATGATCAGCTGTTAGATATTAGTTTATTCACTGAGTTGGCAACTCACATCCGTTGTGCCATAGTTCCTTGCAGGAGACGCGTGGACACGTAGCAGCAGCGCGGATCCACTTGTCAGCTCTCATCGTTTATTTTGCTAGATGGATTACCTACGTAGTAATCTCCTATTTTGGTATATGTATATTGGATCTAGAAATTCTCCATCAGACCCTGTATATTTGACTTAGAACGAAATATGTTGTATATGTTTTGTTTTGGATCGGGAGAGATTATTTAGTTGTGTTAAGTTATGTTTTCTTTAGTTATGCTTAAAATTCTTCGCTTGCGTGTCGTATTATTTTGCATTTTGATTTCCGCTGTTTGGCGTTATTTTGCTCTTAACTAGGGACGCAATTTATTTAAACATTGTGTAACTGTTTTTATTAATGATTAATAAGGAGGTGGTGTCGAATATTTTAAATGCTAAAAAAAAATCAGTTGTTTAGATTTCATTTCTTAAAATCATTCGACATGCTATCTCATTGTTTTACTTAAAAACAAAAATTTCCTTAATTCCGCAAAAATGTTTTTGATCTTGGTTTTTTGTTTACTCAGATTGTGTCGACATCTTTAGATGTCATATAATCTAAGTGCCGGTCACATCAGAATTTCGGGTCGTGACAAAGTTGGTATCAGAGCTTAGGATTAACTTTACGGAACCGAGTAGTGCATTGAGGTTAGTAGGCTTTAGATGTCGTTATGTAGGTTGACCCTTGGTTTGATAGAATATGTGATTTAGGATGAGTAGAGTACCGTACATATGTTCCGCGGCATATTTACGCTACGATACTCAGCCTAAGTAACCTTAGGATGTATATCTTGATTAATCCTTCCTTTGACTCCCTATTATTGCTTTTCCTATTCGTACGACTTATCAACTCTCGTTCCAATTGCTATGGCTACGCGAGCTAGACGAGCCGCAGCCAGGGATGCAGCTAGGACAAATCCGCCTGTGACGGCGACTGACGCACCGGATATTCCGGCGGTACCAGAATATGTTGATCCTCCTCCTCCAGATAGACTGACTAGGATAGAGGAGGGTATGTTAGGATTGCAGCAGATGGTGGGACAGTTGGCCGAGGCCACACGTGTACAGAGATAGGATCAGGCACCGACCATGGTAGAGCCCGATGTACAGCCCATGCAGACTGTCGCACTTGTAGACTCGAGGGTGATGGAGGTATCACTTCCGGAGTTTATGAGGTTGAGACCTCCGGTGTTTACAGGGACCGACGCAGCAGAGGATCCTCAGTCCTTTCTTGATAGGATGGCTAGGATCGGCAGGTCATTGAGATGTTTTGATGCGAGGTCGGTGGAGCTGACCAGCTTTCGATTGGAGGGACTTACACAGGCATGGTGTGAGTCGATGGAGAGAGGGAGAGCCACTGGTCTTCCTATGATGACATGGACAGAGTTTTCTGAGGTGTTCCTTGCCAGATTTCTTCCACAAAGTGTACGAGATGCCAGAGCCAGCAGTTTCGAGGCGTTGCGAAAATCTGCAGATATGCCGGTAGCAGAGTATGACTCGCAGTTCACCCAGCCGTCACGCTATTCTCTATACTTAGTTCCTACGGAGGAGCTTCGGGTGAAGAGGTTTGTGAGGAGTCTGGATACACAGCTGTTCCTTACTATAGGCTCCCAGTATTTCGATACTTATGCGCATGCCATGGACGCAGCTATGCAAGTAGAAAAGCGTATGAACGAGACAGCGATCGTTCCTGAGCCAAGAGGACCAGACCCATTGAGTCAGTTACTAGGCAGTTTGGCAGAGGACGAGGCAGACACACTCCAGGACGCAGTTTTGGTCGAGGTAGGACTCAGGGCCAGATGTTCAGTTCGTACCCCGATGAGCAGAGGCCCCTATCTATATGTTTTAGTTGTGGACGTCCAGAGCATTTCGCTAGGGATTGTAGACTCCACGGAGGGACTGGATTTCCACAAGCTGCTTTACCCCCTCCACCTTCTACTTCGATGGCATTACTTCCTCCACCAGTTAGCCCTATGCTCCAGGCCTTTGTACCGTGAGGTTGGGGTTTTGCAGGACGTTTTCAGAAAGGGCGAGGAGACCGAGGGAGAGGACGTCAGGATGCTGGTAGGGGCCAGGCTCGGGTTTTTTCTTTGACTCCACAGGATGCCCAGGCATCCAATGCAGTTGTGACAGGTACTCTTTCAGTATATTCCTTAGATGCATATATTTTATTTGATCCCGGTTCTACGCATTCTTATGTGTCTGCACACTTTGCACTTTCTCTGGGGAGAGAGTCGTCATTGTTAGAATTACCGCTTGTTGTGATTACTCCGGTGGGAGATTCTTTTGTAGCCTGAAATGTATTCAGGTCCTGTTTAGTATGTATTGGTGATAGTTAGTCGATTTGATTCTCCTGGATATACTAGATTTTGATATACTTCTTGGTATGGATTGGCTGGCCGCTTGCCATGCTTATGTTGATTGTCGGGGGAAGGCAGTCAGATTCTGTTTTCCAGGCGAACCGAGTTTTGTTGTGCAGGGAGACTGCAGTATAAATCCTGCCGACCTGATTTCTGCTCTTTGTACGGGACGGCTCTTGAAGAAGGGTTGCGTGGGTTCTTAGCGTTTGTTCAGGACGTAAGAGCCGCTGAGGTCCCGTTGGACCAGGTTCCGATCGTACGAGAATTTCCGGATGTGTTCCCTGCTGAATTACCAGGATTGCCGCATGATCGTGATATTGAATTCTGCATTGACTTGATTCCGAGTGCGAGGCCTATTTCTATACCGCCTTATCGGATGGCCCCGACAGAGCTGAAAGAGCTCAAGGATCAGTTGCAAGAATTGCTTGATAAGGGGCTCGTTCGTCCAAGTGTATCGTCGTGGGGGGGGCTTCTGTCTTATTCGTTAAAAAGAAGGACGACAGCATGAGATTGTGCATCGACTACAGGCAGCTGAATCGAGTTACGGTGCGAAATAGGTATCCATTATCTCGTATTGATGACTTATTCGATCAGCTGCAGGGAGCTGGCTATTTCTCAAAGATTGATTTGCGGTCAGGGTATCACCAATTGAGAGTTCGGAAGGATGACATTCCGAAAACTGGTTTTCGCACGCGATACGGGCATTATGAGTTTTTGGTGATGTCGTTCAGGCTCACCAATGCCCCAAAAGCTTTCATGGATATGATGAACCGTATTTTCAGGTCGTTTCTTGATCAGTTCAGTATTGTATTCATTGATGATATTCTTGTATACTCCCGTAGTCGAGAGGAGCATGAGCAACACTTGTGAATTACATTGCAGATTTTGAGAGAATACCAGTTGTTCGCTAAATTCTCCAAGTGTGCTTTTTGGCTGGATAGTGTGGATTTCTCAGGTCACGTAGTTACGAGAGATGGTATACGTGTGGTCCCAAAGAAGATCGAGGCAGTACAACGCTGGCCCAGACCGGTATCAATTACGGAGATACGCAGCTTCTTAGGTTTGGCCGGTTACTACCGAAGTTTTGTGCAGGATTTTTCTCGTATCGCTGCACCGTTGACCGGGTTGATCAGGAAGGAAGTTCCATTTCTTTGTACAGATGCATGCGAGCAGAGTTTCCAACAGTTGAAGACTCGCTTGACGACAGCACCAGTCTTATCTTTACCTTCTGGGTCAGGTGGTTTTGTTGTTTATTGTGACGCCTCTCGAGTGGGTTTAGGCTGTGTGTTGATGCAGCACGGCAGGGTCATCGCTTATGCTTCTCGACAGTTGAAGAAGCACGAGCAGAACTATCCCACTCACGACTTAGAAATGGCTGCGGTGGTCTTCGCACTTAAGATTTGGAGGCATTACTTATACGGTGAGTCGTGCCAGATATTCATAGACCATAAGAGCTTAAAATATATCTTTCAGCAGCGGGATCTGAATTTGAGGCAGCGTCATTGGATGGAGATTGTAAAGGACTATGACTGCGAGATTCTCTATCATCCGGGCAAGGCGAATGTGGTGGCAGATGCTTTGAGTCGAAGGCCAGGAGGTGGCTTATCTTATTTGAGCACAGCGCAGAGGCAGTCTTCCATAGATTGGCAGGTTTTATGTGACAGCCGAGTACAGTTTGAATTTACGTCGACCGGAGGATAGCTTGCTCATATCCGCACCCGTCCACAGTTACTTGATCGCATCCGAGAGGCACAGCCCGCCGATGCTCGCTTGTCCGAGATCATAGAGCGGGTTAGACAGGGTAGAGATTCTGAGTTCGTGATCGATGACCATGGAGTGTTACGGTTTGGGACTCGTCTTTGTGTGCCAGGTTCTGAGGGACTGAGATGCGAGATCTTAGAGGAGGCGCATTGGTCAGAATATAGTATTCATCCGGGTTCCACCAAGATGTATCATGACTTGAGAGACGTCTACTGGTGGGAAGGGATGAAGAGAGATGTCACGGACTTTGTTTCAAGATGCTTGACTTGTCAGCAAGTCAAGGCCGAGCACCAGAGGCCGGCAGGAGAGTTGCAGCCCTTACCTATTCCGGAGTGGAAGTGGGAGCAGATCTCTATGGATTTTGTTTTGGGTCTGCCCAGATCCAGCAGAGGGTATGATTCCATTTGGGTGATTGTTGATCGATTGACAAAAGCCGCTCAATTTCTTCCGGTGAAGACGACTTATGGATACGCGCAGTATGCCCAGATCTACATTGACGAGATTGTGCGATTGCTTGGAGTTCCAACTTGCATTTTTTCCAATAGGGACACACAGTTCACCATCCGATTATGGTAGATACTTCATGAGGCTCTAGGCACCCGATTGAGTTTCAGTACGGCTTTCCACCCGCAGACTGTCGGTCAGTCAGAGCGGACCATACAGACTCTTGAGGATATGCTCCGAGCCTGCAATCTAGATTTCGGTGGCAGTTGGCATCGTCACTTGCCCTTGATAGAATTCTCTTACAACAACAGTTTTCAAGAGACAATTCAGATGGCACCCTTCGAAACTTTGTATGGGAGAAAGTGTCAATCGCTCATTTGTTGGACAGAACTCAGTGAGAGCAGCATTTTGGGACTGCAGCTAGTGCAGGAGACTACAGAAAAGATCCAGTTGATACGAGACAGAATGAGAGCATCCCAGTGCAGACAGAAATCTTATGCTGATCGACGTCGTCGCAGACTTGAGTTTAATGTGGGAGACCATGTGTTCCACCTAGTCTCTCCGATGAAGGGTGTGATGCGTTTCGGGGAAAAGGGGAAGCTCAGTCCCAGATATGTCGGACCCTATGAGATTCTGGAGAGGGTGGGTCCTGTAGCTTATCGTTTAGCACTTCCACCATGTTTTCCCGATGTACATCCAGTGTTTCATGTGTCTATGCTTCGTAAGTATCTTCACGATCCTTCTCATGCCATCCAGCATCAGTCTTTACAGTTTGAGCGGGATTTATCCTATACTGAGCAGCCGGTAGCCATTCTAGATCAGCAGATAAAGAAGCTAAGATCAAGAGTACTTCCATCTGTAAAGGTTCTTTGGCGAGGACCAAATAGCGAGGAAGTCATTTGGGAGGCTGAGGATGACTTACGAAAGAAGTCCCCGCACCTTTTTGAAGGTACATGTGTTTAAGTTTTAAATTCGGGGACCGATTTTTCTTAAGAGGGAAATATTGGAACATTTTGATATGTTTTAGATAATAAATTAATTTAGTTAATTAATTAAAATGTTAATTTAAAATTTTATTGAAACAAAATGGGACCTTTCATAAGTAGTATGTGAAATTAATAAATTTGAATAATTAGTTTGTAACATTAGTATTAAGAAGGGTTTTAGTGAAATTTTTAGCTTCATTTTATAGTATGATATAGTGTGAGGGGTTTTATAGAAAGTTTAATTAATTATGAAAATTGTATATTGTGTGAGGGTTTTTTTGTAAAGAGGGCTAGATCATAGTTAAGGTTAATGTAAACTCATGGGATATCATAAGCTAGGTTTAACCTAATGGCCACACTTCATGCTTGCATGAAAACACCACTATCTTTCATGGTGACACCACCTACTTGCCTTATCATCCCTTATTCTTATATTATTCCAAATTGTTCAGTTGATATTATAAGTAGAAACAATTTAATTAACCTAGAAAGAAAAGAAATCATAAAACTCACCAAAGGAAAAGAGAGAAGAAAGAAAGAAGCTAAGTCCTAGGAGTCCTTACCTCAACCCTCAAGCTAAGATTGCATATGCTTGTGTATCTTTGAAGGAGCAAATCAGTGATCATTCAATAGGTATAAGTTTCAACCCTACAGATTTTAATTCAATATTGTTTTAGTATAGTAGTGCGATGTCGGTAAATATCGGATTTGGTTTAAGTTATGGCTCTGTTTTGCATCTGCTATAGGTTAGTTAATCTGTAGAAAAATCAAGTAATACAGTAACCTTGTACATTGGACATAGAATAACCACTAGAAACACGGACCCATTCCTCGGATTTTCGGCCGGCGATATCCACAAAAATTCCGAGCTCGCCGGTTTTCTCTGGGGTTTGATTGTTGGGATTTTCAGGGTAGCTCTCTATTTATATTTTGGGGTGTCTGGTATTGTTAGTTTATGTTAATTGTCCAGTATATAAAATATGGAAGCTAATGTTAGTTTTAGGGTTAAAATTCTAAAATACGACACGGGTGCTTAGTGACACGATTCTGTTTTTACTTAATGTTAGTTTTAGGGTTAAAATTCTAAAATACGACACGGGTGCTTAGTGACACGATTCTGTTTTTACTGTTACGGACAACGAAGGGTTAACTTATGTTAGTATAAGTGTTAGATAGTCACAATATCCACACATAGCATATTTAGTATGTAAATCGTGTAGTTTCACGTTTTCGCCGTATCGGATTTTAGCCGTTTCTTATACGAAGTTAAATTCGATGTTAGGTTCGATCGCGGAGACTTCGGAGACCGCAAGAAAAGGAAAAGGATTGATGACATCCGAGTAGCTTCGAAGTATTCCGGTGAGTAGATTAACATCTACCGGGGGATTTTGTATGGATGGCGTAATACGCCCGTGATTTAAGCTAGCTATAATTGTTCCTTATGTATAAATTTGAATTTAGAAACTTTCTCGTGTGCATTCATATATATAAAACGTCATGTTAAACAATTGCTAGAACACTGCACAAATTATCGACGAGTCATGTTGCACGTGCACATATTTACATATTACACTACACCTCGTCGATATTGACATGTCACATATACACTTAGTACTTGCTATGTCACATATGATTCACTTCATACCGTAAGCATCAGTAATAGTGGTAATTTTGCAACAATGTTATTATAAACACATATCATGCTTCATTTTCAAGTATTATTAATCTTGATATAAGATGTATTGGATTATGCGGATTTCTGGTTTTGAATTTTATGTGTGATATAGTATATTCGGCGATTCTTCATGTGTGATGTGATATGTCCACCATGAGATATTTTATGATTTTGTTTTTATTCCGAACCGAGTGGAGGAGGTATACGGTTGCGGATTTTTACGTTATCCGGACTGAGTGTGGGAGTTATACAGTCGGATTCATGGTGGACCCGATCGAGACCAAGGGGCAGGATAGCCGCATTTGAGGCGGGGAGCCTAGCGAGGATACTCGATACCGGAAATAGTTGTAAAATACGGCGGATATCTGGAGGATACCGACCGATATTATTGATTGACAGGATCGTTCGGGGAACGATACCTGCTGGAAACAGAAGATTTGTGTCGATATTAGACACGGAAAAATGAGCCTTATTTGGAAAATTATGATATTGGAAATACTTGATGAGATTTCGGTGTTGTTTTAATACATTTAGTTAATACATATTCATGCTTCCACATGTTATCATACATTATACTCATCTTTGTTATTGTTAGCTCTAGTCGTCATACTTACATGATCAGCTGTTAGATGTTAGTTTATTCACTGAGTTGGCAACTTACCCCCGTTGTGCCATAGTTCCTTGCAGGAGACGTGTGGACACGTAGCAGCAGCGCGGATCCACTTGTCAGCTCTCATCGTTTATTTTGCTAGATGGGTTACTTACGTAGTAACCTCCTATTTTGGTATATGTATATTGGATCTAGAAATTCTCCATCATACCATGTATATTTGACTTAGAACGAAATATATTGTATATGTTTTGTTGTGGATCGGGAGAGATTGTTTAGTTGTGTTAAGTTATGTTTTCTTTAGTTATGCTTAAAATTCTTCGCTTGCGCGTCGTATTATTTTGCATTTTGATTTCCGCTATTTGGCGTTATTTTGCTCCCAACTAGGGACGCAACTTATTTAAACATTGTGTAACTGCTTTTATTAATGATTAATAAGGAGGTGATGTCGAACATTGTAAATGCTAAAAAAATCAGTTGTTTAGATTTCATTTCTTAAAATCATTCGACATGCTACCTCATTCTTTTACTTAAAAACAAAAATTTCCTTAATTCCGCAAGAAGGGTTTTTGATCTTGGTTTTTGGCTTACTCAGATTATGTCGACATCTTTAGATGTTATATAATCTAAGTGCCGGTCACATCTGAATTTCGGGTCGTGACACTCGGGAACGAGCGGGAGGCCAAGGGAGCTTGGTTCTGCAATAGCTCGAAGGCGAGCTAGGAGGGCTGAGGGAGCCCAGCGTGCGGGAGGGCTTGGAGGCGAGCCAATGGTTGTTTGGAAGACGAGCATAGGAGAAGTCCGGGAAGCCATCGAAGGTTGGGAACATCCTCGAGAGGAAAGCCCGGGATATGCTTCCAATATACCCTTCTTGCTCTTCTCTCGTAAGCTTTGGGACACGTCATCTGCCACGTGTCATGATCTGGGGAGTCCTCAGTACCGAGCATGATCATTAGCCCCCCACTCTCGGACCGACCTATTCATGGGTCGGGTCGAGAGTGGTCTGATCGGTCATCTGGGCCAAGTTCTAATTTGAAGACATCGTCGGCGCGGATTCCCGGGCAATTAGTCGTATTTTTTTTCTGATGACGTCAGCGAATCAGGGGAGAGATCTTGCATTAAAGAGGAAGCGCCGATACGGGCGTACGTTTGCCGAAACACCAAGCCACATGTCCAGCGCTGGTTGGCTGACGTGACGGGCCGCCGGTGTCCTTCGTGCTTGACGGGACGTGCCCAATGCATGTGCGACAGGTGGAACGTTGACGACCGTTGAATGCGAAGTGTTGTTTTGGCGGGAAACGATCGGCGCCGTAGGATGTGTTCACCGACTGCTATAAATAGAGGTGGGAACCCCCCCACGGTCCACACTTCGCCATAATTTCCTCTGCCCTTCGTGTGTTAGCTCGGTGCTCTTCCCCTTAGATCGGATTTCTTGCGTTCTTTCCTCGGCAGACTCCTTCCTTTGCTCATGTTAGATGTCTTCCTCTAAGGAGTCCGTAGAAATAGTTCGGGTATAGTCTAGGGAGTCTTCTGCAGCTTACTCTTCTGCTTCTTCCTCTTCCTCGCCCGAGTCAGGATCCCCCCGGGAAGGTAGGGTTAGTCATGCTCCCCGGGGCCGTGCGGCGGGTACTTACCAAAAACGGGTGTCAAGAGTGTTCGTGACGCGCCTTCCTCCTGAGGCATACGGACGAGCTCACTACAATCCGGGCTCACTTCCACATTCCCCCCGGCTATTCTCTTCGCTTGGCCGGGGAGGGAGAGAGGGCAGACCAGGCACGGGGCAAGGAGATTGCCCTGTATTTGGAGGCTTTTTGGGCCGGCATGCGTCTGCACTTCTCCCCTGAGGTGAGTGCGGCGTTATGTTGCTTTCAATTAGCCCCGGGCCAGTTAGTGCCGAACTCGTGGAGGATTCTCCTCGGGTTCCTGGTCCGGTTGAGACTGCAGGAGATCCCTTTCAGCCTGAACGTTCTCGTTTCCTCCCTCTGCTACAAAAATCACCCCAGCACTCGTAGGGACGAGCCTAGCTGGGTATATATTTCTTTTAGAAAACACAAAGGAGGGACGGCCGGTCGGGGGTCGTAGCAGTGCCTTCTTCCATTCACGAATGGAAGGAGAAGTTCTTGTTTGTCGGGCCACCTAAGAGTGAGGATTGGCCTGTGCCCGTCCGTGGCACTAGGGCCACCTTCCCTCGGGTGAGGTGTCGAACGATTCCGATACAGGTGGCGGTGTCAGAGTGGGAACCCGTCCAACGGACCGATGTGTTGCTGTCCGAGCAGGCCTTCAGTTGGGTCGGGCTCAGCCCCGCTCAGTTTGCGGGTAAGTTGGGAGTTTAGACGACCCGTTTAGACTTGTGTATTCTTCTATTTTTTTCTGGCATTTCTAACTCCTCCTTTGTATTTTCGCTTCTTTTTGCAGAGCCGATGGACCCGATCAAAATTCCGGGTTGCCCTGGCCGAGAGGAAAGGCCGAGTCCGGTTCCGCGGCGGCCGCTCCGGCCAGGCGCTCCAGCATGCCCCCGGACCTCTGAGCTCTCCCGCACGCAGAGCTGCAAGCACGCTTGGGAGCCGGAGCCCCGGGTTTTGGAGGTGGGAGGCGAGGAAGATGTTCCCGCACCCCTCCTCTAGAGGCACCATAAGACGGTGCCCGTTCTCCGGCTTCCCCGATCTTCGTGGATGAAGGGATTTTCGCTTCGAGGTGCTCTCGGGGCTTTCCGTTGCCGACAGCCTGCTCTCGGAAATGGAAAGGTCGGCCGGGGGCAAAATCCCCCGGAAAACCCTCAGGGCCCAAATGGAGGCCATAACTCAGGAGGCCGTGCAGGTCAGTGTCCGCTTCCTGCTCGGGTCTTTATAAGTACTTTCTGTTCGCAGGATCGGGTGTCCTTTTTTTAACCCCTTCTTTGTTTTCCTCATGTCCTTCAGCACTGCGCCATCGTCGTCAACATGGAAGACGGGGAATTACCCCCGGCGATGCAGATCGCCGGCGAGTTTTCCTCACGGGAGGATGGCTTAACCCAGGAGCTGCGCGAGGCTAAGGAGAGGATCGCCGCCCACGAAGACCGGATGGCAGCCGAGGATCGGGTGAACTCCAACTGCCGGGAGACCATCTGGGTTATGATGGAGTCCAACAAGGCCGTTGAGGCCAAGTTAGATGATGCCAGGGTGCTCTCCGCCTCCTTGAAGAAGACACAGGACACCCTCAAGAGGAAGAACGAGGCGATGAAGGAAGCGATGAGGCGCTCGACCTCCGAGCTGCGAAGGCGGTGGAGAACTACAGGACGTCGGATCAATTCTACACCGACCTCGCCGAAGCCTCGGACCTCTTCTGGCATGACGCCCTCAACGCCTTCAAGGCGCTGATGCTGGAGTTTCTTGACACTAAGCTCCGTGTTCCCGCCGAACAACGGAGACGCGACCGCGCAGGTCCGTCTCGCCTGAAATTCGGGGCAGATGCTAACTGTGCTATCCGTCTACCTCTCCGAAGAAGCCAAGTTGATTTTATGGCACTGTGTATCGAAGGTTTAAAACGGATGCGGCCGATGTAGCAGACTTCGTCAGATTCCCCCTCGTCTGAGGGGTTTTTGATTGTGGGGACGCTTTTTCCCTACAGTCGCAATCCCCTGCAGTTAATTACGCTACCGCATGCGCGTAACAAACTTTCTCTTCTCCATATGGTCACTTCATGTCGTGGGTGTTTGTTTTGTGTTTGGTTGCCCGTGGATTGTATACGGAGGACTAAGTTATGTTGTCCGCCCGTAGGACGTGGACTAGTCCAAATCTGTATCTTTCTTAGATTTGGGTTTGGGGGTTGTGTTTAAGGATACGTTAGCCTTATTTGACGCTAAGATCAATTTAAACGTTCGTTAAGGGACACATTAGTCTAATTCTAGACTAAGATCGACTTAACGGGATCGATTAGATCCAACAAGAGAGCAATGGGCTCTATTGCTTAGTTTAGTGACATTGCGGTCGATAAATAGTTTTAAGGACATTACGGTCCAATGTTAGTTTTTAAGACATCGCGGTCAAGGTTAAGGACATCATAGTCCGTGAGCTTAAGGACCTCACAGTCCGGTGTTAGTTTTAAGACATCGCGGTCGAGATTAAGGACGTCATGGTCCATGAGTTTAAGGACCCCACAGTCCGGTATTAGTTTTAAGACATCACGGTCGAGGTAAGGACATCATAGTCGTGGATTTAAGGACTCCACAGTCCGATGTTAGTTTTAAGACATCACGGTCAAGGTTAAGGACATCATAGTCCATGAGTTTAAGGACCCACAGTCCGTAGCAATGCGTGGTCGTCGGGACCGTCACCTCTCTGACGACGTTGAAGGATTACAACGACGGATGTCAGAGGAGTAAAGAGATGTACCCTCGAACCGGGTGTAAATTGATTGGAAGAGCAGTTGTGCTCAGTTCAATTTATTTTGAGGACTTATGGCCAGAATTGGGCTAAGTCCAATTAAAAATGTTTAACATTTTATTCATGTTTGGCCTGTTAGGCCTTTATTTGGGCTCTGCCCTTTTTATAATGCATAGCATTGGTTTTTGACATTGGATGTAATTAAATGCATAGCATTTATCAAGAGCAAAATAGTGGTCTGATAGTGTGCCACGTGGCTTGTCAGGCGCCTTGCGCCAATCAAAGAGCGCATTGCGCTAACGCATGCGAAGGTGACACTTGTCACACTCAGTGCTAAGCGCAAGTTTGTTAGCGCGCTGCGCTTTCTGAGTGCGCTGCGCCAGCGAGTGACACGTGGCGCGCTCTGGCGCTGTGTGCCAGTCCAAGAGCACAATACGCTATATTTAGAAGCGCAAAGCGCAAACTGTTCTGTGGTTGACACGTGCGCGTTTTGGCGCTATGCGCCAGTCCAAGGAGCGCAAAGGCACAATTCAAGAGTGCAAGGCACTGTCCAATAGCACAGAGCGCATTTTTGATCAATTTAATATCAAAGAACAAATTTATGTCTCTTAAAAGAGGCTTTGCTAAAGATTCAAGAACCACAGTTCTTGTTCTTATCAAAAGGCTATGCCTTTATAGATCAAAAGATCTGTGAATGAAGTAAATTACTTCTTTTATATATATATATATATATATATATATATATTTTTATGATTAGATCTTTTGATCTTTTTCTTTTCTATTGAAGATCTTGATCTTGTTCTTAGATCTCTGATCTTTTTAGAAGATGGTTCTTCTTTTTAATAAGATGATTTCATCTGTATTTATTTAAGAACACAGTTCTTTACCTTTAAAGATGAAGAAATGATCTTCTTTCTTCAAAGGCTTGCCTTTCTTTCTTTTTGAGTTCTTCTCTCAAAGTTTGCAGAGGGTTCTCTCTCCATGGGACTTGAAGTTTTGGGGCCTTTATATAGGGCCAATTGATTTATTAAGTTAGTTGAAGAGATCTTTCTCTGATCGATTTGGGGATATTTCCCCACCGTTGGATTTTTGATCCTAGGGCTTCTGTTTTACAGAAGATAATCTTCTTATTTTTAATAAGATTGCAAAGATATTTCTAGAACAGGATTTTAATTTCTGGTTATTTAATAATTTATTAGATCTTTTAATCTAACGGTGGGGAATTCTTTAAATTCCAGCGCTGGCGCACCTGCGTTTGACACGTGGCGCGCAGCGCAGAGCGCAGCGCAACTGCGCTAGCGCGCTTGCGTTCGACACGTGGCGCGCAGCGCAGAGCGCAAGGGATCTGAAGCGTTGCTTCAGTTTTAAATTTTGAATTTGAAATAGAGCTTTGCTCTGATTGGGGGTGCGCTGCCTTAGCGCAGCGCTCCTGGCGCTGGCGTGTCTGCTTTTGACACGTATCGCGCAGCGCAAGGGATTTGAAGCGTTGCTTCAATTTTTGAATTTGAACTTCAAAACAGAGCTTTGCTCTGATTGGGGGAAACAAATGCCCCCACCGTTGCGCTCACGTGGCGCACACGTGAGTGCAGCGGTGGCAACATCTGAGCCCTTGGATCAACTCAGAAGTTGAGGAGGCGCTTCAGCTCCTATAAATTGGACCCTTGGTCCTCAGATGATTATCATATTCAAGAATTTTTATCTCAGAGCCTTGCTCTCATTTCCAAGAACTTCAAGAGTTAAAACTCTAGAAAATTTTAGGTAAAAATTAAATTAAATTAAATTAATTTTAATAACTTAGGGGTTTTACCCATTAATCAGAGCCTTGCTCTTATAGATCTTTTGATCTAAAGAAAACCCCTTTAGGGTTTATAAACAGAGCCTTGCTCTCAAGAACCCATAGATCTAAATAGATCTTTCCTTAGGGTTTTTTAGCCCATGGGTCAGAGCTCTGCTCTTTTGACAATATATAGATCTTTTGATCTTTTGATGAAGAACTCTTAAGAGTTTTTTCATGGATCTTTAAGATCCCAGAATTTAATTCTCAGGAATTAATTTTCATTAACTTTTGGTGGATTTTCCATCATCATTACAGAGCTAGGCTCTTTAAGGAATTTTATTCCTCGTGACCAGAGTTTGACAAGTATCACTCTGTTACAGAGCTTTGCTCTGAAAGGGAGATTCTCTCCTTGTCTCGAAGGATTTCTCATTCAATGAGAATATTCTTTGAGGATTTCCTCATTAATTGACAGTCTTATCCAATGATGAGGTTGTCTTATTAATTGATGCATTGTTATCTGGATTTTGTGGGTCCCCTTTTGGTCCCCTTTCCACTGCATTGCAGTGTGGTACAAATTTTAAAGTGTCGTTCAGAATTTTAAGATTAAATTATAGTACTGATAATTGAATTCTTTTCTTTTTCACAGGCGACATGTCTTCTGACCTCTCGTTCCCGTTTTTCCGTTCAGAGGGAGGATTCCCTGAGGCACCGGTAGACCGGGAGGTTCTTGCTCTCATTAGAGACTACGACCCGGAGTACAAAAACCTTCACTTGTGGGGTAGATGGTACGACCAAATAATCAAAGGTCGCCGAAGCTTCTCTTATGCGACGCCATCGGATCCGATCTCTTCAATCTCGTACGCAGATATACCCCTGGTGAACTATGCCGTGGAGGTCGTTAACTGGACTTCGGAGGGTCTTCTTCAACCTTCGATTGCTGCCATACCCATGCAGTTGCCGTCAGCCTTGGATATTCTGGGACGGCGTATATGCCAGGGCGAGTCGCGCCCTTGGGGACAACCCTACAACATCGGGTTGACCCCTCGACACTCGGCAGGGTATCTGCAGTGGGCCAGGTACATTTTGTCAGCGAAGAAGGTGCATCTGCTGAAGATTGGTCTATACCCTGCAGTTTACACCTCGCTGTTCGAGTATTCTGCTCCTCCGACATGGTGGGTTAAGGCGTTCGTGGAGCAATGGAACATCCCCATCCATACCTTTCTTCTGATGGACAGGGAAGTTTCCATCCCTCTGGGAGAATTTGCTGAGATTTCCGGTCTGCCGGTGAGGGGGGAGCACTATGAGGAGCTACTTTCTCCGGACGAATATGTTTTTGCCACCAAGCCGTTGGTGATGGACTTAACGCCGGAGAACGCTATTCAGCACCAGTTTCCGAGTCTGGTAAAGGTGCTGAATATGTATGAAAGTCTTTACTTGGAATCGGGAGACCGGAGAGTTAGTTTCGCAGACTTCATCGCCCGCTTTCTTCGGCCGGAGATTCTATCGCAACAGAGCGAAAATTTTGCCAAGCTTGACGACCCCTTCGGCCTTGGCTTAGATCGTCAACCAGCACTGGAAGTCGATCAAAAAGGTTTTTACCTCCCCGATGCTGCAATCATCCCTTTGTTGGAAATCGCTATTCCGGGCATCGACGAGGAGACTTTCTTTCTCGCGTTTCTGGGGCTATGGCTGTGCTGGTTCGCGCTCCCCATGCACCCTCACTATATGAGGCCATCCGTGTTCTACCCAGCACATAGGATGGTGGCTGGTATACAATTGGCCATCGGGATTGCCGGGTTGGCCCATCTGTACCATGGTCTTAGCGTGGCGGCGGACGCAATTGAACCGGGGGTGCAACCCGCTAATTTCCCGATGCACTACTTTACTTCGTGGATGGAAATGCACGTGCTCGGGGTGTTTGGTATTCATAAAAGACCCTCGTTCTACGAGAAGTACAGATTCCCGAAGTTATGCGGCTGATCGGTGCTTCTATCGTGAATCCGCCTCCGCGGGAGGCTAGGGGGTTGCTTCTTCGTCCGCGCATGGTCGGAGCGGGTATTTCTTTCACGGACAAGGTCCTGACAATCGGCCCGGAGACCTCCAAGGCGGTGTTGGCGTTGCGCGATAATTTTAAGGACGGGGCCTCCGTATTGAAAGCCCGAGAGATTCTACATCTATACTCCATCCGGCCGGGCTTCCTCGTGTTTAGGTAGAACGAGGCGATGCTTTTTATGAGGTACAACCCCCATCGTTTTGCCCAACAACTAAGTTATAACCAGGGGGTCCCACTGCAGGCGTTTTTGGAAGAGCCTGCGGTCACCAGAGAGGGGATACGGAGTGCACTACATCACTTTATGCGGCTAAATATAGGCTCCCACTTCTTCATTAGCGAGCCGACTTGCATTCCAAGGGCCCTCAACGTGTACGGGGCCTGGTATCAGCACGTGATGGGCGTTGTTATCAGGAAAGAGAAGCGGCTGCTGCTTGATCGCAAGGGTGCGCCCCCCGCCAGCGATCGCAACGTCTTCCTAAAGCGAAGGATCCCTGTCCCTCCTCCACTAAGAGGAGATGCTGGAGTTGAGCCTCTACGTGTGCTAAGCCCCACACGTGGATTGCCCCTCGATCCTGTGGACGTGCCATCAGCGCCCCGTGCTCCCGTGGAGACGGTGAACGTGGTTTCTCCCAAATCTGGTGTGGGCTCGGACATCGGGACCCGCCGTCCCAAGGTGCCCACGAAGCGTAAGCTGATTTTGGGTGCGACCGGAGTTCGCGCGCAGAAGAGGAAGAAGAAGTCGATCCTCTCTGCTGACGTTGCATTCGGTCAGGAACCTCATGCTCCTTACAGCGAGGGCTTGAGTGAGTATGGGACCAACGATGGCTTATTTATGCCGCCAGACGACACTGATTTTGCGGCCGCCATTGCAGCTTCTGAGCGATTGGCAAGGCGCGACGAGTGGTTGGCTAAACTTGCGCAATCAAGTAATCACTAGTTGTATTTTTCGTCATTGCATTGTACCTCTATCATTGTTTTTTACTAATGCTTTTCCTTCTTTAACTGGCATTTCTACCGAAAAAGCCATCGCTGCTTCTCTCAAAACTTTCGAGGAGGAGGAACGACTCAGAGCATCCTTAGGCCTTGGTACATTTCGGTTTACTATGTCTCTCCTTCCATTTTTTATGAGTAATCTGACCCTCTTTTTGTCTTATCGCAGGGACCACAAGACCTACCTCGCAAACCGATGCGGGAATTCTCCCCGGGCCAGCTACCGAAGTCCCGGCCTCTTCGGGATTGCCGCAGGAGGCCCTACTTAAAATGCCGATGATGGAAGCCTTGACGGCTCTGGAGGCAACCCTGAACACGGACGACGACGCCTTGCTGAAGGACGCTTCCAAAAGGTCTGTCGCGACGGCCCGGGAGGAAAGGAAACGCCTGAGGCGCGCAGCAAGAGAGCGTAGTGCTGCTTTGGATATGGGAGCAGGCTCAAGCGCCGTTACTCCCGCTGCTACTCCTTCAGAGGAGCTCTCGATCGCCTTGTCTACTGCTCATAGACGGGCGGCACACGCAGCTCGGGAAGCCAACGGTAAATCCTCCTCAGGTAATGTGTTTTTTGAGGCTTTGTTGTCAAAGTTTTAGACTATCAGTTCTTATATATCTTGTCCTGCAGGGCCGAGCCTAACTGAAGGAGTGGCGGCAACCGCTGAGCCTGAGGGAGTAGTGGAGGAGGTAGCTGCGGAACCCAAGGCGACGGCAGGCTATGTAACCATAGTTGCCAGGCCCGAGCTAGTGGCTGACGAGACAGTCACGACTGCCATGCCCGTGATGGCTGCCAATGCCGAGCCCGAGGGGGCGGCGAGTGAGAGGCTGCTACGGCCGAGCCTGAGGCAGCAGTAGATGAAATGGCTGCTATAGACGAGCCTATAGCAGCGATGGACGAGACGGCTGCGACCGCTGAGCCCGAGGTGGTAGCGGGTGACACGGCTGCTATGGTCGCTGAGCAAGAGATGGCCGCTCTTTCTCAAGAGTCGGGCACCGCTCCGATCATCGCTCTCCCTGCTTACGGTTCCTTGTCGTCTCCCGGCATCGCGAGCGTGACGACGGCTCATGTAGAGTCAGGCGATGAGGCAACGGGAGGTGAGACTATCCCAATGGAGGAGGGAGACGCGACCGTTGCATCAAGTGACGCCCTCGTTAGGGCTCCGGCTGGCGACTCTTCAGGTAAATTTTGGGTTACCGTCCTTCTTTTTATTCTGCAATCCTTCCTGACAGGGCTTATCTTGTTTCTAACGCATGTGCGGCTAGTGCTGATGCCGCGTTACCTGAGGGAGCGCCGTCAGTTACCGCTCTGACGGTGACCACTCCTCTGCCTTCTCTCGCACCGTCGCAAATGCTGGAAGGTGTGGATTTTTAACCCATTAGTCTTATCACTCGGGCGTATAATTCATGTACTGATGTCGAGTCATCGCGTTTTTGCAGGAGTTCTTCTTGACCACCTGTACCAGGTGTTGCACCCACACTTCTCCTTCTTGTCAAAGATTAGTCCACCTGCTGGTGTCGGTAAGTGTTTTCTCTAAATGATGTCCTCTTCTTTAACAGGTAGTCGCATTATTGCTAATCTCTTCTTTATATTGACTGTAGCCTTACGAATCGAAGGAGGGGACGAGGCCGTCGTTGCGCCACTAGTACTCCAGGCTCTGCCTCCTGCTGCAGCCGGTATAGTAGACTCTACTTTTTGCTTGTTTCTTTTATTTCCTGAGCCGTCATCTGATTATGATCTATTTTGCAGCAATCACATCGACTCCGGCCCCGTTCGAGTCTCGTATTATAATGTCGGCCGGGCCCTTTTTGAGGCGTCCATCATCCAAAGGTGCTGTGACCAGCCTACGCATGCTAAGCGAGTATATCGAGGAGTTCGACGCAGAGGCTCCCACATCCGACGCGGATTTTTCCGCAGAGATTAACCCTATGCTGGCGACGCTCATGAACTTCCACGGTGAGGGCGTCGTTGAGTCTTGGGCTAATCGCTGCCGGGAGGTCGAGGCTTGCTTGCATGAGTTCGAGCTTAAGCGTCCGGCACCTGAGATTTTGGCCATGAGCACTCAGCGGGCGGCATGGATCGAGCAGAGTGCTTCTTACTTCCGCCATCTTGAACAAGAAGTGGCTTTAAAGCGGAGGGAATGCAAAGAAACTTCAAGCGAGTCTGCTCGACTACGTGCTGAGGTCGACGCGAACACTGCCCAGATGAAAGTTATCTTCGAGGGCCTTCTGCATTGTATCTCTGATGGGTTAACATTGAAGTAGAAGCTCGATGTCGTTGAACGTGATGCACAAGATCGTGAAGCAGTTCAGCGAGCCTTCGAGGAACAACTCTCATCTTACTTGCAGCAGCGAGCCCAGGTCAAAGCGGAGTTGGCCGCGGCAGCCGATCAGGAAGAGGGGCTGAGGGAAGAGCGCGATCGGCTGATTGGACTACTAAAAGCGCTTTCCTTTCAATAAAAATTTTGTACCATTTGTAATTTTGAATAAAATGTATTTGTTCTTTTATTCTTTAATACAATGTATTTTGTACCCGATCGAATTTATGAATAAAAGATACACGTTCTCCATAATGTCTTGTGTCATTTATCTGCTTTCTCTTTTCTTGCTGTGTTGTTTGCCATGTGATTTTAGCAAGTGCGGTCTGTAGATAGTATATAACTGTCAATCTTGTGCTCTTTGTAAGGTAGTGACGGCTTAGAAAACAGGGTTAGGATCTGTCACCTAAGACTTTTCAACTTTATGAGTCGTGAGGGTCTCTTAAAGAATTTTCTCCCTACCGGTCGAGAGGATCCCGTAGGTGTAATTTTCTCCTTAAGAATCGTGAGGATTCCTAAGTGTGTTTTCTCTTGAGAGTCTTAAGGATCTCACAAGAGAATTTACTCCCTTACGAGTCGTGAGGACCCGCAAGTGATGGGTGAAGTTGCTCTTATCCGCATTCCACGGAGTCAGGGGTTGCTCTGGATGCTTCCCACGGGTTCACTGCCGTGTTTGGCGAGGACCAGGCTCCGCTTTGGACGTTTTCCAGGATATCAAAGTTTAAAGACACCGCGGTCGAGATTAAGGACATCATAGTCCGTGGATTTAAGGACTGCACAGTCCGTTATTAGTTTTAAGACATCACGGTCAAGGTTAAGGACGTCGTAGTCCATGAGTTTAAGGACCCCACAGTCCGTTATTAGTTTTAAGACATCACGGTCAAGGTTAAGGACGTCATAGTCCATGAGTTTAAGGACCTCACAGTCCAATGTTAATTTTAAGACATCACGGTCGAGGTTAAGGACATCATAGTCCATGAGTTTAAGGACCCCACAGTCCGGTATTAGTTTTAAGACATCACGGTCGAGGTTAAGGACATCATAGTCCGTGGATTTTAAGGACTCCACAGTCCAACGTTAGTTTTAAGACATCACGGTCGAGGTTAAGGACATCATAGTCCGTGAGTTTAAGGACCTTACAGTCCGCGAAATGTATGGTTATTGAGACCCGTCACCTCTTTGAAGACGTTGAAGAATTATAACGACAAATATTAAAGGAGTGAAGAGATGTACCCTTGAACCAAGGTAAAATCAGCTTGATATCATTATGGTTGATTGTTAGTTTTAAGACATCACGGCCGAGGTTAAGGACATCATAGTCCGTGAGTTTAAGAACCTCACAGTCCGATGTTTGCTCTGGATGCTTCCCACGGTTTACTGCCGTATTTGGCGAGGACCAGGCTCCGCTCTAGATGCTTCACACGGGTTCACTGCCGTGCTCTGCGAGGACTAGGATCCGCTCTGGACGTTTTCCACGGGGTCAGAAGTGACGTTATCCGTGTTCTACGTGACCAGGAATTTTGCTCTAGATGCTTCCCACGGGTTCACTGCCGTGTTCGGCGAGGACTAGGCTCCGCTTTGTATGCTTCACACGGGTTCACTGCCGTGCTCTGCGAGGACCAGGATCCGCTCTGGGCGTTTTCCATGGGGTCAGAAGTGACATAATCCGCGTTCCACGTGACCAGGAATTTTGCTCTAGATACTTCCCACGGGTTCACTGCCGTGTTCGGCGAGGACTAGGCTCCGCTCTGGATGCTTCACACGGGTTCACTGCCGTGCTCTGCGAGGACGAGGATCCGCTCTGGACGTTTTCCACGGGGTCAGAAGTGACATAATCCGTGTTCCATGTGACCAGGAATTTTGTTCTAGATGCTTCCCACGGGTTTACTGCCGTGTTCGGCGAGGACTAGGCTCCGCTCTGGATGCTTCACACGGGTTCACTGCCGTGCTCTGCGAGGACCAGGATCCGCTCTGGACGTTTTCTACGGGGTCAGAAGTGACATAATCCGCGTTCCACGTGACCAGGAATTTTGTTGGTTATATCCGCATTTCACGGAGTTGGGATTTGGCTCTCGGTTATCTGTATACCGCCGAGTCATGGAACTGGGAGTTGCCGCTGTTCCACTTTGCTTGATGTTGTGTCTGCTGAGACGAATGTTGAAATGCTCTCCAGGCTGTCTGAGAACCATCGAGGTTTAGCCTCTTCTTCTGATGAAACCTGGGGAGGAGGAGTGTGATTCCTTCTTTGCTTGCACCCCTGGATTGTATAGAGGGATTAATGTAATATCACCTGTAGGGCATAAATTTCATTATATATATTTTTTTATTTTATTTTTTTCCGCGATGCTCTATCATTTCAGCTTTTATATCGCGAAGGTCACGATTGCCCCATCATTTCGGCTATTTTCCGCGGTGCCCAATCATTTCGGCTATTTCGCATGCATACATTTTTTTACTTGCTGATTTCGTCGCAAGTTGCCCCATCATTTCGGCTATTTCGTATGCATGTGTGGCTTGCTGGCTTTTCGCTGCAGGCTTGAAATTAGCCACCGATTTCGGCATCAGCATCGCTACAACTTGAATATTGCCAGGAGCGAATCATCATTTGCCTCTGCCGATATCGAACAAAGATGGCTTAGTGAACAGGGTTAGGATTCTGTCGATTAAGACTTTTGACTTCATGAGCCGTAAGGGTCTCACAAAGGTATTTCTCCCTACAAGTCGTGAGGATCTCGTAAGTGTGTTTTCTCCTTAGGAATCGTAAGGATTCCTAAGTGCATGTTTCCTTGTAAGTCGTAAAGATCTTACAAGAGAGTTTTCTCCTTGTAAGTCGAGAGGACTTACAAGTGTTGTTCACCATATAGACATATCCCTAATCACAGATGGGACTTTGTTAGGGAAATGTTTATTCGCGCCCGTGGATTGTATACAAGGGTCAGCATTGAGCCACTTGTAGGGCAGTATCGGAGGTTGTGGGGGTTGCTTAAGAACAGGTTCAGGTCTCTGTAACTTAAGACTTTTGAATTTTATGAGCCGTGAGGGTCTCATAAGAGGATTCTCCTTACAAGTCGTGAGGATCTCGCAAGTGTAATTTCTCCTTAGGAATCGTGGGGATCCCTAAGTGTGTTTCTCCCTTGTGAGTCGTAAGGATCTCACGCGGGTGATTTCTCCTTACAAGGTCGAGAGGACCTTGCAAGTGTCTTTTAACGAGGTTGCGGCCTTTCGGGTTTTCACAAACACTCGCCGGTAGCCCTGCTGTTTTTATCCACGGGGCCCTTTCGGGTTTTCATCCGTGCTCATTTTGCTTATGGACATACCGTTTTCTTTCTTTTTATTTATTTATTTTTTTTAACGAGGTTGCGCCCTTTCGGGTTTTCACAAGACTCGCCGATAGCCCTGCTGTTTTTACTCACGGAGCCCTTTCGGGTTTTCATCCGTGCCCATTTTGCTTATGAACATACTGTTTTCTTTCTTTTTATTTATTTTTTTTTCTCTTTTTTTTATTTTTGTATTGGCTTTGGGATGCTGCAATCCACTGTATTTATCGACATCTCGGTCAATAGCTAGTTTTAGGACATAATGGTCCGTTCTTAGTTTAAGGACGTTTCGGTCCGCCGTTAGTTTAAGGACGTTTCGGTCCACTGTAAAGTAAGCCGGTTACCACTTATAGAGTTTGGGCCTAGGAAGATTGCGAGCGGACATAGTCGTCGTCATCTATCATTGACCTAGACCGTGACTCGTCAAGCGTAGTACTTCTTCAGGAAGCGACCGTTTATCGGTCTGAAAGGTCTTTCGCTATGCATGTCCATGAGTAGATAGGCTCCACCCTGGTAGACCTTGTCTATGATATATGGGCCTTCATAGTTCGGCTCGAATTTCCCCCGCTTAGCGCGATTAGGGATCATAGGTCTGCTGACCACTAGCACGAGTTTGCCTTGGCGGAATGTCCTCTGCCTAGTCAATCTTTCGTAGGAGCGCGTCATCTTTGCTTTATAAGCTTCCAGATTTTGTTGCGCTATGAGCCGGGTTTCATCAAGGGCATCAAGCTCCTCAAGCCGAAGGCGAGCGTTCTCTTCGTCCGTCAGCTCGTAATGGACTGCCACTCGTAGAGAAGGTAACTCTACCTCGAGAGGGAGTACTGCTTCTGTACCGAATACCAACGCGTACGGTGTTGTGTTCGTGGCCGTCTTGAACGTAGTTCGATATGCCCAGAGAGCTTCATGCAGTCTCTCGTGCCAGTCCTTCTTATTTCGGGACACCGTCTTCTTCACGATCTTTGTTAAGGTTTTGTTGAAAGCCTCAGCTAGACCGTTAGCTCGGGGATTATAAACTGAGGAGTATCTCCAGTCTATGTTGTGCTGTTGTGCGAAGCGGCTGATCTTGTGGCTTCTGTAGGCTGGCCCGTTATCGGAGATGATCCGTCGCGGAGTTCCAAACCGATAAATGACGTGTGTCTTGAAGAAATGGAGGATATTCTCCGTCTTCACTTCCCTCAGCGGTACTGCTTCTGCCCATTTGGAGAAGTAATCAGTTGTCGCCAAAATGAATCGATGTCCTCTGGACGATGCTGGTTCGATGGGGCCGATTATGTCAGTTCCCCATATTTTGAATGGCCAGCTAGCCACCGTTGGATGTAGTGGATTTGGATGTTGATGGATAAAGTCCCCATGGATCTGGCACGAGTGGTATTGCTTCGCATACTCAAGGCAATCCTGGATTATCGTGGGCCAATAATAACCCATCCGTTTGATCTTCAACTTCATCTTCGAGCCTGCTTGGTGAGAGCTGCAGAGTCCGTCTTGAACTTCTTGGACGACTCTTTTTGCCTCTTCAGGTCGCAGGCATCTCATCCATAACGAATCAAATGACCTCTTGTACAAAGTATCATTGACGAAAGCGAAAGACAGAGCTCGTTTCATAAGCTGTTGTCTTGAGGACGCATCTTCAGCTGATCGACGGGATTTGAAGTAGTCTATAAAGACTTCTCTCCAATCCTCAGCCTTTTCCTGGTCTTTTATTTGCAGGGTTGTCTGCTCAGTCGCTTCCTTTTCCTCGGATGATTCCGGAGATATTTCCGCCGGTGCGAGGACCCGACGGCTTTGCACAACGATCCTCACGTCATCGAGGTTCTCGTCGGCCAGTTCTTTAGCGAGCTTAGCTAGTGCATCCGCTTTGCTATTTTCCGCACGCGGTATGCTCTCGAGGGTGTAGGAAGGAATTTGGGTCAGCAGCTGCTGTACTTTCTCGCCGTACTTCACCAACTCTGGTTTGCACGTTTGGTAGTCGCCATTTACTTGACTAACGACCTGTTGGGAGTCTCCGTATATGAGGAGGTTTTCAATTCCCATGTTGATGGCGATCTCGAGGCCTGCTATCAAAGCTTCGTATTTGGCTTCATTGTTCGTCCTCGGCTCTGTCAAGGAGAAGGCGAAGCGCATTATCCATCCTCGTGGGGTCACGAAGATAAAACCTATCCCTGATTTGATTATGGGCTTGCTTTGTTTGCGCTTCTTCATGGAGGATGCTCCATCGAAATAAAGTTCCTACCGGGTACCATTTCTGTCGATCGCATCAAACGCATGTTTGTCTGGCAGTTCACAATTCAAAGGGGAATTGGCCGGTATCGGATGCTCAGCGAGGAAGTCAGCGATGGCTTGGCCTTTCACTGCCTTAAGGGGCTGGTAAGTTATTGAGAACTCCATCAAGAGCAAGGCCCATTTAGCGAGTCGCCCTGTCAATATGGCCTTCGACATTAAGTATTTGAGAGGGTCCACCTTCGATATGAGACGGACTTCATGCGCCAACGCATAGTGCCGGAGTTTCGTTATCGCGAAGATCAACGCCAGGCAGTGTTTTTCGATGGGAGGGTAATTGCTTTCTGCCCCGAGGAGAACTCGACTCAAATAGTAGAGAGCTCTCTCCTTCCCTTGGTCGTTCTCTTGTGCCCATAATGCACCTAAGGAACCTTCAAGGGCTGTTGTGTAAAGAATAAGGGGCTTTCCCTTGACTGGCACGGCCAGCACTGGCGGGTTCTGCAGATACTGCTTGATTTCGTCCAGCGCGCCTTGGCATTTGTGATCCCAGACGAACGGTGTTCCCTTCTTCATCAGGTGACTGTAAGGACGACATTTCCCTGAAAGATTAGCTATAAAGCGTCGGACATACGCGAGCTTTCCTTGGAGAGACCGTAGCTGCTTGAGAGTCCTTGGCGGAGGCATTTCCATGATCGCATTGATCTTCGACGGATCTATCTCGATACCTCGGTGTCGGACGATGAATCCTAGGAATTTGCCTGAGGACACCCCGAATGCGCATTTGAGAAGGTTCATCTTCAAGTTGTATTGCCGAAGACGTTGAAATACGATCTTCAGATGCTCGAGATGTTCCTCGTATGATTTGCTTTTAACCACGAGGTCATCGATATAGCATTCGACGATTTCATGTATGAGGTCATCGAAGATCTTCGTCATGGCCCTCTGATAAGTGGCACTGGCGTTCTTCAGACCGAAGGGCATCACTTTATAGCAGAATATACCCAGAGGGGTCCGGAATGCGGTGTGCTTCTGGTCCTCGGGATGCATCTTTATTTGATTATATCCTAATGAGTCGTCCATGAAGGAGAAAACTTTGTGAGTCGACGTGTTGTCTATCATCAGCTCAGTGACCGGTACTGGGAAGTCGTCTTTTGGGCAAACTTTGTTGAGATCCTGAAAGTCTACGCATATGCGCTGTTTCCCCCAATCAGAGCAAAGCTCTGCTGAAAATTCAAAATTCAAAAATTCTGAAGCAACGCGCCACATGTCAGGCGCTGATACGTCAGCGCAGTGCCCAAGAAGGCGCACCCAATCAGAGCAAAGCTCTATTAAAGGAAGCAACGCTTCAGTTGCGCAGGCGCTGCGCTGTGCGACACGTGTCAGCGCAGTTGCGTCAGGTGCGCTCGCGCAGTTGCGCTGCGCTGTGCGCTGCGCGACACGTGTCAGCGCAGGTGCGCTAGCGCAAGTTGCGCTGCGCTGTGCGCTGCGCGACACGTGTCAGCGCAGGTGCGCTAGCCAAGTTGCGTTGCGCGACACGTGTCAGCACAGATGCGCTAGCGCAGTTGCGCTGCGCTGTGCGCTGCTCGACACGTGTCACGAGCTGAGGCATCTGCGCCAAACAGAATTAAAATTTTAAGAAATATTTTCTGTTCTTATTAAAACAAGAAGATTTTCTTCTGCAAAGCAGAAGCCCTTGGATCAAAGATCCAACGGTGGGGAAAATTCCCCAAATCACTCAGAGAAAGATCTCTTTAACAAATTTAACTAATTTATGGGCACTATAAAAAGGACCCTAGGCCTCAATTAAAAGAGAGGAACATCTTTCTAAAAAAAAAGGAGAGAAGAGAACTCTGAGAAACTCCTCAAGAATAAAAAAAGGTAAAAACCCTTAGAAAAAAGAGAAAGTTCTCTTATGAAGATCTAAAAATAAGATCAATGATCTTTAATAAAAATAAAATAAAACAAAAATAGTGCTTTGCACTTTTCATGAACCTTTGGTTCTCTGAGATAAGAAAAACAAGAAAAAACTTATTTTTCTTTGATCTAAATTAAATCAAGAAATCAAATAGTGCTTTGCACTTCTGTTATTGAATCTAAAAGATTCTTGGTGCTTTGCACTTGCAAACTGCGCTGTTGCGCTCTTGGGAGAGCGCCACGTGTCAGCATCTAAACCATTTGCGCTATGCGCTCTTGAAATAAGAGCTTTGCTCTCTGGAGTTGGCGCAACTCACCAGAGCGCGCCACGTGTCAGCAGCGCAACAGCGCACTAGCGCAGCGCACTGCACTGTTGCGCTTGCGCTCACCAGAGCGCGCCACGTGTCAGCAGCGCAACAGCGCAACGCACTAGCGCAGCGCACTGCACTGTTGCGCTTGCGCTCACCAGAGCATGACACGTGTATTCACCATAAGCGCTTGCGCTCAGTGAGTGGCGCAAAGCGCCTAACAAATGCAATGCAGGGCCAAACCCAATTAAAAGACTAAACAGGCCTAATTAAATTAATGCTCTGCATCATTTATAAATGGGCAAAGCCCAAACAAAAATAATAAAATGCTATGCAGATGCCTTGCAGAGCCCAAAATAAATTGACGCTCTGCATCTTTTATGGGCAGAGCCCAAACAAGAAAGTAGAAGTAATGCAATGCATTATTTAAGTGTGGGCAAAGCCCTAGCACAGGTCTAATGGACTAAAAATAAATAAAATGTTGAACATTTTCAACTGGACTTAGCCCAATTCTGGCCGTAAGTCCTTAAATTAAATTGAACTGAGCACAAATGCTCTCTCAAATCAATTTATATCCGGTTCGAGGGTAAATCTCCGAACTCCTTTGACATCCATCACTGTAATTCCTCAACGACGTCAAAGAGGTGACGGGTCCCAACGACCACACATCAATACGAACTGCGGGGTCCTTAAACTCGTGGACCGAAACGTCTTTAAACTAATATTGGACCGAAACGTCCTTAAACTAATATCGGACCGAGATGTCCTTAAACTAATGTTCGTCCCCAAATGGGAATGTTGGACCGAAATGTTCTTAAACGAATAATGGACCACCACGTCTCTAAACTGGAACATGGACCACCATGTCCCTAAACTGGAATATGGACCACCACGTCCCTAAACTGGAGCATGGACCGCAACGTCCCTAAACTACCTATGGACCGAAACGTCCATAAACTGGAACAATAGAGCCTCCAAATGCTCTTTTGCCGGATCTAAACGATCCCGTTTAAGTTGATCTTAGCCCCCAAATACGGCTAACGTATCCTTAAACATTCAAACGGACTATAAAACTCCAAATCAATCTTGGTTCAAGGGTACATCTCTGAACTCCTCTGACATCTGCCGTTGTAATCCTTCAACGACGTTAGAGAGGTGACGAGTCCCGATGGCCAGATATTAAATGGATTATCACGTTAAGTTGATCTTAGTATTAAACAGGACTATCGTATCCTTAACGAACGTTTAAGTTGATCTTAGCCGCAACGCGACTAATGCATCCTTAAACTAAAAACACCAAACCCAAATCTAAGTAAATACGGATTTGGACTAATCCACGTCCTACGGGCGACGGCGTTACTCAGTCTCCGTATACAATCCACGGGCAACCACAAATAAAACAAACACACACGACACGAAGTGAAATTCTGGAGAAGGAGAAAGTTGTTACCGCGATGCGGTAGCGTAATTAACTGCAGGGGCTTCCGCCTGCAGGGAAGAGCGTCTCCACAATCAAAAACCCCTCAAGCGAGGGGGAATCTGACGAAGTCTGCTACATCGGCCGCATCCGTCTAAACCTCCGATACACGGTGCCATAAATCAACTTGGCATCTTCGGAGAGGTGGACGGATAAAACCAAATAGCATCTGCCCCGAATCTCAGCGTCAGGACATCGCGGTCTTGTGTGCCGTCTTTCGGAGGGGAACAGATTCTGGCACGCCCTGTGGGACCTTTTCCTCTTTCCACTCCACACTTCGTGTGTCGTTCTCGCGAACCAATCGAGGTTTGTTAAATAGTTGCCTTCGGATTTCAAGTTACTAAGATTTGGTCTTTTGCCTGGCGCAGAACTCAAGATTCAATGGCCTTTAACTGCACCAACTGCTCGAAATGCCACTGCAACGGACGCTCCACCTCACCAGGAGGTGTAGCATATGGGCCCCAAGCGGCTTCCTTCCTCGCTCGGCCGGTAGACCAGGTGACCCAAGCCACCACTGGCCTATTCTTCGGGACCATGATCCCACCTACAAGCTTCTCTGCGCCAATACCTGCACCGGAAGTGAACAAAAAGTCGGTCTTCGACCGGCTCACTGCTACGACGACCCCTGTCAACGGGTCACCCACTACCAAACCGACAGCCTCTGTTTTCGCCAGGCTGGATCAGAACTCTAAATTGGCTGTCCCAAGGAAGGCAATGACTACTGCTCCAGAAGTCGTCAAGGTGGCCTCCCCTGTCAAAGACTCAGTCTTTTCAAGACTGGCGATTCCTGCTCCTGTCCCTGCTCGAGGATCCGTCTTTGACAGGTTGAATATCGCCCCTCAAAGGGCAACCTCAGTCTTTAAGAGGTTAACAGCGACGGCGCCCCATTCAGACAGGGGGCAAAAAGAAGCTATCTCTATCTCTGAGCCAGTCCCAACGGCTCGTCATGCTCGACGTCGCCATTGGCAACGAGTGAGGAAGGCAGGGGGCAACTCCCCCTCAGGGCTAACTCCACCGACTCAGTGGTGGAAGTCAACGCTGCTGTTCCAACTGGGAACAGCTTTGAACTGCTGAGGAGGGTACGGAAGAATTCTCCAACCGCTACACTGAAAAGATCTCCTCCGCCTGCGGAGAGAGTCCCAGAAACAAAGCAAGAACAGCCCCCTCAACGGCTGTCTTCAAGAATTTATAAAGTTTGGAGGAGGGTTCAAGACGCCGTTATTGACACGGATCACTCCCGTCAACGAAAGAAGGCGAAAGTGCAAAAAGAAAAAGACCATCCTATTAAACAGCAGAGGACAGCAGCTGCAAGGCTGCCCCCTTCAACGGTTCCTTCAACCTCAACGACCCACAAAAGAAGGAGGCCAGAGAAAACTCCCGCGTCAGCGGCAAAAGTTAAAAATGGTGAACCTAAACGCCCCAAGTCAGGGGGCATAACAGTTCATACGGTTTACATGGCATCGGGAAAAGAAGATAGCCGCATATCAACAGGTCATAGACCGCACACGAGGTCAGTGACCAAGGCTCAGGAGCAGCAGCAGAAGCTCCAAGAAATGATGAACGCTATGGCCGCACTTACAGGGCCAAAAGAAACCCCTGAAACATCCTCGGACGAGCGTCAAGAACAAGAAACGGACGCTGAATTCCTTCGTCGCGTACTGGAGAAAAAAGATAAAGAAGTTGCGGAGCAGGCAGCCAACATAAAGAAAATGGCACTCCTATTCCAGGATATGGTGGGTATGATAATTCAACAAGATCCACCTGCTGAAGATCCCCCGATCATCCTTGAAGACGATAGGGGAGAGACGTCGAATCCTCCACCAGTTCTGTCCACAGCTAAAGAGGATACAATCTCCAAAGCTGATTTGGATGAATATATCGCCCAGCAAATACGGGTTCATCATGCAACCGAAACAGCCGGCCAGGTCGTGAAAACAGGGAGACCATATCCGAGTTGGTACGATCAAATCAAATACCCGCCAGGTTATACGATTCCCAAGTTCCATGTCTACAAGGGGACGGGCAATCCTCACCAGCATGTCGCCCAGTTCAGGGCACTCTGCGGCAATACCGGTGGAGATGACAAGCTTTTACTTCGCCAGTTTGTTAGAAGTTTATCAGATACGGCGTTCGAATGGTACTCTGAGCTCCCGAACGACTCTATTAAAACCTTCGCGGAGATGGAGCTGTTGTTTACTCAGCGTTTTGCAAGCGCCAATGAACGTACCCCGATGACAGCACTGATTAACGCCAGGGTAAATCCAGGCGAGACGTGGGTTCAGTACGCTATACGATGGCGGAACTTATGGTCAAAGTGTGAGCAGCGCATTGAAGAAGCTCCCGCGGTGGGTATGTTTGTGGGAACCCTCGATCCACAAGCAACCATCTCGCAGTTTATGATGTTTTTCAAGCTGACTACCTTCCAGGCCTTGATTGACAAACTAGCGCAAATGGATCAAATGGGCCATAAACCCCCTCTTCCAAGGCCAGACACCCGAAATGACAAAGGGAAGGGAAAAGCGATCGTCGTCGCTAATGCTCAACAACAACCGAGCGACTCGAAGCCGGTTGCTCGTCAAAATAATATGCGCCCGTACGTACCCCTTGAGAATAGGATGGGACGTCCTTATTCCTTTCCCCGTGATAAAACGAGGAGGTTATTCGAGCTGGCGTTGCGCAACAAACTCATAAATCTGCCGGATCCAAAACGTCCGTTGCAACCAAGTGACGTCAACGAGCCCAACTACTGTCCTTATCATCGAGTACTAGGCCATCCGATCGAAGATTGCTACGTTTTCAAGAATTTGCTTGAAAACCAGTACCGACAGGGCAAGTTCGCGTTATCTGACAAATGGAAGGTGAATCCCCCGCAGCCCCACACCTCTAAGGGGACGAATACGCCGGGGGCAACATGCTCTGTCATTGAAGAAGCTCCTTGGGAGGTTGTATTATCAGCCAAGACAAAGAGGATGCTAAACGATCTCCAGACATGTCCAGCGATGGAGTGGAAGAACCCGTTGGAACCGCAGGTCATTGAAGGGATGTTGAAGCCACGTCCAACTCCAAAGACCGATAGTGGTGGTTCAAACACTTGCAGCCAGCCGTCAAAATCTTCGAAAAAGAAGAAGAAGAAATCTAAGAAGCCCGTGAAGCCTGGCGACAAGCGCACGGACTTACAAAAACAAATTGGCGCGCTGGAGGAATACAATCAGAAGGCACGGACTCCCATTACGCTCCAGGAGTTCCTCAATCACGTCTTTCAAGAAGAAGACGAGGGAAGAAGTTCATCTGATGAATCCGAAGAATGCGTGGCGAACTGTCATATGATTTCCCATTCGATCACGAACGATGAGGAGACTCCTTACACCGAAAAGCTGGGGGCAGATCCTGAATCAAAAATTCTGGGGCTATCAGATGAGGTAATTGACGCATTCCTTAATGAAGCTCGGTTGAAAAGTAAAGCTGATCGAGAACGCGAGACGGCTATATTGGAAAGGGCCAAGCGCCAGCGACTTGATGAAAGAGCTGAGACGATCCCGCTGGAGCTAAACACTTTCGCTACCGACAAAAGTCAATTCAAGATAAAGAAAAGGTTTGCTAAGGCCATATCAATGGGCATGAAGATACCATCCTCTGAAGAAAAAATTACAGGTGAAATAGAAACGCACCCCTCCTATTGCTTATATCATCAAAAGATCTCGCACCCCACTCAAGAGTGCAAAGCTTTCGATAGATGGTGGCAAGGATACGTTGCTCATCAACAACGCTTTAAGCGAGAAAAGCGCAAAATTCGTCGGGAACAAAGAAATACGACCGAAGTGCTTAAAAGAACTGCTGGCGATTGTTGCATGATTAACACCGGTAGATCACAAGTGCCTACATTCGGGATTGATTCTGATGAAGAACTAGAACTTGCCCCTCTCTTTTGAGAGTCCGCTTCGAGAAAAGAAGAAGAACCGAAGGTTTGCGAAAATATCCAACTACGTAATCGCACGCTGCCCGAAAAGAACCTCGGACCCTCGAACAAGAAAGATAAAGGGAAAGAAAAGGTCTCTGAAGATATCGTCTTAGATGACCAAGTGGTGGAAGAGTTAACTGCCAAAGACCCACCAAAGAAGAATAAGGTGGATTACAACGTCTTAGCACATCTGAGGAAGCTGCCCTCACCGCTCAGCATTCTTGACGCCCTTTTGCTATCAAAAGAGGCGAGAGATTCGTTAATTAAGGCGCTCTAAGACCCAGAACAATTCCAAGCATGCCTGGCCGAGGAAAAGATGAAGGATGAAGTGGAGGAAGTGCACACGGCTGATGTTACTTTTGGCGATGAAGACCTTCTACTTAGGACGTGCGAACACAATCGCCCTCTCTATGTCTCGGGATACTGCCATGATATAAAGATAGGCAAAATCCTGATCGATAACAGGTCATCTGTTAACCTACTCAACGTACGGGTGTTGAAGGAAATCTGCATGAGCGTCCAGCACCTTGCTCGGGACAAGATCACCATCTCCGGGTTCGACTCCCAATCGTCAAAGACTCTTGGATCTGTGATACTGACGCTACGCTTCGGGCTACTCGTCACGGACATTAAGTTCCATGTCATAGACGCCAAGACATGTTACAACGCTTTGCTCGGTCGACCATGGTTACACGAGTACAACATCATCCCTTCTACACAACATCAGTGTATGAAGTATTTTAAGGATGGTTTCGAGTATACCGTGACGGGAGAACTAAACCCTTTCTCTGTGAATGAGGTCCGCAAATATGAAGACGCCAAATACTTCTTACCGGATTTCCAAGACACAGAGAAGTGTCACAAGCCAGAGAACAAAGCTAACGCCACCATCCCTGTCTTCGGCAGTGATACTGAGGAGGAAGAGGAGATAGTTTATTCGGATCCGCCCCAACACAACAATCCGGGACCATCGGCTCCTACATTGATCTTTGGCAGCGACTCGGAAGATGAAGTCCATGCCGTATTCTCTGCTCGACCTTTAATACAAATGCCCGCTGACGAAGAGCAAAGTCTACAAGTCGCCATGGTGCCGCCTGAGCATCATAAAGAACTGGATGCACTTAATATCTACAGTGTATAAGAACTGCGGACATTCTATATCCCTCCCAAACGAGAAAGCGAAAAAGCAATTCTATTTTACCGCTCTGAAGAAACCAGGGTAAAAAAATAAATCTGGCATGGCGCGGATCCTGCGCTCGACAGGCTTCAGCCTATCCGTCTTCCCAGATATTATACAGAGGGTTTGAAGAAGCTGCTGAAATGCCAAGGGATATCCTTCAAACAGACCGTTAGAGAGGCCAAATTCTATGACAGGGTCTGGAATGTTCCCGGGACTCAACGCAAACTGCCTAGTGGGCGAATGGAAACAAAAGGGCTTGGATACATCCGGTCAAAGAAACGAGAGTTACTACCCGGCTGCTACGTCGTGTATGACCCTGATGAAGAAGCGGATACTCAATGGAAGGACGCTAATCCTAAGCCAGTGAAAGTTCCAGATGCAAAGGAGCCCAGTCCGTCGTTCGAGGAACAAATGGACAAACTTATAAAGAAAGCTGGTCAAAAAGTCCGAGATGATCACAACCGTGAGACGGCCATCTACGAGAAAGCCAAGACGCAACGCCTTCTCCAACAGGCAGTAAAAGATGAAAATGCCGCTCCTTGTCAACCTGTTATAAAGAAGGCTCGGCGCAAAAGCAGAAATAAGTCGAAAGGCCAAAAATGCGCTCAACAGCAACAAAGCAGGGCTAAGAAGTCACGCAAACGGGAGGCGAACGTTATTGATCTATCTCTCATGAAGAAAATGAGTCGACCATACTCTTTTCCTCGGGATAAGACGAGGAGGATACTTGAGCTTGCGCTAAAACATCAGATGCTCACATTGCCAGAGTCCAAGCACCCCGAACAAGCAAGCGAAGTCTCTGACCCAAACTATTGCTCTTACCATCGAGTAATAGGGCACCCGCTCGAAGACTGCTTCACCTTTAAGAATTGGGTCGAAGATCAGTACCAGCTCGGCAAGTTCGCTCTGTCTGACAACTGGAAGGTAACGCCGCCACGGAAGCACGAGCCCAAGGCCACGAAAGAAGAACCGGTTCTACATTGGGATTGGAAGCGAATTCGCACCTGTCGCATGATTACAATATTAAAAGAAGAGCCCGAGGACATAGATAAGCTCCCTTGGTGCTTCGAAAACAACAGCGACGAGATAATCTCAGAATTCCCACCAGCGCCAAATGAGCTGGAAGATGGAATCCATACCACTGCAGATAACCTCAAGAAGATTGAGTTGGGATCGGCAGACGATCCGCGACCAACATTCATCAGCGAGTTACTATCTGAAGAAAGGGTAGCTGCGTTAAAGGATGTGCTTCTGCGGCATAGAGATTGCTTCGCGAGGAACTATTCCGAAATGCCGGGACTAGATCCAGAAATTGCTGTACACAAATTGGCGATATCCCCGGACATCAAGCCAGTCAAACAGGCGCCAAGGAGAATGCGGCTCGAGCTCGAGATGAGTATCAATGCCGAGGTCAAGAAGCTGATCGACTCTGGCTTCATCCAGGAGGTTCAATACCCTGAATGGATCGCCAACATCGTCCCGGTGATGAAGAAAAACGGGACAGTGCGTATATGCGTAGACTTCCGGGATCTTAATAAAGCTTGTCCGAAGGACGATTTCCCAGTGCCAGTCACCGAGCTGATGATAGACAACACGTCCACTCATGAAGTTTTCTCCTTTATGGACGGCTCATCAGGGTATAATCAAATAAAGATGCATCCAGAAGACCAGAAGCACACCGCCTTCAGGACTCCTTTGGGTATATTCTGCTACAAGGTGATGCCCTTCGGTTTAAAGAACGCCGGTGCCACCTATCAGAGGGCCATGACGAAGATCTTCGATGACCTTATACACGAAATCGTTGAATGCTATATCGACGACCTCGTTATTAAAAGCAAATCATATGAGGAACATCTCGAGCATTTGAAGACCGTATTTCAACGCCTTCGGCAATATAACTTGAAGATGAACCCTCTTAAGTGTGCATTCGGAGTTTCCTCGGGCAAATTTTTAGGATTCATCGTCCGACACCGGGGTATCGAAATAGATCCGTCCAAGATCAAGGCGATCATGGAAATGCCTCCGCCGAGGACTCTTAAACAGTTGCGGTCTCTCCAAGGGAAACTCGCATACATACGGCGATTTATAGCCAATCTTTCAGGCAAGTGCCGTCCTTACAGCCACCTGATGAAGAAGGGAACCCCGTTCGTCTGGGATCAAAAGTGCCAAAGCGCACTAGACGAGGTCAAACAGTACCTGCAAAACCCTCCAGTGTTGGCTGCTCCGGTTAAGGGAAAGCCTCTCATTCTTTATACAGCCGCCCTCGAAGGTTCTTTAGGCGCATTATGGACACAAGAGAGCGATCAAGGGAAAGAAAGAGCACTCTACTACTTAAGTCGAGTTCTACTGGGGGCAGAAAGCAACTACTCCCCCATCGAAAAACACTGCCTGGCGTTGATCTTCGCGATAACAAAGCTCAGGCACTACGCGTTGGCACATGAGGTCCGTCTCATTTCAAAGGTGGACCCCCTTAAATACTTGATGTCAAAGGCCATATTGACGGGACGACTCGCTAAATGGGCCCTACTCTTGATGGAGTTCTCGATCACGTATCAACCTCTCAAGGCAGTGAAAGGCCAGGCCATCGCCGACTTCCTCGCTGAGCTTCCCATACCCGCCGATTCTCCTCTAAATTGCGATCTTCCAGACGAACATGCGTTTGATGCGATCGACGGTGATGATACCCGATGGGAGCTCTATTTCGATGGAGCATCTTCCGTAAAGAAGCGCAAACAAAGTACCCCTATAATCAAATCGGGGGTAGGACTCATCTTTGTGACTCCACAAGGAGGGATAATGCGCTTTGCTTTCTCCCTAACAGAACCGAGAACAAATAATGAAGCCGAATACGAAGCTCTGATAACAGGCCTCGAGATCGCCATTGACATGGGAATTGAAAACCTCCTCATATACGGGGATTCTCAACTGGTCGTTAATCAAATAAACGGCGACTACCAAACATGCAAACCGGAATTGGTAAAGTACGGCGAAAAAGTGCAACAACTGTTGACTCAAATTCTCTCCTATACTTTGGAAAACATACCGCGCGCGGAAAACAGCAAAGCAGACGCATTGGCCAAACTTGCTAAAGAACTGGCTGACGAGAACCTCGATGACGTTAGAATCGTGGTGCAAAGCCGTCGGGTGCTTGCCCCAATAGAAATATCTCCGGAATCATCCGAAGAAAAGGAGCGAGCGAGCAGATGGCTCTACAAATAAAAGACCGGGAAAAGGCCGAGGATTGGAGGGAAGTCTTCATAGACTACTTTAAGTCCCACCGAATGCCCAAAGAAGCGTCCACAAGACATCAGCTCATGAAACGAGCTCTGTCTTTCGCCTTCGTCAATGATACTCTGTACAAGAGGTCATTTGATTCTCTATGGCTAAGATGCTTAGGACCTGACGAAGCGAAAAGGGTCGTCCAGGAAATTCACGACGGACTCTGTGGTTCTCACCAAGCAGGCCCGAAGATGAAGATGAAGATAAAACGGATGGGCTACTATTGGCCCACGATGATTCAGGATTGCCTCAAATATGCGAAGCAGTGCCACTCATGCCAAATTCATGGGGACTTCATCCATCAGCATCCAAACCCATTACATCCAACGATGACTAGCTGGCCGTTCGAAATGTGGGGAACTGACATAGTCGGCCCCATCGAACCAGCATCGTCTAGAGGACATCGTTTCATCCTGGCGACGACTGACTACTTCTCCAAATGGGCAGAAGCAGTACCGTTAAGAGAAGTGAAGACGGAAAATATCCTCCACTTCTTCAAAACGCACATCATATACCGGTTTGGAACGCCAAGACGGATCATCTCCGATAACGGGCCAGCCTACAGAAGCCACAAGATCAGTCGCTTCGTGCAACAACACAATATAGATTGGAGATATTCCTCGGTTTATAATCCGCGAGCTAACGGTCTAGCTGAGGCCTTCAACAAGACCTTGACGAAGATCATGAAGAAAACAGTGTCGCGAAATAAGAAAGACTGTCACGAAAGACTGCAAGAGGCTCTCTGGGCATATCGAACTACGTTTAAAACGGCTACGAACGCAACACCATATACGTTAGTATTCGGGACAGAAGCAGTACTCCCCCTCGAGATAGAGTTACCATCTCTATGAGTGGCAGTCCATTACGAGCTGACGGACGAAGAAAACGCTCACCTTCGGCTTGAGGAGCTTGACGCCCTTGAAGAAACACGACTCATGGCGCAACAAAATCTGGAGGCCTATAAAGCAAAGATGGCGCGCTCATATGATAGACTGACCCGCCCGAGGACATTCCGCCAAGGAGAGCTTGTGCTAGTGGTCAAAAGGCCTATGATCCCCAATCGCGCCAAGCGGGGAAAATTCGAGCCAAACTATGAAGGCCCGTACGTCATAGATAAGGTCTACCAGGGCGGGGCCTATCTACTCATAGATATGCACGGTGAAAGGCCTTTCAGGCCAATAAACGGTCACTTCCTAAAGAGATACTACGCTTAATGAGCCACAGCCTAGGTCAATGACGGATGACGACGACTATGTCCGCTCTCTGTCTTCCCAAGCTCAAAACTCTACAAGTAGTAGCTGGCCAACGGACCGAAACGTCCTTAAACTAATAGCGGACCGAAATGTCCTTAAACTAGTAGCAGACCGAAACGTCTCTAAACTACTACCGCAACATCTTTAGGCTGACGAGATATAAAAAAAACATATAAAAAATAAAATAAAATAAAAACGGTATGTCCATAAGCAAAAGGGCACGGATGAAAACCCAAAAAGGGCTCCGTGAGTAAAAACAGCAGGGCTACCGGCGAGTGTTTGTGAAAACCTAAAAGGGCGCAACCTCGTTAAAGAACACTTACAAGATCCTCTCGACCTTGTAGGGAGAAACCACCCGCGTGAGATCCTTACGACTCACAAGGGAGCAACACACTTAGGGATCCCCACGATTCCTAAGGAGAAAATACACTTGCGAGATTCTCACGACTCGTAAGGAGAACTCTCTTATGGGACCCTCACGGCTCGTAAGAGTTGAAAGTCTTAAGTTACAGAGACCTAAACCTGTGCTTAAGCAACCCCCACAACTTCCGATATTGCCCTACAAGTGGTTCAATACTGACCTTTGTATACAATCCACGGGCGCGAATAAACATTTCCCTAATCAAGTCTCATCCGAGACTGGGGATATGTTCGCATGATGAACAACTCTTGTAAGTCCTCTCGACTTATAAGGTGAAAACCCACTTGTAGGATCCTTATGACTTACAGAGGAACATACACTTAGGAATCCTCACGATTCCTAAAGAGAAAATACACCTACAAGATCCTCACGACTTGTAGGGAGAAATACCTTTGTGAGACCCTTACGGCTCATGAAGTTAAAAGCCTTAGACGACAGGACCCTAACCCTGGTTGCTAAGCCACCTTTGTTCAACATCGACATAGGCAGATGATGATTCGCTTCTGACAATATTCCAGTTGTAGCGGCGCTGATGCCGAAATCGGTGTTTAATTTCAGGTTTACGGTGAAAGCCAGTAGGCCGCTCGGGCATATGAAATAGCAGAAATGATTGGGCAACTCGCAATAAAAAGCAGCGAGTAAAAATAAAATAAATAGCCGAAATGATTGGGCACCGCGAAAAATAGCCGAAATGATTGGGCGATCGCGACCTTCGCGATATAAAAAGCTGAAATGATAGAGCATCGCGGAGATAAAACAAAAAAATGATGATAAAACTTTGGCCCTACAGTTAAGATCACATCGATCTCTGTATACAATTCAAGGGCGTAAACAAAGAGGGAACCATACTTTTCCCAACAGGCTCCGCCAAAAGACGAAGCCATATCTTGACGGTTCATTCCAAATCCGAAGAAGCTAGTGTCTTCAGCCAACTCCTCGACTCACGGATACAAACACTCCTTGACGAGAGCCTCCTGATCCGCGTCGACTCGCAGAGCCACCAGTGCCTTCGTAGGAAATCCTCGACTCGTTTCAAACCCCAAGGAAACAAATAATCCTTGGCGCTGGGGAAACAAATAATCCCTAGCAAACTCCTCGACTCACGGATACAAACACTCCTTGACGAGAGCCTCCTGATCCGCGTCGACTCGCAGAGCCACCAGTGCCTTCGTGGGAAATCCTCGACTCATTTCAAACCCCAAGGAAACAAATAATCCTTGGCGCTGGGAAAACAAATAATCCCTAGCAAACTCCTCGACTCACGGATACAAACACTCCTTGACGAGAGCCTCCTGATCCGCGTCGACTCGCAGAGCCACCAGCGCCTCCGTGGGAAATCCTCGACTCGTTTCAAACCCCAAGGAAACAAATAATCCTTGGCGCCGGGAAAACAAATAATCCCTAGCAAACTCCTCGACTCACGGATACAAACACTCCTTGACGAGAGCCTCCTGATCCACGTCAACTCGCAGAGCCACCAGTGCCTCCGTAGGAAATTCTCGACTCGTTTCAAACCCCAAGGAAACAAATAATCCTTGGCGCTTGGGAAACAAATAATCCCTAGCAAATTCCTCGACTCACGGATACAAACACTCCTTGATGAGAGCCTCCTGATTCGCGTCGGCTCGCAGAGAAACTGTGTCTCTGCGGGAAATTCCCGATCCGTCTCAACATGCAAATGAAGCCTCAGGCAGCAGGGACTAAAAAACTTGCTTCCTGAACAATGGGACCCTGCAAGTCAATCCAAAATGGTCTCTTGCATACTATTCACGGGTCTCACTCTCCAAAGTCGAATTTCGACGAGGAGGGAAACAACCGCTTGTGGGTCCTCTCGACTCGTAAGAGGGAAAAATTCTCTTATAGGATCCTTACGACTTGTAAGAGAAAACAACACTTAGGAATCCTCACGATTCCTAAGGAGAAAGCCCACCTACGAGATCCTCTCGATCCGTAGGGAGAAGAATCTCTATGAGACCCTCACGGCTCATGGAGTTGAAAAGTCTTAGGCAGCAGATCCGAAACTGCGGCCTAAGCCATCGCTATTTCTTAAGGAAATCGGGATACTCATTCTAATCATCCGTTAACCATGTTTGCTAAAGTGATATGCTGATAGTAAAAGAAAGAGAAGACGGAGAAAATGACACATGACAAAAAAGGTGTATCTTTTATTCATAAACCTGATCGGGTACAGGATACATTATGTCAAAGAAAAAAAATATATATATATACATTCTTTTATCTACAAGTACAAACGATACAAAGATGGATAGCTACTGAGGAGGAAGTGTCTTTGGTAAATCCACAAGCTGCTCTCGCACTTCCTTCTGCGCCTCCTCCTGAGCGGCTGCCGCGGCCACCTCCGCTTCCACCTGGGCTCGCTGCTGCAAGAAAGATGAAAGTTGCTCCTCCGCCACCTTCTGGGCTGCTTCCTGGCTGGGTGCATCTCGTTCGACAACATCAAGGTGTTGCCTCAATGATAACCCTTCAGAAAGACATTGCAGAAGGCCCTCAAAGACAACCTTCAGCCGTGCGGCGTTGGCCTCCACCCGAGCATGCAGTTGGGCAGACTTGCTCGAAGTCTCACCTCGCTCCTTACGCCTTGAAATGACTTCTTGTTCGAAGTGGTGGAAGTAGGGAGCGCTCTGCTCAATCCACGTTGTTATTTGATTACTGGCAGCCAAGGCTTCGGGAGCGGGACGCAGCGACTCCAACCGATGCAGGCGGGCCTCAATCTCCCTGCAATGGTTAACCCAGGATGCGACGATGCCCTCATAATAAAAGTTCACGAGTATTGCTAGCATCGGGTTAACCATCATAGCGAAGTCTGCGGCAGATGTAGGAGTTTCAATGTCGAGTTCCTCGACGTAGTCACTCAACATGCGCAGACTATTCGCGGCGCCTTTTGAAGACAGACTCCTCAGATAAGGACCCGCCGGCATTATGATGCGAGATTCGAAGGGCGCCGAGACCGGAACGACAGCTGAAAAGAAACAAGATGTGATCAGATAACAGTTCTGAAAATAAAGAAGGAAGACTTTATCAATGTGATAGTCGCTGTACCAGCTGAGGCAGGTGGCAGAGCCGGAAGAGTCGACAACGCAGCCCGTCTTTCATCCCCTCCTTCGATTAGTAACACTGCAGTCGAGATAAAAAAAAAAGGGTTTAGAAATAATCCCATCAATGAAGAAAGAAGGATGTCATTGGAAATCATACTCACCAACGCCACCAGAGGAAGAAGCAAGCTCGGATGGGAAGGAGAAGTGTGGGAGCAACATCTGGTAAAGATGGTCAAAAAGTACTCCTGAAAAGACATAACAGCACGACTTCAGTACGTAAAAACTATACATCTGAAAGATAAGACTAATAAGTTGCGGACCCATACCTTCCAACATCTTAGATGGTATAAGAGAGGGTTGAGAGGTGACTACCGCCAAGGCAGTCGTTGAAGGCGCTCCTTCAAGCAGTGGGGCATCGGCGCTGGCTGCACCTGTGTTACAAGAAAGGTGAACTTGTCAGAAAGGATTGTAAAATAAGAAAGACAGTAACCTAAGGTTTACCTGAGGAGCTCTCAGCCTAAACAGAAGCGACTCCCTCCTCTATCGACATGAGGCCACCGCCCGTAGCCTCATCACCCGACTCGATGGGGACCGTCGTCGTGCTACCGCGACCAGGAGACGACAGGAGATCGTAAGCAGGGAGGGCAATGATTGGGGCGTTGCCGGATTCTTGGAAGGAAGCGGCTGACTCTTCCCCAAGAGTCGTACCCATCTCACCCGCAACTACTTCGAGCTCCGCCGTCTCCATTGGCTCATCTACTGTCACCACGAGGTCGCCGGCCTCAAGCGCCTCGTCCACCACCACCCTCGGTTCAGTTATAATGATCATATCATCTGCCACCGCTTCAGGTTTGGCAACAATGACCTTCTCAGCTGCAGGCCCCTCGACCTCCACCTCAGGCTCCAAAGCCACAACGACGTTGCCCACCGTCGGCTCGAGTTCGGCAGGTACCGCCTCCTCTGTTTCTTTGGGATCAACGGTTTCCGCCTCCCCCTCGATCGGACTCGGCCCTGCAAGATAAGGGATATAAGGACCAATGACATTAAAAATCCTTATAACAAAAACTCTGAGAGAAATATTACCTGAAGCGGATTTACCGTTTGCGCTCCGAACTGCGCGTGCCACCTCTCTGCGGGCAGTGGATAAGGCAACAGGGGCCTCTTCAGATGGAGTATCAGCACGAGGGGCGGTGCTGGGGCCCGCTCCCGCAGCCAAGGTAGCCCGGCGCGCCTTCGCCTCACGCCTTTGCCGCTTTCTTTCCTCCCGAGCTGTCACAATGGACCTCTGTGACGCCTCTTTCACCGCGGCATCGTCATCCGTAAACAAAGAAACTTCCAGAGCCTTTAAGGCGTCTCTCATCGGCTCCTCAAGACAGACTTCTTGCGGTAACCCTGAAGAAGCAGGAACGTCGGCAGCCGGTAGGACATTTGCGTCACTTGGCGGGAGCGGCATTGAGGTTCCTGTGATTAAAAGGGAGAGGTTAGATCGACCATAACACAAGGGAAATGAAAGCTTAATAAATCGAAACTTACTAAGGCCCATAGATGTTCTAAGACGTTCCTCCTCCTGGAAAGTCTTCAGAGAAACGGCAATGGCTTCTTCGTCAGTGATGCCTGTCGAAAGGAAAGAAAGAAAAGCGTTAGTCAAAGGCAATGAAGAGGATATGTTGCAATAAAGAAAAGGCGACTAATAGTTACCTGATTGCGCAAGCTTGGCCAGCCACGCGTCACGCTTTGCCAACCACGCCGAAGTTTTGAGAGCGGCTTCCAAGTCTGTATCGTCCGGCGGTGGCATCACTAGTCCTTCGTTCGTCCCGTATTCAATCAGGCCCTCGGCATAGGGAGCATGGGGTTCCTGACCGAACACGACGTCCGCAGCGAAGAGCGACTTCTTTTTCTTTCGCCCTCCGACCTTAGGCTCACGGGGGATCGACTTCCGTTTAGCAGCCACTTTGGGACGACGGGTCCCGATGTCCGCACCCACGCCAGACTCCGGCGAGGGTACAACCACTGTCTCCACTGGAGCACAGGGTGCGGAAGGTGCATCTGTGATATCAGGGAGCGGCAACTCACGTGGAGGACTTTGTGCATGCGAGGGTCCGGCTTTGGCATCTTTTAAAGGAGGGATTACCGGGGTCCTTGGCACCAGAGGAGCGTTGCGATCGCTACCTGGAGGTGCACCCTTACGATCGATCAGCAACCGCCTTTCCTCCTTTATGACCGCTCCCGTCGAATGACTATACCATTCTGTGTATACTCTAAGAAGTCGGGGGGCGCAAGCCGGCTCACTGATAAAGAAGTGAGAGCCCGTGTTTAGACGCATGAAGTGATGTAGTTCCCTCTCCATCCCTTCTTCAGTCGCGGCAGGTTCCGATAAAAAAGCCTCCAGCGGTACCCCTTGATTATAGCTCAGCTGTTGGACGAAACGATGCGGGTTATATCTCATGAAGATCGCTGCCCCGTCCTGCCTAAACACCAAGAAGCCCGGTCTGATGGAATATAGGTGAAGGGTCTCCCGGGCCGTTAAAACTGAAGCTCCATCCTTGAAAGTGTCTTGCAATGGCCGCACTGCGGTGGTGGACGTTTTTCCAATAGTCAACACCTTGTCAATGAAAGACACACCGGTTCCAACGGTGTAGGAGCGAAGGAGTAAACACCTGGCATCTCGTGGCGATGGATTTACAATTGATGCGCCGATCAACTGTAGAATGCGAGGAAAACTGCACCTTTCGTAGAACGAGGGCCTTTTATGCATGCCGAAGACACCCGCTGTATGTAGCTCGAGCCACGACATAAAGTAGTGCATCGGGAAGACCACGTGCAACACCCCAGGCACATTAGCATCCGCTGCTCGACTGAGGCCATGATACAAGTGCGCCAAACCGGCGATCCCAACAGCCACCTTTACCCCGATAGTCATTTGGTGGGCTGGGTAAAAAACAGAGGCATGCGGTGAGAGTGCATTGGGAGCGCAAACCAACTCAGCCAAAGCCCAAGAAATCCTAAAAAGAAGGCCTCCTCGTCCATCTCAGGGGCTGCGACTTCTGCAAAAGACATGGTTGGGGAGTTAGGAAGAAAAAAGTTCTTTTAGTCTATGTCTTTCGCTGGCAGGTTATCCAAACCTAAACCAAAAGGGTCCTCAAGGTTGGCAAACTTGGCAGCTTCCGCCGAGAGGACGTTTGGATGAAGGAACCGAGCAATGAAATCCTCAAAATTAACTCCGCGGCTCCCACGCTCAATGAAAAGGGCCTCGTAGATGTTCAACACCTTGATCAGACTTGAAAATTGATGTTGAACAGCGTTCTCCGGCATGAGCCCTCTTATCACCGGCTTAGCACCAAAGACGTACTCATCCGGCGGGAGCAACTCTTTATAATGCTCCCCCATGACCGGTAGACCGGATACCTCCGTAAACTCTTCCAAAGAGATTGACACTTCCCGATCCATGGCAAGGAAAGTGTGGGTAGGAATGTTCCACTGCTCCAGGAAGGCCTTGAACCACCAGGTGGGAAGCGTGGGATACTGGAAAAGGGAAACATAGACTGCGGTATACAATCCTAATCTTATCAACTGCGACTTCTTCGTCGACAGGATATACCGAGCCCACGGCAGATAGCCAATTGGGTGGCGGGGGATCAAACCGATATTATATGATTGCCCCCAAGGTCGCGCCTCGCCTTGACAGATGCGGCGCCCCAGGATATCCAAAACCATGGGACGCTGAACCGAAATCGCATCTATGGCGGGATGTAGGAAGCCCTTTGATGTCCAATCAACCATCTCCACGGCGTACTGCACCGGGGGTGGGCTGGCGTAATGAATCGCCGTTATGGGTTCTGACGGCACCGCGCATGTGAAGCTCCGTCGGCCCATGATGATCTGATTATACCACGACCCCCAAAGGTGGAGACTCTTGTGTTCCGGGTCGTACTCCTTAATCATGGTCAGGACTTCACGGTCCAAGGGCACCTCGGGAAATCCCTCCTCCGAGCGGACGAACAGGAATGAAGTGTCTAGAGACATGATCGCTGCAAAAGAACAATTTAGCCGTTAGTGTTGTAATTCTAACATTTGGCGTCTAAAAAAGAAAATGCATTAATTAAATTAAAATTAATTAATTACACCACACATCAGTGCAGTGAGTGGGAGACCAAAGGGGGACCCACAAAATCTGGATGACAATACATCAGACAACCTCATCATTGGATGAGATTGTCAGTTGGTCCCCAGGAAAACATTCCCATTTATAAAAAAGGGGGTGGGAAGAATCACTAGAGATAAGGAGAAAATCTCCTCTTTCAGAGCAAAGCCTGTCACAGAGTGACACTTGTCAAACTCTGGTCCCAGGGAAATAAGATTTCTTAAAAAGAGCACAGCTCTATTGTAATAATGGAAAGGTCCATCAGAAAATGTCTATACCAAAAAGAATTAAAATTTTTGAATTCTTGGAAAATCCACGAAAAAGTTGTGAAAATTTTTCATTTATCAGATCTAAAAGATCCACAGATGATCTATGAGCAATGCTCTGTTCATGGGTTAAAACCTATGAACAAGATCCCTGTATATCTACAAGTTTTTGAGAGCAAAGCTCTGTTTATGAAACCCCAAGGGGGATCTATTTAAATCAAAAGATCTATAAGAGCAAAGCTCTTTGGTTAAGGTTAATTTAAGTTAATCTGATTTGATTTAATTTTACCTAAAGTTTTTAACTTTGGAAATGAGAAAAGCTCTGAAGTTCTTAAGCAAGAGCAAAGCTCTGAAAAATCAAAATCTTGAAAAGATGGCGAAGAGTTTCTAAAGGCCATAGGTCCTATTTATAAGGCGCTTGCGCCCCTTCAGCTCACCCCTTGATCCAACGGTCAGGGGCTTGCCACCGCTGCACTCACATGCGCGCCACGTGAGCGCAACGGTGGGGGGAATTTGTTTCCCCCAATCAGAGCAAAGCTCTGCTGAAAATTCAAAATTCAAAAATTCTGAAGCAACGCGCCACATGTCTCGGGCGCAACGCGCCACATGTCAGGCGCTGATACGTCAGCGCAGCGCCCAAGAAGGCGCACCCAATCAGAGCAAAGCTCTATTAAAGGAAGCAACGCTTCAGTTGCGCAGGCGCTGCGCTGCGCGACACGTGTCAGCGCAGATGCGCTAGCGCAGTTGCGCTGCGCTGTGCGCTGCGCGACACGTGTCACGCGCTGGGGCATCTGCGCCAAACAGAATTAAAAATTTTAAGAAATCTTTTCTGTTCTTGTTAAAACAAGAAGATTTTCTTCTGCAAAGCAGAAGCCCTTGGATCAAAGATCCAACGGTGGGGAAAATTCCCCAAATCACTCAGAGAAAGATCTCTTTAACAAATTTAACTAATTTATGGGCACTATAAAAAGGATCCTAGGCCTCAATTAAAAGAGACGAACATCTTTCTAAAAAAAAAAGGAGAGAAGAGAACTCTAAGAAACTCCTCAAGAATAAAAAAAGGTAAAAACCCTTAGAAAAAAGAGAAAGTTCTCTTATGAACAGATAATAGATCTAAAAATAAGATCAATGATCTTTAATAAAAATAAAATAAAACAAAAATAGTGCTTTGCACTTTTCATGAACCTTTGGTTCTCTGAGATAAGAAAAACAAGAAAAAACTTATTTTTCTTTGATCTAAATTAAATCAAGAAATCAAATAGTGCTTTGCACTTCTGTTCTTGAATCTAAAAGATTCTTGGTGCTTTACACTTGCAAACTGCGCTGTTGCACTCTTGGGAGAGCGCCACGTGTCAGCATCTAAACCACTTGCGCTATGCGCTCTTGAAATAAGAGTTTTGCTCTCTGGAGTTGGCGCAACTCACCAGAGCGCGCCACGTGTCAGCAGCGCAACAGCGCAGCGCACTGCACTGTTGCGCTTGCGCTCACCAGAGCGCGCCACGTGTCCGCAGCGCACTAGCGCAGCGCACTGCACTGTTGCGCTTGCGCTCACCAGAGCGCGCCACGTGTCAGCAGCGCAACAGCGCAGCGCACTAGCGCAGCGCACTGCACTATTGCGCTTGCGCTCACCAGAGCATGACACGTGTCTTCACCACAAGCGCTTGCGCTCAGTGAGTGGCGCAAAGCGCCTAACAAATGCAATGCAGGGCCAAGCCCAATTAAAAGACCAAACAGGCCTAATTAAATTGATGCTCTGCATCATTTATAAATGGGCAAAGCCCAAACAAAAATAATAAAATGCTATGCAGATGCCTTGCAGAGCCCAAAATAAATTGACGCTCTGCATCTTTTATGGGCAGAGCCCAAACAAGAAAGTAGAAGTAATGCAATGCATTATTTAAGTGTGGGCAAAGCCCTAGCACAGGTCTAATGGACTAAAAATAAATAAAATGTTGAACATTTTCAACTGGACTTAGCCCAATTCTGGCCGTAAGTCCTTAAATTAAATTGAACTGAGCATAAACGCTCTCTCAAATCAATTTATATCCGGTTCGAGGGTACATCTCCGAACTCCTTTGACATCCTGTAATTCCTCAACGACGTCAAAGAGGTGACGGGTCCCAACGACCACACATCAATACGGACTGCGGGGTCCTTAAACTCGTGGACCGAAACGTCCTTAAACTAATATTGGACCGAAACGTCCTTAAACTAATATCGGACCGAGATGTCCTTAAACTAATGTTCGTCCCCAAATGGGAATGTTGGACCGAAATGTCCTTAAACTAATGATGGACCACCACGTCCCTAAACTGGAACATGGACCACCATGTCCCTAAACTGGAATATGGACCACCACGTCCCTAAACTGGAGCAAGGACCGCAACGTCCCTAAACTACCTATGGACCACTACGTCCCTAAACTGGAACAATGGAGCCTCCAAATGCTCTTTTGCCGGATCTAAACGATCCCGTTTAAGTTGATATTAGCCCCCAAATACGGCTAACGTATCCTTAAACATTCAAACGGACTATAAAACTCCAAATCAATCTTGGTTCAAGGGTACATCTCTGAACTCCTCTGACATCTGCCGTTGTAATCCTTCAACGACGTTAGAGAGGTGACGAGTCCCGATGGCCAGATATTAAATGGATTATCACGTTAAATTGATCTTAGTCTTAAACAGGACTATCGTATCCTTAACGAACGTTTAAGTTGATCTTAGCCGCAACGCGACTAATGCATCCTTAAACTAAAAACACCAAACCCAAATCTAAGTAAATACGGATTTGGACTAATCCACGTCCTACGGGCGACGGCATTACTCAGTCTCCGTATACAATCTACGGGCAACCAAAAACAAAACAAACACACACGACATGAAGTGAAATTCTGGAGAAGGAGAAAGTTGTTACCGCGATGCGGTAGCGTAATTAACTATAGGGGCTTGCACCTGCAGGGAAGAGCGTCCCCACAATCAAAAACCCCTCAAGCGAGGGGGAATCTGACGAAGTCTGCTACATCGGCCGCATCCGTCTAAACCTCCGATACACGGTGCCATAAATCAACTTGGCATCTTCGGAGAGGTGGACGGATAAAACCAAATAGCATCTGCCCCGAATCTCAGCGTCAGGACATCGCAGTCTTGTGCGCCGTCTTTCGGAGGGGAACATGCGCACCGTCCGATTTTTCTTCATCACGGGATGATGTTGGCGATCCAGTCAGGATACTGAACCTCTTGGATGAAGCCAGAGTCGATTAGCTTCTTGACCTCGACGTTGATGCTCATTTCAAGCTCGAGCCGCATTCTTCTCGGTGCTTGTTTGATTGGCTTGACGTCCGAGGATATTGCCAACTTGTGCACAGCGATCTCTGGATCTAATCTCGGCATTTCGGAATAGTTCAATGCGAAGCAATCTTTATGTTGCATAAGCACATCTTTTAGCGCAGCCACCCTTTCTTCAGATAACAGCTCACTGACGAATGTCGGTCGCGGGTCGCTTACCGTCCCCAAATCAATTTTCTTGAGGTTATCTGCAGTAGTATGTATTCCATCTTCCAGCTCTTTCGGTGCCGGTGGAAACTCTGAGATCACCTCGTCATCATTGTTTTTGAAGCACCAGGGGAGGTCGTCCATACTCTCGGGCTCTCCTTCTGATAGCGTTATCATATGATAGGTATGAGCTCGCTTCCAAGACCGATGTTGATCTGGTTCTACTCTCGCTGTATGCACGGCTTTTGGTTCGTGCTTCTGTGGCGGAATTATCCTCTAACTGTCGGATAGAGCGAACTTGCCGAGCTGATACTGATCTTCGACCCAGTTCTTGAAGGTGAAGCGGTCTTCGAGAGGGTGTCCCATTGCTCGATGATAAGAGCAGTAGTCTGGATGAGAGACCTCATTAGCTTGCTCAGGGTGCTTGGACTCCGGGAGTGTAAGCATTTGATGTCTTATGGCAAGCTCAAGTATCTTCTTTGTCTTGTCTTGAGGAAAAGAGTATGCTCGACTCATCTTCTTCATTTGGGACAAATCCGGACCGCTCGATTCCCGCTCGCGTGACTTCTTGGTCCCGCTTTGTCGTTGCTGAATGTCTTTTCCGCTTTTTGACTTGTTTCTGCCTCTGCGTCGGGCCTTTTTTACAACAGGTTGCCAGGGAGGGGCATTTTCATCTTTCGCAGCTTGTTGAAGAAGGCGCTGAGCCCTGGATTTCTCGTAGATGTCCATTTCACGATTATGGTCGTCTCGAACTTTTTGACCAGCTTCCCTTATAAGCTTGTCCATTTGTTCTTCGAACGACGGACTGGGCATTTTCACGTCGGGGGCTTTCTCTGGTTCAGGGTTAGCACTCTCCCATTGAGCATCTCCTTCTTCATCAAAGTCATGTACGACATAGCAGTCGTAGAGTAGCTCCCGTTTCTTGGACCGAACATATCCAAGTCCGATTGCTTCCATTCTCCCGTTGGGCAACTTGCGCTGAGTTCTGGGAACGTTCCAGACCCTGTCATAGAATTTAGCTTTTCGAGCGGTCTGTTTGAAGGGTATCCCTTGGCGCTTCAATAGCCTTTTCAAGCCTTCTGTGTAATATCTAGGCAGACGGATGGGCTAGAGCCTGTCAAGTGTAGAATCCGCGCCGTGTCAGATTTCTTTCTCCACTTTGGTTTCCCCAGAGCGGTAGAATAGGATCGCATTTTCGCCTTCTTGCCTGGGAGGGACATAGAACGTCTGCAGCTCTTCCACACTGTAGGTATCAAGCGCGTCGAGTTCTTTATGATACTTGGGCGGAACCATGGTAATTTGCAAACTCTGATTATCACCAGCGAATGCTTGTACTGAAGGCCGAGTGGAGAATATAGCATGGACCTTGTTTCCTGATTAAAAAATTAGGAAGTACCTCAATGAGGTATCACGTGTTCACACGTGACCAATGGTCACGTGATGACACGTGATGGTTAAAAAACTTCATCAAACAGAAGCGAAAACAAACTGTTGAAAAATAACTCAATTGAGGGTCACGTGCTCACACTTGACCAAGGGTCACGTGCTCACACGTGACAGACTTTGAAAGCCTTACAGCTTGAAAGAATTTAATTCTAAAAGTCAAAAAAAATACCTCAACGAGGTGTCACGTGTTCACACCTGACCAATGGTCACGTGTTGGTTAAAACAACAACATAAACAAGCTACTGAAAAATGACTCAATTGAGGGTCGCGTGCTCACACGTGACCAAGGGTCACGTGTCAGCACGTGACTGGCTTTAAAAGCCTCACAGTTTAACAGAATTAAAAGTCTGAATTTCTCTAAAAATCTTTCCAAATGGGAAAGGACTAGGGAGAACCGTTGGATTAAAAATCCAAGGGTGATTAAAAATCACCAATTTATGGAAAAATCTTAGACAAGGAAAGATTTCCCCTAAATCTCACCAGAAATGACAAACAGAATATCTTTGGATTTAAAATCCAACGGTGAATAAAATTCACTGTATGATCTAAAGTCTCGTATTAATTATGAAAACAAACAAAATCTTTCAATGAAAGATTTACTAAACAAATTGATTCTTTTCCTTCTCCTATAAATAGGAGCCAGAGGAGAGTTTTTGAGATATAGAGTTTTGGAATCTTGAATTTTCAGAGAGAAAAGAGAGGAGAATTTAATTCTTTACAAAAAAAACCCTAGGTAAGAAAAGAAAGGGGATCAAAACTTCAATAAAGAGAATTTAATTCTCGATCTAAGAGTTTAACTCTTCTATAAACAGAACTTAGTTCTTCCTCTATTTGAAGATTTGCAAAGCGCACATCTCCCCATAAGTTGAGAATTTAATTCTCATCGGGTCGAGATCCTGCCATGCTGATCTAAAACTTAGAGGGGGAATTGAGTTCAGAGAATTTAATTCTCCCGAAACTATAGGAATTTAATTCCTTCCAAAAGAAAATTAGGGTTTAACCCTATATAAGAATTTAATTCTTTTACATATATGGGAATTTAATTCCTCTTAAAAGAAATTGGGGTTTAACCCTACTTAAGAATTTAATTCTTTCATAACAGGAATTTAATTCCTCTAAAATCGTGATTAGTGTTTAACCCTACAGAGAATTTAATTCTTAAAATAAAGAGACTTGAAAGATCTCCATGCACATAAAGAACATCGGTCACGTGATGACACGTGACCCTAATCCGCAGCGATTAGAAAGGAGGGAATAAAACTAGGTCACATGTCCCCACATGACCCCTAAAAAGATCCCCAAAAATAAAAAGGAAACAGCTTTGAGGCAATGCCTCACGTGCTCCCACGTGACTCCTAAAACGCAGAAAGTAAAAGCAAAGGAAATGAAGGCTTTGGGCGCTCTCACGTGTTACCACGTGACCCCTCGGCAAACGCTTTAACAGTCAGCGCGTAAATCCCCATCACGTGTCAACACGTAACGTTCAAAATAAAAATAATAAAAAAGTGTTTAACACTTAATTGCAGAACAAGGTAAAAGGGAATCTGGTCCCACCTTTGGGCGCTCTCACGTGACCCCTCCTTTTACTTTAGTGTTTAACACTAATTCGAGAGCCTTATTTCCAGTGTTTAACACTGTTGTCTCCAAGTGTTTAAACACTAATTTGAGAGCTTTATTTCTAGTGTTTAACACTACTGCTCTCTAGTGTTTAACACTACTTTTAGCCAAATTGGCTAATTTTCCAGAGGCAAAAATCCCTCCTCCAAATGAATCTCAAAATTGAGGAAATCAGAGATGAAAATGTTTAGCATTGCTGAATAATATGAGCTTAAACCCAGACAAATATTTAATGGTCCAACAAAGAGCCAATATTTCTAATCTAATTGGACTTAGCCCAAGTTGGCCATAAGTCCTCAATTTAGAATTAACTGAGCCAATGGGCTCATAATATAATTAATTGGTCTTGGTTCCAAATTGGGCTACAGATCATTTAATCTACCTTGGTTCAAGGGTATATATCTTCACTCCTTTGATATTTGTCGTTGTAATTCCTCAACGTCTTCAAAGAGGTGACGGGTCCCAACAACCATACATTTCACGGACTGTGGGGTCTTTAAACTCATGGACTATGATGTCCTTAACCTTGACCATGATGTCTTAAAACTAACAACGGACTATGATGTCCTTAACCTTGACCGTGATGTCTTAAAACTAATATCGGACTGTGGAGTCCTCAAATCCACGGACTATGATATCCTTAACCTTGACCGCAATGTCTTAAAACTAACATTGGACCGTAATGTCCTTAAACTACCTATCGACCGCAACGTCACTAAACTAAACAATAGAGCCCTCAATTACTCTTTTGTTGGATCTAAACGATCCCGTTAAGTTGATCTTAGTCTGAAATTAGACTAACGTATCCTTAACAAACGTTTAAGTTGATCTTAGTCTCAAATAAGGCTAACGAATCCTTAAACACAACCCCCAAACCCAAATCTAAGAGAGATACGGATTTGGACTAGTCCACACCCTACGGGCGACAACATAACTTAGTCTCCGTATACAATCCACGGGCAACCAAACACAAAACAGACACCCACAACACGAAGTGACCATATGGAGAAGGAGAAAGTTGTTACCGCGAAGCGGTAGCGTAATTAACTGCAGGGGATTGCGCCTGCAGGGAAGAACGTCCCCACAATAAAAAAACCCTCAAACGAGGGGGAATCTGACGAAGTCTGCTACATCGGCCGCATCCGTTTAAACCTTCGATACATGGTGCCATAAGTGAACTTGGCATTTTCGAAGAGGTGGACGGATAGCATCTATTAGTATCTGCCCCGAATCTCAGGCGAGACGTTACGTCTTGCGCCGTCTTTCGGAGGGGAACAGACCTCATCTTCCGAGTCACTGCCAAAGATCAACATGGGAGCGGATGGTCCCGGCTTGTTGTGCTGAGGTGGACCTGAATAAACTATCGCTTCCTCTTCTTCAATATCACTCCCGAAGACTGGAATGGTGGTGATAGCTTTGTTCTCCGGTTTGTGACATCTCTCCGTGTCCTCGAAATCTGGCAAAAAGTATTTTTGCATCTTCGTACTTGCGGACTTCGTTCACGGAGAATGAGTTCAGCTCTCCTGTTACGGTATACTCGAGACCATCCTTGAAATATTTCATACACTGATGTTGCGTAGAAGGGATGATGTTGTACTCGTGTAACCAAGGCCGGCCAAGCAAAGCGTTATAGCATGTCTTGGCGTCAATGACATGAAATTTAATATCCGTGACAAGTAGCCCGAATCGTAATGTCAATATCACAGATCCGAGAGTCCGCGATGACTCGGAGTCAAAACCGGAGATGGTGATTTTATCACGAGCGAGATGCTGGACACTCATGCAGATTTCCTTCAACACTCGCACGTTGAGAAGATTGACGGAAGACCCATTGTCGACCGGGATTTTGCCTATCTTTATATCGTGGCAGTACCCTGAGACATAGAGGGGACGGTTGCGCTCGCACGTCCCAAGGAGGAGGTCTTCGTTACCGAAGGTGATATCGGCTGTGTGTACTTACTCCAACTCGTCCTTCATCTTTTCTTCGGCGAGAAAAGGTTGGAATTGCTCTGGCTCTTGTAGCGCCTTGATCAGTGAATCTCTCGCTTCTTTGGATAGCAGAAGGGCGTCGAGAATACTAAGCTGCGAGGGTAACTTCCTCAAGTGCGCCAGAACGTTATAGTCCACCTTACTCTTCTTTGGCGGGTCCTTGGCGGTCAGTTCTCTCATGACTTGGTCGTCCAGGGCAATATCCTCGGAGACCTTTTCTTTTCCCTTATCTTTTTTACTCGTGGATCCGACATTCTTTTTCGGAATCGTGCAATTGCGCGGCTGGATGTTTTCACAGGCCTTCGGTTCTTCTTCCTTCCCCAATGCGGATTCTTTAAAGAGGGGGCCAAGAGCCATTTCTTCGTCAGAGTCGCTTCCAAAAGTGAGAATTTGCGATCCCCCGGTGCTGACCATGCGACAATTACCGGTATTTCTTTTATGATCCTCAGTCGCACTTCTTTGCTCTCGACGAGTCTTGGGTTTCATCCCCTTGAAATGTTGCCGATGAGCAACATATCCTTGCCACCATCTTTTAAAAGCGTCGCATTCCTCGGTGGGGTGCGAAATCTTTCGATGATATGAGCAGTATCTAGGATGCATCTCTGCTTCACCGGGAGTGTTTCTTTCGGAGGGTGGTAGCTTCATTCCCATTGATATGGCTTTAGCAAACCTTTTCCTCGTCTTGAACTTGTTTTTATCCGTGACGGATGTTCCTTGATTCGGTGGGAGTGTCTCGACTTTTTCATCTAGTCGCCGGCGTTTGTCTCTTTCAAATATGGCCATCTCACGCTCCCGATCAGCTTTACTTTTCAAAAGAGCTGTATTCAGGAATGCATCAATTATTTCATCTGACGGCTCCAGAAGTTCCGGCTTAGGATTTGCCCCCAGCTTCTCGGCGTAAGGAGTTTCTTTATCGTCTGACGACGAGTGAGAGATCGCATGACAACTTGCCATGTACTCCTCAGATCCATCCGACGAGTCTTCTCCATCATCTTCGTCTTTAAGGACATGGCTGAGGAACTCTTGGAGCGTGATTGGAGTCTGCGCCTTCTGGTTATACTCTTCCAGCGCGTTGATCTATTTCTGCAGGTCTATGCGCTTGTCGCCAGGCTTCACGGGCTTTTTGGATCTCTTCTTCTTCTTCTTTGAAGATTTTGACGGCTGGGTGTGAGTGCTTGGGTCATCACCACCAATCTTTGGAGTTGGGCGCGGCTTCAGCATCCCTTCGATGATCTGGGGTTCTAGCGGGTTCTTCCACCTGATCGCCGGGCATGTCTGAAGCTCATTCATCATCCTTTTGGTTTTGGCTGACAGCACGACCTCCCACGGAGCTTCTTCAATAAAAGAACACGTTGCCCCCGGTGTGTCCGTCTTCTTAGGAGTGTGCGGTTGTGGTGGGTTTACTTTTCACTTTTCAGACAGCGCAAACTTACCTTGTAGGTATTGATCTTGTAAGTCCACGTTGCTCACCCCGGTACTTACAGGGAGGCGGAAACGGTATAAAAAATAGATTTTTAACGCAAAGGCAACATGGACTAAAAGAAGGATCTTTGCTAAACTACAAACTAGCAAACTACTCGAGATTCTATCTACTATGTCATAGAGATTATACCTCACGACACCGGTCCTTCGGGTCTTCATTCCGCTGTCCGGCTCTTCCATCCACGCTCCGAGGGTTGATCCGGATCTTGGTCACCTCCGCGGCCTTCTTGAGTCGAAGACGATCCACCCGAGAGATGTACTCCGAGCTCCACCTCGAGCCGAGGCAACTAGGGCAACAAGATCGCTAATCTTGATGTCCTGGGATGTGTAGAAGAGATAGATGGAAGTGCTTGTCTATTTAGATCCTTTTTCTCTCAACACATGAGATCAAAGGAATTTTTCAAGAGGAGGAAGAAGAAGGAGAACAACCATGGAGCTCTCTTATTTCTTTTCAAGAGAGAGAATGAGAAATGAGAAATGAATTATTGTGCTAAAGAGAATGAACCATAGTTGCAATAATACACCACTATCATCATTACTAATCTTTTCAAGATTAAGTTGATGGCAACAATTGACTTGACCATTATCATAATCCAAAAATAATAAGAAATCCAAAGAATACTCTAGACCTCTCATGAAGGTCCAAGTCAACTTTGGTCAAATGGTCAACAAAGTCAAGTATGGTCAAATGGTCAAAGCAATTAGCCATCACACAATAATCACTAAAAAGATTAGTAAATAATGTCCCCGGCTCATTATGGTTTTGACCGAACGAGCTGCCAAAACCCTAATGAGTCCCCCTCATTATGGCTTCGACCGAATCAACTGTCAAAAACCCGAATGAGGCACCTCCTTCCTCTTCGCTCCTCACAACTGTGCATACACACCCGCATCCGCATTCCGTAGAATGCGCATGCACAGAAGACAAAACAAATCCATCCGTGCAATACTAGGATCCGGCTTAAACCAAAGCCCACTAGTATTGCCTGCCCGAACAGCATACGCACACAAATGTACGTAAGTGATCGTAGCCCTGCCGTAAAACCATACGGCCTCTACACCTTTCGCTCAGTGCAGGGAAACTCTCTGTGTGGGACTCTAAAGACTCGACACTACGCTGGCAGTGGGTTTAACCACAGACCGCAAGCGGCACTAGCTGTACGTAACGGTCCCCAGGTAGATGTCGATAAGAAGGCCGATGAGGTAAACCCATCCGAACTCCTACTGAGCCTGTATGTGACAATCTCCGTACAGTCCGGTCTGTTCGTCTAAGAATATCGCATGGCGGGCCTAGGGGGTGGCGAACGTCAGTCCCCTAATAGCGGTACAAGTTGTGTCGGAGTGTAGCCCAGAACACCCTGAGATAACACTGGAAACCTACCAGTATATCTCGCTTGCCCTGGCCAGGGACGACTATGTGTAATGGCTCTCCTAGACACAGCGCGATATCAACCCCCAATACCGGACAGACGAATCCTGTTTAACCGTCACTGCCTCCAAGTGCTTCGGGACTACACCCAACTACTACCTGTTTGCACGACTCCTTTGAGCCGTGGTAGGGTAGTAATCAAAGAACAGTGGGAACATACTCGAGGCGAAGTGACAGTGTCAAGTCAACGGACCAAGCTGTACTCATGTCACCTGGGAACTGATAACTGACGATAGGTATAATACCAACCAACAGTTCCCTACGAGTCCTGTCCAGTGTACTCGTAACCTAACGAGCACCCGCATACTATCTCCAGTACGACGTACTGATGGCTGTGGGACAGACCATCTCCCCTGCTGGGATGAGAAGCGTATACACTAGTCTACTCCGGAGTATCGATGCCCTGTCTCGATAGTCCTACGACTAGGGACCTGTATAAGGATGTGCTTATAGATTACCCATCCCCCACAAGTGTGACTGCCATCATAACGCTGGTAATCAAGCAAAGATCCTAAGGGCTTCACTAATATGTATATAAGCGATATGCTAAAAGAAACACATGCATATATTGAAGTAGAGACAAACCAAGTAGCATACTACCATTTTGAGCAAGATTGTCTATACAACTGTGAATATCCCAAGCTTCCATTAAGTAATATACAAGCTAGTATGATACAATAATGGCCTCTAGGGCATATACACTAACAGATCTTCGATCCATCCCTTAAAGACGAAGCAATTCTCGATCGGATAGCTTACCGTTTGGTGGTAAGGGCAATAATTGGTATTGTTTACTTCGCTGGGTTGCGGCGGTCGCCTTGGATTCGGCAAATTGATAAGCCTGTTGCGCATAGCCAGCTCGAACAGCCTCTTCGTTTTGTCTCATGGGAATGAGTAAGGACGCTTCATTTTCTCATTGTAATAGCGTTGTCTCTCTTCCAGTTGATCTGCGAGCTTTGGGGCACTAGGCTGCTGTTTGTGTTTGCAACGAAGGTCGCCTTCCCTTTACCCTTGTCGTTCCGCGGTTCCGGCTTCGGGGGAGATGGTCTGTGACCCATCTGATCCATCTGAGCTAGCTTGTCGATCAAAGCTTGGAACGTGGTCGGTTTAAAGAACATCATGAACTGTGAAATAGTTGCATGAGGGTCTAGGGTGCCCACGAACATGCCCACAGCTGGTGCTTCTTCGATGCGCTGTTCGCACTTCGACCACAGATTTCGCCATCGGATTTCTTATTGAACCCAAGTCTCGCCCGGCTTCACCCTTGCATTGATCAACGCCGTTATTGGGGTGCGTTCACTGGCGCTTGCGAATCGCTGGGTGAACAGCAACTCCATCTCTGTGAAAGTCTTGACGGAGTCGTTTGGAAGCTTGGAGTACCACTCAAACGCCGTCTCCGATAAGCTGCCGACGAATTGGCGAAGCAAGAGCTTATCATCGCCGCCGGTGTTGCCATAAAGAGCCCTGAACTGGGCGACATGTTGATGGGGATTGCATGTCCCCTTGTAGACATGGAATTTCGGGATCGTGTAGCCCAGCGGGTATTTTATCTGATCATACTAGCCCGGATACGGTCGCCCAGTCTTCACGACCTGGCCAGCCGCTTCATTTGCCTGGTGAACTCGTATTTGTTGAGCAATATAGTCATCCAGGGCAGTTTTAGAGATTGTTTCCTCTTTAGCTGTTGAAAGAGCCGGAGGTGGATTTGACGTTTCTCCTCTGTCGTCCTCGAGGATAATCGGAGGATCTTCAGCTGGAAGGTCCGGCTGTATCATCATCCCGACCATGTCTTGAAACAGAAGAGCCATTTGCTTTATATTGGCCGCTTGTTTCGCAGCTTCCTTGTCTTTCTTTTCGAGCATTCTCCGAAGGAACTCCGCATCAGTCTCGTGTTCGCGGCGTTGTTCCGATGACGTCTCCGGGCTTTCTTTTGGTCCGGTGAGTGCGGCTATCACAGTCAGCATCTCCTGGAGCTTTAGCTGCTGCTGTTCCTGGGCTCTTGTGATGGATCGGGTCAGTGGTCGGTAGCCCGTAGAAGCGCGGCTATCCTCCTTCCCGGATGCCATGTAAACGGTATGGACCGTTATTCCCCCAGACTTAGGGCGTTTGGGCTCGACATTTTTATGGTCTGCCACGTTCACAGGGGCTTTCTCTGGCCTTCTTCTTTTCTGAGTGGTTAACGTTGAGGGGACCGCTGCAGTGGGCACCCAAGTAGTCGTCATCTTTTGTGGCTTAACAGGACGGTTTTCTTCCTGTCGGGCCTTCAGCTTCTTCTGCTGGCGGGGGTAGTCTTGATCAACCACTGAGTTCCGAACCTGCTGCCAGACTTTATAGATCTTGGAGGACAGCCGCTGAGGGGACTGTTCTGGCTTTGCTTCCGCAACCTTCTCCAGTGGAGGAGGAGATCTTTTTAGTACGGCGGTAGGAGAATTCCTACGCACCTTATTCAACAGCTCAAAGCTGTTCCCGGTTGGAACAGCAGCATTAATTTCCGCCGTCGAGGCTGGTGGAGTTAGCCCAGAAGGGGAGTTGCCTCCAGCCTTCCTCACTCGGCGCCAAGGGAGACATCGAGCGTGCCGAGCTGATGGAGTTGACTCGGTGACGGGGATGGCCTTGTCTTGCACCCTGTTCAGGTGAGGGGCTGTTGCCGGTGTCAGCCCATTAAAGACTGATGTCCTTTGAGTAGCAGGAGCGGGAGTGGGAGTTGGGACGGTCAGTCTTGTAAAGACCGACCCCTTGGCAGGAGAAGCCGCCTTGACGACTTCGGGAGCAGGGTTGGTCACTCTCTTTGGAATAACCTTCTCTGGGATTGCAGGCTTCATTGTGGGCCCGCAGGAATTTTGGCCCAATCTGGAGAAGACCGAGGCGCTGGTGTTGGACGACCCGTTGAGAGGGGCCGCAGTAGCTGTAAGTCGATCGAAGACGACTTCTTGGGAGCTTCTGGTACGGGCACGGGAGCAGTGAAGCTCGTTGGCGGGAGCATGGTCCCGAAAAACAGCCCTGTGGTGGCTTGAGTAATCTGCTCCACGGGCATCGTGAACAGAGAAGCCGCTTGGGGCCTGTTCAGTTGATAAAACTGCACATTTAATATGACATTTTTCCTACTATTTCTATATTAGAAAAGGTCTTTATTATAATATATGATACATATGAGGGTTTATCTGTAAAAATACTATTTTCCATGTATTGATATATTATAATTAGAATTTGGTAGGAAAACGTATGCAATAAAATATCATTGACCAAATCTTAAGAAAGCAAACTCTACTAAATATCATTTGAGTTGTTGTGCAGAATTTTCAGGACTAAAATCAAGGAAATCAAGTTGTTAAAGCAAACCTGCCTAATTAAGAAAGCAAAACTTAGAAATCAAGTTTGGCGGCAACTACGAGAAGATTTCCAAGTTCCAAAAATTCCAGAGATCGCCACATGTCACAAGGATCAAGCCACAGAGAAATGATCAAAAGATCACAACCCTTGGCCGCGGATCCGCGGCCCAACCCCCCTGTTGGCCGCGGATCCGCCGCAGTTCAGAGAGGTTAGGAGTTGCGCTTTTTTTGGGTGAATCTTTACTGTTGGTTTCCAAATTTGGAAGCTAGACTTCTGGCTTTGGGACTATAAATAAAGACCGAGAGCCTCTTGGAAAAATTATCAAGTCGACGCAATCACGAAGTTCAAGACGACTCACGCATCCAGGCTGATCATCAACGGTTCATCTACCTCCTTAGAAGAGATCGAGAAGCAAACTAGTATTTGTAATCATTTTCTAAGGGAACAAAGTGTAATGAGTTTTGTTGATTAATAAAGGTAGTTCTTTTTCTTATTCTATTTTCTTTGTAGTTTAATTATGTATTTTCTCTCCATCTCTTTTTCTCCCAACATGCGCGAGTAATTCTCCGCTTGTTAGGGTTCGTAGGATTATGCTAGGTTAATGGATGATGAAAATACCTAAATTCTTTTTACGTCCTATAAAGTTTATAAACTTTATCAAAAGAATTATTAACATCCTAATCGGGCACGCTACCAATTCTTTGTTAGCCTCGACCGCGATTAGAGATTAGATTAATGATTATTTTGGTAAAGGCTAGATATGAACGGAGTTCCGTGACGAGATAGGGGTTAAGAGTGGGATTCCTTTTCCCTCCAGAAACTCTAATCTACACGCATCACTGTCGTTCTAGTTTTAAATCTATTAAAGGATAGAAAGAGTAATTTTTAATTAATTATCCATAACTACTAAATCCTAATGAACCCTACAAGCCATCTTCTTATATAAACTTACATCCGTAGTTAATCTAGATCTATATTTTGCATCCGTGTTTAACGTAGATCTAGATCCTACAACCATTATACAATATTCTTTATCCTTCCTCCTCTCTTTTTCAACACATCTAAAGTAAGAGTAAAATATTCAACGTTTCCCTGAGGACGACCCGTACTCACCTCGGTCTAGCTATGCGCGACACCGTTCTGATTGCGGTTATTCTACAAACACTTTTTTCGAACCAATCAAATGCCGCTGGTTCGAATCCGGCAGGTCGGACCAAGGTTTGTGCTTATTTACACATCAATTTGCATCATACTTTGCATAAGCACAACAGTTTCAAAAAAAAATTTAAATTTTTTTTTCTTTATAACAAAAGAGTAGAAAGTGAAAAATTACATCCAAAAGATAGGAATAGTTTAAGAAAACCAAGAAAATTACAAGCTTTCTTAAACGAACTAGTAATAAGTAGTTATGAGCTGTTGTCCCAAGAGTTAGTAAGATGAAGGAAGTCACTAGTCTGAGGATAAAAATAAATCTGAAAAATAGTTTCTATTCTGGAAGCCAAATATTTGAATGTTGATACCCTACTATATACACTTACACACGTCTTGAAACTCGGGATAGTAGAGGATACCTTGAAATGCTCTTGTCTAAAAGCCAAAGTATGAAGGAAATATTAAATGAAGAAAATATAAAAATGGTGAAAAGAAAAATGAACACTGGTTTTGTTATAGCCAAGGCAGCAATAAAAAAATATAGCGAGGGTGCTTCATCACCTAGTGCCTTAGACCAACTGGTTTGGGAGTCACTGCTAAGCCTTAGGTGGTGCAAGACGAGGAAAATACTATCACCTAATCAGCAAGCACATAAGTAATCGGTCGGTTAGTACCTCAAGAAGTATTAACGGTCGCATGAAAATGTGTGAGCAAATCTAAATATTCATCAAATTAAAAAGTACTGAGGAAGATGGACAAGAGTATGATAGCTTGAATTGAATTCTCCGAGTGTAGGGATGTCTATTACATACATGTAGGGTTATATGATCGATGTTTGGATGAAAGATAGGAATGAAGAATAAAGACGATGTTTTATTGAGGGATAATGTGATTTCTAACATCTTTTCATGACTATTAAGATAGGGCTCATGACAACTGAAAAGCTAGTGTAGTCGGAAACTATTATTTTCAAAGTATTTCTTTTATGGTTCTTATCTTTATATGTAAATTTCACCATCTCTCTTTTATTATAGGATTTTGTGGGTGTAATCCGCTGAAAACCCTCAGAAGACAACACTCCTCCTACTAGGGACACCTAGAGGTTTAACGGCTTGTTGCACGTGCTCAGTGCAATCGTGTTTGCCTACGAAAGTGTGCTTAGTTTTCTCCTTTCTTTTTCTCCTTCTCTTGAATAAACTAGTTTGCTCGGGACGATCAAACATAAGTTTGGGGGTATTTGTTCAGTTGATAAAACTGCACATTTAATATGACATTTTTCCTACTATTTTATATTAGAAAAGGTGTTTATTATAATATATGATACATATGAGGGTTTATCTGTAAAAATACTATTTTCATGTGTTTATATATTATAATTAATATTTGGTAGGAAAATGTAAGCATATAATATCCATGTAACATTTGGCCCATTTAAAATATGCTTATTTTATTAAATACCTTTGACCAAAGTCTTAATGGTTAAGTTAATATCTCAATATAACAAACTCTACTAAATATTATTTGTTGAGTTATTGTGCAGAATTTGCAGAGCTAAAATCAAGAGAATCAAAGTTGTTAAAGCAAACCTGCCTAATTAAGAAAGCAAACTAAAGAAATCAAATCTGGCAGAAACAAAGAAAGGATTTCCAGTTTACAAAGATTCCATTGATCACCACATGTCATGAAGATGCAAGGCCAGAAAAATCAACATGAGATCTCACTTTTCGGACGCGGATCCGCGGCCAAACCCCCCTATTGGCCGCGGATCCGCCGCGTGCCAGATGGTTCAGAAGGTGGGATTTTTTCTGTTGGATTATAACTAGTTGCTTCCAAATTTAGAAGCTAGATTTCTGGCTTTGGGACTATAAATAAAGACCGAGAGCCTCTTGGAAAAATTATCAAGTCGACGCGATCACGAAGTCCAAGACGGCTCACACATCCAGACTGATCATCAACGGTTCATCTACCTCCTTAGAAGAGATCGAGAAGCAAAAATAGGATTTGTAATCATTTTCTATGGAATCAAAGTGTAATGAATATTGTTGATTAATAAAGGTTGCTTTCTTTTTCTTATTCTATTTCTTCGTAGTTTAATTATGCATTTTCTCTCGATCTCTTTTTCTCCCAACATGCGCGAGTAATTCTCCGCTTGTTAGGGTTCGTAGGATTAGGGTAGGTTAATAGATGATGAAAATACCTAAACTCTTTTTACGTCCTATAAAGTTTATAAACTTTGCCAAAAGAATCATTAACATCCTAATCGGGCGCGCTATCAATTCATTGTTAGTCTCGACCGCGATTAGAGATTAGATTAATGATTGTTTTGGTAAGGCTAGATATGAACGGAGTTCCGTGTCGAGATAGGGGTTAAGAGTGGGATTCCTTTTCCCTCCAGAAACCCTAATCTACACGCATCACTGTCGTTCTAGTGTTAAATCTATTAAAGGATAGAAAGAGTAATTTTTAATTAATCATGCATAACTACTAAATCCTAATGAACCCTACAAGCCATCTTCTTATATAAACTTACATCCGTAGTTAATCTAGATCTATATTTTGCATTCTTGTTTAACGTAGATCTAGATCCTACAACCATTTTACAATATTCTTTATCCTTCCTCCTCCCCTTTCTCAACACATCTAAAGTAAGAGTAAAATATTCAATGTTTCCCTGAGGACGACCCGTACTCATCTCGGTCTAGCTATGCGCGACACCGTTCTGATTGCGGTTATTCTACAAACACTTTTCGTAACAATCAGGGCCCGTAGGTTATGCCCCCAGCTGAGGCGGGACGTGAGTTGCATTTGCATGTAGAACACTTCGAGCAGGTGAATGCCATTGCTGTTTTGCTTTCTGTGCCAAGCAAGAAACCAAATCATAGTAACTTGAAACCCAAGGGCAACCATTAACAAACCGCGATTGGTTCGCGAAGACGACACACGAAGTGTGGAGTGGAAAGAGGAAAAGGTCCCACCGGCCGTGCCAGAATCTGTTCCCCGCCAAACAACGGAGACGCGACCGCGCAGGTCCGTCTCGCCTGAAATTCGGGGCAGATGCTAACTGGTGCTATCCGTCCACCTCTCCGAAGATGCCAAGTTGATTTATGGCACCGTGTATTGAAGATTTAAACGGATGCGACCGATGTACCAGACTTCGTCAGATTCCCCCTCATCTGAGGGGGTTTTGATTGTGGGGACGCTCTTCCCTGCAGGCGCAAGACCCTGCAGTTAATTACGCTACCGTATCGCGGTAACAACTTTCTCTTTCTCCATATGGTCACTTCATGTCGTGGGTGTTTGTTTTGTGTTTGGTTGCCCGTGGTGTTAGTTATATGTATGCCCTAGAGGCCATTACTGTACATACGATGTATATTGTAGTGGATGCTGGGACATATATAGGGAGGACTTTCTTGCTCGACATGATAGTATGCTATCTGGTTGTACTTTATCTTAACATGTACTCTGATTGTCTCTATATTACATGTTGATAAAGCCCTTAGGATATGTACTCGACTACTGGGACTATGATGAGATCATACTAGTGGGGCCACGATAGTCGACGAGTACATCCTATAACTGTTCCTAGTCGAGGGTGTATCGAGACAGGGCATCGATACACCAGAGTAGACTAGCGTATACGCATCTTGACCCATATGATGGACGATGGATGATCCCATATCCATCGGTGTTTGACATCAAGGATGGTGTACGGGTGCTCAGTGGAGACTGGGTACACTGGACGGACTCGCCGAGAACTCCCAGATGGTATTATACCATACGTCAGATGGCAGTTCTCCGGTGACACTGGTACAGAGTAGTCTGTTAACCTGAGATCGTCATAGAGTCTTGTGTGATTCCCACTGTGCTTTGATTTCCATCATACCACGTCCAAGAGGGCGTGCAAAAAGGTGGCTTTTGGGTACAGTCCCGAATCACATGGAGGCAATGAGCGATAGGAGGGGATTCGTCTCTCCCGGTATAGGGAGTTGATGTTGTGCTGTGTTCGATTGGCTATAACCGGAAATCCCTGGCCAGGGTTGCTGAGATTTACTGGTAAGTGTTATCAGTAGTTTCTCGAACTGTTATAGACCTCATATCGACACGACTTATCGAGCTACTGGGGTCTGACGTTTACCACCCCTAGGCGAGATATGCGACATATTAGACGACGAGACCGGACTGTACGGGAGTGTTACTGTTTGGATTCGCAGGAGAATGTACAGGCTTGCTTGTTGATCTTCTGAGCGCTCAATACCTGGGTAGCTGTTACGTTTAGCTGACCGCTTGCAGCTTGTGGGTGTTTGATATGATCATCACCTACTGCCGGCGTATTGACGATTCTTTAGAGTCCTACACAGAGGTTTCTTGACTCAGGCAAAACGGAGTAGGGGCACATATGTGATATGTGCGGGACCGAGGATAATGCGATATATGATACCGTATTATATTCTCGCGATATTTGATATCAACCGGGTCATCGGATCAAGTATTGATTCGATGAATCGGCACGGATAAATATTAGTCGGTTATATGCGATATAGCCGGATTGTCGGATCAAGTGTTGATTCGATAATTTAATGAATAATAATATATATGATATATTAAATTACATTAACTAATATTAGCTCACTAAAAGATTCTTTTTCTCACCGGATTAATACATTGATATATATGCGATATATGTTAATTGTATTATTTTCTTTTGTTACGATAAATATATATATGTGATATATAATATTGTAACATGATATGATAACTAATGCAATTTGTTTAGTAGAGATTAAACATGGTTAGGGTTTGATTAGGGTTAAGGTTTTCTAGAAGTTTCTAGAAGCTTTCTTTCTTTGTCTTTGTTAAGATATTATGCTAGATATTTCCTTAACCTAACCAAACCTTTAACCTTAGTCAAATCTCTACAAGGGTTAGTTTGACCATGGTTACATTATTCATCATATCATTTCTTTTCCTATTCATCACAAAAGGATTCTAATATTGTTCATCATCTTCTTCCTTCTTCTTCTTTGCTTGAAATGGTTTCTTGCTTTGATTTTTGTGATGGATAAATATGAGAAAAAGATAAATAAAGAGAGCAAAAATCCTACTTCATCATCCTCATCTTCCCTTTCCATTTAGATGAGGGTGTTCACATCATTTCATGAGTGTTAGCTTGTGTTAAAGAAACTTCAAGGTAGATCATCTTAGTATCGAAGATCGGAAGCAAAGGTTGCGTCTTTCTCTTCGTGGAACCTCTCGAGAGTCCGGATCCCGATGATCGCAGCGAAGGGACCACAACACGGAGCATATGAAGTGAAGGACCGGATCTACAAAGGTTGTAATCCCTCTCACTTAGTGTTAAAGTGTTTAGCATACTTGTTTTCGCCTAATCTCTAGTTTAAAGTTCCGTATTCGGGTTGTTCGGCACGGCTAAATTTTTAATCGGGCATGGTTGATGCCTCGTAGACCCTTTTGCGCGTGCCTAGCAACCCTACAGTGGTATCAGAGCCAAGCTAGAGCTTTAGGCGAAGTCTAGACGAAGTTTAAAGTCCGATCGAACCCGGAAAACCCGATATAACCCCTTCTCTGGAAATTTTCTGAAACTTTTGATTTTTGTGAATTAAAAATTGCCAAAAAATTCAGCAGGGAATTCTATGAGTTACAGTGAAGCACGTGATGCTAACTCGACAAAGGAGGCGCGGAACCGCGGCCCAACCCTGGGTTTCGCGGCGATTCCGCGGCCACTTTGGTGACTTACACCACGTGGCTTGCACAGTAATTCTTGTCTTCAAGTGCTGAGTCTTCTGGAATTTTTTTTTTTTTTTATTCAACTGTTGAATTATCTGGGTTGTATTGGGGACATAAAGATTCGATCGGATATTTTAACTTTGTTTAGTTTTGTCCAGATAATTTTTAGAAACTGTTAAAAAAGTTCGAATGGATATCAATAACTCACTTTTTCCCCTGTCGGAAAATTTTTCAAAAGTTGGATTTTTCCTCGTGTTTAAGAACGTTCTAAGTCATGCAAGTAACGCGGTGGACCCTCTAGAAGACAACAAACCTTAACTCGATTATGTGACCGTCTTGAACTGCCTTTTGAACCTTAGGGTTTGGGGCAGTACGGCGTGCCACATGTGAGGCGTTGGCTTGACCCTTCTACGGCTGGACCATTGCTACTGTGGCATGTAATGGATGTTTTTAAACTGATTTCAAGTGTTGAGATATATTGGGGAAATCTTGGGTGTTTGATGATTCGATCGGAAAGTTTAACTTTTTCTATTTATCTGGAATGTGATACAATATTTGGAATCCACAGGTAGTTATGAGATAACTGATTTGAATATTATAAACATAGCAGTTTAGTCTCAGATGATCGATTGCCATGGAATTTTGATGTGATCAAAAGTCCGTCGCAATCACGTAGCGTACGCGGATACTCGCCGGGTAAACTTAATAGACAGCTACGCCCCATAGCCCCGACCAAGTGACTGCAGGAGAACCCCGTCGCCGAAAGCATCCGTTCGGGTGCTCGCGGTAGCGGTGTTCCGCCTTGGTGCACTTCGTCGACGGTATCGGGGGTGCGGCCGTCTACTAAAGTTTGCGACGAGCATTCGATCAGTTTTTCGGGAATCTTGTTGAATTGCCCGACTTGATATTGAAAAGTGTTTTCGATAATGAGACTAAAATACGGGGTTTATAATTGTTAGGCATGCGATGTCTAAGGAATTCATTTGGTTAGGCATGCGATGTCTAGGGAAGTTGCGGATTCCAACTGTTGTAGTTTTACACTTTCTTTTCTGTGACCGTAAGCGTAGTATGTGGTGTATCGCCGGCTTCGTTGCTATACATCAACGACAATCGGGATACGCATACTTGTTTACGTTGATGATATGAGATATTATGTGTTGCTGTGATATGTTGTATTGGATCGTCGCGTTTGAATAGCCAGGGGTTTTATGTGAGATGAGTTTTTCTTTTTCATTCATGTAAAATTCATTTGTATGTAATATTCTTTTATTGGGGCACTTCCAGGTAGCGGAAGATGTCACCGTTGTATATTATTTACTTTTCCGCATTAGGTAGACCCAAGGCGGGGATCACAAGTAACCGGGTTCTAAGGTACAGTGGGAGACCATCTCGAGGAGTCGAGACCGGGTCTCCTAACCCTAGAATTGGCAGTGTTACTTGCCGCTCTCGTAGGGGTCTAGGGATGTGAGTTTGGCTATTCATCGCGACCGTGGAATCCGTGTTTTATACAGGCTCGTATTGAAAACAATGACGTCCTAGTATATCCAATATTTCATATATGTTTCTTCTGCTGCAATGTTCTGTGATGAGATCATATTACTGCCTGAGACGAATGTTTATATTATATATATATGAGATATATGTTATATTGCAGATTTCGTTTCAAAAGAGATGCTTGTGAAGCATATTAAAATGGGACTTCATTAATGAGATTAATGAAATAAAAGAAACCTAAGATGTTGTAGAAACTTGTTTTAAAAACTGGTAGCTACGGTTCTTGCTTTGCATCGCGGTGTTCCTTGTAGAACATCCTGCACCTTATTCGATAGGGAAAGGACCGAGATCCCTTCACCGGGAGTGACTCCTTTAGCGATAACTGGCAGATGCTACAAACTCGGTTTGTCTTTTGATTGCTTCTATAGTTCTTGCTTTGCATAGTGATATTTATGAAATATCCTGCACCTTATTCGATGAGGAAAGGGCCGACGATCCCTTCACCGGGAGTGACCCCTTTAGCAAAACTAGAAAAGCCTCAAAAACACTCCATTTAAAATCACTCGATTCTACAACGATATCAAGTTCACTACGCAAAGGGTTTTCCTAAAAAAAAACCTGTCGTAGCCCTCCGTCATTTCAGATAAGTACTAGTTAGTATTCGTGCTACGTTTGTTGACTATGTTAAGGCGTAGTGTGCGGTAGCTAATTAGTGCTTATCTGCATAAGCATATGATGCGATTGGATTAGGGTAGTCGTGCGACTTTGTTGACTATGTTAAGGGTCGTGCGGGTGGGTTTAATTCAATCGGGAAATGACGGGTTGAACTTGACTAACACTTATGATTTGTTGACTATGTTAAGGTCATATAGATGCTAGGGGCAAAATTATCGGGAATTTCAAGTGTTGAAATTTGCAATGAGATTGCATACCTTCTATGAGATAGTTGGATCCCGATACCCGCTGCGAGTAAGAGTTACTCCTGGGAGAGTTTTACACATTACAATTAGTCGATCAAGTAGCTGTCTAGAAAGGTGTTAACGGGGTTACGCCTCTGGGAAAACGAGGTTTACATTAATTAGGTTCGTGCGAGAGCACGGGGGACCTCCCTCAAAGTACCGACACTGGCCTGGCTGAAAGATTGGCGAACTTGTAGCGTGTAATTAATCCCGGCTAGTCTTTCCTTTTAGGGTTTGAAGGAAGATTTGATTAAAACAGTGGGAGACATCCTGATTAGATATATTAGATAACCAATCTAATCTTGCAAGAGCATACGATGAGTGTTTTCTTCTCTCTCTCCAGGTAGCGACTATATCACGCCTTAATCAAGATAATAAAACGGATATATTGACCGAACCCGCTTGTTATACTGAGCTGGGGAACGTTGGTCCCGCTCCAACTTATAATTGTTATAAGACAGAGCAGGAAATTGGGGATTACCAGAATTCCCGTGCCGCCCAAACGAAGAAAGTGCATAATGATGCATCATCTTCGGGTGTGTTCATTACACAGAACTGTTTCTCAGTATCCTTTACGTCCTGGATATGTGATACCGGATCAGGATCCCGTATATGTAATCTGTTACATGGGCTACAGATAGGTAGAGAACTGAGAACGGGTGATAAGTTTCATGAGACAGAAAACGGTGCAAGTGTTGCAGCCAAGTCTGTTGGTCACTGTCACCCTGTATTACCGGAATACATTGATTCTGAACAAATGTTATTAGATACCGAACCTGATTTACAAAATCATATCAGTCTCTTTATTAGTAAAGAAGGATATAATTTTGTAATGTTGGATAATGTTTTGAACATTTCCTGTATCAATAGTTGATCGGTTCAGGCACGTTATCTAAAAGCATTGACGTTCTAAATCAAACTACAGTTCTTAGTATACAGAACACACACAAGAGGAAGAGTTCAGAAATGAACAAATCCTTCTTGAGGCATTGTAGACTAGGTCATATCAATGCAACCCGACTGGCTGAAGTTACATTTAGATGCATATTTAAATTAGTTTGAATTTACATCTTGTGAAACTTGCCGGTCATGTCACAATGATAAGATGACCACAGCTCTGTTTATTGGAAACAGAGAAAGAGTTAGTGAACTCTTGGGATAGATACATGTTGATGTATGTAAGGTCCCCTGTCTACACATGCCAAGACCAGTTCTTTCTACTTCATTACATTCTCTGATAATCTCTCAAGATTCAGACATATGTTTCTGTTGAAACACAGGTCCGAACCTTTTGAGATATTCACAGAATATAAATTAGAAGTAGAGATCCAAAATACGGGTAAAAGTATTATGTCCTATGATGTGATCAAGGAGGAGAATACTTAAGCACGGAATTCCTGGACTATTCTAAAGGAGAATGAGATTCTCTCTCAGCATTACTCCTCCGTATACACCACAGCACGTCGGTGTATCGGGATGGAGCCATAGCACCCTATGTGATATGGTGTGCTCTATGATGAGTACTACTGAGTTTCCTATTTCCTTTAGGGAGTTATGCACTTGAGAAGCTGCATACCTATTGAATAGGGTTCAAATCAAATCAGTTGCCTACCACTTCATATGTGATATGGAAAGGGAAGAGCCTATATCTTAAGCTTGTTAAGATTTGGGGTTGTCCGGCCTATGTCTAAAAGCAAAATCCGGACAAGCTCGAGGCAAGGTCTGTTATGTAGAACTGGAAAGGTTCCAGCTATACAAACTGCAGCTGATAATTTGGTAGAACCAAAGGATTCAATAGTTTCCAACGAACCTCAGCCTCTCCGATGATCTAGTAGGGTTCCTCACCCACCTGAGAGATACTTCGGTTTCTCTATGACAGTGGGAGCGAGGATTGCATCATGAGATGATGACCCAACTAGTTTCGAGCTGGCCATCAGGAGTGGGACTCTGTAAGAATGGCTGGGTGCTTATCGATCTGAGATGGAATCCTTATACACCAACAAAGTATGGACTTTGGTTGCTTTATCTGAAGGGTTAAATCCCCATCAGGAGCGAGTATATCTTGAGAAGATTACTTGGTGTACATGGAAAAGTTGAGACTTTCAAAGCTATACTTAAGTCCATCCAGATCCTACTTGCCACAGCTACATACCATGACTACGATATCTGGTGGTTGGGTGTCATGACAGCTTTTCTAAATGATGTTTTAGAAAATAGCGTCTATAAGTACACAGCCAGAGGGCTTCGTAGACAGTGGGAGCAGCGGAAACGTGTGCAAGATGTTTTATATAATAAAACAGGCATCGCGGAGTTGGAACATCTGTTTTGATGTGGTAGTCAAAGAGTTTGACTTCATCAAAATGGTAGATGAACCTTGTATATACAAAAAAAAGGTAGTAGAGAGTATGGTGGAGATCTTCGTAGAGTACGTGGATGACATACTCTTGATAGGGAAGAAGTTTCCTATGCTACGCACGGTCAATCTCCGCTTATCACAAGGATTCTTCATATAGGATCAAGGTGATACCTCCTAAATCCTGGGTTTTTGGATCTATGAGATAGATCTAATTGGATGTTAGGATACTCACTAGTTGTAGTGAGATGGTATCAATCGATCCTGGGGAGAATCACTGGAAAGGTTCCAGGCTGATAAGGACGACTGAATGTCAGTCGCAGGCATTGTCTACACCCTCAATGGAGGGACGGTATGTTGGAAGAGTTCCAAGCTAGATACCGTGACATACTAGATGATTAATGGTAAGATACATCGTTGCCAAGGATGCTACCAAAGAGGCAATCTGGATATATATAAGTTCATAAGATGAACTTCGTTCCCACCATTGTGTGACAATGGAGTTGTGGTTTTAGCCAAGGAACTACCGACCCATCAGAAATCCAGATATAATTCTTAGGCAGTATCACCTGATCATGGAGATGGTTGATCTCCAGGGAGATCGAGGTTAGGAGAGTAGACACAGAGGACGACAGCGCGGATCCATTCACAAAGGCCTTTTTCCCAGTAGAGACTTTTATGGGATGGTTGAGTATGAGATACTTCAACCGCAGCTAATTGTTGGGTATGCGATACCACAACAGATGGCCCTAGTGCAAGTGGGAGATTGTTAGTTATATGTATGCCCTAGAGGCCATTACTGTACATACGATGTATATTGTAGTGGATGCTAGGACATATATAGGGAGGACTTTCTTGCTCGACATGATAGTATGTTATCTGGTTGTACTTTATCTTAACATATACTCTGATTGTCTCTATATTACATGTTGATAAAGCCCTTAGGATATGTACTCGACTACCGGGACTATGATGAGATCATACTAGTGGGGCCACGATAGTCGACGAGTACATCCTATAACTGTTCCTAGTCGAGGGTGTATCGAGACAGGGCATCGATACACCAGAGTAGACTAGCGTATACGCATCTTGACCCATATGATGGGCGATGGATGATCCCATATCCATCGGTGTTTGACATCAAGGATGGTGTACGGGTGCTCAGTGGAGACTGGGTACACTGGACGGACTCGCCGAGAACTCCCAGATGGTATTATACCATACGTCAGATGGCAGTTCTCTGGTGACACTGGTACAGAGTAGTCTGTTGACCCGAGATCGTCATAGAGTCTTGTGTGATTCCCACTGTGCTTTGATTTCCATCATACCACGTCCAAGAGGGCGTGCAAAAAGGTGGCTTTTGGGTACAGTCCCGAATCACATGGAGGCAATGAGCGATAGGAGGGGATTCGTCTCTCCCGGTATAGGGAGTTGATGTTGTGCTGTGTTCGATTGGCTATAACCGGAAATCCCTGGCCAGGGTTGCTGAGATTTACTGGTAAGTGTTATCAGTAGTTTCTCGAACTGTTATAGACCTCATATCGACACGACTTATCGAGCTACTGGGGTCTGACGTTTACCACCCCTAGGCGAGATATGCGACATATTAGACGACGAGACCGGACTGTACGGGAGTGTTACTGTTTGGATTCGCAGGAGAATGTACAGGCTTGCTTGTTGATCTTCTGAGCGCTCAATACCTGGGTAGCTGTTACGTTTAGCTGACCGCTTGCAGCTTGTGGGTGTTTGATATGATCATCACCTACTGCCGGCGTATTGACGATTCTTTAGAGTCCTACACAGAGGTTTCTTGACTCAGGCAAAACGGAGTAGGGGCACATATGTGATATGTGCGGGACCGAGGATAATGCGATATATGATACCGTATTATATTCTCGCGATATTTGATATCAACCGGGTCATCGGATCAAGTATTGATTCGATGAATCGGCACGGATAAATATTAGTCGGTTATATGCGATATAGCCGGATTGTCGGATCAAGTGTTGATTCGATAATTTAATGAATAATAATATATATGATATATTAAATTATATTAACTAATATTAGCTCACTAAAAGATTCTTTTTCTCACCGGATTAATACATTGATATATATGCGATATATGTTAATTGTATTATTTTCTTTTGTTACGATAAATATTATATATGTGATATATAATATTGTAACATGATATGATAACTAATGCAACTTGTTTAGTAGAGATTAAACATGGTTAGGGTTTGATTAGGGTTAAGGTTTTCTAGAAGTTTCTAGAAGCTTTCTTTCTTTGTCTTTGTTAAGATATTATGCTAGATATTTCCTTAACCTAACCAAACCTTTAACCTTAGTCAAATCTCTACAAGGGTTAGTTTGACCATGGTTACATTATTCATCATATCATTTCTTTTCCTATTCATCACAAAAGGATTCTAATATTGTTCATCATCTTCTTCCTTCTTCTTCTTTGCTTGAAATGGTTTCTTGCTTTGATTTTTGTGATGGATAAATATGAGAAAAAGATAAATAAAGAGAGCAAAAATCCTACTTCATCATCCTCATCTTCCCTTGCCATTTAGATGAGGGTGTTCACATCATTTCATAAGTGTTAGCTTGTCTTAAAGAAACTTCAAGGTAGATCATCTTAGTATCGAAGATCGGAAGCAAAGGTTGCGTCTTTCTCTTCGTGGAACCTCTCGAGAGTCCGGATCCCGATGATCGCAGCGAAGGGACCACAACACGGAGCATATGAAGTGAAGGACCGGATCTACAAAGGTTGTAATCCCTCTCACTTAGTGTTAAAGTGTTTAGCATACTTGTTTTCGCCTAATCTCTAGTTTAAAGTTCCGTATTCGGGTTGTTCGGCACGGCTAAATTTTTAATCGGGCATGGTTGATGCCTCGTAGACCCTTGTGCGCGTGCCTAGCAACCCTACACGTGGATTGTATACGGAGACTAAGTTATGTTGTCGCCCGTAGGACGTGGACTAGTCTAAATCCGTATCTTTCTTAGATTTGGGTTTGGGGGTTGTGTTTAAGGATACGTTAGCCTTATTTGAGGCTAAGATCAACTTGAACATTCGTTAAGGACACGTTAGTCTAATTCTAGACTAAGATCGACTTAACGGGATCGATTAGATCTGACAAGAGAGCAATTGGGCTCTATTGCTTAGTTTAGTGACATTGCGGCCGATAATTAGTTTAAGGACATTACGGTCCAATGTTAGTTTTAAGACATCGCGGTCAAGGTTAAGGACATCATAGTCCGTGAGCTTAAGGACCTCACAGTCCGGTATTAGTTTTAAGACATCGCGGTCGAGGTTAAGGACGTCATAGTCCATGAGTTTAAGGACCCCACAGTCCGGTATTAGTTTTAAGACATCACGGTCAAGGTTAAGGACATCATGGTCCATGGATTTAAGGACTCCACAGTCCGATGTTAGTTTTAAGACATCACGGTCAAGGTTAAGGACATCATAGTCCATGAGTTTAAGGACCCCACAGTCCGTAGCAATGCGTGGTCGTCGGGACCTGTCACCTCTCTGACGACGTTGAGGGATTACAACGACGGATGTCAGAGGAGTAAAGAGATGTACCCTCGAACCGGGTGTAAATTGATTGGAAGAGCAGTTGTGCTCAGTTCAATTTATATTGAGGATTTATGGCCAGAATTGGGCTAAGTCCAGTTAAAAATGTTTAACATTTTATTCATGTTTGGCCTGTTAGGCCTTTATTTGGGCCCTGCCCTTTTATAATGCATAGCATTGGGTTCTGACATTGGATGTAATTAAATGCATAGCATTTATCAGGAGCAAAATAGTGGTCTGATAGTGCGCCACGTGGCTTGTCAGGCGCCTTGCGCCAATCAAAGAGCGCATTGCGCTTACGCATGCGAAGTGACACGTGTCACACTCAGCGCTAAGCGCAAGTTTGTTAGCGCACTGCGCTTTCTGAGTGCGCTGCGCCAGCGAGTGACACGTGGCACGCTCTGGCGCTGTGTGCCAGTCCAAGAGCGCAGTGCGCTATATTTAGAAGCGCAGTGCGCTATATTTAGAAGCGCAAAGTGCAAACTGTTCTGTGGTTGACACGTGGCGTGTTTTGGCGCTGTGCGCCAGTCCAAGGAGCGCAAAGGCGCAATTCAAGAATGCAAGGCACTGTCCAATAGCGCAGAGCGCATTTTTGATCAATTTAAGATCAAAGAACAAATTTATGTTCTCTTAAAAGAGGCTTTGCCTCAAGATTCAAGAACCACAGTTCTTGTTCTTATCAAAATGATATGCCTTTATAGATCAAAAAATCTGTGAATGAGGTAAATTACTTCTTTTATACATATATATAATTTTTTTTATGATTAGATCTTTTGATCTTTTTCTTTTCTATTGAAGATCTTGATATTTTTCTTAGATCTCTGATCTTTTTAGAAGATGGTTCTTCTTTTTTAATGAGATGATTCCATCTGTATTTATTCAAGAACACAGTTCTTTACCTTTAAAGATGAAGAAATGATCTTCTTTCTTCAAAGGCTTGCCTTTCTTTCTTTTTGAGTTCTTCTCTCAAAGTTTGCAGAGGGTTCTCTCTCTATGAGACTTGAAGTCTTGAGGCCTTTATATAGGGCCAATTGATTTGTTAAGTTAGTTGAAGAGATCTTTCTCTGATCGATTTGGGGATATTTCCCCAGTGTTGGATCTTTGATCCTAGGGCTTCTGTTTTACAGAAGATAATCTTCTTATTTTAATAAGATTGGAAAGATCTTTCTAGAACAGGATTTTAATTCTGGTTATTTAATAATTTATTAGATCTTTTGATCTAACGGTGGGGAATTCTTTAAATTCCAGCACTAGCGCGATTGGCGCTGGCGCACCTGCGTTTGACACGTGGCGCGCAGAGCAGAGCGCAGCGCAACTGCGCTAGCGCGCATGTGTTTGACACGTGGCGCGCAGCGCAACTGTGCTAGCGTGCATGTGTTTGACACGTGGCATGCAGCGTAGAGCGCAGCGCAACTGAGCTAGCACACCTGCGTTCGACACGTGGCGTGCAGCGCAGAGCGCAAGGGATCTGAAGCGTTGCTTCGGTTTTAAATTTTGAATTTTGAAATAGTGCTTTGCTCTGATTGGGGGTGCGCTGCCTTGGGCGCAGCGCTCCTGGCGCTGGCGTGTCTGCTTTTGACACGTGGAGCGCAGCGCGTAGCGCAAGGGATCTGAAGCGTTGCTTCAATTTTTGAATTTTGAACTTCAAAACAGAGCTTTGCTCTGATTGGGGGAAACACTCCGGCTCGAGTACCCCCTCGAGGGTGATGCGCAGGGGGATGCCGCCGGAAGCGTCGCCGGGGGGAGGGAGGAGCCCCTGGTGGGGGCGGCGGGGAGAAGGCGGTTACCCCGTCTCCCAGCACCGAAGCTCCCGCGGTGGGCGCCGACCCTCAAGCAGCCACCCCGGCCTTCGATGTGGCCGCGGAGCACGTCGAGGTCCTTCCCGGCCCTGAGGCCTGAGTCTCCCTACCCTTTTCTTTTTTGTGTATTTTTTTTCGTTTTGGGATTTTGTAGGCCTTCGGACGATTTTGTAGGGCTGAGGAGCCTATAATACCTTTGTAAAGACTCTTGAGTTGTGAATAAAAGCCCTTTTTTCAGAAATTCGTGTTGCAACTTTTTCATTTTGTGGCAATATCTCTTCCTGCTCGTTTGATGAGAGTTAGGTCAGCGGCCGATCCTTTAGTTGGCGATCGCGGGTTGAGTTAAACCCAATCGTCTGTCATGTATGCAAAGACCGGTGTAAGGTCAGCGTCTTTGTGGCCCCGAAGTCGATGTGGCAATCGCTCGATGAAGATACGTCGAGTTGGACCAGCGACCACCGCCTTTAAGATTGGTCGGCGTCGCCGAGGTTGAGGTCTGACCCTTAGCATAGACGGGCAAGGAGTCACCCACTAAGGATGGACCGAGAAGGGAAGCTGCTCGGTGGCCTCTAAACGAGGGCTTTGATCCTTGGCATCGGTGGGTAGTGAACTACCAGCCATGGATGGACCGAGCAGGGTAGCTGCTCAGTTGCCTCCTCGCGAGGGCTTTGATCCTTAGCATAGACGGGCAAGGAGTCACCCACTAAGGATGGACCGAGAAGGGAAGCTGCTCGGTGGCCTCTAAACGAGGGCTTTGATCCTTGGCATCGGTGGGTAGTGAACTACCAGCCATGGATGGACCGAGCAGGGTAGCTGCTCAGTTGCCTCCTCGCGAGGGCTTTGATCCTTAGCGTAGATGGGTAAGAAGTTACCCGCTAAGGATAGATCGAGCGGGGTAGCTGCTCGGCTGCCTCTTGACGAGGGCTTTGATCCTTGGCGTCAGTGAGTAGTGAACCACCAGCCATGGATGGACCGAGCAAGGTAGCTGCTCGGTTGTCTCTTGGCGAGGGCTTTGATCCTTAGCGTAGATGGGTAAGAAGTTACCCGCTAAGGATAGACCGAGCGGGGTAGTTGCTCGACTGTCTCTTGGCGAGGGCTTTGATCCTTGGCGTTGGTGGGTAGTGAACCACCAGCCATGGATGGACCGAGCAGGGTAGCTGCTCGGTTGCCTCTTGGCGAGGCCTTTGATCCTTAGCGTAGATGGATAAGAAGTTACCAGCTAAGGATAGACCGAGCGGGGTAGATGCTCGGCTGCCTCTTGGTGAGGGCTTTGATCCTTGGTGTCAGTGGATAGTGAGCCACCAGCCATGGATGGACCGAGCGGGGTAGCTGCTCGGTTTATCCAGGCACTGCCCGACCTTCCGAGATGTTTGAATATCGGGGAGAGTGACCGTCGCGGGCGGCACATGGCAGAAACGCATAGGGCAGGTGAAGCGTTCAAAGATTTGCGTCGCTCCGACTTCGATTCGCCAAGAAATACAGGATATCCGCTACGTGGCGGTATAGTATTGGAAGAATCGAGCGAATCCTGGGATTCGCGCCTATGCGCGCTCAAATCTGGACTCTTGGGGGCACTGTGGAGGCTTTAAAATAGAGAGGGTGTGTTGCTCATTCCTAGCTTTGCACCTTGAAACATAAGAATGGACGAATTCCCTTTCTCCATCCCCGATATCATTTCTTTCGAAGATGTATACTTGTACGACCAGCTGAGCTCCGAGGAGATGCTTCGGGCGGTGGTTCGGCATGTGGAGGACCATTTCGGCCGCCTGCTTCCCCGGCGATCACCCCTGCTCCAGCTGCTGATGTACTCGATTTTGAGGGCGTCGCGGGGGCTGCACAACCCCTTGTCCGAGCAACTGAAGGACGAGATGGTTGGCAAGCTGAGATCGCTATGTCGTTTCGGCCTGATCTCGAAGAGTCGGCGCGATCGCTCGGTGGCCCTCGTCCTCGAGTGTTACCAACTGAGGCATCTCGCCGATGGATGCCCGGCTGGAGAGTCCTCCGGCCCGTCCGTGGCGTCGAGGGTTCGCGGGCAGCACCGGGGGTAAAGGTCCGAGGCGGCAAGGGCTCGGCTGGCGGCAATTTCTTCGGAGTACCACGAGCAATGCTTCCTGCACCCCCTTCCCTCGTTGTTGTAATTTCAACTTTTATGTAAGGCTGAGGAGCCCGCAATACCTCTTGATAAATAAATAAAGTTCTCTTTTTTGCGAAGTTCTACTGTTTCTTCTTGTCTTCTGGGTTCATTTGAGTATTTCAGCGAAACGAAATTCGTGAGTTATGAACTGAGGAAGAGTGAAACATATAGGGGAAGTTCCTTCTTTATATAAAAAAAACTCAGCAAAATTTACATCGCTTTGTAAAAGGAGAAACATGTATTCATAGATATATGCTTTTTTTTTAAAGGTACAACTTAAGCTTCTCGGTGTTGTAGGGCCGTGGAAATTTGCGACCCGTTGTATCTTGTAAACGATAAGCCCCACCGGGCAGGACCTCGGAGACGAGGAATGGGTTGTCCCACTTCGGAGAAAACTTGTGCAGCCTGCCCTGATCAACGAACTCGTTCTGCTTTAGGACCAAGTCCCCGGCCCTAAAGGCGCGATGTTTGACTCACGCGTTATAGTAGCGGGCAGTTTGCTGTTGGTAAGCGGCGGCTTTAATCTGTGCCCGGTCCCGCTTTTCCAACAAGACGTCCAAATTCGTCCGGAGTGCCGAGGTGTTCGCTTCGTCATCGAAATGCTCGACTCTGTCACTGGGTAGCCCGATATTTGCTGGGACCATTGCCTCGGTGCCGTAGCAAAAACTGAAGGGGGTCTTTCCAATGGGGGTCTTCTTAGATGTGCGCAAGGCCCATAATACCCGAGGTAATTCGTCGACCCAACCGCCCTGCCGTCCTTCAAGGCGAGCTCGAAGTCCTCGAATGACGTCCCTGTTTGCGACCTCAACTTGCCCGTTGCACTGGGGGTGTGCGACGGCGGCGAACTTCATCAGTACATGGTATTCGCTGTAGAATTATATAACTCTTTCGTTCTTGAAATTCGTCCCGTGGTCGGTGACGATACATCTCGGGATCCCGAACCGGAATATTACATTATTCTGTAGGAACTTGATGGTCGTGGTAGCGTCCGGTTTTCTGATGGGGACGGCCTCGATCCACTTCGTAAAGTAGTCCACCGCGATAAGGATGCACTTATGCCCGCCCGTACCTGTAGGGAGTTGGCCTATCATGTCCATTCCCCAATGGGAAAACGGCCATGGGAAGGTCAGGGTAGTCAGCTCGGTAGCCGGAAGGCGGGGTACACTGCCATGGAGTTGGCAACTCTTGCACCTTCTGACGAGCTTCTGAGCGCCGTGATAGATGGTTGGCCAGTAATACCCTTAGAGGAGTGTCTTCTGGCCTAAGGTGCGGGCCCCTTGATGTGCTCCACCGACCCCTTCATGGACCTCACGGAGGATATAGTCGGCTTCATGGGGGTCGACGCACCGAAGCAGGGGTTGAGTGAAGGATTTTTTGTAGAGGTTCCCATTGCTCCAGATGAAATGGCGAGATTTGGCTCGGAGGCAACGAGCCTCCCCACGATCTCCGGGGAGTGTACCCTCCTTCAGGAATTCCACGATGGGCTTCCTCCAATCTTGATCCTTTTCCCGGGATGTGTAAATTTGGAGTGATGTCGCTTTGTCTTCCACACTGGGCCGCGGCAAGACTTCGAAGAGGATATTTCTCTTATTGTGGGCCGAGTAGGAGGAAGCTAGCTTGCTCAGGGCGTCGGCCTGGGTGTTTAGGTGTCGGGGGATCTGCTCCACTTGAACTACGTCGAAGTCCTTTCGTAGCTTTCTTACTTAAGTACTTCACCATCAGGGGCTCCCGAGCCTCAAAACGGCCGGTCACTTGGCCGACGACCAAAGCAGAGTCGCTACGGATTCGTATCGTCTTCAGCCCAACTTCGGAGGCGATCCGCAGTCCAGCAAGCAGGGCTTCATACTCTGCTGCATTGTTCTAGGCTTTGAACCCAAGCTTTAAAGAATACTCCATCTCTGCCTCGTTTGGGCCCTGAATGATGAGGCCGGCACCACAGCCTTCCTCGGTTGAAGATCCGTCGACATAAAGGACCCAATCGGGGACGGAGTCGGGCCTCTCTTCAACCAAGGGTCATGATCCGGGGGTCGGCATGGGCACTGCCTCCTTGTTTGGGATAGTACATTCGACGATAAAATCGGCCAGGACTTGTGCTTTGATAGCTTTCCTTGGACGGTATTTGATGTCGAATTGGGAAAATTCCCACCTCCACTTCTCTAAACGACCAAAAGACTCGGAGGAGGCGAGAATATCCCCTAAGGGGCGTTCGGTGAGGACGAGGATGGTGTGCGCCTGGAAATAGTGCCTTAGTTTCCTCGAGGCCACGATGAGTGGCAGGACAATCTTCTCTATGGCCGGGTACCTTGTTTCCGCGTCCTTGAAGACGTGGCTTACATAGTAGACAGGCTTTTGGACACCTTCGACTTCTTGGATGAGCACCGAACCTGCAGATTGATCGGACACCGCCACGTACAGTGACAGCTCATCTCATTCGACCAGCCGGGTGAGTAGTGGGGGAGTCATCAGGTGCGCTTTCAATTGCTCGAAGGCGATCTGACACTCCTCTGACCATTCAAACCTTGGGATCTTCCTTAGGGCCTTGAAGAACGAGAGGCACTTTTCCCCGAATCTTGACATGAAATGACTTAGAGCGGCTACCCTCCATGTGAGTCGCATGATTTCGACGTCAATCTTAGGCGCGGCCATGCTGAGGATAGCGCTGATTTTCTCCAGGTTAGCCTCGATTCCTCGGTGGGTGACCATGAACCCGAGGAACTTTCCACTAGTGACCTCGAATGCGCACTTGGCGGGGTTCAGTTTCATCTTATATTTGCAGAGGACGTCGAAAGCCTCGCTCAGATCTTTGGCGTGCTGATCTGACGAGGTCGATTTGACGAGCATGTCATCGACGTAAACCTCCATGTTCCTACCGATCTGAGGCTTGAACATCCTATTGACTAAGCGTTGGTACGTAGCCCCGGCGTTTTTGAGGCCGAAGGGCATCACTTTATAGCAATATACCCCCGGTCCGTTGTGAATGCGGTGAACTCTTCGTCTGCCGGATTCATATGGATCTGATTGTAGCCGGAGAAGGCATCCATAAAGCTGAGTAGCTTGTGGCCTGCCGAACTGTCGACGAGCTGATCTATCCGAGGGAGGGGATAGTTGTCTTTCGGGCAGACCTTGTTGAGGTCAGTGAAGTCGACACACATGCACCACTTTCCGCTGGCCTTTTTAATCATAACTACATTCGCCAACCACTCCGAATAAGCCATGTTTCGAATGAAGTTGGCCGCGAGCAGCCTGTTAACCTGGTCCTCAATCTCTCTTTGCTTGATCAGGGCAAAACTTCGTTTTTTCTGCCTAACAGGTCGGACTGCCGGGTCGACCCCAAGCTTATGTGATATAATTTTAGGGTCTATCCCGGGCATGTCTGCGGGCGCCCAGGCGAACACGTCTGAATTTTCTCTGAGGAAGTGGACCAGGCCGTCGCGCCGAGCCCCCGTTAAGATTAACCCGATTTGGACGGTTCGTTCATTGTCCCCTTCGACGTGGGGGACTTCTATTAGCGGCTCAACCGGCGCTCCTCGGATCACTTTATGCTCATCCCGAGTATCCAAAGATCCCCTGAAATCATTCATGCTCTCAAGATCATCGTTTCTCTCCTCTGGCATAGACGTCGCTGTGAAGCAAATCTTCACGGTTTGCTGGTTCTCGTAGGCCCGACCTATCCCGCCTTGGTCGAGGGGAAACTTGATTGCCAGGTGGTAGGTCGATATCTGGGCCCGGAGGGAATTCAGCGTTGGGCGTCCTAGGAGGATATTGTAGGCCGATGGAATTCTGGCGACGATGAACTCCACAGGCATGGTACGCGTATGGCCTGTCTTTACGATGTTAAGCAGGAGGGTGACCACCCCTTCTGTCAGGATGGAGTGGTTCGTAAACCCCGACAGGATGTGGGCGGTCGGCCTCAGGTCTGACGGGGTATGTCCCATACGCAGGAAGCGGTCGTAGAAGAGGATGTCTGCCGAGCTTCCCGGGTCGACCAATATCCTTAGCACTTCGTAACGGTGGACCCGTGCTGTGATTACCATAAGGTCGTTGTGAGGCAGGGATATCCCGTAGAGGTTGCCGTCGGTAAAGATGATGGGCTCGGCTGCTTTTACCCTCTTCCTGGGTTGGCTGCTATTCTTTTCGACCGGCAAGGAGCGCCGTGTCTCATCGGCCTCAGGTGCACCCCCCGCTGATACGACCATGATTTTGCCGATCGTCAACTCGCCGGGAGGGGTGTGGTGCTCTTGTTCTCGGTCGGCTTGTTGTTTGTCCCGTAAGTACTAGGCCAGGTGCCCCGAGCGGATCAACTCCTCGATGTAGTCTCGGAGCTGTTTACGGTTCTCGATGGGGTGTCCTTACGACCTGTGGAAAGCACAATAGGGGCCTCATGTCCGTTTGGCCGCCTTATGGCTGAACGGGGGAAGTTTGAAAAATCTCTCTCCCTTTGCCTCTTCCAACAGCTCCGTCTGGGAGACGTTGAGCGGGGTATACTCCTGGAACATTGGGGAGTAGGGCTTTGGCCGCTCAATCTTCTTTTTATCCTCTCTTGCCTTCTTCTTCTGGTCAGTATGGCCTGTCCGAGGTAAGTTCGCGTTCACCTCGGACTCAAGCTGGATCTCTCGCTTGGTCCAGGCTTTTACCTCGACCATGGTCTTAGGTTGCGCTAATGCAAAGGAGCGGAGCCACTCCTTGTGCCTAAGACCCGACCTAAGGGCAGTGATAACCGTCTCGTCCCGATGCTCTGGGACCTTGAGGAGGGTGTTGTAGAAGCGGGTGATGTATCCCTTGAAGGACTCCTTATCCCCGCTCTTTATGGTGAAAAGATGATCGACGGTCCACTTCTGTCGTCTATTACCGATGAAATGGGTGAGGAACTGGGTGGCTAGCTCATAGAAGGTAGAGATTGAGCATGGCGTGAGTCCTCGGTGTTGGGTTACGGCAGCGCCCCGGCCATCAAACCGTGGCCAAATGCGGAACAAAAATTTCTAAACTGGCGCTACCATTACCCGATGCCCGGATCAACCCTAAACCCTATACTAGCAAGCTATAAAAAGGGTTAGAAATGGTTATACCGAGTTGATCCATGTCCTTCGGTCTTCAACCTTCATCCCAAGCTCCTAGAGGCTCCTTGATCAAGCTTGGTCGCCGGTCTCCCTCCATCGATGATGATCCACCCGAGAGATATAGTTGTGGCTCTAGCTTCACATAATGGATGCAAGTGAAGCAACTAGAGTTTCTAGGATGCTACTCTAGAAAGTCTAGAATGTAGTGAGTGTAATCCAAGTGTTGGTCTATCTCATCTCACCTCCTCTCATGATTCTCAACACATGAGAGGGTTGAGAGTGTTGGAGATAGTGCCCTCAGAGTCAATTATTGGATCACAGGCACGTGATTGCAATGATTGAGGGAGGACCTGTCCCGGTAGGACAGTCTTACTCGAGATGATAGTATGCTATCTGGTTTACCTTTATCATCGTGTACTGCTTTAGGCGACCTTACAGGTCGCTATTACAATTTGATAGAGCCCCTAGGATTCTTGCTTAACCACTAGCAGTATGAGGGCGATCATATAAGTGGGAGCTGGGGGTCTATAAGCATATCCTTAAATGGTCCCTAGTCGTGGGAGTTTCGAGACAGGGCATCGATACTCCAGAGTAGACTAGTGTATACAGTCGAGACCCCGACGAGGGGCGGTGGTCGGTCTCACAAGCCACTGGTGTCAGTTAGTTCACTTAAGATGTATACAGGTGCTCATTGGGTTATGAGTACACCGGACAGGACTCGCCGGGAACATGCTAGTTGGTCATATACCAGACGTCAGATGGCAGTTCCCTGGTGACATGTGTACAGGTTAGTTCATCGACCTGGGGATCATCATTTGTCTCGTGTGAGTTCCCACTGTACTTTGATTACTACCCTACCACGGCTCAAAGGAGTCGTGCAAACATGTTTCAGTTGGGTACAGTCCCGAGCTACATGGAGGCAGTGAGCGGATCTTCAGGGGCTCGTCTCTCCCGGTATTGGGGGTGAGGTCGTGCTGTGTCTAGGAGAGCCATTACACGAAGTCCTTGGCCAAGGCAGGAGATTTACTGGTAGGTATTCCAGTAGTATCTCAGGGTGTTCTGGGCTACACTCCGACACGACTTGTACCGCTTTTGGGGGTCTGACTTTTACCAACCCCCTAGGCCCGCCATGCGATACTCATAGACGAACGGACCGGACTGTACGGATATTGTCACTGACAGGCTCAGTAGGGTGTCAGGCTGAGTTCGCTCACAGACGTCCCTTTTGGTCAATACCTGGTAGCCCGTTATGTATTGGCTTATACCTCTGACGTGCTAGTGGTTAAATCCATAACCAAGGTGTTGACGAGTCTTTAGAGTCCCCCACATTCAGTTACTCAAGCTTTCGGGCGAAAAGCTGTAGAGGCCGTATGGAGATATGGTAAGGTCCGATCAGATACGTGCGGTATTGCACGGATCAGGATCGGACAGTTTGTACTACAGGCCGTATGGATATATGGCAGGATTCGATCAGATACGTGCGGTATTGCACGGATCAGGATCGAACGGATTATACTGACCGGCTTTGGTTTAAGCCGGATCCTAGTATAGTACAATATAGACTTTGTCTCATTGCATTTGTATTTCAGTCGGAATACAAATGCGGGTGTGTATGCACAGTATCGGGGTTTTCCTGTAATTTATTACGGGACCAGTTTTCTGGAGTTGCCAGTTTGCTTTCCGTTTCGGCCGATTTCCTTTGTATCGTTCATTGGCCGAAGATTGGTGGAGGAGGGCTTATTTGCATTGTGCAAATAAGCTTTTGTGGAGAGGGTCTTTGCATATTGTTGTATCATGATGGTGCACCATCCATTGACCTCACTTGACTTTTGCTTCATGATAGTTTTCATGATTGCTTGACTTTGGATATGATGATGGTTGTTTTAGAGTGTTGGGTTTTGTTGTGATCATTTGATTTTCTCATCATCACTTGCTTTTCAACCACCTCTTTGTCTTGGCCCTCTCTCTTTTTCCATTCCCTTGGCATGGGCCGGCCATTCCTTTAGGGGGATTGATTGATTCATTTTTGGGGTGGCATTTTTTGTTCTCATGGTGCTAAGAAAAATGCTCTCTAGTTCATCAAAAATATCCTTTCTTTCCTCCACCAAAAATGGCACCTCCACTTCTCCAAAATTGAGATACAAGTTCTACACTATATTCTACAGCAAACCTTGGGCACGTCGACTAGCCAGCTTCGTGTCCGAGTTTCCTCGGCATTGAGGTGGGAGCCCGTAAAAGATGTAGGCGATGTGGTGCACTTCCGGCGACGAGGTGGAGACAGGACATTCCGCAGGAGATCGGGACGACGACGAGAAGACCGGAGGACTCGGATCAGTCGGTATATCTCTATTCCCTATCTTGTAGTTAGCTAGGACTAGTTAATGGTTCGATCCGGGTTTTAGTGCGCGGTGGTGCCGGTTTGCTAGTTTGCAAAATTAAAGTTAACCATCGCTTCCGCATTAGGCCTCGGGATGGAGGCCGGGGCGCCGCCGTGCACTTACAGTGGTATCAGAGCCTCGCCATTAACATAGTCTAGCTTTTTCTAATGTGTTTTACATTTACGATCGAACAAAATTCCAAAAATCCGCGTTTCATTTACATCAGTTTTCTGTCGAAATTTTTTGAAGTCCAAAAATTTTTCAGGTTGCATAAAATTGATGTACTGGAAGTTCTAAGAGATCTGTAGAAATTCGACACAGTGAGTCGACCATAGGAGCGCGGAACCGCGGCCAAACCCCCTTTGGGCCGCGGTTCCGCCGCACTATAGTGTGATCACTGTATCCAATTTCTACAGTTCCCTTTTGGGCTGATTTTAGGGGTTTTGGAATATTAATATTGGGCCCAGAATTTCTTGATGTGCTACAGTAGTACTTGGGGCCCACTTGTTAAAATTTGATCGATCGGATATTTTAAACACATTATTTCACAGTATTTACATTATATCTGCGACCGTGAATGTCACTCGATCGGTAAATCCTGTCTAACTGCTATAGCCCGGTTAGACGGATTTGCGAACGTGACTTTCACGTTGATGTTTTGTGATTTTGCTGTGATGTTGCGGATCGGTCGTGGGGATAGCCTGGATGCAATGCTAGTACAGTATTTTGTTGTATTATGTACATTTGATATTGCGGGGCGAGCGTCCGACATGTGGACTGCCGTCACTGCCTGTTTGTATTATTATTTTGGGGCACGACCAGGTTGCGGTCGATGTACCCGTTGTATGTATATTTTACTTTCTGTACTAGGATTGCCCCGCGGAGGGGTGCACGGATAGCCGGGTTCTAGAGGGCAACAAGCCCGCATCTCATGGCATTGAGACGGAGGGGGCTTTACTCTAGAATTGGCGGGCTATTCGCCGCACTCGTAGGGGGTACAGGTTGACCCAGGAGGGGTGCCCAAGTTACCGGATTCCGTGAAGTGCTGGGTGGTCCATTCACGGAGCTGAAGGGGGCTGCCTCGCTTCAGGTTTTGGCGGGTGACTTGCCGCGCCCGTAGGGGTCTAGGATTTCATTGCACAGGCTATCCACACGACCAGGGGAACGTCGGGTTTCAGCGGCTCTGTGAAACCCGGGGATCCCAGATATCTGTTTTATTCTGTGATGCTGTACATTTCTTTGATGTTGCATTTTATCACGCCTTGAGCGAATATAATATATTGGTATATATATTAGTAGATGTTGTATATGTTTTGCATCCGCGCTAGTCCAGTCCCCGCTCTGTCGTTAGTTAGCTAACCTAACGGGTAATGACGGGACCCAGTGGCGAATGCGGATGGCATATATGTATATCAGTATATTTTCGTTCTTTGTGGTGTGATCAATTGATGGGACTACGTTGATTCGGATCAATGCAAGTTAAAAAAAACCTAATCTGATGTTGTTGGAACACTTTTCAAAAGGCTGTTATTGCAAGGATGTTCACTTTTGTTTTGCATCGTGGTATTCAGTTGGAATATCCTGCTCCTCAGTCGACGAGGCAAGGGCCGAGATCCCTTCACCGGGAGTGACCCCTTGGACAGAAGTTTGCGTCAGGGCATTAACTTCACTATAGCCGATTGCTTTTGTTTTGCATCGTGGTATTCAGTTGGAATATCCTGCACCTCATTCTACGGGGAAAGAGCCGAGATCCCTTCACCGGGAGTGACCTCTTTAGCAAAGGTTTTCGTCACTATATTTTTAAAAGCTATCCGTTCCTTCAACGATATCAAGTTCTTTACGTTAAAGGTTTTCGCCAGAAACCATTCGTAGCCCTCCGTCGTTTCAGACGGGTAGCACGTAGTATTCATGCTATGTTTATTGGCCTTCGTCAAGGCATAGTGTATGGTAGCTGCTTGTTGCCTTTCTGCAGCATAGATAGATGCATTGGTTTGGGACAGTCATATAGCCTTGTTGGCCTTCGTCAAGGGCTTGTGCGGGTGGGTTCAAATCAACCTGGAGAATGACGGGTAGAACTTGACATGTGACTTATGATTTGTTGGCCTTCGTCAAGGTCATAAGAGCATGGGGCAAAAATCACATCAGGAGTTTCAAAAGAACTGAAACTTGCCAGATATGCGCATACCTTCTGGAGTGTGATGACGTGAGCGGATTCCGTCACGTTATCATGCGATGATAGTTGGATCCCGATTCCCACTGATGAGTTGGTTTACTCCTCGGGTGATCCCGACTAATTCTTCTTTCAGGTTTGGAGGAGAATTTGACGGTACAGTGGGAGGTTTCCAGATTAGATAAATTGGTAACCATTCTGATCTAGGTTAGAGTGCACGCTGAGTGTTTCTTTTCTCTCTCTCTCTTTGGCAGCGACCATTGACCCGACCCTAAGACTATGACTCAGAGACCAAAATTAACCGAACCTTCCTAAACACTGGCTTTTGGATTGTCAGAGTTGCAGACCTCATTGCCACTCCTACTTTTACCCTTTTCTCCAGGACACCCCGTATTACTACGAACGCCCACTTCCATTGGACAAAACCATCGTATGGTTAGATACGAACTCGAAAGAATTTATTCAAGGATGGTTTCAGGTTCTGGAGAAAACGGATAGGATTATTCAGTTGTCTTTTCCTTTTACCTTCTCTCAGGTTGCGAGTACTCCTTGGTTTAGGAGATAGTACACCTATTACGCAAATTGGACAGTCTTCTTCCAAACCATAGGTAGGTGCTGACCGGTAGGGAATGAAGAAACCCAATTAGCCTAAACGGTGTACAGAAGGTATTAAGTTAAAACAAAGAAAGGGTTTAGAAGGAGGGCAAAGTAAATTGCGACTAATATTCACGACCAAACCAAGTATTTCATTACCACTCCCACATCACCTTTGTATTTCTCCAGGACACTCCGTATCACTACGAAGATCCACAGTTATTTGGATACTCCATCGTATGGTTATATACGAACTCGAAAGGAACTTGTTCCAGTTCGAGGATGGATTCTGGTTCAGGAGAAATAGGAATAAGGTTTATTCAGGTGTCTTTTATCTTCACCTTCTCTCGCATTGCGAGTGTTTCTAGGATTAGGACAGTACACCCATTATGCTTATTGGATAGTCTTCCTCCAAACCATAGGCTGGTGCCGAACGGTAGGGAAGGAAGAAAACCATTTGGCCTAAAGGGGTGTACAGAAGGTAATGACTAAAGACATATAAAGGGATTTGGAGAGGTGGCAAAGAGATGTACGGTTACAGTTGTGAATCTGGATAATGGAAGAGGCATTACTAGGAATACCCGAATACCCCATCGAAACATTTCAATGTTTCAGTTTCACTGTGTACTGTTAAAAGAAAACTGATTTCCCAATTAGTCCTTACTCCAGGTTATGTATTTACCAGGTATGATTCTCACATCTGTATGGTTTTACAGATGATGAGTGGGAGTAAGTTATTGGGAATTGGGTGATCATGCTCATTATATCGGGATTCGTTGTAATCGGTGATATTTGAGGAGATCACCTGGGCTGTTTGCCGGTCGGCAAATATTTGGTTTTGAATATCCGCTGTTATGCACCAATTTCAAATCGACATATCTGTACGTCTATTTTTATAGAGTGAGATATACCTTTTGAAATTATGTCTATGACATTTACCTATATCAGTGGATGGTTAGGTAAGGAGCATTAAACAGCGGTGTAATTCTTCATGACCATAAGTACAGTTTTCAACCTACGACATACAGTGAATGAGTTATCAGACTCAAGGGACTTATACAGAGTATTGTATGTTGTCCAGGGTCCATCAGGACAGAGGGGTTGATCCTCGTACTATATTCGGTTTACTTATAACTTCTCTGGTTTTTAGACAGGTGTTTCGTGGAAACACAGGGTCCGAATTTTGAGAAGTTATAGGTATTTGAATAAAGTAGACAACCACGTGTAGCAAGTACGGGATTCTTCAAAGTGATCGAAGATGTAGATACTTGTGTATGGTATTCAGTTGATAGTAATGGTTAAGAGAACTTGCTTCTCTTTCAGGTTACTCATAATTGGAAGTGTTCCTAAGTTGAGTAACGCTGATCGGCCTCCTTCCATTTAGTAGACATGCACTGGGGACAGCTGCATGATTTGAATCTGGTTCAATTAAATCAGTGCCTCTGGTTCTATATTGGATATAGAACAGTTCATATCTTAACGATGTTAAGGTACGGGGAGTTGTCCAGCTTATGCTTAAAACCAGACTCTGGATAACTCAAGGCACGTTTCTGTAATGGCTGTTTGTGGGTTGACCCAGGCTATGACGAGGGTTGACTTTCTACCATAAGAAAGAACAATAGCGATATTGTTCTAGACTCGCCACAGTTTTAATAAAAATGGATTTTTTCAGAAAACAGTAGTGGGAGTATGGTAGAACTGGAAGTAATTCCAGAACCACAAACGATTACTGAAGATTTGATAAGGAACCTAAAGATTCAATCTGGATTGACATTCCATTGGACACTCCGCAGATTAGGTGGGTAACTTCAAGCACCCGAGAGGTACTCCGGTAGCCTCAAGGACGGTGACAGGGAAGTTCTTATTTACCCACACTTGCTATTGCTGTTGTTCCAGACAGTGAGACCCGGTAGGAGGATGAGTATAGCGTCGTTCTAAACTAGCTTTAGAAGTGTACGACTATATGACTTTGCCAGAGGGTTGTCGTAGTCAGTGGGAGCAACGGAAGTATTGGTGGACAGGTGGCTTATGTCTATTTATAGACTAAAGCAGATATAGCGGAGATAGATCATCTATTTCTGACATGACAGTCATAGGTTTGACTTCATCAGAATAGGGGATGGATCTGTTGAGAAGGTAGTAGGGTGTGATATCATGGTTTTTGGATGACATACACAGAGTAGGATGTGATATTCCTATACTACAATCGGTTACACTTTGGTCGTCACACAGTGGTTTCTCCACATGGGACTTGGACATTATATCAGACATACTGGTTACTAGATCTATGATTTTAGATCTAGATTTGGGTGGTTTCCCAATCAGGGTACTTAGACAGCATTCTAAGAGTATTTAGAATGGACGACTCCTGGCACGGTAGTGTACCTGCAGGTGATGGAGTCACCCTCTCTAAAGCTGTCTTGCAGACTAAAGTAGAGAGGGATGTGCATGATTGGCAGATCACTTGCTCAGGCAATTGAGTCAATCATGAGATGTCAAATACCACACCAGATGTTGCTCTTGCACTAGATGCAATAAGTTGATATTAATCCAATCTTGGAGAAACAGTTGGAAGCAGTTTTAGAATATAAGTGGATGTTCTAGGGATATGATAACGACAGCCTCTTTCGGGGGACAGTTATCATTCCAGGCTTCCAAGGTGACATGGACGACAAGGAGGTTGTCAGAGTTATAGTTTTCCTTCTGACGAGGGGCAGTATTTTGGACAGGTGGTCCAAGGCAATACTGAGGGAGGCATGGCGCAAGATACTGATTAAGTTCAGTTGACGATACAGTCTAAGAAGTTTGGATTTGAAGTTCATTTATGAGCTAGGTCCCATCAGACATCCAGACATATCCTAAGATAGGTATTGCTCATTTCGGGAGATGGTTTTCTCCGCGAACTTGAGATATAGAGAGACATAGAAAGAAACATCAAAGCGGATCCACTCACTGAGGCTATTCCTCGAACGCAATAGTTTCGCAAACGAGCTTTGTGAGACTGACAAGTAGAGGAGTTGGGTGTTCGGTATCACACGGACTGTGAGTATGCGACATCGCAATAATTAGCCTTGAGTGCAAGTGGGAGATTGTTGGAGATAGTGCCCTCAGAGTCAATTATTGGATCACAGGCACGTGATTGCAATGATTGAGGGAGGACATGTCCCGGTAGGACAGTCTTACTCGAGATGATAGTATGCTATCTGGTTTACCTTTATCATCGTGTACTGCTTTAGGTGACCTTACAGGTCGCTATTACACGTTGATAGAGCCCCTAGGATTCTTGCTTAACCACCAGCAGTATGAGGGCGATCATATAAGTGGGAGCTGGGGGTCTATAAGCATATCCTTAAATGGTCCCTAGTCGTGGGAGTTTCGAGATAGGGCATCGATACTCCAGAGTAGACTAGTGTATACAGTCGAAACCCCGACGAGGGGCGGTGGCCGGTCTCACAAGCCACTGGTGTAAGTTAGTTCACCTAAGATGTATACAGGTGCTCATTGGGTTATGAGTACACCGGACAGGACTCGCCGGGAACATGCTAGTTGGTCATATACCAGACGTCAGATGGCAGTTCCCTGGTGACATGTGTACAGGTTAGTTCATCGACCTGGGGATCGTCATTTGTCTCGTGTGAGTTCCCACTGTACTTTGATTACTACCCTACCACGGCTCAAAGGAGTCGTGCAAACAGGTTTTAGTTGGGTACAGTCCCGAGCCACATGGAGGCAGTGAGCGGATCTTCAGGGGTTCGTCTCTCCCGGTATTGGGGGTGAGGTCGTGCTGTGTCTAGGAGAGCCATTACACGAAGTCCTTGGCCAAGGCAGGAGATTTACTGGTAGGTATTCCAGTAGTATCTCAGGGTGTTCTGGGCTACACTCCGACACGACTTGTACCGCTTTTGGGGGTCTGACTTTTACCAACCCCATAGGCCCGCCATGCGATACTCATAGACGAACGGACCGGACTGTACGGATATTGTCACTGACAGGCTCAGTAGGGTGTCAGGCTGAGTTCGCTCACAGACGTCCCTTTTGGTCAATACCTGGTAGCCCGTTATGTATTGGCTTATACCTCTGACGTGCTAGTGGTTAAATCCATAACCAAGGTGTTGACGAGTCTTTAGAGTCCCCCACATTCAGTTACTCAAGCTTTCGGGCGAAAAGCTGTAGAGGCCGTATGGAGATATGGTAAGGTCCGATCAGATACGTGCGGTATTGCACGGATCAGGATCGGACAGTTTGTACTACAGACCGTATGGATATATGACAGGATTCGATCAGATACGTGCGGTATTGCACGGATCAGGATCGAACGGATTATACTGACCGGCTTTGGTTTAAGCCGGATCCTAGTATAGTACAGTGTAGACTTTGTCTCATTGCATTTGTATTTCAGTCGGAATACAAATGCGGGTGTGTATGCACAGTATCGGGGTTTTCCTGTAATTTATTACGGGACCAGTTTTCTGGAGTTGCCAGTTTGCTTTCCGTTTCGGCCGATTTCCTTTGTATCGTTCATTGGCCGAAGATTGGTGGAGGAGGGCTTATTTGCATTGTGCAAATAAGCTTTTGTGGAGGGGGTCTTTGCATATTGTTGTATCATGATGGTGCACCATCCATTGACCTCACTTGACTTTTGCTTCATGATAGTTTTCATGATTGCTTGACTTTGGATATGATGATGGTTGTTTTAGAGTGTTGGGTTTTGTTGTGATCATTTGATTTTCTCATCATCACTTGCTTTTCAACCACCTCTTTGTCTTGGCCCTCTCTCTTTTTCCATTCCCTTGGCATGGGCCGGCCATTCCTTTAGGGGGATTGATTGATTCATTTTTGGGGTGGCATTTTTTGTTCTCATGGTGCTAAGAAAAATGCTCTCTAGTTCATTAAAAATATCCTTTCTTTCCTCCACCAAAAATGGCACCTCCACTTCTCCAAAATCGAGACACAAGTTCTACACTATATTCTACAGCAAACCTTGGGCACGTCGACTAGCCAGCTTCGTGCCCGAGTTGCCTCGGCATTGAGGTGGGAGCCCATAAAAGATGTAGGCGATGTGGTGCACTTCCGGCGACGAGGTGGAGACAGGACATTCCGCAGGAGATCGGGACGACGACGAGAAGACCGGAGGACTCGGATCAGTCGGTATATCTCTATTCCCTATCTTGTAGTTAGCTAGGACTAGTTAATGATTCGATCAGGGTTTTAGTGCGCGGTGGTGCCGGTTTGCTAGTTTGCAAAATTAAAGTTAACCATCGCTTCCACATCAGGCCTCGGGATGGAGGCCGGGGTGCCGCCGTGCACTTACAGAGAGGAGGCGGTGAATGAAGGTAGAAGCAACCATGGAAAATCAAGAGATGAGTGAAGCACAAATGGTGATGAGAACAAAGCATTCTCAAGAGAAAACCAACCATATCAAAATAATGAAGCTCTCATGAGAGAGAAAATCAAGCATGCTAGGTTTTGTAAAACAATATCTTTCATTTTAAAATACCACCCATACTTGAATAGTATGCACAAATGAATTAAAAATTCATTTGTGCACACTATGCAAGCATGATCACCACCATACTCCCCATTTTCCAATTTCCACCTCATTTACCATTTTTCTAAAAAATGGTCAAATCCAAAAATGAGGTGGCCACCTTCTAGAATATTTTCCGAATAAAATACGGATTATATTCTACTGTATATACATAACTGCATTCGTACCGAAATACGAATACCCAAAGAGATAGAATAACACAAAGAACATAATACTAAAATATACGTATCAAAATACATATACGTAAATTATTAAATCAATACCTGATTTAATAATCCGGCTCAAACCCGAGCTGGCTAGTATTATCAACTGTCCGATCGAAAGTCCGTGTACAAAGTACATCAATCGATCGGAAACCTTCACGTATCCAATACGGCTACTACATCATTGTTTACCGCCGGAAACCGGGAAAGACTGACATCTTGCCTGAATCTGGGGGCAGATGCTATTTGGTTTTATCCGTCCACCTCTCCGAAGATACCAAGTTGATTTATGGCACCGTGTATCGGAGGTTTAGACGGATGAGGCCGATGTAGCAGACTTCGTCAGATTCCCCCTCGCTTGAGGGGGTTTTTATTGTGGGGATGCACTTCCCTGCAGGCGCAAGCCCCTGCAGTTAATTACGCTACCGTATCGCGGTAACAACTTTCTCCTTCTCCAGATGATCGTTTCGTGTCGTGTGTGTTTGTTTTGTGTTTGGTTGCCCGTGGATTGTATACGGAGACTGAGTTATGTCGTCGCCCGTAGGGCGTGGACTAGTCCAAATCCGTATCTTTCTTAGATTTGGGTTTGGGGGTTGTGTTTAAGGATACGTTAGTCCCATTTGAGACTAAGATCAACTTAAACGTTTGTTAAGGAACGTTAGTCTAATTTTAGACTAAGATCAACTTAACGGGATCGTTTAGATCCGATAAGAGAGCGATTAGGGGAGCCCTGTTGTTTAGTTTAGTGACGTTGCGGTCAATAGGTAGTTTAAAGACATTGCGGTCCAGTGTTAGTTTTAAGACGTTGCGGTCAAGGTTGAGGACGTCGTAGTCCGTGGATTTAAGGACTCCACAGTCCGATGTTAGTTTTAAGACATCACGGTCAAGGTTAAGGACATCATAGTCCATTGTTAGTTTTAAGACATTCCGGTCAAGATTAAGGACATCATAGTCCATGGATTTAAGGACTCCACAGTCCGGCGTTAGTTTTAAGACATTACAGTCAAGATTAAGGACCTCATAGTCCATAGGTTTAAGGACCCCACAGTCCGTGAAATGTATGTGGTTATCGGGACCCGTCACCTCTTTGAAGACGTTGAGGAATTACAACGACAAGTATCAAAGGAGTGAAGAGATGTACCCTTGAACCAAGATAGATTAAGTGATCTGTAGCCCAATTTAGAACCCAGACCAATTAATTATATTATGAGCCCATTGGCCCAGTTAAGTTTGAATTGAGGACTTATGGCCTTCTTGGACTAAATCCAATCATGTTTGAAATATTGACCCTCTGTTGGTCTATTGAAGGAGAGGCTTTGCCTCTTGAAACTTAGTCAATTGGGCTAAAACTAGTGTTAAACACTAGAGACCAATACTGTTGAACACTGGGAATAAGATTGACAAGTTAGTGTTAAACACAAAAAGATAATCAGTGTTGAACACTGGGAATAGAGTTTTCAAATTAGTGTTAAACACGAAGCAAATCAGTGTTAAACACTGGAAATAGAGATTCCAAATTAGTGTTTAACACTAAAGCAAATCAGTATTAAACACTGGATACAGAAGTTTCAATTTAGTGTTAAACACTAAGGCAAGAGGGGTCACGTGGTAACACGTGAGAGCGCCCTTCTTCTCTTTATTTTGTTCTACATATAAGTGTTTAACACTTTTAGTTCTGAAAGCCATCACGTGTGGGCACGTGATGGGGGCTTGCGCTTTGATACGTTAGAATGTTCATTAGGGGTCACGTGTCGACACGTGAGGGCGCCCTAGAGCTCTTTTCTGTTTCTTTTTCTTTTGTGTGCTTTAGAGATCCCGTGAGGCACGTGAGGCATTGCCTCAAAGTTCTCTTTTATAAATCTTCGCAGGAGTCACGTGGTAACACGTGAGGTGTTTACTTCAGAGTTCTTTTCTGTGGATTTTTGCAGGGGTCACGTGGTAGCACGTGACTCTGCATGTTTTAAAGATCTGTTCATCTTTTTAAGAATTAATTTCTTCATAGGGTTAAACCATAAACTTTAGAGGAATTAAATTCCTGTATTCTTCTGAAGAATTATATTCTTAAATAGGGTTAAACCCTAATTTCTTTTCTTAAGGGAATTGAATTCCTGTAAGTTTGAGAGAATTATGTTCTCGATTAGGGTTACACCCTAGTTCTGTTCATTTTGAAGGAATTGAATTCCTATAACATAGGGTTAAATCCTAAGTTTATCTCAAAGGAATTGAATTCCTACCATTTTGTGAGAATTAAATTCTCTAAACTCAGTTCCTCCTCTGTGTTTTAGATCTGCATGGCAGGATCTCAACCCAATGAGAATTAAATTCCCAATTTATGGGGAGATGTGCACTTTGCAGATTCTCAACCAGAGAAAGAGCTAAGTTCTTTTCTTTATATAAGAGTTAAATTCTTTTGAGAATTTAATTCTCCTTTGAAACCCCCCTTTTCTTTTCTTACCTAAGGTTTTCCTTTTGCAGAGAATCGGAGGCTCTATCTCTCTCTCTCTCTCTCTCTCTCTATGTATCAAAAGAAAAGAACCAAAGGTCCCTCTCTTCTTTTCTTGGCTCCTATTTATAGGAGAAGGAAGAGAATCAATCTGCTTAGTAAATCTCTCATTGAGAGATTTGATTTGTATGTTGAGAGATTTGATTTATATTTATCATTAATCCGGGCCTTTATATTGTTAAGTGAATTTTATGCACCATTGGATTTTAAATCCAAAGATATCTCTTTGTTATCTCTGTTAGATTTAAGGGGGGAAATCTTTCCAAGTCCAAGATTTTTCCATAAATTGGTGATATTTAATCACCTTTAGATTTTTAATCCAACGGTTTTAGATAATCCTTCTTCATTTTGGGAAGATTTGAAAGATCTTTCTTCAGAATTTAATTCTGTTAAAGAATAAGGCTTTTAAAGCCGGTCACGTATGGCCACGTGACCCCTGGTCACGTGTAGGCACGTGACCCCTGGTCACGTGTAGGCACGTGACCCCTGGAATGGGCTTCTCTTCTTCTGCGCTCTGTTCTCTTGTCGCTGCTTAACCATTACGTGCCAACACGTGACCATTGGTCACGTGTGAGCATGTGATGCCTCTTCTGGAGCTTTTCCTTGATTTTTAATCAGGGGATGAATGTGCTTTTTGCCGCTGCTTTGAGCGTCACGTGCCAACACATGACAACTGGTCACGTGTGAACACGTGATGCCTCTTCTGAAGCTTCTCCTGATTTTTAATCAGGGAACAAATGCCCCCACAACGTTGTTCTCACGTTTCTGCACGTGAGTGCAACGCTGTCACTTTTGTGACAGTCGGATCTGCTCTGGGAGTAGGGTAGATGAAACGTTTTCCATCCCATCCTATAAATGCCCATGTCTTTTCAGAAGAGCCTCCACTTTGCTCATCTTCCTCCTTTGAGAACTTTCTTCTCTTGAGAATTTAATTCTCTTTTTCCAGAGCTTAGTTCTCTGCCTTTGAAAAATTTTCAGAGTTTAACTCTGTTGACCGATTCCTTTTCCTCAGGTAATCATCTTGAGCGAATGAAGAACTTTCATACATAACATTCTCTGGATCAAAGGTTTCACCCTTTTAACACGAACCCATTTTCTTCAAGTTCATCAACAAAAAACAGAAAACCACTTAATCTTCGAACAGTAGATCTCTTAGGTTTCATATGATCTTTAGGGAGGTGATGGTGATAGTTCAAATCCATGGAGTTTAACTCCATCCACAAAAAAAAATCCCGGGAATTTAATTCCCGTTTTCAAAAGGAATTTAATTCCTGCGAAGAACTAAGTTCTTCCCATGGAGGCTTCTTTAGGGTTTCCTTGCCCTAGGTTGTCCTTCTGTAATCAATGAAGAAGAAGCTTGCAATGATGTTTTCTGTGGGAATTTAATTCCCTTGATCCTGTTTGATTTGTTGTAGAGTCCAAGGTAGATTTGTCTTCTAGGGGGATGTGTAGGGCCACTTGAAACCCACTGTCTATTTAATGAGGATATCCCCTTTGTCTTATTATGATTGCTTAGTCTCATTATTAACGAGCCGTCAACCTGATTTTGTGGGGTCCATGTGTTTTGTAGCCAACGGTCCCATAAAAAAGAGTCTGCTGTCGCTTTCTTCAACTATCTTCATATATATATTTATGCTCATATATATATATATATATATATATACATATACATATATATATATATACATATACATATACATATACATATACATATACATATATATATATATATACATATACATATACATATACATATATATATATATATACATATACATATATATTGCTGGCTTCGCTTTTGACAGTTTTTCTTTACTTTATTTCAGGTGCAATGGCTTCTGTTCCGTGCTTTCCCTTCACTCGCTCAGAGGCCGCTTTTTCTCAATCACCATCCGACGAGGAAGTGATGGCGATGATCCGAGCTCATAACCCGAACTGCACCAGCTTACTTCTATAGGGAACTTGGTACAGTCATATCATCCGAGGTCGCCGGAGTTTCCTCTGCGAAGTGCCGACAGAGCCTACTTTCCCGTTCTTGCCGATGAACCCTCCGAGGACGGTTTTTGCTGTGGAGATGCCAAATTGGACTCCAGCGGGATGGCTCGAGCCTTCAACAACCGGTATCCCGAACCATCCGATCCCAGCTATAGATATTCTGGGGTGGCGTATTTGTCAGGGTGAGGCCCAACCTTGAGGACAAATCTACAAGATAGGGATCACCCCTCGACACCCTACGGGGTACCTCCTCTGGGCTCGTTACATCCTGTCCGCCCATCGCGCGCGGCTGTAGAAGGTCGGGCTTTACCAGGCGATATATGCGTCGCTCTTTCACTACCAATCCCCGCATGTCTGGTGGGTAAGGCGTTCTTGAACCAATGGAATCTCCCCACCGACACTTTTATTCTAGGAGACCGCGAGGTCTCGATCTCTCTGGCAGAATTTTATGAAATCTCGGAATTGCCAATCAGGGGTACACTGTATGATGAGTTGCTGCCTCCTGACGAGTACGTCTTTGAGCCCGAGCCTGCTCCGGTTGACAGCCTGTCCGCTGAGAACGCCGTCCGCCACAAGCGTCCCAGCTTGATCAAGGCGCTAGGTATCTTTGACCGATTGTTCACTGAATCTGAGGAGCAGGGCGTTATTTTTAAGAGCTTCATTGCCTGCTTCCTTCGCGAGGACATCCTGTCGAAGACAGCTCCGAAGTTCGCAAACATCAAGGATCCCTTTGGGTTTGGTCCGAAGAAGCTGCCGACCACTGAATCAGATCTACCACAGTACTACATCCCTATTATGTCGCCGATGTCTTTTGAATCTATTGCAGCTCCCGGCATGGATGAGGAGACGTTCTTCGTGGGGTTTGTCAGTGTTTGGCTCAGCTGGTTTGTCATCCCCATGCATCTCCGCTTTATGAGAGTCTCGGTTATCTACCCGGCTCATTGTATTGCTGAGGGGACGCGGTTGGCCATTAGCATCCCAGCGCTGGCGCATCTTTATCACGGGCTGGACGCTGCAGCTAATACTTTCAGCCCTGGCATAGATGTGGTAAATTTCTCACTTCACTACTTTACGTCTTGGATCGAAATGCACATCTTGGGTGCTTTCGCTATCCATCAGAGGCCCGCATTTTATGACGCCTACACCTTCCCACGGCTTATGCGATTGGTGGATGCTTCTGCTGCTGACCCGACTCAATTCAGGGCTATTCGGGCGTTGATTTCTCCTTACGCTACTGCTGGCGGGTTGGTTTTTAATGATCGGGTCTTATCTTCTCCCTCAGGTCCCGTTCAACAACTCTGGGACCGGTCAAAAGACAACGTACCTTCTTTGAGGCCCCGGGAGGCCGTGCGCTTGTATGCAATTAGACCAGGCTATTTGGTATTTCGCCAGGACAGTGCAGCTCTTTTCATGCGGTACAACCCGCATCGCTTCGCCCGGCAGCTTGGATATGACCAGGGCGTTCCTTTCGAAGCTTTCATAGTTTCGCCGGTCCCTTCACTTGATGTCGTTCGCGATGCCGCTCATCATTTCGTGAGGCTGAACACCGGCTCCCACTTCATGGTCCCTGAAGCTGAGCACATGCCTCGATGCGTAGGATCGTTCACGGGTTGGTATCTCCATCGAGTCAACCCAATTATTCTTGAGGAAAGAAGGTTGCTTCTTGGTCATGATGCCCCTACTCAGGTTCTGGCCACGGCAGCTACGCTGTGACCGCGCGCCCCGGTCCGCTTTCCTCTGAGGGATACCGGCACCGCGCTCATTCCGGGGGAGTCGGGGGTGGATCATACTCCAATAACTGGTATGCCCCCGGGTACTCGGTCGCGAGGTAGACGGGCTCCGGTAACAGCGCCGCCACCCGAGGCAGCCTCGTCCCCCTTGGCATCGACAATGGCGGTATCATCCTCGGTTATGGCACCAAGTGAGGGTAATAGGGATGAGGGTGTTGAAGGCGACGTGGGCCGCCGCCGCACCTAGGCTCCGCGAGGAAAGAAACGGTCGTCTTCGGCGGCCAATTCTGGATCTAAGAGGCGGAGGAGGGTGTCCACCAACTTACTTGATTCTTTAACGGAGTCTGAGCCCATACTTCCAGATGAGTCGTTGGTCGTGCAAGAGTCAGACGCTGGTCTTCTTTTCCCAGGCTTGGCTGCCGAGGAGTCCGCGCAATTGGCTGAGGCCATAAGACGTTCTAAAGATGAGTCTCAGAACGTAAGGGTTCCGAAGAAACCCTATCCTGCCGTGATCTTCTATGAAGACCCTTCATGGATCCGGCGGCGGTTTATCGGCCCCTTGGAGGAGTAGGGTGAAAGAGCGTTGAAGCAGGCCGTCTCGGAGGATGCCGCGGACGCGCTCTCCTTATGGACCGGCGGCAATGAGTCCACCCTTGAACCCCGGCGAGCATGCCTCCTTGAGAAGGAGCATCGGCTTGAAGAAGCCATATTGAAGGCTTCGTTACGCATTGGTATGCTTTTATACTTCTTTGTAGCATTTCAGATTGTTTACACCTGTATGTACGTATCCTTATTCTTGCGTGAATTGTGCAGAGTCTTCGGTGATGGGAGAGGTTCCTACGGGCTTGTTGAGGATAGAGCCTGTTGATGTTCCCAATGATACATTGCTCGATGTGGAGAGGGTTGACGATGCTTCTCCTCTCACAATAGAACCTCCGGTGGCGGTTCTTGATTCCAGAGAACTCGCTCCTTTGGGAGAGGTTCCCTTGGCGGTCGCCGCCTCAACGACTCTTCCTGAAGGTGGCCTAGAGGCTGGGATGGAGGTAGTCGGGATCACCCTCCCTTTGTTGGAGCCCGAGGTTACGGCGGAGGCCGTTGAAGCCGCCATCCCCTCGACTCAGAACGGGAGGAGTGTTGAAGGTAACCTTCTACATTTTAAATTAGCAATCTTTTGTTGTCTGAACTCTTTTGTTTTTCTCAGAATTGCGCGGGCTGGCGGCCTCTATCGCTGATTTGTCTCCCCGGCAATCGTTTCATCGTCTGCTGGAGATGGAAGCTCCGCAGGAGATTTCTCTTCAGCGCATCGTCCTTTCCTCTGGGCAAGGTTAGCGTCGTTCGCTATTTTTATTATAGCATTGTTGCTATTCTGCGAAATAACATTGATGTCTCTTACAGTTTTGGAGGCCGATGACGAGGTGGAGGTCGTTGAAGGGCCAGAGGAACCTTCAGCTCCTACTTGCATGATCGTAGGTAAATGACATTTCAATACAGTCCTACTTGTTCCTTTCCTTAAGAGTTTTACTGACATTTTTCAAATCTGAACAGTCTTGCCAGCCCCCACAGCGTTGGAATCGCGTATCGCTATGCCGCCTGGTCCCTATGCTTTGCGAGCCTCAGAGCGCTTAGCCCAGCTGAGCCTTGTCTCCTTGTCATCCTTGATCGAGGAGCTTTGTGCTGGCAGCGCAACCACAGCCGAAGCATTTGCCGCTGAAGCTAACGGTTCTCTTCCTTTTCTTGCCACCTACCATAGCGAAGAGGTGGTGCGAGTCTGGGTGGAGTTCTGTCGGCAGGTGGAGGCTTGCTTGCACGCCCTTGAATGTTCCTGCCTTTCCTCGGAGGCCGTGGCTGCAAAGGCGGGGTTGCGGAGGCTGATAGGACGGTGTGCGGCAAATATAACATCGTGCGAGAATAGGCTCGGCCGTAAATTCTCGGAGAGGGAGATAGCTTCTAAGGCGCTGAGCGAGCTTCAAGCTAATCTTACTGTCAAGGCCAACAAAGCATATGAACTCTGGAGGGTACTTCAAGAGTCTATCAAAGAGGTGGTGGCTCTTGATAAAGCTGTCATGTTCACTCATGAAAGGGTCGAGGCTCACAAGGCCACCGAGAAAGAGCTTGAAGGCCGGCTTGCTTCGTATCAGGCCCAGCAGGCTCAGGCGGAGGCCCGTCTTCTGGCGATCCTGAATCATGAAGCCGTGGCCCAGCAAAAGCAGGATGAGCTAGCGAAATTGCTAAATCGCCCACCGGCTTGAAAAACCTGTGTCTTTTCCTTTCTTTTTGTACATACTCCTGAACGAGAGTATTTTCTTTTTGTTCTTTTATGAATTGTACTTTGTACCCATTTTGGTTTATGAATAAAGACATGTTTTCTTCTCAGTGGTGTGTCCCCTTTTTATTGAATGTGTTCTGCGGATAATTTATCTTGGCCTACTTGCAGGGTAGCAATGGCTTAGGGTTCAGGGTTAAGATCTGCCTCCTAAGACTTTTGGGCTTTATGAGCCGTGAGGGTCTCATAAAGAGTCTTTTCTCCCTACAGGTCGAGAGGATCCCGTAGGTGTGAGTTCTCCTTAAGAATCGCTAGAATTCTTAAGCGGATTTTCCCTTGGGAGTCGTAAGGATCTCACAAGAGAGTTTTCTTCCTTGCAGGTCGTGAGGACCCTCAAGTGCTGAGTGCGGTCACCCTTATCCGTATTTCACGGGGTTAGGGGTTGCTTTGGGATGTTCTCCAGGGTACCGTAGTTTAAAGACATCGCAGTCAAGGTTAAGGACCTCATAGTCCATGGGTTTAAGGACTCCACAGTCCAATGTTAGTTTTAAGACGTCACGGTCAAGGTTAAGGACCTCATAGTCCGTGGATTTAAGGACTCCACAGTCCAATGTTAGTTTTAAAACGTCACGGTCAAGGTTAAGGACCTGATAGTCCGTGGATTTAAGGACTCCACAGTCCAATGTTAGTTTTAAGACGTCACGGTCAAGGTTAAGGACCTCATAGTCCGTGGATTTAAGGACTCCACAGTCCGATGTTAGTTTTAAGACATGACGGTCAAGGTTAAGGACCTCATAGTCCGTGGATTTAAGGACTCCACTGTCCAATGTTAGTTTTAAGACATCACGGTCAAGGTTAAGGACCTCATAGTCCGTGGATTTAAGGACTCCACAGTCCACGAAATGTGTGGTTACTGGGACCCGCCACCTCTTTGAAGATGTTGAGGAATTACAACGTCAAATATCAAAGGAGTGAAGAGATGTACCCTTTAACCAAGGTAAAATCAGTCTAGAATCATCATGGTTGATAGTTAGTTTTAAGACATTACGGTCGAGGTTAAGGACATCATAGTCCGTGGATTTTAAGGACTCCACAGTCCAATGCTTGCTCTGGATGCTTCACACGGGTTCACTGCCGTGTTTGGCGAGGACCAGGCTTCGCTCTGGACGTTTTCCGCGGGGTCAAAGAGTGACGTTATCCGCGTTCCACGTGACCAGGAATTTTGCACTGGATGCTTCCCACGGATTCACTGCCGTGTTCGGCGTGGACTAGGCTCCGCTCTGGATGCTTCATACGGGTTCACTGCCGTGCTCTGCGAGGACCAGGATCCGCTCTGTACGTTTTCCACGGGGTCAAAGAGTGACGTTATCCGCGTTCTACGTGGCCAGGAATTTTGCTTTGGATGCTTCCCACGGGTTCACTGCCGTGTTCTGCGAGGACCAGGCTCCGCTCTGGACGTTTTCCACGGGGTCAAAGAGTGGCGTTATCCGCGTTCCACGTGACCAAGAATTTTGTTCTGGATGCTTCCCACGGGTTCACTGCCGTGTTCTGCGAGGACCAGGCTCCGCTCTGGACGTTTTCCACGGGGTCAAAGAGTGGCGTTATCCGCGTTCCACGTGACCAGGAATTTTGTTCTGGATGCTTCCCACGGGTTCACTGCCGTATTCTGCGAGGACCAGGCTCCGCTCTGGACGTTTTCCACGGGGTCAAAGAGTGACGTTATCCACGTTCCACGTAACCTGGAATTTTGCTCTGGATGCTTCCCACGGGTTCACTGCCGTGTTCTGCGAGGACCAGGCTCCGCTATGGACGTTTTCCACGGGGTCAAAGAGTGACGTTATCCGCGTTCCACGTGACCAGGAATTTTGCTGATTATATCCGTATTTCACGGAGTTGGGATTTGACTCTCAGTGATCTGTACACTGCCGAGTCGTGGAACTGGGAGTGGCCGCTGTTCCGCTTTGCTCGAGGTTGTATTTGCCGCAATGAGACGAATGTTGAGAAGATCTCTAGGTTATTTGTGGCCCGTCGAGATTTGGCTTCTTCCTCTGATGAAACCTGCGGGGAGGAGTATGATCCCTTCTTTATTTGCGTCCCTGGATTGTATACAGGGATTGATGTAATATCACCTGTTGGGCGAGAATTTAATTTTCATTTTATTTCTTTTTCCGCGATGCTCTATCATTTCAGCTTTATATCGCGAAGGTCGCGATTGCCCAATCATTTCGGCTATTTTTTTCACGGTGCCCAATCATTTCGGCTATTTATTTTATTTTTACTCGCTGCTTTTTATTGCGAGTCGCCTAATCATTTCGGCTATTTTTATGCATACATTTTTTACTTGCTGCTTTTTATTGCAAGTTGCCCCATCATTTCGGCTATTTCGTATGCATGTGTGGCTCGCTAGCCTTTTCGCTGCAAGCTTGGATTCCAGACACCGATTTCAGCATCAGCACCGCTACAACTGGGATGTTGCCATGAGCGAATCATTATTTGCCTTTGTCGATGTTGAACAAAGGTGGCTTAGTAAACATGGTTAAGGGTTCTGTCGACTAAGGCTTTTGACTTCATGAGCCGTAAGGGTCTCATAAAGGTATTTATCCCTGCGAGTCGTGAGGATCTCGTAGGTGTAATTTCTCCTTAGGAATCATGAGGATTCCTAAGTGCATGTTCCCCTGTAAGTCGTAAGGATCTTACCAAAGGGTTTCTCCTTATAAGTCGAGAGGACTCACAAGGGTTGTTCACTGTGCGAACATATCCCTAGTTACGGATGGGACTTGGTTAGGGGAATGTTTATTCGCACCCGTGGATTGTATACAAGGGTCAGTATTGAACCACTTGTAAGGCATAAATTGAAGGTTGTGGGGGTTGCTTAAGCACAGGTTCGGGTCTCTGTGACTTAAGACTTTCAAATCCTATGAGCCGTGAGGGTCCCATAAGAGAGTTCTCCTTACGAGTCGTGAGGATCTCGCAAGTGTAATTTCTCTTTAGGAATCGTGAGGACTCCTAAGTGTGTTGCTCCCTTATGAGTCGTAAGGATCTCACGCGGGTGGTTTCTCCTTACAAGGTCGTGAGGACCCTGCAAGTGCCCTTTAACGAGGTTGCGCCCTTTCGGGTTTTCACAAACACTCGCCGGTAGCCATGCTGTTTTTACTCATGGAGCCCTTTCGGGTTTTCATCCGTGCCCGTTTTGCTTATGGACATACCGTTTTTATTCTTTTTTCTTTTTCTTTTTTTATATCGGCTTTGAGATACTGCAATCCACCGCAGTTTATCGATGTCTCGGTCAACAACCAGTTTTAGGACATAGTGGTCCATTGTTAGTTTAAGGACATTTCGGTCCGTTGTTAGTTTAAGGACATTTCGGTCCGTTGTTAGTTTAAGAAAGTTTCGGTCCGCCGTTAGTTTAAGGACGTTTCGGTCCGTTGTAAAGGATGCTGGTTAATCAAACGGTCCCCGGCAACGGCGCCATTTGATTTAATAGGATTTCGGATTGTGTATGTAGAAAATAGAATAGAAATCACAACCAAAAATTATTTGACCGCAATCAACTACGGTGTCGGATTGTAGATTGTAAGTGAGTGCGGATCGTCCACAGGGAAAGTGTAATCGTTCGTCTTTTGAATTATATGAGTCGAAACTTTAAAGAAAAGAAAACAAACAATTCATGATTTATAGTTGAAGTTCAAGAATTAGAAAATATAGATCTAATAACAAGAAGAAGATAGAATCAAGAATTGATAGTTTGATGATTTTTCCAAACCAAATATCAAGAATCGAAATGAGGCTTGTAGGAATCGATCGGATCTATAGATGTGATGTAATCTTACAATTACGTATTCTTATCCTTCGATGAATTGATACTAGATCGATGATGATCGATGAGAATTAGAGACTTCTTGTGAAACTAGGGTTTCATCTTATCTCTTGTTCTTTCATTGATATCATTCATATTCTAGCCTCTAGTAAATTCAAGAAACGATCGTAGATCCCTAATTTCGAGCGATCACAATCAAGAAAGCATCGCTACGAAACTAGGTCATCGATTCTTGAACTTGCTAGGGTTTACAAAACTCGTAGGACTTAAAAATCGTATTAAGATTTGTTACATCATCATTCTACAATCGTCTCGACTCCTTTACGAGCGGAGTTTTACTCAAACATCACAACAAGAACAACAATTACAAATTGAGATCTAATCATGATGCAAGAATTAAAAGAAAGCAAGATTAAAGAATTTCACCTTTTATTTATATCAACAATTTAGTTACATTCGCTCAAGAACTACAAGAGGAAGAACTTGATCGTCGACTTGGCTTCGCTCGTCTCCGTGGATCGCGGATCGGCTTGGATCACTTGCCCGATTGAAGATCGGCTCGGCTCCTAAAAGGTTGAAGGCTTCTCGCTTGATTGGTACTCAAGATCTTGGATTTGGAGTGGAATTAGGGTTAGGGTTTCGCACAAGCCTTGTCACTAGACTTGTGGAAGAAGATGATGAAAGAGGGAATGAGAGATTATTTAACTAATGAAGAACCATAACCATTAGATCTAGGTTCCTATTTATAGATAACCAAACCCTAGATCTAGGATTTCAAATTCTAGTTTCCCTCCAAAAGTTTGTTGAGGAAATTTGAATTTCCCTCCAAAAGTTAGTTAGAGGAGAAGCTTCTAGAAGAGATTAGTTAGGAGCTTAATTATGTTTAGCCTTGCTTAAATGATCTTTGCTGATCTGGCAGTAGCTTCGAGGGTATTCTGGAATTTGAGGTATCATAAATGAATGTGGGCCAAGAGATAGGAGTTCTGCACAAAATTTTGGGAGTTGAAGCCTTGAAACCGCCGCGGATCCGCGGCTCAAGCAGGCTCTGGCCGCGGATCCGCGGCTACTTGTGGGCCTTGGGCTTTGAGCTTTATGGTACAGGCTTGGGCTGATTCTTGGACCTTTATTTTATATGTTGAATTTAATATCTCCTTCTGAAATGCTACCATATCTGATTTCATTGAGTTGGCGTAATTTTGATCAGCTCTTTGGCTTTTCTTCTGTATTTTCCTGCACAGACTCAAGACAAGTGTTGCGCAAATACAGAAATGATGCGATGCCATGAAATGCGGTTAATTTCCCTTAAAGTGTCGGTTTAAAAGTCTAATACATGAAATATGATATTTTACGACTGGTTTGCTAATATGTGAAATATGAATACCGAACACTTCTAAATGAGTGCAAAAGGTAGGGAAATTACCGTGTTAAAAATACATTATTTTCGATTGATCACTGGTTACTACTTAGAGTTCGGGCTTAGGAAGATAGCGAGCGGACATAGTCGTCGTCATCTATCATTGACCTAGGCCTTAACCCGTTAAGCGTAGTATTTCTTCAGGAAGTGACCGTTCACTGGCCTGAAAGGTCTTTTACCGTGCATATCCATGAGTAGATACGCTCCACCCTGGTAGACCTTGTCTATGATGTACGGGCCTTCATAGTTTGGCTCGAATTTTCCCCGTTTGGCGCGATTGGGGATCATAGGTCTTTTGACCATTAGCATGAGTTCGCCTTGGCAGAACGTCCTCAGCCTGGTCAATCTTTCGTATGAGCGCGTCATCTTTTCTTTGTAAGCCTCCAGATTTTGTTGCGCTATGAGCCGGGTCTCATCAAGGGCATCAAGCTCCTCAAGCCGAAGGTGAGCATTTTCTTCGTCCGTCAGCTCGTAGTGGACCGCCACTCGTAGAGAGGGTAACTCTATCTCGAGGGGGAGCACTGCTTCTGTACCGAATACCAGCGCGTATGGCGTTGTGTTCGTGGCCGTTTTGAACGTAGTTTGATATGCCCAGAGAGCTTCTTGCAGTCTCTCGTGCCAGTCCTTTTTGTTTTGGGACACCATCTTCTTCATGATCTTTGTCAAGGTTTTGTTGAAAGCCTTAGCTAGACCGTTAGCTCGGGGATTATAAACTGAGGAATATCTCTAGTCTATGTTATGTTGTTGCGCGAAGCGGCTAATCTTGTGGCTTCTGTAGGCTGGCCCGTTATCGGAAATGATCCGTCGCGGAGTTCCAAACCGATAAATGACGTGCGTCTTGAAGAAATGGAGAATATTCTCCGTCTTCACTTCCCTCAGCGGTATTGCTTCTGCCTATCTGGAGAAGTAATCAATCTTCGCCAGGATGAAACGATGTCCCCTGGATGATGCTGGTTCGATGGGGCCGATTACGTCAGTCCCCTATATTTCAAACAGCCAGCTAGCCACCGTTGGATGTAGTGGATTTGGGTGCTGATGGATAAAGTCCCCATGGATTTGGCACGAGTAGCATTGTTTCGCATACTCGAGGCAGTCATGGATCATCGTTGGCCAATAATAGCCCATCCGTTTAATCTTGAACTTCATCTTTGGGCCGGCTTGGTGAGAACCGCAGAGTCCATCGTGAACTTCCTGAACGACTCTTTTCGCTTCGTCAAGTCCCAGGCATCTCAACCACAGAGAATCGAATGACCTCTTGTACAAAGTATCATTGACGAAGGCAAAGGACAGAGCTCGTTTCATGAGCTGATGTCTTGAGGACGCATCTTCAGGCGTTCGACGGGATTTGAGGTAGTCTATGAACACTTCTCTCCAATCTTCAACCTTCTCTTGGTCATTTATTCGCAGGGCCGTCTACTTAGTTGCTCCCCTTTCTTCGGATGACTCCGTAGATATTTCTGTAGGGACAAGTACTCGACAGCTTTGTACTACGATCCTAACGTCATCGAGGTTCTCATCAGCCAGTTCTTTAGTGAGCTTGGCTAAAGCGTCCGCCTTGCTATTTTCTGCGCGCGGTATGTTTTCCAAAGTGTAGGAAGGGATTTGAGTCAGCAGTTGCTGTACTCTCTCTCCATACTTCACCAGCTCTGGTTTGCATGTCTGGTAGTCGCCGTTTACTTGACTAACGACCAGTTGGGAATCTCCGTATATGAGGAGGTTTTCAATTCCCATGTCGATCGCGATCTCGAGGCCTGCTATCAAAGCTTCGTATTCGGCCTCATTGTTCGTCCTCGGCTCTGTTAAGGAAATAGCGAAGCACATTATCCCTCCTTGTGGAGTTACGAAGATGAGGCCTACCCCCGATTTGATTATAGGGGTGCTTTGCTTGCGCTTCTTCATGGAGGATGCTCCATCGAAATAAAGCTCCCGGCGGGTATCACTACCGTTGATCGCATCAAACGCATGTTCATATGGCAGCTCGCAATTCAGAGGAGAATCGGCAGGTATCGGATGCTCAGCGAGGAAGTCGGCGATGGCCTGGCCCTTCACCGCCTTAAGAGGCTGATAGGTTATCGAAAACTCCATTAAGAGCAGGGCCCATTTAGCGAGTCTCCCTGTCAATATAGCCTTCGACATTAAATATTTAAGGGGGTCCACCTTCGAAATGAGACGGACTTCATGCGCCAATGCATAGTGCCTGAGCTTTGTTATCGCGAAGATCAATGCCAGGCAATGTTTTTCGATGGGGGAGTAATTGTTTTCTGCCCCCAGTAGAACTCGACTCAGATAGTAGAGCGCTCTCTCCTTCCCTTGGTCATTCTCCTGTGCCCATAATGCGCCTAAGGAACCTTCAAGGGCGGTTGTATAAAGAATGAGGGGTTTTCCCTTGACCGGGGCAGCCAGCACTAGCGGGTTTTGCTGGTATTGCTTGATCTCGTCTAGCGCGCTTTGGCATTTTTGGTCCCAGACGAACGGGGTTCCCTTCTTCATCAGGTGACTGTAAGGGCGGCACTTGCCTGAAAGGTTGGCTATAAATCACCGGATGTATGCGAGCTTTCCCTGGAGAGACTGCAATTGTTTGAGAGTCCTTGGCGGTGGCATTTCCATGATCGCCTTGATCTTCGACGGATCTATCTCGATACCCCGGTGCCGGACAATGAACCCTAGGAACTTGCCTGAGGATACCCCGAACGCGCATTTGAGGGGGTTCATCTTCAAGTTGTATTGCCGAAGGCGTTGAAATATGGTCTTCAGATGCTCGAGATGTTCCTCGTATGATTTGCTTTTCACGACGAGGTCGTCGATATAGCATTCGACGATTTCATGTATGAGGTCATCAAAGATCTTCGTCATGGCACTTTGATAGGTGGCACCGGCGTTCTTTAGACCGAAGGGCAACACCTTGTAGCAGAATATTCCCAGAGGGGTCCGAAAAGCGGTATGCTTCTGGTCTTCGGGGTGCATCTTTATCTGATTGTACCCTGATGAGCCGTCCATGAAAGAGAAAACCTCGTGAGCGGACGTGTTATCTATCATCAGCTCGGTTACCGGTACTGGGAAATCGTCCTTCGGGCAAGCTTTATTGAGATCCCGGAAATCCACGCATATGCGCACTGTCCCATTTTTCTTCATTACCAGGATGATGTTGGCGATCCAGTCAGGATATTGAACTTCTTGGATAAACCCAGAATCGATCAGCTTCTTGACTTCGGCGTTGATGCTCATCTCAAGCTCGAGCCGCATTCTTCTCGGCACCTATTTGACTGGCTTGACGTCTGAGGATATTGCCAATTTATGCACAGCAATTTCTGGATCTAGTCCTGGCATTTCAGAATAGTTCCATGCGAAGCAATCTCTATGCTGCATAAGCACGTCTTTTAACGCAGCCACCCTTTCTTCAGATAGCAACTCGCTGACGAATGTCGGTCGTGGGTCATTTGCCGTCCCCAACTCAATTTTCTTGAGGTTATCCGCAGTGGTATGTATTCCATCCTCCAGCTCTTTCAGCGCTGGTGGAAATTCTGAGATTACCTCGTCGTCATTGTTTTCGAAGCACCAGGGAAAGTCATCCATATTCTCGGGCTCTTCTTTTGATATCGTTATCACACGACAGGTACGAGCTCGCTTCCAAGACCGATATGGTTCTAGTTCTGCTCTTGTGGCTTTGGGTTCGTGCTTTTGTGACAGTGTTACCCTCCAGCTGTCGGATAGAGCAAATCTGCCTTGCTGGTATTGGTCTTCGATCCAGTTCTTGAAGGTGAAGCAGTCTTCGATAGGGTGTCCTATGGCTTGGTTATAAGAGCAATAGCCCGGATGAGAGACCTCGTTAGCTTGCTCAGGGTGTTTAGACTTCGGAAGTGTAATCATTCGATGTTTTAAAGCGAGGTCAAGTATCTTCTGTGTTTTATTCTGAGGAAAAGAGTATGCCTGACTCATCTTTTTTATAAGGGACAAATCCGGACCGCGCAATACCCGATCACATGGCTCTTTGATCCTGCGTTGTCGTTACCGACCTCCTTTTCTGCTTTTTAATTTACTTCTACCTCTGCGTCGTGCCTTTTGCACAGCATTTTGACAAAGGGGAGTATTTTTGTCTTCTGCAGCCTGTCAAAGAAGACGTTGCGTCCTGGCTCTCTCGTAGATGGCCATCTCGCGATTATGGTCGTCCCGGGCTTTTTGACCCGCTTTCCTGATAAGCTTGTCCATTCGTTCTTCAAATGACGGACTCGGCACTTTGATTGCGGGATCTAGTTTTGGTACGGGGTCGGCGTTTTCTGACAGGGCATCCTCTTCTCCATCGAAGTTATATACGGCGTAGCTACTATGGACTCGTTCCCGTTTTCCGGCCCTCATGTATCCAAGCCCAAGTGTTTCCATTCTCCCATTGGGCAATTTGCGCTGAGTCCCAGGGACATCCCAAATCCTATTATAGAATCGAGCTTGTCGAGTAGTCTATTTTAAGGGTACCCCTTGGCGCTTCACAAGCCTTTTCAATCCGTTTGTGTAATATCTTGGCAAACGGATGGGTTGAAGCTTGTCAAGTGTAGAATCCACGCCATGCCAGATCTCTTTCTCCACTCTTGTTTCCGAGGATCGATAAAATAGGATCGCCTTTTCGCCTTTTCGCTTGGGAGGGACGTAAAACGTCTGCAGGTCTTGCACGTTGTGAGCTCCAAGCGCGTCAAGATCTTTGTAGTGCTCCGGCGGGATCATGGTGATTTGCAAACTCTGATCATCACCGAGGAATTCTTGTATTGGCGGCCGACTGGAGAACACGACATTAACCTCATCTTCCGAGTCACTTTCGAAGATCAATATGGGGGCGGACGGCCCCGGGTCGTTGCGTCGAGACGGCCCAGAGTAAACTATCTCTTCTTCTTCTTCGGTATCACTCCCGAAAACCGGGATGGTGGTAGCGGTTTTGTTCTCCGGTTTGTGACACCTCTCTGTGTCCTCGAAATCTGGCAAAAAGTACTTTGCATCTTCGTATTTGCGGACTTCGTTCACGGAGAATGGGTTTAGCTCACCTGTTACGGTATACTCGAGACCATCCTTGAAATACTTCATACACTGATGTTGCGTAGAAGGGATGATGTTGTACTCGTGTAACCAAGGCCGGCCGAGCAGAGTATTGTAACATGTCTTGGCATCTATGACGTGAAACTTAATTTCTGTGACGAGTAGCCCAAAGCGTAGCGTCAATATCACAGACCCAAGAGTTCTCGATGATTGGGAGTCGAACCCGGAGATGGTGATCTTGTCCCGAGCAAGGTGCTGAACGCTCATGCAGATTTCCTTTAACACCCGCACGTTGAGGAGATTAACGGAAGACCCATTGTCAACCAAGATTTTTCCTATCCTTATATCGTGGCAATATCCAGAGACGTATAGGGGACAGTTGTGGTCGCACGTCCCAAGGAGCAGGTCTTCGTCACCGAAAGTGATATCGGCCGTGTGCACTTCTTCCAGTTCATCCTTCATCCTTTCTTCGGCGAGGAAGGCTTGGAATTGTTCGGGCTCTTATAGCGCCTTGATTAACGAATCTCTCGCTTCCTTCGATAACAGGAGAGCGTCGAGAATGCTGAGCTGCGAGGGCAGCTTCCTCAGGTGCGCTAGGATGTTGTAGTCCACCCTACTCTTCTTAGGCGGATCCTTGGCAGTCAGCTCTTTCATAACTTGGTCATCTAAGGTGATATCCTCAGCGACCTTTTCCTTTCCCTTATCTTTTCTAGTTGCGGGTCCGAGATTCTTTTCCGGCAGCGTGCGATTGCGCAGCTGAATGTTTTCGCAGGCTTCTGGTTCTTCCTCTTTTCCCGAAGTGGACTCTTTAAAGAGGGGGCTAAGAGCCATTTCTTCGTCAGAGTCGCTCCCAAAGGTGAGAACCTGTGATCCTCCGGCGTTGACCGTGCGACAATTGCCAATAATTCTTTTGTGTCCTTCGGTCGTACCTCTCTGCTCCCGACGAGTTCTGCGTTTCATTCGCTTAAAATGCTGCCGATGAGCAACATATCCCTGCCACCATGTCTTAAAAGCGTCGCACTCCTCAGTGGGGTGTGAAATCTTCCGATGATATGAGCAGTAATTAGGGTGCCTCTCCGCCCCATCGAGCGTGTTTTCTTCCGAGCGTGGTAGTTTCATTCCCATTGACATGGCTTTGGCAAACCTTTTCCTCGTCTTGAATATGTTTTTATCCGCGTCGGGTGTCTTTCGATCTAGCGGGAGCGCTTCGGCTCTTTCGTTTAGTCGCCTGCGTTTGGCTCCTTCTGATGTGGCTATCTCACGCTCCTGGTCGGCTTTACTTTTCAAACGAATTTCGTCTAGGAAGGCGTCGATCATTTCGTCTGTCGGCCACACAAGCTCCGGTTCAGGCTCTGCCCCCAGTTTCTTAGTGCCAGGAGTTTTTTCATCGTTGGTAAACGAGTGGGAGATCACATTATAACTCGCCACGTATCCCTCGGATTCACCCGACGAACTCTCCCCCTCATCTTCCTCTTGGAAGACGTGGTTGAGGAACTCTTGGAGTGTGTTGGGAGTCCGCGCCTTTTGATTGTATTCTTCCAGTGCGTCAATTTGTTTCTGCAAGTCCGTACGCTTGTTGCCAGGCTTCACGGGCTCCTTAGATTTCTTCTTCTTTTTCTTCGAAGATTTCGACGGCTGGTTGTGAGTGCTCGGGCCATCACCACTGATCTCCGGAGTTGGGCGCGGCTTCAGCATCCTTTCAACGAGCTGGGGTTCCAGCGGGTTCTTCCACCTGACTGCCGGACATGTCTGGAGCTCATTCAGCATTCTTTTGGTTTTTGCTGTAAGTACGATTTCCCATGGAGCTTCTTCAATGAAAGAACAAGTTGCCCCTGGTGTGTCCGTCTTCTTAGGAGTGTGAGGTTGTGGCGGGTTCACCTTCCACTTCTCGGACAGCGCAAACTTGCCCTGTAGGTATTGATCTTCAATCCATCCTTTAAAGACGAAGAAATCCTCAATCGGATGGCTTACCGTTTGATGGTAAGGGCAGTAGTTGGGGTTATTCACCTCACTGGGTTGCGGCGGTCTCCTTGGATTCGGCAGGCTGATAAGCCTGTTGTGTATCGCCAGCTCGAATAGCCTCTTCGTCTTATCCCGCGGAAATGAGTAGGGGCGCTTCATTTTCTCATTGTAATACCGCCGTCTTTCTTCCAGCTGATCCGTCAGCTTTGGGGCACTGGGTTGCTGCTGAGCATTCGCAACGAAGGTTGCCTTCCTTTTACCCTTGTCATTCCGGGGTTCTGGCTTCGGGGGGGGGCTGTGACCCATCTGGTCCATCTGGGCCAACTTGTCGATCAAAGCTAAGAACGTGGTTGGCTTAAAGAACATCATGAACTGTGAGATAGTTGCATGAGAATCTAGGGTACCCACAAACATGCCCACCGTGGGCGCTTCCTCAATGCGTTGTTCGCATTTCGACCACAAGTTTCGCCAGCATATAGCGTACTGGACCCATGACTCGCCTGGTTTCACCCTGGCATTAATCAATGCCGTTATCGGGGTACGTTCGCTGGCGCTCGCGAATCGCTGAATGAATAGCAACTCCATTTCAGCGAACGTCTTGATGGAATCGTTCGGGAGCTCAGAATACCATTAGAACGCTGTTTCTGACAAGTTGTCGACGAATTGGCGAAGCAAGAGCTTATCGTCGCCACCAGTGTTGCCACAAAGCGCCCTGAACTGGGCCATATATTGATGGGGATTGCCTGTCCCCTTATAGACATGGAATTTCGATATTGTGTAGCCCGGCGGGTACTTGATCTGGTCATACCAGCTCGGATATGGTCGCCCCGTCCTGACAACTTGACCGGCTGCCTCAGTCGCCTGGTGAACTCGTATCTGTTGGGCTATGTATTCGTCTAGGTCAGCCTTGGAGATTGTTTCTTCTTTAGCTGTTGAAAGAGCCGGAGGTAAATTTGATGTTTCCCCTCTGTCATCTTCAAGAACGATTGGAGGATTGTCAGCAGGAGAATCTTGTTGGATCATCATTCCCACCATGTCCTGGAACAGGAGGGCCATTCGTTGTATATTGGCTGCTTGTTCGACAGCCTCTTTATCCTTCTTCTCCAATATCCTACGAAGGAATTCAGCGTCAGTTTCTTGCTCCTGACGTTGATCAGATGACGCTTCGGGGATTTCTTTCGGCCCAGTGAGTGCGGCCATCGCGTTCATCATTTCCTGGAGCTTCTGCTGTTGCTCCTGAGTTTTGGTCACTGACCGTGTAAGCGGTCTATGACCCGTGGATGCACGGTTGTCTTCTTTTCCTGACACCATGTAGACCGTATGCGCCATCATGCCCCCAGACTTAGGGCGTTTAGGCTTATTGTCTCTGACCTTTGCTGCAGGATTGGGGCCTTTCTCCGGCCTTCTTCTCTTTTGAGTAATCGACGTAGAGGGAGCCGTTGCAGCGGGCACCCAAGCGGTTGTCGTCCTTTGTTGTTTGACATGTCGGTTCTTCTCTTCCTGTACTTTCGCCCTTTTCTGTTGACGAGAGTGATCTTGGTCGATTACTGAGTCTTGGACCCGTCGCCAGACCTTATAAATCTTGGAGGACAGCCGTTGAGGAGGTTGTTCCGGCTTCGCTTCTGTAACGTCCTCCGCAGGTGGAGGGGATCTTTTGAGAACCACAGTTGGCGAATTTCTTCGTACCCTGTTCAGCAGCTCGAAGTTGTTCCCGGTTGGAACAGCAGCCTCAATTTCCACCGTTGGAGCTGGAGGAGTTAGTCCGGAGGGGGAGTTGCCCCCAGTCTTCCTTATCCGGCGCCAGTGGCGACATCGGGCATGACGGGTTGTTGGGATTGGTTCAGCGACGGCTTCGTCTTGCTCCCTGTTCTGGGGACGGGCTGCTGCAGGTGTCAACCTCTTGAAGACTGACGTCTTTTGAGTGGCGGTATCCAATCTGTCAAAGACAGACCTTCGAACCGGAGCGGGAACGGGGGTAGTCAGTCTCGTGAAGACCGACCCCCTGGGAGGAGAAGCCGCCTTGACGACTTCTGGAGCAGTTGTCTTCTTCGGGATGGCCACCTCAGGTATCATGGGCTTTTTGGCGGGCCCTTTGGAGTTCAGGCTCAGTCTGCTGAGAGGGGCCGTGGGAGTAGCAAGTCGATCAAAGACCGACTTCTTTGACGCTTCCGGTACGGGCATTGGGATGTTAATGTTCACCGGCGGGAGCATGGTCCCAAAGAATAGACCGGTGGTACCTTGAGCCACTTGCTCCACAGGCATAGTGAATAGGAAAGCAGCCTGCGGTCCATATGCTACACCTCCAGGTGAGGCGGAGCGTCGGTTGCATTTGCAGTTGGAGCAGTTCGAGCAGTTGCCAGCCATTGATTCTTTTGCTTTCTGCAGCAAACGAAACACCAAGTCTTAGTACTTCGAAACCCAAGGGCAACCATTAGCAAACCGCGATTGGTTCGCGAATCACGACACACGAAGTGTGGAGTGGAAAGAGGAAAAGGTCCCACCGGGCGTGCCAGAATCTGTTTACCGCCAGAAACCGGGAAAGACTAACGTCTTGCCTGAATCTGGGGGCAGATACTATTTGGTTTTATCCGTCCACCTCTCCGAAGATACCAAGTTGATTTATGGTACCGTGTATCGGAGGTTTAGACGGATGCGGCCGATGTAGTAGACTTTGTCAGATTCCCCCTCGCTTGAGGGGGTTTTGATTGTGGGGACGCTCTTCCCTGCAGGCGCAAGTCCCTGCAGTTAATTACGCTACCGCATCGCGGTAACAACTTTCTCCTTCTCTAGATGATCGCTTCGTGTCGTGTGTGTTTGTTTTGTGTTTGGTTGTCCGTGGATTGTATACGGAGACTGAGTTATGCCGTCGCCCGTAGGGCGTGGACTAGTCCAAATCCGTATCTTTCTTAGATTTGGGTTTGGGGGTTGTGTTTAAGGATACGTTAGTCCCATTTGAGACTAAGATCAACTTAAACGTTTGTTAAGGATACGTTAGTCTAATTTTAGACTAAGATCAACTTAACGGGATCATTTAGATCCGACAAGAGAGCGATTAGGGGAGCCCTGTTGTTTAGTTTAGTGACGTTGCGGTCAATAGGTAGTTTAAGGACATTGCGGTCCAGTGTTAGTTTTAAGACGTTGCGGTCAAGATTAAGGACGTCGTAGTCCGTGGATTTAAGGACTCCACAGTCCGATGTTAGTTTTAAGACATCACGATCAAGGTTAAGGACATCATAGTCCATTGTTAGTTTTAAGATATTCCGGTCAAGGTTAAGGACATCATAGTCCATAGATTTAAGGACTCCACAGTTCGGCATTAGTTTTAAGACATTACGGTCAAGGTTAAGGACCTCATAGTCCATGGGTTTAAGGACCCCACAGTCCGTGAAATGTATGTGGTTATCGGGACCCGTCACCTCTTTGAAGACGTTGAGGAATTACAATGACAAGTATCAAAGGAGTGAAGAGATGTACCCTTGAACCAAGATAGATTAAGTGATCTGTAGCCCAATTTGGAACCCAGACCAATTAATTATATTATGAGCCCATTGGCCCAGTTAAGTTTGAATTAAGGACTTATGGCCATCTTGGGCTAAATCCAATCATGTTTGAAATATTGACCCTCTGTTGGTCCATTGAAGGAGAGGCTTTGCCTCTGGAAACTTAGCCAATTGGGCTAAAGCTAGTGTTAAACACTAGAGACCAACAGTGTTGAACACTGGGAATAAGATTAACAAGTTAGTATTAAACACTAAAAGATAATCAGTGTTGAACACTGGGAACAGAGTAAGCAAATCAGTGTTAAACACTAAGCAAATCAGTGTTAAACACTGGAAATAGAGATTCCAAATTAGTGTTTAACACTAAGGCAAATCAGTATTAAACACTGGATACAGAAGTTTCAATTTAGTGTTAAACACTAAGGCAAGAGGGGTCACGTGGTAACACGTGAGAGCGCCCTTCTTCTCTTTATTTTGTTCTACAGATAAGTGTTTGACACTTTTAGTTCTGAAAGCCATCACGTGTGGGCACGTGATGGGGGCTTGCGCTTTGATCTGTTAGACTGTTCATTAGGGGTCACGTGTCGACACGTGAGGGCGCCCTAGAGCTCTTTTCTGTTTCTTTTTCTTTTGTGTGCTTTAAAGATCCCGTGGGGCATGTGAGGCATTGCCTCAAAGTTCTCTTTTATAGATCTTCGCAGGAGTCACGTGGTAACACGTGAGGTGTTTACTTCAGAGTTCTTTTCTGTGGATCTTTGCAGGGGTCATGTGGTAGCACGTGACTCTGCATGTTTTAAAGATCTGTTCATCTTTTTAAGAATTAATTTCTTCATAGGGTTAAACCCTAAACTTTAGAGGAATTAAATTCTTGTTTTCTTCTGAAGAATTATATTCTTAAATAGGGTTAAACCCTAATTTCTTTTCTTAAGGGAATTAAATTTCTGTGAGTTTGAGAGAATTATGTTCTCGATTAGCGTTACACCCTAGTTCTGTTCGTTTTGAAGGAATTGAATTCCTATAACATAGGGTTAAATCCTAACTTTATATCAAAGGAATTGAATTCCTATCATTTTGTGAGAATTAAATTCTCTAAACTCAGTTCCCCCTCTGTGTTTTAGATCTGCATGGCAGGATCTCAACCCAATGAGAATTAAATTCTCAATTCATGGGGAGATGTGCACTTTGCAGATCCTCAACCAGAGAAAGAACTAAGTTCATTTCTTTATATAAGAGTTAAACTCTTTTGAGAATTTAATTCTCTTTTGAAGCCTCTCTTTTCTTTTCTTATCTAAGGTTTTCCTTTTGCAGAGAATCGGAGGCTCTCTCTCTCTCTCTCTCTCTCTCTCTCTCTCTCTCTCTATGTATCAAAAGAAAAGATCCAAAGGTCCCTCTCTTCTTTTCTTGGCTCCTATTTATAGGAGAAGGAAGAGAATCAATCTGCTTAGTAAATCTCTAATTGAGAGATTTGATTTGTATGTCGAGAGATTTGATTTATATTTATCATTAATCCGGGCCTTTAGATTGTTAAGTGAATTTTATGCACCATTGGATTTTAAATCCAAAGATATCTCTTTGTTATCTCTGTTAGATTTAGGGGGGAAATCTTTCCAAGTCCAAGGTTTTTCCATAAATTGGTGATATTTAATCACATTTAGATTTTTAATCCAACGGTTTTAGATAATCCTTCTTCATTTTGGAAAGATTTGAAAGATCTTTCTTCAGAATTTAATTCTGTTAAAGAATAAGGCTTTTAAAGCCGGTCACATGTGGCCACGTGACCCCTGGTCACGTGTAGGCACGTGACCCCTGGAATGGGCTTCTCTTCTTCTGCGCTCTGTTCTCTGGTCGCTGCTTAACCATCATGTGCCAACACGTGACCATTGGTCACGTGTGAGCACGCGATGCCTCTTCTGGAGCTTTTCCTTGATTTTTAATCAAGGGATGAATGTGCTTTTTGCCGCTGCTTTGAGCGTCACGTGCCAACACGTGACAACTGGTCACGTATGAACACGTGATGCCTCTTCTGAAGCTTCTCCTGATTTTTAATCAGGGAACAATCATTTCGCCAGAACCAGTGAAACTCTCTGTGTGGGACTCTAAAGACTCTTCAATACGCTGGCAGTGGATTTAACCATAAGCACGTCGGCGACACCAGCTGTACGTAACGGCTACCCAGGTATTGAGCGAAAGGGAGGCCGACGGGCAAACTCATCCCGAACCCCTACTAAGCCTGACGCGACAATATCTGTATAAGAGTATCGCATATCAAGTCTAGGGGGTTGGATAAATTCATAACCCTAATAACGCGATAATTCGTATCGGTATGAAACCCATCACCACATGAGAAACTACCGATCCTAGATCATTAATTCCCAACTACCTTGGCCAAGGATTTCTGGTGATGGCCGCCCGTGCACTGCGCGACATCAACCCCCAATACCGGGAGAGACGAATCCCCGACAATCCGCTCACTGCCTCCATGTGGCTCGTGACTGTACCCAACTAAAACCTGTTTGCATGACTCCTTTGAGCCGTGGTAGGGTAGTAATCAAAGCACAGTGGGAACTCACACGAGACAAATGACGATCTCAGGTCGACAGACTAACCTGTACACATTTCACCTGGGAACTGCTATCTGACAATAGGTATAGTACCAACTAGCAGGTTCCCGGCGAGTCCGTCCAGTGTACTCATAACCCAATGAGCACCTGTATACTATCTTAGGTGAACAAACTAACACCAATGGCCTGTGAGACCTGGCCACCGCTCCTCGTCGGGGTCTCGATCAGTATACACTAGTCTACTCTGGAGTATCGATGCCCAGTCTCGAAACTCCCACGACTAGGGACATTTAAGAATGTGCTTATAGACCACCAGCTCCCACGTATATGATCGCCATCATAATACTTGTAGTCAAGCACGAATCCTAAAGGCTCTATCAACATGTAATAGTGATGATAAAAACAAACCAGATAGCATACTATCATATCGAGTAAGAATGTTTTACCAGTATAGGTACTTTCTCAATCATCATAATCACCTGCCTGCGACTATGATAATTGTCTTAAGGGCACTATAGCCAACAATCTCCCACTTGCACTTAAGGCCAATTATTGCGGTGTCGCATACTCACAGCTCGTGTGATACCGAACGCCCAACTTCTCTACTAATCTGTTTCACAAAACTCGTTTGTGAAACTATTGTGTTCGAGAATAGCCTCAGTGAGTAGATCCGCTCCAGTGTTTCTTTCTATATCTCTCTTTATCTCAACTTCGCGGAGAAATGCCACCTCCCAAAATGAGCAATACCTGTCTTAGAATTTGTCTAGATATCTGATAGGACCCAGTTCATAAATGAACACCAAATCCAGCAAACTTCTTAGACCGTATAATCCACTGAATTTAATCAGTTTCCTGCGTCATGCCTTCCATAGTATCCGCTTGGACCACCTGTCCAATATATTGTCCCTCGAAAGAGGAAAAACTATAACTCAGACAGTCATTCTGTCATCTAGGTCACCTTGAAAGCCTGAAATGATAACCGTCTCCTGAAGGAGGCTGCCATTACCATATCCCTAGAACATCCATTTATTTTCATAAACTGCTTCCCAACGTTTCTCCAGGATTGGATTAATATATCTGCTTATTGTATCTAGTGCAAAAGCAATATCTGGTGTTGTACTTGACATCTCATGGTTGACTCAATTGCATAAGCAAGTGATATTTCAATCATGAAAATCCCTCTCCCCTTTAGTCTGAAAGACATCTTTTAGAGAGGGTGACTCCATCACCTGCAGGCACACTACCATACCAGGAGTCGACCATTCTAAAATACCTTTAGAATAATGTCAAAGTACCCAGATTGGGATACTTCCCAAATCTAGATCTAAAACCATAGATCTAGTAACCAGAAATCCTGATATTATATCCATATCCTATGTGGAGAAACAACTTTGTGACAACCACAGTATAACCGATCGTAGTATAGGAATAGCTCTTCCTATCAAGCACATGTCATCCAAATACCTGGACATCACTCTCTACTACCTTCTCACCATATCCATCTCTTATTCTGATGAAGTCACAACCTATGACTGTCACATCAAAAATAGATGATCTATTTCCGATATACCTGCTTTAGTTTATAAATAGACATAATCAACTTGCCTTCTATGCTTCCGCTGCTCCCACTGACTACAACATCCTACTAGCAGAGTCATATACACGTGCACTTCTAAAGCTAGTTTAGAACGACGCTATACTCATCCTCCTGCCGGGTCTTATAGTCTAGAACAGCTGCAATGGCAAGTCTGGGTAAACAAGAACCTCCCTGTCACCGTCTCTGAGAAAACCGAAGTACCTCTTGGGTGCCTGAGGTTACCCACCAAATCCGCGGAGTGGCTAATGGATCGTCGAAAATAATTGAATCCTCAGGTTCTATTAAATCTTCAGTGATCGTTTGTGGTTCTGGAATCACTTCCAGTTCTACCATACTCCCACTTCTGTTTTCTGGAAAAAAATCCATTTTACTAAAACTGTGGCGAGTTAAGAACAATATTACTATTGATCTTCCTGATGGTAGAAAGTTAACCCTCGTCAAAACCCGGGATAACCCACAAACAGCCATTACTGAAACGTGCCTCGAGTTTATCTGGATTCTGGTTTTAAGTATCAGCCGGACAACTCCCTATACCTTAACGTCGTTAAGATATAAATTAATTCTATATCTATCCAATATAGAAACAAAAACACTAATTTAATCGGAACCAGATTCAAAATCATGCAGCTGTCTCCAGTGCATATCAACAAAATGGAAAGAGCTCAATCGACATTACTCATCTAGGAGCGCATCCATATATGAGTAATCCGAAAGAGAAGCAAGTTCTCAAAACCATTACTATCAACGGAATACTTAACACAAGTATCTACATCTTCGACTATCTCGAAGAATCCTGACACTTCCAACAAATGGTTCTCTACTTTATTCTTATACCTATAACTTCTCAATATCTGAACCTTGCATTTCAACGAAATACTTGTCTAGAACTGGAGAAGTCATGAGTAAACAGAATATAGTAGGAGTACCAACCCCTTTGTCCTAATGGACACCGGACAATATACAATACTTTGTATAAGTTCACTGAGTTTAATAACTCAAACCATGTGCGTCGTAGGTTGAAAAACGGTACTATAGTTAAGAAGAATTACACCGCTGTTGAATACACCTTACCTAATCACCAACTGATATAGGTAAATGTCATAGACATAATTTCAAAAAGTTATATCTCACTTTATAAACATACAGATATATCAGTTTGAAATTGGTGCATAATGACGGATATTCAAAACCAAATATTTGTCGTTAGGCAAAACCCAAGTGATTTCCTCAAATATCACCAATTACAACGAATTCCGATATAATGAAAATCTAATCACCAAATTCGTAATATCTTACTCCCACTCACCATCTGTAACGCCATACAGATGTGTGAATCAAACCTGGTAAATACATATCCTGGAGTTAGATTCCAATTGGGAAAACAGTTTTCAATTAACATCGCACAGTGAAACTGAAACAAGAAAATGTTTCGAAGGGGTAACCTGGTATTCCTAGTAACGCCTCTTCCACTATCCTGATTCATTACTTTAACCATATACTTACCTGCCCTCACTCCAATCCCTTTATTATGTCATTACTTATTACCTTCTGTACACCACGTTTAGGCTAATTGGTTTTCTTCCTTCCCTACCCTTCGGCACCAGTCTAAGATTTGGAAGAAGACTATCCAATAAGCGTAATAGGTGTACTCTCCTAATCCTAGGAGCCCTCGCAACCTGAGAGAAGGTAATGGGAAAAGACATCTGAATAATCCTATTCTATTTCTCCTGAACCGGAAACTATCCTCAAATCTGGAACGAATTCATTCGAGTTCGTATGTAATTATACGATGGTATGTCCAAGCATTATGGACGTTCGTAGTGATACGAAGTGTTCTGGAGAAATCCAAAGTGGATGTGGGAATGGCAGGGGTATACACGATTTTGTCGTGAATGATAGCAGTCGCAATTTTCTTTGTCGTTATTCTAATCCCTTTATATATCTTTACTTATTACCTTCTGTACACCACCTTTAGGCTGATTGGTTTTCTTCCTTCCCTACCTTTCGGCACCTGCCTATGGTCTGGAGAAAGACTATTCAATAAGCGTAATAGGTGTACCCTCTCCTAATCCTAGGATCCCTCACAACCCGAGAGAAGGTAAAGGGAAAAGACAACCGAATAATCATATTCAATCTCTCCAGAACCAGAATCCATCCTCGAATCTGGAACAAGTTCCTTCGAGTTCGTATTTAACTATACGATGGATTTATCCAATAGAAGTGGATGTTCGTAGTGATACGGGGTGTTCTGGAGAAATGCAAAGGTGATATAGAAGTGGCAATGATATATGCGACACCGTGACATTCCAAAAGCCAAAGTGTTTTAAGAAGGTTCGGTTAACTTGGTTCATGAGTTTTAGTCAAGGGTTGGGCCATGGTCGCTGCTAAAGAGAGACAGAAAAGAAACACTCAGCGTGCACTCTAACCTAAATCAGAATGGTTAATCACTTTATCTAATCAGGATGGCTCCCACTGTTTCCTCAAATTCTTCTCCAAACCCAAAGGAGAATTAGTCGGGATCATCTAAAACCACCCGAGGAGTAATCCTACTCATCGGTGGGAATCGGGATCCAACTATCATCGCATGATAACTTGATGGAATCCACTCAAGTTACCACACTCTAGAAGATATGCACAAGCCTGGCAAGTTTCCTGTATGTTTGAAACTTTCGATGTGATTTTTACCCCTAGTACCCCAGTGACCTTGACGGGGTCAACAAATCAAAGTGTCCTAGTCAAGTTCAACCCGTCATTATCTTGATTGCATTAAACCCACCCGCACGAGCCCTTGACGGAGTCAAAAAGACCGTACGACTGTCCTAACTAATCGCATATCCATGCTACAAATAAGCACCACTCAGCTACCGCACACTACGCCTTGACGGAGTCAACAAATGCAGCACGAATACTGAGCAATGCTAATCTGAAGTGACGGAGGGTTACGGCTGGTTTTTGGCGAAAAACCTTTAACGTAATGAACTTGATATCGTTGAAGGAACCGAGTGGTTTTATAAATATATAGTGGCGAAAACCTTTGCTAAAGAGGTCACTCCCGGTGAGGGGATCTCGGCTCTTTCCTCGTCGAATGAGGTGCAGGATATTCTAAACTGAATACCACGATACAAAGCAAAAGGAAACGACTATAGTGAAGTTATTACGTTGACGCCAACTTTTACTCAAGGGGTCACTCCCGATGAAGGGATCTCGGCCCTTGCCTCGTCGAATGAGGTGCTGAATATTCATAATCGAATACCACTATGCAAAGCAAAAGAGAACATCTGTAATGTCAGATTTTTAAAAACTTGGTTCCAACAACATCATATAGGTTTGTTTTATCCTTGCATTGATAAGAATCAATGCAGTCCCATCAATTAATCACACTAGAAAAGAACGAAAATATATGATGTGCGTATATGCCATCCGCATTCGCCACTGGGTCCCGTCATCACCTGTCAGCTTACTTAACTAACGACAGAGCGGGGACTGGACTAGCGTGGGTGCAAAACATATACAACATCTACCAGTATATATAAATATATATATAACATTCATCTCAGGCATGATATAAAGCAGCATCACAGAAGCATCACGGAAGCAACACAGAATGGTGGATAATCCTGGAGCCCCGGGTTTCACTTGAGCCGCAAATGAGACCCGACGTTCCCTGTCGTGTGGATAGCCTGTGCAATGAAAACCTAGACCCCTACGAGCGCGGCAAATTACCCGCCAATCCCAGAAGCGAGGCAACCCCAATCAACAACGTGAATGGGCCACCCAGCACTTCACGAAATCCGGTAATTGGGCACCCCTCCATGGGTCAACCTATACCCTCTACGAGTATGGCGAATAACCCGCCAATTCTAGAGTGAGGCCCCCTCCGTCTCAATGCCATGAGATGCGGGACCGTTGCTCTCTAGAACCCGGCTATTCGTGCACTCCACCGCGGGGTAATCCTACTACAGAAAAGAAAATAATATGTACAACGGTGATATCAACCTTAACCCGGTCGTGCCCCAAACAAATAATATACAAACAGGCAGTGACGGCAGTCCACATGTCGGACGCTCGCCCCACAATATCAAATGTACAAATGAAACTAAACTATACTAACATTGCACCCAAGCTATCCACCACGACGATCCAACCACAACACACCACAACACGTGAATGTCACGTTCGCAAACCCGTCTAAAAGAACATATAGCAATTAGACGAGTTGTACCGCTCGAATGACATTCACGGTCGCAGATAGTAATGCATGTACTGATAAACATTTAAACAGTATTAAATTATCGACTTTGAAACACCCCGAATTGCCCATGAACAAAAGATAACATAATATCCAAAATGGGTAAAACAAGCAATACCACTGAACCAATATTCCAGAGACTAGACCACCCTACAAAATTCAAGTCCAAACTCCAACATTGGATCGGCCTCACCCGTTTTTTAAGAAATCTCGCCGGGTCAAATCCGGCGGTTGGGCTCGTTTTTGCAGGGTGTTCTAGTGGTCACTCAAGCAATCTTCTGCGGTTGCTTAAAAAAAATTTGTAGACTTTGAAAATTCGACAGAACCTGGAATATGCAGTGCACTGTTTCGGGGTCATTTCGGTTTCGATACTTTAACATTGTCTAAACAAGCTAGCTAACGGTTTAAAGGTTGGCTCTGATACCATATTGGGTTACGGCAGCTCCCCGACCATCAAACTGTGGCCAAATGCGGAACAAAATTTTTCTAAACTGGCGCTACCATTACCCGATGCCCGGATCAACCCTAAACCATGTACTAACAAGCTATAAAAAGGGTTAGGAATGGTTATACCGAGTTGATCCGTGTCCTTCGGTCTTCAACCTTCATCCCAAGCTCCTAGAGGCTCCTTGATCAAGCTTGATCGCCGGTCTCCCTCCATCGATGATGATCCATCCGAAAGATGTAGTTGTAGCTCTATCTTCATATAATGGATGCAAGTGAAGCAACTAGAGTTTCTAAGATGCTACTCTAGAAAGCCTAGGATGTAGTGAGTGTAATCCAAGTATTGGTCTATCTCATCTCACCTCCTCTCATGTTTTTCAACACATGAGAGGGTTGAGAGGAGGCGGTGAATGAAGGTGGAGGCAACTATGGAAAATCAAGAGAGGAGTAAAGCACAAATAGTGATGAGAACAAAGCATGCTCAAGAGAAAACCAACCATCTAAAAATAATGAAGCTCTCATGAGAGAGAAAATCAAGCATGCTAGGTTTTGTAATACAATATCTTTCATTTTAAAATACCACCCACACTTGAATAGTATGCACAAATAAATTAAAAATTCATTTGTGCACACTATGCAAGCATGGTCACCACCATACTCCCTATTTTCCAATTTCCACCCCATTTACCATTTTTCCAAAAAAAAATGGTCAAATCCAAAAATGAGGTGGCCACCTTCTAGAATATTTTCCGGATAAAAAACGGATTACATTCTACTGTATATACATACCTGCATTCGTACCGAAATACGAATACCCAAAGAGATAGAATAACACAAAGAATATAATACTAGAATATACGTATCGAAATACATATACGTAAATTATTAAATCAATACCTGATTTAATAATCCGGCTCAAACACGAGCTGGCTTAGTATTATCAACTGTCCGATCGAAAGTCCGGGTACAAAGTACATCAATCGATCGGAACCTGCACGTATCCAATACGGCTACTACATCATTTCGCCAGAACCAGGGAAACCCTCTGTGTGGGACTCTAAAGACTCGTCAATACGCTGGTGATTGAGAGTTGTTTTGCATACGTGCGTTTTAAAATCAAAGTTAAGAATATACCGCAATCAATAACGGTGTCGCTTGGTAGCTAGCCGGTTGAGTACGGGTCGGTCCACAGGGAAAATGTGTTCTTTCTTTATGTTCTTACGAATTAAGTCCTATTTTTGGTAGGTTTTGATTTTTATAAAAACTAAGATTGAATTTAATTTGACTTAAAGTCTTGCTAGGGTTAGGATTAGGTTAGTTTGGAAAGAGAATTCTACTCACTGCTTCCTTTTCCCTAATTAAGAACATAGGTGTTAGGGTAATAGTCAACAAAGGGGATTAGCACGACTAGGAAAAAACGTAGTTTCTTCCTTTTGGTCCTTGTCCGTCCTTTCTTAACTCTTAAACCTAACCTCTATGTAAATCAACCACAACCGATCTAACTAGGGAATCACCGCTATCTCGTAGGATAGGGTGCCGTAGTGAGCGGTGTGTGTTTTATTCATATAGAGTCCTAATTTAAAATATTATACGGGCAAGAAAGGAGTGAAAGATGTTCATCTCTCAAATCTACCCGATCCTAACCCTAACAAGTGAGGAATTACTCACTCATTAGGGAAATTACGATGAGATTCACTTTTATAATTTTCTTTTTAATTTACTAATTAACTTGCAGATAATAAAGGACAGATACGAAAATTGCCGAAATTAAATTCGAATGAAAAATGCAAGATAAAAAAAACTTACTTTTATTGACACCTCTTGACGATTACACTGAAACTAAAATTTAATCTAGAAATTAAAAGAGGCATGCCCCAAAAGAGACTGTAGGCTTTCCTATTTATAAATAGGAGAAACCCTAGGGTTTACATCTGATCCACATCTGAAATTACAAGACTACCCTAAGAAACTCGGGTCAATGCACCGACACCCACCGACACGTACACAGCACGGCCGCGGATCCACGGCAGAATGCTATGTTTGGCCGCGGATCCGCGGCCATCTTGGGAGCTCTCTGTCTCATCTTTCCAGGGTTGCTTCATGTTGCCTTTTTCTTCTATTTTCTTCGCTTGGTTCTTCAGACTCTTTTCTACTTTCTTCCAGATTTCCAACAGTGCAGAATTTGTGGACTTTTACCGTTAGTTTCGCGTTGAAGTCTTGAATCTTTGTGCTGCCCTCATACTTTGTGCAATCGAACTGTTCATTGATCTTCATTTGTTCCTTAAACTGTAGGCGGCATTATACAGATTCATCTATTTATTGGTCGTAGTCTCACATTTGTAGCATCTTTTCTTGAATTTCACTGTATTGTTCTGAGAACCTGTAACCTGCAACTATTTAGCAGACATGGATCAAAAGCACCTATTTATTTGCAATATGATCAAGAATGGGGAATATAATAATACAAAATTCTGATATGAACAAATACCCCCAAACTTATCTTTTGCTCGTCCCGAGCAAAACTAATTTTATTCTCGAAAAAGTCTAACCTCACTTTCGCAGGGAATCGCGATTGCACTGAGCTCGTGCAACAAGCTGTTAAACCTCTAGGTGTCTCTAGTAGGAGGAGTGTTGTCTCCTGAGGGCTTTTAGCGGATACTACCCACAAAATCCGATCAATTTGGCCTTTTGACTTTCATTCTTCAATTCGGTGTTCTAGCAAGAAATTCTATTATCTTCAACTTAGAAATCATCAACCAGTATTTTTCACACTCACTTATCATTTAATTTAAGATTGTATATGTTCTGTAAATTTATTTAGCTTTTAGTATCTTTTGAATTTTCCTTCTAAGGTTTTATCTCAACTTAGGAATTTTTATCATCTCTACTGAAGATATAAGTCCTATTTTTCATTCCTATCTCTCATCCAAACCCCAATCATATACCCCTACGTGTGTGTGTATCACCCCTACACTTGGAAATTCAATTCAAGCTATCATACTCTTGTCCATCGTCCAAAGTACTTTTAGTTGGTGAATTTTAGATGAAATTGCTCACACATCCTTCATGCGACCGTTAATACTTCTTGAAGTACTAACGACCGATTACAAAATGTGTTTGCGCATTAAGGCGTAATTCCTCGTCTTATAATACCTAAGGTTTTAGCAGTGACTCCCAAACCAGTTGGTCTAAGGCACTAGGTGATAAAGCACCCTCGCTATATTTTTTTTTATTTTACGCAGCCTTAAGTAATTACAAAATCAGTGTTCATTTTTTTTATATCTCATTATTCACACTTATAATTGTTTTCCTCATACTAAGGATTTTAGACAAGAGCAATTCAAGATATCCTCTACTGTCCCAAGTTTCAAGGTGCGTGTATATGCGAGTTATAGGGTATATATTTTCAGAATTTAGACTAAAGGTTCGGAATTATTTTTCAGACTTACACTTCAATAAAAATTTCAATACTCTTCCCTTATTTTGACTTAGCCCAAGAACTGAACTCAAAATTTGCCTATTTCTAAATAAACTATAAGGATATATATTTTCTACCGTTAAACTTTAAGAAAGGTTATTTTTAGGATTTTTAATTTACTAAATTTAGGATCTAGTTTTTCCTAGCTAGTTAACCGTCTTGTCAAACTTAAGTCAAATATGGCCAAGTTGATTAAAAAAAAAAAATTCTTTTTTTAGTTTTTTAATTTTTTATTTGATTTTTCTTTTATATTTTTTTATTTGATTTTTTTAAAAATTTTATAAAAAAAAAATTTATAAAGATGCAGTGCAGAATTAAACACGCAAAGAAAGAAAAAGAAATATATGTACAAAAAAAATATGCAATGCAATGATAACTATTTACAAACCACCTCCTCCTCCAAACTTACCAAAAGCAGTACCCTCACTGCTCAGGCCCTCGGCGTCCCCTTGAACGTGAACAGGAACGTTCCTCTCGCGCTAGCAGGGTTCTTATCCCCTGCTCTACTTGTGTTAGACGTTGATCATGCTGCGTCATCATTCCAATCAATCTTTCTATCCCCCTATTGTTTCTTCGAAGTAGGCGCGCTTGCGCAGCAGGGGTTAGCTCTTCATCGCTCGCGGTCGAGCTGGAGCTGGGTGTCCTGGCTGGTACATGTTCGGCCGGTTCTGTTTGCGATCACACATCAGTCAAGCGGTTATAGGACGTGGATACGCCCTCAATAAGAGGCCTAATGGGTATACCTTCATGCATGTAAAACTCAAATTCCTCCACAGGGAGGAAATAGCGACACAGTTGTATCACTAACATAGGGCATGGGTAATTTGCGGCCCTTTTTCCAGCACCAATTGAATAAAGCAAAACCGTGCACATGTCAAATCTAGGGTTCCTGGTCATTAAGGTGTGCACGATATGAAGAGATGGGGTGAAAAATATGGTATTATGTGAACTGCCAAAAATGTTGTTTTGTGACCAACAGCACACGGTTAATACATTGACGAAGAGGGTTCTAGCCTGTATTCCCTTCCTAGGTTCTCTCGAACAGTCATTACCCATTAAGAGCATGTAGTCTTCAAATTGAAGGGGTTGGTCGTGAACAGGTAATCTAAAAATTAAAGTGACTTCATGGATGAAGTCCCTGTCAATGATTATTTCCCTATCGCCCCAAAGTAATTTAATAAAACCGTATTGTGCTAAGCAACCTTCCTCCATGCACTCGTAAAAACGAGTGACTAGATCTGGAAGGGCGTAGGCATTGGGATGATTGTAAATTAGAAAGTTCTAACCTCGCCGTGTGATCTCCTCACCAAAATAGCTTCCTTAAATTGTGTGTGAGAAGATTTGTGAAAATTCTCGTTCTAATTGCATAGTTGGTGCCATTACAGAGAGTGCAGATCTTCTAAAAATTTTAACAGAGAGGACAAAGAGATGCAAACCTCCTCTGAAAGATTCAGAGGGAGAAGAGACCAGAGTGCGGCGGTTGCGCGGCCGACGGAGGAGTTGGGCGGCGGTTCCGCGGCAGCTAGGAGAGATCTCACTGCAGAAGTTGCTGCGGCGGCTAGGGTTTCAGAGAGGTGAAAAATTAGGGTTATGAAAACCGCAGAGGGATCGGGTTTTATTTATAGGGGTGAGTGTGTTGGTTATTAGCAAAAAGCCCCTCTTAAAAAGAGGAATTTTTTTGTAAATAAATTTTTTATTATTAAAACTGAAAATTTACAAAAATACCCCAAATTTTTTTTATTTTTTAAAAAATTTTATTTTTATTTTTATTTTGTTTTTATATAATTACAAATGATACATACCCCCAAATTTGTTTGAAACAGTGTTTTGGCTAGATAATCGAAATTTAGGGGTAAATGGAGGAAAATCAGTCAATGTAGATCGGCTCCTGCAAAATCAGGAGCTCCTCCGAAGGGTCCGCGGTGAGGAACGGTTTAAGTCTATATCCATTCTCTTTAAACAATGAACCGTCCTCTGGATTTTCTAGATCGACCGCACCGTGCGGATATACGGTGCGTATCAAAAATGGCCATTTCCATCTGAGTTTGCCGGGATGGAAATGTAACCGAGTGTCGTAAAGTAAAACCTGTTGACCAGGTTTGAAAGTCTTGCACATAAGGTGTTTATCGTGGAACACTTTCGTTCGGTTTTTAACAACTATTGCATTCTCGTAGGCTTCATCCCGGAGCTCGTTCAATTCGTTCAACTGCAGCTTTCTATTACTGCCCGCATCTCCCAAAGATAGATTCAACTCTTTTATTGCCCAAAATGACTTATACTCTATTTCAACTGGAAGGTGGCAAACCTTTCCATAAACAAGCCTATATGGAGACATGCCAAGATCAGTCTTATAGGCAGTACGGAATGCCCAAAGGGCATCAATAAGTTTTGATGACCAATCTTTACGGTTTTTGGAAACCGTTTTCTCCAATATCTGTTTAATCTGCCAATTCGAAATCTCGGCTTGCTCACAAGTTTGGGGATGATAGGGCGTTGACAGTTTGTGAGTAATGGAATATTTCCGCATTAAGGACTCGAAAGTTCTATTACAAAAGTGAGATCCATTATCACTGATAATCGCGCGAGGATGCCCAAACCGAGAAAAAAATGTTTTCTTTGAGAAATCTAACAACCTTGTTGTCCTTAGTTCGGCTGGGCACAGTCTCGACCCATTTTGAAACATAGTCAACAGCGAGTAGAATATACATGTTCCCAAAAGAGTTGGGAAATGGTCCCATAAAGTCTATCCCCCAAACATCAAAATTTTCAACAACCAATATTGGTTGGAGCGGCATTTCATTTCTCCTAGATATCCGGCCCAAGTGTTGGCAACGGGAGCATGTCTTGCAGTACTCATATGCGTCTTTAAAAAGTTGTGGCCAGTAGAAGCCACACTGCAAGATTTTTTCTGCTGTCTTTTTGGGGCCAAAATGCCTGCCACACGCTTGATCGTGGCAGAATGACTGCACGCTCTTAAACTCATTGTCGGGGACACACCGACGAATAATTTGGTCGGGACATTATTTGAATAGATACGGTTCATCCCAGTAAAAATGTTTTACTTGAGATAGAAATCTGAGTCTGTCCTGATTCGACCATTCGTTTGGTATCAGTCCGGTGGCCAAATAATTTACGATATCTGCGAACCAAGGTTCGCATGACACAGTTAAGAGCTGCTCATCTGGAAAAACATCTTTAATAGGAATTTGAAGTGTAGGCGAAGAAGGAAGGCGTGAAAGATGGTCGGCGACTACGTTTTCGCATCCTCTCTTGTCTCTGATGACAAGGTCAAACTCTTGTAGTAAGAAAATCCAACGTATCAGCCGAGATTTAGCATCCTTCTTCGCAAAAAGATGGCGAAGAGCAGAGTGGTCAATGTAAACGATGACTGGAGAGCCGATTAAATAAGGCTTGAACTTTTCTAATGCAAACACAACAGCTAAGAATTCTTTTTCAGTTGTTGTGTAATTTAATTGGGCCTCGTTTAAGGTTCGGCTAGTGTAATAAATTACATGCGGCATCTTATTTATATGCTGTCCAAGGACAGCACCAATGGCGAAATCAGATGCATCGCACGTAATTTCAAATGGATGCGTCCAGTCAGGAGATGAAAGAATGGGAGCGGAAATAAGTGAGTTTTTCAACGACTCGAACGCCTTCATACAGCTTGAGTCGAAATCAAAAGTGGTGTCCTTGGCCGACAAAAGAGTCAAGGGTCTAGCTATCTTGCTAAAATCCTTGATGAACCGTCTATAGAAACCGGCATGGCCAAGAAAGGCTCGGATGTATTTGACGCACTTGGGAGGAGGAAGATTGGAAATGACTTCAATCTTAGTTTTATCTACCTCAATGCCATTTTGCGAGATGATATGTCCTATGACAATACCTTCTCGTACCATAAAGTGGCATTTCTCCCAATTTAAAGTGGGGTTCTTACCCCTACACCGGGTAAGAACTGCGTCTAAATGTAGCAAACACTCATCAAAGAAGCCGCCAAAAATGGAGAAATCATCCATAAAAATCTCCAAATTTTTTTCCATCATGTCTGAAAAAATGCCCATCATACACCGCTGGAAAGTAGCGGGTGCATTGCATAACCCAAAGGGCATGCGACGGTAAGCGAATGTACCGAAAGGACAAGTAAGTGTGGTCTTGTCTTGGTCTTTTTCGGCGATGGAAACTTGATTATAGCCGGAGTAGCCATCCAAAAAACAGTAAAATTCATGCCCAGCCAATCGTTCTAGCATTTGGTCAATGAAAGGTAATGAAAAGTAGTCTTTCCGTGTCGCGGCGTTGAGTTTTCTATAATCGATGCAAACTCGCCACCCAGTTTGGGTGCAAGTAAGTATTAACTCATTCGCCTCATTAGTTATGACCGTTATGCCCGATTTCTTTGGGACAACGTAAATGGGGCTAACCCACTGGCTATCGGAGATAGAGTAAATGATACCACTATCAAGACATTTTACAATCTCCGTTTTAACAGCCTCCTTCATTATAGGGTTTAGTCGTCTCTGTGGATCCCTTACTGGCTTGGCATCATCCATCATATGAATATGATGTTCAACTATTAGGGGACTGATCCCCTTGATGTCCGCCATAGTCCAGCCAAAAGCTTGCCGATTATTTTATAAGACCGTTAAAAGGGCTTTCTCTTGCTCCGGGGCTAGAGAGGCCGAGATGATAACAGGAAGGGTCTCATTCTCACCTAAGTAGGCATATTTAAGGTGAGACGGCAATAGCTTGAGTTCGAGTTTTGGAGGCGAAACAATTGAAGGTATGTCACGACCCGAAAAGTACGGAGCATGACTGGCACTTAAATTACGAACGTCTCGAGGCGTACGTAATTTAAGTAAGCCAAAACCCAGAAATCAAAACCAAAAAGCAGTAGAGTGAAAGAAAACCAATTTATTGAAAGCGATTTTAATCTAATAAGTCACATCAAACTTTTTAAAAGCAACATCCATTTTTTTTCCGAAAATTTCGGCAGAGTCTCCTTTGTAAATACTGGCTCCCAAACGGGTACAACAGGAATATATATGAATACAAGAAATAAGGCATCCCCAAGCGAGAGCTAGCTCTTCGCCCTAAGGCGGACACAAATCCCACGCAATATAAATCAGCAATGTGCAAAATAAGTATAAAAATGCACAAGTAATAAGCAACACGCCGGCTCAAGTGAGCGCGATCCAAAGAAACAACATACATGCCCACAAATCTCACTGTCTCGTCTCTAAGTCAATATACATCAGTACAGGTAGATGATACAGTAGATGGAGTACACTAGATACAATGAATATTCAAGGTGGAAACAAAATAATCACATAACTCACCTACGAGCAAAATCCTCAAATCCAGCAAAAGGAGGAAGCGCGTCCGCCGCTACCGGGCTGACGAATCGGACCTGCAAAAAGGCTGTGGCACAACGAGGGTGGGTTGCCAACTCATGAGTAATATGTAACATCTATAAAGACTATCGTAAGCATGTTCGCAAAGTGTTACAATTCTACAATATTGATATGGTATGATGTACTAGCATGTATGCGACATGAATGCAATTTATCACGTGATCTGAATATACTGATATGAGGAAATCATTATTTTCATCTTAGAAAACTCTTTTTGAAATATCTGAAGTAATATCAATTAAATCAACAGAAATCTGTGTGAAGCATCGACACCTCAAATGAATACTCAGTGTCCCAAAGTATAAGTATCTCAAAAACTCTCAGGCTCCGGCAATCCGGACTGGCCCATCTCAAGTATTACTATCTCAATATCTCACGACCACGGTCGGTATCCTCCGGATATCCACCGCGCCAACAATCACCAGTAGGTAGTCTGCCCCTGCCAGGCTCATCGTCTACTACTCGAACTTCTTGCCCCGGGGTACTTTACCGGGCCCACTATGTACCCGAGACGGATCATCCTACTCCTCGAAACGGGTCTCGAAAACTACAGAAAACTCATGGTAGACGACACAAGTATCATTTCACGAGAAAACCGCAACTTGCAATATTTAAAATGATATCAGTTTTATTAAATCCTTGCGGTTTCTCCAAAATATCATAAATCTCAAATGCTGAAATCCTCAAGAAAGAAAGTACCATAAGTACAAATGTCAATGATGATGAATGTCTATGGTATCAACAATGCGAACTGCAATATATGACTAAAAGGCTATGTATGATCGAATGATGTAATGAGGTACATGCATATGACTAGCAATTTTACATGTTCATCTTGAGGAATTTACTATATTAGTACTGGTTTATATGTCTTATATGGTGAAATTATTCTAAATTCCGGTTTAAACAAGTTATCTAGTGTTTGTGGCATAGCAATTACCAAGGCGTGTGTGTCCACATGAATAGTGCTAGTGCTGCATAAAACACTGGTAATGGTGCAAGTGTCCTATGAGACGATGTTGCACAATTATATAAAACGAATTAAGCAAGCCAAATATTTCTTGTGTCGCATATCTCATTTTAATGGTTTCTATACGATGAATTAACACATATATGGATATAAAGGTCATGCAATGCATTAAAATAGGTAACTAGGAACGACATGCAACAAGCTAGTATTACTAGAAATTCTAAACTATCGGGCGCCTCGCGCTATCCAAACGATTTTCCCCGTAGATGTATACATCTACTCACCGGAAATCCCCAGCTAGCTTGATCCAATCACCGCTTTCCCTTTTCGTGCCGCGTCCGAAGTCTCCGCGATCGATCCTGGAATTTGCACAACACAAAACATGAGATTACATATTCTGAAATGACGCCAAGTCACAAAATGAAGGGGTCAACGTCAACGAGTTAGACACATGGTGCACTTTGTGCGCGGAACACACACGACAAACACACCAGCCTTAACTAGAATCGTCGCTTCGGATCAACCGCCAAAACTAAGACCCGATTAAACCAAGTTCGCATTCACACACCCTAATTATCGTAGGAGATACTAATAATATAATCAAGATTTCAAAATTAATTCACCACTTAATTTTATGAAAAACCTAGTAAGCGCTAACATTGAAAATTTGGCGCAAACTTCGCGAATTTGCGATAAAGTGATTACATCATCGCACAATCATCTAATCCACACAACTAGCTAGCCACAACACTCAATTTAACCCATTTGTAATGCTTCACACCCTAATTATAAATTCAAACCCCTTTCTTGAATTTCCATAACAAGCAATTACCATCAAATTTCACACTTGAAATAACTAATTTAGCATAATTTGAAACTCACTTAAGCAAAATAACCTCTTAGATTATGTTAGTATAACAACTAGATAGCAAAATAGATTTAATTAACCTAGTAATGGTGTGCTAAAACCCTAACCCAAAATCAAACCACTCTCTTTAAAAACCTAGAATTGAGATTAGCACTAAAATTAACACTTCAAAATTCTAATTTAGCATATTTACACTACCAATTAACTATTGATTGAAATTATATCTCACAAGTTCAAATCCTCGCTTGCTCTAGCCTCCCAAGACACCTCCTTTCTCCATGTTGTAAACAAATTTGGGTGTGAGAAGAGGTAGAATAGGGATTTGCTTTGAATTAGTGAAGGATTTTTGTGGATTTTAATGGATTTTGATGGAAATTTTGAAGCAAAAGAGAAGGGAAATGAGGGGGCTGCTGCAGGTGGGGTTTCGGCCAGATGATGGAGGGATGGGGGAAAGTGAGAGAAGTGTGGAAATTCAAAGGTCAAAGCCCCCCCCCCCCATATCTCCTAAACCCATACCTCAAATTAATATATTAAAACCTTTTTAAAACATTTCATTTTTTTCAAGAGTTGAAGTCAAACAAGAGGGGGGAAATATGGGCTGCTGTTGGTGGTGGGGCCGGCCAAGGAGGAGTGAGGGTGTGTGTGAGTGATTACAAAAAAATTCCATGCAAACAGAACCCCTCAAGTTACCTAATTGCAGGTTTTAGTTTAATTTATTTAAATTTTAATTTTCCCATAATTATAACCAATTAGAACTTGTAATAAAATGCTAAAAATTTATATTACTCACTAGATTTTAGTTGCCATGGTTCTAAATCATGTAATTAGCCCATTCAAATTTGTATTTATCGCTAATATAATGTATTTTTAAAAGCTTAAAATAATATTAAAAATAGTAAATTAGGGAAAAAATTTTAAACGACCAGAAATTTATAAGTGACTCATTAGCTACTAAATACTAGCAATTACCTATCCAAATTAGGTATAATTAGGCCTATATTGAAAAATAATTATAATTACTATTTACGGATAAATACCAATTATTTACCGATTATCGGGAAAATACCAAAACGATTTTTCAAGGCGTTACAAGGTTAAATTGGTGAAACTGTCTCAAACTCGAAGGATTCCAATAGAGGTTCGAAGCGAGTGTAAGCAACCGAGTCGGATGGTTCAGCTAACTCATCCGAAAATTCAAAGGATTCGAACTCGGGTGGTGATTCTTCAAAATCGTTCAAAGAAGTGAAACACTCATAATCGTTATCGGGTGTGAAAGCAATGTCAGAATCAAGGAGGAACGCACTATTGGCGTCAAAATTGCTGTGATCGAACAGAAATTTTTCGAGCTCACAGTCCTCCTGAGTGATCTCTTGGATCGAGCAAGCATCAAGTATATTAGCATTAGGCTCGGAGGGCTGATTCCCCAACTTAAAAATGTTGAGTTCAATTGTCATGTTTCCAAAAGATAGGTTCATCGAACCATTTCGACAATTGATCACCTCATTAGAAGTTGTAAGGAATGGTCGACCGAGTATCACCGGAATTTGACTCCGGTGGTTAGCTACAGGCTGTGTGTCCATAACAATGAAATCAACGGGGAAAATGAAGTCCCCTACTTTAATCAACACATCCTCTAACTCACCCCTAGGATGGGTGATAGATCGGTCGGCCATTTGGAGAGTACAATGTGTAGGTTTCAGCTCTCCAACGCCTAATTGGTCATATACTGAATAAGGAAGCAAATTAACACTGGCACCAAGATCTAAAAGTGCGCGATTGATGTTCTTATCCCCAATTGTTATTGAAATTGTAGGACAGCCAGGGTCCTTTCGTTTTTGAGGTAAAGGTTGGGTAAGAGCATCACTTACTGCACTAGCCAAGAAAACTTTCTTAGGTACCTGTGATTTCCTCTTCTTGGTGCACAAGTCCTTCAAGATTTTAGAGTAAGAAGGGACTTGTTGGATTGCATCCAAGAGAGGTATATTAATGCTAACCTGTTTGAATAACTCCACAATCTTCTCCATTTGTGGAGTTTGTTTATTGGATCTCAACCTGTTTGGAAATAGAATATTTTGAAAATTTGTTGAGTCCAATATTTGTGGAGTAGATTGCGGAGTTGGAACGGATCCCAGTGTTGGTGTTTTCGTGGAGTGAGATGTGGGTCCGTTCGAATTAGTAAAAGAAGTAGAGCCTTATGAAGAATGAAGAACAAGCCCTGAAGAAGATGAAAAAGAAGAAGAAGAAGAAGAAGAAGAAGAAGAAGCGGCGGCCGGGGTGTCATTATTGTTGCCAACGTTGTTGTGCAATACCTTTCCAGATCTCAATATGGTCACGGCACTCACATTATGATTTTGTTGTTCATGAGCAACATGTGCATTTTGTGTGTGACCGGGATTTGGCAGTGGTTGAGATGGAAGTTTCCCCTTCTCTCGCTTGCTTAGAGCAGCATTTAGTTGTGCAATTTGAGCTTCAATGGTTTTAATGCTTTGCTTATGTGATGCAGTGTGTTGCACCAAAGATTGAATGGAAGACTGGATGTCGGCTGAGGATTGCGTAGATTGTTTTAAAAACGCATCCAGACTTCGTTCTAGCGAGAAAACCTTATCGTTATTTGGCTGAACAAAATTATTTTGAGGAAAAGAGTTGTTTGGTGCAAAATTGTTCATTTGATTTTGGTACGGTTGGGGTTGGAAAGGTTGCTGATATTGAGATTGTTGAGGGCATTGTTGTTGTGGAGGAGGCCTCTGAAAATTGTTATTGCCTTAGAATTGTTGATTTTGATTCCAAGCAAAATTGGGGTGGTTCCTCCAACCAGGATTATAAGTCGAAGAGTATGGATCATTTCTTTGTCTTTGCTGAAAGGCAGCATTGACTTGATCTTATCCTTGAACAGGTGGATTGTAAGGACACTCTTCGGTTGAATGAGACGGATCCGAACAACAAGCGCAAATAGTGCGTGGGGGTAAAGCTGGGGCAGGAGAAGGCGATGAGAATTTGCTCTCAATTGCTTCTAGTTTACGTGTAATTGCGGCCATTTCGGCTTTCATTGCAATTGACATGTCAAGTTGATGAACACCTGCCCTAGACGAACCGGATGAAGTAGATGAAGTGGATGAAGCGGTTTGTCTAGTGCTTTCCCACTGAAGCGTTTGTTCAGCAAGATCGTCGAGAAATTGCCAAGCTTCCTCGTCAGATTTTGTAAGAAAGTGACCTTGACAAATGGTTTCCAGCAACTGCTTAGTTGCTGGGTTCAGTCCTTTATATAAAGTTTGGCAAAGTTGCCATCTATCGATACCGTAGTGAGGGCACTGAACAAGAAGGTCCTTAAATCTTTCGAAATACTTCCAAAAAGGTTCGAAAGGAAGCTGGGAAAATTGATTAATTTCATGTCTAATTCTCGCGGTCTTGTGGTGTGGGTAAAACTTTTTAAGAAAAGCCTTAACAAACTCTTCCCAACTTTTTATGGAATGCGATGTTGCACTATATAGCCACTTTTCAGCTAGGTCACATAAAGTGAATGGAATGACACGTAGCCTTATAGCATCATCAGAAAGTTGGGTGGTCTTCATCATTGCGCAAACATTCTGGAATTTGTTAATGAAGATGTAGTCATCTTCGGATTCCAGCCCGTGAAATTTGGGCAACATATTGATGAAGTTGGGTTTAATTTCGAAGTTATCCCCATTAGCCGGTGGAAGTGAAAGACAAGTAGGAAGTGCGGTGCGGGTTGGATAAAAAAGATCATGGAGCGCGATTCGTTGGGGCGCTTCAACAAGAGCGTGTTGTGGGTTATTCGCACCCAGTTGAGGTGGAATCAGTCCCGTAGTAAGTAAGGGGTTGTTAGGATTGAATCCCGACATCTCCTTAGAAGATGATGAATTTGAAGATGAAGGTAAAGAAGTGGAGGGAATTTCGACTTCAGAGTCGAACGCGTCGTCAGTAGGCACTAACGAGACACGGATTAAATGGGCGCTAGTGTCCCTAGTCCAACCGGACATACACTAACGAGGTGTAGTGTAGTCAAAATAGTAGAAGGTGGGGGTAAGAAAACATCAATGAGAGAATGTGGGCGCAAGTTAGGTGCAATGGATTTCTAGCGACAAAAATGGCAAGTTTTTGTAAAAATTTTGTTTTGTGGTTTTTTTATATATGGAGTTTTGCAAAAGATTTTTTATAAGGAACTACGACATACTTTCAAGCAATCACAATATGCACAATCAAGCCTAGAGCTAGGGTCTCCTAAGTCAACTAGACTGCTCCTAACTGGTCCAAAGGGCAAGTTGTGAGATATCTCTCGAATCGCCTCTTCACCGCTAATTGTGGCCAGGTAAGCACAAGTAAAGAAAGGAGGGATCCGCTCATAAATCACCGTGAGACGGACCTTTTAAAATTACCTTTCCCACTTGTCTAGCCTAGGCACCACAAAGTCAGGTTTAGATAAACGACCGATTGCCCACAACCTTTCTTTGTCCTAATGAGCGCGACAGTCCTTATTGGCCGAGTCTAAATATTTTTTTAATTAACTCGAGGGTTGATGCAAATGCTTTTTGTGATTTTTGGGGTCCTAAGAAGGGTAATGAAATCCCCACCCAATCTGGATTGGTGTTATAGCCCCTTAAAAGTCCATTTTAAAAATGCAAAGCAGTAAACACACAAAAATCCAAAACACTTGCCAAAATTTATTTTCTTTTATTTGCGGCGCAAAGAATCCTACACAAGATTGATTTATTGGAGAGGGAGAAGAAGTTTTACGCAAAGAACCCTGCAAGAAAATTTTTCAGTGGAGTTCAGGGGGTTACAGAGAAGACAAGAAATACTCACAGAGGGATTTAAAGTGCTGATGTCAGCAAGGGGCCGCGGTTCCGCGATCAAAAGCCTATTCCCACCGCGGTTCAGCGGTAGAAGAGTTGGTTCAACCCTCCAAAATTCTTCTGTTGTCTGTTGTGTTTTTTCTCTGTCTGTTCAGATGTTCTGTTTCTGGATTTGTTCACCGAGCTTGCTCCAGATCTGAATCTGTCCTTCTTCCTTTCCTGCACAATTCACACAAAAACCCTTCAAAAAATAACAAGATGATATTTTTTTTATGTTTTTATATTTTTCAGTTTTTATGATTTTTTTAATTTTTAATTAACCCGAAATTACAAAAAGAAAATAACTACCGTTATCCCCAGCAACGGCACCATTTGATTGAGAGCTGTTTTGCGTACGTGCGTTTTAAAATCAAAGTTAAGAATATACCACAATCAATAACGGTGTCGCTTGGTAGCTAGCCGGTTGAGTACGGGTCGGTCCATAGGGAAAACGTGTTCTTTCCTTATGTTCTTACGAGTTAAGTCCTATTTTTGGTAGGTTTTGATTTTTATAAAAACTAAAATTTAATTTAATTTGAATTATAGCCTTACTAGGGTTAGGATTAGATTAGTTTGGAAAAAGAATTCTACTCATTGTTTCCTTTGCCCTAATTAAGAACATAGGTGTTAGGGTAATAGTCAACAAAAAGGATTAGCACGACTAGGAAGAAACGTAGTTTCTTCCTTTTGGTATTTGTCCGTTCTTTCTTAACTCTTAACCCTAACCTCTATGTAAATCAACCACAACCGGTCTAACTAGGGAATCACCGCTATCTCGTAGGATAGGGTGCCGTAGTGAGCGGTGTATGTTTCATTCACATAGAGTCCTAATTTAAAATATTATACGTGCAAGAAAGGAGTGAGCGATGTTCATCTCTCAAACCTACCCGATCCTAACCCTAACAAGTGAGGAATTACTCACTCATTAAGGAAATTACGATGAGATTCATTTTTATAATTTTCTTTTTAATTTACTAATTAACTTACAGATAATAAAAGACAGATACGAAAATTGCCGAAATTAAATTCGAATGAAAAATGCAAGATAAAAAAAACTTACTTTTATTGACACCTCTTGACGATTACAATGAAACTAAAATTTAATCTAGAAATTAAAAGAGGCTGTAGGCTTTCCTATTTATAGATAGGAGAAACCTTAGGGTTTACATCTGATCCACATCTGAAATTACAAGACTATCCTAAGAAAGCCGGATCAATGCACCAACACCCACCGACACGTGCACAGCACGGCCGCGGATCCGCGGCAGAATGCCTTGTTTGGCCGCGGATCCGCGGCCATCTTGGGAGCTCTCTGTCTCATCTTTCCAAGGTTGTTTCATGTTGCCTTTTTCTTCCGTTTTCTTCACTTGGTTCTTCAAACTCTTTTCTACTTTTTTCCAGATTTCCAACAGTGCAGAATTTGTGGACATTTACCGTTAGCTTCGCATTGAAGTCTTGAATATTTGTGCTGCCCTCATACTTTGTGCAATCGAACTGTTCATTGATCTTCATTTGTTCCTTAAACTGTAGGCGGCATTATACAGATTCATCTATTTATTGGTCGTAGTCTCACATTTGTAGCGTCTTTTCCTGAATTTCACTGTATTGTTCTGAGAAGTTGTAACTTGCAACTATTTAGCAGACATGGATCAAAAGCACCTATTTATTTGCAATATGATTAAGAATGGGGAATATAATAATGCAAAATTCTGATATGAACAGCCGGCAGTGGGTTTAAGCACAAGCACGTCAGCGGCACCAGCTGTACGTAACGGCTACCTAGGTATTGAGCGAAAGGGAGGCCGACAAGCAAACTCATCCTGAACCCCTACTGAGCCTGACAGTGACAATATCCGTACAGTCCGGTCTGTTCGTCTAAGAGTATCGCATATCGAGTCTGGGGGGTGGATAAAGTCAGACCCCTAATAACGCGATAATTCGTGTCGGTATGAAACCCATCACCACATGAGAAACTACCGATCCTAGATCAGTAATTCTCGACTACCTTGGCCAAGGATTTCTGGTGATGGCCACCCGTGCACTGTGCGACATCAACCCCCAATACCGGGTGAGACGAATCCCCGACAATCCGCTCACTGCCTCCATGTGGCTCGGGACTGTACCCAACTAAAACTTGTTTGCATGACTCCTTTGAGCCGTGGTAGGGTAGTAATCAAAGCACAGTGGGAACTCACACGAGATAAATGACGATCTCAGGTCGACAGACTAACCTGTACACATGTCACCTGGGAACTGCTATCTGATAATAGGTATAGTACCAACTAGCAGATTCCCGGCGAGTCCGTCCAATGTACTCATAACTCAATGAGCACATGTATACTATCTTAGGTGAACAAACTAACACCAATGGCATGTGAGACCTGGCCACCGCTCCCCGTCGGGGTCTTGATCAGTATACACTAGTCTACTCTGGAGTATCGATGCCCAGTCTCGAAACTCCCACGACTAGGGACATTTAAGGATGTGCTTATAGACCACCAGCTCCCACGTATATGATCGCCATCATAATGCTGGTAGTCAAGCACGAATCCTATGGGCTCTATCAACATGTAATGGTGATGATAAAGACAAACCAAATAGCATACTATCATCTCGAGTAAGACTGTTCTACCGATATAGGTCCTCCCCCCTCATCATAATCACCTGCCTGTGACTATGATAATTTCCTTGAGGGCACTATAGTCAACACTCGGAACCAGTCTCGTCCAGAGCGGATGAGAGTGGCGAGGAAAGCACGGCATTGCGCGGCGTCAAAGTTGTCCTGGAACTCATCCCTGCCGTGAACGCGTCCAAATGGTCTTTTGGATCGGATTTTCCGTCGAAGAGGGAGACCTTTGGGGGCTTGTTCCTAGAGGAGGCGTGGACAATAAGAATCTCTTCGGTGAATGGCCTCGTAAGCGAGTCGACGACGTATCTAGCCCCATCGCTTGAGGGACAACTCTCCCGATGTATGCCCTCGATCTTCTTTTCGAGAGCATCAAGTCGGTCGTGGTATCCTGAAGATTCGTCACACTCGGATTTATGGCCCCTGCTGCTGCCGACCCGTGTCGGGCCGCGGTTCCGGTTCCGTTCTATGAGGTTCCGTAGGTCTCTGGCGAGGTTGTCTTCGAGCTGCCGTGGTGAGTCCCGTCTATGCGAACCTGTCGAGGGAGAGGGCGCCGACCATGCCTGGGAGCAGGCGAGCTGACTGACACCTCCTCAGGAGGGACAAGAGAGCGATGGGCCTCAGGGCGGGGCGCTCTTTCATAAGACCTCGGTGTCGAGCTGTGAGGTGCCCACCGGGTCATCGAGTTGGTCGCCACAGGGGTTCTGTGGCCGCCGGAGATAGCGAGGCGGTGCCCAGATGTGCCGCCACGGGCAGTGTCTTCTCTCTCCATGTGTCGCTCCAGAGGTGGGGGAACGACGGCTTGGGGAGCTTGTCCCGCCGTTTGGACACGAACAAGCGCATCCACGACGGACGCGAGCCGATCTATCCGAGCAAATAGGGCGTGAATGGCGTTCGGGGGAGGAGGGGATCCACTCGCATCTCCGTTGTGGGGAGGACGGGGCTGGAGCTTGGATCGTCGTGATGATCACTCGCCGTATGTTCGAGATCGGAAGATTGACTTTCGTTGAGCGAAATTTCAAAGTTCCCACAGACGGCGCCAACTGATGGAGGTTGTGATCTCCTTCAAATGTTATCTTCCGCTGATCTGTAGCAAGCGTCGATGGATGACTGAGATTGAGTTTGAGGGTTGTCTCTTGATACGTGTGAATCTCAATGGGCTTGATTTGGGAATGAAGCTGAGCTGCCTGCAAAGAAGTTCCGGGATGGTTGTACCACCGTGGACCCTCCGACGATCAAGTTAGTCGCGGTATTTTGGCACAGTAACGGCCTATTGGGGTAAAATTCGTCTTACCTGAATCATCTGAAGAGGGGTTTATATAGTGACAGCCATGGGCTGGCGGACGCGAGATTCATGCCGGCCGTTACGCCTGCGTGAAAGGCGGGATCCTCCATTAATGACGAGATACGCTCGTTAATGGGGGGAACGCGATGGGGTGGAACGTGGGATCATGGACGGCGGATATCTCGCGACTGGCGAGATTCACGGAGCTGTGGCGGAGACGCCTGTGATCTGCACAGTTGATCGGTCAGTAACACCGAGGAAGCTAAGCTCGGCGGGAGGCTCGGGAACGAGCGGGAGGCCGAGGGAGCTTGGTTCTGCAATAGCTCGGAGGCGAGCTAGAAGGGCTGAGGGAGCTCAGCGTGCGGGAGGGCTCGGAGGCGAGCCAATGGTTGTTTGGAAGACGAGCATAGGAGAAGTCCGGGAGGCCATCGAAGGTCGGGAACATCCTCGGGAGGAAGGCCCGGGATATGCTTCCAATGTACCCTTCTTGTTCTTCTCTCGTAAGCTTTGGGACACGTCATCTGCCACGTGTCATGATCTGAGGAGTCCTCATTGCCTAGCATCATCAGTGCGTGACCCAAAATTTAATGTTTTATTTATCAATGATTCTTTGTTGTCGCATATCCTAGAAGTTCATTTTTTAGAGCTGAATTAGCAGTAATAATTTGAAACATTTTTAGCTTCTGCAGACATCTTAATCACACATTTTCTTGCCCTTTTTTGTGGGGAAAGAATCGCAAGTTGCTATGGTTCAAAATAAAAACAAAAACGAATGTTTAATTTATTCAAAAACCCAAACGGTTGTAATCTGATGAAAGCAAAACGCACACGTTCACGGTAGCGGGAGGCCTAAGGAGCTCGTTTTTGTTGAAAAAGATGTTCCAAATTATGGTGGACAAATCTCATCTTATCTGTATGCGGTCTATTTTAAGATTTTGGGTTTGGCTTTTCTATTGATTTTTTTCTTTTCTGACCAAGAACTTGACCTACTACGATTCTCAAGTCAATAACAAGATATTAAATATTATTTTCTCAACAAAATGTCTCAGCAAATTTTTAAGTCACTGTTATTGGTTCCGGATTCTTAAGTCCTAGCAGGACAATTGTCATAATAATACTTTTTTTTGGACTTGGGCTTTTCTTTGAACTTTTTGTTGGGCTTTGATTTTTTCTTGGATTTCATGAATTAACATTGTAGTAATTTTGTATAACGTAATATTATTCTTCTATTTTGATTTTATTACAATAAAAAATTGAGTAAGTGACCTCATCAACATATCTTGAAATTAAAAAAGCAACAATCACAAGGTCCATAAAAACCCAAAGTAATATTCACACAACACATTTTCCCGATAGCGTGAATAGGTCATTCAAGTATAAAATTCATACTAATTTCTGCTACAAAAAATGGGCACAGATCCCCCCAAATTTCCCATTCCAAATAATTTGAGTTAACCTATGCATTCAACTCAGTAAATCAATCAAAGATGAGACCTTTTCTAATAGGTTTTTTTATTATCCCTGTGCCTCCCAAAACATAACAACTTAATTTCTAACCCTTCAAAACGTATTTACTTTTTACCCTTCAAAACCTATACGATGCGTCATTTTTATCCATTTACGATTCCGTCAGGAAAAAACCCCGTTAGCTTTAACTTTAATTTTTCACCATAAATTTTAGGTTTACCATTTACTCGAATACAACAAGTAAGACCGCAGAAGTATTTAACTTCTTCATAACTAGAAAAGGATGTTGAAGATTGTTCTGATTTCATGGCCGATTTTTAAAAAAATACTGCAGAAGTCTAAACCTTAATTTCAATTCAAGTAAGAAATTACGTATTTCCAAATAAGAAGAGAGGTCGGGATATTTTAAAGAAAAACCCGACGTTAAAAATTGATAGATATCATAAAAAGGGTAAAATGGTGTATCTTATTGATTTTAGGAGTAAAAAGTAAATACCGAGTTTTTGGCTAGAAAGAAATTTACTATGTTTTGAGGGTCTAGAAGTAAAATACGTTTTTTAATAAAACCCCTTTTCTAATAATCTACTAAAAGAGAACCGGCCTTCATTAGATTGAGCATTGGCCGGAAAAACAGCAAAAATTAAACCATGGAATAAAAAAAATTCTTCTTAAAAGCAGAATAATCGAATCAAAGGACAGAAAAAAGCAGGCCTGATATTAAACCAGCACAAATGGAACACAAACACGTGTACAAGAGTTTTATCTCCTTTATCAATCCTCGACGAAACCATGCTCTTTTCAAAAAAATCCCCAAAGCTTCAAAGATCCAGTGACCCAATTGAGGAAATCGAAGAATCACCGAATGATCGATCGATCTAATGCGAAGATTCAAAGCACAGATCCACTGGTCTGAAGAATATCCAAAAATATCCCCAATTTTGATCACGGAATCTTCAAGGAGCGACGATTCGCCACCGAAATCCCTTCAGATCAGCAGCTTCCACGGTCGCTTCATCGGCAAGAGCGACTCTCGATCGAATCCGAGCGAAATCGAGTCTTCAACAGGAAGAATCTCCCATGCAGCACTGAACTGATCGATCAGCGACGAAGAAATGTCTCGATCGACTCCAAAATTGAGGCTGTGATTTGGGGCCAGGGTTTCTTCTTCTTTCTTTTTTCCTGCCCTCTTTTTAATTTCGGAATATGTTGGGGAGGTGGAGGGACAGGGACGGGGTTCGGCGGCGGGGGCATACGTTTGGCAGGGAGTCTATGTACCAGGGCTCCAAACTATGATTTTAAGGGTCCAACCTAAATCCGAGTCCAGATAACCAATAACAATAACACAAAAGGTTAAAAAGGTTAAAGTCTAAATTTAAATCCACAGCCAATAACCAAAAAAAAAAGTACACAAAAAATACAAGCCCGAAAAGTCCTGTATCAATAATCCCATAAGGCTTTGACTTAAGAACAAACAGCCAATTAAATCCGACAGAGCTCCTCCTTAATTACTCTACCGACGACTAAACTTCCTGTCAATTTGGTGCTGGGTTTTCCACTCGCAATTCTCTCAGTCTCAGTAGGACCCACAAGCCATAGACTGGGTGTAAATTTGGGTGCAGTGTATCTAAGTATCCAATGAGCATGGGGAATGCGAGCTGGCATCCTGTGGGGACCACACGGTCCTTGACTTGAAGTCCAATAATAAGGGTTTAGATTCCCCTGGCTGTGACCGCATCCACTAGGACTCTTGGAACCCATTAACCCGATAACCCAATAACACCAGATCCGCTTAAATTCTTCTTACACATTTGGATAAAAGAGAGGAAAAGACATTGAAACTAGGGAGATTAGTGTTTTGCTCATTTGTGATGTTATGACTGATATGAGACTTTTTGATTGTGTGACCGCACATTTCGTCTAACTCATGTTTTATACTGTTTATGTCTGAACTTTCTAACCAACGACTAATTTGGTCATGCTCAAAAATGATACTTAAGAGGTATTAGAAAAAATATGAATTGCATACACGAATGCCAAGTAAATCGCCACGTGAGTTTTGCTGAATGAGTAATCTACCAGATGTCAATTCTCAAGCAAACATTTTTTTTTCTTAAAATGATTCAATTTGTAAGAAATAATAATTCAATTCTTAAAGTCAAAGATAGGTTTTAAATTTGAATATTGCGAGAAAAGAAATCAAGTTACTGCGGGTATATTTCAAGACCTATTTATCAACATATAAAAAACCAGACTATCAGAATTGAATCATTACAATTTAATTGAGACATTGAAAAAAAATTAGTTCATTAAACCACTTTGGCAATGAAATGGTCAAATATATTTAGACAACAATAGCCATTTCTATAACAAAGAAATAAAACAATCTCAAACTTTTAACCACACGTATTTTTTTGTTGGCATTGCATTCTATTTAAAATGTAAATTTAAAGATCATATTTATTACATTTAGCATTTATTTATGAGTTTCACTGTCTTCCAGACTTTTGGAAACGAAATTCAAGACGTAGAAGTTGTTATTAAGTTTTAGAATTATTCAACCAAACATTTTATCAATTTGAACTAACAAAAAATTGGAATCGACAAAAGTGGACGATTGATAAGGATAAAAGAAAAACGCACACACATGCGGATCCGACCCGTTATCAGCTGAAAGTGTGTGGTCACCGTCTCGTGCAGCTCTTGTCGGAGCAAGTGAGAGAGAAATCTGCAACTTTTCTCACTATCTTCACTAGAAATAGAAAAGGAACAAAAAAAGAAAGGAGAAAAATTATAATATTTTTTGAAAAAAAACCTTTTTAAAATTTAATTGCAATTTAAAAAACAAATAGAGAGGTCGAGGGCTCAAAAAGTAGACAAAAGCCATCTCTTTTCCGATTCATTGTTGGATTCCGATTCTATCGGTGGTCTTTTGAAGCGAAACTGTGGGGTTTTGAGGTGTTTTTAGCGTTAGGGTTTGCTCTCGAATGGATTGATTGCAGTGATGGTTGCTGCAACGGAGAGGGAGTCAATGGTGTGGCTGGTTCTTTGGCTGGTGTTGGTGTTTCATCCACTGGCTAGGGTCTTGGCCAACCCGGAAGGTGAGATTAGGGTTTATGTTATGCTTTTCTAGTGTTATTTGATTACAAGTTTGTGCTTCGGAGAGAATGTGGATGTTAATGTTGAAACCTCACACTTTTCCCTTGATTTTTCATCCCTAAACCTTTTATGCTCAAACCACTGCTGACTGGAGATAATTTGAAGTAAATGTTATATGAGTTTAAGCTTTGCATACAATCCATATGTTCAAATTCCCCATCTGGAATCTCATTTTGTTCCCTGGCAGCCTCTCTTCATTGTATGTAAACACACTCCCAATTGAGAAGCCAGAAGGTTGTAAGAAATCTTGCTAATTTCATTAGACAGCCTATAGAATTATCGAGATTCACACAAATATCATAGATGATATCTAAACTAATTCTTCTATTACTCATCATAAAAAAAAATCAAATGACACACAACGGATTGATTGTAAGTTTGGTTTTTGCTTAGTTAAAGATTCGGTCGTAGCTTAACCGTCAAATCTTCATCGATTAAATTGACAGAAAATATATTTTTGTTTACTGCCTAAACTCATGTTTGTTTAGGTCCGATTGTTCCAAATACACTCATATTTATTCCTTTTTAAAAATTATTTCCACTCATCCATCTCAACTTTCTCATTTTAGTTAAAGTCATTTTGCATGTTTTGTTCTCTTAATAACCCAACATTTTACTCCATATATCCCTTCAAAGCACATGTTCTTTAAAATATTTATGAAAAAGGGCGTGCGCGCGCGCACACAAGCTTTATTAGTGGAGTCAAAACATGTTGGCCTAGTGTATATAAGGGGCATCCACAGTTTCATGGGTGTTGATTGATGCCCCTTTGCGCAGTCACTATGCCCGCAAGAATGTCATATAAAGTTTATTTAGACCAAAAACCTGTAGCATGTAACTTCCCCAATAGTGTGAACCAAATATGGAACCAAAAATTTAAAATCTCGGTTCTAGTGTCGATATTAGACGGTCACTTTTGGGAGTCGAATCGGCCATCTCGGATAAGAAATATCGGATTTTCTTTTGTTTGACAAAATATTTTTTTAAAAAAAATAGTAAATTCTTTAAATAAGAAGTAAAAAAGTTGGCCAATTCTTTAGCAACTAATGATATCTAAAACGGTTGTTTCAATGCTATATATATATAGTAATTAATGATGGCAAATAAAGCACAATCCAATAACCTATTGATAAACCAATGAACCCATTAATAAACTTAATAGTAGAACCCTACTAATCAAATGGTAAACTCAATATAACTAGGTTTTGGCCGGAATCAGTGTAGAAGCCGGCCATTTTTTGGATCGGAATCGGCTAGTATCAGTATTGGAACTCGGTGAGACATTTTTTGGATTGGAATCAGCCTTCTTGGATCGGGATCAACCAAGATTTCAAACCATGTGTGGAACTTTAAACTAGGACACTCTTATATATATGTTCAATAGCCACTTTCTATAAAACCTATAGCTGATGTCGTATCCCTTCTGTTCCTATTCTTGGCAATATGTAATGTAATCATCCACCAAAGGTCTTACATGAACAAGTTTCATTTGGACCAAGAACTCCAAACAACCTGCAATATTTTGCATAGATGCTCTGGGATGTATCTTCCTGTCCTCAACCATGATGTTCTGCCTGTATATTCACCAGCATTCTGTTGCTTGCAAATTCATGGGCACTCTCTGTAAATAATGTTGTGTTCATATACTTATCCTTACCGTCTAATTACTTTTAATATGCCAAATTAAAGGGTTTATCTTCTCTAGGTCAAAATCAAAGACTTAAAGGCAAAAGACTTAATATGAGTATGGAAAAGGCAGTATCATAAGGGAGAGGACAAATATTCTAAAGATGCTACGAATATTTATTAGTTACATGCGAGTAATAATATGTATATAGCAACTCATATGAACAATGTTTACTTTCTTAGTTAGACAAGTAACAGGAAAAACACAAAAAAATTGTTTAATAAACGAGATGAAGAAATATCAGACAATCATGCAAACCTTTGTTACATCAAACTATGAAGTAGATTATCATGAAAAACCCTGCTAGAGACCATTAAAAAGTGCTATATTCAATCAGCTACTTAGCTTTTATTGTTCTGTAAAAGGAAAAAAGTTATAAACCTTCAGGCTGTCAAATATAGCAATGTGAACCGGTCAAATATAGCAAATGTAAATCAGCTAAATTCATCAGATTACATCTTTGCCTTCTAATACTCCTACGAGCTGCTCTCAATATTGTCACTTATAGACTTGTGATCTGCTAGGTCCTGTTCCCTTGACTTTTAGCATTTTTCATATTGATTCTGTTTTGTTTTTTATCACTAAGTTTCTTTCTTAATTTTGTTACATCCATTGAACTAGCTTCTGTTTGTCTTTCTCATTCCATTTTTCTCAGTATACCTTTTAAAATATTTTTCAGGTAAATTTTTCTTTGTTATGCACTGCATCATCCTGTCCTTTTCCATGTTTATTTATTTGTTTGTATAATGTTCTTTCTATTGTGGGGTTAAACTAATTATTCATCTTTCCGTTTACAGGTGATGCATTGTACAGTTTAAGGAACAACTTAAATGACCCTAATAACGTACTGCAAAGTTGGGATGCAAGTCTTGTCAATCCATGTACATGGTTTCATGTTTCATGCAATCCTACCAATAATGTTATTAGAGTGTAAGCAGATGGATCTTGTAAATAGTAAAACATCACTGAATGTTCTTGTTGCTCAGTTTGGTGGTATTGTTGCTCAATTTGATAATACATACCACGTATAATTTCTTTCAGTGATCTTGGAAATGCGAATTTGTCTGGTCGATTGGTACCCCAACTTGGTCAGCTGCCATATCTACAGTATCTGTAAGTTCTGTATTCTCATAGTAAGTATTTTTTTTTTGAATATTCTCGTAGCAAGTATGGTTGACATTCGGTTGGTTTCTTTATTGCCGATCATCAGTTGAAGCTACTTTTCAACTAGATTTTAAGCGCGTATGATGCGTGTGAAGAAGAAAAGAGGAGCAACTAAAGAGAGAAAATAAGTGGTTAGTAAGAGAACAAAGGGATAATTATGTCGACATGGAATTTCTCCTTTTTCCTTATTATTTGTATTAGAGAAAAATGATATAGTGGATTGTTCGGATGCGGGAAAGAAAGACCATAGACTTATGTGCGGTGAAATGTGTTAAAAATGAAGATCAAAAGGTTTTAGTTCGAGATGAGAATGTCAAGAAAATATGGAGGGATTATTTTAATAAATTGTTCAATGAGAGCTTTACTAAGAATTTGAATGGACTTGTCATTCAAACCCAAAATATAAACCGTGATTTCATACGTAAAATAAGAATACCAGAGCTTAAAAAGGTTTTGAAGAGAATGAGATCAAGAAAAACGGTTGGTCCAGACGGGATTCTTATCGAGATTTGGAGATACTTAGAAGAAATAGACGTTAAATGGCTAACAGATCTGTTTAATAAGATTTGGCAGACCTAAAAGATGCTAAATGAGTGGAGGAAAAATACCCTTTTACCTATCTGCAAGAACAAGGTTGACATTTAAAATTGCTTAAACTACCGTGAAATAAAACTTATGTGTCACACCATGAAATTTTGGGGGAGAATGATTGAATACAGAATAAGGAAGCATGTTAAGATAACAAAGGACAAGTTTGGGTTCATGCCTGGACGGATCGATGACAGAGCCTATTCATTTACTTCGTCAACTTGTCGAGCTTTTTGAAAGAGGAGAATAGATTTGCATATGATATTTATTGATTTAGAGAAAGTGTACGACAAATTACCTAGAGAGTTATTATGGGGGACAATGATGAATGGGGTCCCCGTCAAGTACATTGACGTAATTAAAGACATGTCCGATTAAGTAGTGGCAAATGTCAGAACTTGCGGCAGCCTAACGAGTGATTTTCTGATTACAATTGTCGTACATTAAGGATCTGTATTAAGTCCATTCTTGTTTACCATCATGATGGATGCGCTTACTAGAACTATCCAAGATTAGGTATCGTGGTGTATGCTATTCGCTGATGATATTGTTTTAATAAATAAGACAAAAACAGGGGTTAATGCCAAATTGAGTTATGGAGGCAATCGTTGGAATCTCGGAAGTTCAGATTGAGCAGGTCCAAGATAGTATATATGCACTGCAAATTTAGCAAATAGAGAAGTCGGGACCACATTGGTATAACACTGGAAGGGCACGGGGTATCACCGAGCGATCTGTTTAAATATCTAGGTTCTATCATCCAAAAAGATGGGGAGATCGATAGCGATATTAATCAAAGGATCCAAGCTGGTTGGTTGAAATAGAGGAATGTAATAGAGATTTTGTGCGATCGTAACTTTCCGTTAAGATTGAAAGAGAAGTTTTATTGGAGCGCTATTCGGCCTGGCTTATTATATGGTACAGAATGCTGGGCTCTTAAGAAGTATCATACTCAAAAGATGCACGTAGCAGAGATACACATGCTTCGTTGGATATGTGGTAACACTAGAAAAGATAAGGTGCGAAATGAGGTTATTCATGCAAAAGTTGGTGTAGTACCTGTAGAGGAGAAGATACGGGAAAACCGGCTAAGATAATTTGGTCATGTGCGACGCAGACTTATGAAAGTATCGGTTCGACGAATGGATACTATCGATATAGGCAATGTCAAAAGGGTGAAAGGGAGACCGAAGAAAACATGGATAGAGGTGATACGAAAAGATATGGTTGCCAAAGGGCCCAATGAAAGTATATTGTTCAATAGGAGTGAGTGGCGGCGGAGGATTCATGTGCTGGACCCGGCGTGATTCTCATGTTGGTTCATGTAGCCTACCCAATATGCTTGGGATAAAAGGCTCAGTTGTTGTTGTATTTGTATTAGAGAAAAATCCAAGTTATCAATCGATTTTGATTTGAAGATCCCCCCATTTTGCAATAAATAGTAGATATACTTGCCCGTGTTTTACGTGTCCCTAATTTCCTAGAAACAATACTTTGCAAAATTTAGAACATACCTTCTGCTATCGCTTATCGCTAACTGTAAAAATTTGGCTATAAAAGCGTAGAGACTGTGCAAGCTTCCCCTCAATCTTATCGTATATTGCACCGTGTTTCATTTGAAGAGTTTCAGCAATTTACGAAATAATGGTCCAGCGACAAATCATAAGGAAACTCTGTTTAGATTTACTTTTGGAGCCATATTGTACTAAAATATTCCCTCCGTTTCTTTTTTAGTAGTCCTGTTTTCCTCTTGCACACTTATTAAGAAGAGCTACTCTAAAATCTAAATGTCATTAATGAGAAACCGTATAATAAATTATTTATTCTCCCAATTAGGGATAACTTTGGTACTTCATATATATAGTGCATTGGTTTTAGAAACATGGAGTAAAACACGTTTTTTGATAGTCTAAAGCGACTCGTAATTTGAAAGCAAATAAGGACTAGTAGAGGGTGTAGTTATTTCACTTACTAGTAAAATTTAATTTATTTATTAAAAGTAAAGCGCTATTGATATTCATGTTATCATGAATGGATGACTTCCATTGACATACTATTAGAAAGTGGTGTACATAGGACCATATACTTGCTTCTTTCCTCTGGACGTGTGCTGCTGTCAAGTGCAAAATTGATATCTGTATATGCATCTGATAATACTGAGAAATTACTCTATAGGTTCAAATGTTCAGTATGCTCCTCAATATACTTTGCTGTGATGTTTATGTTCCGAGAAAATTCTATTTAATTATTTATAAACTTCTACTCTAGCTTTGCATTACGTGATTTAGCAATTTCTTTCCATCATAATCTGCAAGATAAATTGGAATTTTGTTTTTCAAGGTTCTAGATTTAAACTCTTGCTTCTTTATTACATTTAATGACAGGGAGCTTTACAGCAACAACATTAGTGGGTCAATTCCACCTGAGCTTGGAAATCTTACAAATCTTGTGAGCTTGGATTTATATTTAAATAATTTTACTGGAGTGATACCAGACTCACTGGGGAATCTATCAAAACTGCGCTTCCTGTAAGAACTTTCATCCTTGGTATCATTTATATAAAAGCTAATTTCTTACATGACCCTGTTTCATTATTATGTTCACTTTTATATATATCTGTAACCCTTTCTATCTATATCATGTTGTTTGGGATGTTGTACAATAGGTTTCCTGCTCTTGTATTGTTTTGTAGATCCTTACATTATTGTTCATGTCACTATGTGCACTTTTGGAATTGCCTGTTATATATAATGTGTTCAGGAGGTGCCATATTCACTTGATGCTAATTTGAAATTGTTAGTTTCAACTTTTAATTTAAACAACAAATATGCGATACAAAGTGGCTTATGGATCGTTACTAATTCTGGACCTCTGGTTGGTGTATGTCTTTGTTTGTTCTGTTGGGATCCACTGTTATAATGTCTTATCGCAGTTCATATCTATTTCCTGCAGCAATTACTTTTTATGTTATTTCTTACCAGATTAAATGTTTGTTATCGTTGAGTTGGAACAAGGAAGTCCAGAAGTTAATTAAAGCATTAGAGTATATCTTATGGAGATTGGCACAAGTGAAGAAATGATTTTTAAAAAAAATGTAAAGACAACATAAGTTAGCAAATAAGGATACTGAAAAGTGGGCAGTGAAACCTAATATGAAGGTTGTGGAAATTTGTTGAAGAAAATTGAAGGCAAGAGGGAGCAAATGATGCATATAAGCTGGTTTAGATTAGGAACCTAGGTAATGCAATAGCAAAGATCGAAGTGTCATATTAGAGTAAAATCTAACATGTTAGTTTCCTAAGTTTTAGTAGTGAGAATCACATAGGAGAACTCAACATAAGCCAAAGAGTCTGGTCCATGGTAGGAAACTTCGGTATTGACATAATAATTGGGCTTAATTTAGTTAAGAATGCTTCAAAGCAAATGAGAACTGCAAGAGCTATAAGACTTTATGATTTTCCACGCAAGTTTGAGAGTGTTTGTGAAGTATTAACTTCGTATGGGCCATGGCTAACTAAATTCTTTTAACATACTGCATATTTATAGATGCTGCAGTAATGACCGACGAGCGGAAGATGAACAACTTGGTTCCTACTATAAGAATAATGGAACATAAATGTATAAATTAGTGTTAAATAAAGCATATGAACCTTACTATGCAACTTTAGATGAGTGACCTAACAAAACGAATGAAAGTAACTCCTAGCAGCTGACTTGTTTTATGCCAAAAAGGTTGACCACTAAAATAATTCATTTATTTAGAATGACTGCTAGAGATGTATAGGGAGAAGAAAAGAGATCCACTTATGATTTTCACCGTTTTAGGAAATAAAATTCTGATAGTATTTATGAGACAATGTCGTGTGTTCCTTAAAAAACAACAAGTCACATAGATATATTGATGTACTTAAAGATATGGATGTGGAGCAGTTCCTACAGTGAGAATATAGGACTCGGGTGGTGGTGAGTGCTTCCCCCCAGACCCCCTGGGGAGAGGGGGAGGAGGGAGGATGATTTCCTATCCCTATTGACTTCGCCATGGATCGAATCAAGTCCTTTTTTTGCATTTAATATATGCTGACCTCTTGCCTGGTTTTTTCTAGGAATTAGAGGGAATCCATGGTGGATTTTACTTTGTTGATAATATTGTTTTGGTTGATGAAACCAGATTCTGGATAATTTCTAAAATAAGGGAGCGATGAGAGCTTTAGAATCTAAAAGATCTATAATTAGCAAAGCAAAGACAGAATACATGCAACTTTCGGAATATTTGAAAAATAAGCAAACAAATCCAGATTGATGGTCATGACATACCTAGGAGCAACATTTTTTTTCACTTGAGGTCAAATGTTCATCAGTCAATATTACAATGTGACTGAGAAAGATGCAATCATAGAATGAAAACAAGATAGTTTAAGTCGATGTGTTTCCTTACATGAGTAATAGAGATCAATAGAATCGTAATAGAAAGAGTGCCGAAATTCTAGTTAATGGATCAACAGGGTTTAGAGGTAGGCCTGGACACATACTCATAGAAGCAGATATAAAGTATATGGTTCTACAAGATTACCCTTGGAAAAACTGATTATAGTCTGTTGGTGTTAAATTTATGCTACACTTGATTTGCGCATTGAAATGGATAGCATAAGCAAGTATTTCCATCATAATTTTTTTAATTTTTTTCTGTGCTTGCTTGGTGTATTTTTAAATAGGTTAGAAGTATCCTTGTGTCAGTTGTTATCCATGCTAACCCCAACTCTTCATCTGTATAAGTGTGAAAGATAATTTGCGGTTGAGTATGAAACTGTAAGACTTGAATCAAGAATGGTTTGACTTTAAAGAGTCCATATAATCTCAACCTGATCTTTCGCTGGCTGTTTCTCTGGGCTAAGTCCATAAAACCTGATAGAACTTATGATCACCAGACTACTCGTGTGCAATGATCCCCCAAAGTAGTGAAGTGACTCATTCTAAGATGGTTATTAACATTATTTGTAGATTAAGGGAACAATATCAAGAATTGAGAAAGTCCTGTTCAGATAAGTAAATGAATATTGATAATTAGCTTCCAAATATGGTTGACCTCGGCGTCTTCTTTCCCTTGCACCTACGTGGCAGGTAGTATGGCTTATATTAATTGTTGAAAAAAAAAATTCATTGTTCATTAGATAATAACTGGGTTGAGTGTTGAATGGAAATATAGGACAAAGAGATGAGGTCTTAAAATAATAGAAGAAATGGAATTTTGCATGGTATTTTGATCAGATGATAAGTATAATGCCTGTAATAAACATGAAAGGGACACCAATTTGATCCCTTAGTGTCCATTGTAGTTGCATTTATAATTGTTTATGCAGAACGTGAAGCGCAGAGAGTTGAGGTCAACTGACTGTTATGCTTATTGCTATTTAGAAGAATGGTCAGCTGATCTAGCACAGGCGTTGTTGATACTATGGTATCCAAAGGTGAATAGTGGAGGGTTTGTTTGAAACTGTTTCCATTATGCCGAGTCTGTTTGAATAGCGGAGCACGATTCAACCCGCCTTATTATATGGTACAGAATGCCGGGCTCCTAAGAAACATCGTACACAAAAGATGCACGTAGCAGAGATGCGCATGCTTCGTTGGATGTATGGTAACACTAGAAAAGATAAGGTGCGAAATGAGGATATTCATGCAAAAGTTGATGTAGCACCTGTGGAGGAGAGAAGATGCGGAAAAACCGGCTAAGATGGTTTGGTCATGTGCGACGCAGACCTATGAAAGCACCGGTTCGACGAATAAATATTCTCGATGTAGGCAATGTCAAAAGGGCAAAACGGAGACCGAAGAAAATATGGATGGATGTGATATGTAAAGATATGGTTGCCAAAAGCCTCGGTGAAAGTATATTATTCGATAGGAGTGAGTGGAGGCGGAGGATTCATGTGCTGGACCCGGCGTGATTCTCATGTTGGTTCATGTAGCCCACCCCATATGCTTGGGATAAAAGGCTCCGTTGTTGATGCTGCGAGTCTGTTGAAAGCCAATAACATTGAGTTGCTTGTAGCCTTATATCACACAAGGTTATTGCTGCATAGATCATTGGTATCAAATTTTTATTAATTTATTTATTAAAAGAAGCCAGTGCAATAACACTGATGTCGATCGTGGATGTCATCGTTAGCACATGAACCGGAAAGATCAGCATTATGATGTGGAAAGTGGTAGTGAAATTGGATTTGGGGTATTGAGTTATTTTGATGGGAGGCAAGGCAAAGAGAACCTCTTGATATGGTAGATTTTGTGCTGTAAAAACCTAAGGTGACAAAGAGACAGACTTGTCTCATAGAGCCATGTAAAGAAAAGAAAATAGGTAAGCTATACTGTATGTAGATAGTGTAGTGAGCTTCCATGGTGCGAACCTTCATCTGAATGATCAGAACTCAGAAGTAAAAAAGTACCTATATAATTCATTGAGGGAAGGTCCATAATTCATTACTTATCTAAAAATTATCTGTTCTTATTTCCTTTTTGTTCTTTGGAAAGAAAAATTACCATAAAGATGGCAATAGCTGGTTTACCTTTTTAGTTAAGCCCCCCCTCCTCTTATTTAACCTTGTTTCTGTTCAATTCCAGTTTATTAACTTAATAATTTTCCTTTCAACAAAACCGTCGAAGGACAGCCGGCTTAACAACAACAGCTTGTCGGGCACAATTCCCAAATCTTTAACCGGTATCAGTGCATTGCAAGTTCTGTAAGTTTCTCTTGAGTTTATATTTTGCAATGGAAACATTCTCTTAGTCAGGATTAAAATTTGATTAAGAAGCGTCATATAAATGCAGGGATCTGTCTAACAACCAACTCTCAGGAGAAGTTCCCTCTACTGGGTCCTTTTCATTATTTACCCCTATCAGGTGAGTTGCCAAAACTTTCTATGCAAAAATCTTGGGCTTTGTATCGCTTTTAGTATTGATCACATACTAGCAAAATTGCAGTTTTGCAAATAACCCTCAGCTATGTGGTCCAGCTACGACAAAGCCATGCCCGGGTGCTCCTCCATTTTCTCCACCACCTCCTTTTAAGCCACCAGCACCGCTTTCATCCCAAGGTGATTACTTTTCACATCACTAGAGCATGCATATTTCTCACTTGTGAAGTATCACAGGCAAATTTTAGGAGGACTATTGGCTTGCAGCTATATATACACAGTTGATGTGATTACCCTTAGCAAGCATGTGTGGTTCAGCTATTTGTGCCCGTCTTAACAAAACCATATACTGCATTCTGAAAAGTTTAAATCCTGTCTTAACTAATTTTCTCTATTCTCCAAGAAAAAGGCTTTGGTGCTAACACCCTAGCATGATCGAACGTTATTTAATTATATTAAATAAATATATCGGGCAAGTTAAATTATTAGTGTTATTGGATTATATCTGGTGTTTGTATGGTTATGCAAATTTATCATGTTTGTACCCGACACACTTGCATATAAACTATTATTAATTTGGAGTTTAATATTTCTTAGATAGAATATATTATGGTTATCCAAGTTTGTTAAATAGATGATTTTAGTATTTAATATATGTCTGCTAATTTGATAATATGTTGTTTAATAATCCACATATTATAATTTCAAATAATATTAGATATGTGCTAAGGATATATTTTAGTTTCATAGTTTTAGAAGATAAGATAGAGTTTTGAGAAATCCATTTAAATCCTTCAAAACAAATTTAAATTGAGGGGGTGTTTTGTAAGACAATTTTGTGTAGGGGTTTTGCATAAATTTCCTAAATCATATATATATATATATATGACCAGCCTTCATCACGTCGCCACCCTCATCGCCTCCTCAACCTCCACCCTCGTCTTCATCATCACCTTCCTCATCTTCGTCGCCGCAATCTTCTTCTTCGTCCTCTTCTACTCCAGCCAGAACTCATCTTCCCCGAGACATCACCTCGCCAAAAACCCCATCGCCTTCGTCAACCTCTCCATCGTTCTCATCGTGCTCACCCGGTAACCCCTCGCCTTCGCATCAAAACCCATCGCCCAGACCCCGCTTCCGTCACCTTCACCATCACCGACTTCTTTCTTAAACCTCCGGCCATCTTAATCGTCACCTCCTTCAACTTCACGTTACAGCCATGTTCAAACCCATCTTCACCTCGCATCACCACCGCTTCCTCTCGTCACATAACCCGAACCCATCACCTGCAACCCTAGCGCCTTCCTTCACCTCTACTCGACCGCACCCAAGGCAGCGCATCCAAGTTGAACTTCGCCGTCGACCCAACCGCATCGCCGACTGCATCATCGTCTTCTTGCCGCCACCGACGTCTCCTTCAACTCCAGTTGCCATCGGCTCCATCGTCTTCCTTTTCTTTGAGCGGCTGCAGCCCGACCTGAGATCTCCAGCCGTTGCCATCATCGCCGTCGACCAACGTTGTCGTCGTCACCTGCTTCCAGCGGCCATCATTGCCGTCTTCTTCTTCTGCGTGGGCAAGCTCTTACCGATGGCGGCTCCTCTAGCCATCACCAACAACACCGACAACACCTCAACTTCGACAGCCCTTTCGATGCCCACGAACCAAGGCTCTAAGGATTGGCCCGAGTTTGTGGGAGCACGACGATCGTTTTCATGCCTCTGGATCTCCGTTCCGACAACGTTTCGATTTTGCGAGCATAGTGCTCGACAAAATGCCTCAAAGAGATTTCCGTCGTTTCTTGCGTTCTTGCCCAGTGCCGTGCACCCGTGGATTCCCGAGGCAAGTACTTTATTTGCTACATGGTAGTTACGACAAACTTATACAAACTTATATCATGCCGTAACATTTCTATTATTATTATATCATTTTATGTTACCATAGAATCAATAATAATAGTTTAGTTCATAATGATGCATGCAGATTAATTAACATTATCTGATTATCTTAACAAATATAAGTTTTAACATGGTTAAATTGAAATATTGACTGATAGGAGTTTAACAAGATCACAGTTGCTATTTCATATATCGCATTTAGATAAGTATTATAAATACATTTGAAATAAATATTCGACATGTTAAAGTTAGTGCACTTTTAATCCCATTTCTAGAAAACATATGGTATCTGTTTAACAATATTATTGTTTACTCGTTTGATTAAACACTTGCTCAAGCCAATTTGGATCATCTCAACTAAATGTAAATATGACATGAATTGTTAATTATATCTGTTCAAGATTACACGATATATTGTTATAGCTGTATTACTTGATTTACACCATGACATATTTATAGTATGTGCTCGTGATATATACATATCTTACTTGATTGATTACATCATCTCGACATGCTGTACACTGATTTAGGACATGTAATCCTGCCATCCTGTTATTGTTACCATACGATTATCGTTATCATGTCAGTACCTGCTTACCATGTAATGTTTACCAATATCAACAATCTTGATATTGACTTGACTGACCTGACCTGTTGTCTTGATGGACGTAACATGTACCTGATTGTTCCTGTGTTGGGATTAGGTAGATATTATATTGTTACCTCACATGAACTTGAAACCTAGGGAAAATGGGAAATGAAGAATGAACCTTGACTTGTAACTCATAGAGACTGATCAGTCGATACGAGCTTTGGGCTCCGGAATGATAATGGTGATACCATTCATTTATAAATGACATTGTTTTACTGTCCAGTGGCACATCTCGGATTCAGCCCCGAGAATCATGACCGTGGTCCCGGGCACGCACGAGATACTGTTGAGTTACATCAAGGATTCTATTAATTGGTTCAAATACCTTTAGGATAGATAATATAGTGACATGAACCCTTAGAATACACGTGATATGTCGATTTTGATATCTTGCTTGTTGCATCACGTGTACTATTATCGCTTATTGTTTATACTCATGACATCCCGTTCTTGCATATGGCACTCTATATCATCTATTGTTCATATTATTATTATGATATTTATGACGCACATACGTCTGTGTTTTGCATGGTCCAGATCTTTTGAGTTTAGCACAGGAGGATCGCGAGTATTTCGAAAGGATTGCCGTGCAGTGAAGAGCAGTTCACTGATTTAGTTTTATTGATGGTTTATATTTCTTTCTAGTATTGTCACGTCCCGCTTCTCAGTGCGCTAACTACGGTACGTGACAGAGCCAACCATGCTACCTGTGGTTAGGAAACATCCACCCACAGTCACATTACGGCTGTCTATAGGATATCAAGAACAGTAAAATATAAAATCTATCTAGTACATGTCCATTTACCAAAATAAAAAGTCAAGAAAATATATAAGCGGAAACGATAAATCCAATAAATACCATTTGGAAATACGTCTCAATATGGGCCCACATCAAGAAATAAAAGTTGCAGAAAGAAACTAAACTAAATATCACTAAACACAATTCCTCACTGCTCGGCTTGATGGCTAAAATAATCCTGTTCAGCCTACGATAGAGATAGAGGAACTGGGCCATGCAAAACTCAGACGTCAATGTGTCATAATATCAAACAATAGTAATAACCAGGATAAGAACCAGATATACATACATGAATATAAATCAACAACATGAATATAAACAGTGGGTGTGTATGTGAAGTGCGATGAGTAATCTAAACTGTGCTACTGGGTTATCTATTCTAAAGTTTTTGAAATCAATTTAATGGAATCGTCGATATAACTCAATAGTATCCTGTGCGTGCCCGAGACCGCGGTCAAGACTCTTGGGCTGAATCTGAGACGCGCCGCTAGGCAGTGAACAGGTAACATGTACAGACGAATGATGTCAGCAGCAGCATCCCGGGGCCGGCCTAGCCCATAAAGACCGATCAGTATAAGCATCGAACTGTCGAGTTACAAGTCAGGTTTCATTATTGATTTCCCTTTACCCCCAAGGTTATGTGTTCAAGTCGGGTATTGATAATGTGGAACTAATACCAATACGGGATCAAGCAGGTATAGCTTTTGTCTATGCAGACAACATGTTATGTCCGTCAGGACAACAAGTTAGGATTGTCGGCATTAGTAACAAAATCAAGTATCAAGTCAAGTAGTGTATCAGGGCATGTCATGTGGTGTATATGCATCAAGTGGATACCAAATGTAAAACTGTAAACGATATCGGGATCATGGTAAATAGTATTGATATCAGGATGCATATGTGTCTAACTGTAATAACCTATGTATATCTATGACTACTTATGATGCAATCTAGATAACATGTCATGATAATATAATAGTGAAATGACGTCAGGGTGTTCCGGCATGTAATTAGATATGCAAATGTCAGTACGGATACATACGGGTATCGTAAAACGGTAAAACTATAATATCGAATGCACGATTAAACATGTAATATTTTTATTCATATGGATAAAAATATAGCAGCATAGCATGTAGCAAAATAAACTTGCCTGATCGGATCTCACGATGGGGTGTGTACGTCACGTTCGATGTTGGGTAAACGTCGTGATACGAACCACGTGCGTACAGAACTTAACCAGGCTATTCAAGGACGTGACCATGCTGGATGATGACGGCTGGGTCGCCTGGATCGTCGGCTACGTGTGCGACTCCGACGATCACCGGAACAACAAGAATCAAGAAAAGAAAGAGAAGATGTGGTCAGGGGTTAGGTGCTCTGGCATGGAGTCAGAGATGAGGAGGCGAGGGGGTGACGATGAGGTCGTCGGTTGTAAGGGGTTGCGGTTCTCGGGTGATGGGTTGTCGGGGCCGTCGGGTGTGGGTGATGGTGGTGTCGAGAGTCGGAGGTGGTGACGAGGGCGGTGGCGAGGAGTGCGGGCGAGGGGTTGGCGGTGAGGGGTGCTGTTGTGGGGTTTCGGGTGTGCAGGGTTCTTGGGGTTGCGGGAGATGGGATGAGGAAGATGGGGTGAGATGATGGAGATGAGGACGTGGTGGTGACGTCGAGGGGACAAGGGCGAAGGCGGCTGCTGCAAAGGGACGAGGGCGAAGGTGGTGCCTGGGTTCGGCGTGGATGCTCGGGTGATGGGTTCGGCGTGGCTTGGTGCAGGGGTTGTGAGCTCGGGAAAGAAGAGTGGAGGAGGTGGAGAAGGTGGTGATGAGGTGAGGTCTGGGGTTGCTAGATGATCGGCGGCGAGGTTGAGGATGATGCTAGGGTTAGGGTCTCACGGAGGCGGGATGTGAGGAAGAGAGAGAGAGTAGGCTATGTTTAAAGGCTATGTTTAAAGATTATGTTTAATAAAAATATATAGGGGAGGAGAGACGATGGATAGAGAGAGCCCGGGGACAGGAAATATATTAGTTAGTTATATAATATTTAATATATTTTAGTATTGACAGTTATGGTGTAAGGAATATAATAATATATATTATAGGATTTTACGGCTAATACAAAAATACTCCGAAAAATATCCGGGTTGTGTCTAAAAATCTATTTTTAAAATACGAATAATATACGTATCAACTAAAACCATAATGCGATGTCCGGTTAAAGAAAATGCATACCCCCAAGAACGGATACACGTAATATGCACGTAGCGATTCAAACGAGTCCGTTTCACTAAACGAGACAAGAACACGATATACGGAAGCAACAATAGGGTATGGGGTACGATGCAGGTCATGCTAGGTATTAAAAATATTATATTTGGTTATAATTGTATTATTTAAAATGTATGCAGATGCCAAATATATGATACATGTATATAGAGCATGAATGTGTGCATGGATCCTCTGTACTAGTAAGGATAAGACGTAATCTAGAATCAAGATGGGTTTTAAGCATGCGGGTCGGATCGGATACTAAAGACAGATACCAAAACACTATCTGCACCCAAAGCAAGTAATACTCAAGAAATAGCCACAAGATTAAGAAATACTCAAATAGAATATGGTATAAATGAACTAGGGTGTTACATTATACACAACTACAAAACAATTTCGTTCTCGAAATCCCCGGAACAAGAAAAGACAAACAAACATGAATCTAAGAGAATAAGTGTGGAAACTTTTGTCGAATCTTGTATTCTTGTTCCCAAGTTGTTTCTCCGTGCGAACGATTTCTCATGAAACAAGTATTAGATGGATAGCCTTGTTCTTGAGGACCTTTTCTTTTCGATCTACAATCGCCATCGGTCGTTCTTCGTATGTCAAGTCCTCCCTTACTGTCAGTTCCGAATGATCTAGTACGTGCGTCTCATCTCGAACATACTTGCGGAGTTGAGATACATGAAACACGTCGTCAACACTCGCCAAGGATGATGGTAACGCCAATCGATAGGCTACTTCTCCAACACGCTCGGTAATATTGAAAGACCCCACGGATCGAGGACTAAGCTTGTCTCGACTACCGAATCGAATCACTTTTCTGGACGGTGATATCTTCAGGAATACAAGATCACCAACTGCGAACTCCATAGGTCTTCGTGTTGTATCGGCCCAACTTTTCTGTCGATCTTGCGCTGTCTTCATATGATTTCGGATCGTATTAACATTCTCCACGGTTTGCACGATAAGATCCGGTCCCAATAATCTTTGTTCTCCAATATTGTCCTAACAGACGGGCGAGCGACACTTACGACCATACAATACTTCGAATGGAGCCATCTGAATAGTCGCCTGAAAGCTTTTATTATACGAAAACTCCACCAAGTGCAAATGATCATTCCATGAACCCTTGAAGTCCAATATCAAGCTCTCAACATATTTTCAAGAGTTTGGATCGTTCTTTCTGATGTCTGAGGATGATAAGCGGAACTAAATTTCAATCGAGTTTCCAAACTTTCCTGTAAACTCCTCCAAAAGTGTGATAAGAATCAGTTATCACGATCGGAAACGATGTTCACAGGTACTCCATGCAATCTCACGATCTCCTGCATGTACCGTTCTGCTAATGCTTCCGTCGACTGACCAGCTCTAAACGGTATGAAATGAGCTCCCTTGGTCAATCGATCAACAATCATCCAAACTGCATTATTACCCTTTGGACTCCGCGGTAATGTTGTCACGAAATCCATAGTTATATGTTCCTACTTCCACTGAGGAATCGGAAGTGGTTGCAATAAACCAGCTACTTTTTGATATTCAGCCTTGACTTGCTTACACACCAAGCACTTTGCTACATAGCGAGCAATCTCCCTTTTCATGCATTCCCATCAGAAATGCTGGCGTAGATCTCGGTATTTCTTCGTGCCTTCCGGGTGTATGGAATATGCGAAACTATGAGCCTCCTTCATAACTTCTTCACGAATATCTTCTTTAGGCACGCATAAGCGGCTCCCATATCGTAACGAACTATCTTCATGAATCAATAAGTCCGTTTGAAGTCCCGCTTCTATCTGTTCTCGAAACTTCTGTAATCTTGGATCGTGCAACTGCGCTGCTTTAATATTATCGATCAAGGACGACTGAACTTGCAGTTGCATCAACTATCCCGAAGAATGCGGTAATACGATCTCCAACTCGAATATCTGGAAATCATCTATAAGCTTCTTCTGTGCACTCAACATCCATATTGCTGGCAACCGACTTAGCGCATCCGGCATTACATTAACTTTCCCCGGATGGTATTTAGATCGAGATCATAGTCAGCCATCAGCTCCAACCATCTACGCTGCTTCATATTGAGCTCCTTCTGCGTAAACACATACTTTACTTTTGTGATTGGTAAATACTTCTACCATTTTGCCCAATAAGTAGTGTCCAAATCTCCAAAGTGAAAATTATTGCTGCAAGCTTCAAATCATTAGTCAGGTAGTTCTTCTCATGAGTTTTCAACTGTCTCGACGCGCATGCTATAACATTCCCATGCTGCATAAGAACACATCCCAAAGCTTTCCCAGATGCGTCAAACCCTCCGGAACTGTTTGACATTGTCAAGATAGGAGCGGTGGTCAATTTTTGCTTAAACGCTTTAAAATCTGACACACATCTATCCGTCCATACGAACGGTACCTTCTTTCGTATTAGCTTGGTCAATGGTTCAGTTAATCGAGCGAAATTCTTTACGAACCTTCTATAATATCCAGCAAGTCCAAGAAAACTTCGGATCTCCGCTACGTTCTTCGGAATCAGCCAATCATGAACTGTTGCAATCTTTTCGGGATCAACAGCAATTATATCTCCGGATACGACATGCCCCAAAAACTTTACTTCGAGCCAAAACTCGCACTTGCTTATCTTTGCATATAACTTTTCTTGCCTCAAATTGCAGTGCGATCTTCAAGTGTTCTGCATGCTCTTCTTGGCTCCTCGAATATACCAGAATATCATCGATAAACACTACTATAATCTGGTCCAAATACGGTGAAAAGATTCGGTTCAAGTCCAGGAATATCACCGGTGCGTTCGTGACTCCAAATGGCATCACTAAGTACCCGTAATGCCTATATCGAGTTCGGAACACTGCCTTGCAAATATCTTCTGATTTTACTCGAACTTAATGATATCCGGATCGTAAATCCAGTTTCGAGAATACCTTCGTGCCACTGAGTTGATCGAATAAGTCGCCGATACGAGAGATCGGGTATTTGTTCTTAATAGTCACCCGATTTAATTCTCGATAATTGATCCACATTCTCCACGTGCCATCTTTCTTCTTGATTAGAAGAACTGGAGCTCCCCAGAGTGAACTGCTGCTGCGAATCCAACCCTTCTCTAATAATTTGACCATATGTTTCTTGATTTCTTCTAACTCCACTGGTGCAATTGGATAATACGTTTTTGAGATTAGCACTGCTTCCGGAACAAGATCAATCGCAAACTCCACATCTCGTTTTGGCGGTAAACCCGAGATGTCCCCGAACACGTCTATAAACTCTTGAACTACTGCTGGCGCTTCCTCCTTATCTGCTTCCATCGACGAAAGAACGGTGCTTGTCGGCCTAGCCCTAAATTCGACTAGCCCGACAGATCTGCTACCTCCTGCAAATATAAACTCCGGATGTCCGGGAATCTAGAAAATCACTTTCTTTGCCCTACAATTGATGTGAGCATGGAAAGTGCCAAGAAAGTCCATTCCAAGATGACATCATAGCTGCCAATATTAATCACCAAGAAATCCGCAAATAACTTTCGTCCGCAAATAACCACCGAACAATCCTTGCACTCGCTACTAGATATAATCTTTAAGTTCCTAGTGCGTATATCCCAACAACTAGACATGGCCGTGCATGGAATGGAGTGCGCAGTAATAAACTTGGACGATATAAAACAATGAGATGAAACTGAATCGAATAATGCTAATGCGGGAAAATCATGAACAAGTAGGATACCTGAAACGACTTCATCTGAAACCTTGTCCTCTTCGGCCGTCAAAGTAAAGGCCCATGCTTGATTAGGCCCATGAGTAATCTGCTTCTGCCCATGCATCAGCTTATACGGTGGCTTTTGAATATCGTTCCTCAATCGTAGCTTTGACGGACAAGTATTGATGGTATGGTCAGCCGATCCGCAAACAAGACAGAGGCCAAGCCTCCTTCGACATTCCTTCTGTAGGTGTCCGGGTAGATAGCAAAAGTAACAGATCACCCTCCTTTTCTGATCGGCTATGACGGGCTTCTTCATAAGTACAATGCCTCGTCTGTTTACCGGGATGCCTCTGCGTACAAGAGCTCTGTTCGGCGTAAACGCCAGCTTCCGCACTACGACGCTTGTTGCGTACTCTTCGCTTTCACCGATAGGCTCTGCTGCTCCCTGGCTGCCCTGAGAACCTATGAGAAAGTGGTCAATCCCAGAAATATAATGTATCTATGGATTTCCACGTCCAAACTGTGCATAAACTTTCGTACCCTATCAGTATCGTTGGCTACCAAAGGTCCTACGAATCAACTGAGCTGCGTCCACTCAGCCGCATGCGCATCCACAGATCCGCCCTTCTGCTTCAAGCTAATAAATCTTTCTTCCATTTCTTCTCGAGCAGTTTGTGGAATGAACTTCTCCAAGAAACCCTGCGAAAACGTTGCCCAACTGATCGTCTTGGGTAGACGGGTCTCCTCCACGAGCCACCACTCACGGGCATAATCCACCAGTTGGATGCGTACAACATCCACTCTCTTGTCATCTGGAATTTGCGCGGTGACGAGCAGATTCTTCGTGTCAACTAGCCACTGCTTCGCTGGCAACGGCTCCTCCAATCCTATAAATGTGGACAGACCAAGCCTTCTGAAATCCGCAACGGTGCCATTACGCTACGCTGGCCTGACCGCTACCGCGCCTACGGACTGCTGAACTGTCCGCAGAACCTCCTGAAAAGCCTCGGCTTGCCGCTGATTCAGATCGGTTTGCCGTTTCTGGTTCTCCAGTATCCCACGTATCACTCCAAGCAATGCAACGTTATCAACACGCCTCTGGTACGATCGCAGATCTCTATCTGTCATGATTCTGAAGTCAAGACACTGAAGAGGATTAGCACGATAAACAGAATTCAATAAACATGATAGTTATAGATTCAAGAATGTCAAAATAGTAATATGGCAGGACATGTTCCTAATTACGCGTTTTCTGGTTAGTGTATTGGGTTCAATACCCAACTACAAAAAAACCAAACCCGATTAACCTAAATCCTACGTCTCTGATATCAAACAAACCCTGTCATGTCCTGCTTCCCAGAGTGTGCTAACTATGGTACATGACAGAGCTAACCATGTTACATGTGGTTAGGAAATATCCCTCCACAGTTACATTACGGTTGTCTATAGGATATCAAGAATAGTAAAATATAAAATTTATCTAGTACATGTCCATTTGCCAAAATAAAGAGTCAAGAAAATATATAAGCGGAAACGATAAATCCAATAAATAACATCTGGAAATACGTCCCAATATGGGTTCATATCAAGAAATAAAAGTTGCGGAAAGAAACTAAACTAAATATCACTAAACACAATTCCTCACCGCTTGGCTTGATGGCTAAAATATTCCTGTTCAGACTACGATAGAGATAGAGGAACTGGGCTATGCAAAACCCAGACGTCAGTGCGTCATAATATCAAACAATAGTAATAACCAAGATAGGAACCAGATATACATGCATGAATATAAATCAACATGAATATAAACAATGATGTGTGTATGTGTATGTGATGAGTAATCTAAACTGTGCTACTGGGTTATCTATTCTAAAGTTTTTGAAATCAATTTAATGGAATCGTCCATGTAACTCAATAGTATCCCGTGCGTGTCCGGAACCACGGTCAAGACTCTTGGGCTGAATCCGAGACACCGTTAGGCAGTAAACAGGTAACATGCATAGACAAATGATGTCAGCATCATCATCCCGGGGCTGGCTTAGCCCGTAAAGACTGATCAGTATAAGCATCGAACTGTCGAGTTACAAGTCAGGTTTCATTATTGATTTCCCCTTACCCCCAAGGATATGTGTTCAAGTCGGGTATTGATAATATAGAACTAATGCCAATACAGGATCAAGCAGGTACAGATTTTGTCTAATGTAAACAACATGTTATGTCTGTCAGGACAACAAGTCAGGATTGCCGGTATTAGTAACAAGATCAAGTATCAAGTCAAGTAGTGTATCAGGGCATGTCATGTGGTGCATATGCATCAAGTGGATACCAAATGTAAAACTGTAAACGATATCGGGATTATGGTAAATAGTACTGATATCAGGATGCATATGTGTCTAACTGTAATAACCTATATATATCCATGACTATTTATGATTCAATCTAGATAACATGTCATGATAATATAATAGTGAAATGACATCAGGGTGTTCCAGCATGTAATTAGATATGCAAATGTCAGTACGGATACGTACGGGTATCGTAAAACGGTAAAACTATAACATCGGATGCACGATTAAACTACATGTAATATTTTTATTCATATGGATAAAAATATAGCAGCATAGCATGTAGTAAGATAAACTTGCCTGATCGGATCTCACGACAGGGTGCGTACGTCACGTTCGACGTCGGGTAAATGTCGCGATGCGAACCACGTGCGTACAGAACTGAACCAGGCCACTCAAGGACATGACCACGCTGGATGATGACGACGGCTGGGTCGTCCGGATCGTCGGCGATGTGCGCGACTCCGGCGATCACCGGAACAACAAGAATCAAGAAAAGAAAGAGAAGAAGATGTGGTCTGGGGTTTGGTGCTCTGGCTTGGAGTCAGAGACGAGGAGGTGAGGGGGTGACGACGAGGTCATGGGTTGTAGGGGTTGCGGTTCTCGGGTGATGGGTTGTCGGGGCTGTCGGATGTAGAAGATGGTGGTGTCGGGAGTCGGAGGTGGTGATGAGGGCGGTGGCGAGGAGGTCGGTGAGGGGTGTTGTGGGGTTTCAGGTATGCAGGGTTCTTGGTGTTGCGGGAGAGGAGATGAGGAAGATGAGGATGAGGTGATGGAGATGAGGACGTGGTGGTGACGTCGATGGGACAAGGGCGAAGGCGGCGGCGGCGGCAGCAAAGGGACGAGGGCAAAGGTGGTGGCTGGATTCGGCGTGGGTGCTCGGATGATGGGTTCGTCGGGGCTTGGTGCAGGGGCTGTGAGCTCGGGAAAGGAAGTGGTGATGAGGTGAGGTCTGGGGTTGCGAGATGATCGGTGGCGAGGTCGAGGGTGAGGCTAGGGTTAGGGTCTTGCGGAGGCGGGATGTGAGGAAGAGAGGGAGGGAGAGAGAGAGAGTAGGCTGTGTTTAAAGATTAGGTTTAATAAAATATATAGGGGAGGAGAGAGAGACAGTGGAGAGAGAGAGAGGCCGGGGAGAGGAAATATATTAGTTAGTTATATAATATTTAATATATATATCAGTATTAACAAATATATCAGTTAGTTATTTAATATTTAATATATATTAGTATTAACAGTTATGGTATAAGGAATATAATAAGATATATTATAGGATTTTATGGCTAATACAAAAATACTCAAAAAAATATCCGGGTTGTGTCTAAAAATCTAGTTTTAAAATACGAATAATATACGTATCAACCAAAACCATAATGCATACCCCCAAGAACGGATACACGTAATATGCACGTAGCGATCCAAACGAGTCTGTTTCACTAAACAGAACAAGAACACAAGCAACCATAGGGTATGGGGTATAATGCAGGTTATGCTAGGTATTAAAAATATTATATTTGGTTATAAATGTATTATTTAAAATGTATGCAGATCCCAAATATATGATACAGGTATATAGAGCATGAATGTGTGCATGGATCCTTTGTACTAGCAAAGATAAGACGTAATCTAGAATTAAGACAGATTTCAAGCATGCTGGTCGGGTCGGATACTAAAGAAAGATATCAAAATACTATCCGCACCCAAAACAAGTAATACTCAAGAAATAGCCACAAGATTAAGAAATACTCAAATAGAATATGGTGTAAATGAACTAGGATGTTACAAGTATTGAACCTGTCGGTTTTATCGTTGTAATCCCATAAAGGACAACTATCAGTTATTATTTTCTTTAGTTTTTCGGATTGTTATTGCTTCCGCTATTGTTTTCTGTTATTGTTTATTATGGCTATTGAACATATTTAGATATAGATATTTATATTATTGTTTTTGATTACTGCATGACAGCCTTAATGTGACTATGGTGGGATGTTTCCTTACCGTAGGTAGCATGGCTGGCTTTGTTACATCCTTATATTAAAGTATTTTGGGAAGCGGGGCGTGACATAGGTAGTGTATGCCTCTATAATTTACATGTAAATTGTAAGTCTGACTATCGGATTCCATTAATTATCTCCAGTCTTCTGCCTTTTACAATGCTCAAGGCACGATGATTTAGTCATCGGTTCAATTAAGCAGATAGCAGACTATCTTCTTTCATTAAGTATCTGCTGTTAAACGCCTACACCCCTAATAATTCACAACATTATAGTTTATACTACTTAGAAACTCTTCATGAACTGCCCACATAAATTATATCCTATATCCTTTATTTTACCGATAGTAGATATTGAAGGTTAGTGATTGTTTATTCAACAGGAAGCGGTGTTGGTAGCACTGGAGCAATTGCTGGGGGAGTTGCTGCCGGAGCTGCTTTGCTGTTTGCTGCTCCAGCAATTGGGTTTGCTTATTGGCGTCGTCGTAAACCCCAAGAAAATTTCTTTGATGTGCCTGGTTAGAGTTTGAATAACTATATTGATAGTTTATAGATGTGATCTTGTTGGACTATAGAAGTAGTGCTACCTTCAACCCTCGTCACAACTTCTGAGTTTTGGTGGTGTGGTGGTAGTGATTTTAAGATGATATCACAGTCATCTATTTTCAGATCCTGCCATGCATGCATTTGGGGGGAAAATGCACTACCTAGGTTTTGGTCCATATAAAGGGCATGCAGAGTGCAGAGGAGGCACTGTAAAAAGTATTTTCTTCAATCCTCACCTTAACTTTTAGAGTTTTGGTGAAGGGGTAGAACGTCAAGAGATGTTAATAACTGTGAGTTATGTGCAGCTGAAGAGGACCCAGAAGTTCATTTGGGCCAGCTTAAAAGGTTTTCCTTGCTAGAACTTCGAGTTGCAACTGATACCTTCAGCAATAAGAACATTTTAGGAAAAGGTGGTTTTGGAAAGGTTTACAAAGGAAGGCTAGCTGATGGCTCCCTTGTAGCAGTAAAGAGACTTAAGGAAGAGCGCACGCCCGGTGGGGAGCTCCAATTTCAGACTGAGGTTGAGATGATTAGCATGGCTGTGCATCGAAATCTGCTTCGGCTTCGTGGGTTTTGCATGACTCCCACCGAACGGTTGCTTGTCTATCCCTACATGGCTAATGGGAGCGTTGCATCATGCTTAAGAGGTATTTGAACATAGTACTAGTAATTTGGCACATGCTGCAATTTTTTTTGAAAGTGCATACATATTTAACAGTTTACGTTATAAAAGAATTTTATTATTTGTAGTGCTGTATATTCAAAATGTTAAATAGTAGAAGGTTTTCTCTTATAAATTTCAAGTTTGATTCTGCTTAGAGTTTGAAACCTAATCTGACCTCCAACAAAACTTGGGTTGGATCTATCCTGGACCATCTCATTTGATTAGGTGCTTAGTGGAGTCTATTGCACTTAATAATATGGGCCAGTTTTAGTTTTATTAGTATCATGTTAATTTAGCAGGTCCGAACTCTCAAGCTGGCAGCCGTTTGGGCCAAAGCTAGGTCTTTCCCAAGTTGCACCCTGTCTTGTTATACCCCTTGTTAGTACTAAAGTTTAATTTTGACAAATCTGATGTGATATGACTCGTTATGTTTCCTTCATCTAATTTGAAGTTTCCCATTGAATGGGTCAAGGTATGAGCATGAATCTGCATTGAGAGGGTCAACTGAAAGAATTGACCAAAATTACGGTCATCTGTCAATCTTAACACGTTTTCAGTATCTAGATTACAACTGAGAATTCTAGTCGAATAAGTGTCCCTCTAAGAGATATTGTTTTTTGTTGGCTATAGAGCGCCAAGAGTTGGAGCCACCACTGGATTGGCCTATTCGTAGAAGAATCGCATTGGGATCTGCGAGAGGACTTTCTTATTTGCACGACCATTGTGATCCAAAAATTATTCACCGTGATGTGAAGGCTGCAAATATCTTATTGGATGAAGAGTTTGAAGCAGTTGTTGGAGATTTTGGCTTGGCCAAACTAATGGACTACAAGGATACTCATGTGACAACCGCTGTCCGTGGAACAATTGGGCACATTGCTCCAGAGTACTTATCAACAGGTAAGTCTTCAGAGAAGACGGATGTTTTTGGGTATGGCATCATGCTTTTGGAGCTCATCACTGGACAAAGGGCTTTTGATCTTGCTCGCCTTGCAAATGATGATGATGTTATGTTGCTTGACTGGGTAATCCTTTTTCTAACTTACGATTTCCTTCACTGCATTTGTTGATCCTAAAGATTATGGTATTATAGCGTGCCTTTTCTATAGCCCGCTGATGCAATTTCACCCATACACACTACCAAAAAGACCATAACATATCCCATGACCCAACAATAATTTTACTTGTCTGGTGTAGGTTAAATTTGGTAGTGTAGCACAAAATGCTAACCCCCACCACACCCAGGTGGGGGTGTGGGGGTGGGGTGCGTTAATAAACATTTATATATGCCCTGATCCTTGTTCTTCTCCTAGGTGAAAGGCCTTTTAAAAGAGAAGAAGTTAGAAATGCTGGTAGACCCAGATCTACAAAACCATTACATAGAAGCCGAAGTAGAGTCTCTCATTCAGGTTGCCCTCCTCTGCACTCAAGGCACCCCAACTGAGCGGCCAAAAATGTCCGAGGTGGTGAGAATGCTTGAAGGAGACGGTCTCGCTGAAAGATGGGAAGAATGGCAGAAAGTGGAAGTGATTCGTCAGGAAGTGGAAATGGCCCCACATCACAACGAGTGGATTCTCGATTCCACGCACAACTTGCACGCAGTTGAATTGTCTGGTCCGAGATGATACAGCATTCCTAAGTTCTGCAGTCTGCAGCTAACCCATTTGTAATTGACGTTGAGACTTTCTTTTGGACTACTTGAAATTTTAGTGTCATGTACCATCCCCGCAATGGTTATAATGTTTCATTTGTATATGTTTTGCTATTCCTTCTTCCTGGTAGTTCACAACTGGAAACAACCCCCCCCCCCCCCCCCCCCCCCCCACTCTCTCTCTCCCGCACGCATAATGGTGCAGAAGTTTGATTCTTAATTATTGGAGGTTGGTGGTTCTGATCAAGATGCTGTAGATGACACTGCAACAAACTTTGCACTGTGCCCTATTACTTCCTGGTATGTATGCCCTAGACGATGGTCAAATTTCATGATATATAGTGTTTTTTATTTATTTAGCATTTGGCTAATTTTCTTTCTGTTTTTCTGTTGCATTTGGTGGTGTATGGTTTGCTTCAATGAAAAATTGAAAATGCTGTATTTGTTGCGTACATTATTTAGTCCATGTAGCCATATATCATATGTCTCGGGAAAAAAGTTGTGGAATTGTTTAGTTACAATTTTCGATATAGAATATTATTTTAACTGCAGATCTAGGGATTGGATACATTCGAGTATGAGTAACAGTGGGTAGGTAAAATATTTCTCTTATTTTCCTCCTTTTCTGGTGCAGGTGCAGTTGGGGTTGGGGCTGCTGGACTCATCTCTAATATTATACCTGGTGTTTGCATCTCTAATATTATACCATGGTGTTTGCATATAAAGTGGGTTGGTACTGTATTTCATATGCAGACATGCTATGAACATCTCTGTGTGACTATTTGTAGTTTACAGCTGTGTTTGCATATAATAGGAATAACAATGGTTTTTGCATATAATAGTAGTTAACAGACTACCTGCAGCAGTTAACAGCTAATAGCATTTTTGCACCATGCCATCACGTTTATATTATAAATTGAAAATGACGGTGTGAGATTTTGAAGAAAATATGTTTTAAGCAAATAAATAAGTTGTAGACATTACACATTTTTATAACAGTGGCAAAGATATGATATATATGACGAATCAAATTGTTATAAGTGCTGATGAAGAGTTTTATTTTTCTTAATTCAGGTACATGTATTTTTTTGAGTGAGTTGGGAGACGGGTTTGATTAGCGAGAGAGAGATGAGTTGGGAGTTCTTTTGGCTTTTTCTTGGGAAGTGTGGGAAAGAGATGAGTTTGGGTGTTTTTTCTTGGGAAGTGTGAGAAAGAGATGAATTGGGTGTTTTTTGTTTTTTCTACAGATGATGTGTACAACCTTATTGTTGAGTAGTTAACAGATGATGTGTACAACCTGCAGCAGTTAACAGCTAATAGCATTTTGCACCATGCGATCACGTTTATATTATAAATTGAAAATGACCGTGAGATTTTGAAGAAAAAATATGTTTTAAGCAAATAAATAGTTGTAGACATTACAGTGGCAAAAAATATGATATATATGTCGAATCAAATTGTTATAAGTGCTGATGAAGAGTTTTATTTTTCTTAATTCAGGTACATGTATTTTTTTGAGTGAGTAGGGAGACCGGTTTCATTAACGAGAGAGATGAGTTGGGAGTTCTTTTGCTTTTTCTTGGGAAATGTGAGAAAGAGATGAGTTGGGTGTTCTTTCTTGGGAAGTGTGAGAAAGAGATGAGTTGGGTGTTTTTGTTTTTTATACAGATGATGTGTACAACCTTATTGTTGAGTATGGTACAACCTTATGGTCGAGTATGGGGCAGTAGCTTTCTCTTTTTGTTTTGAATTTTTTGTTGCAAAATAATGTAATAATGATATTATTATCCAAAGAGTTTGAGTTATAATAGTAATTTCTCTTTTTGTTTGAATTTTTTTTGTTGCAAAATGATGTAATAATGATATCATTATTCAGAGAGTTTGAGTTATAATAGTAAAAGATGTGCATGTCAGTTTGATCCTTTGACTTTTGAAAGAGCTTGACATGCACATGAGGAAAGAGCTAAGGAGTTATGTTGTGCTTAATACATGTAATGACAGAGTACTGGGAAGCATTTTCTGGGAATGGGATGACCCGGCATTTAATCCCAAGGAATCTTATATTACCGTGTTTGGTATATTTTAATCATTCCTGATGATATATGTATGTGCAGCTGCCGGCCGGCGGCGAGAACGGAGGAGGGTCGGTGGATGACGCCGAGACCGACGACGAATGGCTGATCATCGGCCCATGAAGGGTCGGCAATGACCGGTCGGCGGACGACCGAACGAACGTCCGACGACTAACTATGGCCGGCCAGCGGCGAACATTTGATTGGCGGCGGGCCGGGTGACCGTTGAATGATCGGCGATGACCGATAGTCGACCGGCGGATGAATGATTGATGATGGATGGCAGGCGATCGACGATGGGGGGCGAGACCGGCCAGCCGGCGGAACGATCAACAATGGACGGTGGGGTCGGCCGGCCGGCGCGTGACGAGAGAGATCGACGGCGAATGGGCAGGGCTCATTCATGTGAGGCAGGAATATTCGTGCTAATCTAGGATAGACACATATTTTGGAGAGAATATGATTACCATGAAATGTGATCATTTGATTATCGTGGTAATTCTATATTTCCGGAAATATATTTTACATCTAATATTTCATGATAATATAGGAATTACGATAAACTTTTTAGAACTCAGCTTTTTTTACTTGGACCTAAACTATTTTTCCCATATAAAAATAAAAGCCAAATATGCCCATAAATTGATGGAAAAAGAAAATAAACCCTTTAGGTTCCCAAAATGCCCCTCGCTAATATCAAAATGATCACCCCAAGTCTCAGTCGATCGTTTCGCCGGCCCTCTCCCCTCCCCCGCCAAATGTTCTCCAAACCCATCCACCGCCGAAACCAAGCCCTAGACCTAACCCTAACCCTCATCTCCCGCCGCTTCTCCTCCCTCCTCGACCGCTACGATTTCGTCTCCCCTCCCTCTCTCCTCCCCCAAAACCCTAACCCTAACCCTGATTCCCCAAAGAAGAGGCAGAAGAAGCCCCCGTCGTACCTAGACCGCAGCGGCCAGAGCCCGGTCCACTCCGACCTCCACTTTGATTTCGATTCAGCTACACCGAAAGCAGCTCCAATGTGAAGCCTATCGGGCTTCGAGAGCCCAAGTACTCGCCTATCGGGCAGGGGAGGGTCGATTGGGATTGGACAGGGTTCGCTGCGCCGGTGGTGGACTCCACGGTGAGGGGGGTGAAGGGTATGATTCGGTGGGGCCTGCGAAAGAGGCGGTGGAGGAGCCGTGGAGGAGGACAAGGGAGATGGTGTCGGGGAGCCACTAATGGAGGCGGAGAGGGCGTTCTTGATTGATAAATGCCAGAAGAACAAGACTCAGAGGCAGATTAATTTGGGTAATTGTTTTTTTTATTTGCTTGATTCATTTGCATAAATTTGTTATGGGTTGATATATATCATGTTTTAATTGCAATGTAGTTAGTTTCTAGCTATAAAAAGGATAACTTCCCCCGAAAAACACCACATTTGTACTGGAAGGTGTTCTTCGTCACCTAATGTTAGAAGCATAAGGCAAACGGAAAATTAATTTGCGGAAGGTTAGGGGGACAATTTTCGGGAATTAGCAATTTTTAAAAAATATTTAGCAAAATAGTGTTACCCAAAAATATTTATGAGAATGGTGTTGGGCTGGTGATTAGCCCGGTTTAGTTATTGTTAAATAAAACCGCACTTTTAAAGTGCGGTTTTAAGCTAAGATCTTTTACAAAAATATTGTAAATTAAGAACCACACTTGAAACTGCCGGTTTAGGTTCCCTTCCACAACCAACAAAGATCCTCTCCAACCAACAAAGATTACGAGTTTTACAAGTTTTTTTTATCTTAAAACCGCACTTGTAAAGTGCGGTTTTAGTTAAGAATACCTAAAGCGAGCTAATATCCATCCCAACACCATTTTGCTAAATATTTTTTGGGGAACACCATTTTGCTAAATATTTCGGAAAAAATGATAATTCCTAAAAACTGTCCAAGGTTAGGGTTGTTTGTTTATTTATTTTGGCGTAGAATTCGGTTCACATTAATTATCTATAAGTTTTTCAGCCACATTGACTTTTTCCGATCAAAATGTTACCGGCTTTGGATCAAGGCTACTTTCACAAAGGTCTACCATCATCAAGTTGAAGTCAATTGTCTCATCATTAATTCCGAATGCCTAGGACAAGGAAATATTAACAAATGAGGGGTTTTCCATAATATTAAGTAGCCATTTGGTTTCCATTCTGCTGGACTGAGAACAAACTCTAGAATTCGGAGAAATGTGTAAAGGGCAATATGGTATAATTAAGCTATGAAAAAAGAATATATTTTTTCAAAAAAAAAAGTTCCCATTTTAATTATCTAATTTGGTACTTTTGTTCAATAAAAGTTGTCATGACTTGAGCTGTATCATCTAATTTAGTCATTTTTTGTCAACTATTATTATTATGTCAAAATGGATATAAATAAGCATTCTTTGATAAGATGATATCCCCTTCAAAATTGTAATTAACACATTTAACAGAATTTTAACCAAGTTAAGGATGTTAATAGATACTTTAAGGCTGCAGTATATTTTACACTTGGCTGTGAGTTCTGTTTGAAAACATCATGAGAAATAACAATGGTTCACAATGCTAAGCAGTGAAGACGTTACCACTTATAATGTATGGTTGAGAGGCAAGTATTTAGCTGGATATAGTAGATCAAATAATTAAAGTGAAAAAAATGAAAACTATGTTAGATGAAGTATAGAAGTCACTTTAACTGAGAAAGTAGTGCAAGCCAATTGTGATGATGATATTATATGCATGCGTGGAGCTGTTAGGATCCCCATTAATATTTGACTGCTTAATTTTTTTTTCCTTTACCTTCTGCTGATGGTTTTCTTTTCATAATATTTCCTATGTGTGTAACATTCTTGTAGGAAGAGATGGGCTAACCCATAACACGTTGAATGATATTCACAATAATTGGAAGCAAGCTGAGGCTGTAAGAATAAAGTGTCTTGGTGTGCCCACCGTTGATATGAAAAATGTCTGCACTCAACTTGAGGTATTCGTTCTTTTCCTGGAAATGTTCTAGTGGTTTACGCATTGTCCTCTTGTTTGGGAGTTGTATATGACCTAAGGCGCTATGTCACTGGAATTCATTTAACTGGCGTGACTTTCAAGGCTCAACCCAGGTATCCCTAATTTTATGCCTATGTATTCTTGAAAACGAGCGAAGAAACTGTTTATGGTTATAATCTATTCTTTTAACCCTAATGTTTTTCTTTTGGCTATTTGCTTCTGCTCATAATATTTGTCCAACAACCTTCTAGAATATGACTTCAATTTTAGTTTAACTTAATATATTTACTTTATTTATTCTACCTTAAAGAAATTTTTAGGGAAAATGAACAAGCAATGGAAGAGTAATAGTACCTATCTTTTACGTGATGACTCCTTGCTGTATGCCTATTTATAGTACACTCTAATAAAGAAAGATATTGAGAAGTCTGTAATCCCTATGAGTAGCTCATGCAAAGATACCATCATCAGAGCTTGACATAAACTATACCATGCAAAAGCAACAAAATTGTGAGCCATTGCTGATCACCTGGAACATCTTCCCCTGTCATTTAATGAGCCTATAAAGATTGAATTTTCGGATTCATACATTTCTACACGGATATAAAGGTTAAAATTTGTCTTGAATTAGACATTATATTCAGTTGGAACAGTGATATGAATTATAGGACTGCAGGAAATGCTTGAAGTTTCAACATAAATATCAAAATACCAATTATGCTCAGTTAATAGTTTATTTTGAATTCTCTGCATTTCTAACTAGTTTTTCTATAATATGCTAAACTAAAGATGAATACGTAATTCAACACAAAGTTATAGCAATTTAACCGGTATAAAATGGTTTTATTGATAGTATTAGTTAATATCTTCATTGCTTTTACTACCTGCAATCCACAATCGAAGATGTTGAGGTCAATTAGTTTCAACCTGGGAATGTTTTCCTTCTGCAAGCCTATTTCACTTGAAATGGGTAAACTGCAAAACCTTCTTTAATGTTTGCTTAAGAAGTATATTACCTCCCTGGGGAAGGTATGGTGTATGTGGCCTTTTTCAATTTTTCCAAAGGCTGATTACACTACTAGAATCTGTGACCTCTAGTCCAATTAAACAAGCTAACCTGTTGTGCCTTCTATTTAGAAAGTCACAACACCCTGAAGTTTGAACTGAAATAATATAACAGACCAACACTGTTAACTGAGGGAGATGAACTCTTTTTGGTTGATCTTTCCTCTTCTTTTCCACCCGTTCTCTCCCGGCCCCCTTCTCATCATCAATGGCATTGTTTCTGTAAACTGCTGCAATTATCATGAATATCTCCTGTCCGTATCTTCCTCCTCTTCCTTCTTCCTCTTATGCTCCTTACCTCTTCTCTTTTGTTTTGCCACATACATTCTCAATTCTTTGATTCTTTCTCTTCCATCCTTGTCCCTTTCTCCCGAATCTTCTCTCTTCCATCTCCTTTAGTTTCCTCCCTCTTCTCTTGTGCCTCCTTCTATCCGGCATCCATCGTTGGTTTTTAACGTAAGCAATTAACCATGTTGTTTTTCACCGAGATCACAAGAGCATGGCACCAGAGTTGATCCGAAATCCCCCCTTTCTTCGGAGCTAACCCGACTTTTCTCTTACTTTCTTCTTTCTTTCATGATGTTTTGTTGGTACTCTCTCTCTCTCCGGAGAGCTTGCAAAAACTTTTGAAGGAATTATTGCCCCTGCTCGTGTGTCCAGCAGCCGATGGATGTAGTAAATTGAAAGGGTGCTATTTGCTAATGAAATCAAATACTGATTTACTTGTTTTGAGATTTTTCTTCTTTTTGGTGGGCTGGGGGTATGGATTGGTGTTTTATGTATATTTATTATTGGATTGGTTTAGATTGCACTTTTGCTCTGTTACTTGTTGGCAAATAAGAGATAAATATTGCTTAAATACCAAGTTTTGAATTAAGAAATGGTTAACATAATCATAAATGCAAGCTTTTAGAAAGTTGAAAAACGAATGATTTTATTAAATTCCAATGTCAACTATTTTATTGCGATCAGTGTAGTGTGTAATACCTTGTATATAATATCGGCACTAAAAATTAACTCATGAACAAATGCTAAATATGTCATTTAATTCTCAAAATTTTAACCAAGTTGACGTTTTATTCCATGAGAGTTTAATTCAACATCTCATAAAACCTAGTAGTCATTTAAAAAATATTCTCAAAATGTTTTTTAGTTATAATAGATTAAATCGAAAATAATCTAACAAACTTTCTACAAGCAAGTGGTTTTTTAGTTATATATCAATTTTATCAATTTTATGAAAATGAAAAAATCAAGGGATTAGCAATTGATAGTCTCTATTCTTTTCCCAAAAAATTTTAAAATTCTAAAAACTTTAATTAGTCTCAGGGAACATCATCTTTATCAAAAACTAAAAGATAAAAAAGCAAAAATAGTCTCAAAAGATTTAATTAAGCAAATATCATGCAGCTTTTTAGTCATCATTGGATTCAAGCTGTTGCTTCCGCTGAATAATTTTAGCCAGCTCTCTATTCAGAGTCAAAAGTTCTTGCTCAATTTTATCATTGTTGGCTTTGATTTTAAGGATCAAGTCGGCGTAACCATTTAAAGGATCAATGATCATAGAATTGACCTTAAAAAATAAAACTAATGACTACACCTCCGAGTAGTGCGGGTCGACGTGGTGAGGTGCTCATGGATGAAACTCGTGCGGAATAAATTATGCACGTTAATAAAATTCTGCATTTTGTTTTGCGGAAAGTGGTATGCATGCATATTCATAGTTTGGCGTGCATTCTGTTGGAAATGAGTGCAGGTGGTACATGGCCGAATATCATTGGATGATGATGAGACGACACATGGTTGAGGATTGTTGGACGATGACGAGGACATGTTCAACACAGTCAGCTAGTATACTTTCCTGATTTCAAAACAAAAAAGAAAGAGAATAAGAAAAGTGATGTACTAAAAATTTTGAAAAGAATTAACGATCGCAACAGAAATCCAAGATCGGTGTTTTAGGGAAAACTGAAAATACTACTAAATGAATACCAAACACAACAAAAATCACACCAACACAAGAGACACAAGTTTGACTCAGATTCGACGTAACTTGTACTTACCCTTATAACTGTAACGAGAACTTCCACTTTGAGAAAGAATTATACGAGATTTACCTCATACCTTGAATACAAAGAATCACCATTGTCACAAACCCTTTAATTTTTCTTGCTTGATTTCCATCTTCTCTCTAATTTCTTTCTCAAATTCTAGGCAATTATGAAGCCGTATACATCTAATATCTTATGCTAAGTCAAAGATAAAAGATAAATTTAAACTAGAGAATTTAATCCATTTAGAGATAAAGACAAATTAGAGATAAATACGAAATTCTTTTTCAAGTCTCTTCATTTGCAAAAATTATGCATGGTGTTTGAAAACAATTATTCGGCCTCTTTGAACATGTCGGGGGCCATCACATGGGGGTCCCGCTGTCTGGTCAGCGGACAGGGGTCTTCCATGGGAGAAATGTTTTGAGTGTATCGGGGAGCTCCTGAGAAAGGAAAAAGTGCGAGATAGGAAAAGAAAATGAGTGCCTAAAGGGGTACTCGTAAGCGGGAATCTCTATGGGGTTTCCACTAGGACTGATCAACGGTCGGTTTGGTTCGTTTTTTTCAAAAAAAACGGGCCAAAGCAAATTGACCCAACCTTACAAATTCAGATAAAATCGACCGGCCAGATCAAAAAACAAGATTGAACCGAACCGGTTCGGTTCGAAAATAGGTTCAACTGAACCAGACCTCTTTTAAATTTTAATAATTGTTTTTAAATTAGAATAATTGGAAAATAGACCATCAATAACAATCATAAAAATAAAATAATTATACAGAAAGAGATAAAATAAAAAACATGACAAAATACAAATATAATCGATAACAATTTACAACATATTTAACAAAATGAAGCACAACCATGAATTTTTACAATCACAAACACAAATAACAGACTAACTCAAAATTAAAAATTATAAACAAATCTACGAATACAATTATAAAATTACAACAATACAACAGTCCACAAGGCTTTTTATTTGCTAAAACTTTGATTCCTTCACTCTATATATTACTGAAAAAGGTACAATTATATATTTTTAGTTATGTCTAAATAGAAAAAATTCAAAATAAATATATGAACTTATCTTAATATCCACACATAATGACGTCGCCACACATCTTTGATCGTTCTTGCCTCTACGGTTTAAACTTAATAAGTAATAATAGAATGGAAAAAAAAAAGAAAAAGAATAATAGAAGAAAGAATCCTATATCATGCTCAGATTCAAATTCTTTTTCAAATTATACCAACCTATCATCAACGACTGTTTATGTAAACGGATCACAAATACTTATTAGACCGGGATAACTAATTAAGTGCTTAATATTAACTAAATTTAGAATGATCATTGATCAAGTATCATCATAGATGATTATGATATGAAAAATTGCAAATATGTTACAAAATGAAAAGAACCGACCCGACCCGACTAATATCAATGTACTAATGCAGTCACCAAACTACAAACTAAAAGTATAAAGGATCCAATATATGTGAACTAGGGGCAACAGAAGTTATGTAATATTAGACAATAATCATAAATCTATAGAATCATCACTGCATAATTTATGGCTCATACATGCAAGTAATCATAGTTTATACCCAGTCCAATAGAACAAACTGAAACTAAAACAAAGGCAAAGCCAAAAAATGATATAAGCTAAAATTAAAAGTGCAGCATAAGAGACTTACCACTAGAAATACTCTGTAGCAACTAAACAAGTAAACAACAACCACACCACATTATAGACTTTACACAGCAACACTAATGATTTCCAGTCCCAGAAACTGCAAAATACAATATTGCAGTTTCAAGCAGTACTGCAATAGCCAAAAATACAAAACAATTCTAACATAGAGAACATCACTGCACAGTGCAACCACTGATTTGGAAGTTTGAAAAAAGAAAATATCAACTTAAACCAAAATCCTCATAATCCAAATACAATATAGCAAACCTGCGCAAGCCTACGCTGGATTAAGCATCCCATCATCATAATACTTACAGCTAATGTTTTGAAACGCCTTGGTGCCTCAGGCATATGGGCGAGATGATTTAAGCTGCCATCGTGTCAAGTGCCTGGGCGATCGCCCCAACGTCCAAAGCGAGAGTTTGAGGCGAGCATCTAACTGATTTTATTTAAAAAATAAAAATAAAATAAATTTCATGTTATTTCAATTTCATTTTTGTTTATATATACTTGCTTTCTCCTTCATGATAGAGAAGTCTTTTATGAGAATATAATTAAACCAAAAATGACGAAAAAACTAGGTTTTTAATTCCAAATTGAAAATTCTTTTATTCTTTTCTTCACATTCTTTCTTTAATCTCAAACTAACATAGTAAATTTATATCGACGGGCTAAATATTTTTTGACTTCACTCAAGCGGTCGCCTTTTTAGCTCCTCTCGTTTCAGGTGAGGCAAGTTTTGTCGTCTTGAAGTCGCCTTTCGCTTTTAAAACACTGCATACAGTTTTGATATAGATGGCTCAATCGCCAATTTGTTTAACCCTGAAAAGAGAAAATGCATCGACATATTAATAGAAAGTAAATAATGTGACAAATATATATATTTATATAAAGAGTTATAGTGTAAATTGAAATTACTTACCAACTTCTAAGCTTTCTATGTTTGCTATATCTTACTCAATACTAAATCTAGACTTGTCCATTGCCGCACGAATCCAGGCTTCAGTGCATATAAGTGCTTGAACCATTCTTAGACTCAACGAGCTTCTAAACGGATCAAGAACTCGACCACCCGTAGTAAATGAAGACTTGAATGCAACTGTGGAGATGAGAACCACCAACACATCATGAGCCATCTTTGAAAGAATTAGAAACCGTGAACTATTCATTTTCCAATAGTTCAAAACATTAAATTTTTCCACAATTGGCTCGGTTTGTTCATTTAGATATTTTTCCAACTCTGATTTACATTCTGAATGATCGGATCCCGCCCTCATTCTTTTAAAACAAGCACTTAAATCCTCATCCTCATCTTCAAGAAGCATGTTGGAGAAAGATTGACTAGATTGTGTGGTTTTACTACCATTTGAATCATACTTAATATACTCCGCAAACAATTCAAATGTGGCCTTCTTAACCTATGCAATGCTATTTCCTTGGACTCAAACATTTGGATATATGACCGGTAGTGCAATCCCCAACAACGTAAATTTGTATTGGGGATCAAGAATAACCGCAATATAAGGTAAATAATTCAATTTATCGAAATTTCCCCAGTACTTAGTATACTTCTCCCTCATTCACCGGGCCATCATGCATAAATCTATATCTTGACTTGTTTCGCTCTTTCTCAAGGAACTTGCAACTTTGTAAATTTTATGAATGAAACCATCAGTGGTAATATAAGAAGAATTGGAACACGATTTGTTAATTCATAATTTTTTTTTGAGAAACATGCACAATCTTCTAACATTGTTCCAATCATCCTCGGAATACCATACGAATTTTGGAGATCAAGTATAAACATAGGATCCAATGAGATCATCATATCAAAAGCTCGTTCATACTTTTCGGCGGCACTCAACATTAAGTAAATCGAGTTCCACCTAGTTGGTACATCCAACACAATCTTTTTTACATTTTATTTTTTCACACTCAACACGACTTTTGAACTTTTGACATCTCAAAGGAGATTGTCTCTCATAACGAATGACTGAACGAACACGAATTACGGGCGTACTTAAGTCCTTAATCCTGTCATTACAATTAGATTAACAATATGTGCAATGCAATGCATATGAAGAAACTTTCCATTCAACATGCTAGCATGCCAATTATTTATCTTCTTTCTCAAATAACTTATCATGATGTCATTTGAGCTCGAATTATCGACTGTGATTGTAAACACACCATCAATGTCCCAATCAATTAAGCACTTCTCTACCACTCTACCAGGATCATCGCATCTATGATTAGAAATTGGATAAAAGTTCAAAATCCTCTTCCTTAAAGTTCATTCATTATAAATCCAATGTGTCGTAAGACACATAATTTATGCGTTGAATAGAAGTCCATGTATCGGTAGTGAGACATTCTTTGACAAGTATTTTGCAAGAATGATTTTAATTTATTCTCATCTTTTAAATAGACTATAACAATCTTTTTGAACGGTAAAACGAGATGGAATCTTAAAGTGTGGACAAGTAATAGATATGAAGTGTTGGAAACCTCCACCATCAACCGTCCTAAAAGGAAGTTCATTCATGATAATGAAATATGAAAGAGCTTTTTTAATCGCTTTTTGATTAAACACCCAATTGCTAATCCCACTCATATTCCCATTTTTCCTGACCTTGAAGACCAATTGAGGTTGTCGAGTGTCAACTGTGAATGGATTTTCAATACAACCTTTCATGTGACTATGTAGCGATGAAGTACCACTTTTTGCTATCATACCACATATTCATTCCCACAATAATAGCATATTGCTACAGCTTTCTTCTTATCTTTATAAAAATGATCTTACACTATCGACTTTGAATTGACCTTTCTCTTTTTAGAAGAGGGGGCTTATTATTGGTGTCGGTATTTTGCTCTTTATTATTCTACAAAATTTGGACAAGATGTGTATAAATATACAAAACAAATTTCAGATGTGATACTAATATATACTTAAAGGCCATATACTAATATTGTGATTTAACTCATCTCAAACATTACTGTTTTAACATCAAACTTTGATAACCTGCTAATATAATTAAACTAAAATAATCAAAATGATGATGAAAAATGTTATACCTGAGGTTGAGGAGTTTAAGTAGGTTGAGTTGCCTCAGCTTCAGGAGTTGACTCGACTGCCACTTGAGGACAAGATGTTGATCCAGTCATGCTTGCCATATGTTGTTATTCTACCAATGACTGCAGCTTAACAATCACAAAAAAAAACATAACCATAATTTTCTTAAAATTTGCGAGTCTGAAAATGTTTTGCAAAATCAAATTGATTGGAAAAAAATGATTTTAATGTTGCAGATCAAGCATAGATAAACAATACAACTACAACAATTCAAAACACAGATTTATTTGGATTGTTTTAGTCTCATCTAGAATAATACAATAATATTCATATTGGAACTAAAGGTCTTTTAAATCTAATACAAACACAATTCATATATAAAACCAATTCTTTATTGCAATAACTTACCAAATTTTTGCAAGCAGTAGCAAGCCAGCACCCAGCAACGAGATTCTAAAGAAGTCAGAGAAGAGAAATAGAGCACTAGAGAAGAGGCAAATAGCAACAACGAGATGTCGAACTATTGATTTCCTAAAAATTAGGCATTCTCAAACTCGAGATGAATTTCAGACTCAAGATGCTTCATAACTTATTTAAGGAGGAAGCTAAGGAAGGAGCAATTAAAGAAAAGGACCACGAGGCTCAATATTAACTATTAAGATATCTGGGGTTTTTTCATCGAAGAAATAGGAGAGAGAAGAAGCGGTGCTGAAAGAACGCAGAGGAGAACCAGGAGATGGGGGGAAAATAGGAAACTAGGGTTTTTTCATTATATATGGGTTGGAGTTGGTCGGGTCGGGTGTAGTCGGGTTTGAAAATTCTGAACCCGACACCGACCGTCCAGACCAAAAAAATGTTGTTCGTTTGGGCCGAACCGATCGGCCCAATATCAAAACCGTAAAAAATCGATTAGGTCGGGTCGGTTGCGGTCGGTTGGGTCGGTTTGAATAAAATTTGCTCAGCCCCTGGTTGTTGCAGGATTCACAAAACTTTTTTTTTTTGTAGGAGTGTGCCTTCAGTCCTTAGTTGTGGATTGTTTCCCTTGAAGCATTCATATTGATGTACTTTCATAAAGTGAATGTGCAAAAATAGCATCTAAGAAATAACAAATAAATTTGTGTCTTGTTGGTCAAGAGTCAAGACATATGGATGAAAAGGTCAAGTCTGTCCAAAATACAAATTTATTAGGCTTAATTCAAAAAAAAACCCAAACGTTTTAGCTAAACCACAAAAATCCTTCAAAAACTTTTAAAATACACAAGAAATTACCATAAAACTTTCAAAATATATAAGAAGCTACCGCAAAACTTTCAAAATACACAAGAAGCTACCGCAAAACTTTCAAAAACTACCAGAAATGAGGTGCCACATCAACAATAAATTGCACGAAACTGCCAAAAAACTGAGAAAAATTATACCATGGTAGTTTCTCGTAATTTTAAAAGCTTTTGGGGGTTTCTCCTAGTTTAGCTTAAAGGTTTGGGTTTTATTGGAATTAAGCCAATTTCTTATAATGAGAGCAAAAACGAAAATTGAAGTACTGGAAGTTGAATTGTAACTATTGGTGTTTTGATCTCCCTGCCTGATCATATTTTCCTGTTCTTTTCTATTAGCGTGCTAAGCGAGAGTATGCTGCAGTTTCTACCTTTGCATTGATGAAATTTTCCTTTCGTAGAAGTCTTACTTGATTTGAAAGCATGAGACATGCACATTTTTGCCCAGATGCTTCATTAAAAAAAGAGAAAAACTAAAGAGCAAATAGGCAAACTCCATTCCCTACATCCTAAATCTTTTTTACGCTTAGCCTGCGGTTGCATATCATGAATGCCAGTGTTATGACATGAAGGCAGGCACTCTAGGATTCTTAATCTGTGCATGAAAGTATTGGGAGGTCCTATTGATAATTAGTGGGAGTACATCCCATGGGGGGGGGGGGGGGCTAAATCCAAAATGAAGGCCACAATCATTGGTGATCTGGTTTTAGTATGGAATCCCACATGAACACTTGCTTTTCTTCGTCTCCCCCCCCCCTTTTTCGGGCTCTCTCTCTCTCTCTCTCTCTCTCTCTCTCTTCCCCTTCTTTTTCCCCCATCTTTTTAATTGGTTAGCACATGTCCATTTAAGTTCTTCTACACATCGGAACACCAGTATGATGCGGCAATTTTGACTTAACCGAAGTTAGCACGTCTGGGGCTAGTATGAATTGTCTATCAAGTTGATGGATGCTACAATTAAGTTGACTGCCTAACCTGTTTTATTAAGGCGATCAGGTTGGGTTGAGCAGCCATTTTATCTATTTAACCTGGAATTTACCCATTTATGATGAAATAATATATTAGAGGTTCAATTGTGGTATAATGGTTTTGGAGCATTGGCTTAAGAGCTTGCGTAAACCGAGAATGAGTTTCTGTCTTATTCCTAGCACTAATATTTCTACATTAAAAAAAATCCCAACTATATGGAGCAACTAATTACAGAGTATTTATTAACTAAAGAAATCTTCTAGCTTGATGAATAATCGAAAGTATTTAAAATATTTTACCTACCCAATTTATCCAGTAACTGAGTTGGCCTGGATCGGGTTTGGTTCCATTGTCCATTAACGGTTCGGTTCAACATATGAATCCTTGACCCTTAGTTTGAACAGCTTTTTTTCGGATTGGCCTAAATGGGATGGGTCAAATGTGATTGATTGAAAGAGTCAATTTGACCCTGTTTGTCTTCTCCTGTTTCAGTCTTTTTTACTGTTTGCTCTCTAAATGCAGTTGTATGAATTATGTGATGGCCATTTGGTTGCATTAAAGCTACTGTTTGGTCTTTTAATATATCATTAATTTTCCCCATGTTCTCTGACTGTTACTTCCTCCAAAATGACAATTGGAGATATTTGACAATATATTGTCAGGAAAAGAGTGGCGGTGTAATTATCCACTGACATGGGGGTCAGATCATACTATATAGGGGAAGGCACTATAATCCCAAGAAGACGCTTGCGATCCCTTTAATGCTATGGAAACCTCTTGAGCATTTATCCGAAGCTCATTACAACGACAATTGAAGGTCTCGCAATTTAGGAAACAAAGGAGACGAGGAAGAGGGGTCTAGCTGTTCCTGTTTAGGTAACGTCTTTTATTATACTGCTGCTCTTGATGCCACTATTATATGTTTAATCCGTCATTTGATATTATTTAATACAGCAAAGAATGGTTACTATGCCCATCTCGTTACAATGGTGCGGGATGCTTTTCTGGTTGATGAATTGGTTAGAGTAGACTGCCAGGGGCTGCCAAGGAGCGACTACGAGAAACTAGGGGTAAAGCTCAGGGTAAAGTATAATTTATCGTTGCAATTTCCTTTTGTTCTTTTTATCCATCTGCATAATTAAAATAATTTGATTTTTTAATGTTTGGTCTGAATATAATTTTGTCATCCTTTTTCTCATCGCTAGTGGAGGATTCATCAACCAATAAAATTTACAAAATTGAAAATTATATATATTTTAGGAGATACTTCTATATTTCATGTTTCATCAGTTTCTCTTCGGTTAAGAAATCTTCTTATTGTCCTTAATGTCTTCAGTAAGAATACAAGATCAAGGAGCCGCTTCAAATACCGATAGATACCAATAGACCTATCATTTCACAGTTGTGAACAAGAATATCGCAATGGAAAACATCTATAAGCATATCTGTTATTGCACACTATTCCTAATCATAAAATTAGAAATTTGGAAAAACTTAAAAAACATTTGTCAACTTATCTCTTTTGCCTTCTCGTTCCCAGTGACCTGGTATTAAGTATTCACCGTTTAGTGATAAAGATCAATCTCTGGAAATTTTTCTTTAAGGTCTTATCAATTTCGGCATGTGTATATAACTTCATTTAAGCAATTTGTGACAAAATGGCAATTTCCTTGTTATATTTTAGCTGGTGTATAAAATAAGTTCAAAAATGATTTTATCTGGTTTCTGGTTTCTTGATGCAGGACTTGGTTCCTTGTGTACTTGTGACTTTCCAAAAGGAACAAATTGTGATGTGGAGGGGAAAAGAGTACTCTTCAGGAGCATTCTCTACAGTTGCTGTTAAATCTGAGGCGAGTCCCGCAGAAAAGTGCAACGCCCAGACGATGAGCCACTTGTTTGTGATTCAAGAATACCATAACTAGTTTAGATAAACTACAATAGAGATTCAACATTCTTTAAGTAGTAATGGCCTGTTGATTACATATGTCATCAAAATACTTCTGCAAGAAGTAGAAGCAGAATCTACGCCGGTGCCTTCGAAATACAGTAGAAGTCTGATCGACACGACATTTTTAAATTTGAATTTAGTAAGTTCACTTGTGTCGTTTAAATGTATTAATTAAAATAGTGCCTATTATATAGGTGGAGTCGAACAGTATTATGCAGTGATGGTACTTTTAATCTGAGTTCCTCAGAATTTATTTATGCATTTTGGATATCATTGGAAATGCGGATTACATATTTTACAAATTAAATCAGATTTGTGATCGATGATATTAAGTTTCTCAATATTTTGGCAGAAGAAGGGGAGTCTGAGAGTTTCTAGTGGTGTTAATTAAACTAAGACTTATATTTTACACGGATTCAAAATACAGAAGCAATGAGATGCATGTGTTACCAAATTCACTTTTGTTCCTGCACTCATCCATACTTGCAGAAAATAATTTTTCTAGCCGTATAAACTGGGGCTCCTGTGCATTGTGTGGGTATGAAGTTTAAAATCAAGAAAAAATCATATTATATTTTAAAGTTTATTATTATATGATTTGTAACTAGTAATATTTCATATTTATGAACCTTGTATATAAAATATATGAAAGATTAACTTGCAAAATCTTCAATAATTTTTTCAACTTTTCAATATTTCTCTTGCTATAGTGAATAAAAGTCACAAAATTTTTAAAATTCTAAATCATTTTTTGCTGATTCACTGTTTTGCTTGTTATACACATGAATGCACAAAAATTAAAAAAATATATTTTATTTAAAATATGGCGAAATTTTAAAAAATTTTGGTTTTCCAATATCTTACTTGCTATATAGCACAAGAAAGTCATGAAATTTTTAAAAAATAAAATATTTTCCCACCTTTTTAATATTTTCTATTGCATCATCAAATTCGCAAAAACTTTCAAAAATCTTAAAATTTTCCATTTCTTCCCCTTTTAACAATATCCTGCATGTTACAGTAATAAAATTTTCAAAAATCTCAATTTTTTTATGTTTTCTTCGGTTTTTTAATATTTCACATGTTATCTAGTGCTTACCATCATGGAATTTACAAATATCCTAAAATTATTTGTTTTATTTAAATTTACAATATTTTGCATGCTACCACACGAAAATTATGTAATTTTCAAAAATCCCAAACTTTTCTGTTTTTCAATATTTTTCTTGTTATTATAACACAAGAACACTCACGAAATTTTCAAAAATGTAAAAAATATTCGGCGTCCATCGATTTTTTAATATTTTGTATGCAATTGAACATGAAAATCATGAAATTTTCAAAAACATCAAAATTTTCGGTATCTTCTGGTTTTTCAATATCTATCTTTATGCAGTACAAGAAAATTGTGATGTTAAAAAAATCTCAAAATTGCTTAAAATTTTCAATATATTCCATGCTTATAGCATACAAAAATCGCAATTTTTATGAAAAAAATTTTAAATTTTTTTTCTTCAAATTTTCAATATTTTACAAGCAATTAGCACACAGAGATCGTAAAATTTTCAAAATTCTCAATATTTTTGTTTTATTCTGTTTCTCAATATTCTACTTGCAAACAATAATCATGAACTTTTAATCATATCAAAATTTTATGTGAAAATCGCTAAATTTTAAAAAATATTAAATTTTTCTGTATTTTAAGTTTTACAATTTTTTAATGAATATATAGGACACGAAAATCGTGAAAATTTCAAACATCTTTAAATTTTCTATTTTTATTATTTTGCTTATTATATAAAATATGAAAATTGCAATATTTTCAAAAATCCTTATTTTTTTTCTTCTGTTTTTCAACATTTTACTTGTTATAACAAATGAAAATTGCAAAATTCTCAGAAATATTTTTAAAAATGTGTTTTCTTTACTATTTCAATATTTTGCATGATAATCAGAGAAAATTGTAAAATTTTCAAAATAAATTATGGTTTCTTCCTTTTTAAAATTATTTTGCATACCATATGGGACACAAAAATCATGAAATAAAAAATTTCTAAATTTTCTGTTTTCTTTAGTTTTCTAATATTTTATTTGCACATACTTTTGAAAAACTTTCGGATATCAAGGGGGACAAAAAGCCATGTAAAGTAAAAGAAGAACAAATCGTCAAACCTAACACAAAGGAATATGGTCCGAGTAATTGAGATGACAACACATGAGAATTACGAAATTTTAAAATATCCGGTTTTTTATAATGTTTTTCTTCAAATTTCCAATATTTTGCATGTTGTAGCATATGAAAATCGCGAAATTTTCAAAATTCTCAAAATTTTATGTTTTTTATTTCCAATATTTTGCTTATTATAGCATAAGTAAAATCTTAAAAAATCTCAAGAATTATATGTTTTTCCGGGTTTTCAATATTGTATATTTGCTATATCATATGAAAATAGCGAAATTTTCAAAAATTTAAATATTTTTTTGAGCAAAAAGCAAAGCAAGATGCCCTACTTAGTAAATTAAATTAAAAAAATAAAATATTTACAAGATGCAGACCTTGTGTATTGAGATAAATGATTCTCGATACATTATTAAAAATACAGACGAAACAAAAAATGCTTCTACAGTTTATTTCAAACGTGTTCGCTGCCGCTAAATTAAATATATTGCAAATTCTGATTTCGAACGCAAAATATATATTCTCTTCAAGAGCTCAAAAAAGAATCAAAATTCTCCCTTATTTCTGTTTTTATCTAAAAAACGAATACTACCGATAGTATTTCCATCCTTAATAATAACACCGCAAGAAGTAGCAACATTCATAATTGTATTATCATTAAATATGTCAAGAGATTTAATAGAACCTTTAGTGGAGTATTTCGAACATGATTTCCGTTTAGAATCGTTGAACGAAGAAGTGGTAGCTCGTGACAGGGAAATATATTTATTAAAAGCAGTGGTAGTCAATTTTCTTTTAGCGGTGATCTTGGCGCGAGGTGGTTTGGATCCAGAAAGGAACATGGGATTACCTTTCGAGTCTAACTCGGTGAAGGTAGTAGGTTTATTTTACACAATTGAATTATCCGAGTTAGCAGGTTCAGCCACCAAATTTACAGAATTATGCATTTTCTGAGATAATGATCCTTGGTGGAAAACTTTGTCATCCAAATTATTAGTGATAATATACGGAGAAACGGAAGGCAGCAAATCAATGCCTGTATTTGTCACACCCCGCTTTCCAAAAGAGCGGTAACGACACATGATTAGGCATGCGACGTATTTATTCCGAAAAGGTTATTTCCCACAATAAATATGCTAAACATCTATAAGCAACATAAACTAACAAGAATAAATAAAGAATGAAATCCAGCTCTGATTTATTGCATTCAAAATTCACAGTTGACAAAATATCTCAATACAAGATACGATAACATGATAAGCCCTAATAAGGAGGCATATATAAATAAACTGAAACGAAATGAAAAACTGAATGGAATTAAACGTCCAGTTGTGATGCAAACTGGTTGTACTCCTCTTCGACCGTTTCTATTTCCTCTATCTCAATGCCACCTGACGAACATTTGAAGGATAGAAATAAGTGGATGGAATGCCCGTCAACGAACTAGCGCTCGGTAAGTCCCCAAAAAAGATAAGTGTAGATATAATAATGACAAGCATATAAATTGAGAACTACTATCATTAAGCTGCGAACGAGTAACACTAATAATTAAGCATGTCAATTCTATTTAACATGGCAGTTCTATATAACAATGAGTGTAACATGAGCATAAAAAACAAGTATATAAGCATGACAAGGTATATAAGTATGACAAATCTATTTTAACGTGGTTATTTATAGTTTGATAAGGAAAGTATGCGTGTAAACGAGAATAGTCCGGCTTACTCCATGGACCAAAGGTACAGGAAGTACAAAGCTCCATCATAATCCACGGGACAACAGCACTCGATATTCAGGTTAGATGTCTTTTAAAGTGACCTCTCGTGTCACGACATACGTTCTTTACCAATCTACCCCTTAGCCCCGTGTATTTTATTGTATAGATTAAGTTTATAGGTCTTGATCGAATCCATGAATATAAAGAGTATAAGTTCAGGTTCAAGTTGTGTTCAAGTATTCATATCAAGTTCAAAAATTCGTGTTAAATTGTATTCATGGTTCGAGTCAAGTTAAGTCTATCATGTAAGAGATTTAAGTCAAACATATAATATTTAATTATGTCTTCATATACATGCAATAATTCAGAGATCATGAAAAACAAGGTATACATGTTCGAATAGCATGTAATGAGGCAAGTATATTATTCAAGTAACGACCATAAATAATGTTGTAAAGAAGTGTTATGTACGACTAATTACTAAAGTCAATCAAATTCGGAATATAAACAGAAATATAGCTCTAAGTGGTGTGCACGTGTGAGTTCCAGTCGTACCTAAATATGACTAATGGTTTGGGAGATATACCTGTTTTCATTTCGTCGCACAAAACAGATCAGAATTTGTCTAGCACCGTCGCATATTTTTAAAACACGGTTTGAGTTGTTTTCGGTCGGTTTTCAGGTTTCAAATATTATTAGAAACTTGTAGTTCTTTCGATATGGTTATTCAAAATACTAAGCTCCACACGATTTGGATTCCTGAAGCTCTAGTTATGGTCATTTTAATATCAGGGTTTAAAATAGAAATTCAGATTTCTGGACAGCAGTTATAGGGTGTATTGTCTGTTAGGAATATGTATGCCCTATAGACCATTATTGTATGATATAGTGGATGTTTGGACATATATACAGAGGATTTTCCTGCTCGACATGATAGTATGCTATCTGGTTGCTCTTTATCTTAACATGTACATTTGTATTATTATACCGTCTCTCTGATATATGTTGATAAAGACATTAGGATGTTTGCTTGACTACCAGGACTATGATGCGGATCATACTACTGGGACTTGTGTAGTCCACAAGCACATCCTTTAATTGTTCCTAATTGAGAGAGTATTGAGATAGGGCATCGATATTCCAGACAAGACTAGTGTGTACGTTTCTTGACCCTGTAAGAGGCGATAATTGATCCCATAACCTTTGGTGTTTGACATCAAAGATTGTATACAGGTGCTCATTAGAGAATGAGTACACCGAACAAGACTCACCAAGAACTCTTAGATGGTACTATACCTATCGTCAGATAGCAGTTCTCTGGTGACACTGGTACATGTTAGTCTGTAGACCCGAGATCGTTATGGTGTCTTGTGTGGTTCCCACTGTGCTTTGATTTCCTCCCTACCACGGCTCAAAGGATTCGTGCAAACAGATGGATTTTGGGTACAGTCCTAAGTCACATGGAGGCAATGAGCGATAGAAGCGATTTCATCTCTCCCAGTATTAGGAGTTGATGTTGCGCTATGCTCAATTGGCTATAACAGTAAGTCCCTGGCCAGGGCTGATGAGATTTATTGGTAAGTGTTATTAGTAGTTTCTCGAACTGTTATGAGCCACACATCGGCATGACTTATCAAGTTACTGGGGTCTGACGATTCCACCCCTAGACTCGATATGCGACATATCAGACGAAGAGACCGGACTGTACGGTAAGTATTACTTATAGCCTTCATTGGAGTTTGGACAAGCTTGCTTGTTGATCATCTAATCGCTCAATACCCTGGTAACCGTTACGTCCAGCTAGTACCGCTGATGGCTTGTGGGTAACTGATGTGATATTTACCTACTTCCGGCATATTGACGAGTCTTTAGAGTCCCACACAGAAGTTTTCTAGCTCAAGCGAAACGAAGTAGGACACATATGCTGATATGTGCAGGAGCCTGATTAAATATGAGTATGTAATACCGTAGTCTAATCTGGCGACATTTGATATCGATTAGATTATATGTGATATAACCGGATTATTGAATCAAGTGTTGATTTGATAATGTGATATACAGATAAATGATATTAGTCGGTTATATATGATATAACCGGATTATTAAATCAAGTGTTAATTTAATAATTTGATATATATTTATATTTGATATAATTATATATTAACTAATATTAAGCTCACTTAAAATTTATATTCTCATAATATATATATATATATATATATGGATTTTTCTATTCTGAGAAAATAGAAATTGAGGTGGAAAATGTGAGATATTTTAGGCATGGTTGTGAAGCATGGTTCATAGATTATTTTATTCATTTGGCCACACTATTGAAGCATGGTTGTATATTTCTATTAAGTTTTATTCATGCTTCAATAAGTGAGGAGCCATATGAGAGCCATTCTTTACTTGATCATGAGTCTTAGCTCTTTTCCTATTGCTCTCTCCCTTTATCTTCTTTTGCCTCAAATAAGCCCTAACCCTTACATGGGTTGTGAACCGTAGGGCTTGTGAGAATCCTTAGTGAGCTAAAAAAACCTACTTCATCAACCTACACTATATTAGCTATTAAGTATATATTGTTTCCTTCACTAATGAAAGATTAGTGAAGAGGGAGCTTGAACTGGAGAAGCTTCAAGGTGGATCATCTTCGACACGAAGATCGTGAAGTAAGCTCGTTCTTTCTTCAAGTGGAGCCTAGAGGAGTCGTAGGGACTACTACCCAGAGCTATAGAAGTGAATGACTCGATCTACAAAAGTTGTAATCTCTTTCACTTAGTATCATTTTTTTGTGATATCATTGTTTAAACCCTAATACTCTAGTTAGAATCTAGGTTAGTGTAGCTTAGCACCCAAGATTTTTTAAAATTGCATGCTTGATGCCGGTAAAAACTCAGTAGTGGTGCTAAGAAACACTTTCATGGTATCAGAGCCAAAACTAGAGCATTAGATGATATTTATAGAATTACGAAAACAAAACAACTCTGAAACAGTCGTAATGAAACCCTAGTTTCTGTCGAATTTTTTAAAGTCCTATGAATTTTTTTTAAACAAGTGCAGAATGTTACATGTGATGTAACTAGAACACTCAAGAAAAACGAGACCATGATTCAACATTTTGGCCGGTGAAAATCTTGATATGCCCGGCCTGGCCGGCCCAATTTTCATTTTTTAGTCTCGTATTTTTTTGGTGTTCCGGTTGCTTGGTTTTGGGGTTTCAGGTTATATTTGTTTTGCCCAGCTTGCATGTGATGTTTTCTTTTCTGTTAGGGCAATTCGGAGTGTTTCGTAGTCGCAATTTTAATATCGTTTCGGGTTTAAGTTTGATATGTGATACAATATTTAGAATCCACATTAAATTTGTTTTGTGAAAACTAGTTTGTTATTTGTAAATCTAGCATTTTAGTCTCAGTTGATCGATTGCTACGGAGTTTTGATTACGATAAAAAATCTGTCGCAATCTCGTATAGTATGCGAACACTCGCTGGGTAACACTACTAGATAGCCATGCCCTAAAGCCCCGACTAAGTGACTGTAGGAGAATCTCGTTGCCAAAAGCATCCACTTGGGTGCTCGCGGCCACGGTGTTCCGCCTAAGTGCACTTCGTCGACGGCATCGGGGGTGCGGCCATCTACTAAAGTTCCCGACGAGTATTTGATCATGTAGTCGGGAATCTTGTTGAATTACCTGACTAAATTATTGAAAAATGTTTTCGATTTGAGACTAAAATTCAAGATTTATAGGTTAGGCATGAAATTCGGAATATGTGATATTCCGGATTTATGATGTCTAAGGAATATGCGGATTCTAAACATTGTAGATTTTTCATTTCTTTTCTGCGACCGTAGGTGTATTATGTGGTGTATCCCCGATCTCGTTGCTACCTGTCAACGGAATTCGGGATATGCATATTTACTTACGTTGATGATATGTGATGTTATGTGTTTCTGTGATATGTTATATTGGATCGTCATAATTGAATAACCGGATTTTTTTTACGTGAGATGATAGTTTTTGTATTTTCATTCATGTAAAAATTGTATATAATATTCTTTTATTGGGACACTTCCGGATTGAGGATGATGTCACCATTAATGTATATTATTTATTTTTTCGCATTAGGATAGACCCAAGGCGGGGAGCACAAGTAACCGGGTTCTAGAATCCAGTGGGAGGCCATCTCGAGGAGTCGAGACCGGGTCTCCTAACTCTAGAATTGGCAGGGTTGCTTGCCGCTCTCGTAGGGGGTCCAGGGATGTGGGTTTGGCTATTCATCACAACCGTGGAATCCGTGTTTTTCATTACTGACTTAATTTAAAACACGGACCTCCTAATATATCAAATATTTCATATGTTGACTTCTACTGCTTGAGTTCTGTGATGTGGTCATATAACTGCATGAGACAAATGATATATATATGATATATATAATAAATGTTGCTTATGTTTTGCACCCGCGCTATTCCAGCCCCCGCTCTGCCGTTAGTTAAGTAACCTAACGGTGCATGACGGGGCCCCGTGGCGAATGCGGATAGTATAAGCATACATTCTATTTTCATTTATTTTCTGTGATATTTAGGGAAACATAAATGATGGGACTTCATTAATAAGATTAATGAAAAGAAAAGAAACTTAAAGATATTGTAGAATCAAAATTTTCAAAAAAGGTTGCTCTAGTTCTTACTTTGCATAGTGGTATTCCTTGATGAATATCCAGCACCTCATTCGATGAGGAGAGAGCCGAGATCTCTTCACCGGGAGTGACCTCTTTAGCAAAACTAGCAAATGCTACAACCCACTCAGTTTTGTTTTGATAGCTTCTCTAGTTCTTGCATTGTATAGTGGTATTCCTTAATGAATATCCAGCACCTCATTCGATGAGGAAAGAGCCGAGATCCCTTCACCGGGAGTGATCTCTTTAGGAAAACTAGCAAATGCTACAAAAACCACTCCTTTTCAAAACACTAGATTCTACAACGATATCAAGTTCATTACGCTAAAGGTTTTCTTCAAAACCAGTCGTAGCTCTCTGTCATTTCAGATAAGAACTATTTTAGTATTCGTGCTGCGTTTGTTGGCCTTCGTCAAGACGTAGTGTACGGTAGCTGATTAGTGCTTATCTGCCGTATATGATGTGATTGAATTAGGGTAGTCGTACGACCTTGTTAGACTCCGTCAAGGGTCGTGCGGGTGGGTTTAATTCAATCACGAAATGAACGAGTTGAACTTAACAAACGACCTATGGTTTGTTGGCCTCCGTCAAGGTCATAAGACGTTAGGAGTAAAAACAGATATTGGGTATTTCAAGTGTTGAAATTTGCAATGAGATTGCATACCTTCTATGAGATAGTTGGATCTCGATACCTACTGCGAGTAAGAGTTATTCCTGAGAGAGTTTTCCACCTTACAATTAGCTGATCCAGTAGGTATCTAAGAGAGGTATTAATGTTGTTATGCCCCTGCGGAAACGAGATTATTTAATTAGCTCCATGCGAAAGTATGGGGAAACTCCCTCGGAGTACCAATACCTGTTTGGCTGACCGATTGGCGAACTTGTAAGGTGTAATTAATCCCGGCTAATATTACCTTTTAGGGTTTGAAGGAAGATTTGATAAAAACAGTGGGAGCCATCCTGATTAGATAAGATAATAACCAATCTAATCTTGCAAGAGCGCACGCTAAAATGTTTTCTTCTCTCTCTCTCTCCAGATAGCGACCAATGACACGCCTTAATTAAGATAATAATATGGATGTATTGACCGAACCCACTTATAGTACTGGGCTAAGGAACGTTGGTTCCGCTCTATCTTATGACCGTTATAAGTCTGAGCAAGAAATAGGGGAATATCAGGATTCCTATGCAACCCGAACGAAGAAAGAGCATGATGATGCATCTTCTTCGGGTGTGTTCATTACCGAGAACTATTTCTCAGTTTGCTCTACATCCTGGGTATTGGATACCGGATCAGGATCCCAAATATGTAATTTGTTACATGGGTTAAGGAGAGAAAGAGAACTAGGCAAGGGTGATATGTCTCTCAAAGTAGAGAATGGAGCAATTGTTACAGCCAAAGCAGTTGGTGAATATCACCTAGTATTACCAAATGGTAATACATTGATTCTGAACGACTGTTATTACGTACCAAAAATGATGTGCAATATTATATCAGTTTCTTTATTACATAAAGAAAGATATAACTTTGTATTGGAGGATAATATTATGAATATTTTCCTAAATCAAGTATTGATTGGATTTGGTACGTTATGTAATGGTATATACGTTCTAAATCAAACTATAGTTTTAAACATACATAGCACACACAAGAGGAAAAGTTCAGAAATGAACGAAGCCTTCTTATGGCTTTGTAGACTAGGTCATATCAATGCGACAAGACTGGCTAAATTACATAAAGATGGATATTTGAATCAGTTCGAATTTACATCTTATGAAACTTGGGAGTCATGTCTCAAAAGCAATATGACCAAAACTCCGTTTACAGGACATGGAGAAAGAGCTACTGAACTCTTGGGACTGATACATAGTGATGTTTGCGGTCCCATGTCTACACATTACCAGGAATGGTTCCTCATACTTCATTACATTCACCGATGATCTCTCAAAATTCGGACATGTGTTCCTGTTGAAACACAAATCTGAATCTTTTGAGAAATTCAAGGAATATAAGAATGAAGTAGAGAACTAGACGGGAAAAAGTATTAAAATCCTTCGATTTGATCGGGAAGGAGAATACTTAAGCACGGAATTCCGAGACTACTTAAAAGAGAATGGGATTCTCTCTCAGCTTACTTCTCCGTATACACCACAGTACAATGGAGTATCAGAGCGGAGAAATTGCACCATATTAGATATGGTGTGCTTTATGATGAGTGTTGCTGAGTTACCTATTTTCTTTTGGAGTTATGCACTTGAGACAGCTGCATACCTATTGAATATGGTTCCTACCAAATCTGTGCCTACCACTCCATATGAGATATGGAAAGGGAAGAGACCATGTCTTAATTTTATTAAGATATAGGGTTGTCCGGCTTATGTGAAAACATAAAGTCTGGAAAAGGTCGAGGCAAGGTCAGTTCTGTGCAAATTTGTAGGATATCCCAAATACTCACGAGGGTATATCTTCTACCACACCCAGGAACAAAAGGTTTTTGTTTCTCGACATGACACCTTTTTAGAAAAAGAATTTATTGTGAAAAAATTAGTGATGATGAGGTAAAACTGGAAGAAGTTCCAGCTACACAAACTATAACTGACGATTTGGTAGAACCGGAGGATTCAGTAGTCCCCGATGAACCTCAGCCACTCCGCAGATCTAGTAGGGTTCCTCATCCACCTGAGAGATACTATGGTTTCCTCATAGACGTTGGGAGCGAGGATTGCATCATGGAAGATGATGACCCAACTAGTTTTGAGCATGCCATCACAAGTGGAGACTCTGTGAAATGCTGGATGTTATGCGATCTAAGATGGAATCCATATACACCAATAAAGTATGGACTTTGGAAATTGCTCCTAGAGGGGAAAAACCCATCGGGAGCAAGTGGATCTTTAAGAAGAAAATTGGTGTAGATGGAAATGTTAAGACCTTCAAAGCTAGACTTGTAGCAAAAGGTTTTCGTCAACGACCAGGTGTCAATTATGATGAAACCTTTTCTCCAGTCTCCATGCTTAAGTCCATCAGGATCCTACTTGTCATTACTGCATACCATGACTACGAAATCTGTAAGATAGACGTCAAGACCGCTTTTCTAAATGGTGATTTAGAAGAGAGCGTGTACATGACACAACCAGAGGGCTTCATAGACAGTGGGAGTAGCGGAAAGGTGTGCAAGCTGCTTAAATCAATCTACGGATTAAAGCAGGCATCGCGGAGCTGGAACATCTGTTTTGATGTAGCAGTCAAAGAGTTTGACTTCATCAAAAATGAAGATGAACCTTGTATATACAAAAAGGTTGTAAAGAGTAAGGTTGTCTTCATCGTATTGTACGTAGATGAGATACTCTTGATAGGAAATAATGTTCCTGTGCTACACTCAGTCAAGCTCTTCTTATCACAAAAGTTCTCCGTGAAAGATCTAGGTGATGCATCTTACATCCTGGGGATAAAGATTTATAGAGATAGATTTAAGCGGATGTTGAGATTGTCCTAATCCAGGTATATAGACAACATACTAAAGAGGTTTAGTATGGAAGATTCTAAGCGTGGTAATTTACCCGCTTGTTCAGGAATCACCCTCTCCAAAGAGATGTCTCCCAAGACTGATTTGGAGAGGTCTCGCATGACAGTGATACCCTATGCTTCTGCAGCTGGGTCTATCATGTATGCGATGTTATGTACCGGACCAGATATAGCTTACGTACTAGGTGTAGCGAGCAGGTATCAATCAGATCCTGGGGAAAAGCAGTGGACAGCTATGAAGAACATTCTTAAGTACTTGAGAATGACTAAAGAAATGTTCTTGGTGTATGGTAATGGTGAACTCCAGATAGAGTCATTTACTAATTCGAGTTACCAGAGTGATAAGGACGACAGTAAGTCGGTCTCGAGTTTTGTCTTCACCCTCAACGGAGGGGCGGTATGTTGGAAGAGTTCTAAGAAAGATACCGTAGCAAACTCAACGATAGAGGCTGAATACATCACTGCCAACGATACTGCCAAAGAGGCTGTCTGAATGAAGAAGTTCATTACTGAACTTGGTGTGGTTCCATCCATTGAGCATCCAATACCTTTGTATTATGATAATAATGGAGCAGTGGCTTTGGCTAAGGAACCCCGGTCCTATTAGAGATCCAGACATATTCTTAGGCGGTATCATCTGATCGGATGATAGCAAATCGATGGGAGATCAAGGTCAGGAGAGTTGACACGAAGGATAATGCAGCGGATCCACTCACGAAGGCCCTCCTCCAGACACAATTTGGGAAACTTTTGGGATGTTGGGTATGAGATACTACAACAACTGGCCTTAGTGCAAGTGGGAGATTATTAGGAATATGTATGCCCTAGAGGCCATTATTGTATGATATAGTGGATGCTTGGATATATATATATATATATATATATATATATATATATATATATATATATATATATATATATATAGGACTTTCTTACTCAACATGATAGTATGCTATATGGTTGCTCTTTATCTTAACATGTACACTTATATTATTATACTGTCTCTCTGATACATATTGATAAAGCCCTTAGAATGTTAGATCATACTACTGGGACTTGTGTAGTCCACAAGCACATCCTTTAATTGTTCCTAGTTGAGAGAGTATCGAGACAGGGCATCGATATTCCAGAGTAGACTAGGGTGTACGTTTCTTGACCCTGTAGGGGGCAATGGTTGATCCCATAACCATTGGTGTTTGACATCAAAGATTGTACACATGTGCTCATTAGAGAATGGGTACACTGAACAGGACTCGCCGAGAACTCCTACATGGTACTATACCTATTGTCAGATAGCAGTTCTCTGGTGACACCGGTATAGGTTAGTCTGTAGATCCGAGATCGTCATAGTGCCTTGTGTAGTTCCCACTGTGCTTTGATTTCTTCCCTACCATAGCTCAAAGGAGTCGTGCAAATAGGTGGATTTTGGATACAGTCCTAAGTCACATGGAGGCAGTGAGCGATAGGGGGTTTCGTCTCTCCCGGTATTGGGAGTTGATGTTGCGCTATACTCGATTGACTATAGCAGTAAGTCCCTAGCCATGGCTGATGAGATTTACTGGTAAGTGTTATCAGTAGTTTCTCGAACATTATGAGCCACACATCGGCATGACTTATCAAGTTACTGGGGTCTGACTATTCCAGCCATAGACTCGATATACGACATATCAGACGAAAGACCGAACTGTACGGTAAGTATTACTTATAGCCTTCATGGGAGTTTGGACAAGCTTGCTTGTTGATCTTCTAATCGCTCAATACCTGGGTAGCCGTTACGTCCAGCTGGTACCGCTGACGGCTTGTGGGTAACTGATATGATCATTATCTACTGCCGGCGTATTGACGAGTCTTTAGAGTCCCACACAGAGCTTTCCTAGCTCAAGCGAAACGAAATAGGGCATATATGCTGATATGTGTGGGGGCCTGATTAAATACGAGTATGTGATACCGTATTCTAATCTGGAGACATTTGATATCGGTTAGGTTATATGTGATATAACCGGATTATTGAATTAAGTGTTGATTTGATAATGTGATATACAGATAACTGATATTAGTCGGTTATATATGATATAACCGGATTATTAAATCAAATGTTGATTTAATAATTTGATATATATTTATATTTGATATAATTATATATTAACTAATATTAAGCCCACTTAAAGTTTATATTCTCATAATATATAATTATATGTATATTTGGATTTTCTTTTTTGAGAAAATAGAAATTGAGGTGGAAAATGTGAGATATTTTAGGCATGGTTGTGAAGTATGGTTCATAGATTATATTATTCATTTGGCTATACTATTGAAGTATGGTTGTATATTTCTATTAAGTTTTATTCATGCTTCAATAAGTGAGGAGCCATATGAGAACCATTCTTTACTTGATCATGAGTCTTAGCTCTTTTCCTCTTGCTCTCTCTCATTATCTTCTTCTTCCTCTAACAAGCCCTAACCCTCACATGAGTTGTGAACCCTAAGGCGGTGAGAATCCTTAGTAAGCTAAACATCCCTACTTCATCAACTTACACTATATTAACCATTAAGTATAGGTTGTTTTCTTCACTAATGAAAGATTAGTGAATAGGTAGCTTGAACTAGAGAAACTTCAAGGTGGATCATTTTCGAAACGAAGATCGCGAAGTAAGCTCGTTCTTTTTTCAAGTGGAGCCTAAAGGAGTCGTAGAGACTACTGCCCAGAGCTATAGAAGTGAAGGACTCGATCTACAAAGGTTGTAATCTCTTTCACTTAGTATAGTTTTTTTGTGATATCATTGTTTAAACCCTAATAATCTAGTTAGATTTTAGGTTAGTGTAGCTTAGCACCCAAGATTTTTTAAAATTGCATGCTTGATGCCGGTAAAAACCTAGTAGCGATGCTAAGAAACACTTTCATTTTCGGGCATATATCGGGTCATTCTATACATTTATGGGTCACCAAGTATATAATAAATTCTAGGTTTATAAATTGTGCATCTATGAATATAAAGTTTGCTTCGAACGTATATCGGGGGTTCGAGTTATATCCAATTTAACAACAGTGTGCGATTCAGGACAGATTCTGTCCAGAGTCGTTATTTAATCTTCTAACGCAGTTTTCTATATTTTAAGTCGATTTACAGGAAATTAGTATAACTAATAAAAGTTAAGTATTTCAATCTAGATCTCAAAAACATATGAGTTTTCTCAATTTAGATATCGGTAGACTAAATTATGTGTCTTAGAAGTTGACCGATAAAAGCAGTTTTCTGTTTTGAAAAAAAGTAAATTAAAGCAAAGTAATTCCTAACCGTTAAGCGATTCGATTTGAATTTTTTTTATATAACGCGTGTGAAAAGCATATCTATTACTTTACCTATTTTTCTCAGAATTTTATATTAAGGAAAATATAAGTTTACCCTTATAGGATACTCGATACAAACATTAGGTGAGATATTGCACAAAAATCCCACCAATTATAAAACTCGATCTTGGTTCTCGTTTCAAAAAAAGATGCCTATATTTATTTCTAGTATAAACTATATCGAAAGAATATGACATCAATAAATACGGTAAACAAGAAAATTTATCTAATAAGTGGCAAATATATATATGTGTGTATGTGTGTGTGTACGGTGCCATAAATCAATTTGGTATCTTCGGAGAGGTGGACGGATAAATCCAAATAGTATCTGCCCCCAAATTCAGGCAAGACGATCCATCCCGATTTCGTCTCTGTTTTTGGCGGTGAACAGGGATAGTAATTAAAAGTTCAACAAGTCATTGCAATCTGTTCAACATTATAAATAATTCCTTTAAGGAAACATATTCACTGAGAAGGCATTCAAAACTGTAAATAAATGTATATTTAATAGATATATTGTATCATTTCTGTTGGCACTCCTTTTGAGTGAATGTGTTCTAGTCAAAGTTGCATGCATGGTGTGCATGGTTATCCTCCCTTGGAGTTAATGCTTCTTGGAAGATAAAATGTGAGCTTCTTGAGAGTTAGTATTACTTTTGGGAAATGAGGTTTAATGAACCATGGAAATTGGAGTTTGTTGGCTTTGGAAAGAGAAGGGAGTAATTGTATTGCTTGACCAAGGAGGCTTACTCCCACCTATAAATAGAGGCTTCTTGGTGCATCCTTAAGGCATCCAACATCCAACATATCCAAGTATCAATCCAATACCATCCGGAAGTTCATCTAAGTGAAGCAATCCACTCAAAGTGACGAGTGAAGGACCAAGGTGTCAAAGGTGTATCATCGGCGTGTGTAAGTGAGTTTTTTTTTTGTCGTAATCAACTCTTATAGTGAAGAACTCTATGTTGATGATTCTATAATGTGTTAGAGACGAACTTTGTAATTCCATTATTCTCATAATAGATGATAAATTTTCTTGACTAGGTCCCTGGTTTTCCCCCCACACCGAGTGGGTTTTCCATAAAAAATATTGTGTCCCGTGTGCTCTTTGCTTGCTATACTTTCTTATTAAGTCTAACAATTTATAACAATTGGTATTAGAGCTAAAGTTGAACAGGTGGTCATAGAGCCAAGCACCACACGAATTATCAGTCTCAATTGCAGCAATTGGATGATCTGAAAACCTCGAATAGAGGACTTACTATTTTGCGAAGATCTAGCTACACCCTTGCTAGGCAACGCTGCAAAGCCTGGTGAGATGTTCGAAGGCGATTGAAAGAAGTTTGATCGCAAAGCCGTCAATACTATCCGACAATAGTTGGATGATAGCGTGTTCCATCACGTATCCACAGAAAGTTCAACCCACTATCATTGGAAGAAGTTTGAAGGTCTTTATGAAAGAAAGACAATAGGTAACAAGGCTTTTTTGATCCGAAAGTTGGTTAATCTCAAGTACAAAGAAGGAAGTTTTATTTCAGAGCACTTGAATGAAATGCAAAGTATTATTAATCAACTTTCATCTATGAAAATGACTATTGATGATGAGTTTCGGGCCTTGTTATTGCTCAGCTCTTTGCCGGACAGTTGGGAGACATTGGTGGTGTCTCTGAGCAACTCGGCACCCGAAGGTGTGGTTACATGAATCTCGTAACCGGGAGTTTGCTGAATGAAGAAACGAGAAAGAAAGCCTCAGGGGCATCATCATCATCGGAAGCTCTTGTCATAGAGAACAGGGGGAGAAGTTAGCAAAGGAAACCTCAAGATCGAGGTCAGTCCCGAAGCAAGTCGAGGCCGAGGAAGAATGTCGAGTGCTTCTACTGTAAGAGGATGGGACATCTGAAAGAGTGTCGCAAATTCATGAAGGACCAAAAGCAGGAAAAAGGCAAAGCCGAGAACAAATCCGAAGAGGCGACGACAGCTACAGCCGAGGTCGGTCATCTTTTGATAATATCCGCCTGTAAAGATGATTGCATATGCCTCATATGTACGGATATAGATTAAGTGGTGGACACCGGAGTATCCTATCATGTGACCCCATGGAGAGGGTTCTTCTTAACTTTCAAAGCCGGTGACTTTGGTATTGTTAGGATGGAAAACGAGGGTACTGTTCCCCCAATCAGAGCAAGGCTCTGCTTAAATTTTGAAAATTCAAATTTTGAAGCAACGCTTCAGTTCCCTTGCGCTGCGCGCAACGCGCCACGTGTCAGAAGTTGACACGGCAGCACAACGCCCAAGACAGTACGTCCAATCAGAGCAAGGCTCTTTAAAAAACATAAGCAACGTTCAACTGCGCAAGCGCACGACAGCACGACACGTGTCTGCGCAGTTGCGCAAGCACAACTGCGCAAGCGCACCGCTGCGCGACACGTGTCTGCGCAGTTGCGCAAACGCTTCACTGCGCGACACGTGTCACTCACTGGGAGAGTTGCGCAAAACAGAATAAATCTTGTTAAAACAAGAAGATTTTCTTGTATAAGGCAGGAGCCTTTGGATCAAAGATCCAACGGTGGGGAAAATTCCCCAAATCACTCAGGAGAAGATTTATTGAACAAATTTAACTAATTTCTGAGCACTATAAAAAGGACCCCAGACCTCATTTTAAAGGACATCAAGATCTAAAAAAAAAAGAGAGAAGAGAACTCTGCAGACCCTCTAAAAGAAGGTAAAAAACTTTTGAGATAAGAGAAAATGATCTTAAAGAATAGATCAATGATCTAGAAGACAAGATCAGTGATCTTCAATAAATAAATAAATAAATAAAAATAATAAAAAAATAGTGCCTTGCACTTGCTAGGGAACCTCTGGTTCTCTGAGATAGAAAGAAAGAAAAGATTTTCTTTTCTTTCTTTTCTTTGATCTAAATTTAGATCATTAAAAAGTGCTCTGCACTCATTTTCTTGAATCTAAAAGATTCTTGGTGCTTTGCACTATTTGAAGGGCCAGGCCCAAATCAAAAGACCTAGCAGGCCAAAATAAATTGCAAAGCAATAAAAGGGCTGAGCCCAAATAAAATTGATGCTCTGCATCATTTATAAAGAACAGAGCCCAAAACAAATTGATGCCCTGCATCTTTTCTGGGCAAAGCCCAAATAAAAATAAAAAGAAATGCAAAAGCAATGTTGGACATTTTCTTTACTGGACTTAGCCCAATCGTGGCCATAAGTCCTTAAATTAAATCGGCTAAGCAAAATGGCTCTCATAAATCAATCTACATCCGGTTCGAGGGTACATCTCCGAACTCCTTTAACATCCGTCGATGTAATTCCTCAACGACGTCAAAGAGGTGACGGGTCCCAACGACCACACATCGCTATGGACTGCGGGGTCCTTAAACTCGTGGACCGAAACGTCCCTAAACTAATATTGGACTGAAACGTCCCTAAACTAATATCGGACCGAAACGTCCCTAAACTAATAGTGGACCGAAACGTCCCTAAACTAATATCGGACCGAAACGTCCCTAAACTAATAGTGGACCGAAACGTCCCTAAACTAATAATGGACCGAAACGTCCATAAACTAATATCGGACCGAAACGTCCTTAAACTAATATCGGACTGAAACGTCCCTAAACTAACATCGGACCACCACGTCCCTAAACTGGCACAATAGAGCCCAAATGCTCTCTTATCGGATCTAAACGGCCCCGTTAAGTTGATCTTAGTCTCAAACTGGACTAACGTATCCTTAACAAAAGTTTGAGTTGATCTTAGCCCCAAACACGGCTAACGTATCCTTAAATATTCAAATGGATTATAAAACTCTCAATCAACTCTGGTTCGAGGGTACATCTCCGAGCTCCTTTGATACATGTCGTTGTAATCCTTCAACGACGTCAGAGAGGTGACGAGTCCCGATGGCCATACATTAAATTAATCACTACGTTGAGTTGATCTTAGTCTAAAACAGGACTAACGTATCCTTGACGAAAGTTTAAGTTGATCTTAGCCGCAACGCGACTAATGCATCCTTAAACTGAAAACACCAAACCCAAATCTAAGTAAATACGGATTTGGACTAATCCACGTCCTACGGGCGACGGCATTACTCAGTCTCCGTATACAATCCACGGGCAACCACAAACAAAACAAACACACACGACACGAAGTGAAATTCTGGAGAAGGAGAAAGTTGTTACCGCGATGCGGTAGCGTAATTAACTGTAGGGGCTTGCGCCTGCAGGGAAGAGCGTCCCCACAATAAAAAACCCCTCACTCTGAGGGGGAATCTGATGAAGTCTGCTACATCGGCCGCATCCGTCTAAACCTCCGATACACGGTGCCATAAATCAACTTGGCATCTTCGGAGAGGTGGACGGATAAAACCAAATAGCATCTGCCCCGAACATCAGGCATGGACGTCCTAACGTCCAGGCCGCCGTTCGGAGGGGAACAGATTCTGGCACGCCCGGTGGGACCTTTTCCTCTTTCCACTCCACACTTCGTGTGTCGTCTTCGCGAACCCATCGCGGTTTGTTAAATGGTTGCCTTCGGATTTCAAGTTGCTAAGATTTGGTCTTTTGTCTGGCGCAGAACTCAAGCATCCATGGATTCTAACTGCACCAACGGCGCGAAGTACCACTGCAACGGACGCTCCACCTCACCTGGAGGTGTAACATATGGGCCCCAAGCGGCCTCTTTCCTCGCTCTGCCGGTAGAACAGGTGACCCAGGCCACCACCGGCCTGTTTTTCGGGACCATGATCCCACCTACAAGCTTCTCTATGCCGATATCCGCACCGGAAGCGAACAAGAAGTCGGTGTTCGACCGGCTCACTGCTACCACGACCCCTGTCAACGGGTCGCCCGCTGCTAAACCGACAGCCTCCGTTTTCACCAGGCTAGGTCAGAACTATGAAGTGGCCGTCCCAAAGAGGGCAACGGCCGCTGCTTTGGAAGTCGTTAAAGCGGCTTCTCCCATCAGAGAGTCGGTCTTCACAAGATTGACGGCTCCCACTCCTCCCCCAGCTGGTCAAAAGGCATCAGTCTTCGACAGGCTGACATCGGCAGTTACCCCACACTCAAACAAGGGGCAACAAGAAACCATCTCGATTTCCGAGCCAGTCCCAACGGCTCGTCGTGCTCGACGTCGCCATTGGCAACGAATAAGGAAAGAAGGGGGCAACTCCCCCTCAGGGCTAACCCCACCTGCTCCAGTGGTGGAGGTCAACGCTGCTGTTCCAACTGGGAACAGCTTTGAATTGCTGAGGAAGGTGAGAAAGAACTCTCCAATTGCTACATTGAAAAGATCTCCTCCGCCTATGGAAAAAGCTCCGGAGACAAAGCAGGAACAGCCCTCTCAACGGCTGTCGTCAAAAATTTATAAAGTTTGGCGGAGGGTTCAAGACTCCGTGATTGACTCAGACCACTTTCGTCGCCAGAAAAAGGCAAAGGTGGAAAAGGACAAAAACCGCCCCATTAAACAGCAGGGGGCAACAAATGCTAGGATGCCCACTTCAACGGCTCCTTCAACCTCAATGGTCCACAAAAGAAAAAGGCCAGAGAAAGCTCCTGTGACACTGACAAAGTTTAAAAGCGGTGAACCTAAACGCCCCAAGTCAGGGGGCATAACAGTTCATACGGTTTATATGGCTTCTGGAAAGGAAGAAAGTCGTACTTCTACGGGTCACCGACCGCTCACCCGATCAGTGACCAAGGCTCAGGAGCAGCAACAAAAGCTCCAGGAAATGATGACCACAATGGCTGCACTCACTGGGCCGAAAGAGAACCCCGAGGCGTCCTTAGATGAGCGCCAGGAGGAAGAGACCGACGCCGAGTTCCTCCGCCGAGTACTGGAAAAGAGAGACAAAGAGGCTGCTGAACAAGCAGCCAATATACAGCGTATGGGCCTCCTCTTCCAGGACATGATAGGGAAGATGATACAACAAGATCCCCCGACTGAAGAACCCCCGATTGTCCTTGGGGATGATAGGGGAGAGATATCAAACCCTCGGCCTGTTCTATCAACGGCTAAAGAGGATACAATCTCTAAGACTGATCTGGACGAATATATAGCCCAGCAAATAAAGGTTCATCACGCGGCCGAAGCAGCCGGCCACGTCGTAAAAACGGGGCGGCCATATCCGGGATGGTATGACCAAATCAAGTACCCGCCGGGTTACACGATTCCCAAGTTTCATGTTTACAAAGGGACCGGCAATCCCCATCAACATGTTGCCCAGTTCAGGGCGCTTTGCGGTAATACCGGCGGCGACGACAAGTTGTTGCTTCGCCAGTTTGTTGGAAGCTTATCAGACACGGCGTTTGAATGGTATTCTGAGCTTTCCAACGACTCTATTAAAACCTTTGCGGAGATGGAGCTGCTCTTCACCCAACGTTTTGCAAGTGCCAGTGAGCGTACCCCGATGACGGCACTGATCAATGCCAGGGTAAAACCCGGCGAGACATGGGTTCAGTACGCTATACGGTGGCGAAATCTATGGTCGAAGTGCGAACAGCGCATAGAAGAAGCTCCAGCGGTGGGAATGTTTGTTGGAACGCTTGATCCACAGGCAACCATCTCGCAGTTCATGATGTTCTTCAAGCCGACTACCTTCCAGGCTTTGATCGACAAATTAGCGCAGATGGACCAGATGGGCCATAAACCTCCTCTCCCGAAGCCGGACTCTCGAAACGATAAAGGAAAGGGAAAAGCGATCATTGTCGCTAATGCCCAACAACAACCGAGCGACTCGAAGCCGGTTGCTCGTTCAAACAATACACGCCCATACGTACCCCTTGAGGACAGGATGGGACGTCCTTACTCCTTCCCCCGCGATAAAATAAGGAGGCTATTCGAGCTGGCGTTGCGCAACAGACTCATAAGTTTGCCAGATCCAAAACGTCCGTTTCAACCAAACGACGTCAACGAGCCCAACTACTGCCCTTACCATCGAGTGCTAGGCCATCCCATCGAGGATTGCTACGTTTTCAAGAATTGGCTTGAGAATCAGTACCGTCAGGGCAAATTTGCGCTATCTGACAAATGGAAGGTGAATCCCCCGCAGCCCCACACCTCTAAGGGGACGAATACGCCGGGGGCAACATGCTCCGTCATTGAAGAAGCTCCCTGGGAGGTTGTATTATCAGCCAAAACGAGGAGAATGCTAAATGATCTTCAGACCTGTCCAGCGGTCAAGTGGAAGAACCCCTTGGAACCGCAGGTTATTGAGGGGATGTTGAAACCACGATCGACTCCGAAGACCGATGGTGGTAGTTCAAGCGTTCATAGCCGGCCGTCAAAATCTTCGAAAAAGAAGAAGAAGAAATCTAAGAAGCCCGTGAAGCCTGGCGACAAGCGCACGGACCTACAAAAGCAGATCGACGCGCTGGATGAATATAACCAAAAGACGCGGACTCCCATTACGCTCCAAGATTTCCTTGATCACGTCTTTCAAAAGGAAGATGAGGGAGAAAGTTCATCGGACGAATCCGAGGAGTATGTGGTGAGCTGTCATATGATCTCTCATTCGGTCACAAATGATGAAGAGACCTCTGGCACTGAAACGCTGGGGGCAAATGCTGAATCAAGAGCTCCAGGGTTGTCAGTTGAGATGATTGGCGTGTTTCTTAATGAAGCTCGATTGAAAAGTAAAGCTGATCGAGAACGCGAGACGGCTATATTCGAAAGGGCCAAGCGCCAGCGACTTGATGAAAGAACTGAGACGATCCCGCTGGAGCAAGATGCCTCCACCGCTGACAAAAGCCAATTCAAGATAAAAAAGAGGTTTGCTAAGGCCATATCAATGGGCATGAAGCTACCATCCTCTGAAGGAAAAATTACTGGTGTGGTAGAAATGCACCCCTCTTATTGCTTATATCATCAGAAGGTCTCGCATCCTACCCAAAAGTGCAAGGCTTTCAATGGATGGTGACAAGGATACGTCGCTAATCGACAACGCTTTAAACGGGAAAAACGTAAAATTCGCCGAGAGCAAAGAAACACGACCAAAGAATTTGAAAGAACTGCCGGCAATTGTCACATGGTTAACACTGCCGGGTCACAAGTGCCTACATTTGGGAGCGACTCTGATGAGGAACTAGAACTTGGCCCCCTCTTCAAAGAATCCACTTCGGGAAAAGAAGAAGAACCGAAGGCCTGCGAGAATATACAGCTGCGCAATCGAACATTACCCGAAAAGAACCTCGGACCCTTGAACAGAAAAGACAAAGGGAAAGAGAAGGTCTCTGAAGACATCGCTTTGGATGACCAAGTTGCGGAAGAGTTAACCGCCAAGAACCAGCCGAAGAGGAGTAAAGTGGATTACAATGTCTTGGCGCATCTGAGAAAGCTACCCTCACAACTCAGCATTCTCGATGCCCTATTACTATCAAAAGAGACGAGGGATTCTTTGATTAAGGCCCTACAAGATCCGGACCAATTCCAAGCTTTCCTAGCCGAACAAAAGATGAAGGATGAATTGGAAGAGGTGCACGCGGCCGACGTTGCTTTCGGCGATGAAGACCTTCTCCTTGGGACGTGCGAACACAATCGTCCCCTTTATGTCTCAGGATACTGCCATGACATAAAGATAGGCAAAATCCTGGTCGATAACGGATCATCTGTCAATCTACTTAATGTGCGAGTGTTAAAGGAGATTTGCATGAGTGTCCAACACCTCGCCCGAGACAAAATCACTATCTCCGGATTCGACTCTCAATCATCAAAAACACTTGGATCTGTGATATTGACGCTACGCTTCGGGTTGCTTGTCACAGACATCAAATTCCATGTTATAGACGCCAAGGCGTGCTACAATGCTCTACTCGGCCGACCATGGCTACACGAGTACAATATCATCCCTTCTACACAGCATCAGTGCATGAAGTATTCTAGGGATGGCCTTGAGTACACTGTGGCGGGAGAGTTGAATCCGTTTTCCGTAAACGAAGTTCGCAAGTATGAAGATGCCAAGTACTTCTTACCGAATTTCGAAGACACGGAAAGGTGTCACAAACCGGAGAACAAAACTAACGCCACCATCCCTGTCTTCGGCAGTGACACCGAGGAGGAGGAGGATATAATTTATTCAGGTCCATCCCAGTCCACCAGGCCAGGACCATCCGTTCCTTCATTAATCTTCGGCAGTGATTCAGAGGATGAAGTTCACGCTGTATTCCCTGCTCGGCTGTCAATACGAGCTTCTGCTGATGAAGAGCAAAGTCTGCAGATAACCATGGTGCCGCTTGAACATTACAAAGAACTGGATGTACTCAACGCCAACAGCGTAGAAGAATTGCACACATTCTATATTCCTCCCGGACGAAAAGGCGAGAAGGCAATCCTATTCTACCGTTCTGAAGAGAACAAGGTGGAAAAAGAAATTTGGCATGGCGCGGATCCCACGCTCGACAGGCTTCAGCCCATCCGTCTTCCCAGATATTATACCAAAGGTTTGAGGAAACTGCTGAAACGCCAGGGAATACCTTTCGAACAAACCGTTAGAAAGGCCAAATTCTATGACAAAGTATGGAACGTTCCCGGGACTCAATGCAAATTGCCTAACGGGAGAATAGAAACAAAAGGGCTCGGGTACATCCGGTCAAAGAAAAGGGAGCCAGTAGACAGCTGTTATGTCATGTATGACTTCGATGAAGAAGCGGACGCTCAATGGGAGGACGCTAATCCTGAACCAGCAAAAGTTCCTGATACAAAACCGCCCAGTCCATCATTTGAAGACCAGGTGAGCAAACTTATAAGGGATGCGAGTCAAAAAGCCCGAGATGATCACAATCATGAAATGGCAATCTATGAGAAAGCCAAGACACAGCGCCTCCTTCAACAGGCAGTAAAGAATGAAGATGCTGCCCCGTACCAACCTGATACAAAAAGGGCTCGACGCGGAGGCAAAAACAAGTCGAAAGGCAAGAAAGGCGCTCGACAACCACAAAGCAGAGCTAAGAAGCCACGCATCCGAGAGTCGAGCGTTATTGACTTAGCCCTCATGAAGAAAATGGGTCGAGCATACTCATTTCCTCGGAACAAAACAAGGAAAATACTTGAGCTTGCTCTAAAACATCAAATGCTTACACTGCCAGAGTCTAAACACCCTGAGCAAGCGGGCGAAGTCTCCAACCCAAATTATTGCTCTTACCATCGAGTAGTAGGGCATCCGCTTGAAGATTGCTTCACCTTTAAGAATTGGGTTGAGGACCAATATCAGCTTGGCAAATTCGCGTTGTCTGACAACTGGAGGGTAGCACCACTACAAAAGCACGAGCCCAAGGCCACGAAAGAAGAACCAACTCCGCATTGGGATTGGCAGAAAATTCGCACTTGCCACGTGATAACAATATTAAAAGAAGAGTCCGAGGACATGAACAGCCTTCCTCGGTGCTTTGAAAACAGCAGCGATGAGGTAATCTCAGAATTTCCCCCAGCTCTAAAAGAACTAGAGGATGGAATACATACTACTGCAGATAACCTCAGGAAAATCGAGTTGGGGACGGTAAATGATCCGCGACCGACATTCGTCAGCGAGCTGCTGTCTGAAGAGAGGGTGGCCGCGTTAAAAGACGTCCTCGTGCAGCATAAAGATTGCTTCGCATGGAACTATTCCGAGATGCCAGGACTAGATCCAGAAGTCGCTGTACATAGACTAGCAATATCCCCAAACGTCAAACCAGTCAAACAGGCACCGAGAAGAATGCGACTCGAGCTTGAGATGAGCATAAATACCGAAGTCAAAAGGTTAATCGACTCTGGCTTCATCCAGGAAGTTCAGTACCCTGAATGGATCGCCAACATCGTCCCAGTGATGAAGAAAAATGGGACAGTGCGCATATGCGTAGACTTCCGGGATCTTAATAAAGCTTGCCCGAAGGATGATTTCCCAGTGCCAGTCACTGAACTGATGATAGACAATACATCCACTCATGAAGTTTTCTCCTTCATGGACGGCTCATCGGGGTATAACCAGATAAAAATGCATCCAGAAGACCAGAAGCACACAGCCTTCAGGACTCCTCTAGGTATATTCTGTTATAAAGTGATGCCCTTCGGTTTAAAAAACGCCGGTGCTACTTATCAGAGGGCCATGACAAAGATCTTCGACGACCTTATTCATGAAATCGTCGAATGCTATATCGACGATCTCGTGGTTAAAAGCAAATCATACGAGGAACATCTCGAGCATCTGAAGACTGTATTTCAACGCCTTCGGCAATACAACTTGAAGATGAATCCTCTTAAATGTGCGTTCGGGGTTTCCTCGGGCAAATTCCTGGGATTCGTTGTTCGACACCGAGGTATTGAAATAGATCCGTCAAAGATTAAGGCGATCATGGAAATGCCTCCGCCAAGAACTCTCAAACAGCTGCGGTCTCTCCAAGGGAAACTCGCATACATACGGCGATTTATAGCCAACCTTTCAGGAAAGTGCCGTCCTTATAGTCACCTGATGAAGAAGGGAACCCCATTCGTTTGGGATCAAAAATGCCAAGGCGCACTGGATGAGATCAAGCAATACCTGCAGAACCCGCCGGTGTTGGCTGCTCCGGTTAAGGGGAAGCCTCTCATTCTTTATACAACCGCCCTCGAAGGTTCCTTAGGCGCATTATGGGCACAAGAGAACGATCAAGGGAAAGAAAGAGCACTCTACTACTTAAGTCGAGTTCTGCTGGGGGCAGAAAGCAACTACTCTCCCATTGAAAAACACTGCCTGGCGTTGATCTTCGCAATAACAAAGCTTAGGCACTATGCGTTGGCGCACGAAGTCCGTCTTATTTCAAAAGTGGACCCTCTTAAATATCTAATGTCAAAAGCCATATTGACAGGGCGACTCGCTAAATGGGCCCTGCTCTTGATGGAATTTTCGATAACATATCAACCTCTCAGGGCAGTAAAAGGCCAGGCCATCGCCGACTTCCTTGCTGAGCATCCCATACCTGCCGATTCTCCTTTAAATTGCGATTTGCCAGACAGACATGCGTTTGACGCAATCGACAGTGGTGATACCCGCTGGGAGCTTTATTTCGATGGAGCATCTTCCATGAAAAAGCACAAACAAAGTACCCCTATAATCAAATCGGGGGTAGGACTCATCTTTATAACTCCACAAGGAGGAATAATACGCTACGCGTTCTCCCTGACGGAACCGAGGACAAACAACGAAGCCGAATACGAAGCTCTGATAGCAGGCCTCAAGATCGCCATTGACATGGGAATTGAAAACCTCCTCATATACGGAGATTCGCAACTGGTCGTTAGTCAAGTAAACGGCGATTACCAAACATGCAAACCGGAATTGGTAAAATACGGTGAAAAGGTGCAACAACTGCTAACCCAAATTCCCTCCTATACTTTGGAGAGCATACCACGCGCGGATAATAGCAAAGCGGACGCGTTGGCCAAACTTGCTAAAGAAATGGCTGACGAGAACCTCGATGACATTAGAATCATGGTACAAAGTCGTCAGGTGCTCGCCCCCGCAGAAATACCTTCGGAATCACCCGAAGAGAAGGGAGTGACTGAACAAGCGACCTTGCAAATAAAAGAACATAAGAAGGTTGAGGATTGGAGGGAAGTTTTTATAGATTACTTCAAGTCCCACCAAATGCCCGAAGTTGCATCCGCAAGACATCAACTCATAAAACGAGCTCTGTCTTTCGCCTTTGTCAATGATACTCTCTACAAGAGGTCATTCGATTCTCTGTGGCTGAGATGCTTAGGACCGGACGAATCGGAAAGAGTCGTTCAGGAAATTCATGACGGAATCTGCGGTTCTCACCAAGCAGGTCCAAAGATGAAGTTGAAGATCAAACGGATGGGCTATTACTGGCCCACGATGATTCAAGATTGCATCGAATATGCGAAGCAATGTCACTCATGCCAGATTCATGGGGACTTCATCCACCAACACCCAAATCCGCTGCATCCAACGGTAGCTAGCTGGCCATTCGAAATGTGGGGGACTGATATAGTCGGCCCCATCGAGCCAGCATCGTCTAAAGGACATCGTTTCATCCTAGCGACGACTGACTACTTCTCTAAGTGGGCAGAAGCAGTACCATTGAGAGAAGTGAAGACGGAGAATATCCTCCATTTCTTCAAAACGCACGTCATATATCGGTTTGGAACTCCGAGGCGGATCATCTCCGATAACGGGCCGGCCTACCGAAGTCATAAAATCAGCCGCTTCGCACAGCAGCATAACATAGACTGGAGATATTCCTCAGTCTATAATCCACGAGCTAACGGTCTCGCCGAGGCCTTCAATAAGACCTTGACGAAAATTATAAAGAAAACAGTGTCCCGAAATAAGAAAGACTGGCATGAGAGACTGCAAGAAGCTCTTTGGGCGTATTGAACCACATTCAAGACAGCTACAAACACAACGCCATACGCGTTGGTGTTCGGTACGGAAGCAGTACTCCCTCTCGAGGTAGAGTTACCCTCTCTACGAGTGGCAGTCCATTACGAGCTGACGGACGAAGAAAATGCTCATCTTCAGCTTGAGGAGCTTGACGCCCTTGAAGAAACACGGCTCATAGCGCAACAAAATCTGGAGGCCTATAAAGCAAAGATGATGCGCTCATACGAAAGATTGACCCGACCGAGGACATTCCACCAAGGCGAACTCGTGCTAGTGGTCAAAAGGCCTATGATCCCCAATCGCGCCAAGCGGGGAAAATTCGAGCCGAACTATGAAGGCCCGTACATCATAGATAAAGTTTATCAGGGTGGGGCCTATCTACTTATGGACATGCATGGTGAAAGGCCTTTCAGGCCGATAAACGGTCGCTTCCTAAAGAGATACTACGCTTAATGATCCACGGCCTAGGTCAATAATAGATGACGACGACTATGTCCGCTCGCTATCTTCCTAAGCTCAAGCTTTATAAGTAGTAGCCGGCCTTCTCCATGATGGACCGAAATGTCCTTAAACTAATAGCAGACCGAAACGTCTTTAAACTACTACCGCAGCATCTTTAGGCTGACGAGATATAAAAAAAACATATAAAAATAAAATAAAATAAAAACGGTATGTCCATAAGCAAAAAGGGCACGGATGAAAACCCGAAAGGGCTCCGTGAGTAAAAACAGCAGGGCTACCGGCGAGTGTTCGTGAAAACCCGAAAGGGCGCGACCTCGTAAAAAAAAAAGAGAAAAAAAAATAATATAAAAATAAAAAGAATAAGAAAAAACGGTATGTCCATAAACAAAATGGGCGCGGATGAAAACCCGAAAGGGCTCCGTGAGTAAAAACAGCAGGACTACCGTCGAGTGTTTGTGAAAACCCGAAAGGGCGCAACTTCGTTAAAAGACACTTATAGGGTCCTCTCGACCTTATAAGGAGAAACCACCCGCGTGAGATCCTTACGACTCACAAAGGAGCAACACACTTAGGGATCCTCACGATTCCTAGGGAGAAAATACACTTGCGAGATCCTCACGACTCGTAAGGAGAACTCTCTTATGGGACCCTCACGGCTCATAGGATTTGAAAGTCTTAAGTTACAGAGACCTAAACCTGTGCTTAAGCAATCCCCACAATTTCCGATATTGCCCTACAAGTGGCTCAATACTGACCCTTGTATACAATCCACGGGCGCGAATAAACATTTCCCTAACCAAGGTCCATCCGTGACTGGGGATATGTTCGCATAACCCTTATAAGTCCTCTCGACTTACAAGGAGAAAGCCCTCCTGTAGGATCCTTGCGACTTACAGAGAAACAAAACACTTAGGAACCCTCACGATTCCTAAGGAAAAAATACACCTACGAGATCCTCACGACTTGTAGGGAGAAATACCTTTATGAGACCCTTACGGCTCATGAAGTCAAAGCTTTAGTCGACAGGACCCTAACCCTGGTCGCTAAGCCACCTTCCTTTGACAGCGACAGAGGCAGATGATGATTCGCTCCTGGCAATATCCCAGTTGTAGCGATGCTGATGCCGAAATCGGTGTCCAATTTCAGGTTTACGGCGAAAAGCCAGTAGGCCGCATATGCATACGAAATAGCCGAAATGATGGGGCAACTTGCAATAAAAAGCAGCAAGTAAAATGTATGCATACGAAATAGCCGAAATGATTGGGCAACTCGCAATAAAAAGCAGCGAGTAAAAATAAAATAAAAAAAAAGCCGAAATGATTGGGCACCGCGAAAAATAGCCGAAATGATTGGGCGATCGCGACCTTCGCGATATAAAAGCTGAAATGATAGGGCATCGCGGAAATAAAATAAAAAAAAATGATGATGATAAAACTTTGGCCCTACAGTTAAGATCACATCGATCCCTGTATACAATCCAAGGGCGTAAACAAAGAGGGAACCATACTTTCCCAACAGGCTCCGCCAGAAGACGAAGCCAAATCTTGACAGTTCGGTCCAACTCCGAAGAAATCAATATCTTCATCAAATCCCTCGACCCACGGATACAAACACTCCTTGACGAGAGACTCCTGATCCGCGTCGACCTGCAGAGCCACCAGCGCCTCCGTGGGAATCCTCGACTCGTTTCAAACCCCAAGGAAACAAATAATCCTTGGCGCTTGGGAAACAAATAATCCCTAGCAAAATTCCTCGACTCACGGATACAAACACTCCTTGACGAGAGCCTCCTGATCCGCGTCGACCTGCAGAGCCACCAGCGCCTCCGTGGGAATCCTCGACTCGTTTCAAACCCCAAGGAAACAAATAATCCTTGGCACTTGGGAAACAAATAATCCCTAGCAAAATTCCTCGACTCACGGATACAAACACTCCTTGACGAGAGGCTCCTGATCCGCGTCGACCTGCAGAGCCACCAGCGCCTCCGTGGGAATCCTCGACTCGTTTCAAACCCCAAGGAAACAAATAATCCTTGGCGCTCGGGAAACAAATAATCCCTAGCAAATCCCTCGACTCACGGATACAAACACTCCTTGACGAGAGACTCCTGATCCGCGTCGACCTGCAGAGCCACCAGCGCCTCCGTGGGAATCCTCGACTCGTTTCAAACCCCAAGGAAACAAATAATCCTTGGCGCTCGGGAAACAAATAATCCCTAGCAAATCCCTCGACTCACGGATACAAACACTCCTTGACGAGAGACTCCTGATCCGCGTCGACCTGCAGAGCCACCAGCGCCTCCGTGGGAATCCTCGACTCGTTTCAAACCCCAAGGAAACAAATAATCCTTGGCGCTCGGGAAACAAATAATCCCTAGCAAATCCCTCGACTCACGGATACAAACACTCCTTGACGAGAGACTCCTGATCCGCGTCGACCTGCAGAGCCACCAGCGCCTCCGTGGGAATCCTCGACTCGTTTCAAACCCCAAGGAAACAAATAACCCTTGGTGCTCGGGAAACAAATAATCCCTAGCAAACTCCTCGACTCACGGATACAAACACTCCGTGATGAGAGCCTCCTAACTCATGTCAACTCGCAGAGCCATCACTCTCTCCGCGAGCAAATTCCCGATTCGTCCCAATTTGTAAGAAGAAGTCTCAGACAGCAAGGATTGAAAAACTTGCTTCTTGAGCAATGGGGCCCTGCAAGTCAATCCAAAATGGTCTCTTGCATACTATTCACGGGTCTCACTCTCCGAAGTCGAATTTCGACGAGGAGGGAAACAACCACTTACGAATCCTCTCGACTCGTAAGAAGGAAAAATTCTCTTATAGGATCCTTACGACTTATAAGAGAAAACCACACTTAGGAATCCTCACGATTCCTAAGGAGAAAATCCACCTATGAGATCCTCTCGATCCGTAGGGAGAAAAGCCTCTATGAGACCCTCTCGGCTCATAGAATTGAAAAGTCTTAGGCGGTAAACCTAAACCTGCGGCCTAAGCCATCGCTATTTCCTGAGGAAGTCGGAATACTCGTTTTAGACATCCATCAACCATGATTATTAAGACAGCCTACTGACATTAAAAGAAAGAAGATGACAGAAAGAATATCCGTTCTACATTTGATCTGGTATGCGCGACGCATTCATGCATGGACAGAAGACTCAAGACGAGAAATAAGACAAGCTGAAATAGAAAAGGGGAGGGTTTTCATTCATACCGCCAAAAGTTTTTACAGGCATAAGAATAATGCATAAGAAACATTGTTCAAAATATTACAACGGTATAACCTCGAATCCGGGGCACGGATTGAGGAAATCAAAAGTAAGGCCATCCAGAGTTCTTCTGGCCTTTCTAATTATTCTTATGCGCAGTCTTTCGCGCTCCTCGGTGTCGATATCATCGGCAAGCCCTTCCGGCCTTTGATAAGCAGCAACGATCGTCGTCTGCTGAAACACTTGATGCAGGATGTCAACGAGGTCGTTCCGTCGCTTCTTTGAGATCAGCACTGTCAGGTGCACTGAATGCACCTTGTCCTCGGCATCGTCCAGCGCATTGAGTGGTAGGGCCTCGTGAAGACCCGGAAGTGCCCTCCATATTGCTCCCAGTACGACTTTCAAAAGAGCCGAACACCGAGGCAACAGCCAACCACCGCTTGCGTTCAGACGACCCATAACTTCTGCACATTCGGCGTCTGTAAACTCCTGGTTTTGTTGACGACCCTGAGCGCGGATATCATCGTAGGTAATGAACTCGTGCAGACTGTATAGATGCACCGCCGCCATTACGCCTGGAGAAAATATTACAGGAAGATCAACAATAGAAAAGCAATAATATACATGGAGGACTAAATTCCTAGAGAGCAAAACTGTGTTCAAAGATGAAACCCACTAGACGAGAGCTCTGCTATTTAAGATTGATCTAAGAATCGATTTTACCTGAAGTTCTTCTAAAAAACTTTAAAAAAGGGGGGAGCAAGGCACCGGAGTTCTTAAAGGCAAGAACAAAGCTCTGAAGTCTTCAAAAATGGAAATCTGGAAGATGATAAGTATCTGGAGGAGGACCAAAGGTCCTATTTATAGGCCTCAAGTGCCTCTTCGACTCCCAAGAGTCGCTACGGCAGTTTACCCTAATTGGAGCGAATTTCCGTTCGAATTCCGAGACAGGAGATGAAGCGTCGCTTCATCCTTCCCCGATTAGAGCAAGGCTCTGTCTTGAAGAAGCGACGCTTCAGCACGGAAGCGCTAGCGCAGTTGCGTTGCGCTGCGCGCTACACGCCACGTGTTCAGCGCAAACGCATCAGCGCAACACACCAAAGCAGCGCACCCGGCCAAAGCAAAGCTCTGTTTCAAGCAAAACCAAGGGAAGCAACGCTTCAGCGGCGTATGCGTCGTGCACTACGTGACACGTGTCGGCATAGATGTGCTAGCGCAGTTGCGCTGCACTGTGTGCTGTGCGACACGCGTCATATCTTGGAGCATTCGCGCTAAACAAAAAGGTTCTGAAGAAATCTTTTCGGTTATTATCTTCTGTAAAACAGAAGCCCCTAAATCAAAGATCCGATAGTGAGGGAAATCCTGCCAAATCTCTCAGAAAAGGGATTTCCTCAACAAATTGAACTTGCTTCTTGGTCTGCAAAACAAAGTCTCAGACAGCAAAGATTGAAAAGCTTGCTTTTTGAGCAATGGGGCCCTGCAAGTCAATCCAAACTGGTCTCTTGCATACTATTCACGGGTCTCACTCTCCAAAGTCGAATTTCGACGAGGAGGGAAACAACCACTTACGGATCCTCTCGATTCGTAAGAGGGAAAATCCTCTTATAAGATCCTTACGACTTATAAGAGAAAACCACACTTAGGAATCCTCACGATTCCTAAGGAGAAAATCCACCTATGAGATCCTCTCGATCCGTAGGGAGAAAAGCCTCTATGAGACCCTCATGGCTCATAGAATTGAAAAGTCTTAGGCAGCAGATCTGAACCCGCGGCCTAAGCCATCGCTATTTCTTAAGAAGGTTAGGGATACTCGGCCTAATCATCCGTCAATCATGGTTACTAAGGTGGCATACCGATAATAAAAGAAAGAAAAGACGGAGAAATGACACAAGACATTACAAAAATGTGCATCTTTTATTCAGAAATATTGATCGAGTACAGGATACATCGTGCTAAAGAATAAAAAAATATATACATACTTTACAAAGACAAACGATACAAGGAGAATTATTGGGAAGGAAGCGTCTTGCATAGGTGTAGCAATTGCTCGCATATGTCCTTCCATGCCTTCTCTTGGTCAGCTACCACCGCCAGCTCTGCCTCCACTTGGGCTCGTTGCTGCAAGACCGACGCAAGCTGCTCCCTGACGACCTGATAGGCAGCTTCCCGACTTGGGATATTGCGCTCAGCTACGTCAAGCTTCCGCTTCAAGTTTAGCCCATGGGAGATGCGCTCCAAGAGACCCTCAAAGATAGTCTTCACTTGGGCAGCATTTGCCTCAACCTCGGCGCGCAGATGGGCCGTTTCGTTCGAGGTTTTTTGGCATTCCCTTAGTCTTAAAGCTGCTTCTTGCTCCAAGTGGCGGGAGTGCGAAGTGCTTTGCTCGAGCCAAGTTGTGCGTTGGGTGCTCAGGGCTAAAACTTCGGGAGAAGGGCGCGTCAACTCCAGCCGGTATAGACAGGCCTCGATCTCCCTACAATGATTAACCCAAGATCCGACGACGCCTTCGTTATGAAAATTTACGAGCGCCGCCAACATTGGATTAACCTCCACAGCGAAATCTACGACAGAAGGGAGAGCGTCCATATTGAGCTCTTCAATGTACCCGCTCAGCATTCCCAAACTCATCGCAGCACCCTTGGAAGATGGACGTCTCAAGAAAGGGCCTGCCGGTGAAAGGACGCGAACCTCAAAGGGGACCGGAGCCGGAACAATAGCTGCAAAACAAAACATGGTTAAACGATGGTTCAGAAAATGTTGAAGGGTTACCAAAAAAGGAAATTTATTATACCGGTGGAAACAGGAGGCAAGGCCGGAAGGGCTGGTGGCGCAGCCGATCTTTCTGCTCCCCCTTCGATTTGCAACGCTGCAGTCAGAACAAGAGAGAGTTGGAAATAATTCTACCGCTAAAAAGACAAAGCTACCAATCGGGAACAGTACTCACCAGCGTCACCAGACGGGGAGGCGAATTCAGATGGGAAGGAGAAGTGTGGGAGCAACACTTGATAGAGATGATCAAAAAGCACCCCTGAAAGATACAACAGTGTGACTTCAGTACATAAACTGTATATCTGAAAGATAGGATTAATAAGTTATAAACCCATACCTTCCAACATCTTCGAAGGAGTAAGAGAGGGTTGAGAGATGACCACCGCCAAGGCAGTCGTTGAAGGCGCTCCTTCAAGCAGTGGGGCATCAGCACTAGCTGCACCTGCATTACGAAAAACTGAACTTGTCAGAAAAGATTGTAAAGTTAAGAAAGGCAGTCACTTGGAGTTTACCTGAGGAGCTCCCGGCTGAAACGGAGGCGACTCCCTCCTCTACCGACATGAGACCACCGCCCGTGGCCTCGTCGCCCGACTCGATGGGGACCGTCGTCGTGCTAGCAAGACCTGGGGACAGCGGAGGGCCATAGGCGGGAAGGGCTATGATTGGAGTATTGCCAGATTCCAGAGAGGGAGCGGTTGGCTCGTCCTCGGGAATCATGGCCACCTCACCCACTACCCTCTCAGGTTCAGTAGCTGTGGTTGTATCGTCTATCGTCACCAAGGGACCGCCGACCTCAAGCGCCTCAGCCGCCACCACCCTAGACTCAATTATAATGATCATATCATCTGCCACCGCTTCAGGTTCGGCATCAATGACCTTCTCGGCGGTGGATCCTTCAACTTCTGCTTCAGGCACCGTGGCCCCGACGACGGTGCCCACCGTCGGCTCAGGTTCGGCGGGCACCGCTTCCGCCGTTTCCTGGGGTCCGACGGTCTCCGCCTCCCCCTCAGTTGGACTTGGTCCTGCAAGATGGAATGCATGTGAGCCAATGGCTTTATAATAATTCTTACAACAAAGTTCTGAAAGAGATGCTACCTGAAGGGGATTTATTGTTTGCACTTCGGGCCGCGCGCGCCACTTGCCTATAAGCAGTAGACAGGGCGACAGGGGCCTATCCAGAAGGAGTATCAGCGCGAGGAATGGTACTGGGACCCGCTCCCGCGGCCAAAGCAGCTCTACGCGCCCTTGCTTCGCGTCTCAACCGCTTCCGCTCCTCCCGAGCCGTTGAGACGGATGCCACTAGAGCTTCCCTAATTGAGGTGTCCTCGTCCGTGAATAGGGAAGCCTCTAAGGTTTTCAGGGCATCCCTCGTCGTTTTGTCAAGCCGAGGCTCTTGCGGCAACTTTGACGAGGCCGGGACTTCAGTAACAGGCTCGGGAAGGATCCCCGCATCAACTGATATAACCCCTGATAAAAAACGAAAGAAGGTTAGGTTGACCATCATAAAAAGACAACAAACTTTCCTTATAAAAAGAGAAAGGGGTGAAACATACCAGCGCCTGCTAAGGCACGCTTCTCCTCCTCCTCCTGGAAGGTTTTCAGGGAGGCAGCAATAGCCTCTTCAGTAGAGACACCTGTTGAAAATGGAGCAAATGTTAGTTTAAGATAATAATACAAGGTGCAATAAAATGACAAATGAAGCGTCTGATGATTACCGGACTCAGCAAGTTTGCTTAGCATCGCTTCGAGCCTAGCCGATCGCTCCGAAGCTGCAATGGCGGCAGCCAGATTGGTGTCCGCAGGATCTACCACGAAACCCTCATTGCTGCCGTATTCACATATGGCCTCGGCGGGAGGAGCCGCAGGATTTAAACTGAGGATCGCGTCGAGGGATAGGGTGGACTTCTTCTTCTTCTGCCCGCCAGCTTTAGATCCACCCGGAGCAGCTTTGCGCTTGGCAGTCACTTTAGGGCGGCGTGTCCCGATATCCGCTCCTGCGCCAGACTCTGGCGATACCACTTTAACTGTCTTTGTGGGAGCACGGGGCGCCGGTGGTGCATCCACCGTAGTAGGCAGTGGCAATCCACGCGGGGGGGCCAACACGCGTGGTCGGTCGGCTCCGGCCTCTTTTAGCGGAGGGACGACCGGGCGCCTTGGCTGCAAGGGAGCCTTACGATCACCACCAGGAGGCGCACCCCTACGGTCAACTAGCAAGCGTTTCTCCATTAAAATGATTGGGCCCATAGCATGCGCATACCAGGCTACATATGGATGGATTATTTTAGGGGCACAGCTAGGCTCACTAATAAAAAAATAAGAGCCTGTATTGAGCCGGGTGAAATGATGCATAGCATTCCTTATTCCCCCTTGGTTGGCCGCGGGTGTTTCCAGAAAGGCTTCCATCGGGATCCCTTGATTGTAACTCGATTGTCGGGCAAATCGATGTGGGTTATACCTCATAAAGAGGGCCGTCTCATTCTGCCTAAATACTAGGTAGCCCGGCCGAATGGAGTAAAGATGAAGGATTTCCCGAGCCTTCAGTACAGAAACCCCGCCCTTAAAGTCATCACGCAGCGACACCACTGACTTAGTGGTCTCGGAGCCTATGGTGATGACCTTATCCACAAAAGAAGTCTTTGCTCCGACTAGATGTAAACGCAGGAGCAGTCCCCTAGACTCCCGCGGAGGTGCAACCACGATTGAAGCCCCGACCAACCGCATAATTCTTGGGAGTTTGAATTTATCAAAGAACGGAGGAGTCTTATGGGCACCAAACACCCCGCGCACATGCAGCTCCATCCAAGAAGTGAAGTAGTGCATCGGGAAGTTAGCAGGCTGTACCCCAGGCTCATTAGCATCCGCCGCTACGCTAAGTCCATTGTAGAGGTAAGCCAGCCCGGCGATCCCTACTGATAACTGTAAACCAGCCGCCATTCGATGCGCCGGATAAAAGACAGAGGACCGCATGAGGCGTGGGTGCATGGGGAGCGCGAAGCTGCATAGCCATAGACCCAAGAACCCTATGAAAAAAGTCTCCTCGTCCATGCCAGGAACGGCGATCTCTGAGAAAGGGACGCTGGCAGTGCCCAGGAAATAAAAATCCCGCTGGTCATTTTCCAATGAAGGTCGGCGGTCCAAGCCGAAACCAAAGGGGTCAGCAAGCTGAGCGAACTTCTCGCCCTGCTCTGATAGGAACTCCGGGCGGATAAAACGAGCAATGAAATCCGTGAAACTGACGCCCCGGTCGCCCGATTCCAAATGGAGTTCCTCATAAATCTCCAACACCTTCACCAAGCCCAGGTGCTGATGCTGAATGGCATTTTCCGGAGTTAAGTCAAATACAAGCTGCTTGGTGGCGAAGACATACTCGTCTGGAGGAAGCAGCTCCTCGTAGTGTTCTCCCCTCATTGGCAGACCTGAAATTTCAGCAAACTCCTCCAGAGAGATGGAGACTTCCCTATCCGCTGTCAAGAAGGTATGGGTGGGGATATTCCATTGTTCGATGAAGGCCTTTATCCACCACGTCGAAGGAGAGGGATACTCGAAAAGCGAGACGTAGACAGCTGAGTATAAGCCAATCGTCGTCAGGAAAGCCCTCTTCGTCGCCAAAATGTAACGGGCCCATGGCAGATATCCGGCAAGCGGTCGCGGAGTCAATCCAATATTGTAAGCCTGTCCCCAAGGGCGTGCTTCACCCTGACAGATTCGCCTCCCCAAGATATCTATAGCCGGCGGCGGCTGCACCGGAATGGCACCGATTGCAGGCTGAAGGAGGTCGTCGGCATTCCAATTTTTAACCTCCACGGCATACTCCACCGGGGGCTTGTCCGCATAAGGGATCGTAACTATGGGCTCAGAAGGCGAAGCGGAACTGAAGCTGCGACGGCCTTGGATGATTTGGCTGTACCACCTTCCCCACAAATGGAGTCTCTTGTACTCTGGATCATGATCTTTAATCAAGGCGAACGCCACCCGGTCCACTGGTGCGTATGGGAACCCTCCTTCTGAGCGTACAAAAGGGAAAGACAAATCTTCAGACATGTTCCCTGTAAAAAAAAATAAATAAATAAATATAACCGTTAGCGTTCCAATGCTTCACATGTCAAAGTCCTACATCACACTACAGTGCAGTGAGTAGGGGACCAAAGGGGGACCCACAAAATCTAGATGACGGCGCATCATTTGATAAGACAGTCCCATCATTGGATGAGACTGTCAGTCAATGAAAATGACCCCCAAAAAGAATATCCCTATTGGGAGGGGATCCCTAGAGACAAGGAGAAAATCTCCTCTTTTTAGAGCAAAGCTCTATCACAGAGTGACATTTGTCAAACTCTGGTCTCAAAGGAATAAAACTTCTTAAAAAGAGCCTAGCTCTGTAGTAGTAATGAAAAATTATAACTCCTAGGAATTAAAATTTTTGGGATCTTAAAGATCCATGAAAACTTTTAGGAGTTCTCTATTTGATCTATGAGCATGGCTCTGTTCATGGGTTAAAACCCAGGAACCAGATCTCTGTAAATTTTTGAGAGCAAGGCTCTGTGGATGAAACCCCAAAGGGGTTTTCTTTAGATCAAAGATCTATGAGAGCAAGGCTCTGTTGAAGAAACCCCAAAGGGGCTTTCTTTAGATCAAAGATCTACAAGAGCAAGGCTCTGTTAATTAAAATTAATTTAAATTAATTTAAATTTTTACCTAAGAGTGATTCTAAGTTCTGAACTTCAAAGTTCTTGGGAAGAAGCAAGAGCAAGGCTCTAAGAGTTTTTAAGCAAGAGCAAGGCTCTGAAATTCAAATTCTTGAAATTGGTAAAGAATTACCAAGGACCAAGGGTCCTATTTATAGACGCCTGAGTCTCTTCAAATGACCCCCATGATCCAACGGTTGGGGTCTTGCCACCGCTGTACTCACGTGCGCGCCACGTGAGCGCAACGGTGGGGGGGGCATTTGTTCCCCCAATCAGAGCAAGGCTCTGCTTAAATTTTGAAAATTCAAATTTTGAAGCAACGCTTCAGTTCCCGTGCGCTGCGCGCAACGCGCCACGTGTCAGAAGTTGACACGGCAGCACAACGCCCAAGACAGTACGTCCAATCAGAGCAAGGCTCTTTAAAAAACATAAGCAACGTTCAACTGCGCAAGCGCACGGCAGCGCGACACGTGTCTGCGCAGCTGCGCAAGCACAACTGCGCAAGCGCACGGCAGCGCGACACGTGTCTGCGCAGCTGCGCAAGCGCACGGCTGCGCGACACATGTCTGCGCAGCTGCGCAAACGCTTCACTGCGCGACACGTGTTTGCGCAGTTGCGCAAGCGCTGTTGCGCAAACGCTTCACTGCGCGACACGTGTCACTCACTGGGAGAGTTGCGCAAAACAGAATAAATCTTGTTAAAACAAGAAGATTTTCTTGTATAAGGCAGGAGCCTTTGGATCAAAGATCCAACGGTGGGGAAAATTCCCCAAATCACTCAGGAGAAGATTTATTGAACAAATTTAACTAATTTCTGAGCACTATAAAAAGGACCCCAGACCTCATTTTAAAGGACATCAAGATCTAAAAAAAAAAAAGAGAGAAGAGAACTCTGCAGACCCTCTAAAAGAAGGTAAAAAACTTTTGAGATAAGAGAAAATGATCTTAAAGAATAGATCATTGATCTAGAAGACAAGATCAGTGATCTTCAATAAATAAATAAATAAATAAAAATAATAAAAAAATAGTGCCTTGCACTTGCTAGGGAACCTCTGGTTCTCTGAGATAGAAAGAAAGAAAAGATTTTCTTTTCTTTCTTTTCTTTGATCTAAATTTAGATCATTAAAAAGTGTTCTGCACTCATTTTCTTGAATCTAAAAGATTCTTGATGCTTTGCACTATTTGAAGGGCCATGCCCAAATCAAAAGACCTAGCAGGTCAAAATAAATTGCAAAGCAATAAAAGGGCTGAGCCCAAATAAAATTGATGCTCTGCATCATTTATAAAGAACAGAGCCCAAAACAAATTGATGCCCTGCATCTTTCCTGGGCAAAGCCCAAATAAAAATAAAAAGAAATGCAAAAGCAATGTTGGACATTTTCTTTACTGGACTTAGCCCAATCGTGGCCATAAGTCCTTAAATTAAATCGGCTGAGCAAAATGGCTCTCATAAATCAATCTACATCCGGTTCGAGGGTACATCTCCGAACTCCTTTAACATCCGTCGTTGTAATTCCTCAACGACGTCAAAGAGGTGACGGGTCCCAACGACCACACATCGCTATGGACTGCGGGGTCCTTAAACTCGTGGACCGAAACGTCCCTAAACTAATATCGGACCGAAACGTCCCTAAACTAATAGTGGACCGAAACGTCCCTAAACTAATAGTGGACCGAAACGTCCATAAACTAATAATGGACCGAAACGTCCATAAATTAATATCGGACCGAAACGTCCTTAAACTAATATCGGACCGAAACGTCCCTAAACTAATAATGGACCAAAACGTCCCTAAACTAACATCGGACCACCACGTCCCTAAACTGGCACAATAGAGCCCAAATGCTCTCTTATCGGATCTAAACGGTCCCGTTAAGTTGATCTTAGTCTCAAACTGGACTAACGTATCCTTAACAAAAGTTTGAGTTGATCTTAGCCCCAAACACGGCTAACGTATCCTTAAATATTCAAATGGATTATAAAACTCTCAATCAACTCTGGTTCGAGGGTACATCTCCGAGCTCCTTTGATACATGTCGTTGTAATCCTTCAACGACGTCAGAGAGGTGACGAGTCCCGATGGCCATACATTAAATTAATCACTACGTTGAGTTGATCTTAGTCTAAAACAGGACTAACGTATCCTTGACGAAAGTTTAAGTTGATCTTAGCCGCAACGCGACTAATGCATCCTTAAACTGAAAACACCAAACCCAAATCTAAGTAAATACGGATTTGGACTAATCTACGTCCTACGGGCGACGGCATTACTCAGTCTCCGTATACAATCCACGGGCAACCACAAACAAAACAAACACACACGACACGAAGTGAAATTCTGGAGAAGGAGAAAGTTGTTACCGCGATGCGGTAGCGTAATTAACTGCAGGGGCTTGCGCCTGCAGGGAAGAGCGTCCGCACAATCAAAAACCCCTCACTCTGAGGGGGAATCTGATGAAGTCTGCTACATCGGCCGCATCCGTCTAAACCTCCGATACACGGTGCCATAAATCAACTTGGCATCTTCGGAGAGATGGAGGGATAAAACCAAATAGCATCTGCCCCGAACATCAGGCATGGACGTCCTAACGTCCAGGCCGCCGTTCGGAGGGGAACATGTACGTCGAAGATTGTGGGGATTGGCGATATCAAGATCGAGACCAGTTTGGGCTGCAAAGCTGTTCTCAGGAAAGTGAGATATGTTCCAGACCTCCGCTTGAATCTAATCTCTGCGGACAAGTTGGACGAGAAAGGCTACATCAACACCTTTAGTAAAGGACAGTGGAAGCTTTACCAAGGGATCTCTCATCGTAGCATGTGGAAAGAAGTGGCATACTCTCTACAGGACGCCGACCAAGATATGTAATGCCTAGGTGAATACTGTTGAGCAAGGTTCGGCCATGGAGCTATGGCATCGACGGCTTGGACATTTGAGCAAGAAGGGCTTACTGGTACTCGCCGAAAGAAACCTCCTACCTGTTTGGAAAGTTACGCATTTTAGTCCTTGTATACATTGTTTGGCTGGCAAGCAAACTCCTGTTTCATTTGTCAAGCATGCATCTTGTAAAAAGAGTTGTGTTCTGGAGAAGGTTTACTCTGACATATGTAAAACGAAGGATAGATCTCTCGGCGGTGTCATCTATTTTGTTGCCTTCATAGATGATTTCTCTAGGAAGTCATGGACGTATGCGCCGAAGCAGAAGAGTCAAGTTGTAGACGTCTTCAAGCGGTTTCATCCAGTGGTTAAGCGGGAGACGGGAAGGTCTTTCAAGTGCATTCTCATGGATAATGGTGGGGAGTATATTGGGGCATTTGATGAGTACTGCAAGAGACGTGGCATAAGGCATGAAAGGACATGTCCGAAGTCATCTCCATAAAACGGTATCGCCAAGCGTATGAACCGTACCATTATGGAAAGAATCAAGAATATGTTATCACATGCAAAGTTGCCAAATGCATTTTGGACTGAGGCAATGAGGACAGCGGTCGATGTGTTGAATCTCTTTCTATTAGTTCTTTTGAGCGATGAGGCTCCTGAGAAAGTTTAGAGAGGAAAGGGAGTATCCTACAAGCATCTAAGGGTGTTCTGTTGTTGTGCATTTGCACATACCCAAAGATGAAAGGGCAAAGCTCGACGCCAAGGTAAGACAGTGAATTTTCTTGGGATACTCACCTGATGAATTTGGATACAAGTTGTGGGACCTAGAAAGCAATAAGCTGGTTAGAAGCCGAGATTTGGTTTTCTTTGAAGACCAAATCCTCGAAGACATCGAGAAAAGAGATAGACCGACGTCACAGGAACCAACGTCGCAATCCTCTCCAGAAGTGATCGAAGATGTGGAACCACTGCCTTCTCCCGAGGGCATGATGACGAGGGAGATGATGTGACCGAGATCGGTAATGATGAGGTGGATATCGGTCCGAATGACCATGAGGAGGGGCTAACTCCAGTCCAGTCGTCTGAAGTTCTAACACCAAGACGGTCAACAAGAGAATGTCGGCCATCAATAAGGTACTTTAGCAATGAATATGTTGTGCTTTCTGATGCAGGCGAACCAGAAAGTTTCCAAAAAGTTCAAGACTGTCAGGACAAGGACCGATGATAGGAAGCTATGCGAGAAGAGATGGAATCCTTGCATAAGAACCGTACTTTTGAGCTCGTCCAGTTACCGAAAGGGTAGAAAGCCTTGAAGAACAAATGGGTATTCTAACAGAAGCAGGAAAGCCAGAGCTCACAACTACGTTAAAGGCGAGGCTTGTTGTGAAAGGTTTCGAACAGAAGAAGGGCATTGAATTTGAAGAGATATTATCGCCAGTAGTCATGATGACATCTATCCAGATTGTGTTATCACTTGCAGCTAGTATGAACTTGGAGATCGAATAGCTAGACGTGAAGACATCCTTCCTTCATGGTGATTTGGAGGAAGAGATATACATGGTGCAGCCTGAAGAATTCACGGTTAAAGATAAGAAGAATCTGGTTTGTCATTTGAGGAAGAGCTTATATGGTATGAAGCAAGCTTTTCGACAGTGGTACCAGAAGTTCGACTTGTTTATGGAAGAACATAGGTACAATCACACTGCCTTTGATCATTGTGTTTTCATTAAGAGATTCCCCAGTGATGATTTTATTATATTATTGTTGTACATCGATGATATGCTTATTGTCGGCAAGGATGCTAACAAGATTGGCAGGTCGAAGACCGAGCTTAGCAAGTGCTTTGCAATGAAGGACTTGGGTCCAGCGAAACAAATCTTGGGAATGAAGATCTCTCGTGATAGGAGTACAAAGAAGTTGTGGCTATCACAAGAAAGCTATGTTGAGAAGGTGCTTGCAAGGTTCGGTATAGACAAAGCAAAGCCAGTCTCTACCCCACTCGCACATCACTTCAAGCTCAGCTCAAGACAAAGCCTTTCGATCGAGGAGGAGAAGGAAGATATGAAGAAAGTTCCTTATTCATCTGTTATCGGAAGTTTGATGTGCGCCATGGTGTGCACGAGGCCCGACATCGCACACGCAGTTGGCGTCGTGAGTCGATTCCTTGCAGATCCGGGCAAGGGGCATTGAGCGGCCGTTAAATGGATACTTCGCTATCTTCGAGGCACTTCTAAGTCTTGCTTGTGTTTTGGAGGTGGTAAGCCGGTACTGGAAGGATATACCGATGTTGATATGGCGGGCAACATCGACTCTAGAAAGTCAACTTCTGGATATTTATTCACTTTTGCGGGGAGAGTTGTGTCGTGGCAGTCTAAGTTGCAGAAGTGTGTTGCCCTATCAACTACTGAGGTCGAGTACATCGCAGCGACCGAAGGCTGCAAGGAGTTTCTATGGATAAAGCAGTTCTTGAAGGAACTGGGTGTCAAGCAAAGTATTTTTGTTCTTCACCGTGATAGTCAGAATGCCTTCCATCTGGTAAAGAATCCGAGTTTCCATTCGAAGTCTATGCACATCGATGTTCGCTATCACTGGATCCGAGACGTGCTTGAGAAGAATATGTTAAAGCTACAGAAAATCCATACTGTCAAGAATGGTTCAGATAAGATAACGAAGCCATTGACCAAAGACAAGCACGAGATCTATCGACTGGTTGTAGGCATGGTGTTCTCCTCATAAGTCGTGAGGGGAGGTTTGTTGGGAATCTCACTCCTTATGGGTGAATATGTTCTAGTCAAAATTGCATACATGGTGTGCATGGTTATCCTCTCTTAGAGTTAATACTTCTTGGAAGATAAAATGTGAGCTTCTTGAGAGTTGGTATTACTCTTGGGAAATAAAGTTAATGAACCTTGGAAATTGGAGTTGGTTGACTTTGGGAAGAGAAGAGAGTAATTGTATTGCTTGATCAAGAAGACTTGCTCCCACCTATAAATAGGGGCTCCTTGGTGCATGCTTAAGGTATCCAACATCCAACATATTCAAGTATCAATCCAATACCATCGACTTGAAATTCATCCAAGTGAAGCTGTCCACTCAAGGCGACGAGTGAAGGACTGAGGTGTCAAAGGTGTACCATCGGCGGTATGTCGGTGAGTTCGTTCTTGTTGTAATCCACTCTTGTAGTGAATAACTCTATGTTCATATCCTCTAGTGTGCTAGAGACGAACTTTGTAATCACATATTCTCCTAGTGAATGACAAATTTTCTAGACCAGGTACCATGGTTTTTTCTCCTCACACTAGGTGGTTTTCGACCTAAAAAATATTGTGTGTCCCGTGTACTCTTTGCTTGCTCTACTTTCTTATTAAGTCTAACAATTTATAACAATTTCAACTTGTTCCAGTGAGCCGTACTAATAAGTCAAGTCCTGCGACTCTAATGGTATCACCAAAACCAGGTTGTGTTTGAAAACGCAAACTGAGGATATTAAACAGGGGTTTGAACAACTCTTAGAATAACAGAAACGATAGTTTTCAAATTCCAACTCCACAGCTATATTAACCACAACCTCCTTATGATGCTCATCCGTGTTTCCGAACAGCACCTTTCTGACAGTGGTCATTCAAAGTTATTGAAATACCAATTTTAGTAATTCAAATTTGTTTAGTTTTGACTCAAAGGAAACTGTGTTCCAGATTAGGCCAACAATGGTATCGGTGGAACCAAATTCAATTCCCATCAAACACACTTTTAAAGTTCGTTTATGAAAATAATGCGGCGGAAAGCCCAAGTTTCAACACACAAAAAATATGCTAAGCCTGCAAGGGGCATGCTAAGTTAACTTAGAAATTTTATAATATAAAAGATATATCCCTCAAACTCTCGTAATTTTGGAGTTTTATGCAGTAACAAGCTGCAGAAACTTTAGGATGGTAAAAAATGCCAGATATATGATGTCTTTTGCATGGCATGTTGACGATTCTTTGGTACCTCAAGAAAAGAGAGTGAAGAGACCATGGAAGGTGCGATGTCATGGAATGAATCATCAGCGATGTGATCAGACCGGAAGGGCGAGTGTCGAGGCTGGGGAAGTCCAACCATATAAGGACATGCTATCAAGTTAAATTTGGGAATCGAGGACTTGTACTGAGAACGAGCAAAAGTGGCCTTGCATTGACCAAAAGATTCATAAAATTGGAAAGAAGAAAGTGAGTAGTTTGATGGGAATTGTTGATTGAAGAAACTACTATAGACTTTCTAGCTGGGTCGACATAGAGATGTGTAAGGGGTGGGAAAATGTTTGAAAGTTATAAATTTTTCGTCAGAACACTTCTGATTAAAGATAGAGATCTGAGTGCATGGCGTCTTCCTAGTTATTTTATGATCACATAATCATCAAATTATACACCCTAAAAAAATGTCCAGAAATCTTCTCTAAAAACTGTCACGTAGACCAATGCAGTAGAATCATAGGTATATACGTAGACTAAGTTCCACTGTGCACTCAAAGCAATAAGAAAAGGTTGCCAACTAAGTTCCACTGTGCACTCATAACCCATGGGCAGATCTTGAATAAATTCAGAATGGAAGAATCGGCACCTGGCTTCTATTACTCCAGAATCTTGTCTAATGGTAAAGTTTAGCTGGGCAAAACATGGAGCATCATTTAAGAAACAAATGGTAACAATTGGAACTGTTTGTTTTCTCTCCTACGAGTCATGGTCAAGGTTGTTGACCTCACATGGATATTTTCATAAGGTTTGTATTTTTGATGAAATCAGAGTCGATGATCGAGGGATTGAATTCTTGGAGCATACGGGATATTTGAAGTTGCTCATGGAACTTCATGGAGATCTAACGAATTGAATCCTGCACCTAGATCAGTTTCACTATGAGGCTCTGATGTTTGTTCGGTGGATGTGAAGTCATCATGTCATGCTTTCCTTCAAGCAATGTATACCCATGATGTGGTTCGCTTCATTTTGAAGATAAAATAAGCCTTTGAAAGGATCAATATAATCATATCTCAAGTTCTCAACTACTATGATCCAAACCCTTTCAAGGATGTTTGCAATTGGGTGTCAAGTACATCTTCCTTTGTCTTAGGGGAAAACAAGTAAGAAGGTTTTCTTTTCAACCAATCCACGTCAGTTCTTACTCAAAACTCAAATATAGATCTCATATCTATTTCCTTTCAACAGGTAAATATTCAAAGATAAAACTTTGCATTGAATTTTTTTTCTTTACGAGGTTGACAATTAAAATAATCTCTGTCGATGGAAAAATAGGTTCAAATTCTGATGCACGTTCAACACAAGACAACAAAAAAACCTAGTAATGTTATTTACTTCATCTTGCCAAAAATCCTTGTGAGGCTTGAGAAACTCCGTTTCTATACAGCTGGATCGCCTACCACCTCGTCCTCCTTGATAATTTCCTTAGCATTTTCAGCTGTGCTTCCACGAAAAGGAGCATGAACTAAAGCAGTTTGATTATGTGCGATGACAATTAATTTCAGAAAATGAAAGCTATAGAATATAAATCAAAATTTTGTTCGGTAAAAACTGTTCATTAACTACACAGTCTGAATTTACTTCATGGAAGCCGTGAAAAAATCCTTCGCATAGTTGGCTGCATATAACAACACAAATACCTCAAGCCTTCAAGATAATATCAAACTCTACCCGTTGAAAGTACTAATGTTTGTTTCAAATCAAGGTTTGAAAACTCGGCCAATCCAACCTCCTAAATCGGATCGGATTTTGATGGGGATGAAATAAAACCCACCTTAACAACTCAGGGCCGGTAACCTTTGCAAGGGATCGCCGATATTTTGGCGGGATCGGTCCTGAATCAGCCGATCCAAGAAGAGTACAGCCAATTCTGAACGATTCCAGTGAATTCTAGACAGTTTAAGCCAATTCTTGATGATTCCATCCTTTCCTACATGATCAACTCAATCTTCGTCAGCGGCGAGAAGTGATTATTGCATTCTCTGGGCTCAATCTTCGTCGGTAGTGAGAATATAGTCGATTTCTCTTGGCAGCGAGAACTTGATCAACTTGGCTGGGGGCAACGTTATTCGGAACACGGAACGTTTAGGTACGCAGAACAAAATGGAAACGTGAAACGCCACTTGTTATGTAACGTGATACAATAGTAGTAGTCTTCTTTGATACACTTGTACCCAATAGAAAATGCAACCCTGAAACGTAGAGTGTTTTTGGACCGTGTGTGTAGTTTAATTTCTTTTGCTATCTAAGTTCTTGAAAAAGGATTAAATATTTTTAATTATAATTTAATCAAACCTGACTTTATGAGCATTTAACTTAAACTTCTTAATGGGTTAGAACAAAAATATGATTTTTCAATACAGAACAATAGTGTAATAGTGTATCCCGATTGGGAACGATCGTCCAAATCACAAATCACTAGTGGTTTAGCAATTTATGGTAACATATGCTGGGGGTGGCTGGAAAACTTGGGGACAGAGAAAAAGTGCCATACTGGCTCACAACAGATTATATCTGCACTATAAATTCTTCATGAAGTCATTATCTGACTAATTTTAACTTTTAAGACTGTCTGAACTAGACTTTGACAGTTTCCAGCACATCCACGCTTGCAGGAAAATATTAACAAAGCACGAAATTAATTTTTTTCAAAAAGCATCCAAGCTATCTGAAACAAATTCCAACCTAATATAGAAAAGCCTTCATTGGAACCAAAAGTTCTTTCCAATAATCCCCCTCAAATTCCATCATTTCTTCCTCTAAGTCGTCCAAACATTGACTTCAACAATTCCTCCCCTAATATGGAGAAATCACTAATGATGATCATATTTATCTTCAAATAATTCCTTCTATATAGTATATCCCCCAACCTCTTTGATGTTTATACATTGAATGCAATGATTCTATCATAATATGGAAAGGCTTAATTAGTAACCATATGACTAACTTATTTGTATTGATAGAATGAGATATTGTGATAGTTGTATAGAATGCCAAAACAGTTGTAATATTTTGTCTTTAAGTCGATGACTCTCGAGCTCACCTGGAGTGTGAGAAAAAGGACAAGGAAAGATAAATTCATGATGATCAATTTGATCAGGGGAAGAAAGAATCTACGAAGCACATATACTTGTAAATGTCTTACAAATCATTCCCGATCGTGAATCGAAGTCCGAAACTCTCGGACTCTTCGGATTTCCTCGGACCTGTAAATGTCTCATCAACCTCTCCTCTTTCTCTCAAAAATTAAGGCTCTCGAAAAATTGAAAGTGCATTGAATATCTAACAAAATACCATTATTTCTTTATATTATATATATCTATATGTATATCTTAATATATACTCAGATTTTTTGATTAAAAATTGGTATAAAAACGTATTGCATATGCTAGGTTTTTGGAAAATGGCAGATCCGTATCGTATCCTGCATCCCGTATCCGAACATGTGCTACATAGAAAATAATGCATGCACCAGATCTTTTGAAAATGGATATTCTTGGAATAGTGTATATACTTTGTCACGCCCCGCTTTCCAAAAAACGAGAGCATGTATGTGACGAGGCTCGCAACGTATTTATTCCGAGAAGGTCCTTTCTCCAAACAAATACACTAAGCGTATATAAACAATATAAAATGACACAAAAATAAGCATGAAACTAAAATTTCCAAAAACAATTTTATTTACATTCAACTTCAACAAGTTTAATTATATTGATAGATTGTCTGAAAAGGAAATAACATGAAATATAATGCCTAAACAAGTGGCATATATAAATTGAAACTGGAAAGGAAATCTATGAATCGATTTGTGAGCTGAGCTGGTCGTAGTCCACTGTAGTCGGTTCCACCTCCTCAATCTCTAAATTATCTGACGAGCATTCCAAGAAAGAAAGAAAGATTGGTGGAATATCCGTCGGCGAACTTGCGCTCGATAAGTCTCCAAGAAAGGTGAGATGTGAATGTAATGAAATGCAAGGTAACATGTGGTATAGTATGAATGGAAATGATAAATCATGAATAAGTATAACATGGCAATGTTAATGGCAACTATGTAAGCATACAAATGTAACATGAGTATGGTAAACAAGTATAGTATGGCCGTGTAGTGTAAGTATAATGAACATGAAGTGTACTGTCAATGAGTCATAAAGAGGTCACTAATAGGTAGGTTAACTAACGTGAGTTTAAATGTGAATGTCAACCAATATCGAGAATGTTCTCGAACTCAAGGGTAGGGCCCCATGAGTAAGGAACATCGTGCCCAAAAATGACGGGACTTCAACTGTCGTTGAAGTATTCCAAACCCAAGAGTAAGGCCCAGAGGCTTGGAAACACAGACCCTCATTCGTAAATTCGTGATTTGTAGTTATGGGACTCATAAGATTTCGTTGGACTCATACTCAAACTAGCCCAACACCATGTGTATATTAGTCTATGATAAAAGTTACCAACCTTCATCGAATCCATGAATACAAAAGATGTATAATATCAAGTTTTCAAGATTGAGTTCATGTCAAGAATCATGTAGTCATGTCAAGTGCAAATCATGTTAATTGTATTCATAGTTCGAATCAAGATAGATCAAACATGAATGTTTAGTACAAGTCATGTCAAGTGTTCATATCAAGTTCAAGTATTCGTGTCAAGTATTCATGTCAAGTCATTACGTATTCATGGTTCGGGTCAAGTCAAGTTCAGATTTAAATCAAGTTGTTATGTGATTTGGTTTCCGTAAATTTATAAATTATATTTAGGAAGTATGCGGGTGATAACGCTAATTGTCTCCGGCTTTCAGAGGCTCAAGAGAGAACTTGGCAATTAAACCCACCCGTTACCTAAATACTTTAAAGAATAGTTGTTTTATAGATCTAGGTATTTTGTGAAAATATATCATTTTGCATTTTAAATTAGTTATGCAAAATAGTCCATTAAAAGCTCGAGGAGGTTTTATGTAAAATGCTTTGTTTTGAAACCTCGAGGGTGTTTTTGGTAAAAATATATTAATTAGAGTATCAAGAGTTTTATAAAAAATATATTTTAAATTTCGTGGTGTTTTTGTGATAAAACCTAACTTTTAAAATTTTATGGTATTTTAATGAAAAATCCATCTTTTGTAAACATTAAGGTATTTTAATTGAAATTAAAACTTTTCATTTTAGGGTATTCAATTTAAAGTATAATTTACATATTTATTTTCTTTTAGTTACATATTAAATTATTTCAGTAAACATTGTTTAGTTTTAAAAAACCGTATTTTCTTTTCTTTCGAGAACGATACTCCGTGAAGAGTTCGGCCCTCGCTCACAAGACCCAAGATGAGTGATAATCCGCACCATCTCCAAAAGGGCTCCCCCTAATGAGGGTTGTGAGGGAGTAATTGCCAATGAAAGAGTTATCGATTAAAATTCCGTATTTTGATCTTGAGGGTATTTTATTGAAATACGATTCTTTTATATATAAAAAATGATAATATATAATCGAGCTATGATTCCAAAGTGTATGCGAGTGGGGTAGGTTATTACCCCGTGTGGTATTATCTAATTTATGTTAGCAAACTCTAAAATTCATATTAAACATAAAGGTAGTAGAGGTTACATGTATAGTTAAAAATCTATTATTAAAATACGGTTTTAACGACGATAAGTTTGAGATGATTCTATAGACTTGAGTAGCAATTTAAATTCACAAGGTTTATTTCATAAAGTTGATTATGATGACATGAGTGAATTATAATAAGATTATAATAGCATGGACCCATGGATGTAGTTTCAAAGTATAAGGGTGTTTAGCGACACAGTAAAGGGTGGATTCAAGAGGAAGGAAAGGGGGAGACTTACCTACATAGCACAAAGCCTAGAGTGATTCGGTGACATGACCATAGAAAAGATTAAAAGGAGAAGAAGAAAGAGATGGACTTACTCGTTACTTGTTCAAACGGAATGTAGGAGGGAGGAGGAAGAATGCTTGAGACCGACAATGCGTGGGAAAGCGAGCTTGAGGGCTACGACGCAAGAGGAAAGTGGGCTTGACTTCTTGAGGGAACTTGATATCTTGAGAACTTGAGAGAATAAGTTTTGAGAGTAATTTGTAAAGGGGGAGAAAGCTAGGACTGATTTGGATATATATAGGAGTGATGGAATGAAGATATGAGGAATTAAAAGGATTTTAAAGACATTAAAATGGATTTAATTGGGTATATGGAAGGTTAGAAGTTCTCTGTAATGAATTGGAAGTTTTATAGTATAAAAATGAACTGTAGGGAGTCAAAGAGACACATGGACACAGGCGGGGCCCGTATGGATGAGATTGGGCAGACCAAAAATTCCCCCAGGCGGCTCCAAGTCGACCAATGGGATTGGGGTTCAGGTACTGGCTCGGGTCAACGTTCTAAGTCCAAAACGATATATCTTTTCTTTTGTAACTTGTCATAATTCCGTGAATCGCACGTGAAAGTTTCAGGAACTCCAAAACGTCAAAAGAATTTAAAATAAAATAAATGGGGATGATGGGATTCGAACACGCAGGCTATGGGACAGCAGTGGAGAGTCTTAACCAATGGGCTATAAGGAGTTTCTTGCACAAATTTAACCAGAATAACTTATAACTTGATATCAGCACAGAAATGCACCCTTTTATTAATATTGGAGTAATAAAGGTGTACAGGAATATTGGGGTCGTTACATACTTCCTATAAGAAAAAATCAAGTTGGATGAACTACAAGACAATCCTATTTCCATTTTTAACTGTCATTTCATCACTACAAAAAGGAACTCAAGTGATGGGAAGAAAATCATAAATTGTTGTGTATGTCTTCCATTCCGATCCATATTGATTTTCCATAGATTCAAACTTATCTACAAGACAAGAGATAACAGATTCAGACTTATCTACAAGACACGAAATAACAGATCCAGACTAGCAAGGTGGATATTTATTAGTTGGGAAATTAGTTATTTAGACTTATCTCTAGTATACTAAATATATTGTAGTATTTTGTAATCCTAGAGATTGATGCCTTTGAGATAGTTTTAGAGATTATTTGCAAGGGGAATTTTGTGATTCATCCACCGTTTGTACTCCTCTATATTTTGGTGATTAATAAAACTTCTCCTTTGCCTATTAGTTTTGTTAGGAATATGTATACCCTAGAGGCCATTATTGTTGATATAGTGGATGCTTGGACATATATAGAGGACTTTCTTGCTCGACATGATAATACGCTATCAGGTTACCTTTATCTTAACATGTAGACTGGTATTTATACTGTCTGTCTCTTACATGTTGATAAAGCCCTTAGGATATGTACTTGACTACCAGGATTATGATGAGATCATACTGGTGGGGCCAGGATGGTCCAAAAGTACATCCTTTAATCAGTTCCTAGTCGAGAGAATATCGAGACTAGGGCACCAAAGTAGACTAGTATGTACGTTTCTTGTCCCTTATAGGGCGATGGTTGATCCCACAACCATTGGTGTGTGACATCAAAGATTGTACGCAGATGCTCGTTAGAGAATGGGTACACCGAACGAACTCGCCGAGGACTCCTAGTTGGTAGTATACCTATCATCAGATGGCAGTCCTCTGGTGACACTGGTACAGGTTAGTCTATAAATCCGAGATCGTCATAGAGTCTTGTGCGGCTCCCACTGTGCTTTGATTTCCTCCCTACCACCCTCATAAGAGACGTGCAAACAGGTGGATTTTAGGTACAGTCTCGAGTCACATGGAAGCAATAAGCGATAGGAGGGGTTTCGTCTCTTCCGGTATTAGGGGTTGATGTTGCGCTATGCTCGATTGGCTATAACTGGAAGTCCCTGCCAAGGGCTACTTATGAGAATTACTTATAAGTGTTATCAGTAGTTTCTCGAACCGTTATAGGCCAGACATCGGCATGACTTATCACGTTACTGGGGTCTGACGTTTACCACCCCTAAACATGATATGCGACATATCAGACGAAGAGACCGGACTATACGGTAGTGTTACTGATAGGCTTCATGGAGAGTATGGACAGGCTTTCCTGTTGATCTTCATATCGCTCAATACCCGGGTAGCCGTTACGTCCAGCTAGTACCGCTGAAGACTTGTAGGTGACTGATGTGATCATCACCTACTACTGGCGTATTGACAAGTCTTTAGAGTCCCACACAGAAGTTCCCTGGTTCAAGCGAAACAAAGTAGGACACATGTGATATGTGTGTGGGCCTAATTAAATACGTGTATGTGATACCGTATTGTAATCTGACAGTTATCTGTTATCAGATCGATTATATGTGATATAACCAGATTGTCGAATCAAGTGTTGATTTGATAATGTGATATACAGATAAATGATATTAGTCGGTCATATGTGATATAACCGGATTATTAAATCAAGTGTTGATTTAATAATGTGATATATATATATATATATATATATATATATATATATTATATAATTATATAATTATATCTTAACTAATATCATTAGCTTACTAGATATTTTCTTATATGTATCAATATATATATATATATATATATATATATATGATATATATATATAAATATATATATGATATATATATATAAATATATATATGAAGCATGACATAAATTTCTATTTTATGAAAATGGAAATGAGGTGGAAAATGGGAAGACTTTGGGAGCATGGTTGCAAGCATGGGCTTTTATCATTGTTTATTCATCTTGACTCACTATTCAAGTATGGGTGCAATTTTATATTGCAATAATTCCATGCTTGAATGAGTGAGGTCAAGGGGTTAGCCATTCACTATCTCATTCAACACTAGCCATTTTCTTGAGTTGCTCCCATATGCTCTCTAGCTACTTCATCTTCCTCATTGTCATGGTTCAAGCTTCAACCCTCACATGTGATGTGAACCATGAAGCTTGAACACAAACTTATGAGCTTTAGCATCCCCTACTTCACCATCCTACACTTGACTAGCGATCGAGTGTAGCGTGTTTCCTACGCTAAAGAGTTTAGTGTAGAGCTAGCTTGAGTTGGAGGGACTTCGTGTGGATCATCTTTGGCACGAAGGTTATCGGAGGAAGCTCGTCCAAACTCTCAAGTGGAGCCTAGTAGGGTCGCGGGACTACTACACGGAGCATGTGAAGTGAAGGACTCGATCTACGAGGGTATAGCCATCTTTCACTTCTTCTAGTTTAGTTGATATCAAACATAAAACCCTAATCATCTAGTTAAACATCTTGGATAGTCTAGCTTAGCATCTATTAAAAATTTGAATTTGGCATGTTTGATGCCTCTTGGACCCCATGGTGGTGCTAGGGTAGACTTTCATGGTATCAGAGCCTAAGTTAGAAGATTAGACGATATAATTAGAATCACGAAACCGAAAAACTCCGAAACAATGAAACCCAAAAATCAAGTTTCTGTCAATTTTTAAATGATCTCAGAAATTTTTTAAAACTGCAGAATGTTGTATGTGATACAACTAGAACACTGGAGAAATTCGAGGCCAAAACATCAAAGTTGACCCGGCGAAAGCTTCAAAATTCCCGGCCTCACCGGTTTTTGATTCTCTGTTTTGACTCAAAAAATTTTAGTGTTCTGTGGGCTTGATTTTAGGGTTTCAGGTATTATTTGATTAGCCCAGTTTTCATGTGACGTTGACAGTTTTATTGTGGCTAATACGGAGTGTTTCGTAGTCGTAATTGTTATGTCGTTTCGGGTTTAGTTTGATATGGATGCAGTAGTGAGGATCCACGTTTAATTGGTTTTGTAAAAAATAGTTGATGCTTATAAATCTAGCGTTTTAGTCTCGGTAAATTGGCTGCCACGGAGTCTTGATTCGGATCAAAACTCCGTCGCAATCGCGTATTGTACGCGAATACTCGCCAAATAACTTCGCTAGGTAGCCGTGCCCCATTGCCCCGACCAAGTGACTGTAGGAGAACCCCGCTGCCAAAAGCATCCACTCGGGTGCTTGCGGCCACGGTGTTTCGCCTTAGTGCACTTCGTCGACGGTATCGAGGGTGCGGCCATCTACTAAAGTTTCTGGCGAGTGTTCGATAATGTAGTCGGGAATCTTGTTGAATCCCTGACTAAGTAATTGAAAAGTGTTTTCAATTTGAGACTAAAATACAAGATTTATCAGGTTAGGCATGAAATCCGGAATATGAGATATTCCAGGTTTATGATGTCTAAGAATATGCAGATTCTAATTATTACAGTTTTTCATTTCTTTTCTGCGACCGTAAGTGTAATATGTGGGGTATCCCAAATCTCGTTGCTATATGTCAACAGAATTTGGGATACGCATATTTGCTTACATTGCTAATATGCGATATCATGTGTTGCTGGTGATATGTTTTATTGGATCGTCGTGATTAAATAGCCGGGTTTTTTTTATGTGAGATAAGAGTTTTCAATTTTCATTCATGTAAATTTTGTATGTAATATTCTTTTATTGGGGCACATCCGGATTGAGGATGATACTACCACTGATGTATATTATTTACTTTTCTGCATTAGGATAGACCCAAGACGGGGAGCACAAGTAACCGGGTTCTAGAGTCCAGTGGGAGACCATGTCAAGGAGTTGAGACCGGGTCTCCAAACTCTAGAATTGGTAAGGTTATTAGCCGCTCTCATAGGGGTCTAGGGATGTGGGTTTGGATATTCATCACGACCGTGAAATCCGTGTTTTACATTACTGGCTAAATTTAAAACACGGAAATCCTAGTATATCCAATATTTCATATGTTGCTTCTGCTGCTTGGTTCTGTGGTGTGGATCATATAACTGCGTGAGACGAATGTTGTATTATATATATGATATATAATAAACGTTGCTTGTGTTCTGCACCCGCGCTAGTCCAGCCCTCGCTCTGCCGGTAGTTAAGTAACCTAACGGTGCATGACGGGACACAGTGGCGAATGCAGATGGCATAAGCGTACGTTCTATTTTCGTTTCACTTTTCTGTAATGTTTAAGAAACATTAATTGATGAGACTTCATTAATGAGATTAATGAGAAAAAGAAACCTAAAGATATTATAGAATCAAATTTTCAAAAAGGGTAGCTCTAGTTTTTGCTTTGCATAGAGGTATTCATTGATGAATATCCAACACCTCATTCGATGAAAAAAGAGCCGAGATTGCTTCACCGGGAGTGACCTCTTTAGCGAAACTAGCAAATGCTACAACTCACTCGGTTTTGTCTTTTGATTTCTTCTCTAGTTCTTGCTTTGCATAGTGGTATTCATGAATATCCAGCACATCATTCGATGAGGAAAGAGCTGTAACAATCCTAAACTTTCTGTACAAATTTTTTTTCAAAAAATACAGAAAAGGGTACTTGAGCCTAAGCACAAGTTATAAGTTTGATTTGCTTTTGAACAGAAAGGAGCTTGTAACTCATTGGTAAGACCTTGCACTGCTGAACCAAAGCACCAGAGTTCAAATCCCATCAGCCACATTTTTTTAATTAAGTTTTTTTAATATTTTAGAAGCACAAGAGTCAACACGTGCACTACACGTAATAGGGTAAGTTACACAATAAACAAACGTGGCCACGAGACTAGACCAAGCGTCAGGGACACGTAGCATCAAGATGAGCCCCGACTCGCCCGACTCTGGCCGGCGAAGCGCGTGAATTGGCCGGCGGCGCCGGTCCAACTCGGTCCGATACCACTTTTTCTTAAACCCCTGCACCCTTTGGCCTACCCCACTCCCCCTGCACTGTTTAAATTCTCTGCAATTAACCAGAGAATTAAAATACCCCATTTTAATGCAAATTTAAATACAATTTTTATCACATTTTCACTACCCTAAACCCTAGATTTTTCCTATAAATACCACCCCTCAAATCACCCCCACTCCCAAATCCCTGACTAAACTCTCAAGAAAATTCCCAAATCTTTTGTGTGCAAGTGGAGTTAGCAAAAGGGCGAAACTCCGACGAACTTTCGACGGCAATCCGAGAAGATTCCGACGACGAAACGACACACCGGCACCTCCTAGCTCTTCCTCCTTCTTTCTTCTAGTCAAATAACCTGTAAGTCCCTACTTCTTCCTCTTTTCTCTATTCTAAAAACATTCTAAACTAAAACCCGACGGAAGCAGAGTTGGTCCGACTTCCGATTCAGTTTTCTTTAAAAACTACAATTTTTCTTAATCAAGATACATTCATATCATCACATATTGTTCATTAAACATTAATAAATATCTTTAACAAGTTTCATCACAAAAGATTGTTATATGCATCTTTTATCGCAATTTTACATTAAAATACCACAAACTTTAGTTTCCGACATAAACTCTATAATACCTTTATACCTTTAGAAAACTCACGAGATAATGATCTACATCCTCACAACACACATATCTAACACGATGGAATTTGGGAACATAGATTCGGAAAATACGACTTTACATATAACTACCTTCAACTATTAAAACCTTTTTCTACAAGAAATGTATTTTAACAAATCTTTGCAATTGCGTCTCTACAACCCATTTGGGGAATCGGGATGGTGCGGATTATCGCACATCCTCGGGCTTAGTAGAGTGAGATGCAGACCTCCGCAAGGAGCATACGATCTCGATAGATTTTAATACAATTTTCTTTAGAAAATATGATTTCTATTATAAATAAAACTTATATTTTTAATAAATATATATATATGTAATTAATATCAAAATATCTATTTTTAATATTTATAATATTCCACATTTCCAAAATTCAAGAAAAACATCTCATTTACAAGAAAATACCATACAATTCCAATATTACAAATAAATACTATATATTATGAAATTAGGTTTATTTCGCTAGAAATGTCACATTGATAAAATATACATCAATGAAACTCTAAAGACAATAATAAAATACTTGAGATGTATTTTGAAAATTATACAAAATTATTTTTACATAAAATCCCCTTAAGATATACTAAATTACAGTAACCCTAGTAAACATAGGTTTAAGTGGGACCAGTCTTTTGAGCCTCAGAGAGCTGGAGATATGGGTGATTGCCTATTTAAGGTAGACAACTTAACAAACGGTGCTTTCAACACGGTAATTATCTTTGAAAAAGACACAAATCCTGCCGTCCATGTGCAGCAGTTACCGATAGCACCAAAACATAATTCAGGACTTCAATTTCTTTTCTAATTGTCCGACTCAGACTGAGTCTCAATATAATCAATCTGACTTGAATATAATTCAAGTATGAAATTACAAAACTACAATTCAATATAAATCCATATATATTCAATCTGTTCAATCTGTTCAATCTATATTGACCGAACCGAACCATGGATATACATCCATCTACATGATTCTCCAGTTACATCCATTTACTAATATCATGGTTCCGGCAAGTCATCCATCTATATAAATCAAGACAATACAATGCAAATAATACAATCAAGACATCGCGAGGTTTATAAGGGGTAGATTGGTACGGAAGGTGTTAGAAGTGGCACGAGACAGCAATCATAAAGACACCTAACCTGAATTCAATTGTCGTTGTACCGTGGCTGAACGGTTTCTTATACTCCGTATACCATAGTCTCTGGTCTAGTGAGACTCCTCTCATATACACTGGGATCTTCTGTACCAAGCTACAACAACAACGTTAACACTAAATACAACATTATAACAATATACTCTCTATTCTGTCTATTCCATTCTTGTTTATTTACGGGACTTACAGAGCGATTTGTTCGCTGACGACATTCTCTTTCTTCTTCTTTGGAATGTTGTCAGATGATTTGGACTCACTGGAGATCAAGCCCACCAGCGTGGATTTGGATCAGCTAACTTTCGACCCGGAGCTCTAGTTACTTGTACTCATTTCATTTCAGTATTTCCATTTCTGTTATACTGCTGTTTAGGCATTGCTTTCCATTCCATGTATTTAATTTTCAGATGTATTGTAAAAAAAATGTTAATAAATAAAGTTGATGTTTATTTACATCCTGTCTCTTGTGCATTTTACTTATATTGCTTAGATACGCTTATCGTGTTTGCTTCAGAGTAAATACGTAGCGGCCAGTCGCGTCCCCTTCGCCGTACACCGGGAAGCGGGGCGTGACAAGAGCCGAGATCCCTTCACCGGGAGTGTGACCTCTTTAGCGAAACTAGCAAAAGCCTCAAAAACACTCCTTTTCAAAATCACTTGATTCTATAACAATATTAAGTCCATTGCGTTAAAGGTTTTCTTAAAAACCATTCGTAGCCTTCCGTCATTTTAGGAAGTGGAGTACTTAGTATTCGTGCTGCGTTTGTTGACCATAGTTAAGACGTAGTGTACGGTAGCTAAGTGATATCTTCCTATAAAGCATATGATGCGATTGATTAGGACATTCGTATGGCTTTGTTGACCATAGTTAAAGGTCGTACAGGTGAGTTTAATTCAGTCAAGAAATGAACGGGTAAAACTTGACTAGCACTTATGATTTGTTGACCATAGTTAAGGTCATAAGATGCTTGGGGTAAAAACAGATATCGGGAATTTCAAGTGTTGAAATTTGCAATGAGATTGCATACCTTCTATATGATAGTTGGATCCCGATACCCACTGCGAGTAAGAGTTACTCCTGAGAGAGTTTTGCACTTTACAATTAGCTAATCAAGTAGGTGTCAAGAAAGGTGTCAACGGGGTTATACCTCTAGAGAAACGAGGTTTATTTTAATTAGGTCTGTGTGAAAGCACGGGGACCTCCCTCGGAGTACCGATAACTTCCTGGCCGAATGATTGGCGAACCTGTAGGGTGTAATTAATCCCGGCTAATCTTACTTTTTAGGGTTTGAAGGAAGATTTGATAAAAACAGTGGGAGCCATCCTGATTAGATAAAATAACCAATCTAATCTTGCAAAGAGCGCACGCAAAGTGATTATCCTTCTCTCCCTCCTGGTAGCGACCAATGAAATGCCTTAATCAAGATAATAATATGGATGTATTGAACGAACCTACTTATTATACCGGGCTAAGTTCCGCTCTATTTTATGATTGTCATAAGTCTGAGCAAGAAATAGGAGAATATCTGAATTCACACGCCACCCAAATGAAGAATAAGCATGTTGATGCATTGTCTTCGGGTGTGTTCGTAACCAAGAACTGTTTCTCAGTTAACTCTGCGTCTTGGGTATTGGATACCGGATCAGGATCCCACACATGTAATTTGTTACATGGGCTATAGGAAGGCGGAGAACTGGAAAAGGGTGATATATCTCTAGTAGTAGAGATGGTGCAATTGTTGCAGCTAAAGCAGTTGGAAAATATCACCTAGTGTTACCAACTGGTAAAACAATAATTCTGAGCGACTGTTATTTCGTACCAAAAATATTGTGAATATTTTCTTAAATCAAGTGTTGATTGGGTAAGGTATGTTGTATAACAGTGTACACGTTCTGATCAAACTACAGATCTAAACGTACAGAAAACACACACAAGAGGAACAGTTCAGAAATGAACGAAATCTTCTTGAGGCATTGTAGACTAGGTCATGTCGATGAGACAAGACTAGCTAAAGTTCCATAAGGATGCATATTTGAATCCGTT